>JABCMI010000004.1:9278226-11918952 GCA_026261945.1 Hirschfeldia incana
AAATATGCCGTGAAAGAGACTTGAATTTGGGATATTATGGGGTCACAAAACTGTTTTTAACCGTATGATCCATTGAACTTTAGCAATTTTGCTTGTAAATTCTTTATATCACTAAATTTGTGTGTGTGCACGTGCCGCCTCACCTCGTAACGTGGTTTCGCCACAATTTACTGTTTGTAATAGAATAATTATACAGTGTTAAAGAAAACAATGAAAAATGCATGGTGGAGGGAAAAATCGAAATAACCAAAAATTAGATGAAATTAAAAAAAAATCATGATTCGGTGCTATCAGTTGCTTTGTCGCCAAATATAATCAAGAGAGAAGCTGGCGTTCACTTATTCCTGTCATTTAAGTTCTAATTTTGTTATCCGAAGTAATTTTTGCTTATTTTTAGATTGTACTTCAAATTTTAAAGTTGTGGATGATGTCCTTATATAATATCCTTTCTTATAACTGTATGTTTAGGCACTCCAAATTAAAAGTGCTTAAACTTTAACCAATAGAAGAATGATACAGAAAACAACAATATGTTGAACAGACGATCAAGAGATCTAAAATCATGAAATACATGTTCTTGAATCAATCAAAGAATTTTTTGCGATAGTTTTTTTGATACCAATTTCTTGATAGATGAATTTAATGGAATGACACAAATAATTCAAATTTATTTATAATAAATCAGCAAATCTAGAAAACTCTAATCTTAACTAAAATAGAAAAACCATTAAAATATAAAAAGATACAATAAAATAATGAGCCAATTAGGTTAAAACCTAAAAAAAATGATCAAATTAACAAACTATCTATAATGAGACAAGTTTGGTGACTATCAACCAAAGTACCATGGTATGGTATGAGATTTAAATTATTGAATTAATTAGAGAATAAATTGTGTGTAGAGAATGCAATTTTTCTATAAACTTTACCAGCTTCGTTGATGCATGTAAGTATATTTTATTTTCAAAGATATTAGTATTTATTTTATTAATCATATTAAATTAGATAATTATTTTAGAGAAATTCCATCCTCTACACACAATTTATTCTCTAATTAATTCAGTACCTTAAATCTCACATCATGGTATATTGGTTGATAGTCATCGAATTTGTCTCATCATAGGTCGTTTGTTAATTTGATCATTGTTTTCAGTTTTAAGCCAATTGACTCAAGTTTATATTACTAGAAGAAGCTGGTCAAGTTTGCACTATTATATAAGAAAAAGTTGGATTTGTTGGACCAGATCATGTAGCATAGTGGGTTATGGGTATTGGTTTCAGAAGAAAAAAAATCTGGCATTTTAAATCATTTTCGCCCTGCACGTTTTTCTTATTCTGCCATAAATCTAGACCACATACTGTTTGCTTTGACATATCGACAATTGGGTCTGGGCCATACAGCTTTAAAGCTAAACTGTAGGAAAAAGAAGCAATCTCTTCGGCTTCACGTACAATACATGTTTAAAACACTTATTATATATTTGTTTATACGCAGATTCGAAGACAAAAAGAAAAGATTTCGTCGTATAATATGTTCTGAAATTGCTCATGTGTTTTACTATACGGTTTGTTCCCTTAATTTTAGTGCAAACAATTATGTACCTTATAATGGTCTACTAAAAGCTTTCTATAAATAACTTACTCTCCGGCAATAGAGTAAAAATTCAATACAAATAATAACAAAACCAAATTGGTTTAAAACAACATTGTTATAACTTATAACAACCAGAAAGAAAATAAAAATACTAAGCAATGATTGCACAAAGACAACAGAAAACGTAGATAATCCTTTGAACTCGTAATCAATACTTGAAAAGTATGAAGATGCGATGAAATTGGAGAGCACAGACAATGGTTTATGACATCTAATACAAGCATTTTCTTATGTATTCAGGTAGTTGCGTTGGTAGTAATTGACACGGATCCGAAATAATGCAACAAGAAGACACACAAATATATAACAGTAATTGTATGTTCAAATATGAAATATTGTGGAAGTCCATACTCTAATATATATTATTAAAAGTGAAATATATTTAAAATTGTTCGGAAACTATAACACTATAAAAAAGAATATAATGTTGTTTGGAAACATAAATAACAATATATTTAAGAACTGCGCTATGTCATTAAAAAATTTTGAAAGTTCATTATATCATGAGAGACTATCTATTTAGACCAGTTTTAAAATATACGAAAATATCCTAATTTGATTACCTAAAAATATATTTTGTCTAAAATAGTCATAAAACAAATTTTAAACTTTATATACATATTCTAAATCAAAATAATAATTTTAAATTAATTTATATCAAAAATTGATTCAAAAATATACATATATTCAAAATTTGATTTTGCTAAAATATTTTCTAAATAACCAATATAAAAAATGTTTACAATATATATTAGAAAAACACAATACAAGACCAATTTCAAACACCAAGTTAAATTATGGTTTAGATTTCACATTAAGTTTTAGAATATAATATATGTGATTATTTACATGATGGTACACATAAAATATTATTAACTATATGATTACTTATATGATGGTAAATATAAAATATGATTAATTATATGATGACACACATATGATATATAACAGCAACATGAAAAAATAAATAATAACATATTTTTGAAAAAACAAATATCTGCATGGGCACACAGATCAAAGTCTAGTGATTTAATTAAAAATTTACTGATAAGTATGCACACTAGTCGAAAACCCTACAAGAGAAAATTACCGTGGTAAAAATAATATACATTCTAAATCTTCAAGAAAATTAAAATTGTGATGGTAAAATTATCAAGTAATATTATTTATAATTTTTAATATAATAATAAATTAATATTAAAATATGAAATGCTATTTTTAAACTAGAAAGGTAATTTAGAACGACATCATTTATAAATTTGTTGCATATGTAATTATTTGTTAGTTAAAAACTCTTAGAATTTTTTTTTGTAAGTTATATGTGTAGAAGTAAAAAAAGTGATTATAAACAATTTCATAGTGCATATAAGAGGCAATACTCCAATTCATTTTAAGCAAATTGAAATCCCTTGCCCAGAGGTAAAATAAAGACAAACATAAAGACAAACACCGGATTGGATTGCTCGTGTGTCCACGGGACAAATCCCATTTGAAATGGATGGTGTGAGTTTGGCAAGTGCTCGACAAGCTGCTACATTAGTGGCTTATGAACCATATTCGTTAACCAAGTTTGTTCAGTGGCCGTAACGTAATTGTGGGTTCGATTGGTAACACTTGAGTAATCACGGAGTGACATAATTAAGAGATAAATTTGTGGAATTTAAAACTTGCTGAATAAAAATTGTGGAACAAAAATTAAGTGTAATTGAATATATAACCAAACAAATAAGTATGTCTTAAATATTGCATTTAGTGATTGATGGTTGTTGATGCAACCATAACACTATTGGTTAATTAATTTTCAGGTGATAGAAGATGGTGGTTGAATTAATTTCAGATGCAAAGATAATTATTGGTGGCTGTATACAAATGCTTTTCTATGACAGATGTAGGGAGGTAATTAATTTTAAAAAGTCTCAGCAAATATATGAGAAAATCACACTTATTCATTTAATGCAAATTTAAACTAAAAAAATTCAAGCGAAAACTCAACATATGCAAAATGGCGTTTTACTTTGCATTCCATATATTTTATTATTGATAAAAGAATCATGGCATCGTATTTGAAATGCAATTTCGTCATTCCGCAAGGTTACCAATCAATGCCTCTATAATGTGTTTAGTTGTTAACAAAGCTAGGGAAAAACACTTTTCAAACCAAGGTCGAAACACCACTAGAAGCAACCTAAAAGGCTAAAACACATACATATTAGAGAGCAATACCAACCTTCGAAAATTTCAATTGCAAAAAAATAAATTACACAGAACCACTAACAAGAATTCGAGAAGCGGAGATACAGACGGAACGGAAATACCACACAATACAGAATAACACACTGATGACTAAACTACCACCGTCGACCCTCAATCAAAGACTCCTTTTTTTGAATTGATTCTTCATATTAAAAGCAAAAAGAAATGTAAAACTTACAAGCCCAAGACTTAAGTTTAAAAGCTAAACCCATTACATAAAAACTCATTTAAGGCCCATCAGAGAACCACCCCAGTTACAAAGAAGCCCAAGAAGTTGAAATGATGAAAGACAAAGGAGAGGTCTTGGAATCATCGAAGGTTGCACGGGAAAGAGAAGCAGAAACCAGAAACCTATGGAGATTTCCTCTAACATGCAATTGGATTATGAAAGCCACCGTTGCATCATGATTGAAACCGTAGTCGGATTGGATGGTCTCATGGCGGAGAGTCTGTTTTGAATTTGGCGATGAAGCAGTCGGATGATAACATCAGATGATCGGAACGTGTTGCGATGAAGTCAAGCATTATGTTCCATCCAGATCCAGTAAACACAGTCTTCCCAGCACAATAAGGTAAGGATACCTTTTGTTGAGCTCCTACTCAGTGATTGCAAGTGATTCATTACTGAGGTCCAATTCCTGGTAGGGTTCAGTTCACATCTCAGAGCGAGCGTGCTCCAGATCCCCCAAGAAAAAGGACAGTCAAAATATAGATGATCTCGGCTTTCAAAAGCAGAATTACAGAGCAGGCAAAGCGGCGAAGTTTGAAGCCCCCAGCCAATGATATGATCCCTTGTTGGACATCTATTGAGAACGAATAACCACGCGAGGAAGCTTTGTCGAGGAATTCCTCCCTTGTTCCACACAATCGTAGACCAGGGAACCGTCAGTCCTTGCTCCCGAAGATTATGATAAACTCTCCCAATAGAGTAAGAGTCGCTCACTTTATCATCAATACACCATTCAAAGTAACCTTCCTCATTATTCAGAACAATGGTGGTTAAGTATGTGTATACCTGTACCTATTGTTCTGAACGAGCAGGGGGGAGTCGCCAGGAGTTTCTCGAGTGCAGGGAAGCGAGAGTTGCTGTAGGGGGATCCCCAAGGATGAGTGTGAGCCCAGTTGCAAGTACTCTCTCAGATTACCGAATGGCGACTAGTGATCAGTCCAAAATTGACAGGTAAGACCACTTGATACTATGAGATGAACCCATTTGTAGATTAGTGGACTTAGTTTAAGGAGTTTGTTTACTTGCCAAGAGAACCTCCGGTTGGGAGCAGTAGTCCATAAGTTGCTAAGATTTCCATTAAGAACCTCTCCTTTAAACCAAGCCACCCACACTGAACCCGCCTGAAAGAATAGTAGCCATATGAGTTTTAAGCAGCAAGCTTTATTCCACAGCAGTAGATCATTTATCCCGAGTCCACCCTCCTTCTTTGGCTTCGTGACCTCATTCCAAAATACCCTAGCAGTGTGATTAGCCTCTATACTCCCTTTCCATAGGAACACCCCACATAAGGAATTGATTCTCTTTACGCACGCCTTAGGTAGTATAAAGGTAGAGCACCAAAACGTTGTGATCCCCGTAATTACTGTCTTTATCAGTAGTAGTCTACCCGCAAAAGATAAGGCCTTTGAGCTCCATGATGAAAATTTTATCTTTATTTGCTGTAGCAACACTTCACAGTTTAACAGTGACAGTTTCCTTGTGCAGAGGGGAACACCTAAGTAACGGAGAGAGAGAGATCCTAGTGGCATACCCGTTGAAGCTTGGATAGCATCCGTTTCACACGCAGTCAAACCAGAAGCAAAGAAAGATGTCTTGTGCACGCTAACAGCCAATCCCGATCTAGCTTCAAACTCACGGAGCACTTGAAGAACAGCCTGCACTTAGTCTATTGATCCATCCATGAAGATGAGCAGGTCATCTGCAAAGCACATGTGTGTAAGTCTGGAGGAGGAGCAACCAAGGTGGTAACTGAAGCGCATTTCCTGAGCCGCTTTATTCAACTTCAGGGAAAGATTGTTGAGAGCAATGACAAACAAGTACGGAGACAGTGGATCACCCTAGCGCAGGCCCCGCGTTCCCTTGAAGTATCCATTTACATAGCCATTGTATCCAACTGTGTAGCTGGTAGTACATACACATGCTCTGAGCTAGGAGACAAACTCAGTTGGTAAGCTGATACCTTTCATGCAGGAGAAAATAAATTTCCAAAATAAGGTATCAAAAGCCTTTGCTATCTCTACTTTTAGTGTGTTCCTTTTAGTCTCATTCTCCTTGTGATAACCATTAATTAGCTCGCCTGCTAGAGAAGTGTTCTCGACCAACAGTCTCCCTTTTACAAATGTTGTTTGGTTAGGAACAATTAGAAGCGGCAAGATGGGCTTGAGACGCTTGACCAGTAGACGGAAAACCACTTTGTAGATCGTGTTAAGACATGAGATAGGGCGAAGATCCATGTCTGCTTTCCGAAAAACATTTGAAAGGACAAAAAAAGAACATATAAACCGAAAAATAAGAGAAAAATCAAAAGATAAGAATAAAAAGAAACAAAGTGACAGTTGTTAACGGAACATATATCACCAACTGCTGGAGATCATCTTGCAGAAAAAAATAAACAGAAGAAACTAGAAAAATATATCTTTGATTAATTTTAATAGAATGAGAACCGTAAACAATCAATTAAAGTGATTTTAATTGTTTTCTTAGAAAAATGATATGCCGTTGTAAAAAGAAAACAATAGTCTAAAAATTCTCTATTTGGATATCTGAATTAGTAAAATAACAATATTTTAATAATTTTTGTTTCAATAGTTAAATTGCTATTTTCATTTTCAATGAGGAACAATACAAAGAAACCACTTAGACATATGTGTCGGGATGTGGTTCTAAGACCATCCGCATTGGAAAGATTGTGCAAAAATTCTAAGAAAAAAATATTATAACAAGTTAAAATGATGAACCTCTCTCCTTGCAGGTTCACCGGCAAGATTCGTTATCATGGAGGTTCGACATGTGGGAGACATGATTCGTCCTATTATTAAATTTTTTTTTGAAAAAAACAAAAAAGAAAAAATAAAAAAATAAAAAAATAAACAGGTGACACACCCCACCCCGGTTTGTTGATGCTGACTAAAATTTTTCTGCAAAGAGACTCTTGCTTTTTCTTTTTAAAAAAAAAAAACATTTATAATGTTTAAATACCATGTGAGAGCTCTTCACTAGAGGTGATCTTAGCGAACTTTTTTTTTTTTGGTATATCTAACAAACTTTAGAAGTCTAGGCCTCCAAACAGTTTAACAAACTACACTAGAATATAGAGTTAAAAATATGAGGAAGAAAAAAATAGATAACATTTCTACCTAAAATCTCACCATTGCAAAGTTGACATGCAGACACACACTAAAGTACAACCATACACAAGTACAACTATTTAACGTTACTCTCTTGATAACGATTTGGGTGAAAAACATAATAAGTCAGACAGGGTTATTCAGTACTATTTTGTTTTTTATTTTAAATTGCTTTAAAAGTTTTTATAATTGTACAAATAACATTTAAATAATAAAAAACAAAACACACTCCCTATCCTATTTAAGAGAGATATCTACGCAGGCTGAAACCCAAACCATCCAGAAAACCTTCTGAGCCAGTGAGACATAAACACAAGTTAGAAGAACTTCAAGAAAAAACAAGAAAGAATGTAAGTTCTTGAAAGTTAGGAAATGATTTCCGGCTAATATTGTCTGAAGTAATTGTTTTTTCTTATTATGGAACAGGGAAAATGGTAGTAGGAACAGGGAGAATGGTAGTAGGAATGTGTTGAAGCCGATGGACTCTGAGCAACTGAGAGAGCACGGATATAGAATGGTGGATTTTGTTGCAGATTATTACAAAACCATCGAATCTTTCCCTGTCCTTAGCCAAGTTCAGGTCAGTTTCTTTTCAGTTTGATGTGGGGTTTTATTCAGCCTGTTCGATGTCATGAAGAATTCAGATTGTACTTGACAAAAAGTTTCATATTTATGTAAAATTTTCTATGTCAAAGGATCTAACCAAAGTTGCATTGTCGTCACGTTATGCTTTGCTATAGTTTTTATTCCTACAATGTTGCTAAATTACTTCTCTCGGACACAGCCTGGTTATCTTCACAACCTTTTGCCTGATTCAGCACCAGACCACCCTGAAACAGTTGAACAAGTTCTTGATGGTGAATACACACTTCTATTTTTATTTGGGACCATTTCTGATACTTTTTGGTTGAGCATAGAGAGATCTGATGCAAGTTTTTTTTGTTTGCAGATGTTAAAACAAAGATATTGCCTGGAGTAACGCACTGGCAAAGCCCCAGTTTCTTTGCTTATTACCCTTCTAACAGCAGCGTTGCAGGGTTCTTGGGTGAGATGTTGAGTGCTGGTCTTGGAATAGTTGGTTTTAGTTGGGTCACTTCTCCAGCTGCCACTGAGCTCGAAATGATCGTTCTTGATTGGGTTGCAAAGCTGCTCAACCTACCCGATCAGTTTCTCTCCAAAGGTTAAATAACTATTAACACATAAAACCTTGTCACAACAATCTGTTTTGCTTAAGACCTACTTAGCTAAGTTGTAACGTAGGAAAAGGAGGTGGAGTCATCCAAGGGTCAGCTAGTGAAGCTGTTCTTGTTGTCATGATTGCTGCCCGCGATAAGGTCTTAAGAAGCGTTGGCAAGAACTCCCTTGGAAAGCTCGTTGTGTACTCCTCTGACCAGACACATTCAGCTTTACAGAAAGCTTGCCAGGTGAAAATTTTGTAGATTTTGATCAAAGAAAGTTTTGTTAAAAAGAAGCTAACTCTTAAAGGTGGTTTGTTGTTGACAGATATCCGGAATCCATCCAGAAAATTGCAGGGTGCTGAAAGCAGATTCCTCTACAAATTTTGCTCTGCGTCCAGAACTGCTTCAAGAAGCAATTTCTCGAGATCTTGAAGCTGGATTGATTCCATTCTTCTTATGTGGCAATGTAAGTATTAGCCAATATGTTACTTACTATGAACGCATGCTTATTTTCTGAAAGATTCTTTTGTTATTTCCAGGTTGGAACCACTTCTTCAACAGCAGTTGATCCTTTAGGTGCACTGGGAAAGATTGCAAAGGTTATTTATTTCACATTTCATAGAGGACTTAATAGCAAAGAAACTGGTTCTAACTCTCTTTAACTATTGCATTCTCAGAGCAATGGGATGTGGTTTCACGTGGACGCAGCGTACGCTGGAAGTGCTTGTATATGTCCAGAGTATCGACAGTACATTGACGGAGTAGAGACTGCAGACTCTTTTAACATGAATGCTCACAAATGGTTCCTAACCAACTTCGATTGTTCCCTACTTTGGGTGAAGGTACATATCTTTTTAGTCCTCGTTCATTTTCTACAATCTTACTCCTTGTGTACTGAAGAAAGACATGTTGATAAAAACAGGATCAGTATGCTCTCACTGAGGCTCTTTCAACAAATCCAGAGTTTCTCAAAAACAAGGTAAGGTCGATTTTGATTTCTCAGTCAAATCTTTCAACTAGTCTTATTATCAATATTTTTTTGGGGTAGGCCTCTCAAGCAAACTTAGTTGTTGATTACAAAGACTGGCAGATCCCTCTAGGACGAAGATTCAGGTTCTTTACTCTCTCAGGAGCATCTTCATGCATATATATAATGGACTGAGATTGTGTTTGTGTGTGTGTATTTAATAGATCATTGAAACTATGGATGGTTTTGAGGCTCTATGGAGCAGAGACTTTGAAGAGCTATATTAGAAACCATATCAAACTGGCTAAAGTTTTGGAACAACTTGTCTCCCAAGATCCTAACTTTGAGGTTATCACTCCTCGGATCTTTGCTCTCGTCTGCTTCCGTATGGTTCCTATCGACAACGATGAAAAGAAGTGCAATAGTCGAAACCTCGAGCTCCTAGAGGCAGTGAATTCCTCAGGGAAACTCTTCATGTCTCACACTGTAAGTACTCACATCTCTTTTCTTCTCTGTTGGATGATGTTCTTTAATTAAAAAGACATAACTGTATGCCTTTCTTTGCGTGGGAAAAAAGGATTTGTCTGGAAAAATCGTTCTACGTTGCGCCATTGGAGCGCCATTGACAGAGGAGAAGCACGTGAAGGAGTCATGGCAGGTTATTCAGGAAAAAGCATCTTACTTGCTCCCCAAGTAAATGTTTGGCGTATTTTTGCCAAAGCAAATTAAGGAGGCATTGGTTTGGTTTGGTTTGGTTTGTTTTAACCTTATTGAATAAAAAAAAACTTACCAAACAACAATTCAACTTCGGTATATGATTGTGCATCTCTTTTCTACCTATTTTTCTTCCAATCGTGTGTATTTTATCTTTTCTCTAGTTAAAATGTATTCCATGTTTTGGTTTGATTTACGGGCAATTCTCTTTTGTATCCTTTTTAAAAAGTTTTTATCACCAAAATAACATTAAAAAATGAGAAAATGACTCAAATAACACCAAACCAAGTTTTTCTTCCAAATATAAACACTAAGGTTGAAAGTCACAAAAATAAGTTTCATTAAAGAGATTTTTACTCTTATGCCCTTTTTTCATTAATTAAAAAAAAATCAATGTTGTCTTCTCCTCGACTGCATCACCGTCACCGTCTGCAATGGCTTGACTTCTCCACACCAAGGCCGAGCTCGTGCATCTCCGTCATGGTCTCAGCCATCGCCATCGTCGGAATCAGCCCTCACTGCTACAAAGCTTCACCAGGACCAAGCTTCTTCCATGGCGCAAAGTCTCCATCTTCGTCAATGTCGGGTCTTCTTTCTCGTGGTTTCAGGCTTGGCTCGTAGTGGTGGTTGATTTCGTGCTTGGTCCAGCAGCACCGGTGCTCAGCTCCTCCGCGTCTCGTCAATTGTGGTGTGATCTCAGTTCGCTGTCGAAGATCATCTCCTCCCCGAACATCTCCTCTACGTAACCCACCTGAATCAAAGCTCCACGCCATTGTGATAACACCACCCAAGCCGTCTCTTACGTCACCGTGCTAATCCTCGCTGGCAAGACTCGTCGTCGTCAACAGATCCGGCGAGAATAAGATCGAACACCAATACTTTTGTCTAATGTTCTGATTAATCACCTAGTTTTGAGCTTTTTTACGTCTCTAATTCAATCACCCGTTGAAAAAAAAAGATCTTTTTGATATCTCTCTGTGTTACTGATTAATTAGATTGTAGAAGGTTGGCTTTTTAAATGTTTAGATTATTGATAGTTTTCTATGACTTGAAGTATAGCCTTGTGGTTTAGATTGAGAATAGATGAGTTCATAAGTGTATGGTTGATTAATAAGTTATTTCTTGTTTGTTTTAAGCTGAGACTTCAACAACGATGAAGAAGAAAAAGAAAAAAAGCAAGTAAGTTATGTTTTTTGTACGTCTTTTTTTAATTTGATTTGCCACTTTTGGTTGTTTGCTTTAATGATCAGTCTCTTTCTTATGTTTGCAGGAATAAGCCGCAGCAGACTGATCATGTTCTGGCAGTATAAAGTGGAAAGCTTTTCATGTTGTGGAAGTGTCATTTCTACCAATAACTTATAATCTGGAAGTTGTGATGATGTGTGTCTCTTTTGCTATTCTTTTCTCACACGATTTGAACTAGAGGAGTTTAAGGAATCCATGTGTTCAAAGATCTTTATGGGAAAGCATATTACTTTTGGAAGTATCTCTTAGAAGAAGCAATATTTTAGTTTTATTATGTGCTGATTACTACAATCGGTTCCTAATTTAGTAGGTTGTGAATTGACTGCTCGAAAGAGCAGACTGGAGAACTGCCTTGAAATTGTCTATTGGAATGGTCCCTGCAGGTTCATTCTGCTTTATCGTTCTCGTCTCTCGTGTGCTCCACGTCAAAGTTTAGATGTGACGGTTATATCTGCAGTAAGATTGAAAGAATTATTGTTTATGATAAACATAAATTGATGTCTTGTGCATGAGAAGTTTTTAGCAAAATTATATACTTTGTGGTTACTTCATGTGTGCTAAGATGAATAAGAGGAAGTATCAAAAGGACTGGACTTTCAAGTAAAAAGTGAACACTTTTGTAAAGGGAAAGAGAGAGCAGCCAAGCGCAAAGCAAGAGAAGCTGCTCATATCTTGGGAATTCAACTTTAAAACCAAATCAGAGAGACAATCTACAAAGATTTTAATGACAAGCATTAACCTGAACAAAAAAAAAAGGTTGACTGGTCTTGCCTATAGATTTAAGAAGAAGGTTTTGGGACAATACCAGGTGGTAAATATAGTTGCTGAGGAGATGTTGAGGTGAAGGGCATGACTTGGATGGTCACAATTGATGGTATCTTTAAGGGGTCACAGAGTTGTTCATAGATATGTTTAATTTTAACTAACATTTTTAATTTTAATTAAATATTAAAAATTCAGGAAGCCCTTCCTAAACATTTGAATTGCTATCCAAATATTTTTTGTTTTAGTTAATTATTAAAATTTCAGGAAGGTCTTCCTAAATTTTTTAACTCATATCCTAAATGTGATATATATGCAAGTTTGTTTTATATGTACATTTTCACTAGATATCCTAACATTTTAATTATTTATTAAATATTAAATTTTCAGAAAGCACTTCCAAAATATTTTATTTTATATCCTAAATATAATATATATGTAAGTTTTTTAATATATAAGTACATTTTTACTTGGTAAACTAAATTTTTTAATTTTTAGTTAAATATTAAATTTTCAGGAAGCACTTTCTAAATATTTAACTTGCTATCCTAAATATAACATAAATGTAAGTTTGTTAATATATAAGTACATTTTTACTTGGTAAACTAACATTTTTCATTGTTAATTAGATATTAAATTTTCAGGAAGCCATTCCTAAACATTTTAATTACTATCCAAACATTTTTTTTAATATTAAAATTCCAGGAAGGCCTTCCTGAATATTTTAACTCACTAGGTGATTTTCCTGTGCTCATGCACGGGTATAAATATTTTAAAATAAATACAATACAATAATTATATTTACATTATAATAATTTAATATTTTTTATTTTTAGTTATCTGTTATTTATATTGTAATCAATATGCATGATTTGCTTGAAATAACATTATGTTATTTTAATTAGACGTATAATTTGGATATATATTATCTCGACTGTTTGTTTATTATTTGAATATATTAGATAATATTTACTTTTTCAATTCAACTAAGATATTTTTTTATACATATTAAAATTTTAATTAATTTTATTATTTTCATGTATTTTAGTTCTTGTCTTAGATTCATATATATATATATATATATATTTTTAGTAAGATTTTGTATAATTTAATATATGTTGTTTCGAGAATCAAATAGTAAAAGTAAAATTAAGTGTTAATAGATTCAAAGTTACATAAATAAATATATTAAATTTTAACAGTTAGATAATATATTTATAGTATTATTTGAGAATTTTATATTTATTTATTAATATGTTGAGTTGTTTTAAAATGAAAATATATTATTGTTTATTTAAGGTTAAAAATAGATTGGTATTGTTATTCATTTGTGGGTATAATGTGCTGCATATATTCCATCAAATTCAAGTATAAATATTTTTAATCTAATTCAACAAAATCATATTTATTGTATTCATTGCATTAGTTTGGTTTTCATCTTAGATGTGTATATATATTTATGAATTGTTGGTATATGTTAATTTAAAAAATAAAGTGATGATAGGTACAAAATTGCTGAAAACATAATCGATACATATTTAAAAGGAATATTAATTATTTACGTTAATATCAAGATTAATTTTCTAAACTTTCCTTTTTGTTAAATCACATTGTATGTAGAAAATATTTTTGTTTTAAGTTTTATAAATATTTTCTTTATCATATATGTTATTTGAAAAATATAAAAGGGAACATAAAAAGATCAAACTAAATTTTATTCATTAAAGATATCTTAGTTTATGTTATTTAAATTATTTTATAATAATTTTATAAATATATTATTTAACTAAAATTCTTAATACTTTTAAAATATATATTATGATTTTTTTAAATCATCAAAACTAATTTGTGAACTTTCCTTATTTTGAATTACACTATATTAAAGATATTTTCGTTTTTAAGATTTGTAATTTTTCTTCATTATATAGGTTAGTTTAAAAAGAAAAGAAAAAGGAAACATAAATAAAAAGGAAAAATATAATAATAATAATGATATAATTAGATATATTTAATTCTTTAAGGGTATCAATGTAATCAACTTCCGTAATAGTTAACGTGAGCGCGACATGTAAAAAACTAACTTCTTAAATAATATTATAGAGATATCCTAAATATGATATATATGAAAGTTTGTTAATATGTACATTTTCACTAGATATCCTAACATTTTAATTTTTAATTATATATTAAAATTTCAGGAATCACTTCCTAAGTATTTTACTTGCTATCCTAAATATAACATATATGTAAGTTTGTTAATATATAAGTACATTTTTACTTGGTAAACTAACATTTTTAATTTTTAATTAAATATTAAATTTTCAGGAAGCCCTTCCTAAACATTTTAATTGCTATCCAAACATTTTTTTTAAAATTAAAATTTCAGGAAAGTCTTCCTAAATATTTTAACTCATATCCTAAATATGATGTATATGCAAGTTTGTTAATATGTACATTTCACTAGATATCCTAACATTTTAATTTTTATTAAATATGAAATTTTCAGGAAGCACTTCCTAATTTTTTTACTTGCTATCCTAAATATAACAAATATGTAAGTTTGTTAATATATAAGTACATTTTACTTGATAAACAAAATTTTTTAATTTTAATTAAATATTAAATTTTCAGGAAGCCATTCCTAAAAATTTTAATTGCTATCCAAACATATTTTTAAAAATATTAAGATTTCAGGAAGGCCTTCCTAATATTTCAACTCGCATTCTAAATATGATATATATGCAAGTTTGTTAATATGTACATTTTCACTAGATATCCTAACATTTTATTTTTTAATCAATATATTAAAATTTCAGGAAGCATTTCCTAAATATTTTACTTGCTATCCTAAATATAACATATATTTAAGTTTGTTAATATACAAGTACATTTTTACTTGATAAACTCTATTTTAATTTTTAATTAAATATTAAATTTTATAATGATACCACATTTAACACTTTTTGATTGAATTACTGAAAATGCGTCAAGCTATCTTATTTTAATATTCATTGTTTGATATGTGTTCTCTATTTTGTAGACAATGAACTATATTTGGTGATTTCTATAGCCAGTGAATTTTTTTATAGATTTTGATTAAGTTTTTTTTTTGTTTGGAATATTAAGTTCCAATTTAGGATAGCCATCCTAAACAAAGATTGTCTAACATTCTTTACACGCTTTTGATTCTCTTCGAAAACAGACTTGTGCAAGAAAAACACCAATTTTATGTAAACCTAAATTATATATTATAAAGTTGGAAAACATTTGATAATATCTGGATGGGCTTTCAGAAATAATATATTAGTGTGTTCCTATCTATAAAATTTTCAACTAGACATGACATGACATTAAAAATAAGAATTTCAAATTGTGATGTAGAACTTTTAGAAGAAAAAAAATAAGGAAATAATTTACATCATGTAAATTTATTTAAACCTAAATTATATACTATAAAATTGGAAAGCATTTGACAATATTTGGATGAGCTTCCAGAAATAATATACTAGTCTGTTCCTAACTAGCAAAATTTAAACTAGTCATGAATGATATTAAAAACTAAGGATTTTAAATTGTGATGTAGAATTTCCTAGAGGTTCACCGGGTCCAGGAGATCTGTAGAAAGTACCAGCCATAGGACTCTTCAGTGGAGAATGAGAAGAGGATGGGGCAGTTGCTGGGCTTGCTGTTTCAGTGGCTGAAGAGGGAGTAGGAGAAGCAGGAGGAGACACTGGTTGAGATGGCCTGCCGTTGCAGGAGGAGGCATCCACCGTTAGTCACTGGGGTAGAGTTAGAGACAACCTTCTATAGTCATGATATCTGGAAACAGAGAGCTACACTTTTGTAAATAAAAAAATGAGATACATGTTTTGCAAGAAACTTTACACAGGCAATACTAAGCAAACACTGAATCTTATGTCATCTTTGGTGATCACTGCAACAGTCCCTTGCTTTGCAACTTCCAAAGCATAATGCAGACCTGCCACTCCGCTACCAATCACTGTGAAATCATAATACTTTGTTGATGACGATGATGCCACCCTGATGCTAAGCTTTAAGCTCTCAGTAAAGGACGAAACACCACGAGAGTGATGACAACCACATCTCTCAGCGTTTAGAGCCTTAGATATACTCCTCTCGACCTATGCACACCAAAAGATTATATAATTTCAAGTCCAAACACATCATAAGAGATCTTTCATGAGCACATAGATTTGAAGTTTTAGTGATGACAAAACAAGGTCTTTGAATGAATTTGCCGTGAATGTAAAACCAGAACTCCATGAATCTTTCCCTCTGTAAACCTGACTGGAAATATAGAGATCATGAATGTTTCCGACAGAGACGTAAGCAGCCATTCCCGATCCTTAACAGCTCCTACGACATGTCATAAGAACACATCACCAAAGATCCTCACTTTATACATAATTAAGAAACTGAGAGAGATAGAGCACACAAAACTTCGGATTTCTCAAATCAAAATTCGACAATGAACACACGGGAATCTTACGAAGTCACGGGAATCTGGAGAAGACGAGCAAGCCAAGTGTATGTTGGAATTGAATCTGAGATTCCACCGTGGTTGATACGTTTTTGACTTCGTGTTGGTTGAGGTTGTGCTCCACCGTGAACTTACCGGAATATGAGATTTCACTGAAGATAAAACCCTAGACTTCATAATCATACCAAAATAGCGTTGTTAGAGAATCGATGCGGAGATGATGTGGTTTTCTTTGCCGGAGATGATGTAAACAAATCGGAGAGATCGAAGATCGAAATGTTTATTATTTTTTCTGTTTGTTTTATTAATTATTAAATAAGGGTATTAGAGACATTTTACCCATTAATAAATGTTATTTTGTAATTTTCTTTTTCTAGTGTTATTTTAGAGACAAAAACTAAAAAAATTCTATAATGGCCAATTGCGCTTAAAAAGAGTGACTATTTTTTTTTTTTGCAATTTTAATATTATTTTTTAGTTTTTAAAAATTGAAATTCCACCTCCCGTTATATTCTAGATCCAAGATATACTTCTACGAATATTCAAAGGATCTTGATTCTATACACTGAAAGCAAATGACTGAAATTTGCAAAGAGGAAATGCAACAAACAGATTACAAGGGGATGGAATATCTGACATAGCTTCCATTTCATCCTCCATTGCTAATCTGTTCTTCTTCTTCAATTCGTATAGGCCGGTGATCTGGCCGCCATGGGAATTCCCGTTGCTGTGTCGGCGAGGAAAGACGGCGACGATCAAACATGAATATATTGGGCCTGAAAAGTAAAAGCCTTATAATACCCACTTTAGCCCATTTTACTATGCAGGTCCAAATAAATGTTGCATTATATACAAATAAACATTTCATTAAACTATGCAGTATGCACAATAAAAATATACAGTTTCGAATTAATTTTGAAAGTATGCATTCACAGGTTTAGGAAATCAGGGAACCAATTGGCTTTTGATGCGAGTTCATCAGATATTTTGATTTTTGGGTTCATGAAATTGTGGCGTTGACAAAAAAAAAGTTGTGGCCCCATTCAAATATTATAAAAGTTCGTTCGTGTTTAGTCGAGATTTAGTTTGGGTTGTTAACATTTCCACAAACCCGTTATAACCAATATAATTTTGGGATTCAGTTCTTAATCGAGTTTCTTAGTTTCAAAATATAGTTTTTGACAATTAATTAAACCTGAAGACCAAATAAAGATTAAAAATCAACAATTTGAAACAGAAAATAAAAATGCTCTTGTCACATTTTTTTTTGGTTCTAGTATAATTTTCAACAAGCAAAATTAGAGAGTAACAACAGTGAAATTCGACAATAAAACTTAAAAAAATGATGTGCAATTGCATCATATCCGATAAATCCAAAAGGAAAACACATCGAACCTGATAAACTCAGACTATCTAGAAAAAGAAGAGCATCTCGTACCAAAATTTATTGACTAAATATTTGAGTTAATATTCATGTAGCAGATACTTATTTTTGGTACTCACTGAAATCTTAGAGTATTTTGGGAACTTATTCGAGATTGAGTTTGGATATGACATAAGTATTTTTCTAGAATTTTGATTTTTTTTTGGGTTTTTTTCAGATATCCATTCGGTTTTGATTCAGATAAAACCATAATCCAAAATATCATAAAATAAGTCATATTCAATTATTTATGTTAGATTCAATTTGGTTTGGATTCATTTTCAATGGGTTGGATAGTGGCGGACCCAGATTTATTTTAAACATGGGTCAAAAACAAATGGGCTTAACTCTTAGATAAAAATTTGAGTAAAAATATGGTGTCATATGTAATCGAACCTAGATTAGGGGGGTGTCAGCCGTATTGAAACACCATCAGAGCTGACCGAATTCATACAAAATAGCTTAGCAAATTACATTTTTATATTTTAAAGGTGTGTCAGCTGACCCCCCTTCTTTGGCTATGGGTCCGCCTCTGGTTGGATTTGGTTCGGACTTTTGGATGTGGTTTATTTTCCTACTTCTAGATGGTGGTTAAACTTATGAAATCTTGTCAATCTAATTGAAAACCCCCTAAATTAGCCAACTTATTTTTTGAAATTTGATGTTTTCAAAATTTTAAAGCAATTTTAGTATTTTTGGCTTTCATTTATCTTTTGACTGCATGAAGCAATTCTCTCAAAAATGCCGTTGACATACCATACTTACCATCGTTTTCAACGATGATGTCTGAAACAATTGTTGATGATATATCAAAAAACGTTGTTAACAGTTACATGAAAAATAATTATCTTCACTAGTGATTTGTTTGAAATTGTTATCGTCAGTCAATACATTAGTTATTTTAAATAACTCTACTTAAAAAATCATTTATTAAAAGCATTTTTAATTTAAAAATAATGATTTTTTGTTTGAATTTTCATTTAATATTGTGTTTAACTTTCTCAACTTTCATTTAATTTTCTATATTTTAATCCATGTCATTATTTAATCTATAAAAACTATTTTGAACTTTTTTATTTTTCTTATTTGTGAATTTTCATTTAATGTTTATTAATTTCTGAATTTTTATTTCTTTTTTTATATTTCAACTTTATTGCTCGTCGTTTGGATCCTTCGTGCAACGATTTTGTTATAATCTGACAATAAAATAGATGAGAAAATTGACCCATTAACTGATTAGTCAGCCCATTTACCGATTATTCAGTCCAACTAGGGATTTTAAAAACCCAAATCTATATATATAAAGTTAAGTTTTCTCTCTTCATGTGACATGTGGAAGGGGGTTTTTGCGACATGTGTCCTCATATTTTTTTTTTACATTTTAAATCTTTTTCTTTTAAAATTTGTATAATTTGGCCAAACACTTTTTAATTGTGCATTTTTCTTTATGGATTGACCCTAAAACTTTTAATCGTAATTTTAATCTCTAATGTACATAAATGACTTATATATGCAATTCATCATATTTAATCCTTGTCACATTAACCATCATCAAATGAATAATCTATTTTATTACTCACTAAAATTCAAGATGAATGAAAAATAAATAAAATAATATAAATATATTTTAAAATTTAATTTATTCAAAACTAAAGATAGCATAAACTTTCACTATTTTATTATTTTAATTAATATTTATTCATAAATTATATATTTATCTTACTATTAAAATAATCAAATTAAGAAGAAGAAACTAAAGCACAACACAAATCTAAACCTAAAACCTCGAAAATTATAGAGAAAATAATATCATAATAACACTAATTCAATAAATGTCTGAATCAAAAAGGTGATCATAAACAAAGACTACTTATCACACATTACCTTATAGTGTTTTGGCCAGAATAAACATAGGTCAGAAAAGAGTAAAGATGTAAAGTTTGAGATTAATTAATCAATTAATCCTCTGAACACAAAATAGCGCGATCAATAACTAAAGCAAAAAACTAAGAAAGCATGTCAAAGGAAGAATAATCATCGAAAAGTCAAAGTCACCACGAAACATGAAGACAATGCCTTAAGCACCGGAAGCACAACTATTAGCTAAGAGGTAAGAAGTACTTCACAAACTAAACAACCACAAGGCATCCATGCCAACAAAGAACCATAAAGCTCTAGATAGAAGGGAACAAAGTCCCAAAAACTAACTCTGCACAAGTATAACGAGGGAAGCAGAGAAAGAAGAAATTAAGCAGAGGGAGGAAAAAAAACCTACCAAAAAAAGCATAGGGAGGAAAAAAAAGCCACAAAAAAACTAGAATTCAGACCATAAATAATTTTCAAATCCCACAAAACATATACAAAGGAAAATACTATCCAAACATGAAGTGGTAAACATGGCAAAAGGGAAAACCACCAGAGACGCAAGCAGCTATGATAGCTACAATGAGATTAAAAATTAAAGAGAGAATGAGAGACAAAACGACATCAGCAAACTGTGGAACTATATTCGAGTTATGAAAGAGAGCATAGAAATCAGATAAAAAATCAGATCTTGAAAACCAAGACGAACATGGACTATCAATGGTAAGCCAAATACGAGGAAGACAACATCAAAGATGACTTAACTCTGACCTAACCCAAGGACCATTAGCTGAAATCTTAAGAAGAAGAGGAAGAGTCAATATTGACTTGAACGGCCTATAATGTTGTGAGAAACAACTTCAAAGCTTGGAAATCATAAGTAAGATTTACAACAAATATAATTGAGGCGAAGAATGCGAGTAAGAACAAGAGCATATAGGTGACGTTGATGGTGATGGTGAAAACACTACACACAGAAAAGTAAACAAAATACATAGATGGTGATGACTCAATGTCAAAATATAGAGAAATGGTACAAAAATATCTTAAAGAATAATTTTCAAAAATATTAAAAAATAGAATACAATTTGACGCTAAAATCTTTAATTTTATGATCAACACATACCTAAATAGAATGTTATTAAAATTTATTATGATATACACCAGATGTTCACTCCATCACTGATAAGTACTACACAATATTGAAAAAATAAACACAAAATATATTAATGTATTACCTATTACTACATAACACAAACAAAATACCAAATAATACTTTTAGCAAATAAAAACGATCAAATAATTACATCATAAAGATTATACTTAACAACAATAAAACACAATATTCCACTTGAAGCACGGACATACGCCTATTAATGTAGGAAACAAATGTTAGTGATCATTTCAGTTCAAAGCAACAAAGTTAAATAAATTAATTTGTAGTGTGATCTTAGAATAAAAACAGATTATATTATTATTTCAATACAAAGTAAAATTCTAAATATTTTATAGAACTAAAATATATTTCAATATAAAATATTTTTTAGCGTAACCTTACCCGCCCGAAGGGCGGACCAACCCCTAGTTTTAAACTATAGACATCTTTTGAGACTATTTACAAAATAAGATTTCTCGTGATTTTATCCCAACAAGAATAATAATGCAAAACTAAATAAAATGCATTAGAGGGGAGTCTTCAGCCTTAGAACAAGGATATGATCACTAGGAGACAGCAGATTGTTGTTTTCTCATGCATAATTTAGTGTATATACACATATTAATATAATAAAAATACAAAAACTAATCTTCGATTAATCTCCGATTTTTCATCTAGGTGCTAGGCCCAATTCGAGCTCCCGGTGGCTAACGAGTTCTTGAACATGAATTTTAGTTTAATTTAATTTAATTTTCTGGTTTTTATTTAATTTTTGAATTTATTTATTTTTAATTATTTTTATTAATCAAATATTTTTTAAAGAACTGATATATGATCGTTTTTACATGCACAACTGGTTATTGCATTACTTGATACACAAATAAATCAGATTGAAGGTTTATTTATTATACATGTCACTTTAAAACTAAAATGATAGTTGAAAAATTTCAAAGTTTAACGTGTTAATAAATGTCATTTTTCATGGTTTTTAGTGCAACTTTTCCTAAAATTAATAATGTTAAAAATGATTTTTAAAATTTGATGTACGTAGGAAAAAAAACAGATATCAAAAATTTGCTCCTAACTGATATTTAGGTGGGATTGATCGGTTTGATATGAGCAATTTCTATATGAAAATGAGATATTTAATAATGAGAAAAGGATGGTGGAGCCTGGAGGTAACAAACGAAATAACCAAAATCTAGGTGAAGTTCAAAAATCACGATTCGATGCTATCGGCTGCTTTGTCGCCAAATATAATAATATAAACAAGACAGAAGCTGGTGTTCCCATATTTCTGTCATTTCTAGTTTGGTCATTTAAAGTAGGGAAAATTGGCTAAATTATCGCAAAATGAGTCTCTAATTAGAGCTTTACTTATGATTCGACATTAATAATTTCGTACCGAAAATAACCCTATCAAAGCTATAGGAGAAGTCTGGTGACTCTGATACGTCCCTCTGCGTATGTCGGAAAAATCCTCCTGAGACAAGCTACCTGTTGGTTGCGATGAGTGAGACTATATCATTTCAAATTTAAAAAACCATACTTCGTGTAATACATCTCGCCTATTGCGAAGAGTCACCTAACAATGCTCTCCCGTCAGAATTCTTTTCGAACCTTAACCATTTTTTTTTAATAAACCAAAGACTACTCCCTCGATTTACTCTTTCTTTGGATTCGTCGATTAACAAAATTTTGAAACTAATTTAAGATGTCAGCCTTGGATTTATCTCGGAGCACTTCCGCCGCCGGTGAAGAGCCGTTGGAGGAAAGGGTTAATTCATACCACCGAGCGAAGAAGACGCAGTCAATTATAGATGCTCTTGAACCCGAGGAACTTGCTTTCTTGAGGAATTCAATATCTCGAAAAGTGCTTGCGCTTGACGAGAACCCACCATTCTTTGGCGCCGTTGGACACTTCATACTTCTCAGGCAGTTGAAGACAGATAAAAAATATGAAAACTGGATCCTTTTTGGAGGTTTTCCAATCAGATTTCCGTTAAGGGAGTTTGCTAATGTTACTGGGCTCAATTGTGGCCAGATCCCGGCAGCGAATCGAAGTAAGAGGAAGAATCCTCTAAAAGAGAAGCTCTACTGGAATGAGTTGTTTTGTTCGTCGAAGTCTTGCTCAATCGAAATGGTTGTTGACATGTTGAAGAACAGGAAGGTGAAAGACAGAGCAACTAGGATCATCCCAGAAACAAATTTTCATTTCTGTTACAATTTATATTTGACAGATATCATGCATATTAACAGTTAAGTTTATATTTTAACTGACTCCTATATATCATTAGATCGAGAATAACCAAATATTTAATTCGAATTCAAAACATTATATCCATATCAGTTTTGATGAATAGTATCAGATAACACCAATTAAGTTTTCGATCTAGAGTGAGCTATTGTTCTGAGGGATACGAACTTAGAGTCTTAGACGCAATCCGGGTTCTTTATGTGCTACATTATTTGTTGACTGCTAACGTTCCTCTTACCCCTTATATTCACAGCTAAATCAATTACAACAACACTTTTATTTAATTAAAAATAATACAAGCCTTGTAAAATCAGTGTAACTGCAACATATGTCAGTAGCACATAATTAAAGATATAGCAGTTACAATTTAATATTATTTAGGCATGGTTTCTGTGATTTAAATTGCTTGGTGTGTGAGGAGAGGCTCCTCTTTCTCTTGTGAATTATTACCCGCCTGGTTACCTCCGTCTTCTCCATCTTGTCTGCCAATTGGAATATCGCTATTGAGATTCACAGCTCCTGGCTCAGTAGAGAGTACTTGTCCGACACGGAGAATATTGTTGGTATTACCTGTTACAGTTCCTGTTAGCAACATTCACAATTTTAGCAACTAAGGAAAAACTTACACTCTACATTTGTTCTTATCACCTACCCAAACTTACACTCTACATTTGTTCTAACACTTATCATTATTATTATTGGGTATTTTTGGCGTTAGCAATCACACATAATATTACCACAGAACATACATATTACCGGTTAACATATATCTGATTCATACGCATCATACAAAAAAAATTACATGTTGCATTAACCGGAGCCTCATTCATCCACTCACTTGTCCCATCTTCCTACGGCCTAATTGCCCCCATATTTGGCAGGAGACCAGCACTTGGTGGAGGTGGCAAAGTAGAGTCCTTTGATGAATCATCATCATCACCTCCACCCATTGGTGGTGGCGATGTAGCTCAAGCTATAGCGTAAGAAGCAGTGTACATTCTCCAGTTATTTCGGGTGCATATTCCATAAGTTCCCTCTCGCTAGCTAGAATGTAACCCTTTTCCATGTCGTCTGTATACTATCAACGAAAACTTTGCGTTAGTTGCTCCGTTATTTATTATCGGACACATTAATTTGTAACACTTACTGTAAATGTTATAACTCGAAGCTCATCGATGCTGATTTCAGTAGTGCGGTTAGTCCGATAGTATGATCAATATTGAATTGCCAAGCTCCTTGACCACTTCTCTCCCATTCTCCCTACTTTGAACCAAGAATAAAACAAAGATAGCGTTAAATATCGTGTGATTACTTACGAGGGAAAACAATCTCTCTCAACAGAGTATTTCACCAATTAAATCATCTTCACAGTACGTGTTCTTTGTCATGCTCTTCTTCAATTTTTTCCCAGCTGCTAACTCTCTAAATCCTCTGTATTTCTGTATATGAAGTAGTACTCATAAATAATCTACCTTCTCCCTTTTCAATGTTATATCGATCATAGCAACTACACAACTAACCGAGAAAACGAGCGGTCCAGATTTGATAGAGCTGGAAACCTACTGCGACATAGTAGCTGCTGGTGTATCTGTAAGTGTCAGACTCACCTGACACATGCGCCGAACATCTTCTCGGTGGGAAGGTTATTACGGTAAGAGTTTCAACCAAATTGTAAGCCTTGGATTCATTATGTCTAATTATGGGCAAGTGTCTAATGTGGGCCTTCATTAGGTATATTTGGCTAATTGTCCCTTTAAAGTAAGTATTGCTTATTTTTAGATTGTACTTTAAAATTTAAAGTCGTGGATAATGTCATTTCTTATAAATGTTTGTTTAGGCACTCTAAATTAGAAAGTGCTTAAATTTTAACTAATAGAAGAAGCCGGTAAAGTTTAGCGTTAGTAAAAGAAACTGGTAAAATTTGACAAAAAAAAAAGAAAATAGTGAATTTTACAACTAATATATCAAAATAGAACTACATGTTACGAATAGCCATTATATTTACCAATTATTACCACTGAGTTAATTTTTTCATTCTTAAAATAAACTAAATCAGAATAAAATTAAACCGTTGGGTCACTATGTTTTTGATCTATTAAATACAAACTTATTGCACACATAAATTTCGCGGAAGCTATCAATCTATAATATAAGGAGGCAGTTCACTCATTTCTTAGGTGACACGTCAGCAGTTTGTGGGTCTCACCTATTTAAGTTTTTTTTTTAAATTTGTTTCGGCAACCAAACATGCGGGCTTCGGAATCCAAGAGCTTTTAATGGGCCTGCAAAAAAGGCACATGACGTTGACACGTCTTCTTGGTAAACAGAGATTTTCCATCTCATCGGCCTCTTCCTTCCCTCTCCTCAATCATATCTATTCAGTAAAACCCTAATTTATGTTATTGAATGTAAATCATCCACCGTTATATCTACCAAGGAAAATCCTGAAAAAGTCTCTGCCGGATGTTACCCCTCTCCTTTTCGTTTTCTTTGTTTCTCTTTCCTGCTCTGATTTACTCTTTGTCCTGAATCTCCACCAAAGGACCTAAAATGCATTCTCGGGCGTCTGTGTCGTTGCTGGTGCAGAGGTGAGGTGTCACTTGACGATGAGGATGATGGGTCTCCAAAGTGTTGCTGTTTTTGGTAACCGGTGACAGGTCCGTGTCGGATCAGTTTCGTCTCGCGCAAGTGAGGGTTTTGGGAGCGTCACTGCCTCCTCTCCTCGGGTACGTTTATGGCTTTTGGGATTCTAATATATAGCTTCATTAAATCCTTATTGAATCCAATGAAAAAAAAATTGGGCAATCATCTAAACACAAACGATCTTTCTCTGTATGTCTGGATGTAAACATGTGCAGCTGACGAGAACGGATTCACGTGAAAGTTGGATATGTCGATCAGAATGAGAACTCAAGTACTGATATTGGAGCCACGCTTTCTGCTGATGATGCAACGGTTCATGGTTTAGAATATGGAAACAAACCCAAATTTTCCTTTGCCAAAAGATGTTTGCTTGCTGCTCGGTTTGAAATCCGGCAATTGAATCTCGCCGCTGGTGCTCGGCAGCTTTTAGTAAACGCGATGGGAAAGCTCCAAAAGATAAGGTAAGCATTATATATGTTTCATTGCTCTCATTTAACATGTGTAGAACGCTTTATGAGCGATATTTAAGCTTTATGGTCTCCAGAGAATTTCTATGCTTTGAGAAAATTTGCTGAGCTAGAGAGGTCTCTTCCTGAGACTGAACGATCTAGAGCCATCTTTGAGCTTGCAATATCTCAGCCAGCTCTTGACATGCCTGAACTGTTGTGGAAGGTAAAATATTCAGTTCAATACATTCTAAGAAGTAAAATACGCCTCAAGACTTTTGAATCGATTGGATCATTGAGACACTATATTTTTGTGTGGCAGGCATACATAGATTTTGAGATGGCCGAAGGCGAATTAGAGACGACACGAGCTTTATATGAACGAATCTTGGACTGCACAAAACATTACAAGGTGTGGGTTAGTTTTGCAAAGTTCGAAGCTTCTGCTGCTGAACAAGAAAAACACGAGGAAGAGGAAGACCAAGCAGAAACAGATGCTGTTGAACGCAAGAAAGAGTGCATCACACGTGCCAGAGGTAATTTAAAACTACATGTTGTCATATGAGGTTTGATGATTCCTTGCGACAATGTTTTAACTATTTTTTTCTCTATATTTCATTTTTCTGCTACTACAAAGACTCTGCAAAGCCTGATTAGGCGAGAGCCAACAGATACTACAAAGACTCTGCACCAGAGTTGAAAGAAGAATATACTCTTGGAGGATTGGCATAACATGGAGACAAACTTTGGTAATCTCGAGGATGTGAGTGTGGTACAATCTAAGCTTCAAAGAAGCTCAAGAAGAGAAAGCCGACCACTAGAGAAGATGGCTCCACAGAGTTTGTTTTCCATACATATATCATTTCTCAATTTTGGTATCTTTCAAAATTGACAATGGAATGCTAATTTTTATGTGAACAATATTTTATTGGAATCTTTGGCAGGTATGAAGAATACACTTAATCTTATCAATACATTGATTGATCGAGGCAGATAAGATAAGATTAAAATATTCAATAAACACTCCATCCTATTATATATGTGATCTTTAACTTTGAATTCACCAGGCTATGCATCTTCATAATGCTATGACCTTTCTATATAGTTGTATAAAGAAAAAGTAAATCCTTTAGAATAAGATAAGTCAGATCTGATCTTTTCACATGTAAGAACCATGTCTGAATTTCCCTCATTCCTGATTTTGTTAGAGTTACTACTCAATCTTTCGTTGCTTGATAATTTATTTATTTTTTTAAATAAAATTTAAAAAGAAGCAATTTTAATTTCCCAAAATCATGTCGTATAGTCCTTATTTTGAATACATGATTTTTTACACGGTTAATAATCTTCTACAAATAGATATGGAATATGGACTCCTCTAATAATCTTCAACTAGATCTCGACCCGCACAACCGTGCGGATATTATTTTTATTTTAATTAAACATTTAATTTTCTTTGTATATATATTTATTTTAGTTCATTATTTAATTTTAGTCTAATATTAAATGTTTCTTGAATAATTTCAAATATAATAATTTTTAGTTTATATGTTGTAAAATGTTTAAATTCATCACATGTGCTGATGACATAAAAAACCACCACATGTATTTTTTCTTCTTATTATATATTTCTATTATTGTATTTTTATTTAATTATTAAAAAATTAATATGGCATGAAAAACACATTTGATAATTATTTTGTATTTAATTTATGTTAAATTTTTACCCGTCCTTTAAAACTGGATTTCATTTTAGTAATATTTTTACATTTCTTTATTTACATAATACATTATTGTATATAAGAAAATATAATATATTTTGTTTTTATACATGTATTGTAGTCTTTCATCAAATTATTATGTTAACATAAATATTTTTATATGTATAAAAATAAAATTAATATTCTATCACTTTAATATAACTTTTTCATATGTAGTTCAATATAATAATTTTATTTTAACATGTAAAGTTATGATTATAAAATAGATAAGTGTATGATAGAATTTTTATTTAAAATTTAATAAATACTAACTGTATATATATTATTGCATCATAATATTTCATTGGTAACTAAAAAATTAGTGAAATATTTACATATTTTTTTGAAAATTAATATATTGTTAAAATATTTAGGTCAACATAATAATTTTCTTTTAATATGATTTATTTTCATTATATAATTGATAAAAAATAGAATATTTATTTTCCATTTTGTAAACAATAACTGAATATATTAGTGTATAGTATATTCAAAACTAATCACGAAATTAATTAACATATTTACATATAATTTTTGAAAATTAATATCTGTTAAAATCTTTTTAAAAAGATTTTTTTTCGAAATTTTAATATATATATATATGATTTAAATATAAGTTGGATTCAGTATATTGTTAATTTTATTTAAGAAATCTCTAAAATATTGGAAAGTTATTATATTTTATATAATATTAAAGTTATTAATGTTTAAATAATTTAATGTATTTTATCTAATATGAAAATTAATGATGATTAAAATATGATGTGACCAATTCTAGTAAATAGTCAATTTTATTAAAAATCACAGATGAATTAGAAGTGATGACTTCTCTTTTAATATAATAGACTTGGTGCGTCTCAAATAAACCTCTCCAAGATACAATAGGAGAACCGTATACACATCTCTACGCATAGCCCACAACCTCTAAATAAATTGAAGAGTAATAAACAGGTCCCAGTTCATGTATCATGGTAGAGCTTGAGTTAGGTCATACCTACATCATTACGGTTAAACTTCTGCCACGGTTATTAAAGAGCTTTACGTACGTTTAACAACGTTAACAAGATAGCTCTCCATCTCCGACCTTATTCACACTTTACAATGAAAGTATTAATCAGTAAAGATAACTCAGACCAAAAACAGAGTTATACTGAAAAGAACAACAAACTCAATGAAAAGAAAAATAATTGATCTCCATGAAGCTGGAGGCAGGAAAAAATTTAGTGGACGAAATCAACATAGCATGCAAGACACAGGTTTGTGGTAACAGTCGGATCACTTACAGTAGTTCACTCACAGGGTATCTACCATTGGCAAATACTTCTTCGACCTGTTCTATATGCAACCGTAGAGGTATGTATCCTATTATATGATACACATCATCTACACAAACGTAACATCCACATTATTACTACAATAACGTTTACAGGATAACAAAGGATGGCTATGCAAATGAGGAAAGCTATTATTCTCGCTTGAAGACAAGCTTTTAAACTAAAGACTATTCCTCTAACGTTCACAACAAATTCTATGTCTTAGTTTCACTTTCTTATATGCACACCCGACCATTACTGTGAATTAATTATATATAAAATTGTGAAAGACAACACACTCGATTAGTCACTCCCCACTTCTCCTCACGTTTCATAATACACTTCCATATTATCACACACAACACACCTTCATATAGTCTTGCCTTCTTGAACAATACTTCAAACTTTGATTATAAAGAACAACAATATGTGCATTTGTAAACGTCTCCGCGCTTGCGCGGGGTTATGCCCCTAGAATTTAAAGTTTGCATCTTTTTAAAAATTGAATAATATATATCAAGTAAATTCAAAATAATATATAGAAAACACACGTAAATTATAACAGCAATCGTTGTAACAATAATTTTTTTTTTAATCATTTATCATTCTCAAATTATTAGCCAAAATAACTAATCTGGTTAAAAACTAATTTATTAATGTATATGATTATTAGTGTAAATGATTTTTTAAATATTATACAAAACAAAACAAAATTTCTACATAACTAATTATTATGTACTGCTAATAATTTAAAATTTAACTACACATGCAAGTACCAAATTTATTAATATATAAATTTTTGATACAAATAATATTCAAAATGTAATATTTTCTCTAGCTTAAACTCTAGCTTAAAACTAATATAATAAATATTTATAAGAAAGATGTGTACAAATGAAAAATTGAAAACAACATTTAAGTTATCGCATTCACACTATATTTTTCAAATATAAAAATAGTATATGATTAATTATATGCTAAATGTTAGAAATCTATATCATTAATTATATATGGAAACAATATTTATTTATAAAAATATAAAAATAAACACCCGCTCGGATGAGCGGGTCAAATTCTAATTACTATTTAAATAAAAATTAGATTTATTGGAGCAGATCATGTAGCATAGTGAATATTGGTTAATTTAAAAATAAAATTGAAAACAACATTTAAGTTATCTCATTCACACTATATTTTTCAAATATAAAAATAGTATATGATTAATTATATGCTAAATGTTAGAAATATATATCATTAATTATATATGAAAACAATATTTATTTATAAAAAATATAAAACAAATACCCGTTCAGACGAACGGGTCAAATTCTAATTACTATTTAAATAAAAAGTTAGATTTATTGGAGCAGATCATGTAGCATAGTGAATATTGGTTAATTTAAAAGTAAAAAATCTGGCATTTTAAATCATTTTCGCCCTACACGTTTTGCTTATCCGGCCATAAATCTAGGTCGCTGACAAAAAAAAAAGAAAAAAAAAATTTAGACCACATATTGTTGACAGTGGGCTATGTGAGTTGGAGGATACTGATAATTGGTTCGGAATACAGCTTTAAACTGTCAGAAAAGGCAATCTCTTCGGCTTTCACGTATATCAGTGACAGTACATGTTTAAAACACTTAATATATACTCAATACTCTTATCTTTTTTTTGACATCACTCAATACTCTATCTATTAAACATTTATTATATTTGTCTATAAGCAAAGATTGGAAGACGAAAAGAAAAGATTTTGTCAGGATGGTGATATTGTTGATCACGGAGTTAACAAACGTCCAGGTAGACGGTTCTGAAATTGCTCATGTGTTTTGACTTTTAGATTAGTTTTTTTTTTATATTAACATATTTATTTTTAATGCATACAGTTCTTTAGCTTTTAAAGATTCCTCATTTTAAAAAAAAAGGATTCCTCATTTTTATCTACTAAAGCTTTTTTTTTATAAATAACTTACTCTCTGGCAATAGAGTAAAAGTCAGTACAAATATAACACAACCAAAATCCGTTTAAAACACCATTAAAGTTACAGCAACCAAACATAAAATTAAAATACTAAGCAGTTTTAAAAAAAGTGCTAAGCACTTATTACACAAAGACAGCAAAAAACGTAGATAAATCCTCTGAACTCGTATTCAATACTATGAAAAGTATGAAGATGCCATTAAACTGGAGAGCACACAACTGTTTCAGTATGAAGATGCCACGAAACTCTTTCAGTTACATTATTCACAGAGGATTGCTGAAGAAGAAGAACATACATGCCAAGCATTATAATGAATAGAGAACGTTGTTGTGGAAGATTATCTCAAAGATGATAAAATGACAAACCTAGAAAATATTGATGGTAACTTTAAATTTTGATTGAAACTTTCTGATTTTTAGTCATAGATAATATTAATTTAAATTCTATTTGTGATTTTTGAATTTGATGAAAAGTTTACTTTACCATCTGAAGAAATAAAGTAAATAATGATCGTAAGAATCCAAATTAATTGATGTGATTTAGTACTAGTTTATTTTGTTATTGACATTCTATTAATTTTTGTTTACTTTGAATTTTAATTTTATTATTCATATTAGACAGATAAATACTTAAAAAACTTAAGTCTTGATATATTTTTATTATATGTTATAACTCTTTTCTTGTTATAAAAATTGTTAAATAGTCTAAGTTATTTTTGATATTTTGTATATTGTGAAAAAATAAATTAATTATTTTTAAATGCTTTTAAAACATAAAATACCTCTTATATTTTTCAATTCCTAATATATTATATATAAGAAAATTAATTATTTATTAATTCATGTTTCACAAATAGTTGATCCAATAATCTAGTGATCCGAAAAGTTATACTCTCACTATTTCATATTTAGTGTCATTACAGAGAAAAAAAATTGTTTTAAAATAAATGTCATTTAACATTTTGTTTTGTATGAACAGTGATGTTTTTATATGGTAAATATACAGAATTAAATAATTTTTATCTGTATAAAAGTCTTAAAAACACTTAAAATGAAACATGGTTTAGTGTTTGGATGGTTTTAAAAGACTCTTTTACTTATCATCATCACCTGTTACCAATAAAGATGATCTATGCGCTGGAATCCCAAAACAATTATGGGGGGTATAAAAATAGTATTTTAAAAGAAAATGAGCATAACCCAACTAAGCTGATAATGATCTATTAAAACAGTTAATTGAATATTGAGATAGAGAGATCTTGCGGCTGTATCTCCACGAAAGTGAAGAAGAGAGAGATACGACTTTTAATGGTTTAGGTTTGTAATATTAGAATTTAAACAAGGGTAAATATTGACATTTCAACATTTTGACTGAATCCGATTTGATTCAGCCAACTGGTTCTTCAAACTAAAATTATATTTTCGAAAAATCATTCAACTGAACCATTTGGATGAGTCGTTCATTTTGTGTCCAAACGAACAAAAGACTCAATTTCATCCAAATGACTCAGTTGAATGAAGAAATGAACAGAGCTTATACAAAAAATTTAATATTTATATGGCTGGAAGTGTGGACTTCTATTGTTTCCATATCCAAAGCCGGACCTGTGTATTGCTATTGATTGATAGATTTGTTGTCTCATTTACGTAGTGTAATAGTTTTGTTGTCTACCAAAATCGTCACTAATAAATATCAGTGTAAGCCTTTATGTGGGCACACTCGTTTAAATTTAAATCTAATGATTTTCCAACTAGCTCACTCGGTTCGTTACTCCACCATGTACGACCGTCAGTACATTAATTTTAACAGGTGCGAAAAACTTGTTTACAAACCAGACAATCATCATGTGATTTTTTAGCTTAGTCTCATTTTTACCGTAAAACTAATAACTTCATAAGTTTCAAAAAAAAAAACTAATAACTTCATAACATTTCATTCATCTTTCCACTGCTACAGTTCATTCAAGATTAATGTTAAATTCTTTTTATACAAATAACTTAAAATAAGTACATTATTATATCATATCTAACCATAAAAATCTTAAAAATATTCAAATACATCACTATATACCAAAATTCTGAATAACACAATATAACTATACATACCTAAAAAAAATTTGATCTTCCTTCTCTTTGTCACCAGCACGTCTAATACCATCACCAATGGCCTGCTTCATTTATTTCTCTTAAATGAAATAAATTCAGAATAAATTTAAATTTTGTTCTAATGGTTTCCCACATTTTTTTCTCAGCTCTTTATATATTCATTACTTAGCTTCTTGGTTATTTTTAAGAACACGCCTTATTAGATAAGATTTGAAGTTACTCCCACATATTTAAAAATTTTAAACAAAACTTTTAACTTTATTAAAAATAAAAAATTTCTTACATTAATAAACAATGTGTTTTAATGTTTATTCTTGGTATTAGTTATCTACGTCCAATTATATCGAATTGTCGAATTATTTTTAAGATTATTGAGTTATGTACCATTATTGAATTATTTTACATTGTTTAACAAATTTTTGATGATTCTGATTTACACTTTCTCATTTTATACATATTGAATAAAAAGATTTAAATGAGATATTTTGTGTATTTTTTTTGTTTTTACATAAATTAAAGTCTTGTCAAAAACTTAAAGATTATTGTGCACATAAAAATAATCAACATCAGAATGAATTTGTAAATAGTGTTCTCCCAAATAAAAACATTTTTTAAAAATTTCAAATGATGTTCCACTGAAAACAATTTTTTTTATGTTTTGTTTTTCAAATTTGAGTGTACTATTGAAAATGCACTTAAACCTGAAAATTAAAAGATACAAGCATAAATATAATAAATGTAATATATATATATATATATATATATATATATATATATATATATATATATATCATAGCTACAACATTACGTGCAAAACCACACACACACACACACGCACACACACACACATATATATATATATATATATATATATGTGTGTGTGTGTGTGTGTGTGGTTTTGCACGTAATGTTGTAGCTATGATATAATTTTAGTAAAATTGGTCCAAAATTTTAAACAAGAGTGAAGAATTGAAATCATATGCTTTAGAATCGGCACTATATATGTCTAAAATTATTAAAAGCATCTCTAATGTATGCTTTAATATTTTCTTCCATAGCAGAAATTTATATTATCAAAGTTGTTTCTAGGGTTGGAACGGATCGGATATCCAGAATATTTTAAGGTATCCGAATCCGGATTTGAATCCGGCTGATCCATGTTTTTGTTATCCTTATCTAGATCTGGGGTTCTCGGATATCCGGACTTCGGATATCCTTCTAAAAATTGTAATACCCGGCGGATATTCGGATCCGGATTTGGATCTTTAAAATAAATAAAAATAACATTAGAACATATAAAATATCAACAATAATTGAAAAAAATAAAAATATGTACAGTATTTTTAATTATATCTATGTATACCATAGCAAAGTTAGTATAAATTTGTATATATATTAGTATAGAAATAAAAATATAGTAAATAAATTTAGTTTATATACATATATATTTCTATTTTTGAAATAAGTATCAATAAAGTTTACGGATCCGAATATCCGGAGTTAAAAATCAAGATATCCGGATCCGGATTCGATTTGCACAGATCCAACATTTTACTATCCGGATTCGGATCCGGCCCCTCCGAATATCCGAATTTTCGGAACGGATCCGGATCGAATCTCGGATCGAATCCGAATCCTGGATAATAATTCCAGACCTAGTTGTTTCACCTCAATGTCTGACTTTATAATAGAGGTTTTCTATTTTAGAAGAAAAATAGAGAAATACTAATTTTATTTCTATATTTAGTGATGAAAATGGTATTTGTCTAAATTTTCTCTAGAAATATAATTTTTTTTTATCATAGAGACATACGAACAAATTCACTTATATAGCACAAATTCTCTATTTAGAAGAAAATATAGATTTAAAATGGAGATGTATTGGATCAGGACTAGGGTACCTCTATTTTTATTTTTTAATCACTTTTATCATTTAAAATTAAGTATTTAGGACTCGAGTACCTCGTACTCACCTTGAAAAATGAAGTAATTGGCATTTTAAAGTCAAGTAGCAAGTTAACAAATTTTTATTACTTGCAATTTGGAACCAAGTATCAAATATCGTTATTTTCTTGTATTACTTGCCTTGGTAAATGTCACAGTATTTGTTACTATTATTTACTAGATCCGTTGTCCGCGCGATGCGCGGAAAATGCCTGATGGTCAATTCAATAAATCAAATTGTCTCTTTAATTATTTTTTAAAAAATATAACGAATGATTGTCGAAACTAAATAAACCAAATATGAAACTGATGAGAGTGATAGTAACGAAATGCTGAACAGTTGGTAAATCCTTTTTCTGAGTCTTTCATTAGGTCTGGTGAGACTAAGTTCTCACTTCATGCTTGTTGCTGTATTCTTACTCTTCCTTTAAAATGCTTGATGTAGTCGATTGATTTGCTGAAGTAGAATTTTGTTGCAGGTGATGATCTGAGCTGTAGTTTGCCTGCAAAATAATGTATTACATAAACGTGGGGTGGGAATAACTATTGAATTGTTTTTGGGATTTGGATCAGTTTTCTTAAATTATTGACCTTTGAATAGCTTAGGGATTACGCTTGTGAAGACGACTACTTTGAATTGTCTGTTCTTCTTGCTTTGTAAGATGCTAAACTCTGTTGCTTGCTTGTCACACAATATAAGCCTAACCATAGTCGACCTGAGATAGATTTACGTGTGTTAAGAAAAATATGTTTTAAGTATTCCTTCTTACGTAGAGTTACCTGTTAAGTAATAGACCAATGGTGACTTCAATATTTGTTTCTGGATGGTGTGGATTTACTTTTTGCAACAGGCGTATTTGACCGACGACATCTGCGCATATTTTTTATTTATTTAAGACAGTATATGTTAGTCTAATAGAGATATTGCTGATTGTTTTACCTGGTATATAACTTGGTATATTGGCTAAGCGCAGCAGACTTTGATAATTTGCGGAGTGAAGTTATGAACGGGAAATATCGGACATGCAACCGTAACATTCAAGATAGTTGTCCCTTGGTCAAGATGAATGTAGTACGGGAGTTGGGTGAGTGTTCTCTGTCGTGAATTGCGTAGTACGGAAAATCATGATAATTCATAGATATCACCTTCGCTTAAATAACTTGAGCTATTTGGTAGATAATTTTGGTTTATACGGCCCTCTAATAGCTGTCCCTAAAATGATCAAAATTATTACGCCGGATAAGTGCATATTGATTATTTTATATAAAATATGCGTAATTGATGACTATTCCATATATATATATATATATATATATATATATATATATATATATATAATTTAGAGATTTAATAGAAGGCTTACATGATGGTCATAGCACATGAAGCCTCTGCATATTTGGGTATTATCGGCGGGGTGATCATTGATATCCCAAATACTCCCTATAGGACGAAGTGAAATATCTTTTCCAAGTTGATGGATTCTTTGTAGAATCTGATACAGTTGAGAAGTCACTATAAAACATGATATATTAGCCAATATGTTTGTTTTTCGTAAAAGAGAAGTAGAATTTATAAATCATAATGAAATAAAAAAATGTTTTCTATATAATTATGCCCATAGAATTTACATGATGCTAGACAGGTTAAGAAGTTTCTCCTCCTTTACCTTGGAAGTTTATAAAAAAGCCAGTGTTTATTGCTGTCTATCACCATTTGTAATCTACCTTTTTATTAAGTTTGCTCATGCCGCAGAGCTATGTGAGAGATATACGTGTTTATATTCATATCTATGTGCCTGATCATCCAACATACAAATTTGCTAAAAAATTTCTGTATGGTATTCTCATCAATACTCTTATATTATTTTTTACACGAAGACTTCTTCTCGTCTTCTTATTATTTTGGTTGGCATAACTTTTATATTCATCTAAATATATATATATATATTCTACACTGGGGAAATCCATCTCTTTATTTCAGAAACAAATTCAAAAACATTAGCTACTTGTGAAATAAAATATAAGCAAGCAAGCTATGTATAATAAGCTGATAAATATGTACATAAAATATATGTTATTATCTTATTTATATATGCTACTGTTAAGAAAGACATGCGATTTTAAATAAGGCATTTCACATAAGAAATGAATATATGTTTTTCCATATGTCTATTATAAACTGGGAATTTTTTTTTTTTTTTTTGCCTTTGTTGGCTAGACAGATTTGCCTAAGCTGGTTATTTCATCTATCAGATATGATCATTACAACACATTATAAGTCTGTCTGAATACCAAACTTTTTAAAGAAGAATTGACCCTGTTATCGTTGCAAGTAAATAACATATAGATACTAACTTAGATGCGATTAGAAAACATATCAGACGGTTATGCAAAACAAAATCTTGACATGGATTATTGAAACGTAAAGTGTCCATAAATTTGGTCATTGTTATAAGTTGACCAAAATGAGACGCTGACCAATCGTAATATAATTATGGTGATAACAATTTTTTTGAGTTTTTTCTAAGAATATGACAATAGTTGTGAAAAAACGATTTTAACCAATCGTAATATAAACATACTGGACGATTTGTGAAAAAAACAATTTTTGAGTTGATTTGGGATCGCTTTTAATAAAAAAAAAATTTAACCAGTTGGGCTTAGATTGAATACAAATCCCAATCAAAATCAACACCTGACCCATTAGCGAAACCAAGACGGAAATGATATGGAGAAACGAAATGTTTTGACTGGTTCATTTAATCTGATGTGGAGAAAGGCAGTGTTCTGATTGGTCGATTTTATATGTCAAAGTGGACACCCTCAATGGCCTCAAATAAGAGCTTGTAATAGTACTAAAGATTTTTCCCGGGCTACGCCCGGGTTTATACAAATATAATTATTTTAATATATATTACAAATATATTACATTTATTTTTTGTCACCATATTACATCTATAGTATAACAATACAAATAGTGAATTGAATTAAATATGATTATAAATCACGATTTATTGTTTTATGATCTAAATATGTATGGGATGAACAAATGTGAAGTAAATAATAATTTCTTAAACCTTTGTGTTTTCTTAACAAATTTGAGCTAAATGTTACATGTGTAGAAACTATAAAAGATGAAGTCTAGTTTATTACCCGGTTCTTTCTTTTATGTGCAAATTTTGTTTTTGTAACATACCTGCACCTGATTTTATAAGGAAGAAAAAGTTGAAATACTAATTTGATCTGAAATATTTGGTTTAAAATTTTATATAAATTTATTTCATAAATAAATTTAGGCAATCTATCTTTCATATACTATTTGGCTATAGAGTTATATTGACTACAGGTTAGCATTAACTTTACTATTACTACTGGAATATACAATCTTATGTTTATTGGACTGATTGACTTATATTTAAGCTTTAAATGTTGACCAAATAAATCAAGAGAAACATTGTAATTTTTAATAATTTTATTTTTATTAGTTATAAGGAATAATTATTCCTTTCTATTCATTATTATTTTTATTATAGATAATATAAAATGGGTTCCACACTAAAGTTGATAAAAAATCACTCTTGAAATTTTGATCTTCTGTTTTTTTTCTTGTTCATTCATAATGTTTCTGTAATGGTTACCGATTAGAAACTTAGCGACAATGAGTGAAACGATTTACCTTATTTTTTTGTGATAATTTTTTGTTTCATGAAATCTACAAATACTTCGAATTATGTTATAAACAATAATAGTAGAATTTGAAATGATTAACGTGTTCATAAATTAGGGAAATTCTTTTAAACAACTATTTTTAAGTTTTCGTCATAAAATAGTCTTTAAAAGCTAAAATGACTAAAATAATCTTTTTTATTTTGAAAATTATCATTTTTTGTTTATTTTAAAAATTTTGAATCCGTCTTTAAAAGCTCATCCCATAAATCCAAACCATAAGTCTTGGTTTAATTAACCTTAAAAATATAAATGCATGCTTCCTCTTCAATAAACACATTTTTGGTAATTTTTTATTGAATGACTTTTTTTGTGAAAATAAACTAAAAATAGCAATCTAAGAGAATTTCTCAGTTAGAAAGTACATCTGATTATGAGAGTTGATGGTCTTATTATTCAATTCAAGGAAAAATGAGAAAGATGCTTTCAAGTTATGAAGTTTGTAATTTTATAAGAACTATGTGATTTCTTACGCTTAACCTAATTTTTATTCATAAATTATGTATATATTTTGGGGGGAAATAATATTTTTTATTCATAAATTATGTATATATTTTTGGGGGAAATAATATTTTTTATTCATAAATTATGTATATTTTAATTTGAGAGAAAGGGTATTATACTAATATTTATAATTCTATCAGTTCAACTTATTCCATCAAGACTATGGATCATTTATGGATTATAGTATATTTTAGTCTTGGAATCATTTTGACTTCCATCTTTTGCTGCTTCTTGGGGCTTCAATTCAACACCGTTCTTCATTAGGTGCATCATAATAAATTGTCTCAACATCACATCGAAACTTTATACAACATACACCACATTTAATAAAGGATTACTAAAACAGTATGCTAATATTGATACTATAAACCTTTGCCAAATCCTGAGCATGTGAAATGATCTTTGATTTTCCATACATTTTTTGTTATCTGAAACAAATCAATGCCTTAAGAAATGGGATGCCTTACCATTATGGAAGGCAGAAAAAAATGTGGAAGAAGCTCCTAAAGGCTTGCCTTAGATGAAGCATGAGCGCAACGTCGAAGAGAAATAATCTCTTTCCACGGACACGACCATAAAACAGGGTTAAGATTTAAGTTCCCATCATCATTCTCACCATCTTGGCTCTTGTCAACCTTGTCAAGTTCCTCTAATGAACCCACAACAATAAAGTGCTATCTTCATGGACCCGAGAGGAGCTTTGAAAGAGGGCTCCATGAGTTGTGTAGACACTATCTGATATCACAGATGCCAAAGGTAACGTTTAAACAATCGATACACTTGGAATGTAGTAGCACTGGACCGTGTTCACCGTATCTGTCACATGTCTCTTTCAAGAAATCAAACTCTTCTGCATAAACTATTGTTTCTGAGCTTCCTCTAAGTAAAAATACTCTCTCTGGTATCAGAATCTGTAGTTGTCAATCAGGTTAGAGCAATGCATAACACTTACAGTTTAGAGACTAAGTACCTTCCAAGCTAAGAGATTGTATCCATCATGGTCTCACCAGCTGCGGCTGATAAGCCTCACCGTTTGGATCACCAACAACACTATTCTCCATTTATCTTCCACCAATCTCTGTGGCATAAACTACAGCGTATTCGAATTCACATCGCTCTACTGCAATTTAGATATATCCTTAACGTTAGCCACAACATAAGAAGAATACAAAGAAAAAGATATGTTCAAAGAAAGAGAGTATGACCTCCATTATCAACACAATAATGAGTTTCACCACAACGGTCTCACAGGTGGGTTTGAAGAAATCTGCAGGTGTCTTTGTGGTTCTGAAAACTCTTAGCTCCACTTCTACTCATCTTACTTTGTTATTATGAGAACGATCCTTATACAACTGCAAACACAAACTGAGAACACATAAATCAAACTGATTCGTTCTGAAAAAAATCACAAAAACACAAACATACACAAAAACATAATCTAAATAAAACCGTAGAACATAAAAAAAGCCATTAGTTGTTGCTATCAGTGTTATGAAAAGGGAAAATCTGAAATAGATCTCTAGATTGTAGACAGTAACTAATCAAAACTCAATAGAGATGAAAGTCTAAAAGAGAAATTTAATTTTAATCTATGAATGTCCTAACCTTTTTAAGAGTATCGGATCGAAACTGTACCCCATCGTGGATAGCTTCACCGGACACACTTCTCAGCCACGTAGGTCAGATGGCGGAAAGCTGCTGTGAGGATAGGACTTAACTCTGGAAGGGATTCATCAGCTAATGTACGGAGGAAGTGGAAGACAGCATTGATTCATGACGACGATTCCGGTGAGATCCATAACCAAGAGTTTACAATAATATTTTTTAGAAACTGTAGAAAAAATTGTGGAACAAAGAACATTATATAAGGAGGAAAATAGATAAGAGAAGAGAACGACTCCATCGATTAAAAGAGGACAATTAATTTATGATCAATGGAGTTTCAGGTAAGCAAAACGGTGAAGAAGGTGAGGAAAGTTAGAAACTGTAGAAAAAATTGGAACAAAGAACATTATATAAGGAGGAAAATAGATAAGAGAAGAGAACGACTCCATCGATTAAAAGAGGACAATTAATTTATGATCAATGGAGTTTCAGGTAAGCAAAACGGTGAAGAAGGTGGGGAAAGTGAAAGGCGAGGAGACAGATGAGATGAGTCAAGGAAATTGTACGTGCCACTGCTTTCATCAGTCTTTGGGCCAACGCAAACAAATTTTGCACCTAAGCCCAAATTTGCAAACACAAATTTGCACCCAAGCCCAGACGAAACCGAAACTGAATAAACGAAGGGAGGAAGCCCAGATGACGTGGAGAAAAAAGGGAAGAAGCTCGGATGACGTGGAAAAAAAAAACAATCCCATTGGAGGATTTTCCTATCCGACGTGGCGGTCTTAAGATGGCTGCATATCCGCCTATTAATAGTATAGGATTCGACAAAATACTTGTTACTTGCTTGAAAATATTTACTACTCGTTCAAAAATAGTTATTACTTATAGTTACTTGTTAAAAAAAATACTTGTTTGTTAAGAAATACTTGTTTCATGTATTTTTATTTTAAATATTTGCAAGTAATAAATATTTTATAAACAAGTTTTTGATTTTGGCAAATAGCAAGTTGAATCAAATAACTTGCAAGTATTAAAATTTTCTCTGAGTACTTGATTGAAAGAGTACTCGATTTAAACAAGTCAATTATAAGTAAATAAATCAATCTATTTGAAATTTGCAAATACCGCCTCGGTTTTTTTTTATTTGACGTCTTACAGCTTTGTACTAAGATTAACAAAACTGATGCAATCTTTATTTTAACCTTTTCAATTGTTTTAGATTATTTATTTAGTAAAAAAATACAAAAAAACCACGTTAAAAAAAGGAAAAAAAAATACAAGGATAAAAAATTCATCTTTGATCAATTAGTTCATTATTTGCATTGAACTAGTAAACGTCAAATATATTGACACTAAAAAAAGCACTAGAACGTCAAATATTTCCGAACGATGGGAGTACTTCTTTTGTGTCCAGTCTTAACTGTGATACGATTCTAATAGTTACAAAAATATATGAATGCATAATTATGTGCAGAGATTTTTGTTGCTATTAGTTATGATAGTTTCGTTTATCCACTACCACGTGAATCCATCGGTTTTGGTCAGCCAATCGTGATACAGTTACAAATTATTAAAAGTTGAAATGCGTGCAAACATATTTTGTTAGTTGTTGACTAAAACAATGATACAAGTTTTTTTTGTCATGTACTTGTTTATACCATTAACTTTTCTATAATGGGATTAGTTGTGCGTACGTGCATTCCTTTTTTTTTGTCGAAAATGCGTACGTGCATTCCCATTTTATAACATGGGATAATTTGCAAAATGCTCTATTTAGGATTTGAAATTTGAAAAATACATTGCTTTTAATTAATTTTGAAAACTACATTTTCTTAAATGTGAATTTACTTTCTTACCTCAATTTGATATTTCAATAATTAATATATAAAATTCAAAATTAATTAGAATATTATAATTATTTATGTTTAAGATAATAACAAAAATATATAAAATAAATAAATTATAGTTTGTGTTGATTATATAAACACAAGTCACGTTAAATTCTATACAATATTTTCATTCTTTCTTGAAGTCATTAACTACCAAGACCATATGATGTATTCACATAAGTGTTTATTTTGTTTTACGTTGAATATAAACAGAATCACAAGAATCTCATGTTCTTCATCTTCTTCAACTCCTTTTTCACTTGTTTTATCGTCAAGTTCGCATCTTTCTTCGGCCTAAAGCAAATATGCCTCTTCTGTCCGAAGGTAGATCGTATCTTCCACCACCGAAACCCATAAATCAGACTCACTTACGGAGTGCTGCCATGTCCTTCGAGCCACATAAATGATACTTACATCAAAGTTGAACAGAATCGAAACTCTTCAAAGGTGTAGAACAAATGGAAAACGTAACATATGGTCTGAAAACCTTATTGCAAAATAAAAACAAAAACAGATATCAAGACCTAAAGTATTCAAAACCAAATATTGCAGAAAAAATATTTAGAACATCAAAACGCCAAATTCCAAAGTGGCAACCTGTATGATTATTATCCCACGAAAGAAGACGAGAAGTCACGTCTCGAGTTCTTTCCCTTTATTTTTTTCAAAATAATATATTGTTGATATATTAAAAATATATGGAACAATATTATTTAGATACATTAAAAATATATATTATATAGATTCTCTAACAACTTTTTTTAAATGATTTAAAAAAAAACATATTAGAAATTGAGAAATATTAAGATTGGACAATTTGGTAAATTAATATATAGATAAGTGTATTTTTTAAAAACCTAAAATAGATGGTGTAGATTTCAAATTATAATCTAATTCAAGTGTATTTTCCAATTTTCCCTTATAACATATCGAAAACAATATTTTCAGTTGACTACAATGTTTAAATATTAACATCACAATTTTTTTCGCAACCCCTATTTAAGATAATTTATATTTAGAAATGTTAAGTGACTGTCATAATGTGTAATATATTAGACCATCCATTAACCAGATATTCACACAAAAAAACATCTTCTTTCTTTCAATCATATTTATGTGATTTAAAATAAATGTAATAATAAATAATAAAGACTTGATACATTTTTAATCTTTTCTGTCATTTTATTTTATTTATTATTAAAATAAATTGAAAAATCACATTAGTTATATAATATTTTTTTCATATATGTTATATTTTGAATTTTAAATCTGGCTGTAAATTACTATAGTTTTTAAATCCCGCATTGAAATTCTTGTGATCAATATTTTATATTTTTGTTACAAAAAAATAAACGATCATAAGATCTTATAAATAAGAAGACATTTTAATTGGCACTCAGATTAATCTTGTATTGGGTATTTTGTATCCAAAACATCAATTTCTATCTAAATACCCAACACAACCAGTACATTTGATTTCTAATTTTAATATTAGGTTTTAATATTAGTAAAAGTATAATTACCAGTAATGTTTTATATTTAAATGTATATGTTTGGATATATTCCGATACTTATTCGGTCTCGGTGCGGATTGAGTTTGGTTTTGGATTTCCGGATTTTGAAAAAAAAAAAACTCTTTCAAATATTTTAACAGAATCCGACTAGGCTTGTTATCCTGATTTACGGTCGGTTCCGGGTCAGTACTGCAGGTACGAATATCATACCCAACCCTATATATATATATATATATACACTATATAATTCTAAATAAGTATATACTATAATTTAAATATAATTCAAATTTAAGTATATACTATATAAACTAAATAAGAATAACTACTTTGATTTATTTACCATATAATATGATTAAATAAATAAAATCGACTATTTTGATTTATGTGAATTATTCAATTTAATTATACGTAATAATTTTTATCTTTTCAGTTACTTAATATAAGTAATTTTATTTTACTTTACGATTTCATATTATATGGCCGTAAAAATAAATAATATTACACAAAATAATGTGTGTAGACTTTATCATCCATTGCAAAGATCTTTAGCTACAATAAAGTTGCGGGTTGGCTGCCTAACACCCCCCCCCCCCAAGAGACCTATAGACCCTATCTATCCCCCCCCAACTTCTCTGCTCTTGACAATTTAGATCGGACAATCACTATTTCTTAAATGCTATTTCTGTTTTATTAATCACGATTTGGAAATTGATTAGAGAGGGGGATAAAAAAAGTTTAGGGGGATAAGTAAAGAGAAAGTGTATGACCAGGTAGGATTATGAAGTGCTTGATAGTTTGGAGGGGGAATATATAGGGTCTATAGGTCTATGGGAGGAATAGGCAGCCAACCCTAAAATTGCAGTAAACTTAATTAATATATTTTAATTTATAAGAAAATAGTAACTTGAAATAAAGTTATATAAAAGATGATAGATAAATGAAAACTTATGAAATGCTTAGATTTGTTATTTTAGCTGGAAATATTGGAATTTATAATATTCTATTTGCAATGCCTTGTTTTAGTAATTGAAATTTAATAATAGCTCCCTATAAATATGGGAGTGCTGATACCAAACCATTCAGAGAGCTTCTTAGATATAAACAAGAATTCAAAGCCATGCAAGAGAAACAAGAAAGAATGTAACTTCTTGGAAGAATGCAAGCTTTTAGTTTTCAAAAAAAAAAGAATGCAAGCTTTTGTCGTGATTTAGTTCGAATATTGTCTGAGTCATTTTGTTTATTATTGAACAGGGAAAATGGTAGTAGGAACGTGTTGAAGCCGATGGACTCTGAGCAACTGAGAGAGTACGGGCATCGAATGGTGGATTTCGTTGCTGATTATTACAAAAACATCGAATCTTTCCCTGTCCTTAGCCAAGTTCAGGTCACTTTCTTCTCCCTGTCCGTAGCCAAAAAGTTTCATACTATGGGGCGTGTATTCAATTGAAAGTTTTATGTAATTTGTATTAAAGTGACAAATTCACTGTTATTGAAACATGAATTTTAAAAATTCATTTAAATCCATTTTTATTGAATTTGACATTTTGGAAAGTATTCTGAAATCCACTATTACTGAAAATATTTTAAATTGTGAAGTTTTAAAGTTATTAGGTAATTTTAGGGTGTTTGAGTAGAGTTTTTTAGTTAAAAAAATTGAAACACAAATCCCATAGTTTTAGATGATATTCTAGATTAGTTTAACAAAAATCATCTAAATCTCTGCAACTTATTGAAATTATCTAAAACTACATTAAAAATCAAATCACCTATAGGGGTTAGCCAAATTGGCATTGTTGTAACGTCAGGCAAATTGGCATTAAGATATAGAGTTTTTTTCTATCTTAAGGGGTTAGCCAAATTGGCATTGTTGTAACGTTAGGCTTTGCTATAGTTGAGTGTTTGAATCTCTCTTGTTTATTCACACAACTTGATATTTACTTGTCTCTGAAACAGCCTGGTTATCTTCATAATCTTTTGCCTGATTCAGCACCAGACCACCCCGAAACCCTGGAACAAGTTCTTGATGGTGAATACCCACTTCTAGTTTTGGGACCATTTCTGATACTTTTTAATTGAGCGCAGACAGATCTGATGTTAGTTTTTTTTTTCTTTTGCAGATGTTAAAGCGAAGATATTGCCTGGAGTAACGCACTGGCAGAGCCCCAGTTTCTTTGCTTTTTACCCTTCTAACAGCAGCGTTGCAGGTTTCTTGGGTGATATATTGAGTACTGGTCTTGGAACTGTTGGTTTTAGTTGGGTCACTTCTCCAGCTGCCACTGAGCTGGAAATAATCGTTCTTGATTGGCTTGCAAAACTTCTCAACCTGCCCGAGCAGTTTCTCTCCAAAGGTTATATAACTACAGAACACCGCTTTCGGCTTCTAGCTAAGTGTTTTTAGGTTATATAACTACAGAACACCGCTTTCGGCTTCTAGCTAAGTGTTTTTAAGTAGTACTGTGCTAAATTCGGATTTATCACATGCTTCTAACTAATTCTAATTGGTACTAGCGGACTGATCCAATTTTTTTTATATATAATTTATATTCCTTCAAAATTCCTGATGTAGAAGCTTATATTTTTACACAAATATTTTAGAGATTAAGACCCATGATCCATTAATCTCTATATAATCCCAATAGACCCCATCGAAATCATTGGTCGGGAGCATTAACCACTTTTCCGGGCGAGATTATAAGAGTATGAATCGTTTACTAAAAGTTGTATTGTTAAATTTATGAACTATGATCACCATGTTAAATTCAAGGTTATCAGGTGGTTCCGACTTAAATTAATTGATAACTGGTGGACTGGTCCAAATACCGTATATATTATTATGTCTCCTGGAAATTTTCGATGTCAAGCTTATAATTTTACACACACTCTTTAAATATTAAGCTCATGGCCTATATTAATCTCGGAATCATCTCAATATATTGTAGGAAATGGAGGTGGAGTCATCCAAGGGTCAGCTAGTGAATCTGTTCATGTTGTTATGACTGCTGCTCGAGATAAGGCCTTAAGAAGCGTTGGCAAGAACGCCCTAGGGAAGCTCGTTGTGTACTCCTCTGACCAGACACATTCATCTTTACAGAAAGCTTGCCAGGTGAAAGTTCTGCAGATTTGAGCAACGAAGTTTTGTGGGAAGAATCTAACTTCTGATTTATGTTTTTGACAGATAGCCGGAATCCATCCTGAGAATTGTAGGGTGCTGAAAGCAGATTCATCTACAAATTATGCTCTGCATCCAGAATTGCTTCAAGAAGCTATTTCTCGGGATCTTGAAGCTGGATTGATTCCTTTTTTCTTGGGTGCTAATGTAAGCACTAGCCAACCTGTAACTTAGTTACCTTCTTGAAACCTGTTCTCTGAACGATTCTTTTGTTAATTGCAGGTTGGAACCACCTCTTCAAGCGCAGTTGATCCATTAGCTTCACTTGGGAAGATCGCACAGGTGATTTATTTTACATTTCCGGCAAACTTCAAGCAGAGTTATTAAAACTATTATTATGACGTCAGCTCCATGGAGAAATTCAGGCATTGAAATTAACTGATGCTATTACTGCATTCCCAGAGCAATGGGATGTGGTTTCACGTGGACGCAGCGTATGCTGGAAGTGCTTGTATATGTCCGGAGTATCGACAGTACATTGACGGAGTAGAAACTGCAGACTCTTTTAATATGAATGCTCACAAATGGTTCCTCACTAACTTCGATTGTTCCCTACTTTGGGTGAAGGTACATATTGTTCCCTTTTACATTTTGTCTGGTCACGGTACCCTCTCCAATCTTCTTATCATTGTGTATATGTTATACATAACACATCGTATAAATGCATGTGTACAGTAATTAGCATTACAATTAGTTCACATCTATATATACACTAGAATACAATCTGTTTTGATAGCACAATATTATAGCAGTGTTTTCTAAAGTGCTGTGGAAAATCAATTTTGTGTTTTTGGTTTACATTAACAGCAGTCTATTGGCGAAATTAGTGCATATGATAGCGGTTTTAATGGTTTTCTCGTGCTAAGAAAGAGTTTTTTTTTGTAGTGACATATATATATACTTTATAAATAACTCATTCTAAGATTATTGAGCATTTAGTCTCTTACATAACATCAAATCTGGTATCAGAGACTTTATAAACACTTGTTCATATAATTTTCTGTATGGAAACAAAATTGATTTGATATACAGGACCAGTTTGCTCTCACTGAAGCTTTTTCAACAAATCCAGAGTATCTCAAAAACAAGGCCTCTCAGGCAAACTTGGTTGTTGATTACAAAGATTGGCAAATCGCTCTCTCACGAAGATTCAGGTTCTTTGCTCTCTCTCTCTCTCTCTCTCTCTCTCTCTCAGGAACATCTGCATGCATGTATATACAATATACTGAGATTTTGTATATTTTGTTTTTAACAGATCTTTGAAACTATGGATGGTTTTGAGGCTCTATGGAGCTGAGACCTTGAAGAACTATATAAGAAACCATATCAAACTGGCTAAAGTTTTCGAACAACTTGTCTCTCAAGATCCCAACTTTGAGGTTATCACACCTCAGAACTTTTCCCTCGTCTGCTTCCGTATGGTTCCTACCGATGGTAACGATGAAGAGAAGTGCAATGATCGAAACCGCGAGCTCCTAGAGGCAGTGAATTCCTCAGGAAAACTCTTCATTATTCACACTGTAAGTACATCTCTCTCTTTTGTTCTTCTTTCATCTTGTTGGATGATGTTCTAAAATTAAGATATATAAATTGATTTGCGTGGGAAACAGGCTCTGTCGGGAAAAATCTTTCTACGTTTTTCCATAGGAGCGCCATTGACAGAGGAGAAGCACGTGAAGGAAGCATGGAAGGTTATCCAGGAGGAAGCATCATACTTGCTTCGCAAGTGAATTGAATCGAAAAACTATATATGATAAAACCGAAGTTCTGGTTTGGTTTAATTTGAGTTGATGTAATCAATAAAATACAAAATAAGCTTTCCAATTCTGGATAGCCTTGTTGTCTAGATTATAAGGATTTTTAATAATAAAACTAGATTCTGATCCGCTCTTAAGACAAAACTAGTTTGTCTTAAGTATATTTTATACCAAAAATCTAATCCGAGATCTTTGTTGATTAACAAATTTTTCCTTATACATTTAAAAAATAATTTTGATGTAAAAATCTAACGAAATCTCCATCAATAAAATATTTCAAACTAGAGGCGTATCCGCGCTTCGCGCGGAATATTGTTCTAGTGTTGTTAAGTATGATTTTTTAGATGATGTAATTATGTGATTGTCTTTATTAATTATGCCTATGATGTAAAGCATATTGAAGCCAAACATATTGAATTTCAATAAATTTATTTTATTGATCTAAGATTAATGGTTTTAGCAATAGAAATTGTATTTTATGTTTTTTTTTTATTTGAACATTTAAGCTCACATATTTTGTGTCATCTCCCCATTTTTTGACATTTAACATTCACCATCAATGTACTCCGTTTACCATTTTGGTGTGATATGTTTCTCACCATCATTGGAAAAATATTTAGCACCATGCTCTTGTTCTTCCTCACCTTTTTTCATGTGAGATTATATGATATTTGTTATAAATCGGGTTTATAAGTTCCTAGTTATGTGGTTGTTTATAACGGCATTATAAGCTGTTCTAGTCAATATTGGCTCCTCCTCTTCTTCCTTAGATTTCAACTAATGTTAGAAACTAAATCTCTCTGTGTTGAGCCTGAGTTTAGTCGTCTTTTATGTTGTTATCTTCGTCCTTGGTTTACTATCAATAGTCCAAGCTTGTATTAGTTTTCAAGATTTGAATTTTGGTGATCTAACTTGTATGTTCTCTTTCGTAGCTTAAAGAAGGATCCACGGTTTATCGATTTCATTTTGTCTACCTCCCTTTCTGTTTTTTCATCTCGTTGCAGTTTTCATCACTTTCCGCGTCTTTTGTGGCTCTCTCTTTCGCCATGATTTCCACTCTAGGTTTGGATAGTGTTTTCTTCCGTGTATGCTTTGTAGGTTTCGAAGGTTGTTTATGGCTCAAGTTTGCGTTCTGCTTTGGCAGTAGTTGGCTTCCATTCTTTCTCCTCAGGCTGTTTTCTTTTCTTCCCATGTTTCCTTTAGTATAAGTGTGCGGAGTTAGTCTCTTGGGGCTTTGGCTCCTTCTATCCAGAGCTTAGTGGTTTTTTGTCGGAATGAGCTTTTTGTTTGTGTTTGTTTAGTTTGTGAGGTGCTTCTTACTTCTTTGCTCGTAGTTGTGCTTATGGTGCGTTTGGAAAGTGTCTCCTCATTCGTAGCGATTTTGGCCTTTTGTTGATTATTCTTTGTGTAACTTGTTTTTTTGTTGGTCTTTGATCGCACTTCTTTGTGTTCGAGAGATTGCTTTGTTCCAAAGTTTATCTTTCAACTATTTTCTGACTTTTGCTTGTTCTGGCTATGACACTCTATAATAAAGCGAGGTAAGTTTGTCTTTGTTTTTGATTTCTTTCAGTTTTGGACTTTTATTGATTTAGAGTTACTTTTCTTTATAGATATTTTATGTTTAAATTATGTGTTGTGATCTAGTTTATTTTTTAGTTTAGTTAATACTAAAATTAAAAATATAATTTGTAAATAAATATATCAGAAATAGTAAAATAAGAAAAGAATGAAGGTTTATGTTGTTTTTAGTTGTGAATGAATTAAATAGTTAAATTATATTTATATTACTTTACTTATTTTTTAATTCATCATGTATTTTTGTGACTGATAAAATAGATTACAGCACTTCAAATGATGATGATTATTGTGAGAATGATTAAATAGTACATAATTAGAAAATGGTGAACCAAATTGCAGTAATATAAAAAATGAAGGAGATAAAATGTAAAAAATGAAAAAGAGGACACATGTCAACAAACCCCCTTTCCACATGTCACATGAAGAGAGAAAACTATATTTTATATATAGATATAGATACTAAATAAATTTTTGAAACTATTTGTTATGACTGAGTCAATACATTTGAATGTAAATATAGTATGACACGCGATAATGATTTTTTTCGTATTTTACAATTTTTGATAAGTATCTTATGCAAATCTAGAAAATTATTTAGCATAGTACTTAATTAAATATTTTGAACTAATTATTTGAATGCAAATATAGTATGACACGCGATAATGATTTTTTTTTGTATTTGACAAATCTTGATAAGTATCTTATGCAAATTTAGAAAATGATTTAGTATAGTACTTAATTAAATATTTTCAACTAATTATTTGAATTAGATATTTTTAATGAATAAAATGACATTAAAGCGATTTGGATATTTTAAAGTTGTTATGTTGACAGTAAAAATATATTAAAATGTTAAAAATCATTTTAAATAAGCTTTGAATGATAATACATATCCAAAATTCACAAAATATCGATATTTGTGAGTTTTACATTATATAAAACCACTTCTTCTAACTAAACCGATAAACCATGAAGAGTAAATAGTTTCCAGCAACCTAAGGAATCATAATATGTTGATAACATTTTTGAAGTACTAAGTAAATAATGCATTATCAGAATCATGCGCCCTTATCATTTGAAGCTGTAGAGATATTTATGTTGCAGCACCAAGATTCAAAAAACTATTAATATAGTTACAATGAGGCATAAATATTTATTTCGTGAGTATGTAGTTTATGTAGATATATTTTGCTGAATGAAAAGTTTTAGAGATTGGTGGTGGTTCAAACAAATGTAATCATTGGTCATGTTTTTGTATAAAAAAATTTAGAGTCTTGATTAATGTATTGTTAGAGATACATAAGGTAAATTATGTGGTATTTTGTTTTTGTCATTAAATTATCAGAGAAATAAAAGGTAAGATAAAAAAATAATTAGTTAGTTGAATAAGTTCCAACAACCTTGTATAAGTAGATTTCTTAAAACTATTTCTCTTTTAATAGTATAGATAAAAATGAGTAACTAACTAAATAAGTGGTTATAGGTTCTTGAATGAAATTCCAAAAAGAAAATAAAAGAATTTAATTGAAATCATTGCTTAAAATTTATTCAGTGGCACAAAATTATAAATATTTCAAAACTTCAAGGTGACCTCAAAAAAAACCCATGTGTTTTAATAGTATTGATTCAATAACTAAGGATGGATTATAAAACAACCCATCAACTATAATTCCGTTAACTCCGTTTAAAATGCTATGAAGGAGCAAGACATACATTAACGGTTTGATGGTTGCGAAACTGAGTTAGAAGCTACCATGCATTATTTTATTTCGAATCTTAACCGTTGAGTTTTTATGTTTTTGTCATTAGTTTGTTTCTTCAAAATGTGGTATTTTCTTGAGATGGACTTAAGACCGATATGGCATATGTGTAATTTAATAGTATAGAGAATAATATATTGAAGAATAATGTGTGTTTCAATATTGAAATGTAGTAATGATATGAATCATCAATTTTAACCTCATAATTAATTTTCTTGTCATTTATTTGTATCATATTTCTAACTATCAATTACACTATCTTTTATCGCTATCCAATATAAAAGCTATTACTATTTCTGAAAGCGTGAGTATTTTTTTTGTTGAAATATTTCTATAAAATTAACATGAATTATAAATTTTATTAGAAAATAAATAATTAAAATTTATTAGTTTTTGAGTTTCAAGAGTATTTTCATATCAGACTTGGATCCGTGGTTAAACCGGTAAATCCGACACCTTGATATAATCCAGTTTAGATTTAATGGATTTCTTAAAATAAATATTTGATAGAACCCGGAAAATCCCGCTATTAATGCCATTGATCCAATAAAAACCCAGAATATGATATACTTTATTTTTATATAAAATTACTCTTATATTTTTTAATATTACCAAAACTTGTGACTTTAGACTGATGATATTTTATTATGTTATCAAAAGAGAAAAAAATAACAGAAAAAATTATTGATATGACAGTATAATTATTTTTTATTAATAACCTATTATAAGTTTTTATTTTTATTTTAGATTTAAAATTTGGTTTATGATAATTATTTAGATATTCTTAAGCACTTGTAATTCTCATATCAATATTATGCACAAAACGACATAGTAAATAATATTTTTTAGTTATTGTGTATATCCTCACATTCGAATATGTATATAATATATGTTTTAGATATTAGGTTTTGGTTATACTGATAATGTATCTTAAATATTGAAACATAGATTTAAAAACTAACTAGAGTTGGCCCGCCCTTCGGGCAGGATATCAAATTCAAAAATTACATAAAATATCAATTAGTTATAATAGATATTAGCTTACTTGAAACTTAAGTTGGTTTGGTCTTAATTTTTATTGTGTAGGTTTTGTTATTACCGAAACCACCATAGATTTGTTATTTAGTCAGTTACATTATTATCAGACCACATTCAAAACTGAGAAATACATATTTTCTGTAAAAACTTTGAAGCATACGAACCAATTATATTCTTTGTAGGGATTCGAGAATATGTAAAATTTCTCCTACTTTATATAATCTTTTATGATATAAATTGTGATCTATAGATGGATATGGTGAAAAAAAAAACAAAGCTAAATAGATTTATATGAAGCTATAGTTATCATTACACAGGAGAACACTTTAAGTTAATCTCAATAAAAATTCTTCTTCATCAACTTCTTAGAACCACTCTTTTGTAATATGTAGTTTGGGATTGGGTAGATCTCGTAAACAGTACCAACAAATGTCTGTTGATTTTTTTTTGTCTTTTGTTTTATGAATTTATAAATTTGACTGGTATTTTTGATTTATTTGTGTTCTTGAAGGCACTTTCAGATCATTGGTTCGGACAAAAGAAGTTTCATCGCCACAGCAAACAAAACTCTACTACGTATCGTAATTGTCAAAATTTGAAAATGTGGCAATTACTTCTGCCTTTTGTTTCTATTTGGCATGTGATATGAATAAGAAAAAAATAGTCATCCAACAACTTTGCCCTCCCCGAACTTCAGACTAATTTTTGCTAATTCAAAGAACAGCATACATCGAATTATTGTACACAGTTTCAAATCATAGAGAATGGTCTAAAAGAGATTAAATCTCCAAAATACAACATGGATAAAGTAAAAAGATATCTTGATCTTAAGTATGAGAAGCTGTTTCAATTAAAAGACATAAACCAGTAATTAGTGCTAATTAAAATGAAATCTTAAACTAAAAACACATTCCTTTTACTACTGCAAATTCATGAATTAAAATACAAAATTTACTATAGTCAATGAAGTCTGCAGCTCTTTTATATCCCCTCCTTGTCTAGTCTCCCTGAGCTTCTGTAGCCTTAATTCTCTCCAGCTCATAAGGACATATTCCTTGTTGTTCCTCCAATGGTAATGAAACGCATGAGTCTGAACCTAGTTCCTTCTAAATCCTCACTCTTCTCTGAAACCCTCTGTAAACTGTTTCACAATAAGTTAATAACAGTTACATTAGAGTAGACAATGAAGATGATATTATGTGGGAGTGAATGCCTTTGAGTTGAGACAAAGAATCAAAATATTTAATGGCTTGAGTCTCAAGGAATTTAATATCAAGAATTTAACTATGAGCTTGAAATAGTTACCCATTGTTCTTACCCATTCTGAAGAAGCGAAAAACTCAGCTAGGCGTTATGTTTCAAACAGATCCATTTCTCCTCAAAAATCTTCTTACCCTTCCTCAAACACGAAATGTTTTTAAAGACCCGTCATATTCAGAGCTGAACAGAAAATCTCTTATCTGCAGTTCTAAAGACAAAATTAAGAGACAAATTAATGTGGATTGTTTATACAGAGATCGATGAAATCTCAGAGTATTCTTGCAAGATGATGATGATTAAGTACTCGAAATCACTATACGTTTATGTTTATTTAAAAGGCACTATGCGTTTATATTTCAGAGGAACGATGCTCACTTCTTGCTCTTCTGGAGATTTATCACTCATAAAGCTCCACTGCATTTGCAACAAAGCTATCTGCCTCTCTTCCTGCAATGGTAACTCATTTATGTCAGTAGGTTTTAATCTATAACACGTCTATCTTGTAATGAATCTTGTAAAACACTATACTTTTGATCTCTGAAGATCTAATTCGTCTTGCAGCTTCTTGTAATCATCTTCGTACCGACACTTAAATGCTTTCAGTTGAACATCATGCTCGTTCCTGATTGTTGCTATCCTCTGCAGGAGAGAATTTTACTAATTGAATACCAGAGTCTCCATATTCCTATGAAACTATCAAATTGTGCTGCTGGTATGGTACCTCTTTCAATTCAGTTTCGGCCTAAGCCTGAGCTTGTCTCAGTTCCTCATCGTGCTTAGCTTTGAGATTGAACTCAATATTCTCATGTTCCTCCCGGATAGTGCGTATCTGTAGAACATGCAGCTTTATCAGCATGTTTGCTATTTCAAATCATGCTCAGTATCAATTTTACAAACAAAAAGGCAAGAGAAAGGGACTTTGGTTCTCGCATGTGCATCTTCTGCTACTAAATACATGTATAAGCTTATTCATGCTCGTTGATGTTCAGAAAGCGAAGATTACTATACCAGAGAACCATTATGATTTATATTTAGTGGATAACTCTTTGATAGCCTTCTCAACCTGAAATCAGAACCATGATTAACAATTTCTTGGTCTATTGCAATTATGAAATAGATAACCTGAGAATCTAGAAAGAGCAGATCGACTCCCAAAAGCCCTTCATCACGCCGGATGTTCCTTGCCTCCCAAATTCGGAGCAGTCGAACTTGAACAGAGGAGGAAGAGCGGCGAGTCCGTAGATCGGAGAGGAAGAGCAAATCGTTAGCCAATACACAAACTTGCTGTCCACTGTTTAGTTTAGAAGAAAGTACGATTCTGAAAGCATGAACTTGTACCTTTTTATAGCAGAGCTTCCACCGCCTTGCACTATCCAGTGTCGCATTAAATGGAGACCGTGTGCGATTGATGAATGATGAAGGAGCGCTTAATGAGGGGGAATCGGTTACTGTATCATCTTGCTTTGAAGAAGAAGACTAAAGATCCGTCGATGTAGGAAGGTTGGAGGGAGACGCTAAACAGAGAAACTACTAATCCTAAACGAGCTTGATTATGTGGAGCCCAAACGAAAATAAAAAAAGAAGCCCGCGACGAACTAAATGATACGGTGAGTTTTGGTTAAACATAACAGGTGTTGCAATGTGGTGAATTGAATTAGTGACGTCGCTTCTTGTCGTGAGAGAAGAACTCTATTTTATAGTATAAGATATTTTGATGTTATTATGGTTTTTAATCTGTATAAGGTTCATAGTATATATTGGCCCAATATTTAGCTTTAGAATCTTAATATTAAATTTAAGGTAATGATATCTTATAAATATATGCAGGTCCACTATTTATTTATCCAATTATGTGAATTTGTAGGCCCAAAACCAAAAGGTTAAAATATAATTAATGATAATTTTGTTTGAACATATAATGATATTTTGGGAAAATTGACTTTTCATTAAAGGTGAAATACATGAAAGACGATCTGTTTTCATAAAATAGATGATACTAATAAAACATAAATAGAAATTCAGTGACAAAGTAGTAATAAAAATTAAAATTTTAATCTTGATGAAAAAATAAAATATTAGTAACAAACAAATAAGTTCAATCATCTAAACAAAATAATAAACATGTAAAATTTGTAAAATAAAACTATGGGTTACAATTTTTTTTTGCAACCAATAGAATACATATATGCGTTTTGCTCTATTCTATGTTCTATTGTTATATTTCCAGCATCATGTAAAATCTGTTTATGTGTGTTTACTTTCACTTAAGTATCGTATTTGGATTTTTGTTGTTTCCGGTTTATGATTTTTGTTTCTGGAGATGTAAACCAGCTCTTTGTTTTTCACCGATACATCAAGGCTTGAGTATTTAATCAGGACTTGAAAACGGGACCAGAACCGGTTGAACTCAACCGGAGCTGAAAATTCACAAGTATTTAGCTGGATTCAAAAGTTCTTCTACCTAGAATAATTATGATTGAAAAAAAAAACAATCTAAGGAAATTCGATTCAATAGACCTTACCTGCTAAGAACCAATTTATATCCCACCTAATAACATGAATATTCAAGACTATGACTCCATGTGTTCTATTTTCTATATTTTAATTTCTGATTTAGTTGTAACATATTTTTGTTTGCAATCTTCAGTATTATTTTGTAACATTTTGAAGTAATATTAAACGTTATATGTTAAATTTAGAGTGTTAAAATGTTTTATTACAATTATTAATAGTTTATTTTAATTTTGCAAAATTTTAGATAAATATGATGGATATTGGCTAAATTTTGATGAGTTTTGAATACTTTAAACGCTTTTTAAGATCATATATACCTGATCCAATCCGGTCCTGCTTTATACCAAAACATTATAAGAATTTTACAGGTAGTTAAGTTTGAATCGATTTGAATTTGTAAGAAACGACTCGAACCCAGACCAAAAATTTTCAAATACCTAATTGGATTCAAATGTCTATGATTCGAAGGACCCAGACTAAAAAGAGACCGGCTCAAATCCGTCCCCGAGGCCTGAACATCCATGCGTAAACACATCTTACAAATGCATCACACTTCATATAATTTTGTGAATGAAACTCTTTGTAAAAAAAAGAAGAAGATATTTGTTAGCTTGAAATACACAAAATTATAAGGTTTTAACATCACTAATAATTTTATTAAGAAGATTAAAAAAATCTAGAAAATAAATGGTTTGTTAATTGAAAATCTGTTAGTTTTTAAAATTGAATTTATAAGTGTGTGTCTGAATAACAGAGATTCTTAATTCCAAAAAGATTAGTGCATTTATTTATATGATGTTATAAAGTAGTGAATTTAAAGTTAATTCTATAAATATTATAATCTACTTCTATTCAATAACTATTTGTAGATTCTATATTAGAATCTAGTGATATTGATTATTATATTAAAATATCTCAATACAAATTTTGAAAGCTATATCTATTGCTTTTAAGATATGAATTTCTTTCACTAAAAGAATATAAAATCCATTTTTTATTTAATCAAATATTTGAGTACAATAATTGAAATCTTGTATTATTCATGTTTTATAGATTCTCACAACTCATTTGACTTGAAAATTGTTTGAGTGAACTTCAATTTTTAGCTTCATGTTGTAAATTATATTAATCAAAAATTTAATTTTCCAGAATTTTTAATATCAGTTTTATTAATAATATAACCAACTATCCCATCAAAGGATTAATATGTATATGTATATATGTATATATATATATATATATATATATATATATATATATATATATATATATATATATATATATATATCATCACGTTGCGTAAAAATTAAAAAAATATATATAGTCATAAAAATAATATTTTACTTAACGAAGTAATTTTAGTTTTACAAAAAACATCAAAGTAAATATAGTACACAAATCTAAATTTGACCCAAAATACAAATATAAATCCTACAAAATACTGTAGAAATTTGAATAAAATCTCTATGGATTTTTAATTATTCTTTTTTTTGTGTTTAGGTGTCTCATTGAATCAAGGATTTGAGATAATTCGAGTAATCAAAGGATATTTGGTTAAATTGATAAATTGATAAATTCAATGATGAATAATTTGAAAAAAAAATCAGATTAATGAATAATGAATAAATTTGTAATTAATCAAAACTGTAAAATTTGATATGTTTTACATCTAGTAGAGTTGATTTCAGTTTATACAATCATTAATACCCCTTAACTGTCTCTAAAAATAAATTATTAAAATTAAGTTTCAAATTTTATTAAAATTTATTAATATTGTTATTAACTTTGATAGTATTTTTATCATTAAAATTATGTATAAAATTGCCAATTATATACAGGAGGTTAGTAATTTAATTCAAATAGTTTTTAGCAACTAATTTTTTATGAATTATTGATTTGTAAAAGTATTATAAATATAAAAATTGGAGTTTTTTGTTGCCATTATTATTAATAATGTTGATGAAATTTTCTTTAAGAAGATAGCTTATTTTCTGAAAAGTTATAAGAAACGTGTTATTTTTATAATTTTTAATGGCCTTTCTTTTATAACTGAGATCTGTTGCATTGATTTAATAGTAAATATAACATAACTACATATGACATCCCGTGATAGTGTGGAATAATGTCATCTTAATAATATTTGTGCCAAATAATTTTTGTATATTTTAAATTTATAATAATTTTGAAAATTTATTTATTGATAAAAATCGATAAAGAATTTGTGATTGATTGGTAATGGGATAATAACATTAAATTTTAAATTATATTAGTCATCATAACACATACATTATATGAGTAAGCATCTATGTAAAATTATGAAAATAGTAAGCTTTAAAAGTTTCTACTATATTATAAATTGGATCAAGTAAAATATTTAGAATTACAACATAATTTTTTATTTATACTTATTTTGTAAAGCTTAAATAATTGTATAAATTTAAATTATGACTCATTAATCAAAATTATAAAACATGACAAATAAATTAAATACCTAAAATTATTTAAAACATGACAAATAAACAAATTTAATTTTCAAATAATAGTATAGATTTAAACTGATGACTTATTAACCAAATCATAACGATATAAAAAATAAGTAAACTATCTAAAATCATGCAAATTATGACAAGTATGCAAAAGTACTTTTCAAATAACAATATATAAGATATATAGAAATATAGATATATCTCCAAAAACTATTTAATTTTTTTAAAAAGAACGGCATATAAATAAGAGAGCTGAAATCCAAACCATTCATAAAGCGTCCAAGGCATCATAAACAAGAAAGAATGTAAGTTCTTGAAAAAATGTACGCTTTTGTCAAGATTTTTTACAAATCTTAATCTTGAGTTTTTTTTATCGTGGAATAGGGAAAAAGGTAGTAGAAACGTGCTGAAGCCGATGGACTCTGAGCAACTGAGAGAGTACGGACATCGAATGGTTGATTTCATTGCCGATTACTACAAAACAATCGAATCTTTCCCTGTCCGTAGCCAAGTTCAGGTCACTGGCTTTTCTCTGTGAACATCACTTTGATGTGTGTGTTAGGCTTCGCTATTGGTGTGTTTGGTATATTCATATGTTACTTGTCTCTCTGATACAGCCTGGTTATCTTCATAACCTTTTGCCTGATTCAGCACCAGACAACCCTGAAACGCTGGAACAAGTTCTTGATGGTGAATACCCACTTCTAGCTTTTTGGATCATTTCTGACATTTTTTGGTTGAGCATAGACACATCGGATGTGGGGTTTTCTTTTATGCAGATGTTAAGGCGAAGATATTGCCTGGAGTAACACATTGGCAAAGCCCTAGTTTCTTTGCTTATTACCCTTCTAACTGCAGCATTGCAGGGTTTTTGGGAGAGATGTTGAGTACTGGTCTTAATGTTATTGGTTTTAGTTGGATAGCTTCTCCAGCTGCCACTGAGCTGGAAATAATCGTTCTTGATTGGATTGCAAAACTGCTCAACCTACCCGAGCATTTTCTCTCCAAAGGTTATATATAACTATGAATAACATATAGGGTACAACTGAAATACATTTTTAGAATAATTTTTCCATAAATGCTTAATTTCTTTGCATCCCAAAAAATATTCACCTTTAACAATGATAAATGGAAATGATATTTCATTCATACCATGCATTCCATATTATTCCAGAAAAAAAAATAATTGATTTGAAAAAATCATTCCAAATCAAAAATGTTTTAGAATAAATAGAATGCTGATTTCATTTTACTAATTTAATAAATAATAATTTCTACCGTTCGTTATATTTCTTTTATTTGTCACAAGTTAACCGTGTCATAACAATCCAACTAAACATGTTACTTTAGGAAAAGGAGGTGGAGTCATCCAAGGGTCAGCTAGTGAAGCTATTCTTGTTGTTATGGTTGCTGCTCGCGATAAGGTCTTAAGAAGCGTTAGCAACAACTCCCTTGGGAAGCTCGTTGTCTACTCCACTGACCAGACACATTCTGCTTTACAGAAAGCTTGTCAGGTAAATATTTTCATATTTTGATTACAGAAGTTCTGTGGGAAGAAGCTAACTTCTAGTTTTTTTTCTTGGCAGATAGCAGGAATCCATCCAGAGAATTGCAGGGTGCTGAAAGCAGATTCAGCTACATGTTACGCTATGCGTCCAGAATTGCTTCAAGAAGCCGTTTCTCAAGATCTTGAAGCTGGATTGATTCCATTCTTCTTGTGTGGCAATGTACGCACTAGCTAACCTACTGCTTCTTGAAGCATGCTTATTTTCTGAAAAAGATTCTTTTATTAATTCCAGGTGGGAACCACTTCTTCAACCGCGGTTGATCCATTAGCCGCACTGGGGAAGATAGCAAAGGTGGACACCAGCTTTAGACAGAGTTTTTTTTTTTTTTTGAAAAAGGCTTATACAGAGTTATTATTATTAATGGTTTTTGGTGAATATAATTAACATTCATCCAAAAAATGTTGTTGTTGTTATTATTATTATTATTATTATTATTATTATTATTATTATTATTATTATTATTATGACATCAGCTTAACTAAGGCATAGAAACTGTATTTCTCTTTGCTGCATTCTCAGAGCAATGAGATGTGGTTTCATGTGGATGCAGCGTACGCTGGAAATGCATGCATATGTCCAGAGTATAGGAAGTACATAGACGGAGTAGAAACTGCAGACTCATTTAACATGAATGCTTACAAAGGGCTCCTCACTAACTTCGACTGTTCCCTTCTTTGGGTGAAGGTACATATGATATGGCCCTCTTTTTTAGTATAAGTTTTCCCCTTTCTTTCTTTTCACGTATTGAAACAAATATTGATTTGATATACACAGGATCAGTCCGCTGTCACTGAAGCCTTTTCAGCAAATCCAGAGTATCTCAAAAACAAGGTAAGAATGATATTTTTGAGTTTCACCAAGGAAACAAAACCAGCAAGCTTGAGACTATAGCAGCCTAATTTTTTTGGCAGGCCTCTCGGGAAAACTTGGTTGTTGATTACAAAGATTGGCAAATCGCTCTCTCACGAAGATTCAGGTTCTATGCTCTCTCTCAGGAGAGTACATCTGCATGCATATATACAATATACTGACATTATGTTTGTGTGTGTTTTTAACAGATCATTGAAACTATGGATGGTTTTAAGGCTCTACGGATCTGAGACTTTGAAGAGCTACATTAGAAACCATATCAAACTGGCTAAAGTTTTCGAACAACTTGTCTATCAAGATCCTAACTTTGAGGTTATCACTCCTCCGATCTTTTCACTCGTCTGCTTCCGTTTGGTTCCTACCGATGATAACGATGAAAAGAAGTGTAATGATCGAAACCGCGAGCTCCTAGAGGCAGTGAACTCCTCAGGGAAACTCTTCATTTCTCACACTGTAAGTACTGGCTTCTCTTTTCTTCTCTGTTGGATGATGTTAAACTAAGATATATATGAACTGATTTGTGTGGAAAACAGGCTTTGTCGGGAAAAATTGTTCTACGTTTTTCCATAGGAGCGCCATTGGCAGAGGAGAAGCACGTGAAGGAGGCATGGAAGGTTATCCAGGAGGAAGCATCATACTTGCTTCGCAAGTAAATAAAACTATGATAAACCCGGAGTTTGCCAACAAACCGAAGTACTGGTTTGAGTTGGTTAAATTTGATTTGATATCATTGTAGATAAAATAAAAACGTACCAATTCTGGACAGCCTGGACTTGCGAACCTCGGTTTGAAGTCGATAAGATATATAACAATTCTGTGTATTTTTATACCTTTGGTTTGGTTTCGTTGTGGTTAACTATAACAATGCCAAACAGTTTATTGTAGATTCTTATCTGAGATTTCAGAGTACACTTGATGATTTCGTGCACCATGTACAAAATTAAGAGTTTTAAAATTTAAATTCTATTTAAAAATAAATATTTGTTAAAATTTAAATTTTATTATTTGTTTATAATATTTAATTGTAAAATTAAATTTAATTATATGGTAAAACTAAGATAAAATAAGTATATTTTTATTTTAAATTGTATTTAATAATATATATGTACATATTTAAAATTATAATCTTGGAAATATTTTTAAAGAAGAAAGGCAAGAGATGAGGAGTAATAGACTTGTACTCTATATCCTCTCTACCATCTCTTTGTTAAAAGAAAAATAAAACCAATACCAGGATGTTGAGGATCCAACACAAAACGACATGGTTTCATACTAATATACGTTTTCCACTGTGAAGCGAATGAGTTTTACTACCAAAATAGTGTGTTTGGGCCCAGCCCATCTACCTGTATCATCCCTCTCTTCCTCTCTCGCTCGCACATCTGATTTTGTTGTCTCTCGATTGATCGTGTGACTGCGACGATGATGCAAGCAGTTTCCAGGAGACTAGTCCAACGACCTCTCGCCGGAGAAACTTCGATCTACTCGTCGTCTTCTCTAAGATCGCTCTATGGAATCTCTAATCACCGTTAAGTCTCTGCGATTTATTTTAATTCCATTTCGCGTTTCTAGGGTTTCATAATTAGATAATATATATGGTTTTTTAATTTCTGAATCAGTGAATGGAAGTGATAATCGTCGCTACTCGTCTTCCCTTGCGACAAAGGGCGTTGGACACCTCGCTCGCAAGGGTACTGGTGGCAGATCTTCCGTCAGGTAATCTCATTTTCTCTCTACCTTTGTTATCTATTTTTTATAGAGGTTTTTTTTTGTTCCTGAAGAACTGTGATTGGTCTATTAGGATAACGCACAAGCTTAGTCTGTTCGTAGTAGTTTTGAGCTTAAAAAGTTTGCTTTTCATGAAATTAGTTTGGCTTTATGGAGAAATGTATTATGTTTCAGGGGGTTTTGTGTAGCTTCAGTATAATGAAAATATTGATTTCTCCTTTGCTTTTATCAGTGGCATTGTAGCTACGGTGTTTGGAGCCACTGGGTTTCTTGGTCGTTATCTTGTGCAGCAGCTTGGTGAGTTTCGTTTAACATTGCTAATTCCCATCCTGGTATATATCAATCTTTTCCTTCCTTTACATTTTTTTTTTGGTTTTCTAATTATGTTGCAAATGATTTGCTCTTTCCAGCTAAAATGGGATCACAAGTGCTAGTTCCTTTCCGAGGCTCTGAGGACAATCCTCGACATCTCAAGTTGATGGGAGATTTAGGACAGGTAAAGCTCTTCTTTTTGTTTAACTCAATGCTTTTTAAGAGTATGTCATGAACACGCCTCTTTAAAAATCTTGTGCTTTAGATCGATTAACATTTGATGTGTGTTGTTGACTGTATATTTCAGGTAGTACCAATGAAATTTGATCCAAGAGATGAAGATTCGATTAAGGCTGTCATGGCAAAGGCTAACGTCGTTATCAATCTAATTGGTACTCATTTGGTCTTATATATTATTTGACCTTTTGAAAAAGCAACACTTTTATTTTACCTTTTGGTTGATAATCTATTCTGATCCTCAGGACGAGAGTATGAGACCAGAAATTTCAGTTTCGAAGAGGTCAATCATCACATGGCCGAGAAACTTGCATTGGTATGTTCCCGAAACTCTGGTGAAGAGGTTTCCATTTTTTTTACTCAGATTGTTTTGTACTTCTGAAATGAGCTACACATTTTTAACCTTCAGGATGATACCGTCTGCTATGGCATGCTCTTTTGGTTATGTGTAATTAGATTCGTGGATTTGTTGTTTCAGGTGGCCAAGGAACATGGTGGGATAATGAGATTTATTCAAGTTTCTTGTCTTGGAGCTTCTGCGTCATCTCCTTCAAGAATGCAGAGGGCGAAAGCTGCTGCCGAGGAAGCTGTCTTGAGCGCGTTGCCTGAGGTAAACTTATCCCTGCTTTTGGAACCTAAAACGCTCTCTTCTGTAACTATCATCCTAATATTTCTATGATTCTACTTGTTCTCAGATATAAGGTAAATCCTATAGTTGTTTCTTGTGTAGAACTGGAAAATAGTATATAAAGTTATTATTGAACTCTAAAATCTCATAAATATTAAAGTAAAAATGTACCTAGAATGGCTTGCATATGCATTTTTTCACCAGCCTGCTGCTTCTAGTCAGTTCATGATGTATATTTATTTGTTTCCTAGGCGACAGTCATGAGACCTGCGACCATGATTGGCACAGAGGACAGAATCTTGAACCCCTGGGCAATGTTCGTTAAAAAATATGGTTTCCTCCCGCTCATAGGTGGTGGTACCAACAAGTATGTTCTAAACCTTTCTCTAATTCTTTTCACCGGTTAAAGTGCACGTGGTCTATTTTATTTCCCTAACCATAACTTCATTGCAGATTCCAGCCCGTATATGTGGTTGATGTTGCTGCTGCAATCGTTGCAGCTCTAAAGGATGATGGCTCCAGTATGGGGAAAACCTATGAATTGGGTGGTCCAGATGTCTTTACCCCTCAAGATTTGGTAAATTTTATATGGTCCTTCATTATTATCTCTGTCACTGTGGCAGCTCAGTGGGGTTGATTTTCAAGTGTTTCCTTGCAGGCAGAGATCATGTTTGATATGATACGTGAATGGCCTCGATATGTGAAGCTTCCATTTCCAATTGCTAAGGTAACATATCAAACCGTTCACCGTTGAGGATTGTCAAGGATTTTTTTTGTTTTTGTTTTTCAGTGATACTAATTTCATATGTCATCTAGGCAATGGCGGGTCCTCGTGATTTCATGGTGAACAAAGTTCCGTTCCCTCTACCATCCCCACAGATCTTCAATCTGGATCAAATCAATGCGCTTACAACCGATACACTTGTATCTGACAAGGGTTAGTCATTTCTTCACATAAGTGAAATGAGTTTTCTTTGCATGATATGTTTGAGTCTCACTCCTTTGTTATTCGACACAATGGCTATTTGCAGCCTTGACGTTTCAGGATTTGGACCTTGTCCCTCATAAATTAAAGGGATATCCAGTCGAGTTTCTTATCCAATATCGCAAGGGAGGTCCTAATTTCGGTTCTACTGTCAGTGAAAAGATACCAACTGACTTCTACAATTGATGCTGCTCCTGCTCAAAGGTCGTTTTCATGGGACTAATTTTATTCATGCAAGTGCTGCAATGAAATCTGAAACCAGATTTGGTATTTTGATGCGTTTCATTTGCTTCTGTCAAATAATAAAAGGGTTTTCCTCCTTTTTTTGTGTTACGGAAAAAAGTATAACCCATCAAAATGGGGTGATCATAAGTTGGAGAAATGGGGCGATTTGGTCCCCTGGAAACTGGTTAAACTTCATGTGCTACTTTACTCTGGAATATAGCTAAAGACATGTGCTTTCATCTTTGCATTCCATGTAGCTCAGAGCTGTATGTTTTACTTGCACAACGCGTTTCAGCTTGAGAAATGTAGGGCATTTTTACTCGGTTACCTGCGGATTGTGAAACATTAATACCGGTCTTACGGCCTTCAATACTCTTAAATTTGAGGATGGGTAATGAACAGAGCCGGTCCTGAGCCAAGCCTAATGAAACATTAGCCTCAAACCTCCAAAATTTTTGAAAAAATTTACATGGAAATAAGCCCCCAAATTTATTTTAAAAAAAATTTCGATCCCCAAATTATTAAATCTCTTCTTGATTCGTCTATAACCCCCAAAATCTCAGGGCCGGCCCTGGTAATGAATCTTTTTTTTTGTTCAATGATGGGTAAATATTAATTATGCAAATCGTAGAATATATCACTTTGCTTCTAGTTGTAGAAAAAGAAAAATAACTTTAGGAAACCTCAAGAACCAAGCAACGCATATAGAACTAATATCATGTCAGCAGAGGAAGTAGGACATACTCATTATGTGCGTTATCCAAAAAGATGGAAGGTGAAGAAGACGATTATCCAGGGCCTGAATCCGGCATTGCCGGAATCAACTTTAACGGAAGAAATGTAGGGGCCGTGATGGTGGCGCCTAGGGATGTAGACGTAGCAAGTCAGAGTGGCTGCAGGATCAATACCTACGTGAACAGCAACGTTCAAGGGACTTGTGGTTCGGTTCTGTTTGGTAGCAAGGTTAAGCTAAGAGATCCTGGTGTTCATCTCCATATCGAAGACGTTAAAATGCCCCGGGACGAGGGATCCAGACAGAAAGAGATGAGGTTGATTAAGGTTGGATTATGTTTGGTCTGTCTCTTTAACGTTTCTCTAGGACTCCTTGTCTTGCTCTCCTCTTGGCTCCGGAAGGAAACCAAGTCCATATAGCTATTTCCACATCCCTCGATGTTCATGGTAAGAAGATCGATATAGTCCGTGATTGTTTCTTCGTATAGTCACTTACCCTAAGATGTACACTTTTAGATTATTATGTTACAGTTGATATCTACATCTACAAGGGTAAAAGAAACACATATATGTATGTTGTATATTATTTTTACATGTTTTTCTAGATTGATATGAAGATTGATGTTCTATTACAATCATGTAAATTCCGTAGTAGTCTTGTGGGGCAAACGTGTCAAACGAAGTCCCGAGGCTACCGGATTAATAGCTGTAAGTAAAACGTACCACTCACAATCCCAGCTATGGGAATGTAACTATTGACTAGTATTTTGGGCTGGTTAAGTGTCACTTAGACATTTTACACACATATTAAGAAACTCATTAAAATACATTTATGTTTTTATTTATATCACATATCTAATCAATAGTATTTTAGATAAATAAATTTATTTATAAGATCAATGCATTTTACGATTAATTTTGAATTGAAATGTTGTATAAATTGCATTGGTATTGTAACTCTTTGTGAAACAAAAAAATGAGTTAAAGTAACACTTGATATGAAAGGGAAGGAGTATATAACATCAAATATCCACAGAATATGATCTCATTTTATCTCTCTAAATTTGAATATTATAAATATATCTCCAAACTATAATTGTATTTCTCTTTGAATTGATAGTTCAAAATTTAGTTATACATAAATCATGGTTTTAGTCGATGGTTTTCAATTTTAATTTATCTAATTCGATTTTAAAAAGGAAAATAACCAAAAACCAACTTATATCAGTTACCAAACCCAAACAATATTAAGAATAAAATATATCTATAAATTTATTGTCAAACATATCCAGTAATAAATAACTAACTTGAAACATCTGATTTAAAAGAAGTACCAATGCAAGTTTTAACAATATATTTATTATGTATCCAAATTTGTTTAATATATATTCGGATTTGTTGAATATGTATTCAAATTTATTAATTTAATTAAATATTTATTATGCGCGTATGCGAATGATCAATTAGTTAATCATTAAAAATCGGTAGATCTTAAGAACAAATATCCACAGAAATTATGGGGGAGGTGCCTTTGGTCCTCCTTTCTTCAATTTTTTTCTTCAAGGGTGGGACACCTTATGATGCATGCTTCCTTTATAATATATTTGTATATCCTTTCATAACTGGTTACTATATTACAAATAATTTTTCTGTCTGACATTTTTTAGTGTCTTGCATTTTTAAATCTATATCACTATTACTATACATCAAATAATTACAGAAGTATTAATATAAAACTACATACCAAATAATTTAGTGTCTAATATTTGTTCAACTACAATAAATTTGTTAATTCTTTAAACCTGTTTATGTTGTGTCTAAAACCTCATCATTCCTTTTTTTCCATCACAAAAAATATGAAACTCTTGTAAATTTTATAAGGTTAGTTAAGTTTTATATAATTTGGTAACATTTTACGTTTTCCCTTTTTCCATCACTAACAAATATGAAACTCTTGTAAATTTTGTAAGGTTAGTTAAGTTTTATATACTTCGGTAACATTTTAGGTTTTCTATGAAATTTTACCTAACAGAAGTTTAAAGTTTCCATTTACTTATTTTAACAAAAAAGGTTTTCATTTACTTGAAAGCATCCAAAAGAATTAAAAGAAACTTTGAGCATTTATATATTTTATTAGACTGCAACAAAAACAAAAATAAAAACTAAACTAAGATCGATGAGTGTTGTGATCAAAACTAACTATGCAATACACCAAACCTATGGAAAACGTATATGGTTCTAAATATAATCTCAAAAGCATAAATTCTTGTCAACAATCTCTTCATATAATAGAAATTTCTCTCATATATCACTATCCTCCCAATTGTAATCATTTCTCAAAATTCACAACCAATGGATACCTTTGTGGAAAGTTACAAGAGTGCAAGAGGTCATTCATGATATTCCTTCATCAAATCAAGTCAAAAAGCTAATCCTTGTTGATTATGGAATATTAGGAAAGCGAATATTAATTATGTCAATCATAACATCGAATATCAAATAAAACTGAAACTAAGGTATTTAAAAGACGTTTTATAGTTTTTCATATACTTTTCAAATGTAAACAAATAAAATTGTAATACGGTTTTGTTCGTTTCAAGTAATGCAATCGATATTTTCCTCAATATGATGTCTAAAACCTCATCATTCTCTTTTATATCTCAAACAAATATTGTAATTTTTAAAAAATGAATAATTTGGTAACATTTTAGGTTTTCTATGAGATTTTCCCAAAATAAAAGTTTTTATTTTTTGAAAGCAAATATCTAAAATAATAAAAGCAAATTATGAGCATCTATAGATTCTGTTAGAATAAAAGAAAAAAAAAAACAAATAGTAGAACTTAAGTAAGATAAGTGCAGCTGAACAATACAGTGCAATCCACCAACCATATATGAAAGATGAATAAGTCAAAAATATGATCTTTAAAGTATAGTCTCAATGACATATTAATATATTGTTAAAATAATTATCAGAATGTGAAAATGAAGATAAAATAACAGAGAACAATTGAAGGACTAGTTTTCGGGTAAGCAAGGATTAATTATGGTTGATTAAATATATTAGTCTTTGAGAATTTTTCTGATTAAATATAAATATTAGTGATTAGAGACTATGGTAGTTATGATAATAAAATTGTTTGTGTACCTCCTTTGCAAAGTCATTGGAAGGAAAGAATCCCATCACAAAAATTAATTATTTTGTTAATTACATCATTTAACTATTGCATTTATGTATTTTACAATTTTGGTCACCGTATATATATATATATATATGTCCTCTTTCGTAAATAAATTTATGTATATGCCATTTTTGCAATATAATTTCTTTGATTTGGTTTGTTTTATCGTAAGTCCTTGTACTTAGTTTTCAAATATAAAATACTCTTTTGAAATAGAAGACAAAAAAATCAAAACTTCTTATGTTTAGGAAATTCGTGAATGAATAATTTTATAAATTCCACGCACGTATATGTAAGGTGATGAATTCAACCTTGCTTAAGCTATTATAAATTGTTAAAGTTTTTGTTAACATTAACACAATTGCAGCATCATATAATCTCTAGTTCTATTATATATGAAGATCAACTGCCTATAACCTATGATGAATAGCTCCACGGATAATAATGATACAATGAAATTCTACACAAAATACTTAGACATAAATTGTCAATGTCTATAACTCTTTTTTAAATAGTTAATTCATTGTAATATATAAAGAAATCTAGTGATTAAACGCTCGTACATAGATGCAGCAAAACATAATGCAAAAATACATTAAAAACCAACAAATAAGTTGATACCAGATAATGCAGAAATACATTTAAAACCAACGAATAAGTTGATACCAGTATGTGCCATTCAAAGACTTCGATCTTTCATCAAGCTAACTTGAGTACACCAAGGTATAAGACTTGCAGCTTTTTCCATTCAAAGACAAGTTTATTAGGACTTGATGAGAAATGCATCGATCAGTACCATGGCCGAAATGTTGCACCAACACCAATAAAAAGAACTCCTTCTGAGCACCATTTCACCACTTTAAGTATCATGGCCGAAATATTTGAATCCGGACATCCAATCCATCCAATCCCTAACAGAAATCTCATCCATAGCTTTTAATTTCGATGAGATTTGCACACTGAAATTAAATTAACGATAAAAATCTGTTTTTTTAAGAAAAAAAAATCAAGTTCGGTTAAATTATTAATTTTGTTAAAGAAAACATAAAAAGAAAGAAAAAGCCAATACAAAAAGTGAGTAAAGCCCATATGCGCTGGCCCACCAGATAAGTCACTCAGAACATTCGACGACGAAGGAAAATTAGAGTAGGTCAGGTAGAAATATGTTGCACGCGCCGCTCTATGCGTGTGAAAAAGTATCAGTGACCATCTCTTAAACTCAGCCGCCATCACAAATATTAAAAAAAACGCGAAGAAGAAGAAAGAGAGCCAGATCCTCTCCAGTTGAAGATTCTTAGCTTCTGGGTCTGGGCTGAGAACTTCGATTCTTCCGAGCATAACTGTTGATGTATTTGACTGTTTTGCTGGATTCAGACTCGTATTTGTTTAGTGTGTGATCGATGCTTTTGGCAATAGGCATCTTCATTTCTTTCCATCTTTGCCATCTTCTAACTTGTTTTTCTTCTTCCACAGAGATCAGTGGAGGAGACTCGGTTCCCTTTGAGTAACCTTGTTGCACAAACTTCTTCAATACCACCAGACCTTCCCTTTAATTCAGAACACGATCAACAACTCATGGCAGGGCCCTATCATCCACACTCTGCCAATATTGACGAAGCAGTTGGTCGTCACATTTATTCAAACGATCTCCCTAACGCTGCTGCTTCCCTGGTCTCTCCTGAAAAACACATCGGAAGCACTGACAACACCACACCTTTTATCCCTGAGATATTAGACTGGGATGCTGCTTTAGTCCACGACCTTCTTGATTTGCCTTTGGATGATCCAACCATTCATTTGGAGGAGAAGGAGGATGGATCTGATGACATCCTCCACAAACCAATTGACTTGGCAGAATTTGATGACGAATTGATTACTACTGAGAATCCTTTCTGGAACGATCTTTTCCTTAACACAGCTTCCAAGGTTGTTGTTGCCCTTTTCTACTTTATGTTAGCTCTCACAAATAAATATTGTGTTTTTTTTTTTTAAGTTAGGATGTTGTTTCAGGTGCAGCAACCAACAACTATGCAACCCCATGTTTCCCTGCAGCAGCCTTTATCTCCTTGTGTTGAATTGCAGCAACCTCTTGTTAGGACAGTCTCCTCAAACAGCAACAACAACAGTTTCACAAGTAATAATACTGCATCAGCAGCAGCTAAGGGACGTATGCGTTGGACCCCGGAACTTCATGAAGCTTTTGTTGAGGCTGTTAACCAGCTTGGTGGCATGAACAGTTACCATCTTCTTCAGCTTTTTTTTTTCGTTTTTTTAGATTTTCGACTTTGGAAACAGTGTTTATGCTGATTCAATGTCTTCTTTTTACACAGACGCAAAACCTAAGGCCGTGCTGAAGCATATGAAAGTCCAAGGCTTGACTATTTATCATGTCAAAAGTCATTTGCAGGTTTGCTCTTTTGTCTTTCTTCCTATCATGCTAAATTCCACCGAATAGCCTTTTGGTTGATAAAAGCCAAAATAATTTTTTCCTTTTTCAAATTGCAGAAATATAGGACAGCTAGGTATATACCAGAACCATCAGAAGGTATAAATAATGACTACCCACTTATGATGAGTAATTCATATGCTTGATAGTTGAGGAAAGTATTGTATGTGTGTGAACTTAACAGGCTCGCAAGAGACGAAGTTGACACCGCTTGAGCATGTTACATCTCTTCATCCGAAACGGTGAGGTTTTGGTAACATCACAAATTAACAAGTGCTATACACCCATTTCGAACCAGATTCTTGTCTAAACAAATTGACATATTATTTGATTTTGCAGTGGGATAGATATGACTGAGGCGCTGCGAATTCAGATGGAAGTTCAGAAGCAACTTCATGAGCAGCTCGAGGTACAACAACGGTTGAAAACATATGGCATCCTTTTAGCTTTGCAAACAGTTGAAAAGTGGGTTTGTTTTTTTTATGTGGTTTCAGGTTCAAAGAAAGATGCAACTTCGGATAGAAGAACAGGGGAAGGTCCTGCTCATGATGTTTGAAAAGCAAAATATGGATTTTTGCAAACCGGGACAAGAAGACAAAGCAAGTGAGAAAACGCCTGAAAGCTGTTCAGAGGAGGAAGATTCTCCACGACCAAAGCGTCCGAGAAACAATTAATGAAAGGAGAGGTTTCTCGGGATCACATCTCTATAAAAATGAAAAAGGTGTTTTGGTGAAGTGTAAGAGTTTGACTTATTAGAGTAGGAGCTTTCTGTCTTCTTAGGGCCTTTTTTCTCTGCTTTTTTTTCTTCTTCTCTTTAGTCAAAACTATTATTTTCTGATTCTCAGCTCACTAGGAATAAACAAAAATAAAAAGCATTGAATTTTGTAGAGTTTTGCCTATCTCTGGGATGTAATCTGAATGCTGATTCTAGATTTAGTGTTTATGTTGACTGAAATTCTTTTCTTTTTACTTTTAGTATTTTTTGTACCTATAGCTTCCTTGTAAGATGAGTTCATGTTGACGCCAGAAAAAAAATCTGAGGTAGAAGGAGATTTTTGGTTCATCGAAGTGTGTGCTCTGAAACAGCTCTATTGAATCTAGATATCATCTTTATTTTCCAATGCGCCATGTCTTGGGGATGGCACAAAAAGAGGCGTTATGAAGAATAGTGTCTCAACGAGCTGGCCAGCTGGGAATCCGTGACCGGATACATCTCGGAGCCTTGTATGGAATTTAACACGAGATACGCATCTACACACTGCAAGTAAGTCAGCGTTTACAGGGAAGAAATTCAAGGAGGCATGGTGAACAGCCAACATTGGGCACGTTATTGGTTTAGAGTCCTTTTTCCATTTTCAAATTATGTATAATGTGCTCTTAGCAAAAAAAGAAACTATGATGTGCGTGACGTAAGAAAATATTATTTTTAACATTCATTCAAACAAAATTTATTTGGTAAATCGCAGTAGTTATCTTTTGATATTAATCACATTTATTTTGGTGAATTCAAATTTTTAGTGAACACATTGAATTACCTTCTTAATATATTTAATAGAGTTATTAGCTATTATATTTTTATGAATTTAAAAATCCAAACAAAATTGTGTTATTGAGTCAATGGTTTAATTTTATTTTTAAAATCACATTTTATTATTAATTATTTTAAAAAAACTAATTTTAATACATAATTTATTTAATAGTAATTGCATCCTATATACATAAAAATAAAGATTATTTAGGTATGTGGTATGTGTACTGTTTCAATTTCAAAATCCCCAAGATGTCCCTACTATTAAGCTCTGTGTTTTTCATCGCTCTCTCTCGCTCTTCTATCTCTACCAGACCTTAAGAGAGACAGAAAAAAACCCAGTCTTTATTCGATTTTATCTGATCAAAGTTTCGATCTTTGTGTACAATCGCGTACCGGTGCTTGAGGCGATCATGCTCCCCTCCCTTCCTCAATTTCTCCTTTGCTTCATCGTGATCGAGTCACTCTCTCTGCCTTTTCTGTGTTTCTATATCTGATGGTTCTTCAGCTATTGTCTCCGCTTGTGAGGAGCTCCGATGGTGGGATGGATTCGGCTAGGTTTTGGAGGCTCAGACGCCGGATCCCCGACGTCCTGGGTTGAATTATTTAAAATTTTTATTTTTTATAAAAAATTAATAATGACTTACGTGCCTATATAGAGCCATCTCCCCTTCCGCGGGTCCTCTCCGTCTTTTAACATTTGTTTCTCTGTTTTCGTACCTAAATAATATTTCGTTCGCATCATCACCTAAATAACTTCCATTTTCTGTATTTTTAGCTAATTCACTCTTTATTTAATCATACCAATTTAATTAAGGAATTAATTTCACAATTTTCTACAGTTATATTTTTACAGTTCTCACCACCATTAACAGAGTAGAGTAGTTTAGTGGCAGATCTAGAAAATTTTATTATGGGGGACAAATATTTGGGATTTTATGGGGGCGCAAATTCATCTAATTTGTCCAAAATTTATTATAAATAGTAAGAAAAAACTAAAAAAAATCCATGGGGGTGCAGATGCCCCACCCAACCTGGCTGTACATCTGCCTCTGGAATAGTTGATGCTGACGAAACTATTGATTATAGAAGGTGGTACGAACTACAAAGCACTCTGTCATACTATCTTTGTTCCTAAAAGATATATATTCTAGAAAAAAAATTGTTTTTAAGAAATCTAACTTTTGAATTTTCAATGCATGTTTTATTAAATAATTAAAAAGTTTAAAAAAATTGAATTTCACTTATTAAAATTTTTATTGTCTTAAGACTGTGAGAAAAAGATAATCACAAACAATTATGAAAATTTAACGTGTTTTTTAATTTTTGTGAAAATCTTAGAATATGGATATTTTAGGAACGGATGGAATATTATTGTACATCTGTTTAATTATCTACACAATAAATCTCGTAATATTATTGTGATGAGGAGTTCTAAAAAGTTTCCAGTAGACTCTGATTGGTAACAATTTTTCAGAACTTAATTTTAAACTTCTAATTTTATAAATTTTAGATTTAACAGCTACACATATTAAATTAAGTATTTTTGAAAAATTATTTAGAATCAAACCTATAAAAGCAACAACTGTTATTTTATATACTAATATTTTTTTATCAAAATATAAATTTTAAAAATAAAACAAAAGTTTTAAAGATTTGTTTGTGAATTTTAGAGTTTTCTAAAAAAAATTGAAACTATATATATTTCTGATTGAAATAAACATAGTACATGTATTGAAACGAACATTGTTTTAGAAGTTGAAGTGTTAAAATGAACAAAATAAATAGTTCAAGTATTAAATTGGGTAGTTAAAAAAAATTTGGGCACTAAAAAGCTTAACAAAAATTAGTTGGGGTATTTTTATGAAATTTTCTCTTTAAATATATACATAAAATTTTACATATTCGAATTATCAGTATATTTTTCTAGTGGTATATTTGAATAGAAAGCATTATAAAATTTATTTACAAGATGAGAAAAATATTAATCATTAATTAGTTAAAAAATTACTGTAGTAAAATAAATATGTTATCAAAATAAGTTTTTCTTTAGAAAAATAAAAACAACAATAGTTAAAAATCAAAAGGAGAGGCTATCTTCTTTAGAGATTCATTCTAAGAGTTTTATGGATGTGGGTGCTCTTAGGTTCAAGTTCTTAAGTTATATAGAAAAAAAGAGCATTGTTGTAATTAAAGTGAATGGTAATAGTACAAAACTGGACACTAAAAACAAATCTAATATTGGTATGTTCAATGATAATTAATTAGCCAAGCAGGAAAGGCTTTTCTTCTGTCTCTCCTTTTCAAAAGTCATCTCTGTTGTCGAATTGAGGCATAGATCTCACAGAACCAGTTTCAGACATGTTATCCACGTCAGATTTTCTAATCGATCTAGTTGATCCTCCAGTTTCCTTTGTCTTCTTCTTCCTCCGTGATTTCTTCGGAACTTCGGGTAAAGTTCCTGGACTTGGACTAGACCACGAAGAAAAATCGTTTGGTTCAGACATATCCTTTGGTCTTCTTGACGATGATGTTGTTCCTTTTTTCGAAGACCGACGTTTACTTTTGTCCGATGATATTTCCCTTGTTGGAGAACCTTTTTCGGAAGCTGCTTTCCTCGTAGATTTTGGTAGTTTCGGTAAATCTCTGGTCCCACCGCCACATTCTGACATACATCTCGCCGAGGAATCATCTTCTCCGCCTCCTTGTCCAGATTCGAATTCAGCACCAGCTTTGAACTCGTTCATCTTTCAAATATATATACACACACCACATTATAACCAAATAATATTATTCCTTGCTAGCTAGTCATGGCATTATAGGTAAAGTACTTACCCAGCTTGGTGCGGAGGCAGGAGTAGCGGATGGTCCATCCCAACCAATATGGGCTACATGCTTTACATCAGTTGGATTCCCTATCTCTATCTCTTCTTCTTCTTCTTTTCCGCTTTCTATTATAAATTTTATAACCAGTAAAACGCTCCCAAAAATAAGTATTAATTGTGTATATATTGATTACTGTGGCATTATTCATTCCCTCTCAATACGTACAATGCAAGCAAACTTTCTTCTACGTGATATATTAATTGTCTAGAGTAATATCATAGTTTATGATTCAGCAACATAGTATATATAAACTTAGAAAGATGTAGAAGTTAATTACCAAATACTTGAGAAATGTATCGGAGGCCTTTCAATAGGCTTTTCATGCTTGAGCTCGCCATTGTAAGTTGCATAGATCTTGAAGTCGGGTGTTTACTTTTTGTTTACATAAGAAAATGAAGAAGAAAAATTGCTAAAATAGAAAATGAAAAAAATGAAGAAGACAAATTAAAGAAATTATTGCATGCAAAAATAAGGATTTTATCGCAAAATGCTGGTTTTTGAAATACTCGTCACTTTCCCCGAACACAATAGTTGGCGGCAATCAAATAATGAGGAAAACTATCGTATGAAAGATCACCAAACTGAAGAAAGAAAATTGCATCTCAGAAACTTGTAGGTTTATCTTAATTGGCGGATTATCCTATATTAAAAAGAACCAAATAATCAAAAACAAAACAAGAAATGGTTTGATAAAAGAAAAAAAAATATATATATTCACCTAAAAGTCCTCAAATTTCAGGAGAAAAGAAACATGGAACAAAGGTTCAGCAAACGAAGAAATGAAAAAGGAAGAAAAAGGAAAACAATCAAAGGAAACTAAGAAAATGATTGTTTGAAGAGTAATGGTGGAGAGAGTATAAAGGTTCATGATAAAAACGAGTGGAATTGTTTGTTTTAACCAATATTCCAGTTATTCTGATGGTTAATATTTTTCTTCTTAATATTACTTTCAGAACTAATCAAAATTAGAATTCGTGACTTTTTTTGAAACACAGCATACTAGATATACGATGTACCAGTCCTTTTGGAAAATTTAAAAGCAAAACAAAACAAAAATAGAGACATAAACTTAGACAAGTTTATAAAATGCTGAAACTGGTTTCAAAAGAATCACTCGCCAATAACTTTTCGGAAAAAAATATAGCGTCATTCGAATATTTCAAACTTAAAAATAGTCATTGTAGTATATTGTAATGTTGAGCGCTACACTCCACAACCTCTAGTCTAATCGGACTAATATTCATTGTATCTTTCAATCTCAAACGAACTATTACACAAGATCATAAACGATTAGAAATCGACGAATACTTTTTGACTTTGGACCACCAAGAGAAAGATACTTTTCATGGAGAGGAGTTTTGTGTGAAAATATTCACTCCGATAAAAAGAAAGATGGGGAAAACGTGAGGAAAAGATATCTTTTTTTATAACTCATCATAAACTTTTCATTAGCCAATAAAGGATACACATGATTTTACACCACAGAGTATTTCAACCACACTTACAACAAAGAAATTAGTATCATCTAGAATCACTATTTGGATCCTACACTACCAATCTGAACTTTTGTTGCAAATTTGACCCAATGAACACAACAACTCTTCCCAATACAGAGGAAAAGCCGGTTCTTAACCAACTACTTGGACCACAGGAAACGAACGCAATGCAGACAAATAGTGTTCATCACTCGCCAAGTTACCATATTGACACATTGGCATCGATCACCCAAGTATTTGATTGATGCACCAGACCAATGCCTCATCACCTCTCGGTGCTTCTCTTGGTTAGACACAACACTAGTGATCTGAACGCTTCGCTCCTTTGCCAACAAAACACTTAAACCCCTACATTCGACCTAATGGTACGACCAACAAATACTAACGCAAGAGAAGAAACAAACTACTCCCGAGTAGAATCTTATTCTCACCTACTGATTCCATAAGATCGACAACTAGTACATGAACCAGTAGCTTCTTCACCAAAGGCGCATCCTCGAGTTAGTGTCATCCTCTTGGTGTTCAGAGTTGCGACCCTCAGCCAAAAATCGGACACATAGATCCGTAATGAAAGTCGGGTCTTGACAAAACAGACAGGAAAAGATATCTACAAAGTTAGAATGCCTACAGTAAAAAAAAAGAAATATCTCATAGTCGCGGCATGAGAATTTTTTTGAATTTGTATATAGACTAAGGAGATGAAGGCTCAGGAAGCCGCACCTGCAGGTCTGGAACTTGTCCAGGAAGTTCAATACCTAAAAGATCAACTTGGGGAACACTCCAAACAGCTTCAGCAAAGCGTTGAGAAGCTAGACGCTATGGAAGCCAAAAACCTCGCTCTCCGACGAGAAAACCAATCCCTCGGGACAATTGGGAACAAGCGAAAATGGTTCAGAACCAGAGTCCGACCTATGGCTTCACTTAACACCCCACGCGACGACGAGGAGACGCCGCAGCAGCCTGACGACGGATCCGGCGATCAAGAAGCTACTCGAGACGCAGCCCGAGAAGGAGAAGAGCACGACTCCGATACAGAGGACGAAAAATACTCACCCGACCATCCCGAGATCTCAGATCCAGCTCTAGCCGCCTACCTAGAGAAGGTGGTATCCAAAAATTTCGGCACCATCCAATTCATGGTGGAAAGGCTCCCCGGAGTAGCTCCCCCTTTCCGGAGAAGCAATCCTAGGTCATACTCCGACACACCTTTCGTGAAAGAGATTGCTTAAGTCGAGATGCCTCGCAAATTCTCCTTCTCGAGCATTAAGATGTATGAGGGAACTGGAGATCCTGACAATCACATCGCCCAGTATAAGCAACGCATGATAGCCGTGGCTATTCCGAAAGAAGCGAGGGAGGCTACCATGTGCAAGGGTTTCAGATCAACCCTAACCGGTCCTGCCCTCCAATGGTATATCAACCTCCCCACGGGGTCCATAGCATCCTTCGCCGCCCTCAATGATAAGTGTTGGAGAAAAATATCCAAGGCTAAAGATTTCTCCAGCCTCCGAAGGGGCCTTGACTTCCGGGCCCTCGTTCGGAGATGACCCAGGGTCCCTCCTCTACTCAAAGAACCAATCTCCACCAGGAGGTATCAGGATCCGATCTCCACTTAATGGTATCCAGGGTCCAGTCCCCGTATCGAGGAACCAAGGCCTAGCCCCTGCCGCAAGGACCAAGGATTCGATCCTCCGCATGAATATGGAAGTTTCCCAAAACGAGGGGAAAGTAATATATTCGTGAATATTACGGAGGCCACCCAAGATTGACCGACTTTCATCAACTATAAAAAGGGAACCCAAACCCTAGAACAAGGGATCGACACTTTGGGGCTTAGAGATTAGAGAGTTAGGCGATAGAACTAGGGTTTATACACCTAATACGTTGTAATCCCAAAATCACTCAATAATACATCTCTTTGCCTCAGTTCTTCTTCTCTAAACACATACAAATACTAGAAATCTATTAGTCTTCCAGTGTTCCGTAGTACTAAAAAGACCCTACACAAAAATATCATAACAATTTGGCGCTAGAAGGAAGGGAGTAAATCAACTAAGTGACGATGGCACCGGAAGACGATTCCAACCAAGCTGATCTGACCCCGAAGGAGAAGGAGCTTCTAAGCCGATTCGAAACCCTTCAGAGTCAAATCACCGACCTTCACAAGGCTCAGGAAACCGCACCTGCAGGTCTGGAACTCGTCCAGGAAGTTCAGTACCTAAATGATCAACTTGGGAAACACTCCAAGCAGCTTCAGCAGAGCGTCGAGAAGCTAGACGCTATGGAAGCCGAGAACATCGCTCTCCGACGAGAAAACCGATCCCTCGGGGCAGTAGGGAACAAACGGAAACAGTTCAGAACCAGAGTCCGACCTATGGCTTCGCTCAACACCCCGCACGACGGCGAGGAAACGCCTCAACAGCACGGCGACGAACCCGGCGATCAAGAAAACACTCGAGACGTAACCCGGGAAGAAGAAGAGGACGACTCCGATGCAGAGGACGAAGAATATTCACCTGACCATCCCGAGATCTCAGATCCAGCTCTAGCCGCCTACCTAGAGAAGGTGGTATCCGAAAGATTCGGCACCATCCAATCCATGGTGGAAAGGCTCCCCGGAGTAGGTCCCCCTATCCGCAGAAGCAATCTCAGGTCTTACTCCGACACACCTTTCGTGAAGGAGATTGCTTCGGTCGAGATGCCTCGCAAATTCTCTTTCCCGAGCATCAAGATGTATGAGGGAACCGGAGATCCCGACAACCACATCGCCCAATATAAGCAACGCATGGTAGCCGTGGCTATTTCAAAAGAAGCAAGGGAAGCCACCATGTGCAAGGGCTTCGGGTCAACCCTAACCGGTCCTGCCCTCCAATGGTATATCAACCTCCCCACGGGATCCATAGCATCTTTCGCCGCCCTCAGCGACAAGTTCGTGGAACAGTTCGCCAGTAGCCGCCATCTGGAGAAGAGATCAGATGACCTCTACGAAATCCAACAATACAGAAACGAATCCCTACGCTCCTACATAGCTCGTTTCAACCAGGAGAAGGTCTCTATACCCGAGTGCAACGCCAATACATCAATCTCAGCCTTCAAGAAGGGTCTGCTTCCGGAGGGAGAACTCTACAAGGAGCTAAGGAAATATAGATGCGGAGACATGGCGGATGTACTATCCCGCGCCGGGGCCCAAGTAAGGTGGGAAGAGGACGTCGTGAGCAGGGCCAAGGTTTCCTCCAAGTACGATCAGAAGTCCTCCAGGCCCTCAAAGGACGAACGTGAGGAAACCATCCGACCCCGACCTTCCCGAGAATCCACCAACCAGAGCAGGGGCAGATACCAACATCGCCCTCTACCTCGATCCGAAGGAATGATGGTTTCTACTTGGCCCAGCATCTCTCACCTAGCGATATCCAAACCAGAGCTCATCGGAGTCTTGAGGTAGATGGGCCCACAAGTTAAGTGGCCACCTAAAATGAGGTCCCCTGATGCTACCCGGAACCCTAAAAAATGGTGTGGGTTCCACAGCGATCACGGTCATACCACTGAAGATTGTATAGCCCTGAGGCTGGAAGTAGCCGAGCTTCTCAAGAAGGGTTATTTGAGGGAATTCCTCTCGGACAAGGCAAAAGACCTCCTCAACAGAAAGGGTCCCGCTCTCCCCAACGATGCCGTCCCTGCATTACCTCCGCCACAAGAACGAGTGATCCACGTGATCTCGGGAGGATCAGAAGTAAGCGGAATCAGCAGCGCCGCAGCCAAAAGGAGTACTCGTAGTGCTAGGAATGGCCAAGAGACCGAGCTTCCCAAGCGCCCACTCTTGGGGACGGATGAGATCAGCTTTACTGCAAAAGAACAGGAACGGGTACTTGTCCCCCATCATGACGCCCTCATCATCTCGCTAGTTATAGCCAATTGCCTGGTTAAGCGGATACTGGTGGACAAGACCATTATCTTCCATTCAGCCTACATGGAATTAGGGCTAGACCCTAAGACCCTGACCAAGAAAGCAACCCCGCTCGTAGGATTCAGTGGAGAGGTAAAGCAAACCGAAGGAGAAGTCATCCTCCCAGTCTACACCGAGGGGATAAACCAGACCACCAAATTCTTGGTCGTCGACTGTCCGTCGTCTTACAATGTGATATTAGGAAGGCCCTGGATCCACGACATGGGAGCCGTGCCATCAACCCTTCATCAATTGGTGAAATTTCCTACCCCCTGGGGTGTGAAGGTCATCAGAGGGGACCAAGAGAATTCCGGGTCCTGCTACCAAACTACCTTGAAGGGAAAGACCCAAGCCTTATAGCAATTACAGAAGCAACCTCTCGTTCCTCACGCCGAAGAACCCGAGGTTGAAGACATGGACGAGGTCCCCCTGGTAGAAGGAAACTCGGAACGGAACCTCAAGATAGGCTCGAAACTGCCGAGAGATTTGAGGCGAAGACTGATCGACTTCCTAAGGTCCAACTCCGATTGCTTCGCATGTTCCCACGAAGACATGCCCGGAATCGACCCCGACGTGATCATGCACCAACTCCAAGTGAATCCCGAGCATCCCCCGGTCTGACAGAAAAGAAGGAAGTTCGCCCCCGAAAGAGATGAAATCATTAACGAAGAGGTCAAGAACCTGCTCGACGCAGGGTTCATAAGAGAGGTACAATATCCCGACTGGCTCGCCAATGTGGTGGTTGTGAAAAAGAAAAACGGAAAATGGAGAGTCTGCATCGATTTCACGGATCTCAACAAGTCCTGTCCAAAGGATCCATTCCCCTTGCCTTATATAGACAAGCTAGTTGATGCCACTGCTGGGCACCAACTAATGAGCTTCATGGACGCCTTCTCGGGATACAACCAAATCTTGATGCATCCCGACGACCAAGAGAAGACGTCCTTCATGACTTCCAGGGGCATCTACTGCAACAAGGTCATGCCTTTTGGTCTGAAGAACGCTGGGTCCACCTACCAAAGGCTAGTCAACACGATGTTTGCCGATCAGATAGGCCAGACCATGGAAGTCTACATCGACGACATGCTGGTAAAATCCCTTGACTCGGAAGATCATATCTCCCATCTTCAGCAAGCATTCGCCACCTTGAGGAAATATAATATGAAGCTCAACCCCTCTAAATGCTCTTTTGGAGTAAGCTCCGGGAAATTTCTGGGATACATAGTCACCCACAGGGGCATATAAGCAAATCCTGAGCAAATAAGGGCCATCCAGGCGATTCCTCCCCCACGGAATGTCAAAGAGATTCAAAAACTTACAGGAAGAATGGCAGCCCTCAGCAGGTTCATCTCCAGGCTTTCTGACAAGTCCCATGCCTTCTTTGAAACATTAAAGAACCCCAAAGATTTTAAGTGGACAGAGAAGTGCGAAGTCGCGCTATCCGACCTCAAGGCCTACCTCACGACCCCACCACTCTTGTCCAAACCCTTGGAAGGAGAAAACTTATTGCTTTACCTAGCCGTGTCCGAGCACGCAGTTAGCGCGGTCCTCGTAAGAGAGGAAGAAAGGAGGCAGCATCCCATATACTACGTCAGCAAATCCATGCTAGACGCAGAAACTCGCTACAGCCAACTAGAGAAGCTAGCCCTCGCCCTGGTGGTCGCGGCCCGGAAGCTACGTCCCTACTTCCAGTCCCATCAAGTCGTGGTAGTCACTTCATTCCCCATCAAAGCGGTCCTCCATAAACCCGAGGAATCAGGACGGTTGGCGAAATGGGCCGTAGAGTTGGGAGAGTATGACGTGATCTTCAGCCCAGCCGCCGCTATCAAGTCCCAGGTCCTAGCTGATTTCGTGGCTGAATTCTCTCCCTCTGCGCTTCCAGAACCAGATCTAGAAGCTACACTCCTGAGAAAAGAAGCAGAGGAGGGTCAATGGACTCTGCACGTGGATGGCTCCAGCAACGTAAGAGGCGCAGGAGTATGACTGGTTCTAACCTCCCCTACGGGAGATTCGGCCTCAAGGGCTGTACGTTGCAACTTTAAAGCAACAAACAACGAGGAAGAATACGAGGCTTTAATAGCAGGTCTAGAGTTAGCTAGAGAAATGGGAGTAAAAGACATCCAGGTCTTCAGTGACTCGCAGCTCATCATCAGCCAAGTTCAAGGGGATTATCAAACCAAGGACCCGAGTATGATCAAGGACCTATCGGTGGCCAAGCGCCTCCTAGACCAATTCACAAGCTGCAAGCTTACTCAGATACCTAAGGAACAAAACTCCCAAGCCGATGCTCTAGCAAACTTGGGTTCCGCATTAGAAACCAAGGAACATATGAGTATTCCCTTGTTGGTCCTACAATGGCCAGCAACCCAGAAAGAGGCAGAGCCGGAAAAAGTGGCGGTAGTAGACGAAGGAGAAACCTGGATGACCCCTATCACCAACTATCTGATAAACGATGTCCTACCTAAAAACCGAGAGGAGAGCCGGAAGATCAAGAGACAAGCGGCCAGATATTGCATTTCGGAGGGAAAACTATATAGAAGGTCCTTCTCAGGGCCCTACCTACGATGCCTGTCCCCTAGAGAAGCCACACGAATATTGGAAGAACTCCACGATGGGGAATGCGGTTCACATTCCAGCGGACGAAGCCTGGTTCTCAGGGAAAGAAGGGCCGGTTATTACTGGCCTACTATGGCGAAGGATTCCCTCAAGCAGGCTAAAACCTGCAGCCAATGCCAGAAACACGCCCCAATCTCCAACTTACCACCAGAGAACCTGAAATCCCTAGGCTCCCCTTGGCCCTTCCGCAAATGGGGCATGGACATCGTGGGGAAATTCCCAATGGCACCGGGGCAAAAAGTCTTCCTCCTAGTAATGACCGATTACTTCACGAAATGGGTAGAAGCCAAAGCCTTGGCAAAAATCACGGACCTCCAGATCGGGAAATTCATTGGACGAACATAATAACCCGCTTCGGACCACCTCAGGAGATTGTCACAGACAATGGACCCCAATTTACCAGCAACGACTTCCAAGACTTCTGCAAAGATTGGGATATCAAACTCTCGTATTCAGCGCCGAGACACCCCCAATCAAACGGACAAGCAGAATCAACCAACAAAACGGTGGTGAACATGCTCAAGAAGCGCTTGGAGAAGGCTCACGGGCGATGGGCAGAAGAGCTACACGGAGTCCTCTGGGCCTATCAAACAACTCCGAAAACAGCTACCCAAGAAACCCCTTTCTCACTCGTCTTTGGCACCGAGTCAGCAATACCAACCGAGGTACATGTCAAGACAACGATCTCCAACATCCTAACTCCCAAGGAGAACGATGAGTTGGTGTACCTAAGCCTAGACCTCCTAGACGAGAAAAGAGAAGCAGCTCGCCTGAGAAACGCGTCGTACCAAATAAAGGTAGCCAAGAGTTACAACAAGAAGGTGAGATCCAGAACCTTCCAAGAAGGAGAATGGGTCCTAAGGCGAGTCTGTAACCACACAAAAGACAAATCAGCCGGAAAACTCGGCCCCGGATGGGAGGGGCCCTACCAGGTAATAGGGGTGCAAGGGGCAAGAGCCTATAAGCTGCAAGACAGCACATGCAAGGTCCAACCCAACTGCTGGAACGCCTTGCACCTCAAATTTTATCATTTTTAAAGGCAAGATCTTCGGATCGAGCCCTATATATACTATTATATATTTAAGTATTTTGGTTTTCCTACTCCTATGTATAACGAGAACGTCCTCGGACTAGGCTTATAAAATAGATTTGGTTTCGACTAAAGGGAGTTAAGGGAACACCAATATACTTAAAGGGGCATATTAGCTGGATCGGGACCCTCGGGACCTCTGATCTTAGCTAGCCCCCTAGCTGGTGAGGCTACTCACCATAGGTGCAAACAGATATGGAAGGGGTCTGATCAGCCCTGAGCCGATGTCTGCGTGATAGGGCCCCGCGTAAAGGCCTATAGCCAAGAGTTATGCGGGGACCACGTACTAGTGCCATTCAAACCCTCGTGAAAAACGCTATAAGCTAAACGCACGCTGGGGGCATGACGTACACAGCCAAGTACTGTAATCAGATTCTGGCGGCTGATATGCAGGGAGAAAAGTGCAAATAACCGGTTAAGCACAAACAATTTAATACCTATCCAGATGTGGAAGGTAGTGTGTCTGGGTTGACAGAACCTTGCGGGGGGACCCACCCCAGACCACAGTAAGTCTGAGAGTGACCTTTCTGCAGAAAGGTAGAGTGCAGCATTGAGAATTTCGAGAATGGCCTATGCCCACTGTTGGGGAAAAATATCCAAGGCTAGAGGTTTCTCCAGCCTCCGAAGGGGCCTCGACTTCCGGGCCCTCGTTTGGAAAGGACCCATTGTCCCTCTTCGACTTAAAGAACCCATCTCCACCAGGTGGCACCAGGGTCCGATCTCCATTTAATAAGTATCCAGGGTCCGATCCCTGTATCGAGGAACCAAGGCCTAGCCCTTGCCGTAAGGACCAAGGATCCGATCCTCCGCATGATTATGGAAGTTTCCTAAACCGAGAGGAAAGAAGTATATCTGCGAATATTATGAAGGCCGCCCAAGATTGACTGACTTACATCAACTATAAAAGGGGAACCCAAACCCTAGAACAAGGGATCGACACTTTGGGGCTTAGAGATTAGAGAGTTAGGCGATAGAACTAGGGTTTATACACCTAAGACGTTGTAATCCCAAAATCACTCAATAATACATCTCTTTACCTCAGTTTCTGTTCTCTAAACACATACAAACACACGAAATCTATTAGTCTTCCAGTGTTCCGTAGTACTAAAACGACCCTACACAAAAATATCATAACAGTTTGGGGCTAGAAGGAGGGGAGTAACTCAACTACGTGACGATGGCACCGGAAGACGAGTCCAATCAAGACAATCTGACCCCGAAGGAGAAGGAGCTTCTGAGCCGATTCGAAACCCTTCAGAGTCAAATTACCGACCTTCACAAGGCTCAAGAAACCACACCTGCAGGTCTGGAACTCGTCTAGGAACTTCAATACCTAAAAGATCAACTTGGAGAACACTCCAAGCAACTCCAGCAAAGCGCCGAGAAGCTAGACGCCATGGAAGCCGAGAACATCGCTCTCAGACGAGAAAACCGATCCCTCGGAGCAGTAGGGAACAAACAAAAACGGTTCAGAACCAAAGTTCGACCTATGGCTTCGCTCAACACCCCGCACGACGGCGAGGAAACGCCTCAGCAGCCCGGCGACGAACCCGGCGATCAAGAAAACGTTTGAGACGTAACCCGAGAAGAAGAAGAAGACGAATCCGATACAGAGGACGAAGAGTACTCACCTGATCATCCCGAGATCTCAGATCCAGCTCTAGCCGCTTACCTAGAGAAGGTGGTATCCGAAAAATTCGGCACCATCCAATCCATGGTGTTAAGGCTCCCCGGAATAGCTCCCCCCATCCGTAGAAGTGATCTCAGGTCGTACTCCGACACACCTTTCGTGAAGGAGATTGCTTCGATCGAGATGCCTCGAAAGTTCTCTTTTCCGAGCATCAAGATGTACGAGGGAACATGAGATCCTGACAACCACATCGCACAGTATAAGCAACGCATGGTGGACGTGGCTATTCCGAAAGACGCAAGGGAAGCCACCATGTGCAAGGGCTTCAGGTCAACTCTAACCGGTCCTGCCCTCCAATGGTATATCAACCTCCCCATGGGGTCCATAGCATCCTTCGCCGCCCTCAGCGACAAGTTCGTGGAACAGTTCGCTAGTAGCCGCCACCTGGAGAAGAGATCAGATGACCTCTACGAGATCCAACAATACAGAAACGAATCCCTACGCTCCTACATAGCTCGTTTCAACCAGGATAAGGTCTCCATACCGAGTGTAACGCCGATACAACAATCTCAGCCTTCAAGAAGGGCCTACTTCCGGAGGGAGAGCTCTACAAGGAGTTAACTAAGTATAGATGCAGTGACGTGGCGGATGTACTATCCCGTGCCTGGGCCCAAGTAAGGTGGGAAGAAGACGTCGTGAGCAGGGCCAAGGTTTCCTCCAAGTACGATCAGAAGTCCTCCAAACCCTCGAAAGACGAGCGTGAAGAAACCATCCGACCCCGACCTTCCCGGGAATCCACCAACCAGAGCAGGGGCAGATACCAACATCGCCCCTTACCTCGGTCCGAAGGAATGATGGTTTCAACTTGGCCCAGCATCTCCCACCTAGCGATATCCAAACCGGAGCTCATTGGAGTCTTGAGGCAGATGGGCCCACAAGTTAAGTGGCCACCTAAAATGAGGTCCCCAGATGCTACCCGGAACCCTAAAAGATGGTGTGGGTTCCACAGCGATCACGGCCATACCACTGAGGACTGCATAGCCTTAAAGCTGGAAGTAGCCGAGCTTCTCAAGAAGGGTTATCTAAGGGAGTTCCTCTCGGACAAGGCGAAGGATCTCCTCAACAGAGAGGGCCCCGCTCTCCCCAATGAAGCGGTCCCTGCGCTACCTCCGCCACAAGAACGAGTGATCCACGTCATCTCCGGAGGATCAGAAGTAAGCGGGATCAGCAGCGCCGCAGCCAAAAGAAGTACTCGCAATGCTAGGAACGGTCAAGAGATCGAGATTCCCAAGCGCCCACTCTTGGGAACGGACGGAATCAGCTTTACTGCGAGGGAGCAGGAACGAGTCCTTGCTCCCCATCATGACGCCCTCGTCATCTCGCTTGTTATAGCCAACTGCTTAGTTAAACGAAAATTGTGGACAATGGCAGCTCCAGCAACATTATCTTCCACTCGGCCTATATGGATTTAGGGCTAGACCCTAAAACATTAACCAGGAAAGCGATCCCACTCGTGGGATTTAGCGGAGAGGTGAAGCAAACCGAGGGGGAAGTCCTTCTCCCAGTCTATGCCGAAGGGATAAACCAAACCGCCAAGTTCTTGGTCGTCGACTGTCCGTTATCTTACAATGTAATACTAGGAAGGCCCTGGATCCACGACATGGGAGCCGTACCATCAACCCTTCACCAATTGGTGAAATTTCCTACCCCCTGGTGCGTGAAGATCATTAGAGGAGACCAAGAGAATTCTAGGTCCTGCTATCAAACTACCCTGAAGGGAAGGACCCAATAGTATATATAGGGCTTGATTGGACTCGTCTTCCGATGCCATCGTCTCGTAGTTGAGTTACTCCCCTCCTTCTAGCGCCAAACTGTTATGATATTTTTGTGTAGGGTCGTTTTAGTACTACGGAACACTGGAAGACTAATAGATTTCGTGTATTTGTATGTGTTTAGAGAAGAGAAACTGAGGCAAAGAGATGTATTATTGAGTGATTTTGGGATTACAACATATTGGGTGTATAAATCCTAGTTCTATCGCCTAACTCTCTAATCTCTAAGCCCTAAAGTGTCGATCCCTTGTTCTAGGGTTTGGGTTCCCCTTTTATAGTTGATGTCAGTCGGTCAATCTTGGGCGGCTTCCGTAATATTCATGAATATATTACTTTCCCCTTGATTTGGGAAACTTCCATATTCATGCGGAGGATTGTTTCCTTGGTCCTTACGGCAAGGGCTAGGCCTTGGTTCCTCGATACATGGACTGGACCCTGGATATTTATTAAATGGAGATCGGACCCTGGTGCCACCTGGTGGAGATGGGTTCTTTAAGTCGAGGAGGGACCCTGGGTCCTTTCCAAACGAGGGCCCGGAAGTCGAGGCCCCTTCGGAGGCTAGAGAAAACTCTAGCCATGGATATTTTTCCCCAACACTTGGTCCTTTCGTTCTAGCCGTAGTTTGATGGAGTCTTTGTTTTCCAGATGGGATCCCTACGGCTTCGATATTATCAGTGTACGAGGAGTACTGCAGAACTCGGCATCAGAGGAGGAGATCTCGCAATTCGTTTCTTTCCGTCCCTCCGGTGGTGGCTTCTTTGGCTCCGAGGGATGCTGGCAGGGATCGATTCCCCAGTTTAGGTCGGCGTGTTCCTCCACATGAAGAGATTCTTTTCTTCCGGAGGCAGCTTCAGGAAGTAATTTCCAACCAGGCTCTTATCGTGCAGAGGGCTCGAGAGTATGCTCGTCAGGACCTCGTTAAAGAGTGGTCGATGAGGAGTGCTGGTCAACACGAGCTGTTCGGGGGACCCGGCCAATGGGGGCCTGTTGGAGGTCCAATCCGAATTTCGGGGAGCGGTGAAGGTGGTCATGGTGTTTTCCCTTTTTCTCGCCGGGAGCCGAATCTTTGAATATTTCTTCAATGCTTTTTCTTGCTTTATGTTGTCGTCTTTGGATTTTTGTAGCTTTCTTCCCTCCGAATAAGGATTCTTAATAATATCTATTGGTTTTTGCTTTTACTCCGTCTTTTCTTCGATCCTTGCGGAGAATCGTTGTCGGGAACTGATGAGTTCCGATCTGATTTGAACCCTTAGGTTCTTGTTGCTTCGAACTCGAAAGTTTTCAAGGTCTAGGCCCTTTAAGTTCCTTACCTGGGCCCTGAGGCCTTACTTTGAACCTGGGAGACCTTACCCATTAAATCTTGAAGGAGTAGGAGCCTTTAGGCTCTCTGGACCCTTAGGTTTTAGGAACCTTGAGGTTCTTCGGACCCTTAGGTCTTGGGAACCTTGAGGTTCTTTGGACCCTTAGGTCTTTGGAACTTTGAGGTTCTTTGGACCCTTAGGTCTTGTGAACCTTGAGGTTCTTTGGACCCTTAGGTCTTTGGAACCTTGGGGTTCTTTGGAACCTTAGGTCTTGGGAACCTTGGGGTTCTTCGGACCCTTAGGTCTTGGGAACCTTGGGGTTCTTCGGACCCTTAGGTCTTGGGAACCTTGGGATTCTTCGGACCCTTAGGTCTTGGGAACCTTGAGGTTCTTTGGACCCTTAGAGCATGAGCAATGGTGAACCCCAAAGGGGGGTTCACCAAATTTTTTTAATATATTTTTGTGGGCCCATGAATAGTTATGAACCCGGAAATGTTATTTTTTGCAATGGTGAACCCGAAGAAGGGGTTCATAAGAATTAAATAATAATATTTAAAAAAAATGAAAATGTTCAGAAAACATAAACATATTATTGAAATATATTTTAAACTTATGAAAACATTTTATTTAATACATAAAGAGTACATAATAGAAATTAGAAATTTAGAAAAATACAAAGCTTATTTAATTTTCTTCATCACCAAATTTTTGCCAAATATGTTCCACTAAATCAGCTTTCAAACGCTGATGCTTATCTCCATCTCGAACTTCTCTCCGCATGGCTAACATATCCGGGGTGACATTAACACTATCTCTGCTTGTTGCCTTGGAACTTCGGCTAGACTCTCCTGTCTCAAACTCCGATATATCAATTGGAGCGTATCCGTCTCGTTCATCCTCTACTATCATATTGTGCAATATGACACAAGCCATCATTAATTTTCCTATCCTTTGCAAGTCCCATTGTAGAGCTGGGTTCTTAACAATTGCAAACCTCGATTGCAATACTCCGAAAGCCCGTTCGACATCTTTTCTGGCGGCTTCTTGTTTTTCAGCAAATTTCTGTGCTTCAGGACTTTGAGGAAGTGAGATGGATTGGATAAATGTTGCCCATGGAGGATAAATCCCGTCGTAAGATAGTAGGCCATACGATAAGTGTGGTTGTTGACCTTGAACCTCACTTTAGGTGCTCGACCATGTATGATATCATCAAAAACTGGTGACCGATCAAGAACATTGATATCGTTGAGGGTACCTGGTAAGCCGAAAAAAGCGTGCCATATCCATAGATCTTGTGAAGCAACGGCTTCTAAGACAATTGTCGGCTTCCCCGAACCACGTGTGAACTGACCTTTCCAAGCCGTCGGGCAGTTTTTCCACTCCCAGTGCATGCAGTCTATGCTGCCTATCATTCCCGGAAACCCCCGTACCTCTCCAATATCGAGTAATCGTTGAAGATCCTTGGCTGTAGGTCTTCGTAGATACTCATCTCCAAAGCATTGGATTATTGCATCACTGAAATTTGCCCAACACGAACGTAATGTACTGTCAGCCATTCGGAGATATTCGTCATATGTATCTCCTGACTGACCATATGCGAGCATACGCATCGCTCCCGTACACTTCTGAAGTGGAGAAAAACCGTTCCTTCCGGTTGCATCTGGTCTTTGCTGAAAGAATGGAAATTCAGTGCTCAGACGCTCGACAATTCGAAGGAACAACGTCTTGTTCATTCGAAAACGCCTCCTAAACATATCTGATGTATATGTAGGATTTCCCGTGAAATAATCGTTGACAAGCTGAATGTGCCATAGTTCGCGATCTCGTTCAATAAAACGTCTTTTGGACTTCTTGGGCTGAGCATAAATCACTGAGTCGATGAAATTATCAACAACTTCGTCCACCATTTCTTCTAAATATTCATCAACTTCATCACTTGATGAGGAAGGCATATTTGTATTTTTGCTTGTTCCTTCCTTTAAGTCAAATAAACATTTATAAGTATATTATTTAAAAGTTTCATAAATCATATTTTTTTAAGTTTAATCATATACTTAAGATAATTTTTGAAAAATTTTAAATATCCATATATTATCTTAAGTATATGATTTTTATATTTTAATAATCCATATATTATCTTAAGTATAGGATTTTTCAAATTTCATAATTATTTTTATATTTTAATAATCCATATATTATGCTAAGTATAATTATTTTTATATTTCAATAATCCATATATTATGCTAAGTATAATTATTTTTATATTTTAATAATCCATATATTATGCTAAGTATAATCTTAATAAGCCATATATTATCCCCTAAAGTATCCTAAATTATCATTTGTACAATTTTATTTTTTTATGAGTCCATATAATCTCCCTAACGTATTGCTTGAATTTTTTTATGAATCCATATGTTTCACTTACCTTGAGTTTATTGAAGTGTTGCTTGATTTGGATTGAATCTTGTTGAAGTTGTGAAGAGAGTAATTTAGTGTGAAGCTTTACGATTAGAATCTTCTTGAGGTGTGAAACAACCACGATCAGATACAAGATTCAAGCTTTGGAAAAGAGATGCATATCAGGTGTGAAGAGAAGAGAAATGCATGATTTGGAAAAGAAGAGATGCATGATTTGTTCTGTTTTCTTGTTGCTTTGTAATGAGAGGGAGATGCAGATCTTAATATGAAACTGAATACATTGTTTATAAAGGCAGAGTTCAAGAGTACACATCGTACAACCCGTGATTACACATACATAGATCCGTGATTCAACAAAACAACAAAAGGCAACATTTTAAAAAGATAGTACGTGAAACATGTAGCATAGTTCACAAAAGGCTACACTTTCTACCCGTGATGCTCTAAACTGACATCATACCGTGGCTTCAAACATAGAAAAGACAGGAGATTCCTTCACCTACAACAACTTCCCACCCGTGACATCCAACAACTTCCCACCCGTGACCTGCAAAAGCAAACACAAGAGATTCAGCAACTCGAAAACAGTAAGACAAAACATTGCAAGCAAATAGACAACATATTATTAAGCAAAACAAGTTCCTACACATAAGAAATCAAAGCATTTCAGAGATGAGTTTCTCCTTGAGAACCACTTCACTAGGGGAAAGTGTTTCAACGTTTTTGGCTAAGAGACGATCGAGTATCTTTTGTCGTGAAATGGTGTTTTTGGAAGCTAGGATGGTATTTATTTGATCATAAGCTGCATCGTTTGGCTTCTTGCGCTTTACAGCTTTAGAAGCCTTAATACCAGGTGGCCTAACCGGCTCCGCTTCCTCTTCAGCCACCGGCTGACCACCCGATTCCTTCTTTTTCTCCTTCGGATGATAGTGGGATCTCCACTTCTGATCATACCGAAGTTCCCTCCAGCAATGTTCAAGTATGAACTTGCCGTTGTAATCATTCAAATAGATGTCATGAGCCGCCTTCATGACATCATTTTCACTTTGCCCACTTGCTTGCGCCTTAAGAGCAGCCTCATGGCAACCCACAAACCTACAAACCTCCGTATTCACCCTTCCCCACCTCTGCTTACATTGGCCCCACTCTCTAGGAGGGGAGCCAATGAGCTGAGGACTAGCATTGACATACGACTCTATCCTCTTCCAAAACGCGCCAACTTTCTGTTCATTATTGACTATGGGATCCTTGCTTGTGTTCAACCAAGCACTGATCAACACAAGGTCTTCTTTGGTTGACCACTTCCTCCTTTCCGCAGGCTTAACCAACCCGGGAGTGTTGATACCTACCTCAGCAGAGTCCACTTCAATCGCAGGACTGCTCTGCTTGGTTAACAGGTCAACAAACCCGGTTGACTCAAGGGGAAAAGGGTCCATGGTGTTTTGGGTTCGGGTTTTGTGTATGTGTTTTTAAATTGCTGTGAATTTTAAGAGTGGAGTTACTAGGTTTTAGTTTAGATGTTGCAGTGATTTTTAAGTTTGTGTTACTACGTTTTTAAAGAAGTTTAAAATGTTTGCAAAAGAAGATAATTAATACATCTCGAACAACCAGAATTCATTACACTACTTCAAACCTATGGCGGATATACATCGCATCACCAGAAACAATTTACTCCTCCTAAGTACATTTCATTAACACCTACAATATCTACTAACATCAAATCATCAGAAACAATTTACTCCTCCTAACTACATTTCAATAACGCTTCCTCCTAACTACATTTCATGAGCATTTATTAAAAATATCTACTTTTGTACTTGTACTCCTACGCCTACTTGAATACACACATAGGAAAAGAGCAGACTCTAACCTTTAATTTGTCAGTCGAAGCACACCTTCTCCAGGGTCTGGACCTGGACACTGAGATCATACAGCTGCTGGTTGAGGTTATTAACCTGTTCCTGCACATGGATAAAAGTGAACTGGTTACTGTAATTAGGATACAAAGGAAAAAAAAAATTGTAACATTATGAAAAAACCTACCTCAAGTCTCTCAATCTTTCTGCTCACATTAATAACCTCCCGCATCACCTCCTCAGCCTCCACCACCCGTTTAGTGAGCCTCTCAAGCTCCTGCTGCACACCTATCACCCAAGGCTGACGGTAATGGAGCCCATCAGCCTTGGTTACAAATGAAATGATTCATCACATTTACAATTACAACAATATAGCATAAAGTAAAGAATGAGGAGAGAAGAGAGTTATACCTCGTAGTTTCTGCAGGTGAAGAATCTCTTCCCCGGAAGCGTGTCGAACTCCTCTTTCTTGCACACCTCGTCTATGAGGCTCCCACCACATGGACACCTTTTAGGGATACCGTACTCCGAATCCGCCACGAAACTTAGCATCTTGATGTGTTCGTGTTGCCTCTTGGAGTTTCTATAGTCTTCTTCAGGATCCATCTGTAAAACGACATTCAAATCGAGAAATGATAATGATTTCTATATTACCCTCACTGGAATTCATAGTTCATAAAACCGTAACTGGTTTTCAAATCGATTGAGAAAATGAAACAGAATCGAGTTGAAATCGAAGCATGAAACTACAACGAAAACCGTATATCGATTTTAAAATGATTTACAAAACGAACCCTAAATCTAATCGAAACCCCTTTAATCGATTTGAAAATGATTTACTAAACGAACCCTAAATCTAATCGAAACCCCTTAATCAATTTGAAAACGATTGACAAAACGAACCCTAAATCTAATCGAAACCCCCTAATCGATTTGAAAATGATTTACTAAACGAACCCTAAATCTAATCGAAACCCCTTAATCGATTTGAAAACGATTGACAAAACGAACCCTAATTCTAATCGAAACCCCTAAATCGATTTCAAATCGAATGAGAAAACGAACCCTAAAATTAATCGACTTCGTTAAATCAACTTCCAATCGACCCCCAAAGCACACCACCTACCCGATCATCAACCCTTATATCAATCACAAGAAAGCCCCAATTTTTTTCCCAGATTCGACAAAATCCCGTCGAACCCGAGCACCAAATCGACCCCAAAAGAAAGAAAAGAAACTCAAAACTAACAAACCCTACTCGATCATTGAGATCCTACCAGAATTGGTGGAGAAAATCAACCCGAGTCGGCAAACACGATCAATCGCCTTTTCACCCCGAAAACCCTAGAAAAAATTGAAAAGAGGAGAAATGACAAAACTCGAGTCGAAACCTATTTTTTCGACGCGAAACGCGTAAACAGAGAACCAACCACACCACGCCACGTGGTAAAAACCGCTTCATACGGGATCATCACCAAGGCCCGGTTCATTACGAGTGACCCATTTTTTAATCAGTTTTATTCATTCTCGCGTTAAAGCCCGAGCCCACGAACCTCACAAGATACGCCATTGCGCATGGTCTTAGGTCTTGGGAACCTTGAGGTTCTTTGGACCCTTAGGTCTTTGGAACCTTGAGGTTCTTTGGACCCTTAGGTCTTGGGAACCTTGAGGTTCTTTGGACCCTTAGGTCTTTGGAACCTTGAGGTTCTTTGGACCCTTAGGTCTTGGGAACCTTGGGGTTCTTCGGACCCTTAGGTCTTTGTACCAGAAGGTCTTTGGACCCGAAGGTCTCTGGATCCGAAGGTCTTTGGACCCGAAGATCTTTGGACCCGAAGGTCTTTGGACCAGAAGGTCTCTGGACCCGAAGGTCTCTGGACCCGAAGGTCTTTGGACCCGAAGGTCTTTGGACCCGAAGGTCTATGGACCCGAAGGTCTTTGGACCAGAAGGTCTTTGGACCCGAAGGTCTCTGGACCCGAAGGTCTTTGGACCCGAAGGTATATGGACCAGAAGGTCTTTGGACCAGAAGGTCTTTGGACCTGAAGGTCTCTGGACCCGAAGGTCTTTGGACCCGAAGGTCTCTGGACCCAAAGGTCTCTGGACTTTTATGCTTTTGGGGAGTCTTTTTGATCGCTCTCTGCTGCCCGGAGGCGAGCCACTCTCGATCGAAATTGAGAAATCGCACTGTGCTACCCGTGGGTATAGGCCATTCTCGAAATTCTCAATGCTGCACTCTACCTTTCTGCAGAAAGGTCACTCTCAGACTTATTGTGGTCTGGGGTGGGTCCCCCCGCAAGGTTCTGTCAACCCAGACACACTACCTTCCACGTCTGGATAGGTATTAAATTGTTTGTGCTTAACCGGTTATTTGCACTTTGCTCCCTGCATATCAGCCGCCATATCTGATTACAGTACTTGGCTGTGTACGTCATGCCCCCAGCGTGCGTTTAGCTTACAGTGTATTTCACGAGGGTTTGAATGGCACTAGTACGTGGTCCCGCATAACTCTCGGCTATAGGCCTTTACGCGGGGCCCTATCGCACAGACATCGGCTCAGGGGTGATCAGACCCCTTCCATATCTGTCTGCACCTATGGTGAGTAGCCTCACCAGCTAGGGGGCTAGCTAAGATCTGAGGTCCCGAAGGTCCCTGATCCAGCTAATATGCCCCTTTAAGTATATTGGTGTTTCCTTAACTCCCTTTAGTCGAAACCAAATGTATTTTATAAGCCTAGTCCGAGGACGTTCTCGTTATACATAGGAGTAGGAAAACCAAAATACTTAAATATATAATAGTATATATAGAGCTCGACCCGAAGATCTTGCCTTTAGAAATGATAGAATTTGAGGTGCAAGGCGTTCCAGCAGTTGGGTTGTACCTTGCCTGTGCTGTCTTGCAGCTTATTGGCTCCTGCCCCTTGCACCCCTATTACCTGATAGGGGCCCTCCCATCCATGGGCGAGTTTTCCGGCTGATTTGTCTTTTGTGTGATTACAGACTCGCCTTAGGACCCAGTCCCCTTCTTGGAAGGTTCTGGTTCTCACCTTCTTGTTGTAACTCTTGGCTACCTTTATTTGGTACGACGCGTTCCTCAGGCGGGCTGCTTCCCTTTTTTCGTCTAGGAGGTCTAGGCTTAGGTACATCAGCTCGTCATTTTCCTTGGGGGTTAAGATGTTGGAGATCGTGGTCTTGACATGTACCTCGGTTGGTATTGCTGACTCGGTGCCGTAGACGAGTGAGAAAGGGGTTTCTTGGGTAGCTGTCTTTGGAGTCGTCCGGTAGGCCCAAAGGACTCCATGTAGCTCTTCTGCCCATCGCCCGTGAGCCTTTTCCAAGCGCTTCTTGAGCATGTTCACCACCGTTTTCTTGGTTGACTCTGCTTGTCCGTTTGATTGCGGGTGCCTTGGTGCTGAATATGAGAGTTTGATATCCCAATCTTTGTAGAAGTCCTGGAAGTCGTTGCTGGTAAATTGGGGTCCATTGTCTGTGACAATTTCCTGAGGTGCTCCGAAGCGGGTTATTATGTTCGTCCAGATGAATTTCCTGATCTGGAGGTCCGTGATTTTTGCCAAGGCTTTGGCTTCTACCCACTTCGTGAAGTAATCAGTCATTACTAGGAGGAAGACCTTCTGCCCCGGCGCCATTGGGAATTTCCCCACGATGTCCATGCCCATTTACGGAAGGGCCATGGGAAACTTAGGGACTTCAGGTTCTCTGGTGGTAAGTTGGAGATTGGGGCGTGCTTCTGGCATTGGCTATAGGTTTTGGCCTGTTTGAGGGAGTCCTTCGCCATGGTAGGCCAGTAATAATCAGCCCTTCTCGCCCTGAGAACCAGGCTCCGTCTGCTGGAGTGTGAACCGCATTCCCCATCGTGGAGTTCCTCTAATATTCGTGCGGCTTCTCTAGGGGATAGACATCGTAGATAGGGTCCTGAGAAGGACCTCCTATATAGTTTTCCCTCCGAGATGCAGTATCTGGCCGTTTGTCTCTTGATCTTCCGGCTCTCCTCTAGGTTTTCAGGTAGGACGTCGTTTCTTAGATAGTCGGTGATAGGGGTCATCCAGGTTTCTCCTTCGTCTACTACCGTCACTTCTTCCGGTTCAACCTCTTTCTGGGTTGCTGGCCATTGCAGGACCAACAGCGGAATACTCATATGTTCCTTGGTTTCTAATGCGGAACCCATGTTTGCTAGAGCATCGGCTTAGGAGTTTTGTTCCCTAGGTATTTGGGTAAGCTTATAGCTTTGTGAATCGGTCTAGGAGACGTTTGGCCACAGATAGATACCTGATCATGCTCGGGTCCTTGGCTTGATAATCCCCTTGAGCTTGACTGATGATGAGCTGCGAGTCACTGAAAACCTGGATGTTTTTTACTCCCATTTCCTTGGCTAGTTCTAGGCCTGCTATTAAAGCCTCGTATTCTGCCTCGTTGTTTGTTGCTTTGAAGTTGCAACGTACAACCCTTGAGGCCGATTCTCCCGTAGGGGAGGTCAGAACCAGTCCTACCCCTGCGCCTCTTACATTGCTAGAGCCATCCACGTGCAGGGTCCATTGAACTTCTTCCGCTTCTTTTCCCTGGAGCGTAGTTTCTAGATCTGGGTCCGGAAGTATAGAGGGAGAGAATTCAGCCACGAAATCAGCTAGGACCTGGGACTTGACAGCGGTGGCTGGGCTGAAGATCACGTCGTACTCTCCCAATTCTACGGCCCATTTCGCCAATCGTCCTGATACCTCGGGTTTATGAAGGACTGCTTTGATGGGGAAGGAGGTGACTACCACGACTTGATGAGACTGGAAGTAGGGACGTAACTTCCGGGCCGCGACCACCAAGGCGAGGGCTAGTTTCTCTAGCTGGCTGTAGCGGGTTTCTGCGTCTAGCATGGATTTGCTGACGTAGTATATGGGAAGCTGCCTTTTTTCCTCCTCCCTTACGAGGACTGCGCTAACTGCGTATTCGGACACGGCGAGGTAAAGCAGTAGGGTTTCCCCTTCTAGAGGTTTAGATAAGAGTGGTGGAGTAGTGAGGTAGGCCTTGAGGTCGGATAGCGCGGCTTCGCACTTCTCTGTCCACTGAAAGTTGATCTCACTCAAATTACCCTAGGAATGAATTACTCTCTCAAATAAGAGGTTCAGATGTAGTACTTAGGGATTGGTTTCACGGGGAAAGGAACACAAAAGATGTTTAATCCTTAGTGACTAAGCTAGGTTGAAATGGTTTAAATGTAAATTGCAAGTTGTGAGCAATGATTAATTGGCCAAGAGAGTGTTTGAGGGTTGTAATCAATAAGAGAAATAGTTAGATTCAAGGTTACTATTCAGCTAGTTCAGGATTATAATGCTATGGATGTTTTAATGAGTTGCTTGCATATACTAAAGAACTTCGACTCTTTAGATTTGGCTAATAACTATCGTTACTAGTCTCGTCTATTGATCTGTCTGCCGACAATATCGATCGATGTTTGACAGCTTGTATCGATCGATATGTGTGTCGTCGATCGATTACTCTATTGGAGTATCGGTCGATATAGCTCTAGATCGAATCGAATATATGTTCACCAAGATCATAGACCGGCTCTCGCTGATCCCTAGAGGATCTAAGCTTATTCAAGATGATGTCAGGAGATTGATTTATGGATTAAATCAATTCCAAGATCATATTCTAGTTAGCTACGCTAGAATAAGCATTAGGGTTCATCAGGATAATGAGTATACAACTCAACAGTCCATAGTTGGGGCCAATCCCTCATAACTATTTGAACCCTAAATCTAACAATGGAATCTACTCAGACATGACTGAGTGATTCATAGCATCTAGGTAATAATAAAGATTCATTTAGAAGACCGAACAATCAAGTTCCTCGTGATAACAAATCTCTTTGTATCTTTCTTCTAAACCTAGAATCCTATAACCTTAGATGAGAACAAAATTAAGATGAAAAAAATACTTTATTGATAAGTAAGAAGTATTAGAACAATGATATGTTGTAAAAGCTTACTTTGCCAAAACACATAGGCAAAGGTATAAATATTGAGTACAATTAGGTTAAAAACTCGTCAGGGGCATTATAGTAATATTGAGACATCTTGGGCTTCAAGTCGATTGAGAATATTCTTCCTTCTTCTGCACGCTCGATATCGATCGATGGTACTAAGTGTACATCGATCGATGGAGTATCTCGTCGTCATTTCTTCAAATGCGTCATCGATCGATTACACAAGATGTGTATCAATCGATATGTAACCCTGGATATCGACCTCGATGTCTGATCTTCAAGTCATCTCGGGAAAACTCTCCTTTAAGCTCCAAATGGCACCTAAAACGTCACTTTACTCCAAAATGCCCTTGAACCTGAAAACATACCTAAAAGACTCCAACATAGATATATATAGTAAAATCATATAAATACCATGAGTAAAAGTGAGTCAAAATCATGGTATATCAACTCCCCCAGACTTAACCTTTTGCTTGTCCTCAAGCAAACACACAGGTAGTCTTAGAAAGAAGTTTGAAAATAGCAGGGACTCAATTTAAATCTTAACTTTAGGATCATCACCTCTACTTTGTTGCAAGCCACATCTTATGCCTATTAATCACATGAGTACACTATGCCATATCCTAGCTTAGCAACTAAATCTCTTAACCAAATATCTTAACAATCCTGTCTGTCTATCCTCTCTACTGATCTCATTTATGCATAAAAATAAAAGTGCAGGCTTTACCTTGGGGATATCGATCAAGAAACACATGGATTCAACTCAAGCAAGTTTCTGAACACACAGGCAAGTCTTCTCTGATCCCTTTCTTCCCCCTTTTTATCTCTCTTCTCTGGATCCTCATAGTTTCAAATTTTGATGAACACTGATTGCCACAAAGGCTACCTTTATGTTATCTCATTGACTTAGTAACACATACTTTTGAATAAGCGAATAGTGGGGTCCCAGGAATCACTCCTACCCCTCTACTTCTCAAGATATCATATCACATCTTTATACAAATAATTTCTCTCTTTCCTTAGGATGCTGAAGAGAGAGAGGGAAGGGGATCAGAAGCACACAGACTATTACCTTCCAGACTTGCAGGAGGATTCCGATCCCTTGTATACCAAGCCCCAAGAAAAGCAATAGATTGTCAGGTTAGGTTGGAGATCAGCTTTGGTTCTTCCAAACAATCATGAGAAGTATTGTCATAGGTGACAGTTGATCCACTTTAGCATCTTTAGTACTTTCTGTAATCAACAAATCTATGAATGGTGCTAAAGAGTGGTTAGATAAAAAGAAAATTTTTAAAAAATATCCTAGTCCCTTTCTTGACTCAATAAAACCAATTTTGAAAACATTTTGGTGAAATCAAAAAGGTAAGGTAGCATCAGTAATCTCCCCCCAGACTTAAATCATACACTGTCCTCAGTGTATAATAGTCGGATTAGGGCATAAATAAATCATAATGAATGTACTGATATCGAAAATTAGAACGATATACCTGACCGTGGATACGTATCGAGCAATAGTGAGTCGTCTATGTCGATCGATAAGGATAGGAATATGTCGAGCGATGTCGACAGGATCGTATCGGTCGATGTGAATGGTAATCGTCTAGAATCTGATAAACTTAAAAACAAAAACGAAAAACGAAAAATAAAAACATAAATCAGATTTAACTAAGTAAGAAAATACCTAATAGTGGGTTGCCTCCCACTCAGCGCTTTATTATAGTCTTTTAGCTTGACTATGGTTGTAATGAGGCTAGTGAGGTGAATTCATGACACTTGCTGAGAAGCAAGCCTCATCCGTGTTCTCTCCATGTTTTTCTCCAAACCAAGTGGTGAAGAAGCTTCTTGTGGCTTTATCTCCTCTGGTTAGTTTCTCCCTTAATTCAATGACCTCGGTGCGCAGACGTTCTATATTTTCTGCATTGCTCTCAATGTGGAACTGGTGGTTTCTGAATGTTGGATAGGTGTGTTGGGATAGATCACCGAGTTCTTCTTGTATGTAATTGAGCCTCTCAAACGTTCTCCTTCGTACCATGAGCCTATCGATCGATCTCGGGTAATCAATATCGATCGACACTGGTGTAGGTCTGTCGGTCGATGTCCTGATTGGTATATCGGTCGATGCTAATGGTGCTGGTCTATCCGCGAGTTGTCTTGAGATGGTCTTGATTTTCTTCTGGATGTTCTCTATAGTGTACTCCATGCTCTTGACGTCGCTTTGCACTGGAAACCATAGTTTCTCAAAGCTTTGGTATGTAGAATCTCCAACCTCTTGAATTATGGTGAAGAGATCTTGAATTGTCTTCTCCAAATCAGCTCTGGTGCAAAACTCGATGGAGTTCATATCGGGCGATGGACTAGGTGTCATATCGGTCGATGCTGCGCGTCTGTAGTCCTCGCAGAGTGCTCTCAATGTATCTTCAACCTCGTGCAGTCGATCTTCCATTGGTGGGATCATCTCATCAGTTATTTTCTTCTTGCTGGTGTAGAAGGATTTCATTGTTTTGTGTGTGTGGTGTAGAGCCTTGATGATGTGATCCATGGTATCTGCCATTGTTGATGTGCGTTCCTTGAATGAGGTGAAGTTGTTGCTGAGCTGCTGATATTTGTCTTCCAGGTCTTGGTTGGTGGTTGCCTCTTCTCGTTTGATGTCCTGATAGATGTTGCGGATGAGATTAGTGATTTCTTCTTTGCTGTAGGTGTTCTGCAAACGTCTATCGGTCGATGTGCGTTGATTTGCATCGGTCGACGGTGTAGGATGAGGATCGGTCGATGGTATCTGTTCAGCATCGGTCGATGGTGGCACGTCGGTTTTCAGTTGTGAACGGAGAGTGGATACTTCTTCTTCTAGGGCGTCTTTCTTTTGTTGTTGAAGATTATAAGCACTCTGAATCCAGTTGATTTCAGATTGGAGTTCTGATTGTGCTCTCTCCATTTCATGTGGATAAGTAAAGGTTTGCCAGATGTAAGGGCTCTTGGCCTCATGGATCATCCGTTGGACTTCAGCTTCTGTGTAGAGCTTCTCTTTGGGTTCCGCTCTATTGAAGTGATCTGCATGTATGGGCAAACAAAAACAAGACCAATCAAACAGTGATGCTCTGTTAAGTAGCTCCTCTATGGCTTCCTTTGAAACATGGATGATGTCTCCATTGACTCCTCTAGCAAACCCAGATTCATCTCTGAAAACTCCAAATTCGTCCTTCTTCTCCCATAAGAAGCGTCGATTTCCATCTTTGAAAGCTCGTCTGCCCATCTCTCGGTGCATATCGAACGATATACGGTTATGTTTATCGATCGATATGTGCTGAAATTCCGAATCCTCCGTGTTGAGATGATCAGCTGTAGCTTCGTCTTGATTGGATGCTGTGGTCGTACTGATGTTCTGATGCTGCTTATTGACAGAGGTATGAGGCAGTTGTTTGATGTGGGAACCGAAATTCGCACTGTCGATTTTGATAAGTAAAATACGGAGGAAAGCCAAGTTAACCCAACTTTCCCTGAAGGCCCGGATTTTCTGCGACAGCCAACGACAAGTGACCGAACAGGTGCGGAAAATATGGAAAGATAACAAAAGACGAAAATCGTACAAAAAGGGTTTTGTTAAGAGTTGGGACTGGACCTTGAGAAAGGCTGCCTACGTACCCCTTTCGAGGATCAAGTCGGACGTAATTCAGTTAGAAAGATTTGAACAAGAGATCGAACTGCCTGGCGGAGTTCGTCTAGTACGAGCGTTTGTCATAGAAACGGGCGTGTCGAGAATAACGCCTAGGGTTTCTATGTGCGGAACTCTGAGTAAAGGGATTGTTAGATTCTTGCGAAGGAACAGAAGTCTGCGGACAAGATGAAGGTAGAACGGGAGGTGGCCAGACATCCTAGGTCATGTTTTGCTAGTCTAACCACCTAAGTTCTAAGTTCCCTCAGTCTAAAATCTCGGATCTGCTCTCTAAGTCTCTCTAGGATTGTTTGTGCTCTCAATGATTTTCGCTCTACTTTTCCTTCTCTCCCAAAGCTCCTTTATATACTCCTTCTTATGACGGTCTATTCTCCTTTTGGGCCGAGAAGTGGGCTTTTTCCATTTTCGTCGGCCTTCATGTTTATCGGGAAACTTGTCATTTATTTTTGGGAAACTTGACATTTATCCTTCTGGAAATTTAGCATTTATCTTGTTACGTAAAGATAAACGTAAATCGTCGTATCTATCTTAGATAATCGTAAACAGACTGTCCGATCGCGTTTGGTCCCTTTCGGGCCGTCTCTAGGACTTCCGTTGTTTTCTACGATTTCTTCGGAAGATCTTCATTCCTTCGTAGAGTTGAGATGAGTGGTGTCTCGAGATAACGATCACTGTTTCGTACGAAGAATTTAATATCTTCCTTCTCGTTGATATCTTACGAGTTTCCGAAGTGTTTCCGACGATCTTAGTTTGGAGTAAGAACGGGAGTTTTGTACGCGGAATAACAATGATTCCTTCCGCGAGGACTCGGGAAAGACTCAAAGTACAGACTTCTGACGGCCGGGGCCTGGGACTTGTGTACGGAAGATTGTCGCTCGAAGACCCGAGCCAGCACGGACGCTAGGCGCCCGGCGCCTAGAGGCAGCACGGGCGCTAGGCGCCCGGCGCCTAGAGACAGCACGTGCGTCTTGGCGAGGGCTTCGATTTGATATCTTGCTCGTTTTCTGGATCCTCACGGTTTGAGAGAACATGCTCTTTGAAGTTTCAAGACAGATTCTTTGTCGTTCGGCCTGTCCAAACTTAGATTACTTCCCGTTTCTTCCGTATACTTTCGTATGGCCGTGTCATCTCAGCTACGGACCTAATGTCTCTCGGTTCGTCTTGATTGTATCATCGAAGTTTTTACGACTAAATCTGAGTTGGTTTTCTCGTAAAGTTTATCGTGTAAAACAAGGACGATCGACTTTAACATAGGTTCTTTAAGCTATACGACTTGTCTTGCTTTCGACGCTTGTTTTATGGAAAGTCCGCGCATGATAAATAGTTTTAGCCGTTGATTTCGAGAGAACCGTTTTTGACCCCAACAGTTAGCCCCCCAGCCTGTAAGACGCGGAGACGATCTTGCGGGCGGAAGATTATGAGTTGAAAATCGAAATTTGTGGCTAAGAATATTTCATCGCGGACATCCACATCACCTTCGATTGGCGATCTTGAACGTGACGTCGGAAAGACCGTGAGTTCGTTGCTCAATGTGAAAAAAGAGAAGAACATATGTCCTCGAAAGTCCGTCGTCTTCAAGAGAAGATTTAGAGTCTTGAAGAGACGGGGACTCGCAAGTTTGACGGAGAGGACTTCGACTCGATTCTCGCTGGTCTGAAACCCGTGTGCACCCTTGTCCCGGAATCGTAGGGTTCGGAGGACCAGGACTACGCAGTCAAGGATCGTGAAGCCGGCGCATATGAAACATGCAGCGGTGGTGCGACCAATGGAGGCGACGGTGAGACCGTTCCTACTTTGGGTGAGTTTTGAGGATGAAGGTGATGCTCCGGGGAGCGTCTACGTTTATCAATCCTTTCGGAGATTTTTATTTTGATTGTGTTTCGGCCGTTAAGTGGCCATGATGTACATTTGTGGGACTGGCCGTTGGTGGCTTCGAATCCCGGCCTTTTTCAGGGCATCTGTTGAACTCTGCGGCTCAATCTTTATAAAATATTAATGTTGTGTTTTCAGAACTTCTGTGGTGTAGCCTGGATATGGCTTTAAAACTAGGATCACTTGAAGGTGGATGAAAGAGGATGTTCTAAGAGGTTACTAACACTCTAGGAACTATGAAAACGACTCTCTGAAGCTATGGAATGGCTACAGAGATGGTTAGCTACTCTATGACACAAGATCACCTTGTATTGTCAATAGATGGTTCTCTCAGGAATTCCTTCCCTTAGTGAGATCAGTGTTCTAAATCTGAACAAAGAAGCTTTGAGACTTGAAACAACTTTGAGACTTGAAACAACTTTCAGAGAAAAGTTTGTGAATAAAAAGTTGAATGAGTTTACAAGCTAGCTGCCTGCAGCTCTTTAACAGAAACGACAAAGTGAAAAAAACAAACCCTAAGATTAAACCAAGATGGTTTAATCCCATTCCTAATCTAATTAAAAATCGCCTGGTTCAATTTAAAAATCCTAATCTACCCAAAACCTGGTTTAATTGTTTCTGGTTTAAATTAAATGAAAAGCCCATTAACCAGAAACATTACAATTTAATTAGATTGAACCAACAGGCTGGTTTTTTTTGGTTATCTCCCTCCAGAGCAGCTCCCACGTTTTTGGTTAAGTCTTGGAGCCTCTCCTCTTGTGTTTTCAGCCTTGATCTAGTCACTGGACCAATCCACACACTTGCTGGTTCTCCTGGTGTCTCTCTCTGGTTCTGGTTCTGGTCTTGGTTCTCCTCATCAGTAGACTCCTCATCAGTGTCACTCAGCTCCTCCTCAAGGTCTCTGGTCATGGCTACACCATCCCCTCCTCCTTTAAAAGGATTTGACCTCAAATCTGATTCATCTGCAAAATAAGGATCCAACTCAGAAACATTAAAAGAAGAATTTATTGTATACTTTCCCTCAAGATCAATCTGGTAAGCATTGTTGTTGATTCTTCTCAGCACTTTGAAAGGCCCATCTTTCCTAGGTAGCAACTTTGATTTCCTCTCAGCAGGGAACCTCTCTTTTCTCATGTGTATCCACACAAGATCACCTGGTTCCAGTACCAGCTCCTTACGCCCCTTGTTCTTGTACTTCTCATACATCTTGGTCCTCTCCTCAATGTTCTTCCTGACCTGCTCATGCAAAGACAAAACAAACTCGGCCTTCTTCTTGCCATCAATGTTAGTTTGTTCTTTTAAAGGTAAAGCAAACAAATCAAGAGGAGACAGTGGGTTAAAACCATAAACAACTTGAAAAGGTGATAGTTTAGTAGCTGAATGCACTGCCCTATTGTATGCAAACTCTACATGTGGTAAACAATCCTCCCAAGTCCTAATGTTACTCTTAATGATGGCACGCAGGAGAGTAGACAAAGTCCTATTGACTGTTTCAGTTTGGCCATCAGTTTGGGGATGACAAGTAGTTGAAAACAATAGCTTAGTTCCCAACTTTCCCCATAGAGTTTTCCAGAAATAGCTAAGGAACTTAGTATCTCTATCAGAAACAATGGTTCTAGGCATATCATGTTATCTAACAACCTCTCTAAAGAATAGATCAGCTACCAAAGATGCATCATCAGTTTTATGACATGGTATGAAATGAGCCATCTTAGAAAACCTATCAATAACCACAAAGATACTATCTCTTCCTTTCCTGGTTCTAGGCAATCCTAAGACAAAATCCATAGAGATATCAATCCATGGTGCAGTAGGAATAGGGAGAGGAGTATACAAACCTGTCGGCTGGACCTTAGACTTAGCCTGTTTGCACACCACACACCTTGAGCACACACGCTCCACCTCCCTCTTCATACTTGGCCAGTAGAAGTGCTCTTGCAGTGTGGAGAGTGTCTTGGCGACCCCAAAGTGTCCCATTAGTCCCCCTGCATGAGCTTCCCTAACATACAATTCTCTTAAAGAACCATTAGGAACACACAGCCTATTATCATAGAAAAGAAATCCTTTCACTTGATAAAACTTCCCACTAGCATGTTTCTCAGATTCTCTAAACACATCTTAAAATTCAGGATCATCAGCATAGCAAGATTTGATATGTTCAAAGCCTAAGAGTTTAGTTTCCATAGAAGATAAAAGAGTATACCTTCTGGAGAGTGCATCAGCCACTACATTCTCCTTACCTTTCTTGTAGTGGATTACATAAGGAAAGGTCTCAATGAACTCCACCCACCTGGCGTGTCTCTTGTTTAGCTTCTGTTGCCCCTTGAGATGCTTGAGAGACTCATGATCAGTGTGGATCACAAACTCCTTAGGCCACAGGTAATGTTGCCACACCTGTAAAGCTCTCACCAAGGCATACAGCTCCTTATCATAGGTAGGATAGTTCAAGGTGGCTCCTCCTAGCTTCTCACTGAAATAAGCTATGGGTTTCTTATCCTGCATCAAAACAGCTCCAATTCCAATACCAGATGCATCACATTCTATTTCAAAAGTTTTAGAAAAATCAGGAAGTGCAAGTAAAGGGGCACTGGTTAGTTTATCCTTAAGCATTTGAAATGCTTCCTCCTGGTCTGGTCCCCAAGTAAAACCTACACTCTTCTTGATTATCTCAGTTAGTGGTGCTGCAACTGTACTGAAATCTCTCACAAACCTCCTATAGAAGCCAGCAAGTCCATGAAAGCTCCTGACTTCTCCAATAGACTTTGGGATCGGCCACTCCCTGATGGCTTTCACCTTCTCCTCATCAACCTGTATACCCTGTGATGTCACAACAAAACCTAAAAAGACAAGGTTATCTGTGCCAAAGGAACACTTCTTGAAGTTAGCATACAAATTTTCTTTTCTAAGCACATCTAGAACTTGTTTCAAATGGTTAACATGTTCCTCCATGGTCTTGCTGTAAATTAAGATATCATCAAAATACACAACAACAAATCGACCTATTAAAGCTCTCAGGACATGATTCATCAACCTCATGAAAGTACTAGGTGCATTAGTTAATCCAAAAGGCATCACAAGCCACTCATACAATCCTAGCTTAGTTTTAAAAGCAGTTTTCCACTCATCTCCTTCTTTCATTCTAATCTGGTGGTAACCACTCTTTAAATCAATTTTAGAAAAGACACAGGAACCATGTAACTCATCTAGCATATCATCTAAGCGTGGGATTGGATGTCTGTACTTAACTGTTATGTTGTTGATGGCTCTGCAATCCACACACATCCTCCAGCTCCCATCTTTCTTAGGCACCAGTAAAACAGGTACAGCACAAGGACTCATGCTCTCTCTGATATGGCCTTTCTCCAGCAGGTCATTGACTTGTTTCTGAAGCTCCTTAGTCTCCACAGGGTTGGTTCTGTATGCTGGACGGTTTGGTAAGGTAGCTCCTGGCACAAAATCAATCTGGTGCTCTATTCCCCTAATAGGTGGCAGTCCTATGGGATTGTCCTCTGGAAACACATCCTTATACTCCTGTAAAAGACAATCAATCTCCTCTGGAATCTCAGGAGCAAGGTTAGTAGTAGAGCTCAACAATTCTTTATAAACTACTAGAATAAAATTTGATTGTTCAATCATAGCAGTTTTAATATCTTTAGCAGTAGCAAAGAGATTGAGTTTACTTACCTCCTTGGTTTCCTCCAGTAGCAAGGTCTTACCAGCAGCCTTGGCGTCCTCCCTCCTCCTTTTGAGAAGCATCTGGTCCTGGTGTACTTCTTGAGTTGTCATAGGCGCCAGGGTCACTTGTTTCTCCTTGTGAGTAAAAGTGTATCTGTTGGTAAAGCCATCATGCATTGCTCTCTTATCATACTGCCATGGACGTCCTAGAAGGATGTGGCTAGCTTCCAGGGGTGCTACATCACAAGTAATCTCATCCTGGCACCTCCCCACTGATAGTAACACTTTCACTTGCTGTGTAATCTTTAATCCTCCATCATCATTGATCCATTGCAGTAGATATGGCTTAGGATGTTTAATCACTTCAAGACCAAGTTTCTTTACCAGCTCATCACTTGCTACATTAGTACAGCTTCCTCCATCAATGATCAAACTGCACACCTTGTCTTGAATCAAACACCTTGTATGGAACAGGTTTTCTCTTTGCTCATCCTCTCTGGTTTTAGGTTGAACATTGAGAAGTCTCCTAGTTACCAGTAGTTCTCCTTGAACTGGATACTCCACGCCATCATCATCAAGCTCCTGGTCGCCATCTTCATCCTCAGAAATCACTTCTCCATTAGCTAAGATAGTCATCACCTTCTTGTTGGTACAATCACTAGCATAATGTCCAAAGCCATGGCACTTGAAACACTTGATGTTCCTGGTTCTGGTGGCTGTATCCACGCCCTTTCCCTTGTCATCACGCCTGGTACTAGCTGTAGAAGCTTCCTCCTTTGGCTTATCAGTTGATTTCTCATCTCTAGAATAGGTTGGTTTTGAATTAGAGCTGTATGGAGATCTAGAAGAACTCTTCCTCTTGTTCTGCTGCTCAATAAATATTGCCTTATGCAACAACTCATCCATATCCTCATACTCTTGCAGCTCCAACCTGTCCTGGATATCTCTATTAAGTCCCCCCTGGAACCTAGCCATAGTAGCTTCCACACTCTCCTCTAAGTCAGCTTTCAACATGAGTGTTTCCATCTCCTGGTGATAATCCTCTACACTCTTAGATCCTTGAGAAAGCCTCCTTAGTTTCTGGTGGAGATCTCTTCCATAATGATTAGGAACAAATCTCTTTCTCATCACAGTTTTCATCTCAAACCAGGAAGCTATCTGAAGCTCTCCATTACGCCTCCTAGTTGTAGCAACCTGATCCCACCAGCTGATAGCATAACCACTAAACTCAGTAGCTGCTAGTTTCACTTTTCTCTCTTCAGTACACTGCTGGCAGTTGAAAACTAGCTCAATCTTCTTCTCCCACTCCAGATAAGCATCAGGATCATTCTTACCCAGGAATGGAGGGATTCTAAGCTTGAGATTACCCAGATTATCATTAGCTTGTCTCCTGCGGTTTTGGCGCCTGCTGTGATGACTAGCCTGAGATCCATTATCACTCTCATCAGCTTCATCTCCCTGGTCTTGCTCACCATAAACCCTATGACCTGCAACTTCAAAACGTGGCCCCCTGATAGGTCCAAGACGTGCTCTACGAGCTCCAGCAGCAGCAGCTTCCCTCTCCTGACCTGTATTATCATCAAACAAAGGATCATTAGCTTGCTGAGCTCTGTTAAAATTATTCTGCATCCTTCTGGTTATCTCAGCCATCATAGCCTCAAATTGAACTTGGTTGAGGTTAATTTGCTGGGCAGAAGGTTCTCCTGTATCCTCAGGTTGTTTCCCATCTCTCCTTTCATCTCCCATTGTTCCTGAAACAGTTAGAGAAAACACAAAACCAGAAACAACAAGAAATTTTTTTTTTTATCTCTCTCTCTCACTCAAACAAATCGCCAAGTCTCTGCTATACTCTCAAGTTCAGTTGAAAAAACAAAGCTCTACACCTAAGATCTAGAACTTAACCCCAATTGAACAAGATAGAAAGTATTAAGAGATTTAGGCACCAGCTGACTTTACCACCCTGAGCTGGATTTCTCTTCAGCTAGCTGGATTTCTCTTCAGCTTTTCTTATTTTTTTTTTTGATTTGGATCAGAGATCTCTTTTGATTTTTTTTTTTTTGATACCAGGGTCGGCTCAGCTGGCTTACAAAGATAGACAGAGAAGAAAAGTGTTTAATGGAATGATATGAAAGGGGAGTAGCAAAACCGAGTATCCTGACCTTCAAGTGGCTCTGATACCACTTGGTGTAGCCTGGATATGGCTTTAAAACTAGGATCACTTGAAGGTGGATGAAAGAGGATGTTCTAAGAGGTTACTAACACTCTAGGAACTATGAAAACGACTCTCTGAAGCTATGGAAGGGCTACAGAGATGGTTAGCTACTCTATGACACAAGATCACCTTGTATTGTCAATAGATGGTTCTCTCAGGAATTCCTTCCCTTAGTGAGATCAGTGTTCTAAATCTGAACAAAGAAGCTTTGAGACTTGAAACAACTTTCAGAGAAAAGTTTGTGAATAAAAAGTTGAATGAGTTTACAAGCTAGCTGCCTGCAGCTCTTTAACAGAAACGACAAAGTGAAAAAAACAAACCCTAAGATTAAACCAAGATGGTTTAATCCCATTCCTAATCTAATTAAAAATCGCCTGGTTCAATTTAAAAATCCTAATCTACCCAAAACCTGGTTTAATTGTTTCTGGTTTAAATTAAATGAAAAGCCCATTAACCAGAAACATTACAATTTAATTAGATTGAACCAACAGACTGGTTTTTCTTGGTTATCTCCCTCCAGAGCAGCTCCCACGTTTTTGGTTAAGTCTTGGAGCCTCTCCTCTTGTGTTTTCAGCCTTGATCTAGTCACTGGACCAATCCACACACTTGCTGGTTCTCCTGGTGTCTCTCTCTGGTTCTGGTTCTGGTCTTGGTTCTCCTCATCATTAGACTCCTCATCAGTGTCACTCAGCTCCTCCTCAAGGTCTCTGGTCATGGCTACACCATTTTGTCTATCGAAGTTAGAGGGACAGGGTGTGAGTTGTCGTCTCATTCCTGCCTCCCTGATGATCACCGTATCCGTCGTTTGTACAAAGCGAGATTTTCCTGCGGTTTACGATTTACGCGAAAATTCGTGGAAACGTACAGACTTGAGTGAAGAGACAAGTTTTGGGATCTCGCGTCGCTGACGCTTTGCCTATGAGATGTTAAGATACCAGCAAGGCTGGGTTTAGGGCAAGACCTAGGTTTACTCTCAGATTGAGGCTGTGCGATGACAAATCGGCTTTCGTTTTGCCTGTTTGTGATTTTAACCTGATTCGTACCGTTTTAAAATCCGCGAAGTGGTATCGGCTTATATGATTTGTCTGGGCACGAATCGAGCTACTTCCTTTACGAAGAGCTGAACCAAATTTGGATTTTTTGTATAGCGCGCTATGGGATCCTTGTCGGATGTAAAAGAGCCTACCCTTAGGTGGCTTGTCTGTTTAGGACGTTAGAGTTCGTTTGTTGTGATCAGCAACAACGATATGATGCCGTTTAGAAGGCATATGAAGGTTTTAATCGAAAAACGAATGTTCAGGCACGAAGCGACGTCTCGCAGTGCTTTGAAGTTTGTTTTTCTTATGCCATAAAGGACTATGGGCTTTTAGAAATCGCGGAATGTTTCCGGGCGATAGTTTATGATTTATTTGGCGGATACTGGATCCATTGTTGAGGCCGTTTAGCGATTGGCGAATTTGTTTGCGAAGAGTTTCGAAAATTTGGTTTCTGTGTTTGTAAAGAGTTTCGACGATCCGGTTTCTTCAAAATCGTGGGAGTATATGAGTATACGTATTTCAAATGCGTACGAGTCAATTTTCCCTTGTGCCGCATTTCAAATGTCCGTAGTCAGAAACTGTTGTTTCAGTTTGGACGTGCGAGTTATAAAATTTTGATCGAGGAATTAGGACCAGGGGTCGCTTATATTTGACCCAGGGAGAAGCGTCTACCTTCGCTTTGTTTCGCGAAGTGTTGGCCTTCCGGGATTTTAAGGACGACTCGTATAACTCTTGGAGCTTTGTCACGAGTATTTCTTTTCATGCTTTGTTTACGGGGCGTATAGAACTTAATCAGTTGATGTTAAGTTCAAATTTTTCCGTTAACCGTATGGCTGTTAGGACTGATTTTATTACGAGAAATTCATCGCATGATTTCCGCTTTTGGGCTATGCGACAGAGTTGCTCACGTAAATGGTCACTTGGAGTTTTATGAAAAATCGTGGATTATCGTTTGGCCCTTAGGCGATTGGAGCGGCGATCGTTCAGCTGTTTTGTCTTGGCGTGAAGGCTATGTTCAGCCGTTTAACCAAGGAGTTGGTAAACGATCAGACTGCGATCCTTTCGCATTAAGGTCATATTGGTTCACGATTGTCCTTAATGGTGATGCCGAATTCAGGTTCGGGCTTTATGAAAAGGTGTAGTCGGCCGATGGCCGAATAGCGTTCGTTGAGATAGACATGCAAATCTTAGCGGAGTTTTCCGAGTTATGGGTTACACGGGAAATGTTTCCGCTTTGATTTCGTCTTTTGGCGAAAGTTGCTTCGAATTACTCATGGAGTTTTACTGAAGGTTATTCCGTTAATTTTGTAGCTCACCGTCGTGCTATTAGTCTGACATTGTACGAGTTTCTTGTCGCGAGATTGCAACAAGAGACGGTGTAGAGTTTTCAAGACTATGTTTGTAACGGTTTGACCATGCTGTTATGCCGCTAGCGTTTCAGACGAATCTTAGAGTGCCGTTTACCTTTTGAAAAGAATTTTTTCTTTATGAAGTAGAATGAGTACGCCAAGGATGCGTGGCGATCGTTTCTCGGTTTTCCGAAGATTAGATCGGTTTGTGCGTTCTGCCTAAACAGTCAAGGAACAATAGAACGAAACTGGAAGAAAATGCCTAAGACTTAGCTTGCTAGACTATCCACCTAGGTTCTAAGTTCTCTAAATTTTACGGCAGTTTACAAGACGTTCTCATTCCTTTCCTACGAAAAAATTAAAACCTTGATAAAATTTTCTACGTTTCTAAGTCGGACGTACCTTAGTCTCGTTGATTACTCGAGATTGCCTCATGTCCGTTCCTCTTTGTCTTCTAACGTTTCATTGTCAAAGGTCTTCGAAAAGTCTGACACTGAATCGAGAATCGATTTTTGATGAAACCCGAAGGAACAGTGCATAATCGTTGCAGAATCGTTGAAGCAAAGGGAGGAGAAGTAGGCAAAACTCGAAGAAGGCTAAGGTGGGTAGACAAGTGAAAACGAACGGCAAGATGTCACTTGAGTGGGGCTTCTTGTTTCGTCAAGCTATGAGCGAACTAGTCAGGTCAAGAAGCTTGCGATCTTGTTATACTTCACGAATGATGTTTCGTAAAATATTGCCGAGCTTTTATTTAACGAGAGTTATTCAACAAAATGTTGTCGAGTTAATTTTACGGAAACTGTTTCGTAAAATGTTGTCGAGTTTAATCGTGCAGAAGCTGTCTCGTGAAGTATTGTCTAGGATTATTTTACGAAAGGTGCAAAGTATTTGGTTGGACTATCGTCGGGGATGGTTTCGCGAGGATTTGCCGCGTTCGCCGAATGTATTGTTGTCTGGCGACCAGCGCAGCGCGGGCGCGTTAGCCGGCCGGCGCCTAGGGACAGCACGGGCGTCCTAGCCGCCCGGCGCCTAGAGGCAGCACGGGCGCTAGGCGCCCGGCGCCTAGAGGCAGCACGGGCGCTAGGCGCCCGGCGCCTAAAGGCAGCACGGGCGCTAGGCGTCCGGCGCCTACGGGCAGCACGGGCGTGCTAGCCGCCCGGGACTGTGCTTCCTTGCGGGAACTGCCTGTTTTTCCCCTTTTTTTTTTTTTTTTTTTTTTTTTTTTTTTTTTAAGGTTTCTCGATCGACACTTAGTCTCTCGAGGTTTCTCTAATTGTTTTTCCAAGACTTTTGGACATCGATTCCATCATGATCCCAGCAAGGAATTGTTTCTTAGAACGTTGTTGACCTTTTATTTTACGAGAGTTATTTCACAAAATGTTGTCGAGTTAATTTTACGGAAACTATTTTGTAAAATGTTGTCGAGTTTAATCATGCAAAAACCGTCTCGTGAAATATTTTCGAGAATTTATTTTACGAAAGGTGTTTCGTAAAATGTTATCAAATTTTAGCATTAGAAACGCTGATTGGTAACCCGATCAGTCGTGCTTTCTGTTTCATGAGTAAGCAAGTCCTTATTTTTCCGGGAAATTCTAAAAAACATTTCCAGTCGAAAGTCTACTCGGTAATCAGACCATCATACCAGCTTTGGGCTTGATCCTACTCTAAAATCGTATGTGGGTCGTTTGGCCGTGATTCAGGCCCCTTTTGGGCCGTCTTGGGACTTAGACGTTTTTACGATTTTTTCTTTAGAAAAAGCCGTTGATGTGACGCTGGTTTTTCCGAAAGGATTTCAATTCCTCGTATAGTTAAGGCAAATGGTGTTCAAGCTAACCATAGCCGTTTTATATGGCAGGCATGAATCCGTCTCCACTACCAAGTCTTTTTATGAATTTTCCCGAAGTCTTTCTTCGATAATCCCAAATGAGGGGGTGTTGTGTCCATGGATCCGAGGACCGTGTTGCAGGAACTTGGACGGGGGTGCATGGTTGATAGGACCCGAAATTGATCGGGATGGTCCGTTCTCGGAACGTTTGTCCGTAAGATGATAATCTTAGATAACCGTTTGCATAAGCGTTGGTCGTAGGAGCAGTCACTGCTGAAGTTGTTTTACCAGCGTCGATGTGAGCTGCGAGTTTGTCTTTCATATTTCCAGACATTGCTTTGATCAAGCGCTTTGCGGCCGTAAGAGTAAGAGTAATCCGTCCTCCCCTCCTTCTAGCGCCAAACTGTGGGAACCGAAATTCGCACTGTCGATTATGATAAGTAAAATACGGAGGAAAGCCAAGTTAACCCAACTTTCCCTGAAGGCCCGGATTCTCTGCGACAGCCAACGACAAGTGACCGAACAGGTGCGGAAAATATGGAAAGATAACAAAAGACGAAAATCGTACAAAAAGGGTTTTGTTAAGAGTTGGGACTGGACCTTGAGAAAGGCTGCCTACGTACCCCTTTCGAGGATCAAGTCGGACGTAATTCAGTTAGAAAGATTTGAACAAGAGATCGAACTGCCTGGCGGAGTTCGTCTAATACGAGCGTTTGTCATAGAAACGGGCGTGTCGAGAATAACGCCTAGGGTTTCTATGTGCGGAACTCTGAGTAAAGGGATTGTTAGATTCTTGCGAAGGAACAGAAGTCTGCGGACAAGATGAAGGTAGAACGGGAGGTGGCCAGACGTCCTAGGTCATGCTTTGCTAGTCTAACCACCTAAGTTCTAAGTTCCCTCAGTCTAAAATCTCGGATCTGCTCTCTAAGTCTCTCTAGGATTGTTTGTGCTCTCAATGATTTTCGCTCTCCTTTTCCTTCTCTCCCAAAGCTCCTTTATATACTCCTTCTTATGACGGTCTATTCTCCTTTTGGGCCGCGAAGCGGGCTTTTTCCATTTTCGTCGGCCTTCATGTTTATCGGGAAACTTGTCATTTATCTTCGGGAAACTTGACATTTATCCTTCTGGAAATTTAGCATTTATCTTGTTACGTAAAGATAAACGTAAATCGTCGTATCTATCTTAGATAATCGTAAACAGACTGTCCGATCGCGTTTGGTCCCTTTCGGGCCGTCTCTAGGACTTCCGTTGTTTTCTACGATTTCTTCGGAAGATCTTCATTCCTTTGTAGAGTTGAGATGAGTGGTATCTCGAGATAACCATCACTGTTTCGTACGAAGAATTTAATATCTTCCTTCTCGTTGATATCTTACGAGTTTCCGAAGTGTTTCCGACGATCTTAGTTTGGAGTAAGAACGGGAGTTTTGTACGCGGAATCACAATGATTCCTTCCGCGAGGACTCATGAAAGACTCAAATTACAGACTTCTGACGGCCGGGGCCTGGGATTTGTGCACGGAAGATTGTCGCTCGAAGACCCGAGCGAGCACGGGCGCTAGGCGCCCGGCGCCTAGAGGCAGCACGGGCGCTAGGCGCCCGGCGCCTAGAGGCAGCCCGGGCGCTAGGCACCCGGCCCTAGAAGCAGCACGGGCGCTAGGCGCCCGGCGCCTAGAGGCAGCACGGGCGCTAGGCGCCCGGCGCCTAGAGGCAGCACGGGCGCTAGGCGCCCGGCGCCTAGAGGCAGCACGTGCGTCTCGGCGAGGGCTTCGATTTGATATCTTGCTCGTTTTCTGGATCCTCACGGTTTGAGAGAACGGGCTCTTTGAAGTTTCCCGGCGGCTAGGACCATCACGGGCGGCTAGGACCAGCATGGGCGCTAGGCGCCGGGCGCCTAGAGGCAGCACGGGCGCTAGGCGCCCGGCGCCTAGAGGCAGCACGGGCGCTAGGCGCCCGGCGCCTAGAGGCAGCACGGGCGTTAGGCACCCGGCGCCTAGAGGCAGCACGGGCGCTAGGCGTGTTGGGGAAAAATATCCAAGGCTAGAGTTTCCTCCAGCCTCCGAAGGGGCCTCGACTTCCGGGCCCTCGTTTGGAAAGGACCCAGGGTCCCTCCTCAACTTAGAGGACCCATTTTCACCAGATGGCACTAGGGCCCGATCTCCATTCGACAAGTACCCAGGGTCCAACCCCTGTATCGAGGAACCAAGGCCCAGCCCTTGCCGTGAGGATCAAGGAACCATTCCTCCGCATGAATATGGAAGTTTCCCAAATCAAGGGGAAACTAACATATTCCCGAATATTGATGAAGCCGCCCAAGATTGACCGACTTACATCAACTATAAAAGGGGAACCCAAACCCTAGAACAAGGGATCGACACTTTGGGGCTTAGAGATTATAGAGTTAGGCTAGAAAACTAGGGTTTATACACCCAATACGTTGTAACGCCCAAAAACACTCAATAATACATCTCTTTGCCTCAATTTCTCTTCTAAAAACATACGTTCAAACATAAATCTTGATAGTCTTCCAGTGTTCCGTAGTACTAAAACGACCCTACACAAAAATATCACAACAGTTTGGCGCTAGAAGGAGGGGAGTAACTCAACTACGTGACGATGGCATCGGAAGACGAATCCAATCAAGCCGATCTGACCCCAATGAGAAGGAGCTTCTGAGCCGACTCGAAACCCTTCAAAGTCAGATTACCGACCTTCACAAGGCTCAAGAAACCGCACCTGCAGGTCTGGAACTCGTCCAGGAAGTTCAATACCTAAAAGACCAACTTGGAGAACACTCCAAGCAACTCCAGCAAAGCGCCAAGAAGCTGGACGCCATGGAAGCCGAGAACAACGCTCTCAGACGAGAAAATCAATCCCTCGGGGCAGTAGGGAACAAACGAAAATGGTTCAGAACCAAAGTTCGACCTATGGCTTCGCTCAACACCCCGCGCGACGACGAGGAAACGCCTCAGCAGCCCGGAGACGAACCCGGCGGTCAAGAAAACGTTCGAGACGCAACCCGAGAAGAAGAAGAAGACGAATCTGATACAGAGGACGAAGAGTATTCGCCTGATCATCCCGAGATCTCGGATCCAGCTTTAGCCGCTTACCTAAAGAAGATGGTATCCGAAAAATTCGGCACCATCCAATCCATGGTGGAAAGGCTCCCCGGAGTAGCTCCCCCCATCCGTAGAAGTGATCCGAGGTCGTACTCCGACACGCCTTTCGTGAAGGAGATTGCTTCGATCGAGATGCCTCGAAAGTTCTCTTTCCCGAGCATCAAGATGTACGAAGGAACTGGAGATCCCGACAACCACATCGCCCAGTACAAGCAACGCATGGTAGCCGTGGCTATTCCGAAAGACGCAAGGGAAGCCACCATGTGCAAGGGCTTCGGATCAACCCTAACCGGTCCTGCCCTCCAATGGTACATCAACCTCCCCACAGGATCCATAGCATCCTTCGCCGCCCTCAGCGACAAGTTCGTGGAACAGTTCGCTAGTAGTCGCCACCTGGAGAAGAGATCAGATGACCTCTACGAGATCCAGCAATATAGAAACGAATCCCTACGCTCCTACATAGCTCGTTTCAACCAAGAGAAGGTCTCCATACCCGAGTGTAACGCCGATACAGCAATCTCAACATTCAAAAAGGGCCTGCTCCCGGAGGGAGAACTCTACAAGGAGCTAACCAAGTACAGATGTGGAGACATGGCAGATGTACTATCCCGCGCCTGGGCCCAAGTAAGGTGGGAAGAAGACGTCGTGAGCAGGGCCAAGGTTTCCTCCAAGTACGATCAGAAGTCCTCCAAACCATCGAAAGACGAGCGTGAGGAAACCATCCGATCCCGACCTTCCCGGGAATCCACCAATCAGAGCAGGGGCAGATACCAGCATCGTCCCTTACCTCGACCCGAAGGAATGATGGTCTCGACTTGGCCCAGCATTTCCCAGCAAGCGATATCCAAACCGGAGCTCATTGGAGTCCTGAGGCAGATGGGCCCGCAAGTCAAGTGGCCACCTAAAATGAGGTCCCCTGACGCTACCCGGAACCCTAAAAGATGGTGTGGGTTCCACAACGATCACGGCCATACCACGGAGGATTGCGTAGCCTTAAGATTGGAAGTAGCCGAACTCCTCAAGAAGGGTTACCTAAGGGAATTCCTCTCGGACAAGGCCAAGGATCTCCTTAATAGAGAGGGCCCTGCTGTAACACCCCCGAACCGTTCTAGGTATAGGTCGAACCACCGGCCAACAATCAAACAAGAACATGACCGACGGCTGACTTTCTACCAAGGTCCTAGAGCGCTACATGACGGGCTAGGGGCGTTCCAGCCTTGTCACAAAAAGTGCAATTCGTGACTTGGCAAGTTCGCCCGCTAACACGTCCCGTCAGATCGAAGCCTAAGGCTTCTCAACCCGTACTCCGACCTGGCGTTGTGTTAGCTTGGACAAAGCTAATATCAGAAACAACAAGGCATTTACATAAAACATCGATTTATTTATCTTATATCATATTCGGTTCACAACACACAAAATATTATAAGCGTAGTGGCATGCCATCGAGCAAAAAATACATACTTATGGTCTGAAAACGTCGTAAGCAAAAAGATGCAAAATCTACACCAGCCCGCCTAGCTTCCCGCGACCACTACAAACTACTGGTCACCTGAAAACAACAACGAGTGAGGGGTGAGTAATCTAGTATTACTCAGTGAGTTACAATCCCCAACTAAACAAATACAACCCCTCGCTATCCCACCCTAAACAATCTAAAGTGAGAGGTTCACCTAAAAGCATATCAGAAATAGCAGCAATAATATAACCGAAATCTAAAACCCGTAGTAAAATAATACGAGTAAAATATCGATACTATAATATAGTCTTTGTAAATCGATATCCCAATAAACTAGGGTTTACCAAATCCCTTTATAAATTATATAACTATAACTCGGGCTCCGGTGACGTTAGGTTCCTCCTTCACTATCGGCAATATCCTAACTTCCCACCACACAGGCCAGGAAGAAGGAACTTTCAACCGACCGCGGCCCACAGTCCATCGGGTCACCGCGGGACAGCCCACAGTCCATCGGGTCACTGCCACATTACACCGTCGTGTAATCACTCAGCCCTAGGCCATGACCCCGTCTCTCTGAGTCTTCCCGATCCAGCGAATAAGGGGTTTCCTTGAACCCGCTGGGTACGAGGTCTGAAGGAACACTAACTCACCCCTACACATGCCTAGCAATGTGGGTTACACAATGCTGTCGGCCAATACAAAACAAATACCAAAACCCGGTAATATAACCAAGGTTTCACACAATCACCACAACCAAACACAATCAAATATATTCTAGAATCTAGCATAAAGACTAATTCCAGAATATCTAACTATCCACAACCTAGCGATATCATTTAAGCAATCAGAAATTGCTAACCAATCAACCTAACCATTAGCATGCTACTACGATTCTCAATTAGTAACTAAGCATGCTACTAACTCAATCAATCTAACCATTACTATCAACTAATCAAACCATTACTCAGTTTAGACCTGGCCTCCTGCCATGATCCAACTTCCAAGTAATGGGAACCTGCATAAAAACAGCTTAGCAAACAATTGATTATAACTCACTGTTTTCGGTTGACCGTGGCCTTGACCCCGAACCCGTCTTCTGCGTTCCGAACCCTTTCTTGAACTTCACAAGTAGACCCACTTCTGAACTGATCTTGATTCGAGCAGAACCTCTCTTAGATGTAGACTCGAATCGAGCAGAATAACTGTTCTCGAAAACTGCCGAAAAAGACTCGAAAATGATCGAAACTCGAACTTTCTTTCTCTAGCTTTCTCTCTCACGTTTTCTCTGAGTTTCAGGTTTGCTGGATGGTTTGAAATGAGCTGGGGTCGTGGGGTTTATATAGGATTCAACAACCAATCAGAAACAAGCCGTGTGGCAGCCCGTGTGTCGCTTCGCATGGTTCCGGACGCATGCGTCGCGACACCTCATGCTCCACATGTCTGATGGCATGACCAGGATGTCCTGCAGAGTGACACCATGCCATCCAGATGTCTCATCCACGTCCTGAAATCATCCAGTTTGACACTCAGCGCACACATGTCGCTCAGCATGCTCCGTTCGCAGGTTTCGCGGCACCTCGTGCTTCTGGGTGTCAATCAGCATGCTGTGCTCTCCTGGGCTTCAACAACTCCTGCTTCCCTTGCCACATACCATGCCAGGAAGGTTATATCACGTCCTTATCTCACAGATAAGGCCACCTCGAGCTTCTCGGTCCGTTCGACTGATTTCGACCCTTCCGGTGAATTTTCATCCCGTGATCAGTCCCGAATATTTTTCTACACCCGTTCTGATGAGATAAATATTTTTAATAAACTCCAAGTGATCCTGACCTTGACGGAAAAATATTTCCCGAGCCTCCGGCTTCCTCGAAAAATCGATAATACCGAAATTAGGGTTTTCGCCCAACTTCGGGTTTTCCCGTCATGCTTCGATCCCGTCGTGCTTACTTCCCGTCGTGCTTACTTCCCGTCCTGCTTCCAACTTATAATATCTCCCAAATGATATTTTATTGATAGATACAAAGTTTTGGAGAAAACTTCGTTGCTAAGAAAACGTCGGGTTCTGAAACGTCGAGCTTCTAAACCGTCGTGCTTCCAAAAATGTTATGCTTCCAAAACATCCTTCTGATCAACCTAACACTTTTCTAAACATTGTCCAGCAGCTTAAGGTTCACTCATGATCAATTCTTCGACCATCCATTGCCCGCGGTACGACCACTAAATAATAATACTTTTTTTTTTTTTTTTTTTTTTTTTTTTTTTTTTAACGGGTTTCTACATTCTTCCCCCCTTAACAGAATTCGTCCTCGAATTCTAAGCCTCTGAGGGGCCTCCTTCCTCCATCACAACATCTTCTCGGAAAAACTCAGGGTGGTCGACCTTAAATCTCTCTTCATCCTCCCAAGTAACATGAATTTCGTTTCGTCTCCCCCAGAAAACTTGTACTTGAGCAATCTCACGATTCTTCAGTCTTCTAATACGCCTTTCTCCCAATCGGATTGGTCCTTATGGATATGTAAGATCTGACCTTAGCTCCTCGATTCTCTCCGGCTCTACAGCACTTGGATCTCGTATATGTCTCCGAAGCATGGAGACATGAAACACTGGATGTAGATGCATATCTTCAGGCAGATCCAAACGGTAAGTTACCTCACCAACTCTCCCGATTATCTTGTACGGACCAATGAACCTGACCGCGAGTTTCCCAACCTTTCCAAATCTGTCCTTTCCTTTCTGTGCTGTAACCTTCAAATAGACCCAATCTCCTATCTGAAATGTTACCTCTCTCCTTGACTGGTCTGCGTACTTCTTCTGACGGTCCTGAGCCTTCTTCATGTTGGTCTTAATCGTCTCCAGCTTTACCGTAGTCTCTTGAACGATCGGCGATCCAAACATTCTTCTTTCTCCCACTTCCGTCCAACACAAAGGTGTCTTACATGGCCTTCCATACAAAGCTTCGTAAGGTGACATCCCTATGCTCGCATGATGACTGTTGTTGTATGAGAACTCAACCAACGGTAAATGCTTCTCCCAACTTCCTGCCCAATCGAGAATACACATCCGAAGCATGTCCTCGATTGTCCGAATAGTTCTCTCCGTTTGGCCATCTGTTTCTGGATGAAACGCCGTGCTTCTAAACAATTTCGTTCCCACGGCTTCCTGTAATGCTTCCCAAAATGCTGCGGTGAACCTAGGGTCACGATCTGAGACGATGTCTGAAGGTACTCCATGTAACTTCACGATTTCGTTGATGTACAGCTCGGCCAGTACTTCAACTTTATCCGTATCCCGCATAGATAACAAGTGTGTGACCTTGGTTAACCTATCCACAATCACCCAGATTGAGTTGTTCGATCTACCTGGAGCGGTGGGTAAACCGGTAATGAAATCCATGGAAATCGAGTCCCATTTCCACTGTGGTACCGGAAGACTCTGCAACAGTCCTCCTGGAACTTGGTTCTCGACTTTGACTTGCTGACATGTTGCACACTGTGCAACCCATTGTGCTACCGATCTCTTCAGGCCCGGCCAATGATAGTATCTTCTCACGTCTCGGTACATCTTCGAACTTCCAGGATGGAAACTAAGTAAAGAATGGTGTGCGACCCTTAGTATCTCATCTCTCAGCCCTTCTCCTTTTGGGACCGTGATCCTCCCATTGATAAGTAAAGTTCCATCATCCGCCAAGTAGTAGCCAGCACTATTTGGTCCATCTTGCCCTCTGAGTTCTTCAGCAATCTTCTGTAGCTTCTCGTCTTTAAGTTGCTCCTCTCGAATCTTCTGAATCAAGCTGGCTTGATTCACTGCTTGTACTCCTAATGGTTCACTTGTCTGTCCTTCCAAAGCAACCAACTTCACTTGCTTCAACTCTTGATTCAACAACTCCACTTCGTTCTCTAAATCTGCATCCATCTTCCTTCGACTTAAGGCATCCGCCACAACATTCGCTTTACCAGGATGGTAACGAATCTTCAGGTCATAGTCAGCTACAAACTCCATCCATCTACGCTGGCGTAGGTTGAGATCTGGCTGAGTGAAAAGGTATTTGAGACTTTGGTGGTCTGTGTATACCTCCACTTCTTCCCCGTACAAGTATGATCTCCAAATTCGTAAAGCAAACACCACTGCCGCTAACTCCAAGTCGTGTGTGCTGTAGTTATCTTCATGCTTCCGTAGTTGTCGCGAGGCATATGCAATAACTCTCCCATCTTGCATAAGAACACAACCCAGCCCAACTCATGAAGCATCCGTGTAAACCGTGTAAGGTTTTCCTTGCTCGGGCAAAGCTAACACCGGTGCGGTGGTGAGAGCTTCTTTCAACGTCTTGAATGCATTCTCTGTTGCTTCCACCCAATGGTAAGGTACTCCTTTACCGGTCAGTTTAGTTAAGGGCTTTGCAATGGAGGAAAAGTCCTTAACAAACTTCCGGTAATAGCCCGCGAGTCCGAGAAAACTCCTCACTTCCGTCACTGTGGTAGGTCTAGGCCATTCTCGTATGGCTTGGATCTTCTCTGGATCAGGAGCCACGCCCTCTCCTGATACTATATGACCAAGAAACCCAATCTCTCTCTTCCAAAACGAACATTTGCTGAACTTGGCAAATAGCTTCTGGTCTCGCAATCTCTCCATAACTAGTCTCAGATGCTCTTTGTGCTCCTCCTCACTTCTCGAATACACCAGGATGTCGTCAATGAAGATGATCACGAACTTGTCGAGGTAGTCATGAAACACTTCATTCATCAAACGCATGAAAGCTGCAGGGGCGTTGGTGAGACCAAAGGGCATAACCACGAACTCGTACTGCCCATACCTCGTCTGAAATGTCGTCTTTATAGTATCTGACTCAGCAATGGGAATTTGATGATACCCTGATGCCAAATCAATCTTTGAAAACCAACTTGCTCCTTTAAGTTGATCCAACAGCTCATCTATCCTCGGAAGAGGATACTTGTCTTTGATGGTGATGTTGTTGATACCGCGGTAATCGATACACAACCTCATGCTTCCGTCTTTCTTCTTCACAAATAAAACAGGAGCTCCCCAAGGTGAGGAACTTGATCGGATGAATCCCTTCTCCAATAGATCTTCCAATTGTTTCTTTAGCTCAGCTAACTTTGCTGGTGCCATCCGATATGGTGCCTTAGCAATAGGTCTTGCTTCAGGCTCCAAGGTAATGGTAAAGGGATTACTCCGAGGTGGAGGTAATTCCTTTAGCGGTGCAAATACATCCTCAAACTCCTTGACCACGTCTATGTCTTCCACCTTAACTTCATCGTCAGTGGCTCCTCCACTAACCGATAAAGTTACCAAATACACTTCCCCGTCTTGAAACAAATCTTGAACTCTCAATGCTGCTATCAGTGACACGGTCACACTAGGACTGATTCCATAGTATACCATCTCTGGACGTTTGCCTCTGCCGAACAGCAATCTCCCTTTTCCACAATCAATCTGAACTTCGTATCTCGATAACCAGTCCATTCCAAGGATGACTTCGTACCCTTCCAAAGGCACGACTAGCATATCTGCCACGAACTCTTTCTCTTGAATAACCAATGGAACATTCTTGATACACTGATCCGCTTGAAGGGTTCGGTCCGCAGGGGTCAAGACTGCCACGCTTACCCTGTCAACCACAAAACAATCCCAAAACTGGGCAGCTACTTCAGGGGTCACAAAGCTATGTGTTGCCCCCGAGTCGAACAATACATGAGTGGGTTTACCAGCAACATGTATGGTTCCTGCCACAGTAACTCAATCAACAATATCTCAATCACAACATCTCAATCACAAGAATACTAATCAAGGCTAACACAATCACAATCAAAATATTTCTAAACGCGCAACCTAACGATCAAGCAATATAACCAGAATCCTAACTAAATTCCATACACTAAAAGAGGAGGTTGAACACCCACTATACCTGTAATGGGACCGTGGGAAGGTCCTGCATTGTCACGACTCTCTATTTCTAAAGCATAAACTCTACCTCCTAGGTTTTGCTTCTTTGGTGCTGGCTCAATTGCTGGACGGCTAGGAGGAGCTCGGATCGCGAGAGGGGTCGCAGGGATTGGCTTGTTTGGACATGACGAAGCATAATGGCCCTTCCTTCCGCAAGAGAAACAAGTCACATCCTCGATCCTTATCTGTGGATAACCCTGCTGGTTACCCCGCTGGTTGTTCCGCTGATTGTTGGGACAGGCTCTTGATATGTGTCCCGGCTGACCACATGTGTAACAGATTCCAGAGTTACCACGATAATTACCTTGGCCTCCAAATCCTCGCCCTTTGCCTTTGTTAAACCTTTGACCTTTGAAATTTGACCTTTCTCCTTGGTTGAACTTAGGGTGTCTCACGGAATATTGTGTAACCATCTTTTCTGTCTCTACCGCAGTCTCAACATTAACAGCCTTCTCCACCAGATCGGATAAGCTGTTAAAGTTGCTTCCAGCTAAACGACTTCCAATCTCCGGCTTTAATCCGTACATAAAGTTACGGATCATCGTTCCTTCATCTTCACGTCCATCAAAAACATGTTGCCTCAACCCTGTGAACTCAGAATCATAACTCCTCACTGGCCTATCTCCTTGGACAAGGTTCATAAACTGACGCTCCAACCGATGTTTTGCTTCAGGAGGAAAGTACTTCCTTTCGAACTCTCCCTTGAATGATTCCCATGATGTTATAGTGTGTCCATGCTGCCTCTCTATGCTGTCCCACCATCCGGTTGCATCTCCTTCAAGATAGTACACTGCGATCTTCTTCATATATTCTTTTGGGCACTCCATGGCTTCAAAATTCTTCTCCATCATAGTAATCCACTTGAGAGCTTCAATAGGATCTGATCCTCCCTTGTATCTGTAGGATCCGATATTCTTCATGGTAGATAACAGCTTGGAAACTTCAGGGGTATCAGTACGTGTGCTTCGGTTAGTAAGTGCCTGGGTCATCACGTCGTGCAACAGCTTCAAAGTGTTTTCTGCTCCTTGATCTTGTGGTCTCTCTGTGGCACGGTTCTGATCTGTCCTCGGGTTTGATTGAGCAGATTGATCTTGCTGATGTCTCTGCTCCTGATTACGACTTGGACTAACGCTCGCCAAACTGGCTGCTCGGGTCCTGTTACCATACACCGGAAAAGATCTTGTTCTCTGCAGAGGGCTCCTGTCGTGTCCAAACATTTCACTAACGCCATTTCCATTCTCTTGCTCTGATCTGTAACCCAATCCTCTCCCTGTTGAGACCCTACCCTCTCCCCAAATCCGATCTCGTCCATCATCACCTATCCCGCGATTAGCCATCTGCACACACATAAAAGGGTAAGTCCTATTCCTATTTAAACCTAATGCGGGAAGCGGCTGGTTTCCTAAAACATCTTTTTGCGACTCTTTTGACTCGATAAAACATTGAAAACACTTGTGTCACGCATGGACGAAACCATGCTCTGATACCACCTCTGTAACACCCCCGAACCGTTCTAGGTATAGGTCGAACCACCGGCCAACAATCAAATAAGAACATGACCGACGGCTGACTTTCTACCAAGGTCCGAGAGCGCTACATGACGGGCTAGGGGCGTTCCAGCCTTGTCACAAAAAGTGCAATTCGTGACTTGGCCAGTTCGCCCGCTAACACGTCCCGTCAGATCGAAGCCTAAGGCTTCTCAACCCGTACTCCGACCTGGCGTTGTGTTAGCTTGGACAAAGCTAATATCAGAAACAACAAGGCATTTACATAAAACATCGATTTATTTATCTTATATCATATTCGGTTCACAACACACAAAATATTATAAGCGTAGTGGCATGCCATCGAGCAAAAGATACATACTTATGGTCTGAAAACGTCGTAAGCAAAAAGATGCAAAATCTACACCAGCCCGCCTAGCTTCCCGCGACCGCTACAAACTACTGGTCACCTGAAAACAACAACGAGTGAGGGGTGAGTAATCTAGTATTACTCAGTGAGTTACAATCCCCAACTAAACAAATACAACCCCTCGCTATCCCACCCCAAACAATCTAAAGCGAGAGGTTCACCTAAAAGCATATCAGAAATAGCAGCAATAATATAACCGAAATCTAAAACCCGTAGTAAAATAATACGAGTAAAATATCGATACTATAATATAGTCTTTGTAAATCGATATCCCAATAAACTAGGGTTTACCAAATCCCTTTATAAATTATATAACTATAACTCGGGCCCCGGTGACGTTAGGTTCCTCCTTCACTATCGGCAATATCCTAACTTCCCACCACACAGGCCAGGAAGAAGGAACTTTCAACCGACCGCGGCCCACAGTCCATCGGGTCACCGCGGGACAGCCCACAGTCCATCGGGTCACTGCCACATTACACCGTCGTGTAATCACTCAGCCCTAGGCCATGACCCCGTCTCTCTGAGTCTTCCCGATCCAGCGAATAAGGGGTTTCCTTGAACCCGCTGGGTACGAGGTCTGAAGGAACACTAACTCACCCCTACACATGCCTAGCAATGTGGGTTACACAATGCTGTCGGCCAATACAAAACAAATACCAAAACCCGGTAATATAACCAAGGTTTCACACAATCACCACAACCAAACACAATCAAATATATTCTAGAATCTAGCATAAAGACTAATTTCAGAATATCTAACTATCCACAACCTAGCGATATCATTTAAGCAATCAGAAATTGCTAACCAATCAACCTAACCATTAGCATGCTACTACGATTCTCAATTAGTAACTAAGCATGCTACTAACTCAATCAATCTAACCATTACTATCAACTAATCAAACCATTACTCAGTTTAGACCTGGCCTCCTGCCATGATCCAACTTCCAAGTAATGGGAACCTGCATAAAAACAGCTTAGCAAACAATTGATTATAACTCACTGTTTTCGGTTGACCGTGGCCTTGACCCCGAACCCGTCTTCTGCGTTCCGAACCCTTTCTTGACCTTCACAAGTAGACCCACTTCTGAACTGATCTTGAGTCGAGCAGAACCTCTCTTAGATGTAGACTCGAATCGAGCAGAATAACTGTTCTCGAAAACTGCCGAAAAAGACTTGAAAATGATCGAAACTCGAACTTTCTTTCTCTCTCACGTTTTCTCTGAGTTTCAGGTTTGCTGGATGGTTTGAAATGAGCTGGGGTCGTGGGGTTTATATAGGATTCAACAACCAATCAGAAACAAGCCGTGTGGCAGCCCGTGTGTCGCTTCGCATGGCTCCGGACGCATGCGTCGCGACACCTCGTGCTCCACATGTCTGATGGCATGACCAGGATGTCCTGCAGAGTGACACCATGCCATCCAGATGTCTCATCCACGTCCTGAAATCATCCAGTTTGACACTCAGCGCACACATGTCGCTCAGCATGCTCCGTTCGCAGGTTTCGCGGCACCTCGTGCTTCTGGGTGTCAATCAGCATGCTGTGCTCTCCTGGGCTTCAACACCTCCTGCTTCCCTTGCCACATACCATGCCAGGAAGGTTAGATCACGTCCTTATCTCACAGATAAGGCCACCTCGAGCTTCTCGGTCCGTTCGACTGATTTCGACCCTTCCGGTGAATTTTCGTCCCGTGATCAGTCCCGAATATTTTTCTACACCCGTTCTGATGAGATAAATATTTTTAATAAACTCCAAGTGATCCTGACCTTGACGGAAAAATATTTCCCGAGCCTCCGGCTTCCTCGAAAAATCGATAATACCGAAATTAGGGTTTTCGCCCAACTTCGGGTTTTCCCGTCATGCTTCGATCCCGTCGTGCTTACTTCCCGTCGTGCTTACTTCCCGTCCTGCTTCCAACTTATAATATCTCCCAAATGATATTTTATTGATAGATACAAAGTTTTGGAGAAAACTTCGTTGCTAAGAAAACGTCGGGTTCTGAAACGTCGAGCTTCTAAACCGTCGTGCTTCCAAAAATGTTATGCTTCCAAAACATCCTTCTGATAAACCTAACACTTTTCTAAACATTGTCCAGCAGGTTAAGGTTCACTCATGATCAATTCTTCGACCATCCATTGCCCGCGGTACGACCACTAAATAATAATACTTCTACACCTGCTCTCCCCAATGAAGCGGTCCCTGCGCTACCTCCACCACAAGAACGAGTGATCCACGTCATCTCCGGAGGATCAGAAGTAAGCGGGATCAGCAGCGCCGCAGCCAAACGAAGTACTCGCAACGCTAGAAACGGTCAGCAGACCGAGACTCCCAAGCGCCCACTCTTGGGAACGGATGAAATCAGCTTCACTGCGAGGGAGCAGGAACAAGTCCTTGCTCCCCATCATTACGCCCTCGTTATCTCGCTTGTTATAGCCAACTGTCTAGTTAAACGAATATTGGTGGACAATGGCAGCTCCAGCAACATTATCTTCCACTCAGCCTATATGGATCTAGGGCTAGACCCTAAAACATTAACCAAAAAAGCAGTCCCGCTCGTAGGGTTTAGCGGAGAGGTGAAGCAAACCGAGGGCGAAGTCCTTCTCCCAGTCTACACCGAGGGAATAAACCAGACCACCAAGTTCCTGGTAGTCGACTGTCCATCGTCTTACAACGTAATACTAGGGAGGTCCTGGATTCACGACATGGGAGCCGTACCATCAACCCGCCACCAACTGGTAAAATTTCCTACCCCCTGGGGCGTGAAGGTCATTAGAGGGGATCAAGAGAATTCTAGATCCTGCTATCAAACCACCCTGAAGGGAAGGACCCAAGCTTTATAGCAATTACAGAAGCAGCCTCTCGTTCCTCACGCCGAAGAACCGAGGTTGAAGACATGGACGAAGTCCCCCTGATAGAAGGAAACCCAGAGCGGAACCTCAAGATAGGCTCCAAGCTGCCCAAGGATCTGAGACGGAGGCTGATCGATTTCTTAAGATCTAATTCCGATTGCTTCGCATGGTCCCACGAAGACATGCCCGGAATCGACCCCAGCGTCATCATGCATCAGCTCCAAGTGAATCCCGAGCACCCTCCTGTTAGACAAAAGAGAAGGAAGTTCGTCCCCGAAAGGGACGAAATCATTAACGAAGAGGTCAAGAACCTGCTCGACGCAGGGTTCATAAGAGAAGTGCAATATCCCGACTGGCTCGCCAATGTGGTGGTTGTGAAAAAGAAAAATGGAAAATGGAGGGTCTGCATCGATTTCACGGACCTCAATAAGTCCTGCCCGAAGGATCCATTCCCCTTGCCTCATATAGACAAGCTAGTGGATGCCACCGCTGGGCACCAACTAATGAGCTTCATGGACGCCTTCTCGGGATACAACCAAATCCTGATGCATCCCGACGACCAAGAAAAGACCTCCTTTATGACTTCTAGGGGCATCTACTGCTATAAGGTCATGCCATTTAGTCTGAAGAATGCTGGATCCACCTATCAGAGGCTGGTCAACACGATGTTTGCCGATCAGATAGGTCAAACCATGGAAGTCTACATCGACGACATGCTGGTAAAATCTCTGGACTCGGAGGACCATATCTCACATCTCCAGCAAGCGTTCACCACCCTGAGGAAATACAACATGAAACTTAACCCCTCTAAATGTTCCTTTGGAGTAAGCTCCGGGAAATTCCTGGGATACATAGTCACTCACAGGGGCATAAAAGCAAATCCGGAGCAGATAAGGGCCATCCAGGCGATTCCTCCCCCACGGAACGTCAAAGATATTCAAAAACTCACGGGAAGAATGGCAGCCCTCAGCAGATTCATCTCCAGGCTTTCTGACAAGTCCCATGCCTTTTTCGAAACACTAAAGAACCCTAAGGACTTTCAATGGACAGAGAAGTGCGAAACCGCATTATCCGACCTCAAGGCCTATCTCACTACTCCACCACTCCTGTCCAAACCTCTAGAAGGGGAAACCCTACTGCTTTACCTCGCCGTGTCCGAACATGCAGTTAGCACGGTCCTCGTAAGGGAGGAGGAAAGAAGGCAGCATCCCATATACTACGTCAGTAAATCCATGCTAGACGCAGAAACTCGCTGCAGCCAGCTAGAGAAACTAGCCCTCGCCCTAGTGGTCGCGGCCCGGAAGTTACGTCCCTACTTCCAGTCCCACCAAGTCGTGGTAGTCACCTCCTTCTCTATCAAATCAGTCCTTCATAAACCCGAGGTATCAGGACGATTGGCGAAATGGGCCGTGGAATTAGGAGAATACGACGTGATCTTCAGCCCAGCTGCCGCTATCAAGTCCCAAGTCCTAGCTGATTTCGTGGCCGAGTTCTCTCCCTCTGTGCTTCCAGACCCAGGTCTAGAAACTACTCTCCAAGGAAAAGAAGCGGAAGAAGGTCAATGGACCCTGCACGTGGATGGCTCCAGCAATATAAGAGGCGCAGGGGTAGGACTGGTCCTGACCTCCCCTACGGGAGAATCGGCCTCAAGGGCTGTACGCTGTAACTTCAAAGCAACGAACAACGAGGCAGAATACGAAGCTTTAATAGCAGGCCTAGAACTAGCCAAGGAAATGGGAGTAAAAGACATCCAGGTTTTCTGTGATTCGCAGCTCATCATCAGTCAAGCTCAAGGGGATTATCAAGCCAAGGACCCTAGCATGATCAGGTATCTATCTGTGGCCAAACGTCTTCTAGACCAATTCGCAAGCTATAAGCTTACCCAAATACCTAGGGAACATAACTCCCAAGCCGATGCTCTAGCAAACCTGGGTTCCGCATTAGAAACCAAGGAACATATGAGTATTCCGTTGTTGGTCCTGCAATGGCCAGCAACCCAGAAAGAGGTTGAACCGGAAGAAGTGACGGTAGTAGACGAAGGAGAAACCTGGATGACCCATATCACCGACTACCTAAGAAACGACGTCCTACCCGAAAACCGAGAGGAGAGCCGAAAGATCAAGAGACAAGCGGCCAGATACTGCATTTCGGAGGGAAAACTATATAGAAGGTCCTTCTCAGGACCCTACCTACGATGTCTATCCCCTAGAGAAGCCACACGAATATTGGAGGAACTCCATGATGGGGAATGCGGTTCACACTCCAGCGGACGGAGCCTGGTTCTCAGGGCGAGAAGGGCTGGTTATTACTGGCCTACCATGGCAAAGGACTCCCTCAAACAGGCCAAAACATGTAGCCAATGCCAGAAGTACGCCCCAATCTCTAACTTACCACCAGAGAACCTGAAGTCCTTAAGTTCCCCATGGCCCTTTCGTAAATGGGGCATGGACATCGTGGGGAAATTCCCAATGGCGCCGGGGCAGAAGGTCTTCCTCCTAGTAATGACCGATTACTTCACGAAGTGGGTAGAAGCCAAAGCCTTGGCAAAAATCACAGACCTCCAGATCAGGAAATTCATCTGGACAAACATAATAACCCGCTTCGGAGCACCACAGGAAATTGTCACCGACAATGGACCCCAATTCACCAGCAGCGACTTCTAGGACTTTTGTAAAGATTGGGATATCAAACTCTCATATTCAGCACCAAGGCACCCGCAATCAAACGGACAAGCAGAGTCAACCAAAAAAATGGTGGTGAACATGCTCAAAAAGCGGTTGGAAAAGGCTCACGGGCGATGGGCAGAAGAGTTACACGGAGTCCTCTGGGCCTACCGAACAACTCCAAAGACAGCTACCCAAGAAACCCCTTTCTCACTCGTCTACGGCACCGAGTCAGCAATACCAACCGAGGTACATGTCAAGACCACAATCTCCAACATCCTAACCCCCAAGGAAAACGACGAGCTGATGTACCTAAGCCTAGACCTCCTAGACGAAAAAAGGGAAGCAGCCCGCCTAAGGAACGCGTCGTACCAAATAAAGGTAGCTAAGAGCTACAACATGAAGGTGAGATCCAGAACCTTCCAAGAAGGGGACTGGATCCTAAGGCGAGTCTGTAACCACACAAAAGACAAATCAGCCGGAAAACTCGCCCCCGGATGGGAAGGGCCCTATCAGGTAATAGGGGTGCAAGGGGCAGGAGCCTACAAGCTGCAAGACAACACAGGCAAGGTACAACCCAACTGCTGGAACGCCTTGCACCTCAAATCCTATCATTTCTAAAGGCAAGATCTTCGGATCGAGCTCTATATATACTATTATATATTTAAGTATTTTGGTTTTCCTACTCCTATGTATAACGAGAACGTCTTCGGACTAGGCTTATAAAATACATTTGGTTTCGACTAAAGGGAGTTAAGAAAACACCAATATACTTAAAGGGGCATATTAGCTGGATCAAGGACCTTCGGGACCTCAGATCTTAGCTAGCCCCCTAGCTGGTGAGGCTACTCACCATAGGTACAGACAGATATGGAAGGGGTCTGATCAGCCCTGAGCCGATGTCTGTGCGATAGGGCCCCGCGTAAAGGCCTATAGCCAAGAGTTATGCAGGGACCACGTACTAGTGCCACTCAAACCCTCGTGAAATACGCTGTAAGCTAAACGCACGCTGGGGGCATGACGTACACAGCCAAGTACTGTAATCAGATTCTGGCGGCTGATATGCAGGGAGCAAAGTGCAAATAACCGGTTAAGCACAAACAATTTAATACCTATCCAGACGTGGAAGGTAGTGTGTCTGGGTTGACAGAACCTTGCGGGGGGACCCACCCCAGACCACAATAAGTCTGAGAGTGACCTTTCTGTAGAAAGGTAGAGTGCAGCATTGAGAATTTCGAGAATGGCCTATGCCCACGGGTAGCACAGTGCGAATTCTCAATTTAGATCGAGAGTGGCTCGCCTCCGGGCAGCAGAGAGCGATCAAAAAGACTCCCCAAAAGCATAAAAGTCCAGAGACCTTCGGGTCCAAAGACCTTCGGGTCCAAAGACCTTCGGGTCCAGAGACCTTCGGGTCCAGAGACCTTCGGGTCCAGAGACCTTCGGGTCCAGAGACCTTCGGGTCCAGAGACCTTCGGGTCCAAAGACCTTCGGGTCCAGAGACCTTCGGCCAGAGACCTTCGGCCAGAGACCTTCGGCCAGAGACCTTCGGGTCCAAACACCTTCGGGTCCAAAGACCTTCAGGTCCAAAGACCTCCGGGTCCAAAGACCTCCGGGTCCAAAGACCTCCGGGTCCAAAGACCTCCGGGTCCAAAGACCTCCGGGTCCAAAGACCTCCGGGTCCAAAGACCTTCCGGGTCCAAAGACCTACCTCCGGGTCCAAAGACCGACCTCCGGGTCCAAAGACCTCCGGGTCCAAAGACCTCCGGGTCCAAAGACCTCCGGGTCCAAAGACCTCCGGGTCCAAAGACCTCCGGGTCCAAAGACCTCCGGGTCCAAAGACCTCCGGGTCCAAAGACCTCCGGGTCCAAAGACCTCCGGGTCCAAAGACCTCCGGGTCCAAAGACCTCCGGGTCCAAAGACCTCCGGGTCCAAAGACCTCCGGGTCCAAAGACCTCCGGGTCCAAAGACCTCCGGGTCCAAAGACCTCCGGGTCCAAAGACCTCCGGGTCCAAAGACCTCCGGGTCCAAAGACCTCCGGGTCCAAAGACCTCCGGGTCCAAAGACCTCCGGGTCCAAAGACCTCCGGGTCCAAAGACCTCCGGGTCCAAAGACCTCCGGGTCCAAAGACCTCCGGGTCCAAAGACCTCCGGGTCCAAAGACCTCCGGGTCCAAAGACCTCCGGGTCCAAAGACCTCCGGGTCCAAAGTCCTCCGGGTCCAAAGTCCTCCGGGTCCAAAGACCTCCGGGTCCAAAGACCTCCGGGTCCAAAGACCTCCGGGTCCAAAGACCTCCGGGTCCAAAGACCTCCGGGTCCAAAGACCTCCGGGTCCAAAGACCTCCGGGTCCAAAGACCTCCGGGTCCAAAGACCTCCGGGTCCAAAGACCTCCGGGTCCAAAGACCTCCGGGTCCAAAGACCTCCGGGTCCAAAGACCTCCGGGTCCAAAGACCTCCGGGTCCAAAGACCTCCGGGTCCAAAGACCTCCGGGTCCAAAGACCTCCGGGTCCAAAGACCTCCGGGTCCAAAGACCTCCGGGTCCAAAGACCTCCGGGTCCAAAGACCTCCGGGTCCAAAGACCTCCGGGTCCAAAGACCTCCGGGTCCAAAGACCTCCGGGTCCAAAGACCTCCGGGTCCAAAGACCTCCGGGTCCAAAGACCTCCGGGTCCAAAGACCTCCGGGTCCAAAGACCTCCGGGTCCAAAGACCTCCGAGTCCAAAGACCTCCGGGTCCAAAGACCTCCGGGTCCAAAGACCTCCGGGTCCAAAGACCTCCGGGTCCAAAGACCTCCGGGTCCAAAGACCTCCGGGTCCAAAGACCTCCGGGTCCAAAGACCTCCGGGTCCAAAGACCTCCGGGTCCAAAGACCTCCGGGTCCAAAGACCTCCGGATCCAAAGACCTCCGGGTCCAAAGACCTCCGGGTCCAAAGACCTCCGGGTCCAAAGACCTCCGGGTCCAAAGACCTCCGGGTCCAAAGACCTCCGGGTCCAAAGACCTCCGGGTCCAAAGACCTCCGGGTCCAAAGACCTCCGGGTCCAAAGACCTCCGGGTCCAAAGACCTCCGGGTCCAAAGACCTCCGGGTCCAAAGACCTCCGGGTCCAAAGACCTCCGGGTCCAAAGACCTCCGGGTCCAATGACCTCCGGGTCCAATGACCTTCGGGTCCGAAGAACCTCAAGGTTCCCAGGACCTAAGGGTCCGAAGAACCTCTAGGTTCCCAAGGCCTAAGGGCCCAAAAGAACCTCAAGGTTCCCAAGACCTAAGGGTCCGAAGAACCTCTAGGTTCCCAAGGCCTAAAGGCCCAAAGAACCTCAAGGTTCCAAAGACCTTCGGGTCCGAAGAACCTCCAGGTTCGCAAGGTCTAAGGGCCCAAAGAACCTCAAGGTTCCAAAGACCTTCGGGTCCAAAGAACCTCAAGGTTCCAAAGACCTAAGGGTCCAAAGAACCTCAAGGTTCCCAAGACCTAAGGGTCCGAAGAACCTCTAGGTTCCCAAGACCTAAGGGTCCGAAGAACCCCTAGGTTCCCAAGGCCTAAGGGTCCAAAGAACCCCAAAGTTCCAAAGACCTAAGGATCCAAAGAACCTCAAGGTTCCTAAGGCCCCAGGGCCCAAATAAAGAAACTCGAAGGACCTAGACCTTGGAAATCCCCAAGTTCGAAGCAACAAGAACTTAAGGGTTCAAATCAGATCGGAACCCATCAGCTCGCGGCAACAATTTCACATCCTCGAAAAACAAAGGTTTTAACAGGATCACAAGATCTAACGCTTCGGCATCTTCGAATCTCCAACCTAATCACTAACAAGACTCGGGTCCTAGACGGTGATTCCTCGTAAGGGTTATGATCGGCCTTCGGCCCATAACCCCAAACCAGCAACCAAGCAAAGCCTCAAGTAACATCTACAGACACATGAAATAGATAAAGGCCACGAAGGGCCATAAGTCTTAAAATAAAAGACCACGAAGGGCCATAGGTCTTAAAACAAAAAAGGCGCGAAGGCCCAAGTCTGGAAATAAAGCCCCGAAGGGCGGAAGTACAACAAACAGCCCATCGGGCTCAAGAGTTCAACAAAAACATGAGAAGAGATTTTAAGCCTCAGGGGCATCAGCTGCATCACCCACGGGAGCAGGAGGGTCCACCTCGGCGGTTTCCTTCACTGGGATAAGTGGCTCATCATCATATGAAGGAGGAGGCAACCCACGAAGCTTAGCCTCAGACTCCTTCACCATCTTGTAGTGCTCGAACTCCACCACGAAGTCCCACTCATCGGTCCGCCCCTTCAGATAGTCCCTCATCACTTCCCAACGAGCAGTCATCTTGGCCCCATTTACGGCCAGCGTCCTCTCATCCTCGAAGAGAGTCTTCTCGTTCTTCAGCTCCTCCAACTCTCCTCTCACCGCATCCAGCTTGGACGTCAGCAGGACATGCTCGGTAGCAGCATTCTCCTCCAGCTCCTGCGATTTCTTCAACCAAAGCTGAAGAGATTTAAGCTCTTTCCCCTGCGCCAAGCCTTTATCTTTCTCCTCGCGAAGCTGAGCCTTCAGAGCTTCAACCTCCTTGAAAGTGTCTTCGTTCACCATGTCCTTAAGATGATGAACCTGAGACATAACCTGCGACGAGCACAATACCACCATTATTATAGCCCACTACGAAGCCAAAACAATAATAAAATACGTCGACATACCTGAAGGAGATCAAACTGGATAGAGCTGATGGCTTTGGGAAGATCATCGGCAGGAAGATTACACACGCTCCCCGGGAAGACCTTGGTAGAAAGATCATCCAGCACCGGCTTCAGGTCCAAGCCAGTGATCGTAGGGGTCGAAGAACGAGTCCTCCTCTTGGAAGCGGTGGGGGCAGGAGTGCTAGATCCTTTGCGCTTAAGACTCCCTGTAATCTGAACGTCATCATCCCTCGAGACGACAATCTCCTTAGGAGCCTTCTTAGCGGAAAGATTCTCCCAAGCCTTCTTGAAAGCATCCATGGAGCCATCCCCTGAAGGTCCAGACATATTCCCTGCTAAGAAGAATCCGAAAGCTCAATAACCAAGTAACGAAGACAAAAAGAAACACTATGAGCTCACCCCAAATGCTGCAGCGACCAAGAACTTCTCGACTCAGAAGGTAAACGACTTGACGACGGTCAACCGGTAGATCAAACACCCGTTCAGCTACCTCTCTCCCTTCTAGCACCGCTGGAACAAATACACCTACAATGGCAAAACAAACAAGTGAATATCAGGATTACGCCCAAAGCCCGTAACTATTCAACCTACCCGCTATGTGCCAAACCGAGGGATAGCCTGGAAGAAGCGCAAAGGCGAACCTCTCCTCCCATTTACCACTAAAAACAGGATGGCTCTTTCTTGCTTTCTTCTCAATCTCCTGTACCAACGCTTTCTTGCCACGAGGACGGAGATAATACTTCCCCTCTGATCCAGGAAGGGTCGAGATGGAGTACGAGTAGAGAACTTTGTTTAGACCCAACATCAAACCCTCCAGATCACTTAGATTCTGGATGGCTATCAAAGTTCTCCAGGCCGGAGGAGTCAGCTGACCCGGGGAGATATCAAAAAACTCTGACAGTTTCGCGATCAATGAAGGGACTCGATCACGAAAACCCGACTCGAAGTACGCCTCGTATATCGGGACCTCATCAACTCCGAAGTCAGAAATCCTATCCGTTGGGTCAGGGACGCGAATGATTATGTCCCGAGGAAGGTCATACTTCCTTCTCCACCCCGCTACGTCCTCCTCCTTAATCGACGAGAACGGACCCAGCGATGAAGATCTACCAACTCGACCTCAGGTGACGGCATCCCCAACTTCAACAACATGGGATCCCATCGTCTCGGCCACAGGAGATTGAGAAGAGGAAGTCCTAGACCTAGCTACGGGAGAGGTTTCTAAGGCTTTGCTAGGGGACTCAGTCGACATTTTTAATAAGAAAAGGAGGAAGAGAGACGGCTACCTGTGAAAAATAGGAAGAATCTCCGGAAGAGGAAGCCGCCGAGAAAAAAGCTCTAGAGAAGGCAAAGATGAAATGGAGAAGAAGCTTGGTTCCGATCAAAGAAAAAGGAAGAAACCCTAGTTGGAAATCCACGCGCCTCGATCGTCTCGCCACGCGCACGAATGAGCGCCAAACGGAGAAGCTGAAACGATAATGGGCCTCCCCCCAAAACAGCCCATCTGGGGCTGAATGATTTCCGCCAAAAGGCCTGAAAGCTTGACATCCTCAAAGCAAACCACCTTCTTCAAATCCACGAACGATGGGCCCAAAATGATTCCACGATTCCGTTCAGATTCCAAACCCTTCTCCTGCTGGAAGAAATGGCATCAAAACTCGAGGCTACATATTATCCCTCGATCCCTACAAAGCAATCAAGGAATAAGGGGCAAACTGTTGGGGAAAAATATCCAAGGCTAGAGTTTCCTCCAGCCTCCGAAGGGGCCTCGACTTCCGGGCCCTCGTTTGGAAAGGACCCAGGGTCCCTCCTCAACTTAGAGGACCCATTTTCACCAGATGGCACCAGGGCCCGATCTCCATTCGACAAGTACCCAGGGTCCAACCCCTGTATCGAGGAACCAAGGCCCAATCCTTGCCGTGAGGATCAAGGAACCATTCCTCCGCATGAATATGGAAATTTCCCAAATCAAGGGGAAACTAACATATTCCCGAATATTGGAGAAGCCGCCCAAGATTGACCGACTTACATCAACTATAAAAGGGGAACCCAAACCCTAGAACAAGGGATCGACACTTTGGGGCTTAGAGATTATAGAGTTAGGCTAGAAAACTAGGGTTTATACACCCAATACGTTGTAACGCCCAAAAACACTCAATAATACATCTCTCTGCCTCAATTTCTCTTCTAAAAACATACGTACAAACATAAATCTTGATAGTCTTCCAGTGTTCCATAGTACTAAAACGACCCTACACAAAAATATCACAACAAGGCGCCCGGCGCCTAGAGGCAGCACGGGCGCTAGGCGCCCGGCGCCTAGAGGCAGCACGGGCGCTAGGCGCCCGGAACCTAGAGGCAGCACGGGCGCTAGGCGCTCGGCACCTAGAGGCAGCACGTGCGTCTCGGCGAGGGCTTCGATTTGATATCTTGCTCGTTTTCTGGATCCTCACGGTTTGAGAGAACAGGCTCTTTGAAGTTTCAAGGCTGATTCTTTGTCGTTCGGCCTGTCCAAACTTAGATTACTTCCCGTTTCTTCCGTATACTTTCGTATGGCCGTGTCATCTCAGCTACGGACCTAATGTCTCTCGGTTCGTCTTGATTGTATCATCGAAGTTTTTACGACTAAATCTGAGTTGGTTTTCTCGTAAAGTTTATCGTGTAAAACAAGGACGATCGACTTTAACATAGGTTCTTTAAGCTATACGACTTGTCTTGCTTTCGACGCTTGTTTTATGGAAAGTCCGCGCATGATAAATAGTTTTAGCCGTTGATTTCGAGAGAACCGTTTTTGACCCCAACATTTGAAGAGGTGTATGGATCCATTGGCGGTTTGAAGGATGTCTCCTATATCCTTCTTTGTTATTGGGATGATTCTCCCATCCATTGCTCGTGCATTGCCTTATGGATCTCTGAAAATACCAAACTCATCCGGAGTTAGATAACCAAAATCAATATTATTTATTTGTACATCGGATGGTGTAGTGGTCGTATCGGGCGATGCTGTATCAGGTGCATCGGTCGATGTGAGTTGACGGTTGTCGATCGATTGTTGTTGGAACATATCGGTCGATGGGACTTCCTCAGGTTGAATTGCATATTGTAGTGGAATTGCCTCTACTGCAAAACTCTCATTGTAGTCGCTTGCCCAACTTCCAATTGAGTAGTCTCCGTCTCTTATATCCTTAGATGGTGTGTATATGGATATAAAGTCGATAGGATCGCTTGATGGTTCATAGGGTCGTTTGAGCGATCGTCTTGGTTGCATATCGGTCGATGAAGGCTTGCTTACATCGGTCGATGCGTTGAATCTGAAGGTGTGGGAAGGGTGTCCATCTTCTTCTTCATGAATGAATCTGTACTCTGTAGCTCGTTCTTCCACGTAATCTTCATCGTATTCCTCCTCTAGAGGTATGTAGTCGTCCGGTTCTGATGTAGCTGGCTTAAAATCGGGTGTTGATGCTAGGGTTTCAGCGTTGTTCCTCCAAAAGGGCTATCTATCGATCGATGTGGTGGTAGCTACGTCGGTCGATGTGTTCGTACTAGTATCGGGCGATGGGATGTTGCTCTCTTCGGTCGATGTAACCGGATTGGTATCGTATTCAGCCATGGAATCGTACTCATGGGAACAGAAACAAGCTGCTACGACTTTTGTGCTCTCCTTAGCTGGTGGCTTGATGACCTGGACGGGATCATAGAGGGTGGTGGGACTAATTAGGGTTAGGCAGAGCTTGTTGAACTTTAGGACACAAACGGCTCCGACGGTGGCTAGGAAAGCTTTTCCAAGTAGTAGTGATGTTTTGAAGTTAAGCTTGACATCCAGGACGTGAAAGTCTGTTGGGATGATGGCATCTCCAATCTGTACCTCAAGATTTCGAATTATGCCTCCAGAGTTCTGTTGAGAACAATCCACAAAGATGAATGTCTCATCAGTAGGCTCTATCTTCAGACGTAGGTGGTCTGCCATGATCTTAGGTATGATGCTGACTCCTGATCCTGTATCACATAAGGCACGAGGGAATTCAATGCCCCAGATGGAACATGGTACTGTGAACTTCCCTGGATCGCTCCTCTTTAGTAGTGTGATCCTCTTCTTCATGCTGTCACGAACTTGGTGAAACATCCTCATGATGTCTTCTTCTGTCTCCTTGGTCTCTCTGAAGAACATCCACAATCTATGAGAAAAGTAGGCTTCTTCAAAGGGTTTCTCTGCAGGGATCCTTAGAACACGTTTCCTGAAGTTTTCCATCTCTGCTTCATTAGCTCCCCTTTTAAGGTGCTTTGCAATCTTCTCTTTCTTTTTTCGTAAGACTCTTCCTAGGTTTTCCTTTTCTGGTTCCATGGGTTCAATGATGTCCGTGGTTTTCTTCAATATGGCTGTAGGAAGGGATTTGGAAAGTTTGGACTGCTCCCGGAGTGCATTAAGTCGTGCTACATCGATTTTGGGTAGTTGCACTCGGTGGTGTGGGATAGTATATCGATCGATGGCTACTGCTGTGTGTCGGTCGATATCGGTGTCTCCAGATCGGTCGATGAAAAGGTCTCTGTATCGATCGATGGGGTCTGAAGATCGGTTGACGTCCATACCGGTGGGTGGTCGTGGGTGTTTGGCTGCAAAGGCTTCGTGTGACATGATTTTGATTGAATTGCACTCGTTGGAGGGTTCCTCGAAGTCTATCGATCGATACTCGTCAAAGTTTATCGATCGCTTTGCTTTTGGTGATATCGATCGATATCGTGCCGATGATGTCGATCGATATGAGTCAGATCCGGCTTCGGGCGAGGCTTCCTCTGTCGATTTTTGCAGCTTATCCTGGGGAACTTCATCCCAGAAATCATCATCTATGATGGCATTGATGTGGTGGTGGGTAGTAGGCTCTCCTGGTGCTCTTGCTAAGGCTTCTTGTTTCTTCAAAGCCTCTCCTGTCTGAACTACTTGAGTTTCCACTTTCTTCACATAGGTATTCAAAGTATCAAGCTGAATTTAGAGTGGTGTAGACAGAGTCAATCTTCCCATTGAAATCCACCTGGAGCTTCTGTTGTGTTTGTAGAACTCTTTCCAGCATTTCTTCTAGCTTGCTTTCCTGGGTGGGTGGGGGTGGATTGGTGTAGAATGAGTTTCCGTAACTCCTGTTGTTGTTGGGGTTGCTGCTGTTGTAGGAAGGTTTCTGTGGACTGTAGTTGCTCCTCTGTCCTGAGAAGTTTATGTTTCCTCCCTGGTTTCCAGATCTCTGAAATCCAGCTCCACTGATCCAATTCACATCTTCGTCTACTTGATCCTCTGCGGTTTCTGCATCCTCAACTGAGCAAATCTGCTTGTTAAGCAGCTTCTGAACATTATCCAGCTGTGATTGAAATTCACTAATCTGTTCCTTCCCAAGGAATGAGACAGATTTTGCTTTGACGATGTTCTTCGTACTGTTGCTTGAAGCCAAGTTATCAATTAACTTCACAGCGTCATGTGGATTCCTTGTGCTGAAATTTCCTTCACTAGCAGTGTCCAGAGCCATTTGATACTTTAGAGCGATGCCTCTGTAGAAGGTGCAGAGTAGTTGTACGTTGTTGTATCCATGATGTGGGCAGTCGCGCTGGTAGGACTTGAATCTGTTCCAGGTATCCTTGAAAGATTCTCCAGGTTCTTGAGTAAATGTAGCAATTTTTCTCCTCCAGTCTTCAGCACGTGACTCATCAAAGAAGTTACGCAGGAATGCGTTTTTGATGTCCTTCCAGGTAGTGAGAGAACCTGGTGGTAGTTGTCGCAGCCACTGCAAAGCTTCTCCTGATAGAGAGTATTTGAAAAGCTTTCAGAAAAGATAGTCTTCAGGGACTCCGTTGTCTTTGATGGAAGATATAATATCTACGTATCTCTCTTGATGATCCATAGGATGCTCATGAGATAACCCACAGAAGGGTATCTGTCCTACGAGACCGTAGTACTGCCGCTTGAGCTCGAAATCTCCTCTCTGAATAGCAGGAGGGCGGATGGCGGATCTGTTGGTGTAGAACTGATCTGGACGGTTGTAATCTGCTAGGGTTCTAGCTCCGTTGGCTTCATCTGCAGGTTGGATGAAGTCTGTAGTGTCTTGCTCAGGAATGATTTCCTTTTGAGCATTCAGCTTCTGACCTGCTGCGTTACGCAGGTGACCATCTTGATCACGCAGGTCTCCATTCTCATCGGTTTTGAGAATAATAGGCGCTACCATGGCTCGTCGGGTAGTATCGATCGATGTAAGGTGATTTATATCAATCGATGTCGGATGAAGTGTATCGGTCGACGGTCGGTTGTCGAGCGATGAAGTGCGGCGAGTATCGGTCGACAGAGAAGGTGTCTCGGTCGACTGTGGTAGAGCAGTATCGGTCGACGAACGAGTGTTGATGTCGATCGATGTCGGTGTATCGGTCGACAAGGTAGGAGTTATGTCGATCGATGTGGAACGTAAGTTCTTGCGGATGCTACGCTCCAAGCTGTGGGGGTCTTCTGAGTACACAAGTTGATGATTCTTGTTGCTTCTGGTATTGCTGGGCATGTACCTGAAAATCAAAAAAAAAATTTTTTTTTTGCGTCAGAAGGTGATTTAGCAGAAATTTAAATAACCTAGACCTAATCAGATTAAATCTAATGGCGATCTTAGCTCCCCGGCAACGGCGCCAAATTTGATCTCACTCAAATTACCCTAGGAGTGAATTACTCTCTCAAATAAGAGGTTCAGATGTAGTACTTAGGGATCGATTTCACGGGGAGCGAATGAACACAAAAGATGTTTAATCCTTAGTGACTAAGCTAGGTTGAAATGGTTTAAATGTAAATTGCAAGTTGTGAGCAATGATTAATTGCTCAAGAGAGTGTTTGAGGGTTGTAATCAATAAGAGAAATAGTTAGATTCAAGGTTACTATTCAGCTAGTTCAGGATTATAATGCTATGGATGTTTTAATGAGTTGCTTGCATATACTAAAGAACTTCGACTCTTTAGATTTGGCTAATAACTATCGTTACTAGTCTCATCTATTGATCTGTCTGCCGACAATATCGATCGATGTTTGACAGCTTGTATCGATCGATATGTGTGTCGTCGATCGATTACTCTATTGGAGTATCGGTCGATATAGCTCTAGATCGAATCGAATATATGTTCACCAAGATCATAGACCGGCTCTCGCTTATCCCTAGAGGATCTTAGCTTATTCAAGATGATGTCAGGAGATTGATTTATGGATTAAATCAATTCCAAGATCATATTCTAGTTAGCCACGCTAGAATAAGCATTAGGGTTCGTCAGGATAATGAGTATACAACTCAACAGTCCATAGTTGGGGCCAATCCCTCATAACTATTTGAACCCTAAATCTAACAATGGAATCTACTCAGACATGACTGAGTGATTCATAGCATCTAGGTAATAATAGAGATTCCTTTAGAAGACCGAACAATCAAGTTCCTCGTGATAACAAATCTCTTTGTATCTTTCTTCTAAACTTAGAATCCTATAACCTTAGATGAGAACAAAATTAAGATGAAAAGAATACTTTATTGATAAGTAAAAAGTACTAGAACAATGATATGTTGTAAAAGCTTACTTTGCCAAAACACATAGGCAAAGGTATAAATATTGAGTACAATTAGGTTAAAAACTCGTCAGGGGCATTATAGTAATATTGAGACATCTTGGGCTTCAAGTCGATTGAGAATATTCTTCCTTCTTCTGCACGCTCGATATCGATCGATGGTACTATGTGTACATCGATCGATGGAGTATCTCGTCGTCATTTCTTCAAATGCGTCATCGATCGATTACACGAAGTGTGTATCGATCGATATGTAACTCTGGATATCGACCTCAATGTCTGATCTTCAAGTCATCTCGGGAAAACTCTCCTTTAAGCTCCAAATGGCACCTAAAACGTCACTTTACTCCAAAATGCCCTTGAACCTGAAAACATACCTAAAAGACTCCAAAACATAGATATATATAGTAAAATCATATAAATACCATGAGTAAAAGTGGGTCAAAATCATGGTATATCAAAAGTCCTTAGGGTTCTTTAGTGTTTCGAAAAAGGCGTGGGACTTGTCAGAAAGACTGGAGATGAATCTGCTGAGGGCTGCCATTCTTCCCGTAAGTTTTTGAATCTCTTTGACGTTCCGTGGGGGAGGAATCGCCTGGATGGCCTTTATTTGATCCGGATTTGCTTCTATGCCCCTGTGGGTGACTATGTATCCCAGGAATTTCCCGGAGCTTACTCCGAAGGAACATTTAGAGGGGTTGAGCTTCATATTGTATTTCCTCAGGGTGGTGAACGCTTGCTGGAGATGTGAGATATGATCTTCCGAGTCAAGAGATTTTACCAGCATGTCGTCGATGTAGACTTCCATGGTCTGGCCTATCTGATCGGCAAACATCGTGTTGACCAGCCTCTGGTAGGTGGATCCAGCATTCTTCAGACCAAACGGCATGACCTTGTAGCAGTAGATGCCCCTAGAAGTCATAAAGGACGTCTTTTCTTGGTCGTCGGGATGCATCAGGATTTGGTTGTATCCCGAGAAGGCGTCCATGAAGCTCATTAGTTGGTGCCCAGCGGTGGCATCCACCAGCTTGTCTATATGAGGCAAGGGGAATGGATCCTTTGGGCAGGACTTGTTGAGGTCCGTGAAATCGATGCAGACTCTCCATTTTCCGTTTTTCTTTTTCACAACCTCCACATTGGCGAGCCAGTCGGGATATTGCACCTCTCTTATGAACCCTGCGTCGAGCAGGTTTTTGACCTCTTCGTTGATGATTTCATCCCTTTCGGGAGCGAACTTCCTTCTCTTTTGTCTAACAGGAGGATGCTTGGGATTCACTTGGAGCTGGTGCATGATGACGTTGGGGTTGATTCCGGGCATGTCTTCGTGGGACCATGCAAAGCAATCGGAGTTAGATCTTAGGAAATCGATCAGCCTCCGTCTCAGATCCTTCGGCAGCTTGGAGCCTATCTTGAGGTTCTGCTCCGGGTTCCCTTCTATTAGGGGGACTTCGTCCATGTCTTCAACCTCGGGTTCTTCGGCATGAGGAATGAGAGGCTGCTTCTGTAATTGCTATAAGGTTTGGGTCCCTCCCTTCAGGGTAGTTTGATAGCAGGACCTAGAATTTTCTTGGTCCCCTCTAATGACCTTCACGCCCCAGGGGGTAGGAAATTTTACCGATTGGTGAAGGGTTGATGGTACGGCTCCCATGTCGTGGATCCAAGGCCTTCCTAGTATTACGTTGTAAGACGACGGACAGTCGACGACCAAGAACTTGGCGGTTTGGTTTATCCCCTCGGCATAGACTAGGAGAAGGACTTCCCCCTCGGTTTGCTTCACCTCTCCGCTAAATCCCACGAGCGGGATCGCTTTCCTGGTTAATGTCTTAGGGTCTAGCCCTAAATCCATATAGGCCGAGTGGAAGATAATGTTGCTGGAGCTGCCATTGTCCACCAATATTCGTTTAACTAAGCAGTTGGCTATAACAAGGGAGATAACGAGGGCGTCATGATGGGGAGCGAGGACTCGTTCCTGCTCCCTCGCAGTTAAGCTGATTTCGTCCGTTCCCAAGAGTGGGCGCTTGGGAATCTCGGTCTCTTGACCGTTCCTAGCATTGCGAGTACTTCTTTTGGCTGCGGCGCAGCTGATCCCGCTTACTTCTGATTCTCCGGAGATGACGTGGATCACTCGTTCTTGTGGCGGAGCTAGCGCAGGGACCACTTCATTGGGGAGAGCGGGGCCCTCTCTGTTAAGGAGATCCTTGGCCTTATCCGAGAGGAACTCCCTTAGATAACCCTTCTTGAGAAGCTCGGCTACTTCCAACCTTAAGGCTATACAGTCCTCCGTGGTATGGCCGTGATCGTTGTGGAACCCACACCATCTTTTAGGGTTCCGGGTAGCATCGGGGGACCTCATTTTAGGTGGCCACTTAACTTGTGGGCCCATCTGCCTCAGGACTCCAATGAGCTCCGGTTTGGATATCGCTAGGTGGGAGATGCTGGGCCAAGTTGAAACCATCATTCCTTCGGACCGAGGTAAGGGGCGATGTTGGTATCTGCCCCTGCTCTGGTTGGCGGATTCCCAGGAAGGTCGGGGTCGGATGGTTTCTTCACGCTCGTCTTTCGAGGGTTTGGAGGACTTCTGATCGTACTTGGAGGAAACCTTGGCCCTGCTCACGACGTCTTCTTCCCACCTTACTTGGGTCCAGGCACGGGATAGTACATCCGCCATGTCTCCGCATCTGTACTTAGTTAACTCATTGTAGAGCTCTCCCTCCGGAAGTAGGCCCTCCTGGTTGAAGCGAGCTATGTAGGAGCGTAGGGATTCGTTTATGTATTGTTGGATCTCGTAGAGGTCATCTGATCTCTTCTCCAGGTGGCGGCTACTAGCGAACTGTTCCACGAACTTGTCGCTGAGGGCGGCGAAGGATGCTATGGACCCCGTGGGGAGGTTGATATACCATTGGAGGGCAGGACCGGTTAGAGTTGACCCGAAGCCCTTGCACATGGTGGCTTCCCTTGCGTCTTTCGGAATAGCCACGGCTACCATGCGTTGCTTATATTGGGCGATGTGGTTGTCAGGATCTCCTGTTCCCTCGTACATCTTGATGCTCGGAAAAGAGAACTTTCGAGGCATCTCGATCGAAGCAATGTCCTTCACGAAAGGTGTGTCGGAGTACGACCAGGGATCACTTTTACGGATGGGGGGAGCTACTCCGGGGAGCCTTTCCACCATGAATTGGATGGTGCCGAATTTTTCGGATACCACCTTCTCTAGGTAAGCGGCTAGAGCTGGATATGAGATCTCGGGATGATCAGGTGAGTACTCTTTGTCCTCTGTATCGGATTCGTCTTCTTCTTCTTCTCGGGTTACGTCTTGAATGTTTTCTTGATCGCGGGTTCGTCGCCGGGCTGCTGAGGCGTTTCCTCGCCGTCGTGCGGGGTGTTGAGCGAAGCCATAGGTCAATCTTTGGTTCTGAACCGTTTTCGTTTGTTCCCTACTGCCCCGAGGGATCGGTTTTCTCGTCTGAGAGCGATGTTCCCGGCTTCCATGGCGTCTAGCTCCTCGACGCTTCGCTGAAGTTGCTTGGAGTGTTCTCCAAGTTGGTCTTTTAGGTATTGAACTTCTTGGACGAGTTCCAGACCTGCAGGTGCAGTTTCCCGAGCCTTGTGAAGATCGGTAATTTGACTCTGAAGGGTTTCGAATCGGCTCAGAAGCTCCTTCTCCTTCGGGGTCAGATCGGCTTGATTGGACTCGTCTTCCGATGCCATCGTCACGTAGTTGAGTTACTCCCCTCCTAGAGTCGTTTTAGTACTACGGAACACTGGAAGCCTAATAGATTTCGTGTATTTGTATGTGTTTAGAGAAGAGAAACTGAGGCAAAGAGATGTATTATTGAGTGATTTTGGGATTACAACGTATTGGGTGTATAAACCCTAGTTCTATCGCCTAACTCTCTAATCTCTAAGCCCCAAAGTGTCGATCCCTTGTTCTAGGGTTTGGGTTCCCCTTTTATAGTTGATGTCAGTCGGTCAATCTTGGGCGGCTTCCGTAATATTCATGAATATATTGCTTTCCCCTTGATTTGGGAAACTTCCATATTCATGCAGAGGATTGTTTCCTTGGTCCTTACGGCAAGGGCTAGGCCTTGGTTCCTCGATACAGGGACTGGACCCTGGATATTTATTAAATGGAGATCGGACCCTGGTGCCACCTGGTGGAGATGGGTTCTTTAAGTCGAGGAGGGACCCTGGGTCCTTTCCAAAAGAGGGCCCGGAAGTCGAGGCCCCTTCGGAGGCTGGAGAAAACTCTAGCTTTGGATATTTTTCCCCAACAAATAACCCGCTTCGGAGCACCTCAGGAAGTTGTCACAGACAATGGACCCGAATTTACCAGCAACGACTTCCAGGACTTCTGCAAAGATTGGGATATCAAACTCTCATATTCAGCACCAAGGCACCCGCAATCAAACAGACAAGCAGAGTCAACCAACAAAACGGTGGTGAACATGCTCAAGAAGCGCTTGGAAAAGGCTCACGGGCGATGGGCAGAAGAGCTACATGGAGTCCTTTGGGCCTACCGGACGACTCCAAAGACAGCTACCCAAGAAACCCCTTTCTCACTCGTCTACGGCACCGAGTCAGCAATACCAACCGAGGTACATGTCAAGACCACGATCTCCAACATCCTAACCCCCAAGGAAAATGACGAGCTGATTTACCTAAGCCTAGACCTCCTAGACGAAAAAAGGGAAGCAGCCCGCCTAAGGAACGCGTCGTACCAAATAAAGGTAGCCAAGAGTTACAACAAGAAGGTGAGATCCAGAACCTTCCAAGAAGGGGACTGGGTCCTAAGGCGAGTCTGTAACCACACAAAAGACAAATCAGCCGGAAAACTCGCCCCCGGATGGGAGGGGCCCTATCAGGTAATAGGGGTGCAAGGGGCAGGAGCCTATAAGCTGCAAGATAGCACAGGCAAGGTACAACCCAACTGCTGGAACGCCTTGCACCTCAAATTCTATCATTTCTAAAGGCAAGATCTTCGGGTCGAGCTCTATATATACCATTATATATTTAAGTATTTTGGTTTTCCTACTCCTATGTATAACGAGAACGTCCTCGGACTAGGCTTATAAAATACATTTGGTTTCGACTAAAGGGAGTTATGGAAACACCAATATACTTAAAGGGGCATATTAGCTGGATCAGGGACCTTTGGGACCTCAGATCTTAGCTAGCCCCCTAGCTGGTGAGGCTACTCACCATAGGTGCAGACAGATATGGAAGGGGTCTGATCAGCCCTGAGCCGATGTCTGTGCGATAGGGCCCCACGTAAAGGCCTATAGCCGAGAATTATGCGGGGACCACGTACTAGTGCCATTCAAACCCTCGTGAAATACGCTGTAAGCTAAACGCACGCTGGGGGCATGACGTACACAGCCAAGTACTGTAATCAGATTCTGGCGGCTGATATGCAGGGAGCAAAGTGCAAATAACCGGTTAAGCACAAACAATTTAATACCTATCCAGACGTGGAAGGTAGTGTGTCTGGGTTGACAGAACCTTGCGGGGGGACCCACCCCAGACCACAATAAGTCTGAGAGTGACCTTTCTGCAGAAAGGTAGAGTGCAGCATTGAGAATTTCGAGAATGGCCTATGTCCACGGGTAGCACAGTGCGATTTCTCAATTTAGATCGAGAGTGGCTCGCCTCCGAGCAGCAGAGAGCGATCAAAAAAGACTCCCCAAAAGCATAAAAGTCCAGAGACCTTCGGGTTCAAAGACCTTCGGGTCCAAAGACCTTCGGGTCCAAAGACCTTCGGGTCCATAGACCTTCGAGTCCAAAGACCTTCGGGTCCAAAGTCCTTCGGGTCCATAGACCTTCGGGTCCATAGACCTTCGGGTCCAAAGACCTTCGGGTCCATAGACCTTTGGGTCCATAGACCTTCGGGTCCATAGACCTTCGGGTCCAGAGACCTAAGGGTCCATAAGACTCAAGGGTCCAAAGAACCTCAAGGTTCCAAAGGCCTAAGGGTCCGTAGACCTAAGAATCCAATGAACCTCAAGGTTCCAAAGACTTAAGGGTCCAAAGAACCCCAAGGTTCCCAAGACCTAAGGGTCCGAAGAACCTCAAGGTTCGCAAGACCTAAGGGTCCGAAGAACCTCAAGGTTCCCAAGACCTAAGGGTCCGAAGAACCTCAAGGTTCCCAAGACCTCAGGGTCCAAAAAACCTCAAGGTTCCCAAGACCTAAAGGTCCAAAGAACCTCAAGGTTCCCAAGACCTAAGGGTCCGAAGAACCTCAAGGTTCCCAAGACCTCAGGGTCCAAAAAACCTCAAGGTTCCCAAGACCTAAGGATCCGAAGAACCTCAAGGTTCCCAAGACCTAAGGGTCCGAAGAACCTCAAGGTTCCCAAGACCTAAGGGTCCGAAGAACCTCAAGGTTCCTAAGACCTAAGGGTCCAGAGAGCCTAAAGGCTCCAACTCCTTCAAGATTTAATGGGTAAGGTCTCCCATGTTCAAAGTAAGGCCTTAGGGCCCAGGTGAGGAACTTAAGGGGCCTAGACCTTGAAAACTTCCGAGTTCGAAGCAACAAGAACCTAAGGATTCAAATCAGATCGGAACTCATCAGCTCAAGACAACGATTTCACATCCTTGAAGACTTGTGTTTTAACAGGATTACGAGATCTAACACGGCTTTATTTTCAGGCCAGAAACAGGCTTCGAATCCCAAGGCAAATCAGGATACAAATTCAAAAAAAAAGAGAATATCCCAGAACAGAACCTGCGATTCGTGAACCAAGGACGTGAACCAAGGATTCGAAATAAGAAACAAAAAAAATGTTATCCACCTGAAGAAGCCCACTCTGAATCTGCCGCACTGCCCCTGAAGAACTTTTGTCCGAGAACAGAACCTGCATCTTGGGAAATACGCTCTCATTCAAATTATTCAAAACCGACGTTAGCCCTCCATGCGAATGTCCGCTCGTTGGTGGTTGTCGACTCGCCGGAGTCGAATCCTCCCTGGACAGTCTGATGAACCTCCGGTTCAGCTACTGGTTTGATGACCGCATCACAGGAGAAGGGTTTGGCGTCTAGGCGAAATGTGGAGTCATTTCGGGGTATGATCACTTGGTCGGAATGGGCCTCAAAGAAAATAAGGATTGCGGCCCGGTCGTGATGGTGCTAGGTTAGCGGAATATTTCAGAGATAATTTTGGAAATTTGCCAAGACTTGTGATTAGCTTCCGAATTCTTTTGCCTTTTCCCTTTTCTTCTTTCCCTTTATGCGCCAAAAAATGGAAAGTCGTTCCATGTATATATTTGGATGCTTCGATGCTTTTAGACGACACGAATTTAGGTCTTCCCCTATCCTCCTTATCGGAAGCACATGTCGAACGCTCCGTCTTTCATGAAATCGTTCCCTACCCCCGGTGTTGGCGGACGTATCAGGCCCCGTCGTTTGTTTGGTGATCCCTTCGATTCCCCAGTCCTAACGCCTAGCGTGGTTTCAGGAACAGATGATGAAAGGGTTCCCATGGCCCCTGCTCGCCCTCGTCGCTTTTGCTCCTTCGACGCTCCGAATGAAGACGAAGATGGCCCGAGGTCCGATATCAAGGAAGGTGATCTGATGGAGATCCGCCGTATATATTCCTTGCCCGGTACGATGGGGATCAGGTGTGCGGGAGAGTTCGAACGAGCTCCTGATGGAGGAAGGGGCGAGATAGCAATCTTTGAGGCTTATTTGGAGGCTGGCTTTAGAGGAGGGATGCCTTCTTTGATCGCGGAAGTGGCGTCATACTTTGGATGTTCCCCTTCACAATTTACGCCTGCTACGTGGCATACTCTGATGGCTATCCAAGTGTTAGGAGAACTCCATAGTATTCCTTTTGGATTGTCTGAAGTCCTGTATTCTTACTCCTTCGTTCTCTTGTCGAGTAAGAAAGGCTTCTACCAAATATGGTCTCGGGATGGTGAACCTTTGGTGGATGAACCTCCTTGGGGCATTCGTGGTAGCTTTCCTTTGAATGATTCCTGGGATAGGAGATATGTGTTTATGAAGGTCGAAGGTGTTCCCAGCTATCCTTGCTTCTGGCGTTCAGTGGGTAAGTTGCTTCTATTTTCCCAGACACGAGTATTGTGCTTGCCGACTTTGGTTTTTTTTTGCAGAGGTGGCCCGACCGATTGTCCAAGCTGGTGAGACTTTGGCGAAGTTGGCGCGAGGAATTCCTAGGCGCTTTCGCTGGATTCCGTTTTTGATGCATCCAATATCGATGCGTCATAGTTGTATTTGGGGTAATGGAATTTCTCTTACTTTTCATTCTGCCCTAGCCGTAGCTTGATGGGGTCTTGGTTTTTCAGGTGGGATCCCTACGGCTTCGATATTGTCAGTGTACGAAGAGTATTGTAGAGCCAGGCCTCAAAGGAGAAGATCTCGCAATTCGTTTCTTCCTGTCCCTTCGGTGATGGCTTCTTTGGCTCCGAGGGATGCTAGCAGGGATCGATTCCCTAGCTTAGATTCATGGTCCCGACCCGAGGAAGAATTCTCGACGTCCATCATCCTGCGCTTACCCCCAACAGTCGCACTCGCCCTACCGGTCACCTCCTGCATAGACAGACCTTTCTTGGCCGAAATCGCATCAGTGGCCCTCCTGAAAGAAGCTACCGGATCCTCTGAATCCTCTTCCATCACACTCACTGATCACAAAACTCACGCGATCAATATGATAATAAAAGACCCGACCAACTTTAAAAAGAAGGAATCACCCCACAGCTTGCTACGGCGCAACACCTCTGGGCTAAGAAGATAAGGTACTAGGCGCCGCTCGAGAGGAATCTGCCTCGCACGAAGAACGTTATCCTTCCCATCGGCCGGAGCAGGACGAGTCCCCTCTGCAAAAGAACCAAAAAGAAATAAGCAAAATTCGACTACAGACAACGAAAGCATTCCTCACCCGTGAAATTCCATCGATAGTAGGATCCAGGAAGGGTCATGAAAATATACTTCTCGAGCCATCTTTTCTCAAAGGCTAGCCCCTTGCGATCGGTCTTTGGCAGCTCCTCAGCTATAGGGAGACCCGCGCGAGGGCGAAGATGGAAGCGTCCCTCGTTGCCATTTATTGGAGCTAAGTGATAAGCAAAGAGAACCTCATTGATCCCCAAAGTCAAATTCTCTTCGTCGCCCAGATTCTGGATCGCCGTGAGAATGCGCCAAGCTGGAGGATTAAGCTGGGACGGCGAAATATGAAAATAGTCGCGTAAACTCGCAACCAACGACGGTACGTCGCCTCTAAAACCCGACTCGAAGAAAGCTTCATAAATAGCGATCTCTTCAGGCATACCGCCAGACGCACCTTCCGACGGCTCAGGAATGCGGAGAGCAACAGAAGAAGGGAGCGCGTACTTTCTCCGGAGGTCGCGTACTTCATCTTCCCCGATTAACGAAGCAGGGCCCACCAGTGGAGATCCGAGTGGTACGAATGGCGTAGACGCTCGAAGATCTTGAGGGCTGCCAGATCTAGACGATCTAGACTCTACCCTCTTCCCCGAATCTCTCGTCTCCGCCATTGTAATAAAAGAGAAGAAGAAAAATCTGAACACAATTCTAGAAGGCTAAGAAGAAGAGGAAGCAATAAAGGCAATCGAAGATCCGAAGCGTATATTTATCAGGAAAAGGAAAGAGCCGTTGGACACTACCTCGGGAAAGCAGCCGAATTCAAAAAAAATCCTACGGTCTCCGAGGCAGGATTTAAAAATCAAATCAGCCCGCTCCCCGGATCTCCCGCGATATCAGCTCCGGAAAAGGAAAGAGAATCCAGATCAGCAAGACTCGTTCAGATCGATTTTTGGAAATTTCAAATCAAAAATATTTCAGATCGTCATACCAGCCAAGTTCTTATGTCTCGGATTCCGGAACCTGATTATGAGAAAAATCCTTCTCCTGCTGGAAGAAATGGCACCAAGACTCAAGACTACATATTATCCCTTGATCCCTACGAAGCAATCAAGGAATAAGGGGCAAACTGTTGGGGAAAAATATCCAAGGCTAGAGGTTTCACCAGCCTCCAAAGGGGCCTCGACTTCCGGGCCCTCGTTTGGAAAGGACCCAGGGTCCCTCCTCGACTTAAAGAACCCATCTCCACCAGGTGGCACCAGGGTCCGATCTCCATTTAATAAGTATCCAGGGTCCGATCCCTGTATCGAGGAACCAAGGCCTAGCCCTTGATTATGGAAGTTTTCTAAACCGAGAGGAAAGAAGTATATCCGCGAATATTATGAAGGCCGCTCAAGATTGACCGACTTTTTTTTTTTTGAATGAATTTTAAATTTATTCATCAAAAAGCCTGGTTACATCAGAGTGTGAACCTATTTTTTACAAAATTATAACTCCAAAATGTAAAAACTCCTATATTCTTGTATGAAACCAAAATTGGAGGACGCCTTCCATGCCTTTCTTTCCCTTGTCTCTCATCAGACTTAATCTGTTTCTTACCCCTTTATCTGTGAGCTTCATAATAGCAGACAGAGCCATTGGCCTTTCACCGTGCCTGATCCTGTTCCTTTCTCTCCAGATAGCATAAACCGCAGCTTGAAATGCATATCTAAAGCAATACACTAGCTTCTTATCTCCCCTTTTATTCGACAGCAAATGCACCAGAGAGGACCAGGATGTTGTGAAAGAGTTGCACAATATACCTCTACTAAGATGACTCCAAAGCTGTGATGCATACGAACACTCAAAAAATAGATGATTTCGAGATTCTGCAACTGCCTTACAAAGAACGCAGGTTGTGTCCACCCCTCTACTCCATTTCGACACTCTATCCATCGTAGAGAGCCTATCCAACATGGCTAGCCACGTTACAAACGCAAGCTTTGGCGTTGCCATGGGGAACCAGATACCCTTCGTCCAGTCCAGTTGAGCATTAGGCCCTCTCAAGAGCTTCCAAGTATCACTGGTTGAGAAGCTCACTTTATAGCCAGCAATACCTTTCCAGTGTCTAGTGTCCCCCCCTTCACTTTGCAGTATTTTTACTCTAGCAGCATCAATCTCATCTTCTACCTCTTTGAGAAGTACAGAGCGATGATTCCTTCTCCTCCTCATATTGGACACAGCTTCATCCAACATCGCATCTCTCCTTATCCCCAAGTCAATGATACCCCTATCACCCAATAAATCCATCAGTACTCCCTTTGAGGACCAGTTATCATACCAAAATGATATGTGCCGACCATTCCCAATTTCAACTCTGTAAAACCTCCTTACTATATCTCTGAGTTTAAGCATCTTCCGCCACATCCAAGAGCCATTTTGAGTATTTGACTTTACTTCCCAAAAGCTTTTCTTCTTTAAGAGATTCATCTTTAACCAACCTCCCCAGAGCGAGTCACCCGCAAGCATTCTCCAGACAAGTTTCAAACCATATACAATATTAACTTCTTTCAATAAACGCAATCCCAAACCTCCCTCTCTTTTGGGTTTGTATATCTCAAACCATGAAACCTTTGCTCCTGAGGTTTTTAAGTCAGGGCCCGACCAGAGAAATGAGGCGCACAGCTGCTCTAGTTCTTTCATACACTTACTAGGAAGTCTGAACACAGAAGCCCAAAAGTTAATCATGCTCACAAGTACTGATTTGATCAGTTGTAGTCTGCCAGCATAGGACAGATGCCTGCACGTCCAGGAGCAAATCCTGCTTCTTACTCTCTCTACCAGCGGAAGATAATCTAGCCTTCGCATGGCCTGAGTCATCAGAGGCAGACCCAAATATCTAACAGGTAGAGTACCCTCAGCAAACGGGAAGTTGACCAGAATTCTTCTTTTTTCCTCCTCTCTAACCCCAGCCATGTAGACTGTGGATTTCTCAATGCTTATCCTCAAACCCGACCATTCTGCAAAATCTCCAAACACTGAGGGAGCTCCCTCAATAGAATCTTTGGTGCCCTCAACAAATACCATCAAATCATCCGCGAAGCATAAATGAGCAAGAGATAGAGAGTGGCACCGGGGATGCAGCTTGGACTTTCCCTCCCTCGCAGCTTTGTCTATCTTATGAGACAGCACATTCATGCATAATACAAAAAGATATGGTGAAAGAGAGCAGCCCTGTCTCAGCTCTCTTCTACTTTGGAAATAACCAGCCAGCTCTCCGTTTACTTGAACTGAAAAAGAAGGAGTTGTGATGCAGAGTTTTACCCAGTGAATGAATCTTGCAGGAAACCCAATTGCTTCCAAACTTAGAAGAACAAAGTCCCACTGCACTGAGTCAAACGCCTTAGATATATCGATCTTCATCAAGCATCGAGCAGAAACACCCTCCTTATGATAATTCTTCACTAGCTCTGAAGCTAAAAGGACATTTTCCATGAGAAGCCTCCCTTTAATAAAAGCTGATTGATTAGCAGATACAATCCGAGGCAGCAACACCTTCAGTCTGTTCGCTATGATCTTTGAAACCACCTTGTAGATCACGTTGCAACAAGCTATAGGCCGAAAATCTCTCATCTCTAGTGAGTCAGTTTTTTTGGGGACCAAAGCCAAAATTGTAGAATTTACACCCTTCGGAAGAAACCCATATCTGAACACCGATTGAACTGCAATGAAGAAATCCGGAGCAACAACTGACCAGGCTAGCTTATAGAATTCGCTGGGGTACCCATCAGGACCTGGGGACTTGTTAGCTGGCATAGCAAACAGAACCTTACGAATCTCCTCACCAGTGACTTCAGCCTCCAATAGTCTACAATCCTCTTCAGAACATTGGAAATCAAGCAACTCCCTTAGTTCCTCTACGTTAGCACCCCTATAATCCTCCGGCACCTGATTGAGAAACTCCGAAAAAAACCCCACTGCTTCATCTTTTATCTCATGTTGCTGCGTGACAGTAGCACCATTTCGACATCTGATTTCTCTTATGGTGTTCTGAGCTTGTCTTGTTTTGATGGCGTTGTGAAACGTGACATTATTTTGATCACCTATCTCCAGCCAGTGTAGCTTCGCACGCTGCTGTAAATAGCTCTCCTCCAGACTAGCAACATGAAGCCAACTCTCATAAGCAGCTGCTTCCTCCTGAACAGCGGCTTCACTTGGATTAGACAGAGTGGTCTTTTGTTTTTCACACAACAACTCATGTGCCTCTTTAGCTCTCTTTGACAGATTACCCAATTTCAGCTTACCCAGCTCACGGATAACTGGCTTAAGAAGCTTTAGTTTCTTAGAAAACCTGAATAAAGCTGACGTTGAGTGAAATAAGCTCGGTGTAGTCTCCCAAAACTCCCTTACCATCGGCAGAAATTCATCCAACTTCCCAATTGCATTCACAAATTTGAATGGCCTTTTGATCTTAACTTCAGGAGGGAAGACTTGAATTTTGCATCTCATGTGGTCTGAACACCCACCCGCTTCAAAAACTGAGTATGCTCTCGTGAACCTTTGCAAAGCAGTTTCATTGATGAGAACCCGATCCAGCTTTTTACAGATAACACCTTCATCCCTCTTGTTACACCAAGTAAAAAGTGGTCCTTGATATCCCATATCTGTGAGTTTACAATGCAACGCCATCCTTTGAAAGTCCCTCATGCCACTAGAGATTCTTCCACAATCCATGAACCCCGAACTTTCATCCCCCTCCAAAATCTCATTAAAATCCCCTACAATCATCCAAGACTTGTTACTGAACATAGCAGAGTCTTGATGATTACACAAATCTTCCCATAGCTCCTTTCTTTCCTCCACAAGGTTCTTAGCATAGACACTTGTGTAGAAAAACTCTTCATGATCCATTATACCAATAGAACAGGTGATAAGCTGACTTGACTTGTAGACAGGTATCACACGAACATCATCTCTCCAAACAAACCAAATTCGACCTCCTTCACTATGCTCATAATTGGTAATATGAGACCAACCTCTAAAAACCTTCTTCAAAATTTCCCCTGACTTTCTCTCCTTCACCCTAGTCTCCAAAATACATCCAAAACTCATGTTGTTGCTCCTAACCCATTCTTCTACAACGGAATGTTTCAAACGTTTATTAAATCCCCGCACATTCCAGAAGAAGCTAGCCATGATTTAGTGTTTTCGGCGAGGCCTTGAGCTCCTCCCTGGATTTACATCCGGAGCCTTTGGCTTCCTACCTCTTCTCGATCCTGCTTTTGTCTCCTCTTGAACCTGCTGATCCAAGATGGCATCCTCCAGTACCTCATCATCCAAATCCTCCTTATCTTCGATATCATTTATTACCACTTCACCTACAGGTAACATCAAACCTTCCACCAACTCTCCTTCTTCAATTTCATCCACACTTAACGCAGAATACTTAGAGGCAGATATCTCTACATCATCTTTCTGAATTTGTGTAAATGAAGATCTTCCTGATTTAGCCGGAGAGACTTTGTGCCACGCACTTGTTCCCTCTACATCACCTTCTCTTTTGTTTTTTCCAACACTCTCAGTATTGATGTTACTCTCTCTCATATTATCCTCCAAACGACTGTCTACAGCTTCTGCCTCCTCTTCTCCACCCTCTTTTATCTTTTCCTTCCCTTCCTCCTTTGAGCTAGAGCCTACCACACCTTGGACTCCGCTCAAGTGACCTCCTTTTTCACCACCAGTTTGTTTTGGTGATTGAGAACCATTTCTACTCTTCTTCCCTTTACCCTTTGTAGCACATACAGCCTCAGTATGTCCCCATTTATCACATAGCTTGAATCTAGAAGGCAACCATGGATAGAAAAATTTGACAGTGAACTGCTTCTCCTCCTTCGTGAAAGTGATTTCCTTTGGAAGAACTTTAGAAACATCAACATTCACAAAGATCTTCGCCTCCTTTAGATTTGTGCAAGCTGTAGTTTCCGGATGTGGTTTCACTGGAACACCCACAGTGCTAGTGATGAAGCTTAGACCCTCCCATGAGTACATATGCAGTGGGACCTTCTCCAAATGAACCCACATGGGAATCGCCTCATCCTTTTGTTCCTCATCCTCTGTAGTTGGAGTCCATTTCGTCACAATCATTGGAACCCCTGCGATGTTCCACATCCCCCGTCTTATAATCTTTTCCCTAGCTTTCGGATTTGAAACCCTGAACCTCATAGTCGTCGGGTTTACTTCATAGACCTCTATCTTCACCGATTGGTCGCCATACTTCTAGATCTTGTTGAGCACTACATGAACTTTCGCAACATGAGGTGCTTGATCCAAAAACTTCCCCACAACAAAATCCTCCCATAGAGGAGTAGAGTTCTCCACAACCTCATTTGGAATCTCAACCACGTTAACTCCATCCCTCGATGAGACTTCTACATCGTATTTCCTCAACTTTTTCTTATCTGTCGCCACTGCAATCCAGCTTTGATCCAACCCTTTTAAGTCACCTCCTGTGATACCCTGCTTCAATACTTCCTCCCGAATGCCCTTACTCCCTGTATCCCCCTCCGGCGGTTCTGAAGAATCCGGCGGAAGAGCCAGATCCATCGCGAAACCCTCGACCAATTTACCCCAAAATCGCCCAAAATATCGCTTTCAAAATCGCCTTAGTAAAACGGTGCAGAGTCGACTATTCATTATATACATATAACAAATAAATAGATTGACCGACTTACATCAACTATAAAAGGGGAACCCAAACCCTATAACAAGGGATCGACACTTTGGGGCTTAGAGATTAGAGAGTTAGGCGATAAAACTAGGGTTTATACACCGAAGACGTTGTAATCCCAAAATCACTCAATAATACATCTCTTTGCCTCAGTTTCTCTTCTCTAAACACATACAAACACACGAAATCTATTAGTCTTCCAGTGTTCCGTAGTACTAAAACGACCCTACACAAAAATATCATAACACCCACAGGTAGCACAGTGCGATTTCTCAATTTAGATCGAGAGTGGCTCGCCTCCGGGCAGCAGAGAGCGATCAAAAAGACTCCCCAAAAGCATAAAAGTCTAGAGACCTTCGGGTCCAAAGACCTTCGGGTCCAAAGACCTTCGGGTCCAAAGACTTTCGGGTCCAAAGACCTTCGGGTCCAAAGACCTTCGGGTCCAAAGACCTTCGGGTCCAAAGACCTTCGGGTCCAAAGACCTTCGGGTCCAAAGACCTTCGGATCCAGAGACCTTCGGGTCCAGAGACCTTCGGGTCCAGAGACCTTCGGGTCCAGAGACCTTCGGGTCCAAAGACCTTCGGGTCCAAAGACCTTCGGGTCCAAAGACTTTCGGGTCCAGAGACCTTCGGGTCCAAAGACCTTCGGGTCCAAAAACCTTCGGGACCAAAGACCTTCGGGTCCAAAGACCTTCTGGTCCAGAGACTTTCGAGTCCAAAGACCTAAGGGTCCAAAAAACCTCAAGGTTCCTAAGACAAAAGGGTCCGAAGAACCTCAAGGTTCCCAAGACCTAAGGGTCCGAAGCACCTCAAGGTTCCTAAGACCTAAGGGTCCGAAGAACCTCAAGGTTCCCAAGACCTAAGGGTCGGAAGGACCTCAAGGTTCCTAAGACCTAAGGGTCCGAAGAACCTCAAGGTTCCAAGACCTAAGGGTCCGAAGAACCTCAAGGTTCCTAAGACCTAAGGGTCCGAAGAACCTCAAGGTTCCCAAGACCTAAGGGTCCAAAGGACCTCAAGGTCCCTAAGACCTAAGGGTCCAGAGAACTTAAAGGCTCATAATCCTTCAAGATTGAATGGGTAAAACTCCCAGGTTCAAAGCAAGGCCTCAGGGCCCATATAAGGAATCTAAGGGAATTAGATCCCAAGGGCTCCCGAGTTCGAGGGGCTAAGAACCTAAAGATCCTCGATCCAGTCATCAGTCGATACTCCAATCCTGGACAACGATTCTCCACAAAATCGATCTCCCCTAGAAGTCATCTAATCAAGCAACTACGGTCAAAAAAAAACCATAAACACCTCTACTAAGGAAGGAGTACAAGGTTCGAAGAAAGAAAAGATGGAATAAAAGCAAAAACCAATAGATATTATTAAGAGTTCTTATTCAGAGGGAAGAAGGCTACTAAAAAATCCAAAGAGAAAGACGACAACATAAAGCAAGAAAAGCATTGAAGAAATATTCAAAGATTCGGCTCCCGGCGAAAAGAAGGGAAAGCACCAAGCCCAGCATCACCGCTTCCCGAATTCCGGATCGGACCTCCAACAGGTCCCCATCGGCCGGATCCCCCAAACAGCTCTTGTTGGTCAGCACTCCTCATCGACCACTCTCTAATGAGATCCCGACGAGCATATTCCCGAGCCCTCTGCACAATAAGAGCCTGGTGGGAGATCACTTCCCGAAGCTGCCTCCGGAGAAAGATAATCTCTTCATGTGGAGGGACACGCCGATCTACCTAGGCGATACCAGCGACATAGGTCCGGTCTACGGCGTATATCTCGACAACCAAAAAGCCTTTTGGAGTGAACCAAATTTTAATGGATTATACACTAAAGAAGGAGTCCAGACCATTTGGAATTTCCAGAAAACCTTACCGGACCAAGGAGTTATGAATTTTACAAATCAGAGGTTCTCCAGCCCATCCAGTTGCGAGTATCAACTATTTGGAGTAGTTTCAAGCCCGAAAATGAAGCTGAATTTACCAGAACCACTCATGGGATTCAAGAGTGATCTATCAGCTTTCCATAAAGCCTGAAATCAGAAGAATTGGTCAGAGAAATCAGGAGTTATGATTAATTTCCCAAAACCAGCCAAACCGAAGGTATTTATGGAAAGTCTTCAGCCAATTGAGTTTGGTTCGACCCAGAGATATTTATGGCGACCAGGAGACATTTAAGGAGTCCTTAGCTGCACCAGAATACAGGGGATCACTCGGTTCAATTCAATTCTCAATCCACCCAACCAATCTATTTTCGGTTAAGAGATCCAGCTGACAATCAAAGTGAGTAGCATGTGTTGTACTCTTTTTCCTAACCAGGTTTGTCCCATTGGGTTTTCTTGGTAAGGTTTTAATGAGGCAACATGCAAGCATGCTATTAGCTTTGGTCAAGGCAATCTCAACCGAGCCGGTTTACCCTTTTATTTGATTCAATTTCGGTTAAGACTTTGGGCATTTGTTAGCCTTTTGTTTCTTTTATTTTTGCCTAGGCCTTTCTTTGTTTTTAGAGCCCAATAAGGAGTTCCCTATATAACTCCAGACACTGGTCGAAATTTGGCCTTAGACCCTTTTTGAAAGTAATGAAAATTATGTTTTTCTAGTTTTGTCAAAACTATTATCTTAAGTCTTTTGAGTGTGTGAGAAACAGCTCTGGAGCAACCAGACTTATCAAAGTCTCCTTTCACAGAGCTTTGTGGTGTCTATTCATTCCATCACGTCCATCATCCATCTGATTGTGAGATTCAATCAAAACCTTCATCCGCCACCCATTTCAGTCCATCAATCAATCCAGCTGAGAGAGACTTCAGTCCAGCAGCTTGATTCCATCTTCTATCCATCTCCATCCACTGTTCTTGTTGAGAGAGACCTTAGTCCAGCAACAAGAATCCATAAGCCATCCTCTATCCTCTTATCTTGTTATTTGTTTCTGTTTTGTTCCTATTTTGTTTCTGTTTTTATAAACATCTGAAATCATAAAAAAATCGTTTTTGTTTCTGTTCTTATTATTTTTCATAGTTTTATTCTCTGTTTGATTCAGTTTTATAAACCAGAAAACCCACAAAATCTCTCTTTGTTTCTCAGGTACAAATCGGATCCAAACCCACCATCTCCATACCGGCTTCCTTCCCATCCGAGTCATACCAGTCCGATCTGAGGAACCTCAATCTGACCATTATATAGTCTGAAATCTCAGCCTGTATCATTTGGTATCAGAGCCAAAGGCTCCTGACACACACGGTTGTATCTTTCCCTTTTCATCCTTGCTATCGTTTGTGTTCATCTTTTTATTTGCATTGGAAAATCTCAAAAAAAAAAAAATTGTATTTGTTCTTGCTGTTCTTGAAGTGTTCATCATTGCTCTTACTGCATTTGTTTTGATCCATTTCGTGCATCATTTCATCAAGCAAACCTGTTTTTGAGATTGGTCAATTTTTACTTTCCATTTTTGGAGTTTGATTGATCAATCTGCATTTAATCCGATTTGCATTTGCATCAATCAGTAGATTAATTGTCATTTCATTTGAGTTGAATTGGTTGCATTCATTTCTGATTAGAGGCATTCAGTTAGATTCCAATCATCCTTCATTTTCGATTTCAATCATCATTTATTTAAAAAAATTAAAAAAATCTTTCAATCAATCATCTTTTAATTTTTGATTTTTCATTTAAAGATTTCAAACTTCTTTCCATATTTTTTTTTATCTGATTGATTTGTTTTGACTTTGATTTCAAACTTTAAAAAAAAAGGATTTCACTTTCCAATTTTTAAAACTTTCGGATTTAATATTTCAAAACAAAAAATCTTCTCATTTATTTCTTTGCATTTGTTTCTCATTGCATCCCATCTTGATTCATTTCGTGATTGCATCCAAAGAAAAATCATTTGGCATATTTTATTTCATTTTGGTTTACATTACCATATTTTCTCGGTTTAATTTTAATTAGTTGCATCATTTTGGTCCGACCAGAAATTCTCTATCCTTCACTTGCTCTTTGAGATTGTTTTCAGGAAGCAGTGGTAGTAGAAGAACACGGCCAAAGTCAGATGGCCAAACAGAACCAAAATCTGACAGCTTTGCAAGAGGTTGATCGGATTACTCAGTTGAAGAAAAGAAAGAAGGCAAAAGGGCAGCGACCACAATATGGAGAAAGAAGATTTGGAGATGCACCAGAGACTGTTTATGTCGAGCCCAAACCACCAGATCCTTCAAGGATCAATCAGACTAAAACTTCTAAAACCCATAACCATCTTGTTGTTAATTCTCAGTTTTATTATAACTCTTTTGCTAATAAAAATGAACTCTTTAAATTTTCAGGAAAAGGATGTTATCTTAGATGGGAGAGGAACCTTGATGAAATGGTTTCACCACAACAACATCTTAAAGGAAGAAAGGCTAGACTATGCCATTGATCATCTAAAAGGAGATGCCTTTAAATGGTGGGTTCAAGAAGTAGATGATAGATGGTTTTACAAGGAGCCAACTATCAAAACGTGGGGAGCACTTAAGAAAGCCATGAGGTATGAGTTTGCACCAGGTTATACACGATCTCAGATCAAGGAGAAGTACCCATGGAGGTATCCAACTCATGGTTCCCAAGAAGTAAGGAAAGCTGTCCACAAAGAGGGTCAAAGAAGCTTGCCTCAACAAGCCAACTTTCAGCAAAACCAGGGGCACGCCATTGACCATTGCTTAGGCCAGAAAGGTTACATCCTAAGGGCTAGGGAGGTGAGTGAAAATGTCGGCCAAGACCTCTTGAGCAGACCCAAAGAAGAGCTAAACAAACCAGTACTTCAATCAAAGGCTATGGTAAGTCCTATACTTGATAAATTGGTTTATAAATCATCTTCCACTGGTATGAGTCACTTGTCTTTGTCCAAGGATAATAAGACAGGTCTTGAGGTCAATAAAGACACGGCCTCCACACCCTTTTTGGAATCAAAAGCTGTCCATGATTTATTTCCAAAAGAAATGGAGATTCCAAACCAAAAGAAGGAAGAGGCAGCAAACAAAGGTAAGTCTCCTAACTCTAAAATTTTAAAAGATCAGACATGTTATAGATGTCATCAAAGAGGACACTTTGCTGTATTTTGTCCAAATAAGAAAGCTTTGAAAGAAACATCACTAGGAGAGGAAACTGATTTATCTATAAAAAATGGTAGTTTTATTCAATCTGATTTATTAGTTCAAAATTCTTGTAAGATGCACTTGTCTTTGTCCAAGAGTGTTATTACAGGGATACAAGATGAGAGCTCTATGCCTACTGAAGAGCCAATGGCCGAGCCAGAACCTGAGCTCAATCAAAACCCACACCACAAGTGGAAACCAAAATCTGTACAAGAGATTCTTCATGTGCTGAAATCTGAGGTAAATTTCACTCTAGATCATAATGCTATTATTAATTCCATGGCAAGATTAATATATTTGTCTTGTCCAAGAGGAAGTGAAATAATTTCAGGAAACCAAGGTATAAGCAAAGAAAAAGGCCATCCAAACCGTGATAAAATCTTGCAAGAAGAAGCCTTAACCATGATATCACTAGATACTGTCCAGAAACTAGTTCAAAGAGATGTTGAACAATTGCCATTCAACTTGAGTATGGGTAAGGAAAGTATTCTCAACTTTAAAACGCCTTTATCACATGATTATCCAGATGTGATGCACTTGTTTTTGCCAAGAAAATTTGATCCAGGAATAAGAGAAGTAGAAGTTCATATCAGTCAAGATAAAAAAATGCAAAGAAGGCAGCAAGCTAACACAAGCTGTCCAAAGAAGAAAATAATTCTTCAACTTGTGGAAGCTATTAAAGTAAGTCTGGAACTCTCACATTTTGATTATAATTTTTCAACCACAGATATAATGCACTTGCTTTTTGTCCAGAATGTTGAGATTATTTCAGGTTGCAAAGAAGAAAGCTTCAAAGAAATTCCACCAGATTTTCCCTTGATGTGTTAAGAGGATCAATTCCAAGGAGAGTCACCAAAAATTTGAAGAGCCATCCATTCCAGAAGAGATGCAATGGCCCTGATCCTAGCAGAGGCGTGATCATTTCCTATCTTCTCAAAGAAGAGCCACCAGACACACCATGCATCACCAAACCAAAATTGTATCACCAAGGTAAGGTTCTAAACTCTCAATTGAGAATGAAACCTGACTTGCTCTATTGTGGTGTACACTACAAGAAAACATGGATTTTGTGACTGATTTTCCCGACTGATGCAGCAGTCACTAAATTTACTGACTATTTACCGACTGATTAGTGACTGACATGCGACCCAAAAATAGCAGTAGCAAAACAGTCGCTAAATAACGACTACGGAAAAATGTCACCTTTTAGTCGTACATTAACGACTAAAATGCGACGAAAATGTAGTCGGTAAGTTGCAGTCGGTAATCAGTCGTTAATTTAGCGACTAATTAGTGACTGAATAATATTTAGTGACTGATTAACGACTGAATATATCAGTCACACAATCAGTTGTAAATCAGTTAGAAATCAGTCGGAAAATGTTACCCTAAACCTAATTTTCATACCCTAAACCCTAAATATGTTTATAAACTATATAACTTAAATATAAACCTTAAAAACTCTAAACCTTTCACACTTTAATTCTTAATATAATCCCTAAACATCATTTCTTAAAACCATATATCATAAATACAAATTCCATATACACTAAGCAAATCAAATCCTAAATCTCATACTCCACTTATACTCTATATACACTAAACTTAACTTAAATTCTACACACAAACATTAGAACTTTAATATTTTCATACTCTAATATCTAATCCTATACTTAAACGAAAAATGAAAATGAAATAAATTTTGAAATTAAATTCTAAACTTCAAACACTATACTCAAAATCCTAAACTTATACATAAAACTCTAAAATATGACAATTCCTTCTAATTTTAACAATGAACCCTATATCATAAACACCAAAGCTTTCATTTTAAAATTGTAATCTTCAAATTTAAATTATATCATAAAATTAAAACATAAAATGAACTATACACACTCGTACTTTTAAAACTTAAGCAAACAAAAAACTTAATTAATAATATCTTTGCTGTTGAAAAAAAGAAAAGAAACATAAATATCTCTGCTTGTTTTTCATTGGATGAAAAGAAAGGTGTATGGATTGACAATCTAAACCCTTGATAACAAAAAATCAAAGGTCAAGATTGCTTAGATTTGTGTTTCTTCTTTCTGTCGACACATTTCAACTTCTCCATTACTCTTCTTTTCGAAAATATCACCTCCTCTCTCTCTCTCTTGAATTTTCTCTTGCTTCTCCTCTTCCTCTGTCAAATCTCTTCTCCTTCTTCCTCCTCTCTGGCGCATTCTCGGCATCCCACCACCAACCCAGCCACGGTTCGACTACTCTCTACCTCCCTGTCTCTCTATCTCTCTGTTTTGAACTGTTTTCTTTTGTTTTAGGGCTGGAGGAAGCAAGGCGAGGTGTAGTAGCGGCAGTAGCAAGGCGGAAGACAGATGAGCTACGTGTAGCAGCGCCACTGGCATGGCTGGCGGAGGAGGCAGATCGGAGGAGGCAGAGAAGAAGAGGCAGACGCGGCGGCTAGGGTTAATTTTTTAGATCTAGGTTTTTTTTTGGTGTTTACTGGTTAACGATTAACCATTTCGGTTTGGGACAAAAATTAATAATAATATTATTTTATTTTTATTTTTTTTGTATAGTTTTATAATGTAGTCGTAAAAAATAGTCGCAAAAATCAGTTATTAATTAGTAGCAAAAACAGTCAGTAATTAGTTGTAATTCGTCGCTATAGTGGTCGTGTATCAGTCGCTAACTTAGCTACTTATTTGTGACTGCGGTTAATCAGTCGCTAATTACTGACTGTTTTACGACTGATATATTTAGCGACGAGCACTATTACGACGACATATATCAGTCGCCAATTAGTCGTTAAAATGGATTTAGCGACTGATTTCCTACTAATCTTGCAGTCAGGAAAAACATGTTTTCTTGTAGTGGTATCAGGTTATCCAGTTTTGAGGTCAAAACCTTCACAAGAGAGAGGGAATGATGCGGTCATCAAACCAGTAGCTGAACCGGAGGTTCATCAGACTGTCCAAACCAACCACCTAGGCGATACCAGCGACATAGGTCCGGTCTACGGCATATATCTCGACAACGAAAAAGCCTTTTGGAGTGAACCAAATTTTAATGGATTCTACACTAAAGAATGTGTCCAGCCCATTTGGAATTTCCAGAAAAGCTTACCAGACCAAGGAGTTATGAATTTTACAAGTCAGAGGTTCTCCAGCCCATCCAGTTGCGAGTATCAACTATTTGGAGTAGTTTCAAGCCCGAACATGAAGCTGAATTTACCAGAACCACTCATGGGATTCAAGAGTGATCTATCAGATTTCCAGAAAGCCCGAAATCAGAAGAATTGGTCAGAGAAATCAGGAGTTATGATTAATTTCCCAAAACCAGCCAAACCGAAGGTATTTATGGAAAGTCTTCAGCCAATTGAGTTTGGCTCGAACCAGAGCTATTTATGGCGACCAGGAGACATTTAAGGAGTCCTTAGCTGCACCAGAATACAGGGGATCACTCGGTTCAATTCAATTCTCAATCCACCCAACCAATCTATTTTCGGTTAAGAGATCCAGCTGACAATCAAAGTGAGTAGCATGTGTTGTACTCTTTTTCCTAACCAGGTTTTGTCCCATTGGGTTTTCTTGGTAAGGTTTTAATGAGGCAACATGCAAGCATGCTATTAGCTTTGGTCAAGGCAATCTCAACCGAGCCGGTTACCCTTTTATTTGATTCAATTTCGGTTAAGACTTTGGGCATTTGTTAGCCTTTTGTTTCTTTTATTTTTGCCTAGGCCTTTCTTTGTTTTTAAAGCCCAATAAGGAGTTCCCTATATAACTCCAGACACTGGTCGAAATTTGGCCTTAGACCCTTTTTGAAAGTAATGAAAATTATGTTTTTTTAGTTTTGTCAAAACTATTATCTTAAGTCTTTTGAGTGTGTGAGAAACAGCTCTGGAGCAACCAGACTTATCAAAGTCTCCTTTCACAGAGCTTTGTGGTGTCTATTCATTCCATCACGTCCATCATCCATCTGATTGTGAGATTCAATCAAAACCTTCATCCGCCACCCATTTCAGTCCATCAATCAATCCAGCTGAGAGAGACTTCAGTCCAGCAGCTTGATTCCATCTTCTATCCATCTCCATCCACTGTTCTTGTTGAGAGAGACCTTAGTCCAGCAACAAGAATCCATAAGCCATCCTCTATCCTCTTATCTTGTTATTTGTTTCTGTTTTGTTCCTATTTTGTTTCTGTTTTTATAAACATCTGAAATCATTAAAAAATCGTTTTTGTTTCTGTTCTTATTATTTTTCATAGTTTTATTCTCTGTTTGATTCAGTTTTATAAACCAGAAAACCCACAAAAATCTCTCTTTGTTTCTCAGGTACAAATCGGATCCAAACCCACCATCTCCATACCGGCTTCCTTCCCATCCGAGTCATATCAGTCCGATCTGAGGAACCTCAATCTGACCATTATATAGTCTGAAATCTCAGCCTGTATCATCCTGCTTGAAGAAACGGTACCAAGATCCAAGACTACATATTATCCATTGATTCCTACGAAGCAATCAAGGAATAAGGGGCAAACTGTTGGGGAAAAATATCCAAGGCTAAAGATTTCTCCAGCCTCCGAAGGGGCCTTGACTTCCGGGCCCTCGTTCGGAGAGGACCCAGGGTCCCTCCTCTACTCAAAGAACCAATCTCCACCAGGAGGTATCAGGATCCGAACTCCACTTAATGGTATCCAGGGTCCAGTCCCCGTATCGAGGAACCAAGGCCTAGCCCCTGCCGCAAGGACCAAGGATCCGATCCTCCGCATGAAAATGGAAGTTTTCCAAAACGAGGGGAAAGTAATATATTCGTGAATATTACGGAGGCCGCCCAAGATTGACCGACTTACATCAACTATAAAAGGGGAACCCAAACCCTAGAACAAGGGATCGACACTTTGGGGCTTAGAGATTAGAGAGTTAGGCGATAGAACTAGGGTTTATACACCTAATACATTGTAATCCCAAAATCACTCAATAATACATCTCTTTGCCTCAGTTCTTCTTCTCTAAACACATACAAATACTCGAAATCTATTAGTCTTCCAGTGTTCCGTAGTACTAAAACGACCCTACACAAAAATATCATAACAACAAGTTCGTGGAGCAATTCCCAGCAGCCGCCATCTGGAGAAGAGATCGGATGACCTCTACGAGGTTCAGCAATACATAAACGAGTCCCTACGTTCCTACATAGCTCGTTTCAACCAGGAGAAGGTCTCTATACCCGAATGCAACGCCGATACAGCCGTCTCAGCCTTCAAGAAGGGTCTGCTTCAGGAGGGAGAGCTCTACAAGGAGCTAACGAAGTATAGATGCGGAGACATGGCGGATGTACTATCCCGCGCCTGGGCCCAAGTAAGGTGGGAAGAAGACGTTGTGAGCAGGGCCAAGGTCTCCTCCAAATATGATCAGAAATCCTCCAGGTCCTTGAAGGACGAGCGTGACGAGACCATCATCCCTCGACCTTCCCGAGAATCCACCAACCCGAGCAGGGGCAGATACCAGCATCGCCCTCTACCTCGATCCGAAGGAATGATGGTTTCTACTTGTCCCAGTATCTCTCACCTCGCAATATCCAAACCAGAGCTCATCGGAGTCTTGAGACAGATGGGCCCACAAGTTAAGTGGCCACCTAAAATGAGGTCCCCTGACGTTAACCGGAACCCTAAAAGATGGTGTGGGTTCCACAACGATCATGGTCACACCACTGAAGATTGTATAGCCTTGAGGCTGGAAGTAGCCGAACTTCTTAAGAAGGGCTACCTGAGGGAGTTCCTCTCGGATAAAGCAAATGACCTCCTCAACATGGAAGGTCCCACTCTCCCCAACGATACTGTTCCTGCATTACCTCCGCCACAAGAGCGAGTGATCCACGTCATCTCAGGAGGATCAGAAGTAAGCGGAATCAGCAGCGCCGCAGCCAAAAGGAGCACTCGTAACGCTAGGAATGGTCAAGAGACTGAGGTTCCCAAGCGCCCACTCTTGGGGACGGATGCGATCTGTTATGATATTTTTGTGTAGGGTCGTTTTAGTACTACGGAACACTGGAAGACTAATAGATTTCGTGTGTTTGTATGTGTTTAGAGAAGAGAAACTGAGGCAAAGACATGTATTATTGAGTGATTTTGGGATTACAACGTCTTAGGTGTATAAACCCTAGTTCTATCGCCTAACTCTCTAATCTCTAAGCCCCAAAGTGTCGATCCCCTGTTCTAGGGTTTGAGTTCCCCTTTTATAGTTGATGTAAGTCGGTCAATCTTGGGCGGCTTCCGTAATATTCATGAATATATTACTTTCCCATCGATTTGGGAAACTTCCATATTCATGCGGAGGATTGGTTCCTTGGTCCTTACGGCAAGGGCTAGGCCTTGGTTCCTCGATACAGGGACTGGACCATGGATACTTATTAAATGGAGATCGGACCCTGGTGCCACCTGGTGGAGATGGGTTCTTTAAGTCGAGGAGGGACCCTGGGTCCTTTCCAAACGAGGGCCCGGAAGTCGAGGCCCCTTCGGAGGCTGGAGAAAACTCTAGCATTGGATATTTTTCCCCAACAGTTTGCCCCTTATTCCTTGATTGCTTCGTAGGGATCAAGGGATAATATGTAGTCTTGAATCTTGGTGCCATTTCTTCCAGCAGTAGAAGGATTTGGAGTCTAGATGGAACGTGGAATCATTTTGGGCCTATCGTTCGTGGATTTGAAGAAGGCGGTTTGCTTTGAAGACGTCGAGCCTTCAGGCCTTTTGGTAGAAATGATTGAGAGCGAGATGGGCTTTCTAGGGGAGGCCTGTTGGGAAAAATATCCAAGGCTAGAGTTTTCTCCAGCCTCCGAAGGGGCCTCGACTTCCGGGCCCTCGTTTGGAAAGGACCCAGGGTCCCTCCTCGACTTAAAGAACCCATATCCACCAGGTGGCACCAGGGTTCGATCTCCATTTAATAAATATCCAAGGTCCAGTCCCTGTATCGAAGAACCAAGGCCTAGCCCTTGCCGTAAGGACCAAGGAAACAATCCTCCGCATGAATATGGAAGTTTCCCAAATCAAGGGGAAAGTAATATATTCATGAATATTACGGAAGCCGTCCAAGATTGACCGACTTACATCAACTATAAAAGGGGAACCCAAACCCTAGAACAAGGGATCGACACTTGGGGGCGTAGAGATTAGAGAGTTAGGCGATAGAACTAGGGTTTATACACCAAATACGTTGTAATCCCAAAATCACTCAATAATACATCTCTTTGCCTCAGTTTCTCTTCTCTAAACACATACAAATACACAAAATCTATTAGTCTTTCAGTGTTCCGTACTACTAAAACGACCCTACACAAAAATATCATAACAGTTTGGCGCTAGAGAGAGGGGAGTAACTCAACTACGTGACGATGGCATCGGAAGACGAGTCCAATCAAGCCGATCTGACCCCGAAGGAGAAGGAGCTTCTGAGCCGATTCGAAACCCTTCAGAGTCAAATTACCGATCTTCACAAGGCTCAGGAAACTGCACCTGCAGGTCTGGAACTCGTCCAAGAAGTTCAATACCTAAAAGACCAACTTGGAGAACACTCCAAGCAACTTCAGCGAAGCGTCGAGAAGCTAGACGCCATGGAAGCCGAGAACATCGCTCTCAGACGATAAAACCGATCCCTCGGGGCAGTAGGGAACAAACAAAAACGGTTCAGAACCAAAGTTCGACCTATGGCTTCGCTCAACACCCCGCACGACGGCGAGGAAACGCCTCAGCAGCCCGGCGACGAACCCGGCGATCAAGAAAACATTCGAGACGTAACCCGAGAAGAAGAAGAAGACGAATCCGATACAGAGGACAAAGAGTACTCACCTGATCATCCCAAGATCTCAGATCCAGCTCTAGCCGCTTACCTAGAGAAGGTGGTATCCGAAAAATTCGGCCCCATCCAATCCATGGTGGAAAGGCTCCCCGGAGTAGCTCCCCCCATCCGTAGAAGTGATCCCAGGTCGTACTCCGACACACCTTTCGCGAAGGAGATTGCTTCGATCGAGATGCCTCGAAAGTTCTCTTTTCCGAGCATCAAGATGTACGAGGGAACAGGAGATCCTGACAACTACATCGCCCAGTATAAGCAACGCATGGTAGCTGTGGCTATTCCGAAAGACGCAAGGGCAGCCACCATGTTCAAGGGCTTCGGGTCAACTCTAACCGGTCCTGCCCTCCAATGGTATATCAACCTCCCCACGGGGTCCATAGCATCCTTCGCCGCCCTCAGCGACAAGTTCGTGGAACAGTTCGCTAGTAGCCGCCACCTGGAGAAGAGATCAGATGACCTCTACGAGATCCAACAATACAGAAACGAATCCCTACGCTCCTACATAGCTCGCTTCAACCAGGAGAAGGTCTCCATACCTGAGTGTAACGCCGATACAGCAATCTCAGCCTTCAAGAAGGGCCTACTTCCGGAGGGAGAGCTCTACAAGGAGTTAACTAAGTACAGATGCGGAGACATGGCGGATGTACTATCCCGTGCCTGGGCCCAAGTAAGGTGGGAAGAAGACGTCGTGAGCAGGGCTAAGGTTTCCTCCAAGTACGATCAGAAGTCCTCCAAACCCTCGAAAGACGAGCGTGAAGAAATCATCCGACCCCGACCTTCCCAGGAATCCACCAACCAGAGCAGAGGCAGATACCAACATCGCCCCTTACCTCGGTCCGAAGGAATGATGGTTTCAACTTGGCCCAGCATCTCCCACCTAGCGATATCCAAACCGTAGCTCATTGGAGTCTTGAGGCAGATGGGCCCACAAGTTAAGTGGCCACCTAAAATGAGGTCCCCCGATGCTACCCGGAACCCTAAAAGATGGTGTGGGTTCCACAACGATCACGGCCATACCACGGAGGACTGTATAGCCTTAAGGTTGGAAGTAGCTGAGCTTCTCAAGAAGGGTTATCTAAGGGAGTTCCTCTCGGATAAGGCGAAGGATCTCCTTAACAGAGAGGGCCCCGCTCTCCCCAATGAAGCGGTCCCTACGCTACCTCCGCCACAAGAACGAGTGATCCACATCATCTCCGGAGGATCAGAAGTAAGCGGGATCAGCAGCGCCGCAGCCAAAAGAAGTACTCGCAATGCTAGGAACGGTCAAGAGACCGAGATTCCCAAGTGCCCACTCTTGGGAACGGACGAAATCAGCTTTACTGCGAGGGAGCAGGAACGAGTCCTCGCTCCCCATCATGACGCCCTCGTTATCTCCCTTGTTATAGCCAACTGCTTAATTAAACGAATATTGGTGGAAAATGGCAGCTCCAGCAACATTATCTTCCACTCGGCCTATATGGATTTAGGGCTAGACCCTAAAACATTAACCAGGAAAGCGATCCCGCTCATGGGATTTAGCGGAGAGGTGAAGCAAACCGAGGGGGAAGTCCTTCTCCCAGTCTATGCCGAGGGGATAAACCAAACCGCCAAGTTCTTGGTCGTCGACTGTCCGTCGTCTTACAACAACGTAATACTAGGAAGGCTTTGGATCCACGACATGGGAGCCGTACCATCAACCCTTCACCAATTGGTAAAATTTCCTTTCCCCTGGGGCGTGAAGGTCATTAGAGGGGACCAAGAAAATTCTAGGTCCTGCTATCAAACTACCCTGAAGGGAAGGACCCAAACCTTATAGCAATTACAGAAGCAGCCTCTCGTTCCTCATGCCGAAGAACCCGAGGTTGAAGACATGGACGAAGTCCCCCTAATAGAAGGGAACCCGGAGCGGAACCTCAAGATAGGCTCCAAGCTGCCGAAGGATATGAGACGGAGGCTGATCGATTTCCTAAGATCTAACTCCGATTGCTTTGCATGGTCCCACGAAGACATGCCCGGAATCGACCCCAACGTCATCATGCACCAGCTCCAAGTGAATCCCGGGCATCCTCCTGTTAGACAAAAGAGAAGGAAGTTCGCTCCCGAAAGGGATGAAATCATCAACGAAGAGGTCAAAAACCTGCTCGACGCAGGGTTCATAAGAGAGGTGCAATATCCCGACTGGCTCGCCAATGTGGTGGTTGTGAAAAAGAAAAACGGAAAATGGAGAGTCTGCATCGATTTCACGGACCTCAACAAGTCCTGCCCAAAGGATCCATTCCCCTTGCCTCATATAGACAAGCTGGTGGATGCCACCGCTGGGCACCAACTAATGAGCTTCATGGACGCCTTCTCGGGATACAACCAAATCCTGATGCATCCCGACGACCAAGAAAAGACGTCCTTTATGACTTCCAGGGGCATCTACTGCTACAAGGTCATGCCGTTTGGTCTGAAGAATGCTGGATCCACCTACCAGAGGCTGGTCAATACGATGTTTGCCGATCAGATAGGCCAGACCATGGAAGTCTACATCGACGACATGCTGGTAAAATCTCTTGACTCGGAAGATCATATCTCACATCTCCAGCAAGCGTTCACCACCCTGAGGAAATACAATATGAAGCTCAACCCCTCTAAATGTTCCTTCGGAGTAAGCTCCGGGAAATTCCTGGGATACATAGTCACCCACAGGGGCATAGAAGCAAATCCGGAGCAAATAAGGGCCATCCAGGCGATTCCTCCTCCATGGAACGTCAAAGAGATTCAAAAACTTACAGGAAGAATGGCAGCCCTCAGCAGATTCATCTCCAGGCTTTCTGACAAGTCTCACGCCTTTTTCAAAACACTAAAGAACCCTAAGGACTTTCAGTGGACAGAGAAGTGCGAAGCCGCGCTATCCGACCTCAAGGCCTACCTCACAACTCCACCACTCCTATCTAAACCTCTAGAAGGGGAAACCCTACTGCTTTACCTCGCCGTGTCCGAACACGCAGTTAGCGCAGTCCTCGTAAGGGAGGAGGAAAAAAGGCAGCTTCCCATATACTACGTCAGCAAATCCATGCTAGACGCAGAAACCCGCAACAGCCAGCTGTCGGGGAAAAATATCCAAGGCTAGAGTTTCCTCCAGCCTCCGAAGGGGTCTCGACTTCCGGGCCCTCGTTTGGAAAGGACCCAGGGTCCCTCCTCAACTTAGAGGACCCATTTTCACCAGATGGCACCAGGGCCCGATCTCCATTCGACAAGTACCCAGGGTCCAACCCCTGTATTGAGGAACCAAGGCCCAGTCCTTGCCGTGAGGATCAAGGAACCATTCCTCCGCATGAATATGGAAGTTTCCCAAATCAAGGGGAAACTAACATATTCCCGAATATTGGAGAAGCCGCCCAAGATTGACCGACTTACATCAACTATAAAAGGGGAACCCAAACCCTAGAACAAGGGATCGACACTTTGGGGCTTAGAGATTATAGAGTTAGGCTAGAAAACTAGGGTTTATACACCCAATACGTTGTAACGCCCAAAAACACTCAATAATACATCTCTTTGCCTCAATTTCTCTTCTAAAAACATACGTACAAACATAAATCTTGATAGTCTTCGAGTGTTCCGTAGTACTAAAACGACCCTACACAAAAATATCACAACAGTTTGGTGCTGAAAGGAGGGGAGTAACTCAACTACGTGACGATGGCATTGGAAGACGAATCCAATCAAGCCGATCTGACCCCGAAGGAGAAGGAGCTTCTGAGCCGACTCGAAACCCTTCAAAGTCAGATTACCGACCTTCACAAGGCTCAAGAAACCGCACCTGCAGGTCTGGAACTCGTCCAGGAAGTTCAATACCTAAAAGACCAACTTGGAGAACACTCCAAGCAACTCCAGCAAAGCGCCGAGAAGCTGGACGCCATGGAAGCCGAGAACAACGCTCTCAGACGAGAAAATCAATCCCTCGGGGCAGTAGGGAACAAACGAAAACGGTTCAGAACCAAAGTTCGACCTATGGCTTCGCTCATCACCCCGCTCGACGACGAGGAAACGCCTCAGCAGCCCGGAGACGAACCCGGCGGTCAAGAAAACGTTCGAGACGCAACCCGAGAAGAAGAAGACGACGAATCTGATACAGAGGACGAAGAGTATTCGCCTGATCATTCCGAGATCTCGGATCCAGCTTTAGCCGCTTACCTAGAGAAGATAGTATCCGAAAAATTCGGCACCATCCAATCCATGGTGGAAAGGCTCCCCGGAGTAGCTCCCCCCATCCGTAGAAGTGATCTGAGGTCGTACTCCGACACGCTTTTCGTGAAGGAGATTGCTTCGATCGAGATGCCTCGAAAGTTCTCTTTCCCGAGCATCAAGATGTACGAAGGAACTGGAGATCCCGACAACCACATCGCCCAGTACAAGCAACGCATGGTAGCCGTGGCTATTCCGAAAGACGCAAGGGAAGCCACCATTTGCAAGGGCTTCGGATCAACCCTAACCGGTCCTGTCCTCCAATGGTACATCAACCTCCCCACGGGATCCATAGCATCCTTCGCCGCCGTCAGCGACAAGTTCGTGGAACAGTTCGCTAGTAGTCGCCACCTGGAGAAGAGATCAGATGACCTCTACGAGATCCAGCAATATAGAAACGAATCCCTACGCTCCTACATAGCTCGTTTCAACCAAGAGAAGGTCTCCATACCCGAGTGTAACGCCGATACAGCAATCTCAGCCTTCAAAAAGGGCCTGCTCCCGGAGGGAGAACTCTACAAGGAGCTAACCAAGTACAGATGTGGAGACATGGCAGATGTACTATCCCGCGCCTGGGCCCAAGTAAGGTGGGAAGAAGACGTCGTGAGCAGGGCCAAGGTTTCCTCCAAGTACGATCAGAAGTCCTCCAAACCATCAAAAGACGAGCGTGAGGAGACCATCCGATCCCGACCTTCCCGGGAATCCACCAATCAGAGCAGGGGCAGATACCAGCATCGCCCCTTACCTCGGACCGAAGGAATGATGGTCTCGACTTGGCCCAGCATTTCCCACCTAGCGATATCCAAACCGGAGCTCATTGGAGTCCTGAGGCAGATGGGCCCGCAAGTCAAGTGGCCACCTAAAATGAGGTCCCCTGACGCTACCCGGAACCCTAAAAGATGGTGTGGGTTCCACAACGATCACGGCCATACCACGGAGGATTGCGTAGCCTTAAGATTGGAAGTTGTCGAACTCCTTAAGAAGGGTTACCTATGGGAATTCCTCTCGGACAAGGCCAAGGTTCTCCTTAACAGAGAGGGCCCTGCTCTCCCCAATGAAGCGGTCCCTGCGCTACCTCCACCACAAGAACGAGTGATCCATGTCATCTCCGGAGGATCAGAAGTAAGCCGGATCAGCAGCGCCGCAGCCAAACGAAGTACTCGCAACGCTAGAAACGGTCAGCAGACCGAGACTCCCAAGCGCCCACTCTTGGGAACAGATGAAATCAGCTTCACTGCGAGGGAGCAGGAACAAGTCCTTGCTCCCCATCATGACGCCCTCGTTATCTCGCTTGTTATAGCCAACTGTCTAGTTAAACGAATATTGGTGGACAATGGCAGCTCCAGCAACATTATCTTCCACTCAGCCTATATGGATTTAGGGCTAGACCTTAAAACATTAACCAAAAAAGCAGTCCCGCTCGTAGGGTTTAGCGGAGAGGTGAAGCAAACCGAGGGCGAAGTCCTTCTCCCAGTCTACACCGAGGGAATAAACCAGACCACCAAGTTCCTGGTAGTCGACTGTCCATCGTCTTACAACGTAATACTAGGGAGGCCCTGGATTCACGACATGGGAGCCGTACCATCAACCCTCCACCAATTGGTAAAATTTCCTACCCCCTGGGGCGTGAAGGTCATTAGAGGGGATCAAGAGAATTCTAGATCCGGCTATCAAACCACCCTGAAGGGAAGGACCCAAGCTTTATAGCAATTACAGAAGCAGCCTCTCGTTCCTCACGCCGAAGAACCCGAGGTTGAAGACATGGACGAAGTCCCCCTGATAGAAGGAAACCCAGAGCGGAACCTCAAGATAGGCTCCAAGCTGCCCAAGGATCTGAGGTGGAGGCTGATCGATTTCTTAAGATCTAACTCCGATTGCTTCGCATGGTCCCACGAAGACATGCCCGGAATCGACCCCAGCGTCATCATGCATCAGCTCCAAGTGAATCCCGAGCACCCTCCTGTTAGACAAAAGAGAAGGAAGTTCGCCCCCGAAAGGGACGCAATCATTAACGAAGAGGTCAAGAACCTGCTCGACACAGGGTTCATAAGAGAAGTGCAATATCCCGACTGGCTCGCCAATGTGGTGGTTGTGAAAAAGAAAAATGGAAAATGGAGGGTCTGCATCGATTTCACGGACCTCAATAAGTCCTGCCCGAAGGATCCATTCCCCTTGCCTCATATAGACAAGCTAGTGGATGCCACCGCTGGGCACCAACTAATGAGCTTCATGGACGCCTTCTCGGGATACAACCAAATCCTGATGCATCCCGACGACCAAGAAAAGACCTCCTTTATGACTTCTAGGGGCATCTACTGCTATAAGGTCATGCCATTTGGTCTGAAGAATGCTGGATCCACCTATCAGAGGCTGGTCAACACGATGTTTGCCGATCAGATAGGTCAAACCATGGAAGTCTCCATCGACGACATGCTGGTAAAATCTCTGGACTCGGAGGACCATATCTCACATCTCCAGCAAGCGTTCACCACCCTGAGGAAATACAACATGAAACTTAACCCCTCTAAATGTTCCTTTGGAGTAAGCTCCGGGAAATTCCTGGGATACATAGTCACTCACAGGGGCATAGAAGCAAATCCGGAGCAGATAAGGGCCATCCAGGCGATTCCTCCCCCACGGAACGTCAAAGAGATTCAAAAACTCACGGGAAGAATGGCAGCCCTCAGCAGATTCATCTCCAGGCTTTTTGACAAGTCCCATGCCTTTTTCGAAACACTAAAGAACCCTAAGGACTTTCAATGGACAGAGAAGTGCGAAACCGCATTATCCGACCTCAAGGCCTATCTCACTACTCCACCACTCCTGTCCAAACCTCTAGAAGGGGAAACCCTACTGCTTTACCTCGCCGTGTCCGAACATGCAGTTAGCGCGGTCCTCGTAAGGGAGGAGGAAAGAAGGCAGTATCCCATATACTACGTCAGTAAATCCATGCTAGACGCAGAAACTCGCTACAGCCAGCTAGAGAAACTAGCCCTCGCCCTAGTGGTCGCGGCCCGGAAGTTATGTCCCTACTTCCAGTCCCACCAAGTCGTGGTAGTCACCTCCTTCCCTATCAAAGCAGTCCTTCATAAACCCGAGGTATTAGGACGATTGGCGAAATGGGCCGTGGAATTAGGAGAATACGACGTGATCTTCAGCCCAGCTGCCGCTATCAAGTCCCAAGTCCTAGCTGATTTCGTGGCCGAGTTCTCTCCTTCTGTGCTTCCAGACCCAGGTCTAGAAACTACTCTCCAGGAAAAAGAAGCGGAAGAAGGTCAATGGACCCTGCACGTGGATTGCTCCAGCAATATAAGAGGCGCAGGGGTAGGACTGGTCCTGACCTCCCCTACGGGAGAATCGGCCTCAAGGGCTGTACGCTGTAACTTCAAAGCAACGAACAACGAGGCAGAATACGAAGCTTTAATAGCAGGCCTAGAACTAGCCAAGGAAATGGGAGTAAAAGACATCCAGGTTTTCAGTGATTCGCAGCTCATCATCAGTCAAGCTCAAGGGGATTATCAAGCCAAGGACCCTAGCATGATCAGGTATCTATCTGTGGCCAAACGTCTCCTAGACCAATTCGCAAGCTATAAGCTTACCCAAATACCTAGGGAACATAACTCCCAAGCCGATGCTCTAGCAAACCTGGGTTCCGCATTAGAAACCAAGGAACATATGAGTATTCCGTTGTTGGTCCTGCAATGGCCAGCAACCCAGAAAGAGGTTGAACCGGAAGAAGTGACGTTAGTAGACGAAGGAGAAACCTGGATGACCCCTATCACCGACTACCTAAGAAACGACGTCCTACCCGAAAACCGAGAGGAGAGCCGGAAGATCAAGAGACAAGCGGCCAGATACTGCATTACGGAGGGAAAACTATATAGAAGGTCCTTCTCAGGACCCTACCTGCGATGTATATCCCCTAGAGAAGCCACACGAATGTTGGAGGACTCCATGATGGGGAATGCGGTTCACACTCCAGCGGACGGAGCCTGGTTCCCAGGGCGAGAAGGGCTGGCTATTACTGGCCTACCATGGCAAAGGACTCCCTCAAACAGGCCAAAACATGTAGCCAATGCCAGAAGCACGCCCCAATCTCTAACTTACCACCAGAGAACCTGAAGTCCTTAAGTTCCCCATGGCCCTTTCGTAAATGGGGCATGGACATCGTGGGTAAATTCCCAATGGCGCCGGGGCAGAAGCTCTTCCTCCTAGTAATGACCGATTACTTCACGAAGTGGGTAGAAGCCAAAGCCTTGGTAAAAATCACAGACCTCCAGATCAGGAAATTCATCTGGACAAACATAATAACCCGCTTCGGAGCACCCCAGGAAATTGTCACAGACAATAGACCCCAATTCACCAGCAGCGACTTCCAGGACTTTTGTAAAGATTGGGATATCAAACTCTCATATTCAGCACCAAGGCACCCGCAATCAAACGGACAAGCAGAGTCAACCAACAAAACGGTGGTGAACATGCTCAAAAAGCGCTTGGAAAAGGCTCACGGGCGATGGGCAGAAAAGTTACACGGAGTCCTCTGGGCCTACCGAACAACTCCAAAGACAGCTACCCAAGAAACCCCTTTCTCACTCATCTACGGCACCGAGTCAGCAATACCAACCGAGGTACATGTCAAGACCACAATCTCCAACATCCTAACCCCCAAGGAAAACGACGAGCTGATGTACCTAAGCCTAGACCTCCTAGACGAAAAAAGGGAAGCAGCCCGCCTAAGGAACGCGTCGTACCAAATAAAAGTAGCTAAGAGCTACAACAAGAAGGTGAGATCCAGAACCTTCCAAGAAGGGGACTGGGTCCTAAGGCGAGTCTGTATCCAGACAAAAGACAAATCAGCCGGAAAACTCGCCCCCGGATGGGAAGGGCCCTATCAGGTAATAGGGGTGCAAGGGGCAGAAGCCTACAAGCTGCAAGACAGCACAGGCAAGGTACAACCCAACTGCTGGAACGCCTTGCACCTCAAATCCTATCATTTCTAAAGGCAAGATCTTCGGGTCGAGCTCTATATATACTATTATATATTTAAGTATTTTGGTTTTCCTACTCCTATGTATAACGAGAACGTCCTCGGACTAGGCTTATAAAATACATTTGGTTTCGACTAAAGAGAGTTAAGGAAACACCAATATACTTAAAGGGGCATATTAGCTGGATCAAAGACCTTCGGGACCTCAGATCTTAGCTAGCCCCCTAGCTGGTGAGGCTACTCACGGTGAGTAGATGTCTGTGCGATAGGGCCCCGCGTAAAGGCCTATAGCCAAGAGTTATGCGGGGACTACGTACTAGTGCCACTCAAACCCTCGTGAAATACGCTGTAAGCTAAACGCACGCTGGGGGCATGACGTACACAGCCAAGTACTGTAATCAGATTCTGGCGGCTGATATGCAGGGAGCAAAGTGCAAATAACCGGTTAAGCACAAACAATTTAATACCTATCCAGACGTGGAAGGTAGTGTGTCTGGGTTGACAGAACCTTGCGGGGGGACCCACCCCAGACCACAATAAGTCTGAGAGTGACCTTTCTCCAGAAAGGTAGAGTGCAGCATTGAAAATTTCGAGAATGGCCTATGCCCACAGGTAGCACAGTGCGAATTCTCAATTTAGATCGAGAGTGGCTCGCTCCGGGAAGCAGAGAGCGATCAAAAAGACTCCCCAAAAGCATAAAAGTCCAGAGACCTTCGGGTCCAAAGACCTTCGGGTCCAGAGACCTTCGGGTCCAGAGACCTTCGGGTCCAGAGACCTTCGGGTCCAGAGACCTTCGGGTCCAGAGACCTTCGGGTCCAGAGACCTTCGGGTCCAGAGACCTTCGGGTCCAAAGACCTTCGGGTCCAAAGACCTTCGGGTCCAAAGACCTTCGGGTCCAAAGACCTTCGGGTCCAAAGACCTTCGGGTCCAAAGACCTTCGGGTCCAAAGACCTTCGGGTCCAAAGACCTTCGGGTCCAGAGACCTTCGGGTCCAGAGACCTTCGGGTCCAGAGACCTTCGGGTCCAGAGACCTTCGGGTCCAGAGACCTTCGGGTCCAGAGACCTTCGGGTCCAGAGACCTTCGGGTCCAGAGACCTTCGGGTCCAAAGACCTTCGGGTCCATAAGACTCAAGGGTCCAAAAAACCTCAAGGTTCCAAAGACCCAAGGGTCTGAGGAACTTCAAGGTTCCCAAAACCCCAAGGTTCCAAAGACCTAAGGGTCCAAAGAACCCCAAGGTTCCCAAGTCCTAAGGGTCCAAAGAACCCCAAGGTTCCTAAGACCTAAGGGTCCGAAGAACCTCAAGGTTCCCAAGACCTAAGGGTCTAAAGAACCTCAAAGTTCCCAAGACCTAAGGGTCCAAAGAACCTCAAGGTTCCAAAGGCCTAAGGGTCCGTAGACTTAAGGGTCCAATGAACCTCAAGATTCCCAAGACCTAAGGGTCCTAAGAACCCCAAGGTTCCCAAGACCTAAGGGTCCGAAGAACCTCAAGGTTCCTAAGACCTAAGGGTCCAGAGAGCCTAAAGGCTCCTACTCCTTCAAGATTTAATGGGTAAGGTCTCCCAGGTTCAAAGTAAGGCCTCAGGGCCCAGGTAAGGAACTTAAAGGGCCTAGACCTTGAAAACTTCCGAGTTCGAAGCAACAAGAACCTAAGGGTTCAAATCAGATCGGAACTCATCAGCTCACGACAACGATTTCACATCCTTGAAAACTTATGTTTTAACAGGATTACGAGATCTAACACGACTTTATTTTCAGGCCAGAAACAGGCTTCGAATCACAAGGCAAATCAGAATACAAATTCAAAAAAAGAGAATATCCCAGTTCGACAACAAGCCTTAAAAGACAATCATTACAAATCCCTAAGATCTACCACGCCTAGACGAAGGGATAGCTGGCTCGTCTTCAAACGTGGGAGGCTCGACACCCTTAAGCGCCGTCTCGGCCAAAACCACCGTCTTAAACTGAGAAAATTCCTTGAGCAGATCCCATTGGGAGGTCTGTCCCCGGAGCCATTCCCTCATTACCTCCCAACGGGCAACCATCCTTGCCCCACTCACGGCCATAATCTTCTCGTTCCTCAAAATCTCTACCTCCGATCGAAGTCCTGCGACAGCCTCTTCTAATTCTTGCTTCTCTCGACTCAACCGAAGGGATTCAGCCGAAGCAATCTCTACCGAGCCCTCAATGGCACGAACCTTGTCCTTCAAGTCCCGAAGTTCCAATTCCGCAGCAACTCGTCTGTCCTCCTCACGGGATAGTCGCTTGGATACTTCCACCATCTTGTCCCGTTTAGTGCCCTCTTTCGCCAACCAGTCGCTCAAATGGTATAGTTGCGAAAGAACCTATATAAAAAGGAGACGTAAACCAAGGATTCGAAATAAGAGACAAAAAACTGTTATCCACCTGAAGAAGCCCACTCTGAATCTGCCGCACTGCCCCTGAAGAACTTTTGTCCGAAAACAGAACCTGCATCTTGGGAAATACGCTCTCATTCAAATTATTCAAAACCGACGTTAGCCCTCCATGCGAATATCCGCTCGTTGGTGGTTGTCGACTCGCCGGAGTCGAATCCTCCCTCAATTCATGGTCCCGACCCGAGGAAGAGTCCTCGACGTCCATCATCCTGCGCTTACCCCCAACAGTCGAACTCGCCCTACCGGTCACCTCCTGCATAGACAGACCTTTCTTGGCCGAAATCGCATCAGTGGCCCTCCTGAAAGAAGCTACCGGATCCTCTGAATCCTCTTCCATCACACTCACTGATCACAAAACTCACGCGATCAATATGATAATAAAAGACCCGACCAACTTTAAAAAGAAGGACTCACCCCACAGCTTGCTACGGCGCAACACCTCTGGGCTAAGAAGATAAGGTACTAGGCGCCGCTCGACAGGAATCTGCCTTGCACGAAGAACGTTATCCTTCCCATCAGCCGGAACAGGACGAGTCCCCTCTGCAAAAGAACCAAAAAGAAATAAGAAAATTCGACTACAGACAACAGAAGTATTCCTCACCCGTGAAATTCCATCGATAGTAGGATCCAGGAAGGGTCATGAAAATATACTTCTCGAGCCATCTTTTCTCAAAGGCTAGCCCCTTGCGATCGGTCTTTGGCAGCTCCTCAACTATAGGAAGACCCGCGCGAGGGCGAAGATGGAAGCGTCCCTCGTTGCCATTTATTGGAGCTAAGTGATAAGCAAAGAGAACCTCATTGACCCCCAAAGTCAAATTCTCTTCGTCGCCCAGATTCTGGATCGCCGTGAGAATGCGCCAAGCTGGAGGATTAAGCTGGGACGGCGAAATATGAAAATAGTCGCATAAACTCGCAACCAACGACGGTACGTCGCCTCTAAAACCCGACTCGAAGAAAGCTTCATAAATAGCGATCTCTTCGGGCATACCGCCAGACGCACCTTCCGACGGCTCAGGAATGCGGAGAGCAACAGAAGAAGGGAGCGCGTACTTTCTCCGGAGGTCGCGTACTTCATCTTCCCCGATTAACGAAGCAGGGCCCACCAGTGGAGATCCGAGTGGTACGAACGGCGTAGACGCTTGAAGATCTTGAGGGCTGCTAGATCTAGACGATCTAGACTCTACCCTCTTCCCCGAATCTCTCGTCTCCGCCATTGTAATAAAAGAGAAGAAGAAAAATCTGAACACAATTCTAGAAGGCTAAGAAGAAGAGGAAGCAATGAAGGCAATCGAAGATCTGAAGCGTATATTTATCAGGAAAAGGAAAGAGCCGTTGGACACTACCTCGGGAAAGACGCCGAATTCAAAAAATCCTACGGTCTCCGAGGCAGGATTTAAAAATCAAATCAGCCCGATCCCCGGATCTCCCGACATATCAGCTCCCGAAAAAGAAAGAGAATCCAGATCAGCAAGACTCGTTCAGATCGATTTTTGGAAACTTCGAATCAAAAATATTTCAGATCGTCATACCAGCCAAGTTCTTATGTCTCGGATTTTGGAACCTGATTATGAGAAAAATCCTTCTCCTGCTGGAAGAAATGGCACCAAGACTCAAGACTGCATATTATCCCTTGATCCCTACGAAGCAATCAAGGAATAAGGGGCAAACTGTTGGGAAAAATATCCAAGGCTAGAGTTTTCTCCAGCCTCCGAAGGGGCCTCGACTTCCGGGCCCTCGTTTGGAAAGGACCCAGGGTCCCTCCTCGACTTAAAGAACCCATCTCCACCAGGTGGCACCAGGGTCCGATCTCCATTTAATAAATATCCAGGGTCCAGTCCCTGTATCGAGGAACCAAGGCCTAGCCCTTGCCGTAAGGACCAAGGAAACAATCCTCCGCATGAATATGGAAGTTTCCCAAATCAAGGGGAAAGTAATATATTCATGAATATTACGGAAGACGCCCAAGATTGACCGACTTACATCAACTTTAAAAGGGGAACCCAAACCCTAGAACAAGGGATCGACACTTGGGGGCTTAGAGATTAGAGAGTTAGGCGATAGAACTAGGGTTTATACACTCAATACGTTGTAATCCTAAAATCACTCAATAATACATCTCTTTGCCTCAGTTTCTCTTCTTTAAACACATACAAATACACGAAATCTATTAGTCTTCCAGTGTTCCGTAGTACTAAAACGATCCTACACAAAAATATCATAACAAGGCCCATTATCGTTTCAGCTTCTCCGTTTGGCGCTCATTCGTGCGCGTGGCGAGATGATTGAGGCGCGTGGACTTCCAACTAGGGTTTCTTCCTTTCTCTTTGATCGGAACCAAGCTTCTTCTCCATTTCATCTTTGCCTTCTCTAGAGCTTTCTTCTCGGCGGCTTCCTCTTCCGGAGATTCTTCCTATTTTTCATAGGTAGCCGTCTTTCTTCCTCCTTTTCTTATTAAAAATGTCGACTGAGTCCCCTAGCAAAGCCCTAGAAACCTCTCCCGTAGCTAGGTCTAGGACTTCCTCTTCTCAATCTCCTGTGGCCGAGACGACGGGATCCCATATTGTTGAAGTCGGGGATGCCGTCACCGGGGGTCGAGTTGGTAGATCTTCATCGTTGGGTCTGTTTTCGTCGATTAAGGAGGAGGACGTAGCGGGTGTGAGAGACAAGGTTTCACTTCTTAGATTTTAGGTTAGGTCAAGAGATGTAAATGAGAACCGTGGGCTGAATCCCGTAAATAAACTTGAGGAATGAATATGATTTTTTTGATGAGTTGAAAAGATGATGAATACAAAGGATTGTATCTTGAGATGATTACAAAAGAATACGTAATGCTCTTTTTCTAGTCTAAAAGTTGGTATCCGGAGAAGGTCCCCTTATCTTCGACCTCTCCTGTCTTTATATATGCTAGGTCTCGCCTGTCGCTTCCTAACTGACTTCCGAGATATACGGCTTCAGTTGCGTACTTCTCCTAGATTCCTCTTGACAGAGTCCTCTCGAAATATCAGCTCCCGTTATATCGTGACCTCTATTATGACGACTTCTAGGTTCGGCCTTTAGTTCAGCTTCCAGCTCTCATTAATGTGATGGGCTTTATGTGTCCCACTTGGTAGCTCACGTTTTACCGGTAACTCTTCTGAGGGTCATATTCGGGTCCAACAGTTGCCCCCAGCTTCCGAATAAAATCTTTTGTCTCGGAAGCTAGATTCTAGCCTTCGATCTTATCTTTCTGCTGAGGTAATAATTAGTTCTTATCTTGTTAGATTCGGTTTATTCGATCTAACGGTCTTTATTACTTATTGACAAAATCTACGGCTCAGATGGAGGGGATTTGAAATGACGTTTCCGAATCTCGAGAGGCGATGGGATATAAAGCTGCGAGCATTAACTGCTACGCCTCCCACTTTCTCCACGCCTCCGTTTAGTTTCCCAAGGTAACTTCCCTCTCCTCTCGTTATTTTTACTGCGATTTCTTTTTTTTTTTGTATCTTTCATCTTCATCATCCTTCTGCAATTTCTCTCCCAAACCTTGCCATCAATTTTCTCTTTATCCTCCCCGTATTATGGATCATCCAAAAGATGGTTCCGGCGAATCCGGGATGCCTCCCTCCGCCTCTGGAGCTAATCTTTTGAAAGTTAAGCAAGACGTCGGAGCCAAAATGAAGAAGGGGAAAAAGACAGCTAGGGAGACGGTTGCGACTAGAGTCTCCAAACGGAAGAAGAAGGATGATTCGAGTGGGAGCAGTCCACACTCGCCGTCGCTGCTGAAAAGTCAAGACGTGGTCAACCTCATGGTTCAAGCTCTCGGCCCGAAGGAGCTTGGCCGTGCCTGCAACTCCGACGAAACCCCCGAGACCGTTCCGGAGGGTTGGTTCTGTTGTCATGAGAAATTCATCGCCAAGTCTCACTTGAGATTTCCTCTCCCGACCTTACTACTCGATCTGCTAGATCATTATCAACTAGCCCTCTCCCAACTTTGTCCCTCAGTTTTCCGGAGATGACGTGGATCACTCGTTCTTGTGGCGGAGGTAGCGCAGGGACCGCTTCATTGGGGAGAGCGGGGCCCTCTCTGTTAAGGAGATCCTTGGCCTTATCCGAGAGGAACTCCCTTAGATAACCCTTCTTGAGAAGCTCGGCTACTTCCAACCTTAAGGCTATACAGTCCTCCGTGGTATGGCCGTGATCGTTGTGGAACCCACACCATCTTTTAGGGTTCCAGGTAGCATCGGGGGACCTCATTTTAGGTGGCCACTTAACTTGTGGGCCCATCTGCCTCAGGACTCCAATGAGCTCCGGTTTGGATATCGCTAGGTGGGAGATGCTGGGCCAAGTTGAAACCATCATTCCTTCGGACCGAGGTAAGGGGCGATGTTGGTATCTGCCCCTGCTCTGGTTGGCGGATTCCCGGGAAGGTCGGGGTCGGATGGTTTCTTCACGCTAGTCTTTCGAGGGTTTGGAGGACTTCTGATCGTACTTGGAGGAAACCTTGGCCCTGCTCACGACGTCTTCTTCCCACCTTACTTGGGCCCAGGCACGAGATAGTACATCCGCCATGTCTCCGCATCTGTACTTAGTTAACTCATTGTAGAGCTCTCCCTCCGGAAGTAGGCCCTCCTGGTTGAAGCGAGCTATGTAGGAGCGTAGGGATTCGTTTCTGTATTGTTGGATCTCGTAGAGGTCATCTGATCTCTTCTCCAGGTGGCGGCTACTAGCGAACTGTTCCACGAACTTGTCGCTGAGGGCGGCGAAGGATGCTATGGACCCCGTGGGGAGGTTGATATACCATTGGAGGGCAGGACCGGTTAGAGTTGACCCGAAGCCCTTGCACATGGTGGCTTCCCTTGCGTCTTTCGGAATAGCCACGGCTACCATGCGTTGCTTATACTGGGCGATGTGGTTGTCAGGATCTCCTGTTCCCTCGTACATCTTGATGCTCGGAAAAGAGAACTTTCGAGGCATCTCGATCGAAGCAATCTCCTTCACGAAAGGTGTGTCGGAGTACGACCTGGGATCACTTTTACGGATGGGGGGAGCTACTCCGGGGAGCCTTTCCACCATGAATTGGATGGTGCCGAATTTTTCGGATACCACCTTCTCTAGGTAAGCGGCTAGAGCTGGATCTGAGATCTCGGGATGATCAGGTGAGTACTCTTTGTCCTCTGTATCGGATTCGTCTTCTTCTTCTTCTCGGGTTACGTCTTGAATGTTTTCTTGATCGCCGGGTTCGTCGCCGGGCTGCTGAGGCGTTTCCTCGCCGTCGTGCGGGGTGTTGAGCGAAGCCATAGGTCAATCTTTGGTTCTGAACCGTTTTCGTTTGTTCCCTACTGCCCCAAGGGATCGGTTTTCTCGTCTGAGAGCGATGTTCTCGGCTTCCATGGCGTCTAGCTCCTCGACGCTTCGCTGAAGTTGCTTGGAGTGTTCTCCAAGTTGGTCTTTTAGGTATTGAACTTCTTGGACGAGTTCCAGACCTGCAGGTGCAGTTTCCCGAGCCTTGTGAAGATCGGTAATTTGACTCTGAAGGGTTTCGAATCGGCTCAGAAGCTCCTTCTCCTTCGGGGTCAGATCGGCTTGATTGGACTCGTCTTCCGATGCCATCGTCACGTAGTTGAGTTACTCCCCTCCTTCTAGCGCCAAACTGTTATGATATTTTTGTGTAGGGTCGTTTTAGTACTACGGAACACTGGAAGCCTAATAGATTTCGTGTATTTGTATGTGTTTAGAGAAGAGAAACTGAGGCAAAGAGATGTATTATTGAGTGATTTTGGGATTACAACGTTTTAGGTGTATAAACCCTAGTTCTATCGCCTAACTCTCTAATCTCTAAGCCCCAAAGTGTCGATCCCTTGTTCTAGGGTTTGGGTTCCCCTTTTATAGTTGATGTCAGTCGGTCAATCTTGGGCGGCTTCCGTAATATTCATGAATATATTGCTTTCCCCTTGATTTGGGAAACTTCCATATTCATGCAGAGGATTGTTTCCTTGGTCCTTACGGCAAGGGCTAGGCCTTGGTTCCTCGATACAGGGACTGGACCCTGGATATTTATTAAATGGAGATCGGACCCTGGTGCCACCTGGTGGAGATGGGTTCTTTAAGTCGAGGAGGGACCCTGGGTCCTTTCCAAAAGAGGGCCCGGAAGTCGAGGCCCTTTCGGAGGCTGGAGAAAACTCTAGCTTTGGATATTTTTCCCCAACAAATAACCCGCTTCGGAGCACCTCAGGAAGTTGTCACAGACAATGGACCCGAATTTACCAGCAACGACTTCCAGGACTTCTGCAAAGATTGGGATATCAAACTCTCATATTCAGCACCAAGGCACCCGCAATCAAACAGACAAGCAGAGTCAACCAACAAAACGGTGGTGAACATGCTCAAGAAGCGCTTGGAAAAGGCTCACGGGCGATGGGCAGAAGAGCTACATGGAGTCCTTTGGGCCTACCGGACGACTCCAAAGACAGCTACCCAAGAAACCCCTTTCTCACTCGTCTACGGCACCGAGTCAGCAATACCAACCGAGGTACATGTCAAGACCACGATCTCCAACATCCTAACCCCCAAGGAAAATGACGAGCTGATTTACCTAAGCCTAGACCTCCTAGACGAAAAAAGGGAAGCAGCCCGCCTAAGGAACGCGTCGTACCAAATAAAGGTAGCCAAGAGTTACAACAAGAAGGTGAGATCCAGAACCTTCCAAGAAGGGGATTGGGTCCTAAGGCGAGTCTGTAACCACACAAAAGTCAAATCAGCCGGAAAACTCGCCCCCGGATGGGAGGGGCCCTAACAGGTAATAGGGGTGCAAGGGGCAGGAGCCTATAAGCTGCAAGATAGCACAGGCAAGGTACAACCCAACTGCTGGAACGCCTTGCACCTCAAATTCTATCATTTCTAAAGGCAAGATCTTCGGGTCGAGCTCTATATATACTATTATATATTTAAGTATTTTGGTTTTCCTACTCCTATGTATAACGAGAACGTCCTCGGACTAGGCTTATAAAATACATTTGGTTTCGACTAAAGGGAGTTAAGGAAACACCAATATACTTAAAGGGGCATATTAGCTGGATCAGGGACCTTTGGGACCTCAGATCTTAGCTAGCCCCCTAGCTGGTGAGGCTACTCACCATAGGTGCAGACAGATATGGAAGGGGTCTGATCAGCCCTGAGCCGATGTCTGTGCGATAGGGCCCCACGTAAAGGCCTATAGCCGAGAATTATGCGGGGACCACGTACTAGTGCCATTCAAACCCTCGTGAAATACGCTGTAAGCTAAACGCACGCTGGGGGCATGACGTACACAGCCAAGTACTGTAATCAGATTCTGGCGGCTGATATGCAGGGAGCAAAGTGCAAATAACCGGTTAAGCACAAACAATTTAATACCTATCCAGACGTGGAAGGTAGTGTGTCTGGGTTGACAGAACCTTGCGGGGGGACCCACCCCAGACCACAATAAGTCTGAGAGTGACCTTTCTGCAGAAAGATAGAATGCAGCATTGAGAATTTCGAGAATGGCCTATGCCCACGGGTAGCACAGTGCGATTTCTCAATTTAGATCGAGAGTGGCTCGCCTCCGAGCAGCAGAGAGCGATCAAAAAAGACTCCCCAAAAGCATAAAAGTCCAGAGACCTTCGGGTCCAAAGACCTTCGGGTCCAAAGACCTTCGGGTCCAAAGACCTTCGGGTCCAAAGACCTTCGGGTCCATAGACCTTCGAGTCCAAAGACCTTCGGGTCCAAAGTCCTTCGGGTCCATAGACCTTCGGGTCCAAAGACCTTCGGGTCCATAGACCTTCGGGTCCATAGACCTTCGGGTCCATAGACCTTCGGGTCCAGAGACCTAAGGGTCCATAAGACTCAAGGGTCCAAAGAACCTCAAGGTTCCAAAGGCCTAAGGGTCCGTAGACCTAAGAATCCAATGAACCTCAAGGTTCCAAAGACTTAAGGGTCCAAAGAACCCCAAGATTCCCAAGACCTAAGGGTCCGAAGAACCTCAAGGTTCGCAAGACCTAAGGGTGCGAAGAACCTCAAGGTTCCCAAGACCTAAGGGTCCGAAGAACCTCAAGGTTCCCAAGACCTCAGGGTCCAAAAAACCTCAAGGTTCCCAAGACCTAAAGGTCCAAAGAACCTCAAGGTTCCCAAGACCTAAGGGTCCGAAGAACCTCAAGGTTCCCAAGACCTCAGGGTCCAAAAAACCTCAAGGTTCCCAAGACCTAAGGATCCGAAGAACCTCAAGGTTCCCAAGACCTAAGGGTCTGAAGAACCTCAAGGTTCCCAAGACCTAAGGGTCCGAAGAACCTCAAGGTTCCCAAGACCTAAGGGTCCGAAGAACCTCAAGGTTCCTAAGACCTAAGGGTCCAGAGAGCCTAAAGGCTCCAACTCCTTCAAGATTTAATGGGTAAGGTCTCCCATGTTCAAAGTAAGGCCTTAGGGCCCAGGTGAGGAACTTAAGGTGCCTAGACCTTGAAAATTTCCGAGTTCGAAGCAACAAGAACCTAAGGATTCAAATCAGATCGGAACTCATCAGCTCAAGACAACGATTTCACATCCTTGAAGACTTGTGTTTTAACAGGATTACGAGATCTAACACGGCTTTATTTTCAGGCCAGAAACAGGCTTCGAATCCCAAGGCAAATCAGGATACAAATTCAAAAAAAAGAGAATATCCCAGAACAGAACCTGCGATTCGTGAACCAAGGACGTGAACCAAGGATTCGAAATAAGAAACAAAAAAAAATGTTATCCACCTGAAGAAGCCCACTCTGAATCTGCCGCACTGCCCCTGAAGAACTTTTGTCCGAGAACAGAACCTGCATCTTGGGAAATACGCTCTCATTCAAATTATTCAAAACCGACGTTAGCCCTCCATGCGAATGTCCGCTCGTTGGTGGTTGTCGACTCGCCGGAGTCGAATCCTCCCTCGATTCATGGTCCCGACCCGAGGAAGAATTCTCGACGTCCATCATCCTGCGCTTACCCCCAACAGTCGCACTCGCCCTACCGGTCACCTCCTGCATAGACAGACCTTTCTTGGCCGAAATCGCATTAGTGGCCCTCCTGAAAGAAGCTACCGGATCCCCTGAATCCTCTTCCATCACACTCACTGATCACAAAACTCACGCGATCAATATGATAATAAAAGACCCGACCAACTTTAAAAAGAAGGACTCACCCCACAGCTTGCTACGGCGCAACACCTCTGGGCTAAGAAGATAAGGTACTAGGCGCCGCTCGAGAGGAATCTACCTCGCACGAAGAACGTTATCCTTCCCATCGGCCGGAGCAGGACGAGTCCCCTCTGCAAAAGAACCAAAAAGAAATAAGCAAAATTCGACTACAGACAACGGAAGCATTCCTCACCCATGAAATTCCATCGATAGTAGGATCCAGGAAGGGTCATGAAAATATACTTCTCGAGCCATCTTTTCTCAAAGGCTAGCCCCTTGCGATCGGTCTTTGGCAGCTCCTCAGCTATAGGGAGACCCGCGCGAGGGCGAAGATGGAAGCGTCCCTCGTTGCCATTTATTGGAGCTAAGTGATAAGCAAAGAGAACCTCATTGATCCCCAAAGTCAAATTCTCTTCGTCGCCCAGATTCTGGATCGCCGTGAGAATGCGCCAAGCTGGAGGATTAAGCTGGGACGGCGAAATATGAAAATAGTCGCGTAAACTCGCAACCAACGACGGTACGTCGCCTCTAAAACCCGACTCGAAGAAAGCTTCATAAATAGCGATCTCTTCAGGCATACCGCCAGATGCACCTTCCGACGGCTCAGGAATGCGGAGAGCAACAGAAGAAGGGAGCACGTACTTTCTCCGGAGGTCGCGTACTTCATCTTCCCCGATTAACGAAGCAGGGCCCACCAGTGGAGATCCGAGTGGTACGAATGGCGTAGACGCTCGAAGATCTTGAGGGCTGCCAGATCTAGACGATCTAGACTCTACCCTCTTCCCCGAATCTCTCGTCTCCGCCATTGTAATAAAAGAGAAGAAGAAAAATCTGAACACAATTCTAGAAGGCTAAGAAGAAGAGGAAGCAATAAAGGCAATCGAAGATCCGAAGCGTATATTTATCAGGAAAAGGAAAGAGCCGTTGGACACTACCTCGGGAAAGCAGCCGAATTCAAAAAAAATCCTACGGTCTCCGAGGCAGGATTTAAAAATCAAATCAGCCCGCTCCCCGGATCTCCCGCGATATCAGCTCCGGAAAAGGAAAGAGAATCCAGATCAGCAAGACTCGTTCAGATCGATTTTTGGAAATTTCAAATCAAAAATATTTCAGATCGTCATACCAGCCAAGTTCTTATGTCTCGGATTCCGGAACCTGATTATGAGAAAAATCCTTCTCCTGCTGGAAGAAATGGCACCAAGACTCAAGACTACATATTATCTCTTGATCCCTACGAAGCAATCAAGGAATAAGGGGCAAACTGTTGGGGAAAAATATCCAAGGCTAGAGGTTTCTCCAGCCTCCAAAGGGGCCTCGACTTCCGGGCCCTCGTTTGGAAAGGACCCAAGGTCCCTCCTCGACTTAAAGAACCCATCTCCACCAGGTGGCACCAGGGTCCGATCTCCATTTAATAAGTATCCAGGGTCCGATCCCTGTATCGAGGAACCAAGGCCTAGCCCTTGATTATGGAAGTTTCCTAAACCGAGAGGAAAGAAGTATATCCGCGAATATTATGAAGGCCGCCCAAGATTGACCGACTTTTTTTTTTGAATGAATTTTAAATTTATTCATCAAAAAGCCTGGTTACATCAGAGTGTGAACCTATTTTTTACAAAATTATAACTCCAAAATGTAAAAACTCCTATATTCTTGTATGAAACCAAAATTGGAGGACGCCTTCCATGCCTTTCTTTCCCTTGTCTCTCATCAGACTTAATCTGTTTCTTACCCCTTTATCTGTGAGCTTCATAATAGCAGACAGAGCCATTGGCCTTTCACCGTGCCTGATCCTGTTCCTTTCTCTCCAGATAGCATAAACCGCAGCTTGAAATGCATATCTAAAGCAATACACTAGCTTCTTATCTCCCCTTTTATTCGACAGCAAATGCACCAGAGAGGACCAGGATGTTGTGAAAGAGTTGCACAATATACCTCTACTAAGATGACTCCAAAGCTGTGATGCATACGAACACTCAAAAAATAGATGATTTCGAGATTCTGCAACTGCCTTACAAAGAACGCAGGTTGTGTCAACCCCTCTACTCCATTTCGACACTCTATCCATCGTAGAGAGCCTATCCAACATTGCTAGCCACGTTACAAACGCAAGCTTTGGCGTTGCCATGGGGAACCAGATACCCTTCGTCCAGTCCAGTTGAGCATTAGGCCCTCTCAAGAGCTTCCAAGTATCACTGGTTGAGAAGCTCACTTTATAGCCAGCAATACCTTTCCAGTGTCTAGTGTCCCCCCCTTCACTTTGCAGTATTTTTACTCTAGCAGCATCAATCTCATCTTCTACCTCTTTGAGAAGTACAGAGCGATGATTCCTTCTCCTCCTCATATTGGACACAGCTTCATCCAACATCGCATCTCTCCTTATCCCCAAGTCAATGATACCCCTATCACCCAATAAATCCATCAGTACTCCCTTTGAGGACCAGTTATCATACCAAAATGATATGTGTCGACCATTCCCAATTTCAACTCTGTAAAACCTCCTTACTATATCTCTGAGTTTAAGCATCTTACGCCACATCCAAGAGCCATTTTGAGTATTTGACTTTACTTCCCAAAAGCTTTTCTTCTTTAAGAGATTCATCTTTAACCAACCTCCCCAGAGCGAGTCACCCGCAAGCATTCTCCAGACAAGTTTCAAACCATATACAATATTAACTTCTTTCAATAAACGCAATCCCAAACCTCCCTCTCTTTTGGGTTTGCATATCTCAAACCATGAAACCTTTGCTCCTGAGGTTTTTAAGTCAGGGCCCGACCAGAGAAATGAGGCGCACAGCTGCTCTAGTTCTTTCATACACTTACTAGGAAGTCTGAACACGGAAGCCCAGAAGTTAATCATGCTCACAAGTACTGATTTGATCAGTTGGAGTCTGCCAGCATAGGACAGATGCCTGCACGTCCAGGAGCAAATCCTGCTTCTTACTCTCTCTACCAGCGGAAGATAATCTAGCCTTCGCATGGCCTGAGTCATCAGAGGCAGACCCAAATATCTAACAGGTAGAGTACCCTCAGCAAACGGGAAGTTGACCTGAATTCTTCTTTTTTCCTCCTCTCTAACCCCAGCCATGTAGACTGTGGATTTCTCAATGCTTATCCTCAAACCCGACCATTCTGCAAAATCTCCAAACACTGAGAGAGCTCCCTCAATAGAATCTTTGGTGCCCTCAACAAATACCATCAAATCATCCGCGAAGCATAAATGAGTAAGAGATAGAGAGTGGCACCGGGGATGCAGCTTGAACTTTCCCTCCCTCGCAGCTTTGTCTATCTTATGAGACAGCACATTCATGCATAATACAAAGAGATATGGTGAAAGAGAGCAGCCCTGTCTCAGCCCTCTTCTACTTTGGAAATAACCAGCCAGCTCTCCGTTTACTTGAACTGAAAAAGAAGGAGTTGTGATGCAGAGTTTTACCCAGTGAATGAATCTTGCAGGAAACCCAATTGCTTCCAAACTTAGAAGAACAAAGTCCCACTGCACTGAGTCAAACGCCTTAGATATATCGATCTTCATCAAGCATCGAGCAGAAACACCCTCCTTATGATAATTCTTCACTAGCTCTGAAGCTAAAAGGACATTTTCCATGAGAAGCCTCCCTTTAATAAAAGCTGATTGATTAGCAGATACAATCCGAGGCAGCAACACCTTCAGTCTGTTCGCTATGATCTTTGAAACCACCTTGTAGATCACGTTGCAACAAGCTATAGGCCGAAAATCTCTCATCTCTAGTGAGTCAGTTTTTTTGGGGACCAAAGCCAAAATTGTAGAATTTACACCCTTCGGAAGAAACCCATATCTGAACACCGATTGAACTGCAATGAAGAAATCCGGAGCAACAACTGACCAGGCTAGCTTATAGAATTCGCTGGGGTACCCATCAGGACCTGGGGACTTGTTAGCTGGCATAGCAAACAGAACCTTACGAATCTCCTCACCAGTGACTTCAGCCTCCAATAGTCTACAATCCTCTTCAGAACATTGGAAATCAAGCAACTCCCTTAGTTCCTCTACGTTAGCACCCCTATAATCCTCCGGCACCTGATTGAGAAACTCCGAACAAAACCCCACTGCTTCATCTTTTATCTCATGTTGCTGCGTGACAGTAGCACCATTTCGACATCTGATTTCTCTTATGGTGTTCTGAGCTTGTCTTGTTTTGATGGCGTTGTGAAACGTGACATTATTTTGATCACCTATCTCCAGCCAGTGTAGCTTCGCACGCTGCTGTAAATAGCTCTCCTCCAGACTAGCAACATGAAGCCAACTCTCATAAGCAGCTGCTTCCTCCTGAACAGCGGCTTCACTTGGATTAGACAGAGTGGTCTTTTGTTTTTCACACAACAACTCATGTGCCTCTTTAGCTCTCTTTGACAGATTACCCAATTTCAGCTTACCCAGCTCACGGATAACTGGCTTAAGAAGCTTTAGTTTCTTAGAAAACCTGAATAAAGCTGACGTTGAGTGAAATAAGCTCGGTGTAGTCTCCCAAAACTCCCTTACCATCGGCAGAAATTCATCCAACTTCCCAATTGCATTCACAAATTTGAATGGCCTTTTGATCTTAACTTCAGGAGGGAAGACTTGAATTTTGCATCTCATGTGGTCTGAACACCCACCCGCTTCAAAAACTGAGTATGCTCTCGTGAACCTTTGCAAAGCAGTTTCATTGATGAGAACCCGATCCAGCTTTTTACAGATAACACCTTCATCCCTCTTGTTACACCAAGTAAAAAGTGGTCCTTGATATCCCATATCTGTGAGTTTACAATGCAACGCCATCCTTTGAAAGTCCCTCATGCCACTAGAGATTCTTCCACAATCCATGAACCCCGAACTTTCATCCCCCTCCAAAATCTCATTAAAATCCCCTACAATCATCCAAGACTTGTTACTGAACATAGCAGAGTCTTGATGATTACACAAATCTTCCCATAGCTCCTTTCTTTCCTCCACAAGGTTCTTAGCATAGACACTTGTGTAGAAAAACTCTTCATGATCCTTTATACCAATAGAACAGGTGATAAGCTGACTTGACTTGTAGACAGGTATCACACGAACATCATCTCTCCAAACAAACCAAATTCGACCTCCTTCACTATGCTCATAATTGGTAATATGAGACCAACCTCTAAAAACCTTCTTCAAAATTTCCCCTGACTTTCTCTCCTTCACCCTAGTCTCCAAAATACATCCAAAACTCATGTTGTTGCTCCTAACCCATTCTTCTACAACGGAATGTTTCAAACGTTTATTAAATCCCCGCACATTCCAGAAGAAGCTAGCCATGATTTAGTGTTTTCGGCGAGGCCTTGAGCTCCTCCCTGGATTTACATCCGGAGCCTTTGGCTTCCTACCTCTTCTCGATCCTGCTTTTGTCTCCTCTTGAACCTGCTGATCCAAGATGGCATCCTCCAGTACCTCATGTTGGGGTCAAAATCGGTCAAGACGAAATCGATGTCCGAAAAGTTCGGACAAAATACGAAAGATGTTAGAGAAGCATTAAGAGAATAAGTTTCATTCTAAAAGACTCGGGAAAATGTTAAGACATTCCGAAATCAACGATTATAAACATTCCCTACACGATAAAAATCTCCGAGAAGTAAAAAAGAACGCAAAAACTCGCACGAGCCGAAAGAAACGAGCGACGATCCTGGGCTGCCTCTAGGCGCCGGGCGCCTAGCGCCCGTGCTGCCTCTAGGCGCCGGGCGCCTAGCGCCCGTGCTGCCTCTAGGCGCCGGGCGCCTAGCGCCCGAAGCCGCCTCTAGGCGCCGGGCGCCTAGCGCCCGTGCTGCCTCTAGGCGCCGGGCGCCTAGCGCCCGAAGCTGCCTCTAGGCGCCGGGCACCTAGCGCCCGTGCTGCCTCTAGGCGCCGGGCGCCTAGCGCCCGTGCTGCCTCTAGGCGCCGGGCGCCTAGCGCCCGAAGCTGCCTCTAGGCGCCGGGCGCCTAACGCCCGTGCTGCCTCTAGGCGCCGGGCGCCTAGCGCCCGTGCTGCCTCTAGGCGCCGGGCGCCTAGCGCCCGTGCTGCCTCTAGGCGCCGGGCGCCTAGCGCCCGTGCTGCCTCTAGGCGCCGGGCGCCTAGCGCCCGTGCTGCCTCTAGGCGCCGGGCGCCTAGCGCCCGTGCTGCCTCTAGGCGCCGGGCGCCTAGCGCCCGTGCTGCCTCTAGGCGCCGGGCGCCTAGCGCCATGCTAGCTCGAGTTATCGGACGGCTAGCCTTCGTGCGTGAGTTCCAAGTTCGCAAACCGCCAGAAATCGAAGTTTTGCGACTTTCTTAAATCCCGCAAACCAAACTCCTTTTCTTCTTCCTAGCCTTCGGAAAACCCGTAAGACGTCAACGGATGGGAGAACTTCGTAGAAAGCGGCAACGGTTATCTAAAAACACCATTTGCCACATAGAAGAATCGAAGATCTTCCGAAAGACCCAATGTCCGAGTAGGAACGTTCTCTCGAGGAAATCGTAAAAATAGCGGAAATCCGAGATACGGCCCAACGGAGACCAAACATGATTGGATAACCATTTTACGATTTTCTAGAAAGATAGATACGACAGTTTGCGATTATCTTCCCAAAACAGGATAAATGTCAAACTTCCAAAAAGATAAACATCAATTTTCCGAAAAGATAAATGTCAACTTTCCCGATAAACATGAAGGCCGACGAAAATGGAAAAAGCCCAGCTCGCGCCGGCCCGTCAGGAATAGACCGTCATATGGGAGTATATAAGCAAGTTCAGGAGCAGAGGAAAGGGGATCCGAAAATCACAAGGCAAACTACTCTCAGAGCAATTTAGAACTTAGGCTTTATTTTCTTTTTAGCGAGCTGCGACTCAATTAGGTTAGATCTAGGGTTTCAAGACTAGCGACGATCGATAGCTCTTACGGCCGCGATCTCGACCTATTGTTCCAACGCTCTCCGCGAATTCGGGAATAAAATTCTTTCTTTTTTGCTCTCTTATTTTACGCATTTACTTTCAACTTAGCCTTTTTTAACTTTGTCGTGCGTGGCCCAGCAGATAGCCGGGATCCTCGGGGAAAACTAGGTCAACTTAGTTTTCCTACGTTTTAAACTTAACAAAAATCGACGGTGCGAATTTCGGTTCCCACAGTTTGGCGCTAGAAGGAGGGGGATCACGGAATTATCTTTCTCGCAACTACGCACGCCCAGTTAAGCATGTCTGCTAACGCGGAAAAAGACAAGCAAACGCTCGACGGACCAGCCGCCGATGCCAACGCTGAGAAGACTCCCGCTGGAAACGTATCGACGGTCACTGCTGAGGCAAACACCGCGATGCTAGACCAGGTGAAGGAACTGTTCGCCACCGCCCATAAACGGTCGGAAGAACAAGAGAAGCTAATGGCTTCGCTCGCTAAACAGGTCAGCACCTTAACAGCGAAAAGCAAACTCCCGCGCGGATCCACCAAGGTGAGGCGTGTCAGGAGACTTGACTTCGGAACTTCCGGAGACAAAGAAAAAGACGCCCCGAGAGAATCCCCGGAACTCATCCCTGACGATACCACTCCGGCGGGGCAGAAGAAAACGACGGATAACCTTCCACCTCCCGCGAGGGAAAACGAAGGAGTCGACGTCGAAAGAATCAATCTGGATATCAGCGACCAGTCGGATCCATCCGCGAAGACGTCGACGTCCACCACAGAAGGACCCGAAGTCAATCGGCTCGACTGGCGGCAGCCTTCGAGAAACTGATGACGGAAGAGGAGGAAGACCTCTACTGGTCAGAGCAAGAGAGGATAGCCGAAGACCAGACCCGGGCCTATCGCAGCCAGCGTAGACAGAGAAGTGCAAACGGCGCCAATGAGATCCACGATCTACGCGAATACATCGCGAAGACTGCAGCCGAGGTGAAAGCAGTAAAATCGCAGATTCACCACGCAACCAGTACTGCTCCCGAGATCGACCTGCTCCTCGAAGAATCGAGGAAGACTCCGTTCACGTCTCGAATCACGGATGCACGAGTTTCAGATCCCGGGAAAATAAAGCTTCCCACCTACGACGGAACCACAGACCCGAAGGCACACCTGCAATCCTTTCAGATTGCGATGGCCATGTCTAAACTTCCAGAGCGGGAAAAAGACGTCGGCTGTTGTCTCCTGTTCGTCGAGAACCTCAGAGGTGCTGCGCTCGAGTGGTTCTCGCGCTTGAAAAGAAACTCCATCGGAAGCTTTCGCCAGCTAGCTTCAGCTTTTCTGAAGCAGTTTTCCATGTTCATGGACAGGGAAACTTCCGATGTAGATCTTTGGAGCCTCATTCAGAAGGAAGATGAGCCGCTCCGCGACTACATAAAGAGGTTCAAACTCGTAATGTCCAGGGTAACAGGCCTCAGCGATAGAGTCGCCATCGACGCCCTGAGGAAAAACCTCTGGTACAAATCGAAATTCCGAAAGTGGATTTCTCTGGAGAGACCGCGCACCATCCAGGACACTCTCCACAAAGCGACGGATTTCATCATCATGGAGGAAGAGATGAAAGTCCTGGCGCAAAAGCACGGGCCGCAGAAAGCGTCCGGTAAGAAGAAAACCTCACGTAACGACAAGTACGTCCATCACGAGGGGGAAGACGTCCAAGGCGAGCATAATTACGCCGTCAACTCCGAGCAAGGGAGGACCGCCGGAAACACTTGGACGCGGAACTCGTACAAAGACAACTCCAGCTGCGAGTTCCACCAGACGAGAGGTCACTCAACCGCCAATTGCAAAGTTCTCGGCGCTAGACTCATTACAAAGCTGCTCGCCGGCGAACTAGCAACGGTGAAAAGCGTGAAAGACCTGCTTTTAGATTCCGACCATCCGCCGAAGACCGACGGATCTAATCCCGAGAATAACGCTCCTGGAACTCAATCGGGTGAAAAACGCGGACGAAGGCAAGATGGCGAAGGAAACAACAGCAATCGCCAGAGGATCAACATGATCATCGGCGGATCGCACTTCTACCAGGACTCAGTTTCGTCGATCAAAGCCTATGGACGGAAAGCCGAAACGAGTCCCGGATGGTGCCCAGAAGACGACGTCCCCAATCACGCGATCGTCTTCGAGGAACAAGATACGGCCGGACTCGACAAACCTCACTACGATCCTCTGGTCATCGACTTGGTGATCCAAGATCTCGAAGTCGGCCGCATCCTCATCGACACGGGAAGCACGGTCAACATCATGTTCCGCGATACCCTCCAAAGGATGAACATACCCCTCGGAGAAGTCATCCCAGAACCGAGACCGTTGACTGGATTCTCGGGCATCACCTCCATGACCCTAGGAAAGATCAGGCTCCCAGTCATGGCGAAAGAGGTCACAAAGATCATCGAATTCGCGGTAGTGGATAACCCGGCTATCTACAACGCCATAATGGGGACTCCTTGGATAAACGCCATGAAGGCAGTCCCATCCACTTACCATCTCAGCGTCAAGTTTCCAACACCAACTGGAACGGCGGTAATCTGGGGAAGCCAAAAACAGTCGCGACTCTGCTTCCTGGCTGAACATAAATTGCGCAGCAATCGGAACGCCCCAGTGGCTAACCTGAAGCGAACTAAGAAGCATCCGAGTATCTCTGAGAACTCGGCAAAGGACGACTCGGATTCGTCCAAAAAGGCCACGACTCAGGATGATAAGCCAGTCCTTGAGTCCATCGCCGACGGAACGGATGATCCAACTCCTGACGCGGCCGCCGACTTAGCCAAGACAGTCGAAACGCCGGAAGTCGTGGAGTAATAACATCCGCGATATAAGCAGAACTACGAGATGGCTTGATCCTCGCAAGAGGTACGTAGGCAGCTCGTCGAAACCCGACGAGTTCAGCTATCCCCCCCACCAAAAAGGGGGGGGGGGGAAGACGAAACGAATAATCTTTTACTCCCGCGAAAATATTCTCTACATGTATTCGACATTCTTGAAACTTTTCACAGTCCTAAATTCGAAATTGCTTATCAAAAGCACTAATATTACGGAAAACGAAAATCGTATCTTTAAGGAACGCGAGACGTCGCAAGTTCCTGACCAGTTTCGATTCTCTACTCTCCTCCAACAAATTCTGTCAAACAGTCTTTCCGCGACTTTAAAAACCCTATTTCCGTCGATTGGCCCCGACGGAAAAACATAGAAACGTTTTATTCAAATCAAATTCGTAGTCTGGCTTCCAACGAAATCCTTTTGCATCCGACAAGGATATCATAGCGCGCTATACAAGAAATCCAAATTTTGGTTAGCTCTTCGTAAAGGAAGTAGCTCGACTCGTACCCAAACGAATCATAGAAGCCGATAAGCACTTCGCGGATTCTAAGACGGTACGAGTCAGGTCGAAATCGCAAACAAGCAAAACGAAAAGCCGATTAGTCATCGCATAGCTTCAGTCCGAAACTAGACCTAGGTCTTGCCCTAAACCCAGCCTTGCTGGTATCTAAAACATCTCATAGGCATAAGTATCCAGCATACGAGATCCCAAAACTTGCCTCTTATCGCTTATAAACCTAACGTTCGCTACAAAGTAACCTGCAGGTTAAGCGATAAAAAAAAAAGCTCGAATACGAAGTGACTACGCGTATTAAAAGTCCTCTACACTTGGCGAAAGTATAAATCAAAACGCATGATTCATAAAAACATTCATAATAGGGATTCAAAGGCCACCGACGGCCGATCCCGAAAAACATAAAGTCACGCAACCCCCTAAGGGTCGCGACACATACAAACAGCCCCACTTGGCTTACTACAAATTATAATCAAATGCAAGACAATCAGAAAAAGTTATTCCAAACGAGGAATCAGGCTGGTCGACCTCCTCGCCCCCGTCTCCTGCATTCGCGTCTGCACCGGCATCCGCTGTATCTTCCGAGATTTGAATAGGATTCCACAATTCCCGAATTCTTCCTTCGATCGGAGGAACAAAGGATTCGGCGTTAGCACATACTCTCGTCGAACCATCCATCGCGGCAAGCTCGCTGGAAAGTGAGAAACCCTCACGCTGCACCTTGTGAAGAGTACCCACCGAACCGCGACACTCGCGAAAGTCACCTACGAAGTCCTGAGCCTCTTTGTACGCCTCGAATTCGGTAGAAAAGATTTCCGCCCGTCGATTCATTTCGGCGGCGGCTCTTCTCCGTCCTCTCCTCTCTGCACGGACGAGGGCTCGAGCCTGGACCTCGGCTTGCCGACGATTTCGCTCCTCAGCCTCCAACCGATACTTGGCAAACTCCCTTTCGGTTTCCTCCGCTTTGAAGCGGGCCAATCGAGCAGTGCGGAAACTTCCGTCGATTGACGCATTCCATACTCTCACGGCCTACAAGAAAAAAAATCAAGGTCAAGTGTCGAAAACAAACCTCGTTAACCAAACGAGTGCCTTCCGCTGTCACCTTGTCCCTCTCCTCATTATCCAAAGACTCGTCACGGGTAAAAGCTGGGGGGAGCTCATCAAAGAAGTCATTTGGAGGAGGGTTCGGACCGGAAGCACCCCCGCTCTCTGCGACAAAGTCGGGGTCGTACCTCGATGGCTCGTTATTTTCCGACGAAGCCTCGAAAGCGATCCCTTTGCCCTTCGAAGATTTCCCCCTCCGCCTCGAAGGAGCAAACACGAAGGATCCATCATTGATGAGAGGTCGCGTACCGCCTCGCGATCGGTGAATCGCGACCGCCTTCCGAATCCGGTCGAGATCGAAAGAATCCCAGGAACAGGCCCTCGACCTGAATATGTCTCTCTTGACGGTAAGATCGGAAGGGATGTGCGTGAGACACCTATTCTCTACAATAAAAAAAAATGCGCATGTGCATTCAGAGTTCAACTTTCGATTGCTAAAAAAAACAAAAAAAAAAAAAAAAAAATCAAAATCAAAATTACGATAATCTTACCACGTCGGTACAACCATTCCGTCGGGAATAGGTGAAGGAAGCCCTCTTCGACAGACTCTCCATCTATCCTCACAAAAAAGAAACGATTAACGAAATCCTTAGCATGCGAGGTAAGCCCACAAATCACCGAGTGATCAGTCCTCGATTTCATGGCAAATATTCCATTGGTTTTCACGCTCTTGGAAAGCCACAGCCCTTCAAAGTCCGAAGGGCTAAGATCCATTCCTAACTCGTAACTCAGAATCACAACGCCAAGCCAGCTCTCTAGAGCCGGCACGTTCAACTGGCTGATTGAGATTCCGAAACGATCGAGATTGGACGATGACTCCGGGGATCGGGAACCATAATCGACATTGCGTCAGGAATGCCTCGTAGCAAGTAAAGTAACCCTCCGGAGGACGCTCCAGACTCTCATCCCCAAGGGGAATGCGAAACACGACTTTCTCCGGAACGTTATAGAACTTTCGAAGAATCTCAAGATACTCGGGAGATACCTCACTCGGCGAATCGGCTTCCACACGCGCCTTCACAGGACGCCGGGGAATCGGAATCACAGGAAGAGGGGGATCGGGACCGAAGACGGCGTCACAGTACGCGTTCCTCTCGACCTCTGAAACCTCGGGCTTCGGCGCTTCCTCCTCGGCGTGGAAACTGCCCGAAGCAGAGCGAGACTGTCTCCTCGAAGATTTTGACCTTGAAGTCATTCTTTTCTTAAAAATAGAGAGAGAATCTTTGAGGGAGAAATTGACTTAGGATTCTTGGTTGAAGTAAGAATGGTAAAGGATTCACAAGCCTTTATAGGCATGAAATTTTACTATTTACCCCGACCTTCGGCACGATTTCGTCTCCATACTTTCCTCACGAACCATACCGCAAGCTAGGACCTACGACCGCTACGGCTCCTAGCTGGCTGGGGGGCTAACTGTTGGGTCAAAATCGGTCAAGACGAAATCGATGTCCGAAAAGTTCGGACAAAATACGAAAGATGTTAGAGAAGCATTAAGAGAATAAGTTTCATTCTAAAAGACTCGGGAAAATGTTAAGACATTCCGAAATCAACGATTAGAAACATTCTCTACACGATAAAAATCTCCGAGAAGTAAAAAAGAACGCAAAAACTCGCACGAGCCGAAAGAAACGAGCGACGACCCTGGGCGCCTAGCGCCCGTGCTGCCTCTAGGCGCCGGGCGCCTAGCGCCCGAAGCTGCCTCTAGGCGCCGGGCGCCTAGCGCCCGTGCTGCCTCTAGGCGCCGGGCGCCTAGCGCCCGTGCTGCCTCTAGGTGCCGGGCGCCTAGCGCCCGTGCTGCCTCTAGGCGCCGGGCGCCTAGCGCCCGTGCTGCCTCTAGGCGCCGGGCGCTTAGCGCCCGTGCTGCCTCTAGGCGCCGGGCGCCTAGCGCCCGTGTTGCCTCTAGGCGCCGGGCGCCTAGCGCCATGCTAGCTCGAGTTATCGGACGGCTAGCCTTCGTGCGTGAGTTCCAAGTTCGCAAACCGCCAGAAATCGAAGTTTTGCGACTTTCTTAAATCCCGCAAACCAAACTCCTTTTCTTCTTCCTAGCCTTCGGAAAACCCGTAAGACGTCAACGGATGGGAGAACTTCGTAGAAAGCGGCAACGGTTATCTAAAAACACCATTTGCCACATAGAAGAATCGAAGATCTTCCGAAAGACCCAATGTCCGAGTAGGAACGTTCTCTCGAGGAAATCGTAAAAATAGCGGAAATCCGAGATACGGCCCAACGGAGACCAAACATGATCGGATAACCATTTTACGATTTTCTAGAAAGATAGATACGACAGTTTGCGATTATCTTCCCAAAACATGATAAATGTCAAACTTCCAAAAAGATAAACATCAATTTTCCGAAAAGATAAATGTCAACTTTCCCGATAAACATGAAGGCCGACGAAAATGGAAAAAGCCCAGCTCGCGCCGGCCCGTCAGGAATAGACTGTCATATGGGAGTATATAAGCAAGTCTAGGAGCAGAGGAAAGGGGATCCGAAAATCACAAGGCAAACTACTCTCAGAGCAATTTAGAACTTAGGCTTTATTTCCTTTTTAGCGAGCTGCGACTCAATTAGGTTAGATCTAGGGTTTCAAGACTAGCGACGATCGATAGCTCTTACGGCCGCGATCTCGACCTATTGTTCCAACGCTCTCCGCGAATTCGGGAATAAAATTCTTTCTTTTTTGCTCTCTTATTTTACGCATTTACTTTCAACTTAGCCTTTTTTAACTTTGTCGTGCGTGGCCCAGCAGATAGTCGGGATCCTCGGGGAAAACTAGGTCAACTTAGTTTTCCTACGTTTTAAACTTAACAAAAATCGACGGTGCGAATTTCGGTTCCCACACCTCATCATCCAAATCCTCCTTATCTTCGATATCATTTATTACCACTTCACCTACAGGTAACATCAAACCTTCCACCAACTCTCCTTCTTCAATTTCATCCACACTTAACGCAGAATACTTAGAGGCAGATATCTCTACATCATCTTTCTGAATTTGTGTAAATGAAGATCTTCCTGATTTAGCCGGAGAGACTTTGTGCCATGCACTTGTTCCCTCTACATCACCTTCTCTTTTGTTTTTTCCAACACTCTCAGTATTGATGTTACTCTCTCTCATATTATCCTCCAAACGACTGTCTACAGCTTCTGCCTCCTCTTCTCCACCCTCTTTTATCTTTTCCTTCCCTTCCTCCTTTGAGCTAGAGCCTACCACACCTTGGACTCCGCTCAAGTGACCTCCTTTTTCACCACCAGTTTGTTTTGGTGATTGAGAACCATTTCTACTCTTCTTCCCTTTACCCTTTGTAGCACATACAGCCTCAGTATGTCCCCATTTATCACATAGCTTGCATCTAGAAGGCAACCATGGATAGAAAAATTTGACAGTGAACTGCTTCTCCTCCTTCGTGAAAGTGATTTCCTTTGGAAGAACTTTAGAAACATCAACATTCACAAAGATCTTCGCCTCCTTTAGATTTGTGCAAGATGTAGTTTCCGGATGTGGTTTCACTGGAACACCCACAGTGCTAGTGATGAAGCTTAGACCCTCCCATGAGTACATATGCAGTGGGACCTTCTCCAAATGAACCCACATGGGAATCGCCTCATCCTTTTGTTCCTCATCCTCTGTAGTTGGAGTCCATTTCGTCACAATCATTGGAACCCCTGCGATGTTCCACATCCCCCGTCTTATAATCTTTTCCCTAGCTTTCGGATTTGAAACCCTGAACCTCATAGTCGTCGGGTTTACTTCATAGACCTCTATCTTCGCCGATTGGTCGCCATACTTCTAGATCTTGTTGAGCACTAGATGAACTTTCGCAACATGAGGTGCTTGTTCCAAAAACTTCCCCACAACAAAATCCTCCCATAGAGGAGTAGAGTTCTCCACAACCTCATTTGGAATCTCAACCACGTTAACTCCATCCCTCGATGAGACTTCTACATCGTATTTCCTCAACTTTTTCTTATCTGTCGCCACTGCAATCCAGCTTTGATCCAACCCTTTTAAGTCACCTCCTATGATACCCTGCTTCAATACTTCCTCCCGAACGCCCTTACTCCCCGTATCCCCCTCCGGCGGTTCTGAAGAATCCGGCGGAAGAGCCAGATCCATCGCGAAACCCTCGACCAATTTACCCCAAAATCGCCCAAAATATCGCTTTCAAAATCGCCTTAGTAAAACGGTGCAGAGTCGACTATTCATTATATACATATAACAAATAAATAGATTGACCGACTTACATCAACTATAAAAGGGGAACCCAAACCCTAGAACAAGGGATCGACACTTTGGGGCTTAGAGATTAGAGAGTTAGGCGATAGAACTAGGGTTTATACACCGAAGACGTTGTAATCCCAAAATCACTCAATAATACATCTCTTTGCCTCAGTTTCTCTTCTCTAAACACATACAAACACACGAAATCTATTAGTTTTCCAGTGTTCCGTAGTACTAAAACGACCCTACACAAAAATATCATAACACCCACAGGTAGCACAGTGCGATTTCTCAATTTAGATCGAGAGTGGCTCGCCTCCGGGCAGCAGAGAGCGATCAAAAAGACTCCCCAAAAGCATAAAAGTCTAGAGACCTTCGGGTCCAAAGACCTTCGGGTCCAAAGACCTTCGGGTCCAAAGACTTTCGGGTCGAAAGACCTTCGGGTCCAAAGACCTTCGGGTCCAAAGACCTTCGGGTCCAAAGACCTTCGGGTCCAAAGACCTTCGAATCCAGAGACCTTCGGGTCCAGAGACCTTCGGGTCCAGAGACCTTCGGGTCCAAAGACCTTCGGGTCCAAAGACCTTCGGGTCCAAAGACTTTCGGGTCCAGAGACCTTCGGGTCCAAAGACCTTCGGGTCCAAAAACCTTCGGGACCAAAGACCTTCGGGTCCAAAGACCCTCGGGTCCAAAGACCTTCGGGTCCAAAGACCTTCTGGTCCAGAGACTTTCGGGTCCAAAGACCTAAGGGTCCAAAAAACCTCAAGGTTCTTAAGACAAAAGGGTCCGAAGAACCTCAAGGTTCCCAAGACCTAAGGGTCCGAAGCACCTCAAGGTTCCTAAGACCTAAGGGTCCGAAGAACCTCAAGGTTCCCAAGACCTAAGGGTCGGAAGGACCTCAAGGTTCCTAAGACCTAAGGGTCCGAAGAACCTCAAGGTTCCCAAGACCTAAGGGTCCGAAGAACCTCAAGGTTCCTAAGACCTAAGGGTCCGAAGAACCTCAAGGTTCCCAAGACCTAAGGGTCCAAAGGACCTCAAGGTCCCTAAGACCTAAGGGTCCAGAGAACTTAAAGGCTCATAATCCTTCAAGATTGAATGGGTAAAACTCCCAGGTTCAAAGCAAGGCCTCAGGGCCCATATAAGGAATCTAAGGGAATTAGATCCCAAGGGCTCCCGAGTTCGAGGGGCTAAGAACCTAAAGATCCTCGATCCAGTCATCAGTCGATACTCCAATCCTGGACAACGATTCTCCACAAAATCGATCTCCCCTAGAAGTCATCTAAACAAGCAACTACGGTAAAAAAAAAACCATAAACACCTCTACTAAGGAAGGAGTACAAGGTTCGAAGAAAGAAAAGATGGAATAAAAGCAAAAACCAATAGATATTATTAAGAGTTCTTATTCAGAGGGAAGAAGGCTACTAAAAAATCCAAAGAGAAAGACGACAACATAAAGCAAGAAAAGCATTGAAGAAATATTCAAAGATTCGGCTCCCGGCGAAAAGAAGGGAAAGCACCAAGCCCACCATCACCGCTTCCCGAATTCCGGATCGGACCTCCAACAGGTCCCCATCGGCCGGATCCCCCAAACAGCTCTTGTTGGTCAGCACTCCTCATCGACCACTCTCTAATGAGATCCCGACGAGCATATTCCCGAGCCCTCAGCACAATAAGAGCCTGGTGGGAGATCACTTCCCGAAGCTGCCTCCGGAGAAAGATAATCTCTTCATGTGGAGGGACACGCCGATCTAAGCTAGGGAATCGATCCCTGCTAGCATCCCTCGGAGCCAAAGAAGCCATCACCGAAGGGACAGGAAGAAATGAATTGCGAGATCTTCTCCTTTGAGGCCTGGCTCTACAATACTCTTCGTACACTGACAATATCGAAGCCGTAGGGATCCCACCTGAAAAACCAAGACCCCATCAAGCTACGGCTAGGGCAGAAAGAAAAGTAAGAGAAATTCCATTACCCCAAATACAACTATGACGCATCGATATCGGATGCATCAAAAACGGAATCCAGCGAAAGCGCCTAGGAATTCCTCGCGCCAACTTCGCCAAAGTCTCACCAGCTTGGACAATCGGTCGGGCCACCTCTGCAAAAAAACACCAAAGTAATTCGGCAAGCACAATACTCGTGTCTGGGAAAATAGAAGCAACTTACCCACTGAACGCCAGAAGCAAGGATAGCTGGGAACACCTTCGACCTTCATAAACACATATCTCCTATCCCAGGAATCATTCAAAGGAAAGCTACCACGAATGCCCCAAGGAGGTTCATCCACCAAAGGTTCACCATCCCGAGACCATATTTGGTAGAAGCCTTTCTTACTCGACAAGGGAACGAAAGAGTAAGAATACAGGACTTCAGACAATCCAAAAGAAATACTATGGAGTTCTCCTAACACTTGGATAGCCATCAGAGTATGCCACGTAGCAGGCGTAAATTGTGAAGGGGAACATCCAAAGTATGACGCCACTTCCGCGATCAAAGAAGGCATCCCTCCTCTAAAGCCAGCCTCCAAATAAGCCTCAAAGATTGCTATCTCGCCCCTTCCTCCATCAGGAGCTCGTTCGAACTCTCCCGCACACCTGATCCCCATCGTACCGGGCAAGGAATATATACGGCGGATCTCCATCAGATCACCTTCCTTGATATCGGACCTCGGGCCATCTTCGTCTTCATTCGGAGCGTCGAAGGAGCAAAAGCGACGAGGGCGAGCAGGGGCCATGGGAACCCTTTCATCATCTGTTCCTGAAACCACGCTAGGGGTTAGGACTGGGGAATCGAAGGGATCACCAAACAAACGACGGGGCCTGATACGTCCGCCAACACCGGGGGTAGGGAACGATTTCATGAAAGACGGAGCGTTCGACATGTGCTTCCGATAAGGAGGATAGGGGAAGACCTAAATTCGTGTCGTCTAAAAGCATCGAAGCATCCAAATATATACATGGAACGACTTTCCATTTTTTGGCGCATAAAGGGAAAGAAGAAAAGGGAAAAGGAAAAAGAATTCGGAAGCTAATCACAAGTCTTGGCAAATTTCCAAAATTATCTCTGAAATATTCCGCTGACCTAGCACCATCACGACCGGGCCGCAATCCTTATTTTCTTTGAGGCCCATTCCGACCAAGTGATCATACCCCGAAATGACTCCACATTTCGCCTAGATGCCAAACCCTTCTCCTGTGATGCGGTCATCAAACCAGTAGCTGAACCGGAGGTTCATCAGACTGTCCAAACCAACCACCTAGGCGATACCAGCGACATAGGTCCGGTCTACGGCGTATATCTCGACAACCAAAAAGCCTTTTGGAGTGAACCAAATTTTAATGGATTATACACTAAAGAAGGAGTCCAGCCCATTTGGAATTTCCAGAAAACCTTACCGGACCAAGGAGTAATGAATTTTACAAATCAGAGGTTCTCCAGCCCATCCAGTTGCGAGTATCAACTATTTGGAGTAGTTTCAAGCCCGAACATGAAGCTGAATTTACCAGAACCACTCATGGGATTCAAGAGTGATCTATCAGCTTTCCATAAAGCCCGAAATCAGAAGAATTGGTCAGAGAAATCAGGAGTTATGATTAATTTCCCAAAACCAGCCAAACCGAAGGTATTTATGGAAATTCTTCAGCCAATTGAGTTTGGTTCGACCCAGAGATATTTATGGCGACCAGGAGACATTTAAGGAGTCCTTAGCTGCACCAGAATACAGGGGATCACTCGGTTCAATTCAATTCTCAATCCACCCAACCAATCTATTTTCGGTTAAGAGATCCAGCTGACAATCAAAGTGAGTAGCATGTGTTGTACTCTTTTTCCTAACCAGGTTTTGTCCCATTGGGTTTTCTTGGTAAGGTTTTAATGAGGCAACATGCAAGCATGCTATTAGCTTTGGTCAAGGCAATCTCAACCGACCCGGTTTACCCTTTTATTTGATTCAATTTCGGTTAAGACTTTGGGCATTTGTTAGCCTTTTGTTTCTTTTATTTTTGCCTAGGCCTTTCTTTGTTTTTAGAGCCCAATAAGGAGTTCCCTATATAACTCCAGACACTGGTCGAAATTTGGCCTTAGACCCTTTTTGAAAGTAATGAAAATTATGTTTTTCTAGTTTTGTCAAAACTATTATCTTAAGTCTTTTGAGTGTGTGAGAAACAGCTCTGGAGCAACCAGACTTATCAAAGTCTCCTTTCACAGAGATTTGTGGTGTCTATTCATTCCATCACGTCCATCATCCATCTGATTGTGAGATTCAATCAAAACCTTCATCCGCCACCCATTTCAGTCCATCAATCAATCCAGCTGAGAGAGACTTCAGTCCAGCAGCTTGATTCCATCTTCTATCCATCTCCATCCACTGTTCTTGTTGAGAGAGACCTTAGTCCAGCAACAAGAATCCATAAGCCATCCTCTATCCTCTTATCTTGTTATTTGTTTCTGTTTTGTTCCTATTTTGTTTCTGTTTTTATAAACATCTGAAATCATAAAAAAATCGTTTTTGTTTCTGTTCTTATTATTTTTCATAGTTTTATTATCTGTTTGATTCAGTTTTATAAACCAGAAAACCCACAAAAATCTCTCTTTGTTTCTCAGGTACAAATCGGATCCAAACCCACCATCTCCATACAGGCTTCCTTCCCATCCGAGTCATACCAGTCCGATCTGAGGAACCTCAATCTGACCATTATATAGTCTGAAATCTCAGCCTGTATCATTTGGTATCAGAGCCAAAGGCTCCTGACACACACGGTTGTATCTTTCCCTTTTCATCCTTGCTATCGTTTGTGTTCATCTTTTTATTTGCATTGGAAAATAAAAAAAAAAAAAATTTGTATTTGTTCTTGCTGTTCTTGAAGTGTTCATCATTGCTCTTACTGCATTTGTTTTGATCCATTTCGTGCATCATTTCATCAAGCAAAACTGTTTTTGAGATTGGTCAATTTTTACTTTCCATTTTTGGAGTTTGATTGATCAATCTGCATTTAATCCGATTTGCATTTGCATCAATCAGTAGATTAATTGTCATTTCATTTAAGTTGAATTGGTTGCATTCATTTCTGATTAGAGGCATTCAGTTAGATTCCAATCATCCTTCATTTTCGATTTCAATCATCATTTATTTAAAAAAATTAAAAAAATCTTTCAATCAATCATCTTTTAATTTTTGATTTTTCGTTTAAAGATTTCAAACTTCTTTCCATATTTTTTTTATCTGATTGATTTGTTTTGACTTTGATTTCAAACTTTAAAAAAAAAAGGATTTCACTTTCCAATTTTTAAAACTTTCGGATTTAATATTTCAAAAAAAAAAAATCTTCTCATTTATTTCTTTTCCATATTTTCTTTGCATTTGTTTCTCATTGCATCCCATCTTGATTCATTTCGTGATTGCATCCAAAGAAAAATCATTTGGCATATTTTATTTCATTTTGGTTTACATTACCATATTTTCTCGGTTTAATTTTAATTAGTTGCATCATTTTGGTCCGACCAGAAATTCTCTATCCTTCACTTGCTCTTTGAGATTGTTTTCAGGAAGCAGTGGTAGTAGAAGAACACGGCCAAAGTCAGATGGCCAAACAGAACCAAAATCTGACAGCTTTGCAAGAGGTTGATCGGATTACTCAGTTGAAGAAAAGAAAGAAGGCAAAAGGGCAGCGACCACAATATGGAGAAAGAAGATTTGGAGATGCACCAGAGACTGTTTATGTCGAGCCCAAACCAACAGATCCTTCAAGGATCAATCAGACTAAAACTTCTAAAACCCATAACCATCTTGTTGTTAATTCTCAGTTTTATTATAACTCTTTTGCTAATAAAAATGAACTCTTTAAATTTTCAGGAAAAGGATGTTATCTTAGATGGGAGAGGAACCTTGATGAATGGTTTCACCACAACAACATCTTAAAGGAAGAAAGGCTAGACTATGCCATTGATCATCTAAAAGGAGATGCCTTTAAATGGTGGGTTCAAGAAGTAGATGATAGATGGTTTTACAAGGAGCCAACTATCAAAACGTGGGGAGCACTTAAGAAAGCCATGAGGTATGAGTTTGCACCAGGTTATACACGATCTCAGATCAAGGAGAAGTACCCATGGAGGTATCCAACTCATGGTTCCCAAGAAGTAAGGAAAGCTGTCCACAAAGAGGGTCAAAGAAGCTTGCCTCAACAAGCCAACTTTCAGCAAAACCAGGGGCACGCCATTGACCATTGCTTAGGCCAGAAAGGTTACATCCTAAGGGCCAGGGAGGTGAGTGAAAATGTCGGCCAAGACCTCTTGAGCAGACCCAAAGAAGAGCTAAACAAACCAGTACTTCAATCAAAGGCTATGGTAAGTCCTATACTTGATAAATTGGTTTATAAATCATCTTCCACTGGTATGAGTCACTTGTCTTTGTCCAAGGATAATAAGACAGGTCTTGAGGTCCATAAAGACACGGCCTCCACACCCTTTTTGGAATCAAAAGCTGTCCATGATTTATTTCCAAAAGAAATGGAGATTCCAAACCAAAAGAAGGAAGAGGCAGCAAACAAAGGTAAGTCTCCTAACTCTAAAATTTTAAAAGATCAGACATGTTATAGATGTCATCAAAGAGGACACTTTGCTGTATTTTGTCCAAATAAGAATGCTTTGAAAGAAACATCACTAGGAGAGGAAACTGATTTATCTATAAAAAGTGGTAGTTTTATTCAATCTGATTTATTAGTTCAAAATTCTTGTAAGATGCACTTGTCTTTGTCCAAGAGTGTTATTACAGGGATACAAGATGAGATCTCTATGCCTACTGAAGAGCCAATGGCCGAGCCAGAACCTGAGCTCAATCAAAACCCACACCACAAGTGGAAACCAAAATCTGTACAAGAGATTCTTCATGTGCTGAAATCTGAGGTAAATTTCACTCTAGATCATAATGCTATTATTAATTCCATGGCAAGATTAATATATTTGTCTTGTCCAAGAGGAAGTGAAATAATTTCAGGAAACCAAGGTATAAGCAAAGAAAAAGGCCATCCAAACCGTGATAAAATCTTGCAAGAAGAAGCCTTAACCATGATATCACTAGATACTGTACAGAAACTAGTTCAAAGAGATGTTGAACAATTGCCATTCAACTTGAGTATGGGTAAGGAAAGTATTCTCAACTTTAAAACGCATTTATCACATGATTATCCAGATGTGATGCACTTGTTTTTGCCAAGAAAATTTGATCCAGGAATAAGAGAAGTAGAAGTTCATATCAGTCAAGATAAAAAAATGCAAAGAAGGCAGCAAGCTAACACAAGCTGTCCAAAGAAGAAAATAATTCTTCAACTTGTGGAAGCTATTAAAGTAAGTCTGGAACTCTCACATTTTGATTATAATTTTTCAACCACAGATATAATGCACTTGCTTTTTGTCCAGAATATTGAGATTATTTCAGGTTGCAAAGAAGAAAGCTTCAAAGAAATTCCACCAGATTTTCCCTTGATGTTAAGAGGATCAATTCCAAGGAGAGTCACCAAAAATTTGAAGAGCCATCCATTCCAGAAGAGATGCAATGGCCCTGATCCTAGCAGAGGCGTGATCATTTTCTATCTTCTCAAAGAAGAGCCACCAGACACACCATGCATCACCAAACCAAAATTGTATCACCAAGGTAAGGTTCTAAACTCTCAATTGAGAATGAAACCTGACTTGCTCTATTGTGGTGTATCAGGTTATCCAGTTTTGAGGTCAAAACCTTCACAAGGGAGAGGGAATGATGCGGTCATCAAACCAGTAGCTGAACCGGAGGTTCATCAGACTGTCCAAACCAACCACCTAGGCGATACCAGCGACATAGGTCCGGTCTACGGCATATATCTCGACAACGAAAAAGCCTTTTGGAGTGAACCAAATTTTAATGGATTCTACACTAAAGAATGAGTCCAGCCCATTTGTAATTTCCAGAAAAGCTTACCAGACCAAGGAGTTATGAATTTTACAAGTCAGAGGTTCTCCAGCCCATCCAGTTGCGAGTATCAACTATTTGGAGTAGTTTCAAGCCCGAACATGAAGCTGAATTTACCAGAACCACTCATGGGATTCAAGAGCGATCTATCAGCTTTCCAGAAAGCCCGAAATCAGAAGAATTGGTCAGAGAAATCAGGAGTTATGATTAATTTCCCAAAACCAGCCAAACCGAAGGTATTTATGGAAAGTCTTCAGCCAATTGAGTTTGGTTCGACCCAGAGCTATTTATGGCGACCAGGAGACATTTAAGGAGTCCTTAGCTGCACCAGAATACAGGGGATCACTCGGTTCAATTCAATTCTCAATCCACCCAACCAATCTATTTTCGGTTAAGAGATCCAGCTGACAATCAAAGTGAGTAGCATGTGTTGTACTCTTTTTCCTAACCAGGTTTTGTCCCATTGGGTTTTCTTGGTAAGGTTTTAATGAGGCAACATGCAAGCATGCTATTAGCTTTGGTCAAGGCAATCTCAACCGAGCCGGTTTACCCTTTTATTTGATTCAATTTCGGTTAAGACTTTGGGCATTTGTTAGCCTTTTGTTTCTTTTATTTTTGCCTAGGCCTTTCTTTGTTTTTAGAGCCCAATAAGGAGTTCCCTATATAACTCCAGACACTGGTCGAAATTTGGCCTTAGACCCTTTTTGAAAGTAATGAAAATTATGTTTTTCTAGTTTTGTCAAAACTATTATCTTAAGTCTTTTGAGTGTGTGAGAAACAGCTCTGGAGCAACCAGACTTATCAAAGTCTCCTTTCACAGAGCTTTGTGGTGTCTATTCATTCCATCACGTCCATCATCCATCTGATTGTGAGATTCAATCAAAACCTTCATCCGCCACCCATTTCAGTCCATCAATCAATCCAGCTGAGAGAGACTTCAGTCCAGCAGCTTGATTCCATCTTCTATCCATCTCCATCCACTTTTCTTGTTGAGAGAGACCTTAGTCCAGCAACAAGAATCCATAAGCCATCCTCTATCCTCTTATCTTGTTATTTGTTTCTGTTTTGTTCCTATTTTTTTTCTGTTTTTATAAACATCTGAAATCATAAAAAAATCGTTTTTGTTTCTGTTCTTATTATTTTTCATAGTTTTATTCTCTGTTTGATTCAGTTTTATAAACCAGAAAACCCACAAAAATCTCTCTTTGTTTCTCAGGTACAAATCGGATCCAAACCCACCATCTCCATACCGGCTTCCTTCCCATCCGAGTCATATCAGTCCGATCTGAGGAACCTCAATCTGACCATTATATAGTCTGAAATCTCAGCCTGTATCATCCTGCTTGAAGAAACGGTACCAAGATCCAAGACTACATATTATCCATTGATTCCTACGAAGCAATCAAGGAATAAGGGGCAAACTGTTGGGGAAAAATATCCAAGGCTAAAGATTTCTCCAGCCTCCGAAGGGGCCTCGACTTCCGGGCCCTCGTTCGCAGAGGACCCAGGGTCCCTCCTCTACTCAAAGAACCAATCTCCACCAGGAGGTATCAGGATCCGAACTCCACTTAATGGTATCCAGGGTCCAGTCCCCGTATCGAGGAACCAAGGCCTAGCCCCTGCCGCAAGGACCAAGGATCCGATCCTCCGCATGAAAATGGAAGTTTTCCAAAACGAGGGGAAAGTAATATATTCGTGAATATTACGGAGGCCGCCCAAGATTGACTGACTTACATCAACTATAAAAGGGGAACCCAAACCCTAGAACAAGGGATCGACACTTTGGGGCTTAGAGATTAGAGAGTTAGGCGATAGAACTAGGGTTTATACACCTAATACATTGTAATCCCAAAATCACTCAATAATACATCTCTTTGCCTCAGTTCTTCTTCTCTAAACACATACAAATACTCGAAATCTATTAGTCTTCCAGTGTTCCGTAGTACTAAAACGACCCTACACAAAAATATCATAACAACAAGTTCGTGGAGCAATTCCCAGCAGCCGCCATCTGGAGAAGAGATCGGATGACCTCTACGAGGTTCAGCAATACATAAACGAGTCCCTACGTTCCTACATAGCTCGTTTCAACCAGGAGAAGGTCTCTATACCCGAATGCAACACCGATACAGCCGTCTCAGCCTTCAAGAAGGGTCTGCTTCCGGAGGGAGAGCTCTACAAGGAGCTAACGAAGTATAGATGCGGAGACATGGCGGATGTACTATCCCGCGCCTGGGCCCAAGTAAGGTGGGAAGAAGACGTTGTGAGCAGGGCCAAGGTCTCCTCCAAATATGATCAGAAATCCTCCAGGTCCTCGAAGGACGAGCGTGACGAGACCATCATCCCTCGACCTTCCCGAGAATCCACCAACCCGAGCAGGGGCAGATACCAGCATCGCCCTCTACCTCGATCCGAAGGAATGATGGTTTCTACTTGTCCCAGTATCTCTCACCTCGCAATATCCAAACCAGAGCTCATCGGAGTCTTGAGACAGATGGGCCCACAAGTTAAGTGGCCACCTAAAATGAGGTCCCCTGACGTTAACCGGAACCCTAAAAGATGGTGTGGTTCCACAACGATCATGGTCACACCACTGAAGATTGTATAGCCTTGAGGCTGGAAGTAGCCGAACTTCTTAAGAAGGGCTACCTGAGGGAGTTCCTCTCGGATAAAGCAAATGACCTCCTCAACAGGGAAGGTCCCGCTCTCCCCAACGATACTATTCCTGCATTACCTCCGCCACAAGAGCGAGTGATCCACGTCATCTCAGGAGGATCAGAAGTAAGCGGAATCAGCAGCGCCGCAGCCAAAAGGAGCACTCGTAACGCTAGGAATGGTCAAGAGACTGAGGTTCCCAAGCGCCCACTCTTGGGGACGGATGCGATCTGTTATGATATTTTTGTGTAGGGTCGTTTTAGTACTACAGAACACTGGAAGACTAATAGATTTCGTGTGTTTGTATGTGTTTAGAGAAGAGAAACTGAGGCAAAGAGATGTATTATTGAGTGATTTTGGGATTACAACGTCTTAGGTGTATAAACCCTAGTTCTATCGCCTAACTCTCTAATCTCTAAGCCCCAAAGTGTCGATCCCCTGTTCTAGGGTTTGGGTTCCCCTTTTATAGTTGATGTAAGTCGGTCAATCTTGGGCGGCTTCCGTAATATTCATGAATATATTACTTTCCCATCGATTTGGGAAACTTCCATATTCATGCGGAGGATTGGTTCCTTGGTCCTTACGGCAAGGGCTAGGCCTTGGTTCCTCGATACAGGGACTGGACCATGGATACTTATTAAATGGAGATCGGACCCTGGTGCCACCTGGTGGAGATGGGTTCTTTAAGTCGAGGAGGGACCCTGGGTCCTTTCCAAACGAGGGCCCGGAAGTCGAGGCCCCTTCGGAGGCTGGAGAAAACTCTAGCCTTGGATATTTTTCCCCAACAGTTTGCCCCTTATTCCTTGATTGCTTCGTAGGGATCAAGGGATAATATGTAGTCTTGAATCTTGGTGCCATTTCTTCCAGCAGTAGAAGGATTTGGAGTCTAGATGGAACGTGGAATCATTTTGGGCCTATCGTTCGTGGATTTGAAGAAGGCGGTTTGCTTTGAAGACGTCGAGCCTTCAGGCCTTTTGGTAGAAATGATTGAGAGCGAGATGGGCTTTCTAGGGGAGGCCTGTTGGGAAAAATATCCAAGGCTAGAGTTTTCTCCAGCCTCCGAAGGGGCCTCGACTTCCGGGCCCTCGTTTGGAAAGGACCCAGGGTCCCTCCTCGACTTAAAGAACCCATATCCACCAGGTGGCACCAGGGTTCGATCTCCATTTAATAAATATCCAAGGTCCAGTCCCTGTATCGAAGAACCAAGGCCTAGCCCTTGCCGTAAGGACCAAGGAAACAATCCTCCGCATGAATATGGAAGTTTCCCAAATCAAGGGGAAAGTAATATATTCATGAATATTACGGAAGCCGTCCAAGATTGACCGACTTACATCAACTATAAAAGGGGAACCCAAACCCTAGAACAAGGGATCGACACTTGGGGGCTTAGAGATTAGAGAGTTAGGCGATAGAACTAGGGTTTATACACCCAATACGTTGTAATCCCAAAATCACTCAATAATACATCTCTTTGTCTCAGTTTCTCTTCTCTAAACACATACAAATACACAAAATCTATTAGTCTTTCAGTTTTACGTAGTACTAAAACGACCCTACACAAAAATATCATAACAGTTTGGCGCTAGAGAGAGGGGAGTAACTCAACTACGTGACGATGGCATCGGAAGACGAGTCCAATCAAGCCGATCTGACCCCGAAGGAGAAGGAGCTTCTGAGCCGATTCGAAACCCTTCAGAGTCAAATTACCGATCTTCACAAGGCTCAGGAAACTGCACCTGCAGGTCTGGAACTCGTCCAAGAAGTTCAATACCTAAAAGACCAACTTGGAGAACACTCCAAGCAACTTCAGCGAAGCGTCGAGAAGCTAGACGCCATGGAAGCCGAGAACATCGCTCTCAGACGAGAAAACCGATCCCTCGGGGCAGTAGGGAACAAACAAAAACGGTTCAGAACCAAAGTTCGACCTATGGCTTCGCTCAACACCCCGCACGACGGCGAGGAAACGCCTCAGCAGCCCGGCGACGAACCCGGCGATCAAGAAAGCATTCGAGACGTAACCCGAGAAGAAGAAGAAGACAAATCCGATACAGAGGACAAAGAGTACTCACCTGATCATCCCAAGATCTCAGATCCAGCTCTAGCCGCTTACCTAGAGAAGGTGGTATCCGAAAAATTCGGCCCCATCCAATCCATGGTGGAAAGGCTCCCCGGAGTAGCTCCCCCCATCCGTAGAAGTGATCCCAGGTCGTACTCCGACACACCTTTCGTGAAGGAGATTGCTTCGATCGAGATGCCTCGAAAGTTCTCTTTTCCGAGCATCAAGATGTACGAGGGAACAGGAGATCCTGACAACTACATCGCCCAGTATAAGCAACGCATGGTAGCCGTGGCTATTCCGAAAGACGCAAGGGCAGCCACCATGTGCAAGGGCTTCGGGTCAACTCTAACCGGTCCTGGCCTCCAATGGTATATCAACCTCCCCACGGGGTCCATAGCATCCTTCGCCGCCCTCAGCGACAAGTTCGTGGAACAGTTCGCTAGTAGCCGCCACCTGGAGAAGAGATCAGATGACCTCTACGAGATCCAACAATACAGAAACGAATCCCTACGCTCCTACATAGCTCGCTTCAACCAGGAGAAGGTCTCCATACCTGAGTGTAACGCCGATACAGCAATCTCAGCCTTCAAGAAGGGCCTACTTCCGGAGGGAGAGCTCTACAAGGAGTTAACTAAGTACAGATGCGGAGACATGGCGGATGTACTATCCCGTGCCTGGTCCCAAGTAAGGTGGGAAGAAGACGTCGTGAGCAGGGCTAAGGCTTCCTCCAAGTACGATCAGAAGTCCTCCAAACCCTCGAAAGACGAGCGTGAAGAAACCATCCGACCCCGACCTTCCCGGGAATCCACCAACCAGAGCAGGGGCAGATACCAACATCGCCCCTGACCTCGGTCCGAAGGAATGATGGTTTCAACTTGGCCCAGCATCTCCCACCTAGCGATATCCAAACCGTAGCTCATTGGAGTCTTGAGGCAGATGGGCCCACAAGTTAAGTGGCCACCTAAAATGAGGTCCCCCGATGCTACCCGGAACCCTAAAAGATGGTGTGGGTTCCACAACGATCACGGCCATACCACAGAGGACTGTATAGCCTTAAGGTTGGAAGTAGTTGAGCTTCTCAAGAAGGGTTATCTAAGGGAGTTCCTCTCGGATAAGGCCAAGGATCTCCTTAACAGAGAGGGCCCCGCTCTCCCCAATGAAGCGGTCCCTACGCTACCTCCGCCACAAGAACGAGTGATCCACATCATCTCCGGAGGATCAGAAGTAAGCGGGATCAGCAGCGCCGCAGCCAAAAGAAGTACTCGCAATGCTAGGAACGGTCAAGAGACCGAGATTCCCAAGTGCCCATTCTTGGGAACGGACGAAATCAGCTTTACTGCGAGGGAGTAGGAACGAGTCCTCGCTCCCCATCATGACGCCCTCGTTATCTCCCTTGTTATAGCCATCTGCTTAATTAAACGAATATTGGTGGAAAATGGCAGCTCCAGCAACATTATCTTCCACTCGGCCTATATGGATTTAGGGCTAGACCCTAAAACATTAACCAGGAAAGCGATCCCGCTCGTGGGATTTAGCGGAGAGGTGAAGCAAACCGAGGGGGAAGTCCTTCTCCCAGTCTATGCCGAGGGGATAAACCAAACCGCCAAGTTCTTGGTCGTCGACTGTCCGTCGTCTTACAACAACGTAATACTAGGAAGGCTTTGGATCCACGACATGGGAGCCGTACCATCAACCCTTCACCAATTGGTAAAATTTCCTTTCCCCTGGGGCGTGAAGGTCATTAGAGGGGACCAAGAAAATTCTAGGTCCTGCTATCAAACTACCCTGAAGGGAAGGACCCAAACCTTATAGCAATTACAGAAGCAGCCTCTCGTTCCTCATGCCGAAGAACCCGAGGTTGAAGACATGGACGAAGTCCCCCTAATAGAAGGGAACCCGGAGCGGAACCTCAAGATAGGCTCCAAGCTGCCGAAGGATCTGAGACGGAGGCTGATCGATTTCCTAAGATCTAACTCCGATTGCTTTGCATGGTCCCACGAAGACATGCCCGGAATCGACCCCAACGTCATCATGCACCAGCTCCAAGTGAATCCCGGGCATCCTCCTGTTAGACAAAAGAGAAGGAAGTTCGCTCCCGAAAGGGATGAAATCATCAACGAAGAGGTCAAAAACCTGCTCGACGCAGGGTTCATAAGAGAGGTGCAATATCCCGACTGGCTCGCCAATGTGGTGGTTGTGAAAAAGAAAAACGGAAAATGGAGAGTCTGCATCGATTTCACGGACCTCAACAAGTCCTGCCCAAAGGATCCATTCCCCTTGCCTCATATAGACAAGCTGGTGGATGCCACCGCTGGGCACCAACTAATGAGCTTCATGGACGCCTTCTCGGGATACAACCAAATCCTGATGCATCCCGACGACCAAGAAAAGACGTCCTTTATGACTTCCAGGGGCATCTACTGCTACAAGGTCATGCCGTTTGGTCTGAAGAATGCTGGATCCACCTACCAGAGGCTGGTCAACACGATGTTTGCCGATCAGATAGGCCAGACCATGGAAGTCTACATCGACGACATGCTGGTAAAATCTCTTGACTCGGAAGATCATATCTCACATCTCCAGCAAGCGTTCACCACCCTGAGGAAATACAATATGAAGCTCAACCCCTCTAAATGTTCCTTCGGAGTAAGCTCCGGGAAATTCCTGGGATACATAGTCACCCACAGGGGCATAGAAGCAAATCCGGAGCAAATAAGAGCCATCCAGGCGATTCCTCCTCCATGGAACGTCAAAGAGATTCAAAAACTTACAGGAAGAATGGCAGCCCTCAGCAGATTCATCTCCAGGCTTTCTGACAAGTCCCACGCCTTTTTCAAAACACTAAAGAACCCTAAGGACTTTCAGTGGACAGAGAAGTGCGAAGCCGCGCTATCCGACCTCAAGGCCTACCTCACAACTCCACCACTCCTATCTAAACCTCTAGAAGGGGAAACCCTACTGCTTTACCTCGCCGTGTCCGAACACGCAGTTAGCGCAGTCCTCGTAAGGGAGGAGGAAAAAAGGCAGCTTCCCATATACTACGTCAGCAAATCCATGCTAGACGCAGAAACCCGCTACAGCCAGCTGTTGGGGAAAAATATCCAAGGCTAGAGTTTCCTCCAGCCTCCGAAGGGGCCTCGACTTCCGGGCCCTCGTTTGGAAAGGACCCAGGGTCCCTCCTCAACTTAGAGGACCCATTTTCACCAGATGGCACCAGGGCCCGATCTCCATTCGACAAGTACCCAGGGTCCAACCCCTGTATTGAGGAACCAAGGCCCAGCCCTTGCCGTGAGGATCAAGGAACCATTCCTCCGCATGAATATGGAAGTTTCCCAAATCAAGGGGAAACTAACATATTCCCGAATATTGGAGAAGCCGCCCAAGATTGACCGACTTACATCAACTATAAAAGGGGAACCCAAACCCTAGAACAAGGGATCGACACTTTGGGGCTTAGAGATTATAGAGTTAGGCTAGAAAACTAGGGTTTATACACCCAATACGTTGTAACGCCCAAAAACACTCAATAATACATCTCTTTGCCTCAATTTCTCTTCTAAAAAAATACGTACAAACATAAATCTTGATAGTCTTCCAGTGTTCCGTAGTACTAAAACGACCCTACACAAAAATATCACAACAGTTTGGCGCTGAAAGGAGGGGAGTAACTCAACTACGTGACGATGGCATTGGAAGACGAATCCAATCAAGCCGATCTGACCCCGAAGGAGAAGGAGCTTCTGAGCCGACTCGAAACCCTTCAAAGTCAGATTACCGACCTTCACAAGGCTCAAGAAACCGCACCTGCAGGTCTGGAACTCGTCCAGGAAGTTCAATACCTAAAAGACCAACTTGGAGAACACTCCAAGCAACTCCAGCAAAGCGCCGAGAAGCTGGACGCCATGGAAGCCGAGAACAACGCTCTCAGACGAGAAAATCAATCCCTCGGGGCAGTAGGGAACAAACGAAAACGGTTCAGAACCAAAGTTCGACCTATGGCTTCGCTCAACACCCCGCGCGACGACGAGGAAACGCCTCAGCAGCCCGGAGACGAACCCGGCGGTCAAGAAAATGTTTGAGACGCAACCCGAGAAGAAGAAGACGACGAATCTGATACAGAGGACGAAGAGTATTCGCCTGATCATTCCGAGATCTCGGATCCAGCTTTAGCCGCTTAACTAGAGAAGATAGTATCCGAAAAATTCGGCACCATCCAATCCATGGTGGAAAGGCTCCCCAGAGTAGCTCCCCCCATCCGTAGAAGTGATCCGAGGTCGTACTCCGACACGCCTTTCGTGAAGGAGATTGCTTCGATCGAGATGCCTCGAAAGTTCTCTTTCCCGAGCATCAAGATGTACGAAGGAACTGGAGATCCCGACAACCACATCGCCCAGTACAAGCAACGCATGGTAGCCGTGGCTATTCCGAAAGACGCAAGGGAAGCCACCATGTGCAAGGGCTTCGGATCAACCCTAACCGGTCCTGCCCTCCAATGGTACATCAACCTCCCCACGGGATCCATAGCATCCTTCGCCGCCGTCAGCGACAAGTTCGTGGAACAGTTTGCTAGTAGTCGCCACCTGGAGAAGAGATCAGATGACCTCTACGAGATCCAGCAATATAGAAACGAATCCTTACGCTCGTACATAGCTCGTTTCAACCAAGAGAAGGTCTCCATACCCGAGTGTAACGCCGATACAGCAATCTCAGCCTTCAAAAAGGGCCTGCTCCCGGAGGGAGAACTCTACAAGGAGCTAACCAAGTACAGATGTGGAGACATGGCAGATGTACTATCCCGTGCCTGGGCCCAAGTAAGGTGGGAAGAAGACGTCGTGAGCAGGGCCAAGGTTTCCTCCAAGTACGATCAGAAGTCCTCCAAACCATCGAAAGACGAGCGTGAGGAGACCATCCGATCCCGACCTTCCCGGGAATCCACCAATCAGAGCAGGGGCAGATACCAGCATCGCCCCTTACCTCGGCCCGAAGGAATGATGGTCGCGACTTGGCCCAGCATTTCCCACCTAGCGATATCCAAACCGGAGCTCATTGGAGTCCTGAGGCAGATGGGCCCGCAAGTCAAGTGGCCACCTAAAATGAGGTCCCCTGACGCTACCCGGAACCCTAAAAGATGGTGTGGGTTCCACAACGATCACGGCCATACCACGGAGGATTGCGTAGCCTTAAGATTGGAAGTTGCCGAACTCCTCAAGAAGGGTTACCTAATGGAATTCCTCTCGGACAAGGCCAAGGTTCTCCTTAACAGAGAGGGCCCTGCTCTCCCCAATGAAGCGGTCCCTGCGCTACCTCCACCACAAGAACGAGTGATCCATGTCATCTCCGGAGGATCAGAAGTAAGCGGGATCAGCAGCGCCGCAGCCAAACGAAGTACTCGCAACGCTAGAAACGGTCAGCAGACCGAGAAATCAGCTTCACTGCGAGGGAGCAGGAACAAGTCCTTGCTCCCCATCATGACGCCCTCGTTATCTCGCTTGTTATAGCCAATTGTCTAGTTAAACGAATATTGGTGGACAATGGCAGCTCCACTAACATTATCTTCCACTCAGCCTATATGGATTTAGGGCTAGACCCTAAAACATTAACCAAAAAAGCAGTCCCGCTCGTAGGGTTTAGCGGAGAGGTGAAGCAAACCGAGGGCGAAGTCCTTCTCCCAGTCTACACCGAGGGAATAAACCAGACCACCAAGTTCCTGGTAGTCGACTGTCCATCGTCTTACAACGTAATACTAGGGAGGCCCTGGATTCACGACATGGGAGCCGTACCATCAACCCTCCACCAATTGGTAAAATTTCCTACCCCCTGGGGCGTGAAGGTCATTAGAGGGGATCAAGAGAATTCTAGATCCTGCTATCAAACCACCCTGAAGGGAAGGACCCAAGCTTTATAGCAATTACAGAAGCAGCCTCTCGTTCCTCACGCCGAAGAACCCGAGGTTGAAGACATGGACGAAGTCCCCCTGATAGAAGGAAACCCAGAGCGGAACCTCAAGATAGGCTCCAAGCTGCCCAAGGATCTGAGGCGGAGGCTGATCGATTTCTTAAGATCTAACTCCGATTGCTTCGCATGGTCCCACGAAGACATGCCCGGAATCGACCCCAGCGTCATCATGCATCAGCTCCAAGTGAATCCCGAGCACCCTCCTGTTAGACAAAAGAGTCTGTATCCAGACAAAAGACAAATCAGCCGGAAAACTCGCCCCCGGATGGGAAGGGCCCTATCAGGTAATAGGGGTGCACGGGGCAGAAGCCTACAAGCTGCAAGACAGCACAGGCAAGGTACAACCCAACTGCTGGAACGCCTTGCACCTCAAATCCTATCATTTCTAAAGGCAAGATCCTCGGGTCGAGCTCAATATATACTATTATATATTTAAGTATTTTGGTTTTCCTACTCATATGTATAACGAGAACGTCCTCGGACTAGGCTTATAAAATACATTTGGTTTCGACTAAAGGGAGTTAAGGAAACACCAATATACTTAAAGGGGCATATTAGCTGGATCAAAGACCTTCGGGACCTCAGATCTTAGCTAGCCCCCTAGCTGGTGAGGCTACTAACCATAGGTACAGACAGATATGGAAGGGGTCTGATCAGCCCTGAGCCGATGTCTGTGCGATAGGGCCCCGCGTAAAGGCCTATAGCCAAGAGTTATGCGGGGACTACGTACTAGTGCCACTCAAACCCTCGTGAAATACGCTGTAAGCTAAACGCACGCTGGGGGCATGACGTACACAGCCAAGTACTGTAATCAGATTCTGGCGGCTGATATGCAGGGAGCAAAGTGCAAATAACCGGTTAAGCACAAACAATTTAATACCTATCCAGACGTGGAAGGTAGTGTGTCTGGGTTGACAGAACCTTGCGGGGGGACCCACCCCAGACCACAATAGGTCTGAGAGTGACCTTTCTGCAGAAAAGTAGAGTGCAGCATTGAGAATTTCGAGAATGGCCTATGCCCACAGGTAGCACAGTGCGAATTCTCAATTTAGATCGAGAGTGGCTCGCCCCCGGGCAGCAGAGAGCGATCAAAAAGACTCCCCAAAAGCATAAAAGTCCAGAGACCTTCGGGTCCAAAGACCTTCGGGTCCAAAGACCTTCGGGTCCAGAGACCTTCGGGTCCAGAGACCTTCGGGTCCAGAGACCTTCGGGTCCAGAGACCTTCGGGTCCAGAGACCTTCGGGTCCAGAGACCTTCGGGTCCAGAGACCTTCGGGTCCAGAGACCTTCGGGTCCAGAGACCTTCGGGTCCAAAGACCTTCGGGTCCAAAGACCTTCGGGTCCAAAGACCTTCGGGTCCAACGACCTTCGGGTCCAAAGACCTTCGGGTCCAACGACCTTCGGGTCCAAAGACCTTCGGGTCCAAAGACCTTCGGGTCCAAAGACCTTCGGGTCCAAAGACCTTCGGGTCCAAAGACCTTCGGGTCCAAAGACCTTCGGGTCCAAAGACCTTCGGGTCCAAAGACCTTCGGGTCCAAAGACCTTCGGGTCCCAAGACCTTCGGGTCCAAAGACCTTCGGGTCCAAAGACCTTCGGGTCCAAAGACCTTCGGGTCCAAAGACCTTCGGGTCCAAAGACCTTCGGGTCCAAAGACCTTCGGGTCCAAAGACCTTCGGATCCAAAGACCTTCGGGTCCAAAGACCTTCGGGTCCAAAGACCTTCGGGTCCAAAGACCTTCGGGTCCAAAGACCTTCGGGTCCAAAGACCTTCGGGTCCAAAGACCTTCGGGTCCAAAGACCTTCGGGTCCAAAGACCTTCGGGTCCAAAGACCTTCGGGTCCAAAGACCTTCGGGTCCAAAGACCTTCGGGTCCAAAGACCTTCGGGTCCAAAGACCTTCGGGTCCAAAGACCTTCGGGTCCAAAGACCTTCGGGTCCAAAGACCTTCGGGTCCAAAGACCTTCGGGTCCAAAGACCTTCGGGTCCAAAGACCTTCGGGTCCAAAGACCTTCGGGTCCAAAGACCTTCGGGTCCAAAGACCTTCGGGTCCAAAGACCTTCGGGTCCAAAGACCTTCGGGTCCAAAGACCTTCGGGTCCAAAGACCTTCGGGTCCAAAGACCTTCGGGTCCAAAGACCTTCGGGTCCAAAGACCTTCGGGTCCAAAGACCTTCGGGTCCAAAGACCTTCGGGTCCAAAGACCTTCGGGTCCAAAGACCTTCGGGTCCAAAGACCTTCGGGTCCAAAGACCTTCGGGTCCAAAGACCTTCGGGTCCAAAGACCTTCGGGTCCAAAGACCTTCGGGTCCAAAGACCTTCGGGTCCAAAGACCTTCGGGTCCAAAGACCTTCGGGTCCAAAGACCTTCGGGTCCAAAGACCTTCGGGTCCAAAGACCTTCGGGTCCAAAGACCTTCGGGTCCAAAGACCTTCGGGTCCAAAGACCTTCGGGTCCAAAGACCTTCGGGTCCAAAGACCTTCGGGTCCAAAGACCTTCGGGTCCAAAGACCTTCGGGTCCAAAGACCTTCGGGTCCAAAGACCTTCGGGTCCAAAGACCTTCGGGTCCAAAGACCTTCGGGTCCAAAGACCTTCGGGTCCAAAGACCTTCGGGTCCAAAGACCTTCGGGTCCAAAGACCTTCGGGTCCAAAGACCTTCGGGTCCAAAGACCTTCGGGTCCAAAGACCTTCGGGTCCAAAGACCTTCGGGTCCAAAGACCTTCGGGTCCAAAGACCTTCGGGTCCAAAGACCTTCGGGTCCAAAGACCTTCGGGTCCAAAGACCTTCGGGTCCAAAGACCTTCGGGTCCAAAGACCTTCGGGTCCAAAGACCTTCGGGTCCAAAGACCTTCGGGTCCAAAGACCTTCGGGTCCAAAGACCTTCGGGTCCAAAGACCTTCGGGTCCAAAGACCTTCGGGTCCAAAGACCTTCGGGTCCAAAGACCTTCGGGTCCAAAGACCTTCGGGTCCAAAGACCTTCGGGTCCAAAGACCTTCGGGTCCAAAGACCTTCGGGTCCAAAGACCTTCGGGTCCAAAGACCTTCGGGTCCAAAGACCTTCGGGTCCAAAGACCTTCGGGTCCAAAGACCTTCGGGTCCAAAGACCTTCGGGTCCAAAGACCTTCGGGTCCAAAGACCTTCGGGTCCAAAGACCTTCGGGTCCAAAGACCTTCGGGTCCAAAGACCTTCGGGTCCAAAGACCTTCGGGTCCAAAGACCTTCGGGTCCAAAGACCTTCGGGTCCAAAGACCTTCGGGTCCAAAGACCTTCGGGTCCAAAGACCTTCGGGTCCAAAGACCTTCGGGTCCAAAGACCTTCGGGTCCAAAGACCTTCGGGTCCAAAGACCTTCGGGTCCAAAGACCTTCGGGTCCAAAGACCTTCGGGTCCAAAGACCTTCGGGTCCAAAGACCTTCGGGTCCAAAGACCTTCGGGTCCAAAGACCTTCGGGTCCAAAGACCTTCGGGTCCAAAGACCTTCGGGTCCAAAGACCTTCGGGTCCAAAGACCTTCGGGTCCAAAGACCTTCGGGTCCAAAGACCTTCGGGTCCAAAGACCTTCGGGTCCAAAGACCTTCGGGTCCAAAGACCTTCGGGTCCAAAGACCTTCGGGTCCAAAGACCTTCGGGTCCAAAGACCTTCGGGTCCAAAGACCTTCGGGTCCAAAGACCTTCGGGTCCAAAGACCTTCGGGTCCAAAGACCTTCGGGTCCAAAGACCTTCGGGTCCAAAGACCTTCGGGTCCAAAGACCTTCGGGTCCAAAGACCTTCGGGTCCAAAGACCTTCGGGTCCAAAGACCTTCGGGTCCAAAGACCTTCGGGTCCAAAGACCTTCGGGTCCAAAGACCTTCGGGTCCAAAGACCTTCGGGTCCAAAGACCTTCGGGTCCAAAGACCTTCGGGTCCAAAGACCTTCGGGTCCAAAGACCTTCGGGTCCAAAGACCTTCGGGTCCAAAGACCTTCGGGTCCAAAGACCTTCGGGTCCAAAGACCTTCGGGTCCAAAGACCTTCGGGTCCAATGACCTTCGGGTCCAAAGACCTTCGGGTCCAAGGACCTTCGGGTCCAAGGACCTTCGGGTCCAAAGACCTAAGGGTCCAAAGACCTAAGGGTCCAAAGACCTTCGGGTCCAAAGACCTTCGGGTCCAAAGACCTTCGGGTCCAAAGACCTTCGGGTCCAAAGACCTTCGGGTCCAAAGACCTTCGGGTACAAAGAACCTCTAGGTTCCCAAGGCCTAAGAGCCCGAAGAACCTCTAGGTTCCCAAGGCCTAAGGGCCCAAAGAACCTCAAGGTTCCTAAGACCTTCGGGTCCAAAGAACCTCAAGGTTCCCAAGACCTAAGGGTCCGAAGAACCTTTAGGTTCCCAAGGCCTAAGGGCCCAAAGAACCTCAAGGTTCCAAAGACCTTCGGGTCCGAAGAACCTCTAGGTTCCCAAGGTCTAAGGGCCCAAAGAACCTCAAGGTTCCAAAGACCTTCGGGTCCAAAGAACCTCAAGGTTCCCAAGACCAAAGGGTCCGAAGAACCTCTAAGTTCCCATGACCTAAGGGTCCGAAGAACCCCTAGGTTCCAAAGACCTAAGGGTCAAAAGAACCTCAAGGTTCCTAAGGCCCCAGGGCCCAAATAAAGAAACTCGAAGGACCTAGACCTTGGAAATCCCCAAGTTCGAAGCAACAAGAACTTAAGGGTTCAAATCAGATCGGAACCCATCAGCTCGCGGCAACAATTTCACATCCTCGAAAAACAAAGGTTTTAACAGGATCACAAGATCTAACGCTTCGGCATCTTCGAATCTCCAACCTAATCACTAACAAGACTCGGGTCCTAGACGGTGATTCCTCGTAAGGGTTATGATCGGCCTTCGGCCCATAACCCCAAACCAGCAACCAAGCAAAGCCTCAAGTAACATCTACATACACATGAAATAGATAAAAGCCACGAAGGGCCATAAGTCTTAAAATAAAAGACCACGAAGGGCCATAGGTCTTAAAACAAAAAAGGCGCGAAGGCCCAAGTCTGGAAATAAAGCCCCGAAGGGCGGAAGTACAACAAACAGCCCATCGGGCTCAAGATTTCAACAAAAACAAGAGAAGAGATTTTAAGCCTCAGGGGCATCAGCTGCATCACCCACGGGAGCATGAGGGTCCACCTCGGCGGTTTCCTTCACTGGGATAAGTGGCTCATCATCATATGAAGGAGGAGGCAACCCACGACGCTTAGCCTCAGACTCCTTCACCATCTTGTAGCGCTCGAACTCCACCACGAAGTCCCACTCATCGGTCCGCCCCTTCAGATAGTCCCTCATCACTTCCCAACGAGCAGTCATCTTGGCCCCATTCACGGCCAGCGTCCTCTCATCCTCGAAGAGAGTCTTCTCGTTCTTCAGCTCCTCCAACTCTCCTCTCACCGCATCCAGCTTGGACGTCAGCAGGACATGCTCGGTAGCAGCATTCTCCTCCAGCTCCTGCGATTTCTTCAACCTAAGCTGAAGAGATTTAAGCTCTTTCCCCTGTGCCAAGCCTTTATCTTTCTCCTCGCGAAGCTGAGCCTTCAGAGCTTCAACCTCCTTGGAAGTGTCTTCGTTCACCATGTCCTTAAGATGATGAACCTGAGACATAACCTGCGACGAGCACAATACCACCATTATTATAGCCCACTACGAAGCCAAAACAATAATAAAATACGTCGACATACCTGAAGGAGATCAAACTGGATAGAGCTGATGGCTTTGGGAAGATCATCGGCAGGAAGATTACACACGCTCCCCGAGAAGACCTTGGTAGAAAGATCATCCAGCGCCGGCTTCAGGTCCAAGCCAGTGATCGTAGGGGTCGAAGAACGAGTCCTCCTCTTGGAAACGGTGGGAGCAGGAGTGCTAGATCCTTTGCGCTTAAGACTCCCTGTAATCTGAACGTCATCATCCCCCGAGACGACAATCTCCTTAGGAGCCTTCTTAGCGGAAAGATTCTCCCAAGCCTTCTTGAAAGCATCCATGGAGCTATCCCCTGAAGGTCCACACATATTCCCTGCTAAGAAGAATCCGCAAGCTCAATAACCAAGTAACGAAGACAAAAAGAAACACTATGAGCTCACCCCAAATGCTGCAGCGACCAAGAACTTCTCGACTCAGAAGGTAAACGACTTGACGACGGTCAACCGGTAGATCACACACCCGTTCAGCTACCTCTCTCCCTTCTGGCACCGCTGGAACAGATACACCTACAATGGCAAAACAAACAAGTGAATATCAGGATTACGCCAAAAGCCCGTAACTATTCAACCTACCCGCTACGTGCCAAACCGAGGGATAGCCTGGAAGAAGCGCAAAGGCGAACCTCTCCTCCCATTTACCACTAAAAACAGGATGGCTCTTTCTTGCTTTCTTCTCAATCTCCTGTACCAACGCTTTCTTGCCACGAGGACGGAGATAATACTTCCCCTCTGATCCAGGAAGGGTCATGATGGAGTACGAGTAGAGAACTTCGTTTAGACCCAACATCAAACCCTCCAGATCACCTAGATTCTGGATGGCTATCAAAGTTCTCCAGGCCGGAGGAGTCAGCTGACCCGGGGAGATAGCAAAAAACTCTGACAGTTTCGCGATCAATGAAGGGACTCGATCACGAAAACCCGACTCGAAGTACGCCTCGTATATCGGGACCTCATCAACTCCGAAGTCAGAAATCCTATCCGTTGGGTCAGGGACGCGAATGATTGGGTCCCGAGGAAGGTCATACTTCCTTCTCCACCCCGCTACGTCCTCCTCCTTAATCGACGAGAACGGACCCAGCGATGAAGATCTACCAACTCGACCTCCGGTGACGGCATCCCCAACTTCAACAACATGGGATCCCATCGTCTCGGCCACAGGAGATTGAGAAGAGGAAGTCCTAGACCTAGCTACGGGAGAGGTTTTTAGGGCTTTGCTAGGGGACTCAGTCGACATTTTTAATAAGAAAAGGAGGAAGAGAGACGGCTACCTGTGAAAAATAGGAAGAATCTCCGGAAGAGGAAGCCGCCGAGAAGAAAGCTCTAGAGAAGGCAAAGATGAAATGGAGAAGAAGCTTGGTTCCGATCAAAGAAAAAGGAAGAAACCCTAGTTGGAAATCCACGCGCCTCGATCGTCTCGCCACGCGCACGAATGAGCGCCAAACGGAGAACTTGAAACGATAATGGGCCTCCCCCCAAAACAGCCCATCTGGCTCTCAATGATTTCCGCCAAAAGGCCTGAAAGCTTGACATCCTCAAAGCAAACCACCTTCTTCAAATCCACGAACGATGGGCCCAAAATGATTCCACGATTCCGTTCAGATTCCAAACCCTTCTCCTGCTGGAAGAAATGGCATCAAAACTCGAGGCTACATATTATCCCTCGATCCCTACGAAGCAATCAAGGAATAAGGGGCAAACTGTTGGGGAAAAATATCCAAGGCTAGAGTTTCCTCCAGCCTCCGAAGGGGCCTCGACTTCCGGGCCCTCGTTTGGAAAGGACCCAGGGTCCCTCCTCAACTTAGAGGACCCATTTTCACCAGATGGCACCAGGGCCCGATCTCCATTCGACAAGTACCCAGGGTCCAACCCCTGTATCGAGGAACCAAGGCCCAGCCCTTGCCGTGAGGATCAAGGAACCATTCCTCCGCATGAATATGGAAGTTTCCCAAATCAAGGGGAAACTAACATATTCCCGAATATTGGAGAAGCCGCCCAAGATTGACCGACTTACATCAACTATAAAAGGGGAACCCAAACCCTAGAACAAGGGATCGACACTTTGGGGCTTAGAGATTATAGAGTTAGGCTAGAAAACTAGGGTTTATACACCCAATACGTTGTAACGCCCAAAAACACTCAATAATACATCTCTCTGCCTCAATTTCTCTTCTAAAAACATACGTACAAACATAAATCTTGATAGTCTTCCAGTGTTCCGTAGTACTAAAACGACCCTACACAAAAATATCACAACACCGAGCATGATCAGGTATCTATCTGTGGCCAAACGTCTCCTAGACCGATTCACAAAGCTATAAGCTTACCCAAATACCTAGGGAACAAAACTCCCAAGCCGATGCTCTAGCAAACATGGGTTCCGCATTAGAAACCAAGGAACATATGAGTATTCTGCTGTTGGTCCTGCAATGGCCAGCAACCCAGAAAGAGGTTGAACCGGAAGAAGTGACGGTAGTAGACGAAGGAGAAACCTGGATGACCCCTATCACCGACTATCTAAGAAACGACGACCTACCTGAAAACCGAGAGGAGAGCCGGAAGATCAAGAGACAAGTGGTCAGATACTGCATCTCGGAGGGAAAACTATATAGGAGGTCCTTCTCAGGACCCTATCTACGATGTCTATCCCCTAGAGAAGCCGCACGAATATTAGAGGAACTCCACGATGGGGAATGCGGTCACACTCCAGCGGACGGAGCCTGGTTCTCAGGGCGAGAAGGGCTTGTTATTACTGGCCTACCATGGCGAAGGACTCCCTCAAACAGGCCAAAACCTGTAGCCAATGCCAGAAGCACGCCCCAATCTCCAACTTACCACCAGAGAACCTGAGGTCCCTAAGTTCCCCATGGCCCTTCCGTAAATGGGGCATGGACATCGTGGGGAAATTCCCAATGGCGCCGGGGCAGAAGGTCTTCCTCCTAGTAATGACCGATTACTTCATGAAGTGGGTAGAAGCCAAAGCCTTGGCAAAAATCACGGACCTCCAGATCAAGAAATTCATCTGGACGAACATAATAACCCGCTTCGGAGCACCTCAGGAAATTGTCACAGACAATGGACCCCAATTTACCAGCAACGACTTCCAGGACTTCTGCAAAGATTGGGATATCAAACTCTCATATTCAGCACCAAGGCACCCGCAATCAAACGGACAAGCAGAGTCAACCAACAAAACGGTGGTGAACATGCTCAAGAAGCGCTTGGAAAAGGCTCACGGGCGATGGGCAGAAGAGCTACATGGAGTCCTTTGGGCCTACCGGACGACTCCAAAGACAGCTACCCAAGAAACCCCTTTCTCACTCGTCCACGGCACCGAGTCAGCAATACCAACCGAGGTACATGTCAAGACCACGATCTCCAACATCCTAACCCCCAAGGAAAATGACGAGCTGATGTACCTAAGCCTAGACCTCCTAGACGAAAAAAGGGAAGCAGCCCGCCTGAGGAACGCGTCGTACCAAATAAAGGTAGCCAAGAGTTACAACAAGAAGGTGAGATCCAGAACCTTCCAAGAAGGGGACTGGGTCCTAAGGCGAGTCTGTAACCACACAAAAGACAAATCAGCCGGAAAACTCGCCCCTGGATGGGAGGGCCCATATCAGGTAATAAGGGTGCAAGGGGCAGGAGCCTATAAGCTGCAAGACAGCACAGGCAAGGTACAACCCAACTGCTGGAACGCCTTGCACCTCAAATTATATCATTTCTAAAGGCAAGATCTTCGGGTCGAGCTCTATATATACTATTATATATTTAAGTATTTTGGTTTTCCTACTCCTATGTATAACGAGAACGTCCTCGGACTAGGCTTATAAAATACATTTGGTTTCGACTAAAGGGAGTTAAGGAAACACCAATATACTTAAAGGGGCATATTAGCTGGATCAAAGACCTTCGGGACCTCAGATCTTAGCTAGCCCCCTAGCTGGTGAGGCTACTCACCATAGGTGCAGACAGATATGGAAGGGGTCTGATCAGCCCTGAGCCGATGTATGTGCGATAGGGCCCCGCGTAAAGGCCTATAGCCGAGAGTTATGCGGGGACCACGTACTAGTGCCATTCAAACCCTCGTTAAATACGCTGTAAGCTAAACGCACGCTGGGGGCATGACGTACATAGCCAAGTACTGTAATCAGATTCTGGCGGCTGATATGCAGGGAGAAAAGTGCAAATAACCGGTTAAGCACAAACAATTTAATACCTATCCAGACGTGGAAGGTAGTGTGTCTGGGTTGACAGAACCTTGCGGGGGGACCCACCCCAGACCACAATAAGTCTGAGAGTGACCTTTCTGCAGAAAGGTAGAGTGCAGCATTGAGAATTTCGAAAATGGCCTATGCCCACGGGTAGCACAGTGCGATTTCTCAATTTAGATCGAGAGTGGCTCGCCTCCGGGCAGCAGAGAGCGATCAAAAAGACTCCCCAAAAGCATAAAAGTCCAGAGACCTTCGGGTCCAAAGACCTTTGGGTCCAAAGACCTTCGGGTCCAGAGACCTTCGGGTCCATAGACCTTCGGGTCCAAAGACCTTCGGGTCCAAAGACCTTCGGGTCCAGAGACCTTCGGGTCCAAAGACCTTCTGGTCCAAAGACCTTCGGGTCCATAGACCTTCGGGTCCAGAGACCTTCGGGTCCATAGACCTTCGGGTCCAAAGACCTTCGGGTCCATAGACCTTCGGGTCCAAAGACCTTCTGGTCCAAAGACCTTCGGGTCCGAAGACCTTCGGGTCCATAGACCTTCGGGTCCAGAGACCTTCGGGTCCATAGACCTTCGGGCCCAGAGACCTTCGGGTCCAAAGACCTTCTGGTCCAAAGATCTTCGGGTCCATAGACCTAAGGGTCTAAAGACCTAAGGGTCCATAAGACTCAAGGGTCCAAAAAACCTCAAGGTTCCAAAGACCCAAGGGTCTGAGGAACTTCAAGGTTCCCAAAACCCCAAGGTTCCAAAGACCTAAGGGTCCAAAGAACCCCAAGGTTCCCAAGTCCTAAGGGTCCAAAGAACCCCAAGGTTCCTAAGACCTAAGGGTCCGAAGAACCTCAAGGTTCCCAAGACCTAAGGGTCTAAAGAACCTCAAGGTTCCCAAGACCTAAGGGTCCAAAGAACCTCAAGGTTCCAAAGGCCTAAGGGTCCGTAGACTTAAGGGTCCAATGAACCTCAAGATTCCCAAGACCTAAGGGTCCTAAGAACCCCAAGGTTCCCAAGACCTAAGGGTCCGAAGAACCTCAAGGTTCCTAAGACCTAAGGGTCCAGAGAGCCTAAAGGCTCCTACTCCTTCAAGATTTAATGGGTAAGGTCTCCCAGGTTCAAAGTAAGGCCTCAGGGCCCAGGTAAGGAACTTAAAGGGCCTAGACCTTGAAAACTTCCGAGTTCAAAGCAACAAGAACCTAAGGGTTCAAATCAGATCGGAACTCATCAGCTCACGACAACGATTTCACATCCTTGAAAACTTGTGTTTTAACAGGATTACGAGATCTAACACGGCTTTATTTTCAGGCCAGAAACAGGCTTCGAATCACAAGGCAAATCAGAATACAAATTCAAAAAAAGAGAATATCCCAGTTCGACAACAAGCCTTAAAAGACAATCATTACAAATCCCTAAGATCTACCACGCCTAGACGAAGGGATAGCTGGCTCGTCTTCAAACGTGGGAGGCTCGACACCCTTAAGCGCCGTCTCGGCCAAAATCACCGTCTTAAACTGAGAAAATTCCTTGAGCAGATCCCATTGGGAGGTCTGTCCCCGGAGCCATTCCCTCATTACCTCCCAACGGGCAACCATCCTTGCCCCACTCACGGCCATAATCCTCTCATTCCTCAAAATCTCTACCTCCGATCGAAGTCCTGCGACAGCCTCTTCTAATTCTTGCTTCTCTCGACTCAACCGAAGGGATTCAGCCGAAGCAATCTCTACCGAGCCCTCAATGGCACGAACCTTGTCCTTCAAGTCCCGAAGTTCCAATTCCGCAGCAACTCGTCTGTCCTCCTCACGGGATAGTCGCTTGGATACTTCCACCATCTTGTCCCGTTTAGTGCCCTCTTTCGCCAACCAGTCGCTCAAATGGTATAGTTGCGAAAGAACCTATATAAAAAGGAGACGTAAACCAAGGATTCGAAATAAGAGACAAAAAACTGTTATCCACCTGAAGAAGCCCACTCTGAATCTGCCGCACTGCCCCTGAAGAACTTTTGTCCGAAAACAGAACCTGCATCTTGGGAAATACGCTCTCATTCAAATTATTCAAAACCGACGTTAGCCCTCCATGCGAATATCCGCTCGTTGGTGGTTGTCGACTCGCCGGAGTCGAATCCTCCCTCAATTCATGGTCCCGACCCGAGGAAGAGTCCTCGACGTCCATCATCCTGCGCTTACCCCCAACAGTCGAACTCGCCATACCGGTCACCTCCTGCATAGACAGACCTTTCTTGGCCGAAATCGCATCAGTGGCCCTCCTGAAAGAAGCTACCGGATCCTCTGAATCCTCTTCCATCACACTCACTGATCACAAAACTCACGCGATCAATATGATAATAAAAGACCCGACCAACTTTAAAAAGAAGGACTCACCCCACAGCTTGCTACGGCGTAACACCTCTGGGCTAAGAAGAAAAGGTACTAGGCGCCGCTCGACAGGAATCTGCCTCGCACGAAGAACGTTATCCTTCCCATCGGCCGGAACAGGACGAGTCCCCTCTGTAAAAGAACCAAAAAGAAATAAGAAAATTGGACTACAGACAACAGAAGTATTCCTCACCCGTGAAATTCCATCGATAGTAGGATCCAGGAAGGGTCATGAAAATATACTTCTCGAGCCATCTTTTCTCAAAGGCTAGCCCCTTGCGATCGGTCTTTGGCAGCTCCTCAACTATAGGAAGACCCGCGCGAGGGCGAAGATGGAAGCGTCCCTCGTTGCCATTTATTGGAGCTAAGTGATAAGCAAAGAGAACCTCATTGACCCCCAAAGTCAAATTCTCTTCGTCGCCCAGATTCTGGATCGCCGTGAGAATGCGCCAAGCTGGAGGATTAAGCTGGGACGGCGAAATATGAAAATAATCGCATAAACTCGCAACCAACGACGGTACGTCGCCTCTAAAACCCGACTCGAAGAAAGCTTCATAAATAGCGATCTCTTCGGGCATACCGCCAGACGCACCTTCCGACGGCTCAGGAATGCGGAGAGCAACAGAAGAAGGGAGCGCGTACTTTCTCCGGAGGTCGCGTACTTCATCTTCCCCGATTAACGAAGCAGGGCCCACCAGTGGAGATCCGAGTGGTACGAACGGCGTAGACGCTCGAAGATCTTGAGGGCTGCCAGATCTAGACGATCTAGACTCTACCCTCTTCCCCGAATCTCTCGTCTCCGCCATTGTAATAAAAGAGAAGAAGAAAAATCTGAACACAATTCTAGAAGGCTAAGAAGAAGAGGAAGCAATGAAGGCAATCGAAGATCTGAAGCGTATATTTATCAGGAAAAGGAAAGAGCCGTTGGACACTACCTCGGGAAAGACGCCGAATTCAAAAAATCCTACGGTCTCCGAGGCAGGATTTAATAATCAAATCAGCCCGATCCCCGGATCTCCCGACATATCAGCTCCCGAAAAAGAAAGAGAATCCAGATCAGCAAGACTCGTTCAGATCGATTTTTGGAAACTTCAAATCAAAAATATTTCAGATCGTCATACCAGCCAAGTTCTTATGTCTCGGATTTTGGAACCTGATTATGAGAAAAATCCTTCTCCTGCTGGAAGAAATGGCACCAAGACTCAAGACTACATATTATCCCTTGATCCCTACGAAGCAATCAAGGAATAAGGGGCAAACTGTTGGGAAAAATATCCAAGGCTAGAGTTTTCTCCAGCCTCCGAAGGGGCCTCGACTTCCGGGCCCTCGTTTGGAAAGGACCCAGGGTCCCTCCTCGACTTAAAGAACCCATCTCCACCAGGTGGCACCAGGGTCCGATCTCCATTTAATAAATATCCAGGGTCCAGTCCCTGTATCGAGGAACCAAGGCCCAGCCCTTGCCGTAAGGACCAAGGAAACAATCCTCCGCATGAATATGGAAGTTTCCCAAATCAAGGGGAAAGTAATATATTCATGAATATTACGGAAGACGCCCAAGATTGACCGACTTACATCAACTTTAAAAGGGGAACCCAAACCCTAGAACAAGGGATCGACACTTGGGGGCTTAGAGATTAGAGAGTTAGGCGATAGAACTAGGGTTTATACACTCAATACGTTGTAATCCTAAAATCACTCAATAATACATCTCTTTGCCTCAGTTTCTCTTCTTTAAACACATACAAATACACGAAATCTATTAGTCTTCCAGTGTTCCGTAGTACTAAAACGACCCTACACAAAAATATCATAACAAGGCCCATTATCGTTTCAGCTTCTCCGTTTGGCGCTGATTCGTGCGCGTGGCGAGATGATTGAGGCGCGTGGACTTCCAACTAGGGTTTCTTCCTTTTTCTTTGATCGGAACCAAGCTTCTTCTCCATTTCATCTTTGCCTTCTCTAGAGCTTTCTTCTCGGCGGCTTCCTCTTCCGGAGATTCTTCCTATTTTTCACAGGTAGCCGTCTTTCTTCCTCCTTTTCTTATTAAAAATGTCGACTGAGTCCCCTAGCAAAGCCCTAGAAACCTCTCCCGTAGCTAGGTCTAGGACTTCCTCTTCTCAATCTCCTGTGGCCGAGACGACGGGATCCCATATTGTTGAAGTCGGGGATGCCGTCACCGGGGGTCGAGTTGGTAGATCTTCATCGTTGGGTCCGTTTTCGTCGATTAAGGAGGAGGACGTAGCGGGTGTGAGAGACAAGGTTTCACTTCTTAGACTTTAGGTTAGGTCAAGAGATGTAAATGAGAACCGTGTGCTGAATCCCGTAAATAAACTTGAGGAATGAATATGATTTTTTTGATGAGTTGAAAAGATGATGAATACAAAGGATTGTATCTTGAGATGATTACAAAAGAATACGTAATGCTCTTTTTCTAGTCTAAAAGTTGGTATCCGGAGAAGGTCCCCTTATCTTCGACCTCTCCTGTCTTTATATATGCTAGGTCTCGCCTGTCGCTTCCTAACTGACTTCCGAGATATACGGCTTCAGTTGCGTACTTCTCCTAGATTCCTCTTGACAGAGTCCTCTCGAAATATCAGCTCCCGTTATATCGTGACCTCTATTATGACGACTTCTAGGTTCGGCCTTTAGTTCAGCTTCCAGCTCTCATTAATGTGATGGGCTTTATGTGGCCCACTTGGTAGCTCACGTTTTACCGGTAACTCTTCTGAGGGTCATATTCGGGTCCAACAGTTGCCCCCAGCTTCCGAATAAAATCTTTTGTCTCGGAAGCTAGATTCTAGCCTTCGATCTTATCTTTCTGCTGAGGTAATAATTAGTTCTTATCTTGTTAGATTCGGTTTATTCGATCTAACGGTCTTTATTACTTATTGACAAAATCTACGGCTCAGATGGAGGGGATTTGAAATGACGTTTCCGAATCTCGAGAGGCGATGGGATATAAAGCTGCGAGCATTAACTGCTACGCCTCCCACTTTCTCCACGCCTCCGTTTAGTTTCCCAAGGTAACTTCCCTCTCCTCTCGTTATTTTTACTGCGATTTCTTTTTTTTTTTTGTATCTTTCATCTTCATCATCCTTCTGCAATTTCTCTCCCAAACCTTGCCATCAATTTTCTCTTTATCCTCCCCGTATTATGGATCATCCAAAAGAAGGTTCCGGCGAATCCGGGATGCCTCCCTCCGCCTCTGGAGCTAAACTTTTGAAAGTTAAGCAAGAAGTCGGAGCCAAAATGAAGAAGGGGAAAAAGACAGCTAGGGAGACGGTTGCGACTAGAGTCTCCAAACGGAAGAAGAAGGATGATTCGAGTGGGAGCAGTCCACACTCGCCATCGCTGCTGAAAAGTCAAGACGTGGTCAACCTCATGGTTCAAGCTCTCGGCCCGAAGGAGCTTGGCCGTGCCTGCAACTCCGACGAAACCCCCGAGACCGCTCCGGAGGGTTGGTTCTGTTGTCATGAGAAATTCATCGCCAAGTCTCACTTGAGATTTCCTCTCCCGACCTTACTACTCGATCTGCTAGATCATTATCAACTAGCCCTCTCCCAACTTTGTCCCTCAGTTATCCGGGTGATTAACGGCTTCATCACTAGGTCCAAAGAGGAGGGGGTTAGCGTTGGTCTTACTGAGCTTATGAGCCTCTTTTCCTTGAAGGAGAGTGCTTCTAAGGAGGGTGGTACCGGTACCTACTACCTTCCTAGTCGTCCCAATCATGTCATCTTTAGGTTCTCTAGTAGTGACGATGACTGGAGAGAGAAGTATTTTTATGTTAAAGTTGATCCTTTGACGGTTCCTGTGGGTCGGAACCTCAGGGTCACTTGGACTAATCCATCTGGTTAGGAATTCTAGGAATACGCTTTTTCCCGTTCTTATTTATTAATGGTCGAATAACCCTTTTTGCTATGATTTTCTTGCAGAAATCAAAGATCCTCCGAAGCTCTCTACCAAGCTTACCAGAGCTCTATACCGCAAGTTGCAGCAGACTCCTTGTACCTGGCCAGCTTACACCACTTCTCGAATAAGTGCAGCCAGGTTCCCAGACGTCTACAACCCCTCTTTTCAAGATCCCATTCCTGCTGACAACCTTGAGGGTAAGTTCAAGTTTGAACCTTTTTTAAATAATTCTGCTATTTTGAAGTTTTCAATTCTCATAAGAACTTCCGTTGTTCTAGTTTCGGCAGGGGACTCAGTTGTATCGATCTCAACCGGTGCTAGTGCTTCAGGTACCGAAAAGACTAAGTCAGGTGACATGACTCTAAGGCCATCATTTCGTTCTAGGGGTAACCCCTCGAAGGCTGCCAGTACCTCCCGTGGGGGAGACAAGAGCCAAGGGGGATCTTTTCTTGATTCGGTGAAGGATGTCTTGGATGATAGAGGATCCAAACCTGCTGCTGAGGCTACTCCCACCGAGGTCGTAGCTCAGGATGCTACTCCTCTCCCTGAGGTCCAGGTGCCGGAGGCTGATTACCAGGCTCCGAGAGGTACCTCTGAGGTTGAGCCGTCAAGGCATAAAAGGCCTAGGACTGATCAAGCTGGAGCTCCCACCCGGTCGTCCTCCTCGTCTTCCAGAGGAGGGACCGTCGGGTGGAGTTTTACCCATTCGAAACCGGGATCAATCCTGGATGACCCTTGGGGCTTGGGCGCGATACTGAGGCATCTGAAGAGGGTAGGATGTCCCCTTCTGGCGCTCAAGGATCTGACAAACCGAGACGAGTATCTCGATATTGCTCACTGCATGGGTCAGATATGTAATTTTATCCTCTTCATTTAGTTAGCAATTTTTCTTCTGAAGATGATAACGTATGTATATTTGGTTTTGTTGCAGTTGGCTGGTGCCATTAATAGAGCCCAGCTCAAGTTTGAGAACACTCTGCAGGATGCCCCCAATGCTGGTGAGCTCGCCGAGGTTACTGAGCTGGTTAAGGCTGCCAAGGCTGATCTTGATCAAGCCCGTGCTCGGATTTGGGAGCTCGAGTCTGAGTTGAAGAGATTGGGTTCTAAGGCTGATGCTCAACAAGGGAAGATTGAGAGTCAGGAGCTCGACATCCAGGTGAAAAGTAGAAGGATCAGTGAGCTGGATGCTGCTCGAAGGATAGCTGAACATCAGGTCCGTGACCTCATTGCCGCGTCTCAAGACAGCCAGAAAAATAAGGAGGCTGAAGTCAAGCTAGCTGTGAGGGAAGGGAAGAAGGAGGTCGTCGAAGCTTACGGCAAAATCCTGGCCTGTGTTAAGGACAAGTTTGCTAGAAAGAAGGAGGAGGTTAGTGCCTTAGTTTACGCTCAGGAGCTCCAAGCTAATGCTGACCTCTTGAAGGACATGTTGAGCAACAAGATCCAGAGTGTTGAAGAGGAGTACAACCAGTTGGTGGCCTTGTTGCCGGAGGCAACAACTGCGTATGAGAAGGCTCAAGTCTCTGACTTTTCAGTCAGCAAATTTCCTCTTCCCCAGATCTCGGATAGTTCAGGTACTTTCGAGATTAACATGTTTAATCTATCCTTTTCTGGGGAGTATGGTTCTAACTTGGATTTGATGGCTCCTAACCTAGCTCCGGTCGAAGCAGCTCAAGGAGGTAATGATGATGTGGCTAAAGGAGAGGCTCCGATGGGTGATGGTGAACCGATCTAGGATGAGAAAGAAGATTGAGAGCTACGGCTCTTTTAAGTTTGTGTTTCGTGTTTTTCAAGACTTTGGCTTAAGTTTCGTTTAAGTTCTACGACTTTAGTGCCTGAGGAGGCCTTTTAACCTTTATCCGTGTCTAAGAATTTAATAGCCTGGGAAGGCTTTTAAACCCTTTATGGTATTCAAGACTTGTTTATTTTTGTTTCAAGCTTTTGAGCTTAATCATGCTTTACTTAGACGTAGTGATTGTCAATCTCGGATGAGTTGTATATTGAATCGAATTAGGACCTTTAGTCTTGATTTGTTGTAAATGTTTTAGCTTAGTTAGCATTCGGTCATGAGGACTTTGAAGAGAGGTCCTCGACATTATTTCGGAAAATCTGGGGACCTGAGTCCGATTTGAAAGTTCTGAGACCTGGCATCCAGGTCTATTGGGACCTGAGTTAGACTCGTAGGGACCTGAGTTAGTCCGAAGGATTTCGAGACCTTTGGAATGTAGCGGATGAAACTGAGGAATTTTTGAGATTTTGTTGATTCTTTAGGATTTTAAGACCTTTTGATTTTTATAAGGATTTTAAGACCTTATTGATTTGTCAAGGATTTTAAGACCTTGGTTGTTGTTAAGGATTTTGAGACCTTATTGATTTGTCAAGGATTTTAAGACCTTGGTTGTCGTTAAGGATTTTGAGACCTTATTGATTTGTTAAGGATTTTAAGACCTTAGCTTATGTCAAGGATTTTAAGACCTTTGTGGATGTTAAGGATTTTAAGACCTTAGGTTATGTTAAGGATTTTAAGACCTTAGGTCCAGGTTTTCAGGGACCTAGGTGTGTTCGAGATAATTGAGCTTAGGTCACGATTTAGTGGTACCTGTATTTTCTTGGAGGGTTTTAAGACCTTTGATGCTTATGGAACTGGATTAATTGTTTTATTAATATCAGATATCAGAGAATACATAATTTAGATTCCACACAATAACTGTTTTCAAGCTATGTGAGGAGACTGGTGAAAAGAGGTTGGGGCTGCACTCATGTCGGAGTTGCCTACGTACCCAGTCAAGGGATCAAGCCAAACGTAGTTCAGGGGATTTGGGTACCTAATGATAATATCTTTTGAGATTCGTGGCGTTCCACGATCGGATTTCAGGTACCCCGGTTCGTACCTTCTGGAGTTTATAGACTCCGGGTCGTACTATGTGGATAATTCGGTAGGGTCCTTCCCAGTTGGTTCCTAACTTTCCAGCTCCCGGTACTTTAGTTCCTTCGAACACATTTCTAAGTACCAGGTCTCCTACAGCGAACTGCCGGGGTCTTACTTTGGAATTATAGTGCCGTGCCATTGCTTGCTGGTAATTTTGAATGCGAAGCAAAGCTTGGTCTCGTCTTTCCTCGATTAAGTCGAGGCTGTCCATCAGGAGCTGGTTGTTAGCTGCGGGATTTGAGGTGCAGAGCTCCCGTCGGAGGCTGCCTGCGGTGGTTTCTGCTGGGACGACAGCCTCCATCCCGTAAGCTAAGGAGAAAGGAGTTTCTTCTGTAGCTTTTCGTGGGGTGGTTCTACAAGCCCATAGTACTTCGGGTAGTTTTTCTGACCAGAGCTCCTTCTGAGCTCCTAGGCGTTTCTTGAGGTTTGCTAAAATCGACTTGTTAGTAGCCTCCGCCTGGCCGTTACCTTGAGGTCGCCGAGGTGATGAAAATGTGAGGCGGATGTTCCACTTATCGCAGAACTTTTTGAAATCGTGGGATATGAACTGTCCTCCGTTGTCGGTTACGATTTCGTATGGGACACCGTGCCTACATACAATGTTCTTCCAAACAAATCCTTCGACCTCAAATCTGTTTATTTGTTGGAAAGCTTCAGCTTCGATCCATTTCGTGAAGTAGTCGGTCAGGACCAAGAGGTTTAGTAGCTTCTTTCCTTTCCCTGAAGGTACTAATGGACCTACAATATCCATGGACCACCTCATGAACGGGTAGGGAGCTGATATGTTAGAGAGCTTTTCCGCTGGTTGGTGTATGATCGGTGCATGCCTTTGGCATTTGTCGCATGATGAGGAGTAGACCTCACAGTCTGCGATATTAGTAGGCCAGAAGTAGCCTTGTCTTTTAATTCAGATGGCTAGAGCTCTACCTCCGGAATGGTTTCCGCAGGAACCGTCATGCATTTCCTTCATGAGTTTCATAGCTACTAGACCATGAACGCATTTTAGGTAAGGTCCGGAGACACTTCGTTTGTGGAGGGCTGGCTCGATAATGCAATATCTTGCTGCTAAGGCTTTGAGTTTTCGAGCCTCCCACTTATTAGGTGGGATTTTTCCCTCGAGGATGTAATCCATGATCGGTATTCTCCAGTCTTCTCTTCCTACAACTTTGTTGTGAAGAGAGGAGGGAGGTTCCTGTTCGGGACCTGGTGTCGTGGTGCCCCCGGAGATATATGTTGGAGTCGGTTCTGGGTTCTGAGGAATATCTCCAATTTCCTCTTTGTCCCCTGTGGTTTGTGTTGCTTTTTTAAGAGCTGCGCGGCTTCTTGTTTGTACTTTTAGGATGAGTGATTCCGAGGTTTGGATGGTCCCCCCGGGGGTATTCGTTGAGTTAGGCTCAGGGGAGTCCAAACTTTGGTGAATACCTTCACTTTGGTTATTGCCCTCAAAGTTTTTTGTTGTATTGTCGGGGGTGTACTTTCTGAAGCTGCGTGTTCTAGTTCTGGGGAACCAGAATGTCGTGAAGACTTGGGTAGCTTCCGTGGGAGGGCTGTTATCCTCAACTTTTGCTTTTGATTTGTTATCTAGCTCAGCTTTGGTAGCTATGTCGATACTCGGCTTCTCAATTCCTTCCACGGGTATAATTCGTTTTACGAGAGGGTCGGATGTGGAGGCTAGCGCGGCGAGCGCGTCTGCTGAAGAGTTCTCTCCTCGTGGGATTCTCGTTAGCTCGAACTTATCGAACTGTTTTGTCAGGCCTAGGACTACTTCAAGGTATGCCCCCATTCTTTCGTCTCTCGTTTCGTATTCTCCGTGAAACTGGCTAGCTACCAGCTGTGAGTCACAGTAGGCGCTCAGCTCCCGGATTCCGAGGCTTAGGGCTAGTTTTAAGCCGGCGATTAGTGCTTCATACTCGGCTTCGTTGTTGGAAGAGTTAAATCCAAGTCTGTAGGATTGTTCGATGGTTTCTCCAGTTGAGGAGGTTAGTCTTAGACCGACGCCGGAGCCTTGCTTTGACGAGGCTCCTTCCACATATAGGCTCCATTTTGGAACCTCTGTTTCTTGGTCTAAATGTTCGGATGCTAGCTCAATAATGAAGTCGGCAAGGACCTGAGCTTTTGCTGCTGCTCGAGGTCTGTATTCGATATCGTATTCGCTAAGCTCTATAGCCCATTTGGCTAATCGTCCGGATTGGCTAGGACTATGCAGAACCGTTCGCAATGGCTGTGAGGTCATTACGATGATTGAGTGTGATTGGAAATATGGTCGCATCTTCCTAGCAGCTGTCACGACTGCTAGGGCTAGTTTTTCCATGGTAGGGTACCTCGTCTCGGCGTCTATTAGACTTTTACTAGTATAATAGACAGGTCTCTGTTCGTTTTGTTCTTCCTGTTGTGATATTTTTGTGTAGGGTCGTTTTAGTACTACGGAACACTGGAAGACTATCAAGATTTATGTTTGTACGTATGTTTTTAGAAGAGAAATTGAGGCAGAGAGATGTATTATTGAGTGTTTTTGGGCGTTACAACGTATTGGGTGTATAAACCCTAGTTTTCTAGCCTAACTCTATAATCTCTAAGCCCCAAAGTGTCGATCCCTTGTTCTAGGGTTTGGGTTCCCCTTTTATAGTTGATGTAAGTCGGTCAATCTTGGGCGGCTTCTCCAATATTCGGGAATATGTTAGTTTCCCCTTGATTTGGGAAACTTCCATATTCATGCGGAGGAATGGTTCCTTGATCCTCACGGCAAGGGATGGGCCTTGGTTCCTCGATACAGGGGTTGGACCCTGGGTACTTGTCGAATGGAGATCGGGCTCTGGTGCCATCTGGTGAAAATGGGTCCTCTAAGTTGAGGAGGGACCCTGGGTCCTTTCCAAACGAGGGCCCGGAAGTCGAGGCCCCTTCGGAGGCTGGAGGAAACTCTAGCCTTGGATATTTTTCCCCAACAGTTTGCCCCTTATTCCTTGATTGCTTCGTAGGGATCGAGGGATAATATGTAGCCTCGAGTTTTGATGCCATTTCTTCCAGCAGGAGAAGGGTTTCCTATCAAAATCAGATTCTGGAATCCGAGACATAAGAATTCGGCTGGCGCGGTGATCTGACATACTTTTGATTCGAAACTTCCGTAAATCGATCTGAATGAGTCCTGCTGATCTGGATTCTCTTTCCTTTTTGGGATCTGATATCTCGGGAGATCCGGGGAGCGGGCTGATTTGAATTTTAAATCATGCGTAGGATTTTTAAATTCGGCGGCTTTCCCGAGGTAGTGTTCAACGGCTCTTTCCTTTTCTTGATAAATATGCGCTCCGGATTTTTGACTGCCTTCATCATTTCTTCTTCCTCTTAGCCTTCTAGGATTGTGTCCAGATTTTTCTTCTTCTCTTTTATTATAATGGTGGAGACGAGAGATTCGGGGAAGAGGATAGAATCAAGATCGTCTAGATCTGGCAGCCCTCAAGATCTTCGAGCGTCTACACCGTTCATACCACTTGGATCTCCACTGGTGGGCCCTGCTTCGTTAATCGGAGAAGATGAGGCACGCGACCTTCGGAGAAAGTACGCGCTTCCTTCTTCTGTTACTCTCCGCGTTCCCGAACCTTCAAAACGTGCGTCTGGCGGTATGCCCGAAGAGATCGCTGTTTATGAAGCTTTCTTTGAGTCGGGTTTCAGAGGTGATGTTCCGTCGTTGGTTGCGAGTTTATGTGACTATTTCCATATTTCGTCGTCTCAACTTAATCCTCCTGCTTGGCGCATTCTCACGGCGATCCAGAATCTGGGCGATGAAGAGAATTTGACTTTGGGGGTCAATGAGGTTCTCTTTGCTTATCACTTAGCTCCAATAAATGGCAACGAGGGACGCTTCCATCTTCGCCCTCGCGCGGGTCTTCCTATAGTTGAGGAGCAGCCAAAGACCGATCGCAAGGGACTAGCCTTTGAAAAAAGGTGGCCCGAGAAGTATATTTTCATGACCCTCCCTGGATCCTACTATCGATGGAATTTCACGGGTAAGGACTGCTTCCGTTATCTGTAGTCGAATTATGCTTATTTCTTTTTGGCTGTTTTGTAGAGGAGACTCGTCCTGCTCCGGCCGATGGGAAGAATAACGTTCTTCGTGCGAGGCAGATTCCTGTCGAGCGGCGCCTGGTACCTTATCTTCTCAGCCCAGAGGTGTTGCGCCGCAGTAAGCTGTGGGGTGAGTCCTTCTTTCTATCGTTGGACGGGTCCTTTATTGTTATATTGATCGCGTGAGTTTTGTGATCAGTGAGCGTGATGGAAGAGGATTCAGAGGATCCGGTGGCTTCTTTCAGGAGGGCCACTGATGCGATTTCGGCCGAGAAAAGTCTATCTGTGCAGAAGGTGGCCGGGAAGGCGAGTGCGACTATATTGGGTAAGCGCAGGATGATAGACGTCGAGGATTCTTCTTCGGGTCGGGACCATGAATCGAGGGAGGATTCGACTCCGGTGAGTCGACAGCCGCCGACGAGCGGACATTCGTATGGAGGGCTAACGTCGGTTTTGAATAACTTGAATGAGAACGTATTTCCCAAGATGCAGGTTCTGTTTTCAGACAGAAGTTCTTCAGGGGCAATGCGGCAGATTCAGAGCGGGCTCCTTCAGGTGGATAACAGTTTTCTGCTTCTTATTTCGAATTCTTGGTTCACATCTCCTTTTTAATATAGGTTCTTTCGCAGCTACACCATTTGAGCGAATGGTTGGCGAAAGAGGGCACTAAATGGGACGAGGTGGTAGAAATATCCAAACGGCTGTCCCGAGAGGAGGATAGGCGAGTTGCTGCGGAATTGGAGCTTCGGGACCTGAAGGACAAGGTTCGCGTCATTGAGGGCTCGGTGGAGACCGCTTCGGCCGAATCCCTTCGGTTGAGTCGAGAGAAGCAAGAGCTAGAAGAGGCCGTCGCAGGACTTCGATCGGAGGTAGAGATTTTGAGGAATGAGAAGATCATGGCCGTGAGTGGGGCAAGGATGGTTGCTCGTTGGGAGGTAATGAGGGAGTGGCTCCGAGGACAGACCTCCCAATGGGATCTGCTCAAGGAGTTTTCTCAGTTTATGACGGTGATTTTGGCTGAAGCGGCGCTTAAAGGTGTCGAGCATCCTACGTTTGAAGACGAGCCAGCTATCCCTTCATCTAGACGTGGCAGATCTTAGGGATTTGTAATGATTATCCTTTAGGGCTTGTTGTCGGACGGGGATGTTCTCTCTCTCTTTTTTTAAATTTGTATCCTGGTTTGTTTTGGGATTTGAAGCCTGTTTCAGGCCTGAAAATGAAGCCGTGTTAGATCTCGTAATCCTGTTAAAACCTAAGTTTTCGAGGATGTGAAATCGTTGCCGTGAGCTGACGGGTTCCGATCTGATTTGAACCCTTAAGTTCTTGTTGCTTCGAACTTGGGGATTTCCAAGGTCTAGGTCCTTTGAGTTTCTTTATTTGGGTCCTGGGGCCTTAGGAACCTTGAGGTTCTTTGGACCCTTAGGTCTTTGGAACTTTGGGGTTCTTTGGACCCTTAGGCCTTGGGAACCTAGGGGTTCTTCGGACCCTTAGGTCTTGGGAACCTAGAGGTTCTTCGGACCCTTAGGTCTTGGGAACCTTGAGGTTCTTTGGACCCGAAGGTCTTAGGAACCTTGAGGTTCTTTGGGCCCTGACTTTTAATAGAGTTAACGGAGTCTTGACATACGTCGGACCCTCCGAGGATGTAGTCGACCCATAAGTCAGGGCTCGACTGGGGAGGTGTTTTACTCAGGAGGGCTTCGATTTGAAGGCTTTTTCCTTGGGGGAATTTTCCAAGGATCATATCGACTCTTTTCTTGGAAGCCGGAGGTGGTGAATCTGTTTCTTTTTCGGGTGACCTCTCGTGTTTTGGGGAGTTATCCCGAGGACCTCTTTTCTGGTAAGGCTGTGGCTTTTTGAGGTCCACGTCTTTTATTTCTCCGGCTGCGAACTTAGCAGCCAATTGACGTTGGAGGTCCCAACATTCTTCGGTTGAGTGTCCCTTTCGATCGTGGTAAGAGCAGTGTTTGTTCTCATCGTAGCCTTTGGACCAGGGGGCTTTAGCTGTCGGGGCAACAAGTTTTTCGTCTTTGTCGTCCTCGATTACATAAGAATGCTCTCCCTGAGTCTGATTGTTTCGGGAGCTCCCTCTTTTATGAGGTCCCTTCCCGTCGGAGGCTTCGCCTTTCGGATGATTCTGAGGTTTTCGGTGGAGCTTGTCTAATGCTGTTGTTTCCTCTTCCAAGGTGATATATCTAGAGGCCTTATGAAGGGCGTCATCGATAGTTGGGGGAGGATTTAGCGTTAGCTCCGAGAAGAAGCCTGATTTGTACCAGAGACCTCTCCTAAGGGCCTCGATGGCTACTTGATCGTTAGGGTTTGAGAGTTTGGTTCTTACTGCCCTGAATTTCTCGATGTAGACTCGCAGTGAGTCTCCCAATCCTTGTCTGATCGTCCAGAGATCAGCCTCAGATGCTTGTTTCAGGATGTGGGTTGAATATTGTTTCATGAAGGCGTTAGCCAACTGATCAAAGCTGTCTATAGAGTTCGGCTCGAGGCCGGAGAACCATTCGAGAGCTGTTCCGATCAGGTTTTCAGCAAATGTTCTGCAATATCCTGCATCACATTCTTCCTTTGTGAAATGAGCTTTGACGATGGCTAATCGGAAGGCTCTTAAATAAGCTTTGGGGTCTGCGTTCCCATCGTATTCAGAAATCTTAATTTTTCGAGTGTCTCTTATGTAAGAGTTGGCAATTCTATCGGTGAACGGAGTTCCACGAGTCTCCTCAATTAAGCTCTCGATTTCGGGAGCTGAGCTCGTCGCTTTGTGAACTTGAGCTCCCAATTTCTGGAGAGCGGCGTGGGTTCGCTCCATGTATCTACGAATTGCGTCAGGTCCCTCGAAGGGAAGGACATTTTGGTCATTATCAGACACTCGGGGAACAGGTTCCTAGCGGAACCTGGCTCGATCGTTTTCCCAGTTAGCTGGCGAAACAGGTCGCTCATTGGTTCTTAGGTTCCACCCGAGGTTAGTGCGGAGGACTGCAGGATCAGCATCCGTCCTTTGATATTCGTTGGTATTTGGGGTTGAAACCCTAGCTTGAAGCACCGAAGCTGATGTTCTGCCCCCGGACGGTATGTTGGTTCCTGCTCCAGACTCGGAAGGAGGTGGCGGCGGAGGCAAACGGGTGCTCCCACCAATGTTTCGATTAGGTATGGAGCTAGTTGTAGCTACATTGCTCCCCATGGTGCTGGTGATAGGTGGGGTTAATGCAAGAGCTATCCTAGCGCGAGGCGGTTGGAAAGCAGGTTCCTGACCGTCTGCTCCAGGGCTATCGGGGGAGAAGTTCAGGCGCTCTCGAGGGAAGGAAGGGTCAGCTAATCGTTCATGGAATGTGACCCCTCTTCCCTGGTGGACGGACGGTTGGGTTGTTGCGGATTGAGATCTGGTTATCTCCTCGAACTGTTGCTGCCGTTCGGCTAGCTGTTGCACCGTTCGCTCGGTTTCTTGAGTTTTGTCCACTAACTGGAGCATCATCCACCGGATCTCAGAAAGCTGAGCTTCCGTTTGGTTCGGAGCGGATTGATGCGATGGGTTATTGAGGGCTGAGGGCCCAGAGTTGGTCCCTCCGGAGGCTCTCGGGTTATTTGCCCCCGGAGCAGTGCGATTTGGTGAGCTATTGCTCAGGTTCGATTGATCGGGGTTAGATGGATTAGTTCCATCGAGTGGATTCATCCTTAAGCTTTGGAGAAAGGGATTCGATTAATGATCCCCACAGACGGCGCCAATTGTGAGAGACAAGGTTTCACTTCTTAGATTTTAGGTTAGGTCAAGAGATGTAAATGAGAACCGTGGGCTGAATAAACTTGAGGAATGAATATGATTTTATTGATGAGTTGAAAAGATGATGAATACAAAGGATTGTATCTTTAGATGATTACAAAAGAATACGTAATGCTCTTTTTCTAGTCTAAAAGTTGGTATCCGGAGAAGGTCCCCTTATCTTCGACCTCTCCTGTCTTTATATATGCTAGGTCTCGCCTGTCGCTTCCTAACTGACTTCCGAGATATACGGCTTCAGTTGCGTACTTCTCCTAGATTCCTCTTGACCGAGTCCTCTCGAAATATCAGCTCCCGTTATATCGTAACCTCTATTATGACGACTTCTAGGTTCGGCCTTTAGTTCAGCTTCCAGCTCTCATTAATGTGATGGGCTTTATGTGGCCCACTTGGTAGCTCACGTTTTACCGGTACCTCTCCTGAGGGTCATATTCGGGTCCAACAGTGGGGTGGAGAAGGAAGTATGATCTTCTTCGGGACCTAATCATTCGTGTCCCTGATCCAACGGATAGGATCTCTGACTTCGGAGTTGATGAGGTCCCGATCTACGAGGCGTACTTCGAGTCGGGTTTTCGTGATCGAGTCCCTTCATTGATCGCGAAATTATCGGAGTTTTTTGACATCTCCCCGGGTCAGCTGACTCCTCCGGCCTGGAGAACTTTGATAGCCATCCAGAATCTAGGTGATCTGGAGGGTCTGATGTTGGGTCTAAACGAAGTTCTCTATTCGTACTCCATCTCGACCCTGCCTGGATCAGAGGAGAAATATTATCTCCGTCCTGGTGGCAAGAAAGCGTTGGTTCAGGAGATTGAGAAGAAAGCAATGAAGAGCCATCCTGTTTTTAGTGGTAAATGGGAGGAGAGGTTTGCCTTTGCGCTCCTTCCAGGCTATCCCTCGGTTTGGCACGTAGCGGGTAGGTTAAATAGTTATAGGCTTTGGGCTTAATCCTGATATTCACTTGTTTGTTTTGCCGTTGCAGGTGTATCTGTTCCAGCGGTGCCGGAAGGAAAGAAGGTAGCTGAACGAGTGTTTGATCTGCCAGCTGAACGTCGTCAAGTCACCTATCTTCTGACTCGAGAGATCCTTGGTCGCTGCAGCATCTGGGGTGAGCTCATAGTGTTTTCTTTTGTCTTTTCTGTCAGTTGTTGATTTTGCGAATTTTCTTTGCAGGAAATATGTCTGGACCTTCAGGAGATGGCTCCATGGATGCTTTTAAGAAGGCTTGGGAAAATCTTTCCGCTAAGAAGGCTCCTTTAGAAGTTGTCGTTTCAGGGGATGACGACGTTCAGATTACAGGAAGTCTGAAGCGCAAAGGGTCTAGTACTCCAGCTCCCACCGTTTCCAAGAGGAGGACTCGTTCTTCGACCACTACGAGAAGGAAACTGCCGAGGTGGATCCTCCTGCTCCCGTGGGTGACGCAGCTGATGCCCCTGAGGCTTAAAATCTCTTCTCCCGTTTTTTGTTGAACTCTTGAGCCCGATGGGCTGTTGTCGTATTTCCGCCCTTCGGGGCTTTGTTTCCAGACTTGGGCCTTCGTGCCTTTTTGTTTTAAGACTTATGGCCCTTCGCGGTCTTTTATTTAAGACTTATGGCCCTCCGTGGTCTTTATCTATTTTCTTTGTGTATCTGTAGATGTTACTCGAGGCTTTGCTTGGTTGTTGGTTTGGGGTTATGGGCCGAAGGCCGACAATAACCCTTATGAGGAGCCACAATCTAGGACCCGAGTCCTGTTAGCGATTAGGTTGAAGACTCGAAAATGCCGAAGCACTAGATCTTGTAATCCTGTTTATAAAACATGAGTTTTTAAGGATGTGAGATCGTTGTCGGGAACTGATGGGTTCCGATCTGATTTGAACCCTTAGGTTCTTATTGCTTCGAACTCGGAAGTTTTCAAGGTCTAGGCCCCTTAAGTTCCTTACCTGGGCCCTGAGGCCTTACTTTGAACCTGGGAGACCTTACCCATTAAATCTTGAAGGAGTAGGAGCCTTTAGGCTCTCTGGACCCTTAGGTCTTAGGAACCTTGAGGTTCTTCGGACCCTTAGGTCTTGGGAACCTTGGGGTTCTTCGGACCCTTAGGTCTTGGGAACCTTGAGGTTCATCGGACCCTTAGGTCTACGGACCCTTAGACCTTTGGAACCTTAAGGTTCTTTGGACCCTGAGGTTTTGGGAACCTTGAAGTTCTTCGGACCCTTGGGTCTTGGGAACCTTGAGGTTCTTTGGACCCTTAGGTCTTTGGAACCTTGAGGTTCTTTGGACCCTTAGGTCTTGGGAACCTTGAAGTTCTTCGGACCCTTAGGTCTTGGGAACCTTGGGGTTCTTCGGACCCTTAGGTCTTGGGAACCTTGAGGTTCATCGGACCCTTAGGTCTACGGACCCTTAGGCCTTTGGAACCTTGAGGTTCTTTGGACCCTGAGGTTTTGGGAACCTTGAAGTTCTTCGGATCCTTGGGTCTTGGGAACCTTGAGGTTCTTTGGACCCTTAGGTCTTTGGAACCTTGAGGTTCTTTGGACCCTTAGGTCTTGGGAACCTTGGGGTTCTTTGGACCCTTAGGTTTTGGGAACCTTGGGGTTCTTTGGACCCTTAGGTCTTTGGAACCTTAAGGTTCTTTGGACCCTTGAGTCTTATGGATCCTTAGGTCTCTGGACCTGAAGGTCTATGGACCCGAAGGTCTTTGGACCCAAACGTCTATGGATCCGAAGGTCTTTGGACCCGAAGGTCTTTGGACCCGAAGGTCTATGGACCCGAAGGTCTCTGGACCCGAAGGTCTATGGACCCGAAGATCTTTTGACCCGAAGGTCTATGGACCCGAAGGTCTATGGACCCGAAGGTCTATGGACCCGAAGGTCTTTGGACCCGAAAGTCTATGGTCCCGAAGGTCTTTGGACCCGAAGGTCTATGGACCCGAAGGTCTTTGGACCCGAAAGTCTCTGGACCCGAAGGTCTCTGGACCCGACGGTCTCTGGACTTCTATGCTTTTGGGGAGTCTTTTTGATCGCTCTCTGCTGCCCGGAGGCGAGCCACTCTCGATCTAAATTGAGAAATCGCACTGTGCTACCCGTGGGCATAGGCCATTCTCGAAATTCTCAATGCTGCACTCTACCTTTCTGCAGAAAGGTCACTCTCAGACTTATTGTAGTCTGGGGTGGGTCCCCCCGCAAGGTTTTGTCATCCCAGACACACTACCTTCCACGTCTGGATAGGTATTAAATTGGTTGTGCTTAACCGGTTATTTGCACTTCGCTCCCTGCATATCAGCCGCCAGAATCTGATTACAGTACTTGGCTGTGTACGTCATGCCCCCAGCGTGCGTTTAGCTTACAGCGTATTTCACGAGGGTTTGAATGGCACTAGTACGTGGTCCCCGCATAACTCTCGGCTATAGGCCTTTACGCAGGGCCCTATCGCACAGACATCAGCTCAGGGCTGATCAGACCCCTTCCATATCTGTCTGCACCTATGGTGAGTAGCCTCACCAGCTAGGGGGCTAGCTAAGATCTGAGGTCCCGAAGGTCCCTGATCCAGCTAATATGCCCCTTTAAGTATATTGGTGTTTCCTTAACTCCCTTTAGTCGAAACCAAATGTATTTTATAAGCCTAGTCCGAGGACGTTCTCGTTATACATAGGAGTAGGAAAACCAAAATACTTAAATATATATTAGTATATATAGAGCTCGACCCGAAGATCTTGCCTTTAGAAATGATAGAATTTGAGGTGCAAGGCGTTCCAGCAGTTGGGTTGTACCTTGCATGTGCTATCTTGCAGCTTATAGGCTCCTGCCCCTTGCACCCCTATTACCTGATAGGGCCCCTCCCATCCGGGGGCGAGTTTTCCGGCTGATTTGTCTTTTGTGTGGTTACAGACTCGCCTTAGGACCCAGTCCCCTTCTTGGAAGGTTCTGGATCTCACCTTCTTGTTGTAACTCTTGGCTACCTTTATTTGGTACGACGCGTTCCTCAGGCGGGCTGCTTCCCTTTTTTCGTCTAGGAGGTCTACGCTTAGGTACATCAGCTCGTCATTTTCCTTGGGGGTTAGGATGTTGGAGATCGTGGTCTTGACATGTACCTCGGTTGGTATTGCTGACTCGGTGCCGTAGACGAGTGAGAAAGGGGTTTCTTGGGTAGCTGTCTTTGGAGTCGTCCGATAGGCCCAAAGGACTCCATGTAGCTCTTCTGCCTATCGCCCGTGAGCCTTTTCCAAGCGCTTCTTGAGCATGTTCACCACCGTTTTGTTGGTTGACTCTGCTTGTCCGTTTGATTGCGGGTGCCTTGGTGCTGAATATGAGAGTTTGATATCCCAATCTTTGCAGAAGTCCTGGAAGTCGTTGCTGGTAAATTGGGGTCCATTGTCTGTGACATTTTCCTGAGGTGCTCCGAAGCGTGTTATTATGTTCGTCCAGATGAATTTCCTGATCTGGAGGTCCGTGATTTTTGCCAAGGCTTTGGCTTCTACCCACTTCGTGAAGTAATCGGTCATTACTAGGAGGAAGACCTTCTGCCCCGGTGCCATTGGGAATTTTCCCACGATATCCATGCCCCATTTACGGAAGGGCCATGGGGAACTTAGGGACTTCAGGTTCTCTGGTGGTAAGTTGGAGATTGGGGCGTGCTTCTGGCATTGGCTAAAGGTTTTGGCCTGTTTGAGGGAGTCCTTCGCCATTGTAGGCCAGTAATAACCAGCCCTTCTCGCCCTGAGAACCAGGCTCCGTCCGCTGGAGTGTGAACCGCATTCCCCATTGTGGAGTTCCTCTAATATTCGTGCAGCTTCTCTAGGGGATATACATCTTAGATAGGGTCTTGAGAAGGACCTCCTATATAGTTTTCCCTTCGAAATGCAGTATCTGGCCGCTTGTCTCTTGATCTTCCGACTCTCCTCTCGGTTTTCAGGTAGGACGTCGTTTCTTAGATAGTCGGTGATAGGGGTCATCCAGGTTTCTCCTTCGTCTACTACCGTCACTTCTTCCGGTTCAACCTCTTTCTGGGTTGCTGGCCATTGCAGGACCAACAGCGGAATACTCGTATGTTCCTTGGTTTCTAATGCGGAACCCAGGTTTGCTAGAGCATCGGCTTGGGAGTTTTGTTCCCTAGGTATTTGGGTGGGTCTAGGAGACGTTTGACCACAGATAGATACCTGATCATGCTCGGGTCCTTGGCTTGATAATCCCCTTGAGCTTGACTGATGATGAGCTGCGAGTCACTGAAAGTAGGTGACTACCACGACTTGATGGGACTGGAAGTAGGGACGTAACTTCCGGGCCGCGACCACCAGGGCGAGGGCTAGTTTCTCTAGCTGGCTGTAGCGAGTTTCTGCGTCTAGCATGGATTTGCTGACGTAGTATATGGGATTCTGCCTTTTTCCCTCCTCCCTTACGAGGACTGTGCTAACTCCGTGTTCGGACACGGCTAGGTAAAGCAGTAGGGTTTCCCCTTCTAGAGGTTTAGATAGGAGTGGTGGAGTAGTGACGTAGGCCTTGAGGTCGGATAGCGTGGCTTCGCACTTCTCTGTCCACTGAAAGTCCTTAGGGTTCTTTAGTGTTTCGAAAAAGGCGTGGGACTTGTCAGAAAGCCTGGAGATGAATCTGCTGAGGGCTGCCATTCTTCCCGTAAGTTTTTGAATCTCTTTGACGTTCCGTGGGGGAGGAATCGCCTGGATGGCCCTTATTTGCTTTGGATTTGCTTATATGCCCCTGTGGGTGACTATGTATCCTAGGAATTTCCCGGAGCTTACTCCAAAGGAACATTTAGAGGGGTTGAGCTTCATATTGTATTTCCTCAGGGTGGTGAACGCTTGCTGGAGATGTGAGATATGATCTTCCGACTCAAGAGATTTTACCAGCATGTCGTCGATGTAGACTTCCATGGTCTGGCCTATCTGATCGGCAAACATCGTGTTGACCAGCCTCTGGTAGGTGGATCCAGCATTCTTCAGACCAAACGGCATGACCTTGTAGCAGTAGATGCCCCTGGAAGTCATAAAGGACGTCTTTTCTTGGTCGTCGGGATGCATCAGGATTTGGTTGTATCCCGAGAAGGCGTCCATGAAGCTCATTAGTTGGTGCCCAGCGGTGGCATCCACCAGCTTGTCTATATGAGGCAAGGGGAATGGATCCTTTGGGCAGGACTTGTTGAGGTCCGATGCAGACTCTCCATTTTCCATTTTTCTTTTTCACAACCACCACATTGGCGAGCCAATCGGGATATTGCACCTCTCTTATGAACCCTGCGTCGAGCAGGTTTTTGACCTCTTCGTTAATGATTTCGTCCCTTTCGGGAGCGAACTTCCTTCTCTTTTGTCTAACAAGAGGATGCTCGGGATTCACTTGGAGCTGGTGCATGATGACGTTGGGGTCGATTCCGGGCATGTCTTCGTGGGACCATGCAAAGCAAGCGGAGTTAGATCTTAGGAAATCGATCAGCCTACGTCTCAGATCCTTCGGCAGCTTGGAGCCTATCTTGAGGTTCCGCTCCGGGTTCCCTTCTATTAGGGGGACTTCGTCCATGTCTTCAACCTCGGGTTCTTCGGCGTGAGGAACGAGAGGCTGCTTCTGTAATTGCAATAAGGCTTGGGTCCTTCCCTTCAGGGTAGTTTGATAGCAGGACCCATAATTTTCTTGGTCCCCTCTAATGACCTTCACGCCCCAGGGGGTAGGAAATTTTACCAATTGGTGAAGGGTTGATGGTACGGCTCCCATGTCGTGGATCCAAGGCCTTCCTAGTATTACGTTGTAAGACGACGGACAGTCGACGACCAAGAACTTGGCGGTTTGGTTTATCCCCTCGGCATAGACTGGGAGAAGAACTTCCCCCTCGGTTTGCTTCACCTCTCCGCTAAATCCCACGAGCGGGATCGCCTTCCTGGTTAATGTTTTAGGGTCTAGTCCTAAATCCATATAGGCCGAGTGGAAGATAATGTTGCTGGAGCTGCCATTGTCCACCAATATTCGTTTAACTAAGCAGTTGGCTATAACAAGCGAGATAACGAGGGCGTCATGATGGGGAGCGAGGACTCGTTCCTGCTCCCTCGCAGTAAAGCTGATTTCGTCCGTTCCCAAGAGTGGGCGCTTGGGAATCTCGGTCTCTTGACCGTTCCTAGCATTGCGAGTACTTCTTTTGGCTGCGGCGCTGCTGATCCCGCTTACTTCTGATCCTCCGGAGATGACGTGGATCACTCGTTCTTGTGGCGGAGGTAGCGCAGGGACCGCTTCATTGGGGAGAGCGGGGCCCTCTCTGTTGAGGAGATCCTTGGCCTTGTCCGAGAGGAACTCCCTTAGATAACCCTTCTTGAGAAGCTCGGCTACTTCCAGCTTTAAGGCTATGCAGTCCTCAGTGGTATGGCCGTGATCGCTGTGGATCCCACACCATCTTTTAGGGTTCCGGGTAGCATCTGGGGACCTCATTTTAGGTGGCCACTTAACTTGTGGGCCCATCTACCTCAAGACTCCAATGAGCTCCGGTTTGGATATCGCTAGGTGGGAGATCCTGGGCCAAGTTGAAACCATCATTCCTTCGGACCGAGGTAAGGGGCGATTTTGGTATATGCCCATGCTCTGGTTGGTGGATTCCCAGGAAGGTCGGGGTCGGATGGTTTCTTCACGCTCGTCCTTCGAGGGTTGGGAGGACTTCTGATCGTACTTGGAGGAAACCTTGGCCCTGCTCACGACGTCTTCTTCCCACCTTACTTGGGCCCAGGCACGGGATAGTACATCCGCCATGTCTCCGCATCTGTACTTAGTTAACTCCTTGTAGAGCTCTCCCTCCGGAAGTAGGCCCTTCTTGAAGGCTGAGATTGTTGTATCGGCGTTACACTCGGGTATGGAGACCTTCTCCTGGTTGAAACGAGCTATGTAGGAGCGTAGGGATTCGTTTCTGTATTGTTGGATCTCGTAGAGGTCATCTGATCTCTTCTCCAGGTGGCGACTACTAGCGAACTGTTCCACGAACTTGTCGCTGAGGGCGGCGAAGGATGCTATGGACCCCGTGGGGAGGTTGATATACCATTGGAGGGCAGGACTGGTTAGAGTTGACCCGAAGCCTTTGCACATGGTGGCTTCCCTTGCGTCTTTCGGAATAGCCACGGCTACCATGCGTTGCTTATACTGGGCGATGTGGTTGTCGGGATCTCCTGTTCCCTCGTACATCTTGATGCTCGGAAAAGAGAACTTTCAAGGTATCTCGATCAAAGCAATCTCCTTCACGAAAGGTGTGTCGGAGTACGACCTGGGATCACTTCTACGGATGGGGAGAGCTACTTCGGGGAGCCTTTCCACCATGGATTGGATGGTGCCGAATTTTTTGGATACCACCTTCTCTAGGTAAGCGGCTGGAGCTGGATCTGAGATCTCGGGATGATCAGGTGAGTACTCTTCGTCCTTTATATCGGATTCGTCTTCTTCTTCTTCTCGGGTTACGTCTTGAATGTTTTCTTGATCGCCGGGTTCGTCGCCGGGCTGCTGAGGCGTTTCCTCGCCGTCGTGCGGGGTGTTGAGCGAAGCCATAGGTCGAACTTTGGTTCTGAACCGTTTTCGTTTGTTCCCTAATGCCCCGAGGGATCGGTTTTCTCGTCTGAGAGCGATGTTCTCGGCTTCCATGGCGTCTAGCTTCTCGGCGCTTTGCTGGAGTTGCTTGGAGTGTTCTCCAAGTTGATCTTTTAGGTATTGAACTTCCTGGAAGACTTCCAGACCTGCAGGTTCGGTTTCCTGAGCCTTGTGAAGGTCGGTAATTTGACTCTGAAGGGTTTCGAATCGGCTCAGAAGCTCCTTCTCCTTTGGGGTCAGATTGGCTTGATTGGACTCGTCTTCCGGTGCCATCGTCACGTAGTTGAGTTACTCCCCTCCTTCTAGCGCCAAACTGTTATGATATTTTTGTGTAGGGTCGTTTTAGTACTACGGAACACTGGAAGACTAATAGATTTCGTGTGTTTGTATGTGTTTAGAGAAGAGAAACTGAGGCAAAGAGATGTATTATTGAGTGATTTTGGGATTACAACGTCTTAGGTGTATAAACCCTAGTTCTATCGCCTAACTCTCTAATCTCTAAGCCCCAAAGTGTCGATCCCCTGTTCTAGGGTTTGGGTTCCCCTTTTATAGTTGATGTAAGTCGGTCAATCTTGGGCGGCTTCCATAATATTCATGAATATATTACTTTCCCCTCGATTTGGGAAACTTCCATATTCATGCGGAGGATTGGTTCCTTGGTCCTTACGGCAAGGGCTAGGCCATGGTTCCTCGATACAGGGACTGGACCCTGGATACTTATTAAATGGAGATCGGACCCTAGTGCCACCTGGTGGAGATGGGTTCTTTAAGTCGAGGAGGGACCCTGGGTCCTTTCCAAACGAGGGCCCGGAAGTCGAGGCCCCTTCGGAGGCTGGAGAAAACTCTAGCCTTGGATATTTTTCCCCAACAAGATCAGCTTCACCGCGAAGGAGCAGGATGCCTTCTCGGGATACAACCAAATCCTAATGCATCCCGACGATCAGGAGAAGACGTCCTTCATGACCTACAGGGGCATCTACTGCTATAAGGTCATGCCGTTCGGTCTGAAGAATGCTGGATCCACCTATCAGAGGCTGGTCAACATGATGTTTGCCGATCAGATATGCCAGACCATTGAAGTCTACATCGACGACATGCTGGTAAAGTCCCTGGACTCGGAAGATCATATCTCGCATCTTCAGCAAGCGTTCGCCACCTTAAGAAGATACAACATGAAGCTCAACCCCTTTAAATGCTCGTTCGGAGTAAGCTCCGGAAAGTTTTTGGGATACATAGTCACCCACAGGGGCATAGAAGCAAATCCAGAGCAAATAAGGGCCATCCAGGCGATTCCTCCCCCACAGAACGTCAAGGAGGTTCAAAAACTAACAGGGAGGATGGCAGCCCTCAGCAGATTCATCTCCAGGCTTTCCGACAAGTCCCACGCCTTCTTCGAAACGCTAAAGAGTCCCAAGGACTTTAAGTGGACAGAGAAGTGCGAGGCCGCGTTATCTGACCTCAAAGCCTACCTCACTACTCCACCACTCCTATCTAAACCCTTGGAAGGAGAAGTCTTACTGCTCTAGCTGTGTCCGAGCACGCAGTTAGCACGGTCCTTGTAAGAGAAGAAGAGAGGAGACAGTACCCCATATACTATGTTATCAAGTCCATGCTAGACGCAGAGGTTCGCTACAGCCAACTGGAGAAGCTAGCCCTCGCCCTAGTAGTCGCGGCCCGGAAGTTACGTCCCTACTTCCAAGCCCATCAAGTCGTGGTAGTCACCTCATTCCCCATCAAAGCGGTCCTTCACAAACCTTAGGTATCAGGACGGTTGGCAAAATGGGCCGTAGAGTTAGGAGAGTATGACATGATCTTTCGCCCAGCCGCTGCCATCAAAGCTCAGGTTTTAGCAGATTTCGTGGCTGAATTCTCTCCCTCCACGCTTCCAGACCCAGATCTCGAAGCTACACTCCGGGGAAAGGAAGCAGAGAAAGGCCAATGGACCCTGCATGTGGACGGTTCCAGTAACGTGAGAGGTGCAGGAGTAGGATTGGTCCTAACCTCCCCTACAGGAGATTTGGCCTCAAGGGCTGTACGTTGCAACTTCAAAGCAACCAACAACGAAGCAGAATACGAGGGTTTGATAGCAGGTCTAGTGTTAGCTAGAGAAATGGGAGTGGAAGACATCCAGGTCTTCAGTGACTCGCAGCTCATCATCAACCAATTTCAAGGGGATTATCAAGCCAGGGACCCGAGCATGATCAGATACCTATCGGTGGCCAAACGTCTCCTAGACCAATTCATGAGCTGCAAGCTTACTCAGATACCTAGGGAACAAAATTCCCAAGCCGATGCTCTAGCAAACCTAGGTTCCGTCTTGGAAACCAAGGAACCTATGAGTATCCCCTTGTTGGTCCTACAATGGCCAGCAACCCAGAAAGAGACAAAACCAGAAGAAGTGGCAGTAGTAGACGAAGGAGAAACTTGGATGACCCCCATTACTAACTATCTGAGGAACGATGTCCTACCTGAAAACCGAGAGGAGAGCCGCAAGGTCAAGAGACAAGCAGCCAGGTACTGCATTTCGGAGGGAAAATTATACAGAAGGTCCTTCTCAGGACCCTATCTACGATGCCTATCCCCTAGAGAAGCCGCGCGAATATTGGAAGACCTCCACGATAGGGAATGCGGTTCACATTCCAGTGGACGAAGCCTGGTTCTCAGAGCAAGAAGGGCCGGTTATTATTGGCTTACTGTGGCGAAGGACTCCCTCAAACAGGCTAAAACCTGTAGCCAATGCATAAAACACGCCCCAATCTCCAACTTACCACCAAAGAACCTGAAATCCCTAAGCTCCCCTTGGCCCTTTTGCAAATGGGGCATGGACATCGTGGGGAAATTCCCTATGGCGCCGGGGCAAAAGGTTTTCCTCCTAGTAATGATCGATTACTTCACGAAGTGGGTAGAAGCCAAAGCCTTGGCGAAAATAACGGATCTTCAGATCAGGAAATTCATCTGGACGAACATAATAACCCGCTTCGGAGCACCTCAGGAGATTGTCACCGACAATGGACCCCAGTTTACCAGCAACGACTTCCAAGACTTCTGCAAAGAATGGGATATCAAACTCTCATACTCAGCACCGAGACACCCCCAGTCGAACGGAGAAGCAGAGTCAACCAACAAAACGGTGGTGAACATGCTCAAAAAGCGTTTGGAGAAGGCTCATGGGCGATGGGCAGAGGAGTTACACGGAGTTCTCTGGGCCCATCGGACAACTCCGAAGACAGCTACCCAAGAAACCCCTTTCTCACTCGTCTATGGCACCAAATCAGCAATACCAACCGAGGTGCATGTTAAGACCACGATCTCCAACATCCTAACTCCCAAGGAGAACGATGAGCTGATGTACTTAAGCCTAGACATACTAGACGAGAAAAGAGAAGCAGCCCGCATAAGGAACGCATCATACCAAATAAAAGTAGCCAAAAGCTACAACATAAAGGTGAGATCCAGAACCTTCCAAGAAGGAGACTGGGTCCTAAGGCGAGTCTGCAACCATACGAGAAACAAATCAGCCGGAAAACTCGTCCCCGGATGGGAGGGGCCCTATCAGGTAATACGGGTGCAAGGGGCAGGAGCCTATCAGCTGCAAGACAGCCAAGGCAAAGTCCAACCCAACTGCTGGAATGCCTTGCACCTCAAATTTTATCATTTCTAAAAGCAAGATCTTCAGATTAAGCTCTATATATATACTATTATACTATATATTTAAGTATTTTGGTCTTCCTACTCCTATGTATAACGAGAACGTCTTCGGACTAGGCTTATAAAATACATTTGGTTTCGACTAAAGGGAGTTAAGGGAATACCAATATACTTAAAGGGGCATATTAGCTGGATCGGACCTTCGGGACCTTAGATCTTAGCTAGCCCCCTAACTGGTGAGGCTACTAACCAAAGGTGCAGATAGATATGGAAGGGGTCTGATCAGCCCTGAGCCGATGTCTGCACGATAGGGCCCCGCGTAAAGGCCTATAGCCAAGAGTTACGTGGGGACCACGTACTAATGCTACTCAAACCCTCGTGCAAAACGCTATGAGCTAAACGCACGCAGGGGGCATGACGTACACGGCCAAGTACTGTAATCAGATTCTGGCGGCTGATATGCATGGAGCAAAGTGAAAATAACCGGTTAAGCACAAACAATTTAATACTTATCCAGACGTGGAAGGTACTGTGTCTGGGTTGAAGCCGCCTTGCGGGGGGGGGGGGGGGGGGGGACCCCAGACCACAATAAGTCTGAGAGTGATCTTTCTGCAAAAAGGTTGAGTGCAGCATTAAGATTTTTGAGAATGGCCTATGCCCACGGGTAGCACAGTGCGACTTCTCAATTTAGATCGAGAGTGGCGCGCCTCCAGGCAGCAGAGGGCGATCAAAAAGACTCCACAAAAGCATAAAAGTCCAGAGACCTTCGGGTCCAAAGACCTTCGGGTCCAAAGACCTTCGGGTCCAACGACCTTCGGGTCCAAAGACCTTCGGGTCCAAAGACCTTCGGGTCCAACGACCTTCGGGTCCAGAGACCTTCGGGTCCAAAGACCTTCGGGACCAAAGACCTTCGGGTCCAAAAACCTTCGGGTCCAACGACCTTCGGGTCCAGAAACCTTTGGATCCAAAGACCTTCGGGTCCAAAGACATTCGAGTCCAAATACCTTCAGGTCCAAAGACCTTCGGGTCCAAAGATCTTCGGGTCCAAAGACCTTCGGGTCCAACGACCTTCGGGTCCAAAGACCTTCGGGTCCAAAGACCTTCGCATCCCAAGACCTAAGGGTCCAAAGAACCTCAAGGTTTCTTAGACCTAAGGGTCCAAACAACCTCAAGGTTCCATAGACCTAAGGGTCCAAAGAATCTCAGGGTTCCCAAGACCTAAGGGTCCAGAGAAACTCAAGGTTCCTTAGACCTAAGGGTCCAAACAACGTCAAGGTTCCACAGACCTAAGGGTCCGAAGAATCTCAGGGTCCCCAAGACCTAAGGGTCCCTAGAACCTCAAGGTTCCATAGATTTAAGGGTCCAAAGAACCTCAAGGTTCCACAGACCTAAGGGTCCAAGGAACCTCAAGGTCCCCAAGACCTAAGGGTCCTTAGAACCTCAAGGTTCCACAGATCTAAGGGTCCAAAGAACTTCAAGGTTCCCAAGACCCACAGGCTAATCAAAACCCAAGGTTTAAAGTAAGGCCTCGAGGCCCAGGTAAGGAACCTAAGGGTTACAGACCCCAAGAACTCCCAATTTCGAGGGTCCAAGAATCTAAGGGTTCAAACCAGATTGGAACTCACTAGTTCCCAGCAGCGATCTTACATCCCTAAAACTAAACTCAGGTTTTATAAACATGATTACAAGATCCAACATGGTTTTATTTTCAGGTCCTCGGTCTAATCAGGACTCAAGTCCAAAGACAATTTGGATACAAACTCTAAAAGATTTCGGTCCAATAAATATAGGCCACAAAGGACGATCATTACAATACGAAGATCCCTAATATCCACCGCGCCCGGCCGAAAGAATAACCGGCTTATCTTCAAACGTGGGGGGCTCGGCACCCTTAAGCGCTGCTTCGGTCAAAACCACCGTCTTAAACTGAGAGAATTCTTTGGACAGATCCCATCGGGAAATCTGTCCCCGGAGCCATTCCCTCATTACCTCCCAGCGGGCAACCATCCTTGCCCCACTCATGGCCATGATCTTCTCATTCCTCAGAATCTCCACCTCGGACTAAAGCTCTGCGACGGCTTCTTCCAATTCTTGCTTCTCTCGACTCAGCCGAAGGGATTCAGCCGAAGAAGTCTCTACCGAACCCTCGATGGCCCAGACCTTATCCTGCAAGTCCCGAAGTTCCAATTCCGTAGCTACTCGTTTATCCTTCTCACGGGATAATTTTCTGGACAATTCCACCGTCTTGTCCTGATTAATGCCCTCCTTTGCCATCCAGTCTTTCAAGTGATGCAGTTGTGAAAGGACATGTGTAAAAAGGGAAGCGTGAACCGAGGGTTCAGAACGAGAGATGAAAAGATCGCTATCTACCTGAAGAAGCCCACTCTGAATTTGCCGCGCCGCCTCTGAAGAACTCTTATCCGAAAAAAGGACATGCATCTTGGAAAATACGCTCTCGTTCAAGTTATTTAAAACCGTCGATAGCCCTCCATGCGAACGTCCGCTCGGGGGGGGGGGGGGGGGGGCACCCCAGACCATAATAAGTCTGAGAGTGATCTTTCTGCAAAAAGGTTGAGTGCAGCATTGAGATTTTTGAGAATGGCCTATGCCCACGGGTAGCACAGTGCGACTTCTCAATTTAGATCGAGAGTGGCGCGCCTCCAGGCAGCAGAGGGCGATCAAAAAGACTCCACAAAAGCATAAAAGTCCACAGACCTTCGGGTCCAAAGACCTTCGGGTCCAAAGACCTTCGGGTCCAACGACCTTCGGGTCCAAAGACCTTCGGGTCCAAAGACCTTCGGGTCCAACGACCTTCGGGTCCAGAGACCTTCGGGTCCAAAGACCTTCGGGACCAAAGACCTTCGGGTCCAAAAACCTTCGGGTCCAACGACCTTCGGGTCCAGAGACCTTTGGATCCAAAGACCTTCGGGTCCAAAGACATTCGAGTCCAAATACTTTCAGGTCCAAAGACCTTCGGGTCCAAAGATTTTCGGGTCCAAAGATCTTCGGGTCCAACGACCTTCGGGTCCAAAGACCTTCGGTCCAAAGACCTTCGCATCCCAAGACCTAAGGGTCCAAAGAACCTCAAGGTTTCTTAGACCTAAGGGTCCAAACAACCTCAAGGTTCCATAGACCTAAGGGTCCAAAGAATCTCAGGGTTCCCAAGACCTAAGGGTCCAGAGAAACTCAAGGTTCCTTAGACCTAAGGGTCCAAACAACGTCAAGGTTCCACAGACCTAAGGGTCCGAAGAATCTCAGGGTCCCCAAGACCTAAGGGTCCCTAGAACCTCAAGGTTCCATAGATTTAAGGGTCCAAAGAACCTCAAGGTTCCACAGACCTAAGGGTCCAAAGAACCTCAAGGTCCCCAAGACCTAAGGGTCCTTAGAACCTCAAGGTTCCACAGATCTAAGGGTCCAAAGAACTTCAAGGTTCCCAAGACCCACAGGCTAATCAAAACCCAAGGTTTAAAGTAAGGCCTCGAGGCCCAAGTAAGGAACCTAAGGGTTACAGACCCCAAGAACTCCCAATTTCGAGGGTCCAAGAATCTAAGGGTTCAAACCAGATTGGAACTCACTAGTTCCCAGCAGCGATCTTACATCCCTAAAACTAAACTCATGTTTTATAAACATGATTACAAGATCCAACATGGTTTTATTTTCAGGTCCTCGGTCTAATCAGGACTCAAGTCCAAAGACAATTTGGATACAAACTCTAAAAGATTTCGGTCCAATAAATATAGGCCACAAAGGACGATCATTACAATACGAAGATCCGCGCCCGGCCGAAAGAATAACCGGCTTATCTTCAAACGTGGGGGGCTCGGCACCCTTAAGCGCTGCTTCGGTAAAAACCACCGTCTTAAACTGAGAGAATTCTTTGGACAGATCCCATCGGGAAATCTGTCCTCGGAGCCATTCCCTCATTACCTCCCAGCGGAAAACCATCCTTGCCCCACTCATGGCCATGATCTTCTCATTCCTCAGAATCTCCACCTCGGACTAAAGCTCTGCGACGGCTTCTTCCAATTCTTGCTTCTCTCGACTCAGCCGAAGGGATTCAGCCGAAGAAGTCTCTACTGAACCCTCGATGGCCCGGACCTTATCCTGCAAGTCCCGAAGTTCCAATTCCGTAGCTACTCGTTTATCCTTCTCACGGGATAATTGTCTGGACAATTCCACCGTCTTGTCCTGATTAATGCCCTCCTTTGCCATCCAGTCTTTCAAGTGATGCAGTTGTGAAAGGACATGTGTAAAAAGGGAAGCGTGAACCGAGGGTTCAGAACGAGAGATGAAAAGATCGCTATCTACCTGAAGAAGCCCACTCTGAATTTGCCGCGCCGCCTCTGAAGAACTCTTATCCGAAAAAAGGACATGCATCTTGGAAAATACGCTCTCGTTCAAGTTATTTAAAACCGTCGATAGCCCTCCATGCGAACGTCCGCTCGGTGGTGGTTGTTGACTCATTGGACTCGAATCCTCCCTCGATCCATGGTCCCGACCCGAGAAAGTATCCTCGATTTCCATCATCCTGCGCTTGCCCCCAATAGTCACACCCCCTCTACCAGTCACCTCCTCGATAGGTAAACCCTTCTTAGCTAAGATCACATCGGTGGCCCTCTTGAAAGAAGTTATTGGATCCTTTGAATCCTCCTCCATCATACTCCCTAACCACAAAGCTCACACGATCAACCCACTAATAAAAGATCCGACATATTCTAAGAAGAAGGATTTACCCCATAGTTTGCTACGGCGTAACACCTTCGGGCTAAGAAGATGAGTCACTAGGCGTCGCTCGACATGAATCTGCCTTGCACGAAGAACGTTATCCTTCCCCTCGGCAGGAGCAGGACGAGTTCCCTCTGCGAAAGAACCAAAGAGAGATAAGCAGAATTCGACTACAAATAGCAGAAACATTCCTTACCTATGAAGTTCCATCGGTAAAAGGATCCAGGAAGGGTCATGAAAATATATTTTTCAGGCCACCTTTTCTCGAAGGCCAGCCCCTTGCGATCGGTTTTTGGTAGCTCCTCAACTATGGGAAGACCCGCGCGAGGACGGAGATGGAAACGTCCTTCGTTACCATTACTTGGAGCCAAGTGATAAGCAAAGAGAACTTCATTAACCCCCAAGGACAAATTCTCTTCATCACCCAAATCCTGGATCACCACGAGGATACGCCAAGCTGGGACAGAGAGATATGAAAATAGTTGCAAAGGTTTGCAACCAATAATGGCACGTCGCCTCTGAAACCTGATTGAAAGAAAGCTTCGTAAATAGCATTCTCTTCGGGCATACCGCCGGAAGCACGCTCCAATGGCTCGGGAATACGGAGAACAACGGAAAAAGGGAGCGCGTATTTTCTCCGAAGGTCACGTACTTCATCCTCTTCAATCAACGAAGGAGGACCCACCAGTGGAGACCCGAGAGGTATGAACGGGAAAGGCACAGACGCTCGGAGATCCTTGGTGTTGGGGAAAAATATCCAAGGCTAGAGGTTTCTCCAGCCTCCGAAGGGGCCTCAACTTCCGGGCCCTCGTTTGGAAAGGACCCAGGGTCCCTCCTCGACTTAAAGAACCCATCTACACCAGGTGGCACCAGGGTCCGATCTCCATTTAATAAGTATCCAGGGTCCAGTCCATGCATCGAGGAACCAAGGCCTAGCCCTTGCCGTAAGGACCAAGGATCCGATCCTCCGCATGATTATGGAAGTTTCCTAAACCGAGAGAAAAGAAGTATATCCGCGAATATTATGAAGGCCGCCCAAGATTGACCGACTTACATCAACTATAAAAGGGGAACCCAAACCCTAGAACAAGGGATCGACACTTTGGGGCTTAGAGATTAGAGAGTTAGGCGATAGAACTAGGGTTTATACACCTAAGACGTTGTAATCCCAAAATCACTCAATAATACATCTCTTTGCCTCAGTTTCTCTTCTCTAAACACATACAAACACACGAAATCTATTAGTCTTCCAGTGTTCCGTAGTACTAAAATGACCCTACACAAAAATATCATAACAGTTTGGCGCTAGAAGGAGGGGAGTAACTCAACTACGTGACGATGGCACCGGAAGACGAGTCCAATCAAGCCAATCTGACCCCGAAGGAGAAGGAGCTTCTGAGCCGATTCGAAACCCTTCAGAGTCAAATTACCGACCTTCACAATGCTCAGGAGACCGCACCTGCAAGTCTGGAACTCGTCCAGGAAGTTCAATACCTAAAAGATCAACTTGGAGAACACTCCAAGCAACTCCAGCAAAGCGCCGAGAAGCTAGACGCCATGGAAGCCGAGAACATCGCTCTCAGACGAGAAAACCGTTCCCTCGGGGCAGTAGGGAACAAACGAAAATGGTTCAGAACCAAAGTTCGACCTATGGCTTCGCTCAACACCCCGCACGACGGCGAGGAAACGCCTCAGCAGCACGGCGACGAACCCGGCGATCAAGAAAACATTCGAGACGTAACCCGAGAAGAAGAAGAAGACGAATCCGATACAGAGGACGAGAGAGTACTCACCTGATCATCCCGAGATCTCAGATCAAGCTCTAGCCGCTTACCTAGAGAAGGTGGTATCCGAAAAATTCGGCACCATCCAATCCATGGTGGAAAGGCTCCCCGGAGTAGCTCCCCCCATCCGTAGAAGTGATCCCAGGTCGTACTCTGACACACCTTTCGTGAAGGAGATTGCTTCGATCGAGATGCCTCGAAAGTTCTCTTTTCCAAGCATCAATATGTACGAGGGAACAGGAGATCCTGACAACCACATCGCCCAGTATAAGCAACGCATGGTAGTCGTGGCTATTCTGAAAGACGCAAGGGAAGCCACCATGTGCAAGGGCTTCGGGTCAACTCTAACCGGTCCTGCCCTCCAATGGTATATCAACCTCCCCACGGGGTCCATAGCATCCTTCGCCGCCCTCAGCGACAAGTTCGTGGAACAGTTCGCTAGTAGCCGCCACCTGGAGAAGAGATCAGATGACCTCTACGAGATCCAACAATACAGAAACGAATCCCTACGCTCATACATAGCTCGTTTCAACCAGGAGAAGGTCTCCATACCCGAGTGTAACGCCGATACAGCAATCTCAGCCTTTAAGAAGGGCCTACTTCCGGATGAGAGCTCTACAAGGAGTTAACTAAGTATAGATGCGGAGACATGGCGGATGTACTATCCCGTGCCTGGGCCCAAGTAAGGTGGGAAGAAGACGTCGTGAGCAGGGCCAAGGTTTCCTCCAAGTACGATCAGAAGTCCTCCAAACCCTTGAAAGACGAGCGTGAAGAAACCATCCGACCCCGACCTTCCCGGGAATCCACCAACCAGAGCAGGGGCAGATACCAACATCGCCCCTTACCTTGGTCCGAAGGAATGATGGTTTCAACTTGGCCCAGCAGCTCCCACCTAGCGATATCCAAACCGGAGCTCATTGGAGTCTTGAGGAAGATGGGCCCACAAGTTAAGTGGCCACCTAAAATGAGGTCCCTAGATGCTACCTGGAACCCTAAAAGATGGTGTGGGTTCCACAGCGATCACGGCCATACCACTGAGGACTGCATAGCCTTAAAGCTGGAAGTAGCCGAGCTTCTCGAGAAGGGTTATCTAAGGGAGTTCCTCTCGGACAAGGCCAAGGATCTCCTCAACAGAGAGGGCCCCGCTCTCCCCAATGAAGCGGTCCTTGCGCTACCTCCGCCACAAGAACGAGTGATCCACGTCATCTCCGGAGGATCAGAAGTAAGCGGGATCAGCAGCGCCGCAGCCAAAAGAAGTACTCGCAATGCTAGGAACGGTCAAGAGATCGAGATTCCCAAGCGCCCACTCTTGGGAACGGACGAAATCAGCTTTACTGCGAGGGAGCAGGAACGAGTCCTTGCTCCCCATCATGACGCCCTCGTCATCTCGCTTGTTATAGCCAACTGCTTAGTTAAACGAATATTGGTGGACAATGGCAGCTCCAGCAACATTATCTTCCACTCGGCCTATATGGATTTAGGGCTAGACCCTAAAACATTAACCAGGAAAGCGATCCCACTCGTGGGATTTAGCGGAGAGGTGAAGCAAACCGAGGGGGAAGTCCTTCTCCCAGTCTATGCCGAGGGGATAAACCAAACCGCCAAGTTCTTGGTCGTCGACTGTCCGTCGTCTTACAACGTAATACTAGGAAGGCCCTGGATCCACGACATGGGAGCCGTACCATCAACCCTTCACCAATTGGTGAAATTTCCTACCCCCTGGGGCGTGAAGATCATTAGAGGAGACCAAGAGAATTCTAGGTCCTGCTATCAAACTACCCTGAAGGGAAGGACCCAAGCCTTATAGCAATTACAGAAGCAGCCTCTCGTTCCTCACGCCGAAGAACCCGAGGTTGAAGACATGGACGAAGTCCTCCTAATAGAAGGGAACCCGGAGCGGAACCTCAAGATAGGCTCCAAGCTGCCGAAGGATCTGAGACGGAGGCTGATCGATTTCCTAAGATCTAACTCTGATTGCTTTGCATGGTCCCACGAAGACATGCCCGGAATCGACCCCAACGTCATCATGCACCAGCTCCAAGTGAATCCCGAGCATCCTCCTGTTAGACAAAAGAGAAGGAAGTTCGCTCCCGAAAGGGATGAAATCATTAACGAAGAGGTCAAAAACCTGCTCGACGCAGGGTTCATAAGAGAGGTGCAATATCCCGACTGGCTCGCCAATGTGGTGGTTGTGAAAAAGAAAAACGGAAAATGGAGAGTCTGCATCGATTTCACGGACCTCAACAAGTCCTGCCCAAAGGATCCATTCCCCTTGCCTCATATTCACAAGCTGGTGGATGCCACTGCTGGGCACCAACTAATGAGCTTCATGGACGCCTTCTCGGGATACAACCAAATCCTGATGCATCCCGACGACCAAGAAAAGACGTCCTTTATGACTTCCAGGGGCATCTACTGCTACAAGGTCATGCCGTTTGGTCTGAAGAATGCTGGATCCACCTACCAGAGGTTGGTCAACACGATGTTTGCCGATCAGATAAGCCAGACCATGGAAGTCTACATCGACGACATGCTGGTAAAATATCTTGACTCGGAAGATCATATCTCACATCTCCAACAAGCATTCACCACCCTGAGGAAATATAATATGAAGCTCAACCCCTCTAAATGTTCCTTTGGAGTAAGCTCCGGGAAATTCCTGGGATACATAGTCACCCACAGGGGCATAGAAGCAAATCCGGAGCAAATAAGGGTCATCCAGGCGATTCCTCCCCCACGGAACGTCAAAGAGATCCAAAAACTTACCGGAAGAATGGCAGCCCTCAGCAGATTCATCTCCAGGCTTTCTGACAAGTCCCACGCCTTTTTCGAAACACTAAAGAACCCTAAGGACTATCATTGGACAGAGAAGTGCGAAGCCGCGCTATCCGACCTCAAGGTCTACCTCACTACTCCACCACTCCTATCTAAACCTCTAGAAGGGGAAACCCTACTGCTTTACCTCACCGTGTCCGAACACGCAGTTAGCGCAGTCCTCGTAAGGGAGGAGGAAAAAAGGCAGCATCCCATTTACTACGTCAGCAAATCCATGCTAGACGCAGAAACTCGCTACAGCCAGCTAATGAAACTAGCCCTCGCCCTGGTGGTCGCGGCCCGGAAGTTACGTCCGTACTTCCAGTCCCATCAAGTCGTGGTAGTCACCTCCTTCCCCATCAAAGCAGTCCTTCATAAACCCGAGGTATCACGACGATTGGCGAAATGGGCCGTAGAATTGGGAGAGTACGACGTGATCTTCAGCCCAGCCGCCGCTATCAAGTCCCAGGTCCTAGCTGATTTCGTGGCTGAGTTCTCTCCCTCTATGCTTCCGGACCCAGATCTAGAAACTACGCTCCAGGGAAAAGAAGCGGAAGAAGGTCAATGGACCCTGCACGTGGATGGTTCCAGCAATGTAAGAGGCGCAGGGGTAGGACTGGTTCTGATCTCCCCTACGGGAGAATCGGCCTCAAGGGCTGTACGTTGCAACTTCAATACGAGGCAGAATACGAGGCTTTAATAGCAGGTCTAGAACTAGCCAAGGAAATGGGAGTAAAAGACATCCAGGTTTTCAGTGACTCGCAGCTCATCATTAGTCAAGCTCAAGGGGAATATCAAGCCAAGGACCCGAGCATGATCAGGTATCTATCTGTGGCCAAACGTCTCCTAGACCAATTCACAAGCTATAAGCTTACCCAAATACCTAGGGAACAAAACTCCCAAGCCGATGCTCTAGCAAACCTGGGTTCCGCATTAGAAACCAAGGAACATATGAGTATTCCGCTGTTGGTCCTGCAATGGCCAGCAACCCAGAAAGAGGTTGAACCAGAAGAAGTGACAGTAGTAGACGAAGGAGAAACCTGGATGACCCCTATCACCGACTATCTAAGAAACGACGTCCTACCTGAAAACCGAGAGGAGAGCCGGAAGATCAAGAGACAAGCGGCCAGATACTGCATTTTAGAGGGAAAACTATATAGTAGGTCCTTCTCAGGACCCTATCTACGATGTCTATCCCCTAGAGAAGCCGCACGAATATTAGAGGAACTCCACGATGGGGAATGCGGTTCACACTCCAGCGGACGGAGCCTGGTTCTCAGGGCGAGAAGGGCTGGTTATTACTGGCCTACCATGGCGAAGGACTCCCTCAAACAGGCCAAAACCTGTAGCCAATGCCAGAAACACGCCCCAATCTCCAACTTACCACCAGAGAACCTGAAGTCCCTAAGTTCCCCATGGCCCTTCCGTAAATGGGGCATAGACATCGTGGGGAAATTCCCAATGGCGCCAGGGCAGCAGGTCTTCCTCCTAGTAATGACCGATTACTTAACGAAGTGGGTAGAAGCCAAAGCCTTGGCAAAAATCACGGACCTCCAGATCAGGAAATTCATATGGACGAACATAATAACCCGCTTCGGAGCACCTCAGGAAGTTGTCACAGACAATGGACCCCAATTTACCAGCAACGACTTCCAGGACTTCTGCAAAGATTGGGATATCAAAGTCTCATATTCAGCACCAAGGCACCCGAAATCAAACGGACAAGCAGAGTCAACCAACAAAACGGTGGTGAACATGCTCAAGAAGCGCTTTGAAAAGGCTCATGGGCGATGGGCAGAAGAGCTACATGGAGTCCTTTGGGCCTACCGGACGACTCCAAAGACAGCTACCCAAGAAACCCATTTCTCACTCGTCTACGGCACCGAGTCAGCAATACCAATCGAGGTACATGTGAAGACCATGATCTCCAACATCCTAACCCCCAAGGAAAATGACGAGCTGATGTACCTAAGCCTAGACCTCCTAGACGAAAAAAGGTAAGCAGCCCGCCTGAGGAACGCGTCGTACCAAATAAAGGTAGCCAAGAGTTACAACAAGAAGGTGAGATCCAGAACCTTCTAAGAAGGGGACTGGGTCCTAAGGCGAGTATGTAACCACACAAAAGACAAATCAGCCGGAAAACTCGCCCCCGGATGGGAGGGGCCCTATCAGGTAATAGGGGTGCAAGGGGCAGGAGCCTATAAGCTGCAAGACAGCACAGGCAAGGTACAACCCAACTGCTGGAGCGCCTTGCACCTCAAATTCTATCATTTCTAAAGGCAAGATCTTCGGGTCGAGCTCTATATATACTATTATATATTTAAGTATTTTGGTTTTCCTACTCCTATGTATAACGAGAACGTCCTCGGACTAGGCTTATAAAATACATTTGGTTTCGACTAAAGGGAGTTAAGGAAACACCAATATACTTAAAGGGGCATATTAGCTGGATCAGGGACCTTCGGGACCTCAGATCTTAGCTAGCCCCCTAGCTGGTGAGGCTACTCACCATAGGTGCAGACAGATATGGAAGGGGTCTGATCAGCCCTGAGCCGATGTCTGTGCGATAGGGCCCCGCGTAAAGGCCTATAGCCGAGAATTATGCGGGGACCACGTACTAGTGCCATTCAAACCCTCGTGAAATACGCTGTAAACTAAATGCACGCTGGGGGCATGACGTACACAGCCAAGTACTGTAATCAGATTCTGGCGGCTGATATGCAGGGAGCAAAGTGCAAATAACCGGTTAAGCACAAACAATTTAATACCTATCCAGACGTGGAAGGTAGTGTGTCTGGGTTGACAGAACCTTGCGGGGGGACCCACCCCAGACCACAATAAGTCTGAGAGTGACCTTTCTGAAGAAAGGTAGAGTGCAGCATTGAGAATTTCGAGAATGGCCTATGCCCACGGGTAGCATAGTGCGATTTCTCAATTTAGATCGAGAGTGGCTCGCCTCCGGGCAGCAGAGAGCGATCCAAAAAGACTCCCCAAAAGCATAAAAGTCCAGAGACCTTCGGGTCCAAAGACCTTCGGGTCCAAAGACCCTCGGGTCCAAAGATCTTCGGGTCCAAAGACCTTCGGGTCCATAGACCTTCGGGTCCAAAGACCTTCGAGTCGAAAGACCTTCGGGTCCAAAGACCTTCGGGTCCATAGACCTTCGGGTCCAAAGACCTAAGGGTCCAATGAATCTCAAGGTTCCCAAAGAACCTCAAGGTTCCATAGACCTTCGGGTCCAGAGACCTAAGGGTCGATAAGACTCAAGGGTCCAAAGAACCTCAAGGTTCCAAAGACCTAAGGGTTCGTAGACCTAAGGTTCCAATGAACCTAAAGGGTCCAAAGAACCTCAAGGTTCCAAAGGCCTAAGGGTCCGTAGACCTAAGGGTCCAATGAACCTCAAGGTTCCAGAGACTTAAGGGTCCGAAAAACCCCAAGGTTCCCAAGACCTAAGGGTCCGAAGAACCTCAAGGTTCCCAAGACCCAAGGGTCCAAAGAACCTCAAGGTTCCAAAGACCCAAGGGTCCAAAGAACCTCAAGGTTCCCAAGACCCAAGGGTCTGAAGAACTTCAAGGTTCCCAAAACCTCAAGGTTCCAAAGGCCTAAGGGTCCGTAGACCTAAGTGTCCAATGAACCTCAAGGTTCCAGAGACATAAGGGTCCGAAGAACCCCAAGGTTCCCAAGACCTAAGGGTCCGAAGAACCTCAAGGTTCCCAAGACCCAAGGGTCCAAAGAACCTCAAGGTTCCAAAGACCTAAGGGTCCAAAGAACCTCAAGGTTCCCAAGACCCAAGGGTCCGAAGAACTTCAAGGTTCCCAAAACCTCAAGGTTCCCAAGACCTAAGGGTCCGAAGAACCTCAAGGTTCCTAAAACCTAAGGGTCCGGAGAGCCTAAAGGCTCCTACTCCTTCAAGATTTAATGGATAAGGTCTCCCAGGTTCAAAGTAAGGCCTCAGGGCCCAGGTAAGGAACTTAAGGGGCCTAGACCTTGAAAACTTCCGAGTTCGAAGCAACAAGAACCTAAGGGTTCAAATCAGATCGGAACCCATCAGTTCCCGACAACGATTCTCCGCAAGGATTGATCTCCCCCGGAAGTCATCTAATCAAGCAACTAGAGGACAAAACCATAAAGCACCGCAAGGATCAAAGAAAAGACGGAGTAAAAGCAAAAACCAATAGATATTATTAAGAATCCTTATTCGGAAGGAAGAAAGCTACAAAAAAATTCAAAGACGACAACATAAAGCAAGAAAAAGCATTGAAGAAATATTCAAAGATTCGGCCTCATCGGCCGGGTCCCCCGAACAGCTCATGTTGACGAGCACTCCTCATCGACCACTCTCTAACGAGGTCCTGACGAGCATACTCTCGAGCCCTCTGCACGATAAGAGCCTGGTTGGAAATCACTTCCCGAAGCTGCCTCCGGTGGAAGAGAATATCTTCATGTGGAGGAACACGCCGACCTAAACTGGGGAATCGATCCCTGCCAGCATCCCTCGGAGCCAAAGAAGCCACCACCGGAGGGACGGAAAGAAACGAATTGCGAGATCTCCTCCTTTGATGCCGAGTTCTACAGTATTCCTCGTACACTGATAATATCGAAGCCGTAGGGATCCCACCTGGAAAACAAAGACTCCATCAAACTACGGCTAGAACAAAAGGACCAAGTAAGAGAAATTCCATTACCCCAAATACGGCTATGACGCAGCGATATCGGATGCATCAAGAACAAAATCCAGCGAAAGCGCCTAGGAATACCTCCCGCCAACTTCACCAAAGTCTCACCAGCCTGGACGACCGGTCGGGCCACCTCTGCAAGAAGAAAAACCCGACATAATTCAGCAAATATAATACCCATGTCCAGGGAAACAGAAGCAACTTACCCACTGAACGCCAGAAACATGGATAACCAGGCACACCTTCGACCTTCATAAACACGTATCTCCTGTCCCAGGAATCGTTTGAAGGAAAGCTACCCCTAAGACCTCGAGGGGGTTCATCCACCAAAGGTTCACCATCTCGGGACCATATTTGGTAGAAGCCTCTCTTACTTGGCAAGAGAACAAAGGAGTAAGAATATAGGACTTCAGACAACCCGAAAGGAATACTATGGAGCTCTCCTAACACCTGGATAGCCATCAGAGTACGCCATGTAGCAGGCGTAAACTGCGAAGGAGAACATCCAAAGTACGACACCACCTCCGCAATTAAAGAAGGAATCCCTCCTCTAAAGTCGGCCTCCAAATAAGCCTCAAAGATCGCTATCTCGTCCCTTCCTCCATCAGGAGCTCGCTCAAACTCTCCTGCACACCTGATCCCCATCGTATCAGGTAAGGAATATCTACGGTGGATCCCGCCAGATCACCTTCCTTAATATCAGACCTCGGGCCATCTTCGTCTTCACTCAAAGCATCGAAAGAACAGAAGCGACGAGGGCGAACAGGGGCCACGGGAACTCTTTCATCATCGGTTCCCGAAACCACGCTAGGTGTTAGAATTGGGGAATCAAAAGGATCACCAAACAAACGACGGGGCCTGACACGTCCGCCAACACCGGGGGTAGGGAACGATTTCATGAAAGTCGAAACGTTCGACATCTACTTCCAATAAGAAGGATAGGGGAAAACCTAAATTCGTGTCGTCTAAAGGCGTCGAAACATCTGATTATATACCTAGAACGACTTTCCATTTTTGGCGCATGGAAGGAAAGAAAGAAAGAGGAAAGGCAAAAGAATTTGGAAGATAATCGCGATTCTCGGCAAATTTCCAAAATTATCTCCAAAATACTTCGCCGACCTAGCATCATCACGAGCGGGCCGTCATCCTTATTTCCCCTGAGGCCCATTCCAAGCGATCATATTCCAAAATAACTCCTCATGTCGCCCAGACTCCAAATCCTTCTCCTGCTGGAAGAAATGGCACCAAGACTCAAGACTACATATTATCCCTTGATCCCTACGAAGCAATCAAGGAATAAGAGGCAAACTGTTGGGGAAAAATATCCAAGGCTAGAGGTTTCTCCAGCCTCCGAAGGGGCCTCGACTTCCGGGCCCTCGTTTGGAAAGGACCCAGGGTCCCTCCTCGACTTAAAGAACCCATCTCCACCAGGTGGCACCAGGGTCCGATCTCCATTTAATAAGTATCCAGGGTCCAGTCCCTGCATCGAGGAACCAAGGCCTAGCCCTTGCCGTAAGGACCAAGGATCTGATCCTCCGCATGATTATGGAAGTTTCCTAAACCGAGAGGAAAGAAGTATATCCGCGAATATTATGAAGGCCGCCCAAGATTGACCGACTTACATCAACTATAAAAGGGGAACCCTAACCATAGAACAAGGGATCGACACTTTGGGGCTTAGAGATTAGAGAGTTAGGCGATAGAACTAGGGTTTATACACCTAAGACGTTGTAATCCCAAAATCACTCAATAATACATCTCTTTGCCTCAGTTTCTCTTCTCTAAACACATACAAACACACGAAATCTATTAGTCTTCCAGTGTTCCGTAGTACTAAAACGACCCTACAGAAAAATATCATAACACTTGGGGCTGCCAGATCTAGATGATCTAGGCTCAATCCTCTTTCCCGAATCCCTCACCTCTGCCATTACAACAAAAGAAAAAGAAGAAAAATCTGAATGTGATTTTAAAAGATTAAGAAAGGTGGAAATGATGAAGGCAATCGGAAATCCGGAGCACATATTTATTATCAGAAGGCGGAAAGAGCCGTTAGACATCACCTCAAGGAAATCGTCGAATTCAAAAATAATATTGCGGTCTCTGAAGCTGAATTTGAAAATCGAGACAGCCCGCTCCCCGGATCTTTCGAGATTACAGCCCCCGAAAAGGAAAGAAAATCCAGATCGGCGAGACTCGTTCAAATCAATCTTTAAAAACTCCGAATCAGAAGTTTCCAAGCCAACACTCTAACCAAGCTATCACGCTCCGAATTCCGGGTCAAATTACGGATCTAGCCCTTCCCTGCTTGACGAAATAATACCAGGGTCCAAGACTACATGTTATCCCTTGATTCCTACGAAGCAATCAAGGAATAAGGGGCAAACTGTTGGGGAAAAATATCCAAGGCCAAAGATTTCTCCAGCTTCTGAAGGGACCTCGACTTCCGAGCCCTCGTTTGAGAAGGATATAGGGTTCTTCCTCTATCTAAAGAGCCAATCTCTACTAGGAGGCACCAGGATCCGACCCCTGTTAGTAATATCCAGGGTTCAGTCCCCGCGAAGAGGAACCAAGGCCTAGCCCCTGCCGAAAAGAACCAAGGTCTGATTCTCTGCATCAATATAGAAGTTTCCTAAACCGAGGGGGAAAGTAATATATTCGAGAATATTACGAAGACCGCCCAAGATTGACCGACATACGACTGCTATAAAAGGGGAACCCAAACCCTAAAACAAGGGATCCACATTCAGAGGCTTAGAGACTAGAGAGTTAGGCGATAGAACTAGGGTTTATACACCCATAACGTTGTAATCCCGAATACACTCAATAATACACGTCTCTTTGCCTCGATTTCTATTCTTTACACACATAAACCCTCACAAATCTATTAGTCCTCCTGTGTTCCGTAGTACTAAAACGACCCTACACAAAATACCATAACACCCACAGCACTCGCGTATGGAATGTTTTCCATGTATGGTGCTTCGAGCTTCCATTCATCTTCTATCAAACTTCTCAGGTCAAAGTGTGCAGCTGTCGGAGTGATCACTGAACGTGCAGCCAACATCCCAAATGTTTTTAATACCTTTTCAATGTAGGTGTCCTGAGACAATGTCAGTATGCCTCTCTCTCTGTCCCTTCGAATATCCATACCTAGGATTCTCAAAGCCTGTCCCATATCGTTCATTTCGAATTCTCCACTCAGCATATCATTAAGTTCCTTGATCACCTTCTTGTTCCCTGATGCAATAAGCATATCATCAACATAAAGCAATACGTAGATAGCTTTATCAGTTTGTGCATCCCTGACATACACACTGTTGTGATATTTTTCTGTAGGGTCGTTTTAGTACTACGGAACATTGGAAGACTAATGAATGGATACGAGTTTGTATATGTTTCGAGAACAGAAATTGAGGCAAAGAGATGTATTATTGAGTGTGTTTGGCGTTACAACGTATTGGGTGTATAAACCCTAGTTTTCTAGCCTAACTCTATAATCTCTAAGCCCCAAAGTGTCGATCCCTTGTTCTAGGGTTTGGGTTCCCCTTTTATAGTTGATGTAAGTCGGTCAATCTTGGGCGGCTTCTGTAATATTCGGGAATATATTAGTTTCCCCTTGATTTGGGAAACTTCCATATTCATGCGGAGGATTGGTTCCTTGGTCCTTACGGCAAGGGCTGGGCCTTGGTTCCTCGATACAGGGACTGGACCCTGGATACTTGTCAAATGGAGGTCGGGCCCTGGTGCCACCTGGTGGAGATGGGTTCTTTAAGTCGAGGAGGGACCCTGGGTCCTTTCCAAACGAGGGCCCGGAAGTCGAGACCCCTTCGGAGGCTGGAGAAAACTCTAGCCTTGGATATTTTTCCCCAACAGTTTGCCCCTTATTCCTTGATTGCTTCGTAGAGATCAAGGGATAATATGTAGCCTTGGTTCTTGATGCCATTTCTTCCAGCAGGAGAAGGATTTCATTCATAATCAGATTCCGGAATCCGAGACATAAGAATTCGGCTGGTACTGAGATCTGAAATATTGTTGATTCGAAATTTCCAAAAATCGATCTGAACGAGTCTTGCTGATCTGGATTTTCTTTCCTTCTCGAGAGCTGATATCTCGAGAGATCCGGGGAGCGGGCTGATTTGAATTTTAAATCATGCGTAGGATTTTTGAATTCGGCGGCTTTCCCGAGGTAGTGTTCAACGGCTCTTTCCTTTTCTTGATAAATATGCGCTTCGGATTTTCGACTGCCTTCATCGCTTCTTCTTCCTCTTAGCCCTCTAGGATTGTGTCCAGATTTTTCTTCTTCTCTTTTATTATAATGGCGGAGACGAGAGATTCGGGGAAGAGGATAGAATCTAGATCGTCTAGATCTGGCAGCCCTCAAGATCTTCGAGCGTCTACGCCGTTCATACCACTTGGATCTCCAATGGTGGGCCCTGCTTCGTTGATCGGGGAAGATGAAGTACGCGACCTCCGGAGAAAGTACGCGCTCCCTTCTTCTGTTACTCTCCGCGTTCCTGAACCTTCAGAACGTGCGTCTGGCGGTATGCCCGAAGAGTTCGCTGTTTATGAAGCTTTCTTTGAGTCGGGTTTTAGAGGCGACGTACCGTCGTTGGTTGCGAGTTTATGCGACTATTTTCATATTTCGCCGTCCCAGCTTAATCCTCCTGCTTGGCGCATTCTCACGGCGATCCAGAATCTGGGTGATGAAGAGAATTTGACTTTGGGGGTCAATGAGGTTCTCTTTGCTTATCACTTAGCTCCAATAAATGGCAACGAGGGACGCTTCCATCTTCGCCCTCGCGCGGGTCTTCCTATAGTTGAGGAGCTGCCAAAGACCGATCGCAAGGGACTAGCCTTTGAGAAAAGGTGGCCCGAGAAGTATATTTTCATGACCCTCCCTGGATCCTACTATCGATGGAATTTCACGGGTAAGGAATGCTTCCATTATCTGCAGTCGAATTTTGCTTATTTCTTTTTGGTTCTTTTGCAGAGGGGACTCGTCCTGCTCCGGCCGGTGGGAAGAATAACGTTCTTCGTGCTAGGCAGATTCATGTCGAGAGGCGCCTAGTACCTTATCTTCTTAGCCCAGAGGTGTTGCGCCGTAGTAAGCTGTGGGGTGAGTCCTTCTTTTTAACGTTGGACGGGTCTCTTATTGTCATATTGATCGCGTGAGTTTTGTGATCAGTGAGTGTGATGGAAGAGGATTCAGAGGATCCGGTGGCCTCTTTCAGGAGGGCCACTGATGCGATTTCGGCCAAGAAAGGTCTGTCTATGCAGGAGTTGGCCGGTAAGGCGAGTGCGACTGTTGGGGGTAAGCGCAGGATGATGGACGTCGAGGATTCTTCCTCGGGTCGGAACCATGAATCGAGGGAGGATTCGACTCCGGTGAGTCGACAGCCACCGACGAGCGGACATTCGTATGAAGGGCTAACGTTGGTTTTGAATAATTTGAATGAGAGCGTATTTCCCAAGATGCAGGTTCTGTTTTCGGACAGAAGTTCTTCAGGGGCAATGCGGCAGATTCAGAGTGGGCTTCTTCAGGTGGATAACAGTTTTTTGTTTCTTATTTCGAATCCTTGGTTCACATCTCCTTTTTGATATAGGTTCTTTCGCAACTACACCATTTGAGCGACTGGTTGGCGAAAGAGGTCACTAAACGGGACGAGGTGGAGGAAGTATCCAAGCGACTGTCCCGTGAGGAGGACAGGCGAGTTGCTGCGGAATTGGAACTTCGGGACCTGAAGGACAAGGTTCGTGCCATTGAGGGCTCGGTAGAGACTGCTTCGGCTGAATCCCTTCGGTTGAGTCGAGAGAAGCAAGAGCTAGAAGAGGCCGTCGCAGGACTTCGATCGGAGGTAGAGATTTTGAGGAATGAGAAGATCATGGCCGTGAGTGGGGCAAGAATGGTTGCCCGTTGGGAGGTAATGAGGGAATTGCTCCAGGGACAGACCTTCCAATGGGATCTGCTCAAGGAATTTTCTCAGTATAAGACGGTGATTTTGGCTGAGGCGGCGCTTAAGGGTGTCGAGCCTCCTACGTTTGAAGACGAGCCAGCTATCCCTTCATCTAGACGTGGTAGATCTTAGGGATTTGTAATGATTATCCTTTAGGGCTTGTTGTCGGACGGGGATATTCTCTCTCTCTTTTAAATTTGTATCCTGGTTTGTCTTGGGATTCGAAGCCTGTTTCTGGCCTGAAAATAAAGCCATGTTAGATCTCGTAATCCTGTTAAAACATAAGTTTTCGAGGATGTGAAATCGTTGCCGCGAGCTGATGAGTTCCGATCTGATTTGAACCCTTAGGTTCTTGTTGCTCGAAAGTTTTCAAGGTCTAGGCCCTTTGAGTTTCTTACTTGGGCCCTGAGGCCTTATCCATTAAATCTTGGAGGAGTAGGAGCTTTTAGGCTTTCCGGATTCTTAGGTCTTGAGAACCTTGAGGTTCTTCGGATCCTTAGGTCTTGGGAACCTTGCGGTTCTTGGGACCCTTGGGTCTTTGGAACCTTGAGGTTCTTTGGGCCCATAGGCCTTGGGAACCTTGGGGTTCTTTGGACCCGTAGGTCTTCGGAACCTTGAGGTTCTTGGGACCCTTGGGTCTTTGGACCCGAAGGTCTTTGGAACCTAGAGGTTCTTTGGACCCGAAGGTCTTTGGACCCGAAGGTCTTTGGAACCTGGAGGTTCTTTGGACCCGAATGTCTTTGGAACCTAGAGGTTCTTTGGACCCGAAGGTCTTTGGAACCTAGAGGTTCTTTGGACCCGAAGGTCTTTGGACCCGAAGGTCTTTGGAACCTAGAGGTTCTTTGGACCCGAAGGTCTTTGGAACCTAGAGGTTCTTTGGACCCGAAGGTCTTTGGACCCGAAGGTCTTTGGAACCTGGAGGTTCTTTGGACCCGAAGGTCTTTGGAACCTAGAGGTTCTTTGGACCCGAAGGTCTTTGGACCCGAAGGTCTTTGGAACCTGGAGGTTCTTTGGACCCGAAGGTCTTTGGAACCTATAGGTTCTTTGGACCCGAAGGTCTTTGGACCCGGAGGTCTTTGGACCCGAAGGTCTTTGGACCCGAAGTAACGTGAGAGGTGCAGGAGTAGGATTGGTCCTAACCTCCCCTACAGGAGATTCGGCCTCAAGGGCTGTACGTTGCAACTTCAAAGCAACCAAAAACGAAGCAGAATACGAGGCTTTGATAGCAGGTCTAGTGTTAGCTAGAGAAATGGGAGTGGAAGACATCCAGGTCTTCAGTGACTCGCAGCTCATCATCAACCAAGTTCAAGGGGATTATCAAGCCAGGGACCCGAGCATGATCAGATACCTATCGGTGGCCAAACGTATCCTAGACCAATTCATGAGCTGCAAGCATACTCAGATACCTAGGGAACAAAATTCCCAAGCCGATGCTCTTGCAAACCTAGGTTCCGCCTTGGAAACCAAGGAACAAATGAGTATCCCCTTGTTTGTCCTACAATGGCCAGCAACCCAGAAAGAGACAAAACCAGAAGAAGTGGCAGTAGTAGACGAAGGAGAAACTTGGATGACCCCCATTACTAACTATCTGAGGAACGATGTCCTACCTGAAAACCGAGAGGAGAGCCGCAAGGTCAAGAGACAAGCAGCCAGGTACTGCATTTCGGAGGGAAAATTATACAGAAGGTCCTTCTCAGGACCCTATCTACGATGCCTATCCCCTAGAGAAGCCGCGCGAATATTGGAAGAGCTCCACGATGGGGAATGCGGTTCACATTCCAGTGGACGAAGCCTGGTTTTCAGAGCAAGAAGGGCCGGTTATTATTGGCTTAGTGTGGCGAAGGACTCCCTCAAACAGGCTAAAACCTGTAGCCAATGCATAAAACACGCCCCAATCTCCAACTTACCACCAAAGAACCTGAAATTCCTAAGCTCCCCTTGGCCCTTTTGCAAATGGGGCATGGACATCGTGGGGAAATTCCCTATGGCGCCGGGGCAAAAGGTTTTCCTCCTAGTAATGATCGATTACTTCACGAAGTGGGTAGAAGCCAAAGCCTTGGCGAAAATAACGGATCTTCAGATCAGGAAATTCATCTGGACGAACATAATAACCCGCTTCGGAGCACCTCAGGAGATTGTCACCGACAATGGACCCCAGTTTACCAGCAACGACTTCCAAGACTTCTGCAAAGAATGGGATATCAAACTCTCATACTCAGCACCGAGACACCCCCAGTCGAACGGAGAAGCAGAGTCAACCAACAAAACGGTGGTGAACATGCTCAAAAAGCGTTTGGAGAAGGCTCATGGGCGATGGGCAGAGGAGTTACACGGAGTTCTCTGGGCCCATCGGACAACTACGAAGACAGCTACCCAAGAAACCCCTTTCTCACTCGTCTATGGCACCAAATCAGCAATACCAACCGAGGTGCATGTTAAGACCACGATCTCCAACATCCTAACTCCCAAGGAGAACGATGAGCTGATGTACTTAAGCCTAGACCTACTAGACGAGAAAAGAGAAGCAGCCCGCATAAGGAACGCATCATAGCAAATAAAAGTAGCCAAAAGCTACAACATAAAGGTGAGATCCAGAACCTTCCAAGAAGGAGACTGGGTCCTAAGGCGAGTCTGCAACCATACGAGAAACAAATCAGCCGGAAAACTCGTCCCCGGATGGGAGGGGCCCTATCAGGTAATAGGGGTGCAAGGGGCAGGAGCCTATCAGCTGCAAGACAGCCAAGGCAAAGTCCAACCCAACTGCTGGAATGCCTTGCACCTCAAATTTTATCATTTCTAAAAGCAAGATCTTCGGATTAAGCTCTATATATATACTATTATACTATATATTTAAGTATTTTGGTCTTCCTACTCCTATGTATAACGAGAACGTCTTCGGACTAGGCTTATAAAATACATTTGGTTTCGACTAAAGGGAGTTAAGGGAATACCAATATACTTAAAGGGGCATATTAGCTGGATCGGACCTTCGGGACCTTAGATCTTAGCTAGCCCCCTAACTGGTGAGGCTACTCAGCCCTGAGCCGATGTCTGCACGATAGGGCCCCGCGTAAAGGCCTATAGCCAAGAGTTACGTGGGGACCACGTACTAATGCTACTCAAACCCTCGTGCAAAACGCTATGAGCTAAACGCACGCAGGGGGCATGACGTACACGGCCAAGTACTGTAATCAGATTCTGGCGGCTGATATGCAGGGAGCAAAGTGAAAATAACCGGTTAAGCACAAACAATTTAATACTTATCCAGACGTGGAAGGTAGTGTGTGGGTTGAAGCCGCCTTGCGGGGGGGGGGGGGGGGGCACCCCAGACCACAATAAGTCTGAGAGTGATCTTTTTGCAAAAAGGTTGAGTGCAGCATTGAGATTTTTGAGAATGGCCTATGCCCACGGGTAGCACAGTGCGACTTCTCAATTTAGATCGAGAGTGGCGCGCCTCCAGGCAGCAGAGGGCGATCAAAAAGACTCCACAAAAGCATAAAAGTCCAGAGACCTTCGGGTCCAAAGACCTTCGGGTCCAAAGACCTTCGGGTCCAACGACCTTCGGGTCCAAAGACCTTCGGGTCCAAAGACCTTCGGGTCCAACGACCTTCGGGTCCAGAGACCTTCGGGTCCAAAGACCTTCGGGACCAAAGACCTTCGGGTCCAAAAACCTTCGGGTCCAACGACCTTCGGGTCCAGAGACCTTTGGATCCAAAGACCTTCGGGTCCAAAGACATTCGAGTCCAAATACCTTCAGGTCCAAAGACCTTCGGGTCCAAAGATCTTCGGGTCCAAAGACCTTCGGGTCCAACGACCTTCGGGTCCAAAGACCTTCGGGTCCAAAGACCTTCGCATCCCAAGACCTAAGGGTCCAAAGAACCTCAAGGTTTCTTAGACCTAAGGGTCCAAACAACCTCAAGGTTCCATAGACCTAAGGGTCCAAAGAGTCTCAGGGTTCCCAAGACCTAAGGTTCCAGAGAAACTCAAGGTTCCTTAGACCTAAGGGTCCAAACAACGTCAAGGTTCCACAGACCTAAGGGTCCGAAGAAGCTCAGGGTCCCCAAGACCTAAGGGTCCCTAGAACCTCAAGGTTCCATAGATTTAAGGGTCCAAAGAACCTCAAGGTTCCACAGACCTAAGGGTCCAAAGAACCTCAAGGTCCCCAAGACCTAAGGGTCCTTAGAACCTCAATGTTCCACAGATCTAAGGGTCCAAAGAACTTCAAGGTTCCCAAGACCCACATGCTAATCAAAACCCAAGGTTTAAAGTAAGGCCTCGAGGCCCAGGTAAGGAACCTAAGGGTTACAGACCCCAAAAACTCCCAATTTCGAGGGTCCAAGAATCTAAGGGTTCAAACCAGATTGGAACTCACTAGTTCCCAGCAGCGATCTTACATCCCTAAAACTAAACTCATGTTTTATAAACATGATTACAAGATCCAACATGGTTTTATTTTCAGGTCCTCGGTCTAATCAGGACTCAAGTCCAAAGACAATTTGGATACAAACTCTAAAAGATTTCGGTCCAATAAATATAGGCCACAAAGGACGATCATTACAATACGAAGATCCCTAATATCCACCGCGCCCGGCCGAAAGAATAACCGGCTTTTCTTCAAACGTGGGGGGCTCGGCACCCTTAGGCGCTGCTTCGGTCAAAACCACCGTCTTAAACTGAGAGAATTCTTTGGACAGATCCCATCGGGAAATCTGTCCCCGGAGCCATTCCCTCATTACCTCCCAGCGGGCAACCATCCTTGCCCCACTCATGGCCATGATCTTCTCATTCCTCAGAATCTCCACCTCGGACTAAAGCTCTGCGACGGCTTCTTCCAATTCTTGCTTCTCTCGACTCAGCCGAAGGGATTCAGCCGAAGAAGTCTCTACCGAACCCTCGATGGCCCGGACCTTATCCTGCAAGTCCCGAAGTTCCAATTCCGTAGCTACTCGTTTATCCTTCTCACGGGATAATTGTCTGGACAATTCCACCGTCTTGTCCTGATTAATGCCCTCCTTTGCCATCCAGTCTTTCAAGTGATGCAGTTGTGAAAGGACATGTGTAAAAAGGGAAGCGTGAACCGAGGGTTCAGAACGAGAGATGAAAAGATCGCTATCTACCTGAAGAAGCCCACTCTGAATTTGCCGCGCCGCCTCTGAAGAACTCTTATCCGAAAAAAGGACATGCATCTTGGAAAATACGCTCTCGTTCAAGTTATTTAAAACCGTCGATAGCCCTCCATGCGAACGTCCGCTCGGTGGTGGTTGTTGACTCATTGGACTCGAATCCTCCCTCGATCCATGGTCCCGACCCGAGAAAGTATCCTCAATTTCCATCATCCTGCGCTTGCCCCCAATAGTCACACCCCCTCTACCAGTCACCTCCTCGATAGGTAAACCCTTCTTAGCTAAGATCACATCGGTGGCCCTCTTGAAAGAAGTTATTGGATCCTTTGAATCCTCCTCCATCATACTCCCTAACCACAAAGCTCACACGATCAACCCACTAATAAAAGATCCGACATATTCTAAGAAGAAGGATTTACCCCATAGTTTGCTACGGCGTAACACCTTCGGGCTAAGAAGATGAGTCACTAGGCGTCGCTCGACATGAATCTGCCTTGCACGAAGAACGTTATCCTTCCCCTCGGCAGGAGCAGGACGAGTTCCCTCTACGAAAGAACCAAAGAGAGATAAGCAGAATTCGACTACAAATAGCAGAAACATTCCTTACCTATGAAGTTCCATCGGTAAAAGGATCCAGGAAGGGTCATGAAAATATATTTTTCAGGCCACCTTTTCTCGAAGGCCAGCCCCTTGCGATCGGTTTTTGGTAGCTCCTCAACTATGGGAAGACCCGCGCGAGGACGGAGATGGAAACGTCCTTCGTTACCATTACTTGGAGCCAAGTGATAAGCAAAGAGAACTTCATTAACCCCCAAGGACAAATTCTCTTCATCACCCAAATCCTGGATCACCACGAGGATACGCCAAGCTGGGACAGAGAGATATGAAAATAGTTGCAAAGGTTTGCAACCAATAATGGCACGTCGCCTCTGAAACCTGATTGAAAGAAAGCTTCGTAAATAGCATTCTCTTCGGGCATACCGCCGGAAGCACGCTCCAATGGCTCGGGAATACGGAGAACAACGGAAAAAGGGAGCGCGTATTTTCTCCGAAGGTCACGTACTTCATCCTCTTCAATCAACGAAGGAGGACCCACCAGTGGAGACCCGAGAGGTATGAACGGGAAAGGCACAGACGCTCGGAGATCCTTGGTGTTGGGGAAAAATATCCAAGGCTAGAGGTTTCTCCAGCCTCCGAAGGGGCCTCAACTTCCGGGCCCTCGTTTGGAAAGGACCCAGGGTCCCTCCTCGACTTAAAGAACCCATCTACACCAGGTGGCACCAGGGTCCGATCTCCATTTAATAAGTATCCAGGGTCCAGTCCATGCATCGAGGAACCAAGGCCTAGCCCTTGCCGTAAGGACCAAGGATCCGATCCTCCGCATGATTATGGAAGTTTCCTAAACCGAGAGAAAAGAAGTATATCCGCGAATATTATGAAGGCCGCCCAAGATTGACCGACTTACATCAACTATAAAAGGGGAACCCAAACCCTAGAACAAGGGATCGACACTTTGGGGCTTAGAGATTAGAGAGTTAGGCGATAGAACTAGGGTTTATACACCTAAGACGTTGTAATCCCAAAATCACTCAATAATACATCTCTTTGCCTCAGTTTCTCTTCTCTAAACACATACAAACACACGAAATCTATTAGTCTTCCAGTGTTCCGTAGTACTAAAACGACCCTACACAAAAATATCATAACAGTTTGGCGCTAGAAGGAGGGGAGTAACTCAACTACGTGACGATGGCACCGGAAGACGAGTCCAATCAAGCCAATCTGACCCCGAAGGAGAAGGAGCTTCTGAGCCGATTCGAAACCCTTCAGAGTCAAATTACCGACCTTCACAATGCTCAGGAGACCGCACCTGCAAGTCTGGAACTCGTCCAGGAAGTTCAATACCTAAAAGTTCAACTTGGAGAACACTCCAAGCAACTCCAGCAAAGCGCCGAGAAGCTAGACGCCATGGAAGCCGAGAACATCGCTCTCAGACGAGAAAACCGTTCCCTCGGGGCAGTAGGGAACAAACGAAAACGGTTCAGAACCAAAGTTCGACCTGCTCGACGCAGGGTTCATAAGAGAGGTGCAATATCCCGACTGGCTCGCCAATGTGGTGGTTGTGAAAAAGAAAAACGGAAAATGGAGAGTCTGCATCGATTTCACGGACCTCAACAAGTCCTGCCCAAAGGATCCATTCCCCTTGCCTCATATTCACAAGCTGGTGGATGCCACTGCTGGGCACCAACTAATGAGCTTCATGGACGCCTTCTCGGGATACAACCAAATCCTGATGCATCCCGACGACCAAGAAAAGACGTCCTTTATGACTTCCAGGGGCATCTACTGCTACAAGGTCATGCCGTTTGGTCTGAAGAATGCTGGATCCACCTACCAGAGGTTGGTCAACACGATGTTTGCCGATCAGATAAGCCAGACCATGGAAGTCTACATCGACAACATGCTGGTAAAATATCTTGACTCGGAAGATCATATCTCACATCTCCAGCAAGCATTCACCACCCTGAGGAAATATAATATGAAGCTCAACCCCTCTAAATGTTCCTTTGGAGTAAGCTCCGGGAAATTCCTGGGATACATAGTCACCCACAGGGGCATAGAAGCAAATCCGGAGCAAATAAGGGTCATCCAGGCGATTCCTCCCCCACGGAACGTCAAAGAGATCCAAAAACTTACCGGAAGAATGGCAGCCCTCAGCAGATTCATCTCCAGGCTTTCTGACAAGTCCCACGCCTTTTTCGAAACACTAAAGAACCCTAAGGACATTCATTGGACAGAGAAGTGCGAAGCCGCGCTATCCGACCTCAAGGCCTACCTCACTACTCCACCACTCCTATCTAAACCTCTAGAAGGGGAAACCCTACTGCTTTACCTCACCGTGTCCGAACACGCAGTTTGCGCAGTCCTCGTAAGGGAGGAGGAAAAAAGGCAGCATCCCATTTACTACGTCAGCAAATCCATGCTAGACGCAGAAACTCACTACAGCCAGCTAATGAAACTAGCCCTCGCCCTGGTGGTCGCGGCCCGGAAGTTACGTCCGTACTTCCAGTCCCATCAAGTCGTGGTAGTCACCTCCTTCCCCATCAAAGCAGTCCTTCATAAACCCGAGGTATCAGGACGATTGGCGAAATGGGCCGTAGAATTGGGAGAGTACGACGTGATCTTCAGCCCTGCCGCCGCTATCAAGTCCCAGGTCCTAGCTGATTTCGTGGCTGAGTTCTCTCCCTCTATGCTTCCGGACCCAGATCTAGAAACTACGCTCTAGGGAAAAGAAGCGGAAGAAGGTCAATGGACCCTGCACGTGGATGGTTCCAGCAATGTAAGAGGCGCAGGGGTAGGACTGGTTCTGATCTCCCCTACGGGAGAATCGGCCTCAAGGGCTGTACGTTGCAACTTCAATACGAGGCAGAATGCGAGGCTTTAATAGCAGGTCTAGAACTAGCCAAGGAAATGGGAGTAAAAGACATCCAGGTTTTCAGTGACTCGCAGCTCATCATTAGTCAAGCTCAAGGGGATTATCAAGCCAAGGACCCGAGCATGATCAGGTATCTATCTGTGGCCAAACGTCTCCTAGACCAATTCACAAGCTATAAGCTTACCCAAATACCTAGGGAACAAAACTCCCAAGCCGATGCTCTAGCAAACCTGGGTTCCGCATTAGAAACCAAGGAACATATGAGTATTCCGCTGTTGGTCCTGCAATGGCCAGCAACCCAGAAAGAGGTTGAACCAGAAGAAGTGACAGTAGTAGACGAAGGAGAAACCTGGATGACCCCTATCACCGACTATCTAAGAAACGACGTCCTACCTGAAAACCGAGAGGAGAGCCGGAAGATCAAGAGACAAGCGGCCAGATACTGCATTTTAGAGGGAAAACTATATAGTAGGTCCTTCTCAGGACCCTATCTACGATGTTTATCCCCTAGAGAAGCCGCACAAATATTAGAGGAACTCCACGATGGGGAATGCGGTTCACACTCCAGCGGACGGAGCCTGGTTCTCAGGGCGAGAAGGGCTGGTTATTACTGGCCTACCATGGCGAAGGACTCCCTCAAACAGGCCAAAACCTGTAGCCAATCCCAGAAACACGCCCCAATCTCCAACTTACCACCAGAGAACCTGAAGTCCCTAAGTTCCCCATGGCCCTTCCGTAAATGGGGCATAGACATCGTGGGGAAATTCCCAATGGCGCCGGGGCAGAAGGTCTTCCTCCTAGTAATGACCGATTACTTCACGAAGTGGGTAGAAGCCAAAGCCTTGGCAAAAATCACGGACCTCCAGATCAGGAAATTCATCTGGACGAACATAATAACCCGCTTCGGAGCACCTCAGGAAGTTGTCACAGACAATGGACCCCAATTTACCAGCAACGACTTCCAGGACTTCTGCAAAGATTGGGATATCAAACTCTCATATTCAGCACCAAGGCACCCGAAATCAAACGGACAAGCAGAGTCAACCAACAAAACGGTGAGGAAACATGCTCAAGAAGCGCTTTGAAAAGGCTCATGGGCGATGGGCAGAAGAGCTACATGGAGTCCTTTGAGCCTACCGGACGACTCCAAAGACAGCTACCCAAGAAACCCATTTCTCACTCGTCTACGGCACCGAGTCAGCAATACCAACCGAGGTACATGTCAAGACCATGATCTCCAACATCCTAACCCCCAAGGAAAATGACGAGCTGATGTACCTAAGCCTAGACCTCCTAGACGAAAAAAGGGAAGCAGCCCGCCTGAGGAACGCGTCGTACCAAATAAAGGTAGCCAAGAGTTACAACAAGAAGGTGAGATCCAGAACCTTCCAAGAAGGTGACTGGGTCCTAAGGCGAGTATGTAACCACACAAAAGACACATCAGCCGGAAAACTCGCCCCTGTATGGGAGGGGCCCTATCAGGTAATAGGGGTGCAAGGGGCTGGAGCCTATAAGCTGCAAGACAGCACAGGCAAGGTACAACCCAACTGCTGGAGCGCCTTGCACCTCAAATTCTATCATTTCTAAAGGCAAGATCTTCGGGTCGAGCTCTATATATACTATTATATATTTAAGTATTTTGGTTTTCCTACTCCTATGTATAACGAGAACGTCCTCGGACTAGGCTTATAAAATACATTTGGTTTCGACTAAAGGGAGTTAAGGAAACACCAATATACTTAAAGGGGCATATTAGCTGGATCAGGGACCTTCGGGACCTCAGATCTTAGCTAGCCCCCTAGCTGGTGAGGCTACTCACCATAGGTGCAGACAGATATGGAAGGGGTCTGATCAGCCCTGAGCCGATGTCTGTGCGATAGGGCCCCGCGTAAAGGCCTATAGCCGAGAATTATGCGGGGACCACGTACTAGTGCCATTCAAACCCTCGTGAAATACGCTGTAAGCTAAATGCACGCTGGGGGCATGATGTACACAGCCAAGTACTGTAATCAGATTCTGGCGGCTGATATGCAGGGAGCAAAGTGCAAATAACAGGTTAAGCACAAACAATTTAATACCTATCCAGACGTGGAAGGTAGTGTGTCTGGGTTGACAGAACCTTGCGGGGGGACCCACCCCAGACCACAATAAGTCTGAGAGTGACCTTTCTGCAGAAAGGTAGAGTGCAGCATTGAGAATTTCGAGAATGGCCTATGCCCACGGGTAGCACAGTGCGATTTCTCAATTTAGATCGAGAGTGGCTCGCCTCCGGGCAGCAGAGAGCGATCCAAAAAGACTCCCCAAAAGCATAAAAGTCCAGAGACCTTCGGGTCCAAAGACCTTCGGGTCCAAAGACCCTCGGGTCCAAAGACCTTCGGGTCCAAAGACCTTCGGGTCCATAGACCTTCGGGTCCAAAGACCTTCGAGTCGAAAGACCTTCGGGTCCATAGACCTTTGGGTCCAAAGACCTAAGGGTCCAATGAATCTCAAGGTTCCCAAAGAACCTCAAGGTTCCATAGACCTTCGGGTCCAGAGACCTAAGGGTCCATAAGACTCAAGGGTCCAAAGAACCTCAAGGTTCCAAAGACCTAAGGGTTCGTAGACCTAAGGTTCCAATGAACCTAAAGGGTCCAAAGAACCTCAAGGTTCCAAAGGCCTAAGGGTCCGTAGACCTAAGGGTCCAATGAACCTCAAGGTTCCAGAGACTTAAGGGTCCGAAGAACCCCAAGGTTCCCAAGACCTAAGGGTCCGAAGAACCTCAAGGTTCCCAAGACCCAAGGGTCCAAAGAACCTCAAGGTTCCAAAGACCTAAGGGTCCAAAGAACCTCAAGGTTCCCAAGACCCAAGGGTCTGAAAAACTTCAAGGTTCCCAAAACCTCAAGGTTCCAAAGGCCTAAGGGTCCGTAGACCTAAGGGTCCAATGAACCTCAAGGTTCCAGAGACATAAGGGTCTGAAGAACCCCAAGGTTCCCAAGACCTAAGGATCCGAAGAACCTCAAGGTTCCCAAGACCCAAGGGTCCAAAGAACCTCAAGGTTCCAAAGACCTAAGGGTCCAAAGAACCTCAAGGTTCCCAAGACCCAAGGGTCCGAAGAACTTCAAGGTTCCCAAAACCTCAAGGTTCCCAAGACCTAAGGGTCCGAAGAACCTCAAGGTTCCTAAAACCTAAGGGTCCGGAGAGCCTAAAGGCTCCTACTCCTTCAAGATTTAATGGATAAGGTCTCCCAGGTTCAAAGTAAGGCCTCAGGGCCCAGGTAAGGAACTTAAGGGGCCTAGACCTTGAAAACTTCCGAGTTCGAAGCAACAAGAACCTAAGGGTTCAAATCAGATCGGAACCCATCAGTTCCCGACAACGATTCTCCGCAAGGATTGATCTCCCCCGGAAGTCATCTAATCAAGCAACTAGAGGTCAAAACCATAAAACACCGCAAGGATCAAAGAAAAGACGGAGTAAAAGCAAAAACCAATAGATATTATTAAAAATCCTTATTCGGAGGGAAGAAAGCTACAAAAAAATTCAAAGACGACAACATAAAGCAAGAAAAAGCATTGAAGAAATATTCAAAGATTCGGCCCCCATCGGCCGGGTCCCCCGAACAGCTCATGTTGACCAGCACTCCTCATCGACCACTCTCTAACGAGGTCCTGACGAGCATACTCTCGAGCCCTCTGCACGATAAGAGCCTGGTTGGAAATCACTTCCCGAAGCTGCCTCCGGTGGAAGAGAATATCTTCATGTGGAGGAACACGCCGACCTAAACTGGGGAATCGATCCCTGCCAGCATCCCTCGGAGCCAAAGAAGCCACCACCGGAGGGACGGAAAGAAACGAATTGCGAGATCTCCTCCTTTGATGCCGAGTTCTACAGTATTCCTCGTACACTGATAATATCGAAGCCGTAGGGATCCCACCTGGAAAACAAAGACTCCATCAAACTACGGCTAGAACAAAAGGACCAAGTAAGAGAAATTCCATTACCCCAAATACGGCTATGACGCAGCGATATCGGATGCATCAAGAACAAAATCCAGCGAAAGCGCCTAGGAATACCTCCCGCCAACTTCACCAAAGTCTCACCAGCCTGGACGACCGGTCGGGCCACCTCTGCAAGAAGAAAAACCCGACATAATTCAGCAAATATAATACCCATGTCCAGGGAAACAGAAGCAACTTACCCACTGAACGCCAGAAACATGGATAACCAGGCACACCTTCGACCTTCATAAACACGTATCTCCTGTCCCAGGAATCGTTTGAAGGAAAGCTACCCCTAAGACCTCGAGGGGGTTAATCCACCAAAGGTTCACCATCTCGGGACCATATTTGGTAGAAGCCTCTCTTACTTGGCAAGAGAACAAAGGAGTAAGAATATAGGACTTCAGACAACCCGAAAGGAATACTATGGATCTCTCCTAACACCTGGATAGCCATCAGAGTACGCCATGTAGCAGGCGTAAACTGCGAAGGAGAACATCCAAAGTACGACACCACCTCCGCAATTAAAGAAGGAATCCCTCCTCTAAAGTCGGCCTCCAAATAAGCCTCAAAGATCGCTATCTCGTCCCTTCCTCCATCAGGAGCTCGCTCAAACTCTCCTGCACACCTGATCCCCATCGTATCAGGTAAGGAATATCTGCGGTGGATCCCCGCCAGATCACCTTCCTTAATATCAGACCTCGGGCCATCTTCGTCTTCACTCAAAGCATCGAAAGAACAGAAGCGACGAGGGCGAACAGGGGCCACAGGAACTCTTTCATCATCGGTTCCCGAAACCACGCTAGGTGTTAGAATTGGGGAATCAAAAGGATCACCAAACAAACGACGGGGCCTGACACGTCCGCCAACACCGGGGGTAGGGAACGATTTCATGAAAGTCGAAACGTTCGACATCTACTTCCAATAAGAAGGATAGGGGAAAACCTAAATTCGTGTCGTCTAAAGGCGTCGAAACATCTGATTATATACCTAGAACGACTTTCCATTTTTGGCGCATGGAAGGAAAGAAAGAAAGAGGAAAGGCAAAAGAATTTGGAAGATAATCGCGATTCTCGGCAAATTTCCAAAATTATCTCCAAAATACTTCGCCGACCTAGCATCATCACGAGCGGGCCGCGATCCTTATTTCCCCTGTGGCCCATTCCAACTAAGCGATCATATTCCAAAATAACTCCTCATGTCGCCCAGACTCCAAATCCTTCTCCTGCTGGAAGAAATGGCACCAAGACTCAAGACTACATATTATCCCTTGATCCCTACGAAGCAATCAAGGAATAAGAGGCAAACTGTTGGGGAAAAATATCCAAGGCTAGAGGTTTCTCCAGCCTCCGAAGGGGCCTCGACTTCCGGGCCCTCGTTTGGAAAGGACCCAGGGTCCCTCCTCGACTTAAAGAACCCATCTCCACCAGGTGGCACCAGGGTCCGATCTCCATTTAATAAGTATCCAGGGTCTAGTCCCTGCATCGAGGAACCAAGGCCTAGCCCTTGCCGTAAGGACCAAGGATCTGATCCTCCGCATGATTATGGAAGTTTCTAAAACCGAGAGGAAAGAAGTATATCCGCGAATATTATGAAGGCCGCCCAAGATTGACCGACTTACATCAACTATAAAAGGGGATCCCTAACCCTAGAACAAGGGATCGACACTTTGGGGCTTAGAGATTAGAGAGTTAGGCGATAGAACTAGGGTTTATACACCTAATACGTTGTAATCCCAAAATCACTCAATAATACATCTCTTTGCCTCAGTTTCTCTTCTCTAAACACATACAAACACACGAAATCTATTAGTCTTCCAGTGTTCCGTAGTACTAAAACGATCCTACACAAAAATATCATAACACTTGGGGCTGCCAGATCTAGATGATCTAGGCTCAATCCTCTTTCCCGAATCCCTCACCTCTGCCATTACAACAAAAGAAAAAGAAGAAAAATCTGAATGTGATTTTAAAAGATTAAGAAAGGTGGAAATGATGAAGGCAATCGGAAATCCGGAGCACGTATTTATTATCAGAAGGCGGAAAGAGCCGTTAGACATCACCTCAAGGAAATCGTCGAATTCAAAAATAATCTTGCGGTCTCTGAAGCTGAATTTGAAAATCGAGACAGCCCGCTCCCCGGATCTTTCGAGATTACAGCCCCCGAAAAGGAAAGAAAATCCAGATCGGCGAGACTCGTTCAAATCAATCTTTAAAAACTCTGAATCAGAAGTTTCCAAGCCAACACTCTAACCAAGCTATCACGCTCCGAATTCCGGGTCAAATTACGGATCTAGCCCTTCCCTGCTTGACGAAATAATACCAGGGTCCAAGACTACATGTTATCCCTTGATTCCTACGAAGCAATCAAGGAATAAGGGGCAAACTGTTGGGGAAAAATATCCAAGGCCAAAGATTTCTCCAGCTTCTGAAGGGACCTCGACTTCCGGGCCCTCGTTTGAGAAGGATATAGGGTTCTTCCTCTATCTAAAGAGCCAATCTCTACTAGGAGGCACCAGGATCCGACCCATGTTAGTAATATCCAGGGTTCAGTCCCCGCGAAGAGGAACCAAGGCCTAGCCCCTGCCGAAAAGAACCAAGGTCTGATTCTCTGCATCAATATAGAAGTTTCCTAAACCGAGGGGGAAAGTAATATATTCGAGAATATTACGAAGGCCGCCCAAGATTGATCGACATACGACTGCTATAAAAGGAGAACCCAAACCCTAAAACAAGGGATCGACATTCAGAGGCTTAGAGACTAGAGAGTTAGGCGATAGAACTAGGGTTTATACACCCATAACGTTGTAATCCCGAATACACTCAATAATACACGTCTCTTTGCCTCGATTTCTATTCTTTACACACATAAACCCTCACAAATCTATTAGTCCTCCTGTGTTCCGTAGTACTAAAACGACCCTACACAAAATACCATAACACCCACAGCACTCGCGTATGGAATGTTTTCCATGTATGGTGCTTCGAGCTTCCATTCATCTTCTATCAAACTTCTCAGGTCGAAGTGTGCAGCTGTCGGAGTGATCACTGAACGTGCAGCCAACATCCCAAATGTTTTTAATACCTTTTCAATGTAGGTGTCCTGAGACAATGTCAGTATGCCTCTCTCTCTGTCCCTTCGAATATCCATACATAGGATTCTCAAAGCTTGTCCCATATCGTTCATTTCGAATTCTCCACTCAGCATATCTTTAAGTTCCTTGATCACCTTCTTGTTCCCTGATGCAATAAGCATATCATCAACATAAAGCAATACGTAGATAGCTTTATCAGTTTGTGCATCCCTGACATACACACTGTTGTGATATTTTTGTGTAGGGTCGTTTTAGTACTACGGAACACTGGAAGACTAATGAATGGATACGAGTTTGTATATGTTTCGAGAACAGAAATTGAGGCAAAGAGATGTATTATTGAGTGTGTTTGGCGTTACAACGTATTGGGTGTATAAACCCTAGTTTTCTAGCCTAACTCTATAATCTCTAAGCCCCAAAGTGTTGATCCCTTGTTCTAGGGTTTGGGTTCCCCTTTTATAGTTGATGTAAGTCGGTCAATCTTGGGCGGCTTCTGTAATATTCGGGAATATATTAGTTTCCCCTTGATTTGGGAAACTTCCATATTCATGCGGAGGATTGGTTCCTTGGTCCTTACGGCAAGGGCTGGGCCTTGGTTCCTCGATACAGGGACTGGACCCTGGATACTTGTCAAATGGAGGTCGGGCCCTGGTGCCACCTGGTGGAGATGGGTTCTTTAAGTCGAGGAGGGACCCTGGGTCCTTTCCAAACGAGGGCCCGGAAGTCGAGACCCCTTCGGAGGCTGGAGAAAACTCTAGCCTTGGATATTTTTCCCCAACAGTTTTCCCCTTATTCCTTGATTGCTTCGTAGAGATCAAGGGATAATATGTAGCCTTGGTTCTTGATGCCATTTCTTCCAGCAGGAGAAGGATTTCATTCATAATCAGATTCCGGAATCCGAGACATAAGAATTCGGCTGGTACTGAGATCTGAAATATTTTTGATTCGAAATTTCCAAAAATCGATCTGAACGAGTCTTGCTGATCTGGATTTTCTTTCCTTCTCGAGAGCTGATATCTCGAGAGATCCGGGGAGCGGGCTGATTTGAATTTTAAATCATGCGTAGGATTTTTGAATTCGGCGGCTTTCCCGAGGTAGTGTTCAACGGCTCTTTCCTTTTCCTGATAAATATGCGCTTCGGATTTTCGACTGCCTTCATCGCTTCTTCTTCCTCTTAGCCCTCTAGGATTGTGTCCAGATTTTTCTTCTTCTCTTTTATTATAATGGCGGAGACGAGAGATTCGGGGAAGAGGATAGAATCTAGATCGTCTAGATCTGGCAGCCCTCAAGATCTTCGAGCGTCTACGCCGTTCATACCACTTGGATCTCCAATGGTGGGCCCTGCTTCGTTGATCGGGGAAGATGAAGTACGCGACCTCCGGAGAAAGTACGCGCTCCCTTCTTCTGTTACTCTCCGCGTTCCTGAACCTTCAGAACGTGCGTCTGGCGGTATGCCCGAAGAGATCGCTGTTTATGAAGCTTTCTTTGAGTCGGGTTTTAGAGGCGACGTACCGTCGTTGGTTGCGAGTTTATGCGACTATTTTCATATTTCGCCGTCCCAGCTTAATCCTCCTGCTTGGCGCATTCTCACGGCGATCCAGAATCTGGGTGATGAAGAGAATTTGACTTTGGGGGTCAATGAGGTTCTCTTTGCTTATCACTTAGCTCCAATAAATGGCAACGAGGGACGCTTCCATCTTCGCCCTCGCGCGGGTCTTACTATAGTTGAGGAGCTGCCAAAGACCGATCGCAAGGGACTAGCCTTTGAGAAAAGGTGGCCCGAGAAGTATATTTTCATGACCCTCCCTGGATCCTACTATCGATGGAATTTCACGGTTAAGGAATGCTTCCATTATCTGCAGTCGAATTTTGCTTATTTCTTTTTGGTTCTTTTGCAGAGGGGACTCGTCCTGCTCCGACCGGTGGGAAGAATAACGTTCTTCGTGCGAGGCAGATTCCTGTCGAGAGGCGCCTAGTACCTTATCTTCTTAGCCCAGAGGTGTTGCGCCGTAGTAAGCTGTGGGGTGAGTCCTTCTTTTTAACGTTGGACGGGTCTCTTATTGTCATATTGATCGCGTGAGTTTTGTGATCAGTGAGTGTGATGGAAGAGGATTCAGAGGATCCGGTGGCCTCTTTCAGGAGGGCCACTGATGCGATTTCGGCCAAGAAAGGTCTGTCTATGCAGGAGGTGGCCGGTAAGGCGAGTGCGACTGTTGGGGGTAAGCGCAGGATGATGGACGTCGAGGATTCTTCCTCGGGTCGGGACCATGAATCGAGGGAGGATTCGACTCCGGTGAGTCGACAGCCACCGACGAGCGGACATTCGTATGAAGGGCTAACGTTGGTTTTGAATAATTTGAATGAGAGTGTATTTCCCAAGATGCAGGTTCTGTTTTCGGACAGAAGTTCTTCAGGGGCAATGCGGCAGATTCAGAGTGGGCTTCTTCAGGTGGATAACAGTTTTTTGTTTCTTATTTCGAATCCTTGGTTCACATCTCCTTTTTGATATAGGTTCTTTCGCAACTACACCATTTGAGCGACTGGTTGGCGAAAGAGGGCACTAAACGGGACGAGGTGGTGGAAGTATCCAAGTGACTGTCCCGTGAGGAGGACAGGCGAGTTGCTGCGGAATTGGAACTTCGGGACCTGAAGGACAAGGTTCGTGCCATTGAGGGCTCGGTAGAGACTGCTTCGGCTGAATCCCTTCGGTTGAGTCGAGAGAAGCAAGAGCTAGAAGAGGCCGTCGCAGGACTTCGATCGGAGGTAGAGATTTTGAGGAATGAGAAGATCATGGCCGTGAGTGGGGCAAGAATTATTGCTCGTTGGGAGGTAATGAGGGAATGGCTCCGGGGACAGACCTTCCAATGGGATCTGCTCAAGGAATTTTTTCAGTTTAAGACGGTGATTTTGGCTGAGGCGGCGCTTAAGGGTGTCGAGCCTCCTACGTTTGAAGACGAGCCAGCTATCCCTTCATCTAGACGTGGTAGACCTTAGGGATTTGTAATGATTATCCTTTAGGGCTTGTTGTCGGACGGGGATATTCTCTCTCTCTTTTAAATTTGTATCCTGGTTTGTCTTGGGATTCAAAGCCTGTTTCTGGCCTGAAAATAAAGCCATGTTAGATCTCGTAATCCTGTTAAAACATAAGTTTTCGAGGATGTGAAATCGTTGCCGCGAGCTGATGAGTTCCGATCTGATTTGAACCCTTAGGTTCTTGTTGCTCGGAAGTTTTCAAGGTCTAGGCCCTTTGAATTTCTTACTTGGGCCCTGAGGCCTTATCCATTAAATCTTGGAGGAGTAGGAGCTTTTAGGCTTTCCGGATTCTTAGGTCTTGAGAACCTTGAGGTTCTTCGGATCCTTAGGTCTTGGGAACCTTGCGGTTCTTGGGACCCTTGGGTCTTTGGAACCTTGAGGTTCTTTGGGCCCATAGGCCTTGGGAACCTTGGGGTTCTTTGGACCCGAAGGTCTTCGGAACCTTGAGGTTCTTGGGACCCTTGGGTCTTTGGACCCGAAGGTCTTTGGAACCTAGAAGTTCTTTGGACCCGAAGGTCTTTGGACCCGAAGGTCTTTGGAACTTGGAGGTTCTTTGGACCCGAATGTCTTTGGAACCTAGAGGTTCTTTGGACCCGAAGGTCTTTGGAACCTAGAGGTTCTTTAGACCCGAAGGTCTTTGGACCCGAAGGTCTTTGGAACCTAGACGTTCTTTGGACCCGAAGGTCTTTGGAACCTAGAGGTTCTTTGGACCCGAAGGTCTTTGGACCCGAAGGTCTTTGGAACCTGGAGGTTCTTTGGACCCGAAGGTCTTTGGAACTTAGAGGTTCTTTGGACCCGAAGGTCTTTGGACCCGAAGGTCTTTGGAACCCGAAGGTCTTTGGACCCGAAGGTCTTTGGACCCGAAGGTCTTCGGACCCGAAGGTCTTTGGACCCGAAGGTCTTTGGACCCGAAGGTCTTTGGACCCGAAGCTCTTTGGACCCGAAGCTCTTTGGACCCGAAGCTCTTTGGACCCGAAGCTCTTTGGACCCGAAGCTCTTTGGACCCGAAGCTCTTTGGACCCGAAGCTCTTTGGACCCGAAGCTCTTTGGACCCGAAGCTCTTTGGACCCGAAGCTCTTTGGACCCGAAGCTCTTTGGACCCGAAGCTCTTTGGACCCGAAGCTCTTTGGACCCGAAGCTCTTTGGACCCGAAGCTCTTTGGACCCGAAGCTCTATGGACCCGAAGCTCTTTGGACCCGAAGCTCTTTGGACCCAAAGCTCTTTGGACCCGAAGCTCTTTGGACCCGAAGCTCTTTGGACCCGAAGGTCTTTGAACCCGAAGGTCTCTGGACTTTTATGCTTTTGGGGAGTCTTTTTGATCGCTCTCTGCTGCCCGGAGGCGAGCCACTCTCGATCTAAATTGAGAAATCGCACTGTGCTACCCGTGGACATAGGCCATTCTCGAAATTCTCAATGCTGCACTCTACCTTTCTGCAGAAAGGTCACTCTCAGACTTATTGTGGTCTGGGGTGGGTCCCCCCGCAAGGTTCTGTCAACCCAGACACACTACCTTCCACGTCTGGATAGGTATTAAATTTTTTGTGCTTAACCGGTTATTTGCACTTTGCTCCCTGCATATCAGCCGCCAGAATCTGATTACAGTACTTGGCTGTGTACGTCATGCCCCCAGCGTGCGTTTAGCTTACAGCGTATTTCACGAGGGTTTGAATGGCACTAGTACGTGGTCCCCGCATAACTCTTGGCTATAGGCCTTTACGCGGGGCCCTATCGCACAGACATCGGCTCAGGGCTGATCAGACCCCTTCCATATCTGTCTGTACCTATGGTGAGTAGCCTCACCAGCTAGGGGGCTAGATAAGATCGGAGGTCCCGAAGGTCCCTGATCCAGCTAATATGCCCCTTTAAGTATATTGGTGTTTCCTTAACTCCCTTTAGTCGAAACCAAATGTATTTTATAAGCCTAGTCCGAGGACGTTCTCGTTATACATAGGAGTATGAAAACCAAAATACTTAAATATATAATAGTATATATTGAGCTCGACTCGAAGATCTTGCCTTTAGAAATGATAGAATTTGAGGTGCAAGGCGTTCCAGCAGTTGGGTTGTACCTTGCCTGTGCTGTCTGTTGGGGTTAAAAACGGTTATCTCGAAATCAACGGCTAAGTCTATTTGTCATACAAAAAATCCTCCGAAGGATGCGCACGAACACCCGCAAACCGAAGGAATCAAGCAGCCGACCGCAACCATGAACGTAGGCGCCGGGCGCCTAGCGCCCGTGCTGCCTCTAGGCGCCGGGCGCCTAGCGCCCGTGCTGCCTCTAGGCGCCGGGCGCCTAGCGCCCGTGCTGCCTCTAGGCGCTGCCTCTAGGCGTAGGCGCCGGGCGCCTAGCGCCCGCGCTGCCTCTAGGCGCCGGGTGCCTAGCGCCCGCGCTGCCTCTAGGCGCCGGGCGCCTAGCGCCCGCTCTGCCTAGCGCCCGTGCTGCCTTTAGGCGTCGGGCGCCTAGCGTCCGCGCTGCTTCGGGTCCTCGAGCGACAATCTTCTGTGCACAAGTTCCAGGCCCCGGCCGTCAGTTATCTGTGCTTTGAGTCTTTCCCGAGTCCTCGCGGAATGAATCATTGGGATTCCGCGTACCAAACTCCCGTTCTTACTCTGAACTAAAAACCGTCGGAAACACTTCGGAAACTAGTAAGATATCAACCGAAAAGAAGATCTTAAATTATTTTTACGAAACGATGATGGTTATCAAAAACACCACGCATCACAATTCTACGAAGGATTGAAGATCTTCCGAAGAAAACGTAGAAAACAGCGGAAGTCCTAGAAACGGCCCGAAAGGGACCAAACGCGATCGGACAACCCATTTACGATTATCTAGGATAGATACAACGATTTTACGTTTATCTTTACGCAACAAGATAAATGCTAAATTTCCGGAAGGATAAATGTCAAGTTTCCCGAAGATAAATGTCAAGTTTCCCGATAAACATGAAGGTCGACGAAAATGGAAAAAAACCCGCCTTGCGGCCCAGAAGGAGAATAGACCGTCATAAGAAGGAGTATATAAAGGAGCTTTGGGAGAACAAGAAAGGCAGGGCGGAAATCATCGAGAGAGAGACCAAATCCGAAATCTAGGGTTTTAGAGAATTCCTGCTAGCTTTGGGAACTTAGGACTTAGGAGGTTAGACTAGCGGAGCAAGACTTAGAACGTTTTATCTCCTATATTTCCGTTGTTTCCTCTTCAGCGTATCTCTACTTCCCGTTTTCGGAAGAATATTGTATTCAACTTATCATCTGTTTATTAAACGCCTTAGTGCAACTTTTCCGCTTTATTGTCTTTTTCTATCAATTTCGTTTGGTTGTCGCAGAGAATCTGAGCCTTCAGGGAAAACTAGGTTTACTTAGTTTTCCTCCGATAAAACTTAACTAAAATCGACAGTGCGAATTTCGGTTCCTACAGTTTGGCGCTAGAAGGAGGGGGGGTCGAATTCTCTTACTCAAAAACCTACGATTGATAACGACAGCATGGCCACATCACCTGTCCGCAACATCGTGTCATTCGGGGATGGAGCAACGGCTGGTCAAGCCAAACCTCACGACGAACTCCTCGTTATCAGACTAACGATCCAGGACATCGACGTAGCAAGAATATTGGTCGACACCGGTTGCTCGACAAATATTATATATAGAAACACTCTCGAGAGGATGGGACTCGACCTAAGCATTATCACGGACGATCCCAATCCAATAATCGGACTCTCAGGAAACATCACAATGACCCTTTGCTCGGTCGATCTCTCGGTCAGAGCCGGGAGCGTCACGAAGATGGTGGAATTTTTGGTAGTCGACGGCCCAGCAGCATATAACGCGATCGTCGGGACTCCGTGGTTAAATTCCATGCAAGCAATACCCTCGACTTTCCACCTGTGCCTCAAATTTCCATCCCTCCTCGGAGTCGAAACAATACAAGGAGATCGTAAGGCGCCGCAAGTCTACTTGGCCGCTGGGTTAAAACGAAAAAACTCCGAGCCCGAAACTAACTAGAAAAAGCAAGCAACCCACGAACCAGCGTCGCAAGACCCTCCAGAAATCATCTGGCAGTCGCGAAAAGATGAAGCCCTGGAAGGGAAACGTTAGCCCACTTGCGAACCAGTAATTTTGGTCTGCCTCGACGAGACTAACCCAGAACGATGCGTGGAGATTGGGGCCAATCTTCGCGATCCTTTAAAAGCAGAACTCATCGCATGTCTCAAGAAGAACCTAAATATGTTCGCCTGGGCTGCGGAAGATATGCCGGGAATCGACATCAACATAACATGTCACGAACTCAACATTGATCCAACTCATAAACCCGTAAAACAAAAAAGGCGAAAGCTAGGCCCCGAACGGGCAACCGCGGTTAATGAGGAAGTCGAAAGACTCCTCAAAGTTGGATCAATAACAGAAGTAAGATATCCCGACTGGCTCGCCAATCCCGTCGTCGTCAAGAAGAAGAACGGGAAATGGCGAGTGTGCGTCGATTTCACTGACCTCAACAAAGCGTGCCCGAAGGATTGTTTTCCGCTCCCGCACATCGACCGTCTAGTCGAGGCAACCGCGGGAAACAAACTTCTATCGTTCATGGATGCGTTCTCCGGATACAATCAGATCATGATGAATCCCGATGATCGCGAGAAGACAGCATTCATTACCGACAGAGGAACCTATTGCTACAAAGTAATGCCTTTCGGCCTTAAGAACGCCGGCGCCACATATCAACGGCTCGTCAATCGAATGTTTGCTGAGCAACTCGGAAAAACCATGGAGGTGTATATCGACGATATGTTGGTAAAATCTCTCGACGAACGCGACCACGTACTCCATCTAGAGGAATGCTTTGAGAGATTAAACCAATACAACATGAAACTGAATCCAGCTAAATGCAGATTCGCCGTAGCATCGGGCGAATTCCTCGGGTACCTCGTAACATTCCGCGGAATAGAGGCTAATCCAAAACAAATCAATACACTGATAGAAATGGCCTCCCCGAGAACCAAGCGGGAAGTTCAAAGGCTGACTGGATGAGTCGCGGCCTTAAACCGATTCATCTCGCGGTCCACGGATAAGTGCCTCCCATTCTACGAAACCTTGAAGGGGAACAAAAAGTTCGAGTGGTCAGAGGATTGCGAGAAAGCTTTCCAACAGCTGAAACAATATCTGGCCACCCTTCCTATCCTCGCAAAACCCGTAGTCGGAGAACCCTTGTTCCTCTACATCGCAGTATCCGCGTCAGCAGTCAGTGGCATTCTGATTCAAGAAGAATTTGGAGAACAGAAGCCGGTCTTCTACATTAGTAAAACATTGCTGGATGCCGAAACTCGGTATCCGCTAATGGAAAAGTTGGCACTCGCCGTTATAACCTCGGCAAGAAAACTCAGACCGTATTTCCAATCTCATACCATCGTGGTACTTACCACTTTTCCGTTACGGACGATTCTACACAGTCCAAGTCAGTCTGGTAGACTCGCAAAGTGGGCAATCGAACTAAGCGAGTACGATATCGAATATCGTCCAAAAACCTGCACAAAATCGCAGGTACTCGCGGATTTCCTGGTAGAATTACCCACGACAGATTTAACTAACAAGGAGCCTGGTTCAACGTGGGATCTTTATGTCGACGGATCCTCATCCAAGCAAGGATTCGGAATCGGGATCTGACTCACTTCACCAACAGGGGAAATCCTCGAGCAATCATTCCGCTTGGATTTTCATGCATCAAACAACGAAGCAGAGTACGAGGCGCTAATTGCTGGCCTACGACTGGCCCACGGGCTGAAGATTCAAAATAATCACGCTTACTGCGACTCTCAGTTAGTCGCAAACCAATTCAGCGGAGAATACGAAGCAAGGGATGAAAGGATGAACGCATATTTGAAGGTCGTCCAAGACTTGGCCCACGATTTTCAGCAATTTGCGCTAACCAGGATTCCCCGCTCGGAAAACGTCCAGGCCGACGCTTTAGCTGCTCTAGCCTCAAGCTCAGATCAAGGGCTTAAAAGAATAATCCCCGTCGAATTCATCAAGCACCCGAGCATCGGACCACCGGTAATCGCCAACCTGATCAGAACGCAGATCGAAGGCGCTGAAGAAAACGAAGACCAGCCGGAAGACGACGCATACCAAACAGAATACGGCTGCGACACTCCCTGGCTAGAACCTATCAGAGCCTACATCGTAGATGGTACCTTACCCGCGGAAAAATGGGCAGCCCGGAAAATAAAAGTTCAGGCAGCACGATACGTAACCGTGGAAGGCGAAATCTACAAATGACGATTCTCCGGACCTCTCATGACTTGCGCGAAAGGAGAAAAGGCGAGAAAAATCATGGAAGAGATTCATTCCGGATCGTTCGAAAACCACTCCGGCGGAAGGTCTCTCGCAACAAAAATAAAACGCCACGGTTTCTACTGGCCGGCTATGGTAAAGGACTGCGAGAAGTTCGCTCGGAAATGCGAGAAGTGTCAACGGCACGCTCCGACAATTCATCAGCCCGAAGAAATCCTCTCCTCTATCTCATCTCCGTACCCTTTCATGCGATGGTCAATGGACATCGTTGGACCTCTACACAAATAAAAAAAACGTTTCCTACTGGTCCTCACAGACTTCTTTTCGAAATGGGTGGAAGCAGAATCCTACGCAAGTATCAAAGACGTGCAAGTCGAGAATTTCGTCTGGAAAAACATCATAACCAGACACGGCGTCCCATACGAAATCGTAACGGACAACGGGTCTCAGTTTATTTCCACCCGATTCGAGGCGTTCTGCGAAAAATGGAAAATACGACTTAACAAGTCTACTCCCAGATACCCGCTGTGCAACGGACAGGCTGAAACCATAAACAAAACCGTCCTAGACGGACTGAAAAAACGCTTAGAAGTCAAGAAGGGACGATGGGCGGAAGAACTCGAAGGAGTCCTTTGGTCTCATCGAACCACTCCAAGACGAGCAACGGGGGAAACTCCTTTCGCTCTCGTTTACGGAGCAGAATGCATGATTCCGGGGGAAGTCGAATTCCCCGGCGTACGGGGGAGGTTTCTTCCCGAACGGGAAGACCTGAACAATGCCATGTTGCTGGATAATCTTGATCTCATCAACGAGCGTCGCGACCAAGCCCTCATCCGGATTCAAAATTATCAGCAGGCCGCTGCAAAGTACTACAACGCGAACGTACGCCATCGCAGATTCAAGGAAGGTGATCTGGTTTTGCGGAAAGTCTTCCAAAACACTGCCGAACGAAACGCAGGAAAACTGGGAGCGAACTGGGAAGGACCATACAAAATCATAAAAGTCGTCCGACCAGGTTCGTATCAAATTGCAAACATGCAAGACGTAAAAATCCCGAGAACTTGGAATGCGATGCATCTAAAAAAATACTACCACTAGAACGTAAAATGTAGACAACAGAACTACGAGATGGCTTGATCCTCGAAAGAGGTACGTAGGCAACCCGTCAACCGGTGGGTTCAGCTATCCCCCCGATTTAAAAGGGGAGGAGTGGGGTGCGTGCACTCGTACACTCCCACAATTTTCGGAAAAAACCTAACTTTCGAAAACTTTCCACAATCAAATAGCCTAACGGCCTCAACAACGGATCCAGTATCCACCAAATAAATCATAAGTTACCACCCGGAAACATTCCGCGACTTCTAAAAGCCCATAATCCTTTATGGCATAAGAAAAACAAACTTCAAAGCACTGCGAGACGTCGCTTCGTGCCTGAATATTTGTTTTTCGATTAAAACCTTCATACGCCTTCTAAACGGCATCATATCGTTGTTGCTGATCACAACAAACGAACTCTAACGTCCTAAACAGACAAGCCACCTAAGGGTAGGCTCTTTTACATCCGACAAGGATCCCATAGCGCGCTATACAAAAAATCCAAATTTGGTTCAGCACTTCGTAAAGGAAGTAGCTCGATTCGTGCCCAGACAAATCATATAAGCCGATACCATTTCGCGGATTTCAAAACGGTACGAATCAGGTTAAAATCACAAACAGGGAAAAACGAAAGCCGATTTGTCATCGCACAGCCTCAGTCTGAGAGTAAACCTAGGTCTTGCCCTAAATCCAGCCTTGTTGGTATCTTAACATCTCATAGGCAAAGCGTCAACGACGCGAGATCCCAAAACTTGTCTCTTCACTCAAGTCTGTATGTTTCCACGAATTTCCGCGTAAATCATAAACCGCAGGAAAATCTCGCTTTGTACAAACGACGGATTCGGTGATCATCGGGGAGGCAGGAATGAGACGACAACTCACATCCTGCCCCTCTAACTTTGACAAACAGAAGTTTTAAACGCAAAATATTTCATAAACGCATACCGAAAGTTCAGTGCAACTCCCTAAATAGGGCAGGGATTCAAAGCCACCAACGGCCAGTCCTGAAATCATACATAATGGCCAATCAACGGCCGAAATACAATCGAAATAAAAATCCCTTCAGGGATTGATCAACCTAGGCATCCTCCGTAACGCCACCTTCGTCCTCCGACTCACCCGAAGCAAGAGCAGCCTCGCCATCCCCCGCGCCGACTTCCTCACCGCCCTTGTCCGCAACGATTCCAGCATCCTGGACCTCTGGAATCTCCGAGCCCGGGACCAAGGCACCCGAGGATGACGGGTCGGTAAGCTCCGTCGCGGTGCAAGCTCCCATCTCCTCGAAGCGCTGAATCCGCCTCTTGAGGCGTCGGACTTCCGAGGACTTGCCCTTCTTCTCCTCCTTCGCCTTGAGCAGCGAGCTCACAGTCTTTCCCAAGTCGCGTTCGAGATCGCTGATCCTAGCTTCGAGCGTCGACGTCTGGGTGGCATGAGTGCTCTCAATCGATTGAAGCACAGCCTCGGTGCGCTTCAAGGCCTCCCGCGACGAATCCAGCTCCTGGGACAAATGTGTGACCTCCAGTCCGCAATCTCCAAGCATCCCGTCGATTAACGACACAAACTGATCACACGAAAGAAAGGTGAGAATCAAAAGAGTCAGCGAAAGAAAGGGGGTCTCACGAAAATACCTTGGAGCGGTGGTGCAGTAGTTTTGCCGAAACCTCGCCTTCCTCGCTCTTGGTACACCTTTTCCTCTTCGCTGATCCGGCAGTTCCAGCTCTCGAACGTCCCTTCGATGGCGGGATAGCACTGGATGCGGGAAGTCCAAGAACAATCTCCCTCTTCTTTTCTGGAGGGGGAGGCATGACTTCCACCGCATCTTCCGAAACCAGTATCGGCGCCAAAGAGGAGCCCTCGGGGCGAGCCTGGACGCCGGGTGCCTGCTCCGGAACAACAGTTCCTCCAGCAGGCAAAGGGATATCGGATTCAGGAGCCATCGAGACTGGAGCGACAGCGTTTTAAAGAACCAGAACCGCAGAGTCCGGAGCTAAAACAACATCGGGTCCAGGAATCGGAACCGCAGGAGTCGGACCGGAAGAAACACTAGGACCAGCCACGCTGGACTCCATCAAAGCACCGCGTCGCTCCATCTTGTCTTGAAAAGAACTAAACCCCTCGACAAACGTCTGCGTAAGGGCAGGAACCTCTCGCGCCGGCGAGGCTTGGTTGGCATCGCTCATTTCGACATCGGAATCTTTCTTTTCACTTAGAGAGGAAGCCATACTTTCTAAGAATTAAGAAGAGGAAGGTGAATGAGAAATGAGAGGGGGTGGAGTGCTACTTATAAGAAATCAAAAATGATGGGATTTTTCGGAATAAAATATTCATAGCCGAAAATTTCGATTTTCAAACATAAGATCTTCCGCACGCAAAATCGCTCTCGCATCTTGCACGCTGGGGGGCTAACTGTTGGGGTCAAAAACGGTTATCTCGAAATCAACGGCTAAGTCTATTTGTCATACGAAAAATCCTCCGAAGGATGCGCACGAACACCCGCAAACCGAAGGAACCAAGCAGCCAACCGCAACCATGAACGTAGGCGCCGGGCGCCTAGCGCCCGTGCTGCCTCTAGGCGCCGGGAGCCTAGCGCCCGCGCTGCCTCTAGGCGCCGGGCGCCTAGCGCCCGCGCTGCCTCTAGGCGCCGGGCGCCTAGCGCACGCGCTGCCTCTAGGCGCCGGGCGCCTAGCGCCCGCGCTGCCTCTAGGCGCCGGGCGCCTAGCGCCCGCGCTGCCTCTAGGCGCCGCGCTGCCTCTAGGCGCCGGGCGCCTAGCGCCCGCGCTGCCTCTAAGCGCCGGGCGCCGGGCGCCTAGCGCCCGTGCTGCCTCTAGGCGCCGGGCGCCTAGCGTCCGCGCTGCTTCGAGTCCTCGAGCGACAATCTTCTGTGCACAAGTTCCAGGCCCCGGCCGTCAGTAATCTGTGCTTGGAGTCTTTCCCGAGTCCTCGCGGAATGAATCATTGGGATTCCGCGTACAAAACTCCCGTTCTTACTCTGAACTAAAAACCGTCGGAAACACTTCGGAAACTCGTAAGATATCAACGGAAAAGAATATCTTAAATTATTCATACGAAACGATGATGGTTATCTAAAACACCACGCATCTCAATTCTACGAAGGATTGAAGATCTTCCGAAGAAATCGTAGAAAACAGCGGAAGTCCTAGAAACGGCCCGAAAAGGACCAAACGCGATCGGACAACCCATTTACGATTATCTAGGATAGATACAACGATTTTACGTTTATCTTTACGCAACAAGATAAATGCTAAATTTCCGGAAGGATAAATGTCAAGTTTCCCGAAGATAAATGTCAAGTTTCCCGATAAACATGAAGGTCGACGAAAATGGAAAAAAGCTCGCCTTGCGGCCCAGAAGGAGAATAGACCGTCATAAGAAGGAGTATATAAAGGAGCTTTGGGAGAACAAGAAAGGCAGGGCGAAAATCATCGAGAGAGAGACCAAATCCGAAATCTAGGGTTTTAGAGAATTCCTGCTAGCTTAGGGAACTTCGGACTTAGGAGGTTAGACTAGCGGAGCAAGACTTAGAACGTTTTATCTCCTATATTTCCGTTGTTTCCTCTTCAGCATATCTCTACTTCCCGTTTTCGGAAGAATATTGTATTCAACTTATCATTTGTTTAATAAACACCTTAGTGCAACTTTTCCGCTTTATTGTCTTTTTCTATCAATTTCGTTTGGTTGTCGCAGAGAATCCGAGCCTTCAGGGAAAACTAGGTTTACTTAGTTTTCCTCCGATAAAACTTAACTAAAATCGACAGTGCGAATTTCGGTTCCCACACTGTCTTGCAGCTTATAGGCTCCTGCCCCTTGCACCCCTATTACCTGATAGGGCCCCTCCCATCTGGGGGCGAGTTTTCCGGCTGATTTGTCTTTTGTGTGGTTACAGACTCGCCTTAGGACCCAGTCCCCTTCTTGGAAGGTTCTGGATCTCACCTTCTTGTTGTAACTCTTGGCTACCTTTATTTGGTACGACGCGTTCCTCAGGCGGGCTGCTTCCATTTTTTCGTCTAGGAGGTCTAGGCTTAGGTACATCAGCTCGTCATTTTCCTTGGGGGTTAGGATGTTGGAGATCGTGGTCTTGACATGTACCTCGGTTGGTATTGCTGACTCGGTGCCGTAGACGAGTGAGAAAGGGGTTTCTTGGGTAGCTGTCTTTGGAGTCGTCCGGTAGGCCCAAAGAACTCCATGTAACTCTTCTGCCCATCGCCCGTGAGCCTTTTCCAAGCGCTTCTTGAGCATGTTCACCACCGTTTTGTTGGTTGATTCTGCTTGTCCGTTTGATTGCGGGTGCCTTGGTGCCAAATATGAGAGTTTGATATCTCAATCTTTGCAGAAGTCGCTGCTGGTAAATTGGGGTTCATTGTCTGTGACAATTTCCTGAGGTGCTCCGAAGCGGGTTATTATGTTCGTCCAGATGAATTTCCTGATCTGGAGGTCCGTGATTTTCGCCAAGGCTTTGGCTTCTACCCACTTCGTGAAGTAATCGGTCATTACTAGGAGGAAGACCTTCTACCCCGGCGACATTGGGAATTTCCCCACGATGTCCATGCCCCATTTACGGAAGGGCCATGGGGAACTTAAGGACTTCAGGTTCTCTGGTGGTAAGTTAGAAATTGGGGCGTGTTTTTGGCATTGGCTACAGGTTTTGGCCTGTTTGAGGGAGTCCTTCGCCATGGTAGGCCAGTAATAACCAGCCCTTCTCGCCCTGAGAACCAGGCTCCGTCCGCTGGAGTGTGAACCGCATTCCCCATCGTGGAGTTCCTCTAATATTCGTGTGGCTTCTCTAGGGGATAGACATCGTAGGTAGGGTCCTGAAAAGGATCTTCTATATAGTTTTCCCACTGAAATGCAGTATCTGGCCGCTTGTCTCTTGATCTTCCGGCTCTCCTCTCGGTTTTCGGGTAGGACGTCGTTTCTTAGATAGTCGGTGATAGGGGTCATCCAGGTTTCTCCTTCGTCTACTACCGTTACTACTTCTGGTTCAACCTCTTTCTGGGTTGCTGGCCATTGCAGGACCAATAATGGAATACTCATATGTTCCTTGGTTTCTAATGCGGAACCCAGGTTTGCTAGAGCATCGGCTTGGGAGTTCTGTTCCCTAGGTATTTGGGTGAGCTTATAGCTTGTGAATCGGTCTAGGAGACGTTTGGCCACAGATGGATACCTGATCATGCTCGGGTCCTTGGCCTGATAATCCCCTTGAGCTTGACTGATGATGAGCTGCGAGTCACTGAAAACCTGGATGTCTTTTACTCCCATTTCCTTGGCTAGTTCTAGGCCTGCTATTAAAGCTTCGTATTCTGCCTCATTGTTCGTTGCTTTGAAGTTGCAACGTACAGCCCTTGAGGCCGATTCTCCCGTAGGGGAGGTCAGAACCAGTCCTACCCCTGCGCCTCTTACATTGCTGGAGCCATCCACGTGCAGGGTCCATTGACCTTCTTCCGCTTCTTTTCCCTGGAGCGTAGTTTCTGAATCTGGATCCGGAAGCATAGAGGGAGAGAACTCAGCCACGAAATCAGTTAGGACCTGGGACTTGATAGCGGTGGCTGGGCTGAAGATCACGTCGTACTCTCCCAATTTTATGGTCCATTTCGCCAAACGTCCTGATACCTCGGGTTTGTGGAGGACTGCTTTGATGGGGAAGGAGGTGACTACTACGACTTGGTGGGACTGGAAGTAGGGACGTAATTTCCGGGCCGCGACCACTAGGGCGAGGGCTAGTTTCTCTAGCTGGCTGTAGCGAGTTTCTGCGTCTAGCATGGACTTGCTGACGTAGTATATGGGATGCTGCCTTCTTTCCTCCTCCCTTACGAGGACTGCGCTAACTGCGTGTTGGGACACGGCAAGGTAAAGCAGTAGGGTTTCCCCTTCTAGAGGTTTAGATAGGAGTGGTGGAGTAGTGAGATAGGCCTTGAGGTCGGACAGTGCGACATCGCACTTCTCTGTCCACTGAAAGTCCTTAGGGTTCTTTAGTGTTTCGAAAAAGGCATGGGATTTGTCAGAAAGCCTGGATATGAATCTGCTGAGGGCTGCCATTCTTCCCGTGAGTTTTTGAATTTCTTTGATGTTCCGTGGGGGAGGAATCGCCTGGATGGCCCTTATTTGCTCCGGATTTGCTTCTATGCCCCTGTGGGTGACTATGTACCCCAGGAGTTTCCCGGAGCTTACTCCAAAGGAACACTTAGAGGGGTTGAGCTTTATATTGTACTTCCTCAGGGTGGTGAACGCTTGCTGGAGATGTGAGATATGATCTTCTGAGTCAAGAGATTTTACCAGCATGTCGTCGATGTAGACTTCCATGGTCATAAAGGACGTCTTTTCTTGGTCGTCGGGATGCATCAGGATTTGGTTGTATCCCGAGAAGGCGTCCATGAAGCTCATTAGTTGGTGCCCAGCGGTGGCATCCACTAGCTTGTCTATATGAGGCAAGGGGAATGGATCCTTTGGGCAGGACTTGTTGAGGTCCGTGAAATCGATGCAGACCCTCCATTTTCCGTTTTTCTTTTTCACAACCACCACATTGGCGAGCCAGTCGGGATATTGCACTTCTCTTATGAACCCTGCGTCGAGCAGGTTCTTGACCTCTTCGTTAATGATCTCATCCCTTTCGGGAGCGAACTTCCTTCTCTTTTGTCTAACAGGAGGATGCTCGGGATTCACTTGGAGCTGATGCATGATGACGCTGGGGTCGATTCCGGGCATGTCTTCGTGGGACCATGCGAAGCAATCGGAGTTAGATCTTAGGAAATCGATCAGCCTCCGTCTCAGATCCTTAGGCAGCTTGGAGCCTATCTTGAGGTTCCGCTCCGGGTTTCCTTCTATCAGGGGGACTTCGTCCATGTCTTCAACCTCGGGTTCTTCGGCATGAGGAACGAGAGGCTGCTTCTGTAATTGCTATAAAGCTTGGGTCCTTCCCTTCAGGGTAGTTTGATAGCAGGACCTGGAATTTTCTTGATCCCCTCTAATGACCTTCACGCCCCAGGGGGTAGGAAATTTTACCAATTGGTGGAGGGTTGATGGTACGGCTCCCATGTCGTGGATCCAGGGCCTCCCTAGTATTACGTTGTAAGACGACGGACAGTCGACGACCAAGAACTTGGTGGTTTGGTTTACTCGGTGTAGACACTTCTCCCTCGGTTTGCTTCACCTCTCCGCTAAATCCCACGAGCGGGACCGCTTTCCTGGTTAATGTTTTAGGGTCTAGCCCTAAATCCATATAGGCCGAGTGGAAGATAATGTTGCTGGAGCTGCCATTGTCCACCAATATTCGTTTAACCAGGCAGTTGGCTATAACAAGCGAGATAACGAGGGCGTCATGATGGGGAGCAAGGACTTGTTCCTGCTCCCTCGCAGTAAAGCTGATTTCATCCGTTCCCAAGAGTGGGCGCTTGGGAATGTTAGTCTCTTGACCGTTTCTAGCATTGCGAGTACTTCGTTTGGCTTCGGTGCTGCTGATCCCGCTTACTTCTGATCCTCCGGAGATGACGTGGATCACTCGTTCTTGTGGTGGAGGTAGCGCAGGGACCGTCTCGTGGGGGAGAGCGGGGCCCTCTCTGTTAAGGAGATCCTTGGCCTTATCCGAGAGGAATTCCCTTAGGTAACCCTTCTTGAGAAGCTCGGCTACTTCCAATCTTAAGGCTACACAATCCTCCGTGGTATGGCCGTGATCGTTGTGGAATCCACACCATCTTCTAGGGTTTTGGGTAGCGTCAAGGGACCTCATTTTAGGTGGCCACTTGACTTGTGGGCCCATCTGCCTCAAGACTCCAATGAGCTCCGGTTTGGATATCGCTAGGTGGGAGATGCTGGGCCAAGTTGAAACCATCATTCCTTCAGACCGAAGTAAGGGGCGATGTTGGTATCTGCCCCTGCTCTGATTAGTGGATTCCCGGGAAGGTCGGGATCGGATGGTTTCTTCACGCTCGTCTTTCGATGGTTTGGAGGACTTCTGATCGTACTTGGAGGAAACCTTGGCCCTGCTCACGACGTCTTCTTCCCACCTTACTTGGGCCCAGGCACGGGATAGTACATCCGCCATGTCTCCGCATCTATACTTGGTTAATTCCTTGTAGAGCTCTCCCTCCGGGAGTAGGCCCTTCTTGAAGGCTGAAATTTCTGTATCGGCGTTACACTCGGGTATGGAGACCTTCTCTTGGTTGAAACAAGCTATGTAGGAGCGTAGGGATTCGTTTCTGTATTGTTGGATCTCGTAGAGGTCATCTGATCTCTTCTCCAGGTGGCGGCTACTAGCAAACTGTTCCACGAACTTGTCGCTGAGGGCGGCGAAGGATGCTATGGACCCCGTGGGGAGGTTGATGTACCATTGGAGGGCAGGACCGGTTAGGGTTGACCCGAAGCCCTTGCACATGGTGGCTTCCCTTGCGTCTTTTGGAATAGCCACGGCTACCATGCGCTGCTTGTACTGGGCGATGTGGTTGTCAGGATCTCATGTTCCTTCGTGCATCTTGATGCTCGGAAAAGAGAACTTTCGAGGCATCTCGATCGAAGCAATCTCCTTCACGAAAGGCGTGTCGGAGTACGACCTTGGATCACTTCTATGGATGGGGGGAGCTACTCCGGGGAGCCTTTCCACCATGGATTTGATGGTGCGAATTTTTTGGATACCACCTTCTCTAGGTAAGCGGCTAAAGCTGGATCCGAGATCTCGGGATGATCAGGTGAGTATTCTTCGTCCTCTATATAGGATTCGTCTTCTTCTTCTTCTCGGGTTACGTCTCGAATGTTTTCTTGACCGCCGGGTTCGTCTCCGGGCTGCTGAGGCGTTTCCTCGTCGTCGTGCGGGGTGTTGAGCGAAGCCATAGGTCAAACTTTGGTTCTGAACCGTTTTCGTTTGTTCCCTGCTGCCCCGAGGGATCGGTTTTCTCGTCTGAGAGAGATGTTCTCGGCTTCCATGGCGTCTAGCTTGTCGGCGCTTTGCTGGAGTTGCTTGGAGTGTCTCCAAGTTGATCTTTTAGGTATTGAACTTCCTGGACGAGTTCCAGACCTGCAGGTGCGGTTTCCTGAGCCTTGTGAAGGTCGGTAATTTGACTCTGAAGGGTTTCGAATCGGCTCAGAAGCTCCTTCTCTTTCGGGGTCAGATTGGCTTGATTGGATTCGTCTTCTGATGCCATCGTCACGTAGTTGAGTTACTCCCCTCCTTCTAGCGCCAAACTGTTGTGATATTTTTGTGTAGGGTCGTTTTAATACTACGGAACACTGGAAGACTAATGAATGGATACGAGTTTGTATATGTTTCGAGAACAGAAATTGAGGCAAAGAGATGTATTATTGAGTGTGTTTGGTGTTACAACGTATTGGGTGTATAAACCCTAGTTTTCTAGCCTAACTCTATAATCTCTAAGCCCCAAAGTGTCGATCCCTTGTTCTAGGGTTTGGGTTCCCCATTTATAGTTGATGTAAGTCGGTCAATCTTGGGTGGCTTCTGTAATATTCGGGAATATATTAGTTTCCCCTTGATTTGGGAAACTTCCATATTCATGCGGAGGATTGGTTCCTTGGTCCTTACGGCAAGGGCTGGGCCTTGGTTCCTCGATACAGGGACTGGACCCTGGATACTTGTCAAATGGAGGTCGGGCCCTGGTGCCACCTGGTGGAGATGGGTTCTTTAAGTCGAGGAGGAACCCTGGGTCCTTTCCAAACGAGGGCCCGGAAGTCGAGACCCCTTCGGAGGCTGGAGAAAACTCTAGCCTTGGATATTTTTCCCCAACACACACATGGATCCTTGGTGCTCCTGTCAAACAACTGATCCTTCATGAAGCTATCAAACCGCTGATTCCACCTTCTTGGAGATTGCTTTAACCCATACAGTGACTTTCTCAACAGACAAACCTTGTTTTCATCTCCTGGTTGTATAAACCCCTCTGGCTGAGTCATTAAGATCCTTTCTTCTAGAGTCCCATGTAAAGAAGCAGTCTTAACATCCATCTGTTCCAATTCGAAATCCAAGTTCACAACCACTGGTAGCATGAATCTGATGGAGACGTGTTTCACCACTGGAGAGAAGATTTCATTGTAGTCAATTTCCTCAGTTTGTGAATACCCTTTTGCTACCAGCCTCCTTTTGTACCTCTCATCCTCAATCCCTGGTATACCTGGTTTGATCTTAAACAGCCACTTGCATCCAACCAGCTTTGCCTTGTCTGATTTGTCAATCAAATCCCAGGTCATGTTCTTCTTATGAGAATCCATCTCTTTTTGTGCAGCCTTTTTCCACAGCTTCATGTTTCAGCTCCTCATTGCCTCAGCATATGATTTTGGTTCATCTACTTCCAAATCCTCAGCAGTATTTAAAGCGTAGGCCACAAAATTTCCATCCTCATACTTTGATGGAGGTCTCACGTTCCTCCTCCTTTCTCTGTCCCGTGCAAGAACATAATTATCCAATGATTGAGAGGTGTCGTCATCTACATGTTCATCCGCTTCCCCGGTTGAACAAGTTTCGCTTTCTGAACTTTCTGATGATGAAGAGTCTTCTTTATCATCCTCTTGATCTGACGTGACATTCTTTTCCAACTCAGCAGCAGTTATTGTTGGACCCCGAATCAGATCATTACTGAACGACACTTTTTTCTTAGGCTTCTTTCTTTTCTTAACTTCCTCTTCTGCAACTGATTCAACTTGTTCAACTCCTTTGCTCAACGTGTCTTTGTAGGTTTCATTCTCATTAAACACCACATCTCTGCATGTTCTGCACCTTCCTTCCTCAGATATCCAGACCCTGTATTTTTTTGTACCAAATGGGTATCCCATAAAATACACCTTTTATAGCTATGGGTTTAGTCTTTCCCTCGGTGACATGAACAAAAGCTGAGCATCCAAACCATCTTAGATGCCTCAAATCCGGTTTTGAACCTGACCAAACCTGTTCAGGTAACTTGGAGTTAATTGTCCGACTCGGGGACCTATTGATCAAGTAGACAGCCGTTGATGTAGCTTCAGCCCAGAAACTTTGATCCAACCCTGTCTCAGCAAGCATACACCTGACCTTATCCATTATAGTTCGATTCATCCTCTCTGCCACTCCATTCTGCTGAGGAGTATAGGTACATGTCCTATGTCTTTTGATACCTGCCTCCTTGCAGAGACCATCGAACTCCCTGTTGCAAAATTCCAAACCATTATCTGTCCTCAAACACTAAATCTTCCTTTATGTTTGAGTTTCACAGCAGCCTTCCATTCCTTGAATGTCGCGAATGCATCGCTCTTGTTCTTGAGAAAATATATCCATACTTTCTTAGAGTGATCATCAATGAAGGTTATGAAGTATCTGCAACCTCCCAAACTATCTGGTGTTGATGGTGAACCCCACATGTCTGAATGCACATAATCTAGGATTTCTTTTGAAACGTGTATTGCTGCTGGGAAACTTTGTTTATGGGACTTTCACAGTACACACTCCTCGCAAATCTTCAACTCATCAACCTCTTTCTCAGGCACGTACCCCTCTTTGGCTAGAACTTTCATACTCTGCAGATTCATGTGACCAAGTCTGGAATACCACATACTTGTCCAATCACGTTTGTCGTTAGACAAGTTCGCCTCGCCCTTCAACACTGATCCTTGAAGATAATACATCCCTTGATGATATTTTCCAGAGATCACCTTTTTATCATCCTTGTAGAACTGAACCATTAAATCCTTCCTTTCATACCTGCAACCTGAAGTCTCCAGCATTCCATATGAGATTAAATTCCGGCTCATTCCTGGCATGTATCTTACACCCGTGAGAATCACAACCGAGACATCTGGATTTTTTATCCTTATCTTCCCAATTCCCTAGATGTTGCTGTGAGTATTGTTAGCCATCAGCACCTTGCCTCCTTCAAACTCTTCCAGATCGAACATAAACTCCTTGTCTGGAGTTATGTGAAAAGAGCAACCAGAATCCATGACCCACTCATCATCAGTGTACTGAGTGCTCACAGTTAACAACAAAGGCTGTTTTGGTTCCACTGCAATGTTGACTGAGTTCTCTGGTTTGCCATGCTTCCGATCAGGACACTCTTTTCCAGTGCCCCTCCTTTCCACAAATGAAGCAGCCTTTGTTACCCTTAGGCCGAGACTTTGACCTATCAAATCTGCTCTTCGATCTTCCTCTGCCATTCTTTCCATTGCCACGGTTTGACCTGTTATCTGATATGCTCCTGTCAACATACAATCCTTCTCCTGAGGACTTAAAACCCTTTCCGCTTTCAATCAGCTCTCGTTCTTTTGACCTTGCAGCTCCAGTAACCTCGCTGAGACTCAGAATCTCTCTCCCATAATTCAGAGTCTCTTTAAACTGATCATACCGGTGCGATAGTCAACTCAATAACAAGATGGCTTGTACCTCCTCAGACACCTCTACTTGTAGATTGTTGAGGTCTGCCACCAGTTTCAGAAAGTCATCCACGTTCTCGTCGATGCTCTTTGAATCAGACATCTTGAATGTATAGAACCTTAGCTTAAGGTAGATTCTATTCGGCAATGATGTCTCCATGTACAACTTGTTCAATGTAGACCACATTGATGCGGACTTTGTTACCCACGTTCAATACTACCAAGTCCTTTGCCTTCCCAGACTTTTTCAAACCTGACTGGATCAATCTCTGGAACTGTCTCTGCAATTCTCACTAGTCTCTTATGCGGATCTTTCTTAGCTCTCTCAAGCTCCTCCTATGCAGTAGGTTGATCCTTTAGCAGCTTATCATCATCCAGAATACTCTTCAAACCCAGTACCCGAAGTGTGCCAACATCCTGACCTTCCACAACGAAAAATCCCCAGTGTCCTCAAACCTGTCCACTTCAATCCGTGCCTTGGGCATGTTGAAGTTCCTTCCTCTTAACTTAGATTAATCACACGCCTTGAACCCGAGAGCTCTGATACCACTTGTTGTAATTTCAGCCTCGTGTGATTCTTTATCTAAGTGTTTAACTTGTTACTTGTATGTTAAGCTAAATGACACAAGCAACTTTAACGAGTTCCCTACCCTCGGCGCGGTACGTCTCGTGGGAGATCTCTTGCTCCCAAATTCCACTAGATCAATAAAGAGTACAAGAACCAATCACTTATAGAACTGTGATGGTTTAGAGATACACCAAGAAGACACAATTAGTCTTAAGGCCTTTAAGCTAGAACAATATGAGCTCAACAGTGTTCTCTTGCTTATACTAATGTCTCTGTCTCTCTTGTGTAGCTTGACTCTTTCTCTGTTATAATCTCTGGTGGCTGAAAAAGAAGAAGCGTTACCTTTTTCTTGACCTAGCACACATGTTATATTGCCTTTAACCTAATGGGTTTCGTCGACTAAGCCCATAGCTTCTCCGCGTATAACTTGTGCAAACCGGCCCAACCATGAACAAGTCGGATGGACTTTGATCCAAAACCTCACAGCAAGTTAGATTCATTTGTAGATATTCTTTGATGTTGTTTGTTTCAGGCGTCATGAGTGTACATCGCCATCGTGATGAGATCGATGAATGAGATCGATGATCTAGGATTACATTCGCTATGAGATTATGTAGTTCTGACTCGTGGTCATACTCAAAGCTATCACTTGTATTGGATTACCAGTTGAATAATACAGAGTTTTAGTTTACAGATATCGATAGTCTAACATCGATACGTTTCCAAAATGAGACTATGTATGTAAAGTCAATACTTTTTAAAAATTAACATCTTTGCTAAAAGATCATGTCATTACAAGTTCATCAAATAATTTTGCAATCTCTCTTTTTCTCTTAGGGGTCGATCCTATAATCAACCTCTCTCACAATTTCAAGAGTAATCTGCAATAGTAAGCAAGGTTGAAAAAGGTTAGTAAGCATTTTTATTAGAAAAGGGGAACTGGGGGCATACAAGGTTAGTAAGCATTTTTATTTAGTAAACAAACATCTGAGACTCTTTTTTTCTTTTAAAAAAAATTCTTCTTTCTTAGTTTATGCAAAAGTAAGCTAGTGATTTTGCAAGAGCCAAAAAATAAGAGAAAAGATTACTATGCCTGAAATGAACAACTCTTCTTTTAAGCAAAAAAAAAAAGGAACAACTCTTCTTTTTCTACGTCCTTAACGTTGCACAAATTCAGGATAATGGGAACGATAACAGTCAGCTTCTGAGACGCTGAACCTACCACCGAACATCCATCCAACCAGAAAAGAAAAAAAAAATAGCAGCAATTATTATGAGAAAATTCCTTAAAATACACGGACTGAATTTCTTTTACTGAAAAAAATATACGAATTTCTTAGGTTTTCCGAAAAATACACAAACTAATTTTGATTGTTCATAAAATACATGAACTTTTGAATTTTAGAGGTTTCACATCCCAATTTTAACGGTATTAACTCTGATTAACAGAACATTAAGACGCCGTTAGACGACGTTAACTCTGATTCAATATTTCATGTATTTTATAGACAATCAAAATTAGTCTGTATATTTTTTGGAAAGCCTATAAGTTTGTGTATTTTTCAGCAAAAGAAATTTAGTTTGTGTTTTTTTTAGAAATTTTCCTATTCTTTTAGGTCTAGGCATTTTAACTGGATTCAAAAACTTGAACTGAAATTGACCCGTAAATATTCGAATTAGGTAAACTTACCTATATTCAAATTAGATCTAAGATATTTGGACCCAATAAGTATTTATAATTTTTTGGTTCGGGTTCTGGTTGGTTCTTCTTGGGCATGGATCGATTCACATCTATAATGAAACTATTTGTAATTTTTTTAAAAAATTTATGGATCTATATCGGGTACAGATTTAGCCTCTGAATAGGATATGAAATATCCAAACTCCATCACATTTAATCGAAATCTATCATATATATATATATATATCTAAAAATTCACAAACAACTCTAAATTTTACATTGAAAGTTTCATATTAATTAAAAATGTTCTTGTTACAAAAACAAAAATAAAAAATATTGTAAAAATAATTACAAAAATTGTTAACAGAAAGATATTTCAACTAAATTATAAAATAAACAAAGTATATAAAATAGAACACAAACAAATCAGAGTTTTGGAAATACATTTTGGACCCAACAAATATTTGTAAACTTTCAGTTTGGTTTTGGACCGAATATTTTCGGGTCAGTTCTGGTTCAAGTTTTGAATCCGGTTAAAATGTCTAAACCTAAAAAAATAAGAAAAATTCCTTAAAAATACACAGACTAATTTTCCTTGAAAATTTTAGGTCTAATTTTTAGGTTTTCCTAGTATACGGTATACCTACCACCAAATGGAAAATCTGAGGGAGTGTCGTTACCATTATTAATCCACGAGCATCCTATGATGCCTTAATGATCTGAGGAAAGGAGATTGTTGTGGGAGATACCTTGAAATAGCTGTTTATTCAATATTCAATATACTAATACAAAAGCTAGAGCGCTTAAAATTCTCACTTGCCACCATCCCCCCATATAATGATGAAAAGTTGTACCAAAAAGAATTTCCCATTAGCTGTATTTGTCGGTTTTTGTCGTAATTATACTGTAGCTAACAGATCAACAATGATAAACTATTTTAATTATTATTGAATGACCATCAAAAAGGAAAAGTAAGTCGATATAATTTTATTAAGAAGGCCTTTAAGGTTAACCTAGCTTTGAAATTTGATCCAACTTTGAGATTGCACATCTTCTTCCCCTATCTCTTCGACGTCTTCGTATACGGCCAAATGGAATCTGAGGGAGTACTGTCGTTACCATTGATCCACAAGCATCCTATGATTCCTTGGAATGATCTGAGGAAAGGTGATTGTTGTGGAAGCTTTGAATCTCAGAGTGATGGCTACTATTGTAAAACCTGTGATATTTTCTTGCACAAGAAATGTGGCGACGGCGAGCTCTCTGAGTTTATCGACCACCCATATCACCCCAGTCACACACTCCGGCTTCGTTCACGTTTTCCAGGTCGTAACAACATATGCGATTTCTGTGGTAGGATAATCTTGTTTCTATCTTATCGTTGTGATATATGTAACTTCGACTTGGATCTACGCTGCTTCAAGTACACACCACCGGAGGTTATCGACAATTTTGAGAAGCACCGTCACAAGCTCACACTTGTCAAGAAATTGACAGAGTTCGACTGTTGTGCTAAATGCGGGGAGGCTGGTGATGGATTTCCTTACAAATGTGAAGAATGTGATGTTGCTTTCCATGTCGATTGTGTATGGCATCCACCAGATCAAAAACATCCAACAGCGATAAACCACCCTTACCACTCCTTGCATCCTCTTAAGCTCCTCACCGGTCCACCACCAGACTATTCTGATGGTAAATGTCGTCTTTGCGGAAGAAAGGCTGATATAGAATTGTTTTATCATTGTTCTTCTTGTAACTTCACTTTGGATATGCGTTGTGTTTTGAACCCACCACCAAAATCTCTTGTGGATTTGAAAGATCATGATCACCAACTCACCCTTCTTCCAAGACTCCTTTCATTTACATGTAATGCTTGCGGGCTCAAGGGAGATCGAAGCCCTTACATGTGTGTTCAATGTGATTTCATGATCCATCAAGACTGTCTTGGCCTTCCACGCGTCATTAACATAAATCGCCATGATCACCGTGTTTCTCGTTCTTTGCTTCTCGGAATTGTGAATTCTGTGTGCGGAGTTTGTCGCAAGAAGGTGGATTGGACTTGTGGCGGGTTTACTTGTCAGAGGTGTCCTGGCTATGTCGTTCATTCTAAATGTGCTACCAGAAAAGATGTGTGGAACGGGAAGGAACTCGAAGGAGTACCTGAAGAAGAGGAAGATATAGAACCATATGTGGTGATTGATGACAACACAATACATCATTTCAGCCACAAAGAGCATCACCTAAGGCTCCATGGGAATGGTATTCTGTATGAGGAGAACAAACGATGCAGCGCATGCATCCATCCCATCGGTCTCCATTTCTTTTATGGATGTATGGATTGTGATTTTTCTCTCCACAAGAACTGTGCTGAATGTCCTAAGAAGAAACGGCATGTGCTACACAACGAACGCCTCAATTTAGTTACAAACGAGGATCTAGAAGTTTTCAGATGTCATGCTTGTAGTCTATTCTCCAATGGTTTCATGTACAAGCATGGGGATAAGAAGCTAGATGTCTTGTGCGGTTCAGTTTCTGAGCCATTTGTCCATCCAAGTCATCCCCACCATTCCTTATATTACATTCCAACAGAAAAAACTGAAGGATGCAATGGTTGCAACAGAATTGGATATCATGTGCTCAGGTGCATTGAAGGGGATTGTGGATTTGTATTGTGCTTCCCATGCGCCATTCTACCACAAGTTGTAAAGCACAGAGTAGACGATTATCCTCTTTCACTGTACTATGGCGAAGAAGCAAGTGGTAAATACTGGTGTGACATCTGTGAGAAAGAAACAAATCCAAAGAAATGGTTCTACACTTGTAAAGATCAACAAGCTAGTTTGCATATAGAGTGTGTGCTCGGAAGATATATACTGCTCATGCCCAGAAGCATTGCAAAGTTTAGGGAAGAATCGTATGAGGTGGTGCTCAATAATAGTGTAACACGCCCATTTTGCACACGCTGTACGTCTCGTTGCATGTACCCTATCAACCTCAAGTTGCTTGGAACCTCAGAGACATACTTGTGCTCTCTTTTTTGCTTTAAACGGTAGTGTAATAAAGTATGCCATGGATGCAAGACGTTTATTCGTTTCAGTTTCTTATATTTTTCCTTGGACAAGGCCATTTCCATTATAAGTTGATCTCCCTAATGTATTTATCTTATCCATAAGATCTACTATAACCAACGAGCTGTCTTCTTAGAAGAATAGAGAGTTGTTCGCACATATTACCATTAAAACATGAATAAATATTTAGCTATCTCTTCTCTTGGGTAGAAAATCTGAAACACTGAATCAGCAAGAATCCGCAGGCTTGTTCCTCAGATCCTCTGGTTGGTATGAATATCTATCAATTAACTAAAGCTAGTTTTAGGACTTTTGTACTTGTATTCTATTTTTTTTGTCGTCTATTGTTATTAAAACAAAGTGGGTTTTACAAAGACCCAGCAAAGGGAACTTAAAAACAAACAACCAGGCCCAATAAACAGGCCTAGGCAAAAGGAGCCGAGAGGGAGTCGGTGAACAAATTGAGCGAACTTAAAAAATCGGATATATATTTTTTTTATTGAAAAATTATTTTACATAAGAAAAATTATGATTTTCGATAAATTATATATTTTAACTTTTTATGACTTGTTTTTGTTATTTTAAATATAATCAAATTTTGCAAACTCTAGATAATTCTAATATGTAATATGATTTTATTTATTGAACCCGAAGTTAAACTTATTTTACACTAATTTAATAAAATTTAAATAAAATATTTTATATCTTCAACCTCTGTATTGAATTTTTTTTTTGTGCGTTTCAAAATATTTTCCATAATTTTATTAAATTTAGTTTATATGATATAGTTTTTATTTTAAATGAAACCATTTTTAAGAAGTTGAGATAATTCAGAACTGTATTATGATTTGGTTGATTTAATCATTTTTTATTTCAACTTGATTTTATTTTGAGGTTTCATTTAATAAATGTTTTCAAATAATTAATAACGTGAAAGATTTTTTGGAAAGATATGCCGCAAATATTTAAGAAACAAAATTTAAAAAAGACTAGGAAGTGAATTATTAAATACTCTTTAATATAATTGCAAATCAAAGACTTTTTATTGGTTGCAAATACTGTCGACAAAAAGGTAGATACAATATTTGTAATTAATTGGAAAAGTTAGGACCATAGTCATAAAAAGTATTATGCTTTAATAGTATAGATGTTCATGCTTAACTGATTTTATAAACTGATAAAAGACTGTTTATTTAGTAAAATAATTATATTAAATGAAAAATTAAGTGACAATAAATGTAATACATTTTTTATTTTTTATTAAGTTATTATTTTATTCATAAAAGCATGGATTTGAATAATTTTTTTGCTTACGTTGTTTTTCACCGGTTGAAAATATATTTTTTTTACTAAATCGAACATTTAACCATATATAAAACCTAGTTATTTACATTTTTGATTTTATAACTGGCACAAAATATATATTGATTAACTAATAAATAAATGTCTGCAATATTATTATTATGGTAATATAATTAATGATGTGTATTATTGTTAAGGTAATATAATTAATAAAATTATTTAGCTAACTGAAATATTGAAATACAATTAATGTATACTATTCATCTTTTTAAACAACTTTTATTTAGAATACTATGCGTGTTTCCAAACATCTCCAAAATGTATTTTAACTTTAATAATATATTCCACCCGTTCCTAAATAATTGATGTTCTGAAAAAAAATTGTTTCAAAAATATTAATTTTTTTCTTTTTCAATGTATGATTTAATGAAAAATTGTAAGTTTTAAAAAAAATTAATAGTGTTTATTGAATTTCTATTGATTAAAAGCTATGAAAAATTGTTATTCACAAAAAAACAATGCATTTACAATCAAAATTTATTGAATTTTCTTAATATATGTGAAAAATCTAAAACATCAATCTTGGAATAGATAACAATAAAAAAGTAGAAATATATAAATAACAATAAAAATGACAAACCCATGTGAAGCATGGAGGAACCCTGGTTGGCTACATATAAATACTCCCTCTGTTTCATATTGTAAGTAGTTTAAGAAAATTTTGGTTGTTTCACAATATAAGTAGTTTTCATTTTTTATGTAATTTTTATTTTATTGGATATAGTGTGAATAATCAAATAATATCAACTCATTTACTATTGGTTTAGCTATACCTAATTTATATATCAAATATTATTTGAAAAATAACTAATATATTTCTTAGCTTTGACGATTCACATTATTCAACCTTTGTTCTTCTTCATCTTCTTAATAAACAAGAGCAAATGGAATCTGAGGGAGTGTTGTTACCATTGTTCACGAGCATCCTATGATGCCTTTCAACGATATGAGGAAAGGTGATTGTTTTGATTGCTTTGAAACTGAGAGTGATGGCTACTATTGTAAACTCTGTGATTTTTTCGTCCATAAGAAATGTGGCGATGAGCTCTCCAAATTCATCATCGGCCACCCATCTCACCCAGATCACACTCTCCGGCTTCAAGGAAAAGGATGTATTTTTTGCCATATATGTGGAAGGAAAATCCAGAATCTATCCTATCGTTGTGAGGTATGTGACTTCGACATGGATCTATACTGTGCCAAGTATCACACTTCTCAAGGAATTTACCTTGTTCGACTGTTCAGCTAAATGCAAGAACACTCCTGGATACACTTTTGGATTTTGGGATGGATTTCCTTACCAATGTGAAGAATGCTATGTAGACTTCCATGTGGATTGTGTATGGCACCCAGAAGCACTAGAGCACTCAACAGAGGTAAACCACTCTTATCACTCCTTGCATCCTCTTAAGCTCCACACGGGTGGACCACCCGACTATTCTGATGGAAAATGTCGTCTTTGCGGAAAAGGGGTTGATAAAGAATTTTTCTATCATTGTTCTGCGTGTAACTTCACATTGGATTGGCGTTGTCTTGTGAACCCACCACCACATCTATTGTGGACTTTAAAGATCATGATCACCAACTCACCCTTCTTCCAAGACTCCTTTCTTTTGCAGGTAATACTTGCGGGCTCAAGGGTGATCGAAGCCCATACATGTGTGTTCAATGTGATTTCATGATCCATCAACATTGTCTTGGCCTTCCTCGTGTCATTAACATCAATCGACATGATCATCGTGTTTCTCGTACTTTGCTTCTTGGTGTTGTGAATTCTGTCTCCGGTGTATGTCCGAAGAAGATGGATTGGACATGTGGTGGGTTTTCTTGTCTGAGGTGTCCTGGCTATGTCGTTCACTCTAAATGTGCAACCAGAAGGGATGTGTGGAACGGAGAAGAACTCGAAGGAGTACCTGAAGAAGAAGAAGATATAGAACCATATGTGGTGATTGATGACGACACAATACAACATTTCAGCCACAAAGAGCATTACCTAAGACGAATCCATGGGAATGATATTATGTATGAGGAGAACAAACGATGCAGCGCATGCACACATCTCATCGGCCTACAGTCTTTTTATAGCTGTATGGAATGTGATTTTTCTCTCCACCAGAATTGTGCTGAATGTCCAAAAAGGAAATGGCATGTGCGACACACTGAAAGACTCACTTTAGTTATTAAAGAGGAGCTAGAACTCTTCAGTTGTCGTGCTTGCAATAGACTATGCAATGGTTTCATGAAGCATGAGGATAAGAAGTTAGATATCTTGTGCGGTTCAATTTCTGAGCCATTTGTCCATCCAAGTCATCCCCACCATCCCTTATATTACAGTAGTTCCATAGAAAAAGTGGAAATATGCAATGGTTGCAACAGCAAGGATCCTTATGTGTTCAGGTGCATTGAAGGTGATTGTAGATTTTTAGTGTCCTTCAAATGCGCCACTCTACCTCAAGTGGTAAAGAACATAATAGATGATCATCCTCTCTCACTATGCTATGGCGAAGAAGAAGAGGCAAGTGGTAAATACTGGTGTGACATTTGTGAGAAAGAAGCCGATCCAAAAATTTGGTTCTACACGTGTAAAGATCAACAAGCTAGCTTGCATACAAGGTGTGTGCTTGGAGACTTTACGGGGCTCCTGCCAAAAAGCGTAGCAAAGTTGTATGGCAAATCATATGAAGTGGTGCTCAATAACAGTGTAACGAGACCATTTTGCAGCCACTGTAAGTATCGTTGCATGTATCCTATCAACCTCAAGTTGTTTGGAAGCTCAGAGACATACTTGTGCTCTAAAGATTGCGCATATTTTGTTTCGTTAAAGCTATGAAGTGTAATAAAGTGCGCCACGTACGGAGGCAAGATGTTTAATCGTTTCTATTTCATATATTTTTCCTTGGGCAAGTTTAATTCCATTATAAGATGATCTCTCTAGTGTATTTATCTTATCTGATCCATAAGGTCTCTGCTATAACCAAACGAGCTGTCTTCTTAAAGTATAACGAGAGTTGTTCGCACACATCACCATTTCTTTTGTGTTGTCTCCGCCTATTAAAACCATGAAGAAAGATTTATCTGTCTCTTCTCTTGGGCATAAAACCTGCAGTACTGAATCAGCTAGAACACGCAGGCTTATTCCTTAGATCCTCTGGTCGGTATAAAAGTCAAACGTGAAGAGCAAGATATGGGAAGTAGAGAAGCTCTTGTTGCATCTAATTAATGGAGACACTACAAGGTGGACTTGAATGTGGAAAGAGAAGAAGCAGCTCCTCCTGTCAAGTTCTCAAACGAAACCGAGCTACTTCAGCTCATTATACAGCATAAGAAAACGTCTAATTGGATTTCAAATGAAGCGTGTCACTGATTATAGTTTGATTCTCTAGTGCTCATCAAAAAGAGAACAGGTGATGTACCTTTCATCTCTGTTTGTAACCAAAGATAAGAGAGAAAGAGAGAGAGATCCATCCAATGATGAAGATTCTCTGAAACATAGTATCAGGCTCCAACGCTTCTCTAGCCCAAGTACATGGAAAGTTACCGAGCAGTGGTCACACACACTTGTTTCTTCCCCCAAGCGCCAATACTCTGTGCCTATAATGAGCTACACTTGGACTAGAACGCTAAGATTTGCGTGAATGTTTCTATCATACACAAGCAGAGCTCCCCTATTATAAGTATTTTGGCATATCATTTGAGGTAGTGCTCAATAGAAGTATATCTCGTTCATTGGGCAAGCACTGCAAGTCAACAACAGAACTTGTACATACTTTTTCTCTGTGAACTGTGTATGTCTTGCAGCTGTGGATCATCAAATAAGATCATAGAAGCGTTTAGCTTTGCTGCCACTGCCACAGGAAGCAGACATGCTCGTAGCATTTTAGTACCAATTCTTTGGCAAAATCAACTTCAGTTTTAGTAACCAGAACCGAATTAACCCATAACCGAATATAATTTTAAATTTTACCGAGCAGTTTCACGCTTTTAACCGAAACCAACCCGATCCCAAACTTCAATTCAGTTTAAAATCCCAAGCCTAGTGTATACACTCTACTATTCTCTCAGCCTGCATAGTTTGGTGGTGGTTATATTTTTTATCAACCGCACTTTGTAAAGTGGCTTTGAAGGAGAAGGACAATGAAAGGTACTTTAGATAAAAGTCAGTTTTTAGACAGATGAAGCTGAAACCTAAGACCGGACATCCAACCATCCAACCGCAACATACATACTATCCACACATATATGCAGCAAATGTGAATTCCGTGACACGTTTTTATATTCAGCTATCAATAATAGCACCAGAGATATGTTTTTTTTAATGGTGTTATCGAAATATTAAAAAAAATATAAATAAAAAATGAATGGTTTTGTATCTTCTTCTTCTTCTGGTACTGCGCAGAGGTGATTGTTGTGGACCAGTGGCGGATCCAGGGTTAGATTTAACCTGGGTCAAACTATATACAGAAAAGAGAAAAACAAATAAAAGGTGTCATCATGGTGGTGCGAACCATGGTTTAGGGGGGTCAGGCGCAGCACTTTACCAAAAGAGCTAACGGTTTCTTGTTGTTTCTATGAACAAAATAAGATTTATTCAAATTTAAGTGGTGCCACCTGAAACCCCATTAGTCTTCATAGATCCGCCACTGTTGTGGACTATATGTATCTCAGAGTGAAGGTTATAGCACCACCACAAGCTCACACCACCAGAAGTTGTTGAAAATTTCAAGAAGCGCCACCATAAGCTCACACTTCTCAAGAAAAAGACTGAGTTCGACTGTTCTGCTAAATGCGGGAAGGCTGGTCGTGGATATCCATACGTATGTGGTGAATGTGATGTAGCCTTCCATGTTGATTGTGTATGGCATCCAGAAGCAGCAGAGCTAAAATACCCAACAGAGATAAACCACTCTTACCACTCCTTGCACCCTCTTATGCTCTTCATGGGTCCACCACCGGACTATTCTGATGGAAATGTCGTCTTTGCGGAAGAGAGGTTGATAAAGAATTGTTTTATCATTGTTGTTCTTGCAACTTGTTACTTGAGCAAGGATCTAGAGATACGAGAAGAGTTTGTTACGATCAAAATGATTTTCTTATTCTCGTTAATCAGTTTCAACTACAATGTATCGTAAAGACGTTAGTAAACCGGAATGAGTAAACCAATTGAATACATTGCTTTTAGTAAACCAAACTTAACCATGACTCTAATATCCCCTCTCAAGATGGCAACGAAATGGAAAGAAGTTCCATCTTGCCAATAAGAAAATGGAAGAGACCAGTGTGTAATGGTTTGGTGAAGACGTCCGTAAGCTGGTTAGTAGAAGTAACATGGAGTGTTTTGATCAATCCACACTTAACCATATCACGGACTTTATGGCAATCGGATTCCAAATGCTTGGTTCGTTCATGAAAGACTGCATTATTTGCGATGTGAATAGCTGCAGTGGAATCACAAAAGAACAGCACAGGAGCTAGCTGGGGTGCTTCGAACTCACAGAGCATATTGACAAGCCATTGAACTTCACGAACTGCATAACTCATGGCTCTATTCTCGGATTCAGCGGAGGAGTGAGAAACTGTATTTTGCTTCTTTGATTTCCAAGAAATCAAAGACTGACCAAGAAACATACAGAATCCACTTGTAGAACGACGACTATTTTTGCATGAATTCTAGTCAGCATCCGTGAAGACAGTAAAGACAAGATCATTAGCCGAAGAGTAGAATAAACCCAGTCCAATAGAACCTTTCAAGTAATTCAAAACACGATAAGCTGCTTTGAGATGAGAGGCCTTTGGAGCAGAGCAAAACTGACAAAGTTTATTCACCGCAAACGTGATATCTGGTCGTGTGATCGTTAGATACATAAGTTTTCCCATGAGACGACAGTAAAGAAGAGGATCATCCAGTAATGGTTCTTTACTGTCTTGACACAGGATATTTGAAGGTTCCATAGGAATACTAGACGTCTTTGAAGCATGTTGTGAACGGCTGCGAATTATCAAAGAAGAGTAGAGAACAAAACGAATTAAGGCAAATACCCGTTTAGGATTTCTTATTATTGTGTGAATTGAATAACTTACAAACCCTTAGACTCATATTTATACAAGCCTCAAAAAACCCGATTTCCTTTTCTCAATAAGAAAATACAATAGAAAAAAGAAAATTTCCTAAACCGAAAAGGCACTTCGTCTGACAAACGAGTGCTAGGCTTTTGCTAGTGCACAGAGATTTAAGACACACAGATGCAACAAAGCAAGATAACCAGTGTCTTCAAGTAACTCAAGAGTATACTTGCGCTGAGTAACTGATATACCTTATGCAGAACAAGCAATTTCGAGACCCAAGAAATACCGAAGAGGACCAAGGTCACGAAGCTTGAAATGGTTTGACAAAGATGTCGTAACAGAGACAGCATCTTCATCAATTGTAGAAGCAATTATGATATCATCTACATAGACCAATACTGCAGTATATCGTCCTTCAATACGACGGATAAACAGAGTATGATCTGAATGAGATTGTTGAAAACCAAGGAGGATGAGAGTGGCACTGAAATTCAGAAACCATTGGCGAGAAGCCTGTTGCAAACCATATAATGACTTATCAAGGCGACAAACGGCATTAGGAGGCAAGACAACTCCAGGCTTTGGTGTATAACCAGGAGGAAGCTTCATGTATATTTCCTCTGTGAGTTCACCATTAAGAAAAGCGTTGGAGATGTCAAGTTGTTTCAAATGCCAGTTCTTAGTTGCAGCTACACCAAGAAGAGTCTTGACTGTGGTCATTTTAGCAACAGGAGAAAATGTTTCAACGTAGTCAATCCCCTCTTGCTGTGTGTAGCCTTTAGATACAAGTCTACCTTTATACCGTTCTAGAGTCCCATCGGCATTAAGCTTGATTTATAGACCCATTTGCTTCCAATGGCGTGCTTATCAGAAGGTAAAGAAACAATGTCCCACGATGTGTTGATTCAAGAGCAAGTAACTCGTCATTCATCGCTTGTAGCCATTCATCAATTTTTTTGGATTGAGTGAAAGAAGAGGGCTCCAGATGAAGAGCAACAGCACATATGTAAGACTTGTAACCTTCAGATAGCTTATCCATAGAAATATATGAAGCCATAGGATAAGGAATGGCTGTCTCCGTCAGGTTACAATAGTAATCATGTAAATAAGCCGGAGACTTGCCTTTTCTTTTGTCCATATTTGAAGGTCCTGCTGTAGAACTCTGTGGAAGAATGTCATTCACCACTGCAGGAGATTCCCTATCAACTGCAGGAACGGCATCTACAATATCATGAGAATCATCTACTGCTTGAGATTCCACCTCTTTTGCAGTAGTGATACACTACAAGAAATTCGGGTATTAGTAGCACATCACGGTAGCGCAAATTCACAAACTGCTACAAAAAGTGATTAGTTGAAATGACTCACTCTATTGTAGCATTAAATCAGTGTTACAAAGCATTTTGCATCATTTTAGCGAAGCGGGAAGTCAAAAGTCCAACTCTTTTACCTCTGTAACACTTATGAGCGCGCAATACTTAAGGAAAATTTACATTTGGTACCAATTATTTGGTTTTGGCAAAAATGTTTTTTTTTTCTCGTATGCTTTGTAAAATCATTTGGGTTCTTCTCAAACTGAGACTGAAGAGTAACAGGAGTTCGAGTAACAGTGACGGTAACACCGTCGCTCGTCACCACGACCATCCTCGCCATCTCTCCCATCCGCCATCGCTCGTCACCACCTCCACCACTGTCGCTTCTCAGATCCGTGTCGCCTGTCTCTGTCTTCACCGGAGTCGCGACCACCAGCTCCACCACCGTCACGCTCTCAACAACCATCCGTCTCTTCGATTCAAACCTTGAATCGTGATAATTCACAAGATTTACCACAGAGCTTGACTCAAATCAACCTCCCTCGCGATTCAACCCCCTTTCTCTCTCTCTCTCGTCTTCTTTGTCGGGTTTTGTTATAATTGAGAAGCATCAAATCTGCAGGTTTTAAGATATTTGAACCAAACGGGACTAGATTTGCTTTGTAATGAAATAAGGATTCTCACAATCTCCGTCGAGCTCTACTCCTCCTCCTTCCTCCAGATTCAAATCCAACCCTCAAGGTTCCCTTTCTTTTTCTTCTTCCCCTCTCTTCAGTTCATTTAAAAGAAAGGTCTTTCAACATCTTGATTCGAATCGATTTCTCAGAAAGTTTGTTTTGGGTGGGCAAAAAGTTTTCTCCTTTATAATAATAGTTCTGTAACTTGTTTGTAGGTTCTGCTTTGCTGTCTTGTTTCTGTTTTAGTACTTTTGGAATGGTAAAGTATTAGCTCTGTTTCTGCCTAATAATTGTAAAGCTTAAAGTCAGATTCTTTTTTTGGGGTTGAGGACATTCAGGAGGTGATTCAAAGTATGATGAAGAGGAGAGCAGAAAGAGCTTTGCGAGTCATTACAGTCAAAGAACAAACCAAACTTTGGAAGAGAGAAGCTAGTCTCATCATTCATTTGAGGAAACTCAACAATTGGGTTTGATCTCTGACTCGCTCACTCACTCTTTTTCATCATCTTTTACACTAACTGAAAGTATTATCTTCTTAGTAAAAAATTGAATTCAAGACTTTGAAACTTGAAAACTTTTGTGGTCATTTTGCCTCTGACCTTTGCGTAATATGTTTCTCAGATGGTCTCGGAATAAGTTTGCTCTGTGCTTAGTTCTTAGTAAGAGTATTATCTATGTGTGAAGCTTGTTCTTGTCTACGTGTGCCGGCTTCTTGGAGTCATTCTCGAGGAATCAAGTCCATAAGAACTCCAAGTAATAACACTTCCTTTCTTTGGTATTCATGTAAGTTATTTGTATAATGTGTCTGTACCTGACTCTGAAAAAGAAATATATGCAGAAAAGAGCAACAGTGAGGTCATCTGTTCTGGAAGTTCTCCTGGAAATTACAAAGTCTTCTGAATTATATCTCATGGAAAGAGTTCTTGACAATGAAAGCGAAGTGAGCAACAGTTTCCTTTATATTCAATCTTCTTTATTGGCCTGTGTGTTGTTACTTGGCTATAAGATTAAGATTAGTAGACCATATGTGTTTTTATCACGTGTTCTTTAAGAGATTGAGAATGCTGAATAGATCTTTAGAGACTTGGTATTTTTGATGTTATGGTAAAGCTAAATGAGTGATTTTTTTTTTTTTTGTTTCAGGTATGATCAAGTATGGAACAAATTCTCTCTATGTATGGATAGAGTGATGCAAGGGTTGATCAAGAGAAGAACAACAGCTCAGTTTCTCAGAGAAAGGTGATGCAAGGTGACTATGTCTTCTGTCTGAAGTCGAGGCAGCTGCTCAGCAGTTTAATGGCTCGGAACAGAGCATGGAAGACAGGAGGAGATGCTTGGGACTACTGGCAAAGTGCTTGCACAAGTTCTGAAATTTTGTTGTAGGTTGAGTTAATTAGTATTAGACTTGGTATGTATACTTGGATAAATTATGCAATAAAGATTGTGTATTTTTGGATAATTTATGGAATATAAAAGTTATATATAAGTCTAGTGAAATAGCATAGCAATTTTTTTTTCAAAAAAAATAATCTAAGCCTAAAAATTATGATATAAATTTTAAATTTGAACTCCAAGTATATTCCAAAATTCAAACCAGATGCTTAATTTGAAATCTTAGCCCTGAATCTCAAAATATAAAAATATATCTAAAAATACTAGTTATAATCATTTGTAGAAATTTCAACATCCAACACTTATAAAAAGAAAAATTTCAACATCCAACACTTATCAAAACTTATCATCTCAGCATAAATGACAACATTTGTAGCACAAGCTCTAAACCCTAAACATGCCCTAAATTTCAACATCCAACACTTATCAAAAGAAAAATTTCAAAATGAACATTTGTAGAAATTTATAAATAAAACAAAAGTTTAGACTATATAAGTTGGATAGTCGATGTTAAAATCATTGATCTTAAAACAACTAAGATCAATGAAGTAATACTTAGATCAAACCAATGTTAAAAGTTATTCTACTTTTGCTTCAAGCAAGTGTAAAATGAATAATTAAAGGAAATATATAACCTTTTATAATGTTAAATCTGGTTACAGTTTCGTAAAATAGTTTGATTCATACTAAAAATTGGTTATTTGTATTTTGTAATTTTTTAAAAAAAAACTTACAAAACCCTAAACCCTAAACATGTTTTAAAAATCAATACTTTCATATGATAACTCCAATATTAAATTTCAGTTCAAACTTAATCATTTAAAAAAATCTCTCAAATTCTAAATGTCAACTAAAAAATATATTTAAAAACTCTAACCATATACTTAATTTTGATCTTTAACTTTAAACCCTAAACCACAAACATCATCTTAAACTATATCATAAAACATTATAATTTTTATTTTTTATATTTTAATCAATCACACAATATGTAAAAATTTGATACACAATTTATATTTCGAATTTTAAATTATAATATCTGATTATTTCTAGTTTTAGATAGTTTTTATGATAACTATACATAAAAAAGATAATTTTTTCTGATTTTTTTGAACCATTGATCAATTTAGATCAAAGGTCCAAAATAACTCTGCTACCAATCCTCGTCCTTGTTTTCTATTGGTTAGGCGAGGATCAACCATCTGCACCGTTAGATGGTATTCAATCTAACATTTGAAATTAATTACTTTTTTATTTGTTTTTTAATTATTTTTCTCAGATCTGCGTGCTCTTGTGTTTGAGAGAGAGAGAGAGAATAGAGAAGATACGGAGATGGTAGAGAGAGAGAGGAGAAGACGCGACGACCGTTCACCACCACCACCTCTTCTACCTCATCTCCTCATCTGCTCTAACCTTCTTGCTCCTCTCCTCCATCAATCTCACTTCCAAAACCCCAACTTTCCTTCTCCAAGTCCTTACCTTTCTTCTCGATCTCGCCTCTCTCTTTCCTCAAACTCTCAGCTTCCTTCTCAAACCTCTCACTCTCCTTAACCAACTCCTTATTCATCTCAGCCACCTCTAACTCCCTCTCGTCACCATTCCTCAAAGCGTTGATAGAGATGTGTCGGAGAAGACATGGAAAGAGGCTCGGTCACATCTCTATCTCCCTCCACCTCTCTCTCTCTCTGTTTTGAATCTGTTTTTTTTTTCTTCCTGATGGTGTTAATGCTAAGGTATCTCATTTTTAGTATAATCACACTTTGCAATTGTAACTGTATTTGGTCTGTTAAAATTGACAATGTCTTGGTTGCTTTTGCAGATATGCTAATGGAGCAAGCGAGTATAGCAAGCGTAAAGAGGTTGTGGAGGCTGGAGTAAGAGAACCGAGGCTTAAGTCGGAGATGGCATAGGAAGCTAGTGGCGAAGGTGGAGCCAAGCAGGAAGAAGAAGGTGGAGGCAAGCAGAGAAGAAGGCGTAGATTAGCTTTAGGTTTTTTGGTTTGTTAATTTCGGTTTAATTTTGTTTGGTTATTATGTTTTGGTTTGGTTAATTAGTTTTTGGTTTACTTAGGTTTGGTTAATTAGATTTTGGTTGAATGTTTTTTTTTGGTTTAATGTGTAAATTGATCTTACGTGTAAACATATTTTAATTAATAAATAATTTTTTATTTAAAATTATAAAATTCTTGATTTAATTAAATTTGGTCGATTTAATTTTAATTATTAATTTATGTTAAATTTAAATAATGATAAATAGTTATATATAATCAAAATAGCGTTATATTTACGTCACTATAAACTATTTTTATAGCATTAAATAAATGTCACGAAAAAATATATCATAACACGAATCATATGCTATAAAATAATAAACTATAGTTCATTATTAACGCTATAATATCTATATGTATCATAGCACACGAAAAACGCTACGATATGGGGGGGGGGGGGTCTACCATAGCTGCGGCTGTCATAGCGTAAGTGTTTTCGCTACTAAAACGATACGATAACGTTTTTACGGTGCTACTAATACTGATATTTCTTGTAGTGATATCTACATGATCACAAGGAGTTATTACAGTTGCAGGGTTCAAAATGGAGAAAAAATAATTCTTCATATCACCAGTATGTTGAAACGGGAAGATGTCTTCATGGAATACAACATTGCGTGATATGATGACAGTCTCTGTCTCCAGATCCAAGAGCTTATACCCTTTGTAACCTGCCGGATATCCAAGAAAAGCACAAGGTTTGGCCCTTGGTTGGAACTTATGTCCATTCTTGGGAGATGTAGAGCAGTAAACTAAACATCCAAAGACTCTCAAGTCTTTATAATTCGACAGGTGATGAGTTAAAACTTGGAAAGGAGACTTGTTATCGAGGAGAGGTGTTGGAAGTCTATTGATAAGAAACACGGCTGTCAACACACAATCTCCCCAATATTGCAGAGGTAAATGAGATTGAAACATCAGAGAACGCGCCACATTTAAAATGTGCTGATGCTTTCTCTCCACGACATAGTTTTGTTGGGGAGTCTCAGGGCAAGAATGATAAGCCACAATGCCTTTCTTGAGGTAGAGAGAAGTGAACTTCAACTCAGGAGCATTATCAGATCGAACACCTTTGACATGAGCCTTATATTGCTTCTCCACCATTGTAATGAAATCAGAGAATACTTGCAGAACTTCTGACTTTGTGCGAAGAAGATAAATCCAAGTGACTCTGGTATGATCATCCACAATAGTCAAAAAGTATCTATAATCCTCTGGTGTTGACTCAGAAAATGGCCCTCAAATATCTATGTGAAGAAGCTCAAAAGCAGTAGTTCAAATGTTGTTGTGTGAAACATAAGGAATGTGTTTTTGTTTAGCTAAAGGGCAAATAGAGCAATGAAAATGGCCTTTATTCTTTTGTTTTATTCCAAGTACACCAGCAACCAAATCAATTCTGTCCACAGAGGGATGACCCAGTCTATTATGCCATAGAGAACAGTCAACAACAACATTAATAGAAGAAAGAGTCTTCGAAGTAGCAGGATCCATGGTGAAAGTTCCATCCATAACGTACAGGTTAGCTATTTCTTCACCATGACCAATCATCAATCCCTCGATAGGATCCTGTATGAGACAAGAGCTTTGATCAAAAGTAACTCGACTTCCCAAATCATTAGTGAGCTGACTTATACTCAACAAATTCAAACGGAAATCAGGTACGAAGAGAACGTTGTTGAGTAAAAGATACTCATTAAGTCTGATCTGACCAATGCCTCTGATGTTAATATTTTGACCTGAAGGAAGCGTGACTGATCTATTTATAGAATCAGAAAAGCTTTCAAATAGAGTACGATCATGAGAGACATGATGCGTGGCACCACTGTATAATCCATGATACCGATATCTTGCATATTTGCATTGTTTTAGTTATTCATTCATATGCATTTTCATCATATAGAATAAGATTTAGACATGTTTAGGTTGCATTTTGCATACATAAATTCTTATCAGGTATTGGAGTACCACATGGAGTTCTTGGAGGCATTTGGGATGCATCAGGGGCTCGAAAGAGGCAAAATGAGTGATCTAAGGACGAGCAGAGCCGCAGTGACCTGCCCACAGCGACCTACCTGGTTTAAGTATTGTGTAAGCAATTTGAGGCTGATGATCTTTGGTCAGTTGGAAAAACACACTTCTATTGAGAGATTTCTTCCCTTTGGATCATTGATTACATTGTCCTTATTGTTTTTATTATTGATTTATGTTCTGTTGATGATCCATCTGAAACCTAAAATGGTTTAAGAATGATCATGAACCTTAGTGAGTAATCCTCTATAGGATTCATGGGTTAGGAGATCAAGGGTGATTAAGTAAGATCGAAGATGTTTTAGTGTAGATCAATCTCAAACCTTGCTAGGAGAGTAATCTTACTGCTTCTTTTGTTCTGATCATTCAAAAAATTGATCTCTAGACATTTCCCACCAAAAAAGGTGTTCGATGAAATGTCTGAGACAACTCTACTAAGCTCTTGATGCATCTTGCCAAAGACATTTGTTGTTAAAAGTGTTAGGATAGCTATTAAACTTGTTCTTAATGATTGCTTTCATGTAATTCAACCAAAGACATTTGATGTTTGAGATATGTTGTAAATGAGCATTCATCTAGACATAGAGCTTGCTTAGGATAGTGTTTAGGCTTAAGGTTGTTTCGTTTGATCGAGTGTTGTTTCATCCTTGGTTCGAATCTTGATCACCCAAGATCAAGTTCCTATACCCATGAGTTCTCCTTTAGAATAGTTTAAATATCATCTCTTTTACTGTTTAGTTTCATTATTAGAATTTTTAGTCATCACAAACTTCAAGCTATTGATTGCATTTAGATTAAGAAAGTACTTGTATTCTTGGTGCTTTAGATCCCTCAGAATTGGTTCGGCATAAACTTCTATACTACAGCATTTGTCTTAGGAGACTAAAAACTCCTAACATCAAATTGGCGCCGTTGCCAAATTCTGAGTAGATTTGAACATTGAGATTTAGTAGCTTGCTTGAGACAAAATCATTTTTATTTTGCTGATTACTGATACTCCTTCTTCACATCCCTTTTGATCTACAGGTGTATGAACTTGAGGAGCAGAGGTCCAACAAACCTAGTTCCAATAGCAGCAAACATCAGGGCTTTAGAGAGAGAGTGTGCTAGAAAGAGGAGACAAGAGGAGCAACAGGCTCACATACAGGGTTTGAACATTGAAATGGATGACCCACCACCACCACCACCAGCAGCGAATGGTGCTAACAACGCCCCACCAGCTCGTCCTATTGGTGCTTATGACCGCCCGACCAACCACGGCCAACTGTCAACAACTTTAAAATCAAGTCAGGGTTGCTCAACCAGATTGAGAACAACAAGTACCATGGTCTGGCTGCAGAGAACCCATTTGACCACTTGGACATCTTCGATAGGTACTGTGGGCTATCCAAAACCAATGGTGTGTCAGAAGATGCTTTAAAGCTCAAGCTTTTCCCTTTCTCTCTAGGGGACAAGGCACGTCAGTGGGAGAAGTCTCTGCGAAGTGACTCCATCACCACTTGGGACAACTGCAAGAATGCTTTCTTGGAAAGGTTCTTCTTTCAAGCAAAAGAATTTGGAAGGATTCAGTGAAGCGTGAGAGAGATTCAAAGACTTCCAAGCTCAATGCCCACACCATGGTTTCAGCAAGGGAAGCTTGCTCAGCACATTCTACAGAGGTGCTTTCCCTGAGTAGAGAGCCAGATTGGATACTACAAGCAATGAGAACTTCTTGGACAGAACTGAGAGAGATGCAGCACAGCTGGTTGACAACATGGTCAAGAGTGATGCAGTCTACAGTGGAGATCATGACAGAGCCAATAGGACGGATGACAAGCAGACAAGGAAGGAGTTGAAAGCTCTACAAGATAAGATTGACATCCTCATTGCTGATAAAGCTACTCAAGAGCAGGTTCACTTTGTTGGTAACCAATAGCAAGAAACACCACCTGGTGTCAATGAGGTTCAGGAAATGTGCTTCATTAAGAGCAATGGTAGCTGGTACAAAAAAGAGCCCAACTTTCAGTACAACAACTACCAGCAGAAATCCTATCCCAACAACCAACAAAATGGTTATCAGCCTAGAAACAACCAGCAAGGCAGCTACCAGTCTCAACAAAACCCTTCGGCTGGTTCCTCTGCTCCTCAAGAGAGCAACACTGATGCCTTACTGAAGCAAATCTTGGAGTCTCAGACTAGAAGTGAGAAGCATGTAGGTTATGAGTTGAAGAATCTTCACTCCAAGATTGATGGGAGCTACACTAATCTCAACAACAAATTCTCACACCTTGCTTCTACAGTCAAGACTTTAGAGAATAAGTTTGTGTCTATGGCTTCCACCTCCAAGCAGCCAATGGGAACTCAACCAGGAAAACCAGAACAAAATCCCACAAAGTACTGCAATATTACCCTATCTACTACTCCTTCAAGGATTGAGCTGAATGAGCACAAGAAAGTGGTAGATGAGATTGAGAAACTGGTGTTTGGAACTGAGATTGGACAGATTGAGCAACAGATTGTGCACAAGTGGGGCAAAGATTGTGGAGAAAGTAGACAAGATGGTTGCAGCAAAGGTTGCGAAGAGAGATGGACACAAGGCAGAGATGGTCACGCAGGAGGACACCACTGAGGTTGAGCAATCACTTTATGATAAACTCCCATTTCCACAGAGGGTCCTCACCAAAGCTCAGAAGAAGGTCATCTACAAGTTCAGGAAAGATCTAAGTGATGTTTGGATAAAGCTTCCAGAGATCTCGGGTATGCGGGAGGCTCGTGTACAAATGATGCTCATCCAGGACATTCTAACTCACAAAGATAAGGTAGCAGAGCTCCTAAACTTCTCTACTCTGGAACTTGATCCACAAGTCCCACCAAAGTCTCTCCCTAAACAAGAACACCAGGGGGTGTTTACTTTGTCTTGCTCTCTTGGTAAGCTCAGTTTTGATGATGCTCTTGTTGATTTTGATGCAAGTGTGAATGTGATCTCCATGGATATGGTGAAAACTCTAGGGACTGAGAGCATGGAGCCAAACATATCATTACTACAGTTTGGGAATTCTTCTTCTACAACTCCAATTGGTCTTATCAAGGATTTTCCTTTGAAGATTGGAGCATGCACCATCCCTGTTCTGAAGATGGCAGCTGCAAAGAGGTTCTCACTCATCCTTGGCACTCCATTTCTCACAATTGTAGGAGCTTGCATAGACTTTGATAACAAGAAGGTCACACTACTCAAAGTGAACAAAGCTGTCTCATATCCACTTCAGCCCCTAAAGATGAAGTCTGTGTACTGTGGAACAATCCCTTGTGAAGCATCATCCATTGAGAAACCAAAGGCTGAAGTGCAAGATGTTGAGAAAGAAATTCTTGCTGGAGAGTCCTCTAAAGAGATGTGTGATGAGCACTTGGAAAGTGCTAAAAAGGAGGAGGTGAGTAGAGTCACAAAGGCTACTTATGACAAGAAGAAGATGATGAAAGAACCTCACCCTCCACCTCTTGATACACTGCCACACACTCTCACTTTCACCCAATGAAGCTTATGGATGGAGCTATTGAATACAAGACCAGATGTAAGGGAAATGCTGCATCATTCTCAGGTGCAAGGGCCATCATCACTCCTCAGCTCCAAGTTGATCCAATCAAGCTTCAAGAGCTCCTCTCTCAGGTCCTCACCATCACTCTTAATAGTGGGAAGGACCCCCCTTCTCCACTCTCCATCTGAGGTACCACTCCACCACCTTACCTTTGTATATACCAGTTTTTCTCTGCATTTTAGTTTTTTTTTTGGTGTCTCTCTCTCACTCACACAGAGACTGTGTGATTCAAGTGTGGGGGAGGTACCAAATATTTGATCATGTTTGCTTTGATGATTTTGAGTATCATGCATTACATTTTACATTCTTATTTGAATAGAAAAACCAAAAAAAAATTTAATTTTTTTTTTTTGAAAAACACAAAAAGAATCATTCAGTGTATCATTTGCATCTTTAAGATTGAGTCTAGAAGCATATAGGTTGCATTCATGCATTAGGGGGATGTCAATCTTGTATAGAGCTCATGCTAAGTACTGAATTTGATAACCTTTGTAATCATGGCAAGTAGCTTGAGCATCCTATAGAAAGCTTGTAGACTTCGAGCCTTGAAATCTCCTCTTGAAACTCATTTGATTGTTTGAAACTCTCTCTTTGAAGCAAGCTCATGTTTTAACTAAACCTGATGTCTCTTGCTTATGGTCCTTTGTGTATTAAGTCATGGATATACACACTTGAGTTGTCCCATCTGTTTTTACCAATCTTTTTGACAAACTCAAGGGGTACTCCACTCCCTAAACCCATACCTCCTTTTAAAGCCATCATTATTTGTTGAGTGGGGCCTTTTTGGAAAGCTTTACATGTGCATAATGTTGAGAGTATTGGGAACGACAATGCTTAGTCTTCATTCTTGCTAGATTAGACACTCTATTGTCTAGCTATATGAAGGGGGTGAGTGTTGTGATTGTGATTTGGGAATATGAAAGGTTTGACTCTTTGTGCTTAAATGACTAGTCTTTATTGGATAAGTGGAGAAGTATCTAGCTCTTGTTGTGAAAAGTTTTGGCCCCCAAAATAAAAAAAAATAAAAAAAAATCAAAAAAAAAAGAGAGAAGAAAGAAAAAGGGGGCTAACAAAGTTATTAGGAACTAAGATTTGTTTAAAAATTGTGAAAATCCCTTATTGATTTCAAAAAGAAAGGGTTTGATGTAAAAAATGTTCTTGGGATCTTTTGGTGAGAGATGTGAGTTGGGTTTGACATTGGGGAATAATTGAGTAACTTGTATGTTTGGGAAATGGTAGAACAATGGAGATTGAGCATTGTATGCATGAGTTGATCCCTTTCTTAGATATATTATGTGCAATATTAAGACTACTTTGTTTTGAGAGAAAACCACCTTAAAAGATCATTTTGAATCTCTTGATTCATTTTGCACTAAAGCCTTTTCCTTACCAAACCAAATAACTTGGACCATTTGACCATTTGTGAGATTTCTATTGAGTTTGCTTTATGAATATTAGAGAGATGGTGAATTTATGGTTTGTGGATGCATGATTAATGAGTGTAGAGATCAAATGAGCAGGGATAGGTCTAGAGGAGTTAGAGATGGATAAAATCTTTGCTCTTGCTATTTGGTATGATTATGCAAGGTTGTTAGGTTGAGAACTAAGAAGAGTTTCTTTTGATTATGAGTCCCCATCTTCAAACCTCTTCTCATTGGTTCTTGAAAGTTTACTTGTGGACAAGTAAATGACTAGTGTGGGGGAGTTGATATCTTGCATATTTGCATTGTTTTAGCTATTCATTCATATGCATTTTCATCATATAGAATAAGATTTAGATATGTTTAGGTTGCATTTTGCATACATAAGTCCTTATCAGGTATTGGAGTACCACATGGAGTTCTTGGAGACATTTGGGATGCATTAGGGGCTCAAAAGAGGCAAAAGGAGTGATTTAAGGACGAGCAGAGCCGCAGCGACCTGCCCACAGCGACCCTACCTGGTCACTGTGACGCCACCAGCCTGGAGCGACCCCGGTGCAGCGGCTCCCAGCCCTCGCTCGTTATTTTTGGCCAGTCCGGAGCGGCCACCCGGAGCGACCCCTCCTGGTCGCTCCGCATCTGTTTCATCATCTCGAAGTTAAACATTTCTCAGAGGTATTTTAGTTTTCTGTATGCTCGTTTTTCTGTTCTAAAACCTAAGTTTAAGTATTGTGTAAGCAATGGGAGGCTGATGATCTTTGGCCAGTTGGAAAAACACATTTCTATTGAGAGATTTCTTCCTTTTTGATCCTTGATTCCATTGTCCTTATTGTTTTTATTATTGATTTGTGTTTCTGTTGATGATCAATCTGAAACCTAAAATGGGTTTAAGAATGATCATGAACCTTAGTGAGTAATCCTCCTATGGGTTAGGGGATCAAGGGTGATTAGGTTAAATCAAAGATGTTTTAGTGTAGATCAATCTCAAACCTTGCTAGTAGAGTAATCTTACTGCTTCTTTTGTTATGATCATTCAAAAGTTGATCTCTAGACATTTCCCACCCAGAAGGTGTTCAATGAAATGTCTGAGACAACTCTACTAAGCTCTTAATGCATCTTGCCAAAGACATTTGTTGTTAAGAGTGTTATGATAGCTATTAAACTTGTTCTTAATGATTGCTTTCATGTCATTCAACCAAAGACATTTGATGTTTGAGATATGTTAGTAAATGAGCATTCATCTAGACATAGAGCTTGCTTAGGATAGTGTTTAGGCTTAAGGTTGTTTCGTTTGATCGAGTGTTGTTTCATCCTTGGTTCGAATCCTGATCACCCAAGATGAAGTTCCTATACCCATGAGTTGTCCTTTAGAATAGTTTAAAAGTCATCTCTTTTACTGTTTAGTTTCATTATTAGAATTGTTAGTCATCACAAACTTCAAGTTATTGATTGCATTTAGATTAAAAAAGTACTTGTATTCTTGGTGCTTTAGATACCTCATTATTGGTTCGACATAATTTTCTATACTACAGCATTTGTCTTAGGAGACTAAAAACTCCTAACATCAGATATACATGAGATAAAACATTATCTGTGGCACGGAGAATCCCAACAAAACCAATAGTGGAGGATGAGAAGGACATACCAGATAATGCAGTGATATTTCCAGTAGATGTAGAGGCGTAGTTGACTTGACTCGGTTGAAGTTGACTGTTGAAATAATCAATAACACTCTGTATCTGATCCTTTGAGAGGGTGTTGGTGACAGTAGAAGTATCATCAGCGCGGTTGGAGTCATTAATAGCCAACTGAGCCACTACTGGTTTGACAGGATTAGGTTGTTTCTCAGTGTTGCTTTGCTTCTCAGCATTGGGATTCTTCCTGTGTTTGAAAGTCGGTGGATAGCCATGAATCTTGTAACACTTGTCAATAGTATGTCCGTTGTAACCACAGCGAGAACATACCAAATGTGGCTGCTTAGGAGTATGCACAGCATTAACTGAAGCCGGAGTTGTATCTGAAGAAGCCACATGAAAAGCACTTGCATTTTGTAGAGGAGCAATGTTGCGTTGATTGAAATCTTGATCAAGCAAATTGTAAACCTCTGAAAGAACAGAAATTTGCTTCTTCATGATAATCTGACCCCGTGCATTTGCATAAGAATCATTAAGACCAGCAAGGAACTTAATGACCTTTGTTTGCTCTGCCTTTGTAGCCATAGCTTTGTAGCAAGCGCACGATTGACAAGTTTGTACGCATTCAGCTCCGTCAAGATCATCCCAAACCGTTTTAAGCTTCGTATAATAAGAGGATAAATCCAATGAACCTTGTTGCAAAGACCAAATCTGCTGAGTTAACTGATAAGAGCGCATAAGGTTTGTGATATGAAATCTCGTCATCAGATCTTTCCATATCTCAGATGCATCGTTAAAACGCAATATACTTCCATAAATCGGTTTCATAACAGAATTCAAGATCCATGACTTCACCATACTATTGCATTTCGACCAGATTCTATAATGAGGATGCGATTCAGCTAGTCTAAGCAGAGAACCATCAACAAACATAATTTTGTTCTTTGCATCTAACGCAATAGTGATCGCAATACTCCAAGTTTTATAGTTAGTTCCGTCGAGTACATCTGTGATGAGAGAAGTTCCTAGATTATCACCATTAGCAAGGAAGTATAGTGAAAACTGGATTCCGCCGAAGTCGAGAGAGTCCGATGATGAGATCGGCGGTATAACTAGAAAAGAAGAGATCAGAGCTCGTGATAATGGTGGAATCGTCGGGATTGGCACCGGAATAGGTTGATCTGGAACGGATTCCGTAGTAGAGGTGTCCGATGAAGAAGCTCGAGCTGGATTCGCTGATTTTGCAGCTGATCCATTAGTGCGAACGGCTCTCCGTGAAGAACGATGTAATGTGACCATCGTGAGATCGAGAAGACGGAAAATATGAGCTCGATGAAGATCAGAGCTCGGATCGTACTCATTGAATTTCAATTCAACGCTCTGATACCATGTTACTTGAGCAAGGATCTAGAGAAACAAGAAGAGTTTGTTACGATCAAAATGATTTTCTTATTCTCGTTAATCAGTTTCATTTACAATGTATCGTCTTTATATAGACGTTAGTAAACCGGAATGAATAAACCAATTGAATACAATGCTTTTAGTAACCAAACTAAACCATGACTCTAATACAAATTCACCCTGAATATGCCTTGTGTTCTGTGTTGGGGTCAAAAACGGTTCTCTCGAAATCAACGGCTAAAACTATTTATCATGCGCGGACTTTCCATAAAACAAGCGTCGAAAGCAAGACAAGTCGTATAGCTTAAAGAACCTATGTTAAAGTCGATCGTCCTTGTTTTACACGATAAATTTTACGAGAAAACCAACTCAAATTTAGTCGTAAAAACTTCGATGATAAAATCAAGACGAACCGAGAGACATTAGGTCTGTAGCTGAGATGACACGGCCATACGAAAGTATACGGAAGAAACAGGAAGTGATCTAAGTTTGGACAGGCCGAAAGACAAGGAATCCGCCTTGAAACTTCAAAGAGCCCGTTCTCTCAAATCGTGAGGACACAGAAAACGAGCAAAATATCAAATCGAAGCCCTCGCCGAGACGCACGTGCTGCTCTTGGCCGCCGGCGGCTAGCACCCGTGCTGGTCCTGGCCGCCGGGCGGCTAGCCCCCGTGCTGGTCCTGGCCGCCGGCAAATTTCAAAGAGCATGTTCTCTCAAACCGTGAGGACCCAGAAAACGAGCAAGATATCAAATCGAAGCCCTCGCCGAGACGCACGTGCTGGTCCTGGCCGCCGCCGGCTAGCGCCCGTGCTGGTCCTGGCCGCCGGCAAATTTCAAAGAGTTCGTTCTCTCAAACCGTGAGGACCCAAAAAACGAGCAAGATATCAAATCGAATCCCTCGCCGAGACGCACGTGCTAGTCCTGGCCGCCGCCGGCTAGCGCCCGTGCTGGTCTTGGCCGCCAGGCGGCTAGCCCCCGTGCTGGTCCTGGCCACCGGGAAATTTCAAAGAACTCGTTCTCTCAAACCGTGAGGACCCAGAAAATGGTCAAGATATCAAATCGATGCCCTCGTCGAGACGCACGTGCTGGTTCTATCTGCCGGGCGGCTAGCCCCCGTGCTGGCCGTGGCCGCCGCGGGCTAGCGCCCGTGCTGGCCGTAGCCGCCGGGCGGCTAGCCCCCGTGTTGGCCGTGGCCGCCGGCGGCTAGCGCCCGTGCTGGCCCTGGCCACGAGGCGGCTAGCCCCCGTGCTGGCCGTAGCCGCCGGCGGCTAACGCCCGTGTGTCTGTGGCCGCCGGGCGGCTAGCCCCCGTGCTGGCCGTAGCCGCCGGCGGCTAGCGCCCGTGCTGGCCGCGGCTGCCGGGCAGCTAGCCCCCGTGCTGGCCGTAGCCGCCGGCGGCTAGCGCCTGTGCTGGCCATGGCCGCCGGGCGGCTAGCCCTGTGCTGGCTCGGGTCGTCAGGCGACAAGCTTCCGTGCATAAGTTCTAGGCCCCGGCCGTCAGAAGTCTGTACTTTGCGTCTTTCCCAAGTTTTCGCGGAACGAATCATTGAGATTCCGCGTACAAAACTCCCGTTCTTACTCCAAACTAAGATCGTCGGAAACACTTTGGAAACTCGTAAGATATCAACGGGAAGGAAGATCTTAAATTCTTCGTACGAAACAGTGATGGTTATCTTAAGACACCACTCATCTCAACTCTACGAAGGATTGAAGATCTTCCGAAGAAATCGTAGAAAACAACGGAAGTCCTAGAGACGGCCCGAAAGAGACCAAACGCGATCGGACAGTCCGTTTACGATTTTCTGAGATAGATACGACGATTTACGTTTATCTTTACATTACAAGATAAATGCTAAATTTCCAGAAGGATAAATGTCAAGTTTCCCGAAGATAAATGTCAAGTTTCCCGATAAACATGAAGGCCGACGAAAATGGAAAAAGCCTGTTTCGCGGCCCAAAAGAAGAATAGACCGTCATAAGAAGGAGTATATAAAGGAGCTTTGGGAGAGAAGGAAAGGCAGAGCACAAAAAATCCTAGAGAGACTTAGAGAGCAGATCCGAGATTTTAGACTGAGGGAACTTTGAACTTAGGTGGTTAGATTAGCAAGGCATGACCTAGGACGTCTGGCCGCCTCCCGTTCTACCTTCATCTTGTCCGCAGACTTTTGTTCCTTCGCAAGAATTGTAGATTTTGGCACCACTCCCAATCGGGTTTGCAGTGTTTTTGGTACACTTGGCGACAATTCCGATAACCGGAACCGGAATCAACCCAGCTAGGAGTCTTGGAGCTGCTATTATCTACAACAAGGACCACTCCTGGGACGACCATGTGAGTACAACACACAGACTATAGAAGGACCACTTAAAAACAATTATTCTTTCATCCTTATATAAATAATAATTAAGATTTTTGTGTTTATTAATTGCAGTGGATTTTCTGGGTTGGACCATTCATTGGAGCAGCTCTAGCAGCACTCTATCACCAGATTGTCATTAGAGCCATTCCTTTCAAGAGCAAGAGCTGAACCATGACGAACTAGAGATCCAATCTTTTTATTTACTGTTACGTAATTTCTTTGCTTATCTAGGTTTTGTTTTGCAATGTACTATTACTCTATTTGGGATTTTGTGAATTTCTTATGAGCTTGTTTTGTTTAAGCATTAACTAGTTTGCTATATGCTGTTTTATTGCTAATCCTCCCTGCTTTTCTTTGTCTGCATCTTATAATTTCTTTTTTATCTTTTTTGGACAACTCTGCATCTTACTATAAATCTTGTTTTCACTTCTGAAGCAGTTAACGTATTTGTTTACAATATACCTTACTCGCCTCCCAAAGGGTTTGATTCCAGACCAAGAATCTAGTTTAGAGAAGAGGAATAAGATGCTCTCTATTAGAGGTTGTAGCTCTGAGAAGCGATGGGGCTCGAGGAGTGATTCCCTCAACTCAATAGAGGAAGCTTCAAGGATCACATTTATGATTCTCATATTGACCATACTTTCCACTGCCCAATGCAAAGACCTTACAGCCGCCTCCCTCCTGGAGATAGAATCTGAAAAAGCACGTCTACTGTGACTTCTAGAACTGCCTTGGTGATCCCTTATCAGCCATCCTGCTCCAGTTAGACCATAACGAGGGTCCCAAGCTGACCCAATATTACATTTTAAGAAACCCTGGGGAGGCCTTTCCCAATGATGTAACACCGTTGAGGGCTGAGTAGAATTTTGGCTAGGATAATATGAGTCACTGTTCACTTGAAACCATATGTTGGCCTCTTCCACTGACTTAGAAACAATGGAGAGTGACGAGGACCTACTGTTTTCAAACACCAATTCATTCCTTGCTTTCCATAAATTCCAAAGGACCCAAGGGAAGGTTTTGAAATTACCTAACTCTGAGTTTCTTTTCTTCGTGCACGCAACTAGATAATGCAAGTTCAAGAACGTAGAGTTAGGTGAGAAACCACCTCTCGGTGGCGGTATTTGAGCTAACTTCCAAGCCTCAACAGCAGCAGGGCAAGTAAAGAGGAGATGACAAATGGTTTCAGCTCCCTGGCCACAAGTTTTACAGGTCGTATCAGAGCATAAGTTCCTCGAACTTAACCTCTCCTTAACTGCAATAGCTCCCGATAGCACTCTCCACAAGAAATGACGGATTTTAGGCATAGTCTTGAGCTTCCATAGATTCTTCCACAATTTTTGGTCTACAGGAGGGAGAGATCTATGTGTGGGGTCGTTTTGATCATGGATCACAGATAGTAATTTATAGGCACTCTGAGTTGTATAGACCAAGTGATTTGTGAGACCCCAAACATCAGCATCAGGTCTGCTCAGAGATGGTTTAATCCTAAGGACGCGCTCTGCATCTTCTGGTGTAAAGGAATCTCTCACTTTTTCCGTATCCCACAGCTCTGTATTAGGCATGAGGAGATCACAAACCTTTAACGTAAGATCCACGAGACTATCTTGCCTGTACATAGGAGGACGTGCACTAGTGTCTAATAACCAGTTTGTTGACCAGACATTCGAATCCTTTCCATCTCCTATTCTTCTGACCAATCCCAAGTTCAAAGCTTCCCTTCCATGGAGAATGCTCCTCCAAGCATATGATGGACGAGTGCCAATACAAGCCTCTTGGAAGGATCCATTTTTGAAGTAGCGGCTCTTAAGAACTCGAGACACAAGGGAGTTTGGGTTTGTATGAATCCTCCATGCTTGCTTTCCAAGCAATGCTTGATTAAAACGCTCAATATCATGAAACCCCAAGCCTCCATTCTCTTTGCTTTGACAGAGCTTCTCCCAAGCTACCCATGGCAGTTTACGTCTTGTGCTTCCATCCCCCCCACCAAAAATCTCTTAAAGCCGAAGTAAGCTTAGCACACAGATCTTTAGGAAGCTTGAAAACTGACATCGCATAGACAGGTAGAGCCAATCCAACAGATTTAATAAGAATTTCCTTACCCCCTGGCGACAGTGATTTCGCAAACCACCCATGGATTCTGTTCTGCAGTTTTTTTCTGATAAATTCAAGATATTCTTTTTGGAACCTTTAAAAACCTCAGGTAGGCCAAGATAGGTACCCTCACCTCCTTATTTATCGATTGAAAGTATTCTTTTGATATCAGCTTTGATACCTTCCTCAACTTTATCACCAAAGATTATCGATGATTTAGAAGGATTAATCTACTGACCAGACGCCGCACCATAGAGCTTAAGACAGCGGAGCACTTCCACACTCTCCATCAGGCTAGCTTGGCATAACAGTAGGCTATCATCAGCAAACAACAAGTGATGAACTGAGGGACCACCTGCTGCAAGCTTAATGCCATGGAGACGCCCTTTACTCTCAGCGTTATTCAACACACTCACAAGTGCTTCTGCGCACATGATGAACAAGAATGGGGGACATTGGATCGCCTTGACGAATCCCACGTTCAGGCCTGATGAAGCCATGTTCCCGACCGTTGAGGAAGATAGTATACGACACTGTACTCACACATGCCATTACCCAGCAAACCCACTTCCTCGCAAATCCCATCTTCTCCATTAGTGTCTCTAAAAAGTTCCACTCAACACGATCATAAGCTTTTGACATATCAGTTTTGATAGCCATGAACTTCTTATTTACCGAGTCGTTGGTGCGCAGACCATGAACCATCTCATGAGCAACAATAATGTTGTCCAAAATAAGCCTATCCGAGACGAACGCTCCTTGCGTATCAGAGATTATCACCGGCATTATTGGTTTCATACGCTCAGACAGTAGTTTGGATATAATCTTGTACTGAACAGAACACAAACTTATTGGCCTTAGATCCTTCATAGTGTCTGGTTTAGACACTTTAGGCAACAAACAAAGTTGTGTATGGTTCCACCCAGCAGGGAGTGAAGACGTGCGGAAAAAACTCTGGATTTCCTCAACAATATGATTACCGATAATATGCCAATATTGTTGGTAGAAAATTCCAGTGATCCCGTCATCTCCAGGAGCACTGCTTCCCTTGATCGAGAAGGCTGCTTTTCTTATCTCCTCTGCGTTAAACTCCTTAGTCAGCATATCGTTCATTTCAGTGGACACCTTACCATGGAAACCTTCGAACAACGACTCAAGGTCCATCGGGTTTGAGCTCATGAATAAGTCCCGGAAGTACTCAACAGCGATATCACCTTTAGCTCCTTCTGAGAAAAATTATGTTCCCTGGCCATCTTTGAGCATCAAGATATTATTTCTGAATTTCCTCCCCTTCACAACATTATGAAAATAAGCTGTATTCATATCCCCTTCTCTCAGCCATTGTTCCCTGCTCCTCTGTCTCCAGTATTTCTCTTCATCCCGATGAGCTTCAGCAAATGTTTAGGTGACGAGGGAATTATATACAAGCTAGGAAGTATGATGTTCTCTAAGTTCGCTTTGAAGTTGGGCTAATAAATGTGTTATTCAATCATTTTGAGTAAGTCCGCACTGTGTATATCAAAAAATGGCCAAATAGATATTCTTCTCTTTTGGCATACCTCCATTTCTATATTTAGTGCCTACGACATCACTTTCCCAAACATATTCTCTCCTATATTGTCCTCTAAACACCATCTAAGTCTACCACATGTTCATAAACGACCCAAGAGAAATATACCACAAAATCTACTGATAGTTGGGATATTGTGATTTTGGGAGACTCACTCCAAAATTCACAATTCATAGTATAAATATGTATTCGGAAAAGCGATATATTACTTTCATGTAGATATATAACCATGTAATGCCTTAAGGTTATTTTTTTCATAACGAAACATAGACCAAAAGTTTTTACAGTTTTTGATGATCTTAAAGCTGTACAAATTTTTGATGAAAAAAAAAAATAAAAGGCAATGTAAAAGTTAAAAGAGTTTACATATATAAAAAAGAAAAGAGTGTGAGCTTGATCTATATATTTGTAGGTGTAAAAATTTCCGTACGGATTCACTTACAAAAGAGCTTAAAACCACAAACGTAGTACTTTTCCTGTAAACTAGATATGTTAGTGACGTCGTAGATAAAGCGTTCTTCCAAATGAAATCACAAAAGGAAGGGAAAGGAAAAGACTCACGGCGTTCAATCTTACAACTCAAAACGGTACACAGTTTCCATCAACAATACATAAATTTATTTAGCATAAACATAAGAAAATGAACAAATAAAAGAGAAACAAATCATGAGATCTTTTTCATCCAGAATCTTTCAAGAGATTGATTCCTAGCAGGCGATGAACAACTTTCCAATTAAAACCAAATAATATATGAGAAATTATCTCTCTGTGTGTATATATAAAGTGGAAGCAAATCTTCATTGCCTATTAGCCTGCCACGATACACACACACAACATAACAACTATTATTATTATATCTTCAAGAGGTTAGAAAAAAAAAGATAGAAAGAAAGAAACCTTTTTAAGGAACTTCTCATGGATCTTCAACGCTTCTTTACACGCTTTTTTGGCATCAAGATTACCCGCGATGTCTCCCAGTATCTGAACAACGTCGTCTAGGCCCTTAGCTTCCTTCAAGAGACGTTTGTTCTTTGTCTGAAGAACACTCGCGACCACGAAAACAGCAATCGTATTGCTATGTCGCTCGTTGCTCCCGCTGTTCACGTATTTCCTCTCGAACTTGCCGTAACGTTTTAGTAACTTGGGGTCGTCTGCTGCGTTGTTGCTGTTTCTGTTTTCCAGTTCCTCGTACGTTGCAAACATGTTTGGGTTATACTCCATTGCCCACATCAGCTGTAACCATAAAAAAAATTCACAAATTATTATATTATCAGAAACCAACAAAATGGATAAGTTAGAGAAAAAAGAAGTGTTGTTGTTACCTCCCAAAGGTACAAAGCGTCGAGGAAGGAGAATTCTCTCCTGAAAAGTACCATCAACATCCTTATAGCAAACAGATACTCCCCACCATCCAGATCCTCTGTTACGTGCACAGAGTTTTAGCTTACCAAGCCAGAAGAAAAAGTGGGACCAACACTCTTTTTAACTCTTTACCTAGATGTTGATGGAGGCGAGGATCAACCGTTTTAATCACCTGTGAGAGCACACCCAGCTGCGACTGGACACCCATTGATGTTGCTGTTGCCCTGAAATTCTCTCTCTGATAAATTCAAGAAAATCAATCAAACAGTGAATACAATCAAATGACAAGTCATGTGCCTGGCTAGAGATTATTACCAGTCTTCTCATTACACGCTCAAAGCACCAGAAAGCATCGGCTTCATCCTCAAAGAGGATGATCATTGGGGAACATATGTCATTCATTCCTACATAGAGTAACAAAGTAGTTAATAGTTATTTATTTACACAATGTTAAATAGTAAACAGAAAGTAGACTAACCCTGAACATAACCGATATCAAGATTCAACCAAGTATATATGGCAAGAACATCCCATAGTTTTGATTGATTGATATCATTCTCATAAAAGGAAAGATACCGATCTGTTCTAGCAACGTCAAGGCCTACAAAACAACATTAGATCAATGCAAAGAGAACATCTAAACACACTACTGATGATTAAAAGCTATATATGCAATGGCAAAATACCGATCTGATGCAGTGAGAGCATCCACTGGAGCACTCTTTCGTCAGTGACAGCTTCTTTCGCTATCCATCCTTGATTTTCAACAGAAGAGTCTTCAATGGGTTGCCCATTCTCCGAAACGACAGCCATTGTGATGTACTTGCCGCTACCAACGACAGGAACCATGTTCTTACATTCTTCTTTCCATGAACCGTACTGCTCCCTAAACGCCCATATCAAAAAAGAAAAGTTAGCCTCATCATGAGGTGTGAATGGGAATCTACATATAATATAAAACTAGTTGAGTAGAGAGTTGGCTTATGATGACGAGTCCACCTTCTAAGATCCCTTAGCTTGGTCCTTTCATCAAAAGTGCTGTCAGGATCGTAGCATCCAGACAAAAACTCCCAAACAGCGCCTTTGATGGAGGGATGTATACCCTAATAGGGGAGGAGGAAGTGAGTGAGAAACAACAACAACAGCTACAACAAGGGGTATAGTATAATATTAGAGAAGAAGAAGAAGAAGACAGACTCCACGCTGAATACGTCTGAGAACTTTTTCCATATCCAAATGGCCATCTTCAGTAAAGGCAGCGTGCCATCTTCTAGCACTCAGAGTCTTTCCAGCCTGTGTGAGAGAGAGAGAGAGAGATGGATCATTCATACTAGTCTAATTCATACATAGCATAGCTAGCTATTAAGACCAAAATATATATTAAAAAAAAGAAGACAAGTATACCCTTGATTTGAAGCGGGTCCTGGGAACATCAGATAGACATTCAGGTCTAACTGGATAGAAACCTTGCAAATCTTCTCCTCCGGATTTCCACATAAATGGGCAGCAAAACATCCAAATCCCAAATATAATCCTCTCCTCTATTCTATTCTAACCACCTATTCAATCAGACCATTAGAAAAAACCAACAGAATTGACGAAAAACTTTCACAATTATATGAAACCACAAAACAATATATATATATATATATATATATATATGATTCTGCTTACAATGAATCAATATAACAATATCTTCAAATCCGAACGAACATCATTTTCAGCGAATCCAGAATCCGAATACACGCAACGCAAACAAATTTTAAAGAAAAAAACGTACTCAAATTATGCAGATTGAGATCCTAAAGAGCCGGACTCTCTTCAGACACATGTCTCCTCCGTCTTCTTCTTCTTCCCCTGCATTTTCTGATTTCCGGTTCTGTTTTTAGATTTTAACCGATCGATTTATATTCTGGTTTAGAAATTATCACCAGTGGCACCAACGTGCAATAACTGGGCTCTTCATGGCCAGTTCGTATTGGGCTTAACTGGTTTTATCTAAAGCCCATTTGTCTTATATACATTCTTCCACCCTTCCTTCTTTTTCTGTAAAACCCTAATCGTACTCTCGGCACAGGGATTCATCGAGATCAAAGGTCGACCATGTATCTTCAGTGCTATATCAACGAGAATGGTGACAAGGTTTACACCACTAAGGTAAGCCTTTCACATATTCTCTTCTCTTTTTGGGGTAATATGCTTCTTTGTTTTCTTAGAGATTGCCCTAATTTATATAGCTGGTTAGTAATAATGGTTCTGAGGGGGAAATTACTTATTTCTTTTTAAGTTAAATTTTTACTACTGGTAGTTCTGTGTCCAATGGCCTTAAGTTTCGAAACATGTATATTTGGTTTGATTATTAGTAAATAAAAGAGTTGTCAAGACATATAAGCTCTGGGTTTTGTTTACTTGATCTTTAATTAGCCGATGGAAATTCATTCAGACATATCTGAGCTTTGTTTTTGCCAGTTTGAACTTAACTTTTAGCATATAAAAGTTCTCTACACACATTGATTGGTCTTGTTTTTGATGTAAACAACCTTAGCATTTTTTTTTTGCTCACTCACTTGTTGGTACAAACTGTGTTATTATTATTAACTAAACATGAATCAAATTCGATTTGTGCAGAAAGAATCACCGCTCGGGTCAGCCACTGAATCTGCACATCCAGGTGAGTCTATGCTTCCCTTACAGATCCGCAACCCGTTTGTGTTCTTATAAGATATCTAAAACCAGTTTGGTTGTTTTGCTAATTGCAGCCCGGTTCTCCCCTGATGATAAATATTCAAAGGAGAGAGTTTTGTTGAAGAAGCGTTTTGGTCTCCTACCGATTCAGGGCGCACCTGTCAAGTACTGAAAGGGCTTAGCTTCTCTTGTTTTTTTCCTTTTTTTTTATCTTATTCTATGACTTGCTATGTTGTCTCTTAACGAAACCAACTTTGTACCTCTCCAAATAGTAAGGGAGTTTAAGAGCAGTTTGTTAAATTTATTTATTTTCAAATATTATCAAATTTGATTAAAAATATAACCAAAGCTAACTGATCATCAAACGAAACCAAGGTAAAGTAATTACTACTAGTTGTCAAGTCTGCTTATGAGTTGCGTGCAGCAGCGATCATCTCTGCTTTCATTCTGTTGATGAACTCTTGTGCTCTCTCGTCTATTCCCTTCTCTGGTAGTACCATTTCTTTCTCCGGTTTCCACTGTTTTGCGGGAATCCAGATTGTTTCTCTGAAGCGCTTATGGACGTATACAACATATTTGCGTTTCTTCTTGAACAAGCAACCTCTCTTTAGCCGGATAAGGAGTAAAACACTCGAGTCTCTGCCTCCAAGATTCTTCCCTGAACAGCGTTTGGCTGAAGCTGATGCACCGTACCGGGTTTGGAGTTTGGTTTTGGATCTCTTGAGCTTGTGGAATTTGTTGGCTATGCTCTTCCAAACTCTTTTGACTGGGAAAAGCTTAGTTCTCAAGCAAGACATGACTGCAAGACGGTACTTGAGAATTCAGAAGAAGCTCAAAAACTCATGAATGTGTAAAATTATAAGGGAGATAAGAGAGGAGGTTATATACAAAGGCTGTGTTTGAGCTTAGTTCGGACGCGAGGAAGACAAAAAGGTACCCAAGAATATTCCATTTGCTGCTTAATCTCTACGCCCTTCTCAAAACTTATCTCAAGATACAACACTCCTGGTTTAAACTTGACAACATTTGCTGCTTAATGTTATATAATACACATTTGTAACATTGTCTTTGTTCTTCATCTAGCTTTGAGAGGGTACTACCATTTTGGTTACATGAAAATTATATAAAACTAGGAAGCGTATCATAATAAGTCACAAATAACTGATTAAAATAGTCTTTCTCTACTAGTTTTCGTAAATAAAGACTATTGATTTCAATTCATTACAAATTGTAAAATATTTGTTAGGACTGACAAAATCTAAGAACCTTCTTTAGCCAAATATTTGTTAAACATGGGAACCATTTCTTCTTGATTAAATAATACTCTAAATGGTAAATTGCAGAGATATAAAGATGGCTTGGCTTAGCTTTAAGGTAATTTTTCTTAAAAAATTAAAATCTAAGATTTTAAATGAGAGCTTGAGTAGCACCAAGTTTTTGTACATCCCTGAGCCTCCAAATAGGATACATAGATTCTTCTCCTGCCTCCACTTGTTGCATTGCCCACTTGTAGTACACCGAGTGTATCGTGTCCTACATCCAAATAAACACCCCCACACATTCTGGTTTATATATGTTTTCTTCTCGTTTTGATTTCTAAATATATTGGTTCCATAGTCTTTATTTACCTGGCCTCCTTTGATTTTGCCATTCTTGTCACGAACACAAAAGATTTCTTGCGTTTGGAACTGTCATCAAATATGATTGATGATACAATCCATCATAATGCAAAACCTCATTAAAGAATAATGGAAATATCACTTACCCTAACGATGATTATGGGGGTCGTTCCCATCATCTTCGTCTCTTCAACCTCTACGTCCGATATATGCAGAATCTGAACCACGCACAAACAAAAATGAAGCCATGGCTTTCTCGTGGGTGTGTGAACTGTGAACCAAAGTTTAACAAAACAAGATTTTACCTTGTGATCGAAAAATAGATCATGGCCTTTAAAAGCTGCCCGCTCTGCCGTGCTCTTTTCAATCACTTCCGTGCTGCAATACTTGTTCAACGCCTCAGCATCTCCCTGTCGTTTCATTGATGGGGAAAAATTCATTAGAGGAAAAACAATATCGAAGAAGATGATGATCCATTTAAAAAAAAAAAAACAGAGATCCTCCACCTTGCTATATGCACTCAGTACTGGTCTGATGACTTCACGAACTTCTACAGCAAAGTCCGGTAACGAGAACAATCTGACCATGTAACAGATATTAATATAATTATACTGGGAAAATTATCAAACCAACTAATCAGAGCCTCTACAACTTACGGATCTCGGCGGCGTATCTCTGCGTAAGTTGATCCACAATCTGTCTCGTCAAACAGTGACTCATTTAAGCTGCCAAACACACACACACACATATATATAAGTTGCTGTAAGTATGTTCATTGTTAAAGGAAGTGTTAATAAAAGAGAGAAAATAGAGCATACTCCTGAATTTTGTGAACAATGGGGTTGTCACTGGTCTCCCATCTTTCCACAACATCTTCTGCAATCTACAAAAGCATACAAGTACCATCAAAGACATTATTGCAAAGATATTAAAAAATCTTTGAATGAAATAAAGAGTAAACAAAGAGAAACATCGTCCAGTTACCTCTTGGCTCTTGTTGACAACAGGCTCAGTCATCCCACGTAGACTTTTAAAAGCAGGATGAGCTTGCATCTAAAACCAAAATTCAAATTTAACAAGTTAAGAAGAGCCTTAACAAAGAAGCATGGCACGAGACAAAAGAGGGTCGGGTCCGCTTTACCTGTTCTCTTAACGATTCCCACTTTGTTTGCAACTTGGACTGTTTCGTTGGAGTAACAACCAGATCAGTTCTTGTACTTCTCACACCTGTAAATGGCGGGGGAGGTGTGTATTCAAGGTGCTTTTTTATAGACTTTCCTCCTCGCAATTCATCCTTCACAATGTCAATGCCCTTCCTCGCTATTTCAAGGGGAGAAGACATGCTTGACTTGATCTGTTCAAATAATGTATGTTGAACTCCCTCAGTAGCTCCTGATTGCTTCTGGTGGTTTTCCTCTTTAGAGGTTCCTACGCCTAATAACTCCTCCGTACCGAGCTTGAATGACTCCTTGACCTGACCACACAAAAAAAGTCCATAAACCGAACCCAAAAAAAATATATTGCAAAAACAAAAGAGCGGGCTTCTGGTAAAAGAACCTCCTCTGCGGCCGCGGAGAACTTGTCTTTCACACTTGAAGATACCTGCACCGACAAAGCTATTGTGTAAGAAATAGCCTTTTACAATGTACAAGCCATACTTATACATAGAGAGGTACAGCAAATGATTATTAATATACACAACCTCCAGCTGAGTAACTCTTTGCAAATTATTTGTTTTTATTTAATTTATGGATAATGCCTTTATGAAAAAAAATGGAACTATCTAGTACCATTTTGGCGATAGATTCAGCCTCAGACCAGACACTATCAACTTGCTTGTAGAGCTGCTCAGCCGTTTCTTTTGTTCTGCATTTTTTTTTTATTATTTCACTCATCAGCTTCTTCCTGTGAAAATAGAATATAAGGTGCTGTGCAAGTGCAAATTACCTAACTTTGAGTTCCTCTTTGACACCATTAAGCTCCTTCACTGTTCTTTGAAATTCAGGATTGCTGCAACAACAAAAAAAAAACAAAATTTGGAACTAACTATCATATTAAAATTACCATAAAAGAAAAAACATAAATAACAAAGTGTCGAATGAATATACCTTTGAGCTTCCCCTCTAATTTTACTGGACAAGTCGGTGAAAACACTGAACTGGCGACGAGACCCATTGGCTGGCAGAAACCCTAGCCTCCCACCCACCACTCTCTACAAGAAATTACCAAAATCAAATCAGCCCCATCGTATAATCAAGTACAAAGAGAAATCGAAGTAATGGCACGGACCCGTTGACGTGCCAATTGGAAGAAGAGAGACTGCTTTCCGATGAATAAATCCCGAATCAGCTTTCTACTCGCCATTCCGAAGCTACCTACTACAAGCAGCCCTCTGCGAGAATGAATTTAACTTTTTTTTAAGAGAACGTAATCTGTTCTGGTTATTATTATTGCTTGGACGAAACGGAAAAGTTATATTTTTGTTTTTTTTTTGCGTGAGAAACAAACCAGAAGAAAGAATTGTTGCCTTAATTAGTTAAAGCCCTGAGAGGTGCATTTGGTCGGTAAACCTTTCCTGGGGTTTCTCATTCAGGAACGGTTTCATTTTAGAAATTTAACATTTTACCAAATAAAGAAAACGACTTCGTTTTGGACACATGTTTGGTAACACCAATAGCTATATTCCCTCCGCTGATAACAAGGCCGAGGTAAATGGAAGTCCAGAAATATAATATAGCACAAGTGTTGTTTCCAAACAAAATATACAAAGCTCGTCTCTTTAATCCATTGGGTCGCTAGTCTCATGTTTATTGGTTTATTCCGGTTAAATACGATTTAGTCCGGTTTGATACGATTTAGTCCGGTTTAATACGATTTAATTCGGTTTAATCCATTGGTTTCGTTAAAAAATCATTAATGTATGTTTTTTTGGTGTCTCTTTTAAGATTGTTTCTTTCCAAATGGGGACAGTTGGGATATGATCGGCGAATGTTAAACCGTAGATAAACCCTAGCTCACCGGCCGCCGAAGAAAACATGAATCATCTTCTTCTTCGACTTCTCCGTCCAAAGCCAAATTACATTCCGAGGAGCTTCTCAACAAGGACCGCAGTACCCAACGACACTCTGCAGCGTCGAGTGGCGAGGGCCGGTGATCCCTCGGCTTCGATTGTCAGAGTCTTGGAAGGATGGCTTGATGAGGGTAATCTCGTCAAGACTAAGGAGCTCCACTCCATCGTCAAGATGCTCCGCAAGTTCAGCCGCTTCTCCCACGCCCTCCAGGTCCCCTCCAATTCTTCTGTTTCTTTTTTTTTTTAAGAAAAAAGAAAAATTAATCTTTTTTTTTTTATTTTGTGTTCTTTGTTAGATATCAGATTGGATGAGTGAGCATAGAGTTCACGATATCTCCGACGGAGATATAGCCATTCGCCTTGATTTGATCGCCAAAGTCAACGGCCTCAGAGAAGCTGAAACGTTTTTCGAAAAGATTCCTATCGAGAGGAGAAGAAACTACCATCTCTACGGTTCCCTCCTCAACTGCTACGCAAGCAAGAAGATCTTGCACAAAGCCGAACAACTCTTCCACCAGATGAGAGACCTCGGCTTCCTCATAGGCTGCCTCCCTTACAACGTCATGCTCAACCTCTACATCAGGTGCGGCGAATACCCCAAGCTCGAGAACCTTCTCCAAGAAATGGAAGAAAGGAACGTCGAGCGGGATATCTTCACCGTCAACACGCGCCTCCACGCGTACTCTCTTGTGTCTGACGTCGAGGGGATGGAGAAGTTTCTTGCGAGCTGCGAGTCTGACCCGGAGCTCGAGCTCGACTGGCGCACTTACGCTGACGCTGCAAACGCCTACATTAAAGGCGGTTCGAGGGAAAAAGGTCTAGAGATGCTGCGTAGATCGGAGGAGCTGGTGAATCCGCAGAAGAGAAAGCATGCATACGAGGTTCTCATGTCGTTCTACGGCGCGGCTGGGGAGAAGCAAGAGGTCTACCGTCTCTGGGGTTTGTACAAGGAGGAGCTCGACGGGTTCTACAACGCTGGATACATGAGCGTGATCAGCGCGCTGTTTAAGGTGGGAGATATCGAGGGTGTTGAGAGGATTATGGAAGAGTGGGAATCCGGACACGCTTTGTTCGATGTCCGGATCCCGCATTTGTTGATAACGGGTTATTGCAAGAAGGGGATGATGGAGAAGGCGGAGGGAGTGGCGAAGATGGTGCCCGGGGAGGCGAGCACGTGGGAGAGGTTGGCTCTAGGTTACAGGATGGCGGGGGAGATGGAGAAGGCGGTGGAGAGATGGAAGAAGGCGATAGAGGTGAGCCAGCGAGGGTGGAGGCCGCACAAGGTTGTGATGATGAGTTGTGTGGATTATGTGGAGGGTCAAAGAGACATGGAGGGTTTGAGGAAGATTCTGAGGCTGCTAAGCGAGCGAGGACACGTTTCCTGTGATCAATTACTCTACGATGTGAAGGAAGCTGGGGGACTTGGTTGGAAGATAGTCGATGCAATGGGATCAAGTCAGGTTCAAGATTAAGGAAACATTTTGGGTACTTAATTTCCTTATATTATTATGATTATTTTTTGGGAGTAAGAACGGGTTAACAAAATTCGAAAGGCTTAATAGATTGATAATGTGAATCAACAATATAACAAACAAAGAGTTGCGTATAAATTTGCGGATTTATTGCAAATCCACACTGCAGTTTGATTATTCGAGTCAAAAATGCTAACGTACATACGGCTGGAATATCAAATGGTCTAATAAGCGTACAAAGTTGAGATTAACACCACATCATCATCCAAAATCATATGCAAGAATATGTCCTGACAAAACTTGTCTTGTGGAGGAAGACCACTTCAAGCCGAATCAATATATATCGACCTCTAAGTAGTGTGACAAGACTAGGTGATGAGCTCGACACTGCAAAATACCAAAGTCGATCATGTTTGCAGATACAGAGGGACAAGAACAAACATAATAAGCTTTGAACAGGCAAAGATATGATACATCATCATCACCACCCTCTTCCAATAACAAACCAGAAGCACAAATATGATCTCCCTTTTAAAAATTAAAAACTAGGCGGCCTCAGAATAAATATTGAAACGATTTCATTGCTTTCTTAGACAGTGTAGGCAAATTTTGAATCTTCATAGGCCTGAATTATTTGAGAAATAACGTAGTAGCTAGTTGTAAAGTAAAAGGATGAATGAGCCTCAGAGAGAATAATATTCAAGTTTCCATTTCAGTGGGTAAAATCAAACAATGTAGGCAAACTTTTCAATCATCACCGGCCCCAATCTTCTAAAAACAAAAGATTGATTTAAATACGTACATACAATAAAAGTTTGCCAAGCATAAATGTACGAGAAACAAGGCAATCTTCTTCATACAATATGTTTGCCATGTACAATTCGATCAACAAATAAAAGTAGATCATCCGCAGTGAAATTAAATTTTTCACTGCCTTCATTGCTCAGAAAAGTTATGTCTGCTGATTTTTATGTCTTTTTGGATCATTTTCTTTTTTGGCCTCAAGGAGTCAAAAAATTCTAAAATCCACAAGAAATAAAATATAATTTTCTCTTTTAATAAATTTAAGTAAAAAATTACAATATCCACTAAACCAATTTTAAGTATTTACAGATTCAACCAGCCATAATCCAAACCTATATACCCAAAAACCCAGTCGAAAAAATACATTTAACTTATCATAAATGTTCAAAATTAATTTTGTTAGTTGTACTTGTACCAATTGTACTAATTATATTAAACTTAAAAGTTATACTATTTGTACTAGTTATACTAAAACTACAAGTTCTACTAGTTATATTGATATCACTCAAATTACCCTAAAGAGTGAATTACTCTCATCAAAAGATGTTCAATTGTATTACTTAGGAATCGAATCCACAGAGACTCTAGGATTACACAACAGATTGTTTAGTTTTCGAAGTAAAGCTAGACTGAAAGGGTTTAAAACAGTAAATTAAATGGTAAGCAAGTTATTGCTTGGTTGATTACTTGAGTTTGTTTTAAAGGTTTAAAGGGTAGTTAGATTTAAGTGTTTCTTAGGTTTAACATGTATCTAGGGTATTAAGGTTTTTAGTGTTCATAATTCTGAACTCAAACTAAAGGGGTTGTCTTCAACTAGATCTGGGGTCAAGTACTATCATACGATAACCGCAAGAAAGTATCGATCGATACTCGAGTAAAGATATCGACCTTTTGCTATATCGGTCGATCAGGTAAATACCTTATCGGTCGATATAGTTTCTAGTGAATCTTAAGGGCGAGTTTGATTTGGTTCTCTAGTCCTTGCTAAGCTGAAACTCTCGTTAAGCTTAATAGAAATATATTTAACTAGTTTGGGTTTAGGTATTTGTCAAGTTCTCACTTGTACAAATTAATCCTAGGATCTATGTTAAAGGTGATCAATCTTTAGCATAGCAATAAGAACAACTAAAAGAAGAATTATATTTTAAACACCCTAACAAATAAACTGATTCAATACATTAGTTAACCTTGGTGAGAAACATAAATCTAACAGTGAGACTACTCAAACATATTCATGAGAGACAAAATCATGATGGTTTGAATAATACTTTTAAATATAAATAATATGAGAAACAGTAAATAAGTAAAACAAAGAGAGTTCAAGATCTTCTCTGTGATTGCAGTTCAGATATCTCTCTCTACTCCTAAGCTCTATCAATGATATGACAAGATGCTTCTCTCAAATCTTAGGTCTTCCAAAAGGTCTCTAGGCAAGTCTGCCTCTAAACTAGTACAAAACTCTATTATTATAGCCTAACAGGCGGCCAGAGACTTAAGGTGTAATTAACAAAAAACATTAGAAACAATTAGGGCTTCTAATTTGTAATTAATGACTCGGAAGACTTCAGTATCGATCGATGTGGAAATGCTTCAATCGATCGATCTTGGTTAACTTCTATCGGTGGATATCCTCAACGTATATCGGTCGATGGCATAAAGTGTCACTTTGCTAATATCTTCATAAAGTCTCCATTTTAGCTCCATTTTAGCTATTTTACACCAATGAGTACTTGAACCTGAAAAAGCTCAAGAAAGGCACTAAAAGTATCCTTTTGTTTCCAAAAACATATATAAGTCATGGTTAAAAGTGGGTAAAATCCATGACATATCATATATTAAACATAAAAATTATATTATCCACTAAATTCTTCTATTCATTATGTATTTTCTCATAAACAACCTGATGATATCTTTACTAATAAAGTAGAGTTTTTTCTCTCTTTTGGGGGAATAATGACACTTGTTATGCTATCATTTGTTGAAGAGATTTTTAAATTGGGCTTTCAGAAATTGAGTCTCATGAGTTAACAAAACCACAATTAGATATCCTAAGTTTATTAATTTACTTGGCCCAACTCCATCCATAGACACATGTCATTCTCCTTCTTTGCTGATCTATTATCCTGTAACGTTTTCTTTCTCATTCAATCCTAATCATAAAGCATCGCCATCAAGTCCCTCCCTTATCTCTCCCTCAACGTCGACCATAAATATCCTTTCCCAACCTCCATGGAAAATCAATAAATTGTTATACTCCTTCTGTTTTATAATAAGTGTCATTCTATCTGTTTTTTCTTGTTCAACAAAAAGTGTCACTTTGCAATTCCAGTGCAAATTATATTTACTTTCATCTGAAAATTAATTGCAAACTTCATTGATTTTATAAATAATTTTATTTATCTTAAATACTAATGGTCAAAGAAGTATAGTTAGTAACAATTTACATATATTTCAACAACTTTCTTAATCTGTGTGAAAAGTGTAGGAGTGATACTTATACGAAAACGGAGGGAGTACTATAAATACAAATGAAGATTGTTCCTAATCTTCCACGAATGTAAACAACAGAGGATGGATGGTTTTCTCAGAGAAATTTGTAAGTAAGCTTCTGAGTAGACCCAAATCACGATTTAATATTTTTTTGGTTTTGTTTTGAATCTCACTTTTAGTTACTGGAATACCTTTGCACGTTACGTTTTCAATGAGCTAAGTGAGGATTTTGTAAAATTTTTTTTGAGAGATGATTAATTCTTATATGTATCTCTTCGAAAGTGATCTGATTATTGAATTACAATTTGAATTATTAGGCTTTTCACAATCCTGGAATGCACTTGTCAAGATGGCATGGGTGTTGAAGGTGAAATTATGTTATCCAAACGGTAAGAGCTGTGGCATTCAAATCATTTCATTGTAAATGGCTTGATGTGTCGCGACATTTTACTCATGTGTTCTTTTATTTTTCTATTGTTTTTAATTTTTGAGCATGGTACAAACCAACAGATAAAAAACTCGATGACAAGTTATTGACCATGTTTTGACTCTCTCTCTCTCTCTCTCTCTCTCTCTCTCTCTCTCTCTCTCTCTCTCTCTCTCTCTACAAATGTATGGCTGCCGGGTTATCCAGAAGGTACTTAATACAAAAACATTGTTTCAAGTTCAATTATTATATAGGCTTTTGACTGTTATTTATGTGTCCCTATCGTGGTTAATTTGGTGCAGCATGCTCTAATGGTGCAAGAGGTTGATGATTAGTCTTTAAATGTGTTCATGATCAGAGGTGTACAAAGCATCTTCCCCAGGATTGTGCACAGTTATTCTTTCCTCATTTTAAGAAAAAGTCTTGGCTTTTTCAACACACCCTTATGGATGCCGTGTGATCAAGGTTCATGTTTGATATATACATAATTATGGTTTATTTGTGATATAATCAAATTTTCAGTTTCTTATCTCTGCTATCTACAGAACCTAAATGTACTTCACTGGAATCAAAACAGATGGTAGTGGAGCAAATTGATGACATAGAGATGCATTCAGTTTGCATTCTAGCTCAAGATAGTACGGAAGTTATGTTATTCAGGTAAGTTTTTGAATGCTTGATTTACATTAATTGGTGCATGAAAATAGACACCATGATAATGACTGACCTTGCTTCCGGCTGTAGCATATCATTCAACGAACTGTCATAAATTATCAATAAACTTTCTGAACAGATTATGACGAGGAGTCAACAGAAGTTAGCTTCGAATGTTGTTGGAAAGTGATTAACATTGAGGGGTCTAGAGGAACGTCAGATCCTAGGGAGTGAAATGCCTGGCAAATCTAATGGAAATGAGGCTCTTCAGGTTATGTAACTTCACTAATTCTTTTCTCCCTTTCTGCACTGTTTTAGTGTCTCCTCACTAACGTCGGAACATTTTACACGCAGTGATGAAAGATCAATTTGGGAACTACGTAATGCAAAATGTTCTTGAAAGTCTAGCACTCATTATCTCTCACATCAAAGTCAACTTAAATGTCTTGAAGAGATACACATTGTTACCCGGTTTGAGAAAATTGTCAGCACTGGAGGTGAACATTTCTTCTATCTCTGTATAAAATTCCGTCAAGACAAAGTCACAACTCACAAGTCATTATCATGAATATTTATCATTTGTTTATTTTCAGTAGAGAAAAGAATCAGGCTCTCGTCATCTATTATGGCAAATGGTACTCCGTAGCCGTCTTATTAAGTAAGCCTCAAGTTTATAAGTTAACACCATTAGAGAAAGAGTGAAAGTTTGATGAACAAATACCTATATGTACAGTCTAATTAGAAAAATTAGTAGCTTTTTGCAAACAATTTGTAAATAAACTAGAGGGTTTTAGATTTAACTTGTCGGTATATATATGTATTTACACTGGTTTAAGTTAAAATATTCTGCCTTTTTGGTTGTGTAAAATGTGACAGCCTTGCTATTTTATTATGTAAAGCAATAGTATTTAAGATCTTATTCTACAATCTACACAAAACAATTATGTAAGATATCTTGGGGCTTTCATCTCCAAAACTGCAATATTCATTGCTTTTTAAGCATCACAGTTTTAAATTGAATATTTTTCACCAACCAAGCCAATCAAAGTTTTAAAGATTGAGATATGCGATTTGACGATACATATATTGATAAAATTGGTTGGAAGTAAAATTATAATGTGGGACACCAGTGTTGGAACCAAATAGAAACGAGTTAAAATTATCGAGTGTCCAATATGAAAACTTTAAATTCCATGAAGCAATAGCATCACATTATTAAAATACAACTACATCAACACCGATAGCAAACACATGACATTAATTTCAGTTTATACAACAAACCAAAAAAAAAAGGTACAAAGTTGTTTTTTTGGCATCAGAAAAATTACAAAGTTGAACAGCACAAATATCATATAATCCACGCGTAGCTATAAAATATTTTTGTTTTGATTGACCACTTACAAAATATAAGATCAATTATTACAAAATATAGAAAACATGAAAAACGAATACCCAAAATTATAAAATATTTTATGTGAATTAATACGACTTTCATGCATATATTTAAATTTTACTAACTATATCATTTCTCTAAACCTCATAATCAATGATGTAGGAATTAAACTAAAATAAAATAGTTTATGTTTTGACAAAGTAGTTTATGAAATGATAATAAAATTTTATAAATTCACTAAAACACATTTTAATATTTAAACTATATATTTAAATTATTGTAAAATTCCGGCGTGTAGTGCTGGCAAACCACTAGTATTTGATAAATCATCATCTCTTACATATGAATAGCGTCTACCAAAATGAAAAAAAAAACACAACCAAATAGCAAATAACGACTTGTTTTAATAGTTGTATTAGTTGTAGTAGTTGTACTATCTCTGAAATAAATCGCCTTCATCTTCTTGCACAAGAAACTGAAAAAAAACAACTGAACACAACAATAGTAGACTCTTATGTCATTATAATTGAGGAAGAGAGATAAAATTCAACTAATTTCCCTATATATATCACCTAAGAGTTTAAGGATACAGTTAAAAATGCATTATATAAGCTCACTTTAATTTCAACATATATATTATACTCATTCATTTTTATGAAGAATGTCAACTAATATTTTGTGTACAATTTTTTTTATTTTAAAATTTGTTTTTTCTTTTAGTTAATATATTATTTTACAATACATTATTAATTAATAAGATAAAGCGTAAGATAAAGTTAGAAACTTCATTAAATATCTATATTGAAAAATTTAAAATGACACTTATTTGAAACAAATTTTAGAAACAAAATAATACTTCATAACATAGAAAACATTTATTTTTATTTTTTGTATAATGATGTTAGCATTAAACAATTTATTGTTCACAATTTATATATCGTGCCTACACATTTATGTATAGATATGACTGTAAAGTAATACATCCGACTGAAATTAGGTGATGAGCTTCACGCATGACCTCCTCGATCGCAGCGTGTGTACTTGAAACATCCACGGGTATAATTGTTGGCGGGGATATGGAGAGCTGGAGGATTGCATCCTGGCAGAGGGTTAGGACCCGAGCAAGGATCAATCACACCGTGACCTAAGTAATTCCTACCCTCCAGTGGCACCGTAACAATAAGGAAACAAATTACTAGCAAACATATCGCCCATATGTTCATATTTTAAAAACTTAACGGGATATTATTGTTTATGTTTCTTCTTTCTTGTTCCTTTTGTTTGTTGTGAAAATGGGCAATTGTGGAGCATATATTTATATAAAGCTAAAACGTTTACTGCCTAAGGAAAAACACACTTAAACTTATAACGGTAGAATGAAATTAAAACATTCACTGCCTTCATTGCTCAGAAAAGTTATGTCTGCTGATTTTTATGTTTTGTTGGATCATTTTCCTTTTTTGGCCTCAAGGTGTCAAAAATTCTAAAATGGATCCCCAAGAAATGAAATATAATTTTCTCTTTTAATAAACTTAAGTAAAAAAATACACTATCCACTGAACCAAAATTCTTTAAAGTTATTTACAGATTCAACCAGCCATACTCGGATCCAAGCCCATATAACCAAAAATCCGGTCCAAATACATTTAACTTATCATAAATGTTCAAAATTAATTTTGTTAGTTGTACGTGTACCAATTGTACTAATTATATTATCTTTAAAAGTTATACTACTTGTCCTAGTTATATTAAAAGTACAAGTTGTACTAGTTATATTAAACATACAAAATTGCATTATCCACTAAATTCTTCTATTCATTATGTATTTTCTCATAAACAGCCTGATGATGTATTTGATAAATCATCATCTCTTACATATGAATAGTGTCTACCATTCACTAAGCTATTAATATGTTTATAAACGTATTAGTTGTATATTTACTATTTGGTTATTTTTACCTTAAAAAACAACAATTTTAAGCGATGATATGAAGTAATATATTTATATATTTATAATAAAATCAAATCATTAATTAGTACTATAACATTAGATACAAACAATTTTAAGCGATGATATGACAATTTACAATTTTATCAAGCTATAAAGTATATACATATACTATCATTTTTTTAAAAACAAATATATTAAACTTATGAATTATATATATATAAATATAATGTTATATTGTAAAGTTTGGTATTACTATTTCATCAATAGTTATCATATAATTAATCACATTTAAATTGTATATATGATATATATTAGTTTCATCATTTATATTTTTAATATTTCATGAATGTATGATAAATTTAAAATATGATATTTGTATTATGTTTTATATGATTATTTTGTTTATACGTAAGTACACTCTCAATGGAAAATAATTTTTTTTAAAAAAATGTTGCAATCTATTCTTTAGATATTTTGTTTTCTTATTATCTATATTAGTATATAAATACCTAAAATATGATTTTTAAGTCAAAATCTGTTGCGATCTAATTTATAGATTTCTTCCTTTTTACAGTTATATTTAATATTTAAATATATACTATTATTAAGTAAATTTTTGCAACAGAGCTCACACGTTAAAATTTAGAGCGGCTAATATTGATATTATCCTTAATGAATAAAATATAAAAATAAACTAAAATAAAAAACGAAAAATGATTAGATAATGGATTAAAATTAATAATAGTAAGGATTATCCAAAATTAAAAATATATCTGAAATATAAAGATAATTCAAATATATGTTTTTTTGTTATCTAAAATTTATTTTAATAAAAAGCTAAAAAAACATAAACTATATAAATAAATATTAATTATCTATACTATTATTTACGAAGTAAATTTTCGCAACAGAGCTCCCACGTTAAAAGTTAGAACGGCTAATATTGATACTACCCTTAATGGGTAAAATATAAAAATAAACTAAAATAAAAAACGAATATTAATTAGACAATGGATTAAAATTAATAATAGTAAGGATTATCCAAAATTAAAAGAGAAATTGTCAAAAATACCACAAGTTAAGAACCACTTTTCAAAAACACTCTCAATCAAAATATACAAAAATTTGGATTTAGTTTTTAGTGATTAATGTTTAGAGTTTAGTATTAAAGAGTTTGGATTGGGTTTATATATGTTCTATAAATATTTTGAAAAATTAGTTTAGTGTTATTTTATCACAAATTTAGGGTATTTTTGAAAATAATCATTCATTAGTGGTAAATATGAAAAGTGGTATCAAACTTGTGGTATAACTGAAATTTTGCCAAATTAAAAATATATTTAAAATATAAAGATAATTCAAATATATGTTGTGTTGTTATCTGAATTTTTTTTTAGTAAAAAGCTAAAAAAACATAAACTATATAAATAAATATGTGATCTTTCAAAAAATTTAACGCAATAATGAGTATAAATTTTGATAAATATTTTTTTATATATAAAAATATATAATAGTGTTTGAATCAGTAATGCATGTTTAATTAGTAACTGTAAAAAGATTAGGTCCGCTTGTAAGTAAAAAATCTGCTGCAATCACAACATATTTTCTTTCCTAATATCTATATTTAATATTTAAATAAATTAATTGAATTTGTAAATTTTTTATTTTTTGTATAATGATCTTAGCATTAAGCCATTTATGGTTCACAATTTATGTAATATTGTGCCTTACACACTTATGTATAGATATGATTGTAAAGTAATACATCCGACTGAAATTAGGTGATGAGCTTCATGCATGACCTCCTCGATCGCAGCGTGTGTACTTGAAACATCCACGGGTATAATTGTTGGCGGGGGTATGGAGAGCTGGAGGATTGCATCCTGGCAGAGGGTTAGGACCCGAGCAAGGATCAATCACACCGTGACCTATGTAATTCCTACCTTCCAGTGGCACCGTAACAACAAGGGAACAAATTAATAGCAAGCATATCGTCCATATGTTCATATTTAAAAACTTAACGGAATATTATTGTTTATGTTTTTTCTTTCTTGTTCCTTTTGTTTGTGGTGAAAATGGGCAATTGTGGAGCATATATTTATATGAAGCTTGTTAGAAGAGCATGCTTACATATTGTGGTGTCTGATTAGAGGACAGGTGCTTTCTCAGAAGTTCAACATCTCAATAAGCCAAAAAAACATCATGTTTGGAGTGGTCAAAGGTCAAACTTGTGATAGTCATTAATCTGGTAAATAATCCATCAATTTATAGTCAATAATCTGATTTACAGCGGCTGTTTCACATATATTGATAAATATGTGACTTAATGCAATCTAGGATTAGACTGGTGATTAGGCTGGACTTGTAATTAAACAAAACCTTTGATTTAAATAAAATAAAAAAATTACAATTAACTTATTCCGTTGACAAACAAATGTATTAGTTCAATACTATAAATTAGTTAAATCGCTAAGTTATTATTATATGTAAATCAAATCACTAAGTAGTACTATAACATTATATATAAACAATTTTAAGCGATGATTTGACAATTTACAATTTTATCAAACTATAAAGTATACATATATGTTTTATCATTTTAAAAATTATACCAAACTTATGAATTATATATATCAAACTTTACAATATATATATATATATATATATATATATATATATATATATATATCAAACATGAATTATATATTTTATGCCAAATTATTTAAAACAGAATTTTATATTGTAAAGTTTGGTATTATTATTTTAGCAATAGTTATCATACAGTTAATCACATTTAAATTGTATATATGGTATATATTAGTTTCATAATTTATATTTTTAATATTTCATGAATGTAATATATATTTAAAATATGATATTTGTATTATGTTTTATATGATTATTTTGTTTATGTGTAAGTACACTATCTATGAAAAATAAAATATTTTTAAAATGTTGTAAGCTTTTCTTTTATTTTGTCAGCTATCCATCTATGCTAGATCAAGTGGAAATAGATGCGCCAATTTTTCGAGGAGTATCTCTGGATCTGATCTATATAGAAAAAAAAATATATTCTTTGGTTTTTTCTAACATATCCTTCCAGCTATTCTATTTTTAAAATGTTTGAATATATTCTGTAGATATTTTATTTTCTTATTAATATCTTAATATCTATAATATGATTTGTTAGTCAAAATCTGTTGCAATCCAATTAATAGATTTCTTCCTTCTTACAGTTATATTTAATAGTTTGAAATCAAATTTAAATATAACTGTAAGAAGGAAGAAATCTATAAATTAGATTACAGCAGACTTTGATGTGGCTAAGGTTTAAGTTATGTTGTGGTTCTGTGGTCTTTCACTTACAACTATTAAATACTAGGGGCGTGTCCGCGCTTCGCGCGGAATATTGTTCTAGTGTTGTTAATTATGATTTTTTTTGATGATGTAATTATGTGATTGTCTTTATTAATTAAGTGCATGATCCCGTGCTTTAAATATTGTGCTATATAGTAATATGTAATATGTTAATATATTATGTGTTTGGCTTTTCAATAATGTGTTGTTGTGTGTATATTAGTACTTATTAGTAGTGAAGTGAACCTATGATGTAAAACATATTGAAGTCTCTTATGTAAAGCATATTGAATTTCAAAAAAATTTGTTTTATTGATTGAAGATTAACGGTTTTAGCAATAAAAATTGTATTTTATGTTTTTTTAATTATTTGAACATTTAAGATGTTTTGTGCCGTCTCTCCATATTTTGACATTAAACGGTCAAAATCTATGTATTTCGTTCACCATTGTAGTGTGATGTCAATATTCTTATTCTTCCTCACCTTTTTCATGTGAGATTATTTGATCTTTGTTATAGATCGGGTTTATAAGTTCCCAGTTGTGCGGTTGTTTATAACGACATTGTAAGCTGTTCTAGTCAATATTTGCTGCTTCTCCTCTTCCTTAGATTTCAACTGATGTTAGGAACTTGAATCTCCGTGGGTTGGGTCTGAGTTTAGTCGTCTTTGATGTTGTTATTCTGGTTTACTGTCAATATTCCATGCTCGTCTTAGTTTTTCAAGATTTGGATTCTGGTGATCTAACTTGTAAATTTTCTTTCGTAGCTTAAAGAAGGTTCCACGGTTTATCGATTTCATTTTGTCCACCCTTCCTTCTCAGTTTTTTCATCTCGTTACAGCTTTCATCGCTGTCCGCGTCTTTTGTGACTCTCTCTTTCGTTGCTTGCCACTCTAGGTTTGGATAGAGTTTTCCTCCGTGTATGCTTTGTAGGTTTCGAAAGTTGTTTCAGGTCTCAAGCTTGCGCTCTGCTTTGGCGGTAGTTGCTTCCATTTTTTCTCCTTAAGGTTGTTTCTTTTCTTCCCTTGCTTCCTTGTATAAATCTGCGGAGTTTGTTTCCTGGAGTTTTGGTCTCTTCTATCCAGAGCTTTGTGGTTCTTTGTTTGTATGAGCTTTTTGTCTGTGTTTGTTTAATTTGTGAGGTGTTTCTTATTTCTTAGTTGGTAGTTATGCTTATGGTGCGTTAGGAAAGTGTATTCCTTCTTCGTAGCGATTTTGGCTTTCTGTTGATTATTCTTTATGTAACATGTTTTCTACTTTTCTTGTTTTTTTTGTTGGTCTTTCATCGCACTTCTTTGTGTTCGAAAAGTTGTTTTGTTCCAAAGTTTATCTTTCAACCATTTTCTGACTTTTTCTTATTCTGGCTATGACACTCTATGATAAAGCAAGGTAAGTTAGTTTTTTGTTCTTGATTTCCTTTCAATTCTAAGGTTTTATTGAGTTAGTATTACTTCGGCAGTTTACTTTTCTTTGTGATTATGAAGTTTTTATGTTTAAATTATGTGTTGTGATCTAGATTATTTTTTTAGTTTGGTTTATATTAAAATTAAATATATAATTTGTAAATAAATAATTTTAAAATAGTAAAATAATAAAATAGCGAAAGATTATGTTGTTTTTAGTTGTGAATGAATTAAATAGGTAAAATATATTTATATTTTACTTATTTTTAATTCATCGTGTATTTTTGTGACCGATAAAATAGATTATAACACTTCAAATGATGATGATTATTGTGAAAATAATTAAATAGTACATAATTAAAAAATGATGAACCAAATTGCAATAATATAAAAGATGAATGAGCTAAAATGTTAAAAGAAAAAAATAGAGACACATGTCAACAAACCCCTCTTCCACATGTCACATGAAGAGAGAAAAAACTACTTTATATATATAGATAATTGTCAGAAGGAAGAATTCTATAAATTAGATTGCAACGGATAAACCAAACATAGATGTATGTTGTGGCTAATGATTAAGTTTCAAAAGATATCTTTAAGACTTTCATCCAAGTAGCTATTTCAACCCTTTGCGGCTACAATACTTATAAGATGCAAATGAACATTCAAAAACAATATATAATCATAAATGCAATCTAATTGGAATAGTATGAATTAAAATCTACTATATTAAAATAGAAATCACAGCTTTAATTCATGTGTAATTTTTAAAGTTTGGACCATTCTTAGAAAGTTGTTAATGATTTTTTTTATGAATATTTCAACTATTTTGGACTATCCCTTAAAAAGTTTTTACATGATACTTTTTTGCATTTGCATAGTAAAATGTTAACATATTAATTCATCCCATTTTTTATTCCAACAATATATAATGAACCTAAGACATATAGATCATACATCGTTTAACCCATATAAGTACATAGATTAGTAGATATATATGTAACAGAACCTTTTGGGTACAAAGAGTCTCATATTTATCATTCCAATGGTGAGTTGGTTATATACATCAAATCTAATGAGTTCGTCCATATACATTAAACAGAACCGGCCTTGCTTGACCATTGTTCTCTATGGTCGTTAGTGGTCCAGTTTCTCATGTGAACAATGTTGTTGAAACTCAGAAGTGTTAGTGGGAAGCTAATTCACAGTGATTTCAAAAGTTAATAGGATTTAAATTCTATAAATACTCACTGATTCTAACAACATGTCTTTTTCCTATATCTATAAAATCCATAGATTCTTTGAGCTTAAGTGGCGATGATTTTTTGAGATTTAAGGTAACTTTTGTCTACTATTATTTATCTATTTTCCATATAATATATTCAAAAGGTATGTTCAACTGTGTATAAAGAAAATGAACGTCCGAGAGAATTGTTATGTGTTTTTTATTCATCATTCAGAGTTGGCAGAGATACAGGTCTTTGCTTCTCTCTTTTCTCATCTCTCTTTTATGATCTATTTCTCTTTTTTTTTTCATTGTATCATGTATTTAAATGATTTGATTGTTATTTGTGTTGCTTTCAAATATGTTTGGTTTCATTATTAGACAATTAAAAAAACTTTGATGGTTAATTGTTTGTGATGATGTTTTTTTGTGTGTTTTTTTATTACTAACTAGGGGAAGCCCGCCCTTCAGGCGGGGTGCTAGAGGTGGACAAACTTCAGGACGGTTTCCGGTTGGTTGTGTTGTTGGAGTGGAGTAAGTGATTTATACATGACCTTTTGGTACCGTGTGTGATCTGTATAGGAGATTAATGTTTCATATAACTGATATATGCAATACTATTGAATTTATCTGTAAGTTATGTATCAAATCTGACAGTCCGTTTGTTGTTTGTGTAATCCAAAATATGTGGATGCTATATTATTTACTTGCTAGCCAAGCGAGTAAGAGACAGGTGCACGATTAAACTTGGTTTCAGCCAAGTAAGCTAAAAATTACATATTAATTCTGAATTCATGAACTTTGTATTCCTATAGATGTTGTTATACGCATACCTTAACTCGGATCAGAAGGATGGAGAATTTTAACTTAGTTCATTTTTTTTATCAAATATCAAATAAGTAATGTTGCTAAATCTCAATAATTTTGGAAAATAGCCAAAATGCTGGAAAAAAAAGAGTGGGTACAGTATGACTATACAATCTTCCTCTGCTCGTGTAAACCCACCTAGGGTAAACCCGCCCTACGGGCGGGCGGGCGGACGAATAAATAAAAGTTTGATTTATTATAAACTAAAAGTTTGATTTAATATAAACTAAAAGTAGCTTTGACATTTATAAATTTCTTACAACATTTAACTATTTGTTTTATTATATCTTAAAATATAATTTTTTTATTTGTATTCAAGTTAGTTTCAATAAAGTATGATGTTATTAAAAAAAACGAAGAGGAATGGTTAAAATATAAAGATGGAAATATCTAGAACATGGAAACGTAGTCTTTATTTGTAAATACTTGCTTATAATTATAAGTTTCAAGTCTAACTCCTTGTACGTTAAAATGAGAATTATAGGTCATATTAATAATTATTATTTATATTAAAATATACTATATATATGTCAATACCATTGAAATTTAATTATATACCCTATAAGATAAATAAAATAATTATTGTGATTTATTTACCATATAAATATTGCAAATAAACAAGAAGTATTTTTTTGATTTATATGATAAATCTGATCCATTATATATTAATTGAGAGACACTTGATCACATTTAGTCTTTATGGCTAATTTTAGATCGAACTTCACGATTATCATATTTTCTTCAAGCCTTGTAGAGTACATTCCCCTAGCCAACTTTGGAGAATGCTTCAGATTCGTCATCTGACTGAACTAATCTTTGTGCTTTTTGTTACTTTTTGTACTCTTTTATTAGCCTAGAAAATATCTTTTCTCAAGATTGACCCTTTTGAACTTCTGTTGAAACCATTTACATTGGATGTTCAATCAGTTTCAAACTACACTCCAGAAAAATCTGCATAACTACATAGGTGTATCAGTCACACCTTCTTTCATATCATTTGGCATGGAAAATTATCATTCATAGTGGAGACGACTCGTTTTTTTTTTTTAAAAAAGTGGAAACATATCACAATGCGGTCAATACAACTTTTAAACAAAGAGCATGTGGTTATCTCTCTATTTTGCCCACTGGATCACCTGGAAAACAAAGTAAACAAAGAATCGATAATACATCAAAATAGGAAGAGATAGGGAGAGGGAGGGATAAAAACAAAGCCATGTTATTAAAACAGAATAGAACACCTTCTTGACGTGGCTGAAGCTTCATCTGTAATGTTGGCTTAGAACCTGCAATCATAAAATATATTATTAGCATGAAGATTGGTTCTTAAGTTTCTCATTAGAGAATTTGGCTCCAAATCTTCTCTCTTACGACTGTTGTTGTTGCTCCTAAAACAACAAACCACTTGTTTAAGACTCTCCAAGGAAGTCTGAGCTAAAAGAACTTGATCCACCACAATACAGATATCATCATGATCCTAATATGCATCGTAGAAATGAGGAGATTATCATGACCAGACAAATTTTTCAATATATTCACTTCTCTCCTGATATTTTCAATGGCAATAGCCTTCCTAAGCTACACAATATTTACAAACTATCTAACATATCTCATAACTGATACAGAACCAGAAGATATCAAATCAAAAAGCACCTTTGTTGGATCAAAAATAAAAAAGTACTAACATTTCTTAAACTTAAGAGCACAAAAATGGCCACGACAAACTTCATAACCAAGCTCATACTTTCTATAGAAACTCTTTGAAAATTAAAGCTCTTATCCAAACCCACGCTGCCTCATTCTGCTTCACGAAGCCGTGCTGTCTTGCGATGATGCATTTAGCCGGAGACGGAGGAGGAAACAGCCGTTTGAAGAATCTCTTCCGCGTGGACTTCCCATTAGTCACCGTAGATCTCGTCGGAGCCTTACTGGAAAAGAGTGGGATGAAATCAGACTGTCAAACATGAAAATCAGAGATAGTAAGAGATATGAAGAGATGATGATTCCAAGAAGAAGAAAAAAATATAATTAATACCGAGAAAAACAACATAACAAGCGGGAATCAAACAGATAAATTACTAAACTAAAATTCAGATCACAACAAATTAAAACACGACAGGATGAGATACTCACGTTCACATCAACCATGAGCAGATCCATCCACATGACTTCTCCCCCGCGCTTGACGTTCTTAGCTTCCCAGAATCGGAGCAGCCTCGCCTCCACCACGGATGAGCAACGTCCAGCCTTGAGATCGGAGAAGAAAACTCTTGTATTAGCCATTTGGACGAAAGATGAGTAAGAAAGATGAGCAAGAGGTGAGAGTGATCAAGAAGGGAAATTGTGAGATCGTGAATCGCAAAAGGATGAGATAGATGCGTATTTATATACGATTCAGCAGACCTGAGCCGATCGAATCGTGGTGGGGCGAGAGTTAAAGTCGAATTAACTCGACACAACCATTACGAAACTGGATCGACCATGCGCCGGATGAGAAAGGATCGACGGAAGGATCGAGAATGAGATCTGGGATCTCACGCTCTGGAAACAACCGCGAAGAACACGGGCCTAGAGTGGAGATCATCGACAAAAGATGAAGCCCATTTCTAAGCCCAAACCGGCGAACGAAATTTAAATGAAACGGGGCGTTTCAGACGTGGCAGAGTGACAGAGCATGAATTTCCAGGGTGTCATTCCATGTGGCATGGATGGGAGAGAGTTGTGGTCTTTTTTATATATAAAGATAATGATTCACTTTACATAAGATTGCAATGACTGATAAAAAAAATCAGTCTAGCATATGGATTTCAGAGGAAACCAAGGTTTTGGATATAATTAACAAAATTAAGGGTTTATCATTTTGATGTGTTGTTGTGTGACTGTAGAATTTCTTTCATAGTTATATGGATGTTTAATAGAATTGGTAATGTTCCTCATGTATCATATGTACATGTTTGATAAAGAGATTGATTTGTCATCTCTAGTATTTTGAAAGTAATGAGTAGTGAGTTAAAATGTAATGAATCAGTGTTCTAATAACACCATAATTTAATAGAATTACAAAATCTAAAAATACTCAACTTTTTGAATAACAAAAGATTTATATAAAATTGTAAAATTATTACACCAATAAATAACGTAAGATTTTTTTAGAATTTCAAAAATCATGTTACTAGTAATAACAATAGAATCTTAAAATTATCCAACTCTTTAGAAATCAATCTCTCATTAACCCACCCCGCCCCCCCAAATCAATCTCCCATTAACCCCACCCCCCCCCCCCCGCCCCCCTAATTGCTTGGTTGGTTTTAAAAAACTGAAGTAATTGCTTTTAAATACAAATTCAAAATACAAAGAGACGAGAAGGAATTTATGGAAAATTGATATTTTTGGAAACAAGAAAATGTCAGTTGTGTTGCCTTGTGTCGTAGAAGTGTAAAACGCAGCAAGTAATCGAAGAAGATGACCATTTCATCGTTTTCGTGGTTGGCGAAGAAGACAATCACGTGCAATCACGTGCCTTTACAGATTATTTATTAATTTTTAAACATAAACCCGATTAATTATAATTCATAGAGGCCCAGTTCAATATTTAAGTGTAATTTTAGTTATTAAAAACAATTCATGGAATATATTTATTTTTTGTATCATTTAAGTTACAAAAAAATCTAGCTTATAAATTTTTATTTTAAAGTTTTATAGATAAACATTTACAAAATATATAAAACTATCCAACAAACTAATCTCCATATATTCTACGATTTATGTGTTGGTTCATTTGGCAACAATCAACACTATCCCAATTTTTTTATCTATACAAATTTGATTTAGTTTTGAACAGTAGGTCCAACTTGATTTTATTTTTATATATATTTCAAATTTAGAAATAAAAATTTAATGCATAATATTGTTACATAATTATGTCTTCAAAATAATTTTTTTACGAAATAAAAAATTTGAGTTTTAATAATAATAATATCATAAATCACATTAACACAAGCATAATATAGTTAGATAATACACAATACTAGACTATATTAATTTATTGATAAAAAATTATAAACTAAAATGATTTAATATGAAAAATAAAACATGCACAGTTGTGCGAATCGAAATCTAGCAAGAGGTTAAAAACAATTAAAATAGCAAGACATCACATCTTTACTAGACTACAAAGGCGATATATTTTGTTCCAAAAGTTGTTGCTCTTGAAGCACTGTCTTTTTAATTATTGTTTTTCCTTATAAAAAACATCAAAATAAATTTCCAAAGATCAGATTCCATGCCAAGAGCATGTCCAATTCTAGTTTTCCAATATGATATCTAACTATTAGAAGAACAACATTAAAAAGAGGAGAGAGTGTGAATAACTAAGATCTGATTCTCTTGTTAGACCTCTTCAGATCTCCACTACATACTCCTTTCAGATCCTCACTATATACTTGGCTTGCCATGTTTGTTTTTAGTGGCCTTGCCACTTGTTATATTATCAGAAGCTGAATAGAATTATCTTCGTTCTGTAATTTATCCGTATAAAAATATTACATTCAACTTGTTAGATATTTTAGTTGACATCCCAACCGATAATGTTTGCTCTACGTAATTTACAAATCACTTTTGAACATGTAAACGCTTGGCCTTAATGTGTAACGTGTCCTGCTAGTCGCACAAATGCATGAACAGAACAAGGAACGGAGCTGTTATAAAATCCAGAGGCATTAGATAGCTGTCTCGATCATTCATTAAGCGTGAAAAACAAATGAAAAATGTGAAAAAATGGGTACCAACTGCTGCTAGCTGCCTCTTTATGAAAGAGTTTTATAAATGTGCCAGGAAAATAGAGACCGGAGGAAGAATGCATGGAATCAACAGTGAAAAAGGCTAATTTTCTAACTAAGATGAGAAATATCAACCTCGTCAGGAATCTTGAAGGTATCTGCAGCACCAAACTTTCTAAATTCCTCGCCTCCTTCAGTCACTGAGTCGTCTTCATTATCATCATACTCTTCTGCCGAATCCTGATGACGGGGCGTTGAAGGGTCGTACATGCTTCTGGACCGGCAGTCATGAGTTGCAAGCATGTTCACTTGGCCAAGGTGTGAAAGCTCTACCATCACAGTTTCATCATCCATTGGCAGTGGCTGTTTCCAGGGCTCCCCATCCATCCTCATAAATGTATGGTCTGCTGCTCCTTTGTGAAACTCGAAGCGAATGCGGTTTGCCTAGTCACGAAAGAGAACCAAACTCGATAAGTTATAATTTGTGTGACCCAACCCAATCATCACTTTGTTTTGTACAACACTTTACCTGGGCAAGCCGTGTACCGTGTCCATTTGGAGCGAGCAGGACAAGACCGTGCCAAGCATTTCTGAACCCAACAACCTCAATGTAGCCATCGTCAACGAAGGGTGGAGTCAAGTCTCTCTGTTGTGTCACAAGAAAAACAATGTGCAAATTATTTTACCATGGCAAAGAAATTCGAATGTCAAGACCTACATCACGTTGTTTCTTGGGATTTGGTGTTCCCCAAGGATTTAGCCCTCCAGAAAAGCTGGGCAGATTCAGACATACAATGGACCTGATGCTGTGAGAGTAGAAACAAATTGTCAGGACTTGGAGTCTATCCACTATTGACAATGATTCAAAGAAGGGCGTTGACAATGATTCTATCCACTAAAAGAAAGATCCAACACGGAAAAACTCCCAAGTGATACCTTAGGAACATTTCGATAAAGATTACCTGTGGGGTATGTCAAGGTCATGCCATTGGCCATTTTTATTTGCAATCTTAACCTTTGCAAGCTGAGCTATGTTCCTGCAGGGGAGGCCATAGAGCTGACCGTTACATCGTGCAGCAAAATAATAGATATCAAGTTAAAGACAACGACTTGAAATCTAAGAAATGAGGACCCCATTGCCGATGATATATATATATTCACATCTTACTCACTGTGAAGCAGGGTGGAATAGAGAGGCACAAAACCATCCTTGCGTGCAACCAAGCTTTACATACGTACTCTAGAAATTTGAAAACCGGAATGTGAAGCCAATGCTATTACTTTAATTTTAATCCTAACGGGATTATAAAAATGAACAAAAATCAGAATCACAGCTGAGAGAGAAACTTGAAGAACAAGGTACCTGATTAACGAGCTGATTCTTAAATTTTTCCGGGTGCAGCTTCCTCTCAGAATGAAACGCATAAGAAACTTGAGCATCCATTCCTGCACACATGGACAATCAAACTTTCAAGGGGCAATTTGTCTTTGAAAATTGACACGTAAATATCAGTTCTTCTTCTTCTTTTTTTAAATCCCATGCATGATTTGATTTCCATACAGACAAATCCAATAGCTTCATGGCAAACTATCAACTAGTTATAATTGCTTGCACATCAAGTCATCAACCATCCGCTAGAGAAACCTAACAAGAGGATGAGCATTTGCACAAACAAAAAATCTCACCGAGGCTAAAGTAATTCCAGAATCCCCCGCGAAATGTGATGTAACCTTCCTGGAGAAAGAGTAAAGGATATATATCCAATAATAAGAGAAAATGAGTGAGAATGATCCAGGTATGGTAGATATATTATTTTACCATATTTAGTTCATCTGTTGAAGAGACACGGTGAAAAGCATGCAGAGAATGTGGTAACTCAAGAGGTGCAAGAGGATCACAAGTGCCTTCTTTAGGAGTCTTCATCCTCATAAGTATGTGCCAACTTGAAGTAAGACAAAATGTATTCACCAGTTAATTCCAGTATTATTAAAAAAAAAAAAAGAGAGAGAGAGAGATGTATAAATACTTGTCTATCTTCATCTCTTTGGCCTTGAGCACTTGATCCAAGAACAACTCCACTGAAGCCCTATCAGTTCCAGGATTTTTCTTTCCCTGAAGAGACCAAGCAAAACATGTATTGGATTGAAACTCTTGTGATACACTCTTTCCATTGTAGTTGTACAGTAAAATTTTCTATGATATTTTACTTTTTATTAGTTGAAATGAGGTTACACATATATAGATGATGATTTTTTATATAGAAAATATGCAAAAATTAAATGAAGCTTAAATAGTAGTAAAAACAAAATCTTTAGGAGTGAAGTGTAATGTGCCCACCCATCCAAATGCAAAGGGAAGGTTGTTTCCTGTACCCAAAGGTACGGTGGCAATAGGAGGAGGATGTGATAATTTAAGGTCACATACAACTCCAAGTAGCCACCCAGCAGTTCCATCACCTCCTGCAACCTATATTATAAAGATAACAAAGCCGAGTCAATAAAAACAAAAATGGTGGAAAGAAAGAGAGTGTTGTAATTATTTATTTAATACAACTCCTCCTCACAATTATTTTTAGCTTGTCCCGAATGTGACGAGCGAGATCATCATCCTTTAGCCTCTCGAGGTTAATATATATTCTGCGGAGCACCTTGTCCGGAGTCTCAACCCCAAGATCAAAGACCTGCTTATCGTTAAGAAGAGACCGATAGGTGAGGAGGAGCTCCCCACCCAACTGTCCACCGCTTTTGGAGTTGACGAAGACAAGGACGGGACTCTCTGGTGGAGCGATGGTCAGTGACTGAGCATCCGATTCCGATTCCGGTGAGAGGACGTAATCAGGGATGTAGAAGTTCTTTACAAAATTTGATAAACTTTCCTCCATGGCTGATAAAACAAAAAATGAAAGAAGAACTAATATATATAGATTCATTCAACACAATCATTTTTTTTACCAAAATAATGAGAATGGATCTGTGATCAACAAAAGGAAACTATTGATTGGAACACGTGACGTACGTGAGCGTGGGAAGAAGAAAGGAAGAATCAGGATCAGGAAAAAGTTAGGATGAGTCGTAGTGTCAGAATGATAATCCTTGTTGTCTTGTGTATTATTCATTATATAATAAGGGATACATGGAATACACGCAGTGTCTGTTCCCACCTGACAGTAACGGGGGCTGCGGAACAGTTGGTCCCTTTTTTCTGACGTGGACTGAGTCATTCGCCGCTTTACTCGTCGTCGCTATCCACTCCCCTTCTTGTAAGTATGAGCCAGAAATGGGCCTGTATATTTTGGGCCGTCAAACTAAGGTATTTCATTGTCTTCTATCTTGTGTCATGTTTGGTAAAATTTAGTTGAGGGTTCTCGATCCGATTTAAAAATAGTTGGAGATTCTCGGGTAGTTTCTATGATTAACGCAGAGTTTTAATTTAGTGGGTCTCTGTTCAATGAAAATAACTTTTTAACGGAGGGTTAACGGCCGTTTAGTAATTAAAGCTTTAACCATATTAGTTTGAAAAGATGAAACTACAAATGTATTTTTGTAATTTTATTCCTCTTCTTTGGTTTAACAATTTTACTTATATTTTATTTATATTTCTGTTGAGTTAAAATAACATTTTACAAAAATAATAACTATTTATATTATATTTAGGGATTGTTTATTTTAAATATGTCTCTCATCACTTAATTTAAATATATCTATATTTAAATATAAAATTCTAATATAATTATAATTTGCATGCACCATTTAAATCACTAATCACTTTAAATATAATATTCTATTTAAAAATAATAATTTACATCTGAAAATTATTATTTATATATTTTTATTTCATCGGTTTGAAAAAAGAAAAAATGTATTTTTTGTAGTTTTATTTATTTTGACTATGTCTATTTCAAAAAATGTATTATATTCTTTTGAGTCTTAGTTCTTATTTATTTTAGCCAAGATTGCACGATTTTTTTTAATAGAAATTCTGTTTTTTGTTGATTATTCTGTTCCGGTTTAGATTCGTAGATCATTTTTTATTAGAGTTTAATATTTTGATGTAATAAAAGAAGGCAGTGGAAGATCTCCATTAGAAAGTTGAATCAGTTGTGGAGTTTTATTGTCGTCTCCGTGCTTCGTGGAACTTTTACTACAAACCATCAATTTATTTCGAAAAGGAAAGAGAAGTAAACGAATCCTAAAAAAGCTAACTTCCTAAATTTTAATCTATTAATTTCTTATTTGAATTTTTTTTTATCCCTAGAACCTAAACAAACGTTTGTTGTTTGTTTCACTTTAAAACCAAATATTTTTTTCTTTCTTATACTTTTAACAAAAACCTTACAATAATTTTGTAAAAGTTGGTATCAACTTGAGATCAGCTGGATTTTAAAAGCCAAAAAGGTTTTAACTTGTGGGGCAAGAAAACAAGCGATAGTGGTCGTACCATGGTTGCAGTGTTGGAAAGAGGACTAAGCGCTTCTAAATCATTCAATATCAAAAGAATGTTTCATTCGTTTTCTACAAAACAACAACAACCTCAAACCCTCGTCGTGGAGAAGGGTGATTCTCATCTTGTCGAATCCAACACACCTGAAAGCCAAAACTCCGACTGCTTGGCAGAAAGCCCTGTTGAAAGCATGCCGCCTCCCATGATTTCCCCTCTTACTCGGCCGGGAAAACGACCCGAGAGACAACAAGCAGGTTAATCTATAAGAAAATGTCTCCCCTAAAAAAAAATTCCATGAGAGAATCCCTAGTAATGAATTACAAATTATTGCAGATACTGACATGAAGGACAGGTTTGCGAAATTACTTCTTGGAGAAGATATGTCGGGTGGTGGAAAAGGCGTATCTTCTGCTCTTGCTCTTTCCAACGCCATCACAAATCTTGCTGGTAAATATTTTTTTTTTTTTCATCTCTTGGCAAGTAAAGATTTTTAATATGATCTCTTAAATTATTCTGATGATTGTACGATCGTTCTCAGCGTCCATATTCGGGGAACAGACAAAGCTGCAACCGATGCCACATGATAGACAAGCGAGGTGGAAGAAAGAAATTGATTGGTTGTTGTCCGTGACCGATCACATCGTCGAGTTTGTTCCTTCTCAACAAACGAGCAAAGATGGAGTCTGCACCGAGGTACGAATCTTTTCCCAAAGGACGTCTATCACTTTATACCTCTTTACAGTAGATTTATAATGTTTTTAGTTATTTTTATGAAGATTATGGTGACAAGACAAAGAGGTGATCTTCTCATGAACATCCCAGCTCTTCGAAAACTAGACGCCATGCTAATCGTAAGTGTTTCCATTTGTATATCCCTATTTTATTACCCAAAAAAAATCACTAGCTGTGATCTGATATAATTGGGTGATGATGAAAAACATGTTCAGGATACACTAGACAATTTCAGAGGACACAACGAGTTTTATTATGTGTCGAGAGATTCAGAAGAAGGGAAACAAGCAAGTAGTGCAAGGTCAAACGACAAATGGTGGCTCCCTCCAGTGAAAGTTCCTCCAGGCGGTTTATCTGAACCAGCTCGGAAAATGCTTTACTTCCAAAAGGATTCAGTCACACAGGTCCAAAAAGCTGCAATGGCTATTAATGCTCAAGTCCTCTCTGAAATGGCAATACCTGAGAGCTACATCGACTCTCTCCCAAAGGTAAACCAGTCACTCACTGATAGAACATTGTATTTCTCCCTTTGTTGTTTGTTATATATAACACATTTAAGCTTTGATTTGTGTTGACAGAACGGGAGATCAAGCCTTGGGGATTCGATCTACAAGAGCATAACAGAGGAGTGGTTTGATCCAGCGCAGTTCTTGTCGATGTTGGACTTGTCGACAGAGCACAAAGTATTGGATTTGAAGAACAGGATTGAGGCATCTGTTGTTATTTGGAAGAGGAAGCTTCACTTAAAGGACAACAAATCTTCCTGGGGGTCAGCAGTTAGCTTGGGGAAAAGAGAATTGTTTGAAGAGAGAGCAGAGACGATCTTGATCTTACTCAAGCAGAAATTCCCCGGTCTTCCTCAATCTTCCCTTGACATCTCTAAAATTCAATTTAACAAGGTAACTGCAAAAAAAATGCATTTAGCTAATTAATCCTTAATTATGAGACTGAGCCCTCATTTATTGTAGATGACTTAGATGACAAGAAATCTACTCATATTTGTTTTGGTTATAAGAAACAAAATTATAATCCAAACTATTGAAATGAATACAGGACGTTGGACAAGCGGTGTTGGAGAGTTACTCGAGGATTCTTGAGAGCTTGGCTTACACGGTGATGTCAAGGATAGAAGATGTTCTTTATACAGATTCTTTGGCACAAAAGCAAGCTTTATTGGCTGAAGAGACATCAGACGCTGGGACGGATTCAGAGTCAGCGGGATCTCCTCACTCGGGAGAAGAAACCGAGAAGCTTGACCCACACTACTCCAAAACCTTGTTGGATTTCATGGGTTGGAGCGACAATAGTTCTAAAGGCGGCGATAAACCTACCAAATCCCCATCTCTTACGCCGAAAAAACTCTCTTACTTGGAGAAGCTGGAAAATTTTAACGGGTTTAGAAGCCCCAAAGATAGACATTAATCATGAAAAAGTCCATGTATGGTGGTAAATTCACAGAAGGCATAAGAGTTTAGCTAGGGAAAAGGAATGAAAACAGAGGAGAAAATGAATTATTCACAGCCTCTTCCTTCCGGCTTTCTTCCTCGGAAAGGGAATTCTTTATGTCACAAGGTTTAAACTCTTAAAAGAAATATAACTCTATGTCGATTAGACATGTTGTTGTTCTAAAATATTTAAATGATGTATTTGTTGTTTCTGACTTCCAAAATAGTTGATATTAATACGTTTATTTATGGTGTTAATCATGGGCATAAGATGGCAAACAGTATGTGTATCTAAAGGTACACCTAAAAACTTAGTTGTGTTTCTTTTACTAGGTTTCTGATGAGACCCATCGGGACGTAGATGATGCCCGGGGACGTGACTTTGGTTGACGTCTCCGAACCGAAAACGTCCCTGGGAGGGAAACACCATCGAAACGGTGCTCGGACATCTTGACGATGCGATGCATATGATAATTGATCTATGGATGCTTTTAAATGGATTTTGGGATTTTCTACAAAATTATAGTATTTTAAGCTAATTCACCTACCTTTTATCCAACACAAAATAAATAAAAAAGTTAACGTAGATGTCAACTTATAATCTTGTTATCAGTTTTTTAAGGTTTTAAACCTTTTAACTAGAGTTTGACCCGTCATTTCAAAGGACGGACAAAAAAAATTTTGTCATCCTCTCATATATTGATCTTCCTCGTTTGTTAAATGTTTGAGATTGATTTAGTCAACAAATTTATTAATCCGTCTTTTTGTTCACTAATATGTTTAAAAATAATGTTAGGTTTTAGGTTGTTTTTCTTTTTGGATTTCGGTTTCAGTTTGATTATGGTTTTTCTTTTTTTTGGTTTAAGAGATATATAAACCGTTCATTTATTTATAAAATAACATAATATATTTATATTTCTGTTTACCCGACCCGGATCTATGGGATTAGTTTTTTTTCCAAAAATTTATTTACTGAAAATTAGAAATTTCATACATGTAATTTTATTTTTAAAAAATTAAAATAATAAATATTTTTTTTTGGAAATAAGATAATTCATTTATAAAGTCCGTCATTATTAATTTTACTTATATTTTTAAAATGTAAATTATAGTAAAAAAATATTTTGATTTTTATATTGGACAAAATATATTTCATTCAACATGTATCATACTATATCGAATTATTTTTAATATTCAAATTTAAACATGTTATTATTTATTATTTTATATAACTTAACTATTTTATTTTAATACGTTGAAGTGTGTGGTAAAATTCATCAATGTATGTTTGTCTTTAATTTTATGATTTATAAAATATTTAATAAATGAATTAAGTTACTTTTAATTTATTAGTTGATGTATTTATTTAATTACTAATATAAATATGATGAGAATATTATTTCTTATTCTATAATGAAAGAACTAATATTTGTTAATAATTTATTTAATATTAACTACAAATTTTATTATTTAAAAATAAATATTTATAAGATTTTATGTTTACATCTTAAATAAAAATATATTAAAAGATATTTTTATAATAAAATCTTAGAAAATAATACTTGACAATATCTTTTTAGATATCTTATTTTGAAAATATTATTAAGTTAGTTGTAAGAGAAAAAGGAGGAGGTTAAATAAATTATATTTTACAAATATTGAAATATTAATAGAAATTTGTTAGATTAGAAAAATATTATATGATAATAACTAATGAAATTATTTTAGTTGGACTGTTATGACTTTTTTGATAGTTCAAAACATAGTCGATAAAAAGTTCATCTGTTTTAATAGTATTGACTAGATTCTAACCCGCCCTTCAGAGGACGGGTATAATTTTGTTTATAATTTAATTTTTTTGCAATTTAATTTTTTTATTTATATTTATTAATCATGTTTGCATTTTATGTGATCATACTTATGTATAATATTTTTTTAAAAAAAATATTAGTAAGAAGTTTTAACAGTTGTATTGAATTTGTGATGTTGCATAACTATATATTTATATCCAATTTTTGTTTAAATCGGATCTGGACATGCAGTTAAACTGATAAACCCAACAATCCGGTTTGTAATTTAGGAAAAAAAATATTATTTAATAATCCGGTATAACTCAAAACCGGTTACCAGTTGAATTACTAGTTGATAGTAATTTTTAATTATTAATGTATATGATTTTTAGTTGTATTAGTAGAATATGTTTGTATTCTAATTAGGAAGTTAGACTTTTTTTTATAAAATAAGATTATACAATCTTGTGGATCATGAATCTATTAACAAAGTTATTGTTGTGATTTGGCATTAGTTTATTTTGTTATCAATTATCTATTATAATATTATGTTTTATATTTAGATTATTTTAGATTTAAAATTTCATTTTCTTATTCACATTAGACATTAATAATACTTAAAAATTTTCAGTTTAGGATATAACTCGTAAACTGAACTTTTATACTGCTAGTTTAGGATATAACTCGTAAACACATAAGATGCTGCTAGATTTTGACCCGCATTTTCAAAGCGCGAGATTATTTTTGAAACATTTCAAAATTTATTTGATATAAATATGTATTCTTATGCATTTAAATTTATAAATAAAATGTTATCTTGAGTATTTTAAAATCCGACCCGACCCTCAGTTAAACTTACAAATTGTGTGGTCTCGTATGTAGTTCGGTTTAGTTTTCAAAAAAATATTATTTTAAAATCCTATAAAGCAACTAAAATCCGGGATCTGACTACCGGTTGAACTGATAGATGATTCAATATGCAATTCGGTTTGACTTAAATTATTATAGTCAAATTAAATTTTCATCTTATTGTAAGGGTAATAAATCAATATTCGAGAGGATGCATACTAAAAATTAAATATATTTGAGCATCAACAATTTGTATATATTTATTACAATTTAATGATTTATGTTTGTAAATATAATTTTCATTTATTTAGTTAGTTTACTTTTCACATGTTATTAGATTTTTTGATGTTTTTGTATGACTTATATTAAATTTAATTTCATTATTCGCATTATAAATGCAAATATTTAGTAATTTTAATCTTTATATATATTTTTATTATATATATATATATATATATATATCTAATTATGTTTTACAACTAATAAAACCATTGATCCATAATCTCTTGCATTGATTTATATTAATATAATGTTTTATGATATAATTGTGTTAATATATTTGTTGAATTAGTTAATATTTGATAAATATATTACATGTGTTTGAATAACCCGTAAAAATATATTCATAAAAATATCAAATAATATGTTTCCTCGTGTTTTAAATATTAATAGTATCAAACTATTAATATTTTTATCATATATATATATATATATATATATATATATTATGTATATGTATATCAATATTAATAAGAATTATATTTTTATGTATTTAGTGAGGGTTTTGAAGAAATTGTTTTTTTATTGCATTTGGATTAATATATATAGCTGTATATATATGAATTAATAGACATATATAATTATTTATTACATTAATAAATAAAATATAATATATTTTTATTGAAATTACGTATTTATATAAATTAAATTCATTAGTTTAAAAAATAATAGATTAGTTATTTAGTTTCTTAATTTTAGACATGATATATATTTAATTACAATTAAATTAGATATATGAATATATGAATAGAAATAATAGGAAAGATAATTAAATTATATGAAGAGAAATAATAGGACTAACCTAGATTTTTTTTATAGTTCAAAAAATAGTCGATAAATATTGCTCCTGATTTAATAGTATAGATTTACCAGATAAACTAAATTTTGATAGTAAATTTTTAGTGATTATTTTTATTGTAATCATTTAAAGTAATATACTAAAGTGATTTTTATGTTAAGATTTATTGTGCGATTCATTTACTGCCAGTTTATAAATGTTTTATATGTTTTTTACTGCTATATATTGTGTAGCCGTATCTAATTTTAATTTTTCTATTTCCCGTCCCCATTTCCATATCCGTTTCAGTCCTCCTATTCGTCCCAGTGCAACATATAATAACATCACTCATTAAGTTAACTTGATCATCAAATCAATTATCATTTTTTGTATTATTGCTGTTTAGGTGAAATATGTTGATAAAAACAACGTAAATGAAAAATAAATTAAATGAATAATTCAAACGGAAGAAACATATAACATGTTCTGAATTGTAGGGTCATATCGCATAAAATGTCTACATGAGCAAGTAACTTTATTTAGGACTTGAATCCCACTGAACTGCATCATGATATGTCTCTGTTGGATTTTGTTGTAAATGGCTGGAATCAGCGTTGGAAAAGTCGGAAGATGCACCAAGGAAGCTGAGGGCTGTAACAACGTCGCTGATTAGTGGTCTAACCAAAGGTTCTTCATTCAGGCACATAGCCGCTACAGCTACAGCTTGGTTTAAACTCTTTTCTGGAAATTCGCCTCGAAGCAATGGATCAGCTAGCTCTGGGAATCTAGTTGGGTCTCTGAAAATTGGTTGCGCCTAAACAAAAGTCGTACATTTTGATTAGTATATAATTAATGATCCATCAGTGAAATCATATATATGCTAACAGAAACTCACCCAAGTAACCAAATTATTTTCATGACTAGGTCTCATTGTGTCGATAACTCGTCTTCCTGTTATCAATTCCAACAGCACAACTCCAAAACTATAAACATCTGATTTAACAGTAAGATGGCCGGTTCTCTGATACTCAGGAGCACAGTAACCGTAAGTTCCCATAACTCGGGAAGACACATGCAGTGTGTCTCCAGTAGGACCAACCTTTGCCAAACCAAAATCCGAGAGTTTTGTATCGAAATCTTGGTCAAGCAATAGATTTGATGTTTTAAGATCTCGATAAATCACTGGAGGATTGGCTTTATCATGGAGATACTCAAGTCCTTTTGCTGCTCCTAACGCGATCTTAATACGCGAGTTCCAGTCTAGTGGTTTCTGATCCGGTTCAAGATCTGTTTTTAATTACATCATCAAACCGGTTGGTTATCTTCTTTTTTTTTTTTTAAAAAGACATAACTATTATCTTTGGTTTTAGCATTAAAATAGAGTGGGGATGATGATGTACCGAGGAGATGGTCTTCGACGGATCCAAGAGGCATATATTCGTAAACAAGAAGTCTTTGGTCTCCATCAGCGCAGTAGCCAATTAGGTTCACAAGATTCGGATGATGAAGAAGACTAAGCATCAACACCTCGACCAAGAACTCCTTTTGTCCTTGTAGTCCATTCCTATCAAGCTGTTTCACTGCCACGACCTGATCACAAACCAAAAAAAAAAATATGAAAAAGTTAGTTCGACTTTTTTTTTCATTGTACGAGAGAAATAAAATATTGTTTGACATATATATATATATATATATTAGGATTTATTGACCTGTCCTGTCTTGTCGAGCTTTCCTTTATACACCCGCCCGAAGCCGCCTTCGCCAATGAGGTTCTCTAGCCTGAAATTATTTGTCGCGGTGGCTAACTCTCGGAATGAGAAACCCTGAGCCTCGATGTTGTTCGATTGCGAGGGTGCATTATTGGCCACTGCTTCTCTTGTTCTCTCTCTCTGATTATCTACAAGACAGAAAATAAAATATAGCGGAAATTTTGTTTTTTTCTTATTTTCCAAAAGATCTAAGAAGAGTCAGCCACGACGTTTCCAACGGTATGAGCGAGGACTTACTAGGTGAGCCTGGTTGCCTATACGGAGCAGGCATAGAAGAGCCATCATTTTCCAAATTTTTTGAAGAGAAACACGAGAAACAACTCATTTTCTCGTAAGAGTATATTGTTATTCGTCTAAAACGTTCCGCAACACCTCTCTACGTACTTTCAATGACCTTCGATTGGTTTTATATGAAGTACCAACAGTCCTTAGGAAACAGAAGTATTTTAGTTTCTTGTTTACGCAGAGTTTAATAGGTTACAACAGAAACACAAAAGAGGTTTTGAAACGATGCAATATAGAGAAAAACAACCACAAGCTTAAACTAATTGTACAAAAATGTTGGCTACCATTTGCCATTAATAAACAGGTATATATATTGCCATTTTGACAAATAATAGAAAAGAATAAATTATCTTTTTTTACCAGTTATGTTGATCTGGTACAGAACACCAAGTTTGTTTTCAGGACATTTCCAACTTTCATACGTAGTTTTTCTTGTGATTATGAGGTGGCTTATATTTAGACTTTTTATTATATCAAAAGATCATTCTATTACTCAAAAACGTCAAACATTAGATGATATAAGAAGTCAAACCAAAATATAATAACCAATAAAAAACTCTTATGAAATGTTCTCGCAGTTCCGACTGAAGAATCAATAACTGAATTCGAAGTCCGAGAGGAATGTAGACAAGCTTGAAGGATTGGAATCTTCTCTGTAGTGTTTGCTAATTCCTTCAACTCAATAGAGAACTGTGACCATACATGAGGTTTGCTAATCATCACAATTACATCCTTATATAGTCCGTTCCAAAAATTTGACAGATTGAAAGTTGCAACATGTTGTCCTCGCCCAACATTCTTAGACTTCTTTTCCAAAATTTGGGTATGTTCAGACTCGTCTTTCCAATCCCATCACAACCAATGTGATGTCCAAAAACCATGTACCGAACATATATATTTTGCAAGCATAAGGCCCGCAAATCGACCATGTATCTAGTGCATTTGCCTCTTTATTAGCTATGGAATGTGCCAAGAGAAAAACATTGCATCTTCTTTCTGCATGTCTGATTAAGATCTCTTTCAATTCCTCTAAATAATCATCACTTCATCTTTTTCAGAGATACCAAATAATCTACAAATAAGGATCTCTCTACGGCTCTTGATCTTCAATACAATTTTCCACCAAAATATATAATTCCTATTGGTATATAGACGCTGGAGTCTGGGAATATGTTTGGATGAGAAAGTGTCGTTGATAAGGCTCAAACCTGAAAAATAATAGGCATTCAAAAATTGTATGAGACACAGATTCGTCGTGTTCTCTGTTGGAAAAGCTAATGTTGTGTGAAGAACACTTGAGAAAATCAGAGAGAGTAAAAGAGAGAGAGAGTAAAGAACGAGAAATGTTTTCTTAATTAATTTAGAATACATATGTATTGGCTTTATAGCTAGATTACAAAATATCTAAACAGTAAAGACTTAGGAAACAGAACCAAGAGATAAGGTTCTAACAGCTATATTCCCAACAGCTCTATTTTGAATTTTGAGCCTCTTTTGCACTGTAGTGAACAGTGTTCGCGAATCTCCACAGTACAAAGAGAAACCTGCAGGGAATATTTTTTTCATGTCTTTATTGTGGAGATGCTTGGCCTTCACTTCCTTTGTTTGGCCTTCACACCTCCTTGTGTTGCTTCACTCTAATACCCTCCCTCAAAGTTGGGTTGCGGAAGCCATTGGTTCCAAAGGCCAAGCTTGCAACACGCAAATGACTACCTCATTAAAAACCTCACCTTGTAAAACCCCTTGGGATAAAACTATAATGAAGACAAAAAGAATATAGCATTTACAGTGCATTGGGATAGCTATGACCTTGGTTTTGCTTTGAGGTTTGAAACATATTTGCTCTATGATCCTCTTTGCAGTTTCCAAAAAAAAAAATATCTTGGACTGCCATGATCTGAACTGATTGCTGAGCCAAGAATATTCCCTAATGAATAATCCTTATATCCTTGCTGTTGTGATATTTTTGTGTAGGGTCGTTTTAGTACTACGGAACACTGAAAGACTATCTAGATTTATGTTTGTATGTATGTTTTGAGAAGAGAAATTGAGGCAAAGAGATGTATTATTGAGTGTTTTTGGGCGTTACAACGTACTGGGTGTATAAACCCTAGTTTTCTAGCCTAACTCTATAATCTGTAAGCCCCAAAGTGTCGATCCCTTGTTCTAGGGTTCGGGTTCCCCTTTTATAGTTGATATAAGTCGGTCGATCTTGGGCGGCTTCTCCAATATTCGGAAATATGTTAGTTTCCCCTTGATTTGGGAAACTTCCATATTCATGCGGAGGAATGGTTCCTTGGTCCTCACGGCAAGGGCTGGGCCTTGGTTCCTCGAACAGGGACTGGACCCTGGGTACTTGTCGAATGGAGATCGGGCCCTGGTGTCACTTGGTGAAAATGGATCCTCTAAGTTGAGGAGGGACCATGGGTCCTTACCAAACGAGGGCCCGGAAGTCGAGGCCCCTTCAGAGGCTGGAGGAAACTCTAGCCTTGGACATTTTTCCCCAACAGTTTGCCCCTTATTCCTTGATTGCTTCGTAGGGATCGAGGGATAATATGTAGCCTCGAGTTTTGATGTCATTTCTTTCAGCAGGAGAAGGGTTTCCTATCATAATCGGATTCTGGAATCCGAGACATAAGAATTCGGCTGGCGCGGTGATCTGACATACTTTTGATTCGAAACTTTCGGAAATCGATCTGAATGGGTCCTGTTGATCTGGATTCTCTTTCCTTTTTGGGAGCTGATATTTCGGGAGATCCGGGGAGCGGGCTGATTTGAATTTTAAATCATGCGTAGGATTTTTGAATTCGGCGGCTTTCCCGAGGTAGTGTTCAACGGCTCTTTCCTTTTCTTGATAAATATGCGCTCCGGATTTTTGACTGCCTTCATCATTTCTTCTTCCTCTTAGCCTTCTAGGATTGTGTCCAGATTTTTCTTCTTCTCTTTTATTATAATGGCGGAGACGAGAGATTCGGGAAAGAGGATAGAATCAAGATCGTCTAGATCTGGCAGCCCTCAAGACCTTCGAGCGTCTACACCGTTCATACCACTTGGATCTCCACTGGTGGGCCCTGCTTTGTTAATCGGTGAAGATGAGGCACGCGACCTTCGGAGAAAGTACGCGCTTCCTTCTTCTGTTATTCTCCGCGTTCCCGAACCTTCAGAACGTGCGTCTGGCGGTATGCCCGAAGAGATCGCTGTTTATGAAGCTTTCTTTGAGTCGGGTTTCAGAGGTGACGTACCGTCATTGGTTGCGAGTTTATGTGACTATTTCCATATTTCGCCGTCTCAACTTAATCCTCTTGCTTGGCGCATTCTCACGGCGATCCAGAATCTGGGCGATGAAGAGAATTTGACTTTGGGGGTCAATGAGGTTGTCTTTGCTTATCACTTAGCTCCAATAAATGGCAACGAGGGACGCTTCCATCTTCGCCCTCGCGCGGGTCTTCCTATAGTTGAGGAGCTACCAAAGACTGATCGCAAGGGACTAGCCTTTGAAAAAAGGTGGCCCGAGAGTATATTTTCATGACCCTCCCTGGATCCTACTATCGATGGAATTTTACGGGTAAGGACTGCTTCCGTTATCTGTAGTCGAATTATGCTTATTTCTTTTTGGCTGTTTTGTAGAGGGGACTCGTCCTGCTCCGGCCGATGGGAAGAATAACGTTCTTCGTGCGAGGCAGATTCCTGACGAGCGGCGCCTGGTACCTTATCTTCTCAGCCCAGAGGTGTTGCGCCGCAGTAAGCTGTGGGGTGAGTCCTTCTTTCTATCGTTGGACGGGTCTTTTATTGTTATATTGATCGCGTGAGTTTTGTGATCAGTGAGCGTGAAGGAAGAGGATTCAGAGGATCCGGTGGCTTCTTTCAGGAGGGCCACTGATGCGATTTCGGCCAAGAAAGGTCTATCTGTGCAGGAGGTGGCCGGGAAGGCTAGTGCGATTATTGGGGGTAAGCGCAGGATGATAGACGTCGAGGATTCTTCTTCGGGTCGGGACCATGAATCGAGGGAGGATTCGACTCCGGTGAGTCGACAGCCGCCGACGAGCGGACATTCGTATGGAGGGCTAACGTCGGTTTTGAATAACTTGAATGAGAACGTATTTCCCAAGATGCAGGTTCTGTTTTCAGATAGAAGTTCTTCAGGGGCAATGCGGCAGATTCAGAGCGGGCTCCTTCAGGTGGATAACAATTTTCTGCTTCTTATTTCGAATTCTTGGTTCACATCTCCTTTTTAATATAGGTTCTTTCGCAACTACACCGTTTGAGCGACTGGTTGGTGAAAGAGGGCACTAAACAGGACGAAGTGGTAGAAATATCCAAGCGGCTGTCCCGTGAGGAGGATAGGCGAGTTGCTGCGGAATTGGAGCTTCGGGACCTGAAGGACAAGGTTCGCGTCATTGAGGGCTCGGTGGAGACCGCTTCGGCTGAATCCCTTCGGTTGAGTCGAGAGAAGCAAGAGCTAGAAGAGGCCGTCGCAGGACTTCGATCGGAGGTAGAGATTTTGAGGAATGAGAAGATCATGGCCGTGAGTGGGGCAAGGATGGTTGCTCGTTGGGAGGTAATGAGGGAGTGGCTCCGAGGACAGACCTCCCAATGGGATCTGCTCAAGGAGTTTTCTCAGTTTAAGACGGTGATTTTGGCTGAAGCGGCGCTTAAAGGTGTCGAGCCTCCTACGTTTGAAGACGAGCCAGCTATCCCTTCATCTAGACGTGGCAGATCTTAGGGATTTGTAATGATTATCATTTAGGGCTTGTTGTCAGACGGGGATGTTCTCTCTCTTTTTTTTTTAAATTTGTATCCTGGTTTGTTTTGGGATTTGAAGCCTGTTTCTGGCCTGAAAATAAAGCCGTGTTAGATCTCGTAATCCTGTTGAAACCTAAGTTTTCGAGGATGTGAAATCGTTGCCGCGAGCTGATGGGTTCTGATCTGATTTGAGCCCTTAGGTTCTGGTTGCTTCGAACTTGGGGATTCCCAAGGTCTAAGTCCTTCGAGTTTCTTTATTTGGGCCCTGGGGCCTTGGGGACCTAGAGGTTCTTTGGACCCTTAGGTCTTAGGAACCTTGAGGTTCTTCGGACCCTTAGGTCTTTGGAACCTTGAGGTTCTTTGGACCCTTAGGTCTTTGGAACCTTGAGGTTCTTCGGACCCTTAGATCTTGGGAACCTTGAGGTTCTTTGGACCCGAAGGTCTTTGGAACCTTGAGGTTCTTTGGACTCTTAGGTCTTTGGAACCTTGAGGTTCTTTGGACCCGAAGGTCTTTGGAACCTTGAGGTTCTTTGGGCCCTTAGGCCTTGGGAACTTTGAGGTTCTTTGGACCCGAAGGTCTTTGGAACCTTGAGGTTCTTTGGACCCGAAGGTCTTTGGAACCTTGAGGTTCTTCGGACCCTTAGGTCTTGGGAACCTTGAGGTTCTTTGGGCCCTTAGGCCTTGGGAACCTAGAGGTTCTTTGGACCCGAAGGTCTTTGGAACCTTGAGGTTCTTTGGGCCCTTAAGCCTTTGGACCCGAAGGTCTTTGGACCCTAAGGTCTTTGGAACCTTGAGGTTCTTCGGATCCTTAGATCTTGGGAACCTTGAGGTTCTTTGGGCTCTTAGACCTTGGAAACCTTGAGGTTCTTTGGACCCGAAGGTCTTTGGAACCTTGAGGTTCTTTGGACCCGAAGGTCTTTGGAACCCTGAGGTTTTTCGGACCCTTAGGTCTTGGGAACCTTGAGGTTCTTTGGACCCTTAGGCCTTGGGAACCTAGAGGTTCTTTGGACCCAAAGGTCTTTGGAACCTTGAGGTTCTTTGGGCCCTTAGGCCTTTGGACCCGAAGGTCTTTGGATCCGAAGGTCTTTGGAACCTTGAGGTTCTTTGGGCCCTTAGGCCTTTTGACCCTAAGGTCTTTGGAACCTTGAGGTTCTTCGGACCCTTAGGTCTTGGGAACCTTGAGGTTCTTTGGGTCCTTAGGCCTTGGGAACCTAGAGGTTCTTTGGACCCTTAGGCCTTTGGACCCTTAGGCCTTTGGACTCTAAGGTCTTTGGACCCGAAGGTCTTTGGACCCGAAGGTCTTTGGACCCGAAGGTCTCTAGACTTTTATGCTTTTGGAGAGTCTTTTTGATCGCTCTCTGCTGCCCGGAGGCGAGCCACTCTCGATCTAAATTGAGAATTCGCACTGTGCTACCCGTGGACATAGGCCATTCTCGAAATTCTCAATGCTGCACTCTACCTTTCTGCAGAAAGGTCACTCTCAGACTTATTGTGGTCTGGGGTAGGTCCCCCCGCAAGGTTCTGTCAACCCAGACACACTACCTTCCACGTCTGGATAGGTATTAAATTGTTTGTGCTTAACCGGTTATTTGCAATTTGCTCCCTGCATATCAGCCGCCAGAATCTGATTACAGTACTTGGCTGTGTACGTCATGCCTCCAGCGTGCGTTTAGCTTACAGCGTATTTCACGAGGGTTTGAGTGGCACTAGTACGTGGTCCCCGCATAACTCTTGGCTATAGGCCTTTACGCGGGGCCCTATCGCACAGACATCGGCTCAGGGATGATCAGACCCCTTCCATATCTGTCTGTACCTATGGTGAGTAGCCTCACCAGCTAGGGGGCTAGCTAAGATCTGAGGTCCCGAAGGTCCCTGATCCAGCTAATATGCCCCTTTAAGTATATTGGTGTTTCCTTAACTCCTTTTAGTCGAAACCAAATGTATTTTATAAGCCTAGTCCGAGGACGTTCTCGTTATACATAGGAGTAGGAAAACCAAAATACTTAAATATATAATAGTATATATAGAGCTCGACCCGAAGATCTTGCCTTTAGAAATGATAGAATTTGAGGTACAAGGCGTTCCAGCAGTTGGGTTGTACCTTGCCTGTGCTGTCTTGCAGCTTGTAGGCTCCTGCCCCTTGCACCCCTATTACCTGATAGGGCCCTTCCCATCCGGGGGCGAGTTTTCCGGCTGATTTGTCTTTTGTGTGGTTACAGACTCGCCTTAGGACCCAGTCCCCTTCTTGGAAGGTTCTGGATCTCACCTTCTTGTTGTAACTCTTAGCTACCTTTATTTGGTACGACGCGTTCCTTAGGCGGGCTGCTTCCCTTTTTTCGTCTAGGAGGTCTAGGCTTAGGTACATCAGCTCGTCGTTTTCCTTGGGGGTTAAGATGTTGGAGATTGTGGTCTTGACATGTACCTCGGTTGGTATTGCTGACTCGGTACCGTAGACGAGTGAGAAAGAGGTTTCTTGGGTAGCTGTCTTTGGAGTTGTTCGGTAGGCCCAGAGGACTCCGTGTAACTCTTCTGCCCATCGCCCGTAAGCCTTTTCCAAGCGCTTTTTGAGCATGTTCACCACTGTTTTGTTGGTTGACTCTTCTTGTCCGTTTGATTGCGGGTGCCTTGGTGCTGAATATGAGAGTTTGATATCCCAATCTTTACAAAAGTCCTGGAAGTCGCTGCTGGTGAATTGGGGTCCATTGTCTGTGACAATTTCTTGGGGTGCTCCGAAGCGGGTTATTATGTTTGTCCAGATGAATTTCCTGATCTGGAGGTCTGTGATTTTTGCCAAGGCTTTGGCTTCTACCCACTTTGTGAAGTAATCGGTCATTACTAAAAGGAAGACCTTCTGCCCCGGCGCCATTGGGAATTTCCCCATGATGTCCATGCCCCATTTACGAAAGGGCCATGGGGAACTTAAGGACTTCAGGTTCTCTGGTGGTAAGTTAGAGATTGGGGCGTGCTTCTGGCATTGGCTACAGGTTTTGGCCTGTTTGAGGGAGTCCTTTGTCATGGTAGGCCAGTAATAACCAGCCCTTCTCGCCCTGAGAACCAGGCTCCGTCCGCTGGAGTGTGAACCGCATTCCCCATCATGGAGTTCTTCCAATATTCGTGTGGCTTCTCTAGGGGATATACATCGCAGGTAGGGTCCTGAGAAGGACCTTCTATATAGTTTTCCCTCCGAAATGCAGTATCTGGCCGCTTGTCTCTTGATCTTCCGGCTCTCCTCTCGGTTTTCGGGTAGGACGTCGTTTCTTAGATAGTCAGTGATAAGGGTCATCCAGTTTTCTCCTTCGTCTACTACCGTCACTTCTTCCGGTTCAACCTCTTTCTGGGTTGCTGGCCATTGCAGGACCAACAACGGAATACTCATATGTTCCTTGGTTTCTAATGCGGAGCCCAGGTTTGCTAGAGCATCGGCTTGGGAGTTCTGTTCCCTAGGTATTTGGGTAAGCTTATAGCTTGCGAATTGGTCTAGGAGACGTTTGGCCACAGATAGATACCTGATCATGCTAGGGTCCTTGGCTTGGTAATCCCCTTGAGCTTGACTGATGATGAGCTGCGAATCACTGAAAACCTGGATGTCTTTTACTCCCATTTCCTTGGCTAGTTCTAGGCCTGCTATTAAAGCTTCATATTCTGCCTCGTTGTTCGTTGCTTTGAAGTTACAGCGTACAGCCCTTGAGGCCGATTCTCCCGTAGGGGAGGTTAGGACCAGTCCTACCCCTGCGCCTCTTATATTGCTGGAGCCATCCACGTGCAGGGTCCATTGACCTTCTTCCGCTTCTTTTCCCTGGAGAATAGTTTCTAGACCTGGGTCTGGAAGCACAGAGGGAGAGAACTCAGCCACGAAATCAGCTAGGACTTGGGACTTGATAGCGGCAGCTGGGCTGAAGATCACGTCGTATTCTCCTAATTCCACGGCCCATTTCGCCAATCGTCCTGATACCTCGGGTTTATGAAGGACTGCTTTGATAGGGAAGGAGGTGACTACCACGACTTGGTGGGACCGGAAGTAGGGACGTAACTTCCGGGCCGCGACCACTAGGGCGAGGGCTAGTTTCTCTAGCTGGCTGTAGCGAGTTTCTGCGTCTAGCATGGATTTACTGACGTAGTATATGGGATGCTGCCTTCTTTCCTCCTCGCTTACGAGGACCGCGCTAACTGCATGTTCGGACACGGCGAGGTAAAGCAGTAGGATTTCCCCTTCTAGAGGTTTGGACAGCAGTGGTGGAGTAGTGAGATAGGCCTTGAGGTCGGATAATGCGGTTTCTCACTTCTCTGTCCATTGAAAGTCCTTAGGGTTCTTTAGTGTTTCGAAAAAGGCATGGGACTTGTCGGAAAGCCTGGAGATGAATCTGCTGAGGGCTGCCATTCTTCCCGTGAGTTTTTGAATCTCTTTGACGTTTCGTGGGGGAGGAATCGCCTGGATGGCCCTTATCTGCTCCGGATTTGCTTCTATGCCCCTGTGAGTGACTATGTATCCCAGGAATTTCCCAGAGCTTACTCCAAAGGAACATTTAGAGGGGTTAAGTTTCATGTTGTATTTCCTCAGGGTGGTGAACGCTTGCTGGAGATGTGAGATATGGTCCTCTGAGTCCAGAGATTTCACCAGCATGTCGTCGATGTAGACTTCCATGGTTTGGCCTATCTGATCGGCAAACATCGTGTTGACCAGCCTCTGATAGGTGGATCCAGCATTCTTCAGACCATATGGCATGACCTTATAGCAGTAGATGCCCCTAGAAGTCATAAAGGAGGTCTTTTCTTGGTCGTCGGGATGCATCAGGATTTGGTTGTACCCCGAGAAGGCGTCCATGAAGCTCCTTAGTTGGTGCCCAGCGGTGGCATCCACTAGCTTGTCTATATGAGGCAAGGGGAATGGATCCTTCGGGCAGGACTTATTGAGGTCCGTGAAATCGATGCAGACCCTCCATTTTCCATTTTTCTTTTTCACAACCACCACATTGGCGAGCCAGTCGGGATATTGCACTTCTCTTATGAACCCTGCGTCGAGCAGGTTCTTGACCTCTTCGTTAATGATTTCGTCCCTTTCGGGGGCGAACTTCCTTCTCTTTTGTCTAACAGGAGGGTGCTCGGGATTCACTTGGAGCTGATGCATGATGACGCTGGGGTCGATTCCGGGCATGTCTTCGTGGGACCATGCGAAGCAATCGGAGTTAGATCTTAGGAAATCGATCAGCCTCCGTCTCAGATCCTTGGGCAGCTTGGAGCCTATCTTGAGGTTCCGCTCCGGGTTTCCTTCTATCAGGGGGACTTCGTCCATGTCTTCAACCTCGGGTTCTTCGGCGTGAGGAACGAGAGGCTGCTTCTGTAATTGCTATAAAGCTTGGGTCCTTCCCTTCAGGGTGGTTTGATAGCAGGATCTAGAATTCTCTTGATCCCCTCTAATGACCTTCACGCCCCAGGGGGTAGAAAATTTTACCAACTGGTGGAGGGTTGATGGTACGGCTCCCATGTCGTGGATCCAGAGCCTCCCTAGTATTACGTTGTAAGACGATGGATAGTCGACTACCAAGAACTTGGTGGTCTGGTTTATTCCCTCAGTGTAGACTGGGAGAAGGACTTCTCCCTCGGTTTGCTTCACCTCTCCGCTAAACCCCACGAGCGGGACTGCTTTTTTGGTTAATGTTTTAGGGTCTAGCCCTAAATCCATATAGGCTGAGTGGAAGATAATGTTGCTGGAGCTGCCATTGTCCACCAATATTCGTTTAACTAGGCAGTTGGCTATAACAAGCGAGATAACGAGGGCGTCATGATGGGGAGCAAGGACTTGTTCCTGCTCCCTCGCAGTGAAGCTGATTTCATCCGTTCCCAAGAGTGGGCGCTTGGGAGTCTCGGTCTGCTGACCGTTTCTAGCGTTGCGAGTACTTCGTTTGGCTGCGGCGCTGCTGATCTCGCTTACTTCTGATCCTCCGTAGATGACGTGGATCACTCGTTCTTGTGGTGGAGGTAGCGCAGGGACGCTTCGTTGGGGAGAGCAGGGCCCTCTCTGTTAAGGAGATCCTTGGCCTTATCCGAGAGGAATTCCCTTAGGTAACCCTTCTTGAGGAGTTCGGCTACTTCCAATCTTAAGGCTACGCAATCCTCCGTGGTATGGCCGTGATCGTTGTGGAACCCACACCATCTTTTAGGATTCCGGGTAGCGTCGGGGGACCTCATTTTAGGTGGCCACTTGACTTGCGGGCCCATCTGCCTCAGGACTCCAATGAGCTCCGGTTTGGATATCGCTAGGTGGGAAATGCTGGGCCAAGTCGAGACCATCATTCCTTCGGGCCGAGGTAGGGGGCGATGCTGGTATCTGCCCCTGCTCTGATTGGTGGATTCCCGGGTAGGTCGGGATCGGATGGTCTCCTCACGCTCGTCTTTCGATGGTTTGGAGGACTTCTGATCGTACTTGGAGGAAACTTTGGCCCTGCTCACGACGTCTTCTTCCCACCTTACTTGGGCCCAGACGCGGGGTAGTACATCTGCCATGTCTCCACATCTGTACTTGGTTAGCTCCTTGTAGAGTTCTCCCTCCGGGAGTAGGCCCTTTTTGAAGGCTGAGATTGCTGTATCGGCGTTACACTCGGGTATGGAGACCTTCTCTTGGTTGAAACGAGCTATGTAGGAGCGTAGGGATTCGTTTCTGTATTGCTGGATCTCGTAGAGGTCATCTGATCTCTTCTCCAGGTGGCGGCTACTAGCGAACTGTTCCACGAACTTGTCGCTGAGGGCGGCGAAGGATGCTATGGATCCCGTGGGGAGGTTGATGTACCACTGGAGGGCAGGACCGGTTAGGGTTGATCCGAAGCCCTTGCACATGGTGGCTTCCCTTGCGTCTTTCGGAATAGCCACGGCTACCATGCGTTGCTTGTACTGGGCGATGTGGTTGTCGGGATCTCCAGTTCCTTCGTACATCTTGATGCTCGGGAAAGAGAACTTTCGAGGCATCTCGATCGAAGCAATCTCCTTCACGAAAGGCGTGTCGGAGTACGACCTCGGATCACTTCTACGGATGGGGGGAGCTACTCTGGGGAGCTTTTCCACCATGGATTGGATGGTGCCGAATTTTTCGGATACCATCTTCTCTAGGTAAGCACCTAAAGCTGGATCCGAGATCTTGGGATGATCAGACGAGTACTCTTCGTCCTCTGTATCAGATTCGTCTTCTTCTTCTTCTCGGGTTGCGTCTCGAACGTTTTCTTGACCGCCGGGTTCGTCTCCGGGCTGCTGAGGCGTTTCCTCGTCGTCGCGCGGGGTGTTGAGCGAAGCCATAGGTCGAACTTTGGTTCTGAACCGTTTTCGTTTGTTCCCTACTGCCCCGAGGGATTGATTTTCTCGTCTGAGAGCGTTGTTCTCGGCTTCCATGGCGTCCAGCTTCTCGGCGCTTTGCTGGAGTTGCTTGGAGTGTTCTCCAAGTTGGTCTCTTAGGTTTTGAACTTCCAGGATGAGTTCCAGACCTGCAGGTGTGGTTTTCTGAGCCTTGTGAAGGTCGGTGATTTGACTCTGAAGGGTTTCGAGTCGGCTCAGAAGCTCCTTCTCCTTCGGGGTCAGATTGGCTTGATTGGACTCGTCTTCCGATGCCATCGTTGTGAGAGACAAGGTTTCACCCTAAGATTCTAGGTTAGGTCAAAAAGGAGGTACAAGGAAATTCGTGGGCTGAATCCCGTAAAGAGCTTTAAAGATGAATAAGTACTTTTTATTGATGATTTTGAATAACAATGATTACAGAGAAAATGAAAGGAATCGTCTGAGATTGTTTACAAGATCTGAAAGAGATATAATCGATGTGTAATGGAAAGATGTGAACCCCTTCTTTTGGTCTTCGAGGTCCTCTTTTATAGCTTCGAACCTTCCTCCGATTACTTGTAACTAATCTCCGAGATCTTCTCCTTCTGTTAAGGAATTCACAACAGCTCCCTGTTTGACCGGGTCCTGCGCTCTTTCTACTTGTGGTGTTAGCCTCCTCTTCGAAGTAGCCTCTAGAGATTGTGATCAGCTTCCTATCTTTGGCTCCATGCTGAGCTTCAGCTAAAGTCGCCGATTTGCAATGGGCTTTAGCCCAAAACTCATTCAGGCTCCGTCGTTAGCTAATGGGCTATATTTGGGCCCAACAGTTGCCCCCAAGCTTTTGAGATAAGATCTCTCTTACTCGGAAGCTTAACCTAAGTCGCCGACCTAGATTTTACTGTTGAGATCATGATTACGGGATATCTGATTAAAGACATTATTCGTTTAATTCGACGGTCTAGATCTCTTTTGTTTGAAATCGACGGTTCAGATGAAGGAAGCTTTTGAATGATTTACTCCGAGACTCGAGACGGGACGTGATATAAAGTGATGGGCATTAACTGCCTCGCTCCATATTCTCCACGCCTCCACTCGTTTCCCAAGGTAACTTCTCCTCCACTCCTTTATTTTTACTGCGTTAGTTTTTTTTTTTTTTATCTCTCTGTTTCGCCATTGATCCTCTTCGAATCCCTTAGAATTCCTCGAAACTTTTAGAACTATTTCGATCCTCCTCTTTTCTCCTTTCAATCCTCTCAACCTTACCCCTCTGTTTAATGGACCCTCCGAGAGAAGGCTCCGGTGAAACCGGAATTCCCCCTGCCAGCAAACGCTTAATGAAGGTCAAGCAAGAGATAGGCGAGAAAGCCAAAAGAGAGACGAAGAAGGCGAAAGATTTAGTCGCGACAAGAGCCTCTAAGCGTATGAAGAAGAAGGATGGCTCCGGCGGGAGTTCCTCTTTGGGGTCTCACTCGCCATCCCTGTTGACGATTCAAGAGGTTGTTAACTTCATGGTTCAGGCTCATGGCCGAAAGGAGTTAGCCAAGGCCTGTTCCTCCGATGATACTCCGGAATCTGCCCCCGAGGGCTGGTTTTGCATCCACGAGAAGTATATCTCGAAGTGCCACCTCAGGTTCCCGCTCCCGGACCTCTTGCTGGATCTTCTAGATCATTACCAGTTAGCTCTCTCTCAGCTCTGCCCCTCGGTCATTCGGGTAATAAACGGATTCATTACCAGGGCCAGAGAGGAGGGAATCGTTGTCGGTTTAACTGAGGTAATGAGTCTCTACACAATCAAAGAGAGCTCTACTAAGGAGGGTGGTAGCAGTACTTACTATCTTCCTTGTCGCCCTGGATTTAGTCTTTTTAAATCCTCGGGTAGTGATGATGATTGGAGGAAAAAGTACTTCTTTGTTAAGATTGATCCCTCAACTGTCCCAATGGGTCGTGCTCTCTCGGTCGTTTGGTCCGAGATATCTGGTTAGGATTTTTAGGATCCTGTTTTGCTCATTTCTGATTATTGCTACTTGCTGATATCTTGATTTTATATGTAGGTATCGACGATCCTCCCAAGCTCTCTGATAAGCAGTCCAGGGCTCTCTTTAGGAGGTTACATCAAAGTTCCAACGCTTGGTCATTGTTCACATCTTCTCGTATTGGATCAGCCAGGTTCCCGGAACGATACAACGCCCAGCTTCCTAACCCGATCCCTGTTGAAGACTTAGAAGGTAGTCTCTTGTCTTTGTTATGTTCATCCTCGTTTTAAGAGGTAACTAAAAGGATTCTTGTTATTTTGTTCAGTTTCCGAAGGTCCCAACGTAGTCGAGATTTCAACCGGAGCTAGCACTTCTGAGACCGAAAAGACTCCAGCTCTTAAGATGAGGCCTTCCTTCCGTAATCGAAACAGATCAACTGCGGCTGCCGGCGCTTCATGGGGCAGCGACAGATCTCAAGGAGGTGTTTTTATTAACACGCTGAAGGAGGTCCTTGATGATGGAACCTCAGCTCCTGTCGCGGACGTTGGTCCCGTTGAGACTGGAGCTCGAGATGTAGTTCCTCACCCTGAGGTCCCGCCAGCCCTAGATAATCCTCGTGCTGCCGGAGGTTTCCCTTGAACTTGAGCCTCCGAGACCTAAGAGGTCTCGGACTGAGGCAGGAGATAGGCCCGCCAGGTCCACTTCCTCATCCTCACGAGGTGGAACCGTTGGTTGGAGCTTCACCCACTCTAGGCCAGGGTCAATCTTGGACGACCCTTGGGGTTTAGCGACCATTCTGAGGCATCTAAAGATGGTGGGGTGCTCTATGCCTTCTTTTAACAGCTTGACTAACAAAGACGAATACGTCGAGATAGCTCATCACTTGGGTCAGGTATATAACTTTAAGTATTTCTCGGTTTTCTCTTTTTAGGTTTAGGTTTTTCATGACCTAAAAGATTTTTTTTTTTTTACATTTTTTTATAGTTAGCCGGAGCCATCAACAGAGCTCAACTAAAGTTCGAGGAGACCGTGCGTGGTGCTCCTACTGCTGCGGAGTTGACTCAGGCTACTGATATGTTCAAGGCTACTAAGACGGAGCTTGACCAGGCTCGTGCTCAGGTTTCTGAGCTTCAAGCTGAGGTCAAGAGGCTCGGACTGAAGGCTGATACCCAACAGGGGAAAATCGAGAGCCAAGCCATTGACATCCAGGTGAAGAGCAGGAAGATCAACGACTTAGAGGCTGCTCGTAAGATAGCCGAGCATCAGGTTCAAGAGATGATTGCTTCGTCTCAAAACAGTCAAAGGAACAAGGAAGCTGAGATCAAGTTTGCCGTTAGGAGAGGCAAGAGGGAGGTAGCTGATGCTTACAACAAGATTCTGACTTCGGTGAAGGAGAAATTTGCCAAAAAGAATGATGAAACCGACGCCCTGATCTACGCCCAGGAGCTTCAGGCAAACACCGAGCTTTTGAAGGCTTTGTTGACTAAGGAGGTGGAGGATGCTGAGGAGGAGTACAATCGACTTATGGCCTTGATTCCGGACGCGGCTGCTGCTTGCGATAGGGCTCAGGTCTCCGACTTCTCGGTTAGCAAGCTTCCCGTCCCTCAACTCTCTGAGAGCTCAGGTACTCTTGAGATTAATATGTTTAGCCCGACATTTTCCGGCGAGTATGGTTCTAACTTGGATTCGGTGTTTCCTGAACTAGCTCCAGTCGAAGCGAACCCAGGAGATGTTAATCAAGAAACCGATGCGGAGGTTCCTACCGAGGGTGGAGGTCCCGTCGAGGAAGATAAGGAGGCTGATGCTGGTCCCGGAGTCGACGCTGGTCCCGGAACCGAAGAAGTTTAAGAGCTGATGCTCTTTTTGTTTTCAAGACTGTTTTGCCCAAGGGGCTTTTGCTTGTTTTCCCAAACTTATTAGCCTGAGGAGGCCTTTAAACCTTTACTCGTTCTTAGGATTTATTGCCCGAGGGGGCTTCTAAACCTTTGTGTGTTTTAAGATTTGTAGCCTGGGGAGGCTTTTAAACCTTTGTTTTAATTTAATCTTGGCTGTTTCGGATTTCATCCTTTGTTTCAACCATTGGTTACGATATCGACTTATAGTCGAGCTTGATTTAGCTTTAGGTTTCGCTGAACCTGAGCCTGTTTCGTTTTGGGGAATCAAGTTCCTTTGAAGGGATTCAGGATCTCGTGGTTTTTTTTTTTAAAACCTTAGGATTTCGTTCAGGGTTTCCAGACCTTAGTAGCTTGGTAAGGGTTTTAAGACCTTTAGGATTTTGTTAAGGATTTTAAGACCTTGTAAATTTGTTGAGGGTTTTAAGACCTTACGAATTTGTTAAGGGTTTCAAGACCTTATGATTTGACAAGGATTTCAAGACCTTTGAAATTAGTTAAGGGTTTTAGGACCTTATGATTTGACAAGGATTTCAAGACCTTTGAAATTAGTTAAGGGTTTTAGGACCTTAGTTCCGGATTTTCAGGGACCTGAACGTGTTCGAAATCGTTTACGAGATTAGGTTCCGATTTTAGGGAACCTGCGTTTCTTCGGAGGGTTTTAGGACCTCGATGATTGTTAAGGGTTTTAAGACCTTAGGTCCAGGACTTCAGGTACCTGGATATGTTCGTAGTTAGGTCTCGATTTGGAGAGACTTGAGTTTTCTTGGAAGGTTCTGTAATCTTTGGAGCATAGGTACGGAACAACTTGTTTTATTGATAGTCATATGGTGACTGATACATGTTTTGAATTATTCAATCATCAACCGTTTTCTTTTTGGGTTATGTGTTTTTGGTAACACGTGCCCCCTTTGCTTGGATGAGAAGATGGGTTGAGGAGAAATAGGGGCTGCACTCATAACGGAGTTGCCTACGTACCCAGTCAAGGGATCAACCCAAACGTAGTTCAGGATTTGGGTACCTAATGATAGTATCTCTTGAGATTAGTGGCGTTCCACGATCGGATCTCAGGTACCCCGGTTCGTACCTTCTGGAGTTTGTAGACTCCGGGTCGCACTATATGGATAATTCGGTAGGGTCCTTCCCAGTTGGTTCCTAGCTTTCCAGCTCCTGGTTCCTTTGTTCCTTCGAACACTTTCCTAAGCACTAGGTCCCTTCCGGCGAATTGTCGGGGTCTTACTTTGGAATTATAGTGTCGTGCCATTGCTTGCTGATAATTCTGAATGCGAAGCAAGGCTTGGTCTCGTCTTTCTTCGATCAAGTCGAGGCTATCCATTAGGAGCTGGTTATTAGCTGCGGGGTTCGAGGTGCAGAGCTCCCGACGAAGGCTACCTGCGGTAGTTTCCGCTGGAACGACTGCTTCCATCCCGTAAGCTAGAGAGAAGGGAGTTTTGTCTGTAGCTTTACGTGGGGTAGTTCGGTAGGCCCATAGTACTTCGGGTAATTTTTCTGACCAGAGCTCCTTCTGGGCTCCTAGGCGTTTCTTGAGGTTTGCTAAAATCGACTTATTAGCAGCCTCCGCCTGGCCATTACCTTGAGGTCGCCGAGGCGATGAAAAGGTGAGGCGGATGTTCCATTTATCACAGAAACTTTTGAAGTCGTGGGATATGAACTGTCCTCCATTGTCGGTTACTATTTCGTATGGGACGCCATGTCTGCATACGATATTTTTCCATACAAATCCCTCAACGTTAAATCTGTTAATTTGTTGAAAGGCTTCAGCTTCGATCCATTTCGTGAAGTAATCGGTTAGGACCAGGAGGTTTAGTAATTTTTTTCCTTTGCCTGATGGTACTAGTGAACCTACAATATCCATGGACCACCTCATGAATGGATAGGGGGCTGATATGTTAGACAGCTTTTCCGCTGGCTGATGTATGATCGCTGCGTGCCTTTGGCATTTGTCGCAGGATGAGGAGTAGACCTCGCAATCTGCGATGATGGTAGGCCAGAAGTAGCCTTGTCTTTTAATTCGGATGGCTAGAGCTCTGCCTCCGGAATGGTTTCCACAGGAACCATCATGCATTTCTTTCATGAGTTTCATAGCTACTATGCCGTGAACGCACTTTAGGTAAGGCCCGGAGACACTTCGTTTGTGGAGGGCTGACTCGATTATACAGTATCTTGCTGCTAGAGCCTTGAGTTTTCGAGCCTCCCACTTATTGGGTGGAATTTTTCCTTCTAGGATGTAATCCATGATTGGTATTCTCCAGTCTTCTCTCCCTACGACTTTACTGTGAAGCGAGGAGGGAGGTTCCTGTGCGGGACCTGGTGTCGTGGTGCCCCCGGGGATATTCGTTGGAATAGGCCCCAAGGGGTCTGGGTTCTGAAGAATATCTCCAATTCCCTCGTTGTCCCCTGTGGTTCGTGCAGCGTTTCTTTCTGCGTTTTTACGAGCTGCGCGGCTTCTTGTTTGTATTTTAAGGACAAGTGATTCCGAGGTTTGGATGGTGCCTCCGGAGGTATTCGCTAAGTTAGGCTCCGGGGAGTCCGGGCTTTGGCTAATACCTTCACTTTGGTCGTTATTTTCTGAGTTCTGGGTTGCCTTCCCAAAGGTGTTTTTTCTATAGCTGCGTGTTTTGGTTCTAGGGAACCAGAATGTCGTGAAGACTTGGGTAGCTATCGGCGGAAGGATGTTGTCCTCGACTTCCTTTGGTTTGCTACCCAACTCGGCTTTGGTGGCTATATCGATACTTGGTTTCTCGATTCCTTCTACGGGTATGATTCGTTTCACGAGGGGATCTGATGTGGAAGCTAACGCGGCGAGGGCGTCTGCCGATGAGTTTTCCCCTCGCGGGATCCTCGTTAACTCGAACTTATCGAATTGCTTTGTGAGGTTTAGGACAACTTCGAGGTATGCCCCCATTCTCTCGTCTCTTGTTTCGTATTCCCCGTGAAATTGGCTGGCTACCAGTTGAGAATCGGTATAGGCATTCAGTTCTCGGATTCCGAGGCTCAGGGCGAGCTTTAGGCCGGCGATTAGTGCTTCGTACTCAGCCTCGTTATTGGAAGCGTTGAATCCGAGTCTATAGGATTGTTCGATGGTTTCTCCAGCAGAGGAGGTTAGTCTTAAACCGACGCCGGAGCCTTGCCTTGACGAGGCTCCGTCCACGTACAGGCTCCATTTTGGGACCTCTATTTCTTGGTCTAGACGTTCGGATGCCAGTTCGATGACAAAATCGGCGAGGACTTGAGCTTTCGCTGCTGCTCGAGGTCTGTACTCGATATCGTACTCGCTAAGTTCTATAGCCCATTTGGCTAATCGTCCGGATTGGCTGGGGCTGTGCAGGATTGTTCGTAATGGTTGTGATGTCATTACGACAATTGAGTGTGATTGGAAGTAAGGTCGCAGTTTCCTGGCAGCTGTGACAACTGCCAAGGCTAGTTTCTCCATGGTCGGGTACCTCGTCTCAGCGTCTAGTAGGCTTTTACTAGTGTAGTAAACAGGTCTTTGTTCGTTTTGCTCTTCTCGTACCAGCACTCCGCTGACTGCGGCTGTCGATACGGCGAGGTACAGGTATAGCGATTCTCCGACTACAGGTTTAGATAGTATCAGAGGTTCCGAGAGATAGGTTTTTAGCTGTTTGAAGGCTTCTTCACACCTCTCGTCCCATAGGAACTTCTTATTATTCTTCAGAAGTTTGTAGAATGGGATGCACTTGTCGGTGGACCTGGATATGAATCGATTTAATGCTGCGATTTGTCCGGTCAATCTTTGTACCTCTCTAGTTGTTTTAGGCGATGGCATTTCTAGGAATGTCGCTATTTGCTTCGGATTGGCTTCGATGCCTCTTTCGGTTACTAGGTAACCTAGGAATTCGCCGGAGGGTACTCCAAAGGTGCATTTAGCTGGATTTAGCTTCATGTCGTATTTGTTGAGGATGTCGAAGCATTCCCTAAGGTGGGAGATGTGGTCTTCTGCGATCGAAGACTTGACCAACATGTCGTCGATATAGACTTCCATAGTTTTTCCGAGTTGTCCAGCGAACATCTTGTTCACTAGCCTTTGATAGGTAGCTCCTGCGTTTTTCAGGCCAAATGGCATAACCTTGTAACAGTAGGTTCCGCGCTCGGTTATAAATGCGGTTTTTTCTTGATCTTCAGGATCCATCATTATCTGGTTGTATCCTGAGAAGGCGTCCATAAATGACAGGAGCTGGTGTCCAGCCGTTGCTTCGACCAAGCGGTCGATGTGAGGTAATGGGAAGCTGTCCTTAGGACAGGCCTTGTTTAAATCAGTGAAATCTACACAGATCCTCCATTTCCCATTCTTCTTTTTTACTACGACTGGGTTTGCTAACCAATCAGGATATTGGACCTCTCGGATTGACCCAGCTTTCGTTAGTCGGTCGACCTCGTCGTGACAGCTTGGGCTTTCTCGAGACCTAGCTTACGGCGTTTTTGTTTGATCGGCTTGAATGTGGTGTCTACATTGAGCTTGTGGGCGGTGACGTTTGGGTCTATGCCCTTCATGTCGCTAGTGGACCATGCGAAGGTTTTGACATTCTGTTTTAAGAATTCGATGAGCTCTTTTTTGGTTTCGGGAGGTAGCTCTGACCCGATACTCACCTGTTTTTCAGGGTTTGAGTCGTCGATACTAACTTTTTCGGTGAGGTTCTTAGGGGGACCTCGGATATTTTGTTGCATTTCGCGACTCTCCTGGATCTGTAATTGCTATTGGGGGGATTCTTTTATGATTTCGAATCCTCCCAGGTAACAGATCCTTGAAATCTTTTGGCTACCGTGAATGGTGGCTATTCCGTCGGTTGTTAGAAATTTCACGCATTGGTGATAAGTTGAAGCTACTGCTTTCATCTTATGAATCCAAGGTCTTCCGAGGATTGCGTGGAAAGGGGATGGTTTGTCGACAACTATGAAGTTGGTCATTTTTATGACTCCGCCAGCTATGATTGGGAGTTTAATTGTTCCCAGTGAGGTAGATGTTTCTCCGGAGAAACCTACGAGGTTGGATTTCTGGTCGACGATTTCGTAGTCGTCTATTTCCATTCCTTTTAATGCGTTATAGAAAATGAGATCGACGGAGCTTCCGGTATCGATCATGAGCTTGGGTACCTCGTACCCTGCTATGTTTAACGTTACGACGAGGGCATCATCGTGAGGTCTGTCAAGACTTGACGTCTCGCTTTCCCAAAAGGAGATTTTGGTGTTGGACTCGGGTTTGGTCGGTTTGGGCTGTGTGTTTGACACAGCCTTCCGTACGTGACTTTTAATGGAGTTAACGGAGTCTCGACACACATCGGACCCTCCGAGGATGTAATCGACCCTTGAGCCAGGGCTCGATCGGGGAGGTGTTTTACTCAAGAGGGCTTCGATTTGAAGGCTTTTCCCCTGGGGGAATTTTCCAAGGATCATCTCGACTCTTTTTTTGGGAGCTGGAGGTGGTGAATCTGTTTCTTTTTCAGGTGACCTCTCTCGTTTCGGAGAGTTGTCCCGGGGATTTTTCTTTTGATACGGTGGTGGTTTTTTAAGGTCCACGTCTTTGATTTCTCCGGCTGCGAATTTGGTAGCCAGCTGTCGTTGGAGGTCCCAACATTCTTCGGTCGAGTGTCCCTTTCGATCGTGGTAAGAGCAATGTTTGCTTTCATCGTAGCCTTTGGACCAGGGGGCTTTGGCTGTTGCGGCGACAGGTTTTTCATCCTTATCGTCCTCGATTACATAAGAGTGCTCCCCCTGAGTCTGATTATTTCGGGAGCTTCCTCTTTTATGAGGTCCCTTCCCATCGGAGGCTTCGCCTTTCGGATGATTCTGGGATTTTCTGTGGAACTTATCTAACGCTGCTCTTTCTTCTTCCAGAGTAATGTATTTAGAGGCCTTGTGGAGGGCATCGTCGATAGTTGGAGGAGGATTTAGGGTCAACTCCTCGAAGAAGCCCGATTGATACCAGAGGCCTCTCCTAAGGGCTTCAATAGCTACTTGATCGTTAGGGTTCGAGAGTTTAGTTCTTACTGCCCTAAATTTCTCGATGTAGACTCGCAGTGAGTCTCCCAATCCTTGTCTGATCTTCCAGAGATCGGCCTCAGAGGCTTGTTTCAAGATGTGGGTTGAATATTGCTTCATAAAGGCGTTAGCTAGCTGATCGAAGCTATCTATAGAGTTTGGTTCGAGGCCGGAAAACCATTCCAGAGCTGTTCCGGTCAAATTTTCAGCAAATGTTCTGCAATATCCGGCATCGCATTCTTCCATCGTGAAGTGAGCTTTAACGATAGCTAGCTGGAAGGCTCTTAAATAAGCCTTTGGGTCTGCGTTCCCATCGTACTCGGGAATCTTAATTTTTCGAGTGTCTCTTATGTAAGAGTTAGCAATTCTATCAGTGAACGGAGTTCCACGAGTTTCCTTGATTAGGCTCTCGATTTCGGGAGCTGAGCTCGTTGCTTTGTGAACTTGAGCTCCCAATTTTTGGAGAGCTGCGTGGGTTCGCTCCATGTATCTGCGAATCGCGTCAGGTCCTTCGAAGGGAAGGACATTCGGATCATTCTCGGGTACTCGGCGCATAGGTTCCTGGCGGAATCTAGCTCGATCGTTTTCCCAGTTAGCTGGTGAAACGGATCGTTCATTCGCCCTTAGGTTCCGAGCGAGATTAGTGCGGATAGTTGCAGGATCAGCATCCGTTCTTTGAAGTCCGTCGGTATTTGGGGTTGAAACCCTAGTTTGAAACACCGGAGCTGATGTTCTGCCCCCGGACGGAATGTTGGTTCCTGCTCCAGATCCCGAAGGAGGTGGCGGTGGAGGCAATCGTGTGCTCCCAGCGGTGTTTCGATCGGGCGCGGAGCTCGTTGTCGCTACGTTGCTCCCCATGGTGCTGATGACTGGTGGGACAAACGCAGGAGCTGTCCTAGCGCGAGGCGTTTGGAAAGCAGGTTCCTGACCGTCTGCTCCAGAACTATCAAGGGAGAAATTCAGACGCTCTCGAGGGAAGGAGGGGTCAGCTATTCGTTCGTGGAACGTGATCCCTCTTCCCTGGTGGACGGACGGTTGGGTTGTTGCGGATTGAGATCTGGTTATCTCTTCGAATTGTTGCTGCCGTTCGGCTAGCTGTTGCACTGTTCGCTCGGTTTGTTGAGCTTTGTCCACTAACTGGAGCATCATCTGCCGGATCTCAGAAAGCTGAGCTTCCGTTTGGTTCGGAGCGGATTGATGCGATGTGTTATTGAGGGCTGAGGACCCAGAGTTGGTCCCTCCGGGGGTTCTCGGGTTATTTGCCCCCGAAGCAGTGCGATTCGGTGAGCTATTGCTCAGGTTCGATTGATCGGGGTTAGATGGATTGGTTCCATCGAGTGGATTCATCTTTAAGCTTTGGAGAAAGGGATTCGATTAATTGTCCCCACAGACGGCGCCAATTGTGAGAGACAAGGTTTCACCCTAAGATTCTAGGTTAGGTCAAAAAGGAGGTACAAAGAAATTCGTGGGCTGAATCCCGTAAAGAGCTTTAAAGATGAATAAGTACTTTTTATTGATGATTTTGAATAACAATGATTACAGAGAAAATGAAAGGAATCGTCTGAGATTGTTTACAAGATCTGAAAGAGATGTAATCGATGTGTAATGGAAAGATGTGAACCCCTTCTTTTGGTCTTCGAGGTCCTCTTTTATAGCTTCGAACCTTCCTCCGATTACTTGTAACTAATCTCCGAGATCTTCTCCTTCTGTTAAGGAATTCACAACAGCTCCCTGTTTGACCGGGTCCTGCGCTCTTTCTACTTGTGGTGTTAGCCTCCTCTTCGAAGTAGCCTCTAGAGATTGTGATCAGCTTCCTATCTTTGGCTCCATGCTGAGCTTCAGCTAAAGTCGCCGATTTGCAATGGGCTTTAGCCCAAAACTCATTCAGGCTCCGTCGTTAGCTAATGGGCTATATTTGGGCCCAACAATCGTCACGTAGTTGAGTTACTCCCCTCCTTCTAGCGCCAAACTGTTGTGATATTTTTGTGTAGGGTCGTTTTAGTACTACGGAACACTGGAAGACTATCTAGATTTATGTTTGTATGTATGTTTTGAGAAGAGAAATTGAGGCAAAGAGATGTATTATTGAGTGTTTTTGGGCGTTACAACGTATTGGGTGTATAAACCCTAGTTTTCTAGCCTAACTCTATAATCTCTAAGCCCCAAAGTGTCGATCCCTTGTTCTAGGGTTCGGGTTCCCCTTTTATAGTTGATATAATTCGGTCGATCTTGGGCGGCTTCTCCAATATTCGGGAATATGTTAGTTTCCCCTTGATTTGGGAAACTTCCATATTCATGCGGAGGAATGGTTCATTGGTCCTCACGGCAAGGGCTGGGCCTTGGTTCCTCGATACAGGGACTGGACCCTGGGTACTTGTCGAATGGAGATCGGGCTCTGGTGTCACTTGGTGAAAATGGATCCTCTAAGTTGAGGAGGGACCCTGGGTCCTTACCAAACGAAGGCCCGGAAGTCGAGGCCCCTTCGGAGGCTGGAGGAAACTCTAGCCTTGGACATTTTTCCCCAACACTTGCATCTGGCTGGTGAGCACATTGAGGAGTGACAACTTCTTCATACTGATCACTTAATCTCCATGTTTTGAAATTACTATTGCAGCCTCTTCTTGAAGCTTCACAAAACAGGTACAAGCACACATCCTATGGGCTTAGCTTCCCCACTGAAGGTTACTGTTCTAACTCCTTGTAGAAGCTGATCCATAGCTTTCCAATCAGAAGGTAACTGGTTCTAACTCCATGTTGTTGCTGTCCTTGTTATTGTTGAATATGAGAGAAGGACTTGGACTACTTGATAGCTCACCATTACCCCTCCTCAAGCTTGATCCGGAGTCCTTAGACTAAGTAAAAGGACCAAACTTGGAAGTGAGCAATACTGAGTCTTGAAACCAGGAGCACATCACCCCTACAGCTGCGCTTAAGTCAACCAGTTCCTCCCTTGATCTCTTCTCCACTGCCTCTTGTGTTTCTTTTGAACCAGGAGCTCAACACCCAAACAGGTTGGGCTTAATTCAACTGGTTCTTGCAACACATGAGGAGCTCCAGCTTGGTGTGTGACTGATCAAACACTGGTCTGTCTCTCCATCAATACTCCTTCTGGCAGTATCTTCAAAGCTCAGCCATATTTTATTTCAGCCTCCACTTATTACCACCTGATCTCCTCTTTAACAATCTCTCCATGGCCAGGAATACATCATGTGTAGGCTCTGAACAGCATGGACAAAGTCTTCTTCTTTGTCTTGATTTGATGATGGACAGAGAACAACACTTGTGTACCTGAAACATCACTCAAACTCCAGCAAGAATTAGACCACACACACACTAGGATCAACCCTTGATAACTCACCAAGTCTGATCCCAATGTTTTGAGAGAAAAAGAATGCAATGGACAAAATCTAAACACTCATTCAGATAAATCCATGCACACACGCATCACTAACTGCTCAGGTATGAAAACACATCAATAACAAGGCAATTAGGCTAATTTTATCAAATTTAATGACAAGAACAGAGAGTAGACAACTCATCTATCTCATTATGGAAGCAGATTTCAGTCCATGGCCTTCAAACTTCATGGCTGATCAACAATGCTGGTGAGGCATGAACATCCCACCAGTTAACACATTTTTAAAACATTTTTCAAAAAGAAAACAAATTGCTCATAAATCTGTTCGAAAACAATTTTCAGATTTGAAATCCTTTGAAAGAGTTTTTTTTTCTTTAAATTCAAAAATCAAATGCTCTTGAAAACATTTTTCTTCAAATCACCATCAATCTTTCTCCCTTCCTCAAACATTGGTTTCATTAGATTTTAAATCTTTCACCAAGTTTTGAAAAAATATTAAGAAACAAAGCGTAGACATGAATGATAATGTTTGAGATAAACCAAGCAAGAACTTCATCTTTTAAAACTGATTTTAAAGCACAAAACAGATGAAGTCTTTTGTTTCATTTGTCTCCCTTAAGCTTTTTCCAGGTTCCCAACTCAAGATTAGAACCACAACTTTACTAGGAGAGAAGAAATTAAAACAATACTCCATCTTGTCCTCTTTGGAAAAATCATTAGACAAGATGAAGAACACAAAAATATTTTTGAAATCATTTTTTTTCAAGAGTATTTCAAGACACAAGTTTAATCTTTTCTCCCTCCCTCAGGCTGGTAAGAACATATTTCAGTCTTTCATCCAAACTTTAAACAATGAGGAGATCAAGAGGAGAGTCATTGATTAATAAAAAAAAACATTTAAAGATTGCATCTTGAATTTGAAGAACATTCTTCCACTAAACTCTCTACTGCTCATGTTTTGAATCCTAGCCATACAGCTCATCAAAAACAATTTCAAGTGAGAGAGAGAGAGCTTCAGATGGAAGTAAAACAGAGTGAGTTCAGCCCAAGAGAGCAACTAGGCTCTGATACCATGTTGAAAAAGCTAATGTTGTGTGAAGAACACTCGAGAAAATCAGAGAGAGTAAAAGAGAGAGAGAGTAAAGAAGGAGAACTGTTTCCTTAATTAATTTAGAATAAATATGTATTGGCTTTATAGCCAGATTACAAAATATCTAAACATTAAAGAATTAGGAAAGAAAACCAAGAGATAAGGTTCTAACAGCTATATTCCCAACAGCTCTATTTTGAATTTTGAGCCTCTTTTGCACTGTAGTGAACAGTGCTCGCGAATCTCCACAGTATCAAAGAGAAACCTGCAGGGAATATTTTTTTCATGTCTTTATTATGGAGATGCTTGACATTCACTTCCTTTGTTTGGCCTTCACACCTTCTTGTGTTGCTTAACTCTAATATTCTCCATATCAATCATCAAATATAATCATCAAATATGTCGACACGTCAGATTCCTTGTTACATTTACATGTCATTACTAGTTCCTATATAAGATGTCCCATTTTCTGAGGAACATTTTCTTTTCCAATCAAAGACTTGTAGTTTTGTGATATTTGGTTCCTCGATTAGAAGAAGCACAGGAACTATCATCTCCCAAGCCTAGAACTTCGAGTAGCTGTAGATATCCTGCAAAGGGTTATTCTGGCCCTTACTGACAACACTGTACAGGTACCCAAACTGGTTTGTGCAGAGTCGTAGTCCTCACTTCGCGGCACTTAACATCATCAAGGGGACGTCCTTTGGATTTGGCTGAGCCGGCGCATAACTTAACACTGGTTTGGTCCAGTCGAAATAAATTGTAAACTCTGCAAGTTGAGTTTGCAGATTTGAAATGGGAAAAGGTGCATAGATAGATAGATTCATGATGGTCCGTATGACACCTTGGTTATGGATACGCTTTTGACGTTCCAGAATTTATCTTCTAAGTTAAGAGATGCTAGTTGATATAAGCTTCTCTACTGATTATTGCCACTAAACAAAATCTACTTTCCAACATTTCAAAACCATAACAGTAGATGTTGATACGGTAAATGATACCTTCCCAAGCTTGGGAAATAATACTGACACAAAAAAACAGAACTGGCACCATAGTAGATTGACTGCAGATGAAACAAAAACAAGCCAAAATGTACTCTTTCCAATCTTTTACGTCTACAAGGTTTAGCAAATTCAGAAGAAAAAAAATTAAAGGTGAAAACAAAGCAATGTCTAAACCAAAAGATAGATGCGGGTTTTCTAGTACTTGATCGGTGCAAGAACATCGAGCTGGGATCCAAGTTTCTCCTCAGCAACCTTCTCGGCCTTGGTCCTAAGCTTGATGAGTTGCTTCTTGCGCTCATACACAGCCTGTGATCGCTCCTTTCTTTTGACCTCAAGCTCCTGCAAAATCATTATACCAAAGGTAAATACCAGTTTCCTCTGAGATGTTTATGGCCTGAGGCCTAATAAATAAAATGACTGTACGATCCTCAGTTGAGTTAAAACATCAGCAGGATTCACCAGACAATCTTATTCTACTACATAATCAACTTAACATTCGAAAAATGAAAGAGATGTTTCAGAAAATGCAGTTGACAGAAAAAAACTACCACCCCAACTAAATCTAGTTTTGCTGCTACTTAAAAGACACAAAGAATATCTGGTTTAACCAACTCTACTTCTTGTAGTCAAAATGAAGGGTCTTCAAACTCATTATATTTATACTAAATGAAGAAACTTTTACTCCCTAAACCATATTATATATAGAGAGAGAATGGACAGACCTTAATGGTGTCGTAATGGTTCCAGCCAACCTCAGAAGAGAGACGGCCCAACAAGCAGTACTTGTGACCAGCTTGTAGCCTCAAAACCCTAAGCAAAAACAACAACAAAAAATAATCAGAACTAAACACATTGTACAATTTTATAATTAAAATTTAAAAGAAAAGTTTTAAAGGATTTATACTTGAGAGCATCAGGAATAACCATTCTCTTGACCTTGTCGTAAGGAGGTGGAACTCCTTCAAAAACCTTCAAGCGTGCAAGAGCCGCAGCACCACGCTTTGTCTTGTGTGGAATCATCCTGTCACCAAACACAAACATATTTAAAACATTATCTACATTTATTGACCCTAATGTCTAATTCGGATCTTCATTTTCCATATGAAGCAAGGAAGAGATTTTAGATTGAGCTTACCCACGAACGGTACGCCAGAAGATCTTAGAGGGAGCCCTGAAGTGAATAGGACCGTGAGAAGGTTTAGTGTTCATGCGTTTCCTGAGAAACCTCATGTACTTCATCTTCTGTCGGACCAATCCACCTGAAAGGCATATCTCTTCGCATCGGACAACGACAACCTTCTGTCCGTTGAGAAGCTCCTTTGCTATGATCGAAGCGAGACGGCCCAGCATGTGGTGCCTCGCGTCGACCACGACACGCTTCGCGCATATCCCTGAACCAGACACCATCTCTTCTCTCGATTCGAAAGGGACTCGTTGCTCACTGCTTTCAGTGTCGCATTTTATATGGAGGCGGTTAGGGTTTCTCAGATACGGTTAAGGGTTCTTTATTGGGCGTTTGTTTTATAATTCAGGCCCAATAAAACCAAGACTTTTTTTAAGTTTGTCTTATTTTGATGATCCACTTTGTAATGAAGTTAGCTACTGGGATTTAAGTTCAAAATTTAAATATCGCTTATGTGTTGACGACTCTTATCGGGTTCTTGCTCCAATGGTAACACTTCGAATCAAGATCAAACCGACTATGTTGAACTGAGGATTGCTGATATCTCTTTTGAATTTGCCTTAATGCCTATTTGACTGACAATGTATATCATAAGAACTCCTTAAAAACGACTCTGAAAGTACATTTCACAAGATTAATCGTTCATTATGTGAAAGCATTCCTTCAGATGATTGATGTGATCGGTGGCGATCAGAAATTTAACGAGCATATTGTCAATGCATATCTATCTCCATTGTGACGCCAAGTTTGTCAGCAAACAATTTATCGACTAACTTTTGATAAGTCGATCCTATATTCTTTAATTCGAAAAGCATGACCTTATAACAATAGGTCGCGATCGGTGGTGAATGCAGTTATTTTCCTATCACCAGGATGCATCATAATTTTAGTGTATCCGGAAAAAAACATCCAAGTATTCTAACAGTTCATTGCCTTATGTCGACTCGACAAGTCGATCAATATTCAGGATTGAAATCTTCCTTTGGGCACGCTTGAAGTCAATGCAAATCTTTCATTTACTATTCTTCTTTTCATGATGACCGGAACAGTCAATCATTCATATATCTTACTTATGTTATTGATCGTGTTCCCAATAGTATGCGGATTTATCTTTGACTGCATTTGCTCTCTCTGGTCCTAACTTTCATTTTTTTCTTGATCGGCTTGAAAGTTGGATCAACATTCAGTTCATGAGGGTAATAGAAGAATCAATTCCTTTCATATCTGTTGTGAACGGCTGCGAATTATAAGAGAAGAACAGAGAGCAAAACGAATTGAGGCAAATACCCGTTTAGGGTTTCTTATTATTGTGCGAATGAATAATTTACAAACCCTTAGACCCATATTTATACATGCTTCAAAAAACCCGATTTCCTTTTCCCAATAAGAAAAAATACAACAGAAAAAATAAATTTCCTAAACCGAAAAGGCATACCGTACCGCGGGGGCCTTCGGCCCCCGCACCCCCCAGATGTCAACCTTGATAGTGAGTTTATCTTCCTTACGTCCGACCAACGAGTGCTGGGCTTTTACTGGTGCACAGAGATTTAAGACACACAGATGCAACAATATCAGTTGTGGATCAAGCGAAGGTTGAGACATTGCTTTTGAGGATTGTGGTGATCTATTTTTTAATATCTCCAACCAACTATGCACCGACTCTAATAACTCGATTTGGATTATCTTTATCGAGGTCTATCTCGATGATTTCCTCTTTTTGTGGGTATACCTTTACGATTAGCTTGGCAAATAGCTTGGCAAATAGCTTGACAAGAAAGGTTATTTTCTGTAACTTTTCATTCAGAAAATTAAGAGGTTAATTTCTAGTATATTTTTGATCTCTTCTAAGGGTATTTATGAACTTAATGCATTGATGCTAGGTTGAGGAAACAGCTTGAATCGAGTGAATCCACGGTGTGCCGAGGATCGTGTTATAGGATGCTGGTGTACCGATGACTGAGAACTTGACGATCTTGGTTATTCTGTCGACAAAAACATTCAATCAGATTGTATCGAGCATTTCCTCTAAGAATCCATAGAAGCCGGAGAAATCGAGTCGGAGATTCCATGGCTCCGACTGGTCATATTTATGGAAACGAAAAGAACGAGTAAGAAAGGAGAGTACAGTAATAAAATAACATGAATGAAAAGTAATAGTGTTCCTTTTCAAATTCACTAAGAAATAGTTTTGTTCTTTGTTTTTTACAAAAAATAATGAGAGAGTAGAAAAAAATATTCCTTGTGAATGATAATTTTTTTTTGGGAATGATAAAAAATTGAACGTTCCTCTACGTTTCTTGGTCACCATTCAAAGTCATGCATATCTTGAAGATCGATTCCTTACTTTTTTCAAAGTTTCATAAATAAGGTTGATTTGTCTAAAATTTTATATATGAGAACTTTGTCCAATTTGTTTGATATTTTATTTGATGGGAAATTATAATATGTTTTGAGTTTCGAAAGTGTTTTGTAAAGTTACAAACTTACTTTCCCTTAGAATATATGATTAATCGCAAATTTTAAATGCTGCGAAATTCAAAATATTTTAATTTCTTTTATCTTTGTCATGTTTATGAAGTGATTGGAGTAGGAATGTTGGATCAAATTTTGTTTATTTTGGCTCTATATGTCTCTAATTTCTTAATTTTGTGCCTAGCATCTGTTTAGCTTATATACAATGATGTACAAAAAAAATAGTAGTCTTCGAATGTGCTTACATCCACCAATAAAAGGGAATTAAGAACATAACAGGAATAGTATATACAGTTATGTGATCGGATGATACTTTTGGAAATAATATATTTTCTAATACTAAAACTGAAAAGAATCTACTCTGTAAAATCAAAAACACCAAAACACATGCTAGTTCTGTCTATTTATTCCGTCAAAAAGCTTTATTACGGTTACTACAACAACCCATCAAAAGATGGCATCAGCTTATTCTTCCGTCGGAATCTCTCTCTCCTTCTTTTTCTGGGCTTTACTAATCTCACCGTCTGTCTCACAATCATGCAAGTCACAGACATTTTCCGGCGACAAGACCTACCCTCATTGCCTAGACCTCCCTCAACTCAAAGCCTTCCTCCACTACTCATACGACGAACCAAACACAACCCTCGCCGTCGTCTTCTCCGCTCCGCCGTCAAAGCCCGGAGGATGGATCGCTTGGGCAATAAATCCACAAGCCACCGGTATGGCTGGAGCTCAAACCTTAGTCGCCTACAAGGACCCCAAAAAAGGCGTTGCCGTGGTGAAGACGCTAAACATTAGCTCTTACAGCATGATTGTTCCGTCTAAGCTAGCGTTCGATGTTTGGGACATGAGAGCAGAGGAGGAAGTGGCTGGAGACGGAGGGACGCTGAGAATCTTCGCGAGGATTAAAGTCCCGTCTGATCTGGCTGCGAAGGGGAAGGTGAATCAGGTCTGGCAAGTCGGTCCCGGAGTGAGTCCCGAGGGAATGATAGGGAAGCACGCTTTCGACGCGGCGAATATTAATTCTAAAGGACCTCTTGATTTAAGCGGCAATAACAACGGCGGTAGCGGTGGCGGAGGCGAGGGAGATTCTAGAGTCAAGAAGAGAAATGTGAGTTTTTTTTAATAAAGAAACAAATAAATAAAAACAAGGGAAAGTGAAAAACTAAAAGTTAAATTTGTGTAGATTCATGGGATATTAAACGCCGTGAGTTGGGGGATTCTGTTTCCCGTCGGAGCAATAATAGCCAGGTACATGAGGGTGTTTGAATCCGCAGATCCTGCTTGGTTTTACCTCCACGTGTCTTGTCAGTTCTCTGCTTACGTCATTGGTGTTGCTGGTTGGGCCATCGGGCTCAAGCTCGGCCACGAGTCCGCAGGTATTAGCTATGCCACCCACGGTAACATCGGCATCGCCCTCTTCTCCCTCGCCACCATTCAGGTAAATTACAAATACAACATCTCGTAAGGCTCTGGATATATGTTTACCATATTGCTTTTGACTATGTTTCTTGAGCTTGAGAGTACTTTCTTCTCTTTTCTGTCGTCATTTAGATGTTTGCGATGTTGCTAAGGCCAAAGAAAGACCACAAATATAGATTCTATTGGAATATCTACCACCATGGACTCGGCTATTCCATCCTCAGCCTCGGGATCATTAATGTATTCAAAGGTCTTAGCATCTTGAACCCACAAGACACGTACAAGACTGCTTACATTTCGGTGATTGCGAGCCTTGGAGGCATAGCTTTGCTCTTTGAAGCCGTCACTTGGGTCATTGTGCTCAAGAGAAGATCAAACACCTAAATTATGCCTCTTAGGACATGACTAAACAAATATCTGGTTTACTTATATTATCTGGAGATGTTGTTACTAATTTATTATTATGACCATTCAAGGTCTTAATGTATTGAAGAAACACATGTATGATTAGTGTCTTGTACGAGATTTGTTTTGGAGTGTTTATTATTCTACTTTGAATATATGAACATTTTGAGTTTCCAATTAGTTATGGACTTATCCCATGTGATAAAATACGATCAATCAGGTGTGTCCAAGTGTCCACATGCTTGTGGCCAATTAAATATTTTGTAAGACAAAAAGTCTACCTTCCAATTCCCAGACAAATTATGCTGCCAAAACATAATCATACCTAGGTGTCTTTCTCAAAGCGTTTTCTTTTTATTTTGAAGTATTTGTCCTCTTATTATTCATTAGACTCGTTACTCAAAGGTCCCAGTCCACTTTATTTAAGGCACAATTGTCAAATTATTGTTGAAATGTCATTTGAAAACTTTTTCAACATTGTTTCTTTCTTTGATTTGTTAAAATTTGTAGACGTTTTTTCCTTCTTTAGTTACTAAAGGTGACCATTCTGTATATTCCACAAACAGTTACTAATACATCCTATTTTCAGGCATTGAGTGTAAGCTAGCATAAACAATTATGGCTAAGTATTCATACCAGAAAGATGAGGATGTTTCTTGACAAGTTTGCTTTCTCTCTCTCATCCAAAAAACTGCTATCGCTTCTTTCCTCCATACACTACAAGAAAACAGCAACATTCCGAGAGAATTCCGAGGGCAAATGATTGTCCTCGGAATTTTCTGAGGAAAAACCGAGGACATTTCGAGGAAACCCGATTTCTGGGTTTCCTCAGAATGTCCTCGGAAATTTCTGAGGAAATTCCGAGGAAACACCATTTCCTCGGAAATTTCCGAGGACATCCCGAGGAAGTGATGTCCGTGGGAAAAAACCGACGGATATTTCTTCAATTCCGAGGACTTTTTGTAGCCGTTAGAGAGCCGTTGGGAGAGCCGTTGTGTGATTTCAAAAATTCCGAGGAAATACCGAGGATATGTGAATTTTCCTCGGAATTTCCTCGGAATTCCGTCAGTATGTCGGTAGGAATTCTTCTATAAATACAGCCATCCCTCCTCCTCTTCATTCACCCTATTTCTTCTTCTTCTCTCTTAGTATCACGAATTTTAGATCAAAAAAACATGTCTTCTTCAAATTATTTTCGTTCTTGGATCGATCGACCTCATTTGGATCCGGAGACGAGATTGCTTACGGAAGAATACCAACAAGGTTTAACCGAATTCATGGCGTTATATCGCCGACAACCGGAAGCAGAAACAGGTAAGTTAAGATGTCCTTGCTCTAATTGTAAAAATAGAAAAGTTATTAAAGAGTGGGATGTTTGAACTCATTTATTTTTGAATGGGTTTACACGAAGTTACAAAATTTGGTATCATCATGGGGAAACTGGTTATGAACTTGGTAGTACTAGCGAACCTCAGCCGGCGGTTAGATTAGAAGAACCAATTAGAACGGATTTAGATTATGGTGTAGGTACTGAGCAGATGGTAAATGATCATTTTAGAGGGGAAGATTTACCCAATGCAGAAGCTAGGAGATTTTATGATATGTTGGATGCTGGAAAGCAACCTTTGTATGAAGGTTGCAGAGATGGTCATTCAGCTTTATCATCTGCTACAAGACTGATGGGCATTAAGACCGATTATAACTTGGCTGAAGTCTGTGTGGATGCGATAGCTGATTTTGTAAAAGGTATTCTACCTGAGGATAATGTAGCTCCAGGTTCATACTACGAGGTGCAGAAACTCGTATCCGGTGTTAGTTTACCGTATGAAGTAATAGATGTATGCAGCGATAACTGCATGATTTATTGGAGGGCGGATGAGCAGCGGATTACATGCAAATTTTGTGGGAAGCGTCGTTACAAAGATACGAGTGGAAGAGTTCCAGTGCCATATAAGAGGATGTGGTATTTGCCTTTGAAGGAAAGGTTGCAGAGGTTGTATCTTTCGGAACGCACAGCGCAACGAATGAGATGGCATGCGGAGCACTCAACAGATGGTGAGATTAGACATCCTTCAGATGCAAAAGCGTGGAAGCATTTCCAATCATTGTATCCCGACTTTGCATATGAGAGAAGAAATGTCTACCTTGGATTATGTACTGATGGTTTCAGCCCGTATGGGAAGAGTGGAAGACAATATTCTCTATGGCCAGTCATTGTTACACCATATAACTTACCCCCAAACTTGTGCTTGCGACGAGAGTTTTTGTTTCTCTCCATTCTCGTTCCCGGGCCAGAGCATCCTAAGAGATCACTTGATGTGTTTCTTCAGCCACTAATATATGAGTTGCAACAACTATGGGCTCACGGTGTTGAAACATACGATATTTCGTGTAAAGAAAACTTTCAAATGCGGGCAGTACTAATGTGGACAATAAGTGATTTTCCAGCATATGGTATTTTATCTGGATGGACAACGCATGGGAGGCTATCATGTCCATATTGTCAAGATGACACAGATGCTTTCCAACTAAAGAACGGAAGAAAAACGTGTTGGTTTGACTGTCACAGACGATTCCTACCACATGATCATCCATACCGTCGGAGTAAGAATTTGTTTAGGAAGAACAAACAGGTGTTTGATGGTCCACCTGAGGAAGTTAGTGGAGAAGGTTTGAAGACACAACTAAGAGATTATGGTGCAGAAAGGACCCCAGACGTTGGTGGACATGAGCATTTTCCGGTAGATGATGTTGGAGATCTACATAACTGGCACAAAAAAGTATTTTCTTTGATTTGCCATACTGGGAGCATCATCTGCTAAGGCATAATTTAGATGTCATGCATATTGAGAAGAACTTTTTTGACAATCTCATGAACACGATCCATAACGTTTAAACTTTTTTCAAACTTATTTCTATTTTTTTAAACAATTTATTAATTTTTTATACTCATATATATAAATCATGTAATCTAATAAATTATAAATTTTTCTTAATTTTAAATATATTAAAACTTTTTTAAATATATTAAAACTTTTTTTTAAATTTTTTCAAACTTATTTCTATTTTTTAAACAATTTATTAATTTTTTATACTCATATATATATATATATATATAAATCATGTAATCTAATAAATTATAATTTTTTCTTAATTTTAAATGTATTAAAACTATTTTTCTTATATTAAAACTTTTTTAAATATATTTAAACTTTTTTTAAAAATTTTTTTCAAACTTATTTCTATTTTTTTAAACAATTTATTAATTTTTTATACTCATATATATATATATATATATATATATATATATATATAAAATTTCTCAGGTCTTATGACGATGATCAGACCCGGCCTCCTCGACAGCGTCGTGGTCGTGGCTCGGGGAGTGTCTCCGTTCAGGATTCCCAATCGCCCCGCAGCTCGTTCCAAACATCTCCCTCTCCATTTCCCGACGCTCCTACTGGCTCCGGTGCTGCACCCCCTATTCCTCCGACTTATGTGGGTCCTCCGGAACTGGTGCGGGTTGCAGAGTATGTTCGACAGCCGGGTCGTGAGCGGCTGCCATTTCTCACTCCGTATCCATCTGGACGGCATCAAACATGGTTCGACCGATCCTCGAACGGGATCAGCACATGGCTCAACGGTTGATGTACTCGTCTTTGGACGAGGGACATCCGACTTTCTCGGACTTCCCTACCTGGAAGAAAGTCATGTGGTTTCAACAATTTGCGGTAAATTTCTCAATTTTTTTTTTATATTCTTATTCTTAATATAATTTTTCTACTAATTATGTATTTTTTTCAGCAAGAGTTCAACTGGAATCCCGAACTTACGACGTTCATCTATTACCACTTCGTCCATAAAGTCATGACGAACTACTCGTATCAGATGCATGAGTGGAAGAAGAAGTGGCAAAAAGACAAGGTTTTTTTAGTATTTTAAAAATTTCTTAAATTTATTATTAAAATTTTTAACGTATCTAACAATTTTTTTTATAAAGGTCCCAAAGTCGATGAACATGACGGTCTGGGCGGATTTCTGTGTTCATTGGAGTAAGGATGAGACGAAAGCTACTTCTTCCACCAACTCCACGAACCGCAAAAGCGAGCGTCAAGGGAAGGGCGTCTTCAAGCACAACTTGGGTGCTCAGTCTCAAGCAACTCTCAGGGATCGCATGATAATTTCATTCGTTTCTTTTTCAAATTTTTAAAGTTTCAAATTTTTATTAATTTCTTCTAATTACTAATTTTTGTTTAATTTATATTGATATCAAGGTGGAAGCAAATGAGGGTCAGCCGGTTGATGATTTCGCCCTAATGAAGAGGGCATATACCAACAAGAAGACCGGCGAGATTGATGATGGTCTTGCGAGAGATGTGGTCAACCTCATCAGCACTCAGTTGGAAGAAGCAGCGTCTCAGCTTCCCACCGACGACGACGATTCGACGGGTACCCAGTTGCCTCAGGCTCGGATCAACGAAATCGTTCAATCGGTAAGTTTTTTTTTTAAAAAAATTTCATTTCATGCATCTTAGCTATTGTTTAACTTTGTCAAGCTATTGTTTAACTTTGTCAATATTCTATTTCAGACGGTTCCAAAGAGGAAGGGACGTTTGTTCGGTTTGTCTCGTCGGGCCCAGTCAGTTGCATCTTCAGCCGCACCACCGCCCTTTGTTGATACCGAAGTACTCCTTGGTCAGCTGCAAGACAAGAATACTCGCATATCTGCGTTGGAGAACAAAATGGCGACTCAACAAGAGAGGTTCGAGGCTCAACAAGCGGACTTCGAGGCACAGAAGAAGCTGAACGAGCAGATGATGGAGATGATGAGGACGTTGCACCCGAACGTGAACTTCCCGACTCTGCAGAACCCGAACACCCAAAACCCAAACCCCAACCAGTAGTTTTTTTTTCTTGCAACTTTCGAATGTTTTTTTATTTGTACTATTTTGAATTTGAATTTGAATTTTATATTTTCGAAATTAAATTTTAGAATTTTAATTTTCTATTTTCGAAATTTAATTTTTTAATTTTATATTTTCGATTTTAAATTTCTAATTTTCATTTTTTTAAAAAAATTAATTTTTTTCCAAAATTCCGAGGAAACAGTCCCTCGGAATATTCCGAGGAAAAGGTCCCTCGGAATATTCCGAGGGTTGTTTCCGATGAAATGAGTCCTCGGAATATTCCGAGGGACTGTTTCCTCGGAATTTTCCGAGGACCAGTTTCCTCGGAATATTTCTCGGTTTCTAATCCGTAATCCGATGATATGTTTCATCGGAAAGTCCTCGGTATATACCGACGGAAGCGTCCTCGGTATTTTCCGACGACCCGTCCGACGAAAAGTCGTACTCGGTATGTCCTCGGAATTATTGTTCCTCGGAATTTCCTCGGAAATTTCCGAGGACATTCCGAGGACTTACTAAATACCGAGGACTTTATTCCGAGGGAAATTATGCTCGGTATGTCGTCGGAATACCGTTATTCCGAGGACATTCCGACGATATTGGCCCTCGGTATTGGCCTGTTTTCTTGTAGTGATAGTGTCTTGCTGTCGAGATTTGTCAGGTTAACTTCTCATAAGCGTTGAGCCATCCGTTTCATTTTTTTAGGTCTTCCGCCATGGTGATTGGATGATGAACCTGATGAACCTACAATTCTTTTGTCGAGTTTTTGTCTTTGATCTGTTGGATCCATGTCAGATTTAAAAATATTCGGTTTAAAGTAAAAATGTTGCAATTTCCTATAATTTTTATTCTAAAATAGAATAAATAAATTAGTTTACTCTATAAACAGAGTAATCGATTTTTTTCGTTCATCATTTTATTTTTAACGCTAAAATAAAATATCGTTATAGTAGAACACAATTCTATTATTGAGTTATTGTATTTTATATGAAAAATCAGAGAAACTTTGTATTCAGTAATCCACAAAATATTTTAGACTTTAAATTTGAATTGTTAAGTCATTAACAAACATTCAGCTCAAGAGGTAAAGTGCAGCGAATATCATAATAGAAAACCTCTTGTATAATATTAGACCAATCCAGAATGATAAATTATTCTTCAGCCCACTTACGCATAGCAGGCCTTCGAACATGGGGGAGCCCAATAGGACAAATGTCATCTAGGGTTTTTCATTTATAAGAGATCTCGTATTTAGCTCATTCCGCCTCTTGCCTCCTCGTCACTCTCATCTCATAGCTTAACAATGGTAAAAACCCTAGCGTTGATCTCTCTTGTGTTCTTCCTACGTCATGGTTTCTTCTTTATTTCATTTCATAAAGAAATCTATTGTGCCATTTCTCCAGCAGTTCCTTGTTTGCTGAAAGGCTCTAACATTTCCTCTGTTTTAGTGTTCAATGATGCGTTAGAATAGGTCTTTCATACTACCCTTAGAAAGAGCATATTTTTATAGTTAGATCTTGGGATTGAATTAGTGTTTTCATGATATAGACTAATCAAATAGGAATGGTTATGATTGTTAGGTGTTTGTGAAGCCATCCAAGTCGAATGCGTACTTCAAGAGGTACCAAGTCAAGTTCAGGAGAAGGAGAGGTATTATTCACTTTAATCATTTGTTTTCTTGTTGATATATTGTCTCTTTGTTCTCTCTTTTTCCTGAAAGTTATTTCCTTTTTTGTTGTCTGCAGATGGAAAGACTGATTACAGAGCAAGAATCCGTCTCATCAACCAAGACAAGAACAAGTACAACACTCCCAAGTACCGTTTCGTCGTCCGTTTCACCAACAAAGACATCGTCGCACAGATCGTTTCTGCGAGCATAGCTGGTGACATCGTCAAGGCTTCTGCTTATGCGCATGAGCTACCTCAGTATGGGCTCACTGTTGGGCTTACCAACTATGCTGCAGGTATTGAAATAAAAAAATCGTACGCTTAATTTTTCTTGTTTTATAATTACATGGTTTATTAAAACAAGACTTGTTATTGTTATTCTCAAAACTAGCTTACTGTACTGGCCTTCTCTTGGCTCGCCGTGTGTTGAAGATGTTGGAAATGGATGATGAGTATGAAGGCAACGTAGAGGTATAGTTTTAATATCTCTTTGCTTTTGTTGCGATTCATCTCTGGTTGAAATCTCAAATATACTTTTTTGAACGGTAAATAATCTCAAATATCCTTTTTCTTGAACGGCAATTAATCTCAAATATCCTAAATTCATTATTAGGCCACTGGCGAGGACTTTTCTGTGGAGCCAACCGAGTCGAGGAGACCTTTCCGTGCTCTTCTTGATGTCGGACTTATCAGGACCACTACAGGAAACCGTGTGTTCGGTGCACTCAAGGTATAATTAAAACAGTAGTTCTCTTTTTTAGTGTTCTTACAGTGTTTTCATGGCAAAGTCTTTAATATGGTTTTTGGGTTTGTTTGTAGGGTGCCTTGGACGGAGGTCTTGATATCCCCCACAGTGACAAGAGATTCGCGGGTTTCAACAAGGAGAACAAGCAGCTCGATGCTGAGATCCACAGGAACTACATCTATGGTGGTCACGTCTCAAACTACATGAAGATGTTGAATGAAGACGAGCCAGAGAAGTTTCAGACCCACTTCAGTCTCTACTTGAAGAAAGGTGTTGATGCCGAGAGCATGGAGGAGCTGTACAAGAAGGTACATGCAGCCATCCGCGCTGACCCCAACCCTAAGAAGACTGAGAAACCTGCTCCCAAGCAACACAAGAGGTAAAGATTTCGCTATTTTTTATAACATTATTATTGGGCCGTTCGTGTCTCAAATGTCAAATGTGTGTGTGTTTGATTGATAAAACAGGTACAACTTGAAGAAGTTGACCTATGAAGAAAGGAAGAACAAGTTGATCGAGAGAGTTAAGGCGTTGAATGGAGCAGCTGGTGGTGATGACGATGATGAGGAGGACGAAGAGTAAATCATTGTCTCATGATGTCTCTTGTAGCTTTTTACTGTTTTGAGCTTAATGCCTCATTTTTTCTATTTTCAAGACTAAAACACTCAGCTTTTGTTTTGACATTTGAATTGTGCTATCTGAGGATTTACATTTTTTCTTTTAATAATTTACTATCGTCTATTACATACTCAGAAAAATTTGCATGTTATCCAACCTGCTTCACAACACTCAGATGGATTGAAAGAGAAGCTCTGCTTCTTATTAGCCTCTGCTCTGGTTTTTTAGATATCGACAGAGATCAGAAACTTGTGCTCTCGTAGAGCAGGTGTAAGCACAAAGAAACTCTTTAAGGGAAGGATATGTAATTCTCTGGAAACATAATAGAAAGTTCCAATTCTAAAACTACTTGGAACATGATTCGATCTTTATCACCGAATGTCATCTGGAGTACAGTTTTATCACGTGGCTAGCTGTTAATAACAGGCTCCTAACAGGAGATATGATGATCCATTGGAAACAAGAGCATTTATATTTTTTTGTGTACTTTCAGAAGAGAAGTTTTGGGTGAACCTTTCAAAAGGTCTGCTTAATGACAGTGAAATAATGGACTGCCAGAGTCTTGCAACTGGTTTCAACAGACTGAATGTTTTCTTCTACGGTATGTATGGCAAACAACAACTACACTTTGTATGGTCTCAATGTGGAGATCACCTCAAAAAAAGTGCTACCTGGCAAGACATGTTTTCAATCAGTGAGAAAGATAAATGTTTCTGTTCATTCATCTACCCAACTTGTTGAAAAACCTATTTCATACATAGTTTAAATGGACTTCCTTACATTTCATAAATTTCAACTACGCACTAGCACCACCATTTCCGGGGAGTTTCATATATATAGGAAACACAGTTACTAAAAAGGAACAACCATGTAACAACAAAAGCAAGTATTGAGAGTTAGAATCTTCAACACAAAACTTCATGCAATTTATTTATACAGTAAATAATGGTGGATGATCACCATAGAATAATGGTATGTGTTACAAACTCCGGAAACCGGAAATGTCATCAGTCTTTGTCGGTCTCAGATGAGGCAGCCTTTCCGGAATACTTGTTGCGCCAAACCTGTTTGTTCTTCTCGATAGTGTTTTTGTTTTGAGAAAATTCAGTAAGCCCTTGTCTGAGTGCTCCAAGCGTAACCCCATTACCCACCAAGATGCTTGTCACTCCCATTTTAGAAACCTGTTTAAAAACACCCAAAGAATTAAATCATATGTAACAAAACCTCAAGAAAGCACAAAGAAAAAAGTAGTTTTTTTTTTAATTAACTGATTTAATGTTTCTGTCCTCATCATCGAAGAAGAGCATGTCAGTAAACGGCACCCCTGTCCTCGTGTGTATCTTTTGAAAATGCTCCGTCTTGTGACTCCAACTCGAGAATATTTCCTGAATAAAAGATTCAGACATCACTAACTAACAAATGATTTGCTAACACAGTGAAATCACTTACAAGTTTGAAACGAACCTTGGCGACGAAAAAGGAGTTAATATTCAATTTGTCAATGAAAGTATTGGCGATGTCTGAAGTGGGAGATCTGGAAGCAATCGCCATTTGAATTCCTTTCTCTTTCAGAGCAATCACTACACCCTTCGCTTGTGGATACAAAGACGGCATCTGGCGTTTAGAACGACATTCACTGGTAAGCGAAACAAACAAAAGTTCTAATAAATCCCAAAATTAAACCATTCGAGACTACAATTACAATATTTTTTGGACGATTTCATTCCCAAATTGCACTCACTGTCAGTTTGATATGGTTTTTGAATTGATGAATCAGATGAAAGAATTAGAGAGGAAGGTTTACCAGTAGAAAGGCCAGAGAGTATAATCGAGATCGAAAACGACGAGTTTCGGGAGGATCTGAAACATTCCAATGATCTGCATCGCTTCATCTCTAACCTTTTCGTCCGCCATCTTTCTGGAATAACGGAGCGCTCGGGAACAAGACTGCGCCTTCTTTAAAAAACCACAAGGGTCAAAGGAACCTCTCCATTTTTTTGCCGGTTTTACAAAAAGACCCTCATGTATTAGTAAAATTATATATAGTAAGCAACACTTTTGAGAATTGAGTTTTTGCATCCTTTTTTACTTTTTCTTCTTTTTTTGGTAAACTATTGGCTATTTCACAAATTAGACCTTAAATTTAGGGAAATTGATTTGTATAGACAAGAAAAAAACATAATTTGCTAACTAGCCAATTAACTTACTATACCAATATGTCTCGTGTCTTTTATGTAATAATGATTTTTTACCCTCGTAAGCAACCAGCTCAACCTGCAAAATAATAACAATTTTCATTATTAATTGTTTTTTATTATCCACTCATCATCTGTAAGTAATTTAATTTTAGAGAAGAAAAATTTGTTTCTTCTCAAATTTGTGAGATTGTTGATAAGATTATCTCTGTTAAGGGTTATGGTGAATAACATAGATAAGTGTTAAATTTTATACCCACTTTAGATTATTTATAATATTCGAACATGATTAGTAAAAAAAGAAATCGCAACCAGAAAACAAACGAGAACAAATCTACCACTAAACAACAACTATCACACCACAAAGCTACAACATTCAGTATATCAAGGGTATAGAACACATATTATGGGTAGGGATGTTAATTTGCGGGTTAGGGTTTAACCCTCATTTGTGTAATATAAACCCAACCTTGTTTGAACCCAACCCTATTTTAACCTTGTTAATTGCAAAAGGTTGGGGTTAGCCCATTTATTTTTGAGAAATTTGGATGTATACCAAAGTCTTATGCTATAATTAGTTTTCTACCAAAAGCTACTTTTTACAGCACTGTATATAATTATTTAGACTATGTTATCCCTACATCGTTTAATTCAGTGTGGGTATATAAAATAGAGAGATAAGATATGAAGTACTTAATTAGAGATTTGGTCAGTTCTAAAATCTAAAGCGATCCTAAAAGATATCCCATGTCTTCCTATTTTCAAGAAATATTTTCACTTTCCGAGAAAAAACTCACTTTCTTACTTCCACCACATATCTCTCTCTTCTCAATATCATCAAAATCCAGAGCTAAACCCATATTTCTGCGAATCCCGTCATAAAATGGAAGGAGACAAATACTCAGCTCCTCTGCATTCCTGATCCAGTTTATGTGGTAGACCATGAACCAGTCGAAGTTAGGGTAACGCCGTACCACAAAAAACATGCAATTAGGCAAATACTCAACTCTCTCGATCCTGAAGAACTAGATATCATCAGAGGCTCACCGTTGAGGCTCTCGATCCTGAAGAAGTAGATATCATCAGAGGCTCACCGTTTGGGAAACTTGTTGAGATCGGTGAGAAGCCTTCTTTCTTTGGATGTTATCCGGTTAACTAGATTTATAAATGTACCCACAATATGGAGTCAAACTATTTAATCAGTCAATATTTATAACCGACGGATAATTCTAACAATATCCGGTTAAAATGAACTTTAATACATTATCGTTTAGGATGCAAGGACAAGTTATCCGGTTAACTAGATTTATAAAGTTACCTGCAATATGAAGTCAAACTATTTAACCAGTCAATATTTAAAACTGACAGATAATTCTAACAATATCGGCTAAGATGAATTTTAATACATTATCGTTTAGGGTGTAATGACAAGTTATCCGGTTAACTAGATAAATAATTTTATAAAAATCAGTTGTCTGGATAATTTGTTTAGACATACGTGGAGGTGTAGGGGTATGGTTGGGAATACATGTGTTTGTATAAGGGTTTAGAGATAACCAAACCAAAAATATGGTTCAGGGATTAAACATTAAGGTTTGGGTTCAAGGTCCCTATTTGGTTTAGGGTTTAGTATTGGGTTTAAGGTTTAGTGACTAGGGTTTGGGTTTTGGGGTTACTATTAGGTTTAGGTTTTAGGTTTTAATGACTAGGGTTTGGGTTCCAGGCTTCAAATTGGGTTTAGGGTTTAGTATTTTTGGTTTAGAGTTTGGTATTCAGGGCCTTTGTTTTTTTGGGTTAAGCGTTTATTAATCTTTTGAACTCGAAATATATAAACAATCGAATTGGCTGGTCAACGTTTACAACACTCGATTCATTCAGAATGTATCCGGCTAAGCGAAAATTTTAAACATTATCAGTTTAGGTGAACATAAATGTTAGCCGGTTAAATTAATAGTAAATTGTATAACAAATTAGTTTTCTACCTAACTTGTTTACACGTACACTTATGTTAGTGCGGAGGTGGTACAATTGAAAATAAGGGTATGTGGGTTAGGGTCCTTTGTTATTTTGGGTTAAGCGTTTATTAACCTTTTGAACTCGAAATATATAAACAATCGAATGGCTGGTCAACATTTACAACACTCGGTTCATTCAGAATGTATCCGGCTAAGCAAAAATTTTAAACATTATCGGTTTAGGTGAACATAAATGTTAGCCGGTTAAATTAATAGTAAACTGTATAAAAAATTAGTTTTCTACCTAACTTGTTTACACGTACACTTATGTTAGTGCGGAGGTGGTACAATTGAAAATAAGGGTATATGGGTTAGGGTATAGAGTTTAATGTTTGGGTTTAATGTTTGGGTTTAGGGGTTAGACATTAGAGTTTGGGTTCCGGGGTTACTATTGGGCTTAGGGTTTAGTTATTTGGTTTTTGTGTAGTAGTTATTATGGTTTTAAGTTAAAATCATGAATCTGTTTAGTTTTATATTCGACTAAATATTCAGCTAACAAATTATGGTACAGGTTATATCTAAAGTCTAAACATAGTTTTCTTAGATCTGTAAATCTAAAAAGAAATCCAGCATTTTTATTATTATTATATTTTCTCTCTCATCGAATTGCTAAATCTAACTAAATCTCTTTTGCCAGACAAGGTCATAGAAGCCTAATGCTAAGGAAAGTCTAGAAGCCAATCAAGAAGGTTATATTTGTCATTCTGATTGCATTTATCAGGATACATATACTTAACTTTTTGATCTTTGGCATTTGCCTAATTTCACTATCTTCTTTGGTTTTCTAACCAATTTGCTCTTTATCTTTTCTACAAGTTAATAATTTTTTTTTGCATATCAAACTTAGCTGAACTTTAAATGTAAATGTTAATATGAAATTAAAATCTCAAAGTTTACTTATTTTATTCATAATTGTATCATGTTTATCATAAAATTAAAAATTCAAAGTCCATAAGCTCGTTTTCTGACTCAAGAGCTGCAGCCTGCAACAAAAGATAAGAACTAAAAAAACAGAAGCTAGGCACACGCAAATATGATGATTGGATACATGGAAGAACACAAGTTAATCAATAAAATCAGATTGATCGATTTCAACAAACCCACAAACTCTAGAGATCGATTTCAACAAACCCGGAACAAAAGAACGTACCTCACAAAGTGCTTATTGGAGAAGACAGAGACAACCCTGACGAAGCTCTTCGAAATCCGATCTCTAGGGTTTGTGGGTTTGTTGAAATCTATCCAGGAGATGCAGCGATTGATGTGGATGTCGTGTTCTCGGATTTGAATTTGAGCTGCTTCGTTCAGATTCTAAGGTTCACACTGAGTTCCTCTTTGTTTTTCATAAGTTTCTGTGGGCAAAAAAACCGAACCGAACCGAGTCGAACCGAACCAACCGAACCGAAACCGATTGGAACCGAACCAAAGTTTATTTCAAATCGTTTGGTTGAAAATTTCACCAACCCGAAAGGTTTGGTTTTAAACCGAACCGAACCGATAAACCAAAGAGTTTTTATAATTATTTAAATTTAAAATATTAGTAATATGAAGATATTAAAGCCCATGTAATTTTCGACTGTCTAAACCCTAAAGGCTAAAGGTTAAAACTAAAACCAAGTCTAATTAATTCTTCTCCACACGTCTAGTTATAGACGAACTATAATATTTTATATAGAGGTAATATTTTTTTCTTGAATATAATAGCAGTTATATGGTTTCATGCTTTTGTGTAGCCATTATTGTGTTTCTCTCTGAGACGTGCTCTGTTTCAATTTTAGTTAGTGAAAAGAACAATAATGGAATCATGGGTATAGAGTTATAGTAAAAATATGAATAATACTCGAATAATTTATATATAGCATATACTAATTATTGATATGTTGCAGGTTTTTTTTTGATGAAATCACAAGGAAGATGATTCATTGCAGGCTTTTCTAATTTTTAATGGTATAAGAAACAACGATGTTGTTTTGTTTTCTTTTTATTTAGTTAATTTGGGTTTGGTTGACTTCTTATGATGTTATAAACTATATTTGTGACTTTTTAAAAAAAAATTATTTTAATTGGATTTAATTTACATAATATTTTATTATGACCATACATTTATGTATTAAAAGTTAAAACATGATTTCTCATAAAAATAAACTGATTTATCTAAATCTGATTAATCCAAACCGAAACAAAACGAACCAAATATAAACCGAACCGATTAGAAATCAAACCGAATACAAACCGAACCGAAACCGATTCGAACCGAATTAACTATGCTTTACTTCAGCTAGTAAAATTCTAGAACCGAAGCAACCAAACCGAACCGAATTCGAACCGAACCCATAAAATAACCGATATGCCCACCCTTAGTTTCTCTCGTATCTGGTTTCTGAAGAAAAGAGAAGGTGAAGAAAAATTACGACGTCGCGTTGACAATGTTTGTTTTCATAAAAAAAATTATAATAGGTTTAGGACTAACCCACGTTTCATTTTAACCGGCCTTATTTTAATCCTCACAAAAAAAAACGGGTTTTGGGTTAAAAAATAGATGCGGGCCGGGTTAACCCTTTTGACAAAAGCCCATATTAACATCCCTAATTATGGGTAAGGCTTCCTAATAGCACAATAACAAAGCGCGGATGATCCCAAACTAAGATGTCTGGAACCTTGACAAAGTCACCTTGTGGTCAAGTGGTACATAGAAAGGGTTGGGACGCAAACACGTTTCAGATTTGATTCACCTAGCTGTTATGCGAGACTAAGTTATATTTTATCTGAACACCTTATATAGTAATATAGATATAACATTTATTTTCGACTCATTTAAATACGTGAAAAAGTCTATCCATGAAGTAAGCTTCTTTTTGAAATATATCCCATGTTAATAAAAAAAAAGATCCCAAGCTAAGCCAAGTTTGGCGGGAAGACCTCAGGGACCAAGGTTGCCACGAGAGCCATGACATACAGCCACCCTCAAACGTCAAACTCTCATCACCAAGAACATTGAAAAGAAACCAGACATCCAACCGCAATTCTTCATAGCAAAAACCAACACCAACGACGCAAGGAAAAATGGCTAATGTTGTCGTCGTTGGGTTATAGGAATCTTAAATTGCTTATACATTTTTTGATAAGTGCTTGAAATATAAGGAATAACACCCACTACAAGAAAACATCGATATTCTGAGGGAAATTCCGAGGGAAAATGATTTCCTCGGAATTTTCTGACGAAAAACCGAGGAAATTCCGAGGAAACCCAGAAATGGACATTCCTCGGAAATTTCCGAGGAAACATCATTTCGTCGGAAATTTCCGAGGAAATTCCGAGAAAACTCTGTCCGTCGGAAAAAATCGACGGATATCTAAAATTCCGAGGAAATTGTGTAGCCGTTAGAGAGCCGTTGGGAGAGCCGTTGGGCGATTTCAAAAATTCCGAGGAAATACCGAGGAAGGATTGTTTTTCCTCGGTATTTCCTCGGAATTTTCTCAGTATGTCGGCATGATTTCATCTATAAATACAGCCACCCCTCTTCCTCTTCATTCACTCCATTTCTTCTTCTTTCCTCCCACTATCTTTACACACGAATTTGCTTTAAAAAAACATGTCTTCTTCAAATTATTATCGTTCTTAGATGGATCGACCTCATTTGGATCTGAACACGAGATTGCTTACGAAAGAATACGGACGAGGTCTAAAGGAATTCATGGGGTTAGTTCAACGACAACCGGAAGCCGAAATAGGTAAGTTAAGATGTCCTTGCTCTAATTGTAAAAATATAAAGGTTATTAAAGAGTTGGATGTTTGGACACATATTTTTTTAAATGGGTTTACACGAAGTTACAAAATTTGGTATCATCACGGGGAAACTGATTATGAACCTGATAGTATTAGCGAAACTCAGCCGGCGGTTAGATTATAAGAACCAATTAGAACGGATGTAGATTATGGTGTAGGTACTGAGCAGATGGTAAATGATCATTTTAGAGGGGAAGATTTACCCAATGCAGAAGCTAGGAGATTTTATGATATGTTGGATGCTGGAAAGCAACCTTTGTATGAAGGTTGCAGAGATGGTCATTCAGCTTTATCATCTGCTACCTGAGGATTAAAACATATTATAACTGATGGGCATTAAAACAGATTATAACTTGGCTGAAGACTGTGTGGATGCGATAGCTGATTTTGTAAAAGGTATTCTACCTGAGAATAATGTAGCTTCAGGTTCATACTACGAGGTTCAGAAACTCGTATCTGGTGTTAGTTTACCGTATGAGGTAATATATGTATGCAGCGATAACTGCATGATTTATTGGAGGGCGGATGAGCAGCGGATTACATGCAAATTTTGTGGGAAGCCTCGTTACAAAGATACGAGTGGAAGAGTTCCAGTGCCATATAAAAGGATGTGGTATTTGCCTTTGAAGGAAAGGTTGCAGAGGTTGTATCTTTCGGAACGCACAACGCAACGAATGAGATGGCATGCAGAGCACTCAACAGATGGTGAGATTAGACATCCTTCAGATGCAAAAGCGTGGAAGCATTTCCAATCAAAGTATCCCGACTTTGCATATGAGAGAAGAAATGTCTACCTTAGATTATGTACTGATGGTTTCAGCCCGTATGGGAAGAGTGGAAGACAATATTCTCTATGGCCAGTCATTGTTACACCATATAACTTACCCCCAAACTTGTGCTTGCGACGAGAGTTTTTGTTTCTCTCCATTCTCGTTCCCGGACCAGAGTATTCTAAAAGATCACTTGATGTGTTTCTTCAGCCACTAATATATGAGTTGCAACAACTATGGGCTCAAGGTGCTGAAACATACGATATTTCGTATAAAGAAAACTTTCAAATGCGGGCAGTACTGATGTGGACAATAAGTGATTTTCCAGCATAAGGTATGTTATCTGGATGGACAACGCATGGAAGGCTATCATGTCCATATTGTCAAGATGACACAGATGCTTTCCAACTAAAGAACGGAAGAAAAACGTGTTGGTTTGACTGTCACAGACGATTCCTACCACATGATCATCCATACCGTCAGAGTAAGAATTTGTTTAGGAAGAACAAACATGTGTTTGATGGTCCACCTGAGGAAGTTAGTGGGGAAGTTTTGAAGACACAACTAAGAGATTTTGGTGCAGAAAAGACGCCAGACGTTGGTGGACATGAACATTTTCCGGTAGATGCTGTTGGAGAACTACATAACTGGCACAAAAATATATTTTCTTTGATTTGCCATACTGGGAGGATCATCTGTTAAGGCATAATTTAGATGTCATGCATATTGAGAAGAACTTTTTTGACAATCTCATGTACAAGATCCTTAACGTTAAAGGTAAAACAAAGGATAATTTGAAGTTATGACTGAATTTAGTCGATATATGTGCTCGTCCATAACTTCATGTTGATGAGAATGGTAGGGCTCCTTTTCCCATATACCGACTTGATGCAGAGGGGAAAAATGCGTTCTTTGATTGGATTTCAAACGATATGGAGTTTCCAGATGGTTACGCATCTAATTTGCAAAACTGTATCGACAGAAAGGAAGGAAAGTTTATTGGCTTGAAAAGTCACGATTGTCATGTGATGATGCAGCGCCTCCTTCCGTTTGCCTTCAAGGAACTATTACCACGAAAAGTTCATGAAGCAGTTGCAGGGATAAGTGTTTTCTTCCGCGATTTATGCAGCAGATCAGTGACTCTTGAAGGTATTGCAAATTTGAAGACTAACATAGCCGTGATTCAGTGCAACCTTGAGAAGATATTTCCTCCCTCATTTTTTGATGTTATGGAGCATCTTGCTATTCACATGGCAAGAGAATTGGAACTTGGTGGTCTTGTGCAGTATAGATGGATGTATCTGTATGAGCGGTATATGTTCCATTTGAAGAAGATGGTGAAAAATTTAAGTAGGGTGGGAGGTTCTATAGTCGCACAGATGATCAATGAAGAAATTTCAAACTTTGCGGAGCACTACTTTCCAGCAGAAGTTCAGACAAAAAACAGAAGATCTGCTCGGCATGATGATAGAAGCGAACGGGCAACATATTATGTTCAGGTTCCATACATTTTCACAGATGTTGGACGACTTAGTGGAAAACCAAAGGACCGTCGACTTACTGAGCACGAGCGAAGTCATTTGCAGACTTATTTGCTCACAAACTGCGAAGATGTTCTTCCATATGAGAGGTAAGTTTATTATCTTTTAAAATTTTATTTTAACAAATTGACATTTAAATCTTAATTAATTATATTATTGTCATCATATGTACAGGATTTTCATGGCAGAAAAGCGGTTCAAATATAGATACGCAACAGAAGCGGAACTAGAAGAAATGAAGCAGAGAGAATTTGCTGGATGGATGTTTACTTATGTGAGTGCTTTAAACAAATTAAATAACATTTATCATATATTTATACTAATTCATATTTATTGATATAACCTACATATGTGCTATTAATAGGTGTCTGCTGGTTTGGCCAGAGGTGAAACATTTGACGATTGGATACGCGAGATGGTGGTTGGCCCAAACTGTGTTGTGAAGTCATATCCGAGATTTTGTACTCGAGGATATGCATTCGCAACTGAAAAGTGGAGACGTTCGCGTACGACCTATGATGTTGGCGTTTGTTCTGCATCAGGAGATGATGTATACTACGGACACATACATGAGATTGTGGAAATCAAGTATTTGGGCTTGCTTGGATTGCTCTGTACTGTTTTCTATTGTGATTGGCACGACAACACTCCAGATCAAGGTGTGAGAACATATGCATTTGATGTTACATCAGTACATTCGAGGCGAAAGCTGCAATATTATGATCCTTTCATTCTTGCTTCTCAGGTCGATCAGGTAAGTTAATGTTGTACGAATTCAGAATGATTGATCAAAATTTATACTTTTACTAATATTTTTTTTAAATGTTACATGTTTGTTATATCAAGTACCCACGTGTAAGGAACAGAGATGATCCATGGGTTACTGTTACAAGAGTCAACCCGAGAGGCCGAGTTCAGGGAACTTCAGAGCTGGAAGACCCACTCCAACCAATCACATCCGGCAACTTAAGTGCAGTAGAAGATGTAGTGGAAGGTGGCCTTGTAGTCGATTTGACCGACTTCGTAGAGGAAGCCGTCGTTCACGCAGAAGATGAACCAGTTATTGGAGAGTTTCACCAAGATCCAGATTCCGATTCATCTGGTGATGATGACTCGGAATCAAAGTAGTTTTTTTTTTTTTTTTTTTGAAATACCGAGGAAATTCCGAGGGACTTTAGGGTTTCCTCGGAATTTCCTCGGAATTCCATTTCTCGATTTAGGGATTCGATTAAAAAGTGAGTGTTCCTAGGAATTTCCTCGGAATTTTCTGAGGAAATTCCGAGGAAGATGGGGCTTTTTAACCGAAAACGACGTTTTGCGGATTGAATAACACATATATAACCTTCATTAAGTATTTTAACCATATTATGAAGTCACACTTTGTTGTTTTACACAATAACAAATGCTTTTACGATTGCTTGAACGAAAACCACACAACATAAGATAAACACTTATACACATTAACAAACGTTAAAGGAAATACTTACAATTATTTTTAAAATTTTTTTATTTCATGGTTTCTAATCATCTATACAAAGAATCCTCAATGGTGTGCATTAAATTTGAATGAGAAATGAAATACGGCAAAAAAAAAATCGGAATTTGAAACCCCAAACCTGGTTTCCTCGGAATTTCCTCAGAAATTTCTGAGGAAGACTTTTTCCTCGGAATTTTTTCAATTACCCGGGAACCCTAGCCGCCAAACATTTCGGGAAAATTGGATATATTTGGAAACCGAGGAAATTCCGACGACCCGTAAAAGTTTCTGAGGAAATTCCGACGGAAAAAGTCCGTCAGACCCCTCATAAAATTAGGGTATCCCGATTCTTTCTTCCCCATTTCTCTCTTCCTCTCCTCTCTTCCTCTACGCGGCTCCTCCTCCTCCTCCATCGATTTCCGACAAATCCCACCGTTTCTTTCCTCCAATTCTTTGCCAAATGATGTAAGCACTCTATCCCTCTCTCTTTTCTTCAGAAATGTGATTGATTAGGAATTGTGAGATTAGAATTTCGGATTTTAGGTTTGTTAGATGGATAGTTTAGGATTGAATGAGTAGTTTTTCCGTGACAAAAAAAAAGAATGAGTAGTTTAAGTTAGGATTGTTGTTTTGATTGTTGTTTTAGTTTTTTTTGGAATGATTTTTAGTTTTGGTTAAAATTCAATTCGTTTTTCTATTTTAAAACGTTTTTTGATTTTTAAAAACGTTTTTCTATTTTTAAAAACGTTTTTGAAGTTTCCAGTAATAATAAAACGTTTTTTAAAATTATTTTAAAAAATTATAAACCTTTTTTCTCTATTTATAAACGATTTATAATTTTTTATACATATATATATGTATAAATCATGTATACTAACAAATTATTAATTTTTAATAATTTGAATATATTAAAACTATTTTTTGTAATTTTTAAACTATTTTTGTATATTAAAACTATTTTTTTGTAATTTTTAAACTTTTTTAAATATTTTAATTATTTTTATAATTATTAAACAATTTTTATATATTTAAACAATTTAAATATATTAAAACTAGTTTTTTTTAAACAATTTTTGTATATTAAAACTATTTTTGTAATTTTTAAACTTTTTTAAATATTTTAACTTTTTTTTTATAATTACTAAAGAATTTTTTATATTAAAACAATATAAATATATTAAAACTATTTTTTCTGATATTAAAACTATTTTTATAATTATTAAAAATTTTAAATATATTAAAGCTATTTTTTTCTGATATTAAAACTATTTTTGTAATTATTAAACTATTTTTGTAATTATTAAACAATTTAAATATATTAAAACTATTTTTTCTGATATTACAACTATTTTTAGATATTAAAACTATTTTTATATATTTAAACTACATGTCTTATGATGATCAGATATAGCCTCTTCGACAGCGTCGTGGTCGTGGCTCGGGGAGCAACTCCGTTCAGGATTCCCCATCAACCCGCAGCTCCTACCATACATCTCCCTCTCCATTTCCCAAAGCTCCTTCTGGCTCCGGTGCTGCACCCACTATTCCTTCGAACTTTCTGGGTCCTCCGGAAGTGATGAGGGTTGCAGAGTTTGTTCGACAGCCGGGTCGTCACCATCTTCCGTTTCTCACTCCGTATCCATCTGGACATGGTCAAACCTGGTTCGATCGATCCTCGAACAGGATCAGCACATGGATCAACCGTATGATGTATGTGTCTTTGGACGTGGGACATCCGACTTTCACCGACTTCCCTAGCGCCAAACAAGTTCTGTGGTTTCAATAGTTTGCGGTAAATATTCTATTTTTTTTAATTTTATTTTTAATATAAAATTTCTACTAATTGTGTCTTTTTCAGCAAGAATCCAACTGGAATCCTGATAATACGTTGTTTATCTATTACCACTTCGTGCATAAAGTTATGACCAACTATTCGTATCAAATCCACGAGTGGAAGAAGAAGTGGCAAATAAACCAGGTTTTTTTTTTTTTTTTTTAAACAATTTTTAAAATTTATTAAATTATTTTTTTATTCATCTAACAATTTTTTTTAAAAGGTCCCAAAGTCGATTAACCCCGCGGTCTGGGGGCAGTTGATTGTGCATTGGAGTAAGGATGAGACGAAATCGACTTCTTCCACCAACTCCACCAACCGCAAGAGCGATCGTAGAGGGAAGGGCGTCTTCAAGCACAACTTGGGTGCTCAGTCCCAAGCCACTCTGAGGGATCGCATGGTAATTTCAGTCGCTTTTTATTCTATTTTTAAATTTTTGAAATTTTATTTTTTCATCATTTCTTCTAATTACTAATATTTATATTGATATCAAGGTGGAAGAAAATGATGGTGAGCCGGTTGATGATTTCGCCCTATTGAAGAGGGCGTATACCAACAAGAAGACCGACCAGATTGATGATGATCTTGTGAAGGATGTCGTCGACCTCATCCACAGTCAGGTGGAAGAAGAAGCGTCTCAGCTTCAAACCGAGGACGAAGATTCGACGGGTTCCCAATTGCCTCGGGCTCGGATCAACGAAATCGTTGAATCAGTAAGTATTTTTTTTTTAAATTTCAGTTCATCTTAACTATTAATTACATTTGCCTATTTTCTATTTCAGTCGGTTCCAAAGAAGAAGGGCTGATTGTTCGGTTTGGCTCGTCGGTCCCGGTCGGTTACGTCTTCTGCTGCAGCACCGCCCTTTGTTGATCCCAAAGCACTTATGGGTCAGTTGCAGGACAAGGATAATCGCATATCTGCGTTGGAGACCCAGATGGCGACTCAACAGGCGAGCTTCGAGGCACAGAGGAAGCTGAACCAGCAGATGATGGACATGATGAGGACGTTGCACCCGAACGTCGAGTTCCCGACCCTGCAAGACCCGAACACCCAAAACCCGTAGTTTTTTTTTTCAAAAACTTGGAATGTTCTTTTTTTATTTGTACGACTTTGAATTTTAATTTTATATTTTCAAAATTAAATTTCTGAATTTTAATTTTATATTTTCGTATTTAAATTTCTAATTTTTTTTTTAATTTTTTTTTTCAAAATTCCGAGGAAGGCATCCATCGGAATTTTCCGACGACGCCGTTCCTCGGAAAGTTCCGAGGGACGCCTTCCTCGGATTATTCCCAGGGCCATTCCGAGGAACGTCGTCATCGGAATTTTCTGAGAAACGGCGTCGTCGGAATATTCCTCAGCTTCCGATGATATATTCCGTCGGTATAGTGGTCGGAAAATACCGACAGACCGGTTCCTCGGTATTTTCCGACAACCTTTCCGACGAACGGTTGTCCTTGGAATTTCCTCGGAATATATGTTCTTCGGAATTCCGTCGGAAATTTCCGAGGAAATACTAAATTCCGAGGAGTTTTTTCCGAGGGCGTTTTTCCTCGGTATTTCGTCGGAATACCGAGGATTTTCTTCTCTCGGTATACGCCTGTTTTCTTGTAGTGACATTGAAATATAACATACACCTTCTGTTTTATAACAAGTATCATTATCATATTTTTTATTATATAAATAGTGTCACTTTAGAATTTTTATAAAGAATATTAATTGCAACTATATTAATTTTATTAATAATTTTGTTTATCTCAAATTCTATTGGCCAAATAGATGTAATTAATGACAATTTAAATACATTTCAATCACTTTACTAAAATAATATAAAACTAGTAACAGGCTGAGTTGTTTGTAACATCAAAGAGTCCCTCTCGGCCAGAGTCATTGCTTCTTCTTACTCTTCATAATCGGCCACTTTGATCTATTTCTTCTTCTTCCTTATAATTGATTATAATAGCCCTATGGACTTATCATACCACACCGATTTAATTGCCACTGTCTAATAGCTTCTACAAAAGTTATCGTATAACTAAACTCTTATAATAGCTAGAGAATTCATTATTCAATATAAAACACTTCTAATACCGTTTACAAGATGAGCTATTTGATTTCTAATTCATGACTTAATTACCTATATGACATGAAAGAAACCTCTCCATATTTTCTGAGTTTTCCAAGTCAAAACTGTGAAGGTGTGTCTCAACAGAGAAACTCAACGATCCAATTCAAAAAAATAATCACCAAAAAACTATTAAATGATCACTAAGAAGTGAGAAGAATAAGAGCTTCAGAATGAACTAGTAGACAACAGAATGATCTAGAATCGAACGGTGGTGGGTCCAAAGCAGCTAAGACCCATAACTCTCTCCATGGAAGCCTCAGATTTAGCCATGATCGGGTTGTCTCTGGCGAAATCAGCCGCCGATGAGGAAGATGATGGGGCCGAAGGTGTACGAGACGTTACAGCGATGGCACGGAGACGAGGCTTTACATCTTTGTTGAAGAAACGGACAGGATAGTTCCAGCGTGCTTCCACTGCGGCAATTGCCGTTGCGACCATCCACGAGGTTTGTCTTGCAGCGCCCATCGTTAAGTTGCTGCGGAAAACAAGTGGCTGCTTTAGGTTTTGGAGACGGAACTTTCTCCCCTTCTCCAAGTAAATGAGAATATTTTTTTTTCACATTTAATTAACTATACCTTTTCATTTTACAGATTTGAGTTCTGTCCGAAATTCTTAAGCGTTTACAAACGTAACCACTTTTCTGAAAATGTTAGTTGATAGTACTTATACTCATCTTTATGGAAAATTAATTGAAATTAGAGAATGGCCAATTTTCAAATCGAAAATATATAAAATGAAAATAACATATAAATTTTATGTTCACTGAATCAAGTTTGAGAGTTGAATTACCTTAGCTGTCAAATTAACTGTAGATATTTATTTGTATAAATAATTACTCCATTAAAATTTAGGTATGGAACGAAGTTGTGGACCCATCCGGATGTCTTTGACGAGCATGGCAATCTAGTGCATTTTCCATGTGGTCCAGTTCACCTGAGACATAACTAGAGATCATATTCACATTGAGATTCAAATGTTAAACATTAGTGTTGGACTTAATGAAATGATGGACCCATTTTGTGGTATGGAACGAAGCTATGGATCCATGTCACCCATCCGATGTTTTTCGAGGAACATGTTCTGGGACGGAATTTTTTAGTGCATTTGCTTCTTGTCCACACGTCCAGTTTACTCTGAACTTAGCTAGAGCTCATCTCCCCAATCAGATTCAAAGGCTAAACATTAATTTTGGACTTAATAATATGATGGACCCATTTGAAAGATTGTCCCACGAATTCCTTTCACAGATTAGTGGTTTGTGCTACTGCTGTATACATGGCGCACCGGGGTATCGATAGTATCTAATATGTGAAATATGCATATTTCGAAATGAATCTAGAAAATTTTTAAGATTTTCAGAAATACTTTATCATCGTTTTTATATGATAGAATGCAAATTCTTACGTACAGTTTATGAAACAGTACAAGAAATTATGGGAATTTTTAATTTCAGACGGAAAAAAAGTTCTATCAAAAATCCGTCAAAAAGTTTTCTAACGAATTTTTGAGGGACATTTTTTCAGTGGAACGGATTTCCTAAAAAAATTCATAGGAGAGAGCCATAAAAAAATCCTGTTTTTTTTTTTTTTTGAATAAAGGCTTTCAAATTAAAAAACATAAACGATTACAAGATAAGACGATTAGTCTTATAGTTTGGTAAAGCTTGCATGAAACAAGTTTCATGAATCATCAAATCCGACCTGTGAAACAACAAAGGTAAAGACTAGAACGACTAATAAAGCAATGAAAGACCAAATCTAGTGATTAGAACCACGGCCGCGACGACCACGTTTTCCTCTCCCTCGAGCAATATTCCATTCCATATCTTGGTATTTGATCGGAGGTTTTGTCTCTCTCCCATCTCTTGTCAAGCTGAACGAGCCAGATGGCTCTGTCACAACTTCATCTACATCTCCTAACACTTTGAACCGAGAAGGACTCTCAAATGCAAAAGGGCTAGATGATGTGGTTAAGGGATCAACAACTAAAGTCTCACAAACCTCAGTGTTGATAATATTTGATGGAGAAGACTCCATAATAGGTGCTGTAATGGGAGGAGATTGTGAATCTACTAATGTGGATAAAGTGGTGTCAAAGTTTGGCAAAGCAGTGGGGATCTCCTGCTCTAAAGTAGATTGCAAAGACGGAGTAATTTCAAGTTCATATACGAGACCTTCAATCTCCTTAATATGTTTATGTGGCTCGGGGGCACCACAAACCTGAGTTGGAAAGGAGAGCTTTGCGTTGGTATGTAGTTCCTTTTGATGGACAGTTTCTGAAGATGAGCTAACATTATCCTTTTGCTGAAGGACAGTATCAATATCCACCAGAGGGACCTCAGGACATGTGTCTTTAGAAGGTGGTGTGGAAGCAGAGACATGAGCAGTTGTAGGAGGTAGTAGACATCTCTTTGCTTTGTGCCCTAGATTGCCACACCTCTCACACATAGATGGAATCCATGTGTACTCAACATTAACAAGAAAAATGTTACCTTGTTTATCATCCAAGGCAATAAGCTTTGGAAAGTCTCTATCCAACTCCATTTCAACTAAAACCTTTGCTTCGCCCATACTTGTAGGATCAAGCCGAGGCTTATGTGTAAGTATAGGTTCTCCAAGACCTGAAGCAACATGGCTTATTCCTAGTCTTGAGTAGCAACAATCAGGGACATTCTTCAAGTTGGCCCAGACTGGAAGCGTAGAGATTTCAGGGATATTAAAAGACCCTTCTGGAGTCCAAGACAGTACAAAAAGTAAGCAATCATCAATATGCCATACTCCTCGCTGAATAACCCAATGACGAGTCGGTTGGTGTGGGATATGAAACATGAAAGATGAATCACCAAGCTTCTTACAACTGATCTTACAACTTCTTCCCCAAATTCTATTTACCACAGCATGTATCAGACCTCCTGGAGGTAGAGAACACTTATGGAACTTTCCAATAATATATTCATCCTTATTCTCTGGACCTAACTTAAGCACTTTCGAAGGAATAGATACCTCAGGGGTACCATCAAGACGGTAAGTTGGAGTGGCTGCCCGGTAAAGATTCCGCGACTGAGGGCTTAATCTCGCAGCCCACGGGAAGCGGAGACTCCCATCAGCTTTTAGTTCTGGAGGTGGAAGCTTTTCAATTGGAGGCTGGAGAGTACGAGATGAATATTTACCCTTCGGTTGCTTGTTTAAGATCTCGTCATTTAACGTCGGCCAAAGAGCGGCTAACTGATTCCCAACTATCGCAGGATCATAGTCTCGAGGAGTACTTGGTTCAGAAGGAGTGACCGGGGGTTTAAAATAAAGAGGTTTAGCCCATGATCCCAAAGAAGGTACAAACTTTTCTGGAGCTTTGACCCTACTGTCATCTTGAGAGTGTGAGCCAAGGGTCTCGGACGGAACTGGCTGAGACATCGGAACATCATTTTCAGTCACCGAGGTTACTGCATTGACGGAGATAACTGAAGCCAGAGACATAACTGCTTCTGAAGTCAAAGGAACCACGGGTACAGAGGTTTTGTTAGACAACATTATTGGAGCAGAGGAGGTCAACAGTAGTGGAGTGGTGGTGTCGGACTGAAGAGTAGTGGTGATAGCAAGAGAAGCTTCTCCATTGTTTCTCTCACGTCAGTTCCCCGAAAAGGCTGAGTTTCATAGATCTCCAAGTCTTCAAGATATTCCGTAACCGTAGATGGAAGAATCGGCAGAGACGATGAACGCATCAGAGACAATGACGAACTGTCACAACAATCTGAAGCCATAGATAGAGGAGGAGCCAGCGGGGACAACGAAGAGAGAAGAGCTGGGGTCGCATCAGTTAGAGACGGCGTAGTTGACGAACCTTCTTTCACAGGATCCATGGCGGAGGAAGGAGAAACAGAGGGGTAGAGGAGGAGACAGGTCACCACGAAGTGGAAAGACCTACCGGCGACGACTCAGTGCGGCGGACTCGTCGAATTTTCACGGCGTGAGGAAAATTAGGGATTCGTTTTTACGTTCGCTGTTTTAGGGGCGCGTGATGCGCGTTGCTGTATATAAAAAATCCTGGTTTTATTTCGAGAATTTTCACCACAAGCTCCCGGCGAATGTGTTTTTAGTTGAAAAGCTAATGAACTAATTTATAAAAAGTTCGAGGGAATCCACCCACCTAACCTTCAACTGGTTTAAATCGGAAGTTTACGATAGTCTTGTACAAAAATAAAAGGGTTTTAAAGTTTCTGCACGCGATTAAATAATCACAAACTTTTATTTAATTTTTCTCATTTAACTAAAAATAACAATAATTACAATTAATTTAACCAATAAAAAATATACTATAGAATACAAATGGTCAAAGTTGATTTTCTAAAACATTATTTAAAGTGATACGAAGGGAGTAGATAGCAATAATATCGAATATGTCAAATATGCATACTTCAAAACTGATTCTACAAAAATTAAGACTTTCGGAAATACTTTTATCATCGTCTTATATGATAAAATACAAAATAATACGTACAATTTTAAATGAAAGAATAGTACGTAACTAACAAAATACAAATTACTACATGAGGAACGCTCCTTTCTTTCCAAAAAAGGGAAAAAGGAAATTTACCTGATGCTTTTTTATTCGTATGCAAATAATTTAGTCTGATATGCCTTTTCTTCTTATTCGATTTTAAACACTTATATACAGATATATATGTGGGTGTACTGCAAGAAAATGTTTTACGATTACCATTACGTTTACATTTCTGTCAAAATATTTTACAGAATATGAAATGAAATCTTTTACCAAACAGACTTTTTTTTGGACAGGATCAGATAAACTATTTTATGGGTTCATATGTATGCATCATATTTTTTTTTTTGCAGATTTGTCTTTGTGCTCTGGGTTTGTCATGTATTATTTTCTGACCGAAGGAAGCATTGATGTGACTAGAAATGGTTTGATTACACGCACTGAGGTGACTGGATGCCGTTTCAAATCCCTTGATTGATGCTGTTAACTGACGGTGAAAAATTGTGTGTAATCGCAATATGCATGCAAACGAAGAGAAACTGCATTTTTTACATATAAAGGCTCTTCTATTATCCAAACGCAGAAGGTATATAGCGTTTATGAGTAGGGGTCGGGTCATTATGTATGATATAAATGGTATATAGAGGGTTTGATTACCTACATTAAGGTGAATAGTTGAGTAGTGAGACCCACATAATGAAGTGGTGCACCAGTTGATTGTTACAAACTTACAGTGAATGATATAAATGGTTTGATTACCTACATTAACGTCAATAGGTGGGTAGTGAGATCCACATAATGCGGTGGTGCACGAGTTGATTGGGGCAGTGAATGCTCTTATTCACTGAACAATTCTGTCTATAAATCAAGTCCCTTCTGAACTCTAAGAACCTATCACAACATCGATTATCTTTATCAACCAACTTCCTCTCTTATGTCTCCCATAAGCTTAGTTGGAGTTTTTGTAGCCATCCTTTGCTTTCTCATATTTTATTACTTCCTCTTCAAGAAACGTCATGACCAAATCCTTAGAAACTGGCCTTTTATTGGCATGCTTCCAGATCTTATCATGGAGCTCCACCGTGTCTACAACTTCACCGTAGAGCTTCTTGAAAACACCGACCTAACATTTCAATTCAAGGGACCATGGTTTGCGGGAATAGATATGTTGCTTACAGCAGATCCAGCTAACATTCACCATATATTGAGTTCAAACTTCTCAAATTACATCAAAGGGCCGGGTTTTCAAGATGTTTTTGATGTGTTCGGGAATGGAATCATCACAACGGACTCGGAGCTATGGAAGAGTCTGAGAAAATCTTATCAAGCCATGCTCCATCACCAACGGTTTCATAGGTTTTCAGAGATTACATTGACCAAGAAGCTGAAGGACGGGCTCATTTCTCTTCTTGATCATTTTGCAGAGGAAGGCACACCTGTGGACTTGCAAGACGTGTTCGGGAGGTACACTTTTGATACAATCTTAATCCTTATAACGGGTTCTGATCCTAAGTCTCTATCTACTGAAATGCATGAGGACGAATTTGCTAAAGCTCTCGATGATGTTGGAGAAGGAATTTTGTATAGACATGTTAAACCAAGGTTTTGGTGGAAGCTGCATAACTGGATGGGATTCGGACACGAGAAGAAAATGGTCCAAGCTAATGCAACTTTTGACCGTGTGTGTGCGAAATACATATCAGACAAGAGAGATGAGATAAGAAGACCACAGGAAGGGATTATTGAAAATTCCGATGAAGAGAGTGAGGATCTCTTAACTTCCTTCATGAAGCTAGATACAACCACGTACAAGCTCTTGAACCCAAGTGACGATAAGTTCCTCAGAGACACTATCTTAGCCTTCATTCTTGCTGGAAGAGATACAACTGCCTCTGCGCTCACTTGGTTCTTCTGGCTTCTCTCTGAAAATCCTCAAGTTGTAACCAAGATTCGTCAAGAGATCCTCAACACAAATCTATCAAGGGCTGGAAATCGCCAAGAGAGTTTGGACAAGTTGGTGTATTTACATGGTGCATTGTGTGAAGCGATGCGACTCTTTCCACCTGTTTCCTTTGGACGCAAGTCTTCAATCGAATCAGATGTGCTTCCGAGTGGGCATAAAATATATCCAGACTCCAAGATTATTATATGTCTCTATGCATTGGGGAGGATGAGAACGGTTTGGGGAGAAGACGCTTTGCACTTCAAGCCAGAGAGATGGGTTTGTGAGGATGGACGCTTAAAACATGAGCCATCTTCTAAGTTCTTATCATTTAATTCCGGTCCAAGAACTTGTCTTGGTAAAAATTTAGCTATGACTCAAATGAAGACGGTGGCAGTGGAGATATTACAGAACTATGACATTAAGGTTGTCAAAGGGCAAACAATTGAGCCAGTTCTTGGTTTTATATTGTCAATGAAGCATGGACTTAGAGTCACCGTTAGTAAGAGATGTCAAGCTTGAAATTATTTTCTCCCTCCGTTTCGATTTAATTATCGTTCTAAAGAAAAACTTTTGTTTCAAAATAAGTGTCGTTTTATAATTTCAATGCAAAATTTATTAGTTTTTTAATTCTATCTATTTTTTATTGGTTGAAATGTGATTAGATGTATTGGTAATGATGTTTTTATTTAGTAAATATACAAAATTAAATGTATTATTAATTTGTGTACCGAAGTCTAAAACGACAAGCAATATGAAACAGATGAAATATTAATTAAGAAATTTTAGTTTATCTCTATTGCAAAATTAAGTTAAAAACTTAAAAGCTTATAAATATAAATTTATCATATTATTTATTGAACTGAATCATACGACTATATCAATATGAAATATTTGTATATTTACCATCACTGTATGATATTGTAATGTCATTTTGTAACAATGTAAATAGTAAATGTTAAGGTAAACAAAGCAGGTCTCTTCGTCACTTCGTGATAATATGAGAACAAGAAGTAAAGCAGGAAGACGAGATCAAAGGTAGTGTTTTATTGATCAATAGTGCAGAAGTACAACGAAATGGTGTATAAATCCTATTTAGAGATATATGCATATATGGCAAAGTGAATAGTTGGCGATTCCATTTTATAGGTTTGGAATTCTCTTTTATAGGTAATTATGATCGATTTATATTATACTTACAAACTAGAGTTGGACCCGTCCGACTGGACGGGTAATTATTTTCATTTTTTTATATAAATAAATATGCTTTAAGTGTTTATCAGCTTATATTTTTAAATATTTACATATTTTTAATTTTTTTATAAACACAACAGTCGAATAGTTTATGTGCTGTAAAAATAGTATCTCGTGCTTGTTATTAAACTTTTGAAAAAATAATATTGACATATTGCTTGTTTGAGTAACATTTCTTGTAACATGAAACTATTTTCTAAATATAAAAAAAAATTAAATATTTTGATCAAATATGGATAATGTGGTAAAATTAAGATACGTTAGAAAAAATATATTTGGTTATAAACATTAAACATTGATTTACAAATAATCCAAATATATTTAAATTTCAGTATTATTTTTTTTGTTAAAAATAATTAATAGCAACCAAAATAGTTAAACATATACTTTAAAAATTCTTGAAAAATATATAATTTTAGGTGAGACTTAATAATATTAAAGTAATATTGAGTTACAAATATTTCATCTTGTTCTATAAGTAGTTTAAAATATTTAAAATATTAGCATATATAGATTTTACTATTCAAAATAATTAATGGTAATTTAAACATATATTTTAAGAATATTCTAAATATTTAATAATGTCGAATTTAAACTTGAATTTTGTTCAAAATAATTAATCGTAACATTATCCAATTTTAGTATTGTTAAAATAAATTTTAAATATGAACATTTTTAAAAATCAACTAATTTATTTTAGGAAATATATTAAATACGAAATTAAGTTAAATTGATTTAGGAAACTGTTTAATAAATAGAAAATGACAACAATTTCTTAAATATATGTTTATTTAATGGTTCATTTAATTACTTCAGTGGCATGCCATTGTAAATAACACTGAAAACTAAGGGTTAATTTATATTTGTACTTCTATTTTAATAATAGAGATATTAGGGCTGAAACGGATCGGATATCCGGATTTGTATCCGGCGAATCTATGTTTTTGCTATCTTTATCCGGATCCGTGGTTCTCGAATATCCGAGTTTCGGATATCGTTCTAAAAATTGTAATATCTGGCGGATATCCGGATTTGAATCCTTAAAATAAATAAAAATAACATTAGAACATATAAAATATTAACAATAATTGAAAAAAATAAAAATATGTATAATATTTTTTATTATATCTATGTATATTGTAACAAAGTTAGTATAAATATATATATATATATATATATATATATATATATATATATATATATATATATATATATATATATATATTAGTGTAAAATTAAAATATAGTAAATAAAATTAGTTTATATATAGATATATATATATTCTTATTTTTAAAATAATTATCAATAAAAATTACGGATTTGGATATTCGGAGTAAAAAATAAAAAAATCCGGATCCGGATTCGATTTGCACGGATCCAACATTTTACCATCCAGATTCGGATCCGACCCCTCCGGATATCCGGATTTTCAAAGCGGATCCGGAATCTCGGATCGAATCCGAATCCCGAATAATAATTCATGGCTTACTTACAATATCCTGAAAATATCCATTTATCGCAAAATTTGCTTCAAGAAAGGTTATTGATCAATAGTCCTTTTTAGCCCAGAGGCAGGAGAAAATGTGACCAGTGGCCAGAAGAACGGGACAGGAAAAGATGGCCAGCGTTCAACTTTAGACATGACGATTTGCTTGCCCAATAATTTACCCCTTATCTTTCAAATGCATGTTTAAAATCGAGAAATAACTAGTGCATTTTGGTTGATTTGAATCATATCTTGCAAGTTTATGTTGGATAATTCTAATTAATTTAAAAGAAAGTTAACTTATTAAAAAGGAAGTTTAGTAAGTTAAGGAAAAAAAGAAAACATATCGAGATTAAGAATGTTTCCATATTATTATTAGGTTAAGATGTATCTTCGATATATAAGGAGATGCAGAGATGTTGCATCCCTTAATAAAAAAAAAGCGAAATACATTGATTTAGTTTTGAAAGAGTTTCTAAATCTAATAAGAAGTGTCAATTCTTATAATTGTGTGTTTTTGCATCTTTAATTGGTATCAGAGCTCCAGGTTTCGAAAGTCATTTACAAGAGGAGTTGTAATTTGATTAAAAAACATGAGAGACGATGTTACTTATCAAGGACGTGAAGGTCTTGAGATGAAGAAGGGCATACAATGTCCGATGCTAACATCGACCAACTACACTGTATGGTCGATGCACATGAAAGTGATGCTTCGTTTATATGAAGTTTGGAATACGATTGATCCAGGGAGTAACGATGCAAAGAAGAACAATAAAGCGATTGCTCGAATCTTTCAATCAGTCTCGGAGGGGCTTATACTTCAGATTGGAGAACATGATACACCTAAGAAGATTTGGGAAGCTATCAAATCTCGTAACCTAGGTGCTGATCGTGTGAGAGAAGCGAGGTTACAGACTTTAATGTCTGAGTTTGACAAGCTGAAGATGGCAGACACATACACAGTGGATGACTACGCATGAAAACTTTCAGGCTTAGCATCGAGAGCAGTTGCGTTAGGTGAGATAATGGAAGAACCAAAAATGGTAAAGAAGTTTTTGAAGGGACTTCCAAGAACGAAGTTCATTCACATCGTAGCTTCGTTAGAACAAATGTTGGATCTAAATTCAACGGGGTTCGAAGACATCGTTGGAAGATTGAAGGCTTTCGAAGAACGCATAAAAGAAGAATTCCAGGATGAAAATCAAACGAAGCTAATGTTTGTTAAGAACGATGTGCAAGGTCGTGGCAGCCATAACAACTCGCGAGGAAGAGGCAGAGGTAGAGGTTATGGTGAAAGGGGAAGAAGACGAGGAAGGTCCAACGGTTCTGATGGTCATAACAAAAGAGAAGAAGCTTCAGACAAGACCAAGAAGGACTACTCCAAAGTTAAATGTTGGAGATGCGACAAGATGGGGCACTTCGTGTCACATTGTCCTACACGACCAAGAGAAGAAGCTAACCTAACAGAAACACAAGAAGCCGATGCATTATAATGCACAAAGTAGTATTTCTCAACAAAGATAAACTGTTTCCTAAAAGGTTTGATAACTGTGATGGAAATACGAGTATATGGTACCTTGAAAATGGTGCAAGTAACCATATGACATACAAGAGAGAGTTCTTCTCAAACCTAGACGAGAACATCAAAGGCAAAGTCAAATTCAGTGATGGATCAAACGTGGAGATTGTTGGGAAAGGTTCGATCACATTCATCGGAAAAACAGGAGAGAGAAGAGCCCTCAAAGATATCTACTACATCCCAAGTATCAAACACAATATCATAAGTCTTGGACAAGCAACCGAGATGGGTTGTGAAGTTAATATGAGAGAAGACTTAGTGATGTTGAAAGATCCTACTGGAAGGCTATTAGTACAAGTCTCAAGGTTACCAAACCAATTGTACAAGACGCCAATGGAGGTTGAATATCCGAAGTGTCTTCAAATACAAGAAACAGATGTTACATTGATGTGGCATGCGTGGATCGGACATGTGAACTTTGGAGTCATGAAGATTATGGTAGACAAGGATATGGTAGTAGGGATGCCTCAGGTGATACACGAGAAAGATGTGTGCAGCGCTTGCTTAGTTGGGAAGCAAACCCGGAAGTCTTTCCCATCGAAATCGAAGTATCAAGCAACACATGCATTAGAGTTGGTAAATGGTGACTTGTGCGGCCCGATATCACCATCAACACCATCAAACAATAGATATGTATTCGTCTTAATCGATGACTACTCAAGATACATGTGGATAATGCTGCTAAGAGAGAAGAGTGAAGCGTTCGATGGGTTCAAAAAGTTTAAGGAGTATGTGGAGAATCAAACGAAGCTAAAACTCAAGACTTTTCGCACCGATAGAGGAGGAGAGTTCACATCTTCTGAGTTCATTCGTTTTTGTCAAGAAAACAGTGTAACTAGACATCTCACCGCACCGTATACGCCGCAACAAAACAATGTTGTCGAGATAAGAAATAGAACACTAATGGAGATGACAAGGAGCTTGATGAAAGCAATGAAGATTCCCAATCAGTTATGGGGAGAATCAGTACGTCATTCAACATATCTCATTAACTGCATCGCTACTAAGGCATTAGAGAACAAAACTCCATACGAAGGCTTGTTTGTTAAGAAGCCGAACATTGAGCATCTAAGAATCTTTGGCTGCATCGCTTTTACAAAGATCAATGCTCCACATCTCAGAAAACTCGATGATCGATCAAGGATGGTGATCAATCTCGGGACAAAGCCTGGATCGAAAGCTTATAGGCTCTATGATCCTGTCACGAAGAAGATTATTGTTAGTAGAGACGTAATCTTAAATGAGAAGAGGAGTTGGGATTGGTCTACAACAACAACAACGACTACTAACGATGAACCGGGAACATTCAAGCTTCCTCATATCGATGTTATAGGGCCTGTTCGTTTCATAGACGCAAAGCTTAGCGGCTACGGCAAACAATTAATACTACGACAGAGACCAAGATAGCAGAATCGGAAGTTGCAGTAGACGCTACTCAATTGCCGGAGACCAAAAAACGAGACGCTTGTGTCGCACATAATTCCAGCGTCTCTTCTCCTTGATGTTTGTTGCCGCTGCGACTGAAATTAGTTCAGCGATATCTCTCAGCGGAGGTTTGTAATTCCATGATAAAGGTTAAATCTTTTGACGCTGCTGCTAGAAGTGGAGTTTACCAAACGAACAGGCCCATAGAAGAAGGAGATGGTGATGAGCATCAAGATCACCCACACCACAAAGAGCAAAACAATAATGAAGAAGAAGAAGCTGTAGACGCAGGTGAACAAGAGCAAGTAGAAGAGAACAATGATGAAAACCAAGACCAGAATGTAACATCAAGATATGGTCGTAACATCAGAAAACCAAAACGTTTTGATGATTATATTCTACTCGCTGAAGTTGAAGGTGGTAGACTATTGCTCACCATCGATGGTGAACTAGAAAGTTACATCTAAGCTGCATCAATACAAGCTTGGATCGATGCAATGGTGGCAGAGATCGAATCTATCATCAAAAACAAGACTTGGAAGCTCGTAAAGAAGCCTGCTGGTGTTAAACCAATAGGATTGAAGTGGGTCTATAAGATCAAGAGGAATGCAGATGGAATAGTGATCAAATACGAAACACGGTTAATCGCGAAGGGGTATGTACAACAACAGGACATAGACTTTGAAGAAGTGTTTGCTCCAGTTTCTAGGATAGAAACCATTCGTTTACTCTTGGCATTGGCAGCATCTAATGGATGGGAAATCCATCACTTATATGTAAAGACAGTGTTCCTGAACGAAGATTTAAACGAGGATGTATATGTGATTCAACCTGAAGGCTTTATGGAGAAAGGGAAGGAGGATCACGTGTACAAATTCAGCAAAGCACTATACGGTTTACGTCAAGCTCTGAGAGCTTGGAACATCAAACTTGATCGTGTCCTCAAGGAGATGGAATTCACGAAGTGTACCAAGGAACCTGCAGTATATCAAAAGAGAGAAAAGGGGGAGCTTCTCACGTAGCCATCTATGTTGATGATTTGTTTATAACGGCGACTTCGCTCAAGGTTATCAAACAGTTCAAGGACAATATGTCAAGAAGATTTGAGATGTCAGACCTCGGGAAGCTTACATGCTATCTTGGAATAGAAATAATGCAAGGAGCTGATGGCACTCGAATCAAGCAAGAAGGATACGCGCAAGGTATACTTCTCAAGATGAAGATGGAATCATGTAACTATACTCATGTTCTGATGCACACGAGTTTGAAAAGATCGAAGGTAGAGGAGGAGCCTGAGATTGATGCAACATCGTATCGAAGCACTACTAGATTCATGTTGAAATTAAGGGGAAGAATGTTGGATAATTCCTATTAACTTAAGAGAAAGTTAACTTATTAAAAAGGAAATTTAGTAAGTTAAAGAAAAATGAAAACATATCGAGATTAGGAATGTTTCTATATTATTATTAGGTTAAGATGTAGTTTCGACTTATATAAGGAGATGCAGAGATGTTGCATCCCTTAAAAAGAAAAACGAAACACATTGATTTAGTTTTGAGAGAGTTTCTAAATCTACTAAAAAGTACTTGTTTTTATAATTGTGTGTTTTTGCATCTTTAAATTTACTTGTGTCTTAGGGAGTAGGACGTCGTTTTATGGAGATTACCCAGACCGTTATTGTTTGAACCATTACACAGTTTGGCGGGAAATGCTTTATTACAAAGGTGTATCTTACCGGCAAAGACCAGATTCTTTTTTTTTGACGTCGAGACCAGATTCTTTTAATTCATCAAACACAGTCTATATGATACGGTGGTCTGATTCTCTGAACGCTGATTTGTGGTGCATGGCCTAAGTGGGCAAATTGCCTTACGGGCATGTGGCCTTGTAAATGTACGAAACTTCTGGTCTAGAGAAAACATGGCCTAACCAGACGATAGATTTTTAGATATGATTTATAAACATGATGTCGTCCTACTTGTGAGTAAGGAAGTCATGGCCGACGTTGCGAATAGGAAGTTGTAGTCTAAATTAATAAAATAATATAATATTATTTAAAATAATTAAAATTAGAATATTAATAATTTTATAATATGGTTGTTCTGTAAATAATCATGATCACGAGAAAATCATTACGAGATAGTGAAAATTACAAGAAAATTAATGGGAAATTGGCTCCAATAGCCATGAAAAAAACTATAATATGCCTACTAGCCATTTGACCTAACAGATCTATACACGACATTACTTTTGTATATTAATACTGTTTTATCTCTTCTGTCAACCGATGAAACCTGCAACAAAAAAATGATTAAAAATCTATATTATTATCTGTAAAAGATAAATCGTGGCTTACTTCCCTTCACAACTTCATTTTATTTCTCTTGATAACTTCGTCAAAATTGAAAGATCTTCAGCATCGAGTGAAAAAATTAAAATCGTCACGTCTTAATCTGCGTTATTTCTCTCATTTCTTCATCTGTTGTTACTTACGAGTTTTAACGTCTGAAAATAACTTTGAATAGAATGAAATATATACGATTGTATTCCATTTTATTTGGAATATAATATATTCAAACGATTAATATCACCTTCTTTAGCTTCTGTATTCATACTTGTATTTAATATTTATGTATTTTTATATTTGTATTAGGGTTTATATTTTCGTGTAGGGTTTATTGATTAGTAGTTAGAATTTAGTTTATAGAAAATTAGGGTTGCCATTGGATTAAGGTTTACATTTCTTTGTAGGGTTTAGTGATTAGTTGATAAGGTTTAGTTTATGTACGATTAGAGTTGACATTAGGACAAGCATTACCACCTTCCATGAAGGCATAACCATATCAACATTTTGAGAAATATGTTAAGTTGATCTTTAGATTTGAACTACATTTTCACATTTTCTATTCTACATGATCCATGTAGAATGATAATACATCTTACTGGTATTTTGAAATTTGGGGTTAGAATCCTATACTATTTGATTTAATCTAAAATAATTTACATTTTGGATTGGGGTTTAGGAATTCGAGTTTAGGGTTTAGTATTTAATACTTGAAAATGTGTTGGGTTTAGAGTTGGAGATGAGTTAGTGACAAAATATATTCACAAGAGTAGTCTTCATTCCATGTTAGATAGTATAAAATAATAATTTAATATTATATAATATTATGTATTTTCTTATATTTTAATATGTGAGTTTATGGTTTATATTTCGGTTAGGGTTTAGTGATTAGAGTTTAAGGTTTATTATTTAAAAGGTGTTGGGGTATGGTTAGGGTCAGCATTAACTTCTTCAATGCAATTATATACATTTTATAATTTTACCGATATGTAATGTGTTATTTATTTTGTTCCATTCTATTTGGGTTTAGGGTTTAAGATTTAAGGTTTTGAGTTTAGGGTTTAGAAATGTCTGTGTGAAATTTTTTATGCATATTCTATTTGAAATAAAATATGAAGAATTATATCTTCAAAAGTTATATGTTCAAACTATTCTATTTGAGATGAAATCGAGTGACACACTATTCTACTTGAGATGACATTGCATGCATGATCTTATAATGAATGCTTACTGTTCTTCATCATTGTAATGTTTGAATTAGAAAAAGTTCATTTTTATATAAAATACAATGAATTACTCTATTATAACCATGTTGTTTTGGTATATTAGTAATTTTTTTCATGTAATGTTTAGCTCTTAGTTGATAAGATTCAGTTTATTTCTGGATCTATGCTATTTTACATAGAATAGTAGTTCATGTAATTTGTCTACTATGTAATATAAGTTGTGTAACGTGTACATCTATAATCCATTTGTATCACAACATTCTCTTACATCTTATGTGTTAATTATAATTGAACTACGCGTTTGTATATTTATGTCACAAAAAGAACCACGTTACCTATTTTAAAAACTATAACTTGCCACCGTCTACGTAAAAGGGTAGAACCGGAGAAAATGTGAGCAAAAAGTCTGACATTTAATTATGTCAAAATCAACGCTACTCATCTAATTTCATACCGAAACATTGCTATTTCACCGATAAGCCCAAAATTAATGTAGTGAAAGAAAAAGAAATAAACAACGCATATTATACGAAAACTAAGAGAGCAAAGTCAACAACGAACTGCCCCTCGAGCGTAATGCGTGCCATCCTGTTTTGATAATAGCAGGCAATTTCCTTATGTACAATTTTACTCCGCTCTCCTTTGCTTGTTCCAATAATTTATCAATCCAAGTGATAAATATGTATTTTTTTTTCCATTTGTATGAAAGAAAAATATAGTTACATACTGCAGTTGATAATAATATATTTTAATTAGTTCATATCTTTTTGACCAAAGGTTTCTAATTGGTAGTTCATATCGACAGTGATATTTTTTTTATTACCAAAACCATATTCTCAATAAAATTTCGTAAGAACCTTGAAATAAGAAACATACCAATGAGACTGCTATAATAATATAATAACGAATTTTAGTAACCGTATAAGTGAAAGGGAATCAGTAAACGGACTAACATAGAATTGACTTAGTAACTAAAAAAGTTTCAAAAAAAAAACTATATCCTCAGCATTTTGTGTTTCTTCGTGCTTAATTTCTTTTAATAACTACTGTAATTAATTCTGTTTACTATCTCCTTTCTGAATGTCTGAAGGTTTTGGGTTCAAAGACCTGTACATTTTACATAGCGAAATCCAAATAATTATAAATTAACTATTTTTAAGAAATTAGACATTTTAAGCGAGAATTAGGGGGTGATTGGTAAAGGCTGTAGCTTTCTTTTTTTTTTGCTCTAAGATTTAGGCTGTAAGTTTTTAGATTTAACTTTGATTTAATTTGCTGTAGAAAATTTTCAGAGCACTGAATAAAATCTCTAGAGAAAGTGCTTTCTAAAACTAATATATTTCCTTTTATAATGTTTTGGCTGTAGATTAAGTTTTGGAAATAAAAGCATGATTGCTTTTAAAAAAGGCTGTGGAAATTAAAATGGATGTCCACAGCTCTTACAGCCTCTACCAATCACCCCCTTAATCTTTTTTTTTGTTCGACAGACGATAATTAATCTGATGACTCATCAGATCTTTGTTATGTAATCTAAAAGTTTTAGTTACTAGGTCAATCTATGTTAGTCTGTTTATTGATTCCCTTTCACTAATCACTTGTACGGTTACTAAAATTTGTTATTATCAATACTATTAAATCAGGATCATTCATGAATTATGCCCTTAATGAAATGTGAAATCTTCCAAAAATACTCTTAATGATATGAATAACTAATAAAATTCAGTAATGGTATTGTTGTCTTTTGGTTTTGTGGGCTTATTTCAATCGGGTCTAACTACAGTAGAACCTCTATAAATTAATAATTTATAAATTAATAATCTCTATAAATTAATAAATTTTGCCGGTTTCAAGTTGGGCCGATGATAAATATAACATAAATCGATAAAATAATAAGATAATAATATTTTTAAAATTTCTATGTAAATATATAGTCCCCTTAAAATCATAAATTAATAATCTATCTATATATAATTTTTAAATAAGTACAAGTTAAGTATTATATTGTTGTTTTTATATTCACAATGAAAATTATTTGTTTTTCTTAATATTTCAATATATTTTGATAATATTTAGTAAAATTATACCAAAAAACATTTAAAAATTCTATGAAATATAAAATTATACATAAAGTAAGATAATAAAACAATAAGGAAGTCAAATTTCTAAAGTTTAAATAATATACATGCGGTAAAATAAAATATTTTCTTTTCTAATATATATAAAAATATTCAAAAATAAAAAAATATCTAAATAAGGAAACTTTTGTAAATTAATATCTCTATAAATTAATAAAATTTCAAAGTCCCAACACTATTAATTTATAGAGGTTTTACTGTATATGAATTATGTTTTTATATAATCAATTTCATATCTCATAAACTTTTTAATAACATAAATTAAAGTCTGCAATAATTTTAAAAAGTTGATATTAGAAATTAAAATTTTATAAATTTGCGGGAATAAACTTAAATAAAAATATTATTGATATGTTTAACAATATTTTATACCATTTATAATTATTTAAAATAATATAATAGCCCAAATATGAATTTTGGATACAACTAGAGTTGGGAATTTGAGTTTTTACCCGCAGGTCCAGCACCGTTTGACCTGCTGGGGGCGGATGCAGATCGGCAAATTTGAAAAATTCAATATGCAGGTGCAGGTCGAGTGAATTTTAAGCGGGAGGGATGCGGGTCGGCCGAATTTGAATCGCGGGTACCCGCTAACTCGCAAAAAAAAATAATTCATTTTTATTTTTCAAAAGAAACATATTTTCGTAGTATATATATATATATATATATAATATAATAAAATTATAAATTTTAATTATAATAATATAATTTTAATTATTTTATTACAAAAAATTATAAAAATATAATTAAAATATCATTAAAAATATTTTATTAAAATTTATATTACATGCGGGTTACCCGCAAATATGAGGGTGCGAGTTTTTGAATCTATCTTCGCGGGTCATGCAGGTCGTAATTTTGAGTCAAAAAAAAATTAGTCAACCCGCAGGTTGGCAAAGCGGGTGGGACGGGTTGACCTGTGAACCCAACTTTAGATACAACCATTGTTTAACTTATTTACAAACGTAAAACGGTTGTGTGATGCAATTTAATTTTCGTCATACTGTATACACTATAACAAACCGCATAATTACAACTTGATCATGTCACACTTAACATAATTAAAACAAAGAATTGTCAATTTTTATATTGATAAACAACAAAAAAGAACCCGCTCTTTCATGAGCGGGTCAGAATCTAGTTATATACTTATAGCAGTCTCATTGGTAAGTTTCTTATTTCAAGGTTCTTACGAGATTTTATTTTTAATTCTATTATAATCTAATACAAATATTTATTAAATTTTAATTCGCTTAAGTAAAAAGAATCCAGTCTTGTAAAAAAAAAGAATCCAGTCATAGTTTGCCAAGTGGACACAAAAGTTTTAATGAGTTTCTATAATTTGATAACTCTAATTTTTGAGAACTCCATCTTAATTTCTCTCCTTTTTTTGTTCACTCTTAATTTCTCTCCTACTTTTCTATTTTTATGTGTAAGCTTTATTTTTGGACTTCTTGGACTTATGATAGTCTACTGTCTAGTTTTCATTTTAGATGGCATTAGTTAGCTGGCTTGTTTTACCTTTTTGAGAAAATAATGGCGGAAATTTTCAACGTAAACTATTTGATTCCCATGTAACTTTCTGCGTTTTTTCTTTCAAGACCTCGACTGTCTTTAAGTTTTAGTACTGTTCAGCACTTGAATATCTGCCATGAAGTGTTTTGAAAATGTTAAAACACATTATGAATTTATTATTCATATATGTAACGTGAATGCTTGAAACAAGGACAACTACGTAACTGCGACGCATTTAATTTTTATAATTTTAAAATAAACTAGGATGATATATGTTATAGTTTGCAAATTGATTTGACGTTGAACCAACCAATAACGTAACAAACAACGATTACATATAGTCAGATACAAATATATCATTTTCAATAAGTTTATATATCAATATGTTATTTTATACGAGAAATAAATTTGTATGTTTGGATTAGTTATATAATATGAAAATATATAATACAACAAAATAGAATAGCAGGAAGAAGGGAGAACACAAACTAATAAAAAAACAGGAAAAAAACTAATAAAAAACAAAAGGTGGGAAAGCAGATCGATCCATCTTATTTCTGGGTTGATTAACGATAAAATCTGAATTATTCGACCTTTTCAATTTAAGAAAAAAATACATATTGAAGATTAGAAAGAGAGAAATTATAAAAAAGAAATGCCTGGCTTTCCCATGTACGCCGACGACTCATGCAAACTTTTTATTCTTCCGGCGAAACACCGAAGTAGCCTCTCTATTGCATCTCCTCGAATTCATCTACGGTAACGATGTATGAATATAATAATCGCCGCGTGTACATACACAATAGTTTTCCTTCGTTTCTCTTCGTCTTCATCATCATCTTCGTAATTGTTTTCTGTTTCTTCTCTGCGAGAGAGAGAGGGAGAGAGAGAGAGAGAGACTCTCGTTGGAGTTTGTATTAACTTCTATACGCACACGCGTGCTCATTAACTAAAACTATGTGTATTTTATATGTTTGGCACGATTGTTTAGTGTGAGATACTACGGAAAACAATAAAATTTTACTTAGCAGTGTAACTGTATAATTATGATACATATCAGCCACATCAATTTATTCCTACTTTTATATATACTCTTCCGATTTTATTTTATGAAATTAGAATGTTTGTACAAAAAATTGATGGAGAAGATTATAGATATAAAATAGGAAAAATTTAGACAAATGCAGTTCAATAAGATTATAATTTGAAAAATACACCATTGATTTAAGCTTTTGGATAATATACTTATTTATATATTACCAAATTTTCCAATTTTAATAATTCTCAATTTTATTATATTTTTGAAAAAATGTTTTAGAAAAAAGGAACAAAATGGTTAGAGAATATGCATAATATCTTTTTAAACTACATAATATCTTTCCATATCTTTTTAATATATTTATAAATTTTATTATATTGAATATAAATTTTATTTATTTAAAGTTAACAAAATAAATTAAAATATATATTAACGTCATCATAAACTCAACACAAATCATAATTTATTTATTTTATATATATTTGTTATTGTAGCATATCTATCTTTAAACACATATTTATTTTAAACATAAATAATTATAAACTATTATTAATTACGAATTTATGTATTAATTATTGAAATATTAAATTGGGATAAAAAGTAAATTCACATTAAAGAAAGTGTAGTTTTCAAAAGAAATTAGAGGCAGTGTATTTTTCAAATTTCAAATCTTAAATAGGATATTTTTCAAATTATCCCTATAAATTATTTAAAAACTTTAAATAAGTCTTGATCATTTAACTCTTATACAGATATTTATGAAAGTTGTTTTTTTCTCATTGCTTTTGATTTTGTTGGAAATATATGATGCAGATATTTAGCAAACAAAATAGTTAAAAAGGGGAATCATCAATATAAGGGTCGCACAACTTGTAACATTATTGTAAAACTAAAGATATGTCAAAAATAGTTTTTGTTTTTATAATATTGATCTATTTATTCAACCCATTTAATAATGAAAAATATTTTGTATGTTATAATACCCCTTAAAACTATAACTACAACAATATATACTCATTAATCAGAGGTTAGTTTTGGAAAGTCTATTATATTTTAAACCTTATAAATACTGATTTCAAGAAGAATTGAGATTTGTCAATTAGACTTTAATTAAAAGTATAGGTGTTAAGCACATATATTTAGGAAATTTATTTTTATTGGTCTACAAAATAATTATTTTTGTGATTTTAAATATTTTAATATTATTGGTAGCTGTAACATATGTTAAATAGTTTGTTTAAATATTACAAATTTGTATCTTAAATATGATTCTGGTTGTTTAGATATAGGCGAGATGCAATTTTATATAAATATCTTAGTTTATTCACCTATGATTAAAATAAAAAATACTGAAAATTAAACTAAAAACATCTTTAACAACAAATGTTTTTAAAAAAATTTTGAGACTATTTAGAAAACAAAATTTCATAAAAAAACTTATAATGCATCAATCATATCTATATATATATATATATATATATATATATATATTGAAATTTATTTATAATGGGAAACCACTAGTTGAGTATTAAAAGTTTAAATTAAATGATGTACAGTAGAACCTATATAAATTAATAATGCTGAGACTTTAAAACTTTATTAAATTACAAAAAAAAATTATTTTTAGATTTTTATTTTTTGAAGATTTTTATTTATATAATAAAAAATATTTACTGTATATACATTATTTAAATTTCAAAAATTTAACTTTCATATTGTTATATTATTTTATTTGGTGTATATTTTTATGTTTCATAGAACTATCCTATAGTTTTTGATATAGTTTTATGAAATATTATCAATATATATTGAAATATTAAGAAAATAGAGTTATTTTCATTGTAAATTTAAAACCAGAAATGTTTTGTTTGTATTTATGTAAAAAAAGAAAAAAATATATAAATATATTATTAATTTATGATTTTAATGGAACTACATATTTACATGAAATTTTTAAAAACATTATTATCATATTATTTTATCAATTTATATCATATTTTACACCAGCCCAAATAGGAATCGGCGAAAAAAACCAACAATATAATGTTTTGTTTGTATTTATGTAAAAAAAGAAAAAAAATATATAGATAGATTATTAATTTAATGAATACTAATTTATGGGGGTCTTACTATTTTTTTACAACAATAAAATAAACTAAACTAGGCTATATGCTCTTCCGGTTTAGAAAACCAAATCGGAAACATAGAATCGACATAGAACTTAGCAGAAGGGGAACACCTAGCACTTCGTGCTAACTTGTCTGCCACTAGATTATGTACCTTTGGAATATGTCGAATTTTGAAGATATGGAAGAAAGTCTTATTGCGCTGGAACTCCTCCAAGTGTATAGCAAAAGCTGGAAATTCTCCGGGTGATGACACTATCTTCACCAGTTGAGAACAATCTGTTGCAAAGACTACGCCTGAGAAATTGGGGGTCTTCATGCACTCCATAACCAATATCAAAGTTTCACATTTAGCATGTAAAGCAGATAAGCTTCTTCGGAGATTTATAGTTCCATCATTTTTTATGTCACATAATCTAGTGGTCGTCTTATCATAAACGTCTTCCGAGATTCATAGCAGATAGGGGTCGTACTATATAGTTTGCATTGAAATTCTAATTGTTATCATTCACAAGTATATTGAAAATATAAGTTACCATAAATATGTGAAATATTTGATTGTTTATTTTTGTTTATTTAAAAAAAAATAGTAACCTATTCAAAATAATGTCATTAGCACGGTATCATAGAAAAGTAAGAGCAGTTTTTAGTATAGTTAATTATTTATATTCTCCCGTCTATTTTTTAAGTGGTTGAAATGTGATTAGCTCATAACTCAACTTTATTTGTCTAACAAAAATTACAAGCACGGGTGATGTAAGATAGTCAGTGCCGTGCAGGGAATTTTGAGGCCTAAGGCAAATTTAGATTTTTTTTGTTACAAATTCTAAATAGTAGTTATAAAAGAAATACAGAGAAAAATTAAGATATTTAAAAGATTTCTTATAAAAATGTTCCTTTTTCCTACAAACAACTAAATTTTTTATTGTGTAAGAAACAAATATACTAGTTACTCTTAAAAATTAAAAAAAAAATTGTTAGAATGTTTGTTAAGGTATGAAAAATAATTAGGAAAATATGAGTAAAGAGAGGATTGAATTCACGTGAAAACACATCACAAATAATGTGGGAAAGCACGCACGAAGCTATAGGATGCATTTGCTCAAATCAAAGCTGCTTTCACGCAACATGGATGGACAGCTCTGCTTCCTACAGTCTGCACCACCCTTAAATCTTGAAACACCACTATAACACAACAGTAGCATAATAAAACAACCCTTCGCGTGGACATATGCTACTAGTAAGCTTATAAAGCCTTCTTCTGCGTGTGCCTTAAATAAAAGAAGACATGCACAAGAATGTTGACAAGACCATGAACAACCAAAAGCCAGAAGAAGTAATCAAGATTTCCTTCGTTAAGGCTGTCTCGAATCCAACCTTCTTTACCATCAACCGTAGTGAAATACGCCACAAGAGTGAGGATCAGCGAGCTCAGGTAGGTAGCTTTCCATTTGCTGTATTGAGAAGCGCTAAAGCGCTGCACAAGCTTCTCTCATTGCATCTACGGATTGCTCATAGAAAAACTCAAGCCGACCAATGAAGAAGAAAACCTCTGCAATTCCCATTAACATGTACTGAGGCCTCTACAAGAATATGCTCATTAACACCCGCATCTTGAGCGGGCTGCAACCGCACTATCTCAACGACAGCTGAAGCTGCAATGCTCAGGACAGATAGAAACAGACCAATGCCTATTCGTTGCAGATCAATGATACCTTTTGGTCTGCCTGTAAACTGTCTCACAAAGGGTACAATGAAACGGTCATAGATTGGGACAGATATAATAAGAGTGTTGAAAACCCGAGTGTAGCAGGAGGTATCTCGAAATAGCCGATAATCCGTTTCATGGACCGTTCTTGTTCCACAATTAGAGTTTGCAGAAATATGTCATCTTATCTTTTAAGTCTCTCGTCAAAGGAGAAGGTTTACTCAAGCTAATGTTGGTCTTATGAAAGACACGTGAGTTGGCCATCCTTTGGCTAAGTTGAAGTGGGGTTAAGAGAATAATTAACCACTTACGCATATTCAACTCACTACTCTAAAATTGAATTTAAACTAAAAATGTTCAAATAGTACTTTATTTTTTACTTTATTATAGAGTAGAAAATATGTTTACTTTAAATATATAATAAGTTTTTTTATTCATCTCTCTATTTCTTATTCTAAAATAAAGTATTATTGGAGAAAATTCCAATTCTATTATAAAAAATTTCAACTCTATTATAAAATCATTCTATTTTAAAATAAAAATTAGAGTAAACCATTGGAGATGGTTTTAAGCTGGGCTTCATCAACTCATCGTCATTAACACTGAGGCGAGACGGAAAAGTTACGTCGAAGAGTCTATAACAGAATCAGAGAGGAGAGGAGCTTGAGCTCGAGACGGAGTGATCGAGAGATCCAGGGAGAGAGCGTGAGCTTGATTCCGTGTGAGAGAGTTCAAGGATTAGAGAGAGGAGATTCTCTGTGCTTCTAGACTCAGCTTCTTGTATCTTCTTTCATCTATTCCATTTGTATCTCGAGGTGGTTGTAACTGAGAGAGGAAGAATGCAAGTGTAACATGGTGGTGTTACGGTATTAAGCTACAAGAACTCTTGTAATAGGGTAGTTGCTAGTGGACACAGAAAAGGCCGATATATTCTGATGGCTTTTAAACCCGGAACACTAGCCGAGAGTGTCAGTCAACAAACAAAGCCATTCCGTAACAAAAAAAAGCAATGAAATTTTACAGATACAAAATGTTTTTTTTTTTAAAAGGTTAAACTCGAATCTATTAAAGACACAAACCTAACTTCCGGATGGAGATGTAGCTCACAGATAGATTTTTTTCTGGGCATTCAAATGAACCGAAAGCAATAGTTCATATTAATTTGTATGACCAGCATGTTTAGAACCATGGTTCGCCGTATTGGAATTTTAATTAATTCCCTCGAGCAGGACTACCACAACTGGTTAATCTGGTTTTTTTTTTTAACTCTTCTTACAGTGAAAGTAAATGCAGGCAATCGTACAGTATCTTCCCCACTAAGAGCCAGCAATAAGAGCTCCAAGGAGAGGTGTGATAAAGCAAGTGCCTTGCCAGATAGTGTACTTGCTCGAGGTTGAAAGTTGTTGGTTGAAAGTTGTTGAAAACATACATACTGTTTTGAATACGAGCTAATGCAATCCCTGTCTTGGTTTTAAAAGAAAGCTATACCTTTCCATGATACTAAACATTTATGTTAGAGTTTTTTTCTATAATTTTGCAAGTTGCATACGTTGGCATACTCCATCTAATACAGGACAAACTAAACGAGTTACAAGTATACAAATTTTCAAGAGAAATATTCAATTTTGTAAATACTTGAGCAACAAAATATTTCTTTACCTGCTTATTCTTCTCATAATATCGGGTGATGAGTCACTGATAAATCCAGTATGAAAACATATCGTAAGAATATTTAGTGCTCCGATTAAATCTAAATATGTATCTTCTTAATTCACTTCAAGTAATAGAAATGATCATTAAATCCATATCTCTTTCATATTTAGTTAGTTCTTAACTTCTTCGTAACAATTACGAAACGCTTGTCATCATATATATACTAGAATTGCCGATATATCAGTTTTCTCTTCATTTAAAATTTGCCGTTATTTCTTGTTCTAGTGGCCTGACTGACTGATTTATCCAATTTTAGAACATTACGTAAGAAAAACACCAATTATTATTATTATATAATTATTAAGATCTAACTTGAATTTACCAATACGTCATGTTAAATACTTTCAAGTAGCTCCGATACCTAGTTTATACGATATCTATTTCGCATTAAATTATTTTCAGTAACAATTTTAAAATTTATGTGAAGTGTGATTAATTAGGCGTGTGACTATTTAAAGGCCATGATGTTGGGAACACAAACTCTTTTCAAAGAACAAAAAAAAAACTACAAAACAAAGAAAAATGAATAGCGCTACCAAGTTTCTTGTGATGATCTTGTTCATTGGAGTTCTTTGTACTGATGTACGCGCAAGGAAGCTCGAGAAAGTGTCCAAAGAACTGATGGATCAAAAACCCGTTATGATTCCGCCGATGCCATCAACGCTTCCGACACCAGTGATTCCGTCAGTGCCATTAGGCCCATTACCAGTACCCATCCCTGGATTAGGTGAAGCAGTCTATGCAACAAAAGGAGGAGGAGTTGAGAATGGAGTAGGTATGTTGTCCAAAGACACCAAATTAGGCATCTCTATCCCCAAAAATGCCGCTACCAACGGCCTTGGAACTGAGCTTGTCCTTACTGTTACAAGTAGCGCCAGGAGAGTGAGAACTGCCAATGATAATGCTGCATCGGGTCCTGGTGGTCCTGGTTCTAGTGCAACTGGAAGTAGCTCTGTAAGTACCTCTGGAACTGTCACTGTCGATGGTCCTAACCCAAGCGCTTATTCTACTAGTATCGCTGACCGTCAAGCTACTGCCGGTGCTGAAGCTGGCCCCGACGGTGCTGAAAGCAATGGATCAAGTAACGGATATGCATACACCAGAGCGGGTGGCAGCGTTGGCAACAGTACCCCTTGAACAATTAATAAAATTCCGCAGAATCAGCAATCTCTTCTGTGTTCATAAATAAAACTAGAGATTGTCACCCCTATCAATTATGATATAATATTACTCTTTGTGTAGTGTCTACTGTATCTATATGAAATCAATGCAATACCTCCGACCTAATTAATCTCCGATCGATGAATGACAAAATATACGACCTTGTTTCGTTTCATGCCTTCAACTAATGGTAAATAGCCTCAGCGGTTGGATAACGCATGTTCTTGTTGCGTTTGTCTATTAGTTTCAGATCTATGCAGCTGTTTTAAATGAAACAAGTACACGTCTTCCTCTGAATTTCCTAAAATATTATGTTTGTTCTATAGAATTTGATCCTCTTCCACAAATAAAAATTCTCACGATGACTTCTCCATCCATGCTCTGATACCATGTTAGATAATGTATTTTCCCTTAAAGTATATTAGATTTGATCCGTGCTTTGAAAAGCGTGAGATTTATTTCTTTTTAAACTTTTTAAAATAAATATATGTTAATAATAAGTGACCGGTTTGAACTCAATAGCTCGTTCAAAATATTAGTTTTAACCAAGTGGTAAAGAGCTCACGGCTGTGCGTATCGCTCTGGGTTTGATTCCCTTTGACCATCCAAAATGCCTTACTTTGTAAGATAACACGGATCTAGATCCTGTGAATTTTGTGATTAGTCACATGACCTAGAAAGCCTTTAAAACCATACCAAAGTTATCAAAAAAAATTGTTTAATGTTTTGATAACTTATATTTTGTAATTGTGTTGATTTTTATGCTGGACGAATTTTTATTGATGGCAAATTTGTATATTTAAGGTCATACAAAATAATATGAATAGTTTTTTCCAATAAATATTTAATGTATTAATAATTATTATTTATTTTAACTATTATATTTATCAAATTCTAAATATATTCCTCAGAGGATATTTTAATATTTGATGAAAAGAAATACAAAGAAAATTTGGATCAAATATTTATGTTACTGTTTTCAAAATAGGCTTTATAATATCTGGGCTACAAAATAAAAATATTTTAAAGGGGTTTCAATTTGAACAATTTTTGAAATTTATGGAAGAACAAATGCTCCAACAGGTAAAAATCTTAATTTACTCTTTCTGATAGGTCTTCTCCACGACATGTATTTTCTATTCTTAAAGATGTTAAAATAAATTAGAAGTGAGTTAGAGATCTTATTTCATTTTTGAAATAATAAATACACATTTTAAAAGCCACGACATGTATAGAAACTTACATTCTCATTTGATAAGATGACTTTAAATTAATGTTTTTCAGATGGAGTTATAATGATTCCAAATGTGTGATACTTTCACGTGAGCTTTTCATTTTGTTTTGAAAAAAATCACATCTTTCAGACTTTCAAAAAGGTGAGTTGCATAATAGAATATTAGAATGAGTAAACCGTTTTTGCTTGAAATGGTGGCGTTATAAGTTACGATTGGTATGATTTGTATTTATACGAATAGATGAGCTATATTCTTTGATTTTTATCCATTTGAACTGTTAAAAGTATATACTTTAGGAATATAATTATTAGGTTGTTGAAAAAGGAATATAATAATTAGTATAGGAAACTCCTATATTGGTGATTCGATGGGTTTTGAGTTTCGTTGGATTTTTGAATGGTCTTAAAAAAAATATTGTCAACGGATGGTCTTAAATTAGAGTTTTTCTTGGTTGATTAATAAGTGGTAAAATTAATTGAAAATTTATAAATAAGATAATGACAGTCTTTTGTAAATAACTTTGATCCACGCTTTAAAAGCAAGGGATGATTTTCCTTTCAACATTACATATAAAATAATAAATATATGTGAATATGATATTTTAATAGATTTCATGTTTATTTATAGGAAATTTCAATATAGTTATTCTTTTTCTTTATAATTATTTTTATTATAAGGATATTTGTTAAATATTTGAAAACTTAATATTTTGTAATTGTGTTGATATTTTATGTTCTCAAAGTTTTCATGAATGTTGAGCCATACTACTAATTAAGAACTAATTTGAAGTTGTTCTTTTGTAAGTTCATTGTATTAACATTTAATTGAATTTTCAATTATTGTATTTACAAATAGAATACCAAATATATTTCTCATACCATATTTTAATATTTTGAAGGAAATAAACAGAAAGAAAAATTTAGATAAAATATTTGGCTAAACTATAATTCACTATCTAACCAAAAAGACTCCTTCTCTCATCTTTTCTCTTCTTATCTCTTTCTACCTTATTTCTACAAAACCATTTTTTTTTTGTTATTTCACAAATAAACTCAAATATATTTATGTGTAACATTTGTTTAAAAGGGTTTTCTAAGGTTTAGCCAAAAACTAATGGATTTAAATGGGTTTCAATTTGAACAACCAACAAAATTTATAGGTTTGTGAAACCCGATTCAAAAAACAACAACTTCTTACGACAATCTGGCTGGTTGGTCTTAAAAATAAAAAATAAAAATTTGAAAAAACGTCTGTTAGTATTATAGGATTTAAATTGTTGTTAATAAAAGTTCTCATATTTGGGTGATATTGTGTATGTTAAAATTACCAAGAATATAAAAGTAGTAGGTAATAGTAATCTTATGATCGAAATCATTAATATATATGGTTTTAAGTTATTATACAATAGGAAAAGGAATATTTAATCATAATATTTTGACTAATCATTATTACGCCATGTAGCTAATTCTTAAAGTGTTGCCCAAATTGAATATAGTAGTTAATGAGGGTTTTGTACGATCGGTTGAACATATAGTTGACAAAATAATTAAAAATATTTTAAAAATGAGAATGACATAGCTTTGTAAAATAAGGGCAGAATCCTATAAAAGATTATGCTTTAATAGTATAGATGTTGTATTCATCACTCTATATATACAAGGATTGGTTACAACAATATTGGTGTATTGGTTACAACAATATTGGTGTTTCACAAAAAAAAAGGTTATAACAATATTGGGATTTCCCTATATTTACTCTAACATAACATACAAAACATTTAGCGTATTCTACGATATTTATTACTCCCCCACAGTCGAAGCCTGGAGCTAAAGTTATCAAGCAGAGATGAAGGAAGCTCTTTAGCCAAAATGTCTGCATACTGAAGTTCTGATGGTACGTATAACTTATCTGATGCTGAACTGGATTTCAAGACAAATATACTGCTGATATTGTCACAGTAATTGATGGTCGCCTGAGGTATGTGAAAGTCCATTTCCAGTAGCAGGGTTTGAAGCCAGCAAGCTTCAGCGACATCATTAGCCACACACCTTTGTATTCTGCATCTATTTATGAGACAAAATTCTATAGAACTAGTTCTAAAATTTCCTTGCTCAAGAATCACTAATCCGCTCTCGTCATCAGGTCAATCTCATGTTTCGTAGTCTTAAACATATACGGGGAACTGATGGAAGATTAACCAAAAACTAAAAGAAAGATGGGTTAATTAGCTCAATATACACGATTCAATAAGATATTGGGAAAACGTGTTCATTTTATCGGTAATTTGCGATTCGTGTGGCATGAGTAGGTTAAATGACAGCCGTAACCTCAAGACAAGTTGGGGAAAAATCACTTTGCCGGTGTCCAGTTGTTTTGTCCTTTAGTGGGAACCAATTATTTCGTTCGAAATGACATTAGATATTGCAACATCGGCGCGAAGAACAGGTAATGGGGCTGTAATTGAATCATTACTCATGTCTTCCTCGTCGTGTTCAGCCACAACGTGATTCAAGCTTCGCCGGCGTGGAAAGACCAATCCAACGGCTCATTTTTTCGTCATGTCTTGCTCCGTCGCAGCCGTCTTCACCGGATTCAGGCTTTGCCGTCGAGTTCGAAGTGAAGAGGAGTTCCAATGGTGATTTTCCAGAAATTTGCTAAACAGATCCCTGAACCTCTGGTTTCTTTACATAACGACCCATACTTTCAGCATGTGCAAAATATATCTTATTGATTCAGCCCCAAACATTTCAATCTTACAATTTAGCCCCAAATATCATATTATATACACCATGGTCCATGAGCCTGGGACAAGTTCTGTAAGAGATGAATATTAAGTACACATGAATTTTAACCAGATACTAGATCCTGACCCGCGCGCCCGCGCGGGTGTTCGTTTTCGGTTTGAAATGCTATGATATTTTTATTATAGGTTAATTATTTGATATATTAAATATCTTATATTATATGGTTGATTACAAATTATTTTATTTTCTAATAGGATATATGGTTTTAAAAGATTTTTGAGCATCATATAATTTGTCAGTAGTTTTACAATTTCGTAATCATAAAATAAATATTTAATATATTTTTATATTCATGGACTTAAAATGCTTAAGAGAATATTTTTATATATTAAAACATACCTAAGAATATTATATTATTAACATTATTGAGTTATAGATCAAAAATAGTAAAATTAAGTGATGTAAATTTGATTTTTTTTTTCTAAATATGTTCACATAATAGTTAGATTAATTGCTGGTGATAGACTTATTCATTTGTACAATAGGCTTTCTAGTTATTTAAGTTAAAGACAAAGCCAACTTGTTTTCAAATAAAAGCCCAAGTAGATCTGTAACAACTTAACGCAGGAAAAAAAACAGTTAGACGATGAAAATAAACTCAATTATCCTTCTTCTCAATCTAGGTTTGGGAAGAAAACAGAGGAGATTTTCTACTACTTACACATTACCTCTTCAGACGATTTCAAGTATACTTGTGTATAGAAGATGTGTCAATTGATTAATCGAGTAATACAGTCAAGGTACGCACAAGTCAGTATTCTTACTCTGTTTAAACGTCTCACATGCATCTCTGTTTTTAGTCTAACTATATGTCTTTTGATCTTCTAGTTTATAGGTTTTTATTGTACAGAACCCAGATGTAGAAGAAGAAAAGAAGAAACACTGGTTTCTTGATTGTGATGATTCCTGATATGATAAAAAAGAAGATCCGTAAATAGCTCGTGCGGATGGGGACGGTGGAATGATAAATAAAAGATAAGTACTCAATTATCTTCATAAACTCCCAATTAAACTTAGAGATTGTTTAGCTTTACTTACTGAAACAGAATTTATTGTCTGCAGATCATATAATTCAGTTTTTCAAAACTGAAAGACAGTTGCAAGCTCCTCTACTCAAACTGACTAATGAAGCTCGGGCAACAGCTCGTTTAAATTTACCACAAGGTTAGTAAATTGTTTCTGGGTTACTTAAGCTCGTAGATAGACTAAACAAAATAGAATGATCAAAAGCTACACAAATACATTGATTAATAAGATATATAGTATTATTCTTGTGAATCGTCATTACTAATAGTTATTTGTTTTTTAGCTTGATCTCTGAACTTGGGAATAAATTGTTTGCTGTATTCTCTTTAAAACAGGTGGAAAAAAAGCAAAAAGGACATATGTGCATATTCAATAATATCGGGATTAAATTTGTACCAAAATATTCGATAGTTGCGTGGAAATAGGATCAAACGGTAGATTAAATATGATCCAAAATCGCAATAAATATGAGCCCATCTGTGCATATTCAATAATGAGCCCATCAACCTAATATTTTCGTATGAACCCATATTTCTTACTTTTTTAATTCGATACATATGTGTACCTGTTTGGAAACAGATATAACTACAGTGGCAATGAGATGTAAATAATAACAAAAAATCAGGGCAAGTACTCATTTGTACTTCACTTTTAATAGGATAGATACTAGATCCTGACCCGCGCGCCCGCGCGGGTGTTCGTTTTCGGTTTGAAATGCTATGATATTTTTATTATAGGTTAATTATTTGATATATTAAATATCTTATATTATATGGTTGATTACAAATTATTTTATTTTCTAATAGGATATATGGTTTTAAAAGATTTTTGAGCATCATATAATTTGTCAGTAGTTTTACAATTTCGTAATCATAAAATAAATATTTAATATATTTTTATATTCATGGACTTAAAATGCTTAAGAGAATATTTTTATATATTAAAACATACCTAAGAATATTATATTATTAACATTATTGAGTTATAGATCAAAAATAGTAAAATTAAGTGATGTAAATTTGATTTTTTTTTTCTAAATATGTTCACATAATAGTTAGATTAATTGCTGGTGATAGACTTATTCATTTGTACAATAGGCTTTCTAGTTATTTAAGTTAAAGACAAAGCCAACTTGTTTTCAAATAAAAGCCCAAGTAGATCTGTAACAACTTAACGCAGGAAAAAAAACAGTTAGACGATGAAAATAAACTCAATTATCCTTCTTCTCAATCTAGGTTTGGGAAGAAAACAGAGGAGATTTTCTACTACTTACACATTACCTCTTCAGACGATTTCAAGTATACTTGTGTATAGAAGATGTGTCAATTGATTAATCGAGTAATACAGTCAAGGTACGCACAAGTCAGTATTCTTACTCTGTTTAAACGTCTCACATGCATCTCTGTTTTTAGTCTAACTATATGTCTTTTGATCTTCTAGTTTATAGGTTTTTATTGTACAGAACCCAGATGTAGAAGAAGAAAAGAAGAAACACTGGTTTCTTGATTGTGATGATTCCTGATATGATAAAAAAGAAGATCCGTAAATAGCTCGTGCGGATGGGGACGGTGGAATGATAAATAAAAGATAAGTACTCAATTATCTTCATAAACTCCCAATTAAACTTAGAGATTGTTTAGCTTTACTTACTGAAACAGAATTTATTGTCTGCAGATCATATAATTCAGTTTTTCAAAACTGAAAGACAGTTGCAAGCTCCTCTACTCAAACTGACTAATGAAGCTCGGGCAACAGCTCGTTTAAATTTACCACAAGGTTAGTAAATTGTTTCTGGGTTACTTAAGCTCGTAGATAGACTAAACAAAATAGAATGATCAAAAGCTACACAAATACATTGATTAATAAGATATATAGTATTATTCTTGTGAATCGTCATTACTAATAGTTATTTGTTTTTTAGCTTGATCTCTGAACTTGGGAATAAATTGTTTGCTGTATTCTCTTTAAAACAGGTGGAAAAAAAGCAAAAAGGACATATGTGCATATTCAATAATATCGGGATTAAATTTGTACCAAAATATTCGATAGTTGCGTGGAAATAGGATCAAACGGTAGATTAAATATGATCCAAAATCGCAATAAATATGAGCCCATCTGTGCATATTCAATAATGAGCCCATCAACCTAATATTTTCGTATGAACCCATATTTCTTACTTTTTTAATTCGATACATATGTGTACCTGTTTGGAAACAGATATAACTACAGTGGCAATGAGATGTAAATAATAACAAAAAATCAGGGCAAGTACTCATTTGTACTTCACTTTTAATAGGATAGATTACATAATTAATCCAAACAAAATTATAACTATGCCATTAATAAAAAACTAAAAAATACAAAAAGCATTGTTAATTGTTGAACTCGCTACCTATTGCTTTAATACAAGCCTTAGAAACCAATCTCAAGTAGCAAAATATAGGTAGAAAAGCATAAAAATCCTCAAATTAGTAATCAATATACCCTAAACCCCTAACATCCATAAACCCAAATATCATAGGTTTTAACTCTGTTAAGTAGTTAAACCGCAGTGGGTAAAATATTTAGAACTAGGTAATTAATGATAAATATACATCAAAAAACTACTATATAATAGAACAAAAATATTAAACACTAAGCTCAGAAGCCCTAACTCACTGAACGCAAATACCCTATGTTTATTAGGTTTATAAATAGTAAACCACACATTTAACATAGCCGACAAATTAAATTGGCGTTATTTTAAACGTTGACAAAAGTAAAAAACAACAGGAAAATGAATATTGCGATACATGAGGCCATTTTTTATAATTGGAGGTTACATGGTGTAAAATCCGTATAAAATGATATACAACTATTATAAAATTCAAAAGCAATATTTTGGAATAATTAGTACAACACTCGTACTCGTATACCATGGTTAAGGTCTTAACCCTAACTATTAGAGGTCACACTATATAAATTATTTAAATTTTAAACCGTAAACCAAAAACCCTTTACCATGAAATTAAGTTATAGCATACCGTCATCAAACAGTATAAAATAGTCATAGATCCTAAAATAACAACAAAATTAATAACCACTATACCCTAAATCCCCACCGTCCTTAAATCCAAATATCATATGTGTAGACCATGTTAAGTACTTAAACAATTTCCATCGAGTACTAGAATTATATTGTAGCCTAACTCGAATAATGTAATTCTATATTGCATCATATCTTAAATAGATATATGTTTATCTAATGTTGTATCCAGCTTGATGCTTATATATGATAGGATAAACTCTTTGTATTAAATAGTTTGTCAATTTTATAAGAAAACTTTATCCAGTTACATATAAGTTACTCCGGAGGGATTTACAATAACGTAGCAATGAAGCTTTGACCTCCAAGTATCAAGGCCTTCGGTTACCAAAGGTTGCTGCATCATTGCTTTTGTTGACCTAATCGTCATGTCCCTATCAAATGAGTAGAAGCTTTCCCCTTTCTCCTCTGTTCCACGTATGAAACAGCACCAATGCTTTTCATTTACCCAAATGGTACAACCAGTCTACCAGTTCTAATCAAGAAAAGACTGGTGGGTTTCTTGAGATAGTTGACGTGCGCGTCGGAGCGGCGCTTGAACGGCATGTACTCAGCGATTGAGTTGGATACAAACTCATTATATATATTTACCTTTGTAATACCCAACGACAGCTCTCGTAATCAGGAAGCTTATCGCCATATCCAACGTTCATTGTCAGCATCATATAAGCCTGCTCCTGAACAACAGTTCAACAATGTTGGAAAATCCATATTCCCTAACACCACTTGTTGCGGAATTCATCAGCCGTAATACCATTTGTTGGGTATTCCTACTTGCTGATATTACTTGTTGTCCTCTTTATCTTTTCCATTGATTCAATCCTTGTTCATGACTCAAGAATTTTTCATCCAGTTCACGGCCACAGCACGCTACATCTGGGGTGGATCCAGGATCCACAACATCCACTATGAAGTATCGGAAAACACCTCCGATGTGGTTTACAAGATCATAAACTCTCTCTGTTCTTGGGTATGCAAACCCTAAAGAGTATAAAAGAGATTACAAGAGAAGTACATGGCTAAGAGCTAAGCCTAAGATTACAATCTATCTCTAGCTTACTCTATCTCTCTCTCAGAGACGCCATGGAAGCTCCTGCCTCCTAGAGGCTCAGTTTGAGCATAGAGATCCCTGTCGTGATCTCTTCTTTTGCATGTCAGCACTTAACCTAATGGGCTTCTTCGATTAGGCCCATATGTTGTACGCGCGTGACTTGTGCAACTCGGCCCAGCCGATGAACAAGTCCGATGGGCTTGACCAAATTTTCAATAAACTCCACCTATTTGGTCCAAGTCCATAACCCTTCCTTTGTGCTCGACACCTCCTGTTGCGTGAGTTGTCCTGCTCTTCTTCTGCATCTCCTTATCTTCTCTTATCTCTTTTCACTTCTCTTAGTTCCACCTTGAGCTAAGCTTGAAGTATCTTCATGATCTTCTTGAAACCTGCATAAGCTTACACTTACACACCACAACCGCATAAGTAGATTAAACACTTAAATCCACTTAGCCTCATCAATGAAAATAGACACCACTCTTGATGAAAGGTATGTGACAATCCCATTGTCATTCTGAATTTCCATCACCTTCACCTAGTGTCTTGAGTTGCGATCCCAGCTGCTACACTCCTAGTGTCAAGCTAAACTCTTCACTGACGTCGTGTTACTTTATATCTTACTCTTCATGAACTTATCAACAACATAACCTTGCTGTCAAAATCACGAACCTGTTCAAGTGCTTGAACAGACCTGAACATCTTTCTGCAAGTTGATTTTCCCCTTTGGCCTTTTCGATTCCACCCATGTGCACTGAGCCTTGAATCAAATTTCCTGAATTCTGTGTAGCTACCTTCGAACCATATATGCTTCAGACCTGAAACAACTTCTGATTCTCTACTTGTTTAACAAACTCCAGCCTTGAACACGTTTTGTACCGTTGTTACTCTGAACAGAACCCCCCCCATCCAACCATCACTGCTGGACAAACTTTCGACACACCCTTAGTTCACCTTTCATGTTGTTAACAGAGCTGCTACCACATAATTCTCTTTTGAATCAACCGCAAACCTTGAAGTCACTCATGCTCCAAATCTCTAAAACAGTCTTTGACTTACCCTTGATGTTCTTGAACAGACTACACTTGAGCATCACTTTGTACCGCTGCACAAGCAGGACATGCCGCCTAACACCCAATGATTAGGAAGACTTTTGACACAAATATCTTTGCTCCACCATCTGATCAACTTGTTCTGAAATAACAGAACCTCACTAACAGGTGTAGACCCCACTGCTAGTTAAATGAACTGAGTCTCATACCATATAATCCCCGGTACGCCTTAGCTCTCCTCACGAGCTGCCTGTGATATCTTATCTAGAATCCCTAATATCCCTCCTTTATTCAGCTGTGAATTTCTTTCCTCAATACTCTTCTTGTATTGAGATGTCTCCAATACTGAAACCTTTGCATCACCATAAATGACTTGAACACGTCTATAAGTCACTGAACCTGCCATTAGCCAATGGACTTCCTTGAGGAACCTTCCTCAGTACTCCCTGTGACGCTTCCATATCCAGAACTACACTTGTTCTGATCCCTTAAATTCAATCGGCTTTTCTTTGTATTTAAACCTTCATGAAGCTTCTTTCAGTTCCATGACCTTTGCTTAAGATGAACCTGTTTGTGGAGAACAAGTCTTACCCTTCTTGAGATGAACAAACTGTTAAACAATTCCATGCAATCCCTGCAATGTCTTCTACCAGTTCCTTACTTTGCTTCATCTCACCATTCTTCATCTTCACTGCTCAAATTTTCAGTATCTCTTGATACTTACTCCCATTCAGTTTAACCAAGTACCTCACCACGTCTTATCTTGCATCATACTCGGCTCTCCTGTATCAACTTCACTGCAGTGTATTCCTGATACTATGCTGATTTACTTGTCTCGCCTACAAGTAATCTTATGTAAGACTCCTCTTACAAATCTCTTTATGATGCGCCTTGTACTTGTTAACTGAGCTAGGCATGTCTGGCCTTGACACACTAAACATATCCACGACCCGCTTATCATGGAATATTGTTTCTTTTCAGCTCTAACTCCCTTGAGCTGAACAAGTTGCTAACCGAAACTTTTACCCTTCAGCTGAACCAATCAAGACATCTTCTAACAGAAAACTTGTGATTCACTCCACCTGGAATCAGATTATATATCCCTGATGCATCAGTCCTCATATAATCTCAGTGGCGCCACCTGAATCAAATAACCTTGTAGAAGTACCATGTCTCATGCAAAGTTTCTGCAACTGTCAGTGGTATATGTGTCCTTTGAACAATATCTCTCACCATCAATGTCTGTGATGCTCCTAAGATACTCCCTTACAGCTTCCTCACTCAAACTCAAACCCATGGTGAGCTTCTCTAGCTGTAACTTTACTTGAACCGTGACTTGTTCAAGCATGAAGTTCTGACCTGGTCAAGTCTGTAAATTTTCCTTTTGCCTATGAGCTTCGCTTCTCGTCTGAGAGCTCCACCTTGACCACTGTGGTCGTGACACCAAAACCGGCATCCTTAACTTCTCCTCTGAGTCTATTCATCTGGAATTGCCGACTCAGATATCCTTGACAATTCCTCTAAGGTATAACTCACACACGCTTCTACTAGCTGTGGTAGCGACTTTCTGCTTCTTGAACAAGTGTTGAAGACTGTTGTCTCATACCCTTTATCCTCAGGATTACAATAAGTCGTAACAACATGTTCAACCCGATTCCGCCAGCGCACTTTCTTTTGCTTTTGACCAGAATCTTCAAGCTAAGTCTAACCTTTAATCGCCTCTTTCTTTAGGTTTCTTCCTGTCACTCACACGATTTCACTAGAGTTTCTACAAGTTGTTACCACAAATAGCCATTTGCTCCAACATTCTCCTGTAGGCTTTACACACTCTATGCCTTCGCTCTAGTTGCTTCTTCGTGTAGGTACACCCTATTCCTGCCACACTAACTTGGTGACTCTTCTGGCTTTCAACTTATAGCCATAAGCTTTTTCTGTCACTCACACGATCTCACTAAAGCTGCTACATGCTGTTACCACAAATAGTCATTTGCTCCAGCATATACTTGTGTAGACTTTTACACATTTTTCTTTGCTCTAGTCTCTTCTTCGTGGAGGTACAACCTGTTTCAGTCACACTAACTTGGCGACTCCTCTGGCTTTCCTCATACAGCCAGAAAACATTTCTCTCATGCACCCACGAGCTTGACTTGAACTGACCGAAAACAGAATCACCTCTATTTCGTTATATAGTTGTCACATGACAACCAACATGTGCAACTACAAAATTCGTTGATCATCTTTCGTGAAGATAACCTGCATTCTTTGTGATCTCTAGAAAAACCTTCAGTCCATGTGAGATTGAGACCTTTGATTTTGTCTCCTTAAGCCTAGCTTTGACTTAATATGAGCCTGTCTTCCTTTGAGATATCCTCCATCCCAAACGACTCAAATCAATCTCCAACACTCCTGATCACGAACATTCCCACATGTGCAACATTCTTGCTGCAACTTACGCAGGTCTTTCCTTTCTTGCAAATCCCGTTGCATCCCTTACAAGTCTCTCATAATAATTTCACTAACCTGAAACCATCACGTGCATTAAGATATTACTGTGAACGTTTCTTTCTCTGTCTCTGGCGTCTCTTTGTCTGCAACAAAGTAACACCATCTGCTTCCTTCTCTGACGCTGACTATGCTTCGACATCAAACCTGGTTCGTTACCCTGAAAATAGTGATATGATCGTGATTACAAATCTACTAATTCTCCTTCTCCAGGATTTCCAGCCGGTGTCGATGCTAACTTGAAGTTCTTGCAGAACCTGAATCACCACTGCTTCAAACCAGAAGCTCTCTGACTCATTCCCAACTAACCTCAACAGCCTGTAGACACCAAACTCCTCATCCTGAGAATTTCCGTTATAACAACCTAAATGAACACCTTATCTTGAACATCACTTTGAACCGCTGCCGTTGCCAACAGATCACGCCGTTTAACACAACTTGATAAGAAGACTTTCGACGCAAAGAATCTCTGCTCAACCTCTGCTCAAACAAATCATTACCTCTGCAACTGTGATACCCTGTAGACCCATTTGTTTCCCCCTCATATGCCTGAGAAGCCAAAATAAACTACTACTGAATCCCATGCAGAAAACCCAAACAGACATGTTTCAATCCTGAATCAATCTCGATTTGATACCGCCACCTGTTCAGCCGAACTCTGCATTGAACAAGTAACTCTCGTTCTCGCAGATCCATCCTAGCAGAAAACTATGTGTTACGCCAAACACATATCTGTCAAGAAAACCACACTGCATTCCCTCTGAAAATAGCAGCCTTGTAGTATCATGTTCTCTGAATCTCTATCCAACTGTAGACTCTCATAATCACAAATAGAAAAACCTGAATGAGTCTATCTCTTCAATGCTTCTGCAACACCCTTCACGCTGACTAAAGAATACCATCTGAAACATCCATGAAATACTCATATCATTCAAGGTTCTAAGGCGTCCCCTAGTTCCAAGAATTTCATGAGAAACCGAGCTGAAATACCCACATAGATTATAACACCACCTGCAACTGATATACCATGTATATTCAATCCAAGAACACCGTGAAAACTCTCACTGAATCTTCAGACAATCTCATACAAAACCAGTGCAAAACCTCTTGTGTTCCACTATGCTTCCAGCTTTAATAACTTGCAGAATATGAAGAAATCCACAACTCCAATGCATATAGTCACACACATTTTGTGACAGTCACACACTCCTTATGATTGCAGATCCAAGACAACTCTGAAAACGTCTGTTTCTTGTGCTAGCAGCCTGCCACCATCTCGACTTGTGAGTAGCCTGAAACCCTTCTCACATAGTAGCAGATTCGTGCACCCTTGGAGAACTGTAGAGAAAACCTAATTTCAAAACTTAGAAACCATCTCAACCGATTCAACTAACTTATGAATCCTTCCTCCGTAACTTGTGCAACTGCAGCGAAGAACGTCCAACAGGTTTCCTACTTCTCTTGTAAACCGAAAATCTCTTTAACCTAATCTGATCTCGGTGTATTACTCTGATTAGGGTAAGACCACGTGACCACCACCTTCCATTAAACCTTGCGAGTTTCGTCTGTCTCGCTTGGAAGCTTCTTCATATGTCTCTACTCCTAGAGACGTGGACTCTGTGAATCAATGAGTCTGGGTTCTGATACCACTTGTTGGAAAATCCATATTCTCTAACACCACTTGTTGCGGAATTCATCAGCCCTAATACTACTTGTTGGGTATTCCTACTTGCTGATATTACTTGTTGTCCCCTTTATCTTTCTCATTGATTCAATCCTTGTTCATGACTCAAGAATTTTTCACCCAGTTCACGGCCGCAGCACGCTACATCTGGGGTGGATCCAGGATCCACAACATCCACTATGAAGTATTGGAAAACACCTCCGATGTGGTTTACAAGATCATAGACTCTCTCTGTTCTTGGGTATGCAAACCCTAGAGAGTATAAAAGAGATTACAAGAGAAGTACATGGCTAAGAGCTAAGCCTAGGATTATAATCTATCTCTAGCTTACTCTATCTCTCTCTTAGAGACGCTATGGAAGCTCCTGCCTCCTAAAGGCTCAGCTTGAGCATAGAGATCCCTGTCGTGATCTCTTCTTTTGTATGTCAGCACTTAACTAAATGGGCTTCTTCGATTAGGCCCATATGTTGTACGCGCGTGACTTGTGCAACTCGGCCCAGCCGATGAACAAGTCCGATGGGCTTGACCAGAAATTCAATAAATAATCAAATAAGAAAGTCTAATATCACCTGAATAACTTAGAAACACAAAAGAAATCCGAAACAGAGAGATGCCAAAAAAGAAAGTGCCACACCTGTTCTTGGAGCGTGCGAGCGACAGCAAAATTCGAATTGATTATACTCAGATTACTGAAGGGAGCTCGAGCAGAGGAAGATCCGGGAGGTGGCTCTCTAACCAAATTTGATTCGCTCTCATCATTCACAGCCACCGCCACTGCCGTCTCCGCATCTTCCTCTCCTTTCTCGCTTCCGCTTCCGGCTTCTGAGACAACACTGGTTTGACGATCCTCCGGCAACCGCTTTACCACCATGATCTGTTTTTTTTTGTTTGCTTCTAAATTCAATGATAAAAGACCAAAGGAGAGAACCATAGTGCACACGAGATCAAGATCAAATGGTCTCTTGGTGCTGTAACAGGAGATTATTGCTAAGATTCTTCTGATCCCTAAAAGGGGAATCAATAAAAATTATCAAAATCAAAAACAGGAGAGAGATTTGATTATTACAAAAAAACGAGAAAATTTCAGGGCCGATTTAATAATTAAGATTTACAGGATTGTGTGAGATTTTTTGTCAAGAAAAAAACAGTGCTTAATTCAGAAAAAAATAGAGCTTCCTCGACCAAAACAAGAAGAATAGAGAAAGAGAGAGAGATAAAGAAGAAAAACCCAAAGAAGGTGCTCATCACTCTCCTCTATTCCTCTGTGATTGCTTCAGCTGCTACACGTATTACTGGGTTAGGTGGGATTTCTTTGACTTCGGTGTTTTTGTTTTTGTTTCTTGTTACTTTTAGTTTCTATTAATATATTCAAACTAAAATGTATTTGTGAAAATGCATGTCTTCCGGTTATTACGCTACAGGTTGGCAGACAAAGAAACGGGGATATATTGGGTATTATGAAAATGAAACAGTAGCATCGCTATATAGCTAATTATATTTTGTTTTATAGTTATCAACCGCAATTTCCCAAGAAAAGAAAGATTATGTAATTTTTTAGCAAAAAAATGTAATTTTTAATCTTTTTCTCTAAAAATGATTTTACTTCATCCATCTTGTATAGATCATCAAAGTACGAGTCGATCGCTTTGTGTGCTGCATGGAATCATAGGAATCAAGATCTTTTGGAAACACATAGGATTAACGCACTGGGAGCATATTTATCAAAAAATGTATTTTGGAATTAAAAATTCGTGATTCTTTTTTGGCAACGTAAATATTTTTTTACTTATTTTGTTTTATTTAAAAACATAATATACAAATAATATATTGATATGTTTGTTATTGTGATAAGTTTTATCATGATAATATGCTTTATTTTCTGTTTTTTGATAAAGGGTAATAATTCTACAAAAAAATATATTCATTCAATATTTATTTTACTCTATTATATAACATAAATAGAGAAAAACAATGGAAGTCGTAAGTAGATCAATCGTGTACACATACACTAATAGATGTTTCATTTCTACGTTTCTGATTCCATACAACCTAGATTGCTTTCATCCTTAACTACATTATAATTTTTGTTTGATCCATACTTTTAGAAATTCACATAAACAAGAGCGTGGGTGATCTAACATAGGGGTGAGCAAGATATCAGTAAATTTTGATTTGATCTGTTATTCATTTCTATTCAATTCGAAAAATTTGGATATATGTATCTTTACAAATCGAAGCAAATACTAAAATTCAATATCCGTCAAAGGTAAAGCAAATCACAAATATTCATTTTTTTAAACCGGATATCCGATCCGATCCGTGATATACATATGTATATACATGTATTTATAAAATTGTATATAAGTTTATATCTCTATATAATTTTTACTACTTTTATCCACTGCATTAACTATTTTGTTATTAAGTTTTAAAAGTATGTAGTTTAAAAATAATCTGTAATGGAAAACTATTATTTTGTATTGAAATTTCCCTCTTTTTAAAAAAAATATTTTTCAAAAAAATGATTTTTCATCATTTTTTACCGTATCAACGGACTGAATCGGATATCCGATAAAATACATTGATTTTTCGGATATTCGTAAGACCAAAAATTTAAAAGCTTACGGATCAGATCACGGATATCTTTAAAATTCTGGATATCCGCTTTTGGCCACCCCTAATCTAACATATATAATATCTAAGTGATGTGAATCAGTCTACATGTATAATATTGCCGATTAATTTATCTTAGAAGATCAAAGAAATTTGAGATAAAATATAAGTGATGCATAATGAAGATAAAATATATCAGAAGATCAAGTTCGAAATGTTCTCAAGTGAATGTAAGATCAAAATTATTAGAAGATCAATTTTGAAATGTTTTGCTTTAAGAAAGCAAGCAAAACATTTTATTATTCAAACTTGATTGAATTTGATAATATAAATCTCAACTCTAGGAGTTAATGCAACTTTCTAGCGTCGGTTAAAAGAATTTGAGAAGAAAGTTAGAAAATATTTCACGATACTGATCAAGTACTCTGACGTTTTGAGAAATAACTGATTACGCACTCGATTGTTACACAAATGACAAGACAATGTTAGAAACCCTACAGTTTCAGCTTTCAAAATATGATAATGCTATACAATTCACGAGTTGACTTCTGGTAATTTGACATCTTGTTAAGACTATTAGTTGTAATTTACTAATGCATTTCTTGTCAGCTACTAATGCATTTAAGGATGCATATTTCTTGTAAGAAATGGGTGCGTATCCCAATAAATACATGTTTACATAGGGAGTGTATATATATAGAGGCTGTAGAAAACACCACAGCTTACCACAAACACGAAACATCTTAAACAGAACATAATTTAATAAAAAAGGAATTGAAAAGATGAACGCCACAAAGTTTGTTGTGCTTCTCTTCATTGGAGTTGCGTGTGCCAATGTTTGCGCCAGGCAGCTCGAAGCAGTGTCCCAAGAAACCAAACCCGTCATCTCTATTCCTGAAACTACAAACAGAATTGGTGCTGCGCTTTCTGTTTATATCGGAACTACTATCCACGGACCTGGTGGTGCCACCGCCTATGTATCTGCTCTGGGAGGCGCCAGAAGCTCTGCAGGTGGAGGCAGCGTCCCTTGAGCGTGAGATGTGATCATATTCATTTTCATACCTATGGGACTCTATAAATTCACAATCTCGTTTGTCTTCATAAATAATCTACAGAGATTGTCAACTTTAATTATTAGAAAGGCTACTATTAATGTGAAACATATATATTGCTAAATAAAGTATATCTAATAGTGTATGACCTTGTTAATAATATTTTATTTGTACGTGTAATCATGGTTATCATTTTGATAATAAAATAAAATAACATACACACGGAATATAGGAGGGACACAATTCCATGGCAACATATATATATTTTTTAACCATTGCAGCATAGCCATGAACTATTTTTTTTTTTCTGTTGTTGACAAAACAATATAGCCATAAATTAGTTGTGCAAGATCACATATCAGACCGACACTGACTATCCCCCCAATATACACGAAGCAAACACCATTAAATTTGTTCAACACAGAAAACAAAAATGGTATATAAAAGATGTATATTAACTCTTCCTCTCTAAAAAGCTTACTTTTGAACGAAGCAATCACGAGAAACCCTTGAAAATCTCTTACTTTGGGTCCCTTCCTTATTCACTTGATTTCTTCTGTAACTTGTAAAACTCAACTTGTATCCGAAACTTTCTGGTGCCTTTCCCTCTTCTCGTGTCCTCATCTTTTTCGCCGGAAAAATTTCTCCCCCTTTGTTAGTTTTCCCGGAAAGTTTCATTGTTCTACTAAGAAAAAAAGACAAAGATGAAGCCCATTTGTTTCCTTCTCTGTTTCTGTTTCCTTCCCGTAAAAGTATCTTACTTTTGACATAATCTTTCTTAGTTTTTTTTTTTAATTATATAAATCTTTCTTAGTTTACACATATTTGAAAGTTTCTTTTCCCTGATTCTGTTTTGTTTTCCCGAGAAAATTAATGAAACCGCGGCTATATTCTCGGGAGATCCTACCGAACCCATGTTTCTGAATCAGTTCATGCACTTTTTGAAATCTATTCACACTTTCAGAAGGAAAACCCTAGTTCAATAAAACCCTAGATCCTCCTCTGCTTTCACACACCCTTGCCTTGTGATCCAAGCTAAAATCTCTTCGGATTCTCACCATGTCTGGTTCATGTTTCAACCCGTTTCGTCTCAGGCGGTCTCTGAGATCAAAACTCCCTCCAGAGCATTCCTTCCCCTCCTCATCCGCAAACCCGTCTTCCTCCAAAACCAACCGGTATGCAGAAAGCGAGACGATGGAGAAGAAGAGATTCGACAGTATGGAGTCTTGGTCTATGATCTTAGAGTCAGACAACGTGGAGACATGGGAAGCGTCTAAAGGCGAAAGAGAGGAATGGACCGCTGATCTTTCGCAGCTCTTTATTGGGAACAAATTTGCCTCGGGAGCACATAGCAGGATTTACAGAGGGATCTACAAACAGAGAGCGGTCGCTGTGAAGATGGTGAGGATCCCAACACACAAGGAAGAGACAAGGGCTAAACTCGAACTGCAGTTTAAGTCCGAGGTTGCTCTGCTTTCTCGTCTCTTTCACCCTAACATCGTCCAGGTTTGATTTTCTCTTCTTTTTTTTGTGCACCTTTGATTTTCTCTATCTACTTCTTATCAAAGTTTAAATCTTTTTATTACAAAAAAAAAATTAAACCTTTTTCTTTTTTTTTATGATCCAAAAGTTTAAACCTTTTTCCATTATCAAGAAAATCTTGGTGAAAGAAAAAAAATTGGTTTTTAGCAAAAGAATAAAATTGGTAGGAGAAAAAAACATAACAGAGATTTGTCTTTAGATTTGGATTATGAGATACAAATTTAATAATTGATTATTAACACCATAAAACCTATTTCAGTATTTTTCCATTAAAAAACACTATTTTATTAGTCAAGGGAGAAGTGATCTGAAAATCCAAAATAGACTAACCAACAAAAAAAAGGCATGAACAATCCTAGCTAATCCGCTTTTCAATTCTACTCTCTCAGTATAGTGTATACGGGAGATCTTAAATTTTGAAAAATTTCTCTTAAGCAATGCTATCTCCTTAAGTTCTGTGGAAAAACTAATCTTTCTAGTTAGGAACAATATATATATATATATATATATATATATATATATATATATATATATATATATAAATACCAGATACAAAAAAGAACAACATCAAAGGCAATTTTCCAACTACGAATATGATCATAGGCTTAACTTTTTCGAATACTAATTATATCTTTATTTTGATATATAGTTTATTGCGGCTTGCAAGAAACCGCCGGTGTACTGCATAATAACAGAGTACATGTCACAAGGTAATCTCCGAATGTACCTCAACAAGAAGGAACCTTACTCGCTCTCGATTGAGACCGTACTAAGGCTAGCTTTAGACATCTCAAGAGGAATGGAGTATCTTCACTCGCAGGGTGTTATCCACAGAGACCTAAAGTCCAACAATTTACTTTTGAATGATGAAATGAGAGTTAAAGTTGCAGATTTTGGGACTTCTTGTCTTGAGACACAATGCAGAGAGGCCAAGGGTAATATGGGAACTTATCGATGGATGGCTCCAGAGATGATCAAGGAGAAACCTTACACTAGAAAAGTCGATGTTTATAGCTTCGGTATCGTTCTATGGGAACTTACCACTGCCTTGCTTCCATTCCAAGGCATGACTCCCGTGCAAGCCGCGTTTGCAGTCGCTGAAAAGGTGAAAATAGCGTTTGTGATTAACACTGAGATTGTGTTCGTTTAGGACGCAAGTCATTAATATTTTTTCTTTTAAAAAAACTGAGCAGAACGAGAGACCACCATTACCGGCTAGCTGTCAGCCAGCGCTAGCTCACCTGATCAAGAGGTGCTGGTCCGAGAACCCTTCGAAGCGACCGGACTTCTCAAACATTGTGGCGGTGCTAGAGAAGTACGACGAGTGTGTCAAAGAAGGACTGCCTTTGACGTCACATGCAAGCCTGACGAAGACCAAAAACGCGATTCTTGATCGACTTAAAGGCTGCGTCTCAGCCATCAGCGCACCATCTTCGTCCTCTTCTGTTCCTGTAAATGCCTAGTGATTCAAAGTTGTTTAATTACCTTATACACTGGCACTTATTGTAAAGATTACTATTCTTCTTCTTTTTCTTTCACTAGGTATTTGATTGTATTTAGCATCTATAAGATGTTATATGGTTTGCACCTTACAAGTAATTAATTAGGCTAATTAATTTGTATAATACAGAGTATAATGGATTGTATATATTGATCACGTGTCTCTCATTGTGAGAGGAAGTGAGCTGAAAATAAGAAGTGCGTAATCTAAAATGTATTGAAATGAAAATAAACGTCTCAAAGAGATGTGTATGCATAGCATAGTTTAACTTTTTAGACTTCTTTTTAATGTATATTTTAGATTACATGTTATTGTAAAAGGGCAAGATTGGTTGAAGATTCATTAGGTAGTTTTGCCCCTCTCGTATTTCCTATTTGAGCTCGGTCTGGAACAGACAAGTGGTTATATTAAACCTGTGACCTCAACCTCTATATGTGCTTGTCGAGACAAATGGGCTTCAAACATTTTGAGGTTTATTTGTTCAACATGAGGTCTTCTCGTTCATACCCACGGTTATGAAATATTTTGTAAACACACCTAGACTTAGACTTCAGGATGTTGACTTAAAGTTGAAGAAAAAGTCACAAATTATTCTAATCCTAACGAATTATGGTTTTTAAGAGGATTGGGATTAGATAAAATATTTAGGAGATATTTTTTTTTAACGCTGGTTTATTATGATATTACAATTATGAAAAAAAATTCATAGACGATTCGGCAACCGGCAATATTACCATTCATATGAGAATCTACACATAACTGCATCATCTGAGCTGGTTTTACGAAGATCTCTGACCAAATCTATTTGCACCTTGTTGAAGATCTTTTGTCTACATTAATATAAATCGTTTGCTCCATAATTTAAAACCTGAATTTTATGTAATCTGTAAAAATTGCATAGCATTTAAACCTTAATCCATATGTTACAGTGATTCTATATTTAAGAGATATCTAAATATGTATATTTTCTAATAAGATTAGGAATTATTAATCTCATAGAATATGTCAAGTTGCAACATAACTTATGAATTTAAAGATTGATTTGTAAAAAAAAAACATTAGTTTTGAGTTAATTTCTAAAACAATAAGAAAAGATGTTCTGAATCTCTCTATACACCTATTTTACAAGTCAGAGAGTTGGGTACGGCAAAGAAGATATGGAAAGCCATTAAAGCTATAAATGTAGGAGAGAGTTAAAGAAGCGAGACTTCAAACGTTAATGGTCCAGTTTGATCGCATTAAGAGATGAAGGAATCTGAAAGCATTGATGATTTTGATGACTGAACCATTTTAAGAAAATAACAATTAACCAAAATAAATCTGATCTCACTTGTTCAGTTTTGTTAAAACATTTCCGAAACAACTTTCTGGTATCGTCAAATAAATATCTAAGAGCATTATTAATGATGAGTAAGAAAGAAAGAAAAAATAGTTACAGTTTCTAAATTCTAATATGACGAATTGTGCTATTTTAGAAATCCTTTTATATGTGTTAAAATTTTAATGGATTGGAATCACATAAACATAAAGTTAAAAGAAGAAAGGAAAAGAAAAGCTACGGTGGCTGAGCTTATATATAATATATTCAATTGCTGTAACTTAGAGCATCATTATCCCTGTCCCTTAAGTAGCGTCCCTTAGCGTAAAATTCCTTAACTTTTAACTAAAAACGTTAAGGGACGTTCCATAAATCCCTTATTTAAGGAACGTCCCTTAGCGTTTTTAGTTAAAGTTAAGAGACTTTACGCTTAAGGGACTTCAACTAAGGGACGGGGATAATGATGCTCTTACAACCCCCAAAATTCACATGTGCAAAAATAAAACACGAAATTAGCTTACATTAGCACAAAACCAACTTGTTCTACAAATTGTTACACTTCAACCCCACAAGCGTTGAAAGCAACCGAAAGCTGACCAACCATAACCTTATGACCTTTTGCTTCCCAAAACTTTTCCTTGCAGCCCGCAAACCCAATCGTTTCGATGCTTCTTTTAGTATTATTACCAACCATTCGGTGATTAGTCGTCGTCGAAGTTCGTTTATAGAAACCGAACCACTTCGCTTGCATGTAGCCTTTTCTCCTCCACGGTGGCACGTGTATCCCCACTTGCTTCAGCGAACGTCTCATCTCGTGGCACATGATACCGAGGAGCTTTTTCAGCTCTTCCGGAGTTCCCACGAAGACAAGTGGCACTTGGCTTATTATGGAGGTGTATCTCTGCGTTGGCCTTGCTATTTCAAACTCTCCGGCGAGATTTGTCTCCACTATATAGCGATTATGATCTCCGCTGCAACGAACGTCGACATACTCGTATTTTCCGGCGGTGTTCTTGCCGAATCTTTCCCATCGTGACTTGCAAAGACCTATGCATGCGGAGAGGTTATATTTTTATTAACATAACATAGTACAACTAATTATCGAACTAAATATAAAGTGGAATATTCTTCTCAAAAGTTAGGTTCCACTTGGAACTATTAAACCCCTCCACCACAGATTGTGTCAAGGATATATGATATATCAGTTACAAAAAAAATTATCATTATTACAAAAATATAAGATAAATATTAATTATATTATGAAAACAAAAGGAAAGAAAATATCATTAGATATGTACCTGCATCAAAGCCCTTGTTACGTAGAAAATCCATCAATTGGCGCTTAGAAGAACCATGTTGAACAATATCTCCGACGAACTTTCTGGCAACCTCCGTTGCGGCCAATATTTTAATCCGATTTTCGCCGGCGGATAAACCTTCTAGAAGATTACTTAACCTCTCCTTCACATCATCGTACTCGTTATCGGAAGAATATTCCATTTCCTCCTCCGGATTCTTCTTCTCTCCTTCCATTTCGATAAAAGAGGCAACCAAATCCGAAAGATCCGCTGTTTCCTCTGGTGAGTGATCGCTTCCGCTGCTGTAATCACACGGTGGACGTTGACGCGCGGCCGACAAGTTGAAAGCCGACTCAGTTCTCTTGAACCTCCCATGAATCTCAACCATCTTATTCTTTATCTTTTTTGTTGTTGTTATCCTAGCTAGTCTTTTTGACGAGATACTATGATACGTAGAATTTGGTAGCATATATTTATATAAAAACGCGACTTAAATTCTATAGAGAAAGTTAAACGGAGTAGACGACAAAATGATAGAAGATGACGACAGAGTGGTGAAATTATGGTGACAAGTAACGAAACTATAAGTATACTTCATTTTAACTCAATTAGGGAGAAGAACTAACGCCGTTAGTGGCATGTTTACCACTTTTTTTATTTAACAGAGTTGTGAATGTGGATGGTGCATGCGTCCAGATTCAATTTTCATAAGAATAACTGAATTTGAAAAATTACATACCTATTCTCATGATAAATTAGATTGTCAACAAAAAAAGATATATTATACTATGATTTATAGAAAATGTTTTTACAAATTTACAGATACGACAGACTTTTTCTAGATTTGCTCACTTTACTTTTGTTTACAACTGCCACGTCGTACTAATTATCACCACTCAACTGATGAGGTGGTCTAAGACTAACGTGACGGTGCGCGTGAGTACACGTGCAAGGCAACAAGTGAGTCATGGTTAACATGTGGTTGCACGTGACAAGATGTGGTTATTGTGTTTCCTAGTTGGTTTGAGGTTTTGGATCTTTACTTGGTTTAAGATTTTTATTCGATGCGGAAAATAGAAGCAGGTTTAAGACCCAAACAAACGTCCGTATTCAATGTATCTAAGGAAAATGCTACGTTTAACGTATCTGAAAGGTCTCTCTTTTTTTATAACATCTGATTTCATTAATATGTAAACCGTGAGTTTACAAAATCTTCATGTAGAAGACGAGTAATCATTGTTGGAACATAATAATGGAAACAATACATTTCTTGATCTCGAGTTGTAGACTTTGCAAGAACATCAGCCACCTTGTTTGCTTCACGAGGCACCCATTGAAATCTTATATCATCAATAAGATTACTCCACCGCTGAATCTCTCTAATCCAATTATAGCTAGGAAAATGTAGAACTTTTCCATTCAATATATCCACTGCCTTCTTGCTGTCGTTTTCTATGATGATCTCTTGATATCCTTTCCTCCAACAATATTGTATAGCCATGAGGATGGATTGTAGTTCACTTTCCAATGCATTGTTCACCTTTTGACCAGTGGTTTGAACTGATCCTTAATAATAGCCTGAAGAATCTCGTAGTACCCATCCAGCCGTTGATCTGTTCTCCACATTAATGAAAGATCCATCAACATTACATTTGAGCCAGAGATCAGGAGGTTCCTTCCATTTATGATGTTGTCTTGCTCCTGTGCCGTGTCCATAAATACTACCATCGCCAATTTGTTGTTGCTTCGTTGTACACCATTCCTGAGTCTCTTGGAGCGTAATTAACCACATTCCTCCAATACACTTGCTTACGTTGAAATATCAACTTATTTCGACTTGTCCAAAACCTCCATAGTATCCATAAAGGTAAACTTTGGTGATGAGATAAACGTACCGACGAAGAGAATAGAAGACATACCTCAATCTTTTCAGTGAAAGTCGTCAGCGGATTATCAATAATTGTACAGTAAATTCCATAAGCTCTCCATACTTGTTTTGCATATATACAATTGAAGAAAAGATGTTCCTCTGTTTCTTCTTCCATAAAACATCTCTTGCAGACTGAATCAGCATGAATATGTCTTGTGGCCAAATTTTCTCCCGTGGCTAAACATCTCGATGAAAGTTTCCAAAGAAAATGTTGTACCTTTGGTGGAACTTGAGTTTTCCAAAATCTTCTGTTTATTACTCACATTACCATATGTTGGTGGTATATAGTTGTGATCCGGTAAATGTGTAGCCAGCCAATATCCCGACTTCACCGTGTAGATCCCATCATCATTATAATGCCAACCAACCAAATCTTGTCGAGCTTTAGAACTGAGCTTAAGTTTCAAAATCTGATAAACATCTTCTGCCGTTACATCCTGTCGGAGCTTGTCGACATCCCAATCAGTATGAGTAGTATTAAAGTATGTACATACCTTTGTATCTGCCTCAACTTCCCTTAGTTGTCTTGGTGGCCTAGGAGGATGTAATGGTAAGCATGCATCTGTCCACATGTTGGTCATCGTTCCATCTCCAATGACATGCCGCAATCCTTTAATCACTAGCTCTTTCCCAAATAAAATTGATTTCCAAGCATAAGATGATTTTCTTTTCAGTGTTGCTTTAAGAATATCACCTTCAGGGAAATATCTTGCTCTGAGTATTCTTGCCACCATACACTGTGGGTTCTGTAATATTCTCCAGACTTGTTTACCAAGTAAAGGTTGATTGAATTTTTCCAATTCCCTAAATCCCAATCCACCTTCTTTTTTTGGTGTGCAGACTCTGTTCCAAGCATACCAATGGACCCCTTTGTTATTTCCAGAACCCACCAGAATCGAGCAAGAATAGCATTGACTTCATCACATACTTCTTTTGGTAATCTGAAAATATTCATTGAGTATATAGGCATGGCAAAGGCTACACTTTTGAGTAACACTTCTTTTCTTCCATGAGACAAATGTCTCTGTTTCCACCCCTGAGTTGCTTGTTTCACTTTATCAATGATATAAGCAAGCATATCACTCTTTTTTGCTCCATATTGCTCTGAAAGACCAAGATACTTGCAAATTCCTCCTTCATTATGTATTCCTAAGATGTTTCTCTTTCTTGTCTTTATTTCTGGCCTAACCTGGCTTCCAAATGTAATAGTAGACTTACTTAAATTGATGGCTTGACCAGAAACCGCCTCATATTTACCAAATAGTCTTCAGTCTTCTAGCTGCCTTCACATTCGCAAGGGAGAAGAACAAAGAATCATCAGCAAAGAGTAGATGATTCACTGTAGGAGCTTGCATTGCGATTTTGACGCCTAGTAGAGAACGATCTGCCATAGCCTTCTGCATCATGTGCGACAAGACTTCAGCACATAATATAAAGATATACGGTGACAAAGAGTCGCCTTGTCTTATTCCTCTCTCTGGTGTGATATATCCTTATGCAGTTCCATTTATGAGTATAGAAAAGCTCACACTGGAGATACACGCCGTAATCAACTTAATCCACTTGCTATCAAACCCCATTCTTCTCATAGCTTCTTGCAAAAATCCCCACTCAAGTCTATCATAAGCTTTTGTGATGTCAGTCTTGACTGCCATATAGGAGTTTGATTGTCTCCTTCGCGCATTGAGACTATGAAATATTTCATGAGCAACCACTATGTTATCTGAGATCATACGCCCCGGTATAAAAGCATTCTGATATTCTGAGATGATATGTGGTAGGTGGGGTTTCAGGCGATTAACCAAAACCTTGGATATGATTTTATAGGAAACATTGCATAATGCAATAGGTCTGAATTCCTTCATACCTGATGGTGGATATATTTTAGGTATTAAGCATATGTTGGTGTGGTTATGTTGCTGATCCAACACGCCAGTTTCAAAGAATTATGTTACTTCTTGCACAATATCATCTTTGCATTCATCCCAAAACTTCTGATAAAATGCTGCACTAAACCCATCTGGTCCATGTGCTCGATGAGATCCCATATCCAATAGAGCCGTTAATATCTCATCCTCTGTTACTGGTCTTGTTAGCTCTCGATTCATATCCAAAGTAACTCTCTGTTCAAAGCCATCAAAAACATCACGATATAACTCTCGATTTGTCCCTTCTGATGAGTACAGATCCTGAAAGTAATTGATAGCCACTTCCTTTTGTCCCTTTCTGATAACCCATGTCTCATCGAGTATCGAATTGATGTTGTTACGAGTTCTGTTGGCTTTCGTAATTGCATGGAAATAACTAGTATTTCTATTTCCAGCTCGTAACCATGTCAATCTGCTCTTTTGTTTCCAGTATATCTCCTCTTTAAGATAAGCTTGATGCAACTCGTTCGTTAAGTTATTTGTTTCTTGTAAAGTAGCAGAAGTAGAAACAGTTGCTGCATCAAGCTTGCTACGCAAGATGCTGATCTTCTCCTCCGAATTATTTATGTTTAGTCGTTTCCAACGAGCAATATGTTGTCTACATCGACTGATTCTCTGCGTCAGAGGTGTTCTAATCAATTGTGCTTGTCCCATTCCATGCCATCCTCTTCTTACAGATTCCTGAAATTTATCTTTATCAGCCATTCAACTATCATATCTGAAGAATTTTCTTGGTTCCTCCCGATGTGTTAGGATGAAAGTCACCAAAGGCCTATGGTCTGACTCTCCAATTTCAAGAAACTTTGTATGAGAAGCTGGATATTCTTCATGCCATGGTCGAGTAGCCATTGTACGATCAAGACAACACCTTACCAGATGATCCCCTCGCTGTGCTGCCCATGAAAATCGATCACCAATAGTGGGAAGGTCTGTAAAATCACAAGTTCTCATCATTGTTCTGAAGTCCAAAAAAGAAACCTCAGGTCTCACTCGTCCTCCAATTTTCTCATGGTTGCCTAAAATCTCATTAAAGTCCCCAATGGCTAGCTACTTCTCATGTCGTCGGCTACTATTCAATCTCATCAGTTCATGAATGGTGTCGATAAGCTTGGTTAGGATGACCATAGACAAGCGAAAAATAAAAGAGATTTTCATTGCATTGGACTTTACAATCAATGAGATTTGCAGAAACACTGAGAACATCTAACTGAACATGCTGCTTATAGAAAATAACAAGACCACCACCTATTCCAACCGGAGAAGCTAAAACATTATTCAAACAATCTATCTGAGCACCCACATCTCTGACATAGTCATCCTGTTGCTTGGTTTCAGATAGGCAAATGATGTCCGGGAGATACTTCCTACATATCTCCTTGAGGCGTCGAACTGTCGAGTCACTGCCTAAACCTCGACAGTTCTAGCACATTATCCTCATGGGGGAAGTGGTGGTTCAGGGCCCACCGCGCCTCTCACCATGTTGGATCCTTCAGCTTGTACTTGATCCGTTTTTCCAGTATCACTAGCACCCTCTGTTACACCCACTGTCTTCTTTCTCTTTTTCCCCGCTTCCTGCTTGATTCTCCCACTTCAGTAGACCTTGTCAGTAGCATCTTCTTGTTGTTAGATGCCTCATCCATCCACGCTTTCCTCTTGAGCATGTCACGACATTTTGGATTCGCAGGGAGATGTGATATGGAATACATCTCTCCCATGTCAAAGTCCTCAGAAAACAGAGATGTTCTAGCCGAAGGATTCCAAAACTCTTCATCACTTGTGTAGGAAGAGACCTCTGATTCCAAACCGATGTCTACAGCTTCATCCATTAGGCCATGTTGGGTATGACCACCATCTTGCGGTTCTGGGACCTGAGCATTTTTCCTCTTGAGGAGCCACATCTTCATTAATCTCCTCATTATGAACCCCCACATTACCATGAGGCTGGTACTCTGGATCATGTTCCTCATCATCATTAGCATCATCATCACCATCAAGTCCCTCCTCCGGACCACCGTTCTGAATGAGGCATCTTCCTGAGTCGTGGGTGAGCATACCACAGGTCTCACAAAAACCTCGAAGGCGTTCATACTGAAACCTCAGGAGTGTGTTAACTCCCAACACAAATTGGAAATTACGTTGGAACTTGAGTGGTTGAGTGATGTCCCAGTTGAGTCTGAAGCGTACAAACTCTAGCCTTCCGCCCGCTTACTCGTTATAGTCGACTTGAATGTAGTGGCCCATGTTCCTTGCAATGTGGATGATAACTTCACGATTCATATACTGGAAAGGAATTCCACGTACTTGAACCCAGAGAGGGATGAAGTTCAATAGCGTCAGATCCATGAGAGGAGTCCACTTCTGAAGAGTGATCATGCGATCAGCATATGCCCATGGACCCCGTCGGAGGACAGTATCCTTTGCTTCTTCACTTGGGAAGATGAATTGGAATCTTCTACCTTCCATGATCCGACCCCGAACAAGCCCCTCCAGACCCCATACTCTCGGCATGATAGCGATGATCCCATGAAGGTGTTGCTTTCGTGGCATAGTTGGACGTCCCACAAGGATGAAACGATTATCCTCCTCCGCTCGACGAACAACATCGGGTGGTAAACAAAAGGAGCATCATTACTTCCCAGATCGATATCTTGGCGCGCACACCAAACATTTTCCGTCATGGTATGTAAGAGGAAAAAGTTGTATGAATATGAGAATGGTGTAAGGGATTGTAATGCAATCTCCCAAGGCCATTTATATACAACCTTTGTTGTTGATATTATCACACATTCATCACAATGGGATCGTGGTTCCCACGTGGAGATACAAGTAAGAGTGGATAAACATCGTGTGTAATACCCACAAATACAAAACCTAATTCCTCTAACCACATAAATCGTGGTGAGACACAACAGAATCTGAGAAGCAAAAATCTTCCAGAAAATCGCCAATAACCTCTTTGTAACAGTTTTTTCTCTCATCTTTTGGTCCTACCTATATTCGTTCTCTGAAAGGCCTCTCTTCTTTTAGGAGAAAACTGCAAGAAAAATCTAGCCCTACACCAAAAAGCTAAAATAAACTTAATTTTACACACCATATCTGATTTTTTCTTGAGCCCTCATCTAGGGCCTACACTCATCTTCAACTTACAACGGCTGCCTCTGATTCTCCGATGGCTGTATCTGCAACTTAGGGAACATGACAAAACACTACAAGAAAACACCGGAATTCTGACGACCATTTTCGTCGGTATGTCTTCAGAATAACAATATTCCGAGAAAATACCAAAGAAAATGGTTGTCGGAAAATTCCGAGGGAATACTGAAGACTTGAGTTTCCTCGGAAAATTATGAGGGAATACCGAGGTCGTGAGTTTCCGAGGTAATTCCTAGGAACAATTTCCTATGACTGTTTTCGTCGGTATTTCCTCGGAATTTTCCGACGACTTTAAAAAAAACAAATTTAAAAACACTGAGGACTTGAGTTCCCTCGGATAATTATGAGGGAATACCAAGGAGGTGAGTTTCCGAGGTAATTGCGAGGAACAATTTCTTAGAACTGTTTTCGTCGGTATTTCCTTGAACTTTTTCGACGACTTTTAAAAAAAAACAAATTTAAAATAGTTTTAATAAATATAAAATGAAAAATTATTTCAAATTATTTTTAGTAAATATAAATTTTAAAAATCCAAAAAAATAGTTTTTAATGACAAAAATGTTTTATAAATATATAAAAAACCTTTTAATAAATAGAATATAGTTTAATAATTACAAATTTAATAATTATAAAAATATTTTTTAATCAAAAAAGTTTTTATAAATATAAAAAACCTTTTAGTAAATAGAATATGGTTTAATAATTAAAAAAATATTTTTTAAATACAAAAAAGTTTTATAAATATAGAAAAAACTTTTAATAAATAGATTATAGTTTAATAATTAAAAATTTAATAATTACACAAAATAGTTTATAATCACAAAAAAGTTTATAAATATCAAAAACTTTTTAATAAATATAATATAGTTTAATAATTACAAATTTAATAATTACAAAATAGTTTTTAATCAAAAAAGGTTTTATCAATATATAAAAAAATATTTTAATAAATAGAATATAGTTTAATAATTACAAATTTAATAACTATAAAAATATTTTTTAATCAAATTTTTTTTTTATAAATATAAAAAAACCTTCTATTAAATAGAATATGCTTTAATAATTACAAAAAAATAGTTTTTAATCACATAAAGGTTTTATAAACATATAAAAAACTTTTAATAAATAGATTATAGTTTAATTATTGCAAATTTAATAATTACACAAAATAGTTTTTAATCACCAAAAAAGTTTTATAAATATAAAAAACTAATAATAAATAGAATATAGTTTAATTACAAAAATAGTTTTTAATCACAAAAAGGTTTAAAAAAATATAAGAAAAATAAATTAATAAATATAATATAGTATGATACTGTATCTCTTCACCTAGTATGATATATATAGTCATAAGTGATAGGGTTAGGTCCACGAGATTTGAGTGAAATGAATATTCCAAAGCTACAATTCAATCATAAACATTGATGACTGTTCGTTCTCAATTTAAAATTTTGGAAAATATTATATGTAAAGGAACAAAACAGGAAACAATATTAATGATGATATTTGACCATAAACTTAACCGGATCGAATTGTGGAAATTGACAAATAATTTGTCTATCACCATTTATGATGATTTCTCAATTACAAAGTGTTGGTGTTTAAGTTAAGGAATTGACTGAAAATTAATATAAATTTCTTTTTGAATGTATTGGACAATCAATCAAGATATTTTTTACAACATATTCTTACCTCTACATTAAATGTTTTAAATAAATCTAATAATCCCAAATGAAATATGTTTTATACGACATATATTATATAAAAACATTTATATTGTCCAGTCCCCAAAAAGTGTGACGTTTAAAATAAAACCAATAATATCCTAAGCAAAATAAATGTTATGTATCAAAATTTTAGAAAAGAACATGAATATGAACAGTTTATATTGTCCAGCTCAAAAATTAGTAGTAGTTTTCCTATTTTTTCTCACCAGATGAATTTCATAAAATCCCACAATATTTATAAATTCAAGAATACAATTTAATTTGGTTTTATAGACATGAAACCGCTTTATTAAACTTAGCTGAGTGTTTGTTAAAACTCTCTTTTATAATTTCATCAGATTTCAATTTATATATGATAAAATATATTAATCTATTGATTCTATTGATATATGATAAAATCTATTAACAAAATAATGCTTTAACCATATGGTTGACTTAATAATTCATCTTGAAACTACTAAAATCATTTAGAGTAATGTTTGTACTCAAAATAGCTCCATGACTTCTTATATATTTTATTGGGAATACGAAAAACCAATAATAATTATATATTGCCATTTTGATTTTTGAGGTTTATATGCATGATGCAAATAGCCAATATATCATGTTGTCTCGATTTATGTAAAAAAATTGATATATCTGACGACCATTCTTTTTCGTGTTTAGTTTTCCGTCTCTTATTCTGTTTTATTCTTCACTTCTTCGTTGTATAGCTTCTTCTGCGAAAAGTCGAAAAGTAGATATGTATATATCGTTTGTGTTTCTTCTTCTTTTCTAAAAATTGATATATCTATTCAGAACCGCGAAATATATCAACACACACACACACACGCACACACGCACACACGCACACACGCACACACGCACACACACGCACACGCACGCACACGCACACGCACGCACGCACACACACGCACACACACGCACACACGCGCACACACGCGCGCACACACACACACACGCGCGCACACACACACGCACACACACACAGACGCGCGCATCACACACAGACGCGCGCATCACACACACTCACACACACACACACACACACACACACACACACACACACACACACACACACACACACACACACACACACACACACACACACACACACACACACACACACACACACACACACACACACACACACACACACACACACACACACACACACACACACACACACACACACACACACACACACACACACACACACACACACACACACACACACACACACACACACACACACACACACACACACACACACACACACACACACACACACACACACACACACACACACACACACACACACACACACACACACACACACACACACACACACATTTAAACAGTTTCCAACAAAAAGAGATTCAAAAATTGCAATGAAACAATTTAGCCGGACATTTCCGACAAGAAAATCAGTCGAAAAATTTCAACTACGTAATTTCATCGGAAAAAAATCCGACCGTATCATTCTTTCGAGAATATCAGTCTGAAATTTTTTGTAGGAATTTTCCGAGAACAAATTCTCCAACAACACCAACAACATGAATGTTGTTAGCAGTAATTTCCGACAGTTTTTTTCCTTGAAATAATTTCCAAGGACTTCAGAAGATTTTTTTTCCGGAAGTTCTTTCTGATGAAATACTGACAACTAGTTTTTACAGTAATATTGGTATTTCCTCGGAAATATGTCCATCGAAAAATTAGCAGAATTTTCGACCGAGTTTTTCTTTCCGACAAAATTCTCCGCTGAAATTCGTCTCCTTTCTTGCAGTGCAAGAATCCCACCTTCGACATTTAGCCTCTTGGGACTCTGAAAATGGAGAAAATTTGTTTGTTTTATTGTGGAGAATCAAGAGAAACGATTCTTTCATTTTCTAATTGTTCCACATATGCTTCAAATAACATTGCCCATAAATACTCTACAAGATAGAAAGATCATGAGAGAAGTGAAGAGAAAATTAGATTAACACTCGTACGAGATATTTTATTCATGATATTTTAACCCAAAGCTAAATAAATTTTCTAGTCTGAAGTCAAATAATGCAAGGTAGGAAAAATGAATATTATCAAAAGAGCTGAGGTCTGTATAGGTTTTGGACTTCAGAAGGTGTTGAGTTAGGTGGATCATTGCCAATTCTTGCGGATGTCGAAGGTGTAATTGATCTCCAAGTAGCACTTATTATCGTCATCAACGAACTGAATATACAATAAACTATATAAGTACCTTGGACAGTAATACACTAACAAAGTAAATCGTAGTTGAATTTTAAAAATGCGTAGCTCATCATCAACTTAAAGTGAAATATATACCTTTGTCCTTGCGGAATAGGATCCTCTAGCGAAAATACCAGACGGCGTTGTTTCTTCAGGCATTATATGTTGGTAAGGCTCAGCTTGAGGACTAAACGTCCCAAGCATTGCTTTCGTACTATCCACTGCTCCAACAAGAAAATACCGAAAATAAATAGAGAACATCTTATTCTACCAAAAACAAATATAGAGAACATCTTGAAAGATATATTTAACAATAAGAAAAAAATACCCTTGACACCGGTTTTCCAAACGGTATTGTTATAACGAAGACCCGAAACGATATTGTTTGTGACACGGAAGTTGAAGACAAGTGTGTACTTGGATCCTTCCTTTATGGTGAACCAAGGACCTTTCGGGTTTGGCACTCCATCTTCAGGTATTGTCAACACCATTTCCTCTCTGTCTGGAGACCTAACTGTCAAGTGTAGGATCTTTACTACAGGATCCGGTGTCTCTGCATTTCGTAGTTTCGTTTAGTCTGTGTTGATGTAATAATTTAAGTGTTCCCCTTCTCAGAAATCATTTAGCATGTAGATGTGGGCTTTATGCCACTATATAATTTTAGCGGGACTTGGGTAAGTCAAAATGTCGTTTGATTTAACTAACATGAATGAAGCGTCCCTCCCATTACATTAACATAATATTTTACTTGACTAATGAGATCAAAATGATATCCTTCTAAAGCTTACAACTAGCGTTAGATCATAAGATGTAAAACAGATTATGGTTTTGGTTTACCTCCAACGTCTTCAAAGTCCACGACACCGATAAGCTGCTCCTTCCATCTCCTCAAGCTTTCATCATCCTGTCAATTTTTTTTTGCGAAAAAAATAAAATAATTTAATTGAAAGATCGCTTGATAATAGTTCAATTTATAACATATATTATCCTGTTTAAATGTATGATGTTCATACGTTACTACGCCATGATACAACTATTATATCTAAGCTGTAATCACACCATTAACTATCTATAAACTACTAGTTTTAATTCTCTCATATCAATAAGTTGAAAAATAGAAAGACCTTATCTTTCTCGAGCTGTTCTTTGAGAGCGATCATGGGGCCAAGTTCGGGCTTCCTCTCTTCGTCTTCTTCATCATCTTCTGTCGGAGACAACGAACTTTCACTGTTCATTCTGCTTAGCCTATTTTCTCTATCTGATGTTTCTCCTGAAGCTTCTCCTTCCTTCTTTTCATCTCCTAGACCCATATTGGTTCTTCTTACCAAAACAATACAAACAAAAACAAAATATCCTCGTTGATCAAATAAGATCTTAGTTAAAGTCAATCTTTGGGTTCGAGCAAAACGCAAAGATGGCAATTGAAAGAGGGGAGCGAAAGGGAGAGTTTGGTTGTTTTTTGTTGAAAAAATGTTTATATTTGGAGCTTGAAGAAATGGTCATGCGGTGATCCTATTATTCTGTAAATCGCACTCAAAAAAATAAAAAATTTGCTAAATATACGAGTTTTACAATGCGCGAGTTGTATTGGTTACACGTTTTGAGGACGGTATATAAGAGTTCCACATAGATGGATTGTCTATGAATAACTGATGGATCTTAATTCATATTGGAAACGACAAGACATGTCCAATATGACCAACAAATCATATTGGGTCAATTACGAAACTAGTGAAATATTTACATACATTTTTTTTTAAATTAATATATTGTTAAAATATTAAGATAAGCCTAATATTTTTCTTTTAATATGATTTATTTTGATTATATAACTGATAAAAAGAGTATAGAATATTATTTTTTTTATTTTGTAAATGATAACTGAATATATTAGGGTATTTTCAAAAAAAATCATGAAATTAGTTAAAATATTTACATATATGTTTTGAAAATTAAGTTCTGTCAAAATATTTTAAAAAAATATTTTTCAAAATTTATATATATATATATATATATATATATATATATATGTGTGTGTGTGTGTGATTTAAATATAAGTTGTTATCAATATATTGTTACTCTTATTTATGAAATCCCTAAAATATTGAGAAGTTATCATCTTTATATAATATTAAGGTTATTAATAATTGAATAATGTAATGTATTTTATTTAATATAAAAATTAACGATGATTGAAAATGTAATGTGACCAACCCTAATAGATAGTCCATTTTATAAAAAAAAATTACACATGAATAAGAAGTCATGACTTCTCTTTTAATATAATATATTTTATTTTAACATGATTAATTATGATTATAAAATAGATAAATCTATGAAAGAATTTTTATTTTAAATTTTATTAAAACTAACTGTCTATAAATTATTGCATAATAATATTTCATGTCTAAAAACGAGATTAGTGAAATATTTACATACATTTTTTGAAAATTAATATATTGTTAAAATATTTGGATCAACCTGATATTTTTATTTTAATATGATTAATTTGATTATATAATTGATAAAAAGAGTATATAATATTTATTTTTCATTTTGTAAATGATAACTGAATATATTAGGGTATTTTCAAAAATAATCACGAAATTAATAAAAATATTTACATATATTTTTTGAAAATTAAGTTCTGTTAAAATATTTTTAAACAATTTTTTTTCGAAATTTTGATATATATATATATATATATATAATTTAAATATAAGTTGGATTCAATATATTGTTACTCTTATTTATGAAATCACTAAAATATTTAGAAGTTATTTTTTTTATATAATATTAATGTTTTAGTGATGGAATAATGTATTATATTCTATTTGATATAAAGATTAATGATGAGTGAAAATATAATGTGACTAACTCTAGTAGATAGTTCATTTTATTAAAAATCACACATGAATGAGAAGTCATCACTTCTTTTTTAATATAATAGATGTATCACATTATACCAATTTTTTTTCTTACCAAATAAAGTTTCTGTTATACTTTTGATTAAACATTGTTCTGATTTATGTTCATATGTCTACTTAGAATTTGAGCAAGGACTAATGGGTTTATTTTCATTTATTTTATTGTAGACGGTATATGAAATGCTAATATAATTTTTTTTTTTTGCAAGTTCAAATCACTTGTAGATTACAAATTCAAATTTGAAATAACAAAATAGCAGTATACTTAAACCAAAAAGGAGTAAAAGGAATCAGCGTACAGTGATGCATTTTTTTCCACAAGATAGTGTTTTTAATTTCAATTATGCAAAGAAATTTTGGAAAAGTAACAAGATTAGGTAATGCGATTAATAAACTATATTTGCTTTTTCTTTACAGAATGTTTTTATTTCTTTTTGTTTAAGAAAGTTCAAAAAGTGAACTTATGATAATTTTTGCCTTTCCAAACAAGTTATTGCTCTTATCCTCTGCATCATCTCTGTTGTGTTCGAATCAGTATAATTCAAATAGTCTCTTCCCTTTTTCGCTTTCTCTCTATTTGCGTAAGATGGGAAACTGTTTCTCTGTCTTCGTTACATGTGATCAATGCATGAACAATATCTTTAATTGGGTAGGCGTCAACGAGGGTTATATTCATAATCTCCCCGAGAATCTTGTGTCTCTGGAGAAAACAATAGAAGAGCTCAAGGCAAGACGAGATGATTTGTTAAGAAGGATCTCTAGAGAAGAGAATAGAGGTCTGCAAAGGCTAGACGAAATTCAGGTATGGTTTAATAGAGTTGAGGCTATTGAAACAAGACTCAAAGATGTTCTTAGTGCTAGGAATATTGAGCTTCAAAGCTTGTGTGTTTGTGGGTTTTGTTCAAAAAAATTAGGTCATAGCTATCGTTATGGAAAAACTGTATTCTTGATTTTGAGGGAGGTTGAGATTCTCAAATCTAGTGGCCATTTCGAAGTGATTGCCGAGCAACCTCAAGTACCTATGGTGGAGGAAAGACCTCTTCAACCAGTGATTATTGGTCAAGAAACAGCATTTGAAAATGCATGGAATCATCTTATGAAAGATGAAGTTGGTAATGTGGGTCTCTATGGCATGGGTGGAGTAGGAAAAACAACTCTTCTCAAACAGCTCAACAATAGGTTTAGTGACGAAAGGCTTGGCTTTGAGTTTGTGATTTGGGTTGTTGTGTCTAAAGAGCTAGAGGTAGACAAGATTATAGATGAAATCGCTCGGAAAGTACGTCTTGGTGGAGAGGAGTGGAAACAAAAAGAGAAAAGCGAGAAGGCTGATTTTTTTGTTCAAAAAAAGGCTGATGTTTTATACATTTTCTTAAGGAAGAGAAGATTTGTCCTATTTCTGGATGATCTATGGGAGAAGGTGGATTTACCTGAGATTGGAATCCCCATTCCAACTACTCAAAATTAATGCAAAGTAGCATTCACCACTCGTTCCCAGGAAGTTTGTTCACGCATGGGAGTTGAAAACCCAATGGAAATCAAATGCTTGGAGGAAAATGACGCATTTGGTTTCTTCCAAAAGAAGGTTGGACAAACAACACTACAAAGCGATCCAGAGATCCCAAGACTTGCAAGAATAGTTGCTAGAAAATGTCGCGGTTTACCGTTGGCGCTTGATGTAGTAGGTGAGACAATGTCATGCAAAAGGACAAAGCAGGAATGGCTTCATGCAATAGATGTTTTGACATCATACGCTACATACAGAGTTTTCTGGTATGGAAGATAAGATCCTTCCGCTTTTAAAGTATAGCTATGATAATCTCAAGGCAGACCATGTCAAATCGTGCTTTCTATATTGTGCTTTATTTCCAGAAGATTATAAGATGCCTAAAGAGAAATTGATATACTACTGGATATCCGAAGGGATAATAGATGGAAGTAGAGGTATAGAAAGAGCGGAGAACAAGGGTTATGAGATCATCGATAGTCTTGTTCGTGCGTCATTGCTGATGGAGGATGTTGATTGGTATGGAATGGATAGTGTATACATGCATGATGTTGTTCATGAAATGGCCTTGTGGGTCGCATCTTACCAACAAAAAGATGCTTTCGTTGTGCATCTATTGTTCTATGGAATGCCAAAGGTTAAGAACTGGAGTGGTGTAAGAAGGATGTCATTGATGGGTAATAAATCTCACTATTTCGTCGGCAGTCCTGAATGTCCACAACTCACAACTTTGCTCCTGCAAAAAGGGAAGTTAGTAAAGTTCCCAAGTGGGTTCTTCGAGATGATGCCAGAGCTAATTGTTTTGGATCTATCAGAAAATGAAAGGCTCTATGAAACACCAGATGGAATATCAAAGCTAGGTTCGTTGAAATATCTCAACTTGTCCTATACTCCTATAAGCGAATTGCCTAAGGATCTACAAGAGTTTGAAGAGCTTATTCACTTGGATATAGCGGAAACACGAAAACTTCTGAGTATCTCTGGGATATCGAGTATATATAATTTAAAAGTATTGAACTTATATCGTTCGGGGTTTTCGTGGGATATCAAGACAGTGGAGGAGTTGGAGGCCTTGGAACATTTAGAAGTTCTAACCACATCATTCAGTGTTCGTCCACGCGTGGAGCAATTTCTGAGCTCTCGAAAATTGACCAGTTGTACAAGATCGCTAGACATCTGGAATAGCAATCAAGAACCATATGAGATAGCACTTCCAGTAACTATGGAGAAGCTTCGTGTTTTCTGCATGGAAAGCTGCACTATATCTGAGATAAAAATAGGAAGGATATGCATGAAAAGCGAGACGGTTTCTCCTCTGCGCAACCCGACTACTCCGTGCTTCTCCAGCATGAACAAAGTGTATATACTGGATTGTCATTGCTCGAGGGAACTGACATTGCTGATGTTTGCTCCATCTCTTAAATTTCTTATTGTTAGACGTGCAAACCAACTTGAAGATATAATAAACAGAGAGAAACACTACAAGAAAACATGGGTTTTCCGAGGGACAAAACGCTATTCCGATGGAATTTCTAGAAAATTGTCCCTCGGAAAAAACTCCTCGGAATTCGTCATCTCCTCGGAATTTCCTCGGAAATTTCCGACGGAATTCCGAGGAACAGATATACCGAGGAAGTTCCGAGAAAGGGTGGTCGTCGGAATGGTCGTCGGAATATACCGAGGAACCCTCCGTTGGTATTTTCCGACGACCATTCCGACGACCACACTTCCTCGTAAGCGGAGGAAAATTCCGAGGGAAATAGTTCCTCGGAATATTCCTTGGAATAAACCGAGGAATGCTCCCTCGGAATTTTCCGAGGAAAATAAGCCTCGGAAAATTCCGAGGGAACGTTCCTCGGAATTCTGAAAAAATTTTTTTTTTTTTTAAAAATATTAGAAATATAAATTCGAAAATAAAAAATTAAAATTTAGAAATTTAATTTCGAAAATATAAAATAAAAATTCAGAAACTTACAAATAAAAAAAATATTCCAAGTTTTTGAAAAAAAAAAATCTACGGGTTCGGGTTCGGGTTTTGGGGTTCGGGTTTTGGGGGTTCTGGTTTTGCAGGGTCGGGAACTGGACGTTCGGGTGCAACGTCCTCATCATGTCCATCATCTGCTGGTTCAGCCTCCTCTGTTCCTCGTAGCTCGCCTGCTGTGCCTCGAAGCTCGCATACTGTTGCTCGAAGCGCGCCTGTTGAGTCGCCATCTGGGTCTCCAACGCAGATATGCGGTTATCCTTGTCCTGCAATTGACCCATAAGTGCTTCGGGATCAACAAATGGTGGTGGTGCAGCAGAAGACGTAACCGACCGGGACCGACGAGCCAAACCGAACAATCGGCCCTTCTTCTTTGGAACCGACTGAAATAGAAAATAGGAAAATGTAAATAATAGTTATTAAGATGAACTGAAATTTTATAAAAGAACTTCCCGATTCAACGATTTCGTTGATCCGAGCCCGAGGCAATTGGGTACCCGTCGATTCTTCGTCCTCGGTTTGAAGCTGAGACGCTTCTTCTGCCACCTGAGTGTGGATGAGGTCGACGACTTGCTTCACAACACCATCATCAATCTCGCCGGTCTTCTTGTTGGTATACGCCCTCTTCATTAGGGCGAAATCATCAACCGGATCACCACCATTTTCTTCCACCTTGATATCAAGATAAATATTAGTAATTAGAAGAAACGATGAAAAATAAAATTTCAAAACTTTAAAAATAGAATAAAAAGCGAGTAAATTACCATGCGATCCCTCAGAGTGGCTTGGGACTGAGCACCTAAGTTGTGCTTGAAGACGCCCTTCCCCTTACGATCGCTTTTGCGGTTGGTGGAGTTGGTCGAAGAAGTCGATTTCGTCTCCTCGTTACACCAATGCACAATCAACTGCTCAAAGACCGTGGGGTTTATCGACTTTGGGACCTTTAAAAAAAATTGTTAGATGAATAAAAAAATAATTTAATAAATTGTTTAAAATTTAAAAAAAAACCTGGTCCAATTGCCACTTCTTCTTCCACTCGTGGATTTGATACGAATAGTTGGTCATCACTTTATGCACGAATTGGTAATAGATAAACAAGGTGTTATCGGGATTCCAGTTGAATTCTTGCTGAAAAAAATACATAATTAGTAGAAAATTTATATTAAAAATAAAATATATAAAAAAAAATTAGAAAAATTACCGCAAACTGCTGAAACCACAGAACTTTTTTGTCGCTAGGGAAGTCAGTGAAAGTCGGATGTCCCACGTCCAAAGACGCATACACCATACGGTTGATCCATGTGCTGATCCCGTTCGAGGAACGGTCGAACCAGATTTGACCCGGTCCAGATGGATACGGAGTGAGAAACGGAAGACGGTCACGACCCGGTTGTCGAACAAACTCGACAACCCTCATCACTCCCGGAGGACCCTGATAATTCGGAGGAATCGTGGGTGTAGCACCGGAACCGGAGGGAGCGTCGGGAAATGGAGAGGGAGATGTATGGTAGGAGCTGCGGGGCGATAGGGTCTCCTGAACGGAGTTGCTCCCCGAGCCACGAGCACGACGCTGTCGAGGAGGCCGGCTCTGATCATCATCATAGGACCTGTAATTAAACATATAAAAATAATTTTAATAGCTAAAAAAAGTTTTAAAATAAAAAAATTAGTTTTAATATTATAAAAATTGTTTAATAATTATAGAAATAGTTAAAATATTTAAAAAAGTTTAAAAATTACAAAAATAGTTTTAATATACAAAAATTGTTTAAAACCTAAAAAATAGTTTTAATATATTTTAATTGTTTTAATATATAAAAATTGTTTAATAATTATAAAAATAGTTAAAATATTTTTAAAAAGTTTAAAAATTACAAAAAAAGTTTAAAAATTACAAAAATAGTTTTAATTTACAAAAATTGTTTAAAAATTAAAAAAAATAGTTTTAATATATTTTAATTGTTTTAATATATAAAAATTGTTTAATAATTATAAAAATAGTTAAAATATTTAAATAAGATTAAAAATTACAAAAAGTTTAAAAATTACAAAAATAGTTTTAATATACAAAAATTGTTTAAAAATAAAAAAAAATAGTTTTAATATATTTTAATTGTTTTAATATATAAAAATTGTTTAATAATTATAAAAATAGTTAAAATATTTTAAAAAAGTTTAAAAATTACAAAAATAGTTTAATAATTACAAAAATATTTTAATAATTACAAAACTAGTTTAAAAATTACAGATAGAGTTTTAATAATTACAAAAATAGGTTTAATAATTCCAAAAATATTTTTAAAATTACAAAAATAATTTAATAATTACAAAAATAGTATAATAATTACAAAAATAGTTTAATAATTACAAAAAATATTTTAATAATTAGTTACAAAAATTAATTTTAATATAATAAAATTGTTTAATAATTAGAAATTTAGTTTAAATATATAAATAGAGAAAAAAGTTTCATATTTTTTTTAAAAAATATTAAAAATTTTTTTATTATTACTGGAAACTTGAAAAACGTTTTTAAAAATAGAAAAACATTTTAAAAATAGCAAAACGAGTTGAATTATAAGCAAAACAAAAAATAATTCAAAAAAAAAAACAAAACAAGAACCTAAAATCCGAAATTCAATCCTAAACTATCCATCTAACAACCTAAAATCCGAAACTATCCATCTAACAACCTAAAATCCAAAATTCTAATCTCACAAACCCTAAGAAAAAGAAAAATAAGAAGTTTCATAGATTCTTACATGATTCTTGAAGTGGAGGATAGATGTGGGCTTGGGTAGGAGAGAGGACGGAGAGAATTGAGAGAGGACAGAGAGAATTGTGAGAGAGGAGAGAGCTTGCGGCGAGATTTGAGAGAGAGGAGACTGTTTGCGGCGGAGAAGAAGAAGAAGAAGGTTAGGTTTTATATTTATTGATTCCGACGGAACCGGTTCCTCGGTATTCCGTTGGAATCAATAAATATAAAACCTAACCGCATGTCTCGAAATATTTCAAGCCGTTTGGTTTTCCCTGGTAAGTATATTCCGACGGAATCATTTTTCCTCGGAATTTCCTCAGAATATTCTGAGGAAATTCCGAGGACCATACCAATTTTCCTCGGAATTTCCTCAGAATAATCTGAGAAAATTCTGAGGAAAAGGGTTTGGGGTTTCAAATTCCATTTTTTTCCGTATTTCATTTCTAATACAAATGTAATGCATACCATTGAGGATACTTTGTATAGATGATCATAAACCATGCAATAACAAAATTTCAAAAACAGTTGTAAGTATTTCCTTTAACGTTTGTTAAAGTGTATAAGTGTTTATCTTATGCTGTGTGATTTTCGTTCAAGCAATCGTAAAAGTGTTTGTTATTGTGTGAAACACCAAAGTTTGACTTCATAATATGGTGAAGACACATAATGAAGGTTATATACTTGTTATTCAATCCGCAAAACGTTGTTTTCGGTTCAAAAACCCCAGTTCCTCGGAATCTCTTCGGAATATTCCGAGGAAATTCCAAGGAAACTAGTGAAAATCAGTAGTTTCCTCGGAATGTCGAGGAACTGGGGTTTTTTAACCGAAAAACACCAGTTCCTCGGAATGTCCTCGGAATATTCCGAGGAAATTCAGAGGAAAACCACTTTTTTATCAAATCCCCGAATCTTTCCGAGGATACCCTAATTTCCCTCGGAATTTCCTCGGTATTTCAATTAAAAAAAAAAGAAAAAAAAAGAAACTACTCTGGTTCCGAGTCATCATCACCAGATGAATCGGAATCTGGATCTTGGTGAAACTCTCTAATAACTGGTTCATCTTCTGCGTGAACGACGGCTTCCTATGTGAAGTCGGTCAAATCGACTACAAGGCCACCTTCCGCTACATCTTTTGCTGCACTTAAGTTGGCGGTTGTGATTGGTTGCAATGGGTCTTCCAGCTCTGAAGTTACCTGAACTCGACCTCTCGGGTTGACTCTTGTAACAGTAACCCATGGATCATCTATGTTCCGCCTCCGTGGGTACTTGATATAACAAACCTGTTACATTTAAAAAAATATTAGTAAAAGTATAAATTATGATCAATCATTCTGAATTCTAACAACAATAACTTACCTGATCGGCCTGAGAAGCAAGAATGAAAGGATCATAATATTAAAGCTTTCGCCTCGAATGTACTGATGTAACACCAAATGCATATGTTCTCACACCTCGATCTGGAGTGTTGTCGTGCCAATCACAATAGAAAACAGTACAGCACAATCCAAGCAAGCTCAAATACTTGATTTCCAAAATCTCATGTATGTGTCCGTAGTATACATCATCTCCTGATGCGGAACAAACGCCAGCATCATAGGTGGTTCGCAAACGTCTCCTCTTTTCAGTTGCGAATGCATATCCTCGAGTACAAAATCTCGGATATGACTTCACAACACAGTTTGGACCAACCACCATCTCGCGTATCCAATCGTCAAATGTTTCACCTCTGGCCAAACCATCAGACACCTATTAATAGCACATAAGTAGGTTATATCAATAAATATGAATTAGTATAAATATATGATAAATGTTATTTTAATTTGTTTAAGGCACTCACATAAGTAAACATTCATCCAGCAAATTCTCTCTGCTTCATTTCTTCTAGTTCCGCCTCTGTGGCGTATCTATCTTCGAACCGCTTTTGTGCCATGAAAATCCTGTACATATGATGACAATAGTATAATTAATTAAGATTTAAATGTCAATTTGTTAAAATAAAATTTTGTAAGATAATAAACTTACCTCTCATATGGAAGAACATCTTCGCAGTTGGTAAGCAAATATGTCTGCAAATGACTTCGCTCGTGCTCAGTAAGTCGACGGTCTTTTGGTTTTCCACTAAGTCGTCCAACATCGGTGAAAACGTCTGGAACCTGAACATGATATGTTGCCCGTTTGCCTCTATCATCATGCCGAGCAGATCTTCTGTTTTTGGTCTGAACTTCTGCTGGAAAGTAGTGCTCCGCAAAGTTCGAAATTTCATGGTTGATCATCTGTGCTACTATAGAACCTTCAACCCTACTAAAATTTTTCACCATCTTCTTCAAATGAAACATATACCGTTCATACAGATACATCCATCTATACTGCACAGGACCACCAAATTCCAATTCTCTTGCCAGGTGAATAGCAAGATGCTTCATAACATCAAAAAATGAGGGAGGAAATATCTTCTCAAGGTTGCACTAAATCACGGCTATGTTAGTCTTCAAATTTGTAATACCTTCAAGAGTCACTGATCTGCTGCATAAATCGCGGAAGAAAGCACTTATCCCTGCAACTGCTTCATGAACTTTTCGTGGTAATAGTTCTTTGAAGGCAAACAGAAGGAGGCGCTGCATCATCACATGGCAATCGTGACTTTTCAAGCCAATAAATTTTCCTTCCTTTCTGTCGATAAAGTTACGAAAATTAGATGCGTAACCATCTGGAAACTCCACATCGTTTGAAATCCAATCAAAGAATGCATTTTTCCCCTCTGCATCAAGTCGGTATATGGGAAAAGGAGCCCTACCATTCTCATCAACATGAAGTTCTGGACGAGCACATATATCGACTAAATCCAGTCTTGACTTCAAATTATCCTTTGTTTTATCTTTAATGTTAAGGATCGTGTTCATGAGATTGTCAAAAAAGTTCTTCTCAATATGCATGACATCTAAATTATGCCTTAGCAGATGATGCTCCCAGTATGGCAAATCAAAGAAAATACTTTTTTTGTGCCAGTTATGTAGATCTCCAACAACATCTACCGGAAAATGCTCATGTCCACCAACGTCTGGCGTCCTTTCTGCACCATAATCTCTTAGTTGTGTCTTCAACTTCCCCACTAACTTCCTCAGGTGGACCATCAAACACCTGTTTGTTCTTCCTAAACAAATTCTTACATCGACGGTATGATTGATCATGTGGTAGGAATCGTCTGTGACAGTCAAACCAACACGTTTTTCTTCCGTTCTTTAGTTTAAAAGCATCTGTGTCATCTTGACAATATGGACATGATAGCCTCCCATGCATTGTCCATCCAGATAACATACCATATGCTGGAAAATCACTTATTGTCCACATTAGTACTGCCCGCATTTGAAAGTTTTCTTTACACGAAATATCGTATGTTTCAGCACCTTGAGCCCATAGTTGTTGCAACTCATATATTAGTGGCTGAAGAAACACATCAAGTGATCTCTTAGGATGCTCTGGTCCGGGAACGAGAATGGAGAGAAACAAAAATTCTCTTCGCAAGCACAAGTTTGGGGGTAAGTTATATGGTGTAACAATGACTGGCCATAAAGAATATTGTCTTCCACTCTTCCCATACGGGCTGAAACCATCAGTACATAATCCAAGGTGGACATTTCTTCTCTCATATGCAAAGTCGGGATACAAAGATTGGAAATGCTTCCACGCTTTTGCATCTGAAGGATGTCTAATCTCACCATCTGTTGAGTGCTCCGCATGCCATCTCATTTGTTGCGCTGTGCATTCAGAAAGATACAACCTCTGCAACCTTTCCTTCAAAGGCAAATACCACATCCTCTTATATGGCACTGGAACTCTTCCACTCGTATCTTTGTAACGAGGCTTCCCACAAAATTTGCATGTAATCCGCTGCTCATCCGCCCTCCAATAAATCATGCAGTTATTGTTGGGATCAAAAACGGTTATCTCGAAATAAACGGCTAAGTCTATTTGACATACGAAAAATCCTCCGAAGGATGCACACGGACATCCGCACACCGAAGGAACCGAGCAGCCGACTGCGACCATGGCCCCTAGGCGCAGGGCGCCTAGCGCACGTGCTGCCTCTAGACGCCAGGCGCCTAGCGCCCGTGCTGCCTCTAGGCGCCGGGCGCCTAGCGCTGCCTCTAGGCGACGGGCGCCTAGCGCTGCCTCTAGGCGCCGGGCGCCTAGCGCCCGTGCTGCCTCTAGGCGCCGAGAGCCTAGCGCTGCCTCTAGGCGCCGGGCGCGTAGCGCTGCCTCTAGGCGCCGGGCACCTAGCACTGCCTCTAGGCGCCGGGCGCCTAGCGCTGCCTCTAGGCGCCGGGTGCCTAACGCCCGTGCTGCCTCTAGGCGCCGGGCGCCTAGCGCCCGTGATGGCTCAGGTCTTCGAGCGACAATCTTCCGTGCACAAGTCCCAGGCCCCAACCGTCAGAAGTCTGTACTTTGAGTCTTTCTCGAGTCCTCGCGGAATGAATCATTGAGATTCCGCGTACAAAACTCTCGTTCTTACTCCAAACTAATATCGTCGGAAACACTTCGGAAACTCGTAAGATATCAACGGGAAGGAAGATCTTAAATTCTTCGTACGAAACAGTGATGATTATCTTGAGACACCACTCATCTCAACTCTACGAAGGAATGAAGATCTTCCGAAGAAATCGTAGAGAACAACGGAAGTCCTAGAGATGGCCCGAAAGGGACCAAACGCGATCGGACAGTCTGTTTACGATTATCTGAGATAGATATGACGATTTACGTTTATCTTTACATAACAAGATAAATGCTAAATTTCCGGAAGGATAAATGTCAAGTATCCCGAAGATAAATGTCAAGTTTCCCGATAAACATGAAGGCCAACGAAAATGGAAAAAGCCCGCCTTGCGGCCCAGAAGGATAATAGACCGTCATAAGAAGGAGTATATAAAGGAGCTTTGGGAGAGGAAGAAAGGTAGAGCGAAAATCATCGAGAGAGAGACCAAATCCGAAATCTAGGGTTTTAGAGAATTCCTGCTACCTTAGGGAACTTAGGACGTAGGAGGTTAGACTAGCGGAGCAAGACTTAGAACGTTTTGTCTCCTATATTTCTGTTGTTTCCTCTTCAGCGTATCTCTACTTCCCATTTTCGGAAGAATACTGTATTCAATTTACAATCTATTTAATAAAACGCCTTAGTGCAATTTTTCCGCTACATTGTCTTGTTCTATCAATTTCGCTTTGTTGTCGCAGAGAATCTGAGCCTTCAGGGAAAACTAGGTTTACTTAGTTTTCCTTCGATAAAACTTAACTAAAATCGACAGTGCGAATTTCGGTTCCTACAGTTTGGCGCTAGAAGGAGGGGGGGATCGGATTCTCTTACTCAAAAACCTACGATTGATAACGATAGCATGGCCACATCACCCGTCCGCAACATCGTGTCATTTGGGGACAGAGCAATGGCTGGTCAAGCTAAACCTCACGACGAACTCCTCGTTATCAGACTAACGATCCAGGACATTGACGTAGCGAGAATATTGGTCGACACCGGTTGCTCGACAAATATTATATATAAAAACACTCTCGAGAGGATGGGACTCGACCTGAGCGCTATTACGGACGATCCCAATCCAATAATCGGACTCTCAGGAAAAATCACAATGACCCTCGGCTCAGTCGATCTCTCGGTCAGAGCCGGGAGCGTCACGAAGATGGTGGAATTTTTGGTAGTCGACGGCCCAGCAGCATATAACGCGATCGTCAGGACTGCGTGGTTAAACTCCATGCGAGCAATCCCCTCGACTTTCCACATGTGCCTCAAATTTCCATCCCTCCTCGGGGTCGAAACAATACAAGGAGATCGTAAAGCGCCGCAAGTCTGCTTGGCCGCTGGGTTAAAACGAAAAAACTCCGAGCCCGAAACTAACTCAAAAAAGCAAGCAACCCACGAACCAGCGTCGCAGGACCCTGGATGGGAAACGTGAGCCCACTTGCGAACCAGTAATTTCGGTCTTCCTCGACGAGACTAACCTAGAACGATGCGTGGAGATTGGAGCCAATATTCGCGATCCTTTAAAAGCAGAACTCATCGCATGTCTCAAGAAGAACTTAAATACGTTAGCTTGGGATGCGGAAGATATGCCGGGAATCGACATCAACATAACATGTCACGAACTCAACATCGATCCAACTCATAAACCCGTAAAACAAAAGAGGCGAAAGTTAGGCCCCGAATGGGCGACCGCGGTTAATAAGGAAGTCGAAAGACTCCTCAAAGTTGAATCAATAACGGAAGTAAGATATCCCGACTGGCTCGCCAATCCCGTCGTCGTCAAGAAAAAGAACGGGAAATGGCGAGTATGCGTCGACTTTACTGACCTCAACAAAGCATGCCCGAAGGATTGTTTTCCGCTCCCGCACATCGACCGTCTAGTCGAGGCGACCGCAGGAAACAAGCTTCTATCGTTCATGGATGCGTTCTCCGGGTACAATCAGATCATGATGAATCCCGAAGATCGCGAGAAGACAGCATTCATAACCAACCGAGGAACTTATTGCTACAAAGTAATGCCTTTCGGTCTTAAGAACGCCGGCGCCACATATCAACGGCTCGTCAATCGAATGTTTGCTGAGCAACTCGGGAAAACCATGGAGGTGTATATCAACGATATGTTGGTAAAATCTCTCGACGAACGCGACCACATAGTCCATCTAGAGGAATGCTTTGAGAGATTGAACCAACACAACATGAAACTCAATCCGGCTAAATGCAGGTTCGCCGTGGCGTCGGGTGAATTCCTCGGGTACCTCGTAACATTCCGCGGAATAGAGGCTAATCCGAAACAAATCAACGCACTGATAGAAATGGCCTCCCCGAGAACCAAGCGGGAAGTTCAAAGGCTGACCGGACGAGTTGCGGCCTTAAACCGATTCATCTCGCGATCCACGGATAAGTGTCTCCCATTCTACGAAACCTTGAAGGGGAACAAAAAGTTCGAGTGGTCAGAGGATTGCGAGAAGGCTTTTCAACAGCTGAAGCAATATCTGGCCACCCCTCCTATACTCGCAAAACCCGTAGTCGGAGAACCCTTGTTCCTCTACATCGCAGTATCCGCATCAGCAGTCAGTGTCGTTCTGATTCGAGAAGAATTCAGAGAACAGAAACTGGTCTTCTACATTAGTAAAACATTGCTGGATGCCGAAACTCGGTATCCGCTAATGGAAAAGTTGGCACTTGCCGTTATAACCTCGGCAAGGAAACTCAGACCGTATTTCCAATCTCATACTATCGTAGTACTCACGACTTTTCCGTTACGGACGATTCTACACAGTCCAAGCCAATCTGGCAGACTCGCGAAGTGGGCAATCGAACTAAGCGAGTACGATATCGAATATCGTCCAAAAACCTGCACGAAATCGCAGGTACTCGCGGATTTCCTGGTAGAATTACCCACGACGGATTTAACTAACAAGGAGCTTGGTTAAACATGGGATCTCTATGTCGACGGATCCTCATCCAAGCAAGGATCCGGAATCGGGATCCGACTCACTTCACCAACGGGGGAAATCCTCGAGCAATCATTCCGCTTGGAGTTTTGTGCATCGAACAACGAAGCAGAATACGAGACGCTAATTGCTGGCCTACGGCTGGCCCACGGGCTGAAGATTCGAAATATTCACGCTTACTGCGACTCTCAGTTAGTCGCAAACCAATTCAGCGGAGAATACGAAGCAAGGGATGAAAGGATGAACGCATATTTGAAGGTCGTCCGAGACTTGGCCCACGATTTTCAGCAATTTGCGCTAACCAGGATTCCCCGCTCGGAAAACGTCCAAGCTGACGCTTTAGCCGCTCTCGCCTCAAGCTCGGATCCAGGGCTTAAGAGAATAATCCCCGTCGAATTCATCAAGCTCCCGAGCATCGGACCACCGGTAATCACCAACCTGATCAGAACACAGATCGAAGGCGCTGAAGAAAACGAAGACCAGCCGGAAGACGACGCAGACCAAACGGACTATGGCTGCGACACTCCCTGGTTAGAACCTATCAGAGCCTACATCGTAGATGGTACCCTACCGGCGGAAAAATGGGCAGCCCGGAAAATAAAAATTCAGGCAGCACGATACGTAACCGTGGAAGGCGAAATCTACAAATGGCGATTCTCCGGACCTCTCATGACTTGCGCGGAAGGAGAAAAGGCGAGAAAAATCATGGAAGAGGTTCATTTCGGATCGTGCGGAAACCACTCCGGCGGACGGTCTCTCGCAACAAAGATAAAACGCCACGGTTTCTACTGGCCAACTATGGTAAAGGATTGCGAGAAGTTCGCTCGGAAATGTGAGAAATGTCAGCGGCACGCTCCGACAATTCATCAGCCCGCCGAAATCCTCTCCTCTATCTCATCTCCGTACCCTTTCATGCGATGGTCAATGGACATCGTTGGACCTCTACACAAATCAAAACAAAAACGTTTCCTGCTGGTCCTCACAGATTTCTTTTCGAAATGGGTGGAAGCGTAATCCTACGCAAGTATCAAAGACGTGCAAGTCGATAATTTCGTCTGGAAAAATATCATAACCAGACACGGCGTCCCATACGAAATCGTAACGGACAACGGGTCTCAGTTTATTTCCACACGATTCAAGGCGTTCTGCGAAAAATGGAAAATACGACTTAACAAGTCTACTCCTAGATACCCGCAGTGCAACAGACAGGCTGAAACCATAAACAAAACCGTCCTAGACGGATTGAAAAAGCGCTTAGAAGCCAAAAAGGGACGATGGGCGGAAGAACTCGAAAGGGTCCTTTTGGTCTCATCGAACCACTCCAAGACGAGTGACGGGGAAATTCCGTTCGCTCTTGTTTACGGAGCAGAATGCATGATTCCGGCGGAAGTAGAATTCCCCGGCGTACGGGGAAGATTTCTTCCCGAACGGGAAGACCTGAACAATGTCATGCTGCTGGATAATCTTGACCTCATCAACGAGCGTCGCGACCAAGCCCTCATCCGGATTCAAAATTATCAGCAGGCCGCCGCAAAGTACTACAACGCGAACGTACGCCATCGTAGATTCAAGGAGGGTGATCTGGTTTTGCGGAAAGTCTTCCAAAACACTGCCGAACGAAACGCAGGAAAACTGGAAGCGAACTGGGAAGGACCATACAAAATCATAAAAGTCGTCCGACCAGGTTCGTATCAAATCGCAAACATGCAAGACGTAAAAATCCCGAGAACTTGGAATGCGATGCATCTCAAAAAATACTACCACCAGAACGTAAAACGTGGACAACATAACTACGAGATGGCTTGATCCTCGAAAGAGGTACGTAGGCAACTCGCCAACCGGTGGGTTCAGCTATCCCCCCGATTTAAAAGGGGGGGGGGAGTGGGGTGCGTGCGCTCGTACACTCCCACAATTTTCGAAAAAAACCGAACTTTCGAAAAAAAATTCCACAATCAATTCGCCTAACGGCCTCAACAACGGATCTAGTATCCACCAAATAAATCATAAGTTACCACCCGGAAACATTCGGTGATTTCTAAAAGCCCATAATCTGTTATGGCGTAAGAAAAACAAACTTCAAAGCACTGCGAGACGTCGCTTCGTGCCTGAATATTCGTTTTTCGATTAAAGCCTTCATACGCCTTCTAAACGGCATCATATCGTTGTTGCTGATCACAACAAACGAACTCCAACGTCCTAAACAGACAAGCCATCTAAGGGTAGGCTCTTTTACATCCGCAAAGGATCCCATAGCGCGCTATACAAAAAATCCAAATTTGGTTCAGCACTTCGTAAAGGAAGTAGCTCGATTCGTGCCCAGACAAATCATATAAGCCGATACCTCTTCGCGGATTTTAAAACGGTACGAATCAGGTTAAAATCACAAACAGGCAAAACGAAAGCCGATTTGTCATCGCACAGCCTCAGTCTGAGAGTAAACCTAGGTCTTGCCCTAAACCCAGCCTTGCTGGTATCTTAACATCTCATAGGCAAAGCGTCAACGACGCGAGATCCCAAACTTCTCTCTTCACTCAAGTCTGTACGTTTCCACGAATTTCCGCGTAAATCGTAAACCGCAGGAAAATCTTGCTTTGTACAAATGACGGATACGGTGATCATCAGGGAGGCAGGAGTGAGACGACAACTCACATTCTGCCCCTCTAACTTCGATAAACAGAAGTTCTAAACGCAAAATATTTCATAAACGCATACCGCAAGTCCAGTACAACGCCCTAAATAGGGCAGGGATTCAAAGCCACCAACGGCCAGTCCCGAAATCATACATAATGGCCAACCAACGGCCGAAATACAATCGAAATAAAAATCCCTTCAGGGATTGATCAACCTAGGCGTCCTCCGGAACGCCACCTTCGTCCTCCGACTCACCCGAAGCAAGAGCAGCCTCGCCATCGCCCGCGCCGACTTCCTCACCGCCCTTGTCCGAAACGATTCCAGCATCCTGGACCTCTGGAATCTCCGAGCTCGGGACCAGGGCACCTGAGGATGATGGGCCGGAAAGCTCCGTCGCGGTGCAAGCTCCCATCTCCTCGAAGCACTGGATCCGCCTCTTGAGACGTCGGACTTCCGAGGACTTGCTCTTCTTCTCCTCCTTTGCCTTGAGCAGCGAGCTCACAGTCTTTCCCAAGTCACGTTCGAGATCGCTGATCCTAGCTTCGAGCGTCGACGTCTGGGCGGCATGAGTGCTCTCAATCGATTGAAGCACAGCCTCGGTGCGCTTCAAGGCCTCCCGCGACGAATCCAGCTCCTGGGACAAACGTGTGACCTCCAGGAAAATCTCGCTTTGTACAAATGACGGATACGGTGATCATCAGGGAGGCAGAAGTGAGACGACAACTCACATTCTGCCCCTCTAACTTCGACAAACAGAAGTTCTAAACGCAAAATATTTCATAAACGCATACCGCAAGTCCAGTACAACGCCCTAAATAGGGCAGGGATTCAAAGCCACCAACGGCCAGTCCCAAAATCATACATAATGGCCAACCAACGGCCGAAATACAATCGAAATAAAAATCCCTTCAGGGATTGATCAACCTAGGCGTCCTCCGGAACGCCACCTTCGTCCTCCGACTCACCCGAAGCAAGAGCAGCCTCGCCATCGCCTGCGCCGACTTCCTCACCGCCCTTGTCCGCAACGATTCCAGCATCCTGGACCTCTGGAATCTCCGAGCTCGGGACCAGGGCACCCGAGGATGATGGGCCGGAAAGCTCCGTCGCGGTGCAAGCTCCCATCTCCTCGAAGCACTGGATCCGCCTCTTGAGACGTCGGACTTCCGAGGACTTGCTCTTCTTCTCCTCCTTCGCCTTGAGCAGCAAGCTCACAGTCTTTCCCAAGTCACGTTCGAGATCGCTGATCCTAGCTTCGAGCGTCGACGTCTGGGCGGCATGAGTGCTCCCAATCGAATGAAGCACAGCCTCGGTGCGCTTCAAGGCCTCCCGCGACGAATCCAGCTCCTGGGACAAACGTGTGACCTCCAGGAAAATCTCGCTTTGTACAAATGACGGATACGGTGATCATCAGGGAGGCAGGAGTGAGACGACAACTCACATTCTGCCCCTCTAACTTCGATAAACAGAAGTTCTAAACGCAAAATATTTCATAAACGCATACCGCAAGTCCAGTACAACGCCCTAAATAGGGCAAGGATTCAAAGCCACCAACGGCCAGTCCCGAAATCATACATAATGGCCAACCAACGGCCGAAATACAATCGAAATAAAAATCCCTTCAGGGATTGATCAACCTAGGCGTCCTCCGGAACGCCACCTTCGTCCTCCGACTCACCCGAAGCAAGAGCAGCCTCGCCATCGCCCGCGCCGACTTCCTCACCGCCCTTGTCCGCAACGATTCCAGCATCCTGGACCTCTGGAATCTCCGAGCTCGGGACCAGGGCACCCGAGGATGATGGGCCGGAAAGCTCCTTCGCGGTGCAAGCTCCCATCTCCTCGAAGCGCTGGATCCGCCTCATGAGACGTCGGACTTCCGAGGACTTGCTCTTCTTCTCCTCCTTCGCCTTGAGCAGCGAGCTCACAGTCTTTCCCAAGTCACGTTCGAGATCGCTGATCCTAGCTTCGAGCGTCAACGTCTGGGCAGCATGAGTGCTCTCAATCGATTGAAGCACAGCCTCGGTGCGCTTCAAGGCCTCCCGCGACGAATCCAGCTCCTGGGACAAACGTGTGACCTCCAGTCCGCAATCTCCAAGCATCCCGTCGATTAACGACACACACTGATCACACGAAAGAAAGGTGAGAATCAAAAGAGTCAGTAAAAGAAAGGGGGGTCTCACGAAAATACCTGGAGCGGTGTTGCGATAGTTTTGCCGAAACCTCGCCTTCCTCGCTCTTGGTACACCTTTCCTCTTCGCTGATCCGCCAGTCCCAGCTCTTGAACGTCCCTTTGATGGCGGAACAGCGCTAGACGCGGGAAGTCCCAGAATGATCTCCCTCTTCTTTTCTGGAGGGGGAGGCATGAATTCCACCGCATCCTCTGAAACCAATATCGGCTCAAAAGGGGAGCCTTCGGGGCGAGCCTGGACGTCGGGTGCTTGCTCCGGAACAACAGTTTCTCCAGAAGGCAAAGGGACATCGGTTCCAGGGGCCGGAATCGTAGAGATCGAAACCAGAGCGACATCGTTCTCCAGAACCGGAACCATGGAGTCAGGGGCTAAATCAACATCGGGTCCAAGAATCGGAACCGCGGGAGTCGGACCGGAAGAAGCACTAGGACCGGCCACGCTAGATTCCATCTCGGCACGGCGTCGCTCCATCTTGTCCTGAAAAGAACTGAACCCCTCGACAAACGTCCGCGTAAGGGCAGGAGCATCCTGCGCCGGCGAGACTTGGTTAACATCGCTTATTTCGACATCGGAATCTTTCTTTTCACTTAGGGAGGAAGCCATATTTTCTAAGAGTTAAGAAGAGGAAGGTGAGTGAGAAATGAGAGGGGGATGGAGTGCTACTTATAAGCAATCAAAAGTGATGGGATTTTTCGGAATAAAATATTCATAACCAAAAATTTCGATTTTCAAACATAAGATCTTCGCGCGCAAAATCGCTCCCACGTCTTGCACGCTGGGGGGCTAACTGTTGGGGTCAAAAACGGTTATCTCGAAATCAACGGCTAAGTCTATTTGACATACGAAAAATCCTCCGAAGGATGCACACGGACATCCGCAAACCGAAGGAACCGAGCAGCCGACTGCGACCATGGCCCCTAGGCGCCGGGCGCCTAGCGCCCGTGCTGCCTCTAGGCGCCGGGCGCCTAGCGCCCGTGATGCCTCTAGGCGCCGGGCGCCTAGCGCTGCCTTTAGGCGCCGGGCGCATAGCGCCGGGCGCCTAGCGCTGCCTCTAGGCGCCGGGCGCCTAGCGCTGCCTCTAGGCGCCGGGCGCCTAGCGCTGCCTCTAGGCGCCGGGCGCCTAGCGCTGCCTCTAGGCGCCGGGCGCCTAGCGCCCGTGCTGCCTCTAGGCGCCGGGCGCCTAGCGCTGCCTCTAGGTGCCGGGCGCCTAGCGTCCGTGCTACCTCTAGGCGCCGGGCGCCTAGCGCTACCTCTAGGCGCCGGGCGCCTAGCGCTGCCTCTAGGCGCCTAGCGCCCGTGCTGCCTCTAGGTGCCGGGCGCCTAGCGCCCGTGATGGCTCGGGTCTTCGAGCGACAATCTTCCGTGCACAAGTCCCAGGCCCCGACCGTCAGAAGTCTGTACTTTGAGTCTTTCTCGAGTCCTCGCGGAATGAATCATTGAGATTCCGCGTACAAACCTCCCGTTCTTACTCAAAACTAAGATCGTCGGAAACACTAAACTCGTAAGATATCAACGGGAAGGAAGATCTTAAATTCTTCGTACGAAACAGTGATGGTTATCTTGAGACACCACTCATCTCAACTCTACGAAGGAATGAAGATCTTCCGAAGAAATCGTAGAGAACAACGGAAGTCCTAGAGACGGCCCGAAAGGGACCAAACGCGATCGGACAGTCTGTTTACAATTATCTGAGATAGATACGACGATTTACGTTTATCTTTACATAACAAGATAAATGCTAAATTTCCGGAAGGATAAATGTCAAGTATCCCGAAGATAAATGTCAAGTTTCCCGATAAACATGAAGGCCAACGAAAATGGAAAAAGCCCGCCTTGCGGCCCAGAAGGAGAATAGACCGTCATAAGAAGGAGTATATAAATGAGCTTTGAGAGAGGAAGAAAGGCAGAGCGAAAATCATCGAGAGAGAGACCAAATCCGAAATCTAGGGTTTTAGAGAATTCCTGCTAGCTTAGGGAACTTAGGACGTAGGAGGTTAGACTAGCAGAGCAAGACTTAGAACGTTTTGTCTCCTATATTTCTGTTGTTTCCTCTTCAGCGTATCTCTACTTCCCGTTTTCGAAAGAATACTGTATTCAATTTACCATCTATTTAATAAAACGCCTTAGTGCAATTTTTCCGCTACATTGTCTTGTTCTATCAATTTCGCTTGGTTGTCGCAGAGAATCCGAGCCTTCAGGGAAACTTAGTTTTCCTCCGATAAAACTTAACTAAAATCGACAGTGCTAATTTCGATTCCCACAGTTATCGCTGCATACATCTATTACCTCATACGGTAAACTAACACCAGATACGAGTTTCTGAACCTCGTAGTATGAACCTGGAGCTACATTATCCTCAGGTATAATACCTTTTACAAAATCAGCTATCGCATCCACACAGACACCAGATACGAGTTTCTGAACCTCGTAGTATGAACCTGGAGCTACATTATCCTCAGGTATAATACCTTTTACAAAATCAGCTATCGCATCCACACAGTCTTCAGCCAAGTTATAATCTGTTTTAATGCCCATCAGTCTCGTAGCAGATGATAAAGCTGAATGACCATCTCTGCAACCTTCATACAAAGGTTGCTTTCCAGCATCCAACATATCATAAAATCTCCTAGCTTCTGCATTGGGTAAATCTTCCCCTCTAAAATGATCATTTACCATCTGCTCAGTACCTACACCATAATCTACATCCGTTCTAATGGGTTCTTCTAATCTAACCGCCGGCTGAGGTTCGCTAGTACTACCAGGTTCATAATCAGTTTCCCCGTGATGATATCAAATTTTGTAACTTCGTGTAAACCCATTTAAAAAAATATGTGTTCAAACATCCAACTCTTTAATAACCTTTCTATTTTTACAATTAGAGCAAGAACATCTTAACTTACTTGTTTCGGCTTCCGGTTGTCGTTGAACTAACCCCATGAATTTCTTTAGACCACGTTCGTATTCTTTCGTAAGCAATCTCGTGTTCGGATCCAAATGAGGTCGATCCATCCAAGAACGATAATAATTTGAAGAAGACATGTTTTTTTGAAAGCAAATTCGTGTGTGGGAGGAAAGAAGAAGAAATGGAGTGAATGAAGAGGAAGAGGGGTGGCTGTATTTATAGATGTAATCCTGCCGACATACTGAGGAAATTCCGAGGAAATACCGAGGAAAAACATCCCTTCCTCGTTATTTCCTCGGAATTTTTGAAATCGACCAACGGCTACCCCAATGGCTATCTAACGGCTACAAAATTTCCTCGGAATTTTCTAAAAATCCGTCGGTTTATTCCGACGGACACACTTTCCTCGAAATGTCCTCGGAATTTTCCGAGGAACCAACATTTCCTCGGAAATTCCGAAGAACCCCAAAAATGGGGGGTTCCTCGGAATTTCTTCGAAATTCCGTCAAAAATTTCTGAGGAATTTATTTTTCTTTGAAATTTTCCTCAGAATATCAATGTTTTCTTGTAGTGAAAGGCTGTGAAGGTGAAAAATCAGGGATTGTTCCCTTTCCAAACCTGAACCGACTTGCGTTGGATAGTCTACCGAAGCTGAAAAGTATCCATTGGAGTCCTCTACCCTTTCCATGCCTAAAGAGAATCGATGTATTCCGATGTCCAAATTTGAAAAAGCTTCTATTCCATTCAGGAAGTGGATTGCATGGTGAAAAAGCATTCGTATTAAGGTACACTGAGAAGGAATGGATTGATAGTTTGGAATGGGAGGACGAAGCCACCAAAACCCGCTTCTTACTTTCCACCCTACAGGTCTATAACATTCGTCCTCTCTTTTTTTTTTTTTTTCAAAGATACTTTTGTTTTGTTTAGCTTTGAGTTTTGAACTATTTCCATCATTAATGCATCTCTTTTTGTGTGTGTATGTTAGATTGACTACAGCCACAAGTTCTCACGCAGGTATCTAGTTCGAAGTTGATACCCTTTTTGGGTTTCTTCCAAAAGGAAACTCTCTCTCTCTCTGAAGTTTCTCTCTATGTGTGTTGCTTTCTATGAGTTATTTTTCAGACTTGCATCAACATTTATACTATGGTTTGTTGTTGACTGGAATGTCTACATTATGCTAACTGTATTTTCTACCTTAAACAACTTCTCAAATGTGTTCACTGAAGAGAAGTCTTGATAAGATTAATGTTTCCTTTCATCTACCTATTCTGCTATACATATTGCCCCTAGTCCAGTGATCCACGGTCCCACTTAATACATTAATTAAAATTTGACTTGTCTTTTCTTGGCAAGACCATTGTAACAAACCTTATTTGACTAGATAAAGTCTCATATTTTGTTAATACTATACAAAGAGAAATCTTGATAAGCTTGAGAAACCAAATGATGATCTTCCCATTCATCTCTATTCGTCTCCGGATGCTTCACCACCCGCATGAAACTCGTCAAACACATCTATTTCCTCTATATCCTCGATTGAACCATCTAATTCCACCTCACCTTTTCTGAAAACAAAGAAAAGTTAGCACTGTCAAATACATCCACATTCCCTGTCAAGAAAATATATGGATATATGACATCATCCTAAACAAGAAAGATGAAAAATAGTTGGATTTATATAACTCATTGCAAACAGAACTAATTAAGAGATTTTTTCCTTCATTAAAATGTGTAAAAATAAATAAATAAATAACGGGTAACATAAGATCTCTATGATGTGCCTGAAGCAATTTTTTTAAGACCTATGCTATATAAAGATCAAACTATATAAAAGCCCGCACGCGTTCCGCCTATCTTAATTTCGAACATACCCAAAGGAAGATACGTATAGTATGTATCTCGAATTGGTCATATTATTGCCCCCAAATCCATTTAGCTCATGATAAAGATTAAGTGCGTATCAAACAAAGTATTGACCTTATAGGCTTATAGCTGTTAACATGAATTATAGTGTTTAATAAATACAAAACAAATCACAGCTCTGATTTGCTGACCTGTGATAATATAACTTAATAATTTGAGATTATTCTTTTTAATGATTAAATTCATTTCCTGTTACATGCATCAATTCTGCACACACACACAAAAAAAACGAAAAATAAATGGCGAGCTCGGATGCTCTCTTGCCCGTCATCTTGCGACGAAAACCATTATCAGATTCAATATCCGACGACCTGATCTTGGAAAACCGTCGGAGACAACCCGTCAAAGTCCATCGCGCCGTCATCTTGCTCTTGATCGCTTTGTACGTAGCTCTCATCGTTATACACAACGGATCCGCAAGCAAGAAAGGTGGAAGTGATGAAACAACGACAAAGTCACATGCTCATTTGGCCGGTGTGTCGGAGAAGAGAAACTTCCGGAAAACAGAACAGTTTGCGTGGAGCAGTACGATGTTGTCGTGGCAACGAACGGCGTTTCATTTTCAGCCTGGGAAGAACTGGATGAACGGTATTAACTATTAACATTAGTAATTTTCTAATTATATTATATGTAAACAGCAAAAATGGTTCAAAGTGTTCATTTTCCTTTCGTAATTTCATGAAGATTAGAGTTTTTGAATCTTGACTATTTTTTTTATATTAATGATCATATATGATCATAGCTTAAGGAACACGTGTTAAGTAATCACGCAAGAGTAATATCAAATGTATATATTTTCTTTGAAATCCGTAAAATTTTAAATCAGGGATCACACAATTTCATTATGCTATTTTTACATATATGATTATCGGTTTCATTTCCCATTTAATTGTTCTTCCATGTTGTTTTGGCTCTTACTTTCTCCATCCGATGGCGTTGGTGAATGGCAACTATCTGGCTTCACCATTTGCAGATCCTAATGGTTAGATTCTACCGGATCTCATCTCTTGTTTTTACTTCTAAAAGTAACTATTTTTCCACATTAACCTTGTTTTTGTAACTTGTAAAGTATGGAGAACGTATTATGAAAATGATTAACTTCAATATGAAACCTTCACAACTGGTAGAAGTATGTTAATAAAAAGGAAGATATTTGAATGAATAAAAATTAGTCGTTTGCGGAGAACAGTTAAAGTCAATGGAACAAAAAGAAAAAATGGAAACAAAAATATTGTGAGAAATTATGAACACCTGAACGTTTCTTGAAAGCCTTATTGTTTAGTTTAATTATTTGTCTGACTTGTTTTCTATACCACGTGAATCATGTTCATTGTTCAAACTACATGCCAGTTATTGTTTAGCTGTCTATTTTGGGTCCGTATTTGACTCGTTCTAGTAACCTATAGTTCACCAATTATTTCATTATTCACAACAAGATACATAATATACATTACAGAACTTGTGTTTTCATCGCATCAAATGAACTAAGGTTTTAATCATGGGTCCAGGTCCATTGTTCTATAAGGGATTATATCATCTCTTCTACCAATACAATCCAAATGGAGCCGTCTGGGCTGACATTGTTTGGGGTCACGCCGTTTCAAAGGATCTTATACACTGGCTTCACCTTCCATTAGCCATGGTTCCTGACCAATGGTACGACGCTAACGGTGTCTGGACTGGTTCAGCCACTTTGCTCGATGAAGGCTCCATTGTCATACTCTACACCGGTTCTACCGACAAGTTCGTACAGGTAATGATTTTATATTCCTCTTCATCATTTCTTACTCGCGATGGTTGATTATATAATTTATAGTTTAATTAATAAGATTCTAATATTATATTTTGATAATATTGATGGTTTTGTTAAACGTAAATAATTAATATCTACTACTGGACTCAAATTAGTAATACTTTTATTTTTTAACGTGTTTGAAAGTTTATGAAATTCCCTTGAGGGATTACGTTCTCATTAACAGGTTTTAATAGCCAAAGTTGTTACAGAATATTATGTGAATATACTTTACAAAATATAATCTAAACAGATTTGTTATTATTTGAATATATACATTCTATCACCCTCCCTCAGTCACATTGTCGGGTGGAACGACAGTGAGACTGGTTCTGAAGTCGTTGAAGAGTGATGTCGGTAATCCCTTGGTGAAAATGTCAGCGAACTGCAGAGAAGACGGAACATGTAGAACTTTGACTTGACCCATGCGGACCTTCTCCCGAACAAAGTGAATATCAATCTCCACATGTTTGGTACGCTGATGTTTAACTGGATTTTGAGAAAGATAAACCGAACTGATGTTGTCACAGTAAACTAACGCAGCCTTCCTGATCGGACACCCTAAGTCGAGCAGCAAATTGCGTAGCCAACATAATTCTGCTACTGTGTTAGCCACCCCTTTGTATTCAGCTTCTGCACTGGATCGAGAAACTGATTGTTGTCGTTTGGCAGACCAAGATACAAGGTTGGAGCCGAGGAAGACACAATATTCGGATGTAGATCTTCGCGTGTCTGGACATCCAGCCCAATCCGCGTCTGTATACGCAACAAGTTCGGTGACGTTACTCTTACGGAGCTGGATCCCTAGTGCTTTAGTACCTTGAAGATAGCGTATGATTCGCTTGAGAGCGTGAAGATGAGGAATTCGAGGACTATGCATGTACAAACATATTTGATGAACAGCATAAGATATGTCTGGACGCGTGAACGTTAGGTATTGCAGAGCTCCGGCCAAGCGACGATACTGTGTTGGATCAGATATGAGTTCGCCTTCTTCCAGAGAAAGCTTGGATTGCAAGTCAACAGGGGTCGAGCACGGTTTACAGTCCACCATACCTGAGCGTTGAATGATATCTTCTGTGTATGCCTTCTGACTCAGGAAGATACCATTACTGTTAAAATCTGCCTTGACACCCAAGAAATAATGAAGTTTTCCAGAATCGGACATTGGAAATTCCGTTTGAAGTGCCTTGATGATAGATTGTAAGAAAGTTGTGGTCGATGCTGTCAAGATGATATCGTCCACGTACAACAAGAGGTATGCTTTGCGTGATCCTTGATTGAAGACGAAGAGAGATGTGTCCGCTTCGCTACTTCTGAAACCAAGAGATTTAACAAAGTTAGCAAAGCGTGAATTCCAAGCTCGTGGAGCTTGTTTAAGCCCATAGATCGCCTTCCTGAGTTTGCAGACATGATGAGGATGCTCCTTGCTTACAAATCCTGGTGGCTGGTTCATGTATATAGTTTCATCTCGCCATGGAGAAATGCGTTTTTGACGTCTAACTGATGTATTGGCCAATCACGAGCAAGACTAACATCCAGGACAGCACGTATCGTCGCAGGTTTGACAACTGGTGCGAAAGTGTCATTATAGTCTATGCCATGCTCTTGAGATTTGCCGTTTGCGACGAGACGAGCCCTGTGACGTCTTGGTTGTCCTTCTGCATCAAGCTTGTGCTTGTAAAGCCACATACAAGTAACGACGTTAGAGTTAGAAGGCCTTGGAACCAGATCCCAAGTCCTAGCCTTATCAAAAGCATCAATTTCAACTGTCATTGCAGGTGTCCAGTTTGGATCTTTTAAAGCATTTAAGTAGCTAGTAGGCAAGGGTGAAACAGAGGAAAGAAGAGAGTACTGTTTCTTTTGTGTGCAGGCACCGGTTTTGCTTCTCGTCTGCATTGGATGACGAGCCGGTGGCTCAGGCTGGGTTTGATTAATAGAATTTGGTGCCGCACTAGAGGTAGCTGAATGAGAAGGTACAGAAGTATTTGGTAAAGAAAAAGGAATACTTGTAGTGGGAATGAGAGAAGAACCTTGTAAAATGGCTTTGAAGATTGGTGAAGGTTCATCATCAGAAGAGAGAAAGTTGTAAGTGGAGGTATTTCCATGAAGAGTAGCCGCTGGAAAGATAGATTCATCGAAATTCACATGTCGTGAAATGATAATCTTATGTGTCTTCAGGTCCATGCATCTATAGCCTTTGTGATTTGAAGGATAGCCAAGAAATAGACATGGTGTGGACCTGGGAGCGAGCTTATGGAGATTGGAGTGATTGAGATTTGGAAAACAAAGGCATCCAAACACCCTGAGATGATCGTACGTTGGTGCCTTGCGGAACAAGAGAGTGAAAGGAATTTGACTTTTTATTGCTACAGACGGTAAGATATTCAAGATGTGCACTGCGACATGGAGAGCTTCCACCCAATATGTTGGCGCCATGTGAGCTTGAAAGAGGAGGGATCGGATGGCATTGTTGATTGTTCGAATTATCCGTTCGGCTTTTCCATTCTGTTGTGATGTGTGAGGGCAGGAGAACCGCATCGTGATCCCTTTTGAGGCGCAGAAGTCATGGAATTGGTGATTGTCATACTCGCGTCCATTGTCGCACTGCACATCTTGTATATGAGCCTGAAAGTGGTTTTCTACATAGTTAGAGAAGTGTTTAAACTTTGAGAAAACTTCACTTTTCCGTCTGAGAGGATAAACCCACAAGAAATGAGTGTGATCATCAAGAAAAAGAACATAGTATCGGATGTTAGTGTTAGAAATAATAGGAGAAGTCCAGACATCCGAATGAATTAATTCAAAAGGTTTTGAAGCATAAGAATTTGAATCCCTGAAAGGCAATTTAATATGTTTCCCAAGTTGACAAGCCTTGCAAGAATTAGCAAGACTGTCTTTATTACAAGCAATAGAATTAGAAGAAATTAAAGAATGCAACGAATTTTTATTAATGTGCGCAAGCCTTTTGTGCCACAAGTCCGGTGAATAAGACAACAAAGCAGAAGATGAATTTGATGGTTTGGAATGAGACGGTGGGAGAGAATAAAGATCACCGGAGCTGTTGCTGCGCAGGAGGACCGCTCGAGTTTGAAGGTCCTTCACAGAAAAGCCAAATGGATCAAATTCAACAGAACATAAATTATCTTTAGTAAACTTTCTAACCGAAATGAGATTTTTAACAATATCTGGAGCAATAAGAATTCGGTTAAGAGACAAAGGACGAGATGGAGTTTGAATTAAAGTGTTACCAGAAGCTAGCACAGGAATTTGAGAACCGTTACCCACAATGACAGAGTGATTGATATTTTTGTTAAGACATGACTTAAGGATACCTGGATCAGCAGCAAGGTGAGCAGTGGCTCCGGAGTCCATGTACCAATCTCCTGCAGACGGGTCTGCGAGCGTCATAGTGTTAAATGCTTGAGCAAAGTCCGTGGTCGGCTGGAGCTGCTCCATCATGAGATTGCCTTGCTGCGGAGGACGATACATGGGTTGCGTTGGCATCTGTTGCTGCGGGTAGGATCCCCAATAAACCGGACGCTGTTGCCACTGTGGTTGTGGCCAATACAAAGGTTGAAGCCAGTTGTTGTAGTATTGACGATTGTTGTTGTGACGACCTCTGCCTCTGTATCCATTGCGTCTGCCACCGCGATTGTTGTGATAGTTTTGTCGTTGAGGGATTTGAGGTTGCGTCTTCTGAACAGGTTCGTCGGAGGCTGTAAGAACCGTAGAGGAAGATGAGGTGTCCTTCGTAGATGATGATGGTTTGTTGAATTTGAGAACACGCTTCTCCTCCATTTCCAACATCAACTGAGCTGCATCAAACGTGGGGAAGGGTTCGCGATGCTTGATCACGTTAATGATGTTTTCAAAGCGGTCGTTTAGACCATTGAGCATGTACATCACCAACGTGCGGTCAGGAACCGGAGTCGCAAGGTTTGCGAGTAGATCAGAATAGGTCTTCAGCTTTTGACAATAATCTCGTATACTCATATCACCTATCTCGAGAGTACGAAGGTCGTTGTCAACTTGAATGGCCCTTGCTTCCTTGTTATTACGAAACTGATTTTCAATCCGTAGCCAAATGTCTCGAGACGTTCCTCCAGGTTTGAAAGAACTTCGAAACAGTTTCTCAGCAAGAGTTCCATACAACCACAATTTAACGAGACTGTCTCGTTTATGCCATGTTGCATCATTGGCATCTGTGGGGGTGGTTGTTCCATCGAGATGGCCGAGCAAATCGAAAGCAAGGCAGTGAGTTTGGATTAGCTCACGCCACGCATCATAATTGTGGTCTTCCAAATCTAGAATGATTGGAATATGAGTTTTGATGTTTGTGACACCAAAGGCCTTATCGGCATGAGGACGATTGTCGGCCATGAAAGCAGAGAAAGAAGATAGAAGAAAAAAAATAGAAGAAGAAGAGAAAGGTAACGAAGAAAAGAAGGAAGAGAATAGGTCAGGAGCGTAACAGCTCTGATACCATGAAAGTTTATGAAATTCCCTTGAGGGATTACGTTCTCATTAACAGGCTTTAATAGCCAAGGTTGTTACAGAATATTATGTGAATATACTTTACAAAATCTAATCTAAAAAGATTTGTTATTATCTGAATATATACATTCTATCAGTGTTGAACTAACTACATCTGAATTCACTACTGATATCTTTCCAATCTGCGGACCAATTGACGATATACTCTATACATTGTTTGCAAAGTGATTTTGACATATGTCGTTATTACAATAATTCTCGCTAAAAATGATGACATAATTACTAAAGAAAATGATATGTCTTTCGAAAATTATGACGTGGAATATTACATTAATGTTAATTTATATTTTTTTATAAACTTTTTAAAATATGACAATAACTCATATATTACATTTAGTGTCGATTTATATTTTTGGATTTTTTTTTAGAATATAGTAATAACACATACATCATCTATAAAATAAATATATTCATATATAACATTTTAAATTTCGAAATATTGTTTTATTTTTTTTCTTTTTATAAAATTGCTATAATTTTTTAAACATATTAATTTTATAATCGTAAGAACATTAGGTTCGTATATATATATATGAATTTTATAAGTATTGTGTAGTTTAAATTTTTGATAATTACACAATTTTATATCATTTTTATTAGTTTTATACAAATTCATTTAATATATTAAAAATTTGAAAAATCTATCTATGAGTATAATTTAAATATATATATATATTTAAATATATTTTTAAATAAACAAAATTATTTTATCTTAACTTAGTATTTAAGTAAATCATATATATTAAATATTGATAAAAACAATAAATCTATAATATTTAATAAAAATATTTTTAAATATACATTAATTTTAAAAAATATATTTCTGCACATGGTGCAGGGAAACACCTAGTTAGACTATCAACAATCATTAATTTGTAGGTTCAAAATCTTGCCTATCCTGAGGATCCTAGCGACCCACTTTTGTTAAAATGGACCAAGTTCTCCAGCAACCCTGTTCTTGTACCGCCTCCTGGTATCGGCGTAAAGGACTTCCGTGACCCAACAACGGCTTGGAAGACATCGGCCGGAAAATGGCGAATAACTATTGGTTCCAAAGTCAATAGAACCGGGATGTCTCTAGTCTATGACACAACCGATTTCAAAAAATTCGAGAAGCTAGATACCTTGTTGCACCAAGTCCCTAATACCGGAATGTGGGAGTGCATTGACTTTTACCCGGTGTCGACGACTGAAGGCAACGGGCTTGACACTTCTGCCAACGGACCAAATGTGAAACATGTTGTGAAGGCTAGCATGGACGATACTAGGATCGACCATTATGCCATCGGGACTTATTATGATTCAAATGGAACATGGATCCCGGATGTTGGGATGAGTACCGGTTTGAGATATGATTACGGGAAATTTTATGCGTCAAAGACGTTTTACGATCAAAATAAGAAACGAAGAATCTTGTGGGGCTGGATCGGTGAATCTGACAGTGAAGCTGCTGATGTACAAAAGGGTTGGTCTTCTGTTCAGGTATGTTTTCCCTACTTAACGTGGTATGAAAGTTAGGGCTTTGATGTGTTAATTACTTGTAACCCAAGTTAACGGTTAAATTTGTTAAAAACCATGAGCAGAGCTTCCCCAGAACTGTTGCACTAGACATGAAGACGGGAAAGAACTTAATCCTATGGCCAGTGGAAGAAGTCGAATCTTTAAGACTGAGCAGCAAGAAGTTCGAAATGAAGGTTAAACCAGAGACGGTGGTTCAGGTCAACGTCAGTTCTGCGGCTCAGCTAGACATAGAGGCTGAGTTCGAGATCAACAAAGAAGATCTCAAGAAAATCACTAGAGATGAATCCGTGGAGGCTGAAGACGACTTCAGCTGCGAAACAAGCGGAGGTTCGACTGTAAGTGGTGCTTTAGGGCCCTTCGGGTTCTCTGTTCTTACTGATGAGAGCTTTTCGGAACAAACTACGGTTTATTTCTATGTGACTAAGAGAAAAGATTCTAAACTCAAGACTTTCTTCTGTACGGACACCTTAAGGTAAGTAATTCCTCAACAAGATAATCGATTCATATATTAATAGATTCTTCTTCTTTTGATAAGTATTAATAAAATCTTCTTATAATACAAAAAAAATGCAGATTTAACAGAAAAAATAGCTTGTAGATCCTTGAGTGTAAGAAAATATTGACTTTCGGAGTTATTGTTGTTGATCATATTGTCTTTTAATAGGTCTACCATGGCTACCGATGTGGTTAAATTGGTGTACGGAAACTCCGTACCGGTCCTAGAAGGGGAGAAATTGACAATGAGAATCTTGGTAACATATTATATATATCCTTAAACCCATATACTATGATCTAGTATTAGTGTTTTTTTTTTTTGTTTTTACTTTATATCATCAGAATTTCAATTTTGTGTAGGTGGATCATTCGATAATAGAAGGATTCGGACAAGGTGGGAGAACATGTATTACGTCAAGAGTTTATCCGACAGAAGCCATCTACGGAGCTACGAAGCTCTACCTGTTCAACAACGCCCTTAACGCCACCATTACGGCGTCATTTGAGGTCTGGCAAATGAACAATGCTTTTATTCGTCCTTACTCTGCAGATGATTCGGTGCTCCTTCACAATTCATCATGAAAATATGAAATGCGCATTGATTTTCTTCTATTTTGGACAATGGCTTGATCCAAATTTGAGGGATTGGAGGGTCTATATGTTCATTAGAAGCTTCAGACAGATATATGTAAAGTTATTGGTTTTCTAGAGTGTAGAGTCACTGTTCTTAGCTAGGATTGTCAAAAATATGCACATAAGCACCCAAAATCGACCCGGCGTATAATAGTACTTGTAATATACTCAGTGGCCAAAAGTTTAATTATAAATCTGAAAATACATATGTTTTTTTAGGTATTTCTAATATTTTCGGATACATTGGGATGGTTTGACACAAAATATTTGAATTGTGTATGTGATTACTTTCCGATAATTGAAACCAATTCACACTAGGGAAAATTGCCAAAAGAGAATGAAAAAAAACACTATAGCTGTTCTTATAGTATAAATCAAACTTTGTCCCTTTTTTTCTCTTTTATCCTTTCCATTTCTGAAATTAAATGAAAAAAAATAGTTTATGAATCCAAAAAAATATTAAAAATATAAACAACTAATAAAACATTGATATGCACATCCACATATTTTTTTTTTTGTTGAAAAAGTTGATAACTAAATTTTTTAAATTCCATTCTACTAAAAGTAGAAATAGTGTTCTACAGAAAATGAGTTAGTAGAAAACAAAATATAGAATAAACAAAGACGTCTACTATTTTTAAAAGGAATAATCTATTTTTTACTAAATTTCTAGAAATGGGGAAGTCGAATTCTAAAAATTGTACAAAAGCTACTTTTTCTAGAATTTAGTTTCTATGTTTATTGAGTATTCTAAAGTTTCAAGAAACTGAAATCTAAACTTAACACAAATGTCTAAAAAAAATATAAATTGCATTCAGTATATCTTTCATGGTTCTATATATGTAGAAGGTGCCTTCTACTTATGAAAAAACTGTTTTTTTCCAAAAATAATGGAAACTTCGGTAAAGAAAATATTTGAAAAATATTCCAACTTCCTTATACGTCTTATGGTTGATTTTCTGTGTCAAAATATCCAAAAAAATGATTTTGTCTTTCTTCTTCATCAATATATGCTTTCTTCTTCATAGTTTGTCTTGTCAGTTCCACAAACTCTTGTTCTATGATGCATATCTATATAATATGTGGTGTATGGGAATTTGGTGGAAGAACATGATGAGTTTTTTCGGCTGATGATAAAGGGAGTAGGCTACTGTTATTATGTTTAATTTTTGGGATAATATGATTATTATGTTTAATTTTTTGGGATAATATGATTAATCAAGGTCAGTATTGGGATTATAGAAAAGATTATACCATTGGGACAACTTCAAGTTGGATTTATACTATAGGAACAACTATAGTGTTTTCTCATTCTCTTTTGGCAATTTTCCCTTCAAACTATAACTAAGGGAAATATGGGAAAGTACAATGAAACAATTAGTAGTTTGTCCTTATACCATATTATGAATAAGAAATTGTCCACTTAACATAAATATTTTTTAAAACCCAATTAAGCCCCTAATAAATGTTAAAAACGATTTTTGTAATTTTTTTTAAGTAAAAAAGATAAAAAAAAATAAAAAAAAATATATTCTAGTAAAAAAAAAAAGATATTCTAGTAAATAGCAAAAGGGGAAATCGATTTTTTCTTTCAACCCTAATTGAAAAAAGCTCGCCGTGGTCCTCTCTTTCACCTTCTCCTAGGCGATAAAGAGGAGAAGACGATTTGCAGAGCTCCCGTCGTCGGTGTTCTTCCTTCGTCATCGTCTTGTCAAAGATCTCGGTCGTCGGTGTTCCTTTTGCCCGAGAAGACCCCGCCGGTGCTCTTCATCTTCTTAATCGCAGTCTCAGTGAAGGGGTTTGACTTCACCGAGCCAAACGCTACTGAAGGTCGCACCCCGCCGAACCAATAACTGTAGCTCTTGCCTCGACACTTTGGAATCTCCCATTTCCAGTTTCGATTTTCTTGTGAGCCGAACAGTTAGAGGTTTGTTTTTGATTTTTTTACATGTTTTTGTATCTCTTACTTGACTGTGATAATTTTGATTTTAGTTTCTGTTAATGATTTAGGACTCTATGTTATCAAAGTTGCATGTCTTTGTCTCTTTTACTTGAATCAGTTTTAATCATAGTTTAACTTTGTTTGGTTTCGATTTAAGCTTCTGTGAATGATTTGCGGCCTCAATCTTATCAAAGTTTCATACTTGTTTAATTTTTGGTTTTTGGCTGTCTTGTAAATGTTTGTTTATCTCGTGTCACTGAGGCAAAAGAATTGGTATCTGATTTTGTTTTGTCATCTACAAAGCTTGTAACTTGTTAGTGGTTTCACTGATGTGTGTCTCTTAGGTGATTTTCTTTGAATTTGTTTTCACTATAATGTATGTATTTGGACGATTGTTTGATGAATGAAGTAGCATAAATATGACTCTTCTGATTGTATTTGTTTCTTTCTGCATTGTTATCTGACAGCTTAAGTTTTTCAGGTTTGTATAAGAAGTTGTGACTTGTTTATCTTGTCTTGCTTTTAAAAATTTCAGTCTTTCTTTAACATAGTCTTTGTCTGCCTAATATGCATTGATTGTAGTTGAGCTAGTTAGAGGTAATGATTTAGGTGTGTCTATGTTATCAAAGTTTAATTTTTTTTTATGTTTTTGATCCCTAAGTTAGTAAAGTTTCAAACATTTTTCTTGTTTGTCAACGTTTAATTAATAATTAGCTGTTTGTGTTGGAGATTTAGGATGGATTTCCGTTACTGTAAAAAGAAAAAAAAATCAGTATTCTAATATATCGCTTTATTGTAATGAACTTGTATTGTGATAACTTTGTTTTACGAGTACTGACTGTGGTGATTGTATTTGTTTAATTGTTCACAGGTATGACGATGGATCAGTTGCCTAAATGCCTATTCAGAGAGGGAACTGAAACACAAGTTAAGAAGGTCAACAACAGTTGTCGAACTTCAATACTTAAGAAGGTGGAGAAGTACATTGAAGATGAGTACAAAGAAGTGTTGGGTGATCCGCTATTTGCTCAGGTTATAGCCATTTATGACCACAAGCTTAAGTATTCAGGGAGAGTGATGCACATCTTCGTTTGTGAGCAGCTTCTGACCTCAAAGCGCCATGAGTTGTGGTTCCATTTTGCTAGGAGGTTCCTCTCAGAATTTCAATGCAAGAATTCCATGTGATCACTGGTCTGAAATATATAGACGACGAGCCTGACTTGGATATTGGTAATTGGAAGTATGATAAAGGGTTTTGGAGTAAGTTGCTGAGGAGATAAGGAAAAGTTAGCCTACAGCAGACCAGGAAGGTGCATAGGACATCAAGTTGGTGATGATTTCGAGAAGATTAGGAAATATCCATGGGATCTTCGCTCTTTTGATATGTTTGTGACTTCCGTTATCGATGATGGGGTTAAAGTGAAGAGGCAGAACAGTTATGTTATAGATGGATTCTCATACGCACTTCAAATTTGGTTGATGGAGGCTATCCCAGACACCGGGTCTCTTGTGGGTAAGAAGCTCAGAGATGGTGTGACTAGCATGAGATGCAGAATTTCGAAAGGATCTGCTATGGTTTCGTATGTGGATATTATTAGCATTGAGTCTGATTTTCCATCCACTGTAAGTTCTGATTCGTTTAATTAATGTGATTGAGTTTCATGATTTTTAATGTTTGTGTCTAACTTTTTACTCTGTTTTCTTTTTTGTAGGGAATTTACATACATCTCTTCAACTGGGAATTGCAATATCATTGATGATGCTGGCTTTGAACGAGACGATGAGATGAAGGAGGAAAGAGTCGATCTTATCATGGATATGTACCAAAAGGAGTATGACTGGAGTAAGCATGTTTGGGGTTTTCAGGAAACTGTACAGCCACATGCAGCTAGTTCTGAGGATGATGGTTCAAAGGAAGAAGAGAGTGGAGAAACAAATGATTCTCGAATGGAAGAGGAAGCATAAATCACCCATGTATCTCCTGAAAAGAAGATAAAAAACCAGTATCAGGATATTGGTGCCCAGTCACGGAAGAAGCAGTTACTTTGCCAAACAACAGCCGACAAATATAAAGATCTTGAAGAGAATATGAAGTCCTATATCCAGGGTATGTTCAAGTCGTCTTTTACTGCCTTGGGGCTTGAGGTTCGCGACTTAATTGATGACCGGTTTAGGCAATTAGAGGAGAAGATTCTTTCATCTCAGCCTCAGATTGGTGTTCCGGCTTTTACTCGATCTCCTTCTCCTGCTGCTACTACTTCTGCTTCTATTCCTACTGCTTCAGCTCCTGTTCCTGCTGCTACTGCTTCTGCTCCTATTCCCGCTGCTGCTGGTTCTATTCATACTCCGATGTCTACTCACACTAGTTCTCGTGCTCCTCTTCCACTCCTTCTACTTCCAGGAGTCGAGCTTCTGCTCCATCACGCAATAAAGATCCGGTTCGTTCTGATACTGGTGGGCCTGCAAGTGCTGCTAAAACAAGGTCTCAGACTAAGGTAATGAAGAAATAGATCCTTTCTCATGTATTTGGTTACTTTTCTTTGCGGTTTGTAATATTATTTTCAGGATGATGTTTTGTTGTCTGTGTGTAATAATGATGTAAGGATGATGTTTTCTGTCTTGTTTGTAATATTATTCTAAAGATATTGTATTGCATTTTGCTGTATGGATTTCCTGTTGTAATATATATGTTTAAAAAGTATTAATGTCGTGTTCCGTTTGTTTATTACCAGGATGTGGACATGTCTGATGTGTTTGGCAGCATATTTAGCTCCATACATGACACTTTAGGGACCCAAGATCACTTGTAAAAGACAATGGGCAACCTTACACAAGAGTCAAATGTTAAAGGTTTTGATCCTTCTCAAGAGAAGCAGTTCGAAGACCATGATGCTTTCACTACACCATTGACTTCTTTCCGACCAGAGAACTTGAAGACGCCATTCTTGACTGATATTGATGATCTAGAAGTCTGTTGCAAAGACAGCGACTATGCATTGGTTTATATTCCAGAAGACAAATGGTCTGAACTAACTGAATGGATCTTGAATCCCAAGTAAGTACTAATATCTTGTGTTTTTTAATTTTTTTCTCAATAGTGGCTCATAAAAATCATCATATAAATGCTTCTTCTTTACAGAGCTCTTCAGATTGGGCCATCTACATTTGATGCAGAGTTAGCAGCACGTATAATTGATCCTAATCATTGGCTCAATAACTATGTAAGTTTAGCTCTGTAGTGGTTATTTTGCGGTTTGAATTAAGTTGTTGATTATCATTTCTAACACTTTTTTATTGTCCTTATCAGGACATGGATGCCATGATGTATTTGTTTCAAAGAACGAACTTCATTGCATCGATGGAAGCCAAACAGAGTAGCTTTTATGAGCTGTTTGTTTAGCGCTCAGATCATCACAGCCTTTGGCAAGTTTGATGGGAACATGAGAGGTTACAAAATCGACAAGAATCTTCTAGAGTATGGAAGAGGTGAGCTTCCATACCACGTACGTACAGATTCAGTATGGTATGTTGATGTCGATCGTCTCTACATCCTTGTTTGTGTTAACCAAAACCATTGGATCTCAATGTGCGTTAATCTTGTGAACCGGAAAATTGAGGTGTTCGATTGTGGGGATAGGAAGAACAACAAGTCTGTGGAAGCATTCGCCGTCCTCATTCCACGGATCGTCAAGGCTGTCCAACCGCCAGATAAAAATATATATTTCAATGTTAAGCAGTTTACTGTTTCACATGTTCCGATCACAGACGTGAACAAGAGTAATAATGATTGTGGTGCTTATTCGTTGAAATTCATAGAATGTCATCTTCTTAGCTTAGATTTCTCTTTGGTGAATGACGAGAACATCCAACAAGCCCGCCACAAGATAGCGTATGATCTATGGGAAGCAGCAAATAATGAGGTTTTGCAGTTTCGAATGGCCACATTTAAGCCTCCACTGCATGCTCCAGAAAAAACTATTGATATTGTTTGAGCTCATGATTGTCTTATTTGATATTTTTCGGTTTATCATTTTAATTGAAACATTAACGCTATTGTTTAGAAACTGGTCTACTATTTCAGTTCTTGATTATTGCTACTAAAATGAAACATTATGTGATTTAGGGTTTATGTTTAAATTTGCTAGGTTTCAAATCCTTAAATAATATATATCTCAAATCCTATATCCTAATTCAAATTTTAAAATTTAATTTAAAAAAAAAAAGATATAAGGTAGAAATTGTAAACGTAAAATTTGATAGGTTTCAAATCCCTAAATAATATATATCTCAAACCCTATATCCTGATTCAAATTTAAAAATTAATTTTAATTTTAAAATAAATAAAAAAAGATATAAGGTATAAATTATAAACATAAAATTTGATAGGTTTCAAATTCCTAAATAATATATATCTCAAATCCTATATCCTGATTCAAATTTTAAAATTTAATTTAAAAAAAAAAGATAGAAGATAAAAATTGTAAACGTAAAATTTGATAGGTTTTAAAAACAAACGAAAGTCAATTACTTTCTTCGTCATCAGCGAACTCAGGAAAAATATCATCTTCCTCATCGATCTTCTACCCAATTCATATAAACAAATAAAGTACAAAACTTTCAACATCGAAATTAGGATTTCATTCAACATGAAGCAACAGATTGTGTCCTGACAAGTGACTGCACTTTTATTCAATCTCTTTGGTTTGATTCGGTATGAAACAGCGGAAGAGAAGCTTACGCTTTGAGACGAATCTGTAGGAGGGTTGCTGCGGAAGCGAGATAGGTTGAAGAGGAGGAGAATGGAGGAGGAAGAAGACTCAGCTTTGTAGTTGTTGCAGAGTTAACGCGGCTCAGAGGCAAGGACGAAGAAGACAGAGAAGAGTCCTCTCGTTTCTTTTCAACGTGACGCGTGTCTACAAGGGACGAGCCTTCTTGTACTTTAATTAAGCATCATTATCGCGGTCGTTGGACCGCGTCCTTAACATTATTGGGCCAAAAAAAATCAAAAAGACCGAATTATATTTGGGACGTCCTTTAACTAAGATACGTCTGGGGTTGTCCTTAGGAAGCACGTGTCAAGGAGAACAGAGGAGAGGTGCCTTCGTTCTTCGTTGTTTCTTTTTTCTTGCTGTCTCTCTCTCCGTTCATCATCGTCTCCCTCAACAAACTTCTCCACCGCACTAAACCTAACCCGCCCTTTCTTCCGAGGAGAGCTAGAGAACATCGACTCCAACCTCCCCTCCCTAATCGCAGAGACCCTGATCCATCTCTTCTGCGATGTGGTGTGGCAAGCGAAGCATCGATCGGTCTGGTTTAGAAGTCGCCATCAAAGAGATAGATAAGAAACTGCTTAACCCTAAAGTCAGAGTACAGTCTTCTCAAGGAGATTTCGATCCTCGGAACCATCGATCATCCCAACATCATCAGACTTCACGAATCTATTGAGGTTTTGGTTTAACTCCATTCTGATTTGTTGTGTAATGATTAAAAGGTGTGAACTTTTGATATGGGGTTTTGATTTTTGTTAGACTGGAGATAGAATATTTCTTTTGTTGGAGTATTGTAGTGGAGGTGATCTCGCTGAGTACATCAATCTCCATGGCAAAGTTTCTGAACCTGTTGCTAAGCATTTTATGAAGCAATTGGGTAATGATCAGTTTTGTTCTGTTTTTTTCATGTTTGAATCTCTGTTTGATGTTTGGGTTTTGTAGCTTTAGGATTGCAAGTACTTCAAGACAAGCATTGTATCCACCGAGATTTCATTTTACTAGTTGTAATACAAATTCTGATTTTTTTCTGTTTACTTATTTGTAGTCTAGAGCTTTCAAGTTGTCGAAAGATGGTTTTCTACTGTGTCAGTTTGCTCCTGCAGCTGGCGTAAGGCAATACGATGGGAGCAAGAAACAGGTTTTGGTTTTATCCTTTTAATTTCAGATGATCTCTTGAGCTACTGTGTTGAGGTTATCTCACTGGTTTTGTTTCTTTGTATGCTGAATCTGGTAGAGATGTTTCTTGATGTTGCAGGTGTTCTCATTGTCGGTTTCAGAGATTGGAACTCTAGTTAGCCTAGGCCCAAAGGAGTCTTGTGAATTCTTCCATGATCCTAACAAGAGGAAAAGGTAAAACAATCATTACAAGAGGAATAGTATTGGATGTAACCTTGTTTTTACTTGCGTGTGTTTTGTTGTTTGTATGTATTGATGAGGGAAATGTGAGGAAAGTGTTGAAAGTTGAGCCTCTACCTGATGGTTCTGGCCACTTCTTTAACTTATGTAAGTGTATATAATCATCTTCTTGATTCTTTTCAATAAATCAAATAAGTTATGGTATTAGTTTTGTGTGTAATTTGTAATGGATTTGAACTCTTTCTCGGCTTTGAACTCTTTCTCGGCTTTGTTTCATGTGTACTTTGTACTCTCTATGTCCTATGTTTCATGTGTAATGAATCGGATTATGTCTTATGTTAATGAACTCTTATGTCTTATCTTAAAAGTGTAATGAACTAAGAGACCATTAAAAGTCCTAGCAATAATCTACATTTTTGAGATTGTCCCTAACTTTTGTCCGTAACATCACAATAATATAAAATAAGCTAAGGACATACAATTTGGTCCTAACAATAATGATGCTTATCCTTAACATAATTCTCATTTTTTATTTATTTTTTATCCTAGTCAACAACTAAGGGATGCTTAAACACTGCCGATAATCATGCCCTTAAGCAGAAAAGAAAAGTAAATGAAAATATGCAGTTGGTCAAAAAGATAACAACTTTGGAATCATGGTTCGGTTAGTTGATTATATTTTATCATTTGCACAGTAGTCCAATAGAAAAGGGCCATTTTGTTACTAATAAACCATTAACTATCAGGTAAATGAAGAAGCATCAATTTTGGATTCCCTAGCATCTAAAAGTGAAAAGGTTTATTTTTTTTTGATCAACGATTCCCTAGCATCTAAAAGTGAAAAGGTTCATTTTCTGATTAAACTGTCGACCGTTCATCACCTTTCTTTAACCAGTTACCATAATTTCTTGCACTAGTAAATTTCGTTTGTAGCCATTAAATTACTTTGATATTTTGTGGTAATTTTGAAAAGCTACAAAGACCCATGAAAAACCCCGAAATTTAAAATGACTATTTGTGTTCGAGTTAAAATAAAGAAAACCATAAATCTACCTTTAAACAAAACATGCTTAAAATATCCACAATTGTGCTACGAAAATTTAGTGACAAAATTGTCACAAGAAAAAAAGACTACAATCATATCAATTTGAAAAAATAATATTTCTGCTAGAATCTAGTCACGAAAATTTTTATTGTTATTTTTCCACTAATATTTTTGTAAGATTGCGATTTTCGGTATATGAAAAAAAGTATAATAAATTGATTTGATTATTTATGTCATCAAAATGCACTTATTTTCAATCCGCCACTAATTTAGAACTCCAAAGCTTGTTTCGACTTGAATAGCCAAATTATGGATGATCTATCATGAAGTGTTTCGTGATATTGTGCAAGCAAGGAATATTAATAAATAATTATATTGATTTTGCTGATAATTTAAATAAATAAAAAAATCGAATGATAATATCATAGTTAAAATATTTAATTTATTAATATCAAAAATATTTTATGTATTTTTTAGCAATATTAAACCGATTATATATATATCACATAATATATAATTACCCCTAAATTTAAAACAAAATTTGTTAACTTAGACTCATGATTATCTAAAAAGATTATATATTATGTTATCCAAAACTATTTTACATTATAATATTTTAAAATAAAATATAAATCTATTAAATAATATTTAATTAATTATTAAATATTTGAAAATCATGAAAATAATTAATTATAATGATTTCTCAATTAATAATATTTATTTACAAATATTTTGTAAAATTATTAAGCCTGCAAATGAGAACAAAACACATAGCTTAAATTATTAGTTAACTATACAATTTAAGAAAGTGCGTTGTTACAAACTATACAATTGATCAGATTAAACACAAAAATATATACATCAGATTAATGATTTATATGAGCAAAAGTTCCTTGCATGGAGAAGAATGTTTATTTGAATGTATAAATTTGAAAGCAATATATATTTTGCTTCGAATTATGTTTTTAAGTATTTATAGCATATGTGGTTAAAGTATTTGAATAGTTTTGATTTGCAGAGCAGGGTAAACCAAGGATAAACCGATGATGCTGGGGACAAGGAAAGGTTAGTTTCGAATTTCGGTTTGGTTAGTGTTATTAAATCTTAAGTGGCATCAATTTTTTTGCTGGTTAAGTATTAGTTAAAAAACGACAGCATATTAACCCAATGGCATTGGATTGTAAATAAAAGAAAAAGTTGAGGGTTACTTTCATTTGTACTTCACTTTTAATAAAATAGATACCATTAAAAAGTAGAGGTGAGCACTTTACCCGATATTCGAAGTGGCACCCGAACCCAACCAGAAAAACCCGAACCAAAATCCAAACCGAAGTAACAAAATATCCAAACGGATATTAAACTAGGAGAGATTGGATTTCCGAACCCGAACGGATAATATCCGAACTGAATGAATATTCAAAGATAACCGAACATATGAATACTTAACTTTATATTTCTAGTTTACCTAATATATTTAGTTTAGTTCTCTCATTTTATTAAAAATATTTATATTGATACTATACATAATCTAAATTTCGATAATATTACATATAATTATGAATTGCTACTCACTTGAAAAAATGCCAAGTTTCTTGTTTCATACATTAGCAAAAAATTGTTTCCAAATTTTCAAAACAATAACCAAATTAGTGTATTTTTAATTTTAAATTTTATCTCAGAATCGATTAATTATTAAATCTATTAAAAATAAAAAATTAAGTTAAATGTATATTTTTAAATACAAAAAAAAGTATTTGAACAATGAAAAATTTATTTTTTCATAATCTAAATATTCAAACCCGATCCAAAATAACCAAACTTGAACTAAAAATACCCAAACCCGACCCGAATTATAGAAATACCCAAACGGGTTTTATAGCCTTATAACGAAATATTCGAAAATCCGAAATACCCGATCTGAATCCGAACGAGTACTTGAATGTTCACCCCAATTAAAAAGTGTTTAATTTTAATCCATTTGTTTTACAGCTCAATGTATAGGTATGTGATAACTAAGCATGTAAGTGACTTCATGTGCTTTCATTATTAATAGTGCTTGTTACCTCCTGTCCATTTCTCCCCTCACCAACGTTACTATTTTCTTCCTAGTTCACCGGATACCTGCAAGTGAAGAGGGTATAACCGACCAAACTTTTGCATAAATATTATTTTGTTAATTATGTCAAAATTAATGTTATTTTCATAATTTCCATCCACAATTTGGTTTATGTCAAAATTAATGATATTTTCATAATTTCCATTCACAATTTGGTTGCTTAGCAAATTAAATTAACCTTAAATTTTAGTTATAAGGAAAAAAGAAAAGTTTTATGTATATGGAGAACACGTGTTAAGCAACGCCATTATCCAATGCTGTTTTTCGAAGGCAGAACCTGATTCTTTGTTTATTAGGAAATGTAAAGGTTTTAATTCAATATGTTTTTCTTCTTTTCAATATTACAACAAATGCATATAAAATGATGTCTTCCGGTTCCATTTTTTTTACCTCATCTACCAAACCTCTTTGATTCACATACATAGATCTACACATGGATACAAAGACAAAGACATATAAATCTCACATTCACGAGCATCCTCTTTTCTATTCAGCTCGGTTTTCTATTGATAAATCCTCTACATGTAGTGGCTGCAATACAACTGACAATATGTACGGCGGCTACTTCTGCAATAAATTTGGCTGTTCGATTTGGTTACATAAAGAGTGCATGGAAGCCCCATTGGAGATCAACCATCCTTCCCACCCTGAGCATCCTCTCAAGCTCATCAACTATGACAACCCATCAGATAGGTGTGTTTTGTGTTGGAAAGATCTACCGCCTCCACGTTATAATTGCTTTGCGTGTAAATTCATGGTGGATATAGCTTGTGGGATGAAACCATGGCAACAAGTTATCGAACATCCCATGTGTCATGACCATCCAATTATCTACAAAGGATATAAAAGATCTTTTTGTGTGGTATGCAAGGAGTTTACTATTGGACCATACTATTCATGTATTGAGTGTAATGTATATATTCACGTGGAATGCATCTGTTTCTCCAAAGAGGTAAGAGTTTTACTTAGGTTCACCCCCTAGGGTGAACCTATAGGTTCACCTTCCAATCATGATTCGCCATGTCATATTTAATTTCTGGAAAAAAAAAGTAAACAAAATTAGTAGTTATCGACAAAACAAAGGAAAAAAAAAGAAATAGAAAACGTTGTTAACGGCGTGCAAAGTAACCCTATCTCCTGTCGTCGTTGTTAGCGTTGTTTTTTTCTGATTCAACCATGGATTTTTTCCTCTATAGTAGTAAGATCAGAATTCTTAGATATTGTTTAATCTGAGACGGGAAACTTGGATAGATAGATCCCAAACTAGAAATCCTACTGTGGATTCGAAGAACGGGTAAACAAAGACCTAGGAGATGATCACTGAAGTAGAAGGATCAACTCGAAGAACTATGTTCGGTTGCTTGAGTTCTAAGGAACTTGAGCTTGATAGTTGCAGAGAGATATTTAGGGTTTAAGAAAGTAATAATATTATTGATTGATTGATTGAGAATAAAGCTTGCCGTCAGGCTACAATATATAGTAAAACTAAAGAGAAGTTTAACCTAGCTAGAAAAAGGAAAATAGATAAAACCAATGTGTAAATAATAAAATATAAAACCGGTATGAGATTGGTTTAAGAGACCGTGACATAATCCTGTCACAATACTCCCTCCTTCAGAACATCCTTGTCCTCAAGGATGAATGATGAATACTTTCACTAACAATCCATCTTGTTACACGACAGCTCTGGTGGTCTCCGCAGATGAAACACCTTATACATCAGATGCTTCCTTTGTGTTACATCCAATGCAAACCTCTTATGAACATGGATCTTCATCCGAGTGTGCTTCAAAAATCTTGCCACTGCTACTTCGTTGGGAGCTTCATCATGATCATAAGTTAGTACGTCAAGGTTTATAGTTGCTTTTGTTGGTTGAACGAACAACAGCGACATCTCCTGAGGTTTCGAGATTAACATCAATATTGGACCATGACTGAGACACTTCTCTGTCTTGTCCCATATATCTTGTTTAGTTTCAAGAACAGGTTCATCAGATTCAACCAAGCTCTCCTCAACCATGGGGTGGTCGGGGTTGATTTGAATTGTTTCTGTTGCACTTTGTTCTCCGGGAAAAAGATCTGGTGGGTCTGTTTGTTGATGATGGCTGCATGCTGTTATGATGCTCGAAGTTCCTTCCGCTTGATTTGCTGATGGTGGGTTGAAAGCAAAGAACTTCTCTATCATCGCTTTAAGTTCGTCAATCCGACCTCCTAGTTCTTTACGAAGCGCCTTTGACTGTTGAATTTGTGATAAACGAAGATCCTCAATTTTCTTGTTCATCTCGTTTAGAGCGCTAGTCTGATGGGTTTCGGTTCCTTGACTGTCCATGAGGTAGTCGATTGCTCTGATACCACTGAGACGGGAAACTTGGATAGATAGATCCCAAACTAGAAATCCTACTGTGGATTCGAAGAACGGGTAAACAAAGACCTAGGAGATGATCACTGAAGTAGAAGGATCAACTCGAAGAACTATGTTCGGTTGCTTGAGTTCTAAGGAACTTGAGCTTGATAGTTGCAGAGAGATATTTAGGGTTTAAGAAAGTAATAATATTATTGATTGATTGATTGAGAATAAAGCTTGCCGTCAGGCTACAATATATAGTAAAACTAAAGAGAAGTTTAACCTAGCTAGAAAAAGGAAAATAGATAAAACCAATGTGTAAATAATAAAATATAAAACCGGTATGAGATTGGTTTAAGAGACCGTGACATAATCCTGTCACATAATCACTCTAAATTTTCAATAACTAACTAATTCTGCAAAGATGTTTTCGATTTCATCTTTACATATTATGTTTTCGTTTTGGTATTTAGGTTGAAACATTAGCCTAATTTGGTGTGGTATTTCTGTTCTTCACATTAAACAAAGAATTCTCCACTGCTAAGGTGAGATCAACGTCCCTTTGTTCACTTAAAACATTTTTTTTTGTGTATGTTTACTTGTAAGTTTGGCATAACCAACTCTTTTAAGGACTTTTACCTTAGCTTCCAGTACGTGGTTAGATCAGTTGCTGTTCTGGAGGCCATCTTCAACTTATTCTTTTCATCTTGTGTGGAATCACAGTGTCGGTGAGTCCTTTACACATGAACCAAAAGAGAATCTCTGCTGTCTCTCTTATTATAAATATATGTCAATATTTACAAATTTGGTTAATGATTCAGGAACCAGCTCTTACTCCTGGTACCCATGTATCTGTTGCTGCCACCAATCCGACATTACATACTGGGTCATTTTTTTCGCAATTACTCCAGGTACTCTAAATATTTGGCTCTGTCTGTTATTTATAATTAAGTTACATGCATTTTTTAAAAAAAAGAAAAAATATATATCTTTTTGTTTGCAGGAAGTGGTCAAGAATTATGGTGATGGTTCATCAAAGGACTTCGACAAGAATCATGGAGATAGTTCATAGGGTCGCATGTTTTTATAGATTTTCGTATTTTTGAATAAAGATGTTTTGGACAACCAGCCTTAGTACGTTTTTGACAAATGTATACATTGTCATTTCGAACTCTCTGCATATTCCTTGAGCTTTTATTGCAGACTACTAGTTTTAACTTATTTTCACTTGCATTACACAACACTGGCCACTACATATTTATAGAGAAAACTGAAATTTTCACTTTACATTACACAACATTGACCCCTATATATTTATAGAGAAAAAAGAGTACTCTCGATCATCTCTACAACCTTATACTTTGGAGTACTAATTTTCATATATAGCACATATGTTTGACTTACACTTTGGCTACTACAACAACCGAACAACAACCAAACTCAAAGACTTTTAAACTCCAAAATAGTAGTGGCTCTTGTGACTTGTTTCTCTTCTTTCCCCCACTTTTTTAATGTTTTCTGCATTTCAAGATTAATCAAAGATGAGAACACTCGTAGTCTCACCTCAACTGATGGGACCCAACTTGTGTCTCCTCGTCAAAGCCACTCAGATTCTTCTCCTCTACTAAAGACTTCATGTCTTGGGCTCATAAACTGTGTAAACCACACCAACACACTTAGAGATATAGACTGGGATTTTCGAAGCTATCATGGCATCTAAAAAAAATCCACAAGAACACTAAGGTTTTCTGTTATGGTTTTTCCCCTTTTTGCAAGTCTTGGGATGACAGAGGATAAGAGGACAAAGAAAAAACTAGCCTAAAGTGTGTATTAAGGAGGAGAAAAGGTTTAAACGCAAACCGAGTATCATGTGATCAACCTTTTGATCAACAAGCTCAGTCTCTCTCTTTGACAATAACTGAGTTTTTCTGCTTCTTGAGTTCAGTTTATATTCAGTTTCAACCTTCTTCTTAATCCACGTTTTTGAATTCGTTTTTGAATTGGAAATTACAGAATGGGGAAATTGTAGTATTTTGTTAGCCTTTATGTTTGGTTTCATATGGAAGAAGAGAACAAAATCAATTTTAGTAAAGCCATGGAAAGAAGAAAAGCCATAGATGAATCAGAAGAAAAAAACACGTCGACTAAGATAGGGTTACTTTTGCACGGGACGCCGTTAGCAACTTTTCTATTTCTTTTTTTTTTTCCTTTGTTTTGTCGATAACTACTAATTTTGTTTACTTTTTTTTTCCAGAAATTAAATATGACATGACGAATCATGATTGGAAGGTGAACCTATAGGTTCACCCTAGGGGGTGAACCTAAGTAAAACTCAAGAGGTAAAACATCCTTGTCATACGAATCATCCTCTTGAGTTAATCGCTTTTGATACACTTACTGTTGATGCCGAGAAGACTTGTATTTTATGTGAAGAACTACCAAAAAAAGTGTGTTATTATTGTTCCATCTGTGATTTCACCTCGTGCCTTCGTTGTACCAGAAGCCCACCTCCCCTTGATGTTAAGGATATCAAAACCCAGAAACATCAACTTACTCGCATATCTAAAAGAATTTCATATGCTTGTGATGTTTGTGGGCTGAAACGTGACACAAAATACTATCATGGATCTTATATATGTCATCAATGTGATTTTGTTGTTCATGGAAAGTGTATTGGCTTACCCCACGTCATCAGCATCAATCGCCATGATCATTGCATTTATTTCACTTATCATATCGGTGCTACCGGTGCTGGTTATTCAAAATGTGGAGTTTGTCACAGAAATATTAGTATGCGCCATGGAGCTTATTGTTGCCCTGTTTGCCCTAACTATGCAGTCCATTCCAGATGTGCAATAAAGCGTCATGTATGGGATGGTGTAGAGTTAGAAGACATTCCAGTTACAGAAGATATGGCACCATACAAGGTGGTGAGTATTGGCTTGATCAATCATGTTAGTCATGTTGAACATCATTTAAAGTTTCACAAGGGCAATATCCTTTATGATCATGAGTGGATACGATGTGAAGCATGTATAAATCCGGTTGGATTTGACTCTGTCTTTGTCTGTGAGAAATGTTGCTTTCTTCTTCATCAAAAATGTGCTAATCTTCCTATGAAGAAAAAAATTATCCTGGACACTGAATCATACATGTTAGAAGTTGACAATCTTAGAGTTGCAAGCGAGTGTTGGCAGTGTGAAACATTATCTGATGGATTCAAGTATTCAAGTCATGAAAATAAGAAAGTAGACGTTCGGTGTTTTTCCCTTTCTGAGCCATTTGTACATGCTGGCCATTCCCATCCACTATATTTTAAAGAGGCACCTTATTTTGGGGGGAATAAATGTGATGAATGCATGGAGTATAGTAATTCTCGTTATATGCTCCACTGTAAAGCTTGCAAATTCGATATGTAGTTTTTTGTGCTACTTTGCCTTTAAAGGCATGGCATAGGAAGGATGAGCATCCTCTCATTGTATGTTGTGGCAAAGACGCAGGTGATCAAAGCTGGTGTGACATTTGTGAAAAACAATTAAATCCAAATTTATGTTTTTATACATGTTCTAGCTGTGAAGTCGCCATGCATACTAGATGTGTAATAGGAGATATCTCGCGTATGAATCCAGGAAGCACCATTAAATTTGGGTCGAGGAATAAAATATTTGAAGCGGTTCGTAACAATAAAAACACTCGGCCATTATGCACTGAATACCACACTCGGTGCAAGTTCTCTATCATCTTAGAGGACAAAAATGAAGCCAGTGGGTACTTCTGTTCACGTATCTGTGTAAGGAGATATTTGAGTCCCAATTATTAGCTATTTCTTGCTGAGTGCTTTTTCATGGTTGTATTGTTTCACTAGCGTTTCTGTATTAATTTGACGAGCATATTTCTATAAACCTGAAATGTAATAAGAGTGAATTTATCTATACTTTAAAACCATCCCTATTAAGATTCTTCTAGAATTTAACCCGCGTTAAAACGCGGATGATGTTTATTTAAGAATGTTAACATTTACAAACATTTATTCATGTGTTTGTAGAATTTTACATTTTCTTTTTTTAAAAGTCATGTTGGTGTCTATTTTGTCAAAATATCATTTTTGGGGGGTTTAGTTTTGTATACAATTAGTGAATTAATAACACACACACACACATACATTGCTATCAATGACCAAACCGTTGACGGATTGACATACATGAGTTTTAATTCTATACAAATCTGAACACTAATGTTCGATTGGGCAGAGATGATGTGATAATTTTGTAATTTTGATGACAGGTTTTGAATTATTTTTCAATTTTTTTATAGAATTCCATGTTCTAGTTAATGTTGGGATCCTTTTAAGTTAACAAACAAAATAATTAAATAATACAGTTTGTTGGCCAAATATTTAGAGCCGGATTATTTGCGAAGTGATTTTTTGCAACGGAACTCTCATATTAAAAGTCGGAGCGGTTAATATCAATATTATCCTTAATGAATAAAATGTATAAATTATTTACAAAATTAAAAAAAAACGAATTTCAGTTATTTTAATTAGATAAATGATTAAAATTAATAATAATAAGAAAAATTATCTGAAGTGTATATATATATTTTAAAATAAGAAGATAATTCATACATATATTGTGCTGTTATCTGAAATTATATTTTAGTAATTAACTAATAAACAAACACATAACTAAAGATTTATCAAGGAAATTATTAATTTTATATAACTGAAAAGAGAACACTTGGTTTATATTATTTGTAAATCAAATTTTCTTCTTTACATTAAAAGTTAGAGAATTTAAGTTCTTAATTACCATTAATAAATAAATAGATTAGATTGGTTAATATATAATTACTCACAAATTATAACAGAATTTCATTAATTTGATTATCATCATTTTCAAAAAACTATATATTATGTGATCCAAAAATATTCTATATCAAAATAATTTTAAATATATATAAATATTAAATACATGTATATATTTTTATGTATGTGTGAATATTTTCAAGTTTCTTTTACATAATAAAATATATTTTATTAAAATGTGTTTTGGTGTATATAAAAATTCATATGTAGTTAATTATTAAATATTTCAAAATCCTGAAAATAATTTATTTATTTTTGAACTGATAATTTATTTATTTATTAACTTGTAAAATTATTAAGTCCGCAACTGCGGGTAAAACACTTAGTAACACTTATAATCTAATATGCTTTTTATATAAATTATATTATAGTTTTTTATTTCTAAACTGTCCTATATATAAGATTGTTGATAAATATGATATTTAGTGTTTTCAATGAATGTAAATATTTTTTTTATCTCAACTAAACGAACCAAACCACTCGTGTGTATTAGAATATATATATATATATATATATATATATATATATATATATATATATATATATATATATATATATATATATATATACAACTTGATTTATTTATTTTAACTTGATTTTTTCAGCTTAAATTTTAGACAGAAGATGCATGATATGACAAATACTATTTTTATTAAGCTAATGACATGAAATACTACTATATAGGGGGAACATGCCGCCCAATACTTGGATCTTTTTGAAAATTGAAGTTTCTTTGTGTGTTAATTCACGATTAGTAATTTATTATTTAGTTGTATTATGGTTGTTGTTCTTATGATTTGTTATCACGGGCTAATAATGGCCATTGGATCTGGTACCACTTCGCAGTACCTTTCTTGTTAAATACTAGTATAGCCCAATATAAAAATAAAATATAACTATGAATAAATAGATGAATCTTCCTTCAAAGTGCTATTTCCAATCCTTTTGATTTTTTACTCCACGATGAAAAAGAAACAATTTTAAATACAAGAGAACACACATGTGACTATGTGAGCTTCTCCGTTTCTTCTTTTCTTTTTTTCTTTTTTTCGATTAAAAGCTGTATTCAGTCAATTTACCATTTATGCTAAAAGATAGATTCCTGACTTATTAATGATAACTTGATAAGAGATAGCCTTACTAGAGTAATACTATAATTTGGAATTCAGGTAGATAGCGGTTTTATTATTGTATCTAAATGTCATTGGAAATTACATAAGGTTAGAATGAAGGTACAAAAATGCATAACATTTTTTTTTCACTTAATCAATCCGACGCAAAGAAATTCTGAAGCGATTTACAAATTCCAGTTAACCGGAGAAACGATTGTATTTAAATTACATGGATTCAGCAAAAAGAAATTAACAAGCAAAGCAGTAATTCAAAGTTAACGATTATCTTTGGGCGTATTTGACTCGCTACAGGATACAGGATGTCTGCTCATGCTTACAATAAACTCAAAGAAAAGAAGATTGGTGTTCATTTCCAGCCGATATCCACCGCCACCGCCAGATGTGTTTAACGTAAGTCTCTCTCGGTTTGTCTCCGACGCAAATGATTCCATTCAAGTATACTGATGGCCAAAGAAATCAGCTAGCTTTTGATGTTTTCCATGATATATATGTCGGTTTGTATATTGAGTGGGTCATTTGACTTCAGCAAATATAATGCAATAGTTCCCAATGCTTTTCGTACACCAATATGAATATATATGATCAAGATCCTCTTTTTTTTTTTTCCATCAAAGATAATTAGATTAAAAGGCCGAAACCCAAACGGTTACAAGGCCCGAATTAACCTGGACTACAACACAGACTTACATGGGCTTAAATCCCAAAACGTGAAAACTCTAGTACCACGGCACTGACGTAGGTGACGCCGCACAGATCAAAGCAAAGGGAGAGAACGGACACGTGTACGCTTCCTCGTCCACGAGGGACACGCGTCGAGCAGTCGTCTCATCGTCACCGCTACTAGCTATCACCGGGGACTCCGACCTCGGTTCACCGGACCGTCAGATCTCCAAGTCTCCAAACCTCAACAACCGCGAGCCTCTTCGATCTCGAGGGCGGACACTTCCGGAGAGAATCAAGCGCCACGGCGAGATTTCATCCGCCATTGATCACCACAACAACCCAAGAGAGATCTTCGCACACACCACACTCTTCACACCTTGGAGCGTCTCCGTCCTATGACGAGACCTCAAAATCCAACTGATCTAACATTAGAAACCGAAAAGAAAAATGGAGAAAACAAGAGAACTAAACCCTAATAGCCTAGGGGCCGAAAACGCGGCAGCATGAAGCTGAGAGAGCCTTCACCTTCCTCGGGACAAGAAACCGACGGCGGCGGAACTGTGAGAGCTTCCCCACCCCGGCGACAAAAACCGGCAACGACAGAGCTATGTGAGCCTCCGACGCCCAGACAAGAACCCGATCTACAAACATCATCCTCTCACATCAATCCCACTCACCGCGTCATCACTCCGTGAACCACAACCATCGCTGACGGTGTCGTTCCAGAGCTCAGACAAAGCGGATACTAGGAGAGACGGAGAGGAGACAGAAGCCTGATTATTTTGACACAAAAACACTAGGCTCCGGCGGCGGCACGGACGCTCGCGCGCCGACCGACCGCCAGAGTCTCGATCCCCTTTCTCTCACTAACTTTGACTATATTCTCTGTGTGGCTTTTTGCTTTCAGCTTCTCTGTTCTCATTTTGTGATCAAGATCCTCTATGTTGGGGATTATTAAATAACAATATAATTCCATGATAAAGAGCATAACAAAATCAATGTCTCAGTCCATTAATCAAAATTCTTATGAAATTGACATTATACTAAAGAATGGAATCTTCGACCTGGGTCAAGGGTTTAATTCGTTCATAGGTTGAATTTACATTACTAAACTTCAACATTCACACAGAGGATCATTTTCAATATATATAAAAGGTCATATAACAAAAAGAAAACATTCAAAGTAACTCTATAAGAGCATGAGCAATGGCGAACCCCAAAGGGTGTTCACCAAATTTTTTTAATATTTTTTTGTGGGCCCATGAACAGTTATGAATCCGGAGTTATTATTTTCTGCATTGGTGAACCCGAGGAAGAAGTTCATAAGAATAAAATAATAATATTTTTTTATTAAAAAAATATTTGAAAATATTCAGGAAACATAAATATATTATTCAAATAAATTATTCAATACATGAAGAGTACATGACATAAACTGGAAAATTTAAAAAGTTTCAATATATTGAGAATACCTTAATAAAATATAATACTTTTAATTCTTTTTAAAGTTTTTATTCAATATATTGAAAATTCATTACATTGATAAATTTTTTATTCAGTACATTATACAATGCTCAACAAAATCAAAATATATTTTTATGTATTAAAATGTCATGTAAATTTAATAGCTAAAAAGATAACAAGGAACTAATCAACAATGTTTTTACAAGGACATGATATCAGCAACGGTGGATCATCCTAGTAGCTTTGGAGATGGCTTTTGCTGGAAACAAAGGTATAAACCTCAACTTGGATTCAAAGGGGATAAGCCTCTTTAAGACTTTGTTTTCTGAAGAGCTCGGTCTCGTGATGGAGATCAGCAACAAGAACTTAGACGCTGTGTTGGAGAAGCTCTGTGGTTACAATGTTACTGCTGAGATCATTGGGAAAGTCACTGACTCGCCTTTGATTTAAAGTGGATGTGATTACTCATTTGAGTGAGAAAACGTCTTTCCTCAGAGACATGTGGGAAGATACAAGTTTCCAGCTGGAGAAGCTTCAGAGACTAGCGTCTTGTGTGGAGATGGAGAAAGAAGGTTTGAAGATGAGGCATGAATGGAGACAGGGAAATGTCAGCAGCATTCTACGCTGTAATCCGAGAGGAAGGCAGCAATGGAGACAGAGAAATGTCAGCAGCATTCTACGCTGCTGATTTTAACCGTGGGACGTGACAGTGTCTGAATCTCTTAGCTGGAGCAATCACTCTTGACCAGTTCCGTGGGATTGTCTTTGTTGGAGGGTTTAGTTATACTGATGTCCTTGACTCAGCCAAAGGATGGGCTGCTTCAATAAGGTTCAAGGCAGAGCATCACCACAATAATCTAATCACAAAACTCTGTTTTCACTACAGACAAACAAGTCAGCTATTATATAAGTAAAGAAGAATCAAGGAATGCTTTGAGCTTGAGCTTCAGCTACAATGGCCCTCCAATTCTCAGACCAAAGTCTACATATATTATTAACCACCTGATCAATACGTCTCCGGCAAAGTGGACAGCTGGTCAAGTGAGAGGAGCATGCGGTGCAGCAGCACATATGACCACACCTGCGGGAAGTACCAACAACACATGCTCCTTTTAAGCAAGTTGCAAAAGTAAGAAACAGCCAAAGAAGTGGAATAATACTTACAACAGCTCTCTTAACTGCTGCATCAAGCACTCTGCAAACAACAAATGACAGTGCTTAATTTTTATTGTGTACATAATTTCCGAGGGAAACAAAACTGGTCTAGTAGAGGACAATTATCAAACAAATTTTTCAACATACTGTTTCTGTATCTCTCGCTGCTGTCTTCTCTCTGGAAGATGATCAATAACATGCTTTGTAATTAGACAATATCAAGTTAAACAATGGCTGATTCTTTACATTTGTGGGTTTTTGATTTTGAATCAGTAGAGAGATCCTTACATCTTTATGGAATTTTTGAAAACAAGGAAGATGACGGATAGTGTCTCTAATCGTCAGTATAGCTGTGCACGGCCGCCTAATTGCCGAACCCTAGCCCGTGGTGGTGCTCTAACAGCAGCACGGCGAGCATGTGCAGGATTCATTCGCCTCCTAGAAGAATGTTGTTGCGGTCGTTCTGGTCCTACGGTCAGATACTAAGCAGATCTGGTCTATGGCAATCAGATTTAATTACATACTTCAAAGGTTGAAAAGGAATGGTGACGGAGATGAGCGTCTCCTCCACAGGCTCCTCACCGAAAAGCTTCTCCGACGGGTAATAAATAGGCGACTGAGAGGATGACGCGTGGCTTGAATCCCCTCCTTCGGGTTCACGCGTAAGGATCGATTCACCGAATAAAACACATTTTTCATTTTTTTTAATCAAAAATGTCCTAAGATCTCGAGCCATGATCTCCTTTAGATCCCGCGTTGCGGATGGTCTAAGATTTACGTTTTTCTAAAATTTATTGGACGACCTTGGTCTTATTAAGAGTCTTTCACAAGAAAGAAGAAAAATCTGTGTACTGCAAATGAGTCTGTCGCACCAAAAAGCTGCTCCCAAAAGCTTCATCTACCTCATGCAGCCCATCCAATTTCTGCACTTCAATATTTTAACAAATTAACTGAGATATTCTTTTATTAATTACACACATTTAACAATTACAATATAATAGTTTTATATGTACATATATCTATATATAGCCTTTTACTGTATTCAAAATTATTTATGTTCTTAAGGATATATGCAAAGACTGTTAAAACTATATGAAATAACTATTTCATCTCTACAATTTAACAATGTTCTTAAGATATATGAAGCAAAAGCGATAAATACAAAAATATTTGATTCAATTCTATACATTCTTTCATGTGGTTTTAGCTAGCTTTTTTTTAGCTAGCTTTGTAGAACCAGTTTGAAATTGTTTCTGTTTTAGTCATCGACAACTGCACGTATTATTGAGTTGAATTACCCAAAGCTCAGTGTCGTCGTCTTCAATGTTGGGAATTTCTACAACTTCGTCGTTGCGTGCGAATCTGCCACGTATTCGAGGTCTACTGTCCGCTAGCGTTTTCCTGCATGCATACTTTTTTGTTGTTTCCATCCAAAAAAGAAAGTTACAAAATAATCAAAATCAAGTAATAAAGAGCTTTCAGAATATGGGAAATGTAGACGGAACGTTGTAGCCTAATGGTAGGGACGGGTCTCCGCCTGCATCCAGGTAGGGGGTTCGGTCCACGCCAGAAGGAACTATCGTGCAACGCTTCCTGTCATAATGCTGGTACTGGGTTTTCGGGCCCAGGAAAAATCCTCCCGGGTGAAGCTGGCCGGCGGCCTGACCGGACCCAGGGATTGACCCGCGAAGCAGGGAACCCTGGATTACAAAAAAAAATATGGGAAATGTAAGTTGTTACCTTAATTGTTTTGGTAAAGTTTCTCTGGTTTCGTTTAGCTCTGTACTTTGAGATCTTCTCTTTACGTTCTTCTGCGTTGTATCGTCGTCCCACCTTAATGTTCTGTTCGTCTGGAGACAGCTCCGATGATCTCTGCTCTGCAACACTCTTTCTTGGTCTCTGTAAAAAGAGAATCAACATTTAAACTTATAGTAATATTACATAAAAGAAAGAAAAATAGACCTGCAACTCGTCGCATCATCTGACTGGAAACGAAGTCATTTTCAGGCGATTTCAAGGTATTGTAATGGAGATTTAAAGAATCCGTTAACGGAACGTTGTTGAACGGAATCTGATTTGGTTTACCGTCAACGGAATTGGTGCTAAAGCTTCTCTGCATGTATCTCCCTGCATTCTCTACTGCACTGTAGCTTCTTGCCATTGACGCAACCGTTTCCGTCTGATTATGACCGGAGCCGCCGTAAGACTGCTCTGTTTTGACGCCATCGGAGAAGTCAGGATATAATCCGGTGGGAATTTTGTTGTGACGGATGTGAGAAGATGTAGATTAACAGATTAGATAAACAGAAAAGAAAGACACAAAAATTTAACGTGGTTCACCACTAATAGCTACGTCCACGGGCAAAGAGAATATTTTATTGATGGAGGCGAGTTTTTTCAGAATACACTTCGTGCTACCCTTTGCTTACAGAATAGGTTAAAACCCTAAAGGTATTTATATGAAAAGGTTTAATGAAACTTTCCATATTTCTCGGATTGGGCTTGCATATCGATCGATACGACAACATGTCTATCGATCGATTCTCCAGCCCATCGATCGATGCGACAACATGTCCATCGATCGATGCTCCTGCTCCATGTTAGCAATCCCCTGATCCATGACACCTGGATCGCCGATCTATGCCAACTCTCATATTCAAGGCACTATTTCAACAAATCTCCACCTTGACTTGAATCCTCCATAATCAGATGTACCAGAATGCACTTCTTCGTGCTCAGAAAAAAGATGTACCAGACTCTCTCTTTGCCTCAGATGTTCCGTCGAACTCAGATGTCAGATGTCCCGACGGACTCAGATGCTCCTCAGAGCCAGATGCCCCTTAGGGCCAGATGCCCCTTAAGGCCAGATGCCCCACCGGGCCAGACGCCTCACTGGGCCAGACGCCCCACTGGGCCAGACGCCCCTTAGGGCCAGATTTAACAGCTTGAGATATTCAGCAAGTCAAAGCAAAGCTTAAACTTGCTGTGAGGAACCACCTTAGTGAACATATCTGCAGGACTATCAGATGCTCATACCTTCCTCACTTCAATCATCTTCTCACACTCAGAATTCAGCAGCTCTTCCAGCTTCTGAACATCACACATCTTCTTGGCAGCTATCAACTTGTCATCTACATACAACACTGGACAGATATACAAAATATCCTCCATCTTTCTCATGTAAATACAACAGGCATAAAGACTAATGTCGTAGCCCAAACTGACCATGTAGCTATCCATAACCAGATCCAATGTATGATTCGTTTCATGAGATTCCATCTCAGCTCCCATTGCAGCAAACCATATGTAAGTGGATGACTCACAAGTATCCACTTCCTCTGCAACCTGTAGTGCATAATCCACCATATCTTCAAACAGATATCTCTTTGGTGGCCTGACATCAACTCTAGAAGACTCTGGCTGCTCATCCGTCAGCGATCGTGCGATTTCTTCTTCTGATTTCGATCGATGCTGACCATTCGACATCGATCGATGCTGACCATCTAATGTCGATCGATGCTGACCGTCTGATGTCGATCGATGCTGACCATCTGATGTCGATCGATGCTGACCATTTGATGTCGATCGATGTTGAACATCTGATGTCGATCGATGCAGCTCATCCGACTGTACTTCCTGCAGCTTCACCTGTTTGTCGAAGCCCTCTGCTGCAGCCCAGAACACCTTCTCCAAACCATCACTTGAAAGCATGCACCTCGCTTTCTCATACAAGGTTTGGTTAACCCTCTCTGCTACATCATTCTTCTGTGGTGTATCACTGACTGTAAGATGCTTAGTAGCTCTTGCATCCTTACAAAACTGAGTGAACTCTGATGAACAGAATTCCAGACTATTTGCTGAAACTGTAGAACCTTCCAGCAAATACAGAATACCATGAATGAAACCTCTCAGAACCACATCTGAACCCCTGTAGACACTCAGTACCCCATCTTCACCTGAATACTTGAAACCTCTGCTATCCAAAAGATTAACTGAGATCAAGTTCTTGGACATTGTTGGGGTCAAAAACGGTTATCTCGAAATCAACGGCTAAGACTATTTGTCGTACGAAAAATCCTCCGAAGGATGCACACGAACACCCGCAAACCGAAGGAACCAAGCAGCCGACCGCAACCTGCCCCTAGGCGCTGGGCGTCTAGCGCCCGTGCTGCCTCTAGGCGCCGGGCGCCTAGCGCCCGTGCTGCCTCTAGGCGCCGGGCGCCTAGCGCCCGTGCTGCTTCTAGGCGCCGGGCGCCTAGCGCCCGTGCTGCCTCTAGGCGCCGGGCGCCTAGCGCCCGTGCTGCCTCTAGGCGCCGGGCGCCTAGCGCCCGTGCTGCCTCTAGGCGCCGGGCGCCTAGCGCCCGTGCTGCCTCTAGGCGCCGGGCGCCTAGCGCCCGTGCTGCCTCTAGGCGCCGGGCGCCTAGCGCCCGTGCTGCCTCTAGGCGCCGGGCGCCTAGCGCCCGTGCTGCCTCTAGGCGCCGGGCGCCTAGCGCCCGTGCTGCCTCTAGGCGCCGGGCGCCTAGCGCCCGTGCTGCCTCTAGGCGCCGGGCGCCTAGCGCCCGTGCTGCCTCTAGGCGCCGGGCGCCTAGCGCCCGAAGCTGCCTCTAGGCGCCGGGCGCCTAGTGCCCGTGCTGCCTCTAGGCGCCGGGCGCCTAGCGCCCGTGCTGATTCTAGGCGCCGGGCGCCTAGCGCCCGAAGCTGCCTCTAGCCGCCGGGCGCCTAGCGCCCGTGCTGCCTCTAGGCGCCGGGCGCCTAGCGCCCGTGCTGCCTCTAGGCGCCGGGCGCCTAGCGCCCGTGCTGCCTCTAGGCGCCGGGCGCCTAGCGCCCGTGCTGCCTCTAGGCGCCGGGCGCCTAGCGCCCGTGCTGCCTCTAGGCGCCGGGCGCCTAGCGCCCGTGCTGCCTCTAGGCGCCGGGCGCCTAGCGCCCGTGCTGCCTCTAGGCGCCGGGCGCCTAGCGCCCACGCTTCTTCGGGTCCTCGAGCGACAATCTTCTGTGCACGAGTTCTAGGCCCCGACCGTTAGTAATCTGTGCCTTGAGTCCTTCCCAAGTTCTCGCGGAATGAATCATTGGGATTCCGCATACAAAACTCCCGTTCTTACTCTGAATTAAAAACCGTCGGAAACACTTCGGAAACTCGTAAGATATCAACGGAAAAGATGATCTTAAATAATTCATACGAAACGATGATGGTTATCTAAAACACCACGCATCTCAACTCTACGAAGGATTGAAGATCTTCCGAAGAAATCGTAGAAAACAGCGGAAGTCCTCGAAACGGCCCGAAAGGGACCAAACGCGATCGGACAACCCATTTACGATTATCTAGGATAGGTACGGCGATTTACGTTTATCTTTACGCAACAAGATAAATCCTAAATTTTCGGAAGGATAAATGTCAAGTTTCTCGAAGATAAATATGAAGGTCGACGAAAATGGAAAAAGCCCGCCTTGCGGCCCATAAGGGGAATAGACCGTCATAGGAAGGAGTATATAAAGGAGCTTTGGGAGAGGAAGAAGGGCAGAGCGAAAATCATCGAGAGAGAGACCAGATCCGAAATCTAGGGTTTTAGAGAATTCCTGCTAGCTTAGGGAACTTAGGACTTAGGAGGCTAGACTAGCGGAGCAAGACTTAGAACGTCTTGTCTCCTATATTTCCGTTGTTTGCTCTTCAGCGTATCTCTACTTCCAGTTTTTCGGAAGAATATTGTATTCAACTTATCATCTGTTTAATAAACGCCTCAGCGCGACTTTTCCGCATTGTTATCTTGTTCTATCAATTTCGTTTGGTTGTCGCAGAGAATCCGAGCCTTCAGGGAAAACTAGGTTTACTTAGTTTTCCTCCGATAAAACTTAACTAAAATCGACGGTGCGAATTTCGGTTCCCACAGACATAGATGGAACATGTCTAACTCCAGTTAATGTGCAGACTCTACCATCATGTGTCCTGAGCTTAATAGAGCCGATTCCTGCAATATCGCAAGCAAAGTCATTTGCCATCTTGATCTTGCCATCAGTCACTGCCTCATATTCTGAGAACCATTCCCTCCTTGGACACATATGATAAGATGCTCCTGTGTCTAGAACCCACACATCCCTAGAATGTGTACTTCCATGAGCAACTAGAGCAATATCGTCATCAGACTTAGCTTCATTCTCTGCTACAGCAGCGGAATCAGCTTGCTTCTTCTTAGGACAATCTGATTTCCAATGCCCTTTCTCATTGCAATAATTGCAAATATCAGTTGGTTTAGGACCCCTTGAGAATGACCTTTTGTCTTTTGACCTCTTGTCTTTCCCATGGTTCTTTCCACCACCTACAAACAACCCAGAAGCCTGGTCATCTGTACCAGAACTAGATGCCTTGTGTCTCAACTCCCTGCTGTGAAGTGCCGACCTGACTTCCTCCAAACTCACTGTATCCTTACTCCCTATGAATGACTGAACAAAGTTCTCATAAGAGTTTGGTAGTGAAACCAACAAAATCAGTGCCGCATCCTCATCCTCCACCTTAACGTCTATATTCCTCAGATCCAACATAATGGAATTTAGACTATCAAGGTGATCTTGAAGTTGTGTACCTTCCTGCATCCTCAGAGCGAAGAGACGTTGTTTCAGAAGTAGTTTCTTAGTTAGAGATTTCGTCATGTATAGACTCTCTAACTTCAACCACAAACCAGCTGCAGTATCAACACCGGAAACTTCGATGATGATCTCATCTGCCAGACACAACAGAATCGTTGAATACGCCTTTTTTTCAGTAACCTCCATCTCAGCTGTAACAGGTTCAATCTTCTTCCCTGACAACGGTGCCCAAAGACCTTGTTGCTTCAGCAACGCCTTCACCTTGATCTGCCAGAGGCTGAAACTGTTCCTTCCAGTAAACTTGTCGATCTTAAAGTTCATCCCAGACATCTTCTCACCAGATTCAACCCGAAGCTCTGATACCAGTTTGTTGTGACGGATGTGAGAAGATGTAGATTAACAGATTAGATAAACAGAAAAGAAAGACACAAAGTTTTAATGTGGTTCACCACTAATGGCTACGTCCACGGGCAAAGAGAGTATTTTATTGATGGAGGCGAGTTTTTTCAGAATACACTTCGTGCTACCCTTTGCTTACAGAATAGGTTAAAACCCGAAAGGTATTTATATGAAAAGGTTTAATGAAACTTTCCATATTTCTCGGATTGGGCTTGCATATCGATCGATACGACAACATGTCTATCGATCGATTCTCCAGCCCATCGATCGATGCGACAACATGTCCATCGATCGATGCTCCTGCTCCATGTTAGCAATCCCCTGATCCATGACACCTGGATCGCCCGATCTATGCCAATTCTCAGATTCAAGGCACTATTTCAACAAATTTGATGAGAGAGAGTTAGGGTTCCAAGAAGGTCGCTTGGAGGAGATGATGAGAGGATGTTAGGGGTAAAATGGTCAAAAATGTTGAGAGATTCATCAACAGAGTAGAGTTCATTGTTGCAGAACAAGTCTGTGGTTGTTGTGCCTGAAGAGTACATATCTGAAGATGAAGAAGAACCATCAAAGATATAACGATCTGAAGAAGAAGCCATTTTGAAACTGATGAAGTGAAGTGAAATTATGTTTATGTTCTGTCTTTTTTCTTTTCCTTGCGTTTTGTTTTACCAAATGGCAAAAAGAAAAAGTCTTTTTGTTTTGAAAGTTCGAAAAAATTCCCTTTTTGTTTCCTTCGTTTTCTGGGTTTCTCTGTTTCAGAACAAAGACATGACAGGTAGATGACAGGTCAAGTTTCTTTTGTCTGGTGAATAACTATGTATTTATAACGGCGAAAAAACAATTGATCCCACTAATATGCCCTTATGTTTATTATACATTATGGATTGTTTCCGACAGTTTTGTATTCTTACACTTATAACCCAAATGTAGGTGCAAATACTAGGCCTGGGCATTAAAACCGTATCCGCAGAACCGACCCAGAAAAACCGGTTCGGTGCGGTTTCGGTTATGAGATAAAAATCGAATGGAGCCATTTCTTTAGTACTCATGGGTAACGGTCCGGTTCGGATTTAACCGGTATCCAATTGAGTATCCGACATTTACCTCGTGAAAAGCACTATTCATCTTCATTGCTAGACCACGGGTGTCGATGTCGTTGCAGCCGACGAAGAACGAAGCGCCCCTACTCTTTACTCTACTCTCTCTCGTTGCTTCTTCTTCAATCTACTACGCATGCTTGTCTCTAGGGTTGATCTTGCTTCCCTATAAATATGGACAGTGAAGATTGTATGAGTTCATACTCTCATTAATCGAAAACCTTCTCAAAGGTAAAGTAAACCCTAATCTATTACAATAGCTTAATCGTCTGTTTTAAAGTAGTTTAATAGTTTTATAAACTTCAATCGATTGATCTTATTTGTTCATAGATGTTCATAGATTTCCCGTAGAGTTTGTCAAAATACATTATTTTCAATTATTTTTCTTTAGCTAAGAACTTATTTTCATGTGATTCTTGTTGATAAGTTTAATAGATTGGTAAACTAAATCAATTTTTTTTTCTCACAGATGGATTCTTCAGCATCGGTTAATCCAAAGAACAATGGGAAGACGAAGTTTCTGATCATGAAGAAACACACGAGGATTAAAATAATATATATATTTCAAATCCTATATCCTGATTCAAATTTAAAATTTAATTTTAAAATAAATAAAAAAAAGATAGAAGATAGAAATTGTAAACGTAAAATTTGATAGGTTTCAAATCCCTAAATAATATATATCTCAAATCCTATATCCTGATTCAAATTTTAAAATTTAATTTAAAAAAATAAATAAAAAAGATATAAGATAGAAAATCTGACCCATTACCCGGTTTAAGGAGTAATAGTTATCTACGGTTTAGACCACCCAAATAAACATAAAATTCGACCCATTACCCGGATCCATACACCCCCAGACACGCGATTTCGTCTCATTTGTCAAAACATAAGAAACAAAAGACGGGAAAAAGGGAGATTAAGGTTCTTCGTCTGTGGATCTCTACTCGGCCTACAAAATGAGCGAAACGTCAATTTCTTCATCTCATTTTCCTTGAATCTCGACTCATGGGGTTCCTACAAGGTGTTGGTGTGGAGAGGCCATAACAACTTATGCTTCAACCACTGCCGAGATTTGGTATCGAAGATTCTACCGATGTGTAATTGCAGTACACGTATTGTCAATTTCTTCTTCTCCTTTTAAGTTTTTATTCGAGATTATAAGCAAATATATCGATTAGATTTACAATTTTGTTTATAATCTCCACTGAATTTTATTTTTCTTTGTGGTAGAGAAAATATGAGAATCATCTATTTAAATGGATTGATGAAGCTTTGCTTGACGAGATACAAACGGTAGATGCAAAAACTGAGGGGATCGTTCGAGGGATTGCTAGAGTACAACATGAGATGACAAACCAGATTAATGAAAAGGTGAAGTTGGAAATTGCAAGAGTTGAACATGAGTTGACACAGAAAATGAATGAGAAAGTGAACTTGGAGATTGCTACTCTCCAAAAGGAGATACAGAATAAGCTAAAGATTGTGACAGTGGTGATGGTCGCTGTATGAGCGATTGCAGTGATATGGATTTCTCTTACTGTCTGAACTTGATGCAGAATGATTGTTTGCTTGTTGTCTGAGTTTTTCTAGTTTAAAACCATGGAAGGTTTTTGTATTGTCTGAGTCTATTGACTTTACAGTTTACAATTGCTGGCTATAATCAGTTCTATCTATGACTTCTTGTCTTATTTGTTTCTTTTCGAAGCTGTTTGACAAACATTATCTTCTTCACTACAATGACTCGAAAATTACAGAAAAAATACTAGAGAGATATGAACTATTTCTCTGATCTTCTTTGTCTATGGAAACACCATAAATAATTGCAGAAAAAACACCAGAAAAAGTACCAGAAACAAACAAAAACTATCATCGTCTATGGAAGAAGTATTCCTCTGATCTTCTTTACCCTCAAAGAAACCAAAACTCTCAACATTTTTAGAAGTAGTTCGGTGAATATCTATCCCCTGAATATCTATCCCCTCAAACATATTCTTCTTCACTAAAATGGCTCAAAAATTGCAGAAAAAATACCATAGAGATATGAAGCAAAAAATCAAGTTGCATAACGAAGAACAACAAAATCCAAAACAAAAAAAAAAGTAAATCAAGAAGAAAACTATGTAATGTAAAAGAAGAAATTCAAAAACGACATAACTAAATAGCTCTGTCACATGTAGCCCTTTTATGATTCTCTTCTCCACATCGAGTGCATCTACGCCTCTTCTTCTCTTTAGCTCCTTGAGATGAACGGAGCTTGTCTTCAACAGTCTCGTACCTTCGTTTTCTCCTCCTTCCTGCTGCTCTTCTAGATTCAGGAGGTAGCACATTAGCATTTTCAACATCATCTGGAACAACCCAACTATCTTCAGGAACACCTATTGGATTGATAGTTTCTTGATAAGCTGTTCTCCAAGTGATTGTAGTGTACATGTCATCAGTTAGTGTAGATGGGGCTCGACCAACTGTTAACCCATCCTTGATAGCATGTCTACATGGAATCTTTAGCAAGTCGTATTTTCCGCATGAGCAACTCCTTCTGTCCAAATCAATCAGGCGGTCGAATGTATCTCCACGGACCAAAAATCGATGGTCATCGATCGCTGGACAAGAAACGTTTTACCCTTGGTAATCCTCCTATATATCTTCTTCTCGATGGCAACAGTTAACGGTTTTGTATGCTTCCTGCTTGCTGTCCGACGTTCGAAGAACCACCGCGTCATCATTTCTCTAATGCTATCCAACAAAGGAATGACTGGATACTCTCTTGGTGTGCGCAAAGCAGAGTTTATTGATTCAGCTGGGTTTGTCGTCCTGATGTCGTACCTGAATCCTAGAAACTGACAGCGAGCCCACTTAGAAACATTTGCTTCCGTTAAATAGTTTCCAATAGCTGGACTGATATTATACACGGCTTGGAATCTCTACTAAAAATCAGCTACTCTATAAGCTTTAGAAGCTTTTGCAATCAATCCAGCCAATCCCTTTACTTTACAATGTGTGACCACATTATTTAACAAATGGTGAATGCAGATGTCATGTTCAGAAAGAGGATAAAGATTCTCAATCGCCTTACAAAGTGAGCTATTTATGTCTGATATAAATGCTAGAGAACGCTCGTCCGCAACAACAGCCTTTAGCTGTCTCATAAACCAATCTCACGAACGATCATTTTCTGAGTCCACAACCGCAAAAGCTACAGGATACAAGTTAGAGTTTCCATCTAAAGTTGTGGCAGCAAGTAATACCCCTTTGTACTTGCTCTTCAAAAAAGTCTCATCGACAACAAGAACTTTTCGCATGACTGTGTGAAAAGCTCGTACTGATTGTCCAAAGGATACAAAGAGAAATCGAAATCTGCCATCAACATCGGTTTCATAAAACGTGTGTGTTCCTGGAGTAGCTTCTTTCAGCATGTGTAAGTACCTCAGAATTTTTCCAAAACTCTTCTCTGGAATACCTCTAACCACACTAATTGCAAACTGCCGAGCATACCATGCTAAAGATTTAGATATCTCGCATCCATGATCCATTCTCATAATCTGTATGACATTATTAGTATTGGGTCCTTCTTTCACACCATCATACCTATGCATTATTAGAGTACCAATTGTTTTTGCAGAAGCTGTCCGACCACCATTTTTCATACTCGAAGCAGCACATGTATGATCCGCTACATATTTTTTTATGATAAATATGTGGATCCTAATAATCCCTCAGCACGAACACTCCACTGGCAACGGTTGTCAATGCATCGGATGTACCAAAGTTTTCTGTCCTAATTCACAACTCTGTAGTCGAAGCTATGCTTCATTGCGGACATTTCGAGTGTTGCTTTTAACTTCATTTTGTTTTGAAACGTTTCGTCCTTCTTCACAACATCCACCAAAGAAGACCTAACACTTAAGGCAACATCTCTATCTTCGACTGAGGCATTCGAGTTACCATCGTCTTCAGCATCCTTGTTCGATTCAGACGAACTACCAACGTCATCTCCAGGTGAAAACGAGGATGGCTCACCTTGCTCTCTAACAGACGAGTTAGATTGCTCCTTATCAACCTCAATGATGTCACTGTTTCCACGGACATATGAAATAGACACACACAACCTTGTAGAAGCTTTTCCCTTTACATATATAAGGAAATTTTTGACTTGCCGATCATTCTCAATGATAACTGGGGGACATTCTATTGTACTTATCAACTCCATAGGTAAGTAGCTTAGCTCAAGCTCGACATCGTTTTGGTCAATTCCAAAATCCTCAAAAGTCGTCTTCCTTAGATCTTCAAAGGAACTTGTCAATTCCACAGCCAGTACTCTACCTTGTTTTTCCTTATCAACAACAAATCTCCATCGTTTGTTAGGATCAAACTTCCACACCCAACAAGATGCATAGATATGCATGTTTTTCAACAATAGATTCAAAATTTTTGGAGGTTGTTTCAAAGTTGAAAGAAGAACGTGTGAAGAAGAAGGGAGAACACGTTTTTTTGAGAATTTTTTTAGGCAAATCGAAAATTTGGAAACAAAATATATTTTCAAATATTTTCTTAACTGATTTTTGAGAAAATTAAGGAATATATAAATATTCCGAATCTGGCAGAACATACATTCTGCTGTTCGTATATTGTACATATGATGGTAGATACGAGACAGTAGAATATAGAATCTAGCAGTAGTAGGATATAATATTGTAGTAGATAATGAAATATACCGATAGTAGATTATTAGTACTAGGAAAATTCTATGATTCCACCTCCATAGATTATTAAACAGATTATATGATTCCTCTTCCATAGATTTATAGGAAACAGTAGTTCCAAAAATCTACGGTATTTCAGATTGTAAGCAAAGCCGTAACTTTTACTTTCTACGATGGTAGGGAAATTAAGGACTTATAAATTTGAAAATCTACCAACACCAGATTTATATGTAGTTAACTAAAATATCAATAGTAGATTTTATTTTCTGCTGCTGGTAGATCAAAATATGAAATTATATTTTGCTAATATTTAGGCAACCAAATTATTTTTCATATTATTGTTCAATGTTTATACATATTTTGTATAAAGTTTCATATTTTTCTGACTTATAAAATAATTGATATGATTTTTTAAAGTTGGTTAAGGGTATCTTAGTCCAAATCTGACCAAAAAAAATTTATGTTAAATGGATAATGTTGTTGTTTTTTTAATCTGTTTTAGCATTTTTTCCTTTTTAAAAGTACATTTGAGTAGTTGAGATTCAAAATATCCTAATCAAATTGAATTTATGGGTTACTTTCAGATATAAGTAATCGATCGGAACCCCAACTCATGAGTATCTGTATATAACCATTGAGTGACTTGATTCACAACTTGATCACATGGCAGTGGTTCAGAGAAGCAAACTACCCATCGTTGCAGAGATACAGAAAAAAAAATTCGAGAATGAGTGAAAAGAGAAATTTGTGAAGGTGTTAGCAAATGAGATTAGTGTGAGAGCAAGATGATTTAGCTCTATGTATGAAGCCATCGAAAGATATATAACAGAGAATACCACAATTTATCATATTATTTCTAAATAAAATTTGCAGAACTTCAACAAGTAAAGGTGAGTATCAATTAACAAAATATAAGGTTTTTCTTACAACTGAGAATCTTACATCCGAGAAAAGGAATCAATGTTTGCATAATAGAATACACTGACCATAATTTGCCTTTGTGCTCATGGAATTTTCATAATAGAATTTTCATGATGCTCACTTCTCATGCCGGTCAGTCAAATATGTCTTTTTTTTTCATGCATCCCTCTGTTCCTGAGTACCTGCATTGGGAGGTTTTACATATTAAATTTGTGCAAAAGAGACACACGAGTAAGAAACAACAGTTCTGTTTGTTTTCTGCCATTGGTCTTTGATCAAGGCTAGGTGATAATTATATTTTAAAACTGGAAAAGCTTAGTTTACCATTAGACACCAGAAAATGGGGACCAATATATAAAGCTACATGACTCAAAGTCTATTAATAAGAATGCATTTTCGAGGTTTATACTAAGAAAACGTCTGGAGGTCAATTTTGGGAGTTCAAAGATCTTTCTAAACCCTAAAAGCCAAACAGTCCTACTTTTAATCATCTAGCTTTGCATACCATTTCAGACATAACATAACCAAATTCAATCAGGTCGTTAAAACAATCAAACTATCGGATTGCAAAAGACATGATTAATGAACCAAGAAATGTGATTTGATATAAATAGATAGAAATTTCACCTCAAGCGTCGAGATCAGGAGGAGGTTGCTGAAGAAAGCTTATCACAAACGTAGATAGCGCTGATTACGATGATGATGGCAGAGCGCAAACCCCTTCTGGCGGATCCCTTCGATATGCAGAATCTCTAGTTTGGAGTGAGGGAAACGTGAAAAAAAAGCCTATCTATATCCATTCGCCATTCTCAATGCTTGGATGAAGCAAACGAGGATCCCTCAACTCAAAATCTCGAATAAGTGACATACCAAGTGCCAGTGATCCCATCACCACTGAAACATAAGAATTTGCAAGACAGGACAATTGCGGAAATGCAAAATCCACAGTAACAAAATTACAAGAGAGAAGCAGCTTTTTCGCATCCCTCGGATGGTGCATTGCCACGACTCAACATTTCTTTGATGATAAGCTCGGCCAATACGGTTATGTCACCATCTCGAGGACACAGCTTGCCGTCATTCAGCATAAGCCCATCTCCTTTCATCTTCATATACAATTCATCTATCTCACAGTGTAGCCCTTTCCTACACAAGCCTGACATCATTGTTGTGTACGCTACAACATCAGGCCTCACTCCTTTGCGGCTGAAGCTACAGAACAAACCCCAAGCCTCTTCAACCTTACCAGCCTCGCACATCCCTCGGATAACTATAGTATACGTGACAATATCAACATCCATCTCTCCCTTCTGCATATCCTCAAAAATCACCAACGCTTTCTCTAGCTCCCCGTTGTCACATAGACCGCCCAACAAAATATTATACGTCCAAATATCGGGAGAGAGACCAAAAGAACCCATCTGACTAAAAAACTCCTGCGCCATATCAACATCCCCCGCTTCAAAAAACCCCTGGATAAGCGTATTGTAAGTAACCCTATTGCTAACTAATCCTCTTCCAGACATCTCCCGGAAGAGTCTCATCCCATCCTCTACCCTCTTCGACTTACAAAACCCATTAATAAGAGTATTGTAACTCACCACATCAGGTAAACACCCTCTCCTCACCATCACATCAAACACCTCACTCGCCTCGTCTATCCTACCTTCCATACAAAACCCATTAATCAAAGAACTGTACGTAACAACATCAGGCTCTACACACATCCTCACCATCTCCTCATACATCTCCTTCGCCTCCGAAACCTTCCTATTCTTCACAAACGCATCCACCAACGCACTATAAGTAACCACATTAGGACTAATCTTCCTCTTGATCATCTCACTCAACAACCTCGCCGCGTCGCTCCACCTCCCGGAGTTACAAAGACCTTTTACTAAACAAGTGTAGGTAACAACATTAGGCCTAACCCTTTCAATCCCCTCAAAGAAACTTAACGCATCATCAGCTCGTTTACTCTTACACAAACCATCAATAATCGTATTGTAAGCAACAATGTCGACTCTATACCCTAACGCAACCATCTTAGAGACAAACGACACAGCTTCATCAACCCTATCCAAGCGGCAGAAACCGTTCACAAGAGAGCCCAGCGTGACTCGATCCGGGACGTATCCGAGCTTCAGCATCTTCCCAAGGAGAGATAGAGCGAGAGAGAGGTGGAAGCATTTGCATAAACAGTTAATTAAAGTGTTGAAAGTGTAGAGATCGTTTCGAATCCCTAGAGATTCCATTTTTCTCCACAGAGAGATGACGGCGCCGGAGGCGTTGTGTTTCTTCAGCTTGACGACGGCGTTCAGGAGTCTGTTGAAGTCGATGATCGGAGGGAAGGGGCGAGATTCGACCATGGCGTTGAAGAGAGAGATCGCGTCGTCTAGGTTGTTGATGTCGTCGCGGAGACGGTTTCGGCTCAGTCTCTCTCGGAGAGAGGTCGCGGTGGAGAAGGCTCGTGAACAGATGCGGCAATGGGAGAAGGGGAGGAGAGGTGTTCTGGGGAGATTGCGATGGTGGAATCTCTTCGCCGTCATCGCAATCAGCTTCTGCATCGTTGAGGTTTCCGATTTTTTTTTTGTTTCCGTTCTCTTCTCATTCGGAATCCTAAAAACAACGACAGATGGGAGTGGTAACTGGTAACCGAGAATTCGAGAAACCTAAACCGGTTTAATTCCGGTTTATATCTTTGTAACAAACCGAATCTATTCGCCTGTGATTTGCTCTTACTGGTTGAAACTGGTTTATGATTTTATGGTCTCTGTCAGTTCGGTTCAAAACTCGGTTTTAGTTTCTGGTTTGGTAATATCTTTCTCATACCGTACTTCTGAAAGAATAGACCGCTCATACCCGTATAAGTAAGAGTGAAAAAAACCCTCTGCGTAATGCTATGCTAAATTCTTATTGCAGAGAGGTCTTCATTATTCGTTTGATTATTTAGTCGCGGAGTCTTTTGTTTCTCAGTCCAACGATGAGTGAAGAAGAAAATCATTAACAGTTTTTGTCGCAGACTTTAATCGCAGCGTCCTTAAAACGAACAGGGCTATTATTTATTTTGTATCGGGAGCTTATAATTTAATGTATTGTTACGCTAGTATGAGAGAAAAGCCAACTCGATCTCTATGGATACTTTTCACTTCTTTTCTTTGCTTTCTTCTCTTCCTGTCCTTGTTCCATTTCTTTTTGTTTTCTATCAAGAAAGACTTGTACAAAATCAGCTTATTGTTGTTTCTTAGAAAAAACATAACTGAGTGCGAATCTGATGGCTGGCAAATTTATAGATTAGTATTATATGCAAATTTATGACAACATATTAACTGAGAAAAGTTAAACAACAGATTTACATAATTTTAGCTAATTCGATTATGAGTTGACATAGAAAAAAAAGAAGCTAGCCAGATAATGAAGCACAATTTATCTTCTATGCCGATAGTCATATCTAGAAGGTTGTCCTCAGCTTTTTGGAAACATAATGTATATGTAAGACTAATAGGCAGAAATGTTTGTTCGGTTTATTTGGGTTAGTTCGAATCGGTTAGTTCAGATCGGTCAAAATCTTAACAAAAAGGAGTTTGGTATGATTCTGTTTGATTTTCAGTTAATCCAGTTTTTTAAACTTCAGTTCGATTAATTTTTTTTATTTAAATTGAATAAAATTTGATTTCGTTTTTGTTTAGTTCAATTATTTTGATTATTTCGATTTGTATTTTAATTAGTTCAATTCAGAAATTTGGTTAAATCTAATCCATTTTTTACCGAACTAAACCGAGTTTCCAAATCAGTTCAGTTCAGTTCAGCAATTAAAAATCCCAGCCCTACAATAAGAAAGAAAATAACTTATTGGCATTTTCGGTATTACATACAACTACCCTAGCAAAATAAAAACATTTATTTTATTTTGAGAACCATCTTAACATGATTACTCGAAAACACTTAAAGATCATGACTTTCAAGTTTCAAGCGCTATAGCCCACAACAGATGGTCGCGACATGAGGTGAGCCTCATAACCATCGCATGCTGCAGCGGAAGCTTCCTCCACCAGCTCCTTTGAGACACCGTTGTTACAAATGTTTGCAAACGCTCTCATATGTTTCATCCCGTATTGGGTTAATGATCCACAATGCATTTCAAATACACGTACCTACAAAATTCCGAGTACATTTTATAGCCAACCCTTTTAACATTATTATGTCTTAAATAAAATTTAAAAGGATTGTGAAACTCTTACCACTGACTTGAGACATTCCCAATCGTCGACCAATGGCAAATCGGGTTCTCTGGCTAATTTAAGAAAATTAGTCGTGGGACCAAACAGAAGCGTTCCTATCAATTCCACACTTGTGTCTAAATGTTTTCTGTGCCTGGTTGTCTCGGTTAATTCCTTCAATATCTCATCCTTCCTTGACCCATCTTCCGATCTTCGGTACTGTTAAGCCAAAGCCAGTGTGGTTTAAGCAAACCAAGTCTTTACGGTTGATTAATTAGAAAACCAAAACAGAAAAGACCAATACCTTGTGCCACAGGAATAGAAGGTCTGCGTCGCGTTGGTTGACAACTCCAACAGGTGACTTCACTGTTAACTCGTTAGGAGGGAGATTAACAGTGTCTGGATCAAAACCTTGGTATAGATAGAGCCTCTCCGACTTAATACTGTTGTTACCGTATTCCATCACGTGGGATCCTTCGGAATAGGTATTGTAGTTTGATGTCCGCATCTTCACCTACACATCGGGATAAAAGACCCGCTATATAGTTTAACATTCTCAAACCAATAATTGAGTAAACGGGTTAAGACTAAAATTTCAGGTACCGTTTGGTATTGTTGCTTTACAGTCTCTTTCTTTAAGTTGTGTGTCTCACTGCATATGAATCACAACAAATATACGAAAATATAGATGTGCACATAAAAGTATTTCATAATAAAATGCATATAATATATATATATATATACCTGTCTTCCATCCAAGCAACGCTATATAAATCTCCTAAGCAAGTGATGTATTCGGATGGGGGTGATGGATTCATGCCGGGACAATAGGTTCCGTAACTACTCTCCTGTGCGTTTGAAGCAGTTGTTACGTAAATGTTCAAGTCCTTAGGCATTATACCCTCGAATATACTCCCGCTTTCACATGCTTCTACGTATATAACCTACATTACATCATCACAAATATCATAATATTGCCATTAACTTTAGGAAACCAATTATAAATCGATCAAGAAATTAATTTGGCCTACTATATTTTACCATCTCTTTGTATGTTCCGGCAGCATGCTTCTTCTTAAGTGTTTCAATAAAATCAGCAGCATAAAGGTAAGGCTTGTTCGGCATCCCTGACAATCGAAAAAAAAATGAAAACCCCATTGCAAAGTATCTCTTAGAAAATTTTCTTGAACACAATTAAAGGTTAGTGAAGTTACCAAGAACTCCGGGACCACCATGATCAGCGTAATATACAAAAATGTGATCGTTGGCCTTGCTAGCGATGACCTTACCGCTTCCACCTGTAACAGCCTCCTTGTCGCCTAGGAGTACCGCGTAGAAGTTAGCGGCCGTAACGTCATGACCGGTATAGTCCTGAAAAGACATATTCCAATGAGTAAACAAAGGAATAACTACTAGAAAAGGAAAACATCTTAATTAGTGGTTGTGATTAATCTAGGAGGGGTACCAATCAAAGGTCCACACACAGAGTTTGGTTTACCACACCAAATTTATATAAAGTCACTATCACTACTAATTGTTGGGTATTATCTAAGTCACCATCTCTTACACGATACATCCAAAAGTATATTAGGAAATTTGATAACCTGAGTGCCACGGACAAAAAAAGAAAGAGGTATAATTCAAATAAAATTTGAAGAAAGTAAATCTCAATATACAAATAAAGTTCTTAAACATGCTTAGACTCTAAATTCGATTATAAAATAGCATACCTGACTAGTAATACCATCAAATTAAACCAGAACCCATGCTAATCATGGATTAAAGGTACGCTAATTATACCTTGGGGACTCCTGCGTAAACGTCTTCCCCATCAGGATGATTGATTAGAGTACCGGGACGAGGATTAAGTGGATGGTTTGCGATATCATCATACATCATGACGACTATGTTCTCTTTTTTCAAACCTCCTTTTCTCAGTATTTGATATGCGTGACAGACGTCGGCCTCAAATACAGAAACAATTAAACACAATAGTGAGTAGTTTTTATTAATAAACACTGTGATTAGTATGAAAAAAATATTTTGTATACATTTGAAAAAGCAGAACAAGTTTAGAAATAGAGAAGTTCACCATATGTTCTTTTAGATGATTTATAATTCAATTATAAAATCAATTTAGAGTATAATATTCGTAATTTCCACTAAAAAAATAAAATCTTGAAGCAAATTATATTGACGAATAGTTTTAATAAAGAACAGAAAATAACGATTGAAGTAAATTAATCCGTACCTGGTGCCTATAGTTTCCATAACCGGAAGAACCGGCGACAAGAACCGCCCATCTAGTACCGACAGTGTCTTCTTGCTCAGTTGATTTAGCTTTCTCGGTCGGCATCAGAATTTTCGGCTCAAACCGACCTCGTGACTCAGTGCGGACCATTAGAAGTAACAGAAGAAGAAGAGCTGGTCTGAAACAGTAGAACTTAGCCATGGGAGAGAGACGGAGAGAGAGAAAAAGAAGAGAGATACTATGGAGGAGGGCTAGAGAGAGCTACCTACAAAAGCAAAATGATCGTTATAAAGCTAATCCAATGGGTGGTAATAATAAACAAAAGGGAAGGATTATAATCTAATGCCCTTTTTCAAAAGAAAAAAAAGAATTATAATCCAAAGTATTTGCCAAATAATTAAACTTTAATATATAGATAGTTGTTGAACTTTTATCAATAGTGTACTCTGTTAGCTTCCCGGTGGGCAAAGATGTACTCTGTTAATATATTCAACTAATTACAAGAATGATTACGTAATTTTATAAGCTTGAAACTTTTAGAAAACGATTTATTAAACCAAGTTTATTTTATTACAGGAGTTATAAATGATTATGATGACGATTGAATTATTGTGGATACATTTGATCTCACAGAAACCCAAGACTCGCTAATTTGTTTGTTTTGCGACACAACAGCAAACATGCAACACACACAGTCGAGACACGTATCCATACGCAGAACCCACACGGCGCTATTTTTCACCGCTGCAACGTCACCATCGGTTAACATTTAACCAGATATAACCCGATTTGATTAAAAATTACATAAACCGAAATTGAACCTGTTTATGTATCTTGTTCATTGTCTCCTAGGCTTTTAATGTACTTTGCCAAAAACATTTGTTATTAAAGATGCTAAGATAGCTACTTGACCTGATAGTAATGATTGATTGCATGTTATTCAACCAAAAATATTTGATGTTTGAGACATATTAGCAAATAAGCATTCACTTAGACAGAGAGCTTGCTTAGAATTGTGTCTAGGCTAAAGGTTGATACATTGATTTATCATTTGCACTCCTTAGTTCGAAATCTGATCACCCAAGGTCTAAATCTCTATACCCATGAATTCTCCTTTCCAATAGCTTAAGAGTATCATTTTACAATTTTGCATTAGTTTTAATCATTAGTTTAGAATTCATCAAATCACTGGTTGCACTTAGATTAGACAAATACTTGCATTATCTCTCTGATTTTAAATCTCTTAGAACTGGTTCGACACATTACTTCCACTATACTATCATTTGATTTAGGTGCCTTGAAAACTCCTAACATCAAATTGGCGCCGTTGCCAAATTCTAAGTTTTGATTTGAACATTGAGATTTAGTCATTTGCTTGAGACTAAGTCATTTTTATTTTTTGTAAGTTACTGATTCTCTTCTTCACCTCTTTGTGACTTATGTATGAACTTGAGGAGCAAGGGTACATCAAACTTTGTTCTAAGAGCCGCAGATATCAGAACCTTAGAGAGAGAGTGTGCTAGAAAGAGAAGAGAGGAAGAGCAATATGCTCAACTGCAAACACAAGAAGCTAAGATGACATATCCAGAAATTCCTGTGAACCCCAATGGAGTCAACAATCTTTCACCCAATGGCGCTAACAACGCCCCACCAACTCGTCCTATTGGTGCTTATGACCGCCCGACCAACCACAGTCAACTGCTAGGAATCAGAGCACCAGCTGTAGCAGCCAACAACTTTGAAATCAAATCAGGATTGCTCAACCAAATTGAGAACAACAAGTTTCATGGCCTGACTGCAGAGAACCCATTTGACCACTTAGACATGTGAGAAGTACAATTTAGGCAGAATTTCTTACAGACGTGCCATTATTCACAAAGTATGGATGCATGTATACAGACTGGACTTGTTTCGGTCTACTAGAAAAAAACTTATGCTTCCATTTTTCATACCATGATCTCGAAACCTCTTCTTTCCCTTTTAAATTGCCGAGCCTACGTTCTTAGATGCTTTTGAAGTTTGAAAGTGTTCATCATTTTCAACTTTTCCGTCATCAAAATCAAAAAAAAAAATCATGTTTACTCCTTGTCAATGTATTGAGTCGATGGACTCTACCATCTAATTCCACCTCACCTTTTCTAAAAAATATCAGCACTGTCAAATACATCCACGTTCCCTGTTAAGAAAATATATGGATATATGACATCATCATACACAAGAAAGATGAACAATATTTGGATTTTTATAAATCATTTCAAACCGAACTAATTAAGAGATCTTAATTAAGATATTTTTGCCTTCATCAAAAATTGTAAAAATAAATAATAACGGGTCATTAGAGTTTTGAACTTAAGATCTCTATGATATGCCTGAATCGCCAACAACTACACCAAGGTGAACCTATAAGAATTGTTTTAAAACCTATCTCTTATATATAAAAAGGAAAAATCGCATAAAAAACCTTCAAAGTGGCACTCACTAACACTTTGAACTTTGAATTTATTTCACTAGCATATTAAACATTTAAATTGACTTTTATATCATAACAAACAATATTTTCTTAAAAGTTATTTATTTTTTTGAAAATGCAGGTTTTTCCAAAAGGATTTCTTTAAATACAGAAAATTCAAAAATCTTATTTTTTTAAGATTAAAATATTTTGTTAAGAATTTACAAGTGCTTTTACTTTTATTTTAAATATAATTCTGTGAAAATATGAATTTTCTAATTTTATATATATATATATATATATATATATAAAGCTCTAAAATATTATTCTAAAAAAATAAATAGTTAGGATATACCACTACTAAAAGTAACCTTTTCATCATATCACCATTAATAATAATAACATTCTGTTAGTTTTAAAACGTTTTAATTTTGATATGTTGATATCTTTGAACGGTGATAATTTCCGACATACAAATTTCATTGATTTTTGATACTAATATCATTATCGATATAAATAAAAATGTTACTCTTAATGATGATATGACAAAGAGTGTTCATGTCGAAGGTGATAATTTTTAAAGTTATTTAATTTTTTGTGAGATTATTTTATACATTTTATATGACTTTTTAGATAATCAATTCTTTTTTTGCAACTTGCTTTTTAAAAAAAACTTCCAAAATTTTAAGAAAATATTTGTTTTTTTATTAAATTAAACTTCCGAAATTGTAAGAAAATGTTTGATTTTTATTAAAATCAGTTTTAGAAATTTTCTGTAATTTTAAAAATTTTATTATTTTTCTTATATTTATTTATTGTTAATTAAATAAAATAATAAAAATAACATGTCGCCTACTATTGCAGGTTAAAAGGTCACAATGTTAACTTGATGGAAAAGTAAACCAAGTTGGAGGTTTATTATGATACAAAAACCAAATTGAAGGTTTAATATACTAGTTAAATAAGTTGAAGGTTTAAAGTGCTAGTGAATGCCACTTTGAAGATTTTTTATGTGATTTTCCCTATATAAAAAAAGAAGACTTAACTTTAATGCATTCACACTAATTTCGCTACGTGACGCTCTCACCTCAATTTAAAAATCAATTGAATATAATTTTATAAATTATTTATTATCCTTTAAATAAAGTTATGGAATTACCAAATATGACTAATATATATATATATATATATATATATATATATATATATATATATATATATATATATGACAATTAATGATTCTAATAATAAAGATTTGATAACAATTTATATATTCTCCATCATTTTTTGTATAATTTTATATTATTAAAATAAATTAAACAATCAAATTACCTATAAAATTAAAATTTAGATTTTTTCAAATATGTTAAATTTTGAATTTGAAAACCTAACAATAAATTACTAAAACTGTTAAAATTTAATGATCAATGTTTTAACATCCCTTATATATTAATTGAGAAATATTACAACATTATTTTATAGCCACGTGTCACCATGAAAAAAAAATTCAGAATTGTTAGAAAAATAGGTTGGTCCATCTTAATTTTTATTATATTTTTATTAAACTAACCATCAAATCGATAAATAGTATACAAACAAATATTCTCGCAATTTTCTTAAATAAAAGCTACGGAATTACCTATTAAGATTAACATATATATAACGATTAATGATTATGAATAATAAATATTTGATAACATTTTTTGTATCTTAGCTTTTTTTGTTTAATTTTTTTATTATTAAAAGGTATTAAACAATCACATTAACCATGTAATAAAAATTGATTTTATTCTTATATGTTATATTTTGATTGTTGTCTCACAAATTAAGTTTCTAAAAGAAAGAAGAAACAAAGTAAACTAAGTTTTAGTGTATTTTTCTAGATAAAATATTTAAAAATTCAAGGCAGTAAACATGTAGATGTACTTATGATTCTATAAGTACTATTGTGGCATCATTGATTTTAATCTTTTTGTTTTATCTACATTGTGGTTTATTAACTTTGGCTAACACAATTTGAGTGGTTCAAGTAAAATCCACAATCAATAAGTTAGCAAAAACTATGGAATTTATAAATTAATGATTCTAATAATAAAAATTTGATAACAATTTCTATATTTTCCATCATTTTTTGTATAATTTTATATTATTAAAATAAATTAAACAATCAAATTACCTATAAAATTAAAATTTATATTTTTTCAAATATGTTAAATTTTTAATTTGAAAACCTAACAATAAATTACTAAAACTGTTAAAATTTAATGATCAATGTTTTAACATCCCTTATATATTAATTGAGAAATATTACAACATTATTTTATAGCTACGTGTCACCATGAGAATAAAATTCAGAATTGTTAGAAAAATAGGTTGGTCCATCTTAATTTATATTATATTTTTTTATTAAACTAACCATCAAATCGATAAATAGTATACGAACAAATATTCTCGCAATTTTCTTAAATAAAAGCTACGAAATTATCTATTAAGATTAACATATATATGACGATTAATGATTATGAATAATAAATATTTGATAACATTTTTTGTATCTTAGTTTTTTGTTTAATTTTATATTATTAAAAGATATTAAACAATCACATTAACCATGTAATAAAAAATTGATTTTTTTTCTTATATGTTATATTTTGATTGTTGTCTCACAAATTAAGTTTCTAAAAGAAAGAAGAAACAAAGTAAACTAAGTTTTAGTGTATTTTTCTAGATAAACTATTTAAAAATTAAAGGAAGTAAACATGTAGATGTACTTATGATTCTATAAGTACTATTTTGGCATCACTGATTTTAATCTTTTTTTTATCTACATTGTGGTTTGTTAACTTTGGCTAACACAGTTTGAGTGGTTCAAGTAAAATCCACAATAAATAAGTTAGCAAAAAATATGGAATTTATAAATTGTTATAACGTGTTTACCTATTTTTAGATATATACATTTTTTGTGTGTTTACCTAAGTTTAGATATTAACAAAATTTAAAATTTTTCAATGAATTGTTTTTGCATTAGAAACATTATTCACTACTGTTTTGGGATTATAAAAATTGTTTTGCTTGCTTACAGTTGGTTTGATTGATCTAGCAGTTGTAAGCTCATGTTGCGTATTAACAAGCTTGTATATGGTATGTTTTTGAAATAAGTTTTCTCACATGTGATATTTTATTAGGCTATATGACACATCACCGATGCGTTAAATAGGATCAACATCAGTAGGCCTCTCAAATTATTTATCTACATCGCAAGTACCTCCTTCACCAGAATCCATCCCAACCACAACAGATTCTTCAGACAAAGGCATGAATCCCCTGATGATGAGTATCCTAATGAAAGAGCTTACTATATTTTGAAGAAAGTGATTTATTAAACTTTTGTTTTATGTAGATACAATCAAACCATCTGTACACATTATGTTTGATTGTTCTCTCACAAATCAAGTTTCGATCTAAAAGCAAAAAGAAACAAAATAATTTTTTTTCAGTTTATTTTTATAGATAAACTATTTAAAGATTCAAGGAAGTAAATATGTAGATTTACTTATGATTCTATAAGTACTATTGTGGCATCGTTGACTTTAATATTTTTTGTTGCATCTACATTTGTGGTTTGTTAACTTTGGCTAGCACAATTTGAGTGTTCAAGTAAAATCCACAATCAATAAGTTAGCAAAAAAAAAAAGAATTTATACATTGTTTTAATGTGCTTACCATCTTTAGATATAAACAACTTTTGTGTGTGTTTACCTAAGTTTAAATATTAACAAAATTTAAAATTTTCAATGAATTGTTTTTACATTAGAAATATTATCCACCACTATTTTGAGATTATAAAATTTGTTTTGCTTGTTTACAGTTGGTTTGACTGATCTAGTAGTTGTAAGCTCATGTTGTGTGTTAACAAGCTTATTATATGGTATGTTTTTGAAATAAGTTTTCTCACATGTGGTCGGGTAGTGATGTGGTAAGTATTTATGTTCATTGCATTTGACATTAGTGTAATCTTCATATAAGATTCTTTACATGTAACTGCAAAGGTAGCATCAGAATTCACCTTCATCAGTTTCGATAGAACAACAGACCCGTCAACATATTTCATTTTGATCAATTATCATTCAGATTTCATTTGATTGACATAGCACACAGCTACTATATCAATTTATCACACATGAAATCAGAAAAACCATAGTTACCAAATAAAAGTCTTCTTGGGAATTGATCAAATACAATTTTCACATGATTCACTGAATCAATCAGATAACACATTAATATCATTTTATGTGAAACCTAAACCTTATAGCTTTAAATGTTAGAACATTTTCATCAGAAACAAAAAAAACAACATTTATGGTGGTCAGGGCCGGCTCAAAGGAGGGGGGGGGGACAATGGGTGCGAGCGCCCCGGTAGACCTGTCAAATGGACCGGACGTCCGATGGTCAATCACATCCATTTATAAATGGTCTCTACTTGGTCAAACCCGTTTTGACCACGAATTTTAATTGGACATATTTGGGAAACCATTTAAATCTGGACTTTAATGATTATGGGCTTTTTGGACTTGGGCTTTCCAATGGGATAGAAAATCTAGGGTTTGATTTGGGGATCTCTCAAAATCAATTCAAAATCTCTCTCTCTCTCTCTCTCTCGACACTCGGTCTCTCTTTCTCTCTCGACTCTCGGTGTCTCTCGGCGATCTCCACGACTCCACCGTTCTCCATCCTCCGTCTCCGTCTCTCTCAGGTATCTCTTCGTCCCTCTATCTCTATGCTTTGTATCTCTTCGTCCCTCTATCTCTCCAGCTCTCGGAAATGGGTTTTTTGATTTAAGATTCGAAATGAGGTTTTCGACGATTGATGGTTGTATTTTGTGTTTCAGGGTTGTAAAATGGTGATTGTCAACGATTGAACGCTTTCTCAGAGCTCTTCAGCTTCTTCTCAGCTGCTCCATTGCTCGTTTCTCTCTTCATTCTCTGGTTAGTTTCTCTGGTCACCAACTCACGCAAAAAAACTTAATATGATCGAGTTTTTGTGGATTATCAATTTACTATCACTGGTTCTCGTCTTGGGGAGTTTGGGTTCTAAAATAATTTTAGGAATTGAGAAGTTTTCATGGTGAATCCGATTCTGGGTTTAGGAAAGCTAGTAATATTATTTGCTACGTATGTTTTGCTTCTTCTGTTTGTGGTGAGAAAGTTATATGCCGTGGTTTGTGGTGAGAAAGTTAAATGGATTTTTCAACGGAGATTTGCCGTGGGATATGAATATCAATGCGTTTACATGCTCTGTTTGTCTCTCTTAGTTAGTTTATATGCTTAATCTTATTATATGCTTAATCTTATGATAGTATTTGTAGTGGATCAATGGTGTCTTTGTATTGTTCATAGTCTTATGATAGTGATGCTAGCTTTGTAGTGTTCTTAGTCTTGTTCATCGTTAGCTTTATAGTGATGATAGCTTCATATCCCACTGCAAATCTCTATTTCATGCAAGTTTGGAAGATCGAATGCTGGCTTATAACAAACGAGTTCAGTGGTGATGAAGTGATCTGTGAGATGGTGAGTTCGATGCTTCCCAAGTTCGAGAAGTATTGGGATGAGTACTCATATATATTATCTATTGCGGCTGTTCTTGATCCGAGATTGAATTTCAAGTGCCTAGAATACTGCTTCACTACTCTAGATGCATCCACAAGTAAGGCAAAGCTCGATCATATTAGGAAGAAGTTGAAGAAGTTGTTTGATGCCTACAAGAAGAACACAAAGAAAAATATGGCTTGAACTTCAAAATCAACCTCTTCCACTTCAGCACAGTCTACTCTACCAGGATATGATGTAAGATTACTTTGCTGTTCAAAATCAACCTCTTAATTGCTTTGATTGTTTCAGTTTCAGAATGTTGTTTTGCTTTGCTTGGTCTGATATTTAAAATGTAAATATTCCAGGGGTTTTATGCATTCTTCTCATAGAATGCCGGTGGTGGAATTGCAAAATCAGTCCTGGATGCATACTTAGAAGAACCAATTGTAGACTATATGGCCTTTCCAAGTCTGGATGTTCTCTCTTATTGGAAAGACAATGCCATCCGCTTTAAGGAGCTCTCAGCGATGGTGTGTGACGTCCTAAGCATTCCCATCACTACTGTAGCGTCAAAATCATCTTTCAGCATTGGAAGCCGCGTGTTGAACAAGTATATAAGCTCCCTTCTCCCTTCAAATGTTCGAGCACTGATTTGCGCAAGGAACTGGCTAAGAGGATTTGAATCTTTAGCTAGTAAGTCCCTTGATCATCTGGAAATTTTTTTATCTTTGTACTTGCAACTGATTATTGAATTTGATTAGGTGATGAAATGGATTTTGAATCCTTGGAGAAAGTTGAAGAAGTTAATGAAGCAGGTCAAGTCTGAGTTCATGTGTAAGTTTATACCATGCATCTCTATTCTTGTTTTACTGTCTCAGCTTCATTCGTCTAGTTACTGTCGTGAGTATTGTACCGTGTATAATGCCATCTTTAATGTTCAGACATGTTGGATAGTCTTTGATTGAGCCGTGTATTTGTCAGTCTGTGTTGCGTAGCTTAGTGTGTTTGTTCATGTAACGTTTGCTTGATGTTATTGTTAAAGGCTGGTGTGTGTTTGCATTCTCTGCTGCTGAGTGTTTCTCATTTTATTCTCTGCTGCTGATTTTTTATGATACTTGTTATAATAAATCACTTGTTTTGTAGGGTTTATGGACTTGGTGGAAGATGGAAGAGATTATAAAGAAGATGGGTTTCTGTTTATGAGTTTTAATAAATCATTAGACTTATGTGTATTGCTTTCTTTGAACTTATTTGTGCAATTATCTATGGAGTTATGAAATTATGTTATTTATGTGGTATTTAAAACTTATATATTGTTGTACTGGTGGATTTATGAGTGAATTTCAACATTAATAACTTGTATTTGTATTTATAAGTTTATAAATTGAAACTAAAAAATTTCATAAATGGTCATTAATAAATCTCATGAAAGTCCATATAAAAATAATTTTTGATGGACATGGTCACCCTCTGTCCACAAATTATAAATAGATAAATGGACATAGGCTAATGGACGTGGATTTCCCATTTGACAGCTTTACGCCCCGGGTCCAATCCCGTGTCTCCCCCACCTTATAATAACTTGGGGCCCTAATTTTTTAAAACATACATATATTTATATATAATAAAATATATTTTTTTAGAAAAAATGAATTGTATGAGCCTAAATTATTTTATATGTATTTTAATAATATTTTAGTGATAAATTTAATAAAATCTGAATTTTGATGGTCCAAAAGTATTTTTGCCCAAGGACCCATAAATATATTGAGTCAGTCCTGATGGTGGTTTCCTCTGTTTTACAAGGAAACTCCCACAATATTTTGCTTGCTTGGCGGGATATGATTGTTACACAACTGATCAGTAAAACTTCATAAAAGAACTCAAGCCATTTTTTAATTTGTTCGCATTTAAAAATCTTAGCTGCTGAATCAATTTCGAGACAAGGCAATGACAATTAATCTTTCTCAACTTATATTGCTAGCTGATAGGTTTACTTGGTTTCAACAAAAAGCAATCTTTTTTTGCTTGGAAATTTGATGGTCTGTAATATCTATTGCAACTACATGCGCCCACCTGATCTTGTGCTATATAAAGATCAAACTATATAAAAGCCCGCACGCGTTCCGCCTATATATCTTAATTTCGAACATATCCATAGGAAGATGCGTATAGTATGTATCCCAAATTGGTCCACTATATTATTGCCCCCAAATCCATTTAGCTCATGATAAATATTAAGTGCGTATTAAACAAAGTATTGACTTATAGGCTTATAACTGTTAACATGAATTATAGTGTTTAACTTCAATATGAAACCTTCACAACTGGTAGAAGTATGTTAATAAAAAGGAAGATATTTGAAAGAAAATAAAAAATAGTCGTTTGCGGGCAACAGTAAAAGTCAAAAGGAACAAAAAGAAAATATGGAAACAAAAATATATATTGTGAGAAATTATGAACACCTGAACGTTTCTTGAAAGCCTTATTGTTTAGTTTAATTATTTGTCTGACCTGTTTTCTTTTTTTTTTCTTTCCTTAAACCATACCTATTTTTCAATCCAACCCTCCCCAGAGAGATATTGTTTCAAAATACATACATACACGACAGTAAGAAAAGAGGCAACATGTAGAGGAAACCGAACATGTAAAACTCAAGTGCAACAAGATAAGCGAACAAGAACTTGAAAGAAGCAAATCAGGAGTCAAAGGTTTGAAACCAAGTGAGTAGGTAAGTGGTTGCTGTGACCGATGTGGGTGGCCGAACATAGCTGGCGTTTTTAATGTTCTGATCCATGCCATATAATTTGGCCTTTAAGGTCAACCGAATCTCCTTGATAATGAGCTGAGGATTCCTAGCCACTGAAGTATGGAGCCTTTTATTTCTCTCATTCCACACTGGTATAGGACAGCCAGAGTGATGAGCTTGCAAATTGTTCTTACTTTCCCAGAAGTAGTCGAATGGTGCACCCACCGAAGAGCATCATCAAAACCATGAGGCTGATTGAAATTTCCTCGAGCAAAAAAATAATCCCAGACGTCCTTAGAAAAGAGCAGTTGAAATACATACCTGTTTTCTATACCACGTGAATCATATGTGCATTGTTCAAACTTGCATGCCAGTTATTGTTTAGCTGTCTATTTTATGGTCCGTATTTGACTCGTTCTAGTGACTCGTTCTAGTAACCTATATTCACAACGAGATCCATAATACATTACACAACTTATGTTTTCATCGTATCAAATGAACTAATGTTAATCATGGGTCCAGGTCCATTGTTCTATAACGGATTATATCATCTCTTCTATCAATACAATCCAAATGGAGCCGTCTGGGGTGACATTGTTTGGGGTCACGACGTTTCAAAGGATCTTATACACTGGCTTCACCTCCCATTAGCCATTGTTCCTGACCAATGGTACGACGCTAACGCTGTCTGGACTGGTTCAGCCACTTTGCTCAATGAAGGCTCCATTGTCATACTCTACACCGGTTCTTCCGACAAGTTCGTACAGGTAATGATTTTATATTCCTCTTCGTCATTTTTTACTCGTGATCGTCGATTATAGTTTAATTAATAAGATTTTACTATCAGGTTTTGATAATATTGATGGTTTTGTTAAACGTAAATAATTAATATCGACTACTGGACTCAAATTAGTAATACTTTTCTTTTTTAACGTGTTGAACTAACTACATCTGAATTCACTACTGATAAATTTCCAGTTGTTGTCGGACCAATTGACGATATTAGGCTATTAACAATCATTAATTTGTAGGTTCAAAATCTTGCCTATCCTGAGGATCCTAGCGACCCACTTTTGTTGAAATGGACCAAGTTCTCCGGCAACCCTGTTCTTGTACCGCCTCATGGTATCGGCTTAAGGGACTTCCGTGACCCAACAACGGCTTGGAAGACATCGGCCCGAAAATGGCGAATATCTATTGGTTCCAAAGTCAATAGAACCGGGATGTCTCTAGTCTATGACACAATCGATTTCAAAATATTTGAGAAGCTAGATACCTTGTTGCACCAAGTCCCTGATACCGGAATGTGGGAGTGCATTGACTTTTACCCGGTGTCGATGACTGAAGTCAACGGGCCTGATGACACTTCTGCCAACGGACCAAATGTGAAATGTTGAGAAAAGTTTGAGTCTTTGTTACGTTTTCTCACTTTGGTTTCGAGTTTATCTCACCTCTCTCTCTCGTGTTTGTTCACTCGTGTGTAGTTTGTTTAACAGTAAAGAAAATACACACAAAATTTATCCAGTTCACGCCTCGATGTGAGGACGCTACGTCTGGCCGAGATTTGCTCGGAAATCCACTAGAAAGCTCGGTTACACTTAACCCTTAGAGACTTTGAGCAAGAACGCACTGCTTGCGGCTGCTCCTTGATATTCTCTTAATCCTCTTTCTTAACCCTAATGTCTCAGCTGGTATGAGTTTTATATAGTGGCTCTAATTGTGCCAGCTCTGCTCTTCTCCTCTGCTTTACTCTGTTTTTCGTACGGAGGAAGAAGACAAAACCCCATCTCTGCAGGCAAAGGTTAATTACTCCTTTAGCCTTCAATACCGTTAATGATGCATGTGAGCTCCTCGTGCTTTTGATTTGCTAACGGTAATGCTGAAACCTTCTCCTTGGGCTAGAGACTTCTTGACACTTAGGCATAGAAACAACAAAACTCCCCCTTGCCGTAGTGTCACTTTCTTCCTTTCTCTCTTTTCTTCTTTCTAGTGTTTCTTGATTTCCATCTCGGTTCCTGATACTCTTATCAGTCACTGGTAACCCTGAGCTTCTTCAGTGCGCTCAGGAACTTGTTCACAGGCAGTACTTTAGTAAGTATGTCTGCTGGATTGTGAACCGTTGATATCTTCAAAACTCTTGTTTCACCATCAGTGATAGTGTCTCTGATGAAATGAAACCTTCTCTGAATATGCTTTGTTCTTTCATGATGAACAGCATTCTTTGCAAGAGCTATTGCACTCTGCGAGTCGCAATGAATATCAACTGCTCCTTGCTTGAAACCCAACTCGTTCATCAAATCTTTCAACCAAATAGCTTCTTTCGCTGCCTCTGTCAAAGCAATGTACTCGGCCTCTGTGGTTGATAAAGCGACCACTGGCTGTAAGCTGGACTTCCAACTTATAACGTTCCCTCCAACTGTGAACATATACCCGGTGATCGATCTCCTTTTATCCAGATCAGCGGAATAATCTGAATCGCAGTACCCGGTTACTACAAAATCTTCTTTTTTCTTGTACTGCAGTCTTGTGTCTAATGAACCCTTGATGTACCTGAGAACCCACTTTACAGCTTGCCAGTGAGTCATAAGTGGCTTTCCCATGAATCTGCTTATCATACCAACCGGATAGGCAAGATCTGGTCTCGATCCTATCATGGAATACATGATGCTACCAACGGCATTTACGTAGGGAATAGACTTCATCTGATATGCTTCTGCTTCCCTTTCTTTGTCAGTAGCTGACTTAAGCCTCATATGAGCTCCTAGCGGTGTTCGAACTGACTTACACTCCTCCATTCTGAACGTTCTCAGTACTTTCTGAATATACTCCTTCTGAGATAACTCAAACACACTTTGATCTCTGTTTCTCTTGATTTCCATTTCCAAAATCCTCTGTGCTGAACCAAGATCTTTCATCTCAAAAGTAGAGCTCAGGCGCTCCTTCAATTCCTTCACTGTGTTCTTGTTCTTTGATATGATTAACATGTCGTCGACATACAGCAAAAGGAAGGTTCTTTCATCTTCACGATTCAGTTTGAAATATACGCAGCTATCTTTCAGACTTCTTGAGTAGCCTGCTGACCTCATGAATGTATCAAACCTCTGGTTCCACTGCCTTGGAGACTGTCTCAACCCGTATAATGACTTTCTCAGTAAACATACTTTTTCAGGTGCACTCTTATCTACATAACCTTCAGGCTGACTCATGTAGATCTCTTCGTCTAGTGTTCCGTGCAGGAACGCTGTCTTGACATCCATCTGCTCCAGCTCCAGGTTGAAGTGAGCAACAGCAGACAACATTAGACGAATGGTTACATGTTTCACTACAGGTGAAAAAATCTCTTGGAAATCAATTCCTTCCCTTTGTGAATAACCCTTTGCCACAAGCCTTGACTTGTGTCTTGGTCTCTCAACTCCTGGGATTCCAAGTTTCCTTTTAAACACCCACTTGCAACCAATCACTCTTTTCTTCTCTGGTTTGTCAACCAAATCCCAAGTATGATTTTTGATCAACGAAACCATCTCTTCATCTGTAGAACCTCTCCAGAGATCCCTCTCTGAACTCATCATTGCTTCAGCATAGGTCTGAGGTTCCAGATCCCCACCGTCTTCAGTTAGGTTGTAAGCAAACCCAAGATCTCCTAACTCGTCATATCTCCTTGGAGGTCTTGTGGTTCTTCTTTTTCTGTCTCTTGCTAGTTGATAATCTGCAAGACTTGGTGGCATAAAGTTCTCCTCTGAGTCTGACTCAGATTCAAACCCTTGTTCCTGCTCAGGAAACACATTATCTTGTCGTGTGTTACTATGCTCTGTAGCTCCCCATTGATAAGTACTTCCAGTTTCTGTGATCACAACCGGAGTACTTATCTCTGCAGTCTCTGGTTCAGGTGATGACTTTACTTCATCTCTATCTTCTCATGTAGTGGTTTTGTACATTACTTCTTCGTTAAACACTACATCCCTACTTATTACCACCTTCTTATCTTCTATGAACCACACTCGATATCCTTTTATCCCAGCTGGGTAACCAAGAAACACACCCTTCTTGGCTCTAGGATTCAGCTTTCCTTGACTCGTATGTACGTATACGATACAACCAAAGCTCCTTAATCCACTCAAGTCCGGTAAAGCACCTGTCCAAACCTTCTCTGGAATCTCAAACTCAATGGCCGATGATGGAGTTCTATTTATCACAAACACTGCTGTTGACGCTGCCTTTGCCCAAAATCTTTTCTCAAGACCAGACTCACTCAACATGCTTCTGACTTTCTCCATTATCGTTCTGTTCATTCTCTCTGCAACCCCGTTTTGTTGAGGTGTGTAAGCACACGTCCTGTGTCTCACCACTCCCTCTTCTCTGCAAAAACTGTCAAACTCATGGTTGCAGAACTCAAGACCATTATCAGTCCTCAACTTCTTTATCTTCCTTCCTGACTGATTCTCCACCAACGTCTTCCACTCAACAAATGATTTGAAAGCTTCATCTTTTGTTTTCAGGAAGTATATCCATACTTTTCTGGTGAAATCATCGATAAAGGTAATGAAGTACTGACAATTACCAATTGACTGTGGAACTGAGGGCGCTCCCCAGAGATCGGAGTGAATGTACTCAAGCTTCTCTCTTGTAACATGTTTTCCTTGTCCAAAGCTCACCTTGTGTGCTTTACCGTATACACAATCTTCACAGAACTCGAGTCCCTTTAACTTGTCTGCTTCGAGACACCCTTTCTTTATCAGCAAGTCTGTGTTCTTCTTACTCATGTGACATAACCGACTATGCCACATCTTTGACTAATTCTTTGAGTTTACGACTGTATTGGCGCTTCCTGTGACCACACTTCCTTGTAGAATGTATAAGGTCCCTACCTTCTTTCCCTTTAGCAGAGTTAAGCATCCTTTTATAACCTACAGAGATCCATTCTTCGACTGAAACCAGCAACCCTGATCTTCCAATGTTCCCATTGAAATCAGGTTTCGAGACATGCTTGGAACATATCTCACATTTGAGATTAGGACTGTTGAGAGATCCTCATTCTGAATCCTTATGCTTCCCATACCTTTGATCTCAGAGTAAGTGTGATTCGCCATTTTTACTCTTCCCGTCTTGGAATCATCAAAATCAACAAACCAATCTCTCCTTGGTGTCATATGAAACGAACACCCTGTGTCCATAATCCACTCGTCGTCATGCCCTTCACTTACTGCGTTTGATTCGTCTTCCACATTTAGACCAGCTGCATCATACACTTGTTCCACCACATTTGAGGTTTCTCCTTTCTCTGAACCATTGAGCTTCTTGTTTCTTTCTTTCCACACAAAACACTGCTTCTTGTAGTGACCATCTTTACCACAGATCCAACATGTCTTCTTCTCCTTTGATTGTGACCTGCCCTGACTCTTTCCTCTGTCTGAGCTTCTACCTCTTCGCTCTGAGCTTCTTCCTTTTTCCTGAGCATATAATGCTTCTGAGCTACTCTTGCTTAGCTTTCCACTAGCTCCAAGTTCGAGACTTTTTGATCTTATAGCTCCAGTAATCTCTTCCAAAGCTAGAGTTGTCTTACCATACTTCAACGTCTCCTTTAGTTGATCAAACTGCTTCGGTAGAGACATCAGTAAAAAAATGGCTTGATCTTCATCTGGAACCGTCACTTTTACGTTCTCCAGATCTGATATCAGCTTGAAGAAGTCATTGACATTCTCCTCCATCGTCATACTCTCAGACATCTTGTACCCATATAGTCTCTGCTTGAGGTAGATTCTATTGGGTAGAGATTTAGCCATGAACAGTTTGTCTAGTATCTCGAGCATACCTGCTGCAGTCTGTTCCTTGATGACCTCTCTGAGAACGTGGTCACCAAGACTTAGTATGATCGTAGATCTAGCCTTCCCTCGCTTCTCCTTGAGAGCTTTATCCCTGAGTTTCTTCTCCTCTAGTTTGACAGTTGACTCTGCCGACTTTTCTGCTGAAACCTCAACCTCTGCAGGCTCGTCTTCATCCTCGAGACCTTCTAACAGACCCATCAGCTCCAGATGAGCTAACAGTTTCTCCTTCCAGAGGACATAGTCCCCTTCTCCGTCGAACTTCTCGACCTTAGAGCGTCCTGTCGTCATGATACCCACGAAAAACCAAAGCTTTACGGAAAAGCTTCAAACTTTACAAAGCTTAAACCTTTCCCCCTTCCCAGCCACTAACCTGGCTCTGATACCAATTTGTTGAGAAAAGTTTGAGTCTTTGTTACGTTTTCTCACTTTGGTTTCGAGCTTATCTCACTTCTCTCTCTCGTGTTTGTTCACTCGTGTGTAGTTTGTTTAACAGTAAAGAAAAGACACACAAAATTTATCCAGTTCACGCCTCGATGTAAGGACGCTACGTCTGGCCGAGGTTTGCTCGGAAATCCACTAGAAAGCTCGGTTACACTTAACCCTTAGAGACTTTGAGCAAGAACGCACTGTTTGCGGCTGCTCCTTGATGTTCTCTTAATCCTCTCTCTTAACCCTAATGTCTCAGCTGGTATGGGTTTTATATAGTGGCTCTGATTGTGCCAGCTCTGCTCTTCTCCTCTGCTTTACTCTGTTTTTCGTACGGAGGAAGAAGACAAAACCCCATCTCTGCAGGCAAAGGTTAATTACTCCTTTAGCCTTCAATAACATTAATGATGCACGTGAGCTCCTCGTGCTTCTGATTTGCTAACGGTAATGCTGAAACCTTCTCCTTGGGCTAGAGACTTCTTGACACTTAGGCATAGAAACAACATGAAACATATCATGAAGGCTAGCATGGACGATACTAGGATCGGCCATTATGCCATCGGGACTTATTATGATTCAAATGGAACATGGGTCCCGGATGATCCTACTATCGATGTTGGGATGAGTACCGGTTTGAGATATGATTACGGAAAAAATTATGCGTCGAAAACGTTTTACGATCAAAATAAGAAGCGAAGAATCTTGTGGGGTTGGATCGGTGAATCTGATAGTGAAGCTGCTGATATACAAAAGGGTTGGTCTTCTGTTCAGGTATGTTTTCCCTACTTAACGTGGTATGGAAGTTAGGGCTTTGATGTGTCAGTTATTTGTGGCACAAGTTAGGCATTATATTTGTAAAAAATCATGTACAGGGCATCCCGAGAACTGTCGTTCTAGACACGAAAACAGGAAAGAACTTAGTCCAGTGGCCAGTTGAAGAAGTCGAATCTTTGAGACTGAGCAGCAAGAAGTTCGAAATGAAGGTCAAACCAGAGACGGTGGTTCAGGTCAACGTCAGTTCCACGGCTCAGCTAGACATAGAGGCTGAGTTCGAGATTAACAAAGAAGATCTCGAGAAAATCGCTAGAGATGAATCCGTGGAGGCTGAAGACGACTTCAGCTGCGAAACAAGCGGAGGTTCAACTGTAAGTGGTGCTTTAGGGCCCTTCGGATTCTCTGTTCTTACCGATGAAAGCTTGTCGGAACAAACTACCGTTTATTTCTATGTGACTAAGGGAAAAGATTCTAAACTCAAGACTTTCTTCTGTACGGACACCTTAAGGTAAGTTATTCCTCAACAAGATAATCGATCCATATAATTAATATGTAGATTCTTCTTCTTTTGATAAAGAATTAATAGAATCTTCTTATAATACAAACTAAGTAATTACTTATTTCCATCAACTACATTTTATTTTAAAATAGCTTGTAGATCCTTGAATGTAAGAAAATATTGACTTTCGGAGTTATTGTTGTTGATCATATTGTCTTTTAATAGGTCTACCATGGCTACCGATGTGGTTAAATCGGTATACGGAAGCTCCGTACCGGTTTCTAGAAGGGGAGAAATTGACTATGAGAATCTTGGTAACACACATATATATATATCCTTAAACCCATATACTATGATCTAGTATTAGTGTTTTTTTGTTTTTACTTTATATCATCAGAATTTCAATTTTGTGTAGGTGGATCATTCGATAATAGAAGGATTCGGACAAGGTGGGAGAACATGTATTACGTCAAGAGTTTATCCGACAGAAGCCATCTACGGAGCTACAAAGCTCTAACTGTTCAACAACGCCCTTAACGCCACCATTACGGCGTCATTTGAGGTCTGGCAAATGAGCAATGCTTTTATTCGTCCTTACTCTGCAGATGATTCGGTGCTCCTTCACAATTCATCATGAAAATATGAAATGCGTATTGATTTTCTTCTACTTTGGACATTGGCTTGATCCAAATTTGAGGGGTTGGAGGGTCTATGTGTTCATTAGAAGCTTCAGACAGATAAATGTGAAGTTATTGGTTTTCTAGAGTGTAGAGTTCTGTTCTAAGCTAGGATTGTCAAAACATTTGCACATAACCACCCGAAATCGACCCGGCGTATAATAATGTAGTTTTCTAGAGTGTAGAGGATATAATTTGCACATCATCGCTGGCAGAGATGCAGAAAAAAAAAAACAAAAAGATTCGAGAATGAGTGAAAAGAGAAATTTGTGAAGCTGTTAGCAAATGAGTATTAATGATTAGGAGATAATATAAGAATAGAGTGAGAGCAAGATGATTTAGCTCTATGGATGGGGCCATCGAAAGATATATAACAGAGAATACCACAATTATCATATTATTTTCTAAATAAAATTTGCAGAACTTCAACGAGTAAAAGTGAGCCTCAATTAACAAAAGATAAGATTTCTCTGACAAGTGAGATATCTTAAATCTGGAAGAAAATAAAATCACTGTTTGCATAATAGAATACACTGACCATAATTTGCCTTTGTGCTCATAGAATTTTCATGAAGGAAATTATGTTCCTTACATTTCTTATGATGCTCACCTTTTCCTCATCCCTCTGTTCCTGAGTACCTGCTGCATTGGGAAGGTTTTACATCTCAAACTTGTGCAAAAAAAGACACACAGAAACAACAAAGATTGTTCGTGTGTTTTGTTCTGCCATTGTCTTGATAAAGGCCAAGTGATACTTATATCTTCAAAACTGGAATAGCTTGGTTTATCATTAGACACCAGAAAATGGGACCAATATATAAAGCTACATGACTCAAAGAAAGCCTATTAATAAGAATGCATTTTCGAGGTTTATACTAAACAAAACGTATTGGAAGTCAATTTTGGGAGTTCACAGATCCTTTCTAAACTCTAAAAGCCAAACAGTACTTCTAATCATCTAGCTTTGCATACCATTTCAGAAATAATCGAACCAAACTCAATCAGGTCGTAAAAACAATCAAACTAATGGATTTCAAAAGAATTAATGAACCAAGAAATGTGATTTGATATAAGTAGACAGAAATTTCACCTCAAGCGTTGATATGAGAAGGAGGACGCAGAAGAAAGCTTATCACAGCGTAAATACCGCTGCTTATGAAGATGATGATGGCAGAGCTGCAAACCCCTTCTGGCGGATCCCTTCGATATGCAGAATCTCTAGTTTGGAGTGAGGGAAACGTGAAGAAAGCCTATCTATATCCATTGGCCATTCTCAATGCTTGGATGAAGCAAATGAGGATCCCTCAACTCAAAATCTCGAATAAGTGAGATACCAAAGTGCCAGTGAGCCCATCACCACTGAAACATATGAATTTGCAAGACAGGATCATTGTGAAAATGCAAAATCCACAGTAACAATAACAAGAGAGAGAAGCAGCTTTTAGCATCCCTCAGATGGTGCATTGCCACGACTCAACATTTCTTTGATGATAAGCTCGGCCAATACGGTTATGTCACCATCTCTAGGACACAGCTTGCCGTCATTCAGTATAAGCTCATCTCCTTTCATCTTCATATACAATTCATCTATCTCACAGTGTAGGCCTTTCCTACACAAGCCTGACATCATTGTTGTGTACGCTACAACATCAGGCCTCACTCCTTTGCGGCTGAAGCTACAGAACAAACCCCAAGCGTCTTCAACCTTACCCGCCTCGCACATCCCTCGGATAACTATAGTATACGTGACAATATCAAGATCCATTTCTCTCTTCTGCATATCCTCAAAAATCACCAACGCTTTCTCTAGCTCCCCCTTGTCACAAAGCTCACCCAACAAAATATTATACGTCCAAATATCTGGAGAGAGACCAAAAGAATCCATCCGACTAAAAAACTCCCGAGCCGTATCAACATCCCCCGCTTCAAAAAACCCTTGGATAAGCGTATTGTCAGTAACCCTATTGCTAACTAATCCTCTCCCAGACATCTCCCGGAAGAGTCTCATCCCATCCTCCACCCTCTTCGACTTACAAAACCCATTAATAAGAGTATTGTAACTCACCACATCCGGTAAACAACCCCTCCCCACCATCAAATCAAACATCTCACTCGCCTCGTCTATTCTACCTTCCATACAAAACCCATTGATCAAAGAACTGTACGTAACAACATCAGGCTCTACACACATCCTCACCATCTTCGCCTCCGAAACCTTCCCGTTGTTCACAAACGCATCCACCAACGCACTCTAAGTAACCACATTAGGACTAATCTTCCTCTTGATCATCTCACTCAACAACCTCGCCGCGTCGCTCCACCTCCCGGAGTTACAAAGACCTTTTACTAAACAAGTATAAGTAACAACATTAGGCCTAACCCTTTCAATCCCCTCAAAGAAACTTAACGCATCATCAGCTCGTTTACTCTTACACAAACCATCAATAATCGTATTGTAAGCAACAATGTCGACTCTATACCCTAACGCAACCATCTTAGAGACAAACGACACAGCTTCGTCAACCCTATCCACGCGGCAGAAACCGTTCACAAGCGACCCGAGCGTGACTCGATCCGGGACGTAACCGAGCTTCAGCATCTTCCCAAGGAGAGACAAAGCGAGAGAGAGGTGGAAGCATCTGCATAAACAGTTAATCAATGTATTAAACGTGTAGAGATCGTTTCTCACTCCACATTAGGACATTATTATTACACAACTGTTTCTGTTTGTATTTTTTTTTTCATTCTAAAAATTACAATTGGTAATGAAAAGAATTTCACAGAATGTACAACCAGCTATAGTGGAAGAAGCCCATCTTCATGCATTTTTCTATACAACTCATCTGCTTCACGCCACAGGCGTTTCCTACAAAACCCCGAGATCATCGTTGTGTACGATACAACTTCAGGCTCAACTCCATTATCCGCAAGCCTACAAAACAAGTCCCAAGCATCTTCCACATAACCAACCTTGCACATTATGTGAATCATATATTATATATAGTAACATCAAGACTCATACCACTCTTTTGCATATCCTGGAATACAACCAATGCTTTCTCACTCTTCCCGTTATTAAAAAGACCATACAACAAAATGCTGTAGGTCCTTAGATTGGGAGGAGGAGAATCCATCCGTCTGAAAACCCCCTGTGCTGCATCTGGTTTCCCCACTTGAAAATACCCCTGGATAACAGTGTTGTAAGTGACCGTATCTCTCATTAATCCTCTCTCCGACATCTCGCTGAAGAGCTTCATCACAACATCAACTCTCCTAGACTTGCAAAACCCGTTTATGAGAGTGTTATAAGTCACTACATCAGGCGAGCACTCCTTAGCTACCATAACATCAAGCATTCGTCTCGCCTCGTCTACTCGCCCGTGCATACAGAGACCGTTGATCATGGAGTTGTAAACGAAAACATCCGCCTCCACAGACCTGTTAACCATCTCCTCGTAGAGCTTCTCCGCCTCCGAAAGGTTCCCTTCTTTCGCAGACGCGTCGATCAACGCGGTGAAAGTGATTACATTAGGGACAACGTTCCTCATTACCATATCTCTCAGGAGAAGATCAGCGTCGCTGCATCTACCGGAGCTGCAAAGACCGGTGATAAGAGAGTTGTAAGTCACAACATCCGCTCTAACTCCGTTCTTATCCATCTGCTCGAAGAGCTCCAACGCGTTATCCAACGATCTGTTCTTGCAGAAACCATCGATGATGGTGTTGTAGATGACAACGTCGGGTCTACACCCCATCGTCTCCATTTTAGAAACTAAATCAATAGCGTCAAAGACTCTGTTCCTTTGACAGAGCCCATTGATTATAGAGCTCAGCGTGACGACGTCAGGCTCGTAACCGAGCTTCATTATCTTCCCGATAACGGATAAGGCGATGGAGAATAGAGAGCAGCGGCATAGAGAGTTGATGAGGATGTTGTACGTGTAGAGATCGTGATTGATTCCGAGAGTCTCCATCTGGTTGAAGAGAGAGATCACGAGAGAGAACTTCTTGGCTCTGGCGAGTTTGCTCAATGGTTTGCTGAATTCGACGATTGATGGGAGGGGACGAGACTGAATCATGTGGAAGAAGAGTTCGATTGGATCGGTTTTGTTCGGTCTCTTGGAAGTAGAGAGAGTTCGTCGTGACGTGTAAGAGAAACTGGTGAAGAAAGGATTGAGAAAGACGACGCTGATTGAGAAAGAGTTTGATTGGGTCTCTTGGATCGGTTCTGTTGGAAGTAGAGAGAGTTCGTCGTGTCGTGTAAGAGTGATGGCTGAAGAAAGGAGGAGTTTGAGAATTGCAAAGACCTTTCACAAGAGAAGTGTAGGTAACAACATTAGCACCTCTCCTTTCTATCCCCTCGAAGAAACTTAACGCATCATCAGCTCGTATACTCTTACACATGCTATCAATAATCGCGTTGTAAGCAACAATCTCAACACTATACCCTAACTCAACCATCCTACGAACGAATGACACCGCTTCATCAATCCTATCCACGCAGCAGAAACCGTTCACAAGAGACCCGAGCGTGACTCGATCCGTGACGTATCCAAGCTTCAGCATCTTCCCAACGAGCGACGATGGGTGAAGGGAAGGAGAGATGTTCTGGGAAGATTGCGATGGTGGAATCTCTTCGCCGTCATCGCAATCAACTTCTGCATCGTTTCCCGATTTTGTTTCAGTTCTCTTCTGATTCGGAATGGGAATGGTAACCTAAACCGGTTTACTTCCGGATAATAATGTTTGTATCAAACCGGTTTAAAATTAAGATGTTTTAAGTAAAAATATAAAATCTAAATTAATTTTATCAGAGTATCATAGTTTATATTATTAGAAATTTAAACAACAAATATTCGCTACCAATTTTATAGCATTAACATATATATATATATATATATATATATATAAATCAAACAAAATAATTATAAAACTTTTTAATATTGATCTCTTCCTAAATTACAAATTATTGAAATTCTTAGTTTTAATTAAAATAAAAGCTAAAATTAAAAGCCAATCTTATTATTAATATATTAGATTGATATTTTTATATTTTATTTTAATAATATAATTTCCATTTTATAATTATAAAATGTGTTAGTATTATTAATTTATTATCAAATCGTTGTGGCATATGGTAGTCAACCCTACAAACGCAATAATTCCTCATTTGTTGTACCAATCAAATTTTAAATTACTGAAGCATTTAGGCAAATCCAAGATAAGTGTATGCCCCGCCCTCATAATATATACCTAGAATTAGGGGTGGGCGTTCGGATCAGGTATTTCGAATTTTCGGGTATTTCGGTACAGAGATATAATATTCGTTTGGGTATTTTTGTATTTCGGGTCGGATTCGGATATTTTTAGTTCAGGTTCGGTTATTTCGGGTCGGGTTTGGATTTTTAGATTTTAAAAGAAAAAAATATTTTCTTTTCATTTTTTAAGTTAACTGTATTTAAAAATATTAATTTTACGTAACTATTTTTTATTTTTAATATAGATTGAATGATTAATAGATTTGGATATAGTATTTCAAAAATAAATAAACACTAATTTGATTATTGTGTTTGATTTTTAGATGTAATTTTTGTTAATACATGAAATAAAAAGCTTGACATACATTTTAATTGAGCGTCAAATCATTTTTTCCATAATTATATGTATTTTATATGATCTTAAAGTATGTGTAATATCAAAATAAACATTTTAAACAAAATAAGAGATATAAACTAGAAATAATAGTAAGTATATATACATAAGTTTGGTTAACTTCGGATATCCATCCGGGTTCGGATATTACCCGTTCGGATTTAGATATCCAATCTCTCCTACATCAATACCCATTCGGGTATTTTACTTCGATTCGGAATTCAATTCGGGTTTTTTCTTATCGGGTTCAAATATTAGGTAAAGTATAGCCCTACCTAGAATAGCTCGACAAGACTGTTTGACATTGTCTTGAACGTTAGTGCCAAAATAACTGACTTGTCAAGATTTATCACTCGACTTGTTCCTTCGTAGATCTTCCACACTACTTGTAATGCTATTGTTTAATCTTCTTCAACTTTACAAAAAGAAAAGAAGTTGTCATCTTACTTTTTCAAAAAAAAAAAAGAAGTTGTCATCTGCAGAAGATAGATGACTAACCGTAAACTCTTATCTTAAAAACTGAAATTACTTAACTTTTTAACCTTTTCCGCGTGTCTAACAAATGAAAAAAACTTTTGCACATAAGATAAATAAGGACGGTAATATTGGATCACCTCATCTAAGACCTCATTGAAATTGAATGAATTCACGAAGTCATTCAATAATAAGAATTGAGTAAGAAACAAAAGTCACACAGAACATGACTAACTCAATCCATTTCGCAAGAAATCCTAAGGCATTCAGCAGACAACTGATGTACTCCAATTCAATTATATAATAAGCTTTGGACATATTGGATTTGACAACCATCAACTCCTCATCAATAGGATTGAAAGTTCTCAAGCTATACACCACTTCATAAGGTATTAGGAAATTGTCATAAATTTTCCTATCAGAAACAAATGTCAATTGGTTCTCAAAACCCATCAAAGGCATAAATGGTTGAAGCCTCTTAACCATAATCTTATAAAAAACAGAGAAAAATCTTTATAGATCTCAAATCAAACATCCTAACAAATTTGTCAATTTTAGGTATGAGGCAGAAATGAGTGAAGTTCCAATCCTTCTGAAAACAACCCGATATAAGAAAAAAATACACTAGTCATACCGTATAAGTAAGAATTCATGTTCGAAAATTTGCTAGGTGCAATGCGTGCGGTCGGGTACCGCCTAGCGCCTAACTAATAAATCGGAGATTATACGTGGATTAATCGGGAAGTAATTTTATAGATTTTATATAGATATTAGGGGTCATATAAATAATATGAGCAAAATAATCATTGTTGTTAACTAGTCTAGTGGTCATGAGTTACTTCACACTTTGTTCAGGCCCGGGTTTAAATAGAGGTTGGCTCATTTTATCGTTTTTTCCAAATTTTAGGTTTAATAAACACGTAAAAGATAAAAATATACCTGTCTTCAACCTAAATCTCTGCTTTTTTTGTTAGAGCAATAGCCGTCATACTTTTTTTTTTACGATTTCATTGTTTAATCTTGCTAACCTTGAAGATTATAATCTAAATAGAGCAAATCTAAGATAAATAAATGATTTGGAACATAAAATCTTCAAAAACGATGGTTTCTTAATGTTCGCCGATTAAAACACTGATTAGCACCAAATCGAAACGGTGCTCCTCCGTCTCACGTATTTCCGGCGATTAACCGGCCGCCGAGGCCACGTTTTTGAACATGGGTAAGAATGAAAATCTCTCTACATAACGTTGTTAAAACACTAGCATTGGTGTTCTCTAACAGGTGTTTAGCTTGTGATATCTATACGATTATTTTGAGAAATGAATTTGCTTATATGTCATGCTCTCCATAATTTTTGGTTCGTCATATTTTAAGTCCAATTATTAATTTTAATGAATAAGTTTAGTGATTTAGCTGATAATTCATCATTATCTTCAGAATATTAATTTGGCTTAGTAATATTTCTGATTCGAATAATATATCTAAATAATCCTAATATTATATATACATATATTTAAATTTATATGATATTTGGTTTAGTATTATTAAACCGGCTCTATTTCAGTAAATCACATAAGATAGAATGAGTCATCTTTATTTTAAGATAAATTTATTTTAAGATAAAATAATTCATTGTAATAATTTCAGGAAAAAAAACTGGTAAAATTCAAAAATATTTATACTATTATTCGCAAATTGATTTTTTCACTCTCAAATTAGAGTGTTTAAATTTTTTTCTACACTTGATAAATAAATAATTAGATTTTATTTCTTAATATATAATTACCTATAAATTAAAATGAATTTCAATAATTCTTAGAAATGTGAAACTATTATATTTGAAACGTAGAGAGTATTATTTTTAAAAAATAAAATTATCAACTAAATTTAAAAATTTATCTTTAAAAATAAAAGTTACACAAGTATGATAAGTATATGCATAAAATAACAAAATAGTGTAATACCTAAATTTACAAAACAAGTATACTTATAAAATATATGCAAAATATAAGAAAAAAAATTAAAATTGTCATATTATCTTTTGATGTCCTCTTAAGATTGTTGGATTCATATCTACATCATATATATATATATATATATATATATATATATATATCCTTCCCGATATATAAAAGCCAGCAAAAAAATCAAAGATAAAAATTCAAACAAAAGAGACAAAGTAATCAATAAAAATAATTATGTTTCAAAATGTTAATATCACATCAAATATATATATATATATATATATAACATCTTAGAAATATTTTTTATCAAAATATAACATCAAAATAATAATAATAATAATAATAATAATAATAATAATAATAATAATAATAATAATAATAATAATAATAATAATAATAATAATAATAATAATAATAATAATAATAATAATAATAATAAGATATGCCATTCTCTTCCAACGTTTTACCAACATTTTCATTTTTACTGGTTTTCTTGTGTCTTTCTGGCAATGTTGGTCGCAGCTCGTGTTGCCTTGGGAGAAGGAGAATCCTTGGACGGTATCTTCTCTGCGGTATGTTCCTTGAGCCACTATCACCACCACCATCCACACCTTGGATGTTGACTTAAGTTTGCAGATAACTTAGGGCACAAGTTATCCTAATGAGATTAGGATTAGAAAGATTCATAGTTATTTTAAGAGATATATTTATTAATGAAATTAGGAAAATATATGAGCTATATATGCAAGCTATCCAGGGGTGGATTCAGATGTAAGATTGTGGGGTCAACTGACACCACAAAAATATTATAAATTTATGTTTGTAAGCTATTTTCTCATAGTCTATCGTGGCTCAGTGTTAAGAATGTTAGGTATTAAATCCACAAATATGGGATTCTATTGTACCTGATGACACCGTAATTTTTGTTTTTCCAAATTTACACAGTTTCTGACCACACATAAATTTCCGCCGGATCCGCCACTAAAGCTATCATGAAATGATACAATGTAAGAGTTTGAGATATTATAATAAAGTGAGCACTTTTGAGTAGGGCTGACATTTAATATCCGAGATCCGGATTCGATCCGAGATCCGCTCCAAAATAGGATATCTGGAACGTCCGGTTCCGAATCCGGATAGTAAAATTAAAGATCCGTCAAAACTGAATCTGGATCCGGATATCTTAATTTTTAGGTATGGATATCCGGATCCGGATCCGTATTTTTAAAATATATTAAAATTTTAATTTTACTAATAATTATATTTGATATATTAATATTTGTTCATATAATTAATTGTTAATACTAAATTTTCATTTTTAAATATTATATTCATATTTATATTTAAAAATCTTGTATAGAATATTTAATTTATATAGTATTTTAGAATTTCCATATTTTTAATAATATTAATTTTTATTTTTATTAATTAGTTTTTACGAATCCGAATCCAGATATCCACGGATAATATAATATATAGACGAATATCCGGATTCCAGATATCCGAAAGACTCCGAATCCGGATACTAAATCTATGGATGCGGCGATCTGGATACCTCAAATTTCCCGGATATCCGGACATATTCCAATGAGTAAATTATTGAATAACTACTAAAAAAGGAAAGCATTTAGTGGTTGTGATTAATCTAGGAGGGGTACCAATCAAAGGTCCACACACAGAGTTTGGGTCTGACTGGTGACCTTTTTGGGAACAAGGGGAACAAAAGAAAAAAGGAATAAAGAGAATGAATAGGAACAAATTAATAGGAATAATTGTAGAGAGGGAATGGAACAAATATTGCAGTGAATGGTAACCACTTAAAGGAACTAGTATTTTTAATTAAAGTAATTCAGAAACTATTGTTTAAAAACATTTTTCTATATTAATGACTAGTAGAATAGTTAAACTTTCTTGCCCATAGATCTTGGTGTTTCTTCCTTCATACGTATCTTCACCTGCATAACAGACATTTTTTTACAAGAAAAAACTATAATGTAACACCTATTACATTTCACGTATCTATAATTATTTGCAAACTTCTATTTATAAAAAGATACGAACCTAGGTCGACGAGAAGCATGTCTTTTATCAGTCCACATTTGTTCAGCTATATGATCTCGCACAATTTTCACACATAGAATATCCATGTTATTTTATATCTTAATACTTGTGTATTGTACGTGTAATGCTCTCTTAGAAATTATAAGAAAAAGTGTGCACCTCTTGCTTGCTGCAGAACTTTAGACGATTGTATTAGGTTAGGTGAATGGAATAGTTCTCATTTATATAGTGGAAGCAAATCAGACATGAGAGTAGAAAAAAGTTAATTTTCTGTATAATTTTATTCGATCATGATTAATAGATATTTACCATTTTTTTTATTTTCCATCTTGTTCCTTGTCAAAATAGATAGGGAATATTTTTCTTCTATGATTCCCTAAATAAAGAGGAATGAAGAGGAACCGTACGTGTTCCTTATATGTCAAAAGTTACTTATGAATGGTGAAAAAAAAAAGGAATGAATAGGAACGTAACGTTCCCTCTCGTTCCATTCCTTCATAGGGGTCACCATTCATACCCTTTTTGTTTTACCACACCAAATGTATATAAAGTCACTATCACTACTAATTGTTGGGTATTATCTAAGTCACCATCTCTTACACGATACATCCAAAGTATATTAGGAAATTTAATAACCTTAGCGCCAAGGACAAAAAAGAGAGATGTATAATTCAAATAAAATTTGAAGAAAGTAAATCTCAATATACAAATAAAGTTCTTATCAACATGCTTAGACTCTAAATTCGATTACAAAATAACATACTTGACTAGTAATACCAAGGTATCAAATTAAACCAGAACACATACTAATCATGGATTAAAGGTACGCTAATTATACCTTGGGGACTCCTGCGTAAACGTCTTCCCCATCAGGATGATTGATTAGAGTACCGGGACGAGGATTAAGTGGATGGTTTGCGATATCATCATACATCATGACAACTATGTTCCCTTCTTTCAAACCTCACTTTCTCAGTATTTGATATGCGTGACAGACGTCGGCCTCGAATACAGAAACAATTAAACACAACAGTGAGTAATTTTTATTAATAAACACTGTGATTAGTATGAAAAAAAGACAAGTTTTTTTTATACCTGTGAAAAAGCAGCGTTTAAGAAACAGAGAAGTTCACCATATGTTCTTTTAGTTGATTTATAATTGAATTATAAAATCAATTTAGAGTATAAAGTTTTTTTTCCTACGATAAGAATATTCGCAATTCCCACTAAAAAAAGAAAATCTTAAAGCAAAGTAATTATATTGACGAATAGTTTTAATAACGAACAGAAAACAACGATTAAAGTAAATTAATCCGTACCTGGTGCCTATAGTTTCCATAACCGGAAGAACCGGCGGTAAGAACCGCCCATCTAGTACCGATAGTGTCTTCTTGCTCAGTTGATTTAGCTTTCTCGGTCGGCATAAGAATATTCGGCTCAAACCAACCGCGTGACTCGGTGCGGACCATTAGAAGTAAGAGAAGAAGAAGAGCTGGTCTGAGACAGTAGAACTTAGCCATGGGAGAGACAGGGAGGGAGAGAGAGAGAGAAAAGAGATACTATGGAGGACTGACTGATTTAAAATTAACCATCTATAGCCCGGTTTGATTTAAAATAATTTAACCGAAATTGAACCGGCTCATTGTCTCCTTCCCAAAGAAGAAAATAGGGTTCCGTTCCAGAGTTTTAACAGTTTGCAGACACACACACATTATGAACATTCGAAAATCATATGAAGAGATCGATTTCGGTTTCAATTGCATCGAAAGCCCAGGACTTTCTCAATCAGCGTCGTCTTGTCAGCGTCGTCTTTCTCAATCCTTTCTTCACCAGTTTCTCTTACACGACACGACGAACTCTCTCTACTTCCAAGAGACCGAACAAAACCGATCCAAGAGACCCAATCAAACTCTTCTTCCACATGATTCAGTCTCGCCCTCTCCCATCAATCGTCGAATTCAGCAAACCATTGAGCAAACTCGCCAGAGCCAAGAAGTACGATCTCGTCATCTCCCTCTTCAACCAGATGGAGACTCTCGGAATCAATCACGATCTCTACACGTACAACATCCTCATCAACTCTCTATGCCGCTGCTCTCTATTCTCAATCGCTTTATCCGTTATCGGGAAGATGGTGAAGCTCGGTTACGAGCCTGACGTCGTGACACTGAGCTCTCTGATCAACGGGTTATGTCAAAGGAACAGAGTCTTCGACGCTATAGATTTAGTCGCTAAAATGGAGAGAATGGGGTGTAGACCCGACGTTGTCATCTATAACACCATCATCGACTGTTTCTGCAAGAACAGTTCCGTGGATAACGCGTTGGAGCTCTTCGAGCAGATGGATAAGAACGGAGTTAGAGCGGATGTTGTGACTTACAACTCTCTTATAACCGGTCTTTGCAGCTCCGGTAGATGCAACGACGCTGATCTTCTCCTGAGAGATATGGTGATGAGGAACATTGTCCCTAATGTAATCACTTTCACCGCGTTGATCGACGCGTCTGCGAAAGAAGGGAACCTTTCGGAGGCGGAGAAGCTCTACGAGGAGATGGTTAACAGGTCTGTGGAGCCTGATGTTTTCGTTTACAACTCCATGATCAGCGGTCTCTGTATGCACGGGCGAGTAGACGAGGCGAGACGAATGCTTGAGTTTATGGTAGCAAAGGAGTGCTCGCCTGATGTAGTGACTTATAACACCCTCATAAATGGGTTTTGCAAGTCTGGGAGAGTTGATGATGTGAGGAAGCTCTTCAGCGAGATGTCGGAGAGAGGATTGGTAAGAGATACTGTCACTTACAATACTATTATCCAGGGGTATTTTCAAGCAGGCAAACCAGATGCTGCACAGGGAGTTTTCAGACGGATGGGTTCTCCTCCTCCCAATCTAAGGACCTACAGCGTTTTGTTGTATGGTCTTTTTTATAATGGGAAGATTGAAAAAGCTTTGGTTGTGTTCCAGGATATGCAAAAGAGTGGAATGGATCTTGATGTTACTGTATATAATATCGTGATTCATATAATGTGCAAGGCTGGTTATGTGGAAGATGCTTGGGACTTGTTTTGTAGCCTAGCGGATAGTGGAGTTGAGCCTGATTTTGTATCATACACGACGATGATCTCGGGGTTTTGTAGGAAACGCCTGTGGCATGAGGCAGATGAGTTGTACAGAAAAATGTATGAAGATGGGCTTCTTCCATTATAGCAGATTGTACATTTTGTTAAACTGTTTCCATTACCAATTGTAAATTTTTATTATTACAATGAGAAATATACAAACACGAACAGTTACGTAATATTGTCTTTGAGCCAGAAAAAAATAGACTTCAAGTCTTTCAGACATAGACAAGACCCACTGGCTTTACCAATGTGTGATCCACTGTTGTTGAACTAATCCCACCTGCTTGAAGTGTATAATACAGACGAGTTGAAACCGTGTCTTCTGCGTACTTCTCAAGCTCCTCATTAGCTTTACTCTCTGGTATACAATCCACTTCTCTTTGAGCATGCCGGATCCTAGCTTCAACAGAGCATTTTTAGCCACAGTTTACTGATATCGCCCAAGATAGAGCTTTGTGTAGCTAGATCGTTTATGGGTATGTTCGTGTAGAGTTTGTCAATTGCTTCTTGCCACCAGAGTAAACGCATCAAGCCGATGCTGGGATCAGATGCAACATCCATCGCTCTCTTGAGGTTTCTACGTTGAAAGCGCGGAGTGCAAACGCGAGTTTACGCATAGGTAGTGATGGTAGTCATAGTTACGGACTTGTTGTACACAGATTTGCAGTTCTGTGGATCGATATGATATAACTTATTAGCACTTGGTTGCTTGCTCGGCCTTGTCTGTGGTATGTTTGAATAATGATTCAGTGGTAATGTCTCTTAGATTCAAGACATTACGTTTCGAGGTTCAATCTATTACCTTTTCGTGAAGAAGCTAGAGATTATAGTTAACTCATCGAAACTTGGTTGCTTGCTTGGTCCGGTCTGTGGAATGTTTGAGTAATGAGTTAGTGGTATGCGTTCTTTGTTTTTCGCTTATGAAAATTAGACCAAGAAATCTGTTTTGCCCAAAAAAAAAGAAATCTGATTTTTTTTTCTTCTCCAGCGTATTAAAGAAACAACAAAGAACATAGTCGCTAGATTATGGAATGCGGGTGATTGCAGCATGTATAGCATCAGCAAGTTGAGGCACTGTCTTCGAACTTAGACCTGCCATGCTTATCCTCCTGAAATACACATTTCTCACTATAAATAATAAAACTTTAAATAGACAAATAAATTTAACATCTAGCCCATTTTCAAGCACTTACAGAGGTCAGTAAATAGAGAATAATATTCCATTCGTTGAAAGTTACAAACAAGTCAGTAAAACATTCTTCTACTAATTCACTTATGTATGCACTACGTCTAGTATGGTCTTATTGTTTTTTTTTGTTAATCAGTTTATAAATTCTATAAAGAAAGTGAAAACATTAAGCAATTGAAGCAAAAACAAATTGTTAGTTTGCGTTTGTACTTGGAAAAAGACCATTGTATTGATTGTTCGTGGTTTTAACTTAGGGATGTTTTTTGGTTTCAGTTTCTTAAAAACTCTGTTTTATAGCCATTCAAGATTTTGATGTAATTTTCCTACAAAATAGGGACTCTGGTTTTGAGTTAATATCTTAAAGAGGACCAGAATCTATGTTTTTGAAGTTTGTATGGTTACTTTTTCGGTATTTTTGTATTACTTAAGAAACATTTTTAAAACAAAAATAAAATGCAAAAATTACAAACCATCATTATCCGAAACTAATATCTAAAACTAACACCAGAAAGTTTAAAACGAAAACCAAAAACTAATCAAACCATCAGCACCATATATGTTTTTATTAAACCTAAAATGTTTGACATTTCATAAACGTGAATTTTATTGAATTTGTTTTCTCTTGATCCTAATAATCAATCGGAATACAATATAAAGAAAAGAGACGTATTCCACTTACCCATCATAAGTCATGTAAATGTGATATTCTTTGGCCATCCAGCGAACTTGCTTCTCATTTAATCCTGTAAAAGAATACATCCCAATCTGTTTGGTAATGTGACTCCAATCACCAGGTGTGCCTGCGTGAACAAAATGGTAAGAATCAGAATTTATGAATGATTCAGTTAACAAATTTTTTGAGGAAAATAAAAGCATTAAACCAAACCTCTAATTTGTATAGCTTCATATAACTGTTGGCGCATGCTAATGATGCGGTCAGCCATGGCTTTCAGCTCGATGGTCCAGTCCTTGAACATATCACTGGCAATATGTATGCACACAAGAAATTTTGAGCATAATCAAAATTCATTATTTAATAAGCATTTCAACACAACATATTAACAACTCCTACACATACATAGGTAGTATAATAGCTACCTGTTTTTAAGAATTGTGGTAACAATGGATGCTCCATGAATTGGTGGGCAAAGATACATAGGCCTAACAACAAGTAATAGTTGGCCGTGAACTTTCTTAGCCACATCCTCTGAGGTGCATACCTTCGCATTATAAACCCACAAAGATTATATTTACACTTTCTTGAATGATTTAATTATATAGCCTAGATTTACGTTTGCACGTGAAACTGTGAAGGTTGCTTACAATGGTAAGGGCACCGATACGCTCTCCATAAAGACCCATGTTTTTGGCAAAACTTTGAGCTATCAAACATTCACCTCCATCAGCAACAAACATACGAACCGATTGTGCATCTGAGTCAAGGCTACCACTAGCAAAACCCTGAAAAATAAGATGAAAAATGAGAGTCATGTTGCTTTTCATTATTGAAATTAAATCTCTAACAATCGGTGATAATGCTTAACATATAAACAACAACTACATATAACAAAGTTTTTCATTTGTTTGTAGAACAAAGCAACAAAGCAAAGGTAGTTGTATATATGTCTTACCTGATATGCATTATCAAAGAAAGGTAGTAAGCCTTTAGATCTCACGATTTGTCTAATCTGTTCCCATTGTTCCAGTGTTGGGTCAATTCCTGTGGGGTTATGTGCACAAGCTTGCAATACCACTATAGCTCCAGATGGTGCAGCATCAAGATCCTCGAGCATGCCTTATTTAAAATGAAATCTTAACTTAAAATTATGATTGGTAGAACAGTATACAATATGGATGTAAACAAAATCAACCTTCAAAGTCGAGTCCTCGGGTTTGTGGATCATAGTAACGGAAATACTCTACAGACAAACCCGCCAATGTGAATATATAGGGATGGTTCCCCCATGTTGGGTTTGGGACGTAAATGACTCTCTGAAAGCAATGAGAAACGCAGTTATGGATGATTGAAAACGGTAGATTTAACAAAGAGAACAAAAAACAAGTCTGTTATTTAGCAAAAAAAAAGTCTGTGAGACTTCCTTTACAAAAATAAGTCTGTTATATGCTAAACTTGAAGAAATGAAAAATGTACTCTATGTGACTATGTTACGGCAATATTACAAGATTTATTAATTAATAAAATAGTTACAGTTTAACAAATTTTATATGATGTCACAAATTTTACGAAGTGTTCTTTTACCAAAATTTTAATGGCCATTAAAAAAACTAAATGAACTAGTGAGAAATATTTACTTGTTGATGGTGTTTTGCTAGAAACTCAGCTCCAACTCTCAAAGAACCAGTACCAGACAAACACTGGATTGTAACAACTCTATTCTCTTCCAGTGCATGACTGCCCAAAAACCAAAACAATCTTTACAATGTAGTGAAAAAAAAACCTAATTGATTTAGAGAAGTTAAAAAAAAGCCAATCAAACCTCGGATTAAAAGATGAGGGAAAATTATTGTATCTAATTTATTACCTATCATCACCTAAGATTAGCTTGGCGCCCAATTTGTTAAAATCAGCAAGTCCATCGATTGGGAGATATCCCTTGTCACAAGACCTTGAGGCAAAAAGAAAAACCAAAATCATATGCTAAGCAGTTTATTATGGATTTGATTGTTTGTTTAATTTGTGTTACAAATTAACCCACAATCATAAGATTTAAAATGAAATGTTAATTAATTGTAATTTTAAAAGAAAAACACAAAAAACTCTATTATAACTGTAAATTAAATATTTTAAGAAAGTGACTTTTTCCCTAAACATTCGAAGTCTTTCTATATTACTACTTAATGAGTATCTAACTTACATGTCATTTGCTAAGTGTTGCTCTGCTCTTCTCACCACCTCAAGAACAAGAGGTTTTCCCTCCTTTAGACAATAAAATGAAACATTATAACCCAACCCAACACAAGTGAGGACTAATGCAGTAACTTAATCATAGAGACTGAAGATCCAAAAAACTTAGACAGAAAAAGAACGGAAATTACCTCGGTTCGATAGGAACCGGCAATCAAATTCAACTTAACCGGACAAGGATCATCTCTACAAGCAAAAATAACCTGTTTTGTGGCCACACAAATAAGATTAAAAGCGTGCAGTAACGAATGATCTACTCTTTCATAAAAGGGTAGAATGGGTCCAAAAAAGCAGCATAATAAGTAAGATGGATGTAGATCCTTAGACTGAAAAGTATGTACACTGAGAACAGGATCTTCCGGAGCAGGAAGGACGTTTGACAAGATGGAACTCATGATCAAATGATTGAATCAATCGAAAGTGAATTTGAAGAAGAAAAAAAGCCAACACTTATTGAAGCATTATTAGGCACACCAACTCCAATTTTAACAGCCCCTTTTATAGAGAATCCAGTATTATATAAAACTGCCCTTTCATAAATGGCTACAAATACAATTAAATTTAAAATCATTTCTCATATAAAAACGTTTCTTGTATGAGTGGTAGTTCTTTTTCCCTGTATTTAACTTAGGTTTTGAGAAAAATCGGAGACATTTGGCAAAAGCGTTACAATGAAGTGGGGTCTAGATTCACAACTTTAACGTATAACCAACAGGTAATAATAAACAATTAGTAGTTACTTTGCATGTAGAAGAAAATCTGCCTTTTAACACAAAATACAAATTGTTAGAAACGTGATATCTGCCATTTTCTGCATTGTAGTTCTGAACATCTTAACTGATTTTATTTTATTAAAATCAGAGATTACTATAACTGTTGTCTGTTCAGTAACGCTTAATGTATAACCCATTTCTATACTTAACAGCTGAAATCTAAGATTCTAGAAGCTCTTGCTCTCAAGTTTAACGTATGCTTTTTAATTGTTTTCTTTGTCGGTCGCTTCTAGTCCTCTCATTGTAAACAAAGGCGGAAGCAGGTGAGGCACGTGCCCTACCTTCATTTTCTATTTTTTCTTTAGTAATTAATTAATTTTAAAATTTACTCATATACTGATATATACCCCTAATCTATATATATATTACCATTTCTGTCCCATAATAAACTTCATTTTTTCCCCCTGATTGTAAACAACAATGTTCAAAAAATCTCTTAGAAAACGGATTATTTAGACCAAAGCTTTAACAATATATATATATATAAAAGATATTTTATTTTTGGTTTTAACTATATAATTATTTTGATAAATTATCAAAATTAGATATAGAAAACAAAATAACTAAATAAATTCGTAAACTTATGCCAACATTATTATTTATTTTAACAAATTTAAACATTTAATTTGATTTAAACCTATTTAATTTAAAATAGTTTAAATCGATTTGAATCGCATAAATTAACTTTATTTTTTTTGTCAATGCATAAATTAGATTTTAAGAAAAAAAACATTTTGGCTAACGATTTGTCAACTAGACGGGTACCTAAACACCACCTAGCCCACTTTTTAGAACCGTGGTAAACAATGAACTTTTTATGGTTGATGTTTGTTTGAGAAAATGTGCCTTCGACTCTTGTATTTCTTTTGCTTTGGTCATTGATTGGATAAGAATACACTAGAACTCCTCCAGCATATTGCCATAAAAGTATCACCAATTTTAATCCAAATCTTACTCTGAAAAGTAGTGTGTCATCTCTGTGGCTTTAGTACACTAGAACTCCTCCAGCATATTGCTCTGACGGTTTTACCGAGTTACTCATATCTAAACTAATAAAACCAATTGCATTGACCAGATTGAGTCATAAACCGAAATACCAACTAATTAAAAATCTCATACAGAAAAAGACAAAGTTTAAAATCAAGTACCTGATTATTGCTGAATGCACCTCGAATCTGAGGAGGATCATCGTGATCAAGCAAACTCGCTGCATTACCACCTGGTATAATTCTGTAACCGGTCGAGTTCCCTAGCCGGTACATAAGGTGTGGGTTCACAATGTGGAATTCATATAGGTCATAAGGGATTAATTTGATCTGGGCATCTTTATCAGTCTGGCTACATATTTATTGACTTCAAATAACTTTTCCTTGGCGACTTTCCATTTGGAACTTGTTGCTTCTCCAGATGAACCTTAACCAAAGAATTGTTCGTCGGTCCATCAGTTTCCATGTCAAGATGAAATGTTTGAAATGATCATGGACGAACCCAGTCACATTTTCAGAGATCAACGGTCCAGAATCATTCTCTTTATCACCTCCTAAGTCATCTATATACTCGTAAGGTGTCGCCATCAACATACCTGAAGCCGCAATCTATTAATAACATTGAGAGAAACTATATTTATATACAAATAAGTCCACACCATTTTTGACATACCGTAACGGCTATCAAACCATCGGTTTGAAACTCCCAGTCAAAAGTATAGTTGTATTCAGTGGCAGACCTATGTAGGCCAATGGGGTGTCACGTGACACACCTTAAATATAGATAAATACAATTTTGTTCATAGAAACAATAAGAACTAGGTAGCTCGCTTGGTAAAGTGCAGCGTCTGACCCCCCCTAAACCATGGTTCGAACTTCAATGTTGACACCTATTATTTTTTTCCTTTTTATGTAGATAGTTTAACCCATGTAAAATTTAATCCTGGGTTCGCCACTGAACTTGTATTTTTCGACCGAAGTTACCATCCGAGCGATCAATGTAACCTTTGGACTGTCAAAACTCCAAACCATCCTATCAAGTCGGAAAATTTAACTCCACGAACTTTGATTGAGTGGTTAAGAAATATCAATGTAGCATCGATGGTGTGGAATATGTGAGGTTTATCAAAAACTATAAAACTTTTATGTTTTATCATCCAATTGAAGAGTAACTTTTTTTTAATAGAAGAGTAACTTGGAGAAAGTAGGAAAGAAAATATGAACATGACCTAATGTTCTTTTAATCAAAGCCTCTGTTGTCGTTTTCAAAATGAAAAGAACAAAATAATTCTTTCTTGGGTATCCCACTAGCTGTTACGACGGATTTAAGGGGAGTGTAAAGCAAGCAAAAGACTGAATATTTTCTGTGTATTGATCATGAGACTCAAGCTCGATATATATACAACGTTACGTACTTATCTAACTACCGACTTATATTAGAGTCATTATCTCTAATATTTACATATTTATCATAAGCTTAATACATACTTATCTCTACTTATCCTAACACTCCCCCTCAAGTGGGAGCATTGCAAATGCCCAACTTGGACATAAGATGGTTGAACTGCAACTTCCCCAATGCCTTGGTCAAGACGTCAGCTAATTGTTCCTTGGTGCCGATGTAAGAACACGTAATCATCCCGGACTTCAGAGCATCTCGAACTCGATGACAATCAATCTCAACATGTTTAGTTCTTTCATGAAAAACTGGATTAGATGCAATGTACAAAGCCGCTTTACTGTCACAGAATAAACGTGTAGGAGTCTTCGGTGCAAAACCTATATCAGTCAAGAGTTGTCGCAGCCATTTTACTTCTCGTGTAGCAATCGACATAGCTCGATACTCTGCCTCAGCTGAAGAGTGAGAAACCACATTCTGCTTCTTTGTTTTCCAAGAAACCGGTGAGCCTCCTATCATGGCGACATAAGCAGTAAGAGATCTCCTGGTTAACGGACACGCCGCCCAATCAGCGTCACAATAGATGGAGAGCTGCAAGTCATTGTCTGATGTGAGTAGTATTCCCTGCCCCGCAGTTCCCTTAAGAAAACGAACCACCCGCAGAGCAGCTTCCATATGCTTCTCTCGCGGCCTTTGCATAAATTGAGACAATATATGTACTGAGTAGGAAATATCAGGTCTGGTATTGGCAAGATAAATGAGCCTCCCAACCAGTCTTCTATACCTCGCAGGTTCAGTAACAAATGCACTGTTATCAGTTGCCAAATGATGATTCTGCTCCATGGGTGTTGCGGTTGGAGCTGCATTCATCAAACCTGTTTCCTTTACAATATCCATCGAATACTTCCTCTGACTCAGCACAAAACCTTCCTTGCTTCTAGCTATCTCGATGCCAAGAAAATACTTGAGCCTTCCCAAATCCTTCATATGAAAGCACTCACCAAGATACTTCTTAAATTTCTTAATTGCATCGCCATCATTACCACAGATAATCAGGTCATCAACATAAATCAACACTCTTATCTCAACATGACCGCGTGAATAGACAAACAAGGAATAGTCAGAGTACGACTGATAAAATCCTGCACGGATAAGAGCTTTTGTAAGCTTCTCAAACCAACACCGAGGAGCTTGCTTTAGCCCATATAGGGATTTATGTAACTTCAAAACTTTGTTAGGCTCAGAGTGAGTAAATCCTTGCGGAAGCTTGATGTAGACTTCTTCATGTAAATCACCATGAAGAAAAGCATTGTGCACATCCATTTGGTGAACTTCCCAGTCATTAGCAGCAACGATCTTTAACAGGCTCCGTACTGTCGTCATCTTTGCCACAGGAGCAAAAGTCTCATCATAATCTGAACCAGCTTTCTGCCGATTACCAAGCACAACCAGTCTTGCTTTGAAACGTTCCACTGTCCCATCTGCATTATATTTGATTTTGAACACCCACATTGTGCCCAAAGCTACACGACCAGGAGGAAGATCTGTTACACTCCATGTATTTGCCTCCTCAAGAGCATCAACTTCTTTATAAACCGCCTTTGTCCAACGCTTATCTCTCATAGCTTCTTGAAAATTTTTAGGCTCAGACTCAGCACACACAGCTGCAACAAAAGCCTTGTGGCCAACAGAGTATGTTTCATCAGAGATAAGTTCAGTAAGAGGACATATAGTGTTACCTGTGACCGGGTCGAAGTAGAAGCTGAAGGAGTGTTCAGAGGTGGGAACGCGAGGGGTACTATTGCCGCATACTGCATTGTAGATGATGAAGTCATTCAATCGAACAGATGGCGTCTTTACACGTTGCCCTCTGCCCAAAGCAACCTCTGTCTCAGTCACATTATCAGAAACTCCCACTGTCGAAGTCTCAGAACTCTCACTACTAACTTCTGGTCCAACCTATATTATTGCTGGATCACTCGGAGTTGTCGACGGTTGTATAACAACATCACCATCACTCCCCCAGGTTTCAATACTTGAAACCCCCGAAGGTACTGCTGTTTGGGCAACAACATCACTGCTACTCCCCCTGTTTTCAGCACGCATTGTCTCATCTGCTAGGAAAACGTCCTCAAAATCCTGTGAAATAACAGGGGATAGTGATATGTCTGAAGCTTTGTCTGCATAAAGAAATTCATTCTCTTTAAACACCACGTCTCGAGATACAAAGAACTCATTCTCCTCCAAATCGTACAACTGCCATCCTTTCTTGCCGAAGGGGTAACCCACAAAGACACATCTCCTACTTCGTGGGACAAATTTATTTTTGTCTCTCAGCTGCTTGTGAGCATAACATAACGTTCCAAAAACACGCAAGTCAGAATACGAAGGCACAGATCCGAATAGCAACTCGTGAGGACACTTTCCCTTGAGTACCTTAGTCGGAGTGAGATTGATCACATGAGCTGCTGTAAGAACAGCTTCTCCCCAAAATGTAATTGGCATACTCGCGTGAAACAACAAGGCCCTCGCAACGTTCAACAAGTGACAATGCTTCCTCTCAACCCTTCCGTTTTGTTGTGGTGTTCCCACACAAGAAGTCTGATGGATTATCCCCTTGCTTTTAAAATACGATGTCAAACACATAAACTCGGTTCCGTTATCACTTCGAACTTTCTTTACTGTCTTTCCAAACTGAGTGTCAGCGTAAGAACATAAATTCTCCACAGTTTTCTTTACTTGTAACTTCTCAAGCAATAAAAACGTCCATACGGTTCGAGAAAAGTCATCTACTACAGTTAAAAAATACGATGCTCCATTGGAAGCTTGAGCCCGATATGTCCCCATAAATCGATGTGAATCAACTCAAAACAATCACTTGCTTTATTTGAACTCTCAGAAAACTGATCTCTATTTTGTTTAGCCTGGAGACAGACCTCACATGAATGTAAATTTTCAGAAACACCAACACCAAAAAATAAATGCAACGAAGACAAAGCAGAAAAACCAGGATGCCCCAACCGATGATGCCACAAAACTGGATCTTCAACCTTCACAGTCTTGTTAACTTGTGCAACTCTGACATCCGTAAAATAGTAAACCCCATCGCGTTCCTCACCTGCTCCAATCAGCGTCCTCGAACATCGGTCATGTAACACACATAGAGTATCAGTGAAAAACGCGAAGCAATTTGAACGTTTGAGTAGCTTAGACACTGAGATCAGAGAGCAATTCAAATCCGGAACATATAACACATCGTATAAGAAAATACGATCAGACAACGGCAACACGCCCACTTTCTTTGCCACTGTGGTACTACCGTCTGCAATCCCACATTACATGGCGAAATATTCTTCAGATCGATTAAAAGATTGATGTCTCCGGTCATGTGATGTGATGCTCCTGTATCAATAATTACATCACCCATATTCTTACCATACAGCTTATCGGAGGTATTTGGTTTGTTGTTGATAATTTGGGTGATCGCTTTCCACTGTTATGGAGTTAGCTCTGGTGGCGTGCCTCCTGTTGGATTAGCTGAAGTTGCATAAGCCACATTCGACTGTCCTCTTCCTCTGGATGAGCTATTACCACGACCACCTCTAGATGAACCATGCGTTCCTCTTCCTCCTCTCTCTGTGAACCACTCTGGATAACCAATTAATTGCCAACACGTAGCCTTATCATGCCATGTTCTTCCACAGTTAGAACAAGCACGATCCCGTCCTCTGTTTTGTGAACTTTGTGAGACGTAATCATCATGTGATCCACTGCGTCCCACGCTTGAGTCTCCATTACCACTTTCTCGTTTAGTTGCAAAACCTACAGCCTCCTGCTGTTTTTCTCTGGTTTTAGCAGCATTCAAACGATCCTCCTCACGAACTATCTTGTTGTAAACCTTGCCAATATCTGGAAGAACGTCTGCTTCTATGATTGTTGTGACTACATGTCCAAACCTGGACTCATCCAACCCCATTATTAATTGGTGAACTCTCTCGTCTTCTCTTTCCTTCTCATACACGGCAGCAGCCTCACATGTACAAGCTGGTATCGGTCTGTATGTCTGGAGTTCCTCCCACATCTTTGCCAGACGACCATAATAGTCAATCACTGCCTGTCCATCCTGCCTGCACGAAGCTAGTTTGGACATCAACTGGTGTACTCTCACCTTATTACCCACTGAGAACCTTTCCTTGAGATTCTCCCATAACTTATGAGCATCAGTTATGAATGTTACGGTTGATCTAACTCGAGGCTCGATAGATGTTCGCAACCAACCTACGATCATCGAGTTCACACTAAGCCAAGCCTCAAGATCAGCATGACCTTCCTCTGGCTTCTTCAACGTACCGTCAATGAAACCACTTTTCCTCTTGGCTTGTAGAGCGTTCATCATCTCAGTCGCCCACTCATTATAATTCTCTCCTTTCAGCTGAACTGAAGTTATCAAGGCACCCGGATTATCCGAAGAGAAGATCGAATACGGCGAGTTCACAATTTTTCCTCCGGACACGCCGGTAACAATTCCTTTCTCGTCTCCCATCTCTTAACCAAGAAAGAAGAACGAATAACTTGAGTAAAATCAAACGAGCAACGATCTTAGTGAATGGATCTATTGCTCTGATACCATGTAAAGCAAGCAAAAGACTGAATATTTTCTGTGTATTGATCATGAGACTCAAGCTCGATATATATACAACGTTACGTACTTATCTAACTACCGACTTATATTAGAGTCATTATCTCTAATATTTACATATTTATCATAAGCTTAATACATACTTATCTCTACTTATCCTAACAGGGAGCAAACACATTTGGTATTACTAGAAATCGCAGTCAATGTATACATATAATAGGTTCCTATAATTTCTGATCTCATCTTATTATATAAAGCATAGTTTCAAAGTTACTAATTAACACGATCGCGACACATGTCAAACTATTATTTAAGATTGTGACATGTGTCTAAACAAAATTATTCCATAAAACATATTTAAAACATATTTTCTCTTTAAAATATTTCTACTCTCATAATAGTAATTTTCCTTTATTAAATCCTAATTTAAAAGGTTAAAAAAAATAAAAAATCTTATCTTATTATAAACTTTTTAAGTTATTATTAAAATAAACGATTTTTAAAATAAAAATGTCAAAACAAAAAAATAATATAAATTTCAAAAAGAAAATAAAACTAATTTTCAAAAAGTCATAGTAATTTTAATTTTAACAAAACCTATTCCAAAACCAAATTGTAATTGTCTTTTCTAAAATCTAAACCTAAAAAATGGAAAAGACATGTTTTTAAAATTATTATTAAAATTAAACGATTTTTTTTAAATAAAAATTTCAAAACGAAAAAAAGAAACTTATTATAATGAAAATATTTTTAATAATTTTTATTAAAATGAAACGATTTTTCAAGAACTATTCCAAATCCGAATTGTAAACATCTTCTTTAAAATATAAACCTAAAAATTTGGAAAAAACTATTTTATGTTATTTGTCCTTTATAAAGAAAATATAATTGAAAAAAATCATTTCAAAAATATTTCTACTCCCATATTGCTAATTTTCATTTATTGAAAAAAATATTAGATAATAATTATCCTTTTAAAAAAAACTTAAACAAAAAAATGTCAAACACTGATTAATGTTAATTTTTCTTTATTAAAATCTTAATTAAAAAGTTCATAACCCAAGAAGAACTATGATTATTCATATTTATATATTGAACTAAGATCTCTCATATTTTATTACCAAGCATAACTATTGATTCAAGAAAAATATAAGGTGAAGTTCGGTATTCTTTTCTTCTTATAAAGTTATGGTTGATCGTTGTTGTCATGATTATTATTTGATCATGGTCATGCTTCTGAGTTCTATCTTTTTTTTTGAACGAAACTTCTGAATTCTGTTACATAACACTACGTTTAAAGTTATTGACACCACACCATAACATCGCTGTCACAAAAACATTGTTGTCACATAGCAATACGTTTTTTATCAAGAGCAATACGTTTTAATTTCACTATTATAGTTTCTTAGGTGTGTTTGTCCTATTATTATTTTTAACTTAAGTTATAATTTCATTGTTTATCAGGAATTGTCAAGAAACAATGGTTTCAGAAAATTATTTAACACTAGATCAGTTAAACAAAAAGCGTCATTACCGTCGAACCGTGGTACGTCTTACTAGAAAGTGGGAAACAAGAAATTTAAGCAAAAATAATGACCTTCTAGGAATAAAGTTTTTCTTACTTGATGAGAAGGTAAATATTTCCTTTATTAAATCCTAATTTAAAAGGTTACAAAAAATAAAAAATCTTATCTTATTATAAACTTTTTAAGTTATTATTAAAATAAACGATTTTTAAAATAAAAATGTCAAAACAAAAAAATAATATAAATTTCAAAACGAAAATAAAACTAATTTTAAAAAATTCATAGTAATTTTAATTTTAACAAAACCTATTCCAAAACCAAATTGTAATTATCCTTTCTAAAATATAATCCTAAAAAAATAGAAAAGACATGTTTTTAAAATTATTATTAAAATTAAACGATTTTTTTAAATAAAAATTTCAAAACGAAAAAAGAAACTTATTATAATAAAAAGATTTTTAATATTTTTTATTAAAATCAAACGATTTTTCAAGAACTATTCCAAAACCGAATTGTAAACATCTTTTTTAAAATATAAACCTAAAAAATTGGAAAAAACTATTTTATGTTATTTGTCCTTTATAAAGAAAACATAATTGAAAAAATCATTTCAAAAATATTTCTACTCCCATATTGCTAATTTTCATTTATTGAAAAAAATATTAGATAGTAATTATCCTTTTAAAAAAAACTTAAACAAAAAAATGTCAAACACTGATTAATGTTAATTTTTCTTTATCAAAATCTTAATTAAAAAGTTCATAACCCAAGAAGAACTATGATTATTCATATTTATATATTGAACTAAGATCTCTCATATTTTATTACCAAGCATAACTATTGATTCAAGAAAAATATAAGGTGAAGTTCGATATTCTTTTCTTCTTATAAAGTTATGGTTGATCGTTGTTGTCATGATTATTATTTGATCATGGTCATGCTTCTGAGTTCTATCTTTTTTTTGAACGAAACTTCTGAATTCTGTTACATAACAATACGTTTAAAGTTATTGACACCACACCATAACATCGCTGTCACAAAAACATTGTTGTCACATAGCAATACGTTTTTTATCAAGAGCAATACGTTTTAATTTCACTATTATAGTTTCTTAGGTGTGTTTGTCCTATTATTATTTTTAACTTAAGTTATAATTTAATTGTTTATCAGGAATTGTCAAGAAACAATGGTTTCAGAAAATTATTTAACACTAGATCAGTTAAACAAAAAGCGTCATTACCGTCGAACCGTGGTACGTCTTACTAGAAAGTGGGAAACAAGAAATTTAAGCAAAAATAATGACCTTCTAGGAATAAAGTTTTTCTTACTTGATGAGAAGGTAAATATTTCCTTTATTAAATCCTAATTTAAAAGGTTAAACAAAAAATAAAAAATCTTATCTTATTATAAACTTTTTAAGTTATTATTAAAATATACGATTTTTAAAATAAAAATGTCAAAACAAAAAAAATAATATAAATTTCAAAACGAAAATAAAACTAATTTTAAAAAAGTCATAGTAATTTTAATTTTAACAAAACCTATTCCAAAACCAAATTGTAATTATCCTTTCTAAAATATAAACCTAAAAAATAGAAAAGACATGTTTTTAAAATTATTATTAAAATTAAACGATTTTTTTAAATAAAAATTTCAAAACGAAAAAAGAAACTTATTACAATAAAAAGATTTTTAATATTTTTTATTAAAATCAAACGATTTTTCAAGAACTATTCCAAAACCGAATTGTAAACATCTTTTTTAAAATATAAACCTAAAAAATTGGAAAAAACTATTTTATGTTATTTGTCATTTATAAAGAAAATATAATTGAAAAAAATCATTTCAAAAATATTTCTACTCTCATATTGCTAATTTTCCTTTATGGAAAAAAATATTAGATAGTAATTATGATTTTAAAATAAAACTTAAACAAAAAAATTTCAAACACTGATTAATGTTAATTTTTCTTTATTAAAATCTTAATTAAAAAGTTCATAACCCAAGAAGAACTATGATTATTCATATTTATATATAGAACTAAGATCTCTCATATTTTATTACCAAGCATAACTATTGATTCAAGAAAAATATAAGGTGAAGTTCGATATTCTTTTCTTCTTATAAAGTTATGGTTGATCGTTGTTGTCATGATTATTATTTGATCATGGTCATGCTTCTGGGTTCTATCTCTTTTTTGAACGAAACTTCTGAATTCTGTTACATAACAATATGTTTAAAGTTATTGACACCACACCATAACATCGCTGTCACAAAAACATTGCTGTCACATAGCAATACGTTTTTTTATCAAGAGCAATACGTTTTAATTTCACTATTATAGTTTCTTAGGTGTGTTTGTCCTATTATTATTTTTAACTGAAGTTATAATTTAATTGTTTATCAGGAATTGTCAAGAAACAATGGTTTCAGAAAATTATTTAACACTAGATCAGTTAAATAAAAAGCGTCATTACCGTCGAACCGTGGTACGTCTTACTAGAAAGTGGGAAACAAGAAATTTAAGCATAAATAATGAGCTTCTAGGAATAAATTTTTTCTAACTTGATGAGAAGGTGAATATTTTTATTTTAATTTTTTAAAAATATTATATTGTTTTATTATTAAATGTATTTTTTATTATATAGGAAAATATCATTCAAGGTTGTGTACAACATTCTCTAATTGAAAAGTTATTTATATTAATTTTATTATATAAAACTTAGTTTTTCAAAATTACTAATTAAAATTATTGTAAAACATGCCAAATGTAAAAAATAAAAATATTTTCATATAATTAACCCTTTAATAGATAGTATTTCTTTATTGCATGTGTGTTTACAAAATACAAGACACTATTTTAAGATTAACTTCATTGCAAATTAAATATTAAAAAAATAATGTTTAAAAAAATATTTTATAGTATTTCATGTTAAGTAAATACTAAACTAAAGAGAGTTGTAAAAAAAGAATTTTAAAATTTAATTTTCCTTTTTCAAAAACTATTTAACAAAAAAAACTGTAAGAATCTAAATATATCCATATAAATAACTATTTAATAAATAATACATAATACAAAACATCATTTTACGTTTAATTTCCTTGCAAATTAAATATTTTTTAAAAAAGACTGTAAAGAAACCAATTATAAAAAATTAGTTTTTAAAAAATCCTAAGCAATAGAGAATTTTTAAAGTAATCTTCTTAGAAATAACTAATTTTCTGTGTAAGTCTTCTTGGTCAAGTAATGTAACGAAGGGTTAATGTGTCTATGTTTCGAATTTTAGAGTAAGTGAATTATCAATTTATTAGAGAGAAAACTTATAAGAGATTTTATGGAAAGAATACTGTCTAACATAGATTTTATATATTAACACATGATAGTTTAACTAGACGTTAATCCATATAAAGTAGGTAAAAGTGTTGGGTATACATTTTTTATGTAATGTTTCTCATAGTTACTAATAAATAATTAACAAAAATTAACAAAAATTGTTTAATACTATCAATATATTGATTTATATTTATATTAATTAATATTTTATCGATAAATTGTTACACATAAATAAATATATTAATAATATTGATCTATTATTAGATTTTAAAACTAAAATATTTTTTAGTTTCAAAACAGAAGAAATAGTAGATGAAGGAAATGATTCTCATAGTTATGTTATATTTAATGAAGATTGTCTAGAGAAATCAAGAATCCAAATGATGGATTTGATAGAGAATATTGTATATTTGAAATGAAATTAAAAATGTTTTAATTCTCTTCTTCAGCTTTATTACATCATAAAATAATACAATTTATTGTTTATTTTAATATATATCACCATAAACTGTAATTAACAAGTTATTTTCATAAATACTATTCGCACAATCGAGATTCAAAAATATGGTTTTCATCATGCACATATATTTGTGGCTAAAAGAATCAAAGAAGTAACAAACTTCATAAGGTATCAATAATTTTATCACCTCTAAATTACATGATAAAAATGTTGATCCAATGTTTTCTATTGGTTAAAGAACAAAGATTATTTACAATTAATCTGAATTATCATTTTTATATTTTAGACAAAATAAGAGAAATTAATATTATATTGGTGGATTTGATTCAATTTAAGATTTGTAATATAATTTCTCTATTTTTGTAAGAAAATACAGAGATGTGCTACTTTTGTCTCTAAATATAGAAACTTCAATAACTTTCACTGTATTTTTTTTCTTAAAGTAGATACTTTTATAATAGAGTCATGTGAAACTCATCGCTTAAACAGAGTTTCAATATTTTAAGAGAATATATATAGAGTTAGATTAGAGATACTTTAAATGTGAATAGACCAATGCGAAAAGTATATAAATGATATTAACTTTGAAAGTTAATACAAATGTTAAGTTAAGAGCATAAGAATGTGTATGACATTGTCATCAATTAAATCAGCTTGATTCAATTTTCAATTCATTGTATTTCACTGTAACCCATATTTCTTCATGATTGAGTTTAGTTTGAATTTTCAGATCTGTTTTTTTTTTCTAGCCCTAAATAAAAAACTGATAGTAATTACTTAAATCATGATTATCAGTTAGAAAATGTTATAGATTCTAAAGAAAAAAAAATATTATATTTTTTTTGTTAAATTTAATTTTCTAAAAAATTAATATTGTTAGTAGTATAACAATTGTCTTTGTAGATTTACAACAGATCCTTAAGAGTAGAGAGTTGAGAACTTCTTATACCATCTTTCCTATTTAATTATGTTTTTTTCTTTTTATTAAATGATTAAAACTCTTCTAAATACTTCCATCATAGTTGTTCTTATGCATTATGATAACTATAACATAAATACCAACCAACTTACGTGAAAAAAGAAATTTATATTCCTTAAATAAGTTTCAATTAATATATGCAAAATTCTAGAATAACTCTAATTTTTTTTTTTTTACTTTTATGTATTTCATTAAATTAAAACATCAATCAAAACCCGTGCAACGCACAGATCCATACCTAGTGATTAATAAGGTGATAAAAAGCACTAACAATGAGAATGAAGCCCTTTTTCAAAAAAAAAAAAAAAAAAACTTGAATGTTGATAATTTTCTGAACTACAATTTTGATAGAACAGTAGCTTATTCTTTTTCTCATATGACAAATTTATTATTTTCTGAAACCAATACTTTATGTCTACGTACCATGCACGTCACCATTAATTTGCATATCAAAAATTTGGGAGGTATTTTTTTTTTTTTTGACATCACTTGGTAGGTATTAAATTTCCTCAATTGTAAGATGTTAGTATGTGTTTTAAAAAGTGTTGTGCTATGATGTTATCTAATCCAACTACAAGAATTATCTGTAGAATGAATTTTTTTTTTTTTTTTTGCAAATTAACTTGATCGATAAGCAATATGAAGAAACTAACATTACAAGTATTTTGAATCTACATTAGAAAATATCAAAATGGAAACATCCACCTAACAGAAACCATTAGTAACGCCTTTAATGGGAAGGCAACATCTTACATGAACACTGTACGACCAAGTAAAACAGATGTGCCGGATGTAGTGACTTATAACACTCTCATAAACGGGTTTTGCAAGTCTAGGAGAGTTGATGAGGTGATGAAACTCTTCAGCGAGATGTGGGAGAGAGGATTGGTGAGAGATACTGTCACTTACAACACTGTTATCCAGGGGTATTTTCAAGTGGGCAAACCAAATGCGCTGCACAGGGAGTTTTCAAGAATGGGTTCTCCTCCGAATCTAAGGACCTATAGTATTTTGTTGTATGGTCTTTTTTATAACGGGAAGAGCGAGAAAGCTTTGGTTGTGTTCCAGGATATGCAAAAGAGTGGTATGAGTCTTGATGTTACTATATATAATATCATGATTCACATAATGTGCAAGGCTGGTGATTGTGGAAGATGCTTGGGACTTGTTTTGTAGCCTCGCGGATGATGGAGTTGAGGCTGATGTTGTATCGTACACGACGATGATCTCGGGGTTTTGTAGGAAACGCCTATGGCGTGAAGCGGATGAGTTGTATAGAAGAATGTATGAAGATGGGCTTCTTCCATTGTAGCAGATTGTACATTCCGTGAAATTGTTTACGTTGCCAATTGTAATTTTGTATTATTAACAATGAAAAAAATTACAAACAGGAACATGTATTTGTGATGATGGTTTCTTGTACAGTGTGGTAAGGTAACGATTTCAGTAACAAGACAAGACCCAATGTATGAAGCTGTGTGATCCGCTGGTGTTGAACTAATCCCACCTGCTTGAAGTGTATTATAGAGAAGAGTTGAAACCGTATCTTCAGCGTACTTCTCAAAAGGGTATTTTCTTTCTCTTCTCCTGAAACCATTTGAACGACAAACAAGATCAAATAACGCAACTCTTACACAATCAAGATCAAGTGGTAAACTCATTCAGGAATTAATACAAACACCTGGTGGGCAAAGCGCTAGCCTTGGCACTTGACAGATAAAAGGAACTTTTTAATACGTTCAGTGTAGATACTATAAATGTCGAGTGAGATGATGAAAACGGTATAAGAAACTTCAAAAATATATTTTCGAAACCATTTTTTGAAACAGGTGAATATTTGAATTATGGTGTTATATACCTGTCTGGGTCTGGGAGATGATCATACCAGCTCGGTGGTCAGCTTTAACATGAAAAACCCAAATAGCCCACTTTACCAAGTGTCCATCTTCGACTCAGAAACTAGGACAATCCGGTTGCTCTATAGAAATCAGGTTGATTCGATCCACATGTACCGGTTTATTCTGAACATAATACCGGTATTCTGTATACCGGCGGCATTGGGAATCAGAACCGGGCCTTTATCGTCGATCTTGATAAGTTCTAGTTTGTCTATATCGTCGATAAGTATTTTTCCTCCATTATTAGATGTTAATATGTGTTTTAAAAAGTTTTGTGATGTTATCTAATCCAACTACAAGATTGATTTAATAAAAGGAAAAATATAATTTTTGCAACTTATGAAAAAACTAACATAAGTATCTTGAATCTACTTTAGAAAACATCAAAATGAAACATCCACCTAGCAGAAACCATTAATAACGCCTTTAGTGGGAAGGCACCATCTTACATCAACACTGTACGACAAAGTCAATTGTTCTTCTTGCCATACTCCGTCCGTTTCAGTTTAGTTATTTTATTTACATAGATTAATAAAAATATTTTTCAAAATAAAACATCATTGCATATACATATAATCTTATACTAGCTAATAGAAAAAAACCAGATAGTATTTTTAATAAATTTGCATTTAAATTTGAAAACGAAACATATTTAGAAACGAAAATTTTACTCTACAACGAAATACTTATTTGTAATATGAGCATGTATATCAAACAGTGTTCCGTTGGGTGCCAAACCTTATAAGACTGCTGCTATTACCTACTAAAATGTCTAGACAATTACAAAATTGTAATAATAAATGGTATATAATTTTTTATTCATAAGTTATGATAATTAATATGTAATATGATATATTCTTATAAAAATAAAATAATATATAGTTTTAATAATAATAATTTTTTTAAAAAAATAATAATAATATTTGGGTTTCAACTGGTGACTATAATTTAGGAAAAAATAATGGTGAAATTTCTGTTCCTCAAATTTTATGACATTTTTGTTGAATTTTTAAATCAAATTAAAGATACGTGGGTCCTACACTATTCCTCTCATTTCCTTATTAATTAAAAAAATATGAGATAAATAATCCTTCTCCGCTATGGATGAATAACATATTGAACAAAAATAAAATATATAAAGATATATATATGTGTGTGTTTATTTATTTATTCAGCTGGAATTTCATTCATCTTTTGTTCCTTTTTCCGTTCAAATAAACTATCAATAATTAAAGCCTTAGTTTAAAACATGACATATATTTTGTATATTGTTATCATTTATGCTCTACCCGCTTAACTAATAATCTAGTTGTCTATTTAATCATTCTAGGCGTTCAACGTTGAGTCACCGCTTATTGCTTATCGCTTTCTTGAACACTAATAGCAAATAGTATTATATTTATATACATCAAGCTGCCTCTGTATCTCTATCTCTTTTTTTGATAATCTAAGAATTTCCTGTTTCGCGGATTATTCTTATGGGCTCGGTCAGATAACGGTCCGCTTCATCTAGAAATTTTTTATCTGGGCTGGGATCGAACCCAGTATCACTTTGATATTCAAAAAAGACAGAGTAGTTTTCGCATGGAGGGAATCGAACTCGGATGGGGTTTGCCGCAAACCCGTTCTACCACTTGAACTACCTCATCCGGACCTCTGTATCTCTATTTGTTAAGATATATTCTCTACTTTTCATATTGTAGCTTTGTAAATGTAGTGAACAAGAAAAAAAAAAGAAAAGCTTTGTAAGTCTTAAACCGGTTGTTAATTTTTGTTAAATCCGTTAACCCATCATTGATAATGTATCTAACGACAGAAAGCTGTTGTATTCCAATTTTTGATTCTGATATAACCGATATTTTCCATAATGAAACTTAAAACTATTTTCTGACGGCAAAAACTTAGAACTCTATTCTGGATGCTGACCTAACCGGTTTGGAAGTTTGTGTATGAATGGGATCATCAACTTTATTGATTCTTTAGCAAAATAAGCGTCCAAAACGAGTAGCCGAACAAGTCCAAAACCAGCGACGGAAGAATCGGTCTGATTCTGGTTTAACGAACGACGTGGCTGGTGGAAATCTATCTTTAATTTAATCTAATTAACTAACACCTTATCATAAAATAAATCTTGTTATGAAAAAGATTAAGTGATGAAGAATAAGCACCACCAACTTGCATAGTACGTGGAATAATTTTATCGAAATGCTAATATACATAGTACCGAGTCAATTTAGTTGGGATAGTTAGTATCTATTGTACCCAATCAATTGAAAATTCAAATATTTTCCGTTATTATAACAACTTTAAGTCGGCTACGACTACTAATTCGAAATTAATTAGTCTAACTACGTTATAATCTAAATCCAAAACTCTCACACGTCGGATTCTCCTGGACAAAAAGTTTAATGTCAACGAACCGACAACACAACATATCTTCATGAAAAAGAATCAGAGAATAAATCATCTTGAGTATAAATTAACTATAGACCCCAAGTTTTATGGTGTCTTACGGATTCAACCCATATGTTCTCTTCCGTTCCAAGTCAATTTTTTTGGATGTTACTCAATACTCAGAAGTCACAACTGCAGAATTTTCTTAATATAGGATAGACAAAGTCCTTTAATGTTAGTTTAAGACCACAGTCGATATTGGTCGACAATTTTTTTTTTATTATATTGCAACTGATAGCGGTAATCCTAGAGATTAGAAACACTTCGATTTTGGATTATTAGAGAAAATAAAAACATTAATTTTTAAAATATATAAAATATATCTGAATAGTTTATTAATTGAATAGTGTAAGTATTATCACTGAATAGGTTTCAAATAGATGAAGAACAAGCAATAAATGGTATTAACATGGTTTAGTATACTACTTTGTACATTTTCATATTATACACTACAGTTTAATTAAAGTTGAAAGTATTAAAAGTTGAAAGTATTAAAAAAGCACACTTTTGTTTTAAAAAAATGGTGGTCATTTAGGATAAAATGTTACTGTGGAGATTAGTTTAGGTTTCTGGTTTTATACTTTGCTGTAGAACAAAAAGAACCTTGTTGACCCAAAACAGACAAGAAAAAAAAACCTACGGGTGGTAGCTGTTATTTCAATACTATTTGGGCAATAACAAAATAAAACCAGAAGTATAAGGGGCATTGTGTGTCGACCGTTACGCGGAATAGTTTTCCCAAAAAATATCCAAACAAGACTTTTCTTATGTCGCTTGTGTTATAAAAACAGACACCGTTTGTAGGTTTTACGCTAGACTCTTGTGTGACCCAACGAACAAGTTAAAGGAAACACAAAAGAAGAAAAAAAAGAAGTAAAAGGAGATGAAACTTATTTGGTCACCGGAAACAGCATCAAAGGCTTACATCGGCACCGTTAAATCGGTAAAATCCATATCTCTTACGTTCATGTTCCAGAGAGCTTCCTACCATGTTCTCAAATTTACAAAGTTCTTTAGTAAAACAAAAGAGAAGAAAACGAAACTTTTTTCATGAAGAGAGCTTAAATCTCTCAACATTTCTCAAAAACCAAATCCTCTATATATGACAATATTTTCAGACAAATCAGACTAATATCTCAAGATGGAAAGATTTGATCCTTGCACCGTTTTTAACATACCATAAGTATAGAACGGTGTTTATATGTTTTAAATCTGGACCTACCTGACAGTCAGGATCGGGTTCATGGTCTGAACACATAGCCGGATTTTGTTTTAACCAAATCCAAACACTTTATAAATCAGATAAAAATTACTAAACCCCGTCAAGAACCATGAACAAAAACTAATAACCAGTTGATTTTTGTTCAGTAAGGATCTTAAATTTTCAAAACTATATATAAGTTCTTCAACTAATTAAGTATGTATTATACTATAAATTTAATTAAAAGAAAAAATTAACGGTATTCTTAGTACCTAAAAACAGAATAACTTAATCTATTAACTTTTTGATATTTTCATCATATAATTCTTAATTGTGATATTTTATTTTATAATATGTTAAATTACATGTATTTTCTATTTTAACAATGTATAACATTTACTATATTTTAGTATATATATAATGTTTAAAATTTTATATCGGAATAAGGAGCTTGCTTTTATTCATTCGTTAATGCTCTAATGCGAATGTCAAAAAATGCAATTGGACTGCTAAACCATAATTCAAATAAGTATATGTTTGATATCCGTCTAGTTTCAAAAACATTGCTTTAGAGAAATTTGATTTTGCATTTTGTTTATAATTTATAAATTTGCTGATTTTCCGGTAATTCTTTGTGCAGTGCGAAAAACTTGGAACGCCAGGAGCCGCAGAGCTAGTGGCAGCTATGGCGGCAGGATGGAACGCCACTCTAATCGTGGAAACATGGTCAGAAGGAGAAACCATAGCCATAAGCGTTGGTTTAAACGTAGCAAGTCAACACACAAACGCAAGACACATTTGTATTGTTCCAAACGCAAGTTCAGAAGCCGCTTATCTCCAAGCCATGACACAACAATCTTGCTCCACTTTGCCTGAGACAATCATTATGAACGAGGAAGAAGAAAACTCAGAGAAGACGATGCACAAGCTACAAGGAATCGACTTCTTGGTAATTGATTGGGATCAAAAGGATTTTGCAGCAAACGTTTTGAGGAACGCTGCGTTTGGTAGCAGAGGAGCGGTTGTGGTCTGCAGAAGCGGGTACAGGAGAAGCACGTCTTGTTTCAGTTGGACAAAAGCGTTTAGCGACCGGAACGTTGTGAGAACGGTGACTCTTCCGGTTTCAGGTGGTCTAGAAATTGCTCATGTGGCTGCAGCAAGAAGCTCTGGGAAGACTGATATCATCAACAAGAGAAAATGGATCAAACATATTGATCAAAGATCAGGAGAAGAACATGTTATTAGAAAGTAATATATATATATATAAAACTATTGAAAAGGTGTGGAAATGATATGTTTGATAACTGTATGAGAGGTGATTTGTACATAAAGCAATTGTTATCAGAAGATTTGGTTGTTGTGAAACATTACATATGATGATTTAAATGACTACTCATCTAAGTTATAAAGCTTTGGACTCCATTGTATTGGTTGAAGTTTTATCCCAACTCTGCATCTTGCAGCTCGTTTGTCGGAAACAACATTCTTTTTTGGTTTAAAAAATAAAATTATAGATTCACTTCTTTGCCGGAAACTCAACCATTAATGTAAATAGACCTCCCGAAGAAAATTAAGCTTGAAGAAAAACAAACACTTTTTTTTAAAGCAGTTTATCTTCAGCTCTCTTCTTGAGAATTAGATTGATTCATTGGAAGAGGATTGGCTGTTACATCTTTATGACTTTCTTCTTCTGTTCTTCTGATGGTGGTGGTGGAATATCATATCAATTATCGGTCATTGGAGAATTAACATTTTGGTATCATCAAGGATATAGACCGATACGTGAGCCGAAAATACAGGCTGTTAACATGTAGTTAGTCTGGATCCATTTTCGTGGAGCTATGATATCCATGTATAATTAAAAAAACGAGAACCTTATATGACTACCAAAATATATCGGCATTATAATGATAAAACAAAAAGATACAAGATAAAAAACATGACGTCCAATAGAGTTGTTTGGTATATTATATGTAGTTTTGTAAGTACATCGTCAGTGTTGCCCTTACATAAAACATACTATTAGAAATGGGGAGTTTACTTGAACGTAGAACAATAAAAGAAGTTTATAAGGTCACTCACTTGTGCGTTCGGCATGATCCGATTCCTCTTCTGCGGACAAGCGACAAAGGCTAAATACCCCCAACAACATGAACTAAGAATATAGGCTTCCTTACTATTGAAAACGTTCATGAATGAAATCGTAATAAAAACTAGATCCATATTGATCAACTATTAAATTTTAATGTAAAATATAAAATATATGTATACTCAAGTTATATACACACTCTTATAGTCATCAAGTATGAATATAGCAAGAGATATTGAATCCACTACGTAAGAAGGTATACACTCTCATATACTCTAGTACGGTTTCTTGTATTAGGAGGTCCATGAAACATCAAAGCTTCCGATTTCAATCAAGATATAAGAGACGAAGCTCATCAGTCCCATTAAAGAAACACCACTCGTGTTTATGAAGTAGAAGAAAAGAGAAAGGAGGCGAAAGAATTGCTGATCTAGACGAAGAAAGAAAAAAAAAAGGTTAGGAGAAATAGACGCGAGCATGATGGCCGGACTTATGGTCTTACTGAAGAAGACAAAGCGAAAATAGCTTCCATGATTTATCAGCTTCTATGTGATAGGTCCGTCTTCTATATCTGTTCTGTAGCTAATTATAGATCTGTGTTGTTTGCTCGTAGCTAAACTTAGAAAGCTTCATATAATTAATACTCTCTCCGTTTTAAATCAGGTGTCGTTTTGGAGCAAAATTTTCGTTTCAAAATAAATGTCGTTCTATGATTTATGCAAAATTTATTGATTTTTTATTCTAATTTATTTTTATATTGTTTGAATTCTGATTATGTGTATTTGTAATGATGCTTTTATCTAGTAAATATATAAAATTAAATGTTTTATTAATCTGTGTACTGAAGTCTAGAACGACAAGTAAATGAAACGAAATGAGTAATTCTTTATTTCGCGACCAGCTTGATTCTGTGGCTTGTTGTTTGTGAGAGATGTCAATTCAAGTCTCACCTTGGAGAATTAGACAAAGAATGTTTAATATATAAAGAGATGTCCAACTCTAATTGTACGAGACTTTTTGGAAAAAAAAACTAAAAGTAAATCCATGCGGACCAGTTTTTTAGGTTCAAAGTGAACAATATCGTACTATTCGAATAATAAAGAGTTGGACATGAGATTTCACAATCTAAATCTATGATATGTCTTGATTTGGTTTCTGTTTTATCGATTTTGTCTTTATTGACTTCTTGTTCCAAGTTTATAAACGACTAAACCATAACCTTGCTGCTAAAATTTCAGCTTGAGGATGTACATTCCGCTGGTGGAGAGGTGTTTCGTGGACTGTGTTATGTGCTGACAATTCAAGCATACGACGTGTGTAGGTATGCAGTTTGCTGAGCTCAATCAGAACACACCAACCCAAGATTGATGATTACGCTGGTTTGGTTTTGGTCCGGTTTGTGAATTCCAACCAAAATACAAACCTGTTTTGTTAGTGGTTGAGATATCATAGTTTAGTTCTATTGTTGTCAAAAAAAGAAAAAAGTTTGGCTCCTTTCGTTTCAATCTGTTCTCTAAATAAAGAGTTGTTAACATATTGAGGTACTTTCTCTTGGATCTCTAACATGTTGAGGTACTTTGCACTAGAGGTGTATTTTTAGACCTTGCTTTACTATGTTATCTTACCTTAATACCCTTTTTCCTACTAGAGTCAATTTTTGGTTTCGGTAAAAAAAAGGGAAGCAAACACGTGTTTGCTCTTTTTGTTGCCTCTGTTCCGTATGTGTTATCGAAGTATGTGACATCGCAAAGATCATTGGATCTAAGTATTTATAAATGAATCCAATGGCTGATAGTAAAACAAAAATGTGTACGTATTCGTCTGAGATAGTGCGCGAACGTTAGATTAAAGTAATACTAAAACGAATCGAACGGTCGAACAGTAAAGATTCGAAGATTTGTGAAATTTTTTATTCCTCTTTTAGATAATTGTTTGACGCCATGTAACTTGTGGTCGCCTTTGTTTTGTGAACAAGGATAATTATAACTTAACCACAGTACATTGAACACACGTTTTTAGTGATGTATTGAGTATGGTCACCTCATAACCTACAGATTGCAGGTAATCTTTTTAGTGATGTATTGAGTAGATGTGGTCACTTTCCCGGTGTTTAGGCTTTGAGGGTATTGAGTTCCCAAATGTCTTGGTCGACTTGTATGGGCAAGCAGTGGTTAACCAATCCGTAAACTTTGTGTCCATGACTTGCCTAACCATACCTTCCATGTCCACATCGCCTAACCACAACTTTCTTGTCCACGACTCACCTAACCATACCTTCCATGTCCATATTTCTCCGATTGAAACCGTCGAATCTGAGGTTTCACCGGACTACACATCCTCTTCACCCGATGAGTTCTTGGCCTTAGTGTTGGTTCTGCCTCTCTCTCGAAGGACATAGTCGTTACTGCCTCTGTCTCGAAGCTCGCTCAGATCTGATCACTTCCATCACTTCCGGTTTCATCGATTCGATTGGAGCTTCCATTGAAATTCGACCATAGATCCGGGAGTATTAACACAAAGCATTAGCTATGATCTCTCTCTTTTTTTTTTGGTCAAAAGTTATGATCTCTCTCTATGATGAAAAAAGTAGCAGAAAGTTTCTCCATCAGACGGAAGCAAAAAAAAATGTGTCAGCGTAAGTAATTTCTTTTTATCAAAAGTAACTCATCTATCTCTAATTTTAGACGAAGGGTAGAATGGACAATTACAGAATAGAAAGTATGTGATATGGAAAAAATACATTAAAGTGATAAAGACCAAGTAAAAAGTATGCTAGAGTGTAAATTTTTCCTAAATAAAACATTGAAGCGTTCAGAAGCTTTATGCCCATATATAATTTCATGTCTGGTGGACCAATTCGCAAAAACTTATATTTTTCATAGGGTGGGTTTTGTCAACCTCCCGGAGACTGCTGCCCGCACGAATCTGACCCGTCATGGCCCGCTTGAATATGTGTCCGTTACTGTATAGGATGGAACGGGACAATCTGTTTACCAATCCTACCGACCATTTGTGGTCGTCATATGACGTTTGGCTTTTCTAATGACACACGCATGAATCATGCTCATCATTATTCATTAGGATAACGTTAACAATGTACCAACCATACTCTATACTAGAGACAAAGTTAGACGTAGTAATCATATAATCTTTCCTTGGAAGCCTAGGTGATGCTTTTCAACTATGGTACCAAATAATTTTGTTTCTCAATAAAATACACAAATTAGACAGTCTCGTAACTAACAAGTAACTCCTATATATATTTGTAAACTAGGTATCTTACCCGCACATGCGGATATAATTCTTTTATAGACATTTATTAATAAATGTATTACTATTTAAAAGATCAATACATACAAAATAAATAAAATTAATATTATTATATGAATATTTTCATTTTTTTAATTTTTAATGATTTAAAAACATTATTTTGGATTGCAATATTAATATTTTTATTTTAAGTATCTTATTATCTTTAATCAGTTTTTATTATGTTAATTTTAAAACTGTTATCTAATTAAATAAACATATACATAATTCTTGGAGTGATGTTTTTAAATCAAACCTTGGAGTTATCGAAACCTACACAATTTCAAAATAAATCATAAGCACAATAATGTTAAACTAAGTCCAAATTTACATATTATATGAATCATTGTAAATTAAACTATTGATACATATATAATACACACAAACAGATCATATCGAAAAACAAAACATTAATATGTAATATAAAAGATAAAAACATTTTATATCTCTTGTTATTTTCATTTCTAATTGCTACAATAGAGAAAATATGCTATAATGAATCTTTATTGTAAAATTACAATTTGTTATTTTCAAGTGGTCTTTAACTTACAAACTTTAATAATTATAACTAAAACAAATAATTTTGGAAAATACAGTTTTCTTAAAATAGAATCACATTTTTCTTTAAATAATAGTCTTCTAAAGAAATGTTGATTAACAAAAGTCATATTTATGTAAAACTCTTGAAAGAAATTAAAAGTAAATAAAGTTAATTTTCAATTTTTATGATATTAGGTACACGGTTAAAACACTAATATTTGAAAATATTATCTTTTGGAGACTGATACTTTTAAAATAGAATTATAATAAAAATATAAAAAATATTAATTTTTCAACTTAAATAAAAAATAATTGTTATTTTGTAAATTAATAATAATATTTAAAAACACCACAAAAAATCAAATTAACAAACAAATATAAATCAAATTTATCTTTTGTAAATATTTTTAATATTTTAGTATAATGAGAAATATAATTATTATATGTTTATATAAAATTAACAAATAAATAAGAGAGATGTAGATAAATACATATGATTATCTTTTCTTTTTTTTCAAAAACGTTTTTATTGTCTTTTTGAGATAATTTTACAATGTTTATTTTAATCAGTTAAATAATGAACTATTCATTAAAGATATCAAAAATTTAATGAATAATAATTAATAAGATAATATCAAATATTTCTATTATGAAACATTGTAATTATCATGTTTTCAAATCATTTTATTATTAAAATATATAAAAATATTTATGAAAATAATTGATTAAGCCTAAAATCATAGAAAGCATGACAAATAAGCAAATTCACTTCTCAAATAATAGTATAAAAACTATATTTATAGATCGTAGGTGTATAAACCACTTTATAGTTTATACGAATACTTAATGTTAAGTTGTCCATCCTTGTGTTGTGGTGTACAGTATCAAGTAAATCAAATAAATAAAATGAAAAAATGGTCTTTTACCAGAACGTTATAAATATAATAATTTAATTAGATAAAAAATATAATATTCGACCCACAACGTCTTCTACTTAACCGTAAATTAAAGCAATGTATATATGACTGTTAGGAAGTTCAGTCATTCGATCTTTAATTTTAGAATAATACCCCACTTCTGATTACTATTCGTAATGAAGACAAAACATGTATAATAAAAAAACTTAGGTGAAGGTTGCTGTAACCATTGAGCTAACTGATCTCAACCACAGCCACTTGAAGACAAATAATTCGTACAAATATATAATTTTTTTTTTTTGTAACTGGCTGATTTTTATAAAATGCAAGAGAAATAAAATATTACAAATATATAATTACATTGCAATAATTACAATAGATGCGTTTTATTACCTCTTATGATTCTAAGCAAAGTTTGTCGCTCTGTAAGCTAGGCGAGAGATATTAGTTATACACTTAAAAGTTTTATAAGTTTACCAAAGAAGTTGAAGCATCTCGTTAATTGTTTCGTTTTAAAGTAATACGATTGTTCTCGGAGTAGAAGCACTAATGACGTTGACGAGATTACAGATACGGAACGAGTACGGCTTGGCGGATAAGGAGCTCTACAGCGATCAGGAAGATGCTGAAGCTTTGCTTGAAGGTTCATCAATGGCCGGACTAGTCGGCCTTCTGCGCCAGCTTGGCGACCTCGCTGAGTAAGTTCTCTCTCCCTATTTGAGTTTCGTTCATCATTTTAGTATTTATCTAAGATATTTTATTCATGACTATTTGAAACCAATGTTTCAACTCTGTCCTTACTTTCACATTTATGTGTCTATTCATAATATATAATAAGGTTTGCTGGTGAAGTGTTCCATAACCTGCATGAAGAACTAATGACAACTTCAACACGAGGGCAAGGTTTGGCAGTTCGTCTTCAACAGCTTGAAGCACAAGTTCCTAATTCGGTTGAGATTCCTATTCTGTCTCAAACCGATCATTCAACATTCTTTTACGAGCCAGGTGAGTCATCTTTGATCTTACACTAGCTTAATTATAGTGATTACAGGAGCTATGAGCTGTTAGATTCTTCTTTTATAGCAAGAGAAGCACAGTGTCTAGCAAAGTTTGTAGACAAAACAGTTAGGCTTTGGTTACTTTCACTTCAATGAAGGGGAAAACTTGAAGAGGGGCTTGCTACGTGGTTTGGAACTAGAGTGGAACCTTAAGATTAGGATATTTTACATTGTTTCATAGATTGATTCATGAAACAGTTGCACTTGAAGTAAAAATGCATGAACAAATTGAACATTCATTAAAAAAAAGAGATTCTTCTTTTGTAAAGTCCTCTTATGCAAATATTTCAGGATTGGAATGGCATTGTAATTTGCAAACAGAAGATATTCTAATTTCTCCAAGCAAGTTGCCTCATTGTATTATGGATTCTTACGAGGAAAGCCGTGGTCCGCCACAGCTCTTCCTCCTTGACAAGTACATTTCAGTACTCAGTAGATAGATTCAAAGAAGTTTCAGAAAATTTTCATTATAGTAAAACTTGGCTTACAAGTTTGTCTTTTGTCATTTTTTCCTGCTGTCTTTAAGGTTTGATGTTGATGGGTCTGGATCATGCTTGAAGCGTTACTCTGACCCATATATGTTGAAGACGCTTACTGCACCAGCAGTACTAGGAACATCACAACTCAGCAAAGATGAGAGACCAATCAAACCAAAGGTATTCATGTAATACATTTCTTATTCTGAATTTACTTAACTACTCAGATCTCGTCACTGTCTGTCTAAACCAAGCATCTGGAATGCACACTTTGTGTATATAATATGTGGTACAATATTTTTCATCTACAGAAGAAAGTATCACACATTAGTAATGGAGAGACGGCACTTGGGGATTCACAAACATCACATGCTAAGTGAGATTTCATGCTTTATATTTAGTTTTGTGTCAGTCATTACTGTTTCTCAAGTTCATATGATCAACTCTTTGATTTGGTGACAAAATCCACTTTTTGGATGGTACAGGTTGAATCAACTCTTCTTAATGGACCACGTTGAGAACGGACACGAAGATCCTGAATTTCATGTGAAACTAAAGAAAAGACATCTGAATGGACCTCCAATTAACTCAAGCTCTGTGACAATAGGTTATATGGAGAAGTTCCTCAAGAATTCTTTGCCCTACTGTGAAAGAGTTCATGAGACACTAGATCAGTCATCTTCAGCAATGGAAACTGAAGTTACAACATGCAACGTACGAGTAGACCTGTCCACACCTTCTTTGGTTTATCCAAGCAACGGAGATACTATAAAAGAGAGTGAAATGGAAGCTATTGATGAAAGACCTTTTGTAGAGGGAGGCGCAATGGTTTGTGAAGAAAGAACCTCTTCTGGGAACAATGACACAGATGCACCTGCTTCCACAGACGGTGATGACAAGGCTGATGGTAACTTACAGATCTGTGATAATGCAGACGTGGATCAAACAGAGGTCCTGGCTTCTAATGTATTGTACCACTCAACGGAGGAAGGAGAATCCAGTAGTCTGTTAAACTCATCTGAGGGTGGGACCAAAGATCTTCAACCAAATGACGCTGAGGATGATCATTCTCAACATGTTTTCAGTGTGGAGACTGGATCTGAGATGTCTTTGACTGGTTTGGTGGAAGACCGGTTCTCTTCCTTCACCAATCAAGAGACAGAGGAAGAGCCTGATTGTCTTCTTATTCAAAACAAGCATATTAGCACATCTGACAACTTTGAAGATGTATCTATGGATGTTGATGCAGTACAAGACAGTCCTGTCCCCGAAGAAGATGAAACCAACCCACAAGATGGATATTCAATGAGTGCCGAACAGTCTGAACACATTTCAACTTTTAATATCAGTTCAGAAGCTGGAACTATGATGTTAGATACTCCAAGAGATGGTCTCACAGAAAACATGAACCCCTCAGCATTATCTTGTCAAGAAGACGCATTAGCCGACTCTGATCTAGCTGAGATATCATCAGATTCTGGACAAGAGGATCCACAAACCATGTCTAGTATTGCAGATGTGAGTAGTGATGGTACTGATATTCAAAGAGATGGTGCAGGTGATAATCATACTAGCCTGAATGATAAGGCCAATGAGACCGTCCCTGAAGTAGACTTAGAAGTAGATCCACAAGAGTGTCTTTTAGGTACTCAAGAATGTTTGTCACCTGAGTATTACATACAGACACATGGCCAAGGGCAAGAGAGCCCATCTGAAACAGATTCAGAAAATCCAACAGCAGCAGCCGAGTCACTTCCTCCACAAGATGTTCCTCTTGGTGTTCAGTGTTCACCTTCAGAGGAAACACTACCATGCAAAGAAAAGCCTTACCGTTCAAGTGAAGATGAAGAAGAAGCTTTTAGTGCACCACACCAAGGAGCTATCACATCATTAAATGGTAATATCTCTGAGTCTGTTCTTTCCATGGAACCCAATGATCAAGAAAATTGCTTGGATGTGCCCATGTATCCCTTCTCCACGCCCCTCCATGAAGAACCTCAGGCAGATCCAGACTTAAACCCTCCACTTCCGCCTCTCCCTCCAACACAATGGTGGATGGGGAAGCTGGTTGATTCTGTTAAAACAACCGAAACTCAGTTCTCTCCAGTGCTATCACTTGCATACAGTGAGAACACACATAATGGATTAGTTCAAGCGACCGATGCACAAGAAGACTCACTTACAACAGGTGAAAATCATAATAATGATGTTTATACAGTTAAAGCCGTGTCAGTTTCAGCACAAACTACTCTTAATGAACAGTCTCCTTGGGTGTCACTACTCACACCTGAAGTTACACCAGAGGCAGAAGGCTTAGAAGCACTTGAGTGGTTTAGTCAGAACTTCAAAGAGCATACCAATACTAACCTTAGAAAGCTAGAAGAGGAGCCTCAGCTTGATCAACCACTAGAACCACCAGGAGAAACAGAACAAGACAATAAATCATATGAAGAGAATGAGAATGTTGAAAAGCCTTCAAGAGACAAGGAGTCTCTGGTTATTGGCATTGATAGAAGCATGGTAATTATTTTTCTTTATAAATCTATGGTTAGTTTAGTAGTTCTCTGACTTTTATCTTGTGACACTATTTTGTTTGATTGCAGTTGAGGAAGGTGTCTGAAAGAAACAGAACATATCTTGGAGCTCGAGTGGAAGAGAATGATTCACTATTGGAGATCATACGCAGCAAGGTCAACGCTCTATATTACTCACCTTTTTTTTTCCCTTTTTGACTTTACTTAGTTTCTATAATGTATAGACCCACTAACTGATAAAAAATGCATTAGCAGTCATTCAACTTGAGACCAGCAGATGCATCCGTGAGACACAACTTTCAAGTAGCTGCTCCTATAACAAACTTGAAGGTCGCTGCAATTCTAGAGAAAGCCAATAGTCTTCGCCATGTCTCTCTCTCTAACCTTTATTTGGTTTAATTTGGAAAAATAAAATGTATAAAATGATAAAAAAAAGTAATTGATGTGTTAATATTTATGTAGGCAATGGCGGGAAGCGACGACGACCACGATTCAGATAGCTGGAGTGAATGAGAGTCTTTATGTAACATATTCATCATCACACACACACACACACACACACACACATATCCTGTAATTTGTATAGAAGAAATGTTAGCTTCTTCTCAGATTGTACTTTTGTCTCCTAATGTTCGTATTGCTCTATATCACACATGTGGAATGTATGTCTTTCTTTATTGAAATTTTCAGTTAATGAATAATTCATTCTAAGAACAATATTTCTGTGACTCAACAAAACTTCACCTATGCCTAAGAAAGGCAAAGAAGGACTAACCACTACTTTCCTCTTAATTACCAATATTGGTTTGTACACACATATGACATGCCATATGAACAATAGAAAATGTCCTCATATTTATAGTAACTCTTTGGTAAAACTCAAATCGAATTCAACTCATCTGAAAATGGAGGCTCAAAAGCAAGACAATGAACACATTTTCCGCAGTCTATATCCATCTGTGCCCATTCCCGACAAGCTTACACTGGTATGGATTTGAATTTGTTTTTCCTTTTCACAAAGAAAAACTCTTTGAATATGAGTATCTAGGCTTAGATTCGGTTTGTTTGACTATCCTAATAAGAATTATTTAATTTATATTATGTTAAGCCTGAGTTTGTGCTCCAAGGAGTAGAAGAATTCACAGAGAACGTGGCGTTCGTTGAAGCTGTGACCGGTAAAGCCGTCACGTACGGTGATGTAGTGAAGGACACAAAGAGGCTAGCCAAAGCGTTGACCTCACTTGGACTAAGAAAAGGTCAAGTAATGGTTGTGGTTCTACCAAACGTGGCCGAGTATGGGATTATTGCCCTTGGCATTATGTCCGCCGGTGGAGTTTTCTCCGGCGCTAATCCTACGGCTCTTGTCTCGGAGATCAAGAAGCAAGTTGAAGCTTCTGGTGCTAGAGGAATCATCACTGATTCTACTAACTTTGAAAAGGTAAAAATGTGTATGTTTCTTTTGTATGATTGTGTGCACATAAAAATGGTAACATCAGAAATGTAATTCGGTTCGGCTGTTACTTTAAGATTTGGTACGTAAATTGTTATCATAGGCTTATTAGCCTTAACTATTTTAGCATTGGTTGGTTTTTGGTTAGATTTAATTCGTGTTTGGTTTAATTTTCGGTGTAAATTCACTTCGATCTTGAATGGAAAAAACTAACAAAAATACGAATAAATTTTAATTATAGTAATATGCAATATAGTTTAGTTTATTCAGTTTGGTTGGACTATATTAGGGCTGTATCTCTTTTGGAGTCTGTGGAAGTTTGTATACTAGTCGGTTTATGATTGTGTTCTTTTTGGTATTTTGGTTTGAGTTTGGTACGTTTCTGTAAAGGAGTTTGGTACGGTTAAAATCTACTTATCCGCGCATTAAATTTACCGATTTTGGACAGGTTAAGAATTTGGGTCTACCGGTAATATTGTTAGGTGAAGAGAAGATCGAAGGAGCAGTGAACTGGAAAGATATTCTAGAAGCAGGAGATAAATGTGGAGATAACAACAGAGAAGAGATCCTTCAGACAGATCTATGTGCACTTCCTTTCTCTTCAGGCACGACAGGGTTACAAAAAGGAGTAATGCTCACACACCGCAACCTCATAGCAAATCTTTGCTCTACACTCTTCAGCATCCGGTCTGAAATGATCGGCCAGATCGTGACTCTTGGTTTGATTCCGTTCTTTCACATTTACGGTATCGTTGGAATCTGTTGTGCTACGATGAAGAATAAAGGCAAAGTTGTTGCTATGAGTCGGTATGATCTAAGGCTTTTCTTGAATGCTTTGATTGCTCACGAGGTCTCGTTTGCGCCTATTGTTCCTCCTATTATATTGAATCTCGTCAAGAATCCGATCGTCGATGAGTTTGATCTTTCTAAGCTTAAGCTCCGTTCTGTAATGACTGCTGCTGCTCCGTTAGCTCCTGAGCTTCTCACTGCCTTTGAAGCCAAGTTTCCTAATGTTCAAGTCCAAGAGGCAAGTTCAAAAAAAAACCCTAAAACCTTTCTGTTTTTGTTGTCCTTTTTACTTTGTGTTTGGAGTTCGAACTAGGGCCTAGGGGCACAACGAACCAACTACTTTGTGTTTGGTTCCTTTTTGTTATTGTTGTTCTCAGTTTAGGTTTCATTGTGTTAATAGGCTTATGGATTAACGGAGCATAGCTGCATTACTTTAACTCACGGTGATCCTGATAAAGGACAAGGAATCGCTAAAAGAAACTCTGTCGGTTTTATACTTCCGAATCTCGAGGTGAAGTTCATAGATCCTGACACTGGCCGGTCACTTCCGAAGAACACTTCTGGTGAGCTCTGTGTGAGGAGCCAATGTGTGATGCAAGGTTACTTCGAGAACAAGGAAGAGACGGAGAAGACGATCGATGAAGAAGGTTGGCTTCACACTGGAGATATTGGTTACATTGATGATGATGGAGATATCTTCATCGTTGATCGCATCAAAGAACTTATCAAATACAAGGGCTTTCAGGTAACTTGATTCAGAATTAATCTTAGCGGTTTATTTCGGGTTTGAAAATGTCATACTTATACCGAAGTCGGTTTTGCTCCTGAGTGAATTTTCTTATTTTTGTTGAGTTTTATATTGGATCAAAAAAATTAATCAATGTCGCATTATGCCTTGATTGTTTATTTATGTCTACTAAACTTTTACGTATATACTTGTGTTTGAAACAATTAAAACCTTATTTGGTTCGGTTTGGTTTGGTTATGGTTCAGTCTTGTCTAAGTAAATCAATTACATGTCTGAAAACAGAGTTGTTTATTTGCCCGCAGGTGGCTCCGGCTGAGCTTGAAGCTATTCTACTCACTCATCCATCAGTTGAAGACGTAGCGGTGGTGCCGTGAGTATATACATATTTCCTTCTAATTACTTAAAATTTCAAGTATGGTTAATTAAAATAAATAATTTGGAATAAAATAATGATCAAAGGTTACCGGACGAGGAAGCGGGAGAGATTCCGGTGGCTTGTGTTGTGATGAATCCAAAAGCGAAAGAGAAAGAAGAAGACATCCTTAGCTTTGTTGCGGCAAATGTGGCTCATTACAAGAAGATCAGAGCCGTCCATTTTGTGGATTCAATTCCCAAGTCTCTCTCTGGTAAAATCATGAGGAGGCTTCTCAGAGACAACATCCTCAGCATCAAGAAAACGTTATTCTAAGTGGTTGATTAACTGGTTTGGTTATCCATTAGTCGCTTAATTTCATCCGCTTTTATTAAGAATGTCTTATTATCAACTTCTTCAACGTTTCTGATGTTTAACGGAGTAGACAAAACAAGTAACACACCAATAACATTCTACTAAGTTTATTAGATTACCTCCAATGTTTCAAACTCTACCAAACAAAATTTAGTTTCTTGATTTTAAGTATTTTGGAGTTGTTGAATCAAGTTTGTGTTTAGTGTTCTTCATTAAAAATAAATAATTCATTTTAAAATAAACTCCCTGTTTCATCAGCCAATTTTTCAATCAATGCACCTTTTCCTAGCTGCAAAAAGTACCCAAAACAAAAGGTGAACATGTCCGACTGAGCTGACACAACTAGATCTCAAGACAGAATGAGAAGCCACAACATCCAAAAGAGGGTGCTTGTCGATGAAAAAAAGAAAGCAACCGACCTAATTCCAGAACATCTCTATAAACAATTTTTTTTATTACAGAAACGGACTCCACAAAGAAACCAAATCAATAACTACAAGCCTCAACACAAACTGACCTAACATATCCCTAGAGCAATCAAACCGTATAACCACAGCTATATATACATAAGTATAACACAAGGATCATTTTTTTTTAACACAAGGATCATATTAATAGCAAAAAGGTATTATGATGCTAAAAAAAGAAAGAAGCAAAAAACATTCAGCTTACTCTTTTACTTAGAATCTCTTAACCTTTTCACCCTTCACCAACGGATTAGCTTTGCTAATCGCATCTCTTCCTTGTCCTCTGAAATCGAACTCGCATTCGTGATTCCCAGGATATCTATGGTCACCACAGAATGTGCTCCCACACTTGCACTTAAACCCCATCAAACCCACCTTCTTGTTACAGCTCAAGCACCTCGTCTTAGCACTAGTCTGCGGAGCCGTTTCACTGCTAGTTGATGATGACGCAAGAGCTGATTCGAGGGAGGTTTTGGGTTTAGGGTTTAGAGATTTCTCCAAGGAGGGTTTAGCTTGGACTTGGGTGGTTTTGAGGTCGTGATAGCATTTGGAGCAGAGGTTCATGGTGGCAGATGTTCCGAAAAATCCGCAGCCATTCACGCAGAGCTTTGGCTCCTCCGATGGGGAGATGCTTGTTCCTTCGTCTTGCTCTGAACCCATTTTTAGTTACTCTGAAAAAAAAAGAGAAAGATTGATTCGAAGAACAGATAAAAGCTTAGACTTTGAACTAGGTTTAGGGTGAGAAAAAAAATATTGAGATTTAAGGAAAAAAATGATAGATTTTTCTGGTGGTATCTCGACTTTGGGCTTAAACATGGGAAGAGAGTGTAATAGAAGAAGATGAATTTAAAGAAGAAAAAAAAAAGAATTGGAAGAGACCTTTCCAGAAGCCGCCAGAAAAAAATGAAGTTTCGATTATCTTGTGGTTCTGTTTCCGTGCGAGTCGAAATTAAATTAGCTTGATTTGGTAAATAAGAGGAACAAGAGGAAGTGGATATGTCAAAGTTATATATCACTGATCATTTCCGACAAGTGGTTCTTGATTTTGATCGGCGACCGAAACAGAATCTTTTCTGTTTCTCGAGACAGACACGAACCAGTTTTGGTTTCTCACGAGAGACGAGAACAGTGTTCGGTTCTTAATTGACTTCGATTTTTATTCGAACCGGATTTCCTTTATGGGGACAAATCAGCTACGCTTTTAGTTTTTTTTTTCTTTTTTAACTTGTAGTATTGATGGGGGATTTTGGAGTAAACATTTCGTAAATCAATGGACACATGAAAAACATCATTTTACTTTGGAGTAATCAATCTAAGCTGCATTTTGCTTTTCTCCAACGTTCTCTAGGTTTATAGCAAAATTCAGGTTTATAGCAATCGCTGGTAATGATTTGCCTCTTTTTGGATTAATGTGGTTCTGGAAGACGTGGATAATCATTTTTATCAGTTGAGACTCAACAAAAATGAAAAGAGTACACAACCCACTAGATATTTAAAAAATTTGAATTAATTCACACAGTAATATAAGAAAATACAGAACACATGTGAAGGAGAAACAAATGTAACAAAAATTTTTGGATTCTGCATTCAAATCTTGGAATATATAATTTTTATGGTCATGGCTCAGTAAACAGTAGCTTCCCAAATTGTGGTTCCATCACAAGAACAAAGCTTTTTGCAACTCTCTCCTACTTCTCCGCTTCTAGCAACAACAGCGGCAGTAATGCCCTCTATCGACTTATCCTCTGTTTCATATACCACAACAGCTCGTCCAATCAGATCCGTTACCTTCATATTCTCTTTCTTTACCGTACATAACGCTTCTCCATTTTGGTCTGCCTCCAACGTTCCTAGGTCGCCTGGTGGCTATATAACAAACATGGCAAATTTTATATCATTATTTAGAAAAATCACCTTGATTATCTTATTTTGTGTCCCCGGTTTGGATTGGTTTTGTTCAAACCTGTGTGGCGGTTTGATCATCTTGTAAAGGATTGTATATATTCCCTGTAGAAGCTGCTCCTTTTGTGAGATCTCCATACTCATTGATACACCAACTGTGTTTTCCTGGAGATAACCCGCCAAAACTGGCTTCAATTTCTACATTTTCCATAGAAATTTGAACGAACCTAACCACACCGAAGATGTTTGGTCCTTTGAATTCTGATACTGCAGCAGCTGCAACTAAGAAATATGCAATCCGACCATTTCAATGTTATATGGTAAACCAAGTTATCGAAATGAAGAAGGTTTAGAGCCACATACCTCGAGGAACATACGCCATGGGAGCGATAGTACGAAGTCGAGGCGATGATCGGGAAGAAGATGGAAATGGAAATGTCTGAGATTTGGTAGAAGAGGAAGAAGAGAGTGAGAAGTCGGTCCGAATCGCATACGCAGCTCGTGGAATGGTTGCCACTGATCTTAGAAATGACATCATTGCCTTGTGTTCTGGGTTCGAACTTTATATTTTTACATTACATTATGACAGTACATCTTGGTAACCAATCATGAAGTTAGTACAGAAGTTGATAGTACGAAAAGACATTACACTTTTGTAACTACTATAAATGAGCAGTACAATGGTTCTAACTACAGATAGTACAGATAGTACATGGTTGCTTTTAAGAAACGATGGTTGAATGTAGTACAAAAATTGATAGTACATACTAAGAACATTACCGAAAAGGAATAATTAAAATGAATAGTGCAAATGATGGTAAAAAAGAAAATGGATGTATGGCATGAATAATGGTGAAGTACTACAGTTCTAGGTGGTACGAATATAGCAGTGTAAAAATAGTACAACAGACAATAGACCAATAATAGTAAGGGTCCCTAATATTAAAACAAGATGATGACACAAAGACGAGCGTTAACAGTACAATAATAGTTTTAGTAAAAAAAATAATTTTCAGTATAATAATAGAAAATTAAATTAGTACTTAAAATAATCTTATTATGTAAAACTTGATTTTCAAATTTACTAACAAGATCGTGACACATGTCAATTATATATTTAGAATTATGACATGTGTTTAATAACAACTTTTTTTTTAAAAAAAAAATTATCATAAGAATTTTAAAAGTTAGTTTTCATTTTTTTCAAAAAGTCTTAACTAAAAACTGTAAAAAAAAAAATACTTTCATATAAATAATTATTTAATAATTTTTAAAACATGGGTTTAGAAAACGTGGATTTAAAATAATTATAAGATACAAAAAATGTTTTAAGATAATTTTGTTATGAATTAAAATATTTTAAAAATATTTTTTCTTATAAACTTATTATATCCAGCTTGATTTTTTAAAGTTTTGAAAATCGTGACACATGACCATTATACATTTAAGATTATAAAATGTCTTAAATAACAATTTTTCTTTAAAAAAATTTAACTAAGACTTAGTTTCAACTTTGAAAAAAGTCTTAAAAAAAACTGTAAAGAAAAAAATATTCACATATAAATAATAATTTATTTATAGTATTTCATTTTTCAAACGTGGGTTTAAGATAAATTTTTTTTGTTACATGTTTAAGCTAATTATAAGATACAAAAAATACTATAAGATCGCAACACATGTCAATTATATATGTAGGATTATGATATGTGTTAAAAATAATTTTTTTAAAAAAAAAAATTATATCATAAGAATTTTAAAAGTTAGTTTTTTTTCAAAAAAATTTTACACAAAAAACTACAAAGAAACAAATATTTCCATATAAATAACTATTTAATAATTTTTAAAACGTGAGTTTATAATAATTATAAGATACAAAAATGTTCTAAGATAATTTTTTTACGAATTAAAATATTTTTTAAAAAAAAATCTTATAAACTTTATTCTATAAAGCTTGATTTTTCAAAGTTTTCAATATCACGACACATGACAATTATATATTTATGATTATAACATGTGTTAAATAACAGTTTTTTTTAAAAAAAAATTATTAAAACTTATTTTTCTTTTTCAAAAAAAATCTTAAACAAAAAACTGTAAAGAAAAAAATATCCACTTATAAATAATAACTTATTTATAGTATTTGTTTTTCAAACATGGGTTTAAGATAAATTATTTTTGTCAGCGGTTGATGATAATTATAAGATACAAAAAATCATGTAAGATATTTTTGTTACAAATTAAAATAATTTTTATTATAAATATTTAATAGTATTTTTCATGTTAAGAATACTAAACCAAAGAAAACTGTAAAAAATTGTATAAGTTAAATAAAAATGTATTGGGTTAAAAAATTATAAAGCCTAAAAAATTACTTTCATTGTAGTATTCTTTTTTTAAAGAACCTTATTTCAAGATCGAATAAAATATATGAATTTAAGATAATTACAAAATTAGTAAATATTGGTTTAAGATGAAGAATTTCTTATTAACAAAAATAATTACAGGATGAGCTTTTTGTTATATAAATTTTGGTGTCCAATGTTGCTAATAAGCATAATCATTACACATAATAATTATATTATTAAGATTATCATATGTGTTAAAAATTAACTTAAAATACATTCTTATAAGTTTTACTATGTAGATTTTTTATAGTTCATTTTAGTTAAGGTGTTATAGTGGAAGGTATCATCAAGACACAATGAACTTAGGAAATTATCTACCCTGAATTAGTTTAATAAAAAGTCTTTGTTGTTATTATAAAGTGTGAAACAAATTATTTGAAAAAAAGTGTTAATAAAAATATTAAATTAAGAGCATAAGAATGTGTATGATGTTCTCTTCGACTCGATTGACTTGATTCAAATTTCTAACTCATTTTATTTCACTCTATTTGGTATTTTCGGGATTGAGTTTGATTTAAACTTTTCGCTCTATATTTTTTATCTAGCCCTAAATACGAAGCTTCTAATACGATAGTTACAGAAACGTATATACCAACCAAAACTTACATGGAGACACAAATTTTATTCTTTAAATAAGTTTACACAATATATATATATATATATATATAAATGATACATTTGCATTAGAAAGCTTTCTAACTTGTATGTTTGTCATGCATCTAATTGAAATATTAATCAAAACTCAAATAACTGCTTATTCACTATAATTACATAAACTTATATACAAACCAAACTTATATGAAGATACAAATTTTTATTCCCTAAATAAGTTTTACATGATATATATATATATATATATATATATATATATATATAAATGTTACATTTGCAATAGAAAAGTTTCTAATGTTTATGTTTATCATGCATGTAATTGAAATATCAATAAAAACTCGTACATTGCACAGATCCATACCTAGTTTAATATAAAATTTATTTTTTTCTAGAACTAATAATTCATATTTTATATCCAGAATATAAAATTTCCATCACGTTCTGATAATAATTATTCTTAAAATCATTTATAAGCTAAAATTATTTCAAACTTGAGTAAGATATATAATTAATATTTTTTTGTTCAAACAGCATATATAATTAATATTTTTAAGCAGATAGTAACTTATAAACACTAAATATATAAAATAATTAAAATTCATAATTAAGGAGTAATAGGTTTGCATGCTACCTATTTAACTAAAAACAAATATTTAATAATAAACTGGTTACTCTTTTTAAATCGTTTGAATGAGCATATCTAAGAAGAATGTATGAAATGAAATATATATTAAATTGAAGAAACATAAATATAAAGAGAAAAATGATCTTTTTTTTTTATTGAACATCCACTATAGTTATAAACAAATCATTATACTTACTACTCTAATGAAAGTAAAGCAAATATTGAGAACCAAGTAAGATAGTTGCATTTTATTATTTTATTTAAATAAAAATATGTGTATGATAGAAATGGTTATAATTGAGAACTAGAGTTTGATCCACACGTTTGTGAGGATATATTTTTCATTTTATAAATGTATACATTTGATACTAACGTAAACATATTAAATATATAATTTACATTTTAGTTTTATATATTGTGTAAGTTTTTAATCTTATTTTTAGGTTTTTTATTTATTACTATTAAAATAAAATATTTTTATACCTTTTTCTTTGTTATTCAATATTATTAATATATAATATTTTTCTTATGAATTTATACAGACTAATATTTTTCTGAGTAAAATACAATAAATTCATAATCTGAAATAATCAAATAGAAAATCTCTTTTAAAAATATGTTTTAAAAACATTATACAGTTTGCATTCAATATATTTTTAAAATAATATCATGGTTATACTATAGAAAGAGTATTGATTTAATATAATTTATATTAGCATGTTGTGTTCGCAAAATTAACTATCTATCAATTTAGTATATAACGGGAATTTATAACTAAATATATTTTTCTGTTTAATTAATTTAGCTATATTATTTTGGTAATTTTTTTCTTATATATAGGAGTATCTATGATATTAGTAAATTCTATTGATATAAGATATTTTGGATGTTTTGGTATTTAAGTTCTATGTTTTTTTGTTATTAAATTAAGATTTCAAAATTTTGGAATATTTTCACTTTTAGTTTATAATATTTATTTTCAAAATCGTATATTTGGTCAAAACTATTTTGAAAAGCAAGATGGTGGACCATCATGACACTATCCTACAAAGCGCATAGGTCTTAGTATTTTGGGTATAATTTTGGTTTACATCAGTTATTTTGGATAATTGATAGTTTATTTAGGATATTTAGTATCTATTTAAGTATCTTGGTTCAAATTGGTTCAGAAAGTTTTAGGTTCAAATTGGTTTGGGTATTCAAACTACAAACCTGCTAATAAATGGGAAAAATTCAAGTTCCATTTAGTTAATTCAGGTAATTCATATAAAATATTTAATATCACGAATAAATATAGATAAGAATATCATATCATTCAGATTATTTCAAATATTTTGTAGAAAAGTGTTTGAATACTTGAAGATAATGGATGATTCAGATAGTTTGGATAATTCAGGTTTTTGAATACATTCAGCTATTTTATAAGTAGATTTAGATATAATTATATAGTTATATCTAATACATAAACTAACACTATAGTTACCTTAAATAGATATAATTATATAGTTATCCTAAATTTGTGATAAAATAGCAATAAAATAAATTTTCAAGATATTTATAAAACATATATAGATCCAACTCAAAAGATATTTTTCAAGGTAACTCTAATTATATAGTTACCTCAAATGCTCGTATATTTTAAATTGAGGATATTTTTGAAAATTGGTATTTAACTTATGGTATTTTGACAATTTCTCATTTGTTTGGGATAAAAATCTATAAATGAATAATTTAGAAACTTAAACTAAATTTATTTAAGATATTAGAGCTTTTGTCCACTGAAAAGGTAAAACAGACCAATACTACTGATAAATGTGTAGTTTAGGAGTTTTATTCCTAACCAAACTTAGTTGAGGAATTTTATCATTAATATTTCTTAAAAATATTAATTAAAGTATTTAAAATTTTTAATAACTCAATTTATAAAATTATCATTTTAAGAAAAAATTTACAAATAGACGAGGTAGATTTGTTTCAAAATCCTCACTAAATAATAATAAAATTTAGTATTTTTTTCTAAATTACATATTTTGGATCCAAACCAAACCTGATCTCTTATATGTTTAAATAAATATCTAAAGGGAGTTTAAACCTATGTTTCTGAAATTTAATACAGATTTTATTTTTCCAAAAAAAAAAGATTGTTTGTGTGCAAGACCAAAAAAAACTGAAAATGTAAGCTGTCGTGAATGCATATTCAATAAGCTACCACAAAGATTACCAAGAAAACTTAGCTAACATATGATATACTCAACATTTATTAGCTAGGTTTTGGTTGTTCAAATTTTGTGAAACCATGTTTTTTTTTTTTTTTTGCTTTTCTTAAGAATCAAGTTCAAGAAAAACATTTTGAAGAAAAAACCTTTAACATAATAACTTAATAAGGATAATCCACATCTTTATTGAAATGAAATTTGTTTTACCACAGAAACTTTCAACTTCTGACGTTGTTCTCCATATATCCACTTAAAGTATTTTCTTTTTATTTTTGAAATTAGCCACTTAAAGATAATTGTTAACCGGATACAGAGATAAGCTTATGTATTTCGGTCGTAGACAAGTAGATTGTGTGATGGATAATGCGACCAACTCGGTCAGATTATTGAGTCGTAGCCTAGAACTCAATATATTCTCCCATGGACGGTGAATGTGGGTATGAATCGGATACACAAATTCTATTTAGGGTGTAAGCCTCTATTGGGGTGAGCGAGTACTCATCTTGCAAGTTGCAACTACATCCATGGATTGATATATCTGGAATCACTAGAGGTCATGTATGTTGTATATTAAAACTAAATTATATCTATTCGTTTGCTAAATCTGAGTCCATATGTTTAGAACTCGTACTTCAATGAATGACTCTCATGTTAGTTATATTTCTTTCTTCCTCTTTTAAGGTGGATACTGAGACATATGTCATAATTCACCTTAGAGACTCGTTTATCTTGGATTTTTGAGAGCATATGTTTAACTTTTTTTTTTGTAAAAAAACTATTAAATTTAAAATACTAAAAACATACAAAGTGTGGTTGAAACAATCATAAGTTTGATAAAATAAGATGAGACATGCCTCATATTCAACCAAGTCTAAGCTTACAAAAGAGAAGACTTATGATTTATATCTATATATATATATATATATATATCTATTACTATAAAAACATGTTTGAATCACTCCTGTGCTGCCACATCCTCCTCCAGCGTGGAAACTCGCTGAACTATCGCTTGCCACGCGTCCTCCAGCTCGGAATGCTTCGTTTCACTAAACGACCACGTTAATGGGTTTCGTTGCGTTCTTTGTTCGGCCATGTTGAGTATAGATTTAGCGGGCCCGTTGAAACTGATTTTTTTACTCACGTTAATTTAGTTATATGGGCTCCTCTCACGTTCGGTTTAGAGACATGTGAAGCCCTAATTTCACACCGCCAGTGATCTTTGTTATTCGTTCGACGGCGACAACGACTGTCCGCCTTCACCACGGATCTGAAACGGAATGCGTTATTGTTTTTGTGTGTTTATGGTAATTAATTCAGACGCTCACTATGAAGTTTTCGATGGGTCAATCTCATATCTAAGGCGGTGTGAATCTTTGTATAAATATGTGAGTGTTTTTCATTTGTAACTCACACTCTCTTCTTCGTTCTCTGATATACTTAATCGTGTTGTTATGGCAATTCCCAGAATTTTCTTTCCGATCTGAAGTCCGGCAAGTTCTCTGGCGCCGTGGAGTCTCGGCTGTTGCGGTTCTGGGAGGCGAGAAATGTGAATCGCGGTGGTGGACATGCTTCTGATTGACGTTAATGTAAGTTCATCGTTTCATGTTTTTAGATCTCTGTTTGATCCTACCGTTTATGATTTTTATAAACGATGTCGTGCCCCACAGCTTGTTCTAAGCTGCACGAAGATCGAATCTGAAGGTGCCCCGTCGTCACTGCTGATCAAAGGTTCCGACGCTGATCCTCACCTAAATTCGGCAACAATCGGAGTCGAGGATTGGAAACGGCGGCGAGGAAGTGATCAAATAGGATTACGAAGAAGAGAAGACGAACAAGAAAGCAGGAGAGGTTTTCCGCCGTGGAATTTGAGAAAGAGAAGAGCGGCTTTCAAGGGTCCATTACAGATTCTGATGGGAATCGGTACAAGGAAAAAGGGTTTGGTGGGAGAAGGGAGCGAGGCCCAAGTTTACTCGACGCTGTCGAAGAAAGAGGTGGAAGATGATTTCATGGCCACGACGGGTCACCGGTCACCGTGACGGCCCAAGAAGATAGATCGATATAAGTCAAAAGTCTTTCTTTTTGTTTTCTTCTGCTTCTTTTTTTAATTATTAGTTTTTAAATTCTGATTTTGTCGTTCTTCTTGGATGTAGTCGTTGTATCCAGCTCATTATTTTGGTGAAGTTATGAAAGATATCTACGATGTCCCAGACGCAGTCGATAATGGAAAGGTATCATCTTTCACAAGTCTATGATTTTATATTTTTGTAACTGTTTGCTAATATTTGCTTCACCAATTCTGCAGAAATGATGCTGCTGGATGAAAGTTGCACAGCTTTGTCTCGCTGACTTGTGGAGTCTCTTGAAGTTGGGAGTGAAGATGCTTTTGCATTTCTTTTGCTATTCTTTTTTTTTTTTAGTTTTAGTTTGGGCTGAAATAATCTGTACAAAGATATTGGATGAAGTTGAGCGTGTTGATGTAATTATAACATACTCTTTGCTTCATTATATCAGTAACGGCCAGCCAATACTAATAAACATCAATAAAAGGATGAACATTAATTTCACCAAATCTTTCACCATTCCTCTGTTCATTGCAGTGTGTGGCAAGCGTTGAAGAGCTGTAATGGTGGTTTTCAGAATCATCTCCAACAATCATCCTCAGCTTCTTCGAGAATCCCTCTCAAGATATCTTCTTCTCCTCCAAAGATAACAAAAAGCAATGACATGGCACATGGGTAAAAATAAAAACAAGGACTCAAATAGTTATTTTTTTAATAAAAAAATAAATAAATGGGATTCAAATAGTTTATTTTTTTAATAAAAAAATAAAATAAATGGGACTCAAATAGTTTTACTACTACATACCCTAAGTTGGTAATAAGCACAGATCAAGTCCATGCCTTTCTGGGCAATTTTGCGTGAGATTGCCTTGAAGAGCAGAGGGTAAGGCATCAAAGTAGATATACTGCAATCTTATAAATTCATCTACGCCTACTTTGATTAGTAAAATTTTCGGTACACAACCTACTTTGGTGAATGTGTTGGCTATTACTCCATGCAGCCGTTGACTCAGACGTTGTCGGCTAGCTTGGAAGCACCCACTGATATAAGGAGAAGCTGATTGTTTATCAAAAAAAAAAGAAGTTGATTAAAGAATAAAACTGATCGAGTGATATGATTACTATATATTATAAAACTAAACATTTGAAATTAAAATAAATATTTATAATATAATGCCATTTACAAAAAAAACAGTGAAAGCTCCTATCATCATAATTCAAAACAATTTTTATTAATATAATATCATAATTCTTTCATTATTTCTTAATTTATAATATTGTTTTATCTATAATAATTTTAAATACTTCATAAATTAATATAAAATAATTTTTATTATAACTTCCCGCCCGTAGGGCGGGCCGATCCTAGTATATATATAAATAAAACTTTTCTCTCTTCTTATGACATGTGGAAGGAAGGTTCGTTGACAAGTGTTTTCATTTTTCATCTTTTTATATTTTAGATCATTTTTATTTTATATTACTACAATTTGTTTCACCAATTTTTAATTGTGCATTATTTAATTTTTTTCATACTAACCATTTTCAAAGTTTGAGTACACAATTTATTTATTACAAAACACAAATGAATATAAAATAAATAAAATAATATAAATATATTTTATTCACAATTAAAAATAACATAAACTTTATTATTTTATTATTTTTTACTATTTTATATTATTTTATTTACAAATTATATATGTATATTAATATTGACCAATCTAAGAAAAATAAACTAGACCACAACTCATAATCGAAACATAAGATCTTTATAATCATAAAGAAAAGCAAAATGCCAAAGACACACTAAATAAGTAAATGTTTAGAGCTGAAACGAGATCAAAAACAAAAACTAACTTAGATCATTTTATCATAGAATATTTTGGACCAACACAAAGAGCTGAAAAGAGATGTCGAAAAAGAGTAGAAAGATAAACTCTGAAACAAAGCATCTCTCGAATACAAAGAAACACGATCAAAGACCAACACAAAGAACCAAGAACGCGTGTTAGAGCAAAAAATATTTCAACAAAAGACAAAAATCGCCACGGAGAAAATACTTAACACACGATAAGCACAACCACCGGTTAAGAGATAAGAATCATCTCACAAACTAAACAAGCACAAAAAGGCGCTCATACCAACGGATAACCACAAAACTCTAGACAGAAGAGACCAAAATTCCAAGAAACTAACTTTGCAAACTTATACTAACAAATAGGACTGGGCAAAAAAACCGAACCCGAAAAAACCTAACCGAATCCGATCCGAAAAAGTAGTACCAAACCCGAACCGAAATTGATTAAAAATCCAAACAGATTCAAAAAAACAACCAAATATATATACATATATATATTAACTATTTTTAGATTTAATGTATAATAAAAAACAACCAAATATATATAACACTTTTATGTTGTTCAAAATACTTGAAAATATATAGAAATAGTGAAAAGTAAAAGTTTAAATAGTTGAACTATACTCACAACACCAAATTACTTAAAATATTTATTGATTTTCTATCCAAATATTTAAATTAAACCAATTTATATATTAAATTTATGTATTTTGACATATGTTGTTCAAATTTATATGTAATATATTATATTGTTTATAGATTTTAATTTGTGAAATTGAAAGTATATAATGAATTTCAAAATTTTGAAAGGTAATTTAAATGGGTTATCCGAACCCGAACCGAATGCGCAATGATCCGAACCAAATCCGAGCTGAATTTTAAAAATACCCGAATGGGGCTGAAATCTTTGACCCTGAAAACCCGAAACCCGAATAAATCCGAACCGAATCCGAATGGGTACCGAACGCCCACCCCTACTAAAAAAGCAGGGGAAGAAGACATACAACTTGAAAGAGGGAGAATGAAAGTTAACCACCAAAAAATAAGAGCCTAAACTTGAGACAATAAAAATGCATTATAAATCTACAAAACATACACAGAAGAAAAAACTATCTAAACCTCGAGTTGCAAATTTAACGAAATAGAGAGACACTGGAGACTCGAGCAGTGATGAAAACTGCAATGAAATGACAGAATATATGGAAAGGTGGATGAAACGAAATCAGCAAACCGTGTAGCCATCATCAAACTATGAAAGAGAACATAGAAGACAGATGATCAAAAACCAGATCTTGAAAACTAAACTGAGTAGGGATTATTGACTGTGAGCTAACAAAAATAAAGCAACATCAAAAATGACTAAACTCTGATTCAATCTAAGGAGATGCACTTCCTAAACCAACAAAAATCTAAGTAATAAAATGAGCATCAAATATTGACTTGAACAATCTATAACACTGTGAGAAACAACCACACAACATACAACTTATAAACTCTATCTATAACAAATATGAGACAATCTGAGGAGGAACAAACACACAGTGGTGAATATTTTTGGGTGAAGATGAGATGCAAAGCACACCGAAAAAGTAAACGAAATACATAGATGGTGACGGCTCAATGTCAAAATATTGAGAGAGGACACAAAACATCTTCAAAATTAATTTTCGATTAATTCAAATATATATATATATACTTTTCTCTTTTCTTCTGCCGCGGAGGGGGGGGGGGGTTGCGACACCTATCCACTATTGAAACTTAACATCTAACGTTTTTCCGTCTCTTTTACCTAAAAATTACATGATGTTTTATGCCTAATATTAGATGTTAAAAACGTTAGATGTTAAGTTTCAATAGTGGATAGCTGTCGCAACCCCCCCCCCCCCTGGGCAGAAGAAAAGAGAAAAGTATATATATATATATTTGAATTAATCGAAAATTAATTTTGAAGATGTTTTGTGTCCTCTCTCAATATTTTGACATTGAGCCGTCACCATCTATGTATTTCGTTTATTTTTTCGGTGTGCTTTGCATCTCATCCTCACCAAAAAATATTCACCACTGTGTGTTTGTTCCTCTTCAGATTGTCTCATATTTGTTATAGATTGAGTTTATAAGTTGTATGTTGTGTGGTTGTTTCTCACAGTGTTATAGATTGTTCAAGTCAATATTTGATGCTCATTTTATTACTTAGATTTTTGGTTGTTTAGGAAGTGCATCTCCTTAGATTGGATCAGAGTTTAGTCATTTTTGATGTTGCTTTATTTTTGTTAGCTCACAGTCGATAATCCCTACTCAGTTTGGTTTTCAAGATCTGGTTTTTGATCATCTGTCTTCTATGTTCTCTTTCATAGTTTGATGATGGCTACACGGTTTGCTGATTTCGTTTCATCTACCTTTCCATATATTCTGTCATTTCATTGCAGTTTTCATCACTGCTCGAGTCTCCAGTGTCTCTCTATTTCGTTAAATTTGCAACTCGAGGTTTAGATAGTTTTTTCTTCTGTGTATGTTTTGTAGATTTATAATGCATTTTTTTGTCTCAAGTTTAGGCTCTTATTTTTTTGTGGTTAACTTTCATTCTCCCTCTTTCAAGTTGTATGTCTTCTTCCCCTGCTTTTTTAGTAGGGGTGGGCGTTCGGTACCCATTCGGATTCGGTTCGGATTTATTCGGGTTTCGGGTTTTCAGGGTCAAAGATTTCAGCCTCATTCGGATATTTTTAAAATTCAGCTCGGATTTGGTTCGGATCATTGCGCATCCGGTTCGGGTTCGGATAACCCATTTAAATTACCTTTCAAAATTTTGAAATTCATTATATACTTTCAATTTCACAAATTAAATCTATAAACAATATAATATATTACATATAAATTTGAACAACATATGTCAAAATACATAAATTTAATATATAAATTGGTGTAATTTAATTATTTGGATAGAAAATCAATAAATATTTTAAGTATTTTGGTGTTGTGAGTATAGTTCAACTATTTAAACTTTTACTTGTCACTATTTCTATATATTTTCAAGTATTTTGAACAACATAAAAGTGTTATATATATTTGGTTTTTTTTTTATTATACATTAAATCTAAAAATAGTTAATATATATAGGTATATATATATTTGGTTGTTTTTTTGAATCTGTTTGGATTTTTAATCAATTTCGGTTCGGGTTTGGTACTACTTTTTCGGATCGGATTCGTTTAGGTTTTTACGGGTTCGGTTTTTTTGCCCAGTCCTATTTGTTAGTATAAGTTTGCATAGTTAGTTTCTTGGAATTTTTGTCTCTTCTATCTAGAGTTTTGTGGTTATCCGTTGGTATGAGCGCCTTTTTGTGCTTGTTTAGTTTGTGAGGTGATTCTTATCTCTTAACCGGTGGTTGTGCTTATCGTGTGTTAAGTATTTTCATAAAATTAGTTTGGGAACTTTTATGTTAAATACTTCGTTTAAGAGTTTTTTCCTGAAACAAATTTATTGAAAGCTTGTATCATTAAAAATCTTTAGTAAAACCATCCTAATGGTGTTACAAAAACACCTCCTAATGGTCATTTTATTATCTCACCATCACCTACAGATATGTATGTGCAAGAATATCAACATGGACATGCATGATGCAACTAGGGGGTCCCCTTCAACAAAATGTCAGACCTAATCCTGACCCTTACTTATTACAATTGAAATATTAAATACAAAACTTTTACTTCACTGACAGTTGTTGAAAACCGTTCAATGAGGGGTTTTGCGTCCACGTTTGCCCCGGGCATTCAGTTTTCGTTTCTGGTTCCGGCTTAATTTTATGTTTTCTTTTTTTGGATTCAAGAAGTTATGGATCTAAGAACTAAGCTCATAATCTCCTCGGACCAAGAACAAACACCGGTTATTTAATCCCTTTCCCACAACTGCTGAGACTTGAACTAGGCACATTTATCCTTTGGGAAGAAGGCTTTACTAGTAGAATTGGCTGCCTCGGGTTTGGTTTGTTTTTTAATTCTTGAGTTCTAAAGGTTTAGGATTCGTTCATATGTACGTATGATAAAAATTCAGTTCGGTTTCGGTTTGATTTTTCGTTTCTCGGTTCAGTCTGGATATCAAAATTTATAACCGACTAATATTTGAAATAACTTCAGATATCATTCGATTCCGGTATGAATTATATTTTTTCAGTTAATTCAGATTGAAGTAAAGAAATCAGGATTTTTGGGATTAAATAGCAATTGTTTGGATATTTGGATAAAAATTTGGATAATTTGTATATTTTAGAATATTTTAGATAAAATATTATGGTAATTCGTTATTTGGATATTTCAGTTTATAAAGAATACTTAAATTATATAATTATTTTTGAACTTAATATTTATAAGTATATAAATTATATTATAAAAATTTAGGTATCTATTTGGTTCTAGTTCGGTTTTGGTTTGTTTCCTATTCTTTGGTTCTAGAGACATAAAATCAGTTCAAATATTTTGTAAAATCCAAACCCAAACTGAACCTTTTTTGGTTTGGTTCGGTTTTGGAAAAAATTCCCAGGTATAGTCCACATTATCATCTGCAATTACGCTCCCTAATTCCGATGTGATACATTAGTATATTAAATACAAATAATGGCATAGTTTCCTTTCCACTACATTAAGTAGATATGATTAATATTTAATCATAAATTAAGTATTTCTCAGTCTCCATCTTGTAAAATAAAAGAGATGACATTACTATGTTTGTATCAGTATAATTTTCAGCAGAAATTTATTAAACATATTATTTATCTGCAATAGTTAAATTTTATAAACTTTTTAAGATATAGAAGAAGTAAAAAACAAATTAAATTATAGATCGTCACGAAAAACTAGGGATTATTGAGTCATTGGGCGGTGTATAATGAAGCGTAGATGTGTATATATTCAAACACATTAAAAACATATGTTCCAAATCTCCTTTCGACGTGATTATTTAATAGCCACTAAATGAACAGCCCGATGGTTTATTAAATAATATTATCATCATCTAATCCCAACTACTCAAATTTAATAATATGGAGATTTTAGTAAAATTTAAGAGATAAATCACTAACGTGTCATCACATCTGTCCTATTAAAAGGGAAGAAGAAGAAGTTAATAGAAATCTTGGAGCCAAGTATAAAGAGACTCACAGGTAAGGAAGTCACAACACTAGGACGAAAATTTCAAAAAAAAAAAAAAACACTACAACGAATATAAAACCAAAAGCATCTAAATTCTAAGATTACATTTTCCTCTAGAAAATATGGACTTTGTGACTTCAATGTTCATGCCTGATTTAACTGACGAAGATGGATTACTGTTTACTGAATCTTTTCTTTCCCCGCTGATATCATACCAAAGCCATGAAGTTTGCAATTCAATCGCCGACAAAATGGTGTAAGCAATAAGAAACGAAGTGTGTGTGATACATATGGAGAAAGTGAAGCCAACAACGGAGATGATGATCGAGAAAGCAAGAAGATGAGACACAGGGACATTGAAAGGCAAAGAAGAGTAGAAGTTTCATCTCTTTTCAAAAGTTTAAAATCTCTTTTGCCACTTCAATATATCCAGGTAGCTGACTAAAAGATGTTTTTTTAACTAAAAGATGTTTGATCTGATCGTCTTAATTAATAACTATTTTTATTTTTATAATGTTGATATATATATATAGCCAGAGGCGAATCCAGAAAATAATTTAGCATGTGGCACATTATATAACATATATATATATATATGTTATATATATATATATCTATATATATATTAAAATTATATTTTATTAAATTTTTAGATATATACTTCATTAGAGTTTATATCATACGTTTTTAAAATTTAATTCACACCAAAAACGTAAGTAATTCGAAAACTTTAGATAGTTATATCTCTATAATGTTATAGCAAAAGAAAGAAACTGTTATAAGAAGTTAAAAGAATAACTAAAAAAAGCTCTTCCTACGCTTTGAAGCGGGATGGGATGGGGCACAAAACAGCTTTTTAAGCCAATAATCCACACGGTTGCATACGTAATTGCACTTGCACAAAGAAATTATATATGTGGCATGTGCCACACCCTTCCTCTAGCTGGATCCGCCCCTTTATATAGCAGTTAATAAATATTAACTATATATATTGGAACCAACTACAGTAAAACCTCTATAAATTAATAATGTTGGAACTTTGCAATTTTATTAATTTATATAGATAATAATTTACAAAAGTTTCCTTATTTAGATTTTTTCTATTTTTGGATATTTTTATTTACAAAAAAAGAAAATATTTTATTTTACCGTATGTACATTATTTAAATCTTAGAAATTTGACTTCCATATTGTTTTACTATCTTAGTCTGCGTATAATTTTATGTTTCATAGAATTGTTTCGTGGTTTACGATATAATTTTACTAAATATTATCAAAATATATTGAAATGTTAAGAAAAATAAAGAATTTTCATTGTGAATATAAAACCAACAATATAATATTTAAATTATACTTATATAAAAATTATATATATAAAAATTATTAATTTATGATTTTAAGGGGACTATATATTTACATAGAAATTTTAAAAATATTATTATCTTATTATTTTATCGATTTGTGTTATATTTAACACTGGCCCAACTTGGGACCGACAAAATTTATTAGTTTATAGAGATTATTAATTTATAGATTATTAATTTATAGAGGTTCTACTGTACATGTATAACCTTAATTTTGTAGGATATTACTTACAATGCATTCATTTATAAATTTAAAGATATTTAAATCATGAACCTACATTGATTATCTTCGTATAAGCTTGACACTAGTAAAATTTAGTATTTAGTTACATTAGTTTACATATTTTTATCATTTAGTTGGTAGTTTACAGAAAACTAAATAAATGAAGTTTATATACTTTAAGTGGGACTGACGTTAATTAACGTTCTTTCCAACTGATTAATCTTTTTTCTGATAAAAAACAACGGATTAATCTTGTTTTTTTCTGAACACTATTCAATTTAACTACACTTAAATCAGACCATTACAATTTTTCTTTTTTTTTTTAAACCAGATCAGATAATTACATTGTTTAATTTGCAGGGTAAGCGCTCGACAGCAGATCACGTTTCTCAAGCAATTAACTACATCAAAGACTTGCAAAACAAGATCAAAGAACTCAACGAAAAGAAAACTCGGTTAAATAAATTCATACCGGGAAAAATTACGGCTCGTCCAACTACAGAGGAATGCACTAGTAGTGTATCATCATCATTGTCGATATCATCATTGAGATGCTCATGTGTAGATGACAAACACATTACCGTTATGGTCATGCCTTGTTTTCTCGGTATGGAGATCATCATAAGTTGCTGCCTCGAACGAAACAAGTTTTGTCTCTCGAGTGTTCTTCAAATCTTGGCTCAAGAAGGAAAGCTTAGTGTTGTTAGCTGCGTCTCAACTAGGCTGCAACAGAGATTTATACACACAATTGTTTCTCAGGTAAAATTATTACTAAACGTTATCGTACATGGTTACTAACATCATTTTTACTTCTACCATACTTTTATTTGCTTCAGAAATTATAGTTTTTAGTTTTTATTTTTAAGCATAACGCAGCTAGGTCAAAAACAATTATTACATGTTTGTATAATATTTTCCACCAGTCTCTATTAATTTAAAAGATAGGATACTAATCCGTTTTATCACGCAAGTTTCTGTGCGGATATGTACAAACTTACAGTTTTGTGCGGATATGTACAAACTTAATTTTACTATCATAGACACACACACACACACATATATATATATATATATGGGAAAATGGGTAAAACCCTCACTTTTTCTAAAAACACTAAATATCAGCCAATTTCTATAGGTAATTTGTGATTTCTTAAGGCTGGTATTTGTAGAAATAAAACCTTTTGTTGTATTAAAATATATGTCTTAAATCAAACAAAGAAGAAGCGATAGTTTACAACTTAGTATATATCAGTGTCCTATAATTAGTACTTGGGGTTTGCGTTATTAAAATATGTATTGCTTTTAGTTTTGTTTGAATTTTTAACTATTATAGCTTTTGTGTAGTTATTATTTTAGTTTGACCAATTGTCTCAGTTTCCAGAAACAAAAACTGCTACATTTTCTTAATCTTCATTGAAAAGAACATATAATTTTATAGTATCATTCTGCAATTCCAATATAAGTTTATACATTAAATTTATTTTTACCTTTTTTATAATCAATAGATTTTTATTTAAATTATTTTTATTATTAATTAATTATATAATAATAAAGACATATTATTCTGTTGTAAAATTATTTTTAATATGCGCAAAAAATGTCAAAATAACACTTATTAAAAACGACCAGAGTATAGTATCATTAGGTAATAATTTGTTCCACGCTAGAATGAGATATTTTATAAAATATTTATCAAAAAAAAATCTTTAGAATAGTCTTTACAATATATTCATTTTTAACTTGAAGATTTTTTAAATGATGTGTCCTACTCATATAATTTATAATAATTTATATATTTTATAATAAAATTTATACACTATTGATGGCAAAATTTGAAACTTTTAATAGTTTAATAATTTATAATAGTTTTTAATAATCAAAATATAGCAAATAAAAATATAAAATTTTATATTATAATTTTTTAAAGATTTTATAACTTATTTTAGTGATATAACATTTAAAAATGATAGAGAAAATAAAATTTTATCAATTTTTTTTATTAATATCAGTTATTACTATATGTATTTTAGATCAGATTAGATAGTTCTGTATTTTTAATTAAGAAAATATGAAGGAATTTGAAAATATATATTGTGATGACAGATTCGTTTTTTTTTAGAATAATTGTGATGTTCAGACATCAGTGATTTTTGTGAGAATTATTATGGTGGTGATATATCAACAGTGATCTCTGGAAATGTTTTTTACTTAATATATAAAGAATATAATCCAACATTTATATTGATACTACACATGCTATAATAGTAAATATCAGTGAAACTCACAAGGCTATGACCAAAAATCTTGGCTCGTCGTGCATACTAATAGAAATATATCATGTTTTTCAATTTTTCAGGTCGGCAACGGAATAAAAGTCAATATTTCGGAGCTTAAAGATAAAATAGTGAATATGTAGCCATACAGGAATATGTAGGCGAGCTTTAATGTATATAAGTATATTTCACTTTTGTTGTTAGTTAAAGTCTTAAAGACAAACTTATACTCCTTTTGTTTTTATATGTAAAAACCGATTGGAATGACCGGTTGGACTCGCCGGGTCTGCTTCAGACTAAAACCTGATAAAACCAGTGATCCGGATTTCAAACATCTAGAAATTAACATATAATTAATATGTTTTTATTTGTTACTAAATTAATATTTCATAATGATTTTTTTATGTTTGATTATAACTCTATATAATTCTATTTTATGAAAATAATCTTGTTGGCTCTCAAATACTAATCCTATTTTGTAATATCCATAAATTTAAATTTTAGTTGTAAAAATAAATAAGTATGGTAGAATTTTAACTTTCAATCATTTGATTTATCAATTTAAATTGACATAGTAATCCTTTGTTTATATGTAGTTAGATTTATATTTATTATTTATTTTTAGTTAATAAAAGAGAACATATTATACATAGAAGCTTTTTAAAGTCCATATAGAACAAATATATAATTACATATATATTTTAAAAGTTAGAAAACATGCAGGTTCGACCGAGTGAACCGGTCTAACTAGTCAACTAATAACTACATAGAGTCAGTATTCTATCCGGTTTTCAAAACATTGAATTTTAGTTAAAAATGTTAATATTGAGAAAATTGTTACTTTTGAAAAATGTATTTAATATATAGATTCAACTTATGATAAAAATGCACAGATTATTAGATTGGTTACACAATACATAATAAATGTAAAAGCTCATCTGAATGATGTAAAGATCTTATATTATGAAACAATTTGTTTTCTCAAAATTGCCTACATATTGAAATAGAAGGAGTATAGTTTTTTTTCCTGTCAAAACTAATACTTTCTTTGATTCTCATAAAGTGTCATTTTGACAAATTTCACACAAATTAAAAATGAAAACATATACTAATATGTTTTTATTAAGAATTCGTCAAAAAAGACTTATTTTTTAATTATTTTTTTTAATAAAATTGCAAAAGTAGATTTTATATCCAATCAAAAAAAAATTAATCTATTTTTTTAAGAAAATTGATTTTTACCCTTTACGACTAAACAAAAAAAAACAGGAGTTTATCCTTTCTGAAGTCTATATTATAAATGGGCATCTTTAATGTAAAACTCCATTTTTTTTTAAATAGAATAAAAGTACAAATAGAGTAAAAATGTTCTAATGCTATTTCATTTCTCACTCCATAACGGAGTGATGAACAAACAAAAAATAGATTACTCAATTATAGAATGAAAAATACATTATAAAGTGAGATATGAAGTTAAGTTGTCCTTACTCCATATTCACTTTACTCTTTTTTTAAAAAAAATGAAGTGGATTTGATATGCTCTATTTCTCTTATTATTTCCTAGACATTGTTCACTTTTCTCTAAAACTCCCACTTCTCTCTATTCCCTTTTAAATTTGAAAAAAACCTTTATGTTAATTTCTTAATTTTTTTCTTATGTCATTTGACAATATCTTTTTTTCGTAGGTATATATAAAATTAAATTTGCGGAAACTGCTTTTTTGGTTATAAAAAAAATTGTAAGTTTTGATGTCCGATCCGACTTCATTTTTACTATTAGTATGATATTATTCACCATGAACCTATAACAAGTAATGGTTGCACATAATTGGTTTTAGATTTCCGATAAAAAAATTGGATTGATATTCGAACATCTACTTTTTATATTTGATTTTAACTTCTATCATATATTTAAATATTATATATCTAAATGTTATATATATATATATATATATATATATATATATATATATGTTAGATACAAAGATATTTTTCATTAATTATGTCGGCAAATATCATCATGAAAATAATCTGAGCAAGTTTTGATCAGATCAATTTTGTATCTGATAAATTTTGATTAAGGTTGGACTTTATGTTTCATCATACATTGATGAATCTCGAGTAAAATTATTAACATGTGTTTTGATCAAAAAAAGTTTTATTATATTAACATCCCACATCGATGGATTGTTGTGTCCTTGGGCAGTATATATGTGTATGGGCAGTCCTCTACTCTAGAGCTAGCTTTTAGGTGTGAGTTAGGCCCATCTTTAATATGGTATCAGAGCCTATGGTGAAAGTCCATCAGATGATTTCCCAGAAAAATAGTTGTCTACCTATGTAGCCTATAAAAATGGTCCATTTTGCTGTAGTATGTTCGAGATGTTGGGTTTGAACTGTTTCCGTGTTGGACCGTTTCCCTTCCACATCTCGAGAGGGGCTATTAACATCCCACATCGATGGATTGTTGTGTCCTTTGGCAATATATATGTGTATGGACAATCCTCCACTCTAGAGATAGCTTTTGGATGTGAGTTAGGTCCATCACTAATATGATATCAGAGTCAAACTCCAAGTATATAATTGAAGCCATTTGAGTGTGGAAGACCCTCAATAAAATCCATATTGATGTCTTCCCATATCAGAGTCGGAATAGGGAGTGGCTGGAGTAAACCAGCAAGAGACAGAGTTGAATATTTATGCGTTTGATATATGTTACAGGCTGTGACATATTCTTGAATCATCTTGTACATCCTCTTCCAAGAAAAAGAACATTGTACCCATTTCACTGTCTTCAAAACACCCGAGTGACCTCCCAGTTTACTGTCAGGAGCTTCATTCAATATCAAGGGAATGAAACGTGAACTCTTCGGTATGACCAAACGTCGTTTTGACCATAGCTTCCCATCACTGACATGATACTTCTTTGACTGTAATTCCCCTGATTGGATCTTTAAAATAGTTCCCTGAATCCTTTGATCTTCACTGATATCACGATATAGATCTTCCCACTGTAAGACCGTTGGTACTGTCAAAGACAACAATAAAGTAGAAACTGATAACGACCTTGATAACCCGTCAGCAGCTTTGTTCTCCGGACCAGGCTTGTAAAAAATCTCAAAATCAAACCCAAGTATCTTAGTCAGCCATTTTTGATACTCCATATTAACTTCCTTTTGCTCCAATACAAATTTCAAGCTCCTCTGATCCGTATGCACGTGAAACTTCTGATCCAACAGATAATGCTTCCATTTCCTTATTGCCATGACAATGACCATCAATTCTCTCTCATAAACAGGCTTCATATGTTCTTTAGGTGTCAAAGCGTGACTGAAAAAAGCAATATGACATTTGTTCTTCATCAATACTGCTCCAAGACCAAAGCCAGAAGCATCTGATTCAATCACAAATGTTTCTTGAAAGTTGGGTAATGCCAAAACAGGGGCATGAACCATTCCGTACTTGAGTTGATCCAAAGTTGATTGTGCTTTTCTGTGACCAACATAACTGATCCTTCTTCAACAGAGTAGTTAAGGGCCTAGCAATGGTACCATAATCTTTGACATATCTTCGATAATAACCCGTCAGACCAAGGAAATCTCTCAGTTGTTTAACCGTCTTTGGAATGGGCCAAGTCGACATAGCAGCTTTCTTAGCAGAATCTGTTGCCACACCATTTGCAGAGATAATGTGGTCAAGGTATTCTACACTTTGCACTCCAAACGTACACTTCTTTTGATTAGCAAAAAGTGTATGTTCTCGTAAAACTTGCAGCACTTGACGTAAGTGATTCTCATGTTCAGTATGGTTCTTGTTGTATACTAAAATGTCATCAAAAAATACCAACAAAAAGCGTCGTAAGAAGGTTTGAACACCTTATTCATAAGTGCTTGAAATGTGGCTGGTGCATTTGATAAACCAAAGACCAGGAACTCGTAATGTCTTTCCACTGTTTAAAACGCTGTCTTATGAATGTTTTTCTATACCATTCTTATTTGGTGATAACCCGAACGAAGATCCAGTTTCGAAAATACTGCAACTCCAAACAACTCGTCCAGCAAATGATCAATCACTGGAATTGGATATTTATCCAACACCGTGACTCTGTTCAGTGGTCTGTAGTCAACACAAAAGCGCAAAGACCCATCCTTCTTCTTCACTAAGAGAACCATACTAGAAAATGGGCTTGTGCTGGGGCGTATGATACATGTAGCTAGCATGTCAGTCACCATCTGTTCTATGGCTACCTTGCTAGCGTGAGGATATCTATATGGTCGAACAGAGACCGAAGAAACTTCTGGTAAAAGATTTATTGCGTGTCCGTGTCCTCTAAAAGGTGGTAATGTAGTCGGAACCTCGAACACATCTTTAAAATCTTGGAGAATCTTGGAGTAAGTTGAACGAAATTCTGATACCATATTAGTGATGTTCCAAACTCACACCTAAAAGATAGCTCAAGAGTGGAGGATTCCCCACACACTTATATATTTCTCAAGGAACACTATTATTAACGATGTGAGACACACATCTAATAGCCCATCTCGAGATGTGGATGGGAAACGGTCCAACAGAAACAACCCAAGTCCAACATCTCGGACATACCACAACAAGATGGACCATGTTTATATGGTACATAGATAGACAACTATTTATATGAGAAATCATCTGTTGGGATTTCACCATGGACTTTGATACCATATTAGTGATGGGCCTAACTCACACCCAAAAGCTAGCTCTAGAGGGGAGGATTGTCCATACACATATATATTGCCCAAGGACACAACAATCCATTGATGTGGGATGTTAATATATTAACATGTGTAGCTCGTCTATATGCCACACTAGGAGGACTTGTGTTTAAACTCTTATGATGCAAATGAAGCTTCCAACAAATGGAGCGATGATATTTTTCAACAAACTTTAGTGAGTGAATCATGTACACATCTTCATCGCTGTAGGTTGCAAAAGTCTATTGTCAACCCCCCAGACTCCAGTAGCCGCAAGGGTACCAGCGGGAAAGAGATATTCCTAAGACAAGCGGAGTGGTAATGATACTGACAACAAATATTTAATATGTCTTTGAGCCCCCAAAAAAGTCAGATCTGTGATGAATGTCCCATTGTTATAAGTTTATCCAAATAGAAAAATGAAATAGAAACCATTAAAATCAAACTAACTAAAATTATTAGAATGTTAATGGAGACGCTGACCAAAACAATCATGAACGCACGTCCATTACTAACTTGTTTGTACACTTATTTTCTTTTAGTGTGTCTCACGTTGAGACTTGACATCAATTGTTAATTTTTGCCTTTCACTTCGCAAGATAAAATAAAATAAAGTTTATTGAGCCATTGTGTTCATTATATATGTGAAATTTTGTGCAATCATAAGACTTGGCTTTTGAGAGAAAAAATAAAGGGAGGAAAAAATGGATCAAAGATTGTACCACAAGTGCTTGGTTATTTTGTCGGTAATGGGGATGCTCGGAACATCATCTGCGGCATATGCTGGGGGCCCGTGGCGCCGGGCTTCAGCCACCTTCTATGGGGACGAAACCGCCCGCGATACCATGGGTAAAAAAACAAAGATTCGGACATTATATTATATCTACAACACGAACTATATTATAAGATGTGACAATATTGGATTAACTCACTACTAATTTGATCCCAAAATTTCGTCATTCTAAGCTTCGGACGTTTCAGAGAAAAACATTTATAGATTATTTTTCAATTGCATTCATATTTTTACTGTAGCATAGTTTCAAGTATTTATATAATTATTGTAAAATCGTAGGCTATGGCTATGAACTATCCGTTTACTGAACCATTATTGGCTTATAGATTACTTCTAAAAACAATTTTGATGCATGAATGTTTTGAGGCTGTAGTTAAAATGTTCTGACAATTTTTAGCATGGACATAATGTGCATTGATCAGGTGGGGCCTGTGGCTATGGCAACCTATGGAACAGCGGCTATGGTGCGGCCACGTCGGCACTAAGTACGGTGCTGTTCAACGATGGTTATTCGTGCGGTCAATGTTTCCAAGTAAGGTGTGTGTCGTCGCCTAACTGCTATTACGGTTCACCAGCCACCGTGGTGACTGCGACCAACATATGTCCACCGAATTGGGGTCAAAACTCCAACAACGGTGGGTGGTGTAATCCGCCACGTGCTCATTTTGATCTGACTAAACCGGCTTTCATGAAAATCGCAAATTGGAAGGCTGGTATCATCCCCGTCTCATACCGGAGGTAAGATCTTATAAAAAAAACACCAGGACCTTACAATATGCATCTACGTAGACTAAGTATTTGTGTGTCTTAAATATGACAATTTCCTAAAGTTTGCGGAGATGCGTGTATATACACAAAGAACCAAAGCGTTTTTAGATAGCTAGATGTTGATTGAAATTTATTGAATTTTTGCAAGAGAATAGTTTCAGTTTTACATAGGATCTCCGGTTAGGATAATACGTCGATCTTTCTCAAAATTTTGAAACCACACGTATTAAGTGATTATAGAGATATTAAAAACACTGCTAAAGTACCAATGTGGAGCTGGCCTAGGGTTAAAACTCTTAGATCACCTAGTATGGATATAAGGAGTCATGTATTCGGTTACTTTCCATTGGGGATCCGGCTCTCCTAGCGAAAATTAATAACATGGTTTGAGCCTCATTCTACAGAGATGTACGGATCTTCGGATCTACAACTTCCTAATCATTCAAAAAAAAAAAACACTGCTAAAGTTTATTAGATGCATTAAATATCAAAATCAATATACCCTTATAAACTGCCCAAATATGTTTGTTTTCTTTACGATTTGTATGTCTTTCTCACATGTATAATATTATATATAGAGTGGCATGCAGAAGAACTGGAGGAATAAGGTTCAAGTTTGAAGGAAATGGATATTGGCTTCTTGTGTATGTGATGAACGTAGGTGGTGCTGGTGACATCAAGTCGATGGCGGTTAAAGGTAGCCGCACGAACTGGATCAGCATGAGCCACAACTGGGGAGCTTCATACCAAGCTTTCTCTTCTCTCTACGGCCAATCTCTCTCGTTCCGGCTCACCTCCTATACCACTCGTCAGACCATTTACGCTTGGAATGCTGCTCCAGCTAGCTGGAGCGCCGGCCAGACCTACAAGAGCAATGCTAATTTCAGCTGATTTGACTGACAAAGGGGGGAAAAGTTATGTCAAATTACGGTTTACTCTTTGTACTTAAGACAGATCGATCGAGAGGCTATCTTGTTTTTTAATAACTCGGTTTGATCAGACATAGTGGTAGTATTCTTGTGTGTTTTATTTTGCCCATCATTGGTTGAGAAAAGGATAACAACGGGACAACCTGTTGAAGTATTCGTAACTCTTTTCATTAACAACGTAAAAAGACCTGCCAATTCCGAAGTTATCAATCAAGATGTGGGTGCACGATCAAACTTCTTTTTGCTGTTATGTATACTTTTTCGACGTGCCTTGCCTATCATTTATAATTTATCTTGCATTATCTTCTATTTATAGAACTACTTAGTTACCCTGAATCCTGATCGTTTGATCGTACCCCTATATATATAATTTTAACGATGGACTAAAGTATACATTGACGAATGATAGCCACTCACTCACAAAATAAAATTATAGATTCGAGTGTTTTTTCTTACTTCAAAAATATTTATCCATTTATTATATAGACGTGTATATTTTACTCAAAACAATCTCTCGCCGCCTTTTATACCCCAAGAAATCAATACTGATTAGCATACAAACATATACATAAACGTATAAATATATATATATATATATATCTCTATAATATTATTTGAGAAGTCAGTTTCCTACGTGTCGCGCTCACGTTAACTCTTACAGTGGTTGATTACATTGATATCCTTAATAAATTAAATATATCTAATTATATCATTATTATTATTTTATTTTTCCTTTTTATTTATGTTTCCTTTTTCTTTTCTTTTTAAACTAACCTATATAATAAAGAAAATTTATAAATTTTAAAAACGAAAATATATTATATATATAATGTGATTCATAATAAGGAAAGTTCACAAATTAGTTTTGATGATTTATAAAAAAACATAATTTATATTTTAAAAGTATTAAGCATTTTATTTAAAATAATACATTTCTAAAATTATTACAAAATAATTTAAATAAAATAAAATAAGATATTTTTAATGAATAAAATTTAATTTGATCTTTTTATGTTCCTTTTTATATTTTTCAAATAACATATATGATAAAGAAAATATTTATGAAACTTAAAACAAAATATTTTCTACATATAATGTGATTTAACAAAAATTAAAGTTTAGAAAATTAATCTTGATATTAAAGTAAAGAATTAATATTCCTTTTAAATATGTATCGATTATGTTTTCAGCAATTTTGTACCTATCATCACTTTATTTTTTAAATTAACATATACCAACAATTCATAAATATATATACACATCTAAGATGAAAACCAAACTAATGAAATGAATACAATAAATATGATTTTGTTGAATTAGATTAGAAATATTTATACTTGAATTTGACGGAATATATGCAACACATTGTACCCACAAATGAGTAACAATACCAATCTATTTTTTTAACATTAAATAAAAAATAATATATTTTATTATAAAACAAATCATCATATTAATAAATAAATATGATATTATTAAATAATACTATAAATAAATTTATTTATGTAACTTTGGATTTATCATGAAAGCCCTATTTCAAAAAAAAACTTTGAATTTATCAACACTTAATTTTACTTTACTATTTGATTCTCGAAACAACATATATTAAATTATACATAGTTTTACAAAAATATATATACAACTCTAAGACAATAATCAAACTACATGATGATAATAAAGTTATATGTATAACAAAAATATCTTAGTTGAATCGAAAAAGTAAATGTTATCTAATATATCCAAATAATAAACAAACAGTCGAGATAATACATATCAAAATTATATGTCTAATTAAAATAACATAATGTTATTTAAAATAAACTATGCATCTATTATATTAAAAGAGAAGTCATGACTTCTAATTCATGTGTGATTTTTAATAAAATGGACTATGACTAGAATTAGTCACATGACATTTTCAATCATCATTAATATATATATTAAATAGAATATACTACATTGTTCCATCATTAATAATCTTAATATTATATAAAAAACAATAACTTCTCAATATTTTAGGAATTTTTAAAAATAAGAATAACAATATTCAATTGTTGTATACAAAATGAAAAGAAAATATATCTTTTTTATAAGTTATACAATCCAAATAAATTATATTAAAATTAAATTATTATGTCTATCTAATTATCTTAACAATATATATATATATATGTCAATGTTTCACTAATTTTTTAATTAGCAATGAAATATTATTATGCAATATTAAAGGGCAGATAAAAATTAAACATAAATTAAATACAAAATATTTATCAAATATGTTTTTTCATGCACATATTAATTTGTTTAAAAACTAAAGAAAAATACAATAATATATATATAATAATAAGAAACAAATACATGTGATGGTTTTAGACATTTTACAACATGTAAACTATAAATTATTTTATTTGAAATATTTAAAGAAACATTAAAATATATGACTAAAATTAAATCAAAAAAAAAAATATATATATATATATATATATAACTAAAACTTTAATTAAATTCATTATAATATTAATATATGAAGTTATAAATTTAATTTTGTAACTATCTTATTTAGTAAAAAATTATATTATCTTTGCAGCTGATAATATTTTAATATTTTACCAAATTTTATTTCTATTTATTATTCATTTATTCAGTAATGAAATACTAATAAAACAAATAAAAAATAAAAATAAACGAATACAAATGAAATTTTGAAACAATCTATTTGATGAAAAAAATATACTCTAATATTATTACGTGTGATTTTTTTAAAATGGACTCAATGAACCTAAACCGGAAACATAACCACAATCAAATAAAAAATATATATGAAAAAATGCATTACACATGTTTAAATTCAGATTACTTCTAAAATAATTTTTAATGTCATTCTTTCTCCTTTTTTTCAAAAAAGAAATCTTCTTCTTTCCATATACTATCCATATGGTATTTTACAGTATAAATGTGTTCTTTAAATAAAATATCAATTTTACTTTATGTTTAAATTCTAATTAAAATTAGCTTTGTTATGACTATCGGTTTTTATCATACTTTTATTAATCGATTAGTCATAACCACATATGATATTTCACTTTGAACTAAGTAACTTCAAAAAAAAATATTGCGGACGCTAACCACTATCAAATGGATTGGAAAAAAGAATCATTATCTTTCAACATATTTTCATAATTATACTTTTGAACATATTTTGTTTATTAAAACCATAAAATAACCATAAAATGAATTATAAATTTATTTAAGAAAAAAACATATGAACCCGGCGCGTAGCGCCGGAATACCCCTAGTATACACATATAAAAGAAAACCTTTCCCTTCATTTTTTATTTGGCTCGACCAAGTATGTCCCTCTTTATTTTTGTTTCTTTCATTTTTCGACATCTGAAAGAATATTTTGATTTCATAACTTTCTTTGCGTAAAACAAAGTTATTTTATAAACAAGGGAGAAAGGGAAGTTATATTTTCCCTATTGGTAGAAGGCGTGTATCTTTTCTATTTCTATTTAATTTACAGAATACAAAATCAATTTTTATAGTTGGTCTTTATTTTATGTAATTTACTCACAAATCTTATGCTAGTGCTTTAGTTCAACTCTATTGTTTTCTTCTACCAAATTCTCCCAGACATCCACATTAGAAACTAAAATGGTATTTATAATAACAATATACATGTATATTGTAAGGACGTTCATTTATATTTAATGTTTTTAAATGAAAATTTATGAAACTCAACATTAATTTCAGAATATTTTGTTATCAATTTGAAATTTAACATAGTGAGGTTCTAAGTGGGAATCAATTTTTAAATTACAAAAACATTTTTTTTTGAAAATACATTATAACACATATTAACAGCACTAGACAAGATACTGATGAAACGTTTGACAGTTTTGGAGAACAATAAACCCGTTTATAGAAAGCTTTCTCTAGAATTACTTTCGATAAAGTATTCATGAGTCTAGACCTAAATGATAAAATGATTTGTGTCCACAATTTTTTGATTATGTATAGTTTAATTTGTTTTTTTATGCATAGTTCAATTTGGTTATTTCTTATATTTCATTGTTGCCTTGTCCATATATTTCAATAATAACCATGTGGTCGGATTCCGTGGATTTCCAAGGAAACCGAATTCGAATCCGCATCACACCCCACACCAGATTTTCACTGCGCGTGATCACTGGAGTTTTCACATTTTCTATCCGGAGAATGGTTTACCAAATATTTTAATATTAACTGAAACTGCAAAAAAAGTATTAATTAAAATATACATTAATTAAACCTTTATCGAGGATCTACAATTGTATAATGCTGGTGACCAGATTTATAAATTACAAATAATTAGCTAATCCTACAAGCAGATGAAAAGAAAAAATAATCGTATGTGAAACAAGACTGGGCAGCAAACTCCTATATAAGTTGAATACCAGCGATTACAAATTAGAAGTTGTGGACTTCATGGAGTCGGTATGTCCAAGATCAATTCTTGATCCGTCGCCAGTTACAGTCATAGCTTCGTACAGAATTGTCCTCTCCGGCTTCGAAACAAAGATCCAACTCTAGAACCCTTACCACCGCATTCTACTCAAGACTCATACCCCCGCATAGGTCTGAGACATTGCATGAAACCCCACACTCAAGGCACATTCCAAAAAGTAGATTTGCGGGCACCAGCAAAAAAATTTGACAATCGGTACAAACATCTAATGCAGACAGATTTTTTTGGATATATCTAATTTATTTTCCATATGTCATAATTTCCAAATATAACAATTATTTAATTTATTATTTATTTTGGTATTTATCTTAATTAATTAGAATTATTTTAAATTTTTTTAATAGTTTAAAGATTATTTAGTTCTCATAAAAATAATCGTATTAAGTCTATAGTTGTATGGAATTTATGATTTGATTAATAAAATTTGAGAATTTTCTCTTTAAGACTTGTTTGATCTATATAGGTGTCAACTAATTTAAGAAACATTAGTTTTATGCATTCAGAGACTAAAATAAGATGTAGCGGAAGAAACTAGATAACATAAGGGTATTGTTGAGTTTTTGAATGTTTAAGATCAATATCTTATTAAATTCGTTGATATATATATATATATATATATATATATATATATATATATATATATATATATATATATATATAAAAATTACAGAAAACAAGTATTAAAGAAAATACTTTTAACTTTTATTTATCAAATCATAAATTGCATACAATTATTAGATTTAAAACGTTTATTTATATGAAAACTAAATCAACTTAAGATTATTAAAAATATTTAAGATAATTCTAACTAACTAAGATAAATACCAAAACAAGTAGTAAATTAATAAGCCCATGTTTACCGACCAAGCAAACTAAAACTCTTATGTATGTGTAACATATTGACTTTTCGTTTGCCGTCCAAAAGAACAGACATTTCATTTTATCATTTCCATAATCCATTAGTTTCGTACTTTCGTTCCAAAACTAGACTCGGCAAATTGAAATTTTAAAACTGCTATTACGTTTGGTTCCACGATATCCTCCAAACGTAAAGTTAGGAAAACGTACACGTTGGTAACGTGCTTTATACAACTATACATTATGAACCCAAAATTGTATGTAAGTACATCTCTTCTCTAACCAGAAAAAACACCACTCTTTCTTCTCTTGACTATAATATGAGAACTAACACTGATTAACAACGTGAACTTAAAAATTAGTTGAAAATGATGAGATAAAGAAAACGTCTTCCTACCTTTAACGATGGGACCGGTAGACACACCTAATCTTCTTACACCCACTGAACTAACAACACCAAATAATAGTACTATCCAATGGAACAAATACAATCATATACGCATCCAAAACCTTTATGGTCACTTGTGACTTATGGGATACAGCTTTATTGAACCATTTGTTAGTCGTGTAACCTCTAAATCAGTACAACTCAGATAGTCTAATTTTCTTTTAGAACGAATGAACTGAATAACTCAGATATTAGTACAAAATGCTCAACTACATTTATATGATCTATGTAATTTTTTTTATATTTGTATTTCTAAACCGGTTCAAGTAATATAAAGCTGCTGAGGAAAAAATAAGATGAAAACTGATGTAGACTTATCAGAATTAAGATCATTAATATGGGGTTGGTCGGACCAGTCCTTCAGTTGGATCAAAACTAAAAACATTGCTTTGTTTTTTGTTTTCGCTACCAGAAACATTTTTTAATTTATTTCTCAAAAATTTGATCAAAAAAATTATTTCTCAAAAAATGTTTTAATCTATAAAATCAAAATAATTATAAATTATTAATAACATATATTTATAACAAAGGTGAAAAAGGAAACAAATAAAGGGGAAAGAAACCAGGACAGCTTTATATACACGTACGTTGATCTCTTCCGTTCTCTCCCTCTCTTACTCTATTTAATGAGCTGATCGTACAAGCAAAATCAGGTCCAAGGATTAGGTGTTTCAGGACAAAACCGAGTCTCGCTCTCCGTCTTCGGTCAAGAATATGCAAGAAGCAGCGTTAGGTATGATCGGAGCCACTGTAGGCGGAGGAGGAGACGGAGACGCAGCCATGGTGGCGGAGCAGAATAGACAAATGAAAGGTGAGATAGCGACACATCCCATGTACGAGCAGCTATTGGCCGCACACGTGGCATGTCTTAGAGTGGCGACTCCCATCGATCAGCTTCCGACCATTGAAGCTCAGCTTTCTCACTCTCATCATCTTCTCCGATCTTATGCTTCAACAGCCGTTGGATTCTCGCATCATGATCGTCAAGAGCTTGATAATTTCTTGGTACGTTAATTAGACTAATTGTTATAGAAATTAGTTCTTAGTTTGATTACTTGTTTTGTCTTTGTTTTTGTTTATAAGATTGATTAATAATGGAGCAAGAATGAAAAGTTAAATTGTTTTTTTTTTGGTCAAAGAAAAGTTAAATTGTTTAATTTTGCTTTTCCAATGACTTAGTGGTTACTTTTACAGAATTTTTGTGAAAGTCAATATATAATTGTTAATGATAGCTAGTGGACTAACTATGAGTGAAACTATAAATCCATATCAATCTTGTGTGCATTATGTTTTTTAAGGAATTCATTTTTGTAAGATCCTTGTGAATTTAAGGTTAATTGTGTGAATAATGTTATTAAAGATGTAATTAAACTTTGTCATTTCCATGCAATTTTGTGTATCTTCGCAAAATATTGACATATACTCCGTATTATATACACATACACAGGCATAACGTGTAAATATACTGATTTATCTTTAGGTGGTCTCATGCTCATGTGTTAACTTAATAGTCAATGTAAAATATCATCTTTGTAGTTACAATTAAATCATCTATTTAAATTTGATTTTTCATGTTGGTTGAAGCCGGTTATTTCTACTCCATACTAAAACTTGCAACTGCATTAAAGTGGAATTGACATCTCAACTACTGTTTTGGAAGTAATTTCCGATATTAAAATTTTGAATTTATATTTATTGAAACTGGTAGAAATAGGCTATATAAAATGATATTAACGCTCAAAACACACCATACCATTACCAGATGGTGTACTTATATGCGTGTATTATATATGGAAATATTTATTGAACGTAAATGAATTGAGTGTTCATGTTAATGTATATATAATAACAAAAATTGGGTACAGGCACAATATGTAATGGTGTTGTGTAGCTTCAAAGAACAGCTTCAACAGCACGTGAGAGTTCATGCCGTGGAAGCTGTGATGGCTTGCCGTGAAATTGAGAACAACCTCCACTCGCTCACAGGTCTTTTTTCCTTCTACATTTTCTATTTCGTCATGTAAAATATCAAGAAAAATAAATCAAATTTAATCTTTCTCGAATTTATTTAAAATGATATCAGAATATACAGAATAGTAATTTTAAATAATATATGTATATTGTAAATCTCTAAGATATATCACTCTATAAAACCATACATATCCATATATAAAATAATAAAAACTATATTGTATAAAGTTATAAACCACGCAGAGTGTTCCAAATACAATGTAATAACTAAAATTAGCTTTCTGTTCGATAATAGGTTATTCAAATTAGTACAAACCGTTGAGTTAGGTATCTAAAAGGTTCTTGCTGATTATACCATATATGAAAAGCCAGTAAACATAAAAGTTATACTAACTAGATGTATGTAGTGGGAGATGATCATGGAGAATATATATAGCTATCATAATGAGATATAAGATATAAGATATGGACATAGCTTTCACAACAAAAATATAAGATACGGTTATTAGTGTGCTTAACCTTAAATGATTATTCTAAAGATTAAAAATGTAAAAAAGTTGTAAATGTTCAAGAGACAATGCTTTGGAGATAATATCAAAGGCGTTAGAATCATTCAACATTGTCTTTAGAGGATAAAACAAAGAAAATAGAATAAAGAGTCCTTGTCTTGAAACACAGTTTCTGGAACAGTCTATTGTGTCTGTTTTATATTTACTTTCTGTTATGACATTGACAATTACATATTTCAACATATTTCAAAATAAAAAGAAAAAAAATACAACACACATTGATGATTTGATGTGGCCTTGTTCTAAGCAAAAGGACTTTTTGGCTTAATCCCTCTAAACCTTAGTAGTTGGATGTTGGAGTAAACATATCGTGTAAACTTCTTTTCCGAAAAAAAAACATATCGTGTAAATTTTGTCTATTCCCGTAGGAGCGACATTAGGAGAAGGGTCCGGTGCGACGATGTCCGAGGATGAGGACGATTTTCATATGGATTTATCATCTGATCATTCCGGCGTTGATTTTAGCGCCGGACACGATATGACGGGATTTGGTCCATTGCTTCCGACTGAATCTGAAAGATCTCTTATGGAAAGAGTCAGACAAGAACTGAAACTTGAACTCAAACAGGTAAAATATTTATATGTTTTGACTCGCACACAATAGTATGTTTATATATCTCCTTTATTGGATTTTTTTTTTGATAAAATGTTAAGTTTTATTGTTTTTATATACTATTTTATTCTAATTAATTTGTCTTTTGTTCGATTAAGGGGTTTAAATCGAGAATTGAAGATGTAAGAGAAGAGATAATGAGGAAAAGAAGGGCTGGGAAATTGCCCGGAGACACAACAACTGTCTTGAAAAATTGGTGGCAACAACATTGCAAGTGGCCTTACCCTACTGTGAGTACTAAACATCTTTTTATATTTGGGTCCAATTATTCGTTTGCATTTACGTTACCGTTTTCATGTTATAATAATATTCTAATTATTATAACATGAAACAACAACTGCAAATGTAAACGCAACGAAGCAATCTGGCTCAGTTTGGACACTCAATAGTCAATGCATGCTTTTTATAGCCAACACAATACATACTCTTTTACCTAAGACCATACGCAATGGTAAGTTCGTGGACGAGTTCACACGTTTACCAAGAAGGAAAAATAATAAAATATTTAAACAGGCATGATATCGTTTCATCCCGCGTCTTCTCTACGAACCGCTTCATAACTATTTAGCGGGCCCCATGCCACGTGGTGGCCCGCTATTAGTCAACCCATTTATTTTTTTTTATTTTTATTTTCTTAAGTTAAACAGAAAAAGTAAAAAAAAAATAAATAATACAAAAACAAAAATACGAACTCCAAAAACGGATTACCGTTGCGCATGCTCTAAGATTTGAAATTTACTAATAAGTATATAATTGGATCAACCATAGTGACCGTTAGGGCGTTAGGGCCGGTCATAACATTGGGAACTATTCAGATTGAGAACTATAATGTAAATATGTAATTGACAACAGCAAATTATATAATGTAAAAGACTGATGTAATTTGAACAGGAAGACGACAAGGCAAAATTGGTGGAGGAGACAGGATTACAGTTGAAGCAAATCAACAATTGGTTCATTAATCAACGCAAGAGGAACTGGCACAATAACTCACACTCCCTCACTTCCTTGAAGTCCAAGCGCAAACACTAATCTTCTTACTAATTACTCGTATCGCCATTACATTTACATATGCTACTTACACTTGCGCAATATGTGAATTTCCTTTATTTAGTAATAACGAGGTGTGATTATGAAAATCATGTACTTAGCTTATACATCCCAACCACTAAATGATTTGTGCTTGAGTGATTTACTTGTTGTTATTGGTTTGTGATTCAATATGTTTTAGTTTTTACTGCGATTCATCATAACAACTTCCACATCTTGCCACTTGCTTAAATCAAAACGCAAACTCAATCTCTCCTTACTAATTAGTATACATCTTCATACTAATTACATTGCTTTATCATACATGATATATACAGTTTATGTTATTTGGTATTAACAAGATATGATCATTAATATCTTGTTCTCAGTTTTTCCTTTTTAACAAGAAAATACTGTAAAATCGCTAAAAAATGTCTATCTTATATGACAATTGATAACTGGTTATGTGACAGTAACGATAAATTTAGTGAGACGAAATATGAGGTGTGATAATTACTGCCTAAGAAGTGGAGATCTAGAAAAATTTGTAACCCATGTGATATTTCAATGTCCGACCGGCTCTACAAGCTTGGACCTTATCATCAACCCCAACGAACCCATAGGTATTTCCGGTGTCAAGTATCTATGCAAATATGGACTATTTATTCTGGAGAAAGAACGACATCATCACACCAGAGCAAGGTAAAGATCCTTATACCTGAATAATTTGATATATATAGAAGGCTAGGAATGGTCAATTCTTCAGGGAAATAGATAGAGATCATTTGAAGTTAGTTCGACATGCATAAAGTGAATGCCAAGTCTGGTTCAATGCAAATGAGATGGTACCATCATAGATGCAAAAGAACAACAGAAAGGAATCCTAAATCTTAAGCTTGCAAGAGATATGTTTGCTAGATGGATCATGAACTTCTGATGCTCAATTTAGTGGATGTGGATGGGCTTGGATGGACAAGGATGGAAACGCTCAGCTTATGGAAACATAGAATTTTACTAGACGCTAGTCAGACTTACATTCAGAATTAGAAGCACTGAGATGGGCAATGGAAAATATGCTTCAACATTCGACATACCAGAGCTTTTGAACAGACTGCAAGGAGCTGATTGCAATGATTAAGGACCCTCATGCTTGGCCAAGCTTTGCGAGAGAATTAGAGAGGATAGAGACATTGCTGATATGATTTCCGGATTTCAACATCACTCATGTTCCACGAGCTCGAAATCAAATTTCAGACTTTTTAGCTAAAACTGCTAGATTTTTCCATAAGAAGTTACATTTTATTGGTTGTTCTATTTCGGTCTGGTTATTTAGACCACCTCAAGTTTGATATTAAAGTGACTGTTCGACGTCGAAAAAAAACAAGAAAATACTGTTTCATGTTCTTGCTTAGCTTATTTTACATCCAACCCACTAAATCGTTTGTGTTTTTAGTAATGTACTTGTTGTTACTAATTAAAAAAACTATAAATTAATAATTTTTAAAACATTAAGGCATTGTTTGTTTATATAATTATTTATCTATGAGAATGGTTTTAAATTAGGATCACTACCAAATGTTAGTAAATCAATTCTTAATTATTTCCTTAAAATTATTTATATTTTATAGTAATCAATAGCATATCAATTCGATTAAATAAATACCAGAAACCAAGATAATTTGTTTGTAATTTCCTTTAATATTTATAGAAAAAAATTATATAACACAATTCAGTAAATAAAAATGTCTAAAAAATATAAACTGTTATAAATAATAAGAGAACAATTAATTTTTGAAAATTGAAAAATAATACAATTCGACATATTTTTTTCCAACTTATCTGAAATGTATGTAAAATTTTATAAAATTAGTGAAATCATATGTTTGCATATCTTTTTAGACATTTATTATCTTATTACTTTTAGAATCATATTATATTTTAAATTGTTACAATTTGAAATTATAAATTATCAGCTTATTAGATTTATTAATTTATCAAATATTAATATAAAAAACAATTCTATAAAAAATAAATAATTTATTAATATGTGTGTACAAATCTAAAACGACATTTAAAGTGAAACATCGAGTGTGCCTAACTTCATGATCCAAATTCTTACAAGTAGGCACGACTCTACCAAAGGTTGTCACAGGATTCTTGAAATTATGAATAAGGAAATGTTAAGAGATTGGATGGACGAACAGAGTGATCTTTACTAGTTCATGATGTTTAATGTGGTTCAGAGAGGCTAAAGCGCAGCATAGGAAAGTTGTAGCCTCATCTATGAAACTGAGAATTGTAACATATCTATTGAGTCAAATAAGAATTGCAAACCCTAATTATTGAACTGATTTTGAAACATCTTGAAATGATCAAGACTTCCCTATTTATACATAAACAAACAAGTTAAAAACGACACAAACATGATTAAAAGTCACCACAAGGGTCCACAATATTAGCTCCATATTTTTGTCTTATATTTTCTCTTCATTTCCTCTTTTTTCAAGTGGATTCAATTATTCTTCGTTTTACTTTGTAAATGCGTCATATCATATCTCATCGCTTCGCCTTGCTTGGTTTCAAAGTCAACAAAATTCTATCTTCTAGTTCCTCACACTGCATTGTTCACAATGAGTTAATGAACAATTTTGCAACTAAGCCATTGTAGACAGTACAATTCTAAGAACTGAAACACAAACTTCTCAACCATCACATTGTAAGATGATCACAAATAATCAAATAAAGAGAGGATCATACACCCACTGTTCCTTTTTATTCTATTTTGTAAAATTTGGTAGCAAAATCTCTTAAAACATATCAATAGAGAGAGTTATAAGTACAGCAAGTAGCAACAATGGATCCAATGCAGATGACAAGTGATGGTAGAAGAGTTGCATTCAAGAGATGGTTTCTTCCCAAGTATCCTCCCAATGTTATGGTTACATCCGCCACAACCCTAGCCAACGTTCCAGCTTCCGTCGACAGCAATCCTCCGTTGTATGTTCCTTTTGATAGCCTCGATGACATTACCCTCGATAACAACGACAGATTCACACCTATTGAGAAAACAAAAGCAGTTAAAAACAGTTGCTTCTTAAACACACAAAAAGAGTTTTGTTTGCTTATTTATGTATATATACCTTCGAGTACTTCAGCAGCGACGAACATTACTAGACCAGAGATAACGTATTGAGGTACGGTGTATGGAACAAACAGATTAAAACTGAAGAGAATCCCGATAAAGACTATGATCTCAGATGTCAAAAGGATTTGCCTGCAATAGAGACACAAAAACACCATCAAGCTTCATATGAGTTCAATGACCAAGAAGCATGAAATAGCATATCTAGAGTTTCAGACTTACCTGTCTTCAAACATGTTACTGATGTAACTTCCCACTAGAATGTTGATTGGTAGCACCGTGAGGCCAAGGCACGCCAAGAAGATGGCAACAGAGCTTGTTGTCCAGCCAAAATAATATGAAGTAACCACACTAGACTCCGACAGTAATATCTCCATGGCGTATTTGAGCATGAAGTAGATCAACAGTTGAACCTGACACCACCAAAAACCACACAGGAGAGCTTTCAATCAGATAAACTTTCTAACATTCCTAGGATGATTAGGAAAGATGATGATAGATACCTTAACAGATGGAGTAAGGAGTCGGTATGCATCACCGAAAGAATTTGCAGGTCTGCGAGAATCTTCTGCAGACTCTTCACTTTCATCGCAATCCTCTTCATCTTCGTCTTCCAGCTTGAGTCCTGAAGTAATCAGCAACGGCTTTCGAAGACCTTCCTCCACAATCCTACTATTTTCTTCTCTCTCTGCCACTGCATCATCCAAGAGAGTCCAATCAAATTCAAAACTCGTTTCAGTAAAAGGAACAGGTTTACTATCAAAAGCATATTACTTGAAGTTGTTTCATTCGCATTGCTTCGTTCTTGTTCCTCTTGATCCTCTGTATCACGCAACGGCTCCTTGAACGAGATGCACAGCCATACCAAATAGAACAGCCAAGCCACAGCCATAACCCACCCAGGCAAAGTAGACTGGTTAAATGTCAGGTTGTAGATCTTGAATTTGATTTGGAGCAAACCGGCCAGTGCAGGACCACAAGCCATTCCAAGAGCACTAGCACTCACAAAACCAGCTGATGCCTGCATTCGGATTCTTAAAGGCACACAATCACTGATGTATCTCCTGTTCACAGCTCTTGCTGATCCTAGCCTGCAAATTCAAAAGGGTCATAACAAGGTTTCCTCTTTCACACCGTTTCATAGGAATATTGAACTTTTGAACTTACCCACAACAGAGACGGCCGAACAAGAGAAGCCACATGGAATTGGCATCATAAGCCAACGCATACATTAGGTTCCCAAAAAAGAGAGCAATGCTGCTAAACACAAGAGGCTTGAAGTAAGACTTGTTGGACCAAGCGCTGAAATAAACCGAGGAGAAAACTTGAGCCACGGCCATAGATCCAATGACAACACCGCAGACCGTAGCTGCAGCTCCAAGGCTCATTGAATAGTCATCTGCTGTTGGGACAATGATGTATGTGTTGACCATGTACAAGAACGTGTTTCCTAAGTTCAGGAGTAAGGAGTTGAAATGGTAAGTCCGTTCATCGATGGTATCCTCTGAAGGAGTCTGCAAATCATCTTGCATGATAAGAGCATGCTGTGCCAAGAAGTTGAGGAAACTCGTTGAGTTTGTTAACTTGTCCACTGCAGACTTAATTGCCTCAACCACTGGATCCTGCGGGAGAATAGGCAGATAAGTAGAGGATCTTGATGTGTTGATAGTATTTTTAATGTATTTACCTGAAGAGGAAGAACAGGTTGGTCGTAAATTGAATAAAAACTTCCTTCGTGTTCTTGAAGCTCATGAAGATTGCGAGAGATTGCCCCAACAACAGCTCCTACACCCTATGGATTCCATACACAGAACAAATTAAAATTCCTATAGATGGAAACAAGTGAAAGAGAAGTAAGAAACTTTGTATATACCACATGCTTAAAGACTTGCTGAAGCTGTGAGTAAGGATGATTGGCACGGGTTTTCACGTAGTAGTCGGCGAATCTATAGCCAAACCGTTTGTCAAATTTCTTGAGTATCTTGCGCAGACCAATGGCGTTCAACTCAACGAACACCAGAAGCTGTAGAAGATCTCGTCCAACATCTCTGTATGATTCTCGCAGCTGCACAATTTTTGATATGTCAGGCTGCTCGAGAACAGCATCATGCGTTTCCCTCAACGTGGCTAGTCGCCCTGAGAGCAACCCTTGTTGTTCCAACATGAAAAGGACAGTTTTCTCAATCTGCAAAACGATGAATTGGTTTCAGTATCTAAAGCAGTTCCATGTGATCGTTAGGATGGTAAACGTTTCATCTAATACACACAGGAGGAATGTGGTTATTTCTATGAACAAATCATCTTTACAGTCTATGCATAACAATTAACATACTTGAGTATCGAGCATCCTTGAGAAATCTTTCAGAACATGGCGAGGATGTTGAGAACCCCCTCGTATCTGCTCAGCATATTGCTTCACTTTCTTCTTCATCATTTTGTAATTGATGTAATAGCTACAAAGGAATCATCAAAACGTCAATGGCAACCAAAATCAGATGATCAGATCACAAACTAAAGGTTTAACATATGGCTAAAACGGAGATGTAATAAGCAGATGCATACCCTCTCCATTCTTCGATTTGTTTCCGCTGCAGATATTTCCCAAAAGCCACCATCTTAATATCTCATAAACCAGAGAACCAACTTTTTGATAAGAGCCTGAGAAGAATGTGGAGATTAGACCACACCCTGATATCACTTATATATAGGTTTTGTCAACTTAAAAAAGCAAACAAGGAATTGGTGCGTGGCATACCGAGAATGAATTTAATACAATACATAATAATATTATTCAAAGTCAATAGCAATCCAGTACAGTTTTTAACTCCTAAAGTGGAAAGGAGAGAGAAGAACAAATCCATGAACATTTATGACACATTCAAAGCTCTTCAAGACTTATATACACTGAGATTTCAATCAGCCAATCCACAAGGACCCTTACTCAGTGGAGCTGATGAACACTAAAACTACACGAACGTTGAGATTTCACATTTTAAGATCAGTAATCAGACACTCAGAAAGAGTGCTATGTAAGGAGTTTTTCAAGAGAGATAGCCACAAAGAAGATTCAGGAAACCCCGCTTTAGGAAATGAAAGAAAGAGTCAAGGAAGAAGAACAGTGTGACTCAAGCAACTCAAAAGGAATAAAACCTCAAAATTGGGTTGTGAACTGCTACGGCGTCTGAATCTGATTAGTGCTCAAGCACAATATAGAAATCAAAACAAGAAAATTTCCAAATAACACTTTTTCAGTTTACATAATACATATAAGAAAGTCAGCTAGTGAATACAAACCATGTGCTCAGATAATACAGTCACGTTAGAAACCACCGAGGAGAATAAAGTACTAAATCAAATCAAAAATTGCTGAAGAAACAATCAAAAACTCAGCTTATTCATTACTTTTTCACAGCACAAAAGTCAGCTTCAAACTCTTGCATTTCAGTTCAGAGAGATGGTTTACTCTAACAAACACGTCAAAGCAGAGATACTGATTTATTATATATATACATATATCAATAACCTCACAATGTTTTCTTTTTTGTACCTGTGTTGTTTCTTTCTGGTTTCTTCCTTCAATACAAAAGCTGATATGTCTTCCTTGGGATCTTATACAGATTTAAGATCTCTGAAAATAGTGGGCAAAAGGGATCAGAACACAGGAGCTTAGCATGAAGGCACATAATAATAACAATAATCTATATAAATAGATGCTAGTGGACTAATAATGATTTATAAAGTAGCCAACTTGGCTTTAAGTAGGCACACCAATTGTTTTTTTTTCCCTGTTCCAGAAAATTCCACATTGCAACCAATATGATAAAACTCCAAAAAGTTTTGAACTTTTTCTAACATGATTGAGTCACAACCAACCTAAGATTCTCTCTCTCTCTCTCTCTATTTTTGTTATCAAAGCAATTAAACGACAAGAAAGAACGAACATACACCTGTTAAGAGATATTAGATGACCATCAACGGAGGAATAAGCCTGAAAAGGACACAACAAATCTGTGGATCAAAAAGCTCATTCCTTTACGCGTTGGATTGAATCGAACAGAAAAGATTTTTTACCAGAGGATCTTCGCAATCCAATCGCAAACCCAGGAAGATTTCGATTCTTGTAATGAGACCCAGAAGAGAGAGAGAGAGAGTTTCGGACTAAGCAATGTGATGATCGATTTGCATTTAAGAGTGAGAGGCCCAATCATTGAAGACAAAAGGGAGAAATCAAATCATGTGTGCCGCAAGCACTAATGAGACACGTTTCTGTAAAAGTGGGCTTTTTCGTTATTATGTATAACTTCCAGGGTGGGTTTCTTAACTCGCAGCTGAAAAACTTTTGGGGGTCAAAATGAAATTATGAATTTATGATGGCTTCTATGGAAAAAAATATTAGTGTATCGTTGTTCTGATATTCTCTGTGTCGTTTTTTTTTAATTCTCTGTGTCGTTAGTCGTTACAGGTTTACTTGATTATTAATTAACCATGTCCAATCCCAACGAAATATTAAAAAGAAAATCATAAAGTATTATTCACTCACAACCTCCTTACTTATCTTTCAAAATAATAAAGCACAAGTCATGGACTCATCGTGTGTGTACGTATTCAATTTGTATTCGTTAATCGTTTCTATAAACTGAGAGAAGTTAAAGAAAGCGACACAATCTTTTTTTCTTGCAGATTTTAGCACGCTACAACATTTTGCAATAATCAAGAAGTTGAAAGACGATAATTATATGTTTATAAAGAATTAGTGGCATAACAGAAAATCTAACGTTATCTTCTTTTATATATATATATATATATATATATATATATATATATATATATATATATATATATAATATATTTTCTGCTTTAAATTTTAACATTTTCAATAAAATACCATTTTCAGATAACAACAGAATCTATATAGGAATTATCTATTTATTTTAAAAATAATTTAGATTTTGGATAAATCTTGTCATTATTAATTTTAATCACTATGTAATTATATAATTAAAATTCGTTTTATTTTATGGTTAATTTATATATTTATTTATTAAGGATATAAACGATATTAACTGTTCTAACTTTTAACGTGAGAGCTCCGTTGTGAAAAATCATTTCGCCAATAATATGCGGGAAAATCATATAATATTATTGGCGAAATGATTTTTCACAACGGAGCTCTCACGTTAAAAGTTAGAATAGTTAATATCGTTTATATCCTTAATAAATAAATATATAAATTAACCATAAAATAAAACGAATTTTAATTATATAATTACATAGTGATTAAAATTAATAATGACAAGATTTATCCAAAATCTAAATTATTTTTAAAATAAATAGATAATTCCTATATAGATTGTGTTGTTATCTGAAAATGGTATTTTATTGAAAATATTAAAATTTAAAGCAGATAAATTGTGTTGTTATCTGAAAAAAAATATATTTTATTGAAAATGTTAAAATTTAAAGCAGAAAACACATAATTAAATATTTATCAATTAAAATTCCTAATTTTATATAATTGAAAAGCTAATATATTTTAAAAGAAGATAATTCTCAAATATACTATAATATACAAAGAAATTTACATACAATTATAAGACATAAGATTCTTAGATGAAAACATAAATAATAATTTATATTATAGTTTTTAGCAATGAATATATTTTAATCAGTAGTTATAAAATATTTATGCTCATATTTACGCGCCAAACACCTAGTTATCTAAATAAACTTAAAAAAAAAGATTTAGTTTATGTCCAATTTAAACGTTTAGACGTCGTTGCATATACAGACATCTAGGTGCTGTCTAAATAGATTTACAGAAGTGTAGAACAATGATATTTTGTGATAAAGAAAATGAAAAAAAAAAACCATTTAAGTTGCAGAACAAAGAAAATTTCAAAATCATGACTCAGTTGATCGACGATAGCACAACCCGAAGTGATTTTAACGACACTTTACACTTGCATGGTGTAAGATTTTCTCCTGGAAAGAAAAAAAAAGATTTTCTCCTGGGCTGAATATAAGTAAATAAAAAAGGATTATTTTCTTTTAAAAACATACTATACACAACTGTCAGACATTACATACGTGTTTGGTGTTAATTGGTTTTCACTGTTAAATCTTATCATTTAAAGAAGTTGAAAGACGATAATTATCTTATTTAGTGAACGTGTCACAGTTAATTAAATCCACTTTATACATCATAACCAAATAAAAATTGTATTTACTTACTTAGCGAAGTGTTTTTGTAAAATTTCTAAGGATTTTTAGAAGATTTTTATAAAAAGCAATTTTTAATAAGAAAAACAATATATAGAGATTTGTGGCATAACGGAAAATCTAACGTTATTTAAATAAATTTGAAAACAAATAATTAGTTTTCTTTTTTTTGAACAAAAAAAAAAGAGTTAAACACAAATCTATATATTAAAAACACATACACAGTCCAACCGGAGATACATCTTACGGATAAACACTCTACCGGATATTCAAATATGCTGAAAATACTATCGTATATATCTATAGAGTGATCAAGAAAATGTGACTTAGTTTCATATAAGAGATGAATCGAAATCTAAAATGTGCTGACATCAAAACTTTTCTATTTACCAAAGTTTTCTGTCGATATTTAATTTATGTCTAATTCAAACTCTAGACGTCGTTGCATCTAGGTGTTGTCTAAATAGATTTATAGAAGTATAGAAGTATAGAACAATGATATTTTGTGATAAACCATTTTAGTTGCAGAACAAAGAAAAATTCAAAATTATTAACTGTGGTCGATATTGATAGCAATTTTCAAAATTATGACTCAGTTGATCGACGATAGGACAACCCAAAGTGATTTTAACGACACTTTACACTTGCATGGTGTAAGATTTTCTCCTGGGCCAAAAATAAGTAAATATAAAATGTACTATTTTCTTTTAAAAGTATAGTATGTGCATTTAAAGAAGCATTATATACAACTGTCAGATATTACGTACGTGTTTGCTGTTAATTGGTTTTCACTGTTAAATACTTAAATCTTATCATTTGATTTGCTAAGGTTCCCTGACAGCAGAGAAGAGAACAAAACATGGGTTCACGACATGTGTAGCTATAGTCTTTACACCAAAGTCCACTTTTACTTCATTATGCATAAGGAGCACTACGGAAAAGCGAAGATTCATATAAAATTATATATCCATAACAAATGCAAGTGCAGTTGTGGACCTGTATAAGAGGGTATGAGTATATGGCATGCATCTCTCTAGAACCTAGAAGTTTTTTCTTTTTGCTAAGATAGAAGCTGGAAGCTCAAAGCTAAAGGCGATATCTAGATCTACATTATCATACAATGTTTTTTTTTCTTTCTGGGGTAAATTATCATTTAAATATTGTTTGCTGAGATGATATCCATTTTATCATTTTATTTAACAGTGATATGTTAATTTCTCTTACTATCATGATTTTATCTTTCTTTTTTTTTTGATTTTATCTTTTACTTCTTCTCCTCCATCAATTTTACCACCAGCTCTTCTGCAAATCGTATATTCTCATTAACATTTTCATTTTTTCTTTCGTTACTTAATCAGTTCCACACCTGGTCATTCAATTGCAATGTTCTATTTGTATTATTCTATTTTTTGGTAAAAAATATAATAGAAATGTGACTGTACAATAAATAAACATGTATTATGTTTTATTTTTTTACCATTGTTAAGAATCAGTTGATCTATACTTACTAACAAAACTAAACATTCACAAATGACACCATACTGTGGTTATATTATTTAAAATAAAAATAGCCAAAAGGATATTTAATACCGTAAACCAATAGAAAATATACAATGGAATAGTGGGAACTAAGAAAATATATTATGTATATATCAATTTGTTTCTCCATACTATTTTGTAGATGTAAGGTGTTATTAACTTATATATATATATATATATATATATATATATATGTGTGTGTGTGTGTAATGACTAATGAACCTTCTATTCTTTAGTATTTGTAAAGGATCCATACTATGCAATCGTCATTCTTTACTTCTCTTTCACCGGTTATTTGGAAATGTTAAGGGTATAACCAGACAAAATGTGAATCAAATGTTATTCATTCAAATTATGTCAAAATCAAAGATGCATTCTTTATTTTGGTTACGGAATAGATTTTTTATTTGTGCGCGGCTTATGAATTGGTTAGTTAGCAAGTTATCTCTTGCATTTTTAAAACGCAACATTGATATAAAAACCAGTTAGAAAAAAAAGAAACGTTGTGTATAATTTGGCATGGTGTCAGATTTTCTCCTGGTTTAAAATATAAGTAAATGAACTAAGTAGTATTATTTTCTTATTTTAGCGTAAAGCATATAGTACTTGCATTAAAGAAAGCCACATTCGCAATATGTCAGTCACTACGTGGTTGCTTCACATTGGTCATCGCATGTAAATCCTATCTTATGATTTTCTGAGGTTCACTGAGAAAGAAAACCATTTAGCTAGTGTGTAGTGACTATCTGACATCATGGGTTCACGACATGTGTCTCTTTAGTCTCTTACACCAAGCTACACTTTTAGTTCACTCAGTGCCGGTTTTGAACCCATTTCTACGATACATACGTATGGTAGGGGTGGACAAAATATCCGTAAATTTTGATTCGATTCGTTATTCGCTTCGATCCGATCCAAAAAATCTGGATATCCGTAATTTTACAAATCGAAGCAAATACTAAAATTCAATATCCGTTAAAAACAAAGCAAGTCACAAATATTAAAATTTTGGGAAGCGTATATCCGATCCGATCCGGCAATATATAAGTACATGTATGTCCTGGTTAGATTTAAAGTTTTATATATATATAAGTACATGTATATCTTGATTATATTTAAAGTTCTATATATATAATTATTATTCTGACATATGATTTGAAAAACTTTATTTACATTATTACTTATATAAAAGTAGTACATAAAAGGGGAAAACAAATTTATGATAACTGTAATTTTTTTTTTAATTTGTGTTATTATAATTGTTAACTAAGTTTAATTCTTTTACAAAATATGTAGATTTATTTTTTTTTTTAATTTTTATCTTATATGTCACGTAAAAATATATTATACAAAACAATTATGCATCGAAATTTTAAGATTATTTGTATTAATCAAAACATATGAGATATTTGTAAGTATTCGTAAATATCCGCAAATATCTAATTATTTTCCGGATATCCGTTTTTCCGAATATCCGTATTTCTCCAAAGCAAAGCAAATACAAAAATTAGATATCCGTAACATACGAAGCAAATCACAAATACCTTAAAAAAACCAGATATCTGATCCGTGCCCAGACCTACGTGTGGGTGTAACTATTTTTTTCATTGTTGTTTGATGCTGAAGTGTATAGACTTGTGGAATTGTTAAAAAAACCTAGATTTTAATATCTCACTATCTAATATGAAATAAATAAAAAGATAACAATATTTAATCAAACTTCAATCAGCAAGACTTACAGAAAAATAAAACTAAAAAGCATAGAAATTTGTTATTAACTTTTTTGTTATTTAGTTTTCATATTTATTTGATTGACTTATAGAGAAAACATCAAAAAATAAATACTTTTCCTATATTATCGATTAAAAACGTGATTAAAACCTATAACTATATAAATTTGTTAGATGAATTTCGAGGAAAAAAATAAAAGAAGGTTTGATAGATTCTTAGTAATTATAGGGATGCTATAAAAAAATTGTTGTATAACTAAAAACTTTTATAATTTTAGTTTTTGCGTTTTTTAAGGTCTCGATAATTCGATTGGTATTGGACCTCAAATATGTCCAGCAGTAAGTTCTTTTTTTTTTTGATGACCCAGGTCTCCGGTTCGCTAATTGGACGACCGACTATCCACCCAAAGGCGGTCCTGGACGCTGCGCCCCACATGTTAAATTTGCGCAGTGACCGGGGTTCGAAGCTGGGTGGCGGATGCCTCAGCCGAGGTTCCTTTACCACCAGGCTACGAAGCCCAGTTCACTTACATATAAACAGCGGGAAAAGCTAATGAAATCATTTGCAAGTGCAGTTGTGAGTTGCGGTCCTGCGCGAGAGTTAATGCCTTTCAACTCTGTAGTAGCTAAAGGCTATATCAAGAATCTAAATCATCATACATCGTTTTTTCCTTTCTTCTTGGGGTAAGTTATTGTTTGGTGAGATGATGTCCACTATATTGTCATTGTATTTTACAGTGATGTTAATTTATGTTAGCATAGTGATATAGAGAACACATGAAAGTTGTACGTTTTTGATTACTTGGCCAGTTGGTGACTGAAGATCAATAGTACATCAAAATGTATGAGAATGAATCTCAACAAGGAAAGAAAAAACATAGCATTACCGGAGTAATACACTTCGCTAATCAAACACGTTTCCAACTATCACGAAAGAAGCAGAATATGTTATAGGGATCGAAAGAAATTGCATCAAAACCAAACTAAACCGGCTAAAGAAAAAAAAACAAAAACATGGCCGGATATTTCTTTCATAGTTAAACCGGGAAATTCCAAAGTCTTACAAACAGAAACAGAACAGAAGCCTACTTTGCCAGCTTCTCGTTGCTGCTTCCACTAAGTAATGAACCTTTAAGCCTTTCAAGGTTTTGAAGGCAAAGGTATCACATAGTGAAAGGAGCAAAAAGAAGCTTAGAGCAAAGACAAGCTTTTCCCCTATATCTATCTTTCTACCTATCAACACAACACACACACACACAGGCACCTTCCTACATTGTTCCATATCATATCAACAAAAGATAGTTTGTTTCTGGAGTTGTTTTTTTTAGACAGCACCGGGCTGCACCGTACCGTTTCTAAAGTACTTCGCCTTGTAGAAGTTAACCCTCTTAGGGGCAATGATCTCTGTTGCTCCCAACACACACTTGTGGTAAGAGAAATCTTCTGTTGTTCCGTCTGTTCTCACCACCTCAAAGCAACGAGCATTCCCATGCTTAGAATTAGCCACCTTCAATGACAAAACTAGGTCAGTATCTTTAAATGTTTTTGAAGAAACATATAAAGAGTTTTTTTTTCCTTATGTTGTTTACCTTGATCCCTTTGAAGCCTGGTCCTATCTTCTCATCTCTGTTGGGATGAAAGAGAAGAGCCATCATCAGTAGCCTTCCGTCCAGCTCATTCAACGTTGCATCAATCTCGTAACTAACAAAACAAAAGCCAAGAGGATGATGAATCTTTTATTGTTCTTGGAGCAGAATAGTCAAAAACTTTGAAAGCCAAGTTATGTTTGCTTACTTGTAGAGAATGCGTTTGAGCGACAGAGAAAGCTTCTCGATGTCGTCCCATGTAAAGGTCATTCTTAGCTGCGACCATGTGAGTCCTTTCCCATCTAGTGTCTTGACTGCTTTGGACAGAGCCGTGTCGAGCGAAGGGAATGGCTGGGGAGTGAACGCATCTGATTTGGACAAGGATCTTGTTGCACGCACTGCCTTCCTCTTTGGAAGCGTGGCTGTTCTTCTCAGAAAGTTATACACGTCTACCACTGGTGTACTACTAAACCCATGATTCTGAACAAAGGCATGATGAATATACTAATTAACGAGAAGTGATGATTCAACATAATGTAAAAGAAGTTGTTTGTTTTACCTTTGGGGAGATGATGATTTCGAACTGATCTCCAGTCCCAAAAGAAGGAACTTTCCCCCAAGCTAATGCGTCTATAGATCCCTGAAGCTCGTCTGTGACACCTTCCTTAGCAGCTTTGATAAAGCATTGACTTGGGCTCTGTAAGATAAATTTAAACCAATGTCAAAAACCAATATCACATAACCGGTAAAAATAAGTTGGTGAGGTTTAGTTTACATACCGAGAAGAATGCTTGAGTGAAAGGTGCAGGAGTAGACTCGGTCTGTCTTTGTCTACCCCAACCTTTGGGGTTTAGTGCCACAAACTCTCCAGTGACTGAGAGAGCATCAGCCACAAGAAGCAGATGCTCACGTAGCATCGCCTTGCCGGTATCCGCCACAGCAGACTCCAAATCCTGTCAAAAGTCTTAACACTTTAGAAGCTGCAGGACTTAGTGTCTACGCCATAAACTGTAGAGAATAAAACTAACCGCCAGGAAGATGCTACGTCCAGCGTCTATTCCATAAACAGAGCAGCATTGGCGTATATTATCAGGATGGCTTCTTGTCCAATCGATCATATCCATAATGGGAAGACAGGTCTCGAGAAGAGCGCTCCAAAAGCTCCTTTTGCCACGTACTCCATGCATTGTAACCTTCAAGAAAAGCTCACCGGACATGTGTTTCTTGTTCCTTTTCGGCGCTTTAGGTCTGTCAACCCATAAGATATCCACCTTCTTAATCTCTTGGTAGCCTGGAAGAAAACAACTCGTGAGAACAGTAACAATAACAAAACAAGAACTAACTCGGTTTTTTTTTCACCTTTGACAGGAGAGTTGAGAAGAAAAGGGATCAAGAGAAGTCGAATGGCCTCAAGTTCCAAAGAATCATGCGTGGAGGCTTCGAGAACAGTAACTGTGATGCAGAATCTATCGTCTTCCATTGACTTATCATCCCAAGAGCAGTGGTTTCTAATCAAACAACACATAAAATGTATAACAAAGTAGTATCATTTATATAAGATGCCAAGAAAAAAAATTAAAACGGATGTACTTACGTGCTTTGTATATCTAAATCTATTACATCAAGCTTCAGTTCTTTCTTCCTGTTCGCATACTGCTTGTTTAATGAAGAGACAACAGATTCGAGGTCCAGTTGTTTCTGTTTCAGTACTTTCTGTAAAGTTAGAAAAGAAGTACCTACATTAGAATGTTTTTCCATATATATAGACATGTATGTAGAGTTATGTACCTTGGAGATATGAAAATGGCAAACCCACGAGCTCATAGGCACCCTTGTGTTTCTCCTCGGAGAGAATCTATTATTACACCAAGAGAAACGATCAAAACATGTGTTAGGAGAAGAAGCCATTGGAAGAAAGTTGAGAGTTACCAACATTATCATGGACGTTGAAACAATCTCTGAAAAACTCAGTTTCTCCAAGTGGTTCTTGATGTCCAGAGCCCCGTATTCGAACCCGTGTTTTTTCTTAGAAAGTGTTTCAGACAAGTACAGAGACATCGTCTGTTCTTTTAAACCTTTCTTCGACCCACACTCCAACACATTCTACACCAGAAGTTACTTAATTAAGTGTTAATATGATTTATAGTTAAATGTAACAAGAAGAAAGAAATAACCTTAAGATTCAGAAGAGGAGAAGTTTCAAGAAGGCTAATGGGCTGATCAAGAGCGCTGTAAGCAGCCTCGGTGAGAGCACAAGCAGAGAGCGATCCAACTGCTTCACCGGTTACGTCTTGATCATCATCATCAGTCTCATAACGAAACTGAACCAAATGGTTCCCGAACGAGTTCCTCACCGTCCCGTCATAAGCAGCGTATATGTCCCTCATAAAGAACATCAGCTTCCTGCTAAGCGTCCCCGGGAGATCAGCATTACCGCTGAAGGAGCTGTCACGGCTCGTCACCGAGTGTACAAAAGACTCCAAAGGATTCAGACCCGTTAGAAACGAGCTCTCAACGACACCAAACGGGACAAAAGAGTCATGACCGGTTCGGTCTTTTGTCCCCTTTACTCCTCGAAGCGGGCTGTTGGGATCGTTCCACGAGGCGCAGGTGAGCTCCCGTGGGAACCCGAAGGACAAGGCAACAGAAGAGTTCTGAAGACCAATGCACATACTATGCTGAGCAAGCTTCCCTATGTTCCCTTTGCTCCCAGCTTTGGACATGATGAGAAACGAGTTCGACTGGTCTCCGTATCTATACGCCAGAGACTGGACATCTCTATACGCGTCTTTGAACGCACTAACCGCAAGCTTGCTTAAGGTAGCTGATCTCTGTCTCTCGTAGCAGAACCGCTCCAAGTCAGCAACAAAATCTTCCTCCACTTCTCCGTTGACCGCGAGGAAGTCTCTGCGAGACTCAACCATAAGCTGCTGCTTGTTGCAGACTTGCTCAGCTTCTTTCAATCCGTATCTTATCTCCTCAGTCAAGTTTCTCCGAGACTGCTGATCAGAGGTGAAGTACAGATCGGATAAAGAAACACTCAATCCTCTATTCAGCAGCCACTGAGAGAACATCTCTTGAGCCGAGTAGATGATGTCAAGCACTTTCTCTTTATCATGTTTCATCAAACCCTGGATGAAGTTTCCTTCCCCGTCACGCAACCAACCAGACCCATCAGAGGAAGAAGACAAAAGCTCTCCGTTGGTTACAACCACGTTGTTGAGAGGGTATGTGTACTCAAACCCTGGAGGGAACAGCATCCCAAACATCTGCTTCCCTGTCCACTGCGGCTCGCTGCTCGAAGGAGAAGCTCTGATGATCGCAGGTGGAGGAGGCTCAAAGGGGCAGTACATCTGCAGCTGCTGCATCTGAGCTCGATTCAGATAACAGTTCGTCTCGACATTAGCCAGATAAGCTGCTGTCAAGCTGTCCTGTCCTAGAGACAGCAGGTTACGACCGTTCTGCCTGTTAACAAGCTGCTTGTCCAAACCCACAAGCTCATCAAGCTCGACTTTGGCTTGTATCGACTGAGGAACGTACCCGTGGAGACAATCTCCATCGAAGTCTCCACGGAACGGTAGACAGCAGATAGGGTTCAAGGAGACAACGGAAGTAGTAGGGAGGAGCTTAACAGACATTGCAATAAGCGAGTGCTGATGGATTGAAGGAGGTCTGTTCATCAGCACCGTGTCTCCATCTTTCAACGTCCTCAAAATGCTGTCTCCTGTCTGGAGATCATCGATGGCTCGGATACCAACTAACCTCCCTCCTCTCCTCACGTGTGTCTCTCCTTTCTCGAGCAGCTTGTGAAAGCATGAAGCGACGAGCCTCTCTCTGTTCCAGTCGTTGAGATTCTCTGACACTTGGAGCCTCTCGGCGATCCCTCGAGGGATACCGATCTCGTTGAGCTTGAGAGACGGGTCGCCGACGACCACTGTCCTGAACGTGTGGTCGCTTCTTTTACCGAGAAGCACGTCTTTCATGAACCTTAGACCGCAGAGCTTGGGAGTGTCTGACTTCTTCTGGTAAGGGTTTGCTGAGTCTTGACTTGAAGACACGTTTTCCGAATAGAGCTGCAACCACGAAACAAGAACTAACTTTACCATCACCGCAGATGATTTACAAGAAAAAAAAAGAATGCTACTAACTTACTCTTGAAGATTCAATGCATTCCATCACACGAGAACTCATCTCAAGACCATTTCCTTCAAAGCCAACTACTCTCCTGTAGATACGAGTCCGTTCATCCTAGAAAAAATAAGTGTAACAAAAACCTTATTATATATTACATAAAACAATTCAAGATTCATAGCTATTTTTTCTACTTACAAAAACTAGTTTAGGCCCGGTGAACTGGTTGACCATCTCGGAGACGCGAAGACCATTTGGTGAAACTGGAAAAGATGTCAGAGGAAGAGAGTCAAACATGGGGATGTCCTTCCTGATCAGCCTCTCATCAATCCCACGCAACAGTGTATAAACCTTCCAGAAAACAAAAAAGAAAGTGAAAAAGATTCAGACATTTGTTTATTTCAGAGACCGAAACAAAACAAAACAAACATTGTCACTCTTGTTGTATACCTGTCTATGCGTTAGAATACGCCTGCTTGGTTTCAAACAGCTTTCGTCTATATTTGGGTCTTTAGGCAAAAACTCCCAGTAATCTGGAGGTAGTGCTGAGAGTCCCCGTTTACTGAGCTTAAGCACATTGTCTTCACTCACTTCACAAACAATTCCGGATCGCCTAAAGACTTCTTTTGTTGTTACCCGGAACTTCATTAGAGGGTAACTTGTATTTGACTGAAAGATTCAAAAACAAAAACAACTGTGAGAACACACACAAGTTTCAAAAGGAGATGGTTATTAGAACTCAAAAAATCCTTCCATCTTACAACGCAATATCTACATCTGTCAGACCGGTCTTCAGTACTCTGTACCAAGCAAAAAAAGTCAGCATCAGTACTTACATTTACTAACATGCATGAAATGATTTGTAATAAGAACTCTTGAACCTGAGACTGAGACTGTTTCTTCTTCGTGTATTTACATCCAGGGCAGAACTTGTTCAACAGTGTAGCTACTTCCTTAATGAAATGCGGGTTAATCACCGGATAACTGAGGTTAATAACCCCAAAATGCCCTAACCATAAACAATCATTAATAAAGCTTCCACATGATATGCAAACAATATCAACGAAAAACAGGATTCATTAATCTGTATATTATTATTACCTTCGCAGACTTTTCTATCTTTGCTGCCACATGATTTGCAATTATCATCTCGATTTGGGAGCCCTAGCCGGGAATCAGTCACTTGATTCGCTGCTTCAACATCCATGACAGACATGTTTTTCTATAAAACAAAATATACCATTTACATTAAGTTTTAGCTTAATGCACTCACATATGTTACTGAAAATATTCAGGGTAACACTTACTCTGTCTTTGTCATTCGAAATGCGAAAGCTTATTGACTTTAGAGACCCCATGGGCACCTCAAGCTCCTCGCAGTTTTCCTCCATGTTGCAGAAGTACCTAACAAAAATTCATTCAGAAAGGCCAAGCGAATATTTTTTAATCAGCAACTTATAGTGATAAAAAATTCAAGCTCTAGTGACTTATCCAATGTGCAGAAGATGGAACAAAAGAAAAGCAATCTTTTAATAGTTGACCAATCAGACAGAACCAAACTAGTAATGAACAACCATTGGGTATCACCACAGTGAGACAAGTATGCCTCTCCGACTGGCCAATCACAAACAAGATTGAGTTTTTTTTTTTTATAGTGGAGATTTTATATTGAATCACAGATGGAATCTAGCCTGAACCCACAAAAGGAGAAAAACATGTTGAGACAAAACAGATTCTCTATCTCTCTAAACCATGGAGAGAAAAAAAAACTATTTTTTTTGTTTGCGGTAAACACAAAAAAGGTTCAAACTTTGAAGACACATTATTGAAAGCGTACAAAGTACAAACTTTGGGACTTTAAACTTAATAGTACACATATAATACATTCCCTGATTGGATATCAAAGAGAAGACTTCAACAAAACCCAGAAAGGAGAAAAAAATATCTACAGATCATAAAAGTAGATTCTATTCCAGACACAAACCCATATCAAAGAGAACTCTTCAACAAGACCCAGAAAAGAGAAAATCATTTGCAGATCATAAAAGGAGATTTTTTTATACAAACAGAAACACACAGAAAGGTTTCAACTTTGAACACATGTTACTGAAAGTTTTTTTTTTTATGTTACTGAAAGTTTGTTACTTTATGTACCTTAAAATACAATAAAACAGAGCTAAGAAACCCACTTAATGGAGTTCTCAGAAAGATAAAAAGACAAAGAAAGGACCATTTTCAAGAAGGCTCACAAAAAAACCTCTAAAAAATATTAAACGATCTCAAAACGAAACATACATAAACGAGAAGCTAAATTCACAGAATCATCGAGAATCTTACAGGGTTAAGTAAAAGAAACTTGGATTTTCACAGAAGAGGGTCGATCAAAAATAAACAGAGAAAATCAGAGAGATTGATCGTTAATACTAAAAAAGGAAAAGAAGAGAGAAAGAAAGAGAGTAAACAACCAAAGAAGACGAAGATTGTGAGAACTGAGGGCAATGTAGTAAAAGTAGCTTACTGGTTTACGAAACCCGATGCTTTTGTTTAAGCCGCCGTTTGATCTCCCGAAGGAAACGGCAAAGGCGGAAGCAGAGGAACCGAGAAAAATCTGCCTTCAGAGTCTTTTGGATTGTGAAAATTGAAAAAAATGGAAGAAGACGTAGCTGGAATACCGAATTACCCCTTGACTTGTACTACAATTACTTTTACCTTTTTGGGTATTTCTTTCTTTTTTGTTTTTACTTTTATTTGTTTCTCTGTTTAGTTTCAGTTACTTTATTTGTATAAAACTTTGAATCTGCCTAGAAACACAGAACTTTACACTCCCTCCGACTCCCACTTTTACTTAAAATATTTTAGAAGCTGTAATCGATCTTTTTTATTTTGGGTTTAAAACTATGGATGATTTATTGGTGTGAATGTGACCATGAAAACAAAAATTAAATGGATGGTATTTATTTTCCCCATTTATCATTTTCCATAACCAAAGTACACAAATTTGAATATTAAGAATTACTATTTTTTATGTTGGTATATTATCTGATCAAAATGAACTGTTAATTATTTTTATTAAGGATAAAATTTATTTCAGTGTCGAGTTTACTAAACATATTTCTACTGTAAGTAGTTTATTTAACTTTTAGTTACATTGTTTTAGAGTCAGATGAAATTATTTTACAACTACACTTGGACGATGTAAAAATATACTGTAGGAAGTTTAAATTTTTGTTTATCAGTTTTAAAATATATTTTATTTTGAAAATAAAGATCTCGATTTAAATTTATAATGTATATATTTTACGATTATGATCTTAACACAGCCAGAAAATATATTTAATTTTATTGACATCAAGTATATATTAGGACATTCGTATAAAACAAGCCTAAAATATACTTGGATCCACTTTAGTTATGCATAGCTAACTGAAAAACTGGTTAGTTCACAACATTTTATTTTCTGTTTTGAAATGTTGGATAGTTTAGAAATTGATGTTCCAGTCAGTGGTAGAGCTACTTTGTTAGCATGTGGGTCAGTTGACACATGTGAATTTATGAATAATTTTTTTACATGAATATTTCTTTGAATAATTAGAAATAAGTAGTGCAAAATTTAATGAATTCCTCTTGATAAATTTTAATTTAATCAAAATTCTAACTACTTATACGTTATATTGGTTTAATAATTGGTGAAATACTTTTAAATTTATAGTTTTAGTTATATTTTATAAATGAAAAGTAATTTTATAAATATGTGTGTTTTTATCTACACAAATACACTTTTTTTGAAACAATACACTACACAAATACATTATTGTATGAAAAACAGCATTAAAGTTTCACAATTTGATGGGGCCCATCTTAGGGACCAAAGCATGTCATGTTTAAAATAAATACGGCGAATAAATTATATTACTCTTATACTATGATAAGTTAATAACAATTTAAAACGAGCTATTTTTTGTTTCGATAAAGCTTCTCCTGAAGTCTGTGAGAATCGTACAAAAGACAGAAGCGAAGTATTTGTTCAAAAAAAAAAAAAAAATTGTTCAAAAAAAAAAAAAAAGACAGAAGCGAAGTGTGACGACAACAGTCAAAGAGGGGATACAACTGCAAACTCAACAATCCCTTCTTCTTCCTTTTTTTTTCCTACAAAAACTCATCAATATTTTGTGAACCCCCAATATTAATACCATTTACATTTCTTTGAGATTGTACCCGAGAGTGTTGGTTCTATTTTGTTGGAAGACATTTATGATGTGTTTAGACCTCGGCGAAAGCTGCCTGTAATTTGTTTTAAATTCTTAAATAAAAAGAGATTCAAGAGACCTCCTGCCTCCTACAAAAAAAGACCATTATTCTTAACTTCGTAATTTTTTATTGTGTGTGTAGATTTAAATTGTTGCATGCATTTAAAGGTTGGGTTGCATTAGGAATAGTATTACGATTTTATCAAATGAAGTTTACACGTCTATATTAAAAAATTTAAACTTCACTTATGACATAATCATATCATAGATATAAACGATCAAATAACATAATTTTAAATTATTAATATAATATAAAAATAATAGTAATATGTAAATATAGTATGTGTTTGAAATAACTTAGCCAATTGCTATTATAATAGAATTACAGGTCTCTAAATTTTAATTTTACGAATGGATATGATGACTCTTGTAATAAATTAGCCAATTGCTATGATGACTCTTGTAATTATGAATTACAGGTCTCTAAATTTTAATTTTACACGTCTATATTAAAAAATTTAAACTTCACTTATGACATAATCATATCATAGATATAAACGATCAAATAACATAATTTTAAATTATTAATATAATATAAAAATAATAGTAATATGTAAATATAGTATGTGTTTGAAATAACTTAGCCAATTGCTATTATAATACAATTACAGGTCTCTAAATTTTAATTTTATGAATGGATATGATGACTCTTGTAATAAAGTATTTTCAGTAAGCCTGTTATTTATTTGTATATAAGTTTAATACTTCCTCCCTTTTCGTAATGTATGATTTTTTAGAGAATTTTTGATGTTTCAGGATGTAAATATTTTTTATTTTTTGAGAAATTTTTAACTTTATAAAAGATTGTGTAACCAATAGTGTTTTGTTTTATATTTTGTAAGTGATTGAATATTTTTTTATAATTTAATAGTAATACTCTTTAAACACAATTTAGTTTTTTAGTGATTATACATAGATCTAAAACATCATACATTTTGAAACATAGAGAATATAGTTTCTTAATAATGTAAATTTTATAATAATGATTCTAAAATCCCGTTTACCAAAAATTTTAATATTGTTACAGAAAATATAGTTCAAGTAATTATACTCTTCTTTACATTTGATAGATAGTTTGGTAAACGGGATTTCTTAATAACATACTGTGAAAGAATGTTATTGCCAACCTCAAGGCAACTCACGTTTATTCTTAATAATGTTTCTTAATATTGTAATTGTGCAAAGATCTAAGTTTGAAACAAGAATCATCCAACAAAAGGCCACGAATATCATAATGCAAGTCGTAAAACAAACATTTAAGTCTTAAATTCATCTAAACTATTAAGTCAAAAACAAATTCAAGAGGCGTACTCTCTACGCTCGTTTCTTTCTTTTTAGCATGGGAACCTGATCAGTCAGTCATAAATGGACAGTTGGTATTTGGTAGGAGTGTTACATAAATCGTTATTTTTTTTATTCCATCATCTTTATTTTTTCCTCATTTGTCAACTTCTAAGGTGCATCATATCAAACACTAGTGGTATTCCGGCGCTACGCGCCGGGTTTCGTATGTTTTTTTAAAATGAATTTTTGATCTATTTGATAGTGCATTATTTTGTTTTGTAGTTGGCTAAGTCAAGAATTATAGCACAAGTGGTTTTCATAGATTAATGCAATAAAATAAAATTAATAGTTGATAGTTGCACAAAAGTTTAAACTTAACACATAAAGTAAAGTTGATGAAAAAATGTTGTGTGATGCATATGTTGATTAATAATGTAGATCCCATATTGTGTGAATAAATTGCTCCTATTCGAAAATTTTTAATGGATAGTCAGTTGATTGTAACAATTTGGTTTGACTGTTTGATGTTTTTACTTTGTGGAGATGTGTTAGTGTTATGAGCAGTAACTGAATTTTGATTCATGTCCAGGTGCGAAAAAATTATGGGTCCATTATTTATTATTTTTATGCGTGTAGCTTATAGTTATTTGAGGTACGAATATTATAAAAAGTGGTGTTAAAGAAAACTGATGGTTGACAAAAAAAAAAAGAAAACTGATGTGCACGACGTCAATATGTTTTTTTTTTGTTTTTGAAACTTGCGACGTTAATATATATGTTTGTAGATATTTTTATACGAAAGCAATAGACATCCTTCAGTACCATGGCACTAAGCACACCGTCTTTCTCTTGTGATTCTCTTCTTTCTTTCATTTCTGCTTAGTGTCATGATACTGAATGATGTCCAGTAGGGAAGATGCATGTATATCACTATATCAGTATATATTGTCTAGGTCTTTCCTGTGGCAGCTAGCTAAGGGGTTCTGTTGTCATGACGGCTTATTATGAACTTCGGTTTGCTTTGTAGACTGTGATTTGTTGGAGCATTATTTTGATATGTTTCTAACAGGAATCAGCTCTTGCTTTGTTTTGATAAAATATAATTTGTTTGCTTAACTTTTGAAGAGTTTTAATTTTAAAAAAAAATACAGAAAAATAGATGTCAATACATATAATATTCTCTATCGACTATTTTTACATTTCACATTTTCCCACTTTTATATGTCGCAAAAGTAAATTAAATAACTTCGTAAATAAAAAAAAAATTATAATGGGCCAAAACCATCAAACTACGTACATAATATATATTTTTTTTTGAAAAAGTTTTTCATAGATTACATAATAGATTGCAACACACGAATCAGACTGTGATTTTCTTTGGACTGGCCGGGATTTGTTTTTGAACTATATTAGATTCAAGGGATTAAGTCATTTAATCCTACTAATTAGAAGAAATTCAGAAATGATTCACTAAAATGTGGTGTTCATATTTTTATATTCTTCGCAAGAAGATTGTGTCAAAGTAAATACAAACCTCTAGCATTCCTTCTGGATAAATTTTTATCATTTGCATGGAGGTCGAGATATGCACTGATACTTGCATATTTTCATTCATTGATCACTGTACAATCTTTTCCTTCACTCTTCTCGTATGGATTGATTTTTCAATAAGCTAAATGAATAACCACAAAGTTTTTGCCAGTTTGAATAACCACAAACTCTTGGATAACTGGGTCAATATTTTTTTTTTCACATAAACCAGACCTTGAGAACATATTTGTTGAACCTTGGTGATGAGCATACTGCTTTCGTTGTTCAAAAAAAAGTGAGCATGCCGCTTTAACTTCTTATAAGATTTTGAACAAATGAATTAAGGATTATTAGAAGTCTAAATCTGAAGCATTGACACACACTCAGATCTTATGCAGACAAAGAAGAAATAAAGAAAACCTTGAATGAATCCAATGACCATAAATCTTTGATAAGTCAATTGACTAATCTTGCGCTCCAAATGAGTAAAAAAGAGCCATGATAAGCTAAACTTGTAGTTGTTTTAGATATCTCACGTACATGTTTTATTAGAAAGAGTATATCCTCGAAGCTCCCATTTTCCATGAACTCATACACCAAGTACCCGTATTAAGGACACAAGTTGAAATTGCTTCTTTTCTAGAGCAGAATCAGATCTTAAGACTTTAATGGCAAGATGGGCGTTATCAAGTGTGCCTTTATAGCCTGGCATGTATCAATCTTTTCTTACTTTTTCTGTTGCTAGCTAATATGTCAGTAGCTTCTTCAATCTCTTCTGTATAGTATCTTCTGTACTGGAGATCGTTCAGTACCATGGCACTAAGCACACCGTTTTTCTCTTGTGATTCCCTTCTTTCTTTCATTTCTGCTTGCTTCCTTCTTTGTCCTTCGATTCTTCTTGTACTGTATCCCTTCTCTCCTCCAGGAGCGAACTTGACAGCCATAGGAGGTCTCTGTCTAACTTCCATTCTGTATGCATTCGTCTTGATGTCGTTGAGTTTTCTTGTTTCCACATAATGAGGGTACCCAAAGTCCGTCATCTCATCAAGTAATGCATACTGCAGTCACCATAAATCAATTTGAACATCAAATAATAGAAAAAAGTATAAGAGGTGCGGCAGAAATACAACATACCGCTGCAACAAAATAAACCTTGGGCATTCTTCCTCTAACTCTTTTTTTTTTTGTAAAACGATTCTTTCTCTAACTCTTCACACTGATGTTTATAAAGATCACAATTTCAATTATATGTAACAGCAATACAGTTATGTGTACGACTTAAAAGCTAAAGAATTTACTTACGTTGACTACACAATGAAGGCAAGAGAGAAGAGTGCCAGCATTACAGTTATTTGTGGATGCAAGTGACCCCATTTGACTGTATATCACCCTGACCAACCAAACAACATAATGAGAAATGAATACTCTGCTTCAAATCCAAATTAGTTAACCCAAGGTCCTATCAGACTTGTTCATTACTTCCAAGATTTTCAATTTCCGACCAAGAGTGTCCATTGCTTTGAAAGGTTTCAAGTTCACTTGGGAACTATCTCAAACACAAATCTATGCAATACCAAACAAACCCAATTACATCACAGAGATAACGAATGTCGACTGGTGATACAATAACGCAAACAATAGAAAACAAAGAGATTGATAAACATATAACGTACGTAGATGAAGCGGCAGTAGCCATGATAGCTTCGATTTGATAGATCTTTCTCTGAACAGTGGGATGCAATCAAAACGTCAACGGATTTGATATGAACTTGTTGTGGAATCAGAGACGAACGTCGAGGATAGAGAGATGTAGGCCTCAAAACGTAAACCATAAAAGCCCATCAGAATGTTTAGTTCAGAAGTTGCAGCCCACAATAAAGAAGGGGACATGTGTCATTTTTCCCCCTATGGAGAGAAAAAAGCCAACTTTATTGTATTAGATTTGATGAGACGGATTCGTTTGCAATCTGATTGTTTTTTTTATCCGACATCAATCTAGTATTGTTAGCCAGCTGGTTTTGGAAAGAAATAAAGTATACATAATAGACTTTTATGTAGATTAAGATATAAGTTTTGAACCCGCATAGAAAATACATAGATTACAAGTTTGTCAGCAAATCGTGTCAGCAAACAGAAACGCGAAGGGCCTGCTTGTTACAAAGCAACCTATTTCCCACTAGAATATCATGTTCTCTGGTGTGCAGGAAGTACTTTCTTCTTTTCAGTTTCAAATTTTCTTCTTCTTTATATTCCAACTTGTAATAATGATTTTTGTTTCACTATATAAATGATTTCTATATTTTATTCTGCATATTTTGTTCCGTTTCAAATGTCTCTCTTTTTACCACCTGAACTTTTACTAAAAAAAATATTTCAGATACAAAACCAGCAAAAAATTCCAGTTTCCCAGTATATATAGTCGTAGACAAAGCCAGGGGTAGAGAGGCACAGAGGCTTATGGTGGGGCAGTTGCCCACCATGGTAATTTTAAAACTACATACTCTAATTTTATACTCCTAGCAAATTTGAGATATGCCCCTGTTGTTATTTTTTATGGCCCGTATACTTTAAATATATGACAAGTTGAAGAGACTAACAAAATTCTAATTTGTTTGTGCAGTTTCATGACTACTTTTTCGGAATTTTATTTAGTGGTTTTTATCAAGTTGAAGAGACTAAAAAAGTTCATTTAAATTTTAGAAGAAAATATAGGTTTAGGTTGAAAATATCCTTAGGCTTTAATTTTTGGATGGTTCACTCTATTTTAATAGTAGAGTGAGGAGAAAAAAAACTACTCTACTTACAGTAAAAATAGAGTTTCTTAAAGCATATTTACTCTAAATTCTATTCTGTAATGATAAAATATAATACCATTGTAGATAACCTTATAGACTTAAAATGGTTTCTGAAAATTATAATATAAAAATAAATTTGTAATAAAATATATTTGAATTCAATACACAATGAAACCAAACTTTTAGGAGTATTCAACATTTTGGTACATTTGAACATTTGTTAAGAAAATTGTTATAATTTCAGAAATATCACTTTTTCACATTATAGATTTCCTCATTTATCTTTTCTATTGTCACAAAATGAGAAAGAAATATTTAGTTTCTTCTATAGCAAAATACTAACAGACAATAGAAAAAAAATAGATAACGAAATTCAGTAGGGAACTTGAATGCATGTGTGTGATCATAAAAGAGAAGGAACATGAAACGTCTAATATATAACCAATGAAATTCAGCATCTTGAATGCATGTGTGTATATGTAGCCAATTATATAAATAGCCAGTCGGGTTGTTGTTGGGGTCAAAAACGGTTCTCTCGAAATCAACGGCTAAAACTATTTATCATGCGCGGACTTCCCATAAAACAAGCGTCGAAAGCAAGACAAGTCGTATAGCTTAAAAAACCTATGTTAAAGTCGATCGTTCTTGATTTACACGATAAACTTTACGAGAAAACCAAATAAGATTTAGTCGTAAAACTTCGATGATACAATCAAAAAGAACCGAGAGATATTAGGTCCGTAGCTACGATGACACGACCATACGAAAGTATACGGAAGAAACGGGAAGTAATCTAAGTTTGGACAGGCCGAACGACAAAAAATCCGCCTTGAAACTTCAAAGAGCCCGTTCTCTCAAACCGTGAGGACCCAGAAAACGAGTAAGATATCAAATCGAAGCCCTCGCCGAGACGCACGTGATGCCTCTAGGCGCCGGGCGCCTAGCGCCCGTGCTGCCTTTAGGCGCCGGGCGCCTAGCGCCCGTGCTGCCTCTAGGCGCCGGGCGCCTAGCGCCCGTGCTGCCTCTAGTCGCCGGGCGCCTAGCGCCCGTGCTGCCTCTAGGCGCCGGGCGCCTAGCGCCCGTGCTGCCTCTAGGCGCCGGGCGCCTAGCGCCCGTGCTGCCTCTAGGCGCCGGGAGACTAGCGCCCGTGCTGCGTCTAGGCGCCGGGCGCCTAGCGCCCGTGCTGGTCCTAGCCGCCCATGATGGTCCTAGCCACCGGGAAACTTCAAAGAGTCCGTTCTCTCAAACCGTGAGAATCCAGAAAACGAGCAAGATATCAAATCGAAGCCCTCGCCGAGACGCACGTGCTGCCTCTAGGCGCTGGGCGCCTAGCGCCCGTGCTGCCCGTAGGCGCCGGGCGCCTAGCGCCCGTGCTGGCTCGGGTCTTCGAGCGACAATCTTCCGTGCACAAGTCCCAGGCCCCGACCGTCAGAAGTCTGTACTTTGAATCTTTCCCAAGTTCTCGCGGAATGAATCATTGAGATTCCGCATACAAAACTCCCGTTCTTACTCCAAACTAAGATCGTCGGTAACACTTCGGAAACTCGTAAGATATCAACAGGAAGGAAGATCTTAAATTCTTCGTACGAAACAGTGATGGTTATCTTGAGACACCACTCATCTCAACTCTACGAAGGAATGAAGATCTTCCGAAGAAATCGTAGAAAACAACGGAAGTCCTAGAGACGGCCCGAAAGGGACCAAACGCGATCGGACAGTCTGTTTACGATTATCTGGGATATATACGACGATTTACGTTTATCTTTACGTAACAAGATAAATGCTAAATTTCAAGAAGGATAAATGTCAAGTTTTCCGAAAATAAATGTCAAGTTTCCCGATAAACATGAAGGCCGACGAAAATGGAAAAAGCCCGTTTCGCGGCCCAAAAGGAGAATAGACCGTCATAGGAAGGAGTATATAAAGGAGCTTTGGGAGAGAAGGAAAAGGGAGCGAAAATCACCAAGAGAGAAAGCAAATCCGAGATTGGAGACCTAGAGAGCTCCTGCTAGCTTAAGAACTTAGAATTGAGGCGGTAGACTAGCAAGGCAGGACCTAGAACGTCCGGCCGCCTCTCGTTCTATTTTCATCTTGTCCGCAGACCCTTATTTCTCGCGGAAGGATCTACCAATCCTTTTACTTAGAGTTCCGCACATAGAAACCCTAGGCATTATTCTCGACATGTCCGTTTCTATGACAAACGCTCATACTAGACGAACTCCGCCAGGCAGTTCGATCTCTTGTTCAAACCCTTCCAACTGAACTACGTCCGACTTGATCCTCGAAAGGGGTACGTAGGCAGCCTTCCTTAAGGTCCAGTCCCAACTCTCTTGTTAGCTTAAGAACTTAGAATTGAGGCGGTAGACTAGCAAGGCAGGACCTAGAACATCCGGCCGCCTCTCGTTCTATTTTCATCTTGTCCGCAGACCCTTATTTCTCGCGGAAGGATCTACCAATCCTTTTACTTAGAGTTCCGCACATAGAAACCCTAGGCATTATTCTCGACATGTCTGTTTCTATGACAAACGCTCATACTAGACGAACTCCGCCAGGCAGTTCGATCTCTTGTTCAAACCCTTCCAACTGAACTATGTCCGACTTGATCCTCGAAAGGGGTACGTAGGCAGCCTTCCTTAAGGTCCAGTCCCAACTCTTAACAAAACCCTTTTTGTACGATTTACGATCTTCGTTATCTTTCCATATCTTCCGCACTTGTTCGGTCACTTGTCGTTGGCTGTCGCAGAGAATCCGGGCCTTCAGGGAAAATTGGGTTAACTTAGCTTTCCTCCGTTTTTACTTATCAAAATCGACAGTGCGAATTTCGGTTCCCACAGTTTGGCGCTAGAAGGAGGGGAGGACGGATTACTCTTACTCTTACGGCCGCAAAACGCTTGATCAAAGCAATGTCTGGAAATATGAAAGACAAACTCGCAGCTCACATCGACGCTGGTAAAACAACTTCAGCAGTGACTGCTCCTACGACCAACGCTTATGCAAACGGTTACCTAAGATTATCATCTTACGGACAAACGTCCCGAGAACGGACCATCCCGATCAATTTCGGGTCCTATCAACCTTGCACCCTCATCCAAGTTCCTGCAACACGGTCCTCGGGTCCATGGACACAACCCCTCTCGCTCGGAAAAATTCAAAAAATGACTTGGTAGTCGAGACGGATTCCTACCTGCCGTATACAACGGCTATGGTTAGCTTGAACACCAGTTGCCTTAACAATACGGGGAATCGAAATCTTTTCGGAAAAACCAGCGTCACATCAATGGCTTTTTCTAAAGAAAAATCGTAAAAACGTCTAAGTCCCTAGACGGCCCAAAAGGGGCCTGAATCACGGCTAAACGACCCACATACGATTTTAGAGTAGGATCGAGCCCAAGGCTGATATGACGGTCTGATTACCGAGCAAAGTTTTGACTGGAAATGTCTTTTAGAATTTCCCCGAAAAAATAAAGACTTGTTCTCCTGGAAATCGCAGAGAAACCCCAGATTACTCATGAAACAGAAAGCACGACTGATCGGATTACCAATCAGCGTTTCTAATGCTAAAATTCGATAACATTTTACGAAACACCTTTCGTAAAATAAATTCTCGAAAATATTTCACGAGACGATTTTGGCATGATTAAACTCGACAATATTTTACAAAACAGTTTCCGTAAAATTAACTCGACAACATTTTTTGAAATAACTCTCGTAAAATAAAAGGTCAACAATGCTCTAAGAAACAATTCCTTGCTGGAATCATGATGGAATCGATGTCCAAAAGTCTCGGAAAAACAATTAGAGAAACCTCGAGAGACTAAGTGTCGATCGAGAAACCTTAAAAAAAACCGGGAAAAATAGGCAGTTCCCGCAAGGAAGCACAGTCCCGGGCGGCTAGCACGTCCGTGCTGCCTCTAGGCGCCGGGCGCCTAGCGCCCGTGCTGCCTCTAGGCGCCGGGCGCCTAGCGCCCGTGCTGCCTTTAGGCGCCGGGCGCCTAGCGCCCGTGCTGCCTTTAGGCGCCGGGCGCCTAACGCCCGTGCTGCCTCTAGGCGCCGGGCGCCTAGTGCCCGTGCTGCCTCTAGGCGCCGGGCGCCTAGCGTCCGTGCTGCCTCTAGGCGTCGGGCGCCTAGCGCCCGTGCTGCCTCTAGGCGCCGGGCGCCTAGCGCCCGTGCTGCCTCTAGGCGCCGGGCGCCTAGAGGGGCGGCTAGGACGCCCGTGCTGTCCCTAGGCGCCGGGCGGCTAACGCGCCCGCGCTGTGCTGGTCACCGGACAACAAAACATTCGGCGAACGCGGCAAATCCTCGCGAAACCATCCCCGACGATAGTCCAACCAAATACTTTGCACCTTTCGTAAAATAATCCTAGACAATACTTCACGAGACAGCCTCTGCACGGTTAAACTCGAGAACATTTTACGAAACAGTTTTCGTAAAATTAACTCGACAACATTTTGTTGAATAACTCTCGTTAAATAAAAGCTCGGCAATATTTTACGAAACATCATTCGTGAAGTATAACAAGATCGCAAGCTTCTTGACCTGACCAGTTCGCTCATAGCTTGACGAAACAAGAAGCCCCACTCAAGTGACATCTTGCCGTTCGTTTTCACTTGTCTACCCACTTTAGCCTTCTTCGAGTTTTGCCTACTTCTCCTCCCTTTGCTTCAACGATTCTGCAACGATTCTGCATTGTTCCTTCGGGTTTCATCAAAAATCGATTCTCGATTCAGTGTCAGACTTTTCGAGGACTTTTGACAATGAAACGTTAGAAGACAAAGAGGAACAGACATGAGGCAATCTCGAGTAATCAATGGGACTAAGGTACGTCCGACTTAGAAAATTTTATCAAGGTTTTAATTTTTTCGTAGGAAAGGAATGAGAACGTCTTGTAAACTGCCGTAAAATTTAGGGAACTTAGAACCTAGGTGGATAGTCTAGCAAGCTAAGTCTTAGGCATTTTCTTCCAGTTTCGTTCTATTGTTCCTTGACTGTCTAGGCAGAACGCGCAAACCGATCTAATCTCTCGAAAAACCGAGAAACGATCGCCACGCATCCTTGGCATACTCATTCTACTTCATAAAGAAAAAATTTCTTTCAAAAGGCAAACGGCACTCTAAGATTCGTCCGAAACGTTAGCGGCATAACGGCGTGGTCAAACCGTTACGAACATAGTCTTGAAAACTCTACACCATCTCTTGTTGCAATCTCGCGACAAGAAACTCGTACAACGTCAGACTAATAGCACGACGGTGAGCTAAAAAATTAACGGAATAACCTTCGGTAAAACTCCATGAGTAATTCGAAGCAACTTTCGCCAAAAGACGAAATCAAAGCGGAAACATTTCCCGTGTAACCCATAACTCGGAAAACTCCGCTAAGATTTGCATGTCTATCTCAACGAATGCTGTTCGGCCATCGGCCGACTACACCTTTCCATAAAGCCCGAACCTGAATTCGGCATCACCATTAAGGACAATCGTGAACCAATATGACCTTAATGCGAAAGGATCGCAGTCTGATCGTTTACCAACTCCTTGGTTAAACGGCTGAACACAGCCTTCACGCCAAAACAAAACAGCTGAACGATCGCCGACTCCAATCACTTAAGGGCCAAATGATAATCCACGATTTGTCATAAAACGCCAAGTGACCATTACGCGAGCAACTCTGTCGCATAGCCCAAAAGCGGAAATCATGCGATAAATTTCTCGTAATAAAATCAGTCCTAACAGGCATACGGTTAACGGAAAAATTTGAACTTAACATCGACTGATTAAGATCTATACACCCCGTAAACAAAGCATGAAAAGAAACACTCGTGACAAAGCTCCTAGAGTTATACGAGTCATCCTTAAAATCCCGGAAGGCCAACACTTCGCAAAGCAAAGCGAAGGTAGACGCTTCTCCCTGGGTCAAATATACGCGACCCCTGGTCCTAATTCCTCGATCAAAATTTTTTAACTTGCACGTCCAAACTGAAACAACAGTTTCCGACTACGGACATTCGCAAAACATCTCCAAGCCCGCGAACATTTGAAATGCGGCACAAGGGAAAATTAACTCGTACACATTTGAAATGTGTATGCTTGTAAAATCCCACGTTTTTTGAAGAAATCGGATTTTCGAAACTCTTTACAAACACATAAACCGAATTTTTGAAACTCTTCACGAACAAACTCGCCAATCGCTAAACGGCCTCAACAATGGATCCAGTATCCACCAAATAAATCATAAACTATCGCCCGGAAACATTCCGCGATTTCTAAAAGCCCATAGTCATTTATGGCATAAGAAAAACAAACTTCAAAGCACTGCGAGACGTCGCTTCGTGCCTGAACATTCGTTTTTCGATTAAAACCTTCATACGCCTTCTAAACGGCATCATATCGTTGTTGCTGATTACAACAAATGAACTCTAACGTCCTAAACAGACAAGCCACCTAAGGGTAGGCTCTTTTACATCCGACAAGGATCCCATAGCGCGCTATACAAAAAAATCTAAATTTGGTTCAGCACTTCGTAAAGGAAGTAGCTCGATTCGTGCCCAGACAAATCATATAAGCCGATACCACTTCGCGGATTTTAAAACGGTACGAATCAGGTTAAAATCACAAACATGCAAAACGAAAGCCGATTTGTCATCGCACAGCCTCAGTCTGAGAGTAAACCTAGGTCTTGCCCTAAACCCAGCCTTGCTGGTACCTTAACATCTCATAGGCAAAGCGTCAACGACGCGAGATCCCAAAACTTGTCTCTTCACTCAAGTCTGTACGTTTCCACGAATTTTCGCGTAAATCGTAAACCGCAGGAAAATCTCGCTTTGTACAAACGACGGATACGGTGATCATCAGGGAGGCAGGAATGAGACGACAACTCACACCCTGTCCCTCTAACTTCGATAGACAGAAGTTCTGAAAACGCAACATTATTATTTTATAAAGATTGAGCCGCAGAGTTCAACAGATGCCCTGAAAAAAGCCGGGACTCGAAGCCACCAACGGCCAGTCCCACAAGTGTACATCATGGCCTCTTAACGGCCAAAACACAATCAAAATAAAAATCTCTGAAAGGATTGATAAACCTAGACGCTCCCCGGAGCATCACCTTCATCCTCAAAACTCACCCATAGTAGGAACGGTCTCACCGTCGCCTCCATTGGTCGCACCACCGCTGCATGTTTCATATGCGCCGGCTTCACGATCCTTGACTGCGTAGTCCTGGTCCTCCGAACCCTCCGAACCCGGGACAAGGGTGCACACGGGTTTCAGACCAGCGAGAATCGAGTCGAAGTCCTCTCCGTCAAACTTGCGAGTCCCCGTCTCCTCAAGACTCTGAATCTTCTTTTGAAGACGACGGACTTTCGAGGACATATGTTATTCTCTTTCTTCACATTGAGCAATGAAATCACGGTCTTTCCGACGTCACGTTCAAGATCGCCAATCAAAGGTGATGTGGATGTCCGCAATGAAATATTTTTAGCCACAAATTTTGACTTTCAACTCATAATCTTCCGCCCGCAAGATCGTCTCCGCGTCTTACAGGCTGGGGGGCTAACTGTTGGGGTCAAAAACGGTTCTCTCGAAATCAACGGCTAAAACTATTTATCATGCGCGGACTTCCCATAAAACAAGCGTCGAAAGCAAGACAAGTCGTATAGCTTAAAGAACCTATGTTAAAGTCGATCGTTCTTGATTTTCACGATAAACTTTACGAGAAAACCAAATAAGATTTAGTCGTAAAACTTCGATGATACAATCAAAAAGAACCGAGAGACATTAGGTCCGTAGCTACGATGACACGACCATACGAAAGTATACGGAAGAAACGGGAAGTAATCTAAATTTGGACAGGCCGAACGACAAAGAATCCGCCTTGAAACTTCAAAGAGCCCGTTCTCTCAAACCGTGAGGACCCAGAAAACGAGTAAGATATCAAATCGAAGCCCTCGCCGAGACGCACGTGATGCCTCTAGGCGCCGGGCGCCTAGCGCCCGTGCTTCCTTTAGGCGCCGGGCGCCTAGCGCCCGTGCTGCCTCTAGGCGCCGGGCGCCTAGCGCCCGTGCTGCCTCTAGGCGCCGGGCGCCTAGCGCCCGTGCTGCCTCTAGGCGCCGGGCGCCTAACGCCCGTGCTGCCTCTAAGCGCCGGGCGCCTAGCGCCCGTGCTGCCTCTAGGCGCCGGGCGCCTAGCGTCCGTGATGGCTCTAGGCGCCGGGCGCCTAGCGCCCGTGCTGGTCCTAGCCGCCCGTGATGGTCCTAGCCGCCGGGAAACTTCAAAGAGCCCGTTCTCTCAAACCGTGAGGATCCAGAAAACGAGAAAGATATCAAATCGAAGCCCTCGCCGAGACGCACGTGCTGCCTCTAGGCGCCGGGCGCCTAGCGTCCGTGCTGGCTCGGGTCTTCGAGCGACAATCTTCCGTGCACAAGTCCCAGGCCCCGACCGTCAGAAGTCTGTACTTTGAATCTTTCCCAAATTCTCGCGGAATGAATCATTGAGATTCCGCATACAAAACTCCCGTTCTTACTCCAAACTAAGATCGTCGGTAACACTTCGGAAACTCGTAAGATATCAACGGGAAGGAAGATCTTAAATTCTTCGTACGAAACAGTGATGGTTATCTTGAGACACCACTCATCTCAACTCTACGAAGGAATGAAGATCTTCCGAAGAAATCGTAGAAAACAACGGAAGTCCTAGAGACGGCCCGAAAGGGACCAAACGCGTTCGGACAGTCTGTTTACGATTATCTGTGATATATACGACGATTTACGTTTATCTTTACGTAACAAGATAAATGCTAAATTTCCAGAAGGATAAATGTCAAGTTTCCCGAAGATAAATGTCAAGTTTCCCAATAAACATGAAGGCCGACAAAAATGGAAAAAGCCCGTTTCGCAGCCCAAAAAGAGAATAGACCGTCATAGGAAGGAGTATATAAAGGAGCTTTGGGAGAGAAGGAAAAGGGAGCGAAAATCACCAAGAGAGAAAGCAAATCCGAGATTGGAGACCTAGAGAGCTCATGTTAGCTTAAGAACTTAGAATTGAGGCGGTAGACTAGCAAGGCAGGACCTAGAACGTCCGGCCGCCTCTCGTTCTATTTTCATCTTGTCCGCAGACCCTTATTTCTCGCGGAAGGATCTACCAATCATTTTACTTAGAGTTCCGCACATAGAAACCCTAGGCATTATTCTCGACATGTCTGTTTCTATGACAAACGCTCATACTAGACGAACTCCGCCAGGCAGTTCGATCTCTTGTTCAAACCCTTCCAACTGAACTACGTCCGACTTGATCCTCGAAAGGGGTACGTAGGCAGCCTTCCTTAAGGTCCAGTCCCAACTCTCCTGTTAGCTTAAAAACTTAGAATTGAGGCGGTAGACTAGCAAGGCAGGACCTAGAACGTCCGGCCGCCTCTCGTTCTATTTTCATCTTGTCCGCAGACCCTTATTTCTCGCGGAAGGATCTACCAATCCTTTTACTTAGAGTTCCGCACATAGAAACCCTAGGCATTATTCTCGACATGTCCGTTTCTATGACAAACGCTCATACTAGACGAACTCCGCCAGGCAGTTCGATGTCTTGTTCAAACCCTTCCAACTGAACTACGTCCGACTTGATCCTCGAAAGGAGTACGTAGGCAGCCTTCCTTAAGGTCCAGTCCCAACTCTTAACAAAACCCTTTTTGTACGATTTACGATCTTCGTTATCTTTCCATATCTTCCGCACTTGTTCGGTCACTTGTCGTTGGCTGTCGCAGAGAATCCGGGCCTTCAGGGAAAATTGGGTTAACTTGGCTTTCCTCCGTTTTTACTTATCAAAATCGACAGTGCGAATTTCGGTAGACGCTTCTCCCTGGGTCAAATATACGCGACCCCTGGTCCTAATTCCTCGATCAAAATTTTTTAACTTGCACGTCCAAACTGAAACAACAGTTTCCGACTACGGACATTCGCAAAACATCTCCAAGCCCGCGAACATTTGAAGTGCGGCACAAGGGAAAATTAACTCGTACACATTTGAAATGTGTATGCTTGTATAATCCCACGTTTTTTGAAGAAACCAGTTTTTCGAAACTCTTTACAAACACATAAACCGAATTTTCGAAACTCTTCGCGAACAAACTCGCCAATCGCTAAACGGCCTCAACAATGGATCCAGTATCCACCAAATAAATCATAAACTATCGCCCGGAAACATTCCGCGATTTCTAAAAGCCCATAGTCCTTTATGGCATAAGAAAAACAAACTTCAAAGCACTGCGAGACGTCGCTTCGTGCCTGAACATTCGTTTTTCGATTAAAACCTTCATACGCCTTCTAAACGGCATCATATCGTTGTTGCTGATCACAACAAACGAACTCTAACGTCCTAAACAGACAAGCCACCTAAGGGTAGGCTCTTTTACATCCGACAAGGATCCCATATGTTCTTCTCTTTCTTCACATTGAGCAACGAACTCACGGTCTTTCCGACGTCACGTTCAAGATCGCCAATCAAAGGTGATGTGGATGTCCGCAATGAAATATTCTTAGCCACAAATTTCGACTTTCAACTCATAATCTTCCGCCCGCAAGATCGTCTCCGCGTCTTACAGGCTGGGAGGCTAACTGTTGGGGTCAAAAACGGTTCTCTCGAAATCAACGGCTAAAACTATTTATCATGCGCGGACTTCCCATAAAACAAGCGTCGAAAGCAAGATAAGTCGTATAGCTTAAAAACCTATGTTAAAGTCGATCGTTCTTGATTTACACGATAAACTTTACGAGAAAACCAAATAAGATTTAGTCGCAAAACTTCGATGATACAATCAAAAAGAACCGAGAGACATTAGGTCCGTAGCTACGATGACACGACCATACGAAAGTATACGGAAGAAACGGAAAGTAATCTAAGTTTGGACAGGCCGAACGACAAAGAATCCGCCTTGAAACTTCAAAGAGCCCGTTCTCTCAAACCGTGAGGACCCAGAAAACGAGTAAGATATCAAATCGAAGCCCTCGCCGAGACGCACGTGATGCCTCTGGGCGCCGGGCGCCAAGCGCCCGTGCTTCCTCTAGCCGCCGGGCGCCTAGCGCCCGTGCTGCCTCTAGGCGCCGGGCGCCTAGCGCCCGTGCTGCCTCTAGGCGCCGGGCGCCTAGCGCCCGTGCTGCCTCTAGGCGCCGGGCGCCTAGCGCCCGTGCTGCCTCTAGGCACCGGGCGCCTTGCGCCCGTGCTGGTCCTAGCCGCCCGTGATGGTCCTAGCCGCCGGGAAACTTCAAAGAGCCCGTTCTCTCAAACCGTGAGGATCCAGAAAACGAGCAAGATATCAAATCGAAGCCCTCGCCGAGACGCACGTGCTGCCTCTAGGCGCCGGGCGCCTAGCGCCCGTGCTGCCTCTAGGCGCCGGGCGCCTAGCGCCCGTGCTGCCCGTAGGCGCCGAGCGCCTAGCGCCCGTGCTGGCTCGGGTCTTCGAGCGACAATCTTCCGTGCACAAGTCCCAGGCCCCGACCGTCAGAAGTCTGTATTTTGAATCTTTCCCAAGTTCTCGCGGAATGAATCATTGAGATTCCGCATACAAAACTCCCGTTCTTACTCCAAACTAAGATCGTCGGTAACACTTCGGAAACTCGTAAGATATCAACGGGAAGGAAGATCTTAAATTCTTCGTACGAAACAGTGATGGTTATCTTGAGACACCACTCATCTCAACTCTACGAAGGAATGAAGATCTTCCGAAGAAATCGTAGAAAACAACGGAAGTCCTAGAGACGGCCCGAAAGGGACCAAACGCGATCGGACAGTCTGTTTACGATTATCTGGGATATATACGACGATTTACGTTTATCTTTACGTAACAAGATAAATGCTAAATTTCCAGAAGGATAAATGTCAAGTTTCCCGAAGATAAATGTCAAGTTTCCCGATAAACATGAAGGCCGACAAAAATGGAAAAAGCCCGTTTCGCGGCCCAAAAGGAGAATAGACCGTCATAGGAAGGAGTATATAAAGGAGCTTTGGGAGAGAAGGAAAAGGGAGCGAAAATCACCAAGAGAGAAAGCAAATCCGAGATTGGAGACCTAGAGAGCTCATGTTAGCTTAAGAACTTAGAATTGAGGCGGTAGACTAGCAAGGCAGGACCTAGAACGTCCGGCCGCCTCTCGTTCTATTTTCATCTTGTCCGCAGACCTTTATTTCTCGCGGAAGGATCTACCAATCATTTTACTTAGAGTTCCGCACATAGAAACCCTAGGCATTATTCTCGACATGTCCGTTTCTATGACAAACGCTCATACTAGACGAACTCCGCCAGGCAGTTCGATCTCTTGTTCAAACCCTTCCAACTGAACTACGTCCGACTTGATCCTCGAAAGGGGTACGTAGGCAGCCTTCCTTAAGGTCCAGTCCCAACTCTCCTGTTAGCTTAAGAACTTAGAATTGAGGCGGTAGACTAGCAAGGCAGGACCTAGAACGTCCGGCCGCCTCTCGTTCTATTTTCATCTTGTCCGCAGACCCTTATTTCTCGCGGAAGGATCTACCAATCCTTTTACTTAGAGTTCCGCACATAGAAACCCTAGGCATTATTCTCGACATGTCCGTTTCTAAGACAAACGCTCATACTAGACGAACTCCGCCAGGCAGTTCGATTTCTTGTTCAAACCCTTCCAACTGAACTACGTCCGACTTGATCCTCGAAAGGGGTACGTAGGCAGCCTTCCTTAAGGTCAAGTCCCAACTCTTAACAAAACCCTTTTTGTACGATTTACGATCTTCGTTATCTTTCCATATCTTCCGCACTTGTTCGGTCACTTGTCGTTGGCTGTCGCAGAGAATCCGGGCCTTCAGGGAAAATTGGGTTAACCTGGCTTTCCTCCGTTTTTACTTATCAAAATCGACAGTGCAAATTTCGGTTCCCACAGTTGTGTCCTTGGCACCAAAGTTGATTTTGTGGTCCCATGGCACATAATTGCTTTTACCAATCGCCGCATGTAGCTTTGATAATTGGCCCTCCGATGTTTAAATAAATACAGTATATAATTATATAGTCTTTCTTGGTTAAAAATAATTATATTGATTTGATAACGAGTAACATATATTATATATACGATAATACGAAGGAAATTTGGCTTTTGCTACCGTATGTTTTACGTAAGGAAAAATGTTATTGGTGCCTATTATAAAACATAACCTCATATATATTCCTTTGAAGTAACTAATGGACATAACAATTTTTGTTATACTTACTTTGTTTCATTTTAGTTGTCGTTTTAAGTTTATACATACAAAATGTTTAAATATATATACATATAATTTTGTATATTATATATAAAATATTATTATTTATACACTAACTATATTTCAATCAATAAAAATAAAATATCATATAAAATTAATAAATTTTATATATTAAAGATTGTTAAAGGACATTTTCTTAAAAGGAAATTTTCTTCTATAACAACTAAACTGAAACAAGAAAATATAAACCAAACTAAGATCCATGGTTAGAATCTTGATAACCGAAAAAAATCTTGATCACTAACCACATTCGATTTTAACCGCTCAGCTAATACCGGCAATGAATCAATCGGAATAAGAACATGTTTTACAAGGACCAGACAAAATAATCGGCTGGTAGTACTAAAGGTTCCAACCCCTGCTTTTTGTGTACATACAGATTTTCATGGACACTTTTTGAGAAAATATTTAAATAGACACTTTCTTTGATTACAAGTCATAAAACCATACAGAATAGATAAGGAATAATTTAATTTTCTATGAACTCAAATAAAAACTTCGGTGGACAATGTTTTGTTATTTTAAACGTTGGAAGCTTGGAACATCTCCAACCTCATTGTAAAAAAAAACTGCAAAATATAATGGAATATGCAGTCATAACCTGATAACCAAATAAAAAAGAGATTACTGCGTATTTGAAGCAATGCTTTTCTTGTTTAGTCATATCTGCATTTTCTATTCTATTTGCAATTTTTTTTTTGCAGTGGGGTTAGAAATGCTCTTAGTCCGTAAATTTGTTGTATAATTTGAAATAATTCTTCAAATAACTCCTTTTTACACTGATTCTATTTCATAATAATGTGAAGTTTAGAAAGAACAAACTATCTCCATAACAACACACACCTCATAAACAGAGGGTTAAGAGAAACATGTTACCAAAATTAAAAATAAAATAAAAATAAAGCATAAAATAAAAGATGCCAGTAGGGCAAAACAAAGCATGAACAAAGGAAACATGCTAGAGGCTCGTCAGCAATCGAGAAGTTGTGTCAGCCTGTCATGGAGACTCTATTGACAACATCTGCTTGGATAGTGGATTACTAGCCGGCGGGGACCCTAGCCTCCAAATAAAATTGGTAGTAACGCTGATAGCAATACTCATAGAAACACCATTCTTAGCGAGAGATACATGCTCTAAACTCCAATCATCAGATGAGCTTAGCTCATTTCTCCAGCATGAAAGAAGGAAGCTTTATGACGTATGTTTACCATCAAAGGTCCAAGATTAGGGAAAAAACTGTTAAAGCATAAACAAACTTTTCAAACAACTTGGTTCTTCAATTATTCACAGTAGCAGTTTAAAAAGAAATTAGCTGGAAATATGCATCTAAAAGATCAATTCCACCAATTTTGAACTTTGATATCCTATCAATAGCCATCTTATTAAGTTAAGAGGAAAAAAACAACCTGTTCCAAAAAAATTGCAGAGAAACAAATCGACACTGACAGTTGCTCCATAAGAATCCGGAAATAATGACAAAACCATGGCTTCACCAAGAGTCAGCAATTATTAAAAATAACACAATATAAAAACGAGAAGTGGACCATAACCATTTACCTTTGCAAAGGCTGAAGCTAGCACTACAAGAAAACATATTTTTTACGAGGGCGCTATTCGTTGTCAATTCGTCGTAATAAGGGCTTTACGACGAATTAACATCGATCTGTGTTTCGTTGTTAAACGCTCGTCGTAACGGAGGTTTCGTCGTAAATTCCTAGTTATGTTTACGAGGAAGCTGTTTCCTCGTAACGCGGAAGGAAACATTTAGTTGTAATGTCCTCGTAAATAACGATGTAAATGCCACGTAATATTTCGTTGTAATAGACACGTAATGTTTCGTCGTAAACTCGATGTAAAGTTTACAACCACTTTACAACGATTCCTATGTAAATTCGACGTAACTGTTACATGGACTAAACGTGGAAGTTTACAACGACTTTACATCTCCATATTTAAAATATTAATTAATTATAATAATTATAATTTTAATTAAATATAATTTTAATATAATTTTATATTGAAAAATTCATTAATTAAATATAATTTTAATTTTTTATACAAAACATAAGAAAATAAAAAAAAGAAACTCTAATTAAGGCCGACATCATCGTCAGCGAAGTAGTTGGCTGAGGGGTTCGGGTCTGTAGATGTTCCTGCTTCGGGATCTGGCTGGGTCATCCCGAGAGCTGCTCGTCTCGCCGCCAAAGCCGTCTGCAATGCTGGATTTCCCACCGCCATCACATCCAGCAAACTCTCGAGAGAGTCCAAACGCTGCTGCTGGGTATCCATACGAGCATGCATCCGCTCGTTGTCTTGGTCCCGCCTCGAATAGTATGACGAAGTCGCCCTTGCAACTTCGTTAACGGACCATATTCCGACCGTCCTTCCCTTCTTTCTAGGAGCCACCTATATGTATATATATAAAAACGTTAACTTATTTAGAGTTAATAATAAAAAAAGTTATTAAATTTTACCTCCTCGAAGATCCGGTCGACCTCTTCGGTTGACAACTTGACGGGTATTCCATCTGCAGACTGTTGGGTAAGCTGCGTCTCTCGTTCTTCTACCCGAGACGCCACAGCGTTGAAGAGTTTCTCTGATGCAGGATCAACAAAAACTCCATCTGGTGAGGCGTGAGTCATCTTGAATAAATCCGAGAGAGATGGCAAAACTCCCGTCTTCTCCAACTAATAAACAAAAATAAAAAATAAATTAAATATATTAATAAATACAAAAGTTTATAATAATGAACATTATAAATTTAAATTAAACTTACAGCTTCGAGACGAACTCTGGTATGGGGTTTTTGGTCGGTTCTATGAACCATGGGCAAATGGCCATCTTTATCCCTCGTTCTTCGGGAAGCGGAGCAGAAGTTGGCTTTGCGGATGTTGCTGGGATCGGTCCAATAGGCGATGAGGCCATCCCATGCGTCCTTGGTGATCCCGCTCGGCTTCCCCTCATAGCCGTAAATCTCCCACTTGTCCTTCCAATCGGAGACGGTGTTGCAAAGACGAGTTTTCGCCTTTGCAATAAATTCGCTCTTCACCCTCTCGGTGATTCCTATGGACCAGTTCCACCTTTGCTGAAAAAAAAACAAAAAATGCAAAAGATTAGAAAAAAATAATAATTATTTAATTAACAATTTAATTATTTATTTAAATTACCGTAAAACATTTAAACCACGTCGTCTTGACGTGATCGGGAGTAGACGTCCAGTTGGGATAAGGGCCGTCATAATATCCCTTCATCGTCTCTGAAACGCTCCGGCTAACTTTGTTGTTAGCCCCAAACCTGCAAATATAACAAATTTGTTAAAAAAAATTATCAAAGATTTTAAATTTAAAATTAATAATTTTATCTACTTACCAATAAGTACATGGGGGTCTATCGGGGTCAAGAACGTGTAAACCCTCTCGTCCGGGCTGGGCCAGCAAATCCTCGACGGTATATCTTGCGAATGGTGCATGAGCTGGCACCCGCAAGTCGGGATGAACTGCAGCCGGTGGGGCAGGCTGATCCGGGGCGACAAGTGGAGCAGCTGGTGGGGGAGGCATCTGAGCTGGATGAGGAGGAGGGGTCGAAGAAACTCTCCGAGATGTGTGAGACTCCGGAACTGTCCCGGGATAAGACGATGGACCGATAGAGGAAGATCCATCGCCAAAGAGATCTGCATACGTAGGTGCAGGAACTGCTGGTCTCGGTCTAGGAGCCATCTAAAAATAATAAAAAAAAATTAATACATATCTGAAACGAAAATTTTAAAATAAACTAATTCCGTTAACTAATCACCTAAACTAATTGCGTTAACTAATCACCTAAGCTAATCACCTAAACTAACCACCTAAACTATAAAAAAAAAAGTTGTTTTCGCTGCTGATGACAACCGGAATATGGGAACAGGAACGCTGCCATTGCTCTTGATATGTAACTCACTTCTCCAGCAGATAGAAGGTAAGTCCATCCTTGACTTTTTGTTATCTTTGGTCTTTCCGGGGACGTTCAATATTGTATTCATGATGTTGTCAAAAAAGTTCATCTCTATGTACATCACATCTAAGCTGTGGCGTAAAAGAAGATCCTTCCAGTAAGGCAGATCCCAAAATATACTCTTCTTATGCCAATTGTGAGAGACCCCATACCCATCAGGCATATTTCCCGGAACATGCCAGTTTCCTCCACACGGCACAGTTTCCTGAGCTCCATAATAATCAATTTCTGCTAGGATCTGTTGCCCGGTGAGATATGGAGGAGGACTATCTCTGACAACTTTTTTGTATCTAAACAATGTCTTATTTTTTCGGTACGGATGGGAGATGAGAAGAAATCGACGATGACAATCAAACCAACAACTCTTTCTACCATTCTTCAGTTGAAAAGCATTTGTCGATCCACGACAAATTGGACAAGATAATCTTCCATGAGTTGTCCACCCAGACAACATCCCATAAGCAGGAAAGTCACTAATCGTCCACAATATAACTGCTCGCATCGTAAAATTGTTTTTCATGGAACAATCATACGTTCTCACCCCTTCTGACCACAACTCTTGTAGCTCTTGTATCAATGGTTGGAGAAAAACATCAACCGACCGTTTTGGATGCTTCGGCCCAGGAATTAATATGGTTAAGAATAGAAATTCTTCTTCCATACACATGTCCGGCGGCAAGTTATACGGCGTAAGAATGACTGGCCACAAAGAATATTGCCTCCCAGACATTCCGAATGGACTAAATCCATCAGTGCTTAACCCAAGATAGACATTCTGAATATTGTTAGCAAAATCTGGATATACCTTGTTGAAATGTTTCCACGCTCTTGCATCTGATGGATGAGCGATCTCGCCTTCCTTCTGGACATGTTCAGCATGCCACCTCATCGATGCAGCAGTTCTCTCAGATTGATATAATCTTTTTAACCTGTCTTTAATTGGTAGGTACCATATCCTTTGGTACGGTACCCTATTCCTTCCACGTCCTTGCGGTTTGTATCGTGGTTTCTTGCATAATTGACACTCTTCCAGGTTCTCATCGTCCTTCCAGTAGATCATGCAGTTGTCGATGCAAACATCTATCATCTCTGAAGGCAATCCCAGACTATAAACCAATTTCTGAATCTCATAATAAGATTCAGCCGACAAATTGTCTTCTGACAAGTACTCTTTCAATAATTCCGCCCAAGCATCCATGCAATTCTCAGATAGATTATGATCCGTTTTAATATTCATCATCCTAGCTGCTAGAGACAATTTAGAGAGACCTTCTCTACAACCAGTGTAGATTGGTTGATTTGCAGCATCCAACATTTCATAAAACATTTTTGCATCCAAATTAGGTTCTTCTACGTTCCCAGTTTCATGAGCTATTGTTGTAGTTGTTTCTAAAAATGCATTAGTAATCATGTCTTGAATCCTATCATGATCTATCATCTGCTCATTCTGATTCGGTTCTTCATTATTACCAGGATTCTCAAAATGATTATTACTACTACTAGCTTCATCTCCACCATAACCCTCTCCATGTTGATACCAAATATAGTAATGCGGTGTGAATCCTCTATTTACTAAATGCTTCCAAACAGTTTCACTAAGTGCAAATTTTGAATTCTTGCATTTCCGACAAGGGCAAAACATCTTACCGCTTTCCTGTGTGAGCGGTGTAGAACCTGCCTGCTGCATGAATGTCTCTAGCCCGCTCAGAAAGGTATCCGTCACTCTACCGCCGGAATCTTTATGTGAATACATCCAACTCCGTATCTCGTAGATATTGTATCCATCAGCCATTTTTTTCTATTTGTGTTTTTCAATTTTTTTTTCTTATATTTGTTGGTGTGTTTTGAGCATTGAGAAATGATATATATATAGAAGATTTTCGAGTTTGGTAGGTAAAGGTTTAACAAGTATTTTACAACGAAATGTATTACTACGAATTTACAACGTTTTTACATGGAGTTTACATCCACTTTACAAGGAATATAGTTACGTATGAAGCACAATTAATACACGTTTCGACAAAGTGTAACGGTAACCAGATTCATTGTAAAATACTTGTTAAATAACAACGCTTTTACGAGGAAATACGATTCCACGTAAAGTCCTTGTAACATTACAACGTCTTTAAGAGGAAGGGTAAGGAAACAAGTTTCGTCGTAAAGTCCACGTTAAATTACAACGCGTTTACGTGGAATTTATTTTTCCATGTAAAGCCGTTGTAACTTTACGTCCACTTTACGACGAAAGGGTTTCGTTGTAATATTACAACGACTTTACGACGAAACTGCTTTTCGTCGTAAAGTCGACGTAATATACTTGTAAATTTACGAAGAATAATTTTCGTTGTAAAACTTCGTTGTAAAGCCAGTGTTTTCTTGTAGTGTAGGGTCACCAACGCCCACATGCCACCACTAGAAACCAAGGCCGAGACTCGAGACCACCATCCAGCCCAACCAAATCCAATGGCTTCATCGTCTCTACACCCAAAGAACCACCCCTTGTCACCAGATTAAACGACATGAATTCAGCTACAAAAATTATAGACATGATGAAATACGATCTACTAAGAAAGAAGAGGTGAATCTGGTGACCACGTAGGCAGCGGCCGCCGGAAAAAAAACACGATCTGATCTGGAAACCCTAGAACCCTCTAAGTTTGATTCCTCAAATAGTTTATAAGTATGTAACACTCTAAGGGTCCAACTGGTGACCAAGAAATGTAAAGGAATAATGCATTCCTTGAGATTCCTTAAAAAAATTACCATTCATAAGGAATAGTTTTTTCTTTTTGTTCCCTACCATTCCTTTTTCTGTAGAGAAATAAAGAACAAAATCATTTCTTATCAAATTTGGTATGGAACAATTTTTCCTTTTCATTCCTACAATTTTATTCCTCATTGTTCATTTCCTATTTGTTCTTCATGTTCCTAAAGTGGTCACCAGTTGGACCCTAAGTTTGATTCCTCAAATAGTTTATAAGTATGTAACTATGTAACGAAAATAAACTATGTAATTAAGTCAAAGTTATATAAAAGGAAAATTATACATACGTGTAAGTCAAGAAGCCATATCTGAGTTAGTTCACATCTAGTCCATGTAAGGGGCTATTTATTTTATATATCATTAGTGTCAGTGGCGTAGTGCAGTTGCTTATTATTATGCATGGTTTTGGAATTTTGAAACCATTATTTATATAGCAAACTTAAGTAAATCGGTTTGGTCACTGAAGGAACACAACCTGGCTCACTGAAGGAACACATATAGGAAATCTTACAAAGTGAAAAATGAATAAAGTTTCTATACATGGAAAGCTATTGTTTTAAAAGTTGCTTTATAGGATAAGCTTTCTACAAAAGATTATTTCTTTCTCTTACAAAAAAAAAGATTTTTTCTTTCATCGGTTCTTTTAAACAAATAAAACATCATACGTTGAGTTAATACTTGAACATCACTGACTTATATATTAGAGCTGGCGTTTACCTTCGGTGTGGTGACCCATTTCACCATTGTGACCACTGTATCATAGTCACTAGCAACAGCAAAACAAGAAGATAAATTAAAACATAAAGCTAATTGTAACCTTGTAAAATGAGATAACATAAGAAATTAAAAAAATGTAGTCACTAGCAACAACAAAAAGACAAGAAAAATATTATATCACATCTTGAACTTACTATCATTAGTTTCATTTCTACACAAACAGCAGCACAACCAAATATACATGAATCAACATACGTACCCAGGAGAATGTGCCAAGTATTTTTTGTAACTTAGAATGTGCCACGTATATATGGTTGTATCAATTGACTGTCCTTTTTATTTTATCAGCTTTATGACACATCATTATAATAAATTTCATTATGTTTTTTCTTTTCTTTTTAGACCACAATTTCATCAATATAAAACAGCAACACGACTAGTTACTAAATGTTCGGTTCAACTATTTTTGTAACTTGCATCAAATTATATCATAACTCATATAACTGCCGATTAGTAATGCAGATATTTTGTAACCTCCCGTTTAATTCTAACTGGTCAAAAACGTATTTCTTCTTTATCTGTCTACCCATGTTTATCGACGAGAGAGAGCAAAGTAGTTTCTGATTTTGATCGGATCTCTCCAAATGATTCCGAATCTTTTTTTAGTGTGTCTACTTCGATTACAGATATAGTTCGTTTTAAAGTCCGATCAATTTTCATCTTTCTTTGTTTTTTACTTCGCTATCACCTTTTGCGTATAACTTTGTGATTTAACCAAATTCTTAGAAATTCTAGAAATTTTGATTGGGGTCTTATCTCTTTTCTTATGTATATTATGAATAAGAAGCAAACAAAGATTCTTCTATAGAAGATATAGGTGTAGATATGGAAAGGGTCCTATTGTAAATCACTTTAACCTAGCATAGTCTCCTACGCTACCTATATATTGTAATGTGTCTACCTTAATGAAAAACACATTCCACATTCTATATGGTATCAGAGCTATCGCTCCTACAACCCTAATATTTTTCTTGAACCTCCTCCTCACGCAAACAAAATGTCGTCTCCTAATGGTTCTACAACCATCAACATCAACTCAAACAATCAAACCATCCTAAACATTAACATGTCTAATGTTTCCAAGCTCACACCTACGAACTACCTGATGTGGAGTCTTCAAGTCCACGCCTTGGTTGATGGATATGGCCTTATTGGTCACCTTGATGGATCCACTGCAGTTCCGTCTCCCACTACTGGTGCTGAAGGAGAGACAGTCACCAATCCTGACTACATCGCTTGGACCAGACAAGATCGTTTACTTTACAGCGGCTTGATTGGTGCCATCACCCTGCCCTTGCAACCGCTGGTGTCCAGAGCAACATCTGCTGCTCAGATCTGGGAGACGCTGTCCTCCACATATGCCAAGCCAAGTCGTGCACACATCAAGAACCTGCGTAATCAAATCAAACTCTGGAAAAAGGAGACCAAAACCATTGACATCTACATCCAAGGTGTAACTACCAGATTGGACCAACTCGCCATTCTAGGTAAACCGATGGATCATGAAGAACAAATTGATGCTATTCTTGAAGGATTACCTGAAGAATACAAAACGGTTGTGGATCAGATTGAAGGCCGCGAGATTCCTCCCTCCATCACTGAACTTCATGAGAAGCTCCTTCACCATGAAGCAAAACTTTCCTCCACTCATGTTGTTCCGACTCTGCCTGTCTCTGCAAATCTGGTGCAACAAAAGGGTCAGACTGCGTACAACAGCAACACACACAAGAATAAGCAACACAACAACTACTACAACAATACGCAGGCACGACCAAACTACAACAACAACAAGACGAACTGGCAGCACCAATCTCGTGGTCCCCGACCATACCTTGGGAAGTGTCAGATCTGTGGAACTCAAGGTCATGGTGCTAAGAGCTGTCCACAACTCCAGAGCTATCAAGCACAGTCGCAACAGTCTCCTTTCACACCATGGCAACCACGTGCTAATGTAGCTGCAGCTACACAATATAATGCGAATCAATGGCTTCTCGACAGCGGTGCTACTCATCATATCACATCTGATCTTCAGAACCTATCCCTGCATCAACCATATGAAGGAGGTGAGGCGGTTGTCATTGCCGATGGAACTAATCAATCCATCACACATACTGGTTCTGTTACATTTCCTACTTCCTCTAAACCTATTGTTTTGAAAGACATATTGAGAGTACCCAACATCCAAAAGAACCTGATCTCTGTCCATGGTTTGTGCAACACTAATAATGTTTCTGTGGAATTCTTTCCATCTTCCTTTCAGGTGAAGGATCTGAGCACGGGGACCCAGTTAATCCAAGGACGAACTAAACAACACCTATATGAATGGCCGACTACGAAGCTTGCTCCTACGGCTCTGTTTGCTGCTCCATCTCCTAAGGCTACTTTATCTTCTTGGCATTCCCGTTTGGGACATCCTTCTATCTCTATTTTAAACAAAACTATTTCTAAGTTTTCCCTTCCTGTTTCTCAGTTATCTTCTAAAACAATGTCTTGCTCAGATTGCTTGATTAATAAGAGCCACAAACTTTCTTTTTCTACTTCTAGTATTACTTCTACTCGACCCCTTGAGGTTATTTTCACAGATGTATGGTCCTCTCCCATACTATCGATTGATCACTTCAAATACTACCTTATACTAGTTGATCATTACACTAAATACACCTGGCTCTATCCCCTAAAACTAAAATCCCAAGTCAAGGAGATATTTGTAGCCTACAAGGAGCTAGTGGAAAATCGTTTTCAGCACAAAATTGGTACTCTTTTCTCAGATAATGGAGGTGAATTCCTGGCACTAAGATCATACCTTCAGACGCATGGAATCTCTCATTTAACGTCGCCTCCACACACTCTAGAGCACAACGGTGCAGCTGAACGGAAACACAGGCATGTCGTTGAGACTGGTCTCACCCTCATGTCTCAAGCTTCGATGCCCAAATCGTATTGGCCTTTTGCTTTTGCCTCTGCAATATACTTGATTAATCGGATGCCAACACCAAATCTCGACTACCAATCACCTTACGAACGCTTGTTCAAGAAAGCTCCGAACTACAATCGACTTCGTGTCTTCGGATGCTGTTGCTACCCTTGGCTCCGCCCATATGCGACTCACAAGCTCGATGACAGATCTAAACCGTGTGTGTTTCTGGGTTACTCTACAACTCAGAGTGCGTACCTATGTCTCCATCTACCCACTCATCGCTTGTATACTTCACGCCATGTTACTTTTCAAGAAACAATGTTTCCGTTCTCCACTAAGTCGTCTCCACAACACTCCAATCGCAATGTCGAAGAGTTAGGCTCCGATCCAGTTCATCATCAGACAGCTACAGCAGTTCCTGTCTCCTTGCCGGTACAGACATCGACAGAAGCTCCCCCGTGCTCGGATCCTCACCACCAACAAACGCCGACTCAACAAAATCAGGTACCGTCTTCTGTCTCTCAATCTCTTTCTCCTTCCCCATCTAATTCTGAGCCCACTGCTCCAAATCAAAATGGGCCTAATCCCACGGCCCAGACCAACCAAATAAATGAAACCCACCAACAGCAAAATCAAACGCTATCTTCCCCATCTCTCCAAACCCGTGTTCCACAAGCCATTGAACCACAAACTCAACCACCATCAAACGACACACCTACCCAAAGCTCACCAAATCAAACCACATCCGATGTTCCTGCACCACCTCAAAATCAACATCCAATGCGTACGAGATCAAAGAACCAGATTATCAAACCGACAACTAAATTCAGTCTCACAGCATCAAAGAAGGGCTCTGCGTCAGAACCAAAAACAGTTTCTCAAGCTTTAAAAGATGAGAAATGGCGTAAGGCTATGTCTACTGAATATGATGCACAGATTGCATATGGTACTTGGGACTTGGTTCCTTCTCATCCATCTCAAAACTTGGTCACGTGTCGTTGGATTTATACTACGAAGTATTTTGCAAATGGTGAGGAAGAACGTCCTAAAGCTCGACTTGTGGCTCGGGGAAATACACAACAGTATGGAGTGGATTATGGAGAAACATTTAGTCCAGTCATCAAATCTACCACAATTCGACTGGTTATGAATATAGCGATAACAAAAGGATGGCAATTGAAGCAATTGGATGTAAATAATGCGTTTTTACAAGGTGAACTTCAGGAGGAAGTGTACATGACGCAACCGCCGGGCTTTGTTGATCAAGATAGACCTCACCACGTTTGTCGACTCAAGAAACCGATCTACGGCCTAAAACAGGCTCCTCGTGCGTGGTACATGGCTCTGAAACAACACATGCTTGACATTGGCTTCCACAACTCCTTGGCTGATACATCTCTGTTTATTTACATTGCTGGAGAACACATCACGTACATACTTGTGTATGTTGATGATATTGTGGTCACTGGAAGTGATGCTCGCCATGTCTCATATGTTCTTCAGTCCTTGGCACAACGTTTTTCAATCAAGGATCCTGTTGATCTTCATTATTTTTTGGGGATTGAAGACTCAAGATCAAACTCGGGATTACATCTTATGCAATGACGATACATTCTGGATTTGTTGACACGAACCAATATGGTGGATGCTAAGGTTGTCTCCACACCGATGTCCACCACTCCGAAGCTTACACTTAATGATGGTTCGAAAATGTATGATGCTGCTCAATATCGTTCTGTAGTTGGAAGTCTTCAGTATCTAGCTTTCACCCGTCCAGACATATCGTTTGCTGTGAACCGATTGTCCCAGTTCATGCATCAACCTACCGAATCACACTGGCAAGCAGCAAAACGAGTTTTACGTTACTTGGCAGGTACTCCAAGCTATGGAATTTACATGAAAGCTACGTCTCCCTTATCATTACACGCGTTCACCGACGCGGATTGGGCGGGTGATAGAGACGATTACGTATCGACAAATGCCTGCATTGTGTACCTCGGTTCAACACCAGTTTCATGGTCCTCTAAAAAGCAAAAAGGTGTCGCACGATCATCTACGGAGGCGTAATACAGAGCTGTTGCAAACACAGCATCGGAGGTTCGTTGGATTTGTTCACTTCTTCAAGAGCTCGGGATCAGGGTTTCATCTTCTCCAGTGATATATTGTGATAACATTGGTGCTACTTACTTGTGTGCGAATCCGGTTTTCCATTCACGGATGAAGCACATTGCTCTAGATTATCACTTCATCCGCAACATGATTCAAAAGGGCATGATTCGGGTCTCTCATATCTCCACAAAAGATCAGCTAGCTGATGCTCTCACAAAGCCTCTCTCACGGCAGCAGTTCATACAAGCAACATTCAAGATTGGAGTCACAAGAGTACCTCCATCTTGAGGGGGCGTATAGAAGATATAGGTGTAGATATGGAAAGGGTCCTATTGTAAATCACTTTAACCTAGCATAGTCTCCTACGCTACCTATATATTGTAATGTGTCTACCTTAATGAAAAACACATTCCACATTCTATATCTTCATGATAAGAATCATCAAGAGATCCAGTTGTTTGAATCCAAATCGAAGATTTGAAGTTTGTGTCGTGTTTGATAGCTCTTTGAAGAAAGTATAGGTAAGTGAGGCTTGCATATTTCGAATGGTTTGTTAGCGAGAAGTTAGGAGTTGGGGCATCTGCCTGATTCCTATGGCTAGTTGTGCTTTCCCGTTTAGCAAGTGAAGCTAGGGCCCGCCCATTCCTGCTGCTGGCTGTTTCGGTATAGAATAGCTCTTCTTATTGTTGTTTACTGGGAATGAGTTGCATGAGTCCTGGTAAGAGAGCAAAGCGTTGCTCCTAAGGTGTGATGTGCATTTATCCCTGAAGTTGTGTCTGGTGTATCCTTCTGATGTGTGGAGGGAACCATTGCTGCCCCCCCCCCCCCCCCCCCCGCACTCATAGCTGAAGTAGGCCCGTAGGTGAAGTACTATTTGTTTGTGCGTTTATTGGAGGAAGTATTTAGAAGTTCCCAAGGTTTCTTCTAGTCTTCTCCTCCCTCCCGGTCTGCTTTCATACATATAGCACGACCAGGTTCTTCTTTTGTAAATCGTGTCAATAAATAAGGGTGAAGAATCTCCTGTTGTGTGATATCAGATATCACATGGAGGAAGACAGCTGTGGCGCCCACCTGCGCTGGTCTGCGTTTGAATACTGTTCCCTAACTTACATTCCATTCTATTTTTTTTCTTTACAAAACTATCATAAAACTGTACAAGCATAAATAGTGATTCGGACCCTCACCTTACTAGCCCACATAACTCATCATATCAGAGTAAGCAAGTAAGTTACCTCAAAAGAGAGTAATGCTTATAGGAGGTCTATCTCCCTTCTGTCATGCCCTTCCTGGATTTAATCACCTGCGGATTAACAATTGTGATGGTTTAAGTTTCATCCTATCAGAAATAATAGAAAACAACAAAACCTGTCCAGATGGTTTCAATATATAAACCAGAACCAAAAAGAGCAAATTTAAGGTTGAAGTTTTCACAAGCAAGCTACGCCGACGTTAATGGATTACAGTGATGACACTGAGATAGTGCAATCTATATCTTTGCTCTACATGGCCTCCACTGTCTCTTTTAATCTTATATTTATGTGTGACTGAGTGGGTTAAGCTAAACCAAAAAAGTATGTACCAAGTTTAAGTCTATTGAGGACATTTAGTGAAAAATCGGTTGACAAAACAAATTCCATCATTTTTAAGACTCACGTTCTCATACACATATAATAAATGTATGGCTAAAATATACAACAACTAAGTAATCATATTTTTCATGCTTCATGCCGCAATATAAGTTATATTGTGGCATGAATATAACTTATAAGATACATATTTCCTCAACAATATAACTTGAGTGAATGAATGATTTTGAGTGGTTTCCTTCATGTGGTTTACCAGGGATGTTAAAATGAGTTTGCTTATCAAATTTTAATTGATTTTTAATAAAAATAAATAGTCGTTCAGACTCATTCAATGAGTTTTAAATATGCTCTTTAGTAAGATCCATTTACTAAATATAGTTTTATTTAAAATTAATGGGTTTTATTAACCCGTATAGCTTAATATATCTATTCTATTTTTAAAAAAATATATGATTTATTGATAAATGTTATATCCAACTATATACTTCATTCATTTAAGGAACTATTAGATTTTCATCCGCTTTTTAGATGGCGGGTATATTTTTTTTTGTTTTACATTTGTTTATAGAAATTTATTTTTTATATTTGTGTTTTTATAATAGAATATATTCTAACAAATTTAATTAATATTAAATACAAATATGATTATAAAAACAAATAAATATAAGAGATAAATATTTAAAAAAAAAATAAAACAAAAAATATACCCGCTCTTTAAAGAGAGGGTCAAAATCTAGTTATGTTATATATCTGCATCTTATATTTCCAGTATCGGTCAAAAAAAATATATCCAGTATCGGTCCAAATATTGCGAACTTTTTATATCACCCAAAATCAAAACAGACAACAGTGTACATTCATATAGTGAAAACTAGTTTTTATAAATAATTACTTTAGTTTTATAATTCATTAAAATGTTCTTATACTATCAATTTTTTGTTTGTTTTCAAAAACTGTCGCTCATGTGTCCATAATCGAAGAGGAGATATAAATTATACCAGTGAATTTAGTCGTCGCAGTCTGGTCACTTTCATTAAGAATGCGGACCAGGTTCTGCAGCTACACATCACTGAGTCTGCTAATGCCAAACCAGACTTCTCTTGTGACCAAGGATGCACTAATACTTCTAGTGGAGTCACCACAACGTTTGCATGTGACAGACCGCACATGTCCACGACCCAGAGAAGCTTGTGGCATCAGAGCTGAACCATGACCAAGCATAAGACGAGGACGCTCTCCCCACCATGCTGGGTAACCAAGCTTGTTGGGTTAAAAAACGATCACGACGAAATTAACGTTCGAAAATATTTCTTGAAAAAGATAATTCTCATAAAAATTGCTTAGAATAATTTTTACAATAAAATTATTGAAAAGATTTGTCCGCAGCGTCAAAACAAGCTCCAATGGTTCGAGCATCGATCCACTCGACGATGGTCGAGTGGACTTTTGGGGTCGAAATCAGACACGACAAAGTTAATGTCCAAATGTCCGTAAAAGTTAGCGTAAGATATTTACATTCTCAAAAAAAGAGAATTCTTACGAAAAACTTGCGGTAAATCTTATTTTAAAGAGCTCGAACAACCTCGAAAATAAAATAACGATTTCTTAAAACAGCAACACAATGCTATCATTGATCCAAGCATCCGTAAAGATCATCGTAAGCATCTTATCGTTACAAAAAGCACGGATACTAGAGTAATGGGTTCTCAAAACAAAGGTTTTGGTCCGCAGCACGAGCTCGGTCGCTATAGCGACCGAACCACAGACAAAGCTCAGTCGCTTAGCGACCGATTTACGAGCAAAGCTGGGTCGCTTTAGAGACCGAGCTACGAGAAAAGTTGGGTCGCTATAGGGACCAAGCTACGAGCAAAGCTGGGTCCCTATAGCGACCAAACATGCATGCATCATGGTCTTTCTGTAGCATCCAAAATCTTCCGAAATGACAATACAAAGTAAAACTATGCAGTCTCGATTATCCTCATTACGACCTTCTGTAAACCATGGCTTAACAATTTCTTGATTCCCGATCAAATAGGATCACTAGTTTGGTTTTACGATAAAAACCGCGGAAATTATCTTTATCAAAGAAATCGTAATAAACGTCCCAAATCAAAAGACGGTCCAAGAATCTTAAAACTTGATTACAAAGGCTCACTTACGATTTCTTAAACCCATAAACGCTACGACGGTTATGCTTGGAAGGATAAATATCAAATTTCACAGATAAATGGAAAGTTTCCGTAGATAATCATGAAGATCAGAAAAATAGAATATCTCCATTTTTTGGACTATGACGGCTTAAGGACAGGAAAGGAAAGCGTAATCTGACCTAAAAAGTCGTATATAAGGAGTTCAAGACGAAAAGCATACAGAGAACTTTTTCACTAAAAACTTAGCACTTTAGAGCATTAGGCAAATTTTTGTTTTCATTATTCCAGCTGCGACTCAACTAGGTTTTGCAGTCTTAGGTTGTTAAAACTAGGGATCTCGCCGACAGTTCTTTTAGCCAAGGCTTCTACCTTGTTGTAACGCTCAAACGCGGATTCGAAATAAACTTTTCCGCTATCTTTTACGATTTTATTACTTTTCTTATCTCAATTTTTCGTGTTCTGATTGCTTAGCGTGTGGTTTAGCAGATATCCAGAATCTCAGAAAAATTATAGTTTTCCAAATTTCCTTATTTATATGATAATTTGACGGTGTAAATTTCAGTTTCCACAAAGCTTGCAGAAGCAGTTTTCAGCAACGTGTCCTATCTTTCCACAGGTTGCACATAAAGGTTGTTGGTTGCCTTGTATGATCGAGAAGAAGTATGAACTTACAAATGCATTTGCGTTGAGAAACTCTAAGTTAATAAGTTTCCAATCGAAATACTCTAACAGCATAAACAGTATGCCAGTACAACCACTCGTTCACAAGTCGCAAACAAAATACTACGTTTATGTATGGTCCAATAGGTAATGGGACAGAGACAGAGACCCATTTCTATTTTCTATTCATAAGTTGCCAAACTCCATGTAACATACTATATCCTCCCATAGTCCCATTACAAAAGAAAATGATGTTTATATAACATAAGTTCTAATAACTAATAAGTGAATATGAAAAATATTTTACATTAGTTTGTAATACATTTTTGAACATTACATGTGATACATTTTGGTACCCAGAGGAGGTAAACCAGAAAAATATAGTCAACACGACTCATTGCATTGGACTTCTTTACTAATCGAAGCCCATTTATTTTAAACACACGAAAGCAAAGAAAACCTCATAACGAAGGTTTGGTTCACTAAAAAAAAAAAACAGAAAACATAAGCACCAAAGATTCCCAGAATCTTTTCCAACCTGCTTATCTCCCTAGAGAGGATCTTCTTGAACCCATTTGGTTAACATATGAAACATACGTATATACTTTAATATACGTATCCTTAAATACGTACTTTAGAAACTCCAAAGTGACAGCTCTTCGTAAACCATTTCTTCTTCCACGTACACACTCGTATTCATCATGTCGATGTACGCTCTTGGCGGCGACATCAACGGCTCCTCCGCAAGCCTCATCATAATTCCAGCGATTCCCTCTCCTTCCTCCACTGTGGCAAGCTCACGACCACCACCACCGGACGAGGGCTGAATTGTAATTTCGCTACTAAACTCCGGTGGCCTGAACATCTCCGCTGCTTCCGCAGCCGTGCGCCTGACCGCGTCCGGATCGGTGGATTCCGGCGCGGGCAAACGCCAAGCCGAGTCTGAGAAATTCAAGCACGCGGATCTCCCGCGCAGAGCAAGAACCGCCACGTCATGAGCACGCGCCGCCATCTCCGCTGTGGGGTAAGTTCCGAGCCATACTCGGCGCTGGTGAATAGGCTCTCGGACTTCGCAAACCCATTTGTCGCCGTCCCTACGCCGCACTCCTCTGTAGATTGGATGACGTGTTTCTTTGAAAATTCTCCGTCCTGCACGCTTCTTAGGCTTCATCTCCGCCAAGACATTGTTGTCGTTTTCCATCTCCGGTCTGGTCCTAATGAAGTTGAGTAAAATGTTAAAATAAAGAGAGATAAAAAATAAAGAAATCGAAATTTTGATGAATTTTACATTAAATGTTTTTTAAATTGATTTTATTTTCACGAATTATCTTGCTTGCTATTGAAATACAAACTGAAGTTAAGCTTCATTTTACTTTAAAGATGGCTACGAACAGAGTAAACTGCAAATAAAATCAAACTAAAACAGAGCATAATGTAAAACCATAGCGGAAAAATAAAATCTAAAATAGTAACGACATCAAAATCGTCAGGATTTACTACAATTGAATCTGAATTTACCGAATGAGAACTGAAAATGAAGGCTTTGGGTTGTCTTGAACTTGCTCTGTTTTCGTAGCTGAAGAAAAGAGTGAAGTGAGAAACAAAGTGAAGTGAGGGATAAATATATAGGCTACTTTTGTAGGACCCTCTTCGTACGACATGTACGCGCGAGAGACAGGTTATTGATTTTCTCCTTTTTAAAGTGCCATCTGGCAATAACAGTGTTAAATTGTGATGTGTAATCTGTATTATTCAGTATTTAACTACTAACCACTTATGTAATCATATCTTTCTATTCAAGTATTCCATTGAATCTGTATGATAGAAAAACGTCCTTATTATATATTCTTACAAGTCATTCCGTTACAAATTTTTATTTTTATATAACATTATAAAAGTTTGTATAATCATTTGTTCAACGGTTATGCATATAAGTTACAACTCCTTAAATTTCGATATATTGCAATTCTAATGCTATTAGCACATGATTTTGATTAGCTGAGCTATAGATTGAAAATGTGAGAAAGTGTATATATCTTTGGCAAAAACCATTTTATATCTTTAAATTATATGATAAATTTCTCAAAAAAACAAGCCACATCCATATTTCTATTTAGTTTTTATTTTTTAAAAAAAATTGAAATGGGTAGATATTAATTATCACATAAACATGCATGACTAAATATTTATCAGATTTTGATTTTCGTCAACAAGTATAAATCAAAAATAATCATTCACCGGATAATAAATATCAAACAATATAATAAAAGTAATGACCTTTTTCAAAAAAAAAACAATATAATAAAAGTTGAAAATGTGTTTTGACAAAAAAGAAGTTTGAAAAATGTGGTCAGTTTTGTAGGAAACCGTTATACATATATTCTTTTCCTGACAAGTGGAAACAGTTAGGGCTGTTGTTTATTTTATAGTAAAATGTTTTTTTTTCTGAACAACATATCGTAAAATGTTTTTAGTGGGATATTGATTGGGTGAATTTTAAGCACATGTTTCTATTCCATTAAGCAAACTATTGGTGAATAACACGTGGGGTTTCCGTGGGGATAACATTTTCACTTTCGCTCTCTTTTAATTTACACTAACGTGTGATTGGATTGCATGATTAGAGATTAGAATAACAATAGTTGGAATAAAAACATTTACTCTAGTTTCACTCAAATACATCGGATCCGATGTGACAGAAATTAAATCTTTTTTTTATATAATTTTTTTTTGAAAAAATCTTTTATTTTTGTTTTCACTTTTGAAAAAAAAAAATTATTCACAAACAAGAATTAACTGGAAAAATACAAAAAAAAACAAAATATTTTTCCATTTTATTTTACTGTAATTCACTCGAGTTTACACTATCTATCTTACCAACCATACCCTAAATATTACTATTCGTCCAATTTTGAAACTACCGAATTATATATCTAAACCATTAAAATTGAATTTTTTTTCATTAACTGATATTTTTAAAAGAATAAATCACTATTTCTAGCTTGACACATGTTGTGAGTTTCTAAAAATAATTTCAAAAAATCTGAGAAAGAAAAATTATCTCAAACTTTTAATTACCTTTTTTTACTAATATGGTATTTCTTAGATATTGTACTGATTTTATTTTTTAAAAAGAGTGCTTTTAGTTCAGGGGTTATATTTAAAATTACACTTGATCTCTTAATTATTATTATTATTAATATTATTTTTTGTTTATCATTGTAAAGTCTACAAAATTATTTCACAAATATAAGTTACAACATTTTTATTCAAAGTATATGTCATCAGATATAAAATTAAACAAAAATATATATTTAAAATTATGATAAATACAATATTTTAAGAACGTAAAAACAAATAGCCAACAAAACCAATATTGCATTAAGCAAATTTTATACAAAATAAATATTCGAAATTAAAAGAAGATAGAAAGATATCAGCACATAAATAAAACATAAGTTTAAATGTTAAAAATTATATATTCATGTAAATGTGAACTTAATCACTAAAATCATAAAATATTATCCATACAAATTAGTGCAATTGAAAGTTTTTGTTCTTTAATTATTTGTTTGTTACTTATGCATATTGATTAAATTCAAATTAATATTATGAACTATATAGTTTAATTTCTTAAGAATGGTATTTTTTCTCAAGAAATAGTTTAGCGACTATTTTTTATTTAGTTTACATTTATGATTTATCTATTTAATAACTCTTTCAACTGCTTATGTACTTTCTTTTAAGAAACCAAGGAGTTAGTAAAATTTAATGTGATACGAAATATAACATATGTGGAACGGAGTAAAAATCGCTTAATCATGTCTTTTTTTTTTTTGAAAAAAAAGACATGACTAATCGATTTTTACTCCGCTCAAACATGATCAAACATGGGATGTCTAAGATTCTTTCTAACCCTGAAGTGTTTCTATTGTATTTCGTGAACATGTTCTGAAGACTTCCAAAAGATTATGACTTCAGTTGCTTTCTATGGATAATGTGGTGTATTTGGAAGAATATAAATAATATGTTCTGTAAAAATAAAAATGGAAACCATAAGAGAGTTTATGTGTCGCCAAAGCTGAAGAAGCCGTACACGCTGAGGCACAACCTAATGATTTTACAAATTTCAGAGGAATAGTTATATATTCGATTGTGCCAACATATGAAAGATATATATGAGATTGTGGTATGTGGATGAAGTTTGGAAGGAACAAGATTTGTTTATACAGGTCAAGGATGTTTGATAGCGTTGGATTTAATCTAGTGATCTAAGGTGATACTAGACCACCCCATTATATATGTGGCATAATTGTCGTGGTCAAGTATTTGTATCCAGTTTATTGATGACATGAATTTGATGTTGAGAAAAAAGTCTCATTGAACTGAATTGAACAAAATTATATGCTGCTCTAATCTAGGATCCAGAATAAATATTCCCAAGCCTATGCATGCTTGGTCGTTTTAATCAACCGCAAGTCTAAAACAGTCTTATTTCCATAAACTATTTTTTAACCTAAAATTACACATTCTTTTGTCTCTCATTTTTCAGTGAAAATCAGATTTTCTTTTTCCCAACATTTTGGTGTACCGCTTTGGTTAAAAAAAACTCCTAGCACCTCGTACATATCTATCTATACATCCTGATTGACCATACAAAAAAACACTGAATCAAAAAGAAACAATAAATGAAAATTAGTTTTTGATAATATTTTACGGCTAAAAATGCCCCCACCAAACACAAACACAAGCACAAACAAATCAAATTCCAGAGAAAATCCCACGTAAAAACTAAACACTTTAATTTCATATTAAATTTTGATATGCGGTTTCAAAACACAAAAAATATTTTTGTTTATATAATGTTATTTAATTGTTTGCATTTTTATTTTAATTATTTTTTCTAAAGTTAAATTTTAAATTTAAAAAGTATAATAACTATTCTATATATATATATATATTAATGTCGAAAATATACAAAATAATTTATGAAAATGTCATTTTTTTGTTTTCATACATGTGTATTCGTTTAGATTTCAGTATTTAATTTAGAAAATAAAGTGAAAGAGTTAATTTAAGATGTTAATATATTTAAATTTAGATTTGTGAAGATTAGCTTTTATACAAATTGAAAATATAGTTATTCTAATAACTAACATATACTATAACACAAAATCATAAATGTATGAAATAATACTAAAATATTTCATTGATTTATATATTACTGTTTTACGGAATAACATATGTTCGGGTAATTCTTTTATTTTTGTTTATAATATTTTATAGTTAAATAAAAAATTATATAAATATAGCTTTGTACTAATAAGAGATTAAAATAAAATAAGCTGTTTATTTTGTGTGTCTTGCATTTATTTTATTTTTTTCATAACTAGAACAAAACAAAGTGATACATATTTTAACGTATATGGCACTGGTAATTTTTTTTCCTAAAAACAATTAACAGAAATGAGTTTATGTGTTTGAAAAATATATTTTATGATTTATGAAATAACCTATTAAAATTTATAATTATAAATATATCAATCGTAAACTGTTCCACTATACTGAAAAATATAAATATTTTTTAGTTTATGAAGTAATTATAACAAATGTTTAGTATCTCAGTGTTTTTATAAATAATAACGTTTACAATTATAGATAATTTTTGTTGACTAGATATTTGTTTTAAAATATATCTTAGGTGACAAAAAATAATATATATATATATATATATATCTTCATAAATTAAAGTATATTTTAAAATCTAGTAATTTTATTTTTGTGTATACTTTAATTTTAATTTATATTTAAAAAGGTAATTAATATATTATGTTAATTAACTATTGATAAATTCTCTAGGATAGATTATTTTAGTTTCTTCTCACCAAAAGAGCTACCAAAGAAGAAAATACAAAATAGGTTGCTTTAGCGTAAATTACATTAAAACACACAAAATATATCATAATTAGGGCTAGCCAATCACCCTAACCCTCGCTGATATAAACATTGTATTTTATGTAAGTAATTTATGTAATACTATCCACACGTCCGCTTGGATGTCATTATTTAAATTAAAATGAACAATTACATATATTTTAATATAATGATATATAACATTTAGTATATTACATATATGTTTTATATGACATGTCAACACATGACATTCTTAGCGCTTGTAATTTTTAATATATTTAATTCCTTTAGTTGTTTGTTTAAATGAATGCATTTGTATATAGAATTTTAGAATATAAATTTTAAAATATTTATAAGAACACACACACACACACATATATATATACCTAACAAATAATCTTCACATAAATGTACTTTAACATTTTGAGTTCAGTTTCTATTTTTGAGAGTTTATTTATACTTAACTGGACATATACATTTTATATTGAAATGGATTAACCGTAGATGTAAATATTTTTCTCTTTTTGCTAAATATATTAATTCCTTAACCTTATAGAGTTTTGTTGAACTTTCATATTGATGGGCCGTATGACCAACTCTTAGGTCCCGACGGTTTTGGTTTCAGATTATTGCTGCTTAGCACCTGATCAAATTTAATGTTATTGTTTAATAATGTTATGAAACGACCGTGTGTATAAGTCCAGTGGTATTTGATTATTAGGAAAAAATCAGGGTTAAGTAGTAATTTTACTTCAGTTTTAATTGATTAGACTGTTTTTATACTTTTGTGCACAACCAGAACAACATCCTGAGAATAATAACTTAAAATAAATAATTAGTTTTTTTTGGTAATCAAATTAGTAACTAATGAAATAAATTATGGTCATTTTTTACACTTGCTACTCTCAGGCGAAAAAAATTAATAGTTCATTTTGGAGAAAGTGATTTGGTTTCTTCTCAGATCTACGCAATTCTCATTGAACTTAGTTATGAGGTCTCAAAGTATGCTGCATTTGCTATGGTATTATGAAGAATAATTATTGTGGGGTACTGAATATGTGTATCACAACCATGTCTGAGAAAAAGACGATGAATTTGTCGACTATACTAAATTCGGTGGAAGCAAGTTATAGTATAGTATGTGTTATTTAGTAAAACTTTTTATGTAAAGTACCTATATTATTTCATATATAGAGTATTTCAATACTATTTCTGCGAAAATGAACAATCTATCTTAACCTTCAATTTTGACATTTATTTTTTCGTCGTATTCATTTATAATGTTCTATTTTGTTTGATGGTTGTAAGGTAGCACACATAAAATTACCAAACTAAGGCCCTGATTGGCAAAGCAGATGAGAAAGCAGTAGCATTATGCTATAAAAGCAGTATGCTGCAGAAGCTGTATGCTTTTGCTAAACTGGTTAAAAGATTGATTGGTAGAGCAGTATGAACATGCTATTAAAATTTATTATTAAAACTAATATATAATATATAATATATTTATATATAATGAATATATTTGTAATATATATATATATATATATATTTTTTTTTCTTTAAATATAATATAATTAAATAAATTATAAACGTGCAAGTGCTGGGTTTATGATTTTTTTATTTCATTAGAATTCCTAATTCTTCATAAACGTGTACTTGGAAATTACAATGTGCCATCTTTTCTCCATTTTTGCTCCTTCGCTGAATAACTTTTTACAGTGTTATGATGATTTATCAACCAGTAGATGAAGCTTAACTGGGTTTTCATTAATTAGAAACCCTGATTCTAGATACACCTGTGATGGAAATTATATTGTGTCCTCCATACTCCATTTCAGATCCTTTGCTAAATTATCGTCAAGTGTTAGGATGATGATGAGAAATCAAGTGTAAAAGGTTGTCAAAAATCAAATTGGTTACGGCAGAAAAGTGTAAATGGTTTGTATCCTAACCGTTTTCGTTGAGGAATAATATAACGTGGTTGTAAATGTTTAAATATAATTAGATACAGTTATATAAAAATCAGTTATTTTTTAATTAGGTCAATTGTAAATAATTAAATGGACTAAACCTTTATCAATAGGACATGATCTTATTTTAATAGTGTTGACTAGATTTTGATCCACAATTTCAAAACGCGAAATTATTTTCGAAACATTCTAATTAATATAAACTTTGTATTTTTATTATATCTATATTTAGATGTTCTAAATGAAATATCAGATTGAATATTTTAAAATCCGATCCGACCCGCTGTTAAATTAGCAAATTATGTGGCCTCATATGTAATCCGGTTTAGTTTAAAAAAATGTTATTTAAAAATTCTATAAAACCCGTAATAACAGCTAAAACCCGAGATCTGGTTACTGGTTGAACTGATAGATGACCCAATATACAATCTGGTTTGACTTAAATTATTATAGTTAGAGTATTATAATATATATTCAGGAATTTTTAGATGAATGAATTAATATTTGAGAGAATGCATACTAAAAATGAAATATATTTGAGTATCAACAATTTCTATATGTATATTACAATTTAATAACTTCTGTTTGTAAATATAATTTTCATTTATTTAGTTAGTTTACTTTTGTTATTCACATGTTATTAGATTTTTTTTATGTTTTGTTTATGAGTTATTTTAAATTTAAAAATTAATTTAATTATTCTCATTAAAAATGGAAATATATATTAATTTAATTTTGATATATATTTTTAATGTAATGTTTTATGATATAATTGTGTTAATATATTTGTTAAATTATTTAATATTTGATAAATATATTACATGTGTTTAAAGAACCCGTAAAATTATGTTAATAAGAATATCAATATTAACATGTTTCATCGTATATTAGTATATTAAATATTAATAGTATCAAACTATTAATATTTTATCATATATATATATATATATAATTTTAATATGTAAGAATTATATTTTATGTATTTAGTGAGGGTTTCAAAGAACTTGGTTTTTGGCATTTGGATTAATATATAGTTGTATATATACAATTAATAGACATATATCATTATTTATTATATTAATAACTAAAATATAATTTATTTGTTACTTAAATTTCGTATTAATATAAGTCATATTCATTAATTAAAAATAATATATTAATTAGTTAGTTCCTTCATTTTAGGCATGATGTATGTTTATTTTTAATTAAGTTAAATATGAGTAGAAATAATAGGAAATTAAATAAAATAGAATAACCTAGACTATTTGTAAGTAGAGAAAAATCTATTATATTAAAACAGAAGTCATGACTTCTAATTCATGTGTGATTTTTAATAAAATAGACTATAACTAGAATTAGTCACATGACATTTTCACTCATCATTAATCTTTATATTAAATAGAATATACTATATTATTCTATCATTAATAATCTTAATATTATATAAAAAATAATAACTTCCCAAAATTGTAAGGATTTCATAAATAAGAATAACAATATATGAAATTCAACTTATATTTAAATCAAAATTTCGAAAAAACTGTTTATAAATATTTTAACACAACTTTATTTTCAAAAATTATATGTAAATATTTTAACTAATTTCGTTATTAGTTTTGAAATATTATTATACACTAATATATTCAATTGTTGTATACAAAATGAAAAAAAAACAATATATTTTTTATCAATTATACAATCCAAATAAATTATATTAAAATAAAATTATTATTTCTATCTAGATATTTTAACAATATATTAATTTTTTTTTGAATATATATGTAAATATTTCACTAACCTTTAATTAGCAAAGAAATATTATTATAGAATATTTAAAGGGCAGATAAAATTCAACATAAATTAAATACAAAATAATTATCAAATATGTTTTTTTCATGCACATATTAATTTGTTTAAAAACTAAAGACAAATACAATAACATGTTGATATAATAATATGAATCAAATACATGTGATTGTTTTAGGCATTTTACAACATGTAAATTATAAATTATTTTATTTGAAATATTTAAAGAAACATTAAAATATATGACTAAAATTAAATCTAAAAAATATATATATATATATATATATAACTAAAAATTTAATTAAATTCTTTATAATATTAATATATGAAGTTAAAAATTTAAAAAAATTAACTATCCTATTTAGTGAAAATTACATTATCTTTGCAGATGATAATATTTAATATTCTACCGAATTCTATTTCTATTTATTATTTATTTATTCAGTAATGAAATACTAATATAACAAATAGAAAAAATAAATAAACGAATACATGTGAAAGTTTGAATCAATCTATTTGATGAAGAAAATATACTCTAATATTATTATGTGTGATTTGTTTCTAAAAAGAATAGACCCAATGAACAATCTCTAGAAATAAGTTAACATCATTTATTATTAATAATAATATAACTTATATATAACATGAATAATATAATATGTTTCCTCATAAACCGGAAACATAACCACAATATCTTTTTATATATTTTTATTTCAAAGAAAATTCGAAAAATCTGTTTAAATTTTTTGTAGAAAGATCTTAATTTCAAAACTTATATGTAAATATTTTCTCTAATTTTATAGTTAGTTTTGAAATATAATTTAACATTAATATATTCAGTTATCATTTATAAAATGAAATATAATTATTCTATTATATTTTTATCTACTATTTAATCACAATCAATCATATTAAAATTTATTATCTGATTTAAATATTTTAACAGTGTCATAATTTTCCCAAATTTCGTAATTAGAATTGAACTATATATTCGTAGGCATTAATAAGTATATTTTTATTATTTACAATCCGTCACATATTAATTTGTTTAGTAAATAAAAATAATTACAATAAGATAAATATATAATAAGAGACAAAAAATATATGTGACAGTTTTAAACAATTGATTATTTACAACATGTAAACTATAAGTTATTATATTTGAAATAGTTATAAAATATTAAAATTAAAATTATATACCATTATCAATTTAAAATATATATAATTAAAAATAACACCCGCACGGTTGTACGGGTCGAGATCTAGTTACTCTTGTTTTAATAGTATTAATATATTATTATGTACTAGTTTAATATTATATATTATTATGTATTCTTTTTCAGATTTTGATACTTTATTTTAAGATTTATATTTAGGTTTAGAGTTTAGTGATTATGATTCAGAATTTAATATTTAGAGGGAAAATATTTAGAGAGAGAGAGAGAATAAGGTTGGGTCAGTATTAATTATTGCATTCTTCTCTGCATTCACCTTCTTCGCTTTCTGGTTCTTACTTGTTATCCATATGTATTTACAATGCTTAGAAAATGGAATATAGCATCTTATGAAAAACATTTCTATTGTATCCACACATTTACTAAATACAATAACTATCTATGTGCTAAGTACGACTGTGATGTGGGTGTTTTATGAAAATTATTTTACTATATATTTTATTTTATAACTATTTTTTATAATTTTATTTTTTATATTTAATCGCGAGTTAACTCATTTTTTCGTAATATAAATAAACCGAGTTCAAATTTACATATTGAAACTCATATAATAGATGAGTTAAGCTAGGTAGCTCATAAAAGATCCGAACTGTGGAGTTAATTGATCAACCTTATCTAACAATCTCCCTAACGGGAGGATAATTGTAAAGGAGAAGAGTATAACCGGATAACTCGAATCATAAATGTCAGTTATCTAATTATGTCAAAATTAATGTTATTTTTTTCACTTCTATTTCCGTTAGTCAACATATTAACAAAATTTTAATGGGAAAATATATATCTATATATTTAGGGTTAATTAATCCAAAATTTAAAGTTTAGAGTTACGGGTGAGAATTTTAGAGGTGGATTTAAATTTTTATAATAAATAATTGAATATTTTAAATTTCAAAAGAATTCTTTTAGATAGTTACAAAGATCATTTTTAATTTTCTTTTTGGAAAAATAATATGTATATCAATTATATATATTTTTTATTTATATATCTATAAAGCTAGAGGTAGAAGAATCTTTTGCCTTTTTAATGAAACCTCTTTTGATCATATTGTTTATTGGAGACTCTTTTGGTGACAAAAACTTAAAAATGACGACTGTAGAGAATTGTCACTAACTATATGAATTGTTTATTTAATTTAATATTTAATTATGATATAAAAACATACATATATATACAAACTATAAATTTTTATTTTGTATAAGTCAAAATTAAATTAAATTAGTATTATGCTCTTATTTAATTATATAAATGTTTATAATGTTTGAAATATATTTTAAGCTGTATATTTATATCTTTTAGAAGATATATTACGATTTTATTAGTCTATAAGAATATCTTTTCATTTATTTTATTTTTAAATATGTAAATTATTTGTTAAGTTAATAAAATAATTATTTTTTTAGACAATCTATTATTATGCATAATTAATATAAAAAGTTAAATTTGATAAATCACACAGTACACTGAGATTAAGCTCTACTTATTTTTAAGGGCAATTCTCTTAAATAGGCTATTTTCAAGTTTTTTTCACAAAATAACTCATTAGGAGAAAAGTGACCAAAATATTTCATTTAACATGTCATTTTGATTTTGAGAAGATATATTTATGACAAATAATTTTAGAACGATCCTAGAATATTTCTCCATTTTTAATATAAAAAGCCTTACTTTATTTTAGTAAAATATTAAGGTTCTATTTCTTAAAGCATGATTAACAATGGGTTATTACCTAGTTTCTTATAGAGAACAAGTAATAAAAAGAAAAAAAGTTCGAGAGAAATGAGTGAAAGCATCCTATCTTCACATTTAAAAAAAAAACTATCCAAACCTTATTGTCCAGATGTCACTTTTGTGATGGTTAAATTTTATTTAAAAATAAATTTAATTAAGTAATTAATTTTATTTAAAAATTTAATATTTTCATAGTTTGTTGTTTAATTATGTGGAGTTTTGCCGATAATGCTGCTTTTAAAACAACACCAAGGGTGGGTGTCTAAAAATCAGTATGTAGACATAATAATAATAATAATGTTTTATTTTAATATAATTTGTAATAAAACTATTTTTTCTATAGAAAATCATTGGTTAGCAACAATACACGTAAATGATTAATATTTATTGAGGTTTTTGCAGGATGTATTTCTAGAACCTTATCCTAGGCCATGATTACCGGCGTCCTGATTTAGTCCTTAAGAGGAGGGGATCCACAAAAACACCAAGATTGATGGGAAAAGTCGTTAATTAAGAAGTGTTTTGGTTTGATTTTTGTATTGTTTGCGGATCCTACTGAAACGTGGCGATTGATACTTTCTCAATTTTTTTTAATCGGACAAAAATGAAGAAAAAGAAAAATTAAGAAACCTTACGGATAATGTTGTTCTTACCTTCTCTCCTCTTTGTCAAATATTTTTTTAATATTTTTTACATTTACAGACTCCAGTAAAATACCCTCGATGGAGGTATTCTTTCATATATCTCTCTCTGTACGTACGCATTATATATTAATATGACTAACCCCAATAATGCTTTCACTGAACCTAAAGCTATAAACCAAGCAACTGACAAAAAGAAAAAAGCCAAGCTTCTACATTGTCAGTTTCTATTTTCTCAGCTCGCACATGCGGTGACAGTACGTGTGAATAATCTTGTCCACTTACTACTATCACTACTGCTACTGTTTCCTTTGCGGCTGCTACTTCTACAAGTGATAGTGATAATGATACATTAATGGACACTGACGCCGGATCTATCTCTCGCCGGAAAAATCACCCGGTTTACCGGGGGATCCGTTGCCGGAGCGGAAAATGGGTCTCTGAGATCCGAGAGCCTAAGAAGACAACACGTGTCTGGCTCGGGACTTATCCGACGCCTGAGATGGCTGCCGCTGCCTATGACGTGGCGGCTTTAGCTCTTAAAGGCGAAAAAGTGGTCTTGAACTTCCCCGAGTCCATCGGGAGTTACCCTCTTCCGGTTTCATCTTCAGCGGCTCATATCCGAAACGCTGCGGCTAAGGCGGCTGCCACCGTTGGTGCTGCGGCTGCGGCTAAGGGAGTTGAAAAGAAGGAAGAGAAATATTGGGACGGGGCGGGATCTTCAGCTACGGAGTTTGTGGATGAAGAAGAGCTACTGAACATGCCTGGTTTGCTAGAGGATATGGCCAAGGGGATGATGGTGGCTCCACCGCCGTGGATGGGATGTCCTCCATCGGATGATTCTCCGGGGGATTCCGACGTGGAGAGCTTGTGGAGTTATTGATTTGTGCTGAAATTAATCTGTTTAAATTTTGTGTTGAATGCTTTGTTTACTTCTTTGCCAATCACCGTATGTCTTTGTTGAATAATAAATTGTATGTTTCCTGCTTTTAGATCCAGGAAGACTAATTCCTCTCAACAAGTTTAATCAGTCACATTTTGTGTGTTGTGAGTGTTCTTGAATTAGGGCTCTGGGGCGTTCTTTAAATTTGGGATTAGGGTTTTTCTTAGTTTTTCTTTCTTTCTAATGTTAGTTTCTTAATTTTTTTTGGGTTAAAGTTTCTTAGATTATCTTAGCCATTTTCTCTTGTGGTTGTTTTTTATGTGTTTGATGTTATGAACACTATCATGAATAGTTTTCAATTCGTTTAAAAGAATTGAAACGAATTTCATCTAACTAATTTCCTGACAGTAGTTGGAAAAATTAAATCTGGTAAAATGGAGGTAGATCCCGCAGTGAAGATATTGAGCTAGAAATCAAGTCTAGATCATAGTTCTGATGCAAGTAAAGATTCATCGTACCAGTGATAATTGATTATCCTATATGAATAGATTCTTAATTTTATTTTGTTTAAAAAAATACCCTTATTTATCTTTATAGAAATTTACAAATCCATTGATGGATCAATATAATAAAAAGCCATTTTTTTTATTTTTGGTCTTGGAAAGCAAGACAATAATCTAGAGAAACTTTTTGTGGGAAAAGTTTAGCAGTTAGTTACACTTGAAATATTTGGTTTTCCTTTCCTTCACTATATATCTTGTGTTGTAATAGTTATGTTGTTATATACTCCATATCTACTATCTGTAACGCGGCTTATGTTAACCAAATAGGTATATTAGCACTGTGACATTTTTACTACAAACCACTATAATCTCAAGATGAGAATTTGCATTTTTATTTGAAGTTTAATTTCTGGCATAATTTTGTATCTTACTCGTTTGTATTGTCTCATTAGCTAAATTGAAATATGGTAGAGTGTATGTAACTGTGCATGAATTGCTAACAAAACACATAATGGTCCGGGAAAAAATAGCTTAATTCTTGAATGACAAAGAATGCATGTATGCGTCAGTTGAATCATACTGAGTAGCATGGATTTCCAAGATGCAGCCACTCACACACACCATCACATACATAATATATATATAGCTTGATAAAAAAATTAAAGAAAATGCGAAATTGTGTAAGAAGTCTCTTTGTGTTAAAAAAAGGTGTACGAAGTTGAATGACAAAAATTACATGTATGCTTCAGTTGCATCCTAGAGTCAAATATTTAATTCAATATTTGACTCTAGATGTCAGAAGTCTCAACATTTGACTCTGATGGTGAACCACCGTACACAGTCATTTTTATTTGTTTCTTCATCTCTAATCCCTGGCAAAGGCAACATGACATGTCCTAGTAATTCCACCAAGGAGAAACCAATATTAAATTAAGGAAGTAGAAAATGTGGCATTTTGTTGTCAAAAAGAAAATGTGGCATTTTGTTATCAAAAAGAAAATGTGGCATTTTGTTATCAAAAAGAAAATGTGGCATTTTTCTTAATCATCTTTCAACTTTTATTTATATTGGTAAAAGTTAGATGTTAGTATAATTTTAGTGCCCCTAGGGTTTTTAGGGGACATGATTCACTTGGTATGTTAAAGTGACGAAATTTTTATTCTTATATAAAATCATTAAGCATTAAAATATATCTTCTTTTCATTTAGTTAATTATATAGAAAATCAAGTCGATATCGGCTTGTTGCTTATGATTTAACATTTGTACTATTTTGTCTTTTTTCTTTTCTTTTCTGTTTTTCCCCTTGGGTGATCAGATCATCACTGATACACGTCTCTCAGTCATCAATTAACATTGTAAACAACTTGCTTACAATTCTATCTAATGTTGGTCAAAATTATTTAATTAATTAGAAATATGAGATATTTATGAAGCCGGACTGATTATGAAACTTTAACTGATAGATGATTGAAGGCATATTAGTTGGTGAGTCTGAAATCTAACCCAGAATATAAGAATAAGGTTTTCTTATTAACTATAATACTTCTACTTTGTTTTCCAAGTTGGAAAGCCGGTGTATCCGGTTTACAAAGTTCTACAGTCGGTCTTTACTAGTTGGTTAGTTACATTCCTGCTCATCTTTGATGGCTAGACTGATCCAAATCCGGACTAACCATTTGACATGTTTATACAGCCAAAACGTTAAAGAAAAATATCCTACTAATAATTAATTGATAAACTAATAATTAATTGATAAAAACTTGATTAGAATAATGAAGTAATCATGTGACCTGTTCATAAAATACTCAATATATCTATATGCTACATTACGATATTTATATTAGACACATAGTTATCCCACATTAGATATTAGATGGAATCCTTAGCACTATGTAAGATAGATGAGTCACTTCTCTAATCACCAATTGGTTTTAGGTTGAAAACCCATCTAGCTTAACATGGTATCAGAGCACTATCCACGTAGTTCAACCCGATCCACATCGATCTGGCCCAAAGTTGACCTATCGATCTTTGTCCGAGCATTCCGAGATTGACGTTCAAAGAGCCATCATATTGAAAGGGCATATTAGACACATAATTGTCCCACATCGGTAATTGGAAGTGATCCTTAGTAATATATAAGGTGGAGCAACTCTTCTAATCACCAATTGATTTTTGGTTGGAAGCTCATCTAGCTTAACATAATATTTGAGCCCGGTCTATGCAATCTAATTCGATCCACATCAATCTGGCCCAAAACTGGTCCATCAATTATTGTCCGAGCGTTCCGAAATTGTCGCTCAAAGAGCCATCATCTCGAGAGAACGTATTAGACACATAATTGTCCTACATCGGATATCTTATTATATAAAGCGTAGTTTTCAAAGTTACTAATTAACACGATCGCGACACGTGCCGGTTATATATTTAAGATTGTGACATGTGTTAATCTATCCCATAATTAAAATTCTTATTATCATTATTATTAATAGTAATTTTCCATTTAAGAAAAATCTAAACAAAAGATAATTGTAAAAGATTATTTGATTGTTTTAAAAACAAATTTCGAATAATGTAACTGTAAAAATTATTTAATATATTTTTTCAGAATTTTTCCTTTTTGAGAATCCTAAACAAAAAATTTATTTAAAATTAAGATTATATAGAGTTTGATTTTTAAAAATTGTTAATTAACATAATTGTGACACATGGCAATTATATATTTAAAATTATGATATATATTAAACTATCTCATAATTAATAATATTATTAATAGTAATTTTCCATTTAAGAAAAATCTAAATAAAAGATAATTGTAAAAGATTATTTGATTGTTTTAAAAACAAATTTCGAATAATGTAATTGTAAAAATTATTTAATATATTTTTTCAGAATGTTTCCTTTTTGAGAATCCTAAAAAAAAATATTTACAATTAAGATTATATAGAGTTTGATTTTTAAAAATTGTTAATTAACATAATTGTGACACATGGCAGTTATATATTTAAAATTATGATATATATTAAACTATCTCAAAATTAATATATAGGCATGGAATTATTATCCGGGATTTGGATTCGATCCGAGATTCGATCCGGATCCGCTCCGAAAATCTGGATATCCGGAGGGGCCGGATCCGAATCCGGATAGTAAAATGTTGGATCCGTGCAAATCGAATCCCGATCCGGATATCTTGATTTTTAACTCCGGATATCCGGATCCGTAATTTTTATTAATAATTATTTCAAAAATAGGAATATATATGTATATAAACAAAATTTATTTACTATATTTTTATTTCTATATTAATATATATACAAATTTATATTAACTTTGTTATAGTATACATAGATATAACTAAAAATACTGTACATAATTTTATTTGTTTCAATTATTGTTGATATTTTATATGTTCTAATGTTATTTTTATTTATTTTAAAGATCCAAATCCGGATCCGGATATCCGTCGGATATTACAATTTTTAGAAGGATATCCGAAGCCCGGATATTCGAGAACCCCGTATCCGGATAAGGATAACAAAAACATGAATTCGCCGGATACAAATCCGGATCCGGATACTTTAAAATACCCCGGATATCCGATCCGTTCCAGCCCTATTAATATATATATATATATATACACTAAGATAATAATAAATGATTTTGGTTCTCTTCTTATTATATAAAGTTTGGTTCTTCAAAGTTACTAACTACATGATCATAACATGTGTCAATAAATATTTAAGATTGTAATATGTGTTAACTTATCGTATAATTAAAAATATATATACTAAGATAATAAAAAATAAATTTTGTTAAAAAGTAATTGTAAGTATTATCTAATAGTATATTTCTATTTTAAAATTCTTAAAAAAAAATAATTGAAAATGATTATTTGATAGTAACTTTCCTTTTAATATTATAAAATATGTTAAAATTTATAATGTTATAAAAATATATATAAAGAGATAGAAAAAAACGAATTTTGAAATTTATTTAATAGTAAAAATAATGATTTAATAATATTCTAATAGAAATTTTCCTTTAAAATCCTGAATAATTGTTTTTGTAAAAGACTATAATAAACTTGGTTCTTCTACGTTGTTAACTAACATGATTGTGATACATGACAGTTATATATTTAAAGTTGTGATGTGTGGTAATACTATCTCACAATTAAAAATAAATATACTAAGATAATAAAAAAATATTAAAATAATTATATAGTAATTTTCCAATTTAAGATCTTTAAAAATATAATTGCAAAATAATTATTTGATAGTAGTTTTTTTTTAATATTGTAACATGTGTTAGAATATCTCATGATTAAAAATATATAATAAGAAAATAAAAACAAATTTTGAAAAAGTCTATTTCAAAACTATTTAACAGTAAATTTATTTAAAAAATATTTAATGGCAATTTTCTAGAAATTTTCCTTTTTAAAATCCGAAAGAAAAAAATTGATTTGTAAAATAACTTATTTAATACTAATTATCCTTTTGTAATATCCAAAACAAAAGATAATTTTAAAAACTTATTTTATATTAATTTTCCTTTTACAATTTTGACATTTTTAAAATATCTCATAATTAGTCAATATATTGTAAAAGATTGATAGTAATTATTTGATAATAATTGTCTTTTTCCAAAATCTTAAACATAGGAAAAGAAAATTCTAAGAGAATGTTTAATAGTAATTTTAGTTTCTTTAAATCCTAATCAAAACTATTTTTAGAATCATTATTTCAAATACTTTTTTATGAATAATTAATTTCCTATTTAAAAATCATAAACCAAAAGAAACAAAAAAATCTTCACATCTATATATGTTATTAAACTCTCTAATTTGTTTTTTGAAAATCATAAACCAAAAGAAATTATAATTATTCATATATTGATCAATAGATGTGATGAAACTCTCTCATATATTGTGAAGAGATACAAAAAATTATAGGTGAGTTTTTCTACATGTTCTTTCAAATCTTTGCATGTTATCTTTTCTGGGTGTCACATGTTGAGAAAATAACACGATATTCTGATCTTCACATTAAATTGATGTCGAACTTTTAAAATAATATAATTGTCATGATGTTGTACGTTAGTTATTGTTACATAGATACTTAAGTGTTTTTATATATAGATGTAGGGGTGGACATGAATCGGATATCAAGGCTTTTGAAGATATTTTGATCAGATCCATTTTGTCATAATACTCAAGTATTCAATACGATTTGATCCGTAGCCACCCATATATTTGGTGTTCCGAATATCTAAAAAAATTAGATTTTTCATCGGATATTCAGTTCGATCCATAAAAATAAATAATAAAAACAAATAAAATTCCAAAAATAAGATAAAATAATAATAACAATTTTTTAAAAAATCTAATAAATAACCTAATAATTTTAGTAAATAAAAATAATATAAGACTTATATAAAATATAATATTTATATAACTTATATATATCCATATAATATATCGGATCGGATATCCATTCTTAAATGCATTAGTATTTGTGATTTGTTTGGTTTCCTACAGATATTTTATAAAAGTTTTTACTTTCCTTCGTAGAGTTACGGATATTCAGAATTTCAGTTCAAATCAAAACGGATAATGAATCCAATCAAAATTTACCACTATTTTGTCCAGCTTTATATAGATATTATGTTGTTGTGACTACGTTAATGTGACTATTATACTTATGTGTGTGTTTATTCTTATCGACATATAAAATTGGTTATGTTGTTATAAATCATGCTATTATGGAACTTAAATCAAAGAGAACGACTATGCAATCGATTGTTGTAGGTGATGTTATTAAGGAATTTAAATCAAAGTGAAAGACTTTACAATAGAAGAATAGTACTGATAACTCACTTAGAAAACATGATTATTGAAGTCGGAATCCTAACCGGAAGTTATGTAGAAAAACAGATTTTATTCCTAGAATAAGTCTTATACCAACAAATGCAAGAAGACCTTTCAAACTGAAAAGACTTCAATTTCCTATAAGAGCTATATAATGACTATCAACAAAAGTTAAGGTCAAACTTAAGAAGTTAGTCTATTTGCCAAGTCCGTTCTTACAATTATACGTCGCACTATCAAGAGTCACCACAACTAAAAAGCTCCAGAATTTTAAAAAATAGTGACAATAATATTTTACGAAATATTATATAGAAGTTAAAGTCACACCATGAGTGCTAAAGTAAACAAATTTGATGTTTTATCTAGAAATATATTCAATCTTTAGCTGACTATCAATAAAACATATTGATTGGTGTTGTGTAACATTAATATTTGAATTGTGCTGTTTTAATTTGTCTTACACAATATAAACAATATAAAGCGTTCACAATTTCATATGTTTCAATTAACTATAAATAATATTCTTTTGAAAAAATAACTAAAAGTGAAGTATTTATTAAAAAATAAAAATATCAATATACTTTTTAAAACACCATGAATATTGAAATACAAATACAAATAAAAATTTACAACCAAATTATTATTATTAAAATGTAACCAATATATACTGAAAATTCAAGAACTAATGTGAAAAAATATTTTCATTCTTTTTATATATTCTTGAAATTAAAATATCAAATAAACCCGTACAACGCACGTGTCCATATCTAGTTAAAAAGGATCTTTAGCACTATATAAGATAGATGGAATACTTCCCTAATTACCAATGAGTTTTAAGTTGAAAATCCATTAGTTTAACAATTCAAATCTTTAAAGTTATTAATTTAAATACTTTAGACTAGTGATTTGGATGTTAAATTATACTTTATTATGTTTGCGTATGAAGGTTTTGGCTAAGGAACATGTCTCCATAAAGTATGCGAAGCCGTGTATAACATATGAATCACCTTTGGTAGCCCTTGTCATGCAGATCCAAAAAGTAGTCATAAAAGATTTCAAAATAACCGAATTCGAAAGGAAAACAACTTCAGCTCACAATTTGACAAAATTAAAAAATGCTAACATATACGCTTTTGCCTAATCAGTTGTCTATTGATCCAAAAGAAAACCAAACTTATTTGATATTTTATACTTTAGATCCTAAATCCAATTTTTTAAAGAAAGAATATTGTTTCATATTTTGGCGTAATGTCAACTTTCGACCACGACAATCTATTTTCAGAGTTATTTAACTCTTTTTCTCTCTCTCTCTCTGAACTTTCACTTTCAACTTTCTACCATTGTTTTTTTTTTTTGTATATTGAGCTAAATTAGCAAAGAATAAATGAAGAAACAAATAAATGTCTAGAATACTAATATATTTAAATATTTGTATCAAATTCTTACTCATTAGAAAACAACATAATTTTCTTTTACAAAAAAAAAACAACATAACGTTAAATATGTTTCAGAATATTTAATTAGACTTAGAAAGCCCTTTTTCAAAAAATATATATTTAATTTACTTTAAGAAGTAAGAAAGCTGCTGCACAGATTGAGAAGCTAAATCAAGTCGTATATTACCAATTGAGAAGCTATGGTTTTAAGAACGTTCAATTGCACTTGTGAAAGTAACAAAAATGGATAGCTAATTATGTTTTGTATGTGCGACCGAAGTATTTTTTGTATGTGGATAAACGTTTTTTTTTTTGCGACCGATTGAACTACGATAGTTTGTAGTAAAGGAAACAACTCCGCCAATCGAAAACCCTTGACACAGTGTGCTAATCGAAACACAAAGTGTGTTAATCAAACCCTTAAGACAGTTTGCTAAACACAACAAATAAATAATGACTGAAGGAAAGCAAAACAAAAAAAAAGTATAGTAACAGACAGGAACAAGACACGACTATTATGGCATTATTACTTTTGAACTTACTATTATGGCATTATTGTTCAACAGGTTTTTTTTTTGGTAAAATAATTGTTGTTCTACAGGTTGATAAGAAAATCGATATATTTATGTATTTGGGTTTATTATTCATCTTTTCCTCCTAAGCATCTCTAGTGTACACTTCTATATTTTCCTCTAAAATAGAGATCTCTATTATAAAAGTGTAATTGTTCTAATATATGCATTTATAATAGAATTTTTTTTATTTTAGAAAAAAATACAGAGGAAAATTACTTTTTATCTCTATATTTAGAGGTGAAAATGCATATATCTCTATATTTTTCTCTATAAATAGATGAAAATAGAAGTGGGTTGGAGATGGTCTAAGAAGGAAGACGAGAGGAGGTATCTTTATCGATATCATAGGGGTCCATCCACTATAACTTTACCTCGAATATCTGGCAAAATTTGAACTTTCTATATTTACAACTCGTTTGAAATTTTACATTTGGCTCTGTACATAGGCCTTGCGATTTCGGATATGTAGTTGGTTCAGTTCAGGTCGGTTAGTTTGGTTTATCGAATATTTTGAAATTTATCTTTTTTTGCCGAAACTAACCGAAACTAAATTCGGTTTGTGTCAGTTTAGAAATTGGTTAGTTTCGGTTTTGATTATTTTGTTAAATTCGGGTATTCCTAATTCTCGGTTTAAACTTGAAATTTCATAAAACATTAGCACATTCACAAAATAAATAGCAAAAGAAACATATAACATTCATTCTTTGTCGATCAACATAAGCAAAAAATCAATCATTCTGAATCTACAACTCTTTGCAATGAACACACATTCAAAGAGGAAGAGATTCATAGACACATGGTTCTAAAACCAGTAGCGGCCCTGAAGGGAAGCTATGGAAGCCTTGGCTTCCAACCTTCTTAATATGTACTAAATTTCGGCCATATATTTGTTGAGTTGTCTTTAATGTAGTGGTAATATACCAATGTTGGTAACATCCAAGACATGAGTTCAACCCTTAATAATAGCCTTTTTTTTTAATTTGCTTTCGGTCATCCAAAAATCAGGATCGGTGCTGTCTAAAACAGATTGAGAAAATCCAAGAAATAGTGAGGGAACAAAAACAAAACACCACCATCTCCTCACACTCGAACTGCAACCAAAAATTATAGAAGTGAAAAATTGTTAAAAACAGATACCAATGCACAATGAGAAAGACACCAACCTGATAATTTACCTTTAACTGTTCAATTCTTCTGGCATTGTTAGAGTCTCTGTATAATGAAAAAGACTGTCAAATTCCAAACTGAAAACATGATAAATAACTTAAAAAGTAGAAGAGTAAAATGCCCAAACAATTACCTAAGGACTTATGAAAGTTTAGTTCTTCAAACATCTGAGTCAAGCTTGCAAGCTTTTCTGCACTGATGCTATTTCGAAGCCATTGTTGTGTACACAAAAGTGCTTCAATCATATACAGTGTCATGAAGCTACAAAAAAGTTCCAGAATCTGAAAACTGACTTCGAAGCAACATAAAAGACCTGAATCACAAGCACATCCTTCACTAGTTCTGATAATATTGGAAACTTGACACAACTACGCCTCCACCATGATAGAACATAGTAGTACGTAAAATCTCATATTGTTTGACTTCTAGTAACATGCATTTCCATCAAGTATATGTCAAGTTCACTACTAACCTCTTCATTTGCAGCCTCTGAAACCATCTCAGAATACAAAAATCTCTTCCTTCATACTCCTCATTGTCATCAAACATCTCAAACATCCAACTGTTTCCCAATTCTCACTCATGTTTCCAGCACTATCACTTTGAGATGGTGGGCATATCTTCACAACATACTCTTCATACAACTGTTTCAGCAATGCCCTAATGGAGGTTTTGAGATGAGCACTCTCCACACTGTCCTTCCCATAAAGCTTGTCAAAACAAATAGATGCAAATTGCATCTTATTTCTAGGATCAAAGACACTAGAATTGATGAGAAACACACTCATATTGATGAGGTTTCATTATTTAGAACCTCAAAATTATTTTTTAATTTTTCTTTTGGTTTTTATCATTATTACTTTTCACAAATACATATACTAAACTTAATTTAGAATAATTTAAGTACATCAAAGAAAGTAAAATAACATAAATATTACTCTATCTGTTTTTAAATAAGTGTCATTTTATCTTTGTACACATGGATTAAGAAAACAATTAATATTACATATTTTTCACATAAAAACACAATTACCTATACATCTAATCATATTTTAACCAGTAGGAAAATAATTGGTACCATAGAATTAATAAATTTTGCATTGAAAGTTGAAAATGACACTTATTTTGCAACAAAAAAAATTCTCTACAATGACACATATTTGATAACGGAGAAAGTACCTAACAAATGCATGTTTTTATTATTTGTGAAGTTTTATCTTTAATATTAGTAACTTCTGTTAATGTGAAGAATTATCATGCAAATAAATAAACTTATAAAATTTTTTTTGAAGATACATGGTTATAGCAATTAATCCAAAAAAATTCACTTTAAGGTTTTGTTTTTCCTAAAATAAAATTTTGAGTTAGAGATGCTTATCATTAGAAAATCTTATAATAACTCATAGAGATACTTGTCTCTTTATAAAGAGTGTAATTTTAGTGAAACTTATATTATATATATATATATACAGTTATATTAAAAAATTAGTGTTATTTATACTTGGGATATTTTATAAAAGTTTAAGTAATGTAATGGGTTTGATCAGATCACTGTTATTTGAAATTTTTGTAAAAATATTTCTGGAAATGATTCGTTGTTGGGGAGTGTGAACATCGATGAAGTCGACATAAAAAGGTCGCAACTTGTAGAGAGAGGATCGGAGTTTTATTTGTTTCCGTACTTCCCAAATTTCCAAGAAGTGATAGTAGGCTTAAAGTTGTTGCTCTTTTAAATAGGAAAAGTATCGATTATATCAATTCTGTAGATAATACATTGAATCTAGCATCAAAGTTAATTTTATAAATCAAACTGATATTCACAACAAGTGATTTTCTAGTTTGCCAAGAACTTCTGAACAAGTGGATTTGCTAATCTGTCTTTCTTTAATTGGCCTCACGGGTTTGGGTTAAAATAATTAGCAGATCACTGCTATAAATTATGGACTATCATCTATTATGCTCAATGACATGTATGACAAAACTTAAATTATGAAATAATTTGTTTTTTTCTTGTAAAAAGTAAAATTTTATACAAATTTGTAGTTTTAACAAAAATACTAAAATAACAGGAAAAGGACGAAAATCTATAAAGACTGAACTACAAAAGAAAATAGGCAATACCAACAAATAAAGAACACTACAAAGCAAATTGCAAGGTTTGCAGATTTTAGAACTCGACAATTGCAATGTTACTGCAGACCCAAAGAACGGAAGTCCTCAGCGTTGTTGCCATGAGCGTTAGCTACCAAAAAAAAAGAGAAAGGGAAAATTTGACCCAAAAGAAAAGAGAAAGGAGAAATTACTTAAAAACACAGATTATTTTTTATTTACTTATAAATATATAAACTGTTTTGGATTTCTGTTTAATAAATAAACTAATTTCTGTTGCTTATTAAATACAAACTTTTAAAATTCGTAGATTTTACGCATCATTTTAGACGGCGTCAACTATGTTTAACGGAAGTGGCGACGGTGTTAGTCTTTAATTAAACGCGTAGTTAAACTGTGAAAAAAGAAATATTTACAAAAAAAACTAATTTTTATTTTCTAATAAAATACACAAACTATTCTGAATCCTCGTTTAATACACTGAATAATTTATGTTTCCAATTAAATACACAACTTTTTTCAATTTGCAGATTTCACATATTGATTTAGACGACATCAATGATGTTTAACAGAAGATGGCGTTGGTTTTAATTAACATGTGGTTAAACTATGAAAAGTAAGTTCACCCTCAGCCAAAAAACTCTCAGATCAATTGAACTCTAATTCGAGTTAGTTTCAATTCGAGTTCAGAACCGTAATCTTTTCCAACCTCTCTTAATCTCAATACTTTGTTATTTTGCTTCGCTTTGATTTTGCTCTATAACGCTTCAATTTGGAGTCAATTTTCATGTCCTGAAAATAAAAAGAAGAAAACTAAATAATTTTGAACAGGTTTCTGATTTTGATATTAGTTTAATGTTATGTGTTTCAGATTATAAGTCAATCAAGGTTAATTTATACTATGGAAGCATAATGGATAAGAAAGCTAACAATATAATCTATCGGGGGATTTTTAAGGAATTTTTTTTCACAGTTTATCCACATGTTTAATCAAGCACTAACATCTTCTTCACTTCTGTTAACATTGTTGACGTCGTCTAAATTATGTTAATCATAGTTGCCTTCATCTAAATTGATGTGTAAAATATGCAAATTCAAAAGTTTGGATATTTTATTAGAAAAAAAAATTAGTTTATGTATTTTTAAGGAATTTATTTTCACAATTTAACTATGTGTTTAATTAAACATTAATGTCGTCATCATTTCTGTTAAACATAGTTGGTGTCGTTTAAAGCAATGTATAAAATTTGCCAATTTAAAAAAAAATATGTATTTAATAGATAACAAAAAAATGAGATTCGTGTACTAAACTGGAATTCAAAATAATTTGTGGATTTTATTACTAAATAAAATTTATTCTTTTTATTTAAAAAATCGAAAGAGATCAAGTTTTTCTCACTTTTTTATTTTTAGAATTACCTCTTTCCCTATTTCTTGTGCTCATTCAAGCGACTTTTCCTTCGTAGTAATTCACCAAATATTGATCTTTTTAGTTTTTGATGATGTTTACTCCGTCCAAATTCTTGGTATCAGCTCATCAATATGTGGCTCTCTGCCTCTCTCTCGCTGTGATGTCTGCACCGGAGATGTAACTTTACTGGTTTCCACCCTTTTCGTTTTAGTTTTGTACTTTTTTAAAAAAAACTTTTAGTATTTTCTGTAAATTGTAGAGAAAATTCCAAATTATTTTAATATAAAAATTAGAAAATAGATGAAATGAAACCTTACCATACATTGTCTTTTACCTCTTACACATATAAGACAGATGTCACAATATTTTCATGGACCGTTAGAACATGATTATTACGGGGTTTTTAGGATGAGATTAGTGTAATATAACAAATGTCTCTTAAATTTTAATTAAGAAAATTAAGAAATTTTTCTTATATCTCTTAGATAAGAGATTTTTTAATTCTTTTTTATTAAAAGTTATGACACGTTTTTTTTTATATTACGCTAAAAACTTCATCATAAAAAATCTGCAATAATCATGCGTTTTAGTATCAAACTAGACTACCCGAAATTCGAGATAGCATGGACTTTAAACGAAAGTAAACATTGAATTACTTCTTTTGACAGCAAAATAAAAAAATAAATTGATAAGTATTCAGGTTTTGTTATGATTTAGTTGACCAAAAGTAAAAAAGAAAAGTATAGTTGATAATATGGCATGGCCGACACGGTCCCTCTTTTCTTTCACTTATTTTTTGTCTTCTTTGCAGGTTGTTCATAACCCATTATAACGTTTACATGCAGCTAAATCACTCTTAGATCTAATTAGTCGACCAAAAGTTAGGTCTTAATTAGTGTTGAATCTGAGTTTTGTCAGCTTAGATAAGAAGAGCAAAACTCAATCGTGGATTATTTTAAAGTCATTTTCATTGATCTGATGAGCGAAGTGTTACAATGTGTATAAACAATAGAGAAATAAACTGGTAGAGAAATAAACTGGTATTCGGCTGCTGGAGAAGTATAAGTTGACGAAAAAGAGTTAAAACAGAGTAAAATTTTAAGGGCATTTCTAACTATATTTTATTTTTGACTTCAAACTCTATGTTAGAATAAAATCTTTTTTTTTTTTTTTTGTCGACAGTTAGAATAAAATCTTTTTTTAATCCCACTTCATATTTAATTCTAAAATAAAAGATGGTAGAGTTACTCCATTAATTTTACTCATTACTTGATTTTGGAGTTGAAATTTTCTTATTTATTAGAAATGATCCTTTTAATCTTGAATATATTTATTTTATATTTCAATCATATTTAAAATGCTACAATAACATAAAATGAAATTAAATACTGTACAAAAGATATTTAATAGTCTACATAAAACATACATAAACTAATAAAAATAAAATTTAAGGATAAGTAATGGAAAATAAATATAACATAATATAAATAAGTTAATGATTCGGTAATTTTTTTTAGAACTACTAAGATCAGTGAAGTATTGTTAAACGGAATAAATGACGTTTTTTAATCCTATAGGTCAAAATTTTGATTGAGAACATTTGTATTTGTTGAAGTTGATATATGCACAAACATAAGGAACCAATATGTAATTAAAATTAGAAAACAAAACTTTTTAGTTTCTTCTTTATGTTCTTGTAATGCTTAATTTTATTTTTGAATTATATAAATGGTATATGACAAAAATTGCACAAACTGAAGTTGGAACATAATCTTCAATTATATTTTTAATAATAAATATTTAATTTAAATAAAATAATTTCTATGATTTTATAAACATAAAATAATTGAGTTAGTTCTTAAAATTTTATAAGTTAAAAGTACTGCTAACAATTATTAACTAAATAAAAAAGAATTTATTTGTGAATATTCTTTTATAGAATAAAAAATGGAGTAATATATTGGAGTAAAACTCAATTCTATTTTGGAATTACACTAATTTGGAGTAGATAATGGAATAATACATTGAGATGCTCTAATTTGTACATGTTAGTTTCTTATGTCCAGGTTTGAATGCCCCTTCTCATCTCTCTTGTTCCCCTTTATACATAAATTCCTTCATAATTTTATCATAAGTTGGTTTAATCCAGAGAACTAGGCTGAGCTTATCGGGCTGAGTCTTCGAATCGTTCTTCTAGCCGGAGCCGAGCTCGTCGGCCGAGCTCATGGCGCTGAATAGTGTTTTGAGGTGAGCTGAGCTCGTGGCACCGAACAACGCTGAGTTGAGTCAATTTTGTGGGTCGAGCCTATGTTCCTTCGCACCTCCATGGCTGCATTGCATTGCACACTCAATAAAAAGTTAGAGATTCTTACGTATCTTAAGAATTTCTTAGGCTTCACGTGTTGCGTTTAAAGATAATGATATTTTTCATCGCCTTCGTGAGAAGAAAGTGTGATCTGAGCCAACAAACAAAGCCGTTCCTACCGTTCCAAAATTTAAAATAATTTCTTGTCTATTAGTTTAGACTTTTTTTTTGTTAAAGGTCTATTAGTTTAGACTTATTTTAGAAAACTTTTCCACACTAACTCACTTTCTTAGTTCAACTCTTTTATGTGATATAACTATAGCATATTTAATAAACTTACTCTTTTACAGTTCTAGACATGAATATTTGGTGAATTATCGTATTAAAAATTGTTTTCATTATAATTGGAAATAGTTTTATTTTAAAACTTGTCTTAGGTCTCTAAAATCATTTGCACGGCACAGCCAACAAAATGCCATATTTATTCTCTCCATCAGATCCATAGTTCCATCTTAGCTTTTATTTGATAACTTCAGCCTATGGCATGACTACATGACTTGTAATACTTCGATCTTGTTAGCAACTTATTATACGATCTTAAGACTAAACAACACCACTACAAGAAAACAGGCCATTTACTAGGACGGGTTTCCTCGTTATTTCCTAGTAAAAGGGCATTTACTAGGAATTTACGAGGAAACCCGTTTCGTCGAAAGGCGTTCATCGTAAAGCCTATTTTCCTCGTAAAGTCCTAGCTTACTTACGAGGAAACATTTCCTCGTAAACGCGTGGATAAGCTTTCCTCGTAAAGTCCACGTAAGGTTTCCTCGTAAGCTCATAGTAAAATATTTCCTCGTAATTTTGTAGTAAGACTATTACGAGGACCTTTCTAGGATTTTACTTCGAAAGATTTACGAGGAAATTGCTTGGAAATGTTTTTTTCTTTTAAAAAAATATTTATAAATTAAAAATTATATATATATTAAAAAAATTAGAAAAACCAAATTAAAAATAACAATTTAAATAATTAAATAATTATAAATTTAAAATTAAAAATTCATAATTTAAAATTAAAAATTCATAATTTAAAATTTAAAATTCATAATATACAAATTTAAAACTAAAACTGATGCTGCTCATGAAATTGTTGGACGAAGTCGTCGTCTCCAGTGTTGGATGCCGGCTGCGACTGAGATGGTGGAAGGGCTCCGCTTTCCCGTCTCTGACGCAAAAACTCCGCCACTTGCGGGTTCCCGACCGCCACAGCGTCGAGGATCTCGGTGAGCGAACTCACATGACCTTGCGTCACCTGCAGCTCCGACCGCAGCTGATCGTTGGCCTCGACTTGTTGGTGAACATGAGATGATGTCGCTGCGGGGACATCGTTCACCGAGCCAATCCCGATAATACGGCCTTTTTTCCTAGGGACGACCTGCAAAAAAAAATATAATAAAGTAAGGAAAATTTAAATAAATAATAAAAATTAATATATTAAAACAAATTATTTACCTCCTCGTAAATCTTATCCACTTCAAGAGTGGATAATACGACCGGAGCCCCAGTCTGCTGAGTCAGCTGGGTCTGGCGTTCCTCAACCCGGGCAGCAACCTCCTGGAAGATCCGCTCGGAAGCAGGATCTACAAACTGCCCACTCTTTTTCCGGTGGGTCCGCTCGTAAAGGTCTTTAAGAGATGGAAGAATTCCAGTCTCTTTAGCCTAATTTTTTTTTTTTAAATTAAACATTAATTAATGTAGAATATTAGAATATTCAAATAAAGTAAAAAGTTACAAAAATACCATGTCGAGACGAACTCCCCCGTGAGGTTTTCGGCCCGTGGTGTGAAGAATCTTCGTGTTGCCATGCTCGTCTAAGGTCATGCGGTTCTCGGAGTTTTTGTTGGAGGTTCTGATCGACTCCGGCAACGCCCAATAGGCGATGAGGCCATCCCACACCGTGGTTGTGAGGCAATCGGGTTTCCCGCGCTCGTAACCGTCCACCTGATTTAAAAATAATTACAATTAAAGTAGTCAATAATATATATATTTTTAAAAGTATACATATATTATAATTTATAAATTTATACCTGATAGTCGCCCTTCCAGTTGTAGACCGTGTCGCACAATCGGGCTTTTGCCTTGGCCTCGAACTCTGACTTCACCAGCTGGTGAATCCCAATAGACCAACGATATTTTTGCTGCAACCAGAAAAAATAAAAGACGGATTACTTCAATATATTTCAAAATTTAAATGATTAAAAATATATAAATTAAATGGATTTACTAAACTTACAGCGAACGATTTGAACCACGTCTTTTTGGTGTGGCTCGGCGTCATCTTCCAGTTTGGGGCTGCATCGGGAAAGTATCCCTTGATACAGTCCGTGACGCTAGCTGCGACACAATTGTCAAGACCAAACCTGGAAAGACAGAAAAATAAATCATTAATTAGAGCATACCATAATAAAAAAAGTTTTAAATTTAAAACGTACCATAAGATGTTTTGGCCGTTCCGTCGGATCGGATCTAACTCTGGCAGTCCTTCTCTGCCTGGAAGGGCCAAAATGTCCTCCACCGTGTACACCGCGAATGGTGCGGTCGACGGCACCTGCAAATCAGGATGAATCCCGACCGGTGGAGGAGGAGGTGGAGGAGGATGAGATGGCTGCTGAGTCTCGGCAACTCCTGCAGATGAACTCCCAGGAGCTGACGAAGACGAGCCGGACCCGAATAGATCCGCATAATGTATCCCACGCTCTTGATCATCAAGAGACCTCCTGAACTGAGCAGCAGCAACTTTGTTCTTTCTAACCATCTACATTTAAAAAAAAACAGAAAACATTAATTCATTCTCGTATAATGTTTTAAAACAGTTAAACTAAGCTAATCTAAATTTCCTAAACAAACGACATAATTTAAATTCCCTAATCTAACCACCTAATCTAACCACCTAATCTAAATTCCCTAATCTAATCACCTAACTAGAGACTAGAGACTACCTTAAGAGAAAATAGAGAGGAAGTTACTATGAGTGACAATCCGGATCTGTCGCGTTTATATAAGGAAAAGGTTTCCTCGTAAGTTCGTAGAACAGTACTAGGAACTTACGAGGAAATTGCTATGCCCGTGTTTCTATTTACGAGGAAATTACGAGGAAAGTGTCCGTTTTTCCTCGTAAGGTCCTCGTAAAAGCTGTACTAGGAAATTGCTATGCCCGTGTTTTCGATTACTAGGGCTTTACGAGGAAATTGCTTTACGAGGAAATTGCTATGCCCGTGTTTTCGATTACTAGGGCTTTACGAGGAAAGGGTTTGTAAATCCCTAAACCCCAAACCCCAAACCCCAAACCACAACTTCCATAACTTATAGCCTCTTCTACAACTAAAATCCTAACCTCTTCTACACCTAAATCTCAAATTCATTTTTTGTGATTAAACAAACTTATAAAACATACATAATTGAAATTGGTTTTTGTGATTAAACAAACTTATAAAACATACATAATTCATTCGGATACATTCTCATAATCCGTAGAAACATCATCATTTTCGACAAACTCGTATTCACGATTATGCGGATCAATGAGTACGATGTCATCAATTTCTGCTAGGACCTTACGAGGAAACTGCTAGTAATAATTTTCAAAACTAAATTTTCCCTAAACTAACCATCTATAATCTAAATTCCCTAAACTCTAACCTTAAACCTAAACCCTAAACCCTAAACCTAAACCAACAACCATAACTTATACCTATACATCTTCCTAAATCCCAAATCACAAATTTTTTAAAAAAAACTAATAGAAGTATACAGTCATCAGAACGGTTTTTATCAACCCCACATAGCTTTCCTCGAACTATCTACTTCAAGAAAAGTTGAGGAAAAGCTACGCTGAGTTGATAACAAACTATTCTGTTGACGGTGAACTCCTTTCAGTTACGAATTGAGTATTTTCTATTTGTTTGGTGTGTTTCAAATGAATTACATGTGGTGGTATTTATAGAGATTTGAGAATTTACTAGGAAATTGCTAGGAAAAATAGGTACAAAATTTAAATTGGATATTTACTATCAAGTTCCTCTTAATTTGGTAGTAAGAAAACAGTTCCTCCTAATTTCCTAGTAAGGTTGTACTAGGATTTTACGAGGAAATATTTTACTAAGGCTTTACGAGGAAAGTGACTATTTCCTCGTAATGGCCACGTTAATGTACTACGACCTTATGAGGAAACGTATTTCTCGTAAATTTACGAGGAACCTACGAGGAAATCTGGTTTCCTCGTAAACTGGAAGTGAACTCGTAGTAATTTTACGAGGAATAATTTTCCTAGTAAAGTTTCCTAGTAAATGCTTAGTTTTCTTGTAGTGCACCAACATGTAAGAAAGTACCAATCAATTTTCTCTCATAGCAAAATATTAAATGAGAGGAGGAAAATTCTTCTCATTTTTTTGTGGTTTAAATGTTATTGGGTATTTTAAATATTTGATGGATGGGATTAAGTTTCTGAATGACTAAATAAAGAATATGCCATTTTGAAATTTTCTCCATATTTAACTAACAAAGATCCTAAAAACTCTCATCCCCTCCGTATATATAATCAATCATTCGTCTCATGCTTTTTTTAACTCTAGTCACAAAATTAAACGAGATGGCTTACAGAATCGCTGTGAGTTCAGTTTGGTTCTTGTCTATTCAAGTTTGTTTACTGTTGTGAGATTGTTTACTGTATTTTTGGTTTGTAGAGCCAATTACGCTCGACCGGCAAACAAATTGGTGGCTCTCGTCGCTTCGCGACCACAGTCGCCGATGGTGCCAAACAACCATATAATAAGTAATATTTACTAAAATATGATGTTATTTTCAATTTTCATTATATTTTGTTATTGACATTCCTATTCGATTATTCATGATTTGTTTGCATTTTCAATTTTTTAAAAAGGTACATAGTCTTATAACTGTCAAAGTATTCGATCTAGTTTTTGAACATGATGATTTTGTAATAAATCTTCTTAAAACTGTAGTTACATTCAAATGTTTTGCATAACACATACAATGACACAGAGAAACGTAACCTTGTAAGCAATGGGATTATTGCCAAAATAGGTTTTCAGTAACGGGAGAGTTTGCACCAGTGGCTATAATAGGAGGTTTTGTTGCTCTTGCGGTTGCTATGGCCGGACATAGCCTCAAGCAGCAGCTAATGCATGCTCCAGGGGTCAGTACAAGGAAGAACAGAAGAGCGGCTGTCGCGGAAGTCGATGATCCGGACAATTGTGTTTCCTCCGCCGACAAATATATCAACAAGTCTTGGCTACGGAAAGTAGGTCAGATTCAAGATAAGTCTAGTGCCATCTTATCTGATCCCACCAGACCTAACCCATTCACCACGTATGTTCATTACTTGTTATATAATGGGTTAGATTTGATTTAACTTTAGTAATGGACAATACAACCAAAATTTACATTATTTTGTTCTTTTGGCATGTGAATTGGGAAGGCCTCGAAATGCAGAAACATTGAAATCCGTTGGTGTGGCTCCAAAGGGGATCTGAAAACATGCTATGAAGAACAAGATCTTTTGTTTTCCAATCAAAATGCATTTTAACTTAATAATTTTTGTTCACTAGTATATGTACATATAATAATATAATCTATCGGATTGTTACGAATAAAGCTGCTTTCCTTTTTTTAATTGTTGATGCTGGAGGAAAAGCCGAAGTAACGTACCAATGACTCTGTTTTCGATAGTCTGGACTCTATTAAGTTCCACGTTGAACAGATTTACATAGAGCCTCCTGTTGCTGAAATTCCTAACAGTTTCCATTGATCCTCTTAATTTGTGATTTCAATATCGATAGTTTTGGACCGGATGAGATAGCCCACTTGGTAAGGATTTTGGGGGCCAACTGTCATGTTCCCGAATTCGACGCCCGGTGGAGAGAACTACTCATATGTGTCATAAAGTGGTATTGGGCCTTATCCCAGAGAAAAACCTCCCGGATAAAGCTGGTCGCTACCTGACCGGACCATGAGGAATGACCCACGAAATGGGGAACCCCAGGATTATCAAAAAAATATATATATATCGATAGTTTTGATTTCAAATGCTTTGAGTTCATTGTGGGAAGAGATTTTTTACTAGAAGAGGTGCCTAGCCACGATCAGGTTACTCATTTAAAAGATCATAATGGTTAATGCTTGGGGGACTTTTATAGAAGAACATGTAAAGCAATCAATAATAATTTCACGTGGAAGCTTGGGATGCCTTGGTTATCTCTGAACCGTGTCAGTTTAATAAATCCGGTCTGCATGACACGCTGTGTTAAATGGAAACGAAACTCATAAACTTCAAATTCAAGTTTTACACACTGAACCTACAAACTATTATGAAACAAAGACACTAATTAGTAGTAAAGTTACCCCTAATTTCTTTTTTTACTTTACCCCAAAAAGGTTTAAAAGCAACTTCAAAAAAAAAGAGTTAGCTTTTATAACCTCTAAACAAAACCAAACTTCGGTTTATATACTCAAACCCGCCTCAACCGGTCCTTGCACGAGCTCGGATACACACTCACAGAATCCACACACAACCCTCCTTTGGTATGCGTACAATCGATCTGCGTCATGGAGAACTTAAGCTTCGTCGACGAGCTTCTAGATTTCCCAACAACAAAGTCTCCAGCATGGTAGTGATTCCAGCTTCCTGATCCGGTTAGCTTGCACTGAGACGAAGAGTGCTGACCATCTTCGGTCCAAATCTGAAACCGAACCGGTTTGACGTCCCAACCGTGAATCTGCTCAGTGCTGCAGACCTTCCAACCAAACCGCTTTCCCGGTTTGCCTAGGTGGAGCCTGAAGAAGACGCTGTAGGTCCCAGCTGGGAACGGGAAATCGATTTCTCCATCAACTTGAAACCACCAGATTTGCTGAAGATATGCTACCGAACCAAATCTGCAATCAATCAACACAAAAGTTAAATTTATTTTACCAAAAAAAAGTTACTTTATATAAAAAAAAAGTTACTTTATATAACTAACATCTAGAGAGAGAGAGGGGTCTCACCGAGATTCATCAGAGGGAATGTGATTCCAATATCTCCGATCATCAATCCCTGTGATCGACAATCCTTTAGCGGATATGTATAAACAGAGATCACTGGTTCGTTTATCCACCCAAGCTTTCTGCAAACAAAACATAAAAGCATGAACTTTATTCTTTAAATCCTCTCCAAAGGAAAAAGACAAAACAAAACAGAGAGAGAAGCTGTAGTAATAAAAAGGACGAACCTTTGTGCCTTGGTCGAAGGAATTAACACGAGAGAGGAAGTTGTAGACGTCTCTTTTCCCCACTTTTTCCGGGAAACCGCCGAGGATTTTCTCGAGAATCAATATGTAGTTTTGAGGAAGCTTCGACTCCCAGACGAAATCAGCCCAGGAAGCGCTGTGGAAAGCTGTGTTTAGCTTCGAGAATCTGCAGATCTCAACCGGATCCAAGTTCTCGAGGATCAACGCCACGCAGCTCTCAGGCAAATCACCCAAACCGGGGTTTGAGAGATCTCTCTCACGAGAGGAGGAAGGAGACGAACCGTTGGAGAAGAGAGAGAACCCAGAACCCATTTAATCACAGGGTTATTAAAACCCTAAGGGAAGATGAATCAAAGAATTACAAAAGGAAAAAAGAAAAACTGTTCCTGGCTGGGGATCTTCAAGAAGAAAAGTAAACAAAAAATATCGTAAGAAATTTCGCAAGCTTTCGTTGTGGGTTTTCTACTTTTTTTCTTGAGGAAGAAAATCAAATCAAAACAAATGGAGAGAGGACGAGTTTGGTGGTTTCAGACAAAGGGCAAGCTGACGCAGATGGGAGGAGTTATGTATGTTTATATATACATCAAGTTGAGGATCTATTAAATAAAAAATGAAACAATTTATGTATAGTTATTTGCAAGTGTGTTTTTTTTTCTTGTTTTTTGTATGGAATTATTCTGTTTGGATTTTGGATCATTGTTTAATCTGTTTTGACATCCAAGTGTTGGTAATCTTTGAGTTGTAAGAGTTATAAATGTAACCATAAGACAAGTTTATGATACTACAACCATTGATATTTATCCAAATAACTAAGCATTTGTTTTTTTTATCCTACTAATAATAACTAACCATTTTAGTAGTAGTTCAGCTTCGGTACAAAAATTATCAATGAATTAGAAATATTATACATAGAAAATTTATAAAGTATACTCAATAAATTAATAAATACCATAAATTAAAAAAAAAATCCAGTTTAAAATGAACCGATTAAAAGTATGACATAAATCGATAAAATAACAAAATAATAATTTTTTAGAAAATTCTATGTAAATATATTATCCCGTCAAAATTATAAATTAATAATTTACATGTATAAACATTTTATATAAGTACAAAAAAGCTATTCTATTTTTATTTATTTTATATTCCTAATGAAATTATTTGTATATTTTCTTTGCATTTAATATATTTCGATGAGATTTAGTAAAATTATACTTAGAACCACATTTAATGTCTATGTAAAACATTTTACATACATCAAATAATACAATCAAACCAATATGAATGTAGATTTTAATAAAAAATAATTAAAGTATATAAACTAAAATCAAATATTTTTCTTCTTTTAGTAATATATATCTTAAAATACAAAAAATCAAAATGAAACTTTTTGTAAATTAATAACTTCATAAGTTAATACATAACATAGTTCCAACATCATTAATTTAAAAGATTTTTTACTGTATTATAATATATAATACTTGGTTCTTATTATGATTTTCTAGCAAGGATACATGTACAATTTTCCAATAACTATTCAATTTGTTCAAATATCATACTTAATACTTGAGATATATAATATTTATATTTTAATACATATATGTCTTGACATTTTTAGCAACATGTTATGCATATTTAAATTTCTACGGTAACACAAGATCAATATTAACACAAATTATGCTATAGGTTATGTATTACAATGATGTAGTATATATTTAATACTAGGACAGAACATATCTGGTGGTCTGCCAAAATTACTACAAATATTAACATTTTAAAATTTTAAACATGTGCGTATACTTATCAATAAAAACGTTAGATATTAGAGAAATAGCCCCTTTTACATTCAGCGACAACTTCATCACAAACTTTTCATGTCAAAAATGTTATTATCTTATAAAAAGAAAATTAAAAAATCTTGAATATATTGTTTAGCCTTTTTTTTTATTTTGTGACAATTAGTTACGGAAATTTTATGGCCAAATCATGTATATGGTCACATTTTCTACGCGAAAAAATGTTTCAATTGTAGTCACAAAAACACTGATAGTCACGTTTTTCCTATTTACCCTATTCGTGACTATTTTTCATAGTTTTGTGACTATTTTTTAAAAAAAGTTTGCATTCATCGGGACTAAAACATGACAATGTCGGATATTCTCTACATAATCTTTTTTCTTTTACTTTTTGTCATCAACTTAAACAATTGTACTCGGTAAACCATACTCGTAATTATACATCTATGTGAACAATATAAAACGGTTATTTTCTCTTTACATAATCTTTTAAGGAAATGATGTTAATAGCATTGGTATATTTCTAAAAGAATTTGAATGTCATTTGTGACATCCACCTATAATATCATCAAGATATTATGATTTAGAGCAATTAACAAATACAAGGTCGTAAAGCAAAGATAAATGCGAAAGAATTCAGCAAGAGTAATTCAAAATGGCTTCGTTCAAATCATCCCTCTTTTTTTTTTCTTTTGAACTGAATCATCCCTCTGAGTGACAATGAGATTATTTGTAAAATAACAGGGGGCCAACAAATGCAAAGATTTATGTATGTAACGTAAGAACCAAATACGTTTCACCATTTTGTAGTATTTGATCGGAACAACAATCCAAGCAAAAGCACTAACTCTCATTAGCTGGCATTTTTGTTGATTTGATTTGCAATTTTTACTTTTTATCGGTTGTAGTGTCACGAGCTTATCGTAGTACTCCATCTGTTTCATAATACTTGATGTTTTAGCTTAATGCACAAAGATTAAGAAAATTAGAATTTTTTTAGAAAACTATTCTAAAAATATAATTTTATAATCAACTAACCAATTATAAAAAAACTGCAAAATCTAATTGGTTGAACAGTTTCCAATAAAGTTAAAGTTAACTTTAAAACTCAAAACATCATCTAAACTGAAACAAAATACTTCCTTCAAAACATCATCTATATTGAAACGGAGGGAGTATCATATAATTTTGTGATTTTGCCACGTATATCATTATCAAGAATATCCAAAATGCAGTACAAAAGCGCTTACATGATCTCCGCAGATATTTAAAATATTTTAACTATCGAATTTTTCGTGTTTTTTTAATGTTAAACTTCATTTCTAATTTTTTTTTGTAAGCAACCTCATTTATGAAGTTCAAAACTGCATATATGAACCATACATTTCTACAAGTTTAGAAGAGATTTACCACAAAAAAAAGTGTAGAAGAGGACCATACGATCAGTTAAATCAAGCTCAAAAATAAGAAACCGACAGCAAGCTACCACGCGTACGATGTTATTATTATTTATACATATAGTTTTGACCAGTTTATTAAGCCGTAGGTCTTTTTATCAACACTTTATATACATGGCTGATACTAAGAGATATCATACAGTGTGGGATGTGATAAAATAACAGCAATTTGACATATAGAATGTCAAATAAATAAACAACACTAGGTTATGGTCAGTAGCGATCGCCGAAAGTTGCAATTATTTGAACTTTAAAGTATTCCATAACAATTACAAAGAATTAAACCATTTGAGCATTATGTCGTTTCACATAAAATAAGATTGAAGATTAAATATTACTACTATAAACAGTAAATAATTCCTAATGAATGATAAAAGTTTCCCAGTGATAATATATGCTTCCATAACTCATTTTGTAAAAGGTTCGAATATTCTCCTCAATATTAGTTTACTTGAAGGGCTTATTGCAAAAGTGACTCAAAACTTGGAGTCAAACAGAAAACTAACATTTTCTTTTGACTCCTTTTTTTTTTGAGATTTTCACCCCACACTTGCATTTTATCTACGAAGATGCCATTACTTTTTTTTTATCGAAAATGGCTTCTTTACTGTCTCAACCTCATCTTCTTCAAGTATTTACAATAGTGCCACTACCATGAATAGTTCCAACAACCTTGTACTAACTGTATAGAGCTTTTAATGCATTTTAATGCACGTAAATCTCTTTACACTCTCTCTGTTTCAATTGTTATGAACTAAAAACAACATTTCTTTCACTTTCTCTCCATATTCATCCAAAAAACTCAAGCTTTTGATTCAAAATATTTTATGGTTGAGAGAGCCATATTTCTTTCGTTTTGACTTACGGTTGCTTTCGTTTGAGGTTCTGGGTGGTTGGAGAAGACCCTGTGTGCAAACGAAGTCATCTCACCTAGTTTAAGGTACGAATTTGAATTTTTTTCAAGATCTGTTCGCGTAGAAGACTTACTAGTAAGTCATCTGTATGTAGAAGACTTACTGATAAGTCTTCTGGTCAAACGGACGACTTAAACTAAGTCGTCCAGCTTTGTTTGTTAAAAAAAAAAATTCTAGACGACTTATATATAAGTCGTCTACGAGAAACGGGTTAGTTTTGCATTTGACCGAATCCTGTCAGATCTTTGACTATTTCTGGACGACTTATAATTCAGTCGTCTCTGGGAAAGTTAAAATTTCAATATTTTATTAAACTAGACGACTTAAACGTAAGTCGTCCTAGGTTAGTTTTGTAATTGAAAAATAAAACTTGAAATTTAACTTTCTCCAAACGACTTAAATCAAAGTCGTCCCACCAGAAGACTTAATTTAAAGTCGTCCGGGGAAAGCAAAGTCGTCCAGAATATTTCCAAATTTTCTGGTCAAACCTTGCTTAAACCGGACGACCTTAAGTTAAGTCATCTATCTGGACGACTTTCATTTAAGTCGTCTAAAGATGGACGACTTAGTCTGGACGACTTTGCTTACCCCGGACGACTTTAAATTAAGTCTTCTGGTGGGACGATTTTCATTTAAGTCGTCTGGAGAAAGTTAAATTTCAAGTTTTATTTTTCAATTACAAAACTAACCTAGGACGACTTACGTTTAAGTCGTCTTGTTTGAATAAAATATTGAAATTTTAACTTTCCCAGAGACGACTAAATTATAAGTCGTCCAGAAAAGTCAAATATCTGTCACGATTCGGTCAAATGCAAAACTAACCCGTTTCTTGTAGACGACTTTTATATAAGTCGTCTGAAGTTTTTTTTTTAACAAACAAAGCCGGACGACTTACTATTAAGTCGTCCCTTTTCATTTTCAATTGCAAAAGTGACCTCTTTAGACGACTTACCTTTACGTCGTCTGGACGACTTAATTCTAAGTCGTCTGCGGCAATGTTTATTGAACTTCTTCATTTTCTCTATGTTTACTAATGTGTTTTATTTTGAATATTTGCAGATGATTTTTCAGTTACATGCAGTGTATGGAGAATGGTTGTTGAGAGATTGCCGCTGGGATTTTGTGGTTGATGATCTCAAAGGAGCAAGATTGTTTTTATTGAATGAAGATTCAACACATGTTGAACTTGTTGCAATGGCTCAAGAAGATTATAACCTGGACATGAGAACAGTGACTGTGGAGATTAGCTACTCATTACCAGCAGAAATGATGATGGCTCCAGGCAGTCCTCCCATTCATGTTACAAGTGATAGACAAGTTCAAAACTTGCTCGAGATACTCAAAACGCATAGAGTATGTCTTTGTTTATCAAGCCGCAGCAAGGTGGAAACGGTTTCAGAGGAAAGGGATAATGATGAAGCTGGTGAATGGGAAGAAGATGTTGGTGATGATGAAGCTGGTGAATGGGAAGAAGATGTTGGTGATAATGATGAAGCTGATGAATGGGAAGAAAATGTTGGTGATAATGAGTTTGTTGAAGATGAAAATCAAGATGGAGAGGAAGAAAATGAGGAGGAGGAAAATGAGGAGGAAATTGTTGGTGAAACAGATCAGAATGGTGGGGATTACAGTCTTTATGGAAAGGTTCAAGATGAGGATGAGGAAGATGATGATAATGTTTGTTTTGAAGAAATCGAAAAGACATATGCTAAGTCAAAAGCTATTGAAGGAGGAAAATCGGATGGTAGTATCTATGTCAACCAGAGTTTTGATAGCAAGGATGCACTGCTTTCAGAGCTGCGGTTGGCAGCAGTGAGGGGTAGGTTTTCTTTCAGAATATACAAATCAACGAAAACTCTCCTTGTGGCAAGATGTCGGGTTAGCAGTTGTGGATGGAAGATCAGAGCGAGTGTGAAACATGGGACAAACACGTTTTGGGTAACAAAGTATGTGGAAAAACATTTATGCTCAGTGGGAGACCGAATCGCTCAGCGGAGACATTGTACTCCGAAGTATGTTGGTAGTCTTTTCATTGATCGTGTTGGGATCATTGATGGGATTACTCCGCAACATATCACTGATGCAATGAAGAACATGTTTGGCATGGAGCTTGATTACACCACTTCATACAGAGCATTGTTATATGCACAAACATTGGTGAGAGGATCAGCAGAAGAAGGGTATTCGCGGCTGGCATCATATCTCGAGCAAATCTCCATTGCAAATCTTAATTCTGTCACGGCTATAGAACTTGATTCTGTTAAAAGATTCAAGTATCTATTTCTATCTTTTGGAGCTTCTATCACAGGTTTTAATTATCAGAGAAGGGTCATTGTGGTGGATGGAACTCACCTAAGTGGAAAGTATGGAGGTGTTATGTTAGTTGCAGCCGCACAAGATGTCAATTTTCAGATATTCCCATTGGCTTTTGGGATCGTGGATGCTGAAGATGATCCTTCTTGGGAATGGTTTTTCACAAAATTGGCTACTTGTATATCTCATGACAAGCCTCTGATGATAGTCTCCGACCGGCACTCGGCCATTAAAAGTGCGTGTGATAAGGTGTTTCCTTGGGCAAACCGAGGAATATGTTATTATCACCTTCAAGATAACATTGTCAAAAAGTTTAAAGGGAAACATCTCATGTACTTGGTGAAAGGGGCTACTTATGCTCACACGGTTTACGATTTTGACCGGTACATGGCTGAGATACGGAGTGCAAACCCGGAACTTGCAAAGTATTTGGAGGATGCCGACGCCAGCCTATGGTCAAGGGTTCATTGTAAGGGGAACAAGTTCAACATAAAAACAAGCAACATCGCTGAATCTATTAATTCCGCACTGAAGAAAGCAAGAGGATTTCCGATTACGTTCCTGCTGGAGTTCATAAGAAAGAAGTTAGGAAAATGGTATGTGAAAAGGAGACAAGATGCTTTGAGTCTCACAACTCCACATAGCCGGGGTGTTGAATACTTGCTTGCTGTTCGAACAGAGATAGCGGATACGATGACGGTCGAACCAATTAATGGATGGAAGTACTTTGTCAAAGGTGGCAAAATGGACTGTGTGGTTGATTTGGAACATGCAAAGTGTGATTGTGGTGTCTATGGAGTGGAGAAAATACCTTGCTCTCATGCTATAGCTGCTGCAAATAAAGTTGGTTTGCATATCTCCTCACTTGTATGTCCAGTGTACTCAAAGAATGATCTGTATGCAGGATACTCAGAGAATATATATCCTATCGTGTCACAACATGTTGAGGAACGAGAATGCTTTCCTCCAGAAGTAAAGCGTGGTCCGGGAAGACTTAAGAAATCAAGATGGCAATCTTGGTTGGAGCTATCTAGGATGAGAGGACACAAACCCAGGAAGAAACACAGGGCACGGAGATGCTCAAACTGCAAGGAAACTGGCCATACGAAACCACAATGTAAGCAACCAGTTGACTAGTTGTCCAGACGACCTTAACTTTAGTCGTCCAGTCTTGATTACCCGTCTAGACGACCTTAATTTTAGTCGTCCAGTGTATTTTATTTTTAGACGACCTTCTTCTAAGTCGTCCAGTGTATTTTATTTTTAGACGACCTTCTTCTAAGTCGTCCAGTGTATTATATTTCGTTTCATTAGCAACTTATCAACTTATGTATTTTGGTTTGTACAACTTGAATGGTTTTCTATGTGAACTTTTATTCTAGATGTGCAAAATGTTAATTGTAAGTCGTCCAAACCTTCCAGACGACTTATTTGTAAGTCGTCCAGTTGGAAGACCTTCCAGACGACTTAACTATAAGTCGTCCTAACCCTCCAGACGACTTATTTGTAAGTCGTCCAGTTGGAAGACCTTCCAGACGACTTAACTGTAAGTCGTCCTAACCCTCCAGACGACTTATTTGTAAGTCGTCCAGTTGGAAGACCTTCCAGACGACTTAACTGTAAGTCGTCGAGACCTGAAGAACTTGCAGACGACTTATTTGTAAGTTGTTCAAAAAAAAAAGACTTGTCAAATATATACAAGAGACAAGTTCAAATCTATACAAAAGACAAGTTCAAATATATACAAGAGAAAAGTTCAAAGCTATACAAGAGGAGTTCAAATCTATACAAGACACAAGTTCAAATCTATACAGCTAATCATACATGCCCACAAATCTATCACCATCCACATTTTCTTGCAAATGCTGATTAAGAAGCTCCGTCCATATATCCACCGCCATACAATCCCTCATATTCTTCACGTTGGCCCTAGCAAAGTCTTTAGGGTTAAAGGGGACCCCAAGAGCATGACATTCAATGTACTTTAGAGCGTACACGCCACAATCACCACTGTTGGCCGTGGGTATTCCTTGCACCGGTCTCTCATAGGTGTATGGCTCTAACCCGCGTGCGACCCGTAACTCGTCGTTGGGAGCGCACTCAACAAGCAGATAAGGGAGCATCTCGAGAAATGGCTGCATTATCTCATCCCAATCTGCTGGTACCGACGATGTAGGTATGCTGTCCCAGACGACTATGTGCCTCTTAGGGATCGATATCCAAATAGCAACCCAATGCTTGTTGTTCAAGTTCACTGGCGCATAGATATCATCAACGTCCTCCCCCCACTTCTTCATTGATTGGCAAAATGAAGGTATTGATCCTTCATAAAAAGCCCACGCCCCACCAGGTAGAGCTCTCCCTAAACCGTGGTGATCAGGTTCCGAGGCTTTGAAGATGTGATACTGTTCTCTCCAAGACTGGGAAAAGTTGTGATCCAGGAATGCCATTCGCTCGCTCCTGAAAGCTTGTGGGTTCTCCTGATACCTCTGCCTCAGCACATTAATCCAAGCATCTATATGCTGCAGATGGCAATAATACAAGTTAGAAGATACCAGACGACTTATATTTAAGTCGTCTAAATGGTCGTCCAAGTAGACGACTTACCAGACGACTTATATTTAAGTCGTCTGGAAAGTCGTCCAAGTAGACGACTTGCCAGACGACTTATATTTAAGTCGTCTGGTAAATATAAGTCGTCTGGAAAGTAGTCTACTTGGACGATTTTCCAAACGACTTTCCAGAAGACTTATATTTACCAGACGACTTAAATATAAGTCGTCTGGCAAGTCGTCTACTTGGACGACTTTCCAGACGAGTTATATTTACCAGACGACTTAAATTTAAGAAGACTTACGCAGTCTTCCAGCCATTCAGTTTTGGTCCGGAGGATTTTATACCACCAAGTTGGTGATGTACGTGGTTTGTCCTCATGCTTAGTGTAATAATGTCTGCAAACAAAAAAACATTCAGTTTTGGTACACTAAATCAAGCAAAAAAGCAATCAGTTTTGGGTAAAGCAATCACTTACGGATCAGTTTTCAACCAATCAGCGAGTTCCTTCAGCTTTTCTCTGTTTACTGGAGGAAATGGCTTATAGGCTGCCACTTTAGCTTTATTTTTCTCTGCCGTATAAGGAGATAACTGCGTGGGAGCAGGTTTCTTCGCTCGTTCACTCCTTCCACGCACAGCAGTAGCAGCAGGGGGAGCTGTTTTGTCCAATACAACCAGGCTCGGTTCTGTGGCTTGAACGCTTGATTCTGGTGCTGGAACGCTTGGACCAGTGGAAGCGACGCTCGGTTGGAAGGTGGAAGGGAGGCTAGGTTGTTGATCGGTGGAAGAGAGGCTGGGTTGTTGATCGGTGGAAGAGAGGCTCGGTTGTTGATCTGTGGAAGAGAGGCTCGGTTGTTGATCGGTGGAAGCGAGGCTCGGTTCGACAATCTGTTTGGAGGAGACACCATCTGCTTTATTTACCGAGAAACCCTCATCGAATGTATCCTCCGGCAAATATCTCTGCAATATAAAAGTTGCACATTAGTTAACAATGGACGACTTAAATAAAAGTTGTCTGGACGACTAATTGACCCTGGACGACTTAAAAAAAGGTTGTCTGGACGACTAGATGACCCTGGACGACTTAAAAAAAAGTTGTCCGGACGACTAGTTGACTCTGGACGACTTACAATTAAGTCGTCCAGGGTCAACTAGTGGTCCAGACAACTTACATTTAAGTCGTCCAGGGTCAACTAGTCGTCCAGAAAGCTTTTTTTTAAGTCGTCTGGACAACTAGTTAACCCTAGACGACTTACATCTTTGAGTGTAGGAATAGGAGGCTGTTGCTGTTTGGTAGGAGGAGGAGGAGGCTGTTTCCTTTGAGGAGAAGGCTGTTTGGTAGGAGGAGGAGGAGGCTGTTTCCTTTGAGGAGAAGGCTGTTTGGTAGGAGGAGGAGGAGGCTGTTTCCTTTGAGGAGAAGGCTGTTTGGTAGGAGGAAGAGCAGGAGGCTGTTTCTTAAGAGGAGTACGCTCTTTGGCAGGAGCAGGAGCCTGTTTATCTTGAGGGGTTGTCTGAATGGGTTGAGCAGGAGCAGGAGCCTGTTTATCTTGAGCAGGAGGCTGTTTGGTAGGAGCAGGAGCCTGTTTGTCTTTAGGGGTAGCCTGATTGGTAATACCAACCTTCTTCTCCACAGCTTCCAACCTATCGGACACCTTCCTAATCTCCTTAATGCACTTCCTAAACCCTTCTTTCATGCACTCAGTTACGTCCTTGAACATTCTTTCCAACTCCTGTTTGGTCATCCAATCCTCTTCACTAGCCTCTTTAGGAGCCTCTTTATGAGCCTCTTTAGGAGCCTCTTTAGGAGCCTCTTTAGGAGCCTCTTTACGACCTTTCTTCAGAGGTCTTGGATTGTCTTCCTCCTCCTCCTCCTCCTCCTCCTCCACAACAACCATCTCTATCTCTTTGGCTTTCTTCGATGTAGCCTCCACAGGTTTTGTATAGACCTTAGTACCAGTGACTTCCCAGCAATCTAAGGTCCACTTCCACGGTCTCCGATCATACATGAGTTTGATGATGTTCTCCGCGGGCAGGTCCTCAACCTCAGAGTCCCATTTTGGCCACATTTCACTAATGTCCTTCTGGACAAAGTTGATCACGCGGGTCTGCAGTAAATAGAAGGATCGAGTTAGATATTTGAGCAAGACGACTAAATAGACGACTTAATTATAAGTCGTCTACTAAGTCGTCCAGCTGGACGACTTAGTAGACGACTTATAATTAAGTCGTCTACTAAGTCGTCCAGCTGGAAGACTTTCCAGACGACTTATTACAAGTCGTCTGAAAGGTCGTCCAGCTGGAAGACTTTCCAGACGACTTATTACAAGTCGTCTGAAAGGTCGTCCAGATGGAAGACTTTCCAGACGACTTATTACAAGTCGTCTGAAAGGTCGTCCAGCTGGAAGACTTTCCAGACGACTTATTACAAGTCGTCTGAAAGGTCGTCCAGATGGACGACTTAGTAGACGACTTTAATTAAGTCGTCTGAAAGGTCGTCTAGATGGACGACTTAAGAGACGACTTTAATATAAGTCGTCTGCGCAGTGTTTTGGATTGAAGTAAATACCTGACGCAAGATAGCAGCTTTCATTGATCTGCGGCCTCTGCTGCCTGCGTAAGCCAGTATCGGTGGAGACGGACTGTTTGCTCTGGGAGCACCAATACTAGCACCCAATTCCGGCATAGCTGTGTACACCCAGACCTGAAGAACTTGTATAAACCCATCCACGGTGTAGCAGCCAGTAATTTCTTTCTTCCACAAAGCGTCCATCAGCACCTTAAACGCGACTCTCCCCCATGGATAATTCTCAAACCGATCTAAATCCATCACTAGCCTTGCCAGAGAAGATCGTGTAGCGGTTGAAAACTTTCTCCCTTCAATGAATCCTGTGAAGATGGAAAGGTACGCGAGCCGCTTCCGATCTTCCGTGGACCAATCCCCGCATCTGTTCAGTGCTGCTATTATCTGATCTGTAGTTGGTCCAGCTTCCAGATGAACTCCCAGCATCCCCCAGAAAGAAACCATCTCTTTGGTAACTTCACATTTTGGTGTCTCAAGGTCCTCGATGTACTCGCAGTTTAGACCAGTGAGGTTTTCAAACTCTAACAGTGAAAACCTCAAAGGTTCTGGACCAACCAGAGACCACATCTCATACTTCTTCTGAATGTCCAGCCTGAAACTGAGCATGTGGTGAACCAGCCTTGAAGCCCAACCAAATCCCTGCTCCTTGAACTTGATGAAAACTCCCAATCTCGACTCCTTGAGCTCTTCAAATTCGTCATCAGTAAGAGCTTCCTTAAGAGCAGTATGCAACCTCTTGTTATCCGTGTGATACGAAATGCTATTGTGGGCTGGTGGCTCAGAGCCTGGTGTGTATAACCTACGGGGTAGTTCTGGAATATCCATCCTTTTTGTCTGCAAAATAATCAAAGACAACAATAGAAGTCAGAACACAAGCTAAATCAATCACGCCTTAATTGTTACTCCAGACGACTTAGTAGACGACTTATAATTAAGTCGTCTGGAAAGTCGTCCAATTGGACGACTTAGTAGACGACTTAATTATAAGTCGTCTGGAAAGTCTTCCCAATGGACGACTTAGTAGTCGTCCTGTAATAAGTCGTCTGGAAAGTCTTCCTGCTGGACGACTTAATTTAAGTCGTCTACTAAGTCGTCCAGTTGGAAGACTCTCCAGACGACTTATCTTACAAGTCTTCCAGTAGAAAAATGTAAAGCGGACCTGATTAGTCGCAGAAGGAGTTGGAGTACTCGTCATTGCGGTTGTTGTACTCGTCATTGCGGTTATAGATCTGAAAAAATAAAAGTGAAACGGTGAGAATGAGTACATTGATAGAGACAACGTTTAATTTTCATCTTTTCCTCGAGATTGATGACTTACCGGCGTTAGGGTTTACAGAGAAACGGCGCTACGGTTTACAGTGAAGAAGCGGCGGCGAAGCGGCGGCGCTAGGGTTTGGAAGAAGCGGCGGTGAGAACGTTGGTGAGCACGGTGGCGAGGTCGACGGTTTGTTCGGAAATAGTGGAACCGGCGGCGCTAGGGTTTAGAGGAAGCGGCGGCGCTAGGGTTTAGAGGAAGCGGCGGCGCTAGGGTTAGAAGACGCTGCGGCGAGAACGGTGAGAATGAAGTTAGATAGCCGACGTTGAGAACGATGGTTTGTTCGGAAATAGTGGGAATTCGAATCGCCTTTGATATCGCCGGTGAGAGAGAACTGTTAGGGTTTCTGAATTTCGCGAAAAAATGAACAAAAAAAAAATCACCTTATATATTGGGTAAATAATCCGGTTAGCTTTAAAAGTACATTGGTAAAATTTAAGGTTTGATCCGGTTAAGACGATTTATTCTGGCTGATAATGTACATCAGACGACTTAATATTTAATCGTCTGTCCACAGACGACTAAGTATTAAGTCGTCCAGACCCTAAAATGAAACCCTAAACTAAAATGACTAAATTAACTAACTAACCACGTTATAAAATCAAAGTATAGTTCAATAGTGTTTACTATACACAGAAATTAACACGCTTAGGTAATTTTTAAATTTTTCAAAAACGGTTTTAATGCTTTCCGAAATCTAACCCTGAGAACATATACAATACTACAACATATGTTGATGAAACCAAAACTAAAGAATATCATGACGACATACTTTCACTCATCTATGCTGAAAACAATTGAAATTTGTTATATCCTAATTTATATCTCTTAAGACATATGTTAATTACATAATTCCCATTTTTCACCTATCAAAATATTTTTTACAGAATTTTTAAATTATGTTTAAGAATAACTGTCCAGACGACTTTAAGTTAAGTCGTCTGGACGAGTTATTTTTAAGTCGTCTGCACAGACAACTTGCCGAGAGGTAAAAACGTAAAAAAAATCCCGTTTTTTTGTTTGGTCACAAGGGTCCTAGTTGTAATTTCAATAGCCTTTTAGGTTACTTTTGCCTTTGACCCAAGTTGGGGTATTGTTTTGGGTTTGACTCCAAGTTTTGAGTCACAATTGGCAATTCTCCCTTACTTGAAAGGTGAAAACAACTCATAGTTCTTCTCCGGTACTGTTATCTAATTTTTCTGTCAAACAAATATTTTATTTTAGTTATGTGATAAGTTATCACTCCCTCCCTCGGAGTGATAACTCGCAAAACCATGTTACAGACTTCCAATTATTTATCTCGGCTGACCAGTAGAAATATTAAACAACTAAATGACAATTGGAACATGGAACATATACTAAAAGACGAAACGTTCCATAAATGTACATAAATAAATAATACCTCCTAATTACGCGTGGTTTCAGATGTGCCACGAGTGAAAAGCCAGAAGTAGAAAACGCGGCACGTGTAAACGTACGTGTTGAACGTGGTACACTTGACCCTGACGAGGCTACTATACAACGCGGATCTGGACCATAAGTATCTCGCACAAAATATTCATATTATATAATCGAATTATCTAATTTCTGAGTTTGTTTGGTCAAATACACGAAGCACATATTATTCAACAAGTTGTTAGATTTGACGAGAAAGAAGAATATTAGTTTGATAAACAAAAGAAGAATATTAAATTGAAAATGCCGTTTTGCAGGGGTTAATTGTTTACTGATTTTTGATAAAATTGTGGTTTTGATAGAATAACAGTTTGAAAACTCGTTGATGTTACTAATTGGCTTCTAGATATTCGGAGATGGGCGACTAAGTTTGACGAGATTCAGCTAAATTTTAACACATGCGCAGATATTCTTGCAAAACAAGTCATCCCCTCTTCTTCATCATTTCATTTCCTATAGCTACGTTCCCGAATTTGTAAGGGTGCTTTGTCAAACGATCGCTTTGATTATCAAAGAAACTAGAGATTTTTCCGCGCTACGCGGGGTTATTCTGTTTAAATTTGTTATTTTTTTCAATTTTGTACTAATTAAGATATGCTAATTTTTCTTTTCAAAAAAGTAGAATTCTGATGTATGTTTTTCCGGAAGAATTATTTAGTTTATAGACTCTTTTACTCTAAAAGAAAATATATTATAGCACATGTAATTAGCAAGAAAAAATTTGAAGAATATTAGCGTAATCAATGAACTAAAGAAGTCTCTCAACAACGGAAAAAAAAACCTTAAATAATTCTCTGCACATCCGACCAATATCGCCCTTGGCAGATTTCAGACCATAACTAAAAATTAATAATGACCAGATCTTTTATATATTGAAAAGAACTAAAGAAGCATTGATTAAATAATGGCACATCCTACTAATATTCACACCAATTTTGCCACGTGTCGTTTTTACAGTCAATTTAAATATCGATTTAATTATAATTTTTGTAAACTGTTTTTCCTATGGCTTAAATAATAGCTACAAAATTACAAATATGACTAATATATATATATATATATATATATATATATATAAATTAATGATTATAATATAAAGATTCGATAACAATTTATATATCCTCCATTATTTTTGTATAATTTTATATTATTAAACTAAATAAAACAGTCAAATTAGCTATAAAATTAAAATTAATTTTTTTCATATATTTTATATTTTGAATTTAAAAACCAAAAATAAATTACTAAAATTATAAAATTATTATGTTAAAAATTAATAATCAATGGTTTAACATCCCTTATTTACTACCTCTGTTTTTAATTGTAGGTAATTTTAGCAAAAATAATTCTTTTTACGATATAAGTAGTTTACATATTTCAATGTATTTTTTCATTTATTGGATTGTATCACCAATGAAATAATGTTAAATTTTTAATAATTGGTTGAATTGATTGGTTAAATAATTTTGTTTTAAAAAATAACAACTCCTAAATATGTGTTTTTAACCAAAACTACTTACAATTAAAAACAGATGGAGTAATTGAGAAACATTATAACATTATTTTGTATCTACGTTTCACCATGAGAATGAAATTCATAATTTTTTAGAAAATAGATTGGTTCATCTTAATTTATTTTATATATTTTATTAAACTAACAATCAAATCGATAAAAATATACAAAATAATATATTCTCACATTTTCTTTAAATAAAAATTACGAAATTACCTAATAAACATTTACATATATATGACATTAATGATCATGAATAATATATATTTGCTAAAAAAATTGTATATTAGATTTTATATTATTAAAAGATATATTAAAGAATCATATTAACCATGTAATAAAAAAATAAATTTTTTCTTTTTTTTTTTTAACTCTAACGAAAGTGACAACACAGTTCCAAAACAAAGGCTCAAGGCCATAGACGAAAACAAAAAGCAACGAAATAGAACCAGACCCATAGTGCCTTAAGCCACTATAATCTTCAAGACCTCTTCAGCAACCTTCCACACCATATTTCCTTTTTCCAGATTTAATGGATACACAGCTCTGCCCTCTCCTTCTCAAACAAACTGTGTAGCCACCTTGGGTCTCCTCTAGCGACATATGACTGAGACCGATTCTCCTGCGTCACACTCCTAGCGATCTTAAAAGCCGGTACATTCACCTGTCTCACCACACTGGTTAAGTCCCACTCACTGAAGTGTTTCAAAGCCTCAGCAATTTCTTTCCCATACGCTCGAAATGCAGGCCAAGCAAGAGGCCGCTTAACCGCACCCACCAGCTCTGGAGCCTCTACTTCGAAAACTACATTCTGAGCCCTGTGTGCTCTTAAACTTTCCATAGCCCATAATAGACCAAGCTGTTTTGCCTCAACAATGGAACTAATCCCACTGAACGCTCTTCTACTGTGCATCACCACTTCTCCTCGACAGTTTCTTGTCACCCAAGCAGCCCCTGCCGTTTTCTTATTTTTAGACCACGCCACTCCCACATTACATTTTATCGTCCCCGTTCCCGGTGCCCTCCATTTCTTCGCAGCACCACTCACTGGACCAGATAGCTTCTCTAGTTCCTTACTCTGTTCTTGTATCGTAAACCAATGTCTTGCGTCCTCTCTGATCTTGCTCACTGTGTCATCAAAATCAAAAGACTTCCCTTCAAATACAAAAGAGTTTCTATTTTTCCAGAGCATCCATAGCACCCACGGGAATATACAGCTAATCTCCTGCGGAACGTTTTTGTATTTCCAGAGATCCAATAAGTAGCTGAAGTTCTCAAGTAGGCTTCTATGTTCAAAACCTCTTCTAGGGAATGGGAAACCAATCTGTGCCCATAATCGTCTCGCTGTATGACATGTGAACAGCATATGGTTAGTCGACTCTTCCTCACAACCACATCTCTGGCACCTCGCATCTATTTTCATTCCTCGAGCAGTGAGGTTCTCACCAACCGCTAGCGCTTGAGATAAAGCCTTCCACATAAATATCTTAATCTTCGGAACTGTTTTCACCGTCAGACTTTACTCTTGAGAGTATTAACCGACGGTTTAGCCTTAGCCTCTATCCTTTCTAAGGATTGATTTAAAAGTCCAGCCAACCAATATGCAGACTTGACAGAGAAACCTCCTGATCTATCATGAACCCACTCGTAGGAATCCTTTTCCCCCCATGCTGGTTTCAGTTTCTGAATTCTCTCGATATCCTCCTGAAAGAAGCATTCCTCAAGCTTTCCACGATCCCAAGTTTTAGTTTGAGGGTTGATCAGGTCACACACACGTAAATCAAGATCAAAGATGCTCTGTTTTCTTAGTGGCGCCACTGGTTCACTAGTAAAGAGCCACTTATCTGTCCACACATAAATAGACTCTCCCGATCCAACGTTATTCCTCAGTCCCTTACACAGAAGTTCCCTTCCATACAGGACACTTCTCCATGTAAAAGAAGGTCTGGCTCCAAGCTTAGCCGCAAGAAAAGCACCATCAGGATAATATCTGCTCTACACCACTCTAGTGCATAAAGAGTCCTCCCTCATCAGCAATCTCCATCCCTGTTTCGCCAAAAGAGCTTGGTTGAATCTTTCCAGATTTCTAAAGCCCAAACCCCCGTCCTCCTTATCCAGGCACATTCTCTCCCACGACACCCAATGCATTTTATTCTTTCCTTCGCAAGCATTCCACCAGAAATTGGCCATGGCACTTGTAAGTTTTTGACAAGTGGTCTTAGGCAATTTAAAAACAGACATTGCAAAAACCGGCATCGCCATTGCCACTGACTTCAAGAGAACCTCCTTTCCTCCAGCAGATAAAAAATTCCCATACCATCCATTAAAACGCGCCATCATCTTTTCCTCGATATAATGTAGCATCTCTACCTTCGAGCCACTAAAACACTCAGGTAGACCCAAGTATTTCCCCATACCACCTTCCTTTTCAATGCCAGTTAAAACCTTTATTCGCTCTCTCAAAACTTCATCTACATTTTTCCCAAAAGAAATCGCAGACTTGGCTAGGCTTATCATATGACCTGACACCTTTTCGTAATCCTTCAAAATCTTGCAGACCTTGCCACATTCCCTTTCATCCGCCTTACACACTAGTAAGGAGTCATCTGCGAAGAACAAATGCGTGATTGATGGACCCGAAGTTGCGAACTGTATACCTGAGATTTCACCTTATCTCTCTGCTTCATTCAACTGATGTGATAACCCCTCCGTACACATATCAAATAGAAAAGGAGATAAGGGGTCTCCTTGTCTAAGGCCCGACTTGGAGTGATTCTTCCTTCAGATTCTCCATTCAAAAGGACCGTATATGATACTGTACTGACACAAAACATAATCCAGCTTCTGAAAATATCATGAAAACCCAACTTCTTCAGAAGAGTATCAAGATATGACCACTCAATTCTATCATACGCCTTGGACATGTCAGTCTTCATCGCCATAAACTCTCTGGAAATTCTCTCATGTGTTCTCAAACCATGTACCAGTTCATGGGCGATTATGATGTTGTCAGAGATCAAACGTTCCGGTACAAAAGCTGATTGGGTCGGCGACACCAAATACTTCAGCATGGGTTTCAGCCGAGTGACTAGAATCTTTGATACAATCTTGTACATTACTGAGCACAGACTTATCGGCCTTAGGTCCACCATAGCCATCGGATTATTCACCTTTGGAATCAAACATAACTGAGTCAGGTTCCACTCTTGAGGAAAAGCTCCAGAGATAAAGAAGCCTTTGATCTCTCTCGTTACTTCCTCTCCAATGATTTCCCAATATTGTTGAAAGAAGAGCCCATTCATTCCATCTACTCCAGGCGCACTTTCAGGTTTGATTGAGAAAACAGCCTCTCTAATCTCTTCTCATGTTACTTCTCTCACAAGTCTATTATTCATCTCCTCTGTAACTCTTGTTTCCATTCCAGTGAAAAAACTTTCCACATCTCTGGGTACTGACGTCAAGAAGAATTTCTCAAAATAGCTCGTCGCCACTTTCCCCATTGCTTCAGGCGTCGTATGCTCTTGACCATTCTCCTCCACCAACTTGGAGATATAATTACGTTGTCTTGCAGCCTTCACTGAAGCATGAAAGAAACTGGTGTTGTTATCACCTACCACCAACCATTTATCACGACTCTTCTGACTCCAGAATTCTTCTTCTTCTTTAAAGGCTTTACCTATCTCCAATTTAAGTTCGCGAATACGATCCCACCCTGGTGCCAAAGAACCAGTTTCTAGCTCCAGTTCATGTAGTAACTTCAGCAATCTTTCATTGGAATTTAATTCATTCTCGTTCTTCCACTTCCCCAGAGATCTTCTCACATCTCCAATCCTCTCCATTATTGATCTGCTATTCGAGCCTCTCTGTTGCGACCACGCTTGACTAATAGTTTCAAAAACGCGATTCTTTCCCACTAGCCTTTTGTCAAACCTAAACTCAGCTTTCTTCCTGTCCTTGGCTCGCAAGCAATCAACCATCACTGGCCTGTGGTCCGACCCAAGCTTTTCCATGAACACCTGAGACGCATTTGGAAACTCACGACGCCATTGTTTATTCCCAAAACATCTGTCCAATTTGCATTGAATATTATTTTTGTGTCTTACTCCCGCCCAGGTAAAGCTATCACCATGCCCCACAAGTTCCTTCATCTCACAAATTTCTAGCATTCCAGCAAAGTCCGCAAAACTCGACAGAGCTCTTTTCGGTCCACCAATCTTCTCTTCGTTGTTTAAAATTTCATTGAAATCTCCCACCATTCCCCAGCATTCTTTCCTCCCCACTCCATATCGCATTAACCTTTCCCAAACCAGATTCTTCCCTTGTTGAGAAGGTTCACCATACACGAAAGAGAATAGCACCTTATGTCCCCTCCACAAAATAGAGCAGTCAATAAGATTCTTATCAGCAAACTTAACCTCCAAACACACTTATCTCTTCCACAGCAGTGCCAACCTTCCACTCAAACCAACAGGGTCCACCACAAAAACTTTATCATAACGTAACTGTAATTTTAAATCTACCAACCGATCCTTCTTATGCTTCGTTTCCATCAAAAAAATAATCTCCGGAAAATATTTTTTACGCATTTCCTTGAGACGGGGAATCGTCAAGTCCTGAGACCGTCCCAGGCCTTGGCAATTCCAGCTGATGATACGCATTACAGCTTTTGCAGTCCCTCACTTGGGACCGCCTCAATTTTTGATCTTCTAGCAACTTTAGTAAAGTTTCCTGCCATCACCTCTGCTCTTCGCTTTGCAATACTAATGCCTGCTTCCACTTCTCCCAATACATTCTCAGACCTTAAGCCAGCACCCTCAGCCGGCTTCCGAGCTCGGAACCTCTTTGGGGGACGTCTGCGGCCACCACTCCTTGCTTTTAGACTCCCGGAATATTTAGTTTCAGTGGTGCCAAAACTAAAACCCGTTGGATGTCCACAAGGTTGGATTGTCCCCGAAAACTGACCTTCCTTCCTTCTCAAGGAATCACAAGCTTCCTGATCATAGACCTCCGACCTGCTATCTTTCCTCAACACCATCCGACCAGTCCCAGGATTCACTGACTCTGAAACTTCATTCTCTGGGTAGGTGAAGGTTAGGCCTTTCCCTTGGTTCACCTCGAAGGTGATTGTCGGAGCTGCTTCAAGTCTCAAAAAACTTTTTTGTCCTCTGGGGTCGTTTGCCAACTCTTCAACAGATCTTTTAACCCTTTCTTCCCTCACCCTCCGCTCCCCTCCTTCAGCAGCTAACAAATATTCTCTCATATTCTGAAGCACTTCCGGATTGATTTTCCATCTACCAGTAAGGCTATCAACTCCCACTTGATTCTCGGTTAGAACTCCATATAGAGGATCATCCAGAGCAAGCGTAGGATCTGTATTCTTTTTCTCCGCAATAATCCTCTGTTTTCGCTCCTTCGCTTGATCCCTTCTCGCCTGAATGATTAAAGGGCATTTGTCTTTGTCATGTGTAAGTCTCTGACAATTAAAACATCTCTTCTGCAGTCTCTCAAAATCAAACCTTAACTCCACAGACCCATCACCATTAGGTAAGTTCACCACCTTTGATTTTCGAACCGGCCTCGACACATCAAAAAAAACACGCACTCTCACATAGTCAAGTGTGTGAGGTTTGTTTGGATCATACGCTACCGTATCCACCCTTCCTATCAAACCCCCAAAAGCCTCAATTGACTCATAGGTGTAGTAATTCACTGGAATGTTACGAATCTGCACCCACACCAGCAAATATTTTAGGTAGTCATCTGGTGGGTTTTCCATCCACCGATCAATGACTATACACCACTCCTTGCACGTCCATACCATCTTCCTCAACACTTCCTCCATATCATGTTCATATCTGAAAACAAACTGGAACATCGACTTGGAGAGAGCCATCCCTCTTACTCGATCATAGACATTCCACTTTCTTGGCATGTCCAAAATTACATCCCTCACTGTTTGGCTATCCAGGTTAAGAACCCTGCCAATAATACTCAATTTGTTTCTCTCTACAGCACTGAATTGTGGAAGGTTCGGAAGGTTGAAAGGAACCTCTTCCTCCTCCAGCGACATAGAAGCAAAAACCTTGTTGATATTCATGTTCTCTCGTGAGAAAACCACACAAAAGACTTCGACTTCTTCGAGTTCTTCACAAAAAACCAAGGCGGCTGCTAAGAACCCTAAAGAAGAGTATGAAAAAACATCCGAAAGAGTTAGATTTCTACCCAAATAATAGAGATTTTCTGTTTTTGCTTGCCAAAAAAAGAGGAAAAAATCTCAACGATATGCTCTACTTCCCTTTTTTGAGATAAACTCAAAAAAGTTTAGAGAGAGAATTTGCCCAAAAAAGGGAGGAATAAATTTTTTCTTATATATTATGTTTTGACTTTTTTCAATCTAGTATAGTAAAAGAATTGTTTTAAATGAACTCATAAAAATAGATAAGACTAAGGTCACAACACAACAGAGTTTTTTTTTTTTTTTGGTCTCTAAACAAATAAGATTACAACAAAACACACAATATCTTATGATGAAGATTATATATCATGGCATATCTGATCTCTTCCCATCTTTCTTCTCTTGTCTGTTGGAACCAAACAACGACCAATTGAGAATCTTGTTCACTCGTTTTAGATACTTGGTCTCACGTTCAGACAACTTGCAAGCTTCTGTCCCAGTGACGTATCAGCCTGGTTCACACATCGTTAGCCAACCAGTGTCAAAATGTTATAATTCAAAAACAAAGTTAAGGCTCAAGGAAAGATACAATGACAGTAAAAGAAAAATTTCAGATTATATACCTAGGATCAGTGAGATATCAAGATGCTGCAGATTGCATGTGTGATGGTACTGTCTGATAAGGCATCAATCAATCGACCGATGAAACGTTCTTGCCTGAAGTAGAAACCAACCATAAAACAATAAACATGTAAATGTATTGAGTATCACCAAAAAATAAATATTAAAAACAATGTGCACCTCTCTGGTGTGAAGGAACGGTATCTATCTCCATGCTCCTTAAAGTTGTTCTCTTTCTCACTAATACACTGAAAAACAGATTTTGAACTTTTAGATCATATATTTTCTTGTCTGAACAATCCTTAGGAAACTGAAACAGAGTTGAATTCAAGTTTGAATTGATTACTGACCATCTCATGTTTTCCATAGCAGACTGCAGGTGGAGTTAGATACTTCTCTGCATGGAGAACGGGATCATACCTTGCAGGGAAGTAGTGAACCTGCACCAAACCACCTCTTGTAAGAAAAAGATATCATAACTTCGTGGTTTCATAAGCTACTTGTCTGGTCCCTTGTGAAGTTATTTATAACTGCTTCAGACTATACACATAAATACTAAAGCTCTCGTTTTCTTACCACCAGGAATGAAAATTTGCCCATCCGCAGATATCAGAACCGGGTTTTCTGCACCAACAATCTATTAACATAGAAAAGACATTTACATTTAACACTAAAGGTCTCGTTTTAAGACACGATATAGAAGTAAAAATGATACCGAGGTAATGAGTACTAACCGAGAGAAGATTGTTGTTCAGACTCTGTAGATCGTCAACCACTACCTCAAACAGATTCTCCAAAGATATTGGGTTTTTTTACTCTTGCCTCAAATTGATCATCACTGTTTTATCTTCACCAAGACCTGCAGAATCATCATCGTTCTCATCATAAACCATCAAACTCAAGAGTCGAAACAGAGCAATCATTCAATTGATAAACTAACGAAACATAGCAATTATTAATTCATTGTTGTACGAAAAAAACTAAGAAATGGTATCCTAACTTATGGTATATCAATCAATTTAATTATGGTTATGGAATGGATTAAACAGCTACCACACATCTACCAAACAGCTCAAACGAAATGGATTAATCGGAACTAAGAAGTTTTGTATTATTAATACTATAGATAAAAAGTAACATTATAGTATTAATTATTACCTAGACAGATATCTCTGAAGAACACCACTTTTTCATCAGAAGCGGATGAGACAGGGGACTTAGAGCGGTTCTAGGGTTTAGATTTGTGCAAAAGCAGATGAGTATATAAAGAAAGAGGAAAAGAGGGAGTTGAAACGAAATCATTAAGAACATATTGATTGAGCAAAGTAAAGTAGGATATTGATTGTGTAGAAGTGACTCGGTTTCTATGGGATTGAAGCAGAGAAGACGAAGTGGTAGAGGAGAAGACGATGGTTTCATCCGATGTTGCTTTGCTGTGTGCTTGTTAGTTTAGGGCAAATAAGTAAGAAGCCCAAGATTTTAAGCCCACTCTTTTGCCAGCCACTAACCAATGATGAAGCCCAAACGCTCAACCCAAAACAATCATTAAATGACATGGAAGAAAGGTGCAATCTCACTGGTTGAATATCCAATCCGACGTGGACAGTCTCAGAGTTCTAGAATAAGAGTTTTTAATATAGTAATAATAATAATTATGTTCTGAGAAAAAAACTGCTGAAGACTAGTGTGGAATAATGTTTGATTGGTAAAAATATATTGGGAAAATTGTCAAAATGGAACATAAAAACAGTCTTGTTATCATTTTATTATAAATCCATCTAAGTTGTCTCTATAGTATAATATTTTCTATAATTCCAAAACTAGCCTTCATCAATCAAACTAAACATAAATAAAAATGAATTTTAAAACTTTTAATGAAAAAGATAAAAATAAAAGAAATAAAAGGAGAAAATATTTTTTTTTTTATATATTTTCACAAGTAAAATCGACCAAATCATGTTAAAGAAAATTAGAATAGTTTTAGGATATTTTCTTAACTGATATTTCCGTAATTTTTGCAAGAAACAATTTTTTTCCTGTAAAACACCTTTTGAACTATCTAGAACAATGACAGAAATATTACATGCAATTTCTACCTCATGTATACGTACGAGTAATGTTTAGATTTTACATTCTGGAAATTTTAGAATAATTCATAAAAGTAGAAACCACATTCCGAAGAAAGTAGATATCTTTACGATAAGTAGAACTCACATTTTCCATATTTAGAATTATAATAAAAAGTAGATTTTACATTCTAAGAAAGTAGATGGATTTGTTAATTATAGAATTCGTTTTCTACTAACCTATTTTCTGTAAAAGACAAATTCTACTTTTAGTATAATGTAATTAGAAAATTTATTTATCAAATTTTTCAACTAAAAACATCATTCTCTATATATGAGGTTTTTATTAATTGTTCATATTTTTATAATTTTTTTTGGTTCATAAAACTGTATTTTATTAAGTTTCAGAAATAGACAGGTAAAAAAAGTAAAAAAAAAATACAAAGATGAATTTATACTAAAAGGACAACAAAGCTGTTTTTGTCCTATTTGGCAATTTCCCCAAATATATTTTGCGATTTCTCTAAATAAATATTAAATAAAAATATATACTTTCAATTTATGATTGTTGTCCCGTGCAGAATGTGATGCATTGGTTTTTGTTTAAGATATAATTTTGTCGAAGTTTTTCTTGTATGTTTTTTTTGGTTGTGAGTGTGATTATGTTAACGGATAGTGTTGTATAAAGAAATCAATTTAGTTTTTTTTTTTGCATTTTAACATTTTCTAGAATATTAATTTAGTCGACTAGTTTTGTTTTGAAACAGAAAACCAATACTATTAAAATATAATAAGCTTTTTCGAGGCCACCTTGAAGTTAGCTAGTATTTACATACTATTGCTACTGCTTTTAGTTATAACAATTGTTTTATGTTATTTCTTGATGAAAAAAAAACATATGCCTTTTGGAATGCTTATCCTCTTAACAAACCAGATGAGATTTCTGTTGTAATATAGAATTCGATCTTAGATCGATCTTTTATTTCGTTTGACTATTTACTTTTTTCGATGGCGACTTTTTGTTGTGTTATTTCATTCAAATCTGAGCAAATCTTATAGCTTTTAATCTTCTTTCTCGGTTTGATATGAACAATAAAAGTCCGATGTTTTAAACTCTCCTCTTTTGGAAAAAAATTTAGATCCCATTTAACTTTGATCATTTTTTTTCTTCTCTGTATAAGCACTAAATCTTTTCTTAAAAGGAGTCAAGCTTTGCTCTGTTTTTTTTAGCAATTTTGATTGGCTGGTCTTGGAGTGAAGCATCCTTAATGGGAAAGATGTGGTGGTGTTTGATACTGTGTTGGCTGATCTAAGGGAGAACCAGAAGAGCTGACATCCAATGGATGATCCGGTGAAGAATCTCTTCAAATCATCCAAGCTTCTCTGTGTATTGATTACCGGTGATGAAGAATAATTCAGTCTCAAGTGGCGGCTATAGCGAGAGGAAGAGTCTAAGGAGTACAAAGGTTTGGGGGTTTGCGGTGGAAAGATGAAGACCGGCTACGGCGGTTTGTCATCGGAGAAATCCCGGTGGTGGAGCTTCATGCTTTTTCATGTTATTTTTTGACATGTTGCTTCAGTTGTATTAATCTACCAACACGTTATAATGTACTCCTTTTTAATCATTCAAGAGGTCGACAAAGTCAACGCCTTTTGGAATGTTTTGCACAATAAAAAAAACAGACTTACTCTCTTCTTTAGTGAGAGATACTCTTTTGTCTTTTGGTGATTATAGTTCGATCACTGATCTGTTTTGCGGATCAGATCTTTGCTTGGCGATTTATGTTTGGCGATTTATGTTGTGTTTTTCAGCCCAAAACAGAGCTATTCTTAAAGTGTCTATCTTTTTTTCTGTCTTTTGGGCTGAATACTAATAAAAATCCATGCTTTGTTGATTCGTTTGTTCAAGTTTTACTTTTTTTTTCATTGGTGTATTTCTGGTTTAGCCGGAAATCATCAGATCTGCTCCCGTGGATCTCTTTTTCATTGTTGGTCATTATCAACCTCTACTCTCTGAAGAAATCAGTCTTTGCTTCTAAGTTCGGGGAAAGTATTCTTAAGAGATGCACTCCTGAGTTTTGCAAGTCTGTTTTACATATTTGGTTCAATTTGAATCAAACTGTAGGCTAGATAGTAGCTCCGGAATTGTTTCATCTGGTCATCGGAGAATGAGGCGGTGAATTTCCCGTTACTGTGCAACTTACTCTCTTTGAGTCAACACGTAGCCTTCATCGAAAAAAATTTATTCAAAGCCACGTGTGATAAGATGCAGCTTGCATATGTTTAACCTAATTATGTAATGGGTTTAGAGATGTTAATCTTTGTAATGAGTTAAAGTTTGAATTCCATTCGTAATGTTTTAGACAAACTTATACACCACCTCCGACGATATTAATGAGTGCCATTTAACTCTGTTGATATTTTCATAACTATTGTTTTCAAAAAAAAAATATTTTCATAACTATAAAACTATGTGATCAATATCATTTAATAATGTGTTTAATAATCCAAAAATAAAAATCTCTTTCGTTTGCTATACAGTTACCTTTGAGGTAATAATCCCAAATTTAAATCTATTCATTTTTGATAATTCTTCGTTAAGCAAATACAAATAAAATCTGAGTAGAGAAACATTTTTCATGATATTATAAATTAATTAAATATCACATATTAATAGAAACTACTCAACAAAAAATACCTCAAATATTTTTTTTAAATACCTCAAATCTTTGAAAGTATATATTACAAAATCAACAATCGTTTCACCCAAAATCTTACTTTGTTGTTCATACAATCTACGCAAATAAACTTTTAAAAATAATTGATTTCATACTAACAAAATCATGAAAAATAATATGGTTAAGTAGTTAGCTTAAGACTTATCAATTGCTCCAAAAAAAATTATTCCGAATATATAGAAACACCACAACTAATTAACCTACATGCCAAATATATAATTTGATTTTATGTTAGAGATATTTTTCTATCTTCTTTGTATATTGTCTATCAAAAGAATTACTAACTATTTGGTAACCTTTTTGAACAGGTTAACGGATACAGACGATAAGAGAGATCTCTTTTCTAACTTTTAACTTTTAGCGGATAAAATGATTCGATTCAGAATATATAGAAATGTGTCAGTCAAAAATAATGGGATTTGATAGTAGAGATTTTGTTCTATCTTCTTTGTAAATTGTATATAAAAAAACTATTAATTCAAATGATATTAGAGACCTCTTTTCTAACTTTTATTTGTTAGTGTGAAAATGAGTCTGTTCAGAATATATAGAAACATGTCAGTCAATAAATCTCGATAATAGTTTTATTTTAACTGGAAAAGTAAAACCGAACGAAAAACCGAACGGATATCTGAATATTTGAAACATAGTAAAATATTAATTTATATATATATATATAATATAATTTATGAACAAACAAAAATTACTGTTTTGTTTTCGTTTTTCCGGATTTAACTGAGAGTTTTAAGCGATTTTTGATTTTAAACCCAAATTATACTTGAACTATCTTTGTTTGAAAAAATGTGGTTTCTAAACGGGTCACAACACCCAAAGCTCAAAAATTTGACAACAGAATAAACCGAACCAACACGAACATAAATTCTGAGTGTCCGTCACTATGGGATGTCAAAATAATTCTGGATGTCAAAACTAAAATATTAAAACTCAGACAAAAATGAATGTTAATAACTTTTCAACTGAAAGAAAATTAAACAAAATGTTATATCGTGCTATCAAGTACGAATTAAAATTTAGTCTATATTATTAAAATTGAAATACATTTTTTGACATCTCCTTAATTTTCCTTTAATATTGCAAGTATGCCATTATCATCAAATTTAAATACTGATATAATTAATTTAAATTAAGCAAACAAATATTCCCATATTAAACGTTTTTGGAAATTACCTTTGCACCTATTAATGTTGCTTAACATATTTTCCTAACTACAAATGATGCAGAATTTAGTAACTACATATTTTCTTTATTATTCTAAATAACTTTTCATTTTGTGCATTAAAATATCCCACTAAAAGAGATACATTGATACTTTTATTAACAACCTAAAAAACTGGGAGAATTTTCAATTATACCACAAGTTTGATACCATTTTTCATATTTACCAGTAATAAATGACTATTTTAAAAAAATATCCTAATTTTTGTAATAAAAGAACACTCAACTAAATTTTCAAAATATTTATAAAATATATATAAATTCAATCTAAACCCCTTAATAATAAATTTTAAACACTAATTACTAAAGCATAAATCCAAATGTTTGTATTTTTTTATTGACAGTATTTTTGAAAAATGATACGTAACTTGTGATATTTTTGATAATTTCTCAAAAGTCTGATTAAGTTATCATACGAAATAACATGTTCAAAATTCTGAACTTCATATTGAACTTGACTCTATAAATCAAGAATGCGAGTATTACATAAATCATACACTGTCATGGTATTTTTTTGTACTAAATTCTAGCATATATTTTGTACGATGATGGGTTCATTCTTAAGCTTTTCTTATGTTCTAGCGTGCATAGAAAAATATACAATAGCAAAAGCTGCAAAAATATATATGCTAGATGCAAAATATTTCATATTTAAAGTAAAAATGTAAAAACATATAAATAAACCAAAAATTCCCGATTGTACATCTATATGAAGCGTATTTAAGATTTCATTTCAAACTATATTTTTTTTTTTTATCTTTTTTGAGCAAATACAGCATCTTTAATAAAAACGCTGTTATCAGCAGGGTCTCATTATAGACAAAAACATTCTGTCTCTAAACAATTTTAATGATGTCTGCTTATTTTAATATCTGATTATTTTCTGTTTTCATAGAAAAACAAAACTTTCTAATAATACCCGTTGAGAATTTTATTTATCGTATTTATCCTAAATATATATACATCAATGTATTTTCTAGATCCAATCTTAACAAATGGTAAAAAAACAATTTTTTAAAATCTATATTTATTAAAACATAGGTACAAATTTAAAACTAACATTGTTCTTACATATTATATTACAAATTATATCCATTCTAATAATTGATATACTTTTATTTAGTAAAAGTAATAAAATAAAATTATATCTTAAAGTTAAATAAAATATTATATCAAACCAAAATCCAAACTATCCAAAATGAATTTATTTATCAAAAAATATTGGCTGATTTGCAAAAGTAACTCAAAACTTGGAGTCAAACATAAAACTAACCATTTATTTTGACTTATTTTTTTTTTTTGAGATTTTCACCCACACTTGCATTTTATCTACGAAAATACCATTAACTTTTTTTTTTTGTTTTTCGAAAATAGCTTCTTTACTCTCTCAACCTCATCATCTTCAGTATTTACAATATTGCTACTATCATGAATAGTTCAACAACCTTGTACTACCTGTTTGGAGCTTTTAATACATTTTAATGCACGTAAATCTCTTTACACTCTCTCTGTTTCAATTGTTATGAACTAAAAAACATTTCTTTCACTTTCTCTCCATATTCATCCAAAAAACTCAAGCTTTTGATTCAAAATATTTTATAGTTGACATAGCCATATTTCTTTCATTTTGACTTACGGTTGCTTTCGTTTGAGGTTCCGGGTGGTTGGAGAAGACCATGTGTGCAAACGAAGTCATCTCACCTAGTTTAAGGTATGAATTTGATTTTTTTTCAAGATCTGTTCGCGTAGAAGACTTACCCGTAAGTCATCTATATGTAGAAGACTTACTGATAGTCTTCTGGTCAAACGAAAGACTTAATTCTAAGTCGTCTGGCTTTGTTTGTTAAAAAAAAAACTTCAGACGACTTATATATAAGTTGTCTACGAAAAAGTGCTAGTTTTGCATTTGACCGAATCGTGTCAGATTTTTGACAATTTCTGGACGACTTATAATTCAGTCGTCTATGGGAAAGTTAAAATTTCAATATTTTATTAAACTATACGACTTAAGCGTAAGTCGTCGTAGGTTAGTTTTGTAATTGAAAAATAAAACTTGAAATTTAACTTTCTCCAGACGACTTAATTAAAAGTCGTCCCGCTAGAAGACTTAATTTAAAGTTGTCTGGGGAAAGCAAAGTCGTCCAGAATTTTTCCCAAGTTTTCTGGTCAAACCTTTCTTACCCCGGATGACCTTAAATCAAGTCTTCTGGCGAGAAAGTTAAATTTCAAGTTTTATTTTTCAATTACAAAACTAACCTACGACGACTTACGTTTAAGTCGTCTAGTTTGAATAAAATATTGAAATTTAACTTTCCTAGAGACGACTGAATTATAAGTCGTCCAGCAATAGTCAAAGATCTGACACGATTCGGTCAAATGCAAAACTATCTCGTTTTTTGTAGACAACTTATATATAAGTCGTCTGGAGTTTTTTTTAACAAACAAAGTCGGACGACTTAGAATTAAGTCGTCCCATTTAATTTTCAATTGCAAAAGTGACCTCTTTAGACGACTTACCTTTAAGTCTTCTGGACGACTTACTTCTATGTCGTTTGCGGCAATGAGGGTGATTGGTGATGGCTGTGAGTGCTCCACACAGCCATAAGTCTCTCTAAAGCAATAAAACCAAAGCAATCAAGCTTTATTAACAAAATCTAAAGCTACAGCTCCAAGTCTTTAAAAGAAAATATATTGGCTCTAGAAATCAGTTTTATTAAAGCTTTTATCAAGTGCTTTGAAAAATATCCAAAGCCAAAAAAATTAAAATCAAAGCAAAAATCTTACAGCTAATTTTCTAAAGCAAAAAATCTAAAGCTACAGTAACAACCAATCAACCCCAATGTTTAGTGAACTTCTTCATTTTCTCTATGTTTACTAATGTGTTTTATTTTGAATATTTGCAGATGATTCGTCAGTTACATGCAGTGTATGGAGAATGGTTGTTGATAGATTGCCTTTGGGATTTTGTAGTTGATGATCTCAAAGGAGCAAGATTGTTTTTATTGAATGAACTTTCTGAACTTGTTGCAATGGCTCAAGAAGATTATAACCTGGACATGAGAACAGTGACTGTGGAGCTTAGCTACCCATTACCAGCAAAAATGATGATGGCTCCAGGCAGTCCTCCCATTCATGTTACAAGTGATAAACAAGTTCGAAACTTACTCGAGATACTCAAAACGCATAGAGTATGTCTTGGTGTATCAAGCCGCAGATAGGTGGAAACAGTTTCAGAGAAAAGGGAAGAAGCTGGTGAATGATTTGAAGATGTTGGTGATAATGATGAAGCTGGTGAATGGGAATAAGATGTTGGTGAAAATGATGAAGCTGATGAATGTTTTGAAGATGTTGGTGATAATGAGTTTGTTGAAGATGAAAATCAAGATGGAGAGAAGGAAAATGGGGAGGAGGATGATGATAACTCTATTGTTGGTGAAACATATCAGAATGGTGGGGATTACAGACTTTATGGAAAGGTTCAAGATGAGGACGAGGATGATGATGATAATATTTGTTTTGAAAAAATTGAAAAGACATATGCTAAGACAAATGCTATTGAAGAAGGAACATCGGATGGTACCAGTATATATGTCAACCAGTGTTTTGTTAGCAAGGATGCACTGCTATCAGGGCTGCGGTTGGCAGCAGTGATGGGTATGTTTTCTTTCAGAATATACAAATCAACGAAAACTCTCCTTGTGGCAACATGTCAGGTTAGTGGTTGTAGATGGAAGATCAGAGCGAGTGTGAAATATGGGACAAACACGTTTTGAGTAACAAAGTATGTGGAAAAACATTTATTCTCAGTGGGAGACTGAATCGCTCAGCGGAGACACTGTACTCCGAAGTATGTTGGTGGTCTTTTCATTGATCGTGTTGGAATCATTGATAGGATAACTCTGCAGCATATCACTGATGCAATGATGAACATGTTTGGCATGACGCTTGATTACACTACTTCATACAGAGCACTGTTATGCACAAACATTGGTGAGAGGATCAGCAGAAGAAGGGTATTCGCGTCTGCCATCATATCTCGAGCAAATCTCCATTGCAAATCCTGATTCTATCACGACTATAGAACTTGATTCTATGCAAAGATTTAAGTATCTATTTCTCTCTTTTGGAGCTTCTATCAAAGGTTTTAAGTATCAGAGAAGGGTCATTGTGGTGGATGGAACTCACCTAAGTGGAAAGTATGGAGGTGTTATGTTAGTTGCAGCCGCACAAGATGGGAATTTTCAGATATTCCCATTAGCTTTTGGAATCGTGGATGCTGAAGTAGATCCTTCTTGGGAATGGTTTTTCACAAAATTGGCTAGTTGTATATCTCATGACAAGCCCCTGGTGGTAGTCTCCGACCGGCACGCGACCATTAAAAGTGCGTGTGATAAGGTGTTTCCTTGGGCAACCCGAAGAATATGTTATTATCACCTTCAAGATAACATTGTCAAAAAGTTTAAAGAGAAACATCTCTTGTACTTGGTGAAAGGGGCTGCTTATGCTCACACGGTTTACGATTTTGACCGGTACATGGCTGAGATATGGAGTGCAAACCCGAAACTTGCAACGTATTTGGAGAATGCCGACGCCTGCCTATGGTCAAGGGTTTAGTGTAAGAAGAACAAGTACAACATAAAAATAAGCAACATCGCTGAATCTATTAATTCCGCACTGAAGCGATCAAGAGGATTTCCGATTCCGTTCCTGTTGGAGTTCATGAGGGAGAAGTTAGGAAAATGGTATTGGAAAAGGAGACAAGATGCTTTGAGTCTTACAACTTAACATAGTCGGGGTGTTAAATACTTGCTTGCTGTTCGATCAGAGATAGCGGATACGATGACGGTCCAACCAATTGCTGGATGGCGGTACTTTGTGAAAGGTGGCAAAATGGACTGTGTGGTTGATTTGGAACATGCAAAGTGTGATTGTGGTATCTATGCAGTGGAGAAAATACCTTGCTCTCATGTTATAGCTGCTGGAACACATGTTGGTTTTCATATCTCCACACTTGTATGTTCAGTGTACTCAAAGAATTATTTGTATGCAGGATACTCAAAGAATATATATCCTATCGTGTCACAACTTATTGAGGTACGGGAATGCTTTCCTCCAGAAGTAAAGCGTGGTCCGGAGAGACAGAAAAAATCAAGATGGCAATCTTGGTTGGAGCTATCTAGGAAGAGAGGACACAAATCCAAGAAGAAACACAGAGCTTATAGATGCTCAAACTGCAAGAAAACTTGGCATATGAAACCACAATGTACACAACCAGTTGACTAGTCGTCCAGACGACTTAGATTTAAGTCGTCCAGTCTTGATTACCCGTCCAGATGACTTATATATAAGTCGTCCAGTGTTTCGTCTACCAGTTAACCTTCAAGTAAGTCGTTCAGAAGACCTTCTACTAAGTCCTCCAGCGTATTTTATTTTTAGACGACCTTCTACTAAGTCGTCCAGTGTATTTTAATTTTTAGACGACCTTCTACTAAGTTGTCCAGTGTATTTTATTTATAGACGACCTTCTACTAAGTCGTCCTGTCATTTTTAGACGACCTTCTACTAAGTCATCAAGTGAATTTTATTTTTGGACGACCTTCCACTAAGTCGTCCAGTGTATTTTATAAAATTTAGACGACCTTCTACTAAAAGTCGTCCATCTAAAAGACCTTTAAGACGACTTAACTGTAAGTCATCCAGCTGGAAAACCTTCCAGATGACTTATACTTAAGTCATCTGGAAGGTCATCCAGCTGGACGAATTAACATACGACTTATACATTTACAAATCTACAGAAAATCAAGTTCAAATATAAAGAGGAGTTCAAATACAAATACAAATCGTTACAAAATCAAGTTCAAATACGAAGACAAGTTCAAAAACAAATACAAATCTAATCATACATGTCCACGAACGTATCACCATCCTGGTTTTCTTTCAAATGCTGATCATGAAAGGTTTTCCAGCTGGAAGACTTTCCAGACGACTTAATTAAGTACGACTTAATTAAGTCGTCAGGTAAGTCGTCCAGCTGGACGACCTTCCATACGACTTATAATAAGTCGTCTACTAAATCGTCCAGCTAGAAAACCTTCCAGACGACTTTAATATAAGTCGTCTGCGCAGTTTTTTGAATTGAAGTAAATACATGTCTCAAGATAACAACTTTTATTGATTTGCGGCCTCTGCTGCCCTCGTAAGCCAGTATCGGAAGAGACGGACTGTTTGCTCTGGGAACACCAATACTAGCACCCAGTTCCGGCATATTTGTGTACACCCAGACCTGAAGAACTTGTATAAACCCATCCACGGTGTAACAACCAGTAATATCTTTGTTCCACAAATAGTCCATCAGCACCTTAAACGCGACTCTCCCCTATGGATAATTCTCAAACGTTCTAAATCCATCACTAACCTTGACATACTAGATCGTGTAGCGGTTGAAAACTTTCTCCCTTCAATGAATTCAGTGAAGATGGAAAGGTACGCGAGCCGCTTGCGATCTTCCGGGGACCAATCCTCGCATCTCTTCAGTGCTACTATTATCTGATCAGTAGTTGACCCAGCTTCCAGATGAACTCCCAGCATCCCCCATAAAGAAACCATCTCTTTGGTAACTTCACATTTTGGTCTCTCAAGGTCCTCGATGTACTCGCAGTTTAGACCAGCGAGGTTTTCAAACTCTAACAGTGAAAACCTCACCGGTTTTGGACCAATGAGAGACCACATCTCATACTTCTTCTTAATGTCCAGCTGGAAACTGAGCTTGTAGTGAACCAGCCTTGAAGCCCAACCAAATCCTGCTCCTTGAACTTGATGAAAACTCCCAAACTCGACTCCTTGAGCTCTTCAAATTCGTCATCAGTAAGAGCTTCCCTAAGAGCAGTATGTAACTTGCTATTATCCGTGTGATACGAAATGCTATTTTGGGCTTCTGGCTCTTCCTCTAATGTGTATAACCAACGGGAGAGTTCTGAAATATCCATCATTTTTGTCTGCAAAATAATCAAAAACAACAATAGAGATAAGCTAAACAAGCAAAATCTAACAAGAACACACATAAAAGTCACAACACAAACTAAATCCAAACAAAGCTTTCAACTTTCATTCACGGGAACTCACATAGAAGTTAGAACACAAGTTAAATCAATCACGCCTTAATTGTAACTGCAGACGACTTAGTAGACGACTTATAATTAAGTCGTCTGGAAAGTCTTCCTGCTGGACGACTTATATTTAACTCGTCTACTAAGTCGTCAGTTGGAAGACTTTTCAGACGACTTAAATTACAAGTCTTTCAGAAGAAAAATTTAAAGCGGACCTGATTAGTCGCAGAAGGAGTACTCGTCATCGCCATTGCGGTTATAGATCTGAAAAATAAACGTGAAACGGTGAGAATGGGTAAATTGATAGAGACAACGTTTTATGTTCATCTTTTCCTCAAGATTGATGACTTACCGGCGTTAGGGTTTACAGAGAAACGGCACTACGGTTTACAGAGAAACGGCGCTAGGGTTTACAGTAAGCGGCAGTGAGAACGATGGTTTAGAGGAAGCGGCGGCGCTAGGGTTTAGAAGAAGCGGTGGCGCTAGTGTTTAGAGGAAGCGGCGGTGAGAACGTTGGTGAGCACGGTGGCGAGGGTTTAGAAGAAGCGGCGACGCTAGGGTTTAGAAGAAGCGGCGGCGCTAGTGTTTAGAGGAAACGGCGGTGAGAACGGTGAGAATGAAGTGAGATAGATAGCCGACCTTAAGAACAATGGTTTGTTCGGAAATAGTGGTAATTCGAAATCGCCTTTGAGAGAGAACTGTTAGGGTTTCTGAATTTCGCAAAAATGAACAAAAAAAACACCTTATATATTGAGTAAATAATCCGGTTAGGTTTAAAAGTACATTGGTAAAATTTAAGGTTTGGTCCGGTTTAGACGACTTACAAATAAGTCGTGTGGTGGATAATGTTCATCAGACGACTTAATATTTAGTCGTCTGTTTACAGACGACAAAATATTAAGTCGTCCCACACCCTAAAATGAACCCCTAAACTAAAATGACTAAATTAACTAACTAACCACGTTATAAAATCAAATTATACTTCAATAGTGTTTACTATACACATAAATGAACACGCTTAGGTAATTTTTAAATTTTTCAAAAACGGTTTTAATGTTTTCCAAAATCTAATCCTAAGAACACATATAATACTACAACATATGTTGAAGAAACCTACACTAAAGAATATCATGACTCACTACTCTCACTCATCGATGCTGAAAACAATTGAAATTTGTTCTATCTTAATTTATATCTCTTAAGACATATGTTAGTTACATAATTCTCATTTTTCCCTTATCAAAATAGTTTTACAAAAATTTTAAATTATGTTTAAGAATAACTATCCAGACGACTTTCATTTAAGTCGCCTGGACGACTTATAAATAGTATGTTTTGAGTAGTTTTTAAATTTATTAGAACAGACGACTTGCGAGGGTTAGAAACGTAAAAAAAAAAATCCATTTTTTGTTTGTTCACAAGGGGATAATTGTAATTTCAATAGTCTTTTATGTTACTTTTGCTTTTGACCCAAATTTGAGTATTCTTTTGGATTTGACTTCAAGTTTTGAGTCACACTTGGCAATTCTCCCAAAAATATTATGTATATATATCTTGTTTTAAATTAACAACTATTCTGAAAATGCAATTTATAAATTGGACTATCCGGAAGCTGAATTATTCTATCACTTTTTATTCAAAATATTTTCAATTATCCTAATTCTTATACCAAACTATCCAAAATAAATTTATATATCAAAAAGTTTAATTAATTATATATATATATATATAGTTTATAATTAACAACTACTCAAAAAATACTATTTATAAATTGGACTATCCAGAGGTCGGATTATTCTATTACTCTTTACTCAAAATATTTTGAATTATCGTAATTCATATAAAACTGAATCATCCAAATATTTTTTGTACTTGTAATATTTAAATTTATCCGAATTATTCTATATTTTATTCAAAAATTCTCCAAAAATTTTGAAAGTTTGCTTTTATCCAAATTATTCAAAATTATGATAAAAATGAAAACCATTGAACTCAAATTTTATCAGGTTCCTTACATTTTAATCTGAAACTAGCCCCAAAAAAATTGTCAAACTAAAACCAAACATGAATTTATAAATTACTGCACAGTTCTTATATCTTTTGAACAGAAACACTGAAAAACCAAAAACACACTAAACAGGAGCCAATCTGAAAACAAAAAACAAATGGAACTAGACTGGAGACTAAACTTTCATACCAAAAACAAATATGTGAATTAACAAATTATCAACAAAAAATAATCATGCGCTTTCTAAACGCGGATCAAAATCTAATATACTAATTAAGCTATATAGTATTTTTTTTTTGTTAAAATATTTTGGCAAATGTGTTTTATACAGCATGTAGAGTGCATGAAACGACACAATTCAGAGTATCTTGAAAAGAACAACAACACAATTTTAAGCAGATTTTGAAACTAGAGAATTATCCACTACAATTTCATCCTAAGAATTATAAATGAAATCATCCTTCATAAATGCAATCACCCATGCCAACTATTCTTTTCTTTTACAACCGCACCAGAATAACTACAAGATGAATGAGCCACAAATATTTATAGAAAATGATATTTCCACGATTAAGATCCAAATGGCGACAGATATCAATTGTTAATAGCAACAAAAATTTCTATATATATATATATATTTGTTGCTATTAAAACCACACCGAAGTTGTTTCTTAGTTATACTAAAGTTTATCATTCAGACTCTAAAACCAAGGATCAACAAAGATTCATTTATTAGGCATACCTCAAATAAGTCCCAAATCAACACAATATTATTGTAACAATGATAGTTCCTAACTTTCTCAAAAATACATTCATTGTTTTTAGTATAAAACTGTTGGCCAGAAAAAAATATACAAAACTACTTTTAATGTCTTTTGAAAAAGAGTAATTTTAACATTTTCTTATTATAAAAAGATTAATATTTTAGAATTCTAATGAAATTTTAAATTTAATATTAAATAAAGTGAAGTGATTTTACAAATATTTTTTTTTATCCCAAATAATATTAGTTGAATAAATATAACTTATAAAAAATACATTTAATCATTTTTAATATGTGTAAAGAGTGTCAAAAAACAATATTTGCCAAACAAAAAAAATACTCTCTCCATTTCGAATTAGATGTCGTTCTGGAAAAAAAATTATTTCAAAATAAATGTCTTTTTATGATTTAATTGGAAAATTTATTAATTTTTTATTCTAATATATTTTTTTATTGGTTGGAATCAGGTTAGGTGTATTGGTAATGCTATTTTTATTTAGTAAATAAAAAAAATAAATATTTTATTAATCTGTGTGCCAAAATTTAGAACTACAAATAAAATGAAACGGATAGAGTAATAAAGTAGATTATCAATGATCACTAAGCTTAATTTGCAGATTCAACAGATAAAATCATTTCACATTTTTTGATAAAATAAAGATACTAAAAAATCAAACTAGCACAAAATATTGCTTCCCTTTTCCGACTGAAGTATAAAATATTACTTCTAATACTTCAGGTTTTCATATAAAAAAAAATCAAATTCCAAAAGAATGAAAAAATAAAATCAATTTTTTCCCTACTATCTTAATAAATAAATAAAAAAGAGAATAAAAAACCATTTATCCTTTTCTCTTAAAAGTCTCTAAACTCTAAACGTATCAGCTTTCTTTTAATTTCAAAACGAAGAACTTCCTCCGATTCCCCAAGCCGAGATTGTGTAAAGCGGCTGCTCCAACCACCGTAACGTCACTCCACCACCGCCTCCTCTGCCGTCACCGTCTTCTTCACCGCTCCTCTCCACATTAAAGAACCCCTCATCACCATCTCCATACATCCTAAGCAGCATCTTCCCCTGCAAAACCTCTCTCTCCGAGACTCCTAAACTCCGAAACCCTAACTCCTCCATCATCCTCCTCCACTGTCGAAACCCCACATGCCTCTCCTGTCGATGACTTCCCTCGCACGCCACCATGTTCCTGATCTCTCTCCCAAACAATACCTCCTCGATCTTAACCCTCATCGAGCTATCCGCACCAAGATGCTTGTGCATCACGTCAAAAACCGCGGAGTAGTACTTGAGCGAGTTAAAGACTCTTGTCTCGAGCTGCGTCGAGTCGTGTTCCCCTTCTTGTTCCGCAACAACGACAGCGACCGGGTTCGTGCTTCTTACCAAACCCGCGAAGCTCCTAAACGCAGCTCCTCCTGTCCCGTCGTAAAGCGTCTTGTGCATCTGCGAAACGCAGTTCACGGCGACGGCTTCGCCTTCCTTGACGTGAAGCATCCATACCCTAACGTCATCGAGTCTATCGACAACAATAGGGTGGAACTCGAACGGAAGATTCATCGCCTCTGCGAACCGTTGGAGACGGTCTCCCGTCTCGTTAAGCTCGTGTTTTGATTCTCCTACGCCCGTGATGCGCACGTGACGTGGTGGGTTGGGCCTTGAAGCTAGGCTTTGGAAGAAGCTGGGCCATTGTAAGCCTTGCTTGATGTCGAAGTCGATGATGTGGACTCTCTCTTTCCCTTCGAACGCTCTGAGTAACATCTCGTTCGCTGTGTAGTGAATGAACTTTGGTATCGGTGTTACTTGGTTCAAGAATCTCCACGCGTCGTCGTCCTCCTCGAGGGTTCTTTCGAACCCGCGAGGGGGCGCGACGTGGAAGATGTGAGGCCACATACGTGAAACTCTTAGAGCTAAAGCTTCTGTGTAGTAAGATATGAGTCGTGTCATTGGTGTTGTTCCTCTAGGAGAAGCAAGTTCACCGGTTCTTGCGATGAAATGGTTGATTGCAGGTATGTTTCTTGTCCTGATCGCTTCTAAGCATCCGGTGAGGAGACTGACAAGTTCTAAATCCCTCTGCAAGTGATTGTTGTTGTTGGTGTTTTGAATGGTTCTTTCCTCTGTGCTGCTTTGGTGTTGTGAATATGGGTTTCTTGAACCATTTGTGGGTTTTGGTACTCTGTGTCTGTTGTCTGATGATGCGCTTGGATTAGTCTGTAAAGGTTGAGAGATTACTTCGCTGGGCGCAAACCAAACCTTTTCCTCATCATCATCACCTGAACATGTCAAGGAGAAGGGTAATGACGCTGGAGCTGAGTTCTGCTCAAACCAGAAATGATCATCTCCGGTTTGGCTTCGTTGCCTCTTCTTCACTCTGCTAAGACAAGACTCGTCCTTGTTCTCCTCCGCAAATCTCTTCAAACTCTTCTTCCCTCTGTTGTAGTTGTTTTCGATGTTCCATGAAAACCCTTCTGCGTTTCCTCCTGTTGTTGCCAAAGGTGGAAGCTTTATGCTCTGCTTAAGAGAACACCCACTGTTCTTGCAGTCAATCGGTTTGTTGTTGTAGTTGCTATTGTCGAGTGAGATGCTGCTGCGTCCAAGTGAAGGTGTTTCCTTGCGGGAGAAGCTACTGCTGCAGGGTAAGTCCAGTCTCTGTGTGTTCATGGGAAAATGTACTGAAACTGTTGCTGCTACTGCTTCACTCCTTAATCTTCTGGTCGGTGACAATAACGATGAACTTGAATAACCTGCCAACATTCTCTACAAAATATATCTACCCGCCTAAATGTCTAAGTTTCTTGAGTCTAAAAAGACTGTGATATGGTCTAAGTGTGTGTGTGTTTGCAAAAACAACAATTGATTTAAAAATGGAATCCGATGGGAAACTAAATAATAATCAAATGGTTAATTGCTTTTTTCTTTATGAAATAAAAAATAGTCCTAAATGAAGATTATATAATGTTTTTTTTGTGAAATCAAAATGAAAAGAATGTTTTTTTTCTGTGACTTAATATGCAGTGTTTTTTTTTTTTTGAAAAAAAACTTAATATGCAGTGTTGAGAGAAAGAAATAGAAAAAAAAATGAAAGGAATCCCCACCCCAAATGTATATTCAACTAAAAGAATGAAAGAATATCAACTAATCTAATAAACTTTTATCAAATCAATCTACCATTAAAAATTATCATCGGATTCCTTTTCACAAACAAAATCGAAAAATGTAGATGATAATGATGACCAACGAATTCACATCATCATGAACAGAGAGGATGCTCTTGAGGAAGAAGAAGATCTCCTCGGTTGATGTGCACACTCGAAAGTTGTTGTAAACCCGGTTCTCCATTCCCATTTTCCATTCCGGTTTGCCAAAATCCCCAGATCAGAAATTCACTCAGAGTTACTCAAAGATCGTTCCTTTTCTTTCTTCTTGTCTCTCTCGGTCACTCACTCTGTTTCTCTCTCTCTCTCTAACACTCAATTTTGGTTCTCTCTCTCTAACACTCTACAGAATGTGGTACTATACAGGGTTGTTCTACTAATACCATACTTCACCGACTTTTTCAGTTTGTTTTCTTCCTTTTGGGTCTTCGAAAATTGAAGTTGTCACTTTTCTTTTTTCACAGTATTTTTGTTTTTTCTAGGGTTGGGAAGAGTGAGTGGTATACGAGGCACTCTGGTTCTTTATGCGCCGTTGGATCAACAGAATCAAACGGTGTAAAAATCGTTGAAGGTTTAGTGACCGTTTGTATATTGTCGGAGAAATATGACCGTTGGAGGAGAAAGGAGAGTGTTGGGTGTGTACGGACAGATCAATGAAGTAGTCTCATTGGGAAAGCCAAAAACAAAACAAAACAAAAAAGACATTACTATTTCATACTTTACTCTTTTTGTCAACAAGGCATTATTAATTTAATTTGCTAGGATAACACGTTCCCCGTAAGAAAATCATTTGATGGACATAAGAAAATAGACATGTCATCAATATATGTCTTCACTGTTGTCTTAAAATAAATACTAGATTTGATCTGCGTTTTTTTAGCGCGGATTTGTTTTTAAAATTGAGCTTGTTTCAAAATTAAATTAAAAATAAATTATATGTAAGATAATGTATAGGTTTGAGCTATTTTATATTTTGAACTAGATATGGACCCGTGCGTTGCACGGGTTTGTTTGATGTTTAACTTTATATAAAACATAAAAATAATAAATCATTTATTATAGTTTTAGAATTCTTTTTGTGTATGTTGTATGAGTTTTATTTGAGAATTAAGAACTTGATTTTTTTTTAACACCGAATTAAGAACTTGTTTTACCAAATAAATTATGGTTAATATGTGTACTCATCATTATTTGAGAATTAAGAACTTGTTTTACCACTTTTACATGATATTTTATAAATATTTTTACTTAGAATTTAAATATGAAAAATACTATCAAATAGACTTTTACATTATTTTGTTTAGGATATTAGAATATGAAAATCACTATCATATAATCTTTTACAATTACCTCTTTTTTAGAATTTCAGATAATTATCATCACTACTATTTTTAAATTTGCATCACTACTATTTTTAAATTTTTATTTTTAATTAAATAATTATTAGTATCATGTTCATCATCAAACTCTTTTTTAAAAAAAATACTATCAATAACTTTTTACATTTTTATTTTGGTTACAGCCTAAAATATGATAATATCTCTTTTTTTTTAGGATTTATAGAAAACAAAAAGAAAAATACCATCAAACAAAAAGACAAATATCTATTTTCCTACTTTCATAATAAAGAAAAGGTAATCTTCTTAAAAACATTTCGTAAATATTTTTTAAAAATAGTAACTTTCGTTTTATAAAAATCCTATATACTAAATTAAATTTATACAATATTTAACAGTAATTTATCTTATTATATAAAACTTTGTTTTTCAAAGTTACTAATTAACATGATTGTGACATATGAAAAATAAATGTTTAATAATGTGACATGTGTTAAATTATCTCATAATTAAAAACATATATACTAAGATAATGACAAAAAAAATTTTGTTAAAAAAATAATTAGAAATATTATTTAATATTAGTTAATGGTAAAAAGTAATTTTAAATTTTATTTAATAGTAAACTTTTTTTTGAAATTTTCCTTTTTCCAAATCTTAAAAAAATATTTAATTGTAAATTTCCTTCTAAAATTCTAAAATGATATACTTTTTATTTATGCTTTTAATACTAATTTCCTTTTTTATAATTCTAAAAGATATACGTGTAAAAGATTATTTAATATTAATTTTATTTGTAAATTTTTGACATGTGTAAAGTTATCTAATATTAATTTTTTTCTATAAATTTTCCTTTTTTCAAATCTTAAAAACAATATTTAATACAAATTTTCCTTTTTTCAAATACAAATTTTATTTGTATTTTTTCTTTTTTTTTAAACATTATTTTGTTTAGGATTTTAGAATAGGAAAATCACTATCATATAATCTATTACAATCATCTCATGTTTAGAATTATTTTTCAGCTAGTATTAAGTAATTTTAAAATTACTATTTTGACAAATCGTATCACTACTATTTTTACAATTTTTTTGTTAATTAAATAGTTATTAATATCATGCTCATCGTATAATATATCTTTTTATGATGTTTAAAAAAAAGAAAATCTACTATCAAATATTACTTAAGATTTATAGAATCTTAGAAAATAAAAAATAATATTACATAAGTTTTTTTCAGTTATATTTTTTCTTGGTTCAAAAAATAATTAATGTCAGATGATTATTTTCAGTTAATAATAACTATTTTAACATTTTGCTTTTTTCAAAATTCGTTTTTTTAATGTAAAGTTGATATTTTAAAAAGTTGATATTCCCTTTGTAAAAAATAATGTAATAATATTTTTTTCCTTTTTTGAAATCTTAAAAAGAAAATGTAAAGCATAATTTTTTTAAAATAATAATTAGTTAATGGTAAAAAGTAATTTTAAATTTTATTTAATAGTAAACTTTTTTTTGAAATTTTCCTTTTTCCAAATCTTAAAAAAATATTTAATTGTAATTTTCCTTCTAAAATTCTAAAAAGATATACTTTTTATTTATGCTTTTAATACTAATTTCCTTTTCTATAATTATAAAAAGATATACGTGTAAAAGATTATTTAGTATTAATTTTATTTGTAAATTTTTGACATGTTTAAAGTTATCTAATATTAATTTTTTTCTAGAAATTTTCTTTTTTTCAAATCTTAAAAACAATATTTAGTACAAATTTTTCTTTTTTCAAATAAAAATTTTATTTGTATTTTTTCTTTTTTTCAAACATTATTTTGTTTAGGATTTTAGAATAGGAAAATCACTATCATATAATCTATTACAATCATCTCATGTTTAGAATTATTTTTTAGTTAGTATTAAGTAATTTTAAAATTACTATTTTAACAAATCGTATCACTACTATTTTTACAATTTTTTTGTTAATTAAATAATTATTAATATCATGCTCATCGTATAATATCTCTTTTTATGATGTTTAAAAAAAAGAAAAACTACTATCAAATATTACTTAAGATTTTAGAATCTTAGAAAATAAAAAATAATATTACATAAGTTTTTTTCAGTTATATTTTTTTCTTGGTTCAAAAAACAATTAATGTCAGATGATGATTTCCAGTTAATAATAACTATTTTTTTTAAATAATAACTTTCCTTTTTTAAATTGTAAAGTAAAAATATATTATATTTTTGACACATGTCACAATCATAATTATATACTTGACACGTGTCGCGATCGTGTTAATTAGTAACTTTGAAAACTAAGCTTTATATAATAAGATTATCTAATCACCGAATTACCCAAATATTTTGTATTCAAAAAGCAATTATCTACATTATCACATAGATTATACGAACAACTCAAGTTACTTGATATCTAAACTTAAAAATCAAATTATCTAGATATTCATATCTTCAAATCTGTAATTATCTAAAAAAAATCAGAAACTAACGAAACTGAATTGGACTCAAATTTTTTTCTTGCATTTTAGCTGTTTACCAACTTTTCTACTGTACCGAAATAAAAAACCAAAATAACCCAACTGAAACCAAATCAAAATTTGTAAATACCTGGACGGTTCCTAATTTTTTAGAACCAAAATATTAAAAAACAAAAATATATGACCAAAAACGAATGTTGATGACTATAGTGCATATATATTTAAATGGTGCAACAAAAAAAGAATTGTATTGTTTATAAATTATTTAACTTTTTTTGGTGTGCGTACGTATCTGGTTTATAGACGAATTAATATATAAGAAATATTTTTATATCCGATCCAGGTCCGCGGTTGAACCGGTAACTACGGTTGCCATATATAATATGGGTTGGTTTATATTCTTCATATATCATTTTATCAGAAGTTCTGTCAACTGATATGTTTTCACAAAATTCAGATTTAATAAAAACTTATATACTAATTAAGAATCCGATAAAACCTATAAACCCGCTGTTAAACCGTAAACCAACACCCGTCAAGAATTCAGAAAAGTTTTTATAATATTCTTTTAAAAATTGATTAAAATTTTCATATACTTATATATACGATATTAATATTTTTAAATGTGCTGCTCCTAGCATATATAAATGTTGTATGATATATGATAACTCATTTTATAATTAATGTGTAAATATTGTAGGTTTTTACTGACATAAAAAATGGTATATAATATTATTGTATAGCAACCATAATGTTAGATTTTTTAAAAATACTTAAGGTTTGTATGGTTAGAATATTTAATAATAGGATAAATAGTTACACACGATCTTACAACCTTTTTCTAGTAGACTTCTTTTTTGGATGATTGTTTTTCAAATAGTATTATTTAAAATTTAAAGTACAAAAATTATTTGATATTTTTCTAACTATGATGGGTTGAGTAAATATAAAACATAAACTTAGATTTGAGATATTGGTAGCGAGAGAAGTAAATAATAAATGCAGATATTAATTCATTGGATTAGTTAATGTATATGTGTAATCTAATTATATAAAGTTGAGTTTGGATCCTTCCTAGGATGTCCACCTAGAATTCCAGCTCACTAATTCATGTACTGAGAGCTTGACACTTATCCCGCCTATGCAAGACGCTATCTCTTCATTTAGTTATACAGTGCATTTGGTTTCAATGCGTATGGGCAGGTTTCTATGGTTTTTGTTTCAGTTACATTTAGGGTTTCTATTATTTGGCTACAATAATCTTTATTTGGGCCTGTTACAGAAAAAAACCCCCTACTTTTGCTACTTGGGGCTGTCGAGATCTGTTGGTCGTGCTCATCGACTTTCACATTCATCTCCAACAATGGAGTTTGGGGAGAGACTAATCGTGATGATAATTTTCCAGAACGAGAAGCCATACGGTTCTTCTCTTTGGGACCGTTACGCAAAGAATTGATTGTGTCTCATTAACTACCTTATTAACTCCTACAAGGCGGTGCATCTATGCTATAAAAGGTTAGTCTACAAACCTCAAATATCATCTTCACAAATCCAAATAACACTCGGAATTTTTTTCCCAGTAGAATGACGTCGTCTCAAGGCAGGTTCGTAAGCACACGGGAAGCTGATAGGTGTCTTGGGGGATGGATTCGAAGGGTACGTGAATTTGGTGACGGAGGAGTGCTACAATTGAACGGGCAGAAGTCGATCATTATCGTAGGTGGTGCTAATATGAGAGGGTGATCTGAGAAGATGATCAATGGTAATGATAATCATTGACGAGCTTCAGATCGTGAGGAATGCTGGTGTTGTGCAGCTTCAAAGAGAGATAGATCAAAGGATGCAGATTCAGGTTTAATAATTTAATAGTGTCTTTGAAAAGATGTATCATTTTGAAATGAAACGTAGATTGATTATATATTATTTGAACCATCATGACGAGGTGCTAATGTAACATTATGTTGTGTAGACTTCTCTAAGCCGTCTACTTGGGTTGCTCTTACTTTTCGATTCATCTGTCTGGAACTATAGAAGGCATGCGTAAATCAAAGCGATACAAAGGTCTGATCACTTTCTTCTTTACGTTTTCTAAATTATTTTAAAGGGACTTTTTTGAATAAAGCGTAAAGCTTTGCTTATATTTCGAATCGATTGGTGAATGGTTCCTAAAAGTATTGTTTTGTTTTTGTTATTGCAGTCACTTTGTCTAAGACAAAGAAGAATGGAACGGAGATAGCTCATGTATTTGTTATATTGAATTCAAGGAGTTGATCGTTTCTTTGTTTTTTTTGTAACTAATAACATATGGGTATTGGTTGAAAGTAACTGAGATTAATATATGTTTCATTTAGTCTTTGATTTGTAGTTTAGTACTTCTTTTTGGTTCAGCTTCTTCCAGGCAAACAAAGTGATACGGTTTTTCCTGGGTCCTTCTGCTTCTGATGATACTGAGCCTCTGAAAGTCTTCAAGGTTGTGTATTCTACTTCTTAGAATAGTTGTTTTATAATAGTTGGTATTTTCTCACCAATTGCGCTTTTACATATGATTTGGAATTCTTTCCCAGTTGCTTCATGTTGATACCGGGCTGTTTTTACGGATATGCAAAAGGAAAAGGTCAAAAGGTATCATCTTTCTTGGAGCACTCTTTTTTCCCAGATGCTTCATGTTGGTACTGGGCTTCTGATGATATCGATCTTTTTTTTACTGTTAGTTTAGAATAAGTCATTTAGAATAACTTAAATATTTTTCTACAGTGTAAGGAAGTTATGTGTATGTACATGATGATGACATCATCAATTCCTTTTCTCAATTCATTTCTTAAAAGACCATTAGGAACTTTATTAGCAACTCTGTTGACTCTCTGCACGTTCTAAGAAGCGTTACAACATCCCGTAAGCCCTCCCTGTCCACATTAACGATTTCGTGATGAAAAGGTAACTGCTCAAAATGGGACTACTACACGCCATCAACTCGCAACACATTTTTTTTCCAGAAACACCACAGCTCAACATGATATCCCTTCTGCAGTGGAAACTGAAGATAATGGAGCAGATAATGATACTCCTCATTCAGATGGAGAGGAGGGAGGTGACCCGTTCTATCTGGTTAAAAACAGGAGGAGTGGCCGAAAGACTACAAAACGCCATTAATATTTCGATATGTATTTTGCGTGAAATGTAAGAGGACTGAATAGTACAAGACGCCACACAATGACCAAGGATTGGATTAATATCCATAGGCCACTTTTTGAAGCTTTTTTGGAAACACACATTTTGGAAAGCAATAAAGAGAGAATTGTAGGAGCTATACCAAGGGGTTGGAAGTTTTTTGGGAATTATGAAGATGATGTCGCAGGCCGTATTGTGTTTGTTTGGGACCCGAGTGTTACTCTGGTTATTTATGACGCTACTGCTCAATCAGTCACCTGTGGGATTTCTATTTTGTCTGATAACATCTCTTTTACTGTTACTTTTGTCTATGGTTTCAATCTGGTGGATGACAGGAGGAGTTTATGGCGACGGCTGGTTGAACTTCATGGATCTTCTCCTGTTTCTTCTTATCCTTGGGCAGTCTTAGGAGACTTTAATCAGATGCTTCGCTCTTCTCATCATTCAAATCACCTAAGCTCCAGAGTTGATGACTCGGGTATAGATGAAGCTAACCTTGCCATTCAGGATGCAGAGCTATTTGAGGCTCAAGCCAAAGGTTTACCGTTTACTTGGAGGAATAGTCAAGATGACAATCCCATATCTACTCGTATTGACTACGCTTTAATTAACCAATCGTGGTCCACTTCATTTCCGGATTCTTACGCGGATTTCTTGGATCCCTCTCAATCGGATCATTCTCCCTGTCTTTTTACGATGCCGTCTGCTAGGCGTCGGGTTATCAAGCCTTTCAAATTTTTTTCATCATGTCATAGACCATCCTGAGTAGTCGGAAACAGTTAAGGAAGCTTGGGATTGTGGTCAGATTACCGGTACGGCTCAGTTCAAGTTAGTGCGTTCCCTCAAATTGTTGAAGAGACCTCTGCGCGGACTCAATAAGCGGTTCTTTAGTGGCATATCTCAACGTGTTAAAGCGCAAAGAGAGAAAGTAGATGTTCTTCAACGTGCACTGCTTACCTCTCCTGATCCTTCTACTGCTCGAGAAGAGCACGCTGAGAGGGATAAGCTCAATGTTCTCCTTACTGCTGAGGAGAAATTTTATCGTCAGAAGTCTCGTGTGCGTTGGGGTAGCAGTGGTGATCGTAATACACCTTTTTACCACCGGACGGTTTCCTCCCACGCTTCTAGGAATCATATTCATCTGCTGAAGGATGGTGATCAAATCTTTCACTCTATGGATGACATTAAGACTCATGCGGCTAACTATTTTCAGGGTATTTTAGGTTCTACTGACCTCTCCTTCTCTCCTGCTTCCACGGATGATCTGAGGTCCTTGCTTCCCTTTCGCTGTACTGATCTGCAACAGAACTATTTGAAGCGTGAAGTAACTGCAGCGGAGATCAAAGCTACTCTCTTCTCCATGCCTCTGAACAAAAGCCCTGGCCCTGATGGCTACTCAGTTGAGTTCATTAGAACATCTTGGGATTCAGGGCGAGGATATAATTTGTGCTGTTAAGGAATTTTTCCGGAATGGAAAGTTACTAAAGGATATGAACACTACAGCGATTGCTCTAATTCCAAAAATGCCGGAAGCTTGTCGTCTCTCTGACTACAGGCCTATTAGCTGCTGCAATATTGTGTATAAACTCATCTCCAAGATCATAGCTAACCGCCTTAAACCTATTTTGGCTGAATGTGTGAGTCCCAACCAAGCTGCTTTTTTAAAAGGACGCAGCCTAGGTGAAAATGTTATTTTGGCCACTGAGCTTATCCGTGATTACAAAAAATCCTCTTGCCATAAGAGTGCAATGCTGAAGATCGATATTTGTAAGGCTTTTGACACAGTTTGTTGGGACTTTGTTATCAAGGTTTTGGAGGCTCAACAATTTCCTCGTATTTTTATCACTTGGATCACTGAGTGCATATCTTCTCCTCGTTTTTCTGTGGCTATTAATGGTGAGCTAGCTGGTTTTTTTGAAGGCAGGAAGGGTTTACAACAGGGAGACTCTATTTCCCCTTACCACTTCATTATGCTCATGGAAGTGCTCTCCAAGTTGCTGGATAATGCTGAATCAGAGGGTCGATTTGTCCTGCACCCTTTGTGCACTTCTCCTAAGCTCACCCATCTCCTTTTTGCAGATGATCTTCTTGTTTTCTCTGATGGCTCAAGTGATTCTACTGCGGGTATTAAAGAAGTTATGAACTTGTTTAGAGATTGGTCTGGGCTGGACACCAATGAGGCAAAATCAGAAATATTTCATGGTGGTTATACTGTCGATCATGCCACTGCCCTGTGTGCTCTCTCCGGTTATCGTCGTGGTGAGTTCCCTACACGGTATCTTGGCTTGCCTCTTTCTCCTAAAAGGATCTCCGCTGCTACTCTTCAGCCATTTATTGATCGTATCACTTCGAAGCTCCACTCCTGGACTGTTAAAGTCCTATCATTTGCGGGTAAAGTGACAATGATTTCTTCTGTCATTTACTCCATGGTTAACTTCTGGAGCTCGGTTTTTGTTCTCCCTAAGTGGTTTTATGCAAAGGTGGATTCTCTTTGTTCGGGTTTCTTGTGGAAAAACAGTACAACGTCAGCTGCAGGAGCTAAAGTTTCGTGGATCAATGTCTGTAAACCGAAGTCGGAAGGGGGAGTTGGTCTTCGGAATCTTGAGGACTTTGATATGGTCTTTAGGTTGAAGAGGCTTTGGCTCTTCTTTTATGGCTCTGGTTCGCTTTGGGTTCCTTGGCTCATTAACAACAGATTTGGAGGAAGAAGTATCTGGTTGGTTGATGATGCGCCAAGATTCTCGAGTACGGTTAGAAGTATGTTACAGCTGAAGCAGGACCTCTCGCTCACTACAAGAATTCTCTTATATAGCTAAGGATTATTCTATAGCTAATTGACACCATCCGTTGCTAAATTTCGAAAGGCTGCAGATGGCGACGGATAAGTTCCGTGGCGTCAGCTCCGACGCTAAATGCAATCCGTAGCCAATTTGTAGCTCATTAGCGAAAAATCAGCAACACCAACTCCTATAGGTAATAGCGACAACTTAGCTATAAATTAGTCTGTGGCTTATTAGCAACAACTTTAGCGACCTCTTTCTATAGCTACATGGCTACGAACTTTAGCAGTAGTCTCCTAACATTATTTGTAGCTAACACAATCTATATAGCCAATACAATTTATAAATTTTGAAAAGAAAACTTGTTTCCGAATTAGTGGAAAATTAAATATAAAGAATGAATAAAATTATTTACAATGGTGATACGATTCGTCAAACATAGTTGATCATTAAGCATACACACAAAAAATAAATCTGAAAAGAGAACAAAAATGATTTCGATATCATGCAAAACCACAAGTGCCTTAGATGTTAGCTAGATATATCTGCTCGTAAGTGACTCATTCCTTTGCTTTGAACCCGAGCATAGCCACAGGAACCTGTCTTCTTCCTTTGTTTAGTCCAGAGAATCTTCTATAAAGAGTAATTGACTTGGTTCAAGATCTGCAAGGGGTTCCCAGTCTGCAACAAAATTAAGGGCATGTGAAAACATACGCACATACATATCGCATGATGTTTAACAATGTGAACATCAGGTTACTGCATCCTCTAATTCACAACAAACGTATAGCTGTTAATGAAACGTACCATCGTCTGAAGAATCATGAGCAGCCGAATTATCGATGGAGGCTTATGTGGTATTTTCCATACAAGGGTCACTAGATAAACAACCATCAACATTTTGGTCAAAAGTAAACATAAACATGAATTTAATCACAATAAGAAAGAGTTACAAAAAAGAGTGAACCTGGTCAAACAAAGAGTACAAGGCACAGCTTTTGTTGCTGCAATACTCCAGTGCTTATGCAAGATACAAAATCCACTCACCCTCGTCGGCCACTTCATTAGATCGCTATCCCCTGCATATATCATCACACATTTACCAAGACTAGCTCATAACAAAAGAATGATTTTTCCACTGAGACAGGTCAAGCAAAATCAGACGAAACAATTAGATTATTAATTCTCTCTTAAAAGATATGAAAATCCTTAATAGTGGAAGAGATGCTTAGAGACAGTTTCAAAAGGCATACATTTATCACAACGAAAATATCTCATCTCCTTCCAAACTGAAATTGACGAACAATGGAGATGAGCAAAGGATCCCCGTTTATGAGAGCTCGTACATGAATTGACAAATATCAAGCCAATTGGATGTGGAGCGTTTAACAGAGAAAAGGAAGCCATCCAACACATACCTAAAGATGAATCCTCATCCGCCGAAGTCGACAACGAAGACTCAGACAAGACGAAGGCAACGGTGGCGGTTCTTGAATAGCTGAGCGACCTGAACACCACCATAGAAAATGAAAACTTATCGGAAGAATCTATTGGGGCTCTAGCAACATCTTTCTGGATCTATGATAGTGCATCGGAAAGGAGGGTGAGTAGATAGATGAATAAAGGTAAAGAAAAGGAGAAAGATTTCTGTCCGTTAATTTTAGTTTAATCTACGGTCAAAAATTAACTGAAGTGTGATCCTCGTCTTGATAGATTGGACCAATAAGAAATAAGAAGACAAATTTTCTTATTACGGTTTTAGCTTCCCATCTTTTATACACAGACCCTAAATATTCGATACCTTTATACCCTAAACCCCAGACCCTATCACTTAAAACTATAAACCAAAGATCATGACTCTTATGTAATATATAACTTTTTCTGTCAACCCTATAATATATGATTTATCCTTTATATTACATCAGTGTTAAAAAAAAAAATCCTTTATATTTCATATAAAACAATAATTTGATGTATTTTAGCTTTTCAATTGATTCAAATTTTTTTCTTCAATGTTACTTAATTATTGCCATGTTGCAGTGGATTGGTGACGCCACACCATTGTAGTCGTTTTCATTTAGTAACAAAATTATGTATAATTGTTTGTTTTTAGCAAAAGAGTTGTTGGCGACAGCTAGTTTATAACTAATGGGTAGCTAAATAGCTACGGAACATCTACAGATCTCATACGTAGCTAATAGCTAAAGATTGCTACAAACTTAGCTACAATTTTATAAAAATTCAGTTTTGTTGCCATCCGTAGCTGTTTACGTAGCTAATGACTATGGCTACGGAACTGCCGTCGCTCTCCCTTAGCTAATTTTAACAATTCTTGTAGTGGCTGTTTCTCCGATGCAACATTGGCAATGGGTGCAAGGCGTTGTTCTGGTATGACCATTGGACAGAGTTAGGTCCTTTAATCCTCCTCTTAGGTTCTTCCGGGCCGAGGACTCTTAGGATTCCTCTCTCAGCCACAGTCTCGCAAGCTGTCCGTAATGATCACTGGAACCTGCCCTCAGCTCGCTCTGAAAATGCTCTGACTCTTCAGATTATTCTATCTACAATGCCGGTTCCTTCAACAACTTCCAGCGATGACGTGTACCTTTGGAGGCAAGGGGCTAGAGGTTTTGGTCCATCTTTCTCTTCAAAGGTTTTGGGAGAGAATTCGTGCTACTAACCCACCGGTAGCTTGGCATAAGGTGGTTTGGTTTAAAGAAGAAGTTCCTCGATGTTCATTTATCTCTTGGACTGCTTTCCTTGGTAGATTACCAACCCGAGATCGACTTATCTCTTGGGGTTTTCAAGTTCCACCAGGTTGTGTCCTTTGCTCTCTGGCTGATGAATCTCATAGCCATTTATTTTTCAGTTGTTCTTTTGCGGTTGCTACTTGGGATCGCTTTTGTGGCAGGTACATGGCGACTCCACCGACGTCTCTAGCTGCGGTTGTTAGCTTGTGCCAGAACCTCCAGGGCCCTCATGCCCCGCGCGCGGTAGCGGTTTTGAAGCTTCTCAACCAGGTCATCATTTACTCCCTTTGGCGTGAGCGGAATGCTCATATCTTCAAAGGCGTTTCGTCATCTCAGGAAGCTTTCTTTAGGGTGGTGGATCGAGCTATGCGTGATAGGCTCCTATCTGTGCCTAGGCCCGCTGCATCTGTCTCATCTCCTTCTCTTCTTGAGCTCTATTTCTGCTTTGTTTTCTCTTTCAGTTAGTGCTGCTACCTTTCTCTCTTGCTGTTGCTCTTGTGTTCTTGTTCTTTTCCTTTTGTGTGTAATAAGTTGTGTTTCACAACATGTAAAAAACTGAAAAATCTGGTATAAATCTTAACATTTAGACCAAAAAAAAAACACCACAGCTCATCTCATCGGCACATGTTTTTCCACTAGATGACAACATATATATCAATCCCTTCCTTTTCAGTAACTTTTAGAAAATACACATCGGGCCTTTTTCTTTTCTTGGATTCTCTTGAGCTCTTATAAGCTCTAGATCGTTAAACATATATGAAATATCTCATCAAAAGTAATGGAGAAGACATAGGCTTTGTTAAGGAGACTTACTACACCAAAGTTATGAAATGTTGCCAGGTTACCTACTATTCAAGTTTCCATACTAAATACAAAAATTTCCAGGGTAAATAAAAAAAATTTCAGAACGAAATAGAAAAATCTAATTACAATATTGTTTTTGAAGTGATTCTCATGAAATTTGCGATTTCTTTGTCACTAAGCTCAAGCTAAAGAAATTAGCAAAAAAAAAAATGTAAACCATAACGAATGATTAATAAAAAATATCAAAACATATATATTTTTATAAAAATTAGTTTAAAATTAAAGTTTACAAGATATAACAAATAAAAAAATATTAAAATACATAATATATATATATATATACAAATTGATATACATACACAAAACATTTTCTGTAAAAAAGTAAAATTATCTAATAAATAATAATAAAAATATCCATAGGACTATCACCAAGTATCGACACACTTTTGAAGAAGCAAAATGACATCATAACATCGTTTCTTGAACTTTAACATTTAAGCAAATAACTTCAAAGTTCTGATAAACTGCGATACACAAAAAGTCTACAAAGAAAACATATGATAATGGATAATCTCAAATAAATCAAATAAAACAAAGGAAATGCGCGTCTGATAAAATAATAATTATCTTATTAAAAGAATCAGAACTATGTAATTATGTAATTTAGTCATCCACGCTTATTTCAGCTCTCAATACTGTAACATGTTCTATAAAAAAGATCATGTATCAATAATGTTTCATAAAAATATATATCTAATTTTTCAAAACTTAAAACAAAAAATATGATCTAAACACTTAAATTACGTCAAAATCCCGCGCGAAGCACAGACTCGCCCTAGTATAACATATACCCAGGTATTAAATTGAGAGAGTGGGTCTCAGCACATCAAAATCCATCGTGTATTAGATTTGACGTAATTGGTCCGGCACGTTTAATAATATTCAGTTATGAAACGCATTGCTAATATTGAATTGGTTTATTAGAATTATATGTAAGATCATTAGCTAAATTACTATTATGCTATTAATGAGGATGCAATAACTCTGTATAAGTATATTTTTTCAGAATGACCCTCTTTTAATAGTATAGATATCTATTATTTTTTCTTTTACCGTAGTAACATTTATAAAATAAAGAACTGATCCTGGGATTTAAGGATTTCTAAACATTTTAGTGTAAATCTCAACAGCTTTTTACAATTTACAAAAAAAATAGTCTCTACACTAATTTTTTTTTTAAAAATCTGAAAAATAGAGACATACGCTCATAGCCAATCTTGTAAAAATGCTTGATCCTAAAATATGCAATTTTCAGTTTTCAATATTGTTGTCTTAAACAAAGTACACTTAAATATGAATTTAAAAAGTAACAAAGGAAATGATCATCATGAGAATCAGAGAAAGAAGAAATACTCGCCATTTTTACCAAAAAAAAAGAATTACTCGCCACTGATGAACCTGAAGAATTACACATCGAGTCGGTTTCAGGTCTTTTGGATATTTTTCGGATCGGTTTCTTTGCAACTTTCAGATATGTTTTATAAATTTCTAGTATAATTTCGGTCTATCTTATCTTATACTCGAATTTATACCTGAAAAATTATGTTACCTGCAACTTAAAAACCTGCATAATCACAAATCAATAAAAAAAAAACGTTAACCTTTTGCAATAAATGTTAGGCTAGGGTTATTAAAATTGAGGTCCATTATTAGCTGATCTGGTCTAGGGTTCGGTTCAGGTCCGGTCTAAGACCCACAATTCCTCAACAATGAAACCTAGTGAGGTTAATTCGCATTACCGTACCCTATCCGAACCAGACCCGTCTCGAAAACACAAACAACATATTTAGACATAACATTTGGATATTGTATCTAGACCAAACCTGTCTCAAAAGTAAAATTGGACCTAACCTAAAGAAAAAACTGGGACTAATTTATTCAAAAAGATATATAATTTAGAAAGAATTAAACTCTAATCTAGGCTAGAACTAAAGAAAAAATCAAAAACGATTCTGTGCAAATATGCTCCATGCATATGCACACAGCCGGGCCTGATAAACTATATGTTAAACACAAAACTGTAATGAGAATGAGTAAATATTAATGACTCTCTCTGTCTTAAAATGAACCATGTTTTAAAAATTGCTTTTAAAAATATACATTGTTTATATTTTCATTGCATTTTATTATGTAATAATGGTAAACTGTAAATTTTGAAGGATTAATTGTGTTTATTGAATTTTGATTGGCTAAAATTTAAAAGAATAGCTAATTACAATATAATGCATTTATATCAACATTCAGTATGTTTTTAATATGTGTAAAACTCCAAAACATACATAACAAGATATGAGCATGTTGCGTTGCAACGAGTTTTATTTGATGTTTTAATTTATTAATGAAAAAACATAAAATAAAAGATTATTTTATTATAGTTTTGTGATTGTTTTTTACGTATGTGTGAGACTTATTTTATAATTTAAATCCTGTCATATAATTTCAAGTTAATATTTAAATTTTATAATTATGGTGTATAGATTATTTGTTATAAACTTTGTAGTTAAGATTAGAGAAAATACTATAACTAAACGCTTATACTAAACAAAATCTGAAATAATAAATTGAATGAAAAGTAAAAAGAAATGAAGTCAAATACGTCAATCAAATCAATGATAACATTATACACGTTCTTATGTACTAATTTAATTTTTATTAAATAAGTATTAAATATTTTATTTTTCTAGGATTTTTTAAAGGAAAACATTCTATTTTATAAATCCCCTTTTTATTTACAACTAAAAAATGAAAATTAATACAAAATACTCTTTTAATTTTTTTTAAAGATTTTAGAAAATGAAATTACTGTCATATAACAGATTACAATTATCCTCTTGTTAGAATTTCAGAAAAAAATAAATGCCTATCAAAAATTTATTTTTAGTTTTATTAATAAATAATTTTAAAATTGCTATTTTACAATTTGTATCAATACTAAATTTACACTTCTTTTGTTAATTAAATATTCTTTACTATCATGTTCATTATCAACTATTCTCTTAAAATATTATCAAAAAGTTTTACAATTCTCTTTTGTTTAGGACTTAAAAATATGACACAAATTTCTTTTGGTTAGATTTTTTTTAAATAAAAAAGGAAAACAGCTATCAAATATTCTTTTACATATTATTTTACAGTTTTTAGGATTTTAGAAAAGGAAATTAATATTACATATTTTTCAAGATTATATTTTAGAATTTAGAAAAATAAAATTTCTATCAATAATTATTTCCAGTTATATTAACTATTTTCAAAAGTTGCCATTTTCAAAATTTGTTTATTGTCAATATCACTAATATTTTCACATTTTCTTGTTAATTAGATCATTGTTAGCATCATGTTTATCATTATTTTTTAAGTAAAAATTACTATTAATAAAATTTTACAATTCTATCTGGTCAGGATTTAAAAAAAGAAAAAAAAATCTTAATTGGTTAAGATGAGAATTTTTTTTCTAAGAAAACTCTTTTATTTATGATTTTACGAAAAACAAAAGAAGTTATTTTCACATAATGACATATTTTATTGACACATTCACAATCTAAAATTTTTAATTGATACATGTCACAATAATATTAGGTGAAATATTTGAAGTTATTTTTGGTTTATCTTTTTAAACTCAAAATTATTAAAAATTATATTTAGTTAATTACAAAAAAACTAAGATTACTATTACATTTTTATTTTATTTAGACTTTTAAAAGGAAAATTAATTATTTTATAATTAGTTTTTCTTTAGTATTTGTGTACAACTGTTTTATTTTAATTGAAAATATTTTTCTTTAATTATTTATATATTTTTTCTTATACAAATAAACACATATTCATCATATTCACACATAGTCATGTACGATAAAAACATCAAAATTAAAAGTTATGTTAGCATCATAAGATTTAATAAGAATAATAAAAAATTGAGTTGTATCAAGAAATTGAAAGAAAATACCCAGGTAATACCTTGGGGAAATTTCATATATACCCAGGTAATACCTTGGGGAAATTTCTTATAATACCTTTCATATAAATAATACTTTGTTTTGTACAAATAATGCGGAAGATTAAACCTAAGTATAGATGTGAAATATTTGTACCTATTTTTGGTCATAGTTTTTAAAAATACGATTATCAAATTAAATGAAACGTTTGCACTTCTAAGAAAATAATAATAGTACTTTTACAATTTTATTTTAATTAGGCTTTTAAATATGGAATATTTTTATTTTATAATTAGGACTTCTTCATATGTTTATAAAATAATTTATTATACTTGTGGGATTTTACAATTCGTTTTTTGTTTAGACTTTTTAAAAAAAATACTATCAAATATTTTTAAAAATTTTATGTAATCTTAATTTTTCTTTACCAATTTAAAAAAAAATTGTAAAAGACTATTTTGTAATGAAAATTTTCTTTTTCTAAATCTCTTTAAATAAACTAGAGATAACTGTATCATTTTTTTACACATGTCACAATTTGTTTTAAAAAAAATAACAAATAAAAATTAATTTCTTTTACAATTGAAAATTACTAATTTCTTTTAAAATTGAAAATTACTATCAAATATTTTTAACAATAAATAATGTTAAAGATTATGTAATAGTAATTTTTCTTTCTATAATTTCAAAAAAATATATGTAAAAGACTATGTAATTGTAATTTCCTTTTCTAAAATCCTAAAAAGAACTTTAAAGTACTGTTTTTATAATGATAATTTTCCTTTTTTAAATCTTAAACAAGTAAGATAATTATATTATATTTTTGACACATGTCACCATCTTAATAAATTTATCGACACAAATCACAATCATGTTAATTAGTAACTTTGAAAACCAAGCTTTATATAATAAGATATTGAAATACATGAAGTATTAAAATTTATTGTATATCTTTTATGATTTTAGTGATTTCTTAAAATAAATAATAACAAAATATTATAGTAAAAAAATTAAATCTATTATTTTATGTAGTTTATTTATATTAAAAATTCAATACTATAGTTAGTAAAATTCTTTAGTTTTTACTAATAAGTTCTTTTGGTGTGCTATTTAATTTTTATTAACTAATTTATCATTGTAGTTAGAGTATTGAATCCTAAGATAACATAATTACATATTAAAACAAATGAGAATTTGCAATTGTGGATTCAATAGGTTTCTTTTAACTTGGATATGTTATTTTGGAGTCAATCTTTCGGGAATAGTTTTACGTAGTTACGATTTATTACATCGAGTTAACTAAAGCATTAGTCAAAAAAGAAGAAGATAAGAATTCAAATAAAAAATAACATCTATATATTCATATATGTTAAGAAATCAAATTTAGTTTTAGTATGAAATCAGGTAAAAATTCATGAATTAGAAAAAAATATAAAAGATGTTAATAAGATATAAAATCTTCTTTTCATATTTTCCTCCATTTATATCAGTTACCTAACTGAAACAAATTAGGTCAGGACAGTAGGACCAACAACATTCCTCATGCTATAAAACATAGAACTAACGTATCTTCGTACAACAGCCACCACTAAACTCGTCCAAGATTCTTGTTCCTCTTAGTGTTTCAAATCATGTCTTCCTTTTCTTGTGATATCGATGTGTGGTTGTGATAACGTTTCCGTTTGTCATTCTGAGATTGACTTCTAGGGTTCGCAATTTCGTTTTCCAATTATATTGAGTCTACCGCTCTGTTAGGTGTCAATAGATCTCTCTTTGTGTGTCTGATTAGATTCGCCATGATTATATTTATAGCTAGATCTTTTGTGACTCAATTATACGTTGGGTCATTGTTATTCAATTAAACCCTAGAAGTTTGATGTTATTGAGAAATAATGCTTGTTTTCATGATTATTGACATGCCTGACCCCTATGTTCCTCTTTTTCGTTTATGTTTCTTCCCTTCGATAATCAAACCAAAAGAATCATAAAGATGAATTTTCACCTACCTACTTTGAAAGAGTGAAATCTGAACAAAATTTACATCAGTTGTATTGGAGTTTGGTGTGTACTCACATCAGTTCTAGGTTCAATCTCGTTGTGTGAACTAAATTATTATTACTTGATTAATCCCAGCTTAAGTTTTGGTCCAAATGTTTTACATAGTGGTCTGTAACAGATGATCGGTCTATCCCTAGTATTTATCGAAAGATATTCCAATTTCGGATCATGCAGTGTGATACGCTTTTGAACTAGTCTACTCTGTAATATTAAGTATGTTTCTCTTGGATCCGACCGAATCAGCCGATTAAGTATTATCAGGAATTTTTTTTGAGAAAAATATTTCAATTTCTTTTACTCTAAAAGAAAAGAAGATAATGCACACGATACAAAGAGGGCTTCATCGGTTGAGGTAATCGAAGGAGAATATTGGTGGTTAGTTGAGGACCAACAAATGAAATCGATGTCCTTATTTATTAACAAATTAAAATTAGTCGTGTCAACAGTTTTGTGGTCTAATTACGAGTTGCAGGTATATTTATGAAGCTTATTTGGGTTTGCCAAATGAATAGAAATGATAACCGGAAACGTTGATATAGATCAATGCATATCTTCTAGTTGGAACTTGGATAACTTATCTTGTCTCTCTGGTTATGTACTCTCCTTTGAGCATTTTCATATCCTGGGTGTTCTCGTGCCATGACTCTTTGTTGGGAACACCTAAGATATCAATATGCTCAAAGGAGAGTACATAACCATAGAAATGAGGTAAGTTATTCATGTTCTAACCAGGAGCTATGAATTGACCTATATTAGTGTTTCTGGTTCTCTAGCTTCTTTATATACATGTAATCAAATAACAAACCTGCTGACACAAAACAACAATAAGGCTAGTATTTTATTAATAAGTACCTCGACTTCACTTGGTTGTTTCTCAACTATCCAACAATATTCCTTTCAATCTCCTAAACCTATGGAGACCATTTTGTATCGCCCACATTTTCTTCTTTTCTTTAAAGAATGAGGAGTTCTTAAATTATCGAGCATGTTTCATAAGAACAGAGTTAGGTCATCCAAAAGCTTCTTCGCATTTGGCGGCGGGGGATGAGATTCTGTATAGTTGTGACCAAACCTTTTAATAAGCTATTCTTTGTTCATTTAAAGAGAGGATAATGTTTATTATTAGTTTTGTTTTTTGTAATCTTGAATCTGGGAGAATATAATTCGAACTCCTGGATTGCAATTTCCAAATGGGTATCATGTTAGACTAAATAAGAAAGATATCTAGAAGAAGTTAGGAGAAGTTCTGATGAATACACTTTTTTTTATGTTTAATGATAATGTAAAGAGTACTATTATTGTATATAGATGAAGTACTATAATGAGATTAAGTACCTTCAATCCAACAATATTGTTTTATTTGTGATTTTCATATGTAATACACTCTTTTGTTTCTTTCCTACACAAGACAAAAGTAATATACTATGTTACAAAAGGCTAGAGAGGCCAAAGGCAAAAAGAACAAACAAAATCTCTTTTAAAAAAAGAAAAAAAAAACAAATTATCTTTTACAAAGAATACATATAAGAGTTTTTAGAGTATAATGAAGACGACGATCATTAACAGGTCCATTTTGAAGTAGGGAAACAGCCGAGGCGATGACACCATTTGCAATGTTTGTTACCATTCTCTCCTTTGAAAAGCATCACTGATCCAACGGTTAAACAAACCACAAGCAGAAGGGCTGCAACTGTGAACAGAACGTACTGGTAGGCGCTATACTTGCGTTTGGTAAGGGAAGCGTTGTTGGTGCGGGAAATTTCCCAACCGTGCTGCGGCCGGACAAGGAGGATAAAACCGAGGCAGAACCCGGTTATAAACCCTCCAATATGTGCGAAATTGTCAACGTGAGGAAGTAAGCCTAGTCCTAAGTCGATTGCTGTGATGAATAGGAGTGTGAACAGAGCAGCCGCCTGCAAAACAAAGTACAAAACCGATAAACCAACTGCTCTTAACCGGTTTAGCTGAAAGGAGATTATAAGTACCTTGTTGGCATAGATAGTCAGTCCAATTAGTGAGAAGCTCGGATAGCATAGCTCCAAGAAGTCCAAAGAGAGCACCGGAAGCACCAACAGAGATAGTTTCTTGAAGGAAAAGAGACGAGAGTATACTTCCACAGAGACCAGAGATTAAGTAGATAAGCCCGACTCTTACTCTATGGAACAACGAAAGATCAAATGTGTCTCACTTGGAGAGTACTAGTAAAAGATTATGGGTAGGTGAAGGCAAGAGAAAAAAAAAAGTAGGTGAAGGCAAGAGAACTTACTGAAGCTAAACTGCTGCCCAAGGCGGATACCTATGAAGATCAAACTCAACATATTGGTAAGAAGATGGATTTTAAAATATTATAGTCAAAGAAACAAAATTAATTTTTTTATTTTAGATAGTTTATTTATATTAAAATTCAAAACCACAGTTAGTCAATTTATATTTTAGCCCATCATTTTGTTTCTACTAATAAGTTATTTTGGTGTGCTATTTAATTTTTATTATCTAATTAATCATTTTAGTTAGAGTACAAATCATGAGATAACATAATCAATACTATTAAAAATGATCATCATGACTTATTGATAAATGTTGTGTCTAATTATTCATTTATTCTATTAATAATAACTACGTGTTTAATTCAAACTAGATTTTCACCCGCCCGACCGGGCGGGTTTTTGTTTTCATTTATTTTGATATAAATATTTTATTTTCATTTAGTTTTTGTTTTAATTTATTTTATATAACTGTTTTATTGCCATTTTTAAAGATATTGTAATATGAGACAAATATAGATAGTTTTTTAAAAATAAATTTTTAGCTTCATAGATTTATATGATCGAGTAAATAATTAAACATTGTGTTTTTGTTAAACTTTTAGAATAAACTATATAGAGTTAAAAAATCATTGGTTTAAAGTAATACAGATTAATGATTCTGGTTGATTTTAAAAAAAAATAATTACAATTTTAAAGTTAATTAACATCAAAAAATATTGAAATAGTTAACATAGAGAGGTATACAGTTTATATTATATCTATTTAGTTTTTACTATCTATAAATTAAATGAATTATCGATTTTTTAAATCTATCAAAGTTATGCTGTTATGGAAAATAATAGTATTTAAGGTGATTTTGTTTTGAATTATTTTGAAAAACAAATTAAGGATACTATTACAGAAAATCATGGCAACAATATATATGTGACTTTGATCTCCAAGTTTTAAAATAAATACTTGGAATATTATATATTTTTGTTCAATCAGGAAAATGATATGTATTCTATCAAAGATCATATTGTTTTTATTAGTTATAACAAAATATGAGTTGATTATATATGCAACTTGATCTCCAAGTTTTTAAATGAATGGTTAGGATATTCTATATTTTTCAATCTCACGAAAATATATCTATTTTTTAAAATTAGATTTGTGTTTGATTAGTTATAAATAAATATAGGAATTGATATTTATTTAATTTGAATATTAATAGAATAAATGTAGCTATTATTCTAAAATTCAGAATATTCTATATTTTTTAATCTCACGAAAATCTATCTATGTTTTAAAAGTATATTTGTCTTTGATTAGTTATATATGAAAATAAGAGTTGATATTTATTTATTTTGAATATTAATAGAATAAACATATATATTATTCTAAATTAATATATTAATAGAACATGAAATATTTACATGCATTTTTTTTGAAAATTAATATATTGTTAAAATATTAGATCAACATAATAATTTTCTTTTAATATGATTTATTTTAATTATATGATTGATTAAAAATAGAATATTTATTTTTCATTTTGTAAATGTTAACTGGATATATGAGTTTATAGTAATATTTAAAAACTAATCACGAAATTAGTTAAAATATTTTCATATAATTTTGGAAAATTAAATTCTGTTAAAATATTATTAAACATATTTTTCGAAATTTTAATATATATATGATTTAAATATAAGTTGGATTTAATATATTGTTGTGAAATCCCTAAAGTATTGGGAAGTTATTGTGTTTTATATAATATTGGTTATTAATGATTGAATAATGTAATGTATTCTATTTAATATGAAGATTAATAATGATTAAAATGTAATGTGACCAACTCTAGTAGATAGTCCATTTTATAAAAAATCACACATGAATGAGAAGTCATGACTTATGTTTTAATATAATAGATTTAAGGTGTTTTTGTTTTGAATTATTTTTTTAAAAAAAAATTAAGGGTACTATTACAGAAAATCATGGCAACAATAAATATGTGACTTTGATCTCCAAGTTTTAAAATAAATGCTTGGAATATTATTATTTTTTTGTTCAATCAGGAAAATGATATGTATTCTATCAAAGATCATATTGCTTTTATTAGTTATAACAAAATATGAGTTGATTAGATATGTAACTTGATCTCCAAGTTTTTAAATGAATGGTTAGGATATTCTATATTTTTCAATCTCACGAAAATCTATCTATTTTTTAAAATTAGATTTGTGTTTGATTAGTTATAAATAAATATAGGAATTGTTATTTATTTAATTTGAATATTAATAGAATAAATGTAGCTATTATTCTAAAATTCAGAATATTCTATATTTTTTAATCTCACAAAAATCTATATATGTTTTAAAAGTATATTTGTCTTTGATTAGTTATATATGAAAATAGGAGTTGATATTTATTTAATTTGAATATTAATAGAATAAACCTATATATTGTTCTAAATTAATATATTAATAGAACATGAAATATTTACATGCATTTTTTTGAAAATTAATATATTGTTAAAATATTAGATCAACATAATAATTTTCTTTTAATATGATTTATTTTAATTATATGATTGATTAAAAAATAGAATATTTATTTTTCATTTTGTAAATGTTAACTGGATATATTAGTTTATAGTAATATTTCAAAAATAATCACGAAATTAGTTAAAATAGTTTCATATAATTTTGGAAAATTGAATTCTGTTAAAATATTTTTAAACATATTTTTTCGAAATTTTAATATATATATGATTTAAATATAAGTTGGATTTAATATATTGTTGTGAAATCCCTAAAATATTGGGAGGTTATTGTGTTTTATATAATATTAGTTATTAATGATTGAATAATGTAATGTATTCTTTTTAATATGAAGATTAATAATGATTAAAATGTAATGTGACCAATTCTAGTAGATAATTCATTTTATAAAAAAATCACACATGAATGAGAAGTCATGACTTCTGTTTTAATATAATAGATGTTGTATAACCACTTTCCACTACTCCCTAACAAAACTGTCCATTAGAGACCTAAATGAGAAATATTGTGTACATGGAACAATTTAAAAATATATGCTTTTCCTTATGTGAAAATCATATACGTATCAAAGGTAGGATTTATTTATAAATAAAATCAAACATTATTCAAAAACATATTATTTAACTACAAAGGTCTGTTTTTGTTTTCAATGCATAGTTCAAAAACTTAATTAAAAACAACCAAGTTTGTAACTAACTATCAAACATTTAATAACTCACAATTCGTATAAATGTTAATTTCAAAATTGTAATTTAATATCTAATAAAATTTATGTATGAATACATTTTCAATATCAAAACCTCTTGCTAACACTTTTTTAAAAATTATATACAAACATATAAATTAAATTTCTTTAACATGTTAGAAAAAATTACATAAAATAATACATATTTACAGAAAAAAAATAATTACAAACTAACATTATACCCATGGATCAGGATTTAGAATAGACAAATATGATTACAAAGAAACAAACATACATCCATATGATGACAAAGAAATTAGCGTATACCGGTTCAACTTTTAAATTGCTATTATTTTATAAAATAGAGTTTAAATAATATTTATACACAAATATGATTACAAAGAAAAACACAAACACGAAAATTAAATTTCTAAGAAACAAAATAGAAAATATATCCACCTTTTGAAGGGTAGGTCAAAATCTGGTTACATATTAAAACAAATGGGAATTTCAGAGGCATAAGAGCACCCCCATTTTGAACAAAGAAAAAAGAGCACCCCCATATTGGGTATCTAACTTTGAAATCAGATATTTTGGATTGGGGTTTTCCGTGAAGTATAAAACTCCACAACTACATATATATACATACTTTTAAGGCCACAAAGCTAGAACCTCCTATTAGAAATGCTCTAAATTCTACAATTATCGCTTCGATAGATATATTTTTAATTTGGATATGCTATTTTGGAGTCAATCTTTCAGAAATAATTTTACATAGTTAGGATTTATTTACATCGGGTTAACTAAAACATTAACCAAAAAAGAAGAAGATTAGAATTCAAATAAAAAATAACATCTATATAACTTCATATATGTTAAGGAATCAATTCAGTTTAGTAGGAAATCAGGAACCTTTGAATCATAATAAAAATTCATGAATTAGAAAACTATATCAAAGATGTTGATAAGATAAAAAAATCTTCTTTTCATATTTTCCTCCATTTATATCGGTTACCTAATTAAAACAAATTAGGTCTGGTGGCGGAGCGTACGAATGGGATGAACGGTCGATCAAGAACTTGAGTGTTCTAGAGACCTATTCTTGGATCGATCAAGAGTTCCTTTCGATTGCTTTCTTGAGACCAACTTCTTGTTAATGAATCAAATCGAATCAGACAAGGGATTTAAAGCAAAAGCTATTATTATTATTCAAAGCGTGAAGTACAAAGACAACTTAGAGTTGTTTATATAAGTATTCTAAAGCCACAAACCAGCTTGAATTAGGAAAACATAAAACTAACTAGGAAAAGGAAACTGATCAAAACCCTAACTTAAGCAAAAAGGAAAACATGATAAGTGGATTTATCATGTTGGCGCCAAACGGCTACGAATCTTAACTTATCTCTGATACCAACCTGACGCAGCGTACGAATGAGATGAACGGTCGATCAAGAACTTGAGTGTTCTAGAGACCTATTCTTGGATCGATCAAGAGTTCCTTTCGGTTGCTTTCTTGAGACCAACTTCTTGTTGATGAATCAAATCGAATCAGACAAGGAACTTAAAGCAAAAGCTATTATTATTAGTCAAAGCGTGAAGTACAAAGACAACTTAGAGTTGTTTATATAAATATTCTAAAGCCACAAACCAGCTTGATTTAGAAAAACATAAAACTAACTAGGAAAAGGAAACTGATCAAAACCCTAACTTAAGCAAAAAGGAAAACATGATAAGTGGATTTATCATGTTGGCGCCAAACGGCTAGATGCTGCTGCATCATCTGGACAGTTGGACCAACACCATTCCTCATGCTATAAAACATAGAACTAACATATCTTCGTACAACAGTCGCCACTATACTTGTCGAAGATTCTTCTTTCTCGTAGTGTTTTTCTTCCTTTTCTTGTGATATCGATGTGTTGTTGTGATAACGTTTCCGTTTGTCATTCTGAGATTGACTTCTAGGGTTCGCAATTTTGTTTTCCAATTATATTGAGTATAACACTCTGTTAGGTGTTAATAGATCTCTCTTTGTGCGTCTCATTAGGTTCTTCATGATTATATTTATAGCTAGATCTTTTGTGAGTCAATTAAACGTTGGCTGATTGTTCTTCAATCAACCCATAGAAGTTTGATGTTAAATAATGCTTGTTTTCATGATTATTGACATGCCTGACTTCATTTGTTTTTCAAGAATTTTTTTTTTGTCACTCTTTTTCAATAAATTTTATAAAACTGTTTTCCTACTAAAACTAATCTTACGAGAATCTCGAGGTATGGTTCTCATTTCTCAATGCTCTTTTCCGTTTGAGTCTACGGTCTAGCTACCCCTATGTTTGGAGTTTATGGATCCCTCCTGTGTCTGATTAGATTCCGAATATTTATATTAGAAATCCTTTATGAGTCAAATAAACGGTGTGTGATTGTTATATTAGTTATTTAGTTTTGCAGTTTGCAGCCTATTTCATCATATATCGATGCAAAAGAAAAAAAAAACCCAAACAATTCGATGTTACTGAGAAATAATTAATGCTTGTTTTCATGATTTTTGTGACGTCATGCCTTTGTTGTTTCCAATAGTCTATTTATGTTAATTTAACTTTTCTGGTATCTCGTGGAATCTTTATGCCTTCCAAGATTGATATGAAATTTTCTGATTTTGTTGAATTTCATTCCATTCACATTTAAGTTTACTTTAGACAATACTTGGATTCACCTTCTGTGGTGAAGCTTAAATTTACCTCTATAGTTATAGCCAATAGAATTGACATGTAGGATTAAGAGACAAAAAAAATTAAAAAAAAAAGAAATAGCGTTAAAAAAAAATTGTAGCCGTCGCCGTTAACAAAAGAAAGAGACGTGATCTCCATCCTTTCTCTTCCTCATCTCCCTCAAGAAGATCCTAAGCTTTGATTGCCAGGTTTGAGGTACAGACTTCTATATTGATAAATTGAACCAATCAAAAACTATAACAACGATTGATTAAAACAAAAAAAAAAAGAAATAATTCTGCAAAAGAAAAAGATGTGATCTTTGTTTCATCAATTAGGTTTTGAGAATTCTACTGCAATTTGACAACAAGAAGCTGCTCCCAAATAATTCAAGTTGAAATTGTATCGGTATGTTGATCTACTCTCCATTAAAATAAAGTCTAATTGTTCTATGTTATCTAAAGTAATATTTGACTGTATTTTCTGTTTTGCTATGTAGTTACAATGGAGAGTAGTCACTGCAATGGTCAAGGAACTTTTCCTGTATATCAGGATGAATCTAGTTTGCAAGTTTTCGGTGAAACCAGTTTGTTAAGTCAGAATTCGGATGAGCTTTTAACAGAGGAAAAAGATGATACATTCAGTGATGATGATGCTTCTGTCAGCAATTGCGATGAAGAAGAGGACATATACAACAACGAAGATTGTCTTCGGATTGAAGATCTTGATGCTTTAAAGGCAAACAATCAAAATCAGAAAAAAATACGAACTCTGTGTTGGAATGGACTTTAGTTCTGATGAGTCTGCATATAAAGCTTATAGAAAGTATGGAGGCGATCATGGTTTCGATGTAAGGAGACAACGGACTTCGAAAAAAAAGGAGAAGCTAGTAAGGATGGTTTATGTATGCTCAAAAGAGGGGCTTAGACAGGAACCTAAGATCAGGAAATCATTTTCACGACCAACCACAAGGTGTGGTTGTAAAGCTCGCATGTCTTGCTACCTTCAGAGTAACGGAAGATATAAGATTATGACTTTTGAGTCGAATCATAACCATGGTTTAGTGAGGACACCTATGAAGCATTTGTTGAAGAGTAACCGAGCAATTTCTATCTCTCAAAGACAACATGCTGATGATGCTGATATGTCTGGAATTTCAGCAAAGGCAACCATTGAAATGATGAGCAGAGAAGTTGGGGGACGAGCGAATCTGGGTTTTATAGATAAAGACCTGCGCAACTACATATACTGTAAGCGAATGACAGCAATGGAAAAGGGAGATGCTGGAGCGGTTTTGGAGTACTTTCAGAAAAAAAGAGGAAAATGCATCTTTTTTTTACTCAATGCAACTTGATGAGGACGATTTGATCACTAATATCTTCTGGACAGATGATCGGTCAATTAGTGATTACAATCTTTTTGGAGATGTTGTTTGCTTTGATACAACGTACAAGACCAATGAATGTGATAGACCATTTGCTCCATTTGTCGGGGTCAACCATCATAAGCAAAGTATCGTGTTTGGTGCTGCTCTCTTATATGATGAAACCACAGAGTCTTTTGAGTGGCTTTTTCAGACTTTTCTTGGAGCAATGTCTGGAAAACAACCTCAAACAATTTTTACAGACCAATGTGCAGCAATGGCAAATGCAATAGGAAAAGTGTTTCCTGAAACAAAACATAGGTTATGTGTTTGGCATATTTACCAAAATGCTGCAAAGAGATTGAGTCATGTATTTCATGGACCACACCAGTTTGCCACAAACTTTGGAAAATGTGTATATGACCATGAGAATGAAGTAGAGTGGTTATCAGCATGGCGTGAAATGCTCGAAAAGCATAGATTGACAGAGAACAAATGGCTGAAGGATTTGTTTGAGTTGAGAGAAAAATGGGCAAAGGTATATGGTCGCCAGACTTTTACAGCTGATATGATGAGCACCCAGCGTAGTGAAAGTATGAATAATATTTTGAAAAAATACTTGATGCGTGGACATAACTTGTTGCGCTTCTTTGAACACTATGAGAGAGTGTTGGATGATCGGCGATTTGTAGAGCTGACTGCTGACTTAGTATGATGCATACCTCGCCGGTCTTATCGGCTCATGTAGAGATGTTGGAACATGCAGTGGAAGTGTATACGCCAGAAGTGTTTACCTTGTTCCAGAAGAAATATACAGCTATTGGTGACTATGTTGCCAAGAGGGTCAATAAGTCTGAGATGGTAAGCGCTGAATACAATGTATCTTTTCGTGGTGTTGGAGTAAATCATTTGGTTAGCTATGTTGCTGCAAACGAAACAGTACATTGTAGTTGCATGAAGTTTTCTTTTGCTGGAATTTTATGTCGTCATGCATTGAAGGTGTTGGCGAAGAAGGATGTAAGAAGAATTCCACCTACCTACATTCTGAATCGATGGAGTAAAGACGCTAAAACACGGACCCTGTCTTTTTATCATTCAGCGAAACCTAATGATACATTGAACCAGTCGATTGGAAAGCGATATAGTCATATATGTCGTACTTTCCGTGAGATTGCATCTGTTGCTGATGAACATATAGAACTGACGGTGTGTGCAGATGAAGCTGCTTTTCAGTTACTCGATAAATTGGTGGAAAAGAAAAAGGAACTTGTGAAACCTGATAAATGGATACTTCATAGTTCAGATTTTGAGCTTGTGAATGAAGAAGAAGAAGAAGAAGAAGAAGAAGAAGAAGAGATTCTAGATGCACGTGAAATAAAAAGAAAAAAACCTCCTGGACGACCAAAGAACCAAAAGGTTGGACGTCATGGCCGATATTTGAGTGTGCTTGAAAAAAAAATCGTGGTAAGACAAAATCATCCAGTAATGTTACAGCAAAGAAGAAGTTGTCATTTCAGGTATTGCTATATATATTTGTTTCAATCTTATAGAGTTTTGGGAACTAATCTATATAAATATAATTATTTTTAGGACTCAACTATTCCTCCTGATACCCAAGTATCTGTTGATGCCACTGGTCCAACCTTACATAATGAGCCTTCTTTCTCGCAGCTGCTCCAGGTTAATACTTCATTCTCTATACAATTTATATTTGAGTTATCTGTTCTTTTTTAACTTTATATATTTTATATTTTGCAGGGATTCGACAAAAGTTACGATGGACTACCGTAAAACTCTGTTATTCTAAAAGTTAAAGGAGACATTAACTATGTTTTTTTTTCTTACTTCGGGTGTTTCTACGTTATTGCAATCACATTAGAGATTTCGTATTTTGTCATCATAATCCAAAGTTTCACAGAAAACAAGAAACATTCATCTATACTAAAGAAACAAAATAAGAAAATCAGATTGCAAGTTATATTAAAACTTATCAGCAGAGTTTTGTTGTTTGCAATGCGCTGTTTTGTACTTGGGTGTCTTGTTTTATGTTAAGTTTAAACAAATCGTGATATAGTAGACTTCTTGCTGACTTACACCTAGCACAACACATAACACATACCTCTTGTCTTTAGAATATTCTTATGTTCCACCACTTAGCTATTCCAACATATCTTTAACCACTTCATACAAAAGCCCTTAACTTAATTAACAACTAACTAGTTAATACATTAACTCTACTGACAACTTGTCTACGTTCATCCTTAACTTCAGCTTTGATTTGGTGACTTGAAACTTCTTCTTCCTCTTTCACTTATCCCCTTGCTTCTTCTTTCTCTTGCCCTTTTGTTCTTCTTCTTCTCACTGTCTTTTGTTCAACCCAAGTTCAATGACAGATACAAGAACACAAATACACAACAACAATACTTTTAAGAGTTCAAATATCTCACTAACAAGGGGGGCTCACAAGGAGAACAGATGGGTTTCTAGGATCAACATTCCTCAGCCTCAGTCCATAAGAAAAAGTCTCTCTCCAAGAAGAACAAAGAGAATAAGAACACACATAAACAATGTCCATAACATTATATGAGAAGTATGTATAGAAACAGAGCTTTGTTAAAAGAAAAAGGACGAACCTTTGATGGGATAAAGCTCCAACCCAGATACCTTGATACCAATGGTAGAGTACCTAATTGATGAAACAAAGATCACATCTTTTTCTTTTGCAGAATTATTTCTTTTTTTTTTGTTTTAATCAATCGTTGTTATAGTTTTTGATTGGTTCAATTTATCAATATAAAAGTCTGTACCTCAAACCTGGCAATCAAAGCTTGGGATCTTCTTGAGGGAGATGAGGAAGATAAAGGATGGAGATCACGTCTCTTTCTTTTGTTAACGGCGACGGCTACAATTTTTTTTTTAACGCTATTTCCTTTTTTTTTGTTTTAATTTTTTTTGTCTCTTAATCCTACATGTCAATTCTATTGGCTATAATTACAGAGGTGAATTTAAGGGTTCACCACAGGGGGTGAACCCAAGTATTGTCCGTTTACTTTCATTTTTTCAACCCAACTAAAAAATATCTCAGATGTTCCCAACATGGACCCATGGCACGAGAACATCCGAGATTTCACTCTTGAAAAGTTTGAGAAAGATGTTCCATATTTCAATCTTGGGTGTTCTCGTGCCATGACTCTATGTTGGAACATCTGAGATATCACTATGCTCAAAGGAGAGTATATAACCATAGAGATGAGGTAATTTATTCAAGTTCCAACCAGGAGCTATGTATTGATCTATATCAGTCTTGAGATATCACTATGCTCAAAGGAGAGCACATAACCATAGAGATGAGGTTATTTGTTCCAGTTCCAACCAGGAGCTTATGTATTTGATATATATATATATCAGTCTGGTTAACATTTCAACTCCTTTATCAAACCCGCTTCCAAGAAGCCGGTTCTCCAGCTTCTTAATATACATGTAATCAAATAACAAACCTGCTTCTGCAAGGCCTTAGGTATGTATCCGAATCCTTCCCTATATCTGTCTCGAGCTTCATAGACAGAAAAATTTATGAGTTTTGTCGAGATCATCAAGAACTAGCTATTCCGGAGACGTCAAGAAAATTCCTGGCATCCATGGCAACGAGGAGAATCTCACGTTCCCGAGACTCACGTTGATGGTTGAGAATGGTGACCGATATTGAATAATTTCAAAAACAAACTAGTGGAATGTGCAGGGTTTAGTGGGTGGACGAAACTAGGGATGTTATAGATTGGTTTTGATACTTTTGTTTAAAACAAAGCTTATAACTGTTTCTGATTCCCGATCACCGGGCAGATTATTATATATAATATATTAAAAAAATAGGGAAACATGGGAAAGTAATTGAAAGAATTAGTAGATTGTCCACATACCATAAAATGAGTAAGAAGTTGTCCGCTTAACATATTAAGATCAGATGACGAAATGAAAGTGGTGGAATCAAGTATTGCGAAACTCCAAGCCTTTGTTTGGAAGATAAAAGCGCCCAGCAAGATTTGTATCTTATATGGCAACTGTTGACTGGCTATGTGGCAGTAACGAGGAACTTGGCAAGCCGTAACATGAGATGTGATAATTACTGCCCAAGGTGTGGAGCGCCAGAGGAATCTGTAACTCATGCCATATTTGAGTGCCCACCAGCTCTTCAAGCATGGACCCTATCGGCAACCCCGACGAGCCCAGATATATTCCCAAGACCGAGCATCTACACTAACATGGATTACCTATTTTGGAGAAAGAATAGCATCATTGAACCAGATCAAGACATGGATCCTTATTCTTGGATAATCTGGTACATATGGAAGGCCCGAAATGATAAATTGTTTCGAGGGATAGATAGAGATCCATTGGAGCTAGTTAGATATGCAGAGAGTGAATGCCAAGCATGGTTCGCTGCAAGTGAGACGATATCACCAGTGGTACAGGAAAACATTATTGTTAATCCCCAAATCCTACGTTTGGGTAACATATGCTTGGTGGATGGATCTTGGACGGCTACTGAACAGTTTAGTGGATGTGGATGGGTTTGGAAGGACAATGATGGATAAGCACAACTGATGGGAGCACGAAATCTAGTCAGACGCGAATCAGCTTTGCATTCAGAAGTAGAAGCGCTGCGATGGGCGATGGAGAACATGCTTCAACACTCACCCTGCCAGAACTTCGGGACACACTGCAAAGAGCTGATTGCAATGATCAAGGAACCTCAAGCCTGGCCGAGCTTTGCAACAGAATTGGAGAGGATAGAGACACTGAAGATTTGCTTTCCGGACTTCACCATTACACACGTTCCACGAGCTCACAATCAGTTTTCTGATTTTCTTGCTAAGACTACTAGATCTTTTCGCAGAGAACTTTATTTTATTGGTTGTTCTATTCCGGTCTGGTTACCCAGACCACCTCAAGCTTGAGTAATAGAATGACCTTTTGACGTCAAAAAAAACATAATATTTTTTTAAACCCAATTAAGCCCCTAATTTTTGTATTTTTTGTTTTAAAAGTAAAAAAGTAAAAATAAAATAAAAATAGATAGTAAATAGCAATACGGGATAATAAATAGTAAAAAGAAAAATATATAGTAAATAGTAAAAAGGTAACAAAAATAAAAAAAAAGTAAAAATAAATTAAAAATAAAAATAAAGAAGTGTGAAAAGGAAGAGAGATCACATTTTTTTTTTGAAAAATTTTAGGTAACACAAAAATTTGGAAAGAAAATATATTTTCAAATATTTCTTAACTGACTTTTGAGAAATTTAAAGAATATGTAAATATTTCGAATTTGGCAGAACATGCATTCTGTTGTTGGTAGATTGTAGTTATGATAGTAAATACGGCAGTAGGATGTATAATCTAGCAGTAGTAGGATACAATATTATAGTAGATAATAAAATATATTAACGGTAGATTATTAGTACAAAGCAGATTCTGTGATTTTTTTCCGTAGATATATAGGAAACTATAGTTCATAAAATCTACTATTTTTCAGATCGTAAGCAAAACCGTAATCTTTACTTTCTACGATAGTAGGGAAATTAAGGACTTGTAAATTTTAAAATCTACTAACGCCAGATATATATGTAGGTAACTGAAATACCAATCTACCAGTCCGTAGACAGTAGATTTTGTTTACTGCTGTCCGTAGATCAAAATATAAAATTGTGTTTTGCTAATATTTAGCCAACCACATTATTTTTCATATGATTTTTCAATGTTTATGTACATTTTGTATAAATTTTTATAATTTTCTGACTCTTAAAAATAATTGATATGAATTTTTTAAGTTGGTCAGAGGTATCTAAGTCCAGATCTGACCAAAAAAAATTTATGTTAAAGGGACAATGTAGTTGTTTTTTTAATCTGTTTTAGCAATTTTTTTCAAAAAAAAAATATAACAAACCTGCTGACACAAAACAATAACAATGCTAGTATTTAATTAAGAGAAAATTACCAAAATAGAACAAAAAAACAAGGTCGTTGTCTCCTTAGTATAAAACCAACATGAAGTTGTTCCAATAGTATAATTTTTCACATAATCCCAAAACTAACCCTATATTTAATCTAATTAAACACAATTTAAAAAGTTCATTTGAATTTTTTAAAAAGTTAATGGAAAAGAAAAAAAAATTGAAAGGCAATCGAAAACATAAAACAAAAAGGGTATGGATATGCATCATAAACAGTTTGTGAAAAAAATCAAAAGAAAAACTATGAAAAAATCATATATTGATAAAGAAGACAATGGAAGAATCAGATTTTTTTAATTTTTCCACAAGTAAAAGCGACCATAACACATTTTAGGAAGTTGTAATATTTTAGGAGATTTTTAGAATATTTCCTTAACTGAAATTTTATTAATTTTTACAAAAAGTTAGATATTCTTATACGTAGAAGATGCCTTTTAAAAGTTTAGAAAAATGATAAAAATCATGAATACACTTTCTACTTTGAATAGACGTAAGAATAGATTGTAGAAAACACATTTCTCAGAATTAAGAATACTTTATAAAAGTAGAAAATGCATCCAGAAAGAAAGTGGATACCATTACGATTAGTAGAATGTGCATTTCTCTTATTTATAAATTTAGTATATAGTAGAAAAGATGTTCTAAAGGAAGTAAATGAACATATTTATTTTAGAAATCGTTTTCTACTATACCATTTTTCGTAGAAGACGCATTTTATTTTTAGTAGAACTTATATTAAAAATCTTATTTACCAAGCTTTTGAACAAAACAAAATTACCAACTTGTGTATATGGATGTTTTATTAATTTTTTATATTTTTAGTAATTTTTCTAATTCATAAAATTATTTATTTCATTAGTTTTCAGAAATATCAAAGGTAAAAAAGAGAAAAAATAAACAAAATTGATTTTATACCAAGAGGACAACAACTTTGTTTTTTTTTCTTTCTCTTTTAGCAATTTTCTCTTTAATTAATAAGTACCTCGACTTCCTCTGTTGGTTACTCAACTAATCAACAGTATTCCCTTCGATCTCCTCAAGTTATGGAGATCATTTTGTATCTCCATCATAATCTTGTTTTCTTTCAAAGTATGAGTTCGTGAATCGTCGAGCATATTTCATAAGAACAAAGTTAGGCCATCCAAAAACAGCATGCCATTTGGCGGCGGGATGGCGGGATGACGGGATGAGATTCTGTATTGTTGCGGGCAAACCTTTTAATAAGCTATTCTTTGTTCGTTTAGAGAGAGGATAATGATTATTACTATTATTCTTTTGTAATCTTTTTTTTTGTGTGCAAATGTTAAGATTTATACCGATTTTCTATTTTTTGGGATTACAAATTGTGGCAAGCCACTTATTACACAAAATAAAAATTTAAGATTAAGAAACAAGAACAGCAACTAAAGAGGATGAGAAGACAAAATGGAGAAGTAGAGCTGCAACAGGGAGAAGGAGTCTTCCTCGCGGGCAGGGATGGAAAGGAGGCGATCACGCACAGCACGATCGACACGGGCTATGTGTAGCAACCACGTTCCAAAGATCGGAGCTAGGATGATCTGAGGACTGACTGGTCGGACTGTTGGATCGTAGTGAATGGGTTTGATGATGCAAGGAAGAACTGGCTAAGGTTAGAAGGATTTTCTGTGAAGGAATGGGAGATCTTGGATCGATGTTAATTTGAGGACTAACGGAGAGATCGATGGCATGTACCCGAACAAGGCTAGGATCGGATCTGTTTTTGAGGCGGACAAGGCTCCATCAGTCGGTTTTACGCCCGGATTATCCATAAGTTGGTCGATTTGTGGAAATCAGAAGTGTTCAGACAAGCTTTCAGACTTAGCGGGATTTTCGGACAGCAGTGGTCGGATTCGGACAACTGTTGTCGGATTCGTACAGGACGGTTGAGCTGGTCGGTTAGACAGCGACTGTCGGAAATCGGGCAAGATAGTTGAGAGTGTTAGCTGAGCTGATATGAGCTGATTCGATAGTAGCAGTCTGAGTCAGACAGAGCGGTTAGAGTGGTTGGACGAAACAGTGAGCTTAAGCTCGAGTTTCGTCTAAGTGAAAATTGGCGCGAAACGGTTAAGTCCGGGAAGGGAAAAAATCGCGCTGGAATGCTTGCGAGCGCGGGGTGGCGGTTACGGTTTTGGGGCGCGTGGGAAATAACGCGGAAACGGTTTCATTCGCAGCTTTTCGGGTTTAAACCGCCCAACTGCTCATTTAAATCGTCTCTTCCGCCTTATTTCGCCATTTCTGTCACAACAACTCGAAGGAAGATCGAGAGAAAATTCTAAGAGAGAAAAGTCCGAGTAAGAGAGAAATTGTGATATTTGGCCGGATCGATCAACTCCGAGCCGAGTACGATCGTCTGTTGGGTGATTTCGACTGTCTGAACGTTCGAGGATCCGAGAGAAATTGCGCAAGAGGTGTCAGAAACGTCCGAAGCAAAACAACAAACCGACTCTAAGGCAAAGGTGAGAGCGTGACCGTAGCCTAACGTACTGAATCGTAGTCTAATTGATAGGAATGTTTTGTGTACTGATTGCTTATCTTAATTCGAATTCTGCACTTTCTGGCTAAGATCGAACAGTCGATCCCTTCCATTGACGCATCTGGTTCAGATCATGCACTTAGAGCCTTGCTGGCTGACTAAGGCGTCACTGTATCTGATGGCGCTTTGGCTTGGGGTGATTGTGTCGACTAAGTAACTGAATAATGATAAGCATGTCCGTTTTGATTGATTTACTCGATTGCTTTATATTGGCTGAGTGAGACGGGATGACCGCTCCACTAAGCATACTGTTTGCTTATGCCTCTTTGTTTATGGATGCAGATCTGGATCAGACCCGCAAGGGTAAAGACATAGCTTGACTGTGGGACTAAGGCAGGAAGGAAGGATGGTGGATTTGGGTAGATTTAGGACGGGTTTAACATGTAATAGCATAATGCAAACTCACTTGTTAACTCGAACCTCTGATATTCTATTCAAATATTATTATGCTTGTCTGACTTGTCTGAAAATGAACTAAAATACGGAAATAAATTCTAAGTAAGGGAAAGTTGGAAACTGGCCTAAGTCTGATCGAGGAATCGGTTCAGACTTGTATTGTTCATACGAAAAAAATGGGTCGGGTCCCTTCAAGTGGTATCAGAGCGGAAACGGTTCTAGGACAGTCGAAAGTATAGTGGGTATTGGGTGAACCATCCTTCCAAGCCTGCGTCTCTCGGTAAATTTTGTGTTCTGATTTCTGAAAATCAAGTTAGAGTGCCTAACTTGCATGTGTTCTGAATGCAGAATGGCTAGGAGTAGCCGTAACGGAAGGATAATTGTGAATGAAACCGGGGAAGGATCTGTCAGCAACACGGGCAGAAATGGAACTGGTGTTGAGAATGCCCGCAATGCTGCTCAGGATGCAGCAAATGTGAACAATGCGGCGGCTGCTGCTGCTGGAACTGTTGGGGCTCAAGTTGGATTGGAAGTCGTTTTGGCTATGTTGGCTCAAGTCTTGGAAAGACTTCCGGGAGTCCCAGCGCCACCGGTGGTTCCACCTGTTGCGGAGGAAGTGGTACAGAACGTTGGACATGCACCTACTGGAAGGGTTCCGTCGTACCTTAAGGTGATGGAACACATGCAGAAGCTGGGAACCAAGTTCTTCCTGGGTAACTGCAAACCTGTGGAAGCGGATCAGTGGATTGATAGGATGGAGCGGAACTTCCTTTCGATCGATTGTCCTCTTGCCTATCAGAAAGACATTGCGGTGCACTACCTGGATGGTGACGTGCATATCTGGTGGCAGAGTGTTGTTGCTCGCATTGGTGAAGATCAGTGCACTTGGAAAATCTTCAAGACGGAATTTCGTGAGAAGTATTTCCCTGAGGAGGCTTTTGATGCGCTGGAGGGAGCTTTCCTCAGACTTGAACAAGGCTCAATGACCGTGAGGGAGTATGAAACTGATTTTTTTTTTGTCGACAAGGTTACAGACTCATCTGGACTATGTAAACCAAAGTGGTTGCTCTGTATCCATATGGATCGTAAACGACGTCTGTTGTCTCACACCACGTGCTAAGCTATCTGCCTTTTTGTTTTGCGTCCTTGATATATGAATAATCTCCAAGCTGTGAAAACTTCTCTTGAGACTCCTGATGTCTTCTAAGTAGCTTGCAAAAGCCGGCCATTCTTCTGGTTCCAAAACCATCTTTACCAATTGAGAACAATCTGTTGCAAATGTAACAGTATACTGCCTTAGGTTCCTCATGCATTCCATCGCCCATATAAGGGCCTCCACCTCCGTATGTAAAGGTGATTGACTTGCCCTTGTATTTCGAGCTCCCAGTAAGCCTTCATAGCCGTCTAGAGTGCTATAACATCCCTGTCCTGAAAATGTATCCCCCAATTTCCAAGATCCATCTATAAAACACCATATTCCCAATCTCATCGGTAAACTAGTCTCGGATACCGTTGTAACATGTTGCTTCGATGTTATTGTAAGCTGCGCCTCAGATCAGAGGAAAGATTCAGTCATAGCCAGTTTAAGAGTATCCCTGGGATCTGTGTCCAAGTTACTAAACACCTTATTATTCCGTCCTTTCCATATGTACCAAAGTATCCACGCAAAATATGATCTTCCATAGCTGGTTTAATTCTCCAGAATAAATAATCCATATTCGTGAACAACGATTGTCCTGGAAAATGATCTGGATGCGAAGGAACTGTCGATAGCGCCTAAACCTGGACTGCTGGTGGGCATTCGAAAAATACATGATTAATAGATTCCTCAGCTGCTCCACATCTATCACAACCAATATCTCTCTTAATTCAACAGCCTCAAGAAGTACATTGGACGTGTGGCTGAGGAAGAGCGATCTCTTGTCCGCAAGTTCATGCGTGGACTCAGAGTTGATCTTCGAACTCGTTGTAAGATTCGGAACTATGCTACTGTGGCAGAGCTGGTGGAAAAGGCCGCAGAGCAAGAAGCTGGGATGGTTGAGGAAGCCAAGGTGAAAAATGCGAGTAAGATCCAGAAGACGGGTAAAACTGGTGCAACCAGCAAGCCGAGTTCTGCAAGTCGCAGTCCCTGTCCGACTTGTGGAAAAATGCACTCTGGTGTGTGTCGAGCTGCTACAGGAGCATGTCACCATTGTGGCAGCATGGACCACAAAGTCCGTGATTGTCCAGAGGAAGACTTAAGGCCTAAGAGCCAGGGTGGGAGTGCTAGGAAATGTGTGTGCTATGGCTGCGGTGAAATAAGGCATTTCAAGAACCAGTGCCCAAAGGAAGCACAACTATCTGGGAAGCGTGCAAGTGAGGGGCCACAGCCGAATGCAAAGAGGCAGGCTATCATGCCGCGGGTGTACACGATTGGAGATTATTCCATGGACCCAAGCACGTCTCATCCGATCACTGGTAAGTTTCCTATCTCTCACCTCAAGTTATGATTTCTGTGTGAAATTGCTTGATTGGTAGTATAGGTCCTTAGTGTTCCGAGTGAATATGTAGGGACCTTAGTCATGGGTGGAGTGGCAACCCATGTACTGTTTGATTCCGGTGCATCTCACTCCTTTGTGCGACCAGAGATGACTGGGATCAGAGAATTTCAGAAAGAACATGAGAGAGAAATATAAATGATTCAGGCGGCTGGTGGTCAGATCATGTACACTCAAGGGAAAGTCCGAAACATCTCAGTGATGATTGGAGAAGTGAACATGCTAGCCGATCTGATCATTTGTCCAGTGAAGTCGTACGATGTGATCCTTGGAATGGATTGGCAGGGAAAGTACAAGGCGCATCTCGACTGTCACAGAGGGCGAGTCCAGTTTGAAACCAATGGTGGTAAGCTAGTCTACCAAGGTGTAAGGCCGACGAACGGGAGTCTGATTATTTCGGCTCTTTAAGCGGAACGAATGCTGCAAAAGGGATGTGAGGCCTACCTGGCTTCAATCTCGACTGTGGAAGTTGGACCCGATGCGAAATTGGAGAAAATCCCGATTGTAAAGGAGTATGATGACGTGCTCGCGTCCTTGACTGGATTACCACCGAACCGTTCTGATCCTTTCACAATTGAGCTTGAACCGGGTACAACACCAATCTCTAAGGCACCATATAGGATGGCTCCGGCTGAGTTGTCTGAGTTGAAGAATCAACTTAACGAACTGATGGAGAAAAGGTTTGTGCGCCCAAGTAGCTTACCTTGGGGTGCACCAGTGCTGTTTGTGAAGAAGAAAGATTGTAGTTTCAGACTATGCATCGACTATCGTGGGCTTAACAAAGTCACAGTGAAAAATAAGTACCCTCTTCCAAGGATAGACGAGTTATTGGACCAACTCCGAGGTGCTACTTGTTTTTCAAATATTGATCTTGCTTCGGGATATCATCAAATTCCGATAGCAGGGAAGGATATTCGTAAGACCGCCTTCGGATCAAGATATGGGCATTACGAATTCGTGATCATGCCCTTCGGACTGACCAATGCCCTGGCTGCGTTCATGAAGATGATGAATAATGTTTTCAAAGACTACCTGGATGAATTCATTATTGTCTTCATAGATGATATTTTGATCTACTCAAAGAACCATGAGGAGCACCGGGTTCATTTGAGAAAGGTTCTGAAAAAACTACGAGAGCATCAGTTGTTTGCCAAGCTCAGCAAGTGCAGTTTCTGGCAAAAGGAGATCGGTTTCCTTGGTCATGTGGTCTCGGACAAAGGGGTGTCTGTTGACCCATAAAAGATTAGAGCCATTGCGGATTGGCCAAGACCGAGGAACGCGTCAGAGATCAGAAGCTTTTTGGGTTTGGCTGGGTACTATCGACGTTTTGTTAAAGGGTTTGCTCGCATGGCTCATCCGATGACAAAACTAACCGGGAAGGATGTTCCATTTGTGTGGACGGAGGATTGTGAAGTGAGTTTCAACAAACTCAAGGAGATGCTGACGAGTGCTCTAGTGTTGGCCCTTCCAACCGCCACGGAGCCATATGTGGTCTACACGGATGCATCAAATTCCGATAGCAGAGAAGGATATTCGTAAGACCGCCTTCAGATCAAGATATGGGCATTACGAATTCGTGGTCATGCCCTTCGGACTGACCGATGTCCCGGCTGCGTTCATGAAAATGATGAATAACGTTTTCAAAGACTACCTGGATGAATTCGTTATTGTCTTCATAGATGATATCTTGATCTACTCAAAGAACCAGGAGGAGCACCGGGTTCATTTGAGAAAGGTTCTGGATAAACTGCTAGAGCATCATTTGTTTGCCAAGCTCAGCAAGTGCAGTTTCTGGCAAAAGGAGATCGGTTTCTTTGGTCGTGTGGTCTCGGACAAAGGGGTGTCTGTTGACCCAGAAAAGATTAGAGCCATTGCGGATTGGCCAAGACCGAGGAACGCGTCAGAGATCAGAAGCTTTTTTGGTTTGGCTGGGTACTATCGACGTTTTGTTAAAGGGTTTGCTGACATGGCTCATCCGATGACAAAACTAAGCGGGAAGGATGTTTCATTTGTGTGGACGGAGGATTGTGAAGTGAGTTTCAACAAACTCAAGGAGATGCTGACGAGTGCTCCAGTGTTGGCCCTTCCAACCGACACGGAGCCATATGTGGTCTACACGGATGCATCTAGAGTGAGGCTGGGATGTGTTCTGATGCAGCAAGGCAAGGTCATTGCCTATGCATCTAGACAGCTTAGAAAACATGAAGGAAACTATCCAACACACGACTTAGAGATGGGTGCGGTCGTGTTTGCCCTAAAGGTATGGCGTTCTTATCTTTATGGTGCAAAGGTTCAAGTGTTCACGGACCATAAGAGCTTGAAGTATATCTTTACGCAACCAAAACTGAACCTTAGGCAGAGAAGGTGGATGAAGTTAGTTGCGGATTATGACTTGGATATTGCCTACCATCCGGGAAAGGCAAACCTGGTTGCTGATGCATTGAGTCGGAAGAGAGCAGCTTCAGATTCAGAGAAAGATATGGAAGAGCTAGTTCATATGGTTGGTACTTTCCGACTGGCTGCTTTAACTGATGAACTGGAAACGTTGGGACTGGGTGCAGCGGATCAAGCGGACCTACTGTCAAGGGTTCGTCTTGCTCAAGAAATAGATGAGGATCTGATCAAAGCTTCTAAGAACGAGAAGAAAGAGTACAAGACCTCAAATAATGGGACGATTCTGGTTAATGGCCGAGTGTGTGTTCCAAATGATAAAGGATTGCGGGAAGAGATCCTAAAGGAAGCACATCAGTCAAAGTTCTCAATACATCTAGGAGCCAACAAGATGTATAGAGACTTGAAAAGATACTATCACTGGATCGGCATGAAGAGAGATGTTGCAAAATGGGTAGCTGGGTGCCCGATCTGTCAAATGGTTAAGGCAGAAAATCAAGTTCCGAGTGGACTACTTCAGAGTTTACCTATTCCCGAGTGGAAGTGGGATATGATCACGATGGATTTCGTGACTGGTTTGGCAATGAGAAATGGTAAGGATGCTATTTGGGTGATAGTAGACCGTTTAACAAAATCCGCACACTTTTTGGCAATCAATAAGTCGGATAATGCAGCAGCATTAGCCAAATTGTACGTGGAGCAGATTGTCAAACTGCATGGGGTGCCGGTAAGCATAATGTCAGACCGGGACTCCAAGTTTTATTCGGCCTTCTGGAGGGCAGTGCAGAAATCGATGGGAACCAAGGTCCATATGAGTACAGCCTATCATCTCCAAACGGATGGACAATCAGAAAGAACAATCCGAACATTTGAGGACTTACTGCGAGCTTGTGTTCTGGATTGGGGAGAAAAATGGGAACAATACTTGCATCTGGCCGAGTTTTCATACAACAACAACTATCATGCAAGTATTGATATGTCGCCTTATGAAGCACTGTATGGGCGACCGTGCAGAACACCTCTATGTTGGACTCAAGTGGGGGAGCGCAGCATTTTTGGGCGAGATTTCGTGGAAGAAACAACTGTAAGAATCTGAATCTTGAAACTAAAAATGAAGGAGTCTCGGGATAGGCAGAAGAGTTATGCAGACAGATGCAGGAAAGAGCTTGAGTTTCAGGTTGGTGATATGGTATATCTTAAGACGGTTACCTACAAGGGCAAGGATCGAGCATCAAAGAATGCTAAGCTTAGTCCGAGATACATGGGACCGTACAAAGTCCTACAGAGGATTTGAAAGGTTGCTTATAAACTGGAACTGCCGCCTTCCATGTCCCAGTTTCAAAACATCTTCCATGTATCTTTGCTAAGGAAGTGCATAAGTGACCGAGATAATGTGGTTTCAGAACCACCATCTGAATTAAGGACCAACCTTACGGTGGAAGGGAGGCCAGTTCGAATCATTGGCCGGAAAACCAAACCAGACGGCAGAAAGATGGTCAAGATGATTCAGGTCGTTTGGGACTGTGATGGAGAAGAGGAGACAACGTGGGAACCAGAGGCCAGAATGAAGGCAGAATTTCCTAAGTGGTTTGAGAAACTTAAGGAAGTTCCGAGTAAGAAGACTCGAGGACGAGTCTGAACCAAGTGGGGGAGAACTTGTAGCGACCGCGTTCCAAAGATCGGGGCTAGGATGATCTGAGGACTGACTGGTCGGACTGTTGGATCGTACTGAATGGGTTGGATGATGCAAGGAAGAACTGGCTAAGGTTAGAAGGATTTTTTGTGAAGGAATGGGAGATCTTGGATTGATGTTTGAGGACTAACGGAGAGATCGATGGCATGTACCCGAACAAGGCTAGGATCGGATCTGTTTTTGAGCCAGACAAAGCTCCATCAGTCGGTTTTACGCCCGAGTTATGCATAAGTTGGTCGATTTGTGGAAATCAGAAGTGTTCAGACAAGCTTTCAGACTTTGCGGGATTTTCGGACAGCAGTGGTCGGATTCGGACAAGTGTTGTCGGATTCGTACAGGACGGTTGAGCTGGTCGGTTAGACAGCGACTGTCGGAAATCAGGCAAGACGGTTGAGAGTGTTAGCTGAGCTGATATGAGCTGATTCGATAGTAGCGGTCTGAGTCAGACAGAGCGGTTAGAGTGGTTGGACGAAACAGTCAGCTTAAGCTCGAGTTTCGTCTAAGTGAAAATTGGCGTGAAACGGTTAAGTCCGGGAAGGGAAAAACTCGCGCTGGAATGCTTGCGAGCGCGGGGTGGCGGTTACGGTTTTAAGGCGCGTGGGAAATAACGCGGAAACGGTTTCATTCGCAGCTTTTCGGGTTTAAACCGCCCAACTGCTCATTTAAATCGTCTCTTCCACCTTATTTCGCCATTTCTGTCACAAAAACTCGAAGGAAGATCGAGAGAAAATTCTAAGAGAGAAAAGTCCGAGTAAGAGAGAAACTGTGATTTTTGGCCGGATCGATCAAGTCCGAGCCGAGTACGATCGTCTTTTGGGTGATTTCGACTGTCTGAACGTTCGAGGATCCGAAAGAAATTGCGCAAGAGGTGTCAGAAACGTCCGAAGCAAACCAACAAACCGACTCTAAGGCAAAGGTGAGAGCGTAAACGTAGCCTAATGTACTGAATCGTAGTCTGATTGATAGGAATGTTCTGTGTACTGATTGCTTGTCTTAATTCGAATTATCTGCACTTTCTGGCTTAGATCGAACAGTCGATCCCTTCCATTGACGCATCTGGTTCAGATCATGCGCTTAGAGCCTTGCTGGCTGACTAAGGCGTGACTGTATCCGATGGCGCTTTGTTTTGGGGTGATTGTGTCGACTAAGTAACTGAATAATGATAAGCATGTCCGTTTTGATTGATTGACTCGATTGCTTTATATTGGCTGAGTGAGACGGGATGACCGCTCCACTAAGGATATTGTTTGCTTATGCCTCCTAGTTTATGGATGCAGATCTGGATCAGACCCGCAAGGGTAAAGACATAGCTTGACCGTGGGACTAAGGCATGAAGGAAGGATGGTGGATTTGGATAGATTTAGGACGGGTTTAACATGTAATAGCATAATGCAAACTCACTTGTTAACTCGAACCTCTGATAATTTATTCAAATATTATTATGCTTGTCTGGCTTGTCTGAAAATGAACTAAAATACGGAAATAAATTCTAAGTAAAGGAAAGCTGGAAACTGGCCTAAGTCTGATTGAGGAAGTCGGTTCAGACTCGTACTGTTCGTACGAAAAAAATGGGTCGGGTCCCTTCACTATGACCCCAGCTGCAGAACACGAAGCTTGCCTGAAAATACGATAGTGCCTCTCCCGCCAGAGATTGTAAATAACCACCTGCATCAAGAGTTTTAAGATAGCATGAACTCCCCTAATACCCGTAAGCCGCTGCTGCTGAAGCGAAGAAGCAATCGAACTGAAGGAAACCGGAACATTGGGAAGCATCCAACCAGAGAAATGCCCCCAAACTGACTTAGCAAACTCACAAGAAAAGAAGAGGTGATCATGATTTTCCAACCCAAGTGAACATAAAACACAAGAAGACGGGACATTCATTCCCCAAGAAACCAGTCTATCTCGAATGGAGAGCCTTGACTGTATACATAACCAAGTCACAAAAGTACATCTTGGAATCTCCTCCTTGAACCAGATCATGTGTGCCCAAGGAACCGTAGGAGAGACCTCACGAATGAAGTTCCACGTTCCCTTCGACGAGAATTTCTTTAAATAGGAGCAAGGACCATTCCTCCAAAGGAAACGGTCTTCCCCACGAGAATCAGATGGTGCTTCCATCGTAGTGAGGACCACTTGAAGTGCTACCGCCTCATCAGACCGAGCTGGTGGTAACGTCCAGCTACAGTGCTAACCATAGACTCAAGGGGGACCTGCAACTCTCTAGGCCCTCTCTGCCCAAAACCATCAACTAGGGGGCCCAAGTGAGTCCACCAATCAAACCAGAAACTTACACTTCTCCCATTCTCTATTTGACATCTCATCAGATCTTTCAAAAGGGGTCTAACCTTGAGCATACGCTTAACCGTCGGAGAAAACTTGGTAGATTCTTATGCAGTCCAAAACTTTTGTAATCTTGAATCTATTAGATGGGAGGAGATATAATTCGAACTCCTGGATTGCAATTTCCAAATGGGTATCATGTTAGACTCAATAAGAAAGGTATCTAGAAGAAGTTAAGATAAGTTCTGATGAATACAATTTTTTTATGTTTAATGACAATGAAAAGAATACTATTGTATATCGATGAAGTACTCTAAAGAGATTAAGTACCTTCAATCCAACAATATTGTTTTATTTACTTCTGATTTTCAAATGTAATACACTCTTGTTTCTTTCCTACACAAGACAGATTTAGTAATATACATGTATGTTATAAATGGCTAGAGAGGCCAAAGGCAAAAAAAACAAACAAATTATCTGTTACAAAGAACACATATAAGAAGAGTTTTTAGAGGATAATGATGATGATGGTGATGACGATGATTAACAGGTCCATTTAGAAGTAGGGAAACAGCTGAGGCGATGACACCATTTGCAATGTTTGTTCCCATTCTCTCCTTTGAATAGCATCACTGATCCAACGGTTAAACAAACCACAAGCAGAAGGGCTGCAACTAAGAACAGAACGTACTGGTAGACGCTGTACTTGCGTTTGGTAAGGGAAGCGTTGTTGGTGCGGGAACTTTCCCAACCGTGCTGTGGCCGGACAAGAAGGATAAAACCGAGGCAGAACCCGGTTATAAACCCTCCAATATGTGCGAAATTGTCAACGCGAGGAAGCAGGCCTAGTCCTAAGTTGATTGCTATGATGAATAGGAGTGTGAACAGAGCAGCCGCCTGCAAAAAAAACACAAAACCGATAAAAACCAAACCGGTTAAGCTGAAAAAACATTATAAAGCACCTTGTTGGCATAGATAGTCCAATTAGTGAGAAGCTCGGATAGCATAGCTCCAAGAAGTCCAAAGAGAGCACCGGAAGCACCAACAGAGATACTTTCTTGAAGGAAAAGAGAGGAGAGTATGCTTCCACCGAGACCAGAGATTAAGTAGATAAGTCCAACTCTTACTGTATGGAAACAACCAAAGATCAAATGTGTCTCACTTGGAGATTGCTACTAAAAAGATTGTGTGTAGGTGAAGGAAGGCAAAGAGAACTTACTGAAGCCAAACTGCTGCTCAAGGCGGATACCGATGAAGATCAAACTCAACATATTGGTAAGAAGATGAATGATACCGGCGTGTAGCCACATACATGTGACGAGTCTCCATCCTTGATGCTCATGTACTACTTTACTCCACTCCAATGCTCCCATTTTCTCCAAACTGAAACAAGAATCCGAGTAAAAACCGAATCATTCAATCCTAATACCAAAACAGAGAAGTCTTAACAGAGCCTAGCAAGCTTGATCTCAAAATCAATTGCCAATTAGGGGAGAAAGTAAAAAAGATTGAGACTTTCGAGGTACCCAGAAGACTAAAGTAGATTTAGACTCAGGAGCTAAACTTACGTAGAAGAAGAAGGGCCAAAGAGAGGATTCTCTCGAAGAGGCTGAAACGAGAATCTTCCGAGGAATCTAGCGACGCAAGCTTTGTTTGGTCCGTTGATCTTCTTGGGACAGTCGTTAACGAACATAACGGCGATAAAGACGGCGAGATTCGCCACGACGATCAGTGGAACGAGCCAAGAAGTCCAGTGTGTATCGCTTGAGCTTTCGTCATAGAAATAGTTGTTGTTGTTGATGTTGTTCTGCTTCCCTGCTCTCTCCACATCTCCTCTGTTTGCCATTTACTCTGTTTCTTTCTTTCGAATTCAGCACAAAACCTCCGGATCTATCTTCGATTAACAGATCAAATACGAATTGGGAGAGAGAAAGGAGGTTGAATTAAAGGAACGAGAGATTGAGACAGAGCATCTGTAATAGGATAGAGGAATTAAGGCAAAAGTTGTAACCTTTTTGTAACAAACTTAAGTTAAAAGTAAAAGAAAAACGTTTTTGTTTGTTTGTGTGTGTCTGTGGTATTGGGTTTCAGCTTCAAGTGTCTTCAACCAATTTAACCTTTGAATTTGATGATTTACTATGGAAAATTAAAAAAGATATTAGAAGTGAAACCATCCATAATCTGTATTACTGTGGCTCATCCTGATAGTCACTCTCATGTGTGAAATTTTGTGTTGCTAATGGTACAGGCTACATTATTTTCTACTTTTGGTATATGGCAACTAGCTTTTCTCTTGGAATATAAATTATATTTTCTTCCTATGGTATATTATTTTAATAAAAGTTTATGGTATATAATGATGCACGCTAAATATTAAAAGATTTGTGGTGTTTTTGGTTTCTATGCGTAGACAAACTACGACAGATTGGTAAAGTCCACGCGGTTTCAGGTCAATTGGAAAGGGATCTGTGAGGGATCTATATTACTGTATTTATCATGTTCCCATAATTTTAGCAGAAATTGCACTCCGTATACACCACTAACAGCATAATTTGCATAGATGAAATTCAGCATTTCTCACTGATGTGTCTTTTTTAATGTCTACATTACCCCTATTCATCATACAACAAAATCTATTATACACTATAATCGATATATTCATTTTTTCCAGATCAATTTTTATCTGTTCTAACTTCATATTTTATAGTTTATGTTTAATCAAAGAGTTTAAGAATTAGGATTAAGATTACCAACAAAAAAATTAGGATTAAGGGTTTAATATTTCTAAGTTTCAGTGTTTAGTGTTTTTGATTTACGTTTTATGATTTATGCAAAGATTTATCCAAATATTTATGGTTTAAAATTTAGAATTCACAACAAAATATTTTTTTAGATCATTTTTTTGCAACTACTAATATTTTCTCTTCTATTTTTAGCTTTTTATTTTATTAACATAGTATAACTAGGTGTTTTGCACGCACTTGAGGGCATAATTCTTTTCTAAATACTTATTAATAAATGTAGTGTTAGTTCAAAGATCAAAAATTTAAATTAAACATTGAATTTATACTATTATATGAATCTTCCAGGTTCTTAAATTTTTAGTTTTATTGATTTAAAAACATTATTTTTTAGATAACAACATTTATATTTTTATTTAAAAATATGTTGTTATCTTTAACCAGTTATTATTTTATTTTATAAATAATGATATAATTAAATAAACAAATATATAATTTTTGATATAAAGTGATGTTATTAAGCCAATTTTTTTGAATTACCAAAACCTACAAAAAATGAAAATAAATCAAAAGCATAAGAATATAAAACTGAACCCAACTTGACATGTTATATTAATCAAAGCAAATAAAAATATTGATATATATATATATATATATATAATTATATTGTGAACTACCTCTTATCATAACTGTATAAACACTCAAATATACCAACCATGCTCAAACAAACATTGATATATAACGTATAAGATCATAACATTTACTCTTCGTTGTTATTTTCATTTTTAAATGTTATAATAGAAAGAAAGCTATAATCAATTTATACTTTTTACTTTAAATATAGATTTCTATTTTTCTATAAAATAATATTTATTTATTATTTATTATAAAATCAGAATTTTTATTTTCCAATGGTCTTTTAACTTTCGAACTTTAATAACTATACCTAAGAAAAATCATTTAGAAAATACATTTTTTATTTAAAAAACTTTAACCACATTTTCCTTACATAATACTCTCTTAAAAATATAAACAAAGTTATAATCATGTGAGACTCTTGAAAAACAATTAAAAGAAATACAGTTAACTTCAATTTTCATTAACATTTGTTGTAATAAAAACTAATATTGAAAATATTATCTTTTGGTCATTGGAGGTATATATTTTGAAAATATTTTAAAATAAAAAGATAATTACATTCCCAATAATAAAAATAAACAAATATTAAAATTTTCAGCTTAAATAACAAATAAGTATTATTCTTGATGCTGAAGAATGAAATAAAAATGTAAATACCACTAAAATAAATTAAAATAAATATAAAATCAATTTTATTGTTATTGTTTATATAACCCTTATAGTATTTTAATACTAAAAAAAATAATTTTAAAATACATGCCACGACATATTATGTTTACAAAAAAAATTATATTTTATAAAACTTTTTTTAATATTTTAGTATAATGATAAGTTTAATTATTATATGTGTATATATACTACTAATTATAAAAATTAACAAATAAGAAAGAAAGATGATAAACACAAAATATTATCTTTTTTTATCATAAACGTTTTCCATTTATTTTTGAAATAATTTTATAATTTTTAATTTGCAATCAGTTAATAATTAATTATTTATTAAAGATGTTAAATTTAAATCAGTCTAATTAAAAAAGATATTGCTAAAATTAATTACTCAGCCTAAAATCATGGAGAAGATGACAAGTAAGCAAATTCATTTCTCAAATAATAGTATAGTTGACACTACATTTTGTTTCACTTTTTAACAAATAATAAATATAAAATAACAAAATAGAATTGATTAATGAACCTACATATTCATCCTAAGAAATCAACTCAAAATAACTTTTCATAAAAATTAAAAAGCTCAGAAAATTTCCTAGATAAAATGAAATCGAGAGAATTCATGTCTGAAGTGCTAATGGACATTCAAAAAAATAGCATGATTTACCTAATCTTTTCCAGCTCCACAAGTTGTACATTGAGTGTCACATTAGATCCCACAAACCCGTAGATGTTTTGTAAGTGGGTAAGTTACCTGAAAGTAATTTTTATTTTATTTTATGAGATTTGTTATGATTTTAAGTGTAGTGGCAGAGTTTATTAATCAAAAGTATAATTCCTATTTGAATGGTTTTAAATGTAATTTATTACATTTTAATTAATTAGCATAACATTTTTATTAATTCATCCAAAAATGTATTTTTGCAAAAAAAAAATATATATATATAGGGATACCACTTTAGGATCACATTTTTCCTCACATGCGTGAAAGACAAACGGTGGCAGCTTCGAATAGATCATACACAAATTCTCGTTCTCTGAAAATATAGAAAAAAGGAATTTGTGCTCCAATATCTGCTATAAAAGGGCAAAACCATAACAGATGAGAAGCTATACTACTCAATTCCAGCATAATTACTCTGATACAGCTGGCCCTTTTAGGAACTGTGCATTGCAATATCTCAAGGGGGTGGAGGAAATGTTTTTGATAAGCTTTGGATTGCAAGATCTTAGCCAAACAGTCAAATGACCGAGAGTTAACCAACTCGAATTAAACATACAAACCAGTCACATGTTCATTACTACTGATAAGTGGATTCTAACTAGCCTAAGCTGCTTTCGCTGTTTCACGAACAACGGCTAACTTAGCAAGAAGACCACATAGCTGGAGGTATGATCCAACTCCATCACAGATTCTCATATGCGCAAACCCAGTTTCCTAAAGAACATATGATTTGTGTTAAAAACGAGTATGATGAAGATGTTTTGAGATGTGAAGAAGAAATCAGATTGTATACATACCTTCATGAACTCAAGTTTCAGATACTCAGCCATATCATAGTTCTTTATTATACGGAAAAGCGTAGTGATAATGTCGGTCGGAGAGTAGCCTAGATCGTACAGCTGCTTCATGCCGTGACACGCATCGTCGAACTTACTTTCCAACACATTGCGAACCATGTTCTTGACGTGAAGCGGGTGAGGCTGGTCACAGACCTGAACAAACAATCAAAAAAAGAGAGGAGGCAATAAGTGGAGAGATGTATAATCTATTATACAGATAAGTAAACTAAGGTTTTGTATCGAACCTTGAAGACGTTTTCTTGATTAACAAACCGAAACCCGCTGAATGTGGCTTGCAAGTTGTTCAGAGCTTGCCTCATATCACCATCAGCTGTGAAGATTATCGCCTCAAGGCCTTCAGGTACATAAGGAACCTTGAGAAGATAAAGAAACACAAGCAATTAGAAATGATTTCATAGTATTAAAACTTGAAGAAGGAAAAGAAAAGTGGTAGAAGAATACATACATTCTCAGCTTGAACCACGATCATGAGACGGCCAAGTATCTCCTGATCAGATAACCTAGAGAATCGAACTAAAGCGCATCTACTCTGGATAGGCTCAATAATCTTGCCAGAGGTGTTACAAGCGAGTGCAAACCGAGTGGAGTTTGAGTAGATCTCAATCGTTCTCCTCAAGGCTTGCTGTGCTCCAGATGTCATGCTGATAATAATCACAATAAATCAGTTAAAAAATTGACTGTAGGCAAAGGCAGACGCAGAGGAAGAGAAAGAAAAGACACTCAAGAGTCAAACCTGTCAGCTTCATCAAGAATGACAACCTTATGACGGCCAGGAGGAAGTGTGACTTTCTTCTGAGCAAACATCTTAATCTTGTTCCTAACAACATCGATACCCCTACACCACCCATAACAAAAAAGAAGAAAAATTGAGAATACACGAAATCAACATTGAACAAAGAGCCTAGTATCACATTACCTATCATCAGAAGCATTCAACTCGAGAACAGCCTCTCTATAATTAGGGCCGAGAAGCTCGTGAGCAAGAGCCAAAATGCTAGTGGTTTTACCCGTTCCAGGAGGACCCTGCAGATAATTAAACAAACAACACAAAGTTACAATCTTTACCCTAAAAAGTGATTCAAAACCCTATAAAGTGAGAAGCTTTATCCTAAAAAGTGATTCAAAACCCTAAAAAGTAACAAGCTTTACTCTAAAAATCTACATAGGAGGCAAAACCCAATTCCCCTACGGAGTTTCTCATCAACCCTATAGTGACTGCAATTGAAAGATTTAAGAAGAGTGAAAAATCTTACGGCGAGGATAAGATTGGGCATGTTGCCGTCGCGAGCGATGACTTGAAGCCTTGAGACTGCATCTTCGTTCCCGACGATGTCCACCACTTTGCTCGGCCTGTATTTCTCCACCCACGGGATCTCGTATCCGCCGCCGGAAGTGTTCGAAGACGAAGACGCCATTTATTATTCAGAAGAGAGAGAGAGAGAGAGAGAATCTCCGACCGACTGAGATTTGGGGATTTTCTGGTTTGGAGGGAAAATTTCTCCCAAGGGTTTTACTTTCTGGCGGACGATAAATTTGCATCAAATGGCCTACAAATTGAGAAGAATACGAATTCTAAACCATAAATCTAATCACACTCTAAAAGTCCCACAAATAACTCGTCATTTACATACATTACCCCCCGCGGCCCCCTATTCGTCATTTTTCATCAAAGGCTCGTAGAAATAGAAGAATACGAAAACTGGACCAAAGTATTGAACTTTACATTAAGGGGCCATGTATTAAACTTATATTTATTGATTTACATATATGGCCCGCGTTTTTGTTTGGCTGTCGTTTAAGGAGACATAAAATATTAAATTGAATTTGTGTAGTTGTGTGTGGACAAATGGCTTTACATTAACCCTACTTGTCCTCTCTGCAAATACAACATCCTCAGATTGGTAAAGAACTCATGCAAAGATGTTAGCAGCGAGGAACCCAAGAAAGAAAAAAGGGTTCAGAAATTGATCAAGTTGTAGTTTTGTTTTGCTTCTTGTGATTTGTAATACACATTTTAGTTAATGTTGTTTAATTATTTAACATCTTTTGGTTCTTACTTGCTCAACTAGACAACATCTTGTCTCATGATTAGTTGATAACGTGATATTGTAAATTCTTATTAACTGGAAGAAATTCGATACAATTCTTATGCTTTTTCTTTATGTTGAGTGGTGGGAAAAAAAAAACTTAAAAGAGAAAATGAAGATTGTCAAGGCTTTTCCTGGAAACCCCATGGATTCTTATTTGCCCAGTTCCATTGATCTCTGCACATCTCATCCACTCCATATTGTGCCCTGATAAATAAAACAAAGAGTCAGTCCCTGATTCACATGATATCTCAACACATAAAGGATGAATCCCTTGTTCAAGTTATGGTTCTTGAAGTCCATGTAATAAATTATTGAACTGTATATCCCATGAGCATAAGGATTGCATACAATGACTATATTTGCTTTTCTTGATTCATACACTAAAATCAAAAAGAATCAATCCCTTATTCATGCAAAGAGTAAAAATGTTCTATGTAGCATAGAGTGAACATATATTGTTTCTTAATTCACAAGCAAGATTGTATGATTTATATGTGGAAATGATAAAACCAGTGACTTACTTCCATCCGAGTTCTTTCTCAGCTCTCTCAGTTGAAGCATAAACAGCTGTTGCATCTCCTGCTCTTCTTGGACATAGCTTCATTGGGATTTTCTGCATAACAAAATCTTTTGTTTATACCATTTTCCAACAGCAAATCTTCCATCTCATTCAAATCATCAAGAAATGATTAAAAAAATTCACCTTGCCAGAAGCTTTTTCGAAAGCAGAAACCATTTCCAAGACAGAAGTTCCTTGACCAGTCCCAAGATTATAAGCAGTACAACCTAAGATTAACACAAAACACCAAACATTCTCAGAACCCTAAACCCATCAAAACCAAACCCCTTCAAACAGTTAAAAATGTTTTTACCAATCTTTGGATCAGTAAACAGCTTGTTCAGCGCAGCGACATGTCCATCTGCTAAATCCATTACATGGATATAGTCTCTTACCTGCAAGTAATGTGTATGTTAGTTCATCAAATCTAACATCACAGATCCAGACCAAAGTAACAGTAATTATACCGCGCTACCATCCTGCGTAGGATAGTCATGTCCAAAGACATTGAGCTCAGGTAATCTTCCAACCGCAACTTGCTGGATATAAGGCATGAGGTTGTTTGGTATGCCCTTTGGATCTTCTCCAATCCTTCCGCTCTCGTGAGCTCCAACTGGATTGAAGTACCTCAGAAGAATTATCCTCCACTCTGGCTCTGCCGCGTGAATATCTCTAGCTATCTCTTCAAGATACAGCTTGGTGCGACCATAAGGATTCATCGCATGTAACTCAAAGTCTTCCACACAAGGGACTATCTCTGGTTGGCCGTAAACTGTTGCTGACGACGAAAACACCATCTGCATATATATTCAAGCATTACAAACAAATTGTAAGCCTATCAATGTGAATCACTCTAACCATTTAACCAAAAAAAGAATGGAAGTTTCTATCTAACCATTTTGCAGTTGTACTTTGCCATAGTCTCATAGAGATTGATAGTCCCAACTACGTTGTTGTCAAAGTAACGACGAGGGTTTGCAACGCTTTCACCCACAGCTTTAAGACCAGCGAAGTGAATCACAGCATCAAATCTGTTTCCCCCCTCACAAAGAAGAATCAGAATGTCATCACCTGAATAAAATAAATCAATAATTCATATACTTTGAGTCTCAACATTACCTCTGATTGGAAAAGAGTTTCTCAATATCCCCTTTGTTTCTCAAATCACCCTGCAATGAATCAACACACCTATAAATTAATAACAGAGCAAAGTCTTGAACTTTTCTTGGGGATCAAGCAAACAGAAAATTGCAGAATTTCGGATCTTTCATTAATCTCTTTGTCTCTTTTTACTTATACTGGAAGATCACTGAAGAATCTCAGTTCTTTAAACAGCCAAAAGTTGCATTAAAATGAAAGATTTTTTAAATGGGTAACTGACCAGATTGAATTCAAGCTTGGAAGAGAGGTCAGGACCAACAAGCTCACGAACCCTATGAACAGCTTCATGGACAGAGTTATCAAGATTGTCGATGATGGAAACCTTGAAGCCTTGATTCAAAAGCTGAACAACAGTGTGCGTCCCAATGAACCCAGCACCACCAGTCACCAAAATGCACTGTTCCACAGAAGAACCCATTGATCTTTTGAGCAAATCAAGGGGGAGAGAGAGGGAAAGTAAGAATCTTTTTATTGATCTGTTAGGTTCTTGTGAGTAGATAAGAACGTCGCCGTGAATGAAATAAAGGAGGTTGAGGTGGAGAAATCTCCTTTTGATGGTTTCTTTTATGTTGGAATTGAACTCGTGAAGGTTTGTTATATAAGTGACGAGGAAAATGGTACACTTTACACCTTTTTGACCAAAAAATAGATTTTGTTTGAACAACAACAAAAAAAGATATTCATTTGCCTGTTCTTAACCTATTTTTGGATTAATGGATAAAGAGTGAAGACCACATCCTCTGAGCTTTGTTTTCTACTTTTAGATAATTTAGGATTTTTTAAGATTTAGACAAGTTTTTTTTTGAAAAAATGATTAAATGGTTGAGACGAGATTATAAGGTTTATCCAAATATATGTTTGGTAATTTTAATTGGAGAGTTGCTAAAAACGACATAATTTTTTATTTTAAATGCAAAAGTATACTCCAAAGTCCAAATTCAATCTCAAATGTAATCTAAAAAGGTAGGGAAATTACAATTATCTTCTTATAACTAACAAAAGTTTTTCTAAAAAGAAAACCAAGAAGACTACTTCTCATATATTTGATCTTCAAAATAATTTATAAAAAAAATGTTGGAAAATTAAATGAAATCATGTTATTATAAACAATTCTAAATGATATAAATTTAGTTATACTAAAACTATTTTTTCAATATATGAGTTGTTTCAAGTTATGTTATTTTCAATATAAATCGTTTTCAATATATATAAATGATATATATTGTTTTCAATATATGTTGTAAGTTATTAGTATCTTTGGTTGAGAGTTTGATAACATATGTTGTCGCATTTTTTATATTTTAGGGTTAGATTTTAAAATTTTAAAATATTTTAAATTTTAAATTCGAACATATCTGTTTAGTTTAAAATTTTAAAATTTTAAAATATTTTAATATATTAAACACTTTATAAGTTGATCTTATATTTAATGAAGTGTTTTTTATTATTTAGTTAGTTATTTTATTTTAGAATTAATTAAAAAGATTTTTCGAAAAGTTTTCTAACATATGATGCATTAAAAAACTTCTTGGGGTTAATTGGGTTCGTGATATGTGTCAATGATCTAGTGATTATTGGAAAAAAAATTTATAGTTATCACAGTTCAACTATATATTATTTACACATGTTTCTACATGCAAAATTTGGATATTTTGAAATACTTCTTAAGGCATTAAAATAGCTTGTGGACAACAAACATACATAAGGAAAGTTTCATATACACTATATCCCAATAGTATCCATATATATCTTGCAATGCAAATATTGGTTCTGAGTGTGGTCTTAGTGATACTCGTCCGTTTGACAAACTAATGGAACAAAATAATCGTCTTGCGACTTTGTTTTCCTTCTCGGAGATTCACCAGCCTCATCATGGAAGGCAAAGAAACAAGATAGAGTTTCATTTTTTCCGCTAAATCGAAAATAGATAAATGACACTTGCAGTTCAAGAATATGTATGGATGAAAAGCCTTCGAATAAGTAATGATGAAGATCATCTGTGACATATAATTTGATATGTATATAGCATCCATTCCAATTTTTCCATGAACGAACAAAAACTATTTTAAAATAATGAAATCATTTGCTGCAACTTTGTAACGTCTCATGTCATTACAACTGAACCTTCTCGTGTCATTACAACTGAACATCATGCTGATCTTCTCGCTTAAGTACTCGACGTCAACAGTGTGCATATTTTTTTCTTTCTTAACACACACTTTTTTTCTACAACGATGAGCATATCTATTTGACTTTTCACTCTAACTTGTAAAATATATATGCAAATGCCTAACTTGTCAAATAGATATGAATAATAATGTGCATATATCTAGGCATGGAAACGGATCGGATATCCGGGTTTTTGAAGGTATTTGTGATTTGCTTAGTATGTTACAGATATCTAATTTTTATATTTGATTTGTGTTGTGAACGGCTGCGAATTATCAGAGAAGAATAGAGAACAAAACGAATTGAGGCAAATATCCGTTTAATTAGGGTTTTGTATTATTGTGTGAATGAATAACTTACAAACCCTTAGACTCATATTTATACACGCCTCAAAAACCCCTATTTCCTTTTCCCAATAGAAAAAATACAATAGTAAAAGTAAATTTCCTAACCGATAAGGCATACTTCGTCCGACCAACGAGTGCTGGGCTTTTACTGGTGTACTGAGATTTAAGACACACAGATGCAACAATTTGCTTCGGAGAAATACGGATATTCGGAAAAACGGATATCCGGAAAATAAATAGATATTTACGAATATTTGCGAATACTTAAGGATATCTCATATGTTTTGATTATAATCTTAAAATTTGGATGCATATTTGTTTTGTATAATATATTTGTACATGATATATAAGATAAAAATTAAATATTTAGTAAATCTACATATTTTATAAAAAAATATATACTTAGTTAACAATTATAATAACACAAAACTTAAGAAAAAAAATTATAATTATCATAAAATGTTTTCTTTCTTTTATGTATTACTTTTATATAAGTAATAATGTGAATTAAATTTGTCAAATTATATGTCAGAATAATAATTATATAATTTTATACATATAGAACTTTGAATATAATCAAGATATGCATGTATTATATATTGTCGGATCAGATATCCGCTCTCTAAAATTTTAATACTTGTGATTTGCTTCGTTTTTGACGGATATTGAATTTTAGTATTTGCTTCGATTTGTAAAGTTACGGATATTCGAATTTTCCGGATCGGATCGAAACGAATAACGAATCGAATCAAATTTTACGGATATTTTGCCCATCCTTACATATATCTATTTGAAAAGTTAAGCGGCTGTAGAAAAAATATAGTTGTCATTGGGGGAATCTAACAAAGAGAATTTGTGGATTCAGTGGTGCAGTTTCACACCAATTTTACTGTACTAATTAATGAACAAAGACTTGCAAATCAAATTTATATAATTTTACTGGTGTCAAACTGACCCCTCATCCTTGCAAGTGGGTTCATCCCAATTTCACATTATAATGTACAAAGAAATATTATAATATATTAAAACCTATAGGTTTATAAGAATTTCTTACTTTTTCATGTGGTTTAAGCTAAAACGTTCTCTCAACGTTAACAATATTATTTGTTCTCAATTCATGTTCAAGTTTACATTCCTAAAACAGAAAATGAAAGTAAGGAAAAGAAAAGAAAAGAAAAAAGCTGGGACAGTGAGTAAGATACACGCGCTATAACTAAATCCCAAATTACCCAAAATATAAAATTTCCACTTGTCGTGCAGGAAAACGATCTCTAGAATTGAAAAGGACAGATTTATTACAAAACCAACCAATCAGACAAAAGCCTTCACACCTCTCTATTGGGATCTGAATCTTTCACTTTCTCTGAGATTCTTCTGAAGAAAAAGATCAGAAAAGAAGAAGGAAAATGCCGCATGGAACGCTTGAAGTTGTTCTTGTCAGCGCCAAAGGTCTCGAGGATTCTGATTTTCTGAGTAAGCTTTCATATAATCTCTTGCCTTTCTGATGTTGATTGGTTTTGTCTCAAACGTGTTCACGTGGTTAAATGTTTCGAACTTTTTAGGATCGAAGATTTAATAACTGTGAAATGGTAGTCCCCACTCTGATATTCCAATGATTCGGATTTTTGTGGATCTGTTTTATGAAACTTTGATAACAAGATTCACATTACTATTTTGGGACTTATATAAATCTTGATCTGTAATCTAATTGATGGTTACGTTCATGTAAATCTGGGTTAAAAAAATTTTAGGATCAAAGATGGGGTTGCATATTCTTTAACTGACTCATGCTGGCTTAAAAAAACAGATAGCATGGATCCTTATGTGCTCCTCACTTGCCGGACTCAAGATCAGAAGAGCAATGTTGCATCAGGTAAGTTCTCTCAATCGAAGATCATTTGTGTTTCAGGACTTGAAAATAAATGAATCTTGTTTTGTCAGGACAAGGCTCAACTCCGGAATGGAATGAGACATTTATCTTCAATATCTCTGAAGGAACGACGGAGTTAAAAGCCAAACTCTTTGACACAGATGTTGGCACAGAGGATGATCCCCTTGGTGAAGCAACGTAAGATAATCTTCTCACAATGTAACCATATGATCTTATATGGTTTTAGAATCTATTCGAAAAGATTGTTGTTTTTGAAAACAATGCAGTATTTCATTGGAGGCAGTTTTCCTGGAAGGGGATATCCCACCAGCTGCATACAATGTGGTGAAGGATGAAGAGTTCAAAGGCGAGATATGGATCGCACTGTCCTTCAAACCTTCGGTATAACCAAACAAACAAATGATGTCTTTGCATCGTTCTTGATTTGCTTTTTGTTTAAAAGGATAAGTCTGGATGCTGAAGAACAATGTGTTTGTTTTTTTCTTTTGTTAGGAAAATCGAAGCAGGGGTTTCGAAGAGGAGTCTTATGGAGGCTGGAAGAACTCTGAAGCATCTTACTAAAGAGAAAGAACATCAAATGTGTGGTACTCTATAATTTGATGAGCTTTGGGAATAAAATATTGAGGGCTTCGCTCTTGAAAAGGAGTTTTGTTAAGAGGGTTTCTTCTTATTCTTATTTTTATTGTTATTATTGGCCTGTTCGGTTTAAAATTCAAGAATTTGTTTCAGTCTTGTTTTGGTATTTACGAAAATGTTTTACAATTCTAGTTTTATGATCATAACTTCATAAGCTATGCAGTATACATATACTAGTCTTTCTTATATCAAGAGCTTGTGGATCTCTTTAGTTTCCTCCAACTGTCTGCCGCATAGTTAGCAACCACGGACACGAAACAAGGTAAGCTTGAACTTTTGCTACATGTACTACACATGTAGGATCAGGAGACTTCCTTATCGCCAGTACTCATTTACTTATCTGCAGTAGAGTTACGATGTTTCTTCAATTACGGTATACGTTCACTAAAAAAATGGTAAATCATTCCCCGGAAAGAGAATATGAAAGTTCCGGTATTACTCTTTATCTACTTACCTTCAAGTAGACATTGCATTATTGCTCGGGATTCCAACTTGTGAATTCTTTTTGGCTGTGACTGTGGTTACGATAAAAGAAGCATAAAATCTCCAATCTTTACATTTTAGTGAAGAAAGACACAAAAAGAAAACTATGGACAAATTTACAGATTCTCAAGGTGATCAAGCTCAAGAGAAAGAGATTGTGAAATATCTTTCATTAAATGTAAAAATAGGAAAGAAGAGTTTACGTAGATACAATTGTAAATCAAATCAACTACTAAATACTTCTACTCTATACTCAACCTAAGTATAATAAAATTTACACACAAGAAAAACTGTTACAGATTCAACTTTCCGAAATGTAAGTCTATTTTCTCATTTTCTTCATAGTATCAAAGATCACAAACAAGTTAACTGAGAAAAAAAGGCTGAGAAAGTGGCATACATACTCCCAGTTTGAACTGAGGCTGTTGACGTTAAAATTAGATGATTTACATCATTAGACAAAATAAATTTTTGACAAAAATTTGCCGAATCTAGTTAAAGTTATTAAGGGTCGGAAGCCCATGCTAAGCTTCAATCCGGCCTTTTATATTTGGTTTTTAATAATTTTACTTAGATATGCCTCTTACATTTATACTTTGAAAAAGTCCACACCTTTTACAAAAAGAAAAAGAAAAGAAAATTTCCACAGACAAAAATAAATAATATATAACTGAAAATAACATGTTGATTTTATGATTAGATAAACGTTTTTGATTATATTGGATATAGAAAGGGTCAAATGCATGGCTGGCTGTGCATGTCTACCTATTTTCTTGACTTTGACTCCTAAATTCATGATTATCAATTTATTATTTACAAAAGAGTAAGACTGTTTTATATTTATCAAAGTCTACTTCAATGATTCTATCATATAGTTTGTTGAATACATTACTGATTTATTCTTCTGGTTGTTGTGTTCATATATACATGTTGACCTATCAATTTCTTTGGGAAGAAATTTCAAAACTAATTATTCGAGAATATTTTGAAGTTTAAAAGTGTAGTTTTCATTCGTAAATATCGTCTCCCTATGTTCACAGTAAACCCATAAACAAGGTTAAATTTAAAAATTAGAAAATGTCATTAAGAAAATACGACCTCTGACAAACTAGCATGGCAGATGCTTATTATAGTGATCCATAATCAAAATATTCTAAATACATCCTTCATAGTCATATCTATATATATAGAACAATAAACTCAAACTAGCTTATCTTTTTCTTATTTAGTTACTAGAAAACGAAAATCAACTGATACAAGATCTGAACGTCGCATGTAATAAATTTAAATACAAAAATACTACAAAGTTTCTATGTGTGTGTGTGTGTGTGTCTATCATAAATGAGATAATTTTTTGAGACAAGTAAATTGAGAATTTCCTTCTCAAGTAAAAACCTAGCATAAATTAAATAATCTGGAACGTATCATTTGTTGTGAAGCGGGTTTGGACCGTCAGGAACTTCTCTAGCTGAAACTCCGTAGATCTGATCGTTCTTCTTGCCGGTGTTCCCTTCCGATAACATTCTCTCACCGTCAAATCTTGCCTGCCGAAACTGTTCTTGGAACTCCTCCGTAGCCGTCATGCTAGGAAGCTTGCGGGCGTCTGAGGAGATATGAAGTCCAGCGAAGAAAAAGATCACCATGATTAGAAACGATAACCTTGAACTCCAACTCTTCATTTTCTTCTTATTTTTCTTTCTGGGAGAAGTTTCTTTGTTCCTTGGCTAATGCTGTTTGATGTGGTCCATGTGGATGAGTTAAGCTTATAAGATGTATATTAATTGTAGGATCTTGTATGAGAAGGAAAGAAACAAAATTCTTATTGAGTTAAAATAATTCATTTGACGGAAGGACAATACTAACCTTTCCTTGACCTACAAGAACTGTTTTGTGGTGTTGTTTGTTACAACATCATTGTGTGAATAGTTGGATGATTTAGGGGGTATTCATGTAGTTTACCTAAACGCGGTGGAGTGCTCGCATGGGCTCTCCGGTTTCAAAACGTTGACTTGCAAAATAATTGTGGTTTTAGTTGCGGCTCCTCAAAATTAATTGTTTATGTACTTTGAGATCAAGTGTTAACATAAAATTGATCAAAAACTGATCAAAAAATTCTATTAGCCGAACGTATTTTTATTAACTGATCAAAAATATGATCTAAAATTTTAGGCGTTAACATCAATACAGATCAGTTCTAGGCATATATTAATTGATCAAAATATTGTATTTTTTTAACTGAAAAAACGTATTTTTATTTACTTGAACCTGCCTTAACTTATTTCAAATCTTATATATTTCTGATTTAGAATTGTGTAAGTGAAAAGATATTACGTAGAAGCGTAATATAATAAGATAGTATGTAATAGTACTAATGCGCATTTAAATACATTACAACTGAATTTTCGAAGAATTTGCAAGTGCTTTCGATCAGGACACGTCGAATATATTTGACGAAAGTCAGGCGTCAAAGGTGACCACTCTTGATCAGTTTTGTAAATTACAATAAATCCAGGTTGATGAATAGTCAGAAAGATTTGATCGTCATAAAAAGAAAAACATACACTATAGTATTTGTAAAGGAAAACACCTACGAAATTGAGAACTTGTTGACACGAGTGAATTTTCTTTTGAAAATTAAAAATCTAAGCAAATTAAATTATATATGATGGCTACAATAAGTCATAACCCATTGTCCGAAAAGAAGAAAATAAATTATTTTGGCTTGACGGGACCGACGCGTGGAGTGGGTTCAACTCTGAACCGGCAATTGTATAATTCAAATTGAACCGGTTGTTGTAAATCAAATGGAACCGGTTTATAATACTTTTAGCACTCGTTATTTTCTTATTGCTCCGTTAGTGACGTTTTCCATGGAATCAAGTAGTGTTTATCTCCTATCACTAACAACAGTTTCATAGATTTTGTTTATCACTTGTTCTGTGTTCCTAATCATGTTCTTGACTAAGTTTCTGTGATTTCACCAAACTTTTGAAAACAGAAAAGCAGGGAAAGCTGCTCTTGCCCCAACTTGAACTCCGGTTAACACTGATTCCACATCAAACTCCGGTTAACACTGAATTCTAATCCATCTCCGTTCGGCTATGACCTTGCTTCCTTTCATGGCTCCACCTTCCTTCTTCCAACTGAACCTCCCTCTGCAACTCCGTTAGTTCTCTACCTTGAAACAACAACAACCGTCCTTCCATATTCGCCGTTGGACCTTACGCTCATGAACAATTGGTTTCTCCTCAGGTTTAACCACCTTCAGCTCCAATCACACCACCTTTCGATGAGTTTATCTACTTAACCACCACTACACCTTTTTAAAAACCACAACACTTTCTTCACCATAAGTTCCTTTCGCTCAGCACTTCATCAATAACTATGGTCTTAAGCTTCCAATGACTTAACTATGAGTTTCAGTTTTACCAACTTCCTCTTGGTCGTCCACTTGCTCAGCTGGTTTCACCTAAGCTCGGTTAGTGGGTTATGTCCGGTTCTGGTCCAACTTCTCCTTTTACTGACGGAGTCACTTACTTTCAAGTCTCTGATCCACCAAAGCTATTGAGCCCTGATAAACTGCGTTGCTCCAAGATAAAGCCATAGACGACTTGACTTAATATTATTAGACTCCTTCGTCCACCACTTCGACAACTTCTTCATCCTACAAAACGTTTGGAAACACAATAAGTAAACAAAACTAGTAAATGGCTTGGATTATAACACATTGTAACCACACCTTATAAGACGTTCTTAATTGTTGCTATAATAAGGTTACGTTTCTAACTCTAAAAGCGATTTCCACATACATAGTTGATTGCATTCCACGGATCAACCCAAACAGCGAGGGTCAGTCTGATGATTTAAAGTGATAACTACAGCGTACGTGCCTAAGATTGTTTGCACCATATGCATGATGAGATGCAACGTAAAACTGACTTTTACGTTTGATTGTGCAACATCAGATAACACTTGTTCAATGTCAGGAACTGTAAAACATAACTAAGAAACATTGAACTCAAATCACAGATATGATTAATGAAACATAGAATTCAAAAAACTGATGTTTTGATTTAATAACATGCAGTTATTGCCAAACTCTTATGGAGCACTCTCCTGATCAACATAAAACGTCAGGAAGAAGCAAAACCGTGGTTTTTTTAAGGATTTAAATATCATTTGCAGGTTTGTTTCCTGCCCAAATCAAAGATCTTAAAATCAGCATATCTGGTAGAGAAGGAACATGTGATTTAAGTTATACATGTGACTTTTGTGTCTAGGAAGCTAAGGTAACCTATATTGATCTATATAGGTTACCTTAGCTTTCCAGACATAAAAGTCACATCACTAGCATCCTCTGATGAATAATCCAATGGTGTTTTAGTGGAGACATCAGACATCTTTTTATATTCATCATCTGACGAATTACATTTCTCAGCATCCTCGAACAAGTTCGTCTTCCTCTTCTCCACTGTGATAGGTTTTGTGCTCATCTTCTTCACATCTTGTTTCTAACTCTTGACAGCGTCTTGATTCACTGCGATAATTATGAACCCTTGACTACAAAAGATTAGTACATGAACTAGCTGGTTGTTGAACTTGATTACTTTGTTTCATTTTTTTTATATAATCAAACTCATAATAATGTCATTCCTGATTCTTGGCTGAGTTTTGGTATTCTTAATATGCCTAGATTTTAGAATATGACATTATGAGTTCATGATATATACTCCCAAGAGATTTGATCGTGGAGGAAACTAAATTAAATTCAGCAAATAATTGAAATTACCTTTCTGTCTTGTTTTCCGTAGAAGTGAATGCCTAGATTTTCTCTTCTTGAAGAGATTGAGGTGTAGCATCAACATGTTCTAACATTTGCAGGAACTCTGGTTGTCTCATTCACAGTATCAGCAAAAGATTGATTAATGTCATCTTTTGATCTCTTCTTTCGCCTCTTTTTTCTTCTATGTATCTGATGTTGTTGCCAAGCTTCGAATATTTGATGTATACATATGAATAAAAAATTTATATCTATAACAGTGATGAATAAAAACTATACTTTTGTAAGACTCCCATCAAATTTTCATGTATTAATTCCATCTTGTCTCAGTTCATTGATTACAGAGAGTTAAAGAATGAAGAGAAGTGGTTGGTTGGTTGTTCTTGTGCCCCTTCTCTAGCCAATCTCCTCTTGTAAATCATTCACCAACACATAGAATGAGAAAAGCTTCAGTTTCTAAGCTTTGGACCGGGAACTAGCAGCATTCCTTCTCGCGCAGCAACCAACAAAGTACACCATTGACTGTTTTGGAAGAAGACTTTTGTCGTTAGTAATTTCTTAAAAGGACCAAAACCTTTACAAAATGTGAGAAGAAGAAGAAACTTGGATTCTTTGTGTTTAGTAAATGTCTTTACCAAGACAAGGAAGAGAACCACGTTGAACATTGCAACAAGTCTCCACTCTGTTTTCATGTACTGAGCTACTCCAGCTCTGCAGTTATTTAATCAAATGGAAAGAATAATTAGTCCCAATCTGAAAACTAATAACACAATTGTATAGAATTAGCTTTTCTGGAGGAAGTTGATTTAGCTCTCTACTTGCAAGAATCACAGTTGTAGCACTTGACTGTCCTCGAATTCCTGTAAAGCTTGCAATCTTTGTTAGAACTTATTGAATGAAAACTCAAGTCATAGTAAGAACCATTCACCGCAGGATAACCACACCTTTACAAACAACAACACTGAGACAGTTACATATATTTGGCAAGGTATAGCAACATTGATAAACAACATACTCAGATGGTGGTCGACAGCATCCAGCTTCTATAGGGGTTACCTCTGCAGACTTCAACTGTTTGATGGTCTGGGCACAACAAAAGAAAATCAGAAAACAACATCCAACAGATAATCAGGGCATGTAATTAGCGGAAAGGTACTAGATGGACCTTGTATTTCTTTGAGAGCTCTTTGATAAGATTGTAAGTTTTTATTTATTTATTTTGGTGATTGATAATGGATGTGGTCACATTACTAAACTGAAAAAATCTGGTTGTGAAGATAAAAGACGGGCGGATGAAAGAAGACAAGGCTCGAAGTTATTTCCAACAGCTTGTACATGCTGTTGACTACTCTCATAGCAGAGGTGTTTACCACAGAGATCTCGAGGTTACATTCAAACAGGTTGCTTTCATGCATGAGGTGTTTACCATATCTCTCAATTGATTCAACTCTTTTTGCAGCCTGAAAATTTACTATTGGATGCCTATGGAAACCTCAAGATTTCAGATTTTGGATTTAAGTGTTTTGTCTCAACAAGTCAGGGTACAGAACATCCATCTCCATTGAAAGATTTATCCCTACTTAATTCTTTTATAATGCTTTTGGCTAAGCAGGAAGATTGATTGCTTCATACAACCTGTGGAACTCCTCACTATGTTGCTCCTGATAATGCCATAAACCGATGAGTTTTTATAAAAAAACTTCCTACTGGGTTGGTATTATTTTAAATGGTTTGTAGAGATGATAATGCCATGAGTTTTTATAAAAAAAAGGAAAATTTCACAAGTTTTATAATTTATTATTTTTTAATTCCTAAGAACTCATAATAAGGTAACACCATTGGACAAATATTTTTGATTAAAATCTTTAACCATTTAATCAAAAAAAAAAAACTAAAATAAGGTTAAAGATTCCAATGGTGGTAACACCATTGAAGATGCTCTAAGAGCTTTCGATCAGGACACGTCGAATATATTTGACGAAAGTCAGGCGTCAAAGGTGACCACTCTTGATCAGTTTTGTAAATTACAATAAATCCAGGTTGATAAATAGTCAAAATGATTTGATCGTCATAAAAAGAGAAAAACATACACTATAGTATTTATAAGGGAAAACACCTACGAAATTGAGAACTTGTTGACACGTGTGAACTTTCTTTTGAAAAGTAAAAATCTAAGCAAATTAAATTATTAGCTGGGACCGACGAGCGGAGTGGGTTCAAGTTCAACTCTGAACCGGCAATTGTATAATTCAAATTGAACCGGTTGGTGTAAATCAAATGGAACCGGTTAACGATACTTTTAGCACTCGTTATTTTCTCTCAGTAGAGTGTTTGTAGAGCGATCGACGAAGAACAAAGTTCAGGCGAATCAAAATAAAAATGTTGGCTAGGGTTTGTAGATCCCGATCTTCTTCTTCTCCTCCTGCTGTTTCTGCTGCTAGATTTTTCTGTACGAGATCGATTCGTGATGCTCTGGCGAAGAAAAGCAGCGATGGGGAGAGTGGCGAAGCAGGTTTTGGAGGAGAGACGTTGCAGCTGCGAAGTGGGTTTCATGAAATCAAAGGGTTAGATGATGCGATTGTTTTGTTCGGTGACATGGCACATTCTCGCCCTGTACATTCAGCAATCGATTTCAACAAGCTAATGGGTGTGGTGGTGAGGATGGAAAGGCCAGATGTTGTGATTTCTCTCTATCAGAAGATGGAAATGAAACAGATTCCATTTGATATATACAGTTTCAATATTCTGATTAAATGTTTCTGCAGCTGCTCTAAGCTTCCCTTTGCTTTGTCTACGTTTGGTAAGCTCACCAAGCTTGGTTTTCACCCTGATGTTGTTACCTTCAGCACCCTGATCCACGGATTATGTGTGGAGGATAGGGTTTCTGAAGCCTTGGATTTTTTTCATCAAATGCGTGAACCAAATGTGGTAACGTTCAACACGCTGATGAAGGGTCTTTGCTACGAGGGCAGAGTTGTGGAAGCCGTAGCTCTCCTTGACCGGATGGTAGAAGATGGTCTCCATCCTGACCATATTACTTACGGAACAATTGTAGATGGGATGTGTAAGATGGGCGACACTGTCTCTGCCTTGAATCTGTTGAGGAAGATAAAGGAGGTGAGCCACGTCAAACCCAATGTTATAATCTACAATGCCATCATTGATGGCCTTTGGAAAGACGGACGTCATATCGATGCTCAAAATCTCTTCATTGAAATGCAAGAGAATAGAATCTTCCCGGATCTTATAACCTACAACTGTATGATTGATGGATTGTGTAGCTCTGGGGGATGGAGCCAAGCCCAGCGGTTGTTGCAAGAAATATTAGAAAGGAAGATCAACCCCGATGTTGTAACTTACAATGCTTTGATCAATGCATTTGTCAAAGAGGGCAAGTTCTCTCAGGCTGAAGAGTTATACGATGAGATGCTCCCAAGGGGTATAATCCCTAGTACAATCACATATAATTCAATTATCGATGGGTTTTGCAAACAGAATCGTCTTGATGCTGCGGAGCACATGTTTTATTTGATGGCTACCAAGGGATGCTCTCCAGACATATTCACTTTCAATACTCTCATAGCCGGATACTGTGGAGCTGAGAGGGTAGATGATGGAATGGAACTTCTCCATGAGATGTCTCGAACAGGATTGATTGCTGATACATTTACTTATAACACTCTTATTCACGGGTTCTGTCAGGTGGGCGATCTTAAAGCTGCTATAGACACTTTACAGGAGATGATTTCTAGTGGTGTGTGCCTTAATGTCGTTACTTGTAACACTTTCCTGGACGGTCTCTGCGATAATGGGAAACTAAAAGATGCATTGGAAATGTTTAAGGTTATGCAGAAGAGTAAGATGGATATTGATACTAGTCATCCCTTCAGTGGTGTAGAACCTGATGTTCAGACTTACAGTATATTGATCAGCGGGTTGATCAATGAAGAGAAGTATTTTGGGGCTGAGGAATTATATGAGGAGATGCCACGCAGAGGTCTAGTCCCTAATGCTTTCACCTATAACTCGATGATTGATGGATTCTGCAAGCAGAACCGCCTAGATGAGGCCAGACAGATGTTTGATTCAATGGGTTGTAAGGGCTTCTCTCCGGACGTAGTGACATTTAACACACTCATTAATGGCTACTGTAAGGCAAGAAGGGTTGATGATGGGCTGGAGCTTTTCTGCGAGATGGGTGGAAGAGGGATAGTTGCTAATGCAATTACTTACATCACTTTGATTCATGGTTTTCTTAAAGTGGGTAATATTAATGGGGCTCTAGACATTTTTCAGGAGATGATTTCAAGTGGTTTGTATCCTGATAGCTGTACTATCCGCAATATGCTGACTGGTTTATGGAGTAAAGAGGAACTAAAAAGAGCAGTGGCAATGCTTGAGGATCTTCAGATGAGTGTGGGTATGTCAATTCAACACATTTTGTTTTCAAATTTCTTTTCTTACCTGTTATGTTTTTGGAGAAGAGCTGCACAGGTTATGCTGTAGCATCAGGGAAGCTTGCTTAAATGGTTTGGTGTTTTTTTTTGCAGGATATCAGTTGGAGGATGAATGAAAGATTGAAAGACATTTTTCTTTTCCAAATTACAAGCCCTTGTTAATTTTATTTTGTAGGTTAATTCCATCGATTTATGATTGTTGTAGCTACGCTTCTCTGTTGATTTTTATTGCTCCGTTGATGACGTTTTCCATGGAATCAAATAGTGTTTATCTCCTATCACTAACAACTGTTTCATAGATTTTGTTTGTCACTTGTTCTGTATTCCTGATCATATTCTTGACTTAGTTTATGTGATTTCATCAAACTTTTGAAAACAGAAGAGCAGGGAAAACTGCTCGTGCGCCAACTTGAACTCCGGTTAACACTGATTCCACATCAAACTCCGTTTAACACTGAATTCACATCCATCTCCGTTTGGCTATGTCCTTGCTTCCTTTCATGGCTCCACCTTCCTTCTTCCAGTCTGAACCTCCCTCTGCAACTCCGTTAGTTCTCTACCTTGAACCAACAACAACAGTCCTTATATATTCGCCATTGGACCTTACGCTCATGAACTCAATTGGTTTCTCCTCCGGGTTAACCATATCTTCAGCTCCAATCACACCACCTTTCGATGAGTTTATCTACTTAACCCACCACTACACCTTCTTAAACACCACAACATCTTCTTCACCCTTTCTCTCAGCTCTTTAACTCCAACGAAAACTAATGGTCTTAGGCTTCCAATGACTAACTATGAGTTTCAGTTTTACCAACTTTCTCCTAGTAGTCCACTTGCTCAGCTTGTTTCACCTAAGCTCGGTTAGTGGGTTATGTCCGGTTCTGGTCCAACTTCTCCTTTTACTGTCGGAGTCACTTTCACGTCTCTGATCCACAAAAGCTATTGAGCCCTGCAAAACTGCGTTGCTCCAAGACTGATACAACTCATAAGGAGCAGAAGATTGCTCCTTATAGGCTTATAAGACGTTCTTAATTGTCGGTATAATAAGGTTACGTTTCTAACTCCCGGAGCTATTTCATATACATAGTTGATTGCATTCCACGGATCGATCCAAACAGCGAGGGTCAATCTGATGATTTAAAGTGATAACTACAGGGAACGTGCTTAAGATTGTTTGGACCATATGCATGATGAGATGCAGCATACAACTGACTGTTACTTTTGATATTGCAACATCAGATAACACTTGTTTAACGTCAGGAACTGTAAAACATAATTAAGAAATATTGAATTCAAATAATAGATATTATGAAACGTTGAATTCAAAAAAATTAATGTTATGATTTAGTAACATGTAGTTATTGCAAAACTCTTATGAAGCACTCTCCTGATCAACATAAAACGTCAGAATTAAAGAAGCAAAAACGTGATTTTTAAGGATTTAAACATCATTTCCAGTTTTTTAGTCAACACTGAATTAGACGAGGATAATAATAGGTAAGAACTTAGACGCCTTGGCTATCTAGAATGCAATCTACGGGAGAGTCATCATCTATATAAGGTTGTGACTGAGTTCTAGTTAAAGCTTTCTTGTAACTGCTTGATCTTCTCAGGATATCTTGTAGGCTCCCTGAAAATCTGTTCACAAGACAAGGCAAACAAGTTTCATGAGTATAATATATTTAGTCTGTGTAGCTTATATATTCCTAATTCCTAAATAATACCACTAACAAGTCATTTGATAGCTTATCAGGCTCTTCTCTATCTACAGCTTTGATAGGCTCAACATTGTTTGCATCAGAGGCAACGACTCCAATATCTTCTTCAGCTGGGGTCTTAAGATGCTTTTTTTTGGACATTCTCTTCTTAGCAGACTTCCCAGATTTAGCCTCATCAGATATTGTGAATGAAATTAAAGGAGTTCCTGCAAATGTTGATTCTGATGATGCTACTCATGAATCTCTTTCCAATCTCAAGAGGCAATCTCTTTCCAATATTTTGAGATTGGAAAGAGATTCAGGAGTAGCATCAACAGAATCAACATTTGCAGAAACTCCTTTAGTTTCATTCACAATATCTCTTGAAGTTGTAATAGAATTGATTGATGTCAGCTTTTGATCTCTTCTTTCTTCTTTTTTTTTTCTTCTCTGTATCAGGTCTGGTGGTCAACTCACTGGCTATGACAAAATTTGTATTATAACAGTGATGGTAACATGTAGACTTTTGTAAAATTCCCATCAAATTTTTCATGTTATTAATTCAATCTGTCTCAGTTCATTGATTACAGAGAGTTAAAGAATGAAGAGAACTGGTTGGTTGGTTGTTCTTGTGCCTTCTCTAGCCAATCTCCTCCTGTAAATCATTCACCAACACATAGAATGAGCAAAGCTTCAGTTTCTAAGCTTTGGACCGGTAACTAGCAGCATTCCTTCTCGCGCAGCACCCAACAAAGTACACCATTGACTGTTTTGGAATAGAGATTTTGGTTGTTAGTAATTTCTCATAAAAGACCAAAACTTTACAAAATGTGAGAAGAAGAAGAAACTTGGATTCTTTGTGTTTAGTAAATGTCTTTACCAAGACAAGGAAGAGAACCACGTTGAACATTGCAACAAGTCTCCACTCTGTTTTCATGTACTGAGCTACTCCAGCTCTGCAGTTATTTAATCAAATGGAAAGAATAATTAGTGCCAATCTGAAAACTAATGACACAATTGTATAGAATTAGCTTTTCTGGAGGAAGTTGATTTAGCTCTCTACTTGCAAGAATCACAGTTGTAGCACTTGACTGTCCTCGAATTCTTGTAAAGCTTGCAATCTTTGTTAGAACTTATTGAATGAAAACTCAAGTCATAGTAAGAACCATTCACCGCGGGATAACCACACCTTTTGCAAACAACAACAAACACAACAACACTGAGACAGTTACATATATGTGGCAAAAGGTATAGAAACATCAATATAAACAACATACTCAGATGGTGGTCGACAGCATCCAGCTTCTATTGGGGTTAACTCTGCAGATTTCAACTGTTTGATGGTCTGAACACACCAAAACAAAAATCAAAAAACAACACTCAACAGATTATCAGGGCATTTAATTGGCGGAAAGGTACTAGATAGACCTTGTATTTCTTTGAAAGCTTCCTGCATTGCTCGGATTTAACAAGACAACTCTTCAGTCTTTTCCAGTGATTGGTGTTGTTAAGCTGAAACATTGACAAGAAAGTTAGAAACCATTCTAACTTGTTTGAATGAAACTTTCCGTGCAATAGGGAATTACTACTATATAATACCATACCTGTTTAAGAAACCATGAGCTGTAATCATTCAGCTTATACTCCTTGTACCTATATATTACATGCAGAATAGATTCAAGATCTCTGCTGCATCAGAATAGGTATCTGACAAATGGAGGAAGAACAGGTTACACACTTACCTTAAACCAGGGTTGTTATGCCCTGACCCATTGTTTGTAACAATGAAACTGTAAAAAGAGAACAATGAATGAGGATTCTTCAAGTAGATCTCCAATGATTCAAATACAGCTAAGACTTACGCCAATACTGTAAAGACAAGAATCGCAATCAAAACGACCAGGAGCACAGCAAGATACTTCAAAAGGAGAAATCATCATGTCAAGGAAGATTCACATCCAAAGAAAACATTGTAAAGTGAAGAAGCAGCAAAGAGAAGATGGCAAGTGAAGGATACAATCCAAAGAAGAGCTACACTTCTCTTGCACGCACCAAGAAACCCTATTATGGATCTGGAAGTACAGAAAAATCAGAGAACATTTAAGTAAGAAAGACATAACTAAGAACCTTTGTTAAGTAGTCTAGTGTAAAACTCACATGATGAAGATGAAACCACCAAGAGCTAAGACAGGGTATGTAAGAGACCTTCTGCATCCATCATTGTGTGTACTCATCCACACCCCAAATATTATCACTGCCACAGCCAATAGCTTCAACCACACAAGACATTACTATTGAGTTGCAGAAACAAACAAAGATCAAAAGGTCGAAACTTTCAACACATTATGACAACTTTATGCAGTCGGATTTTACTAGATTGGACAGAACCATAAAACTTTAGTTGTACGGAAACCAAGAATCTAATTCTTCAAACCAAATCCAGTGAAAGAGAATCAAATGCTGCTTTGAGAAACAGGAACAACTAAGTGAAGAAGAAGAAGAAGAAGAAGAAGAAGGTCTGACCATAGTAAGAAGATTGACCCATCTGATAACGAAAGTGCTTGTGCCCATACCCATTTATCTTCAAAGCTTCTTCGCTTTAATAAAGAAACTACTAAAAATGCAAACTTTGGTTCAGGGTTTTGCAAGAAAACAAATGAGAATTTAAACTAAACTTCAGGTGGGTCTTTTAATCCAAAAAGAAGGAAAATAGATTGAGGGGTAGTTTTGTCAATGAAAACAGCTCATGATGCTTTGGTTTCAGTTATTGGTGATGGGAGTTTAAATACAGACACGCCACGCCAGACGAATAAGAAGAAAACAATGAGAGAGAGAGGGAGACAAGGATGAGTCAATGTACAAACGTATACGTTTGACTCGTGCCAAATTCCTAAGAGCGACTGCGATTTGGTGTTTCATTCTTTTCATAAAGTTTTGTTTCGATTTTTTAAAAAACCTGCAGTGATTATTAAATTCGAATGCGTATTTACTTTTTCAGAACATAGATTATTTGTCTTCGACATATTATAGTTAAATCATTTTATTATTACGATAAAGTTCTCTCAATCTCTAGTTAATGAATTAACAAGCATCACTTCAACTAGGACGGTAATTTGAGTTTGTTCATCTTCAGAATAAGCAAAAAATTGCAAAATTACTGTTTTTGACATAAAAAGTATAATCCATATCTTTTTTTTTGTCAACTAATCCATATCATTCGTTCATGTATTTAGTTAATTCGAATTTTAATTAAAGTTATAAATTCCTGTAAATTATATTAACTCTCAAATCTAATTTTTTTCAGATGCTCTGGAGAAGCAAAGCAGGGTACGATCAAGAAAATGAGAAAATCTAAAACAAAAAAGTCTTTATGGTATTATGTAAACTGAGTTCAGAGACAGTATTGTGATCAAAACATGGAAAGTACATCCGTTTCAAAGAAGCTCATACAAGAACCTCAATTTTGAGTAGGAACATAACAACTCATAGCAAGAAGAAGACACACAGAAACAGTTGGCCGAAGGAAGAATTGTATAAAACACACACACAAAGTAGCTTTTAAAAAACGGACACTGCACTCAAATGTTGGGCTGGGCTTTCTCAACACTGGTCCGCAAAAGGGATATGACTTCCCCTGGCTTCGGAGCTCCAAACACTGAACTTCCTGCTACGATACAGTTGGCCCCTGCTGCAGCCGCTGCTTCAATCGTCGAAGGGCCTAAGCCTCCGTCCACCTCAATATCAAGTGTTGGATACTTCTGCCTCAATGTCCGGACCTATCATTAAACCAAGGTTACAAGGGGAGTTTCAGTAAGTAAATGGTATTATAAACATTTAAACAACCTTGTCCATCATGCTGGGCATGAACTTCTGGCCTCCAAATCCAGGCTCCACAGTCATCACTAGAACCATTTCTACCGGAGTTTCGCCTTCAACCTGGTCATAGGTCAAGTATGTATAAACCGAATGATCACACTACTCTCGAAACAAGTAGAAGATTCGTTACCAGGGGATAGACTTCCTCAACAGGTGTTCCAGGTTTTATAGCCACTCCTGGCGTCATCCCTGCAGACTTAATCTTCCTCACAAGTTCTTGCCAGTTCTCTGAAATAAGCAGAAAATACAAAAAACACTCAAAGATCATTAAAATGAGACAAAATCCAAAGATTAAGAGCTAGGTAACTATACCTTTGGCCACCTCAACGTGGAATGTGAAACCAGACGCCCCAGCTTTACCCATCTGTTCCACGTAATCCATGGGGTTTGTCACCATTAGGTGACAATCAAGATATGCCCTGTGTTCACCAAGGTCAAGTGGACATCAGTTCACTTAACAACATGTGAGAGGTATTAAGCTCAAGGGGAAAGAATCTCGTTATTACTTTGTATGCTTTCTCAAACTCTCGATGACAGGAGCACCGATCGTTAGATTCGGGACAAAATGCCTGCCCGAGTAACACAGAGTTATACAACCCGAGTATCTTGAAACTTAGCACGGCTGTGGTTTTAACCAAGGCAGATGATAATAAGTAAAACTAAAACACAGCTAAGGCAGTAAAATGTTACCCGTCCTGCAAATGAAATAACAGAAAAGGTAATAAGTATGAATCAAGCAAAGGTAAAGAGCAGATACAATATGATTAAGATTATAATTTTTCACAAGGCATATTCTCACATTCATTCAAACACCAGATGAAGTTAAACCAACCACAAGTGATTCTAATAAACATATTCGGAGAACAAACTCAATATGAGGCACATAGTGATGGGGATCGAGAAGAAATTTCAAGAAATCATATTTCCGGGTAGATTATGTTCAAACATATTCAGTTATCAGATTTTATAGAGAAGCAAGACGAGGATGGTTACCATGATGTCCATGTGAAGCCAGTCAGCGCCCAAATCAACCATCCGCTTTGCCTCAGCTGCTAGATTTGCAAAGTCCGAAGACAGCATCGATGGAGCTATCTTTGGCGACACCACCATCTTTCTTGACTTTCGACTATGGATTAGAGAAATCGAGAAAATCTAAATTTATGAGCACAAGGGCTTCTTAGATTAACTTCAGAAACAAGATTTTTCAAACAACACTGACCAATAGATCCAAGTTATATAAACAACAACCTGAATTTTAAGACAGAACAGAAAAATATTCATCTAAATGAAGCCAAAAGAAAAAAACAAAGAAGGGTTGGTACTAAAGGAAGAACAACTTTGGGTCAGTGGAGACTTTTCAAGAACAAAAACAACACAAAACTGAATTAAATTTTCGAGATTGGCTAGGTTCGTTTCGAGACTAGAGCTGATGATCCACAATGAAATCAAATCACAACAAAACCAAAATACTTTTTTAGAGAAACATGAATGAACCTAATAAAATATCCCAGAAACTGGAGAAGATCGAAACCTCATATTCATCAACTAACTTAGAGAGTAAGAAAATTGCAAAAGTACCTACTGAGAGTGGATTGAACAACAAGAAGAAAGAAGTGCGATTCCGACAAGGTCTCGATTTTTGCAGAGAAGACGAATCTGGTTTCGGCGTTTTTGTTCCTTTTTTCTCCTTTTTATATTATTAAAAAGTCATGACTTCTATGTAATCTTTTTGGTTTGGACTATTACTTACGAATAAGAGAAATATGAATTTATAAGTTTATCGACCAATAGAATTCAATCATTTTAAATTTATCATTTAAAAAAAAAACTCAAATAATAATGATTTTATAAAATAATCTTATGGAGGTGAACCTAGAAGTTCAACAACCAATAGGATTCAATCATTTTTGATTTAGTATTTAAAAAAAACCAAATAATAATGATTTTATAAAAAAAATATTATGTTTTTAAATAAATAAAAAATAGTAGTAGTTACAAAAAAAAATTATTTTTAATATTGATAAATCTGTCAGCAAATACTAAACCCTAAACTCTAATTATAAATAGTAAATCTTAAACCCTAAATTCTAAATACTAGATCCTAAATCATAAATTCTTACTACTAAATCCTAAATCTTTGGGTAAATCATGAATCTTTGTGCAAATCCTAAACCATAAACTAAATCTTTAATCATAAATCCTAAACCTTTAATCTTGAATCCTAATACTAAACTTCAAATCCTAAATTCCAAAATAGTTTATGGTTTATGATTAAGAGTTTAAGATTTGTCCATGGATTTAGGATTTTGGATTTAGTGTTCAGAATTTAGGGTTTAGGGTTTAGTATTATAGTTTAGAATTAAATGTTTTGTTTATGGTTTATGATTTGCCCAAGGATTCATGATTTATCCAAGGATTTAAGGTTTAGTATTTAAAATTTAGGGTTTAGGGTTTAGTATTTGCTGACAGATTTATCAATATTACAAATAATATTTTTTTTGGCAATTAGTACTATTTTTATTTATTTAAAAACATAATATTATTTCACAAAGTTATCATTATTTGGTTTTCCTTTTTAAAATATATTAAATCTAAAATAATTGAATCATAGTGGTTGGTGAACCTAAAGATTTACCTTACAGAGTGAACCCAAATATTCCTCTAAAAATAACTATTTTTGTTAAAATGTTAAATTTTTATTTTTTTCGTAATTTTTATACTAATTTTTATTTCTCTTTAACATCAACGCAAAAACACAGATAACATAATGCAAATATTGAAATCTAAACAAAACATCTTAACAGGAGAAATGACTTGAATGAAATTTAAAACCAGTCTAATACATGTCGGGATCAACATAGCCAGTAGCGACGATAGACCCAAAAAAAAGCATGAGCGAACAAATTTCTTTGAGCTATCCGAGAGAAAGACACCCTCAAATTTTGAAATACACAGTTTTTACAATTTTCGAAAAACCCACACAACGATGCATGCATAGAGAATCACAACTCGGGAACACAAGCTCATCCAACATCGCCCCACCAGCAGCACTAGGTGGAGTTTTGATGTAGCGAAAACTTCTAGGTTTTGTGAATACTATTTACATTGATTAATTAAAAGCTCTTATGATTGAGAATATTCTTCTCAGTGGTTTATAAAACCTCTTTAAGGTTTAGAAATACTATTTCCCGTGCTATAAAGCTCGTATCGAAATCTCTTTCTTATTAATTCATCATCAATTAAATACAACTTTAGGTTTGAATGCCTATATATAATAAGTCACTAACTTTAAAAAAAAACCTAATATAATTTAAAATAGGAAAACCATTAAAACCCTAAAACAATTAATTATTCTATTAATAAATAATAATATTTGAAATATATCTAAATATTCTCTGCATTATTCTTTCCGGATTGGAAAAGATTCGTCTTCGAATCTTGATCAAACGAAGTTAACGAACTCAGCTCTGATAAGATAGATGCTAATATTCACCCATGACATCAAGAATCGTCTTCAATTGAGAAATCAAAAGAACCTGGCTCTGATACCAACTGATGTAGCGGAAACTTCAAGGTTTTGTGAATACTATTCACAGTGCTTAATTAAAAACTCTTAGGATTGAGAATACTCTTCTCAGTGGTTTATAAAAACCTCTTTAGGGTTTAGAAATACTCTTTTCCGTGCTATAAAACTCGTATCGAAATCTCTTTCTTATTAATTCATCATTAACTGAATACAACTTTAGGTTTGAATGCCTATATATAATAAATCACTAACTTTAAAAAAAACCCTAATATAATTTAAAATAGGAAAACCACTAAAACTCTAAAACAATTAATTATTCTATTAATAAATAATAATATTTGAAATATATCCAAATATTCTTTGCATCAAGTCTGCAACCAGTAGTGTCGTCGTTCATACAGGAAAGCGGGAGATTGCTGCCTTCCACAAGCCAAGCCAGATGGACTAACATATTTCTCTAAAAATTCTGAATTTTATTTTCCTGGTGACATGTGGCTACAAAATAATATTGCAATGTTTCTTAATTAATATAATATATAAGAGATTCATATTAATACAATTTTATGATCATTTGTATCTCGTTATAACAAAAAAATTAAGTCACTGATCACAAAATTTTCAAAGTAATTTATAGATGTTTTAAAAGTTCAAAATTTATAACAAATATGAAAAACCCCAATTTTTTATTGTATGGTTGATGTAGTTGTTTAGTTTTTTTTAATAATATAAAATTTAAAAATATGAAAAAAATACAAAAACTGTTATCAAATCTTTATTATTCATAGCCATTAATTATCATAAATATGTAATCATATTTGGTAATTTTGTAGCTTTTATTTAAAGAAAAAATACATACTTCTAATATTTTGGGGGTAAAATAATGTTTTCTAGGAATTGGATTTTGGACCAACATTTTTATCAATTGATTCTTAAGCTGTCACATAAGATAAATTGACATCTTAATTAAGTGACAACTCAGCAAGACTCTTTTGTAATTTTTACAAACTTAAAGTTACAATTTTTTAAATATTTTTTCTATTAATATATAGGAGATTAAAAATGAAATACAAATAAGTTTTGTTTGGATACATGGATACTATGATAAATGAATTTTTTTGAAAATATAGATAGAGTTAATATTTTCATTTTAATAAAAAAATCAGCATGTATTTAAATTACATGGGCTAATTCTGTCCCAAATTACATTTATTTTCTCTTTTTTTTTTTACGATTGTTATTAATTTATGTGAACAAAACCTATTTACAAAATCCTATTGTTACATGTTTCAAAGGTATGTATCATATATTAAGAACAAACATTTTCTTATATAATATAGATTTGGTCTTGAACGTTTTTTTCATTAATTTAAAATACATTTCCCATGTATTTGTAATAATATAAATTATAGCAATATAGATTATTGTGAGTTTTTAACTATTTAACAGATCTTACTCATTCAGTTACAAAATATATTGTACACATGAGTGGTCATAACCATATCGAATTGATACACTTGGTTTCATGTATTTTTCATAAGCAAACAAATATAAATAAAATAGAATAGTTATTTTCATAAAACTGTAAATTTGTTAAAATCTTAATAAAATATTGTTTGCTCCCAATACTTCAAGGAAGTATGTAATTACACAATACAGTGACGAAATACAAAGTTTAAAAAGTAAACTAATACAATTTTGTTCAGTAATTTAAGGTTTTGAAATGTTTATATATACATCATAAAAATAAAGACCCGCTCAATCGCACGGGTCAAAATCTAGTTTAAGATTATTACTTTTGCGTATTGAAAACTCTTACCAAGTAAAGAAAAAATAAACGAATTTTTTTGTATTATTACAATAGTTTAAAAACCAACTAGAATTTAAGAACAAATAGACTTAACATCAAGTAAATCTAATACTTACCGTAATAGAAATCACAAATTGTTCGTGATTCACAATATTCATAATTATATATATATATAGGTATATGCTATTGTTACATTTGGTATGCATTCTCTTCTGGACAGTACTCAACTAAATCAGGATATGCTTCAGCAATCTCGGAACTGAATCCTTCAAATCAAGAAGAGAGTCTGTCCAGTTCGTTTGATTGGTATCACTCGGTGTGGAAAGCCACCACAGCCCCCAAGCTTCAGATCTTCATTTGGAAAGCAATCCAGGGAGCTCTCCCCACTGGTGCAAACCTTCAAAAACGCGGATTGTTACAGACCACAGGCTGCGTTCACTGTGGGATGCTTGAAACAACGGAGCACATCTTCCTCCACTGCTCCTTTGCGCAACAAGTGTGGAATTCACTTCCAATCGCTACGCTCTCCAACTTCGATCTCTTCACATCCTTTCCTAATGCTCTGGTAGCTTCAACTGACTGGATCAGTCTCCCTCTGTGTGGAATTACGGGAGACCTGTCCTCTTGGTTCTGTTGGAGCATTTGGACCTCTAGGAACCGACTCCTGTTTGAAGCTCGTCCAGCGGTACCGTACGCTACTGCTATAAAGGCCATACTCGACGCTAGAGAATGGAATCTCGCACAGCCTACCGACGCCCCCAACTGAAGACCACTCAGATCCAAGTGAGACCACCGGCTCTTCCACTCGATGTGGTGATGTGTAATACGGATGCGGCGTGGAACCAAGCCTCCTCAGCTGCCGGTCTCGCCTGGATCTTCGACACCACCTCTTCTACTCTGCTCCCTACCCCCGATGGTTGCCAATTTCAGGATTGGATCTCGTCGGCCCTGATGGCGGAAGGGTTAGCGGTGAGGGAAGCACTCTCTCATCCACTCCACTTCAGTATCACCTCAATCTGGCTTCGATCAGACTCTTTATCGCTTATCAAAGCGATAGATTCAATCTCCAAGCCGATGAACCTCCATGGAATTTTATCGGACATTGAATCGCTTGCTCACAAGTTTGTGTTTTGTTCTTTCTCGTTTGTTTCACGTTATGACAATGGGCCTGCTGATAGTTTAGCAAAAGCCTCTCTATTACACTTGTTTACTTCCTGGGCATGAGGCCATTTTAATCTAATATTTCTCAGTTGTTAAAAAAAAAGGTATATGCTATTGTTCATGAGGCTTTTAACTATGTACGAATCACATTCACGTTAATTTCCAACATGATCAATTATGTTGACAACTTTAGTGAATTGAATTGCCGGTTTATATATTGATTGTTTTATCAGTGAAAAAGTAGAAATTCAAATATCATTTCATCTGTTTTTAGATCTAATTTTATTTACAAGATATTTTTGTCAACATTTTCTTTATATCTGTATAATATTATTTGAGAAAAAAATCAGCTTTAATGAAATATTTTTTATGAAAGCTATTTTTATTTCTTCTTATAATGTTTTTGATCATTGGTGTGTAATATATATTTTTTTAACTCGAAAATTCATTTCATCGATTAAAAAGATACAAGGTGAAATACATAAGCCAATGGAACATGAATAAATCCCTGGAGACGATAGCCCAAAAGAGGAAGACATGATACTAACCAAAACAACCGATATATTTTAAAACTGTAGACAAGTAATATATAGAGAGACAATAGAACTAGAACTGAGACAGATGATCAAATAATTATTCACCACCTTTCCATAGAACACAGTAAAACTGAAGATGAACTAAGGATCAAAGGTCTTGAGCGGTCTCAACCCTGAAGGGAACATCATCAAGTCAAACTAGAACAACAACATCAGAAACAATCACAAGGTCAAATCTATATCAACTCCAGCAGCTACTATACATCTGAAACTTGCATTACCAAAATCACTCACTAATAGTAAGGTACAAGGACCAAAGAACTTGAAACACCACTTGAAAAAATGTCAAAGAAGACCACCAGGTCTTACACGCGGACATTCGCAAGACAGCCAAGTGATCTACAAGACAAAGACTGCCCACCTCCTCGCAAGAGAAGAACTGATGACCAAATCAATTGCTTCGTCTAGAAATTATATCCCATATCCATAGAAGACCAAAGAAAGATCTAGTAGATACCTCCACAGCGAACACAAACCACAAAGACGAACCCAAATAACGAGTTTAGGTTGAGACTAAGAGACCATGATAGTAAGAACCAAACATAAGCAGCAGTCCCACGACTTCAAACTAACACCAACTTGTCGCAAAATACCTTTGCCTACATTTAAAAACACCAAGAGAAAAAAATACCACCGTCAATCAAGTAGATCTGGATTTTCTGGAGAAAAAAAAGAAGAGACCGACTTCGATGCTGAAGGAGCCATCGAAGCCTCTGACAAGGACAAAGACGGCATATACTTGCTTGCGGCGGCTAGGATTTTGTAAACCTGCACTGGTGTGTAATATCTAAGTGACTAAAACTTTCGCTCAATTTTTATCATTGTTTGTGGTGTCTTCGAAGTTGTATCTTGAAACGACATTGGATTTCGAATTTGCTATACATTAGGTTTGTGCTTCAGAAGTTCTTTAAAATCAAAGAGTATCCCTTTATTAAGACAATCTCTGAAGATCTATTTTCGCATCACTAATCTACAATGGCATAAAATATTTGTAGAACTTATCAGAGAAAAATTGAGGATGACTGCATGAGTCATAGGCACAGCCGGTCCTGAGATTTTGGGGGCATGTAACTATGTCTTATGTAAAAAAAAATTACCGATTTTGAGGCCTAAAATATATTTTTGAAGACTTCTGTCTATGTAATTTTTTGTAATTTTTTTCAAAAATTTTAGAAACCTGTTGCAAATGTTTTATGAGGCACTGTCCAGGACCGGCCGTAGTCATAGATTAAATAGCATTACCATAGGTAAAACCATATTATATATATACATCGACGCTTGAAAGCGTCGTACAAATTACATTACATAGATTTTTGCATTATTCGTTGGATATATTTTCCCCGTTTAGCCAGGGAAAGTCTGATAGATGATTGGATGGGCCAGTAATTGATAGAAAGACATGATCTAGAAACATCCACAGGTTTTGGTTTTGGGTGGATAAGCGTTTGGAGTTGCACTTAGCTTCTCACTTATTTTTTTCAGGTTGATAGATTTTTGCTCTTTTTGTTTCTCAATTTTTTCTCTTTTCGCTTCTGCAATTTTTTCAATTTCTGGTATTTTTTTCTTGAATCTTTTTGAATATTCATCTTTCTCCACTTCTATCTTTTCCTGAAAAGAAATAAATGTAGAAGATAACTAAATTTGTCGTAATTAAAAACGTGTATAGTATATGTTTTTTAATCACGTATATCGTATAAGTTATGTCTAGTTATTTGCAGATGTTTAAATCCTTCACAGTAATTTTGCAGGACCAGTTTTGGGGCAACATACAATGTCTGATCGATTGAATTTTAAATATACTTATTTATCACATTTGTAAAATTTTAAATAATAATACACAATTTCTTATGATTCTGTTTAAATTTATCATGAATTCTAACTACGTAATAATTTACCTCCATTTTCTTCAAATCTAACTCTAGAGATATCTTCATGTTGTTCTCCCATGCTTCAGTGGAGCAAAGTTCTTTGTACGCTCTGCTTAAATTGACATATTTTTAAAAAAATGTAAATAACATTAATATTTCTATATTATCAAATATATACATTTAATTATCGCCTATAGTACATATATATAATTATGCTTTTTATTTACTTACATGTGTTAAAATTTGTTAGTTACTATTTTTTAATGCAACCCAATGTTGATCTTCATGGTTCTAACTTCGAACCTCGTAAATCACTATGATATATTATCTCTTTCAAAAATCTATGGTATATTTTTGTAATCTTACTTGGTTTGAGCTTTCGCCTTCTCGTTCTCTTCCCATGCATTTATCAATGCAAGAGTCTTCTCTTTCTCTATCTCAACATTTTTTTTATCTACATTCCAAATAACTTTTCTATAAAACTTGATAAATAATGTAGAAATTTTAACAGTTCATATATATATTATACATTACACACATATGTATACTTAGATTTGAAGACAAAATTGTAGTACACTGATGTAATGGAAAATTATTCTTCGTTTGTTCAGCTTGTGCCATGTTAGGCTTTCTCTTCTAGTCCGTCTTCCTTTTCATTTTTTGCGAGAATTTTTCAGAGTTTGAACAAACTATTAGTAAAAGTATTATTTTAGTAGCGACAAAAAATGAATGATAGACACTACGTACCTTAGGTGCAGATTAATTAAAGACAAGAAAAAGAAGTGGATATTTCGTATGTTTAATGATGACTTCAAGTTAGGTGTGGGAGTTTTATGTCCGAGTCTCATCAATATATACTACATGCCAATGGATAGTATCGATCATTTTTACTCTAAGAAAACAATTAACTATTTGGTAGGTGAAACTTGAAAGATATGATTAATCAATGTACTAATAAAAATGTACTTAAAGGAAGCTCCAAGTGCATTGAGTGAATGACTTAACTAGTGCTGTATAAACTATAAAAGAATCTAAGTATTGTATATAAAATTATTTAAGATTCTTTTTTTTTTTGTCGATAATATTACAGACTCATGTGGATTCTGTAAACCAAACTGGGTGCTCTGTATCCATATGGACGGTAAACGACGTTTGTTGTCTCACACTGCGTGTTAAACTATCCGCCTTTTTGTTTTGCGTCCTCGATATATGGATAATCTCCGAGCTGTGAAAACTCCTCTTGAGACTCCTGATGTCTTCTAAGATTCTAAAACTTTCTATCTTGAGTTCATGAAAATTTTACCATTATACAATATGAAGACAAAAACGACCATGGAAACTCTAACACAATCAGAAGATTGGATTTCTATGTTTGATTTGGTTTAATTAATATGTGATTTTTAATTAGTCCAACAATCTAAAATCTTATATTTCAGTTTAAAACTTAATTTTATGCTTGGGCCACTGAAGAAGAAGAACATTGAGAAATTGGACTTAGCATTCTATCTAATGTTTTGATCCATCTAATTCCATTGACAAGCAGGAAGAGGGGAAGGGCTTCTAAATATAATTATTAGGAAAACGAATCCAAGAAAGTCCAAAAACAAAATTGTGGAGAAAAAAATATATTATGAAAAATTATTGTGTTCATTTATCTATACGCATCTCATTGGATTGAAAGAGTGAGCTGAAAAGGTTATGTTTCCATCCAACAAGTCTTTTTACTGATCTGTTTTAATTTTTTTTTTAAAAAAAATTTAGTTTTATATTTGTGTTTTTTATAATCATATTTTTTGTCTTGATATTAGTTAAATATAATTTTTGATAGCTATATTAAATATGTCAAGTTGCATAACTATACACTTGGGTCATATGCATTTTAGAAGTTAATTTAAAATTTTTTTCTAAAGTATACAAAATATTATATTTTTTCATAGTTAACTAATATAATTAATCAAGATACTCGTATCCAGAAAACCTGACTCGTAATTGATCCGAAAATCAAGTTTGATACTCTATTAGACCTGACCTATATATTCGAATGGTTTGTAACGTGTTATATCTAAAAACCAATATCAAATCCAACCCGCATTCAAAGCCAAACAATGTTTTTGAAAAATGTTTGAAAAAATAATCTTATATATATAGGTTAATATGATCTTCACTAACTTTGAGTAGAATCATATTTAATAAATATTTTTAACCGAATAACCTATTTAAAACTTGTTAAAATTAATGAGTTTATATGAATATTTGTTTCTATAAAAAGTCCACTTAAAAATGTTAAACTATATTTTAACATTATGTGCTTTGTTAATTTATAAATTTAATGTCTATGTAAAATATTTAATAAATTAAGGTATGGTTGATAAATCCTAAATTTTTGGTCTGAGATATAAGTTATGCTGATGTATGGTTGATAAATCCTAAATATTTAAATATTTTCTTTTATTAAATAAATATACAATGATTTAAATTGTTACGTACTAATTAACTGATTTTTCTAAAAAAAAAATTGCATAAATCATATATATTGATCTCAATTTTAATTTTGGTCGTTTCTTGTAAAAATAAAAAAAAAACGAATTAAAGCTAATGTTATATTATATATTTGAAAGGTTAATTATAAAACCAAAATATGAATCAGATAACATAAGAATTAACATTTATGTGGCTATTTTAAATGATAATTGCAATACATAAATATTTTAAGATATTAATATTTTCACATTTTCTAAGAATAATTTAATTTCGTATATTAAAAATATATTGAAATATTTTTATGTTTATAAAATAGAAAAAAACAATATACAATCAACAATTTCATCCTAAAATTAAGGGCTAGTTTAAATATGAGATTTTATTGTTAGATTAAGTAAATTTAGTTAAGATTAAATAGATTTAGTTTTGATTTAAATAAAAAGTATAGATTAAAAATATATCAATGGCATGGAGTTATAAATACTTCAAAACTTCAAGATGATTTTACAAAAGTCATTTGTGTTTTAATAATATTGATTTTTCTGATAAAATTATTAACTCGTTTTTAGATCACAATAGAAATAAAAAATGTATTTGTAAGACTCGTTTGTACTTGATAAATATTTTACATGTTTAATGGAAAAACCTGTAATTAATAACTGAAAAATTGTACTCATTAATTGTAGATTAATTTTGGAAATTTAATTTTATTTAGATATTTAAATATTGATTTTAAAAATATTTAAAATTTATGTAAAGTTATAATTTCTAAGCGCATATATTTAGAAAATTAATGTCATATTGATTTAGAGAATAATTATTTCAATGATTTTATAATATGTATTAGTATTATGAGTAGCTGTTAAATAGTATGTTTGAAGTTTACTAATTTATTTATCAAATAAGTTCTTTGTACTTTTTTTGTTTCAAATTAAAAATTAACATTTATGTAGTAATTTAAATGATAATTTCAACACATATAAATAATTAAAAATGTTGAAAATAGTTTTCACGTATTTTGTAATTATAAATTCATTTCAGATGCTAAAGTATTTTTAAGTTTTCAAAATAGATGAAAAATAATATAACAAACAAATCAATCCTAAAATTAAGGATTAGTTAAAATATGAGTATCTATTATCGATTTATTATTTATAAATTTTAAAATTAAATATTGTTAGATAAAATAGATTTTGTTATAATTTAAAAGATTTTTGTAAGATTTTAATAAAAACCATAGGTTTTAAATAATGCAGTGGCAAAGATCTGTAAATACTTTTAAAAAAGAATGACACCTCAAAAAAAAGCCTTCTGTTTTAATAGTATTGATGTTTTAATATTTGATCATCAGTACACTTATTTTCAGAAAACATTTACAAATGGTGAGAGCTGATTTACAATGTTATACTTATATTCATATCTTATATATTAGTAAATCACAAATTTTGTTTAGTTCTGAAAGTTGTTATTTCTAAAATTATATGTTTCTTAAGGTTATGGAAATTCTGTTAACAGTTAGATATGGAAGATCATGGTTTAAAAATAATATTTTGTAACTTCCTTATAGGGCTGGGTAAAAAAATCAAACCGAACCCGAAAAATCAAACCAAACCCGATCCAAAAAAAATAGTACCCATACAATATTTGAATGTAGATCTCTCATGGCATTTAGGCGAGATCCCATAACCCCTTGTATGTTGAGCCACAAACCTAATTTTTAAAAAAAAAAAATAATCTATTTCAATATATTGTTAGTCTTAATAAATACATTCCATAAAAATTTTAAATGATGATCTAAATTATAAAATCACACATGAAAAAGTAATGACTTCTATTTTAATAGATAAAGATGGTTTTTGGTTGTAAATTTTGGATTAGGTGATGATCACAAATCCTACCTGCAATCTATTAATATAAAGTTCTTGATATATCATATTAACAATAAATACTACAATGTCAATATCATCAATTAAGAATATTAATCAAATCGATTATACGTACTTTTGGCTAATCAAATTAGCCAATGTTATTAACTCTTTTTTCCTGCAGGGATTTCTGATACAGAACCCTCGAATGAACTTGCAAGCCATGGCCATGTGTCACCAAAAAACCAAATATGTTCATGTTTACAGACTTACATTGTGAAACTGTTTCCTCAATGTAAATACACCGACCAAATGTCAACAAAACCACAAAGGAGTTCTCTGATTAAAAAAACAGATATATTTATGTCAATCAGTTGTTCAGCTCCAACTGCACACAAAATCAAAAGAGAGAGATAGTTCAGCTAAAGGTAAAAATCCCCATCCAACCCATGTTCGAACATATCAGAGCCATCACACCTCTTAACGTACGGAGCAGATGAGGCTTTCTTGTTAGCGCAGCAGAGATTCAATCCTCCATCTTGAATTCAGAACCCCAATTAGAGCCATTGAAGTATTTGATAGCATGATGAAAATCAAGTCGCAAAACCTTAGTTAACTTCTCCGAACCCTCAGACAAATAGCCTTCGTAATCACCTCGTACAAAACTCTGAACTTGAAACCCGTAAATCTCTGATGATCTTTTGTTCCAGATCGCAAAAATTTTTAGGCTTTAACGAATTTAGTTAAAAGTCGGATGCCAAAGATTTAGTAGAACAAATAAAGATCACTTTTATCAAAAATAAAGATAATTAAGATCATAAATTATAAATAATTCAGTGGCAATTCATTGTAAATACTATTGAAACAGAATGACACCTCAAAAAAGGGTCTTCTGTTTTAATAGTATTGATGTTTTCAATTACTAATCTCTCTCTTCAGATCTCTTAAGCCGTTGGTCATAACTCCATCCATCCATATAATTTTAAACAGACTTTAGAAATCCGTGGGTGGGTGGTAAAAGGCTTTTGTCTTAGAAAAAGGTTTCTCAGCTACACCATGTTTACCATAATATGGTGCAAACCTTGTAAGTTGTGGGGTTTTATTTTCCATTCACTAATGTTCAGGAGAGGTAGCTTCGCTTCTCACCAAAATCGAAAGATACAAAATGCATCGATGAATCAGAAAAAAGGAACAAAATGTGAAGATCTAAATGAAAAAAAAAAACAGAGAACAGAACCGACTCCGGCTTTAGAGCTACCGGAATCGGTAAATGAGATCAAAAATGTTCTAGAGAGATGTCAGAGATTTTATTCAGAAATTTTTCCTGCCATAATTATCACTTATCCTATGAATTTGTGTTATATAGTGCAAATACTTATATATTATATAAAGAATCATTTTCTTTAATTTTCTTTATACAAACCATGTGATGAAACTTTTACATCTTTAGTTTTCCAATATGCCAAGACGCTATAATAATAATGTTGTACGTTCTTAAAACAAAACCGTCAAAGCATCAAAAAGCGAAAAAGAAACTCACTTTCATGTGACCACCAAAAACACACAGATAGCTTAATATCTTTAATTATACTCTATGTTGGGCGTATTTTAGTGTCAAATGTAGATAATATTTTCAAAGTATTTTCTTTCATATAAATTATTTACTACTGATAGCATTTATTCACGTATTTTCATAAAAATGATAAATTTAAATCATATTTTTATTTTAAATATGTGATGTGTCCCATTCCATTGATTTGATATGCATAGCATACATACACACACACACACACACACATATATATATATATATATATATATATATATATATATATATATATATATATATATATATATATATATATATATATTAGTTATGATATGCCCTGATGCTTTTTTAATGATAAACGGGTTTTAACTGGGCATGCAAATATATAACAAGGTAAGATTTATTTTCCAAGATATATTATTACTTTTAGTAATGTGAGTATATACATATGTTTTATACATTATTATGTTGATTGATCACATGACACATGATCTTATAAAGAGAAAATGTATATCTCTCTCATATTGAAAGGAAGAGGATATATATAATGAAATACTTGTGGGCTTAAAACTTATTTTTATTTTCTTAAAGGTGAGATTAAAATTTATACTTATCTTATTTCTCAAGCTATCACAAAAAGATATATAGTTTAGATCTTTGTATTAGCTTTTCCTTTCTGATCTTCTTTTCTTCATGCTTTATCTAATTAAATATCGGCAGATAAGAGGTATACTATGTTGACATTAAGTTAGATTGATCGGGTTAAGACCGATTTATCATCACTGATAGCAAAATGCTTCCATTTCAGACATTGCGGTTATTCAGTTTTAACTGAAAAATCTTGATCCAGCCTCAAATAATTACGTTCACCTATTTCTCTCTTCTTTTTTTCTTATGTTAATTGTTAAATCTTGGGAAGCACAGACGCGTGATCACGTAATCATGCATTAGCAGAAAAAAAATGAGCACGCAATCATATCATAACTTAAAAAGAGTCTAATGCGTACTCCGTATTAGTTTCGGTACGTGTGACATATAGATTTTGTTTGGAAAACATGATTTATAAGTTTTCTATATGAATATATGATACTCAACACTTTTGCATTGATCGTGAATGAATATACAAGATATCATCAACCCAAATAGGAAAAAGAATGATGGTGATCTAAAGGAGGATAAAGGGTATATATTAGTTGATATTTGATAATCAAGAGTTATGGTCGAGATCAAATGATGATTAGTTAGGTGTTTAGGACTAATCTCACGCCTATATATTTTGTAATTTATGTGTACGTATATATTGGTGTCTTTAAACATCCACATCCTAACGTAATAAAAAAAATACATCCACATCTTTTGGTTCTTACTTCTTAGTTGATTGGTGCTCCTCTCCAAATAGATGTCACAATTTGAGAAAATACAATTGCTTTATAGAAATTATAAACAAATAAATTAGGTCATTTTTGTTGCAATATTTTTACGGGCAACATGAAGTATCCATTGAAAAACCATAGGATAATTAGACAAATACAATGATGCAAAAAAGGATATATATATAAATATATCACATTCATTGTGTAACAATTAACAACATTCAATATATTATATTCTCGCATTGAACATAGTGGTGGAAATGTAAAATTTCAGAATCTTTTGTTGCATTCCAAATAAGAGAACAACAAAATTGAAAATCTTGCATGTTCATGTGTGCCGTGTGGTATTGTGTGATTCGTTTTGTGCATTGATGCTTCTGGGACCTCTTCACACAACTTCCCCTTACATCTCTGGTTAGTTAATGTTTTTTTTTTGTTAAAGAATTTTAGTTTAGGGAATCTGGCCCAGCAGGCATGTGCTTATTATTTTTTTTTTGCTAACAATCTAAATATCATTTTTAAAATGAAAAGGAGCTAGGGTTTCCAAGTAGTGGTTAACTAAATGTTAGAATTGATTCCATGGCAGAAAAATGTAAAATAATAAAACATGGAAGCAAAAGACAATTGATATTTCATCTGTTCTGCTTGGTAGCAAACAAGAAAAGAAATGACTGATACAAACTTGAAATACTTGAATGAAGGATCGAGCTGATACTAGTATGAAAATATAAATCTATAGAAAAAGTGGAACCACGACCAACAAAACGAGCAATATAAGCTGATCCAGCCTGTCACCTGAACAAAAGACCATTCTCTAAAACAACATAGAGACCCGGTCAAAGACCGCCTTCAAGTTTAAGTTGGGACCCTCTCTTCTGAAACTAAGATCCGGCCTTAGACGGGATAACAATAACCGCAAAGGCTTAATATCGCTTAACTTCCACAACCGCACTCGTCCTCAAAGTCGAGTTATCGAAAGGGGCAACATCCCCACTTTGAGGCCTTGCTACTTCCTCGCGAAGCTCTGTGAGCCATGAGCACATTAAATCAAAGTTACTCCTTAACCCGATTCAAATTTAAGGCAACAAACAAACAATAAATCTGAAGAAGATAGGAAATGAGCTTGACAAAAAAAAAGTGGCCTTAGTAGACACGACTTTAGTGAGTAGAGCACAAAGCTCAAACCTCGTCATAGACCTGTGACCATGTATCACGAGCCCACCCATAACAAGTGATCCTCTCAGTTAGATGGCAGGTGGACCAAAGAGATCTCACCAGTACACGCCGAGCAAAGCTGAGGCAAAACAAAGTGAAACTCAAGAACAGTCTCCGGTACGGCAATGATCACTGTCGCGTTGACAACGACCACAGGTCCACAACGACTATCTATTCCTCACATCATGAACGAACTGTCGATTGGAGCCAGAAAGGAAAGCATCACCAAGCAGATCTTACACCGGGGAGATGAACTGATTCGGCGGTAAACCATTATCCCTTATACATTAAAAGATATATGTTACCACCATAACAATTTTTCGAATATTTAAAAAAGTAGATTGGTCCATCTAAACATATACTATTATTTTTATTAAACTAATTATAAAATTAATTTAATTATATGTATAAAAGTATTTTTTTTTAAAAAAAATACAAGCTATAAAATTACTTAATATGATTAAAATATATATGTGGCAATTAATTATTTTGAATAATAAGGATTTGATGACAACTTATGTATCATTTATCATTTTTGTTCAGTTATACACTAGTAAAATAAATTAATCAATCATATTTAACTATATCATATAAATTTCATTTTTTTGTATATGTCATATGTTAATTTTTTTTAAAAACAGTATAAATTAATAAACCTGTTAAGAATCTCATTTTGAAACTTTTGTTAACAATGATTTAATTATTCTATTATAAAAAGACAAATGATCATAAAACTATATGAATAAAAAGCTTCATTTTAATAAGTAGTCATAGTAAAAATATATTATATATCTATGTTAATGTCATGTTTAAATTTAGTTATATATCATAGATAAAAGTGATATTTGGATTTACTTACCACAAAAGATTATAAATAAAAAAATGATTGTTTTAGTTTATATATCAGCGTAAATTAACTATATACAAGATAGTTACAGACTTATAATTATTCAGTATATAGTTGTTTTTATTCACAATATGCAAAATAATATGTAAAAACGCAAATAAATAATAATGAACAAAATTATTTGCATATATAATATTCATTATGCGCAAGTCACGAATCTTATAATATGAACTTATTTATGAAATCTAGGGGATCATGTAACTCTTTACACCAAGGCAAAGGTCCTCTGACTGTATAATCTGTTTTTTTTTAACGATAACTAGATTTGAAAGCTAAAATCAACTGTAATCTAGGATAATATTAGGTTGTATTTTCTCAATTCCTTTTGGTTTAAAAGTTTGGTTATTTGTTTTATAGAAACTGGTTTACTGTTTTATTTTTGCACTACTAGTTTGGAGTTTTTGTGTTTAAACAACTTTGTCCTCTACATTTGAGATTAATGAAGAACAACTCTTTCTAACTTCAGATGCTATTTTGTTTCCATTATTAGAGCATATGCAATGGCGTTACTCTTGCTAGAGTCCTTAGCATTATTAAAGCCATTTGTTTTTTTTTTGAATAGTTAAGGATTTAATCAAAAGGCTTCTCTCCAATGGTGTTCTCTAATATTAGAATCTTTCATTCTCTTTTCACACATTGTGATTACTTGGCTACAAGAATTCATCATTCACTAGCATACTTGAAACTAAAACAACAAATGGCACAAGTTGGCAAGCTTCATAAACTTCAAAGCCATATTAGAAAATTCGTTTGAGTAGATTACAAAAGACATAAGTTTGAGTGAACAAAGACGCAAGAAATACTTCACATGTCCTACAGAGGAAAAGACTTGACCATTCTCCTAATTCACCCGTGAGCCAGAAGCAATGTGACATGCGAACAAGATAAAACAAGCAAGTTAAACCAGAAGCAATGTAGTAAAAAAAAGAACAAGCAAGTTAAAGACGTCTCAAGCAAGTCAATGGAAAAGACTCACCACTCTTTCTGCTCAAGTGTTTGCTCAATAGTTCAGAACACTCTTTTCTTTCCGAACATACACACATCAATGGAATAGTTTTCCCATCTCCAACCAGATTGAATACAAATAAGTTTCCTATGTCGCATCAGTTATCAAGACAGAATTTTCTCCAGCCTTTTCTGATATAATACATGCCGCCTGATTTGCTAATCTCAAACTCACAGTCCATGAATTTCCCTCTTTGTTCACAAGTATCATCTCTTGGCATTGTTTGTTCAAAGCAGTAGAACTCGTAGCTCCCACATGAAGATACTGCAAAGACAGAACGTAAAGTCACAGAACAGATTAAACCATATATTTGACTAACTAAATTGACTCACAAGTTTGTTTTTTTATATTTGAAGCAGTGACCTCAGCCAAAAAACAGTATTCGAATGAGAAAGAAGACATTGCCCATGTTCCTCCTAAACCCTGAGTTTAATAAGAATCGATTCAAAAGACAAAAACTTTTGTAATAAGAAGAATATAACTTCATAGTATAAACGTTTTGAAACCTAAATACAATCGTAAAGAAGACAAAGCAACAAAACAGTTTACTAGCTACACATTAAGCTAACAGATACAAATGAGTTTTCCTGTCTCGATACCGTAAGAACAATCTAGAAGATCATTTCAAACCGAAGACGAATTGAAACCCTGACTACATCGACTGAAACCGAAAATGATATCGAATTGAAACCAAAAACGAGTAATGAGTTTTCGAGCTAACTAAATCGATTGAAACCCTTATCCTTAAATCAAATCAAGCTAACTACAAACCAAATCGATTCAATGGAAATATGAAGCATATAGAGGGAGACGAGAACAACAAGGAAGCTAACATATCCTTAAATCTACCACAGAAGAAGGCTATTTACCTTTGAAGATCACGGAAGAGGATGAACGACGATGGAGAGAAATCGCCTTTTCGTCTCGAGCTCTGATTTTTTTCTCTCGTCTTCGGTCGCGAATGATTTTTTTTCTGACATAACCCAACACAATTGCTCACTGACCCAACCAATAGACACCACATGTAGTAAGGACTTGATCCTTCGAACCCTTATTTACGAACTGATTCGCACCGATCCGTGTAAATCTAAGCCGATTTCACAATAGTTTAATACCATAAATGCTAAGGATTTGGGATACGGAGTACGGACCGTGACGGACCGCCGTTGGAGATGGCCTTAGGACAAGATTATAGGGGGTGCCTTAACACAGGCCCCTAAAAGGAAAACACAGGGACCAGAGAAGACACAGAAGGAAAATCTCATAACTAAAGGTCGGACCTTTACGAAAACCGATAAAAAAAAATTTAAGAGACCGATAAAACTTAAGAAATTTTATCCCAAAACCACTGATAATCTTGTCCTTTGGACCATGGACGCCTTTTCACTAGGAGCATGGATCTTTGACTGCACACTTTTCAGTCAGCAATAAATAATACTCCGTAGTAATAATGGCTTGAACATTAAACGTTGTTTTTTGAAACATTAAATGTTATTAAATTCACAAATACTAAATAAAAAATAAAGCAAAAAACAAATAAAAAGGAGTGACGTCAAGTAAACTTATGAACTAGGATGTCAGATTAAAAAGTAAAGAGATGATGAGGCCGGACAGATAGATATATTTGTACTTTGTAATTTGTATAGAAGAAGTTAGGTTGGAGGTTGAGACAGCTTGCGTGAAATTTAATCCTAAAAATGGAAATATTAACAAGAATAAATATAAAAAAAACAAGAATAAATATTGTCGATCGAAAAAAAAGAAAGAATAAATAAATCAATAATGTATTTTTGTAATCGGTTATAAATGATTTACACATATTCAAACAAGACAGATGAAAATTTCATTGCGTATGTAAAACAGTAGACCCCTTATATATTTATAGATATTATTTACGTTGTAACAATTTGTTATAAATATTATTTTTCCCTTATTATCCTGAGTTATGAGTATCATTTTCTTAAGCAAGGGGAAAAGGGAATGTATGAGTAGGCACGCATGTGTGGCACGCGTGAGTTTCTGTGTAAAACAACTAAGGCAATATGTGATTTTCATTTCAAAGCCAAGTAAGCTCACCAGAACAAAGGTCCAAAGGACCTTTATTTTGTGTACCGTCGAACTGTCGGAGGATGCTTCTAACTTTTTTTCGTTGTTGCTAATATACTAATCTTTACTTAATACATACCATTGATAAATGCGTATCTAGTGATGCATCATGCATATACTGTATATTGTAAAAATCGTAGTATTTCATACTTACTGATTAGCCGAACTTCCACAATTATTATTTAATTATTTGATTTTATTTTATTTCATTAACTGTTAATTATAATTCTGATTTTCTTTCTCGAGCGAAAAAAAATTCTGATTTACTTTTTCATGTACGTATGACATGCATGTACTGATGTACACTTTTGATTAAATTTATGTTTGGTACATAGTGGAGGTTAGGGGGTTGGACCTATGGCGTATATAAGTTAGGCTTATACGTATTATTGTCGTTAGTACTCTTATTTCACAATTCACACACTCGACCAAACCATTTGTTTTCTTGGGTTTTAACCAAACACTTCCCGTTACGAGACTGCCAAATTTGGTTTTATAGTGTGTGAATGACTTTGCGTGTAGCGTGCGCATGCATGTTACATATACGCTGGCCTGCATATACGGGCTAGAAAATAATTTAGCATGAGGCACAATTTTTTTAAGCAACAATATATACATATTAAATATTAAATACAATTAAGAAAGTTACATTATATTTTATTTGTTATTAAAAATAAATTATGATAGTCACTATTTTTTAAAAAAAATTAATGAATCGTATAAGGAAATAATAATTTTCATAATTGTTTGATGTGAACTATCATAATTTTAAATATTCATTTTAAGTAATCCTATGAATTATATATTTCATATAATAATTTTATAAGAAAATATTTATCCCTTTTAATCTTTATTTAAATCTAATAATTGAAAAGTTTAAAATAATATAAATTATTGTTGGAGTGAAACTATATAAACTAAAACATTTATTTTTGAAAATTTAGTATTAAAAGTAAAAGAAATAAAAAATTTAATATATCCAAAACAAGAGGGGAAATATATATATATATATATATTTTTTAAATTGTAACTAAAAGTGTGTTGAAAATTTGAGAAACCAAAAAAAAATAGTTTTAGTAACAAAAATAAAAAGGATAAAAAACATTCTATAAAGGAGCAGAAAAAAATAAAATAAACACACAGGATAGGATTGTAGTTCGAACTTTGATATGAGTGGGGCACAAGGTAGCATTTTAAGCCAAAAAGCTACGCATCAATAACCGTACATATACATTCCACAAGAAATTTATAAATCAGTATGTGGCATGTGCCACACTCATTCCCTCTTTCTCTTTGGGTCGACACATATATACTACATACGTACATCGGTATATGCGTACGTACATGTTCCATTGCGTTTTTCTTTTGTAACTATCATTGCGTTTATTTTTTAGAGTTCTTAATTATTTCTTTTTTTTTTTTTTTTTTGGCTCAACAACAACTTATCATTAACCAATTGTGAATACATGATTACAATCTCAAGAGATTTTAAACCCAACATACAACCGATGAGATTAAATACACCCTAGAAACACATAGCCGAAGCTGAAATGGATCCTAGACTACCTAATCGAATTCATCAGTGTATTTTTCACCGCAATGAGAACAAACTCTCCCCACGACTCGAGAAGAGTTGCCTCTTAAACCACCTAAATTCAACCATTCTAAGTGAAAACACTAAGAAACGCTAACTAGAACAAATCAAGATTAAACATTTTAACTCTAGCATTAGTCACCAGTGGTTACGAGTTCAGCTCTCGGACCAACACATCATCACCAAACGGCGCAAATCCTGACATGACCTTCGTTATTGTATTCTCAAGCGCCTCACTTCAATAGCCGGAAAGACGGAATCTGGTCCGTACTGAGAAAAGCGGGCTCGGCAGCAAGCAAAACGTGGTTGGAACAGCAATATAGCTTCAAATGTCGTGGACTCCTACCACCGGAGAAACAGAGAAGCCGCCTCCAGTGCTGGGAAGTAGAGAGACCACCACGTACCTTCTACAGAGATTCAATCCACCGGGTGACAAGTCCGACGAGATGGGATCTCTATGACGCGTTTTACCCCGAGAACCGGAGGTCAAGAACATTTTCCACCGCCGACTCACCACTCCTCCGTTTGGGTCACCATCACACCAAAAGGTAGATCCGGACCGTAGAAGGACCCCCCACTGAACCACGCGCCGGTGCCGTGAAGAGATCGCCGGAGATCTATAAAATGGGAAAATCAGATCTGACGTCTTGCTTCAACCCTAAAAGCCGACCCCTTTCACCAACCACCTCACCCTAGACTCGCCGCTCCTCCAAACTTCTGGTAGACGACTCCTCTTGCCATGAAGGTTTCTAGAGAGGCACCAATCGGTTCAGAAACAGCTTGCATATCGAACAGGATGAAGGAGGCGTGGAAAGAGGCAAAGAAAAAAAAGGAAAGGAGAGGAGGAGATGACTCCGAAACCAGCTAGGGCCGGCCCGGAGGAGGAAACGCGATCTGGTTGAGGGGAGAGCTTTTTTAGAGAGAGAGTTTTTTTCCCCCCTAAAAAAAAAAAAAAGTTGCTTCCCCCTAAAAAAAGTTGCTTAGTTCTTAATTATTTCTTAACAGGAGCAGTCATGAACAAGATGACTTTTTTTTGCGGCCAGAAGAGAAAATGACTTTTTAAGAAATAAGAACTCTAAAAAAATAAACGCAATATTGAACTTAAGCTAGAGGAAAGAACTTGATTACTTTTGTATATATAATAAGTAATGTATCATATGACTGGTGAGCATATCTGAAAACATATTTATCTAGGAGTTTATCTCAACTCACTATGACTAAATAGTTAAATCCTCTTTTTCCAAAATTCTCTGTTTTTTTTTTAAATCAAGAAAAACTTCCCTGATGTTTTTTTTTAATTATTGAATAGTTTGAGCCAAGTGAAACCAATTACAAAAAAATAAAATAACTGATTCTACAAAATTCATCTAAAAAGGGATTATACATTACATCTACAAGGTTAGAAACTAGTGTAATCATACTAGCATTCCTGGTAATGAGAGAAAACATTACTATAACACTTTTTTTTGGTCATGTCATTATATTATAACACATAGGATCCCTTTTTCATCACCAGGATCTCAATGGACCTACAACAAGAAATCAATAATAGAAACCATAATTTGTGTTGTTTTTTTTCGTTTTCTAACACTGTGGGTTATTTGTTTCCAAAAGTGGACAGTATGAGCATAAATTCGTTGAAGGTGTCCCAACATTCGATGAATCCACATTTTCCATTTCCAAGGATGAAACCTTTAATTTATAATGATGATTTCACGACTAAATACCGGCCGGGATTATTCTACTATATGCTCTCTCGATTTAATTTTAGTTGTTGTTTTAGGCCTTGATTGGTAGAGCATTAGCATTAGCATTATGCTCTACATTATCCAATCAACATTTGTTATAAAAGCATTTAGAATAGCATTTACAAAATGCTAATGCTCTCCAAATGCTCTCTGGCAAATGCTCTCATATGAAGCTTTTGGAAGAGCATTTGCATTTATAATATATAATTTTTTAAAATATATATAATTAGTTAATTTATTTTATTTAATAATATCACAAAAATATTTTTTATACAGAAAAAAAATTTATTTTCTAAAATAAATTTACAATATAAATATTTTTGTTAAAAAATATCATTTCACATTTAAAATATAATTTAATTATATTTAATTAAATTAATTATATAAATATAATTTAAATTAATATATAAATTATATTTTCAATTAATTATATAAATATATAAATTAAATTATATAAGCTATATTATATATAAATAATTAATATTTTAAGTTAAGTATACAAATTAATATATATTTTAAAATATAGTTTTATTAAATTAATTATTTAAATTAAATTATAATTTAAATGCGAAATATTAATTTAAAATATAAATATTTTTGTTAAAAATAATATTTCCCATTTGAAATATAATTTATTATATTTAATTAAATTCAATTGAATAAATTATATTTTAAATTAATTTTATAAATTATATTATATATAAATTATATTTTAAATTAAGTATATAAATTAATATTTATTTTAAAATATAATTTTATTAAATTAATTATATAAATTAAAAGTTGATATTTTAATTGTATAATTTATTTTTTATAATAACATTTTTGATATAAACATAGTTTTTTGAAATTACTAAATAAATAAATAAATTATATATATAAATATAGATATATATATATATATATATATATGAAATATATTCATTATAAATGAATATATTTAATCTTATATATTAATTTTAATAATAATTTTAAATAGCATGTTCAACTGCTCTACCAATCAATGTATTAAATAGTTTAACAAAAGCATACAGCTTCTGCAGCATACTGCTACTATAGCATACTGCTACTGCTTTCTCATCTGCTTTGCCAATCGGGGCCTTAGATTCATACATACAAATTCAAAAAAAATATAAATATATATTTAATTTTATACATTTTCAAAATAAAAATAACGTTCCTCATACATCTAACCATATTTCAACAAAAAAAAATAGACAGGATAATTTTATTAATAAATCTTGTTTTCAAAATCATATAATGATACTTATTTTGAAATAAAAAAAATTCTCTACAACAACAATTAATCTGAAACGTAGGAAGTATATTATCATTCATAAGCTCTATCTTCTCTATTATTGTTGTTATAATTGTTACTAGATCTTAACCTACACTTCCGTGCAGATGTTTTATTTAATTTATGTTTAATATAAAATTTTAAACCGTCAATTTAATATAAAAATCTCTATGTTTTGTAATTTTAGGATTTAGTTAATTTCATTAAAATATTATATCTTTTTAATTCATGCGATTTAGTTAATAGTCGTACAATATTAATATTTAATAATGAGCAATATATGAATATAGATTTGATTAAATAAACTTTGTAAATGTAACCAATTAATTTAAATTGATTATAAATGCAGTGACTGAATATATAAATAAAAAAATTATAAAAAGAAATACTTAATTTATTGTAAATGCAATAACTAAATGTGCAAATAATAAAAAGTACAAAAAATACTACTATCCAAGTTACCAAACAATTTTCATTTAACCTTCATCCTTGTTTCCAAACAGTACCAAATGTACTTCGGTTTTAATAATACAGATTATTATTCAACACTTGATCTTGCATTGCTAAAAAGCAACATTTTCGCACAGAACCAGTTCTCAACGTAATATAGGATGTAATGTAACTATTCGTGTTCTACAAGTTTTTGCAGCAAAGCCTACACTGTTATTGGAATCCTCGGAAAATTCAAATATTCACCAACACTCAATATAAGTCGGATACCTAAGTTTCCACATTTTTTCCTTTGATGTAAAGAATAAGGCCATTTATTGATTCGTTGGAAAAAATTTAGGCTAAGCAATATAAATTTATTTGGTTGCACATCATTTTCTGTGTTATATTCTAAGCAAAATGTGTTTCCAAAAAAATGTGTTTGACGGTATGATAAAGACAAATATCCGATACTAGAAATAATTTAAAGCGAAAGTCGACCGTTGGATGAGTATATCGGGACCAGGATTGGTAAATTGCTTCCCATTCAACAATTACAATAATGCCCATAAAAGATTAAAAGGTAAAGTAAAGGAGGACAGACATGTCAATTTCTTTTGCGTATCGATTACTGTTCCCTAACCCCAACTCCATCAACTTTTTATTTATAAGAACATGTCTCCTAAACTGTCGGTCTTATTTTTTAAGCAAATTGTACTAAGTTGTACTACTATATTTTCCAAAATAAATTCGTAATTCATAAATTCGAACTAAGATTGTGAATATCTGGTTGAAATGTAACTCTACAGATTATGATATAAAATTTAAACAGTAAATTATACAGCAAATATATATTCTAATTAAAAATATTTTGATACTAAGTAAAAATTGTTTTAGTTCCATAGGATATATTAGTTTACCAAACAAAGTTATATTCTCTCAGTTTGATTTTAGTTGTTGTTTTAGATTATACAAACAGATTGAGAAAATGTTTAATTGTATATTTTATAAATAAAAAGATTATTGTCTATACACATAACCTATTTTAACTAATAAAAATAAAATAATACATAAAACTGATAAATTTTGCTTTGAAATTATTATAAACGGTATTTATTTTAAAAATATTATAGTAAATATGATTTTATGACGATTTGAACTGTAATTTAAAATTAATATAAAATAAAATATAAAATATAATATAAGTTCAAAAATTACAAATAAAATGAAAAGTTTAAAATAGCTCATACAACTCAACTAACCATTCCTAATTTTGATATAAAAAATTAGCTATGTTTTTTCTTAAATTAATATACACATATTCATAATATATATATACATATATATATATATTAATAATATGTATATGATCGATAAAGTAATTAATAGTAAACAATGGAACATAAAAATTGATACTAATGCACATTTTTATATCATATTACCCAATCACACAAGTTCTAATCCAAAAGCATTGCCTATAATCTAATTCATAATTATTAGAATTTAAAAACAATTTTTTTTAGTTTTTGTATGATTTTTTATTTGAAATTATTTTGCTTATGAACTACAGTTCTTAGTTTAGTTCATTGCTTCATTATTTTAAATTAAAATAATGTTTACAATCTAATACTGCAAATTTTTACTTTTCTTAACATTTTAAAATAAAATTAATTATGTGTTCTCCTGGCAAACTAACTATACAATAATATTAAGTATTATAGTTTGCAGCGAAAATTTAAAATAATTAATATAATAGAATACTGTAAATATAATTTTTTTAAAATATAATCGTTGTTGCATGTAAAGTTGATTTCCTCCCCTCAACTTTCATCTTACTTACAAATGTTTTACTATATAGTAAATATAATTAAATATTTGTAAAAAAATAACTTTTGTTAATAATTTGTGTCTACACAGAATGCTCAAACCAAAATATTTAATAAAGCACTCTAAGTAAATATTTTTAAAAGAATATTAATAAAAAAAATGCATTTAAATATTTTTGAACGATTAAATCAAATTAAATTTATAAATTGTTTGATTTTATCAATTAACTAAGTGTTTTTCCCGCACGCGCGGTCTAAACATTTTATAGTTACTTATTAATATATGTATTTCTAATTAAAATACAATAACGACAAATTATTATTTTAGCATATTTAATATTTTATTATTATAGATATTAATCGTTCTTACTTTTAACGTAAGAGTTTCGTTGCGAAAAATCATTTCGCAAATAATAGTATAGATATATGACATATATTTCTAAAACTTGAAACTAAAATATTATATATTATATTATATGATATATAATATAATTAAATGATAAAATCTATATATATATATAATCTGAATATGTATTAAATAAGATTTTATGACAATATGTATTTTGTTATAAAATACATTTTAATAATAATTTTAAATGAGATTTTAACAGGTATAGTAATTTATAATATTAAAAAAAACATATAAAAAAATAATTTATTATTAAATGATTAGAGTAAATTTTTAATTTATTTTAATTATATAGAACTAAACAGAAATGGTAGATGATATACAAATTGTTATTAAATCTTTCTTATTTAAAATAATTGATAATCATATATATTTTAATCTCATTAGGTAATTTTATAGTTTTTAGTTACTTTTTTTTTATCTTTTAAGATTGCTAATTAATTTTATATAGTTAATAAAAATATTATATATGTTACGTGGTATAGTTCTTATGTTATAATATTTTCCAATTAATATAGAAATATTATAATAGCACTATATCCAGAATTATGGATCTATATACTTTTAGTATCCTAATGATAAAAACATATAGATCTTCTTTCACTATATAAAAATGTTGATGAATTAAAGAAAGTTGTGCACAAAAAGAATTAAAGAAAGAGAAATGTAAAAGTAATTAATTATAAAAAACGGACCGTACTTTATTTGTGTGTTCGATCATTGTTTATTTATCTGGTGTCTCTCTTTAGATCTACTTAGCTTTTTGTCCCATTTATATAAAATCCACCGCTCGAGCTTAACGTTCGCGTCTTCGTCTCCATCTTCCCCATTTGCTTTCTCTCTGAGTTGAACTCGTTCCGTTCGACTGAGCCAACTCGTGTGGAGAACCAGCTTCAAGAAATATTTGATAATAACTATTGCCTCTTTCATTGGACTAAAGGAGTGTAGTAAATGGCTGGTTCGAGGTGACATTGCTCGGATCAACGGTGAGTAAGACTCTGTTACACCGGTGATCAATACTCGAAGACTGGAGATGTTTAGAACAGGTAGATGGAGGAACGAGAAGAACAGGATCAAAGTCGTCTTCAGGCTAAAGTTTCACGCTACTCAGGTATCTATCTATCATCTTAGATTTTGTTGTAGAAATCTTTTGCTTCTGTTCCAAGTTAATGATCGATTATTCTTGCATTGGGCTTCTATGGTTTTACCTAGACAGGATCATTGTTTTAGAATCTTGAAATTTCAAGAATCTGATCTCAGTCTAATTTTTAATTTAATTTTTTTTTTGGTCAAGGTTTCTGAGTTGAACGCAGAGGGATTGATTCTCTCTATTGTTCCCGGAGATGTTGGGAAACCGACGGCGAGGTCAGAGAAAGCTGTGGTTAGAGACGGGCAATGCCGGTGGGAAATTCCGGTTTACGAGACTGTGAAGTTTCTGAAAGATGGGAAAACCGGCAAGGTTAACCAGAGGATTTACCATCTCATTGTCTCAACTACGGTCAGTAAAAAAGTTATTGATCGATGAAGATCTGTGACGGTAACGTAACGTTTTCTTTTGATTTTTTTTTGTTTGTAATTTTTATTAAAATTTTCAGGGATCTACAAGAGGTGGTTTGGTTGGAGAAACATCAATTGATTTTGCTGATTATGCTGACGCAATTAAATCTTGTAACGTTTGTCTTCCACTACACAACACAACTTCAAAAGCCTTGTTGCATGTTAGCCTCTTCTCTCTTCTCTTTACTTTTCTCTTTAATGTTCTGTCTTGAGAGAAATTTATGACCTGTTTGCATCTTTAAAGCTCACAAGAACCTCTGCTTTTATTTTCTTGTCTTTTATAAAAAAAAAAATTAGAGCACCTCCATTACTAGATATTGTATGAGTATTTTAGCAATAAAAATGAAGATTTTTTTTTTAAGTAGGTAAGATGGAGCACCTCCATTACTAGATGGTCTCATTTGATTCAAAACTATGATAAAATATTAACATTGTTGAGACTAGAAATCCTATTTGAGAAACTCGACCAATGTGGTTCTTAAAATCTTATTAATGATCACTCTAATACAAAGCTTAGAATTGGGGGTTTTTGATTTTCAGGTATCAATACAAAGGCAATTAGAATTTGATGATCCTCAAAGGTGCACAAAAAACTTGACTTAAGCTTTTGGTTTTTCTTCCTTGCCTATCTGTTGTTGTTGCAATGTTTTGTTTTGTTTTGGACACTTGATGGAAGTGGCGTTTTCCATATCTGAGTACTTGCAGAGAGGAGGATGAATGCGAGAATCTTGATAAAATGTCACAGGGTCAAGATTTGAAGTCACATTTGAGCCTAGGTGATACAGATGAACCTCATTCAAGCCATCCCCATGAGGTATTTAAGTTCTTTAGCTTGCTTTTGTGTAGTGGTGTGTATGCAAAGAGAGTTTTGTTTTTCTAAAACTCCAGCTTGTCTTATAGGAAGGGCCCTTTGGTAAAGCTGCACGTTTTGCTGAACTGAGAAGAAGAGCATCAACTGAATCCGATAGTACCATGTCAAGCTCTGGAAGTGTAATCGAACCAACTACTCCTGAAGAAGTTGCCAAATCTTTAAGACACCCTCCAAAGCAACTTCATTCAGCTAAAAACCTATTTGAAGAATCCGAGTGGTCTGGAAGCTCTGATCACGCTGATGAATCCACCAATGATAAAATGTCTAAAAACTCCTCTGAGGATGGGGAGGAGATAGAGAAGCTTAAGAACGAGGTTGCTGGTTTGACAAGGCAAGCTGATCTCTCTGACCTAGAGCTGCAAAGCCTGAGGAAACAAATAGTTAAAGAGACCAAGAGGAGTCAAGATCTCCTTAAAGAAGTGAACACCTTGAAGCAGGAAAGAGATTCTTTAAAGGAAGATTGCGAGAGACATAGAGTCTCTGACAACAAGACTAAAACGAGGAACAGGATGCAGTTCGAAGGAAGGGATCCGTGGGTGCTCTTGGAGGAGACAAGAGAGGAGCTAGACTACGAGAAGGATCGTAACTTGAATCTCCGGTTACAGCTCCAGAAGACTCAGGAATCTAACTCAGAGCTGATCCTCGCTGTTCAAGATCTCGAAGCAATGCTTGAGGAAAAGAACAAAAATGATACAGATGAGGATGATGAGGATCAAAAGGCACTTGAGGAGCTCGTGAAGGGACACGTGGATGGGAATAACACACACGTCTTGGAGGAGAAGATCACAGAGCTTTACAATGAGATTGAGGTTTATAAGAGAGATAAAGAGGAGCTCGAGATACAGATGGAACAGCTTGCTTTGGACTACGAGATACTTAAACAAAAGAATCATGATATCTCACACAAGCTGGAGCAGAGCCAACTTCAAGAACAGCTCAAGATTCAATACGAATGTTCATCTTCCCTTGCGAATGTGACCGAGCTTGAGGGACAAGTGGAGAGGCTTGAATCTGAGCTCAAGAAGCAGTCTGAAGAGTCTTTGTCACGGATCAAAGAACTTGAAACAAAAGCGGAGATGTTAGAAGAAGAGATGGAGAAGCAAGCTGAGGTGTTTGAGGCAGACATCAATGAAGTCACGAGAGGAAAAGTGGAGCAAGAGCAGAGAGCTATCCAAGCGGAAGAAGCCCTGAGGAAGACGAGGTGGAGAAACGCTAGCGTGGCGGGGAAGCTACAGGAAGAGTTCAAGAGACTCTCCGAGCAGATGGATTCAATGTTTGCATCAAACGAGAAGGTGGCTACGAGAGCGATGGCGGAAGCTAACGAGTTACGAACGCAGAAACGTGAGCTCGAAGAAATGCTCAAGAAGGCCAACGATGAGCTCAGAGAGAACGAGGCAAAGCTCCACGAGGTTTCTGAAAAGCTGAGTGAGATTGAGAGGCGTGAAGAAGATGCTGCTTCAAATCTAAACCAAGAGATCGAAGTCTTGAAGGAAGAGATTGAGAATCTGGAAAAGGACAAACATAGCCTCATGTTACAAGAAGAGAACATAAGAGTTGAGCTGGAAGAGGCGAGGAGATCCTTAGCTGAAGCACAGAGAAGGGTTGAATCGATGAGGGAAGAATCAGAGTCTCTAGCAGAGGAGTTGCAAGCGGTGAAGCTTATCAAGGATGAAAAAGAAGCAGCGATTACACAGTTACAGACAGAGCTAGAAACCGTGAGATTCGAGCGCGATGATCTAAAGCGTTCTTTATCAGAGAATGATTCGGAGATGGAGAAGCACAAGAAGCAAGTGGCACAAGTGAAAGGTGAGGTGAAGAAGAAAGAAGAAGTTATAGCTAACCTTGAGAAGAAGCTTAAAGAAAGCAGAATCGCGTTTACCAACTTGACGAAAACCGCGCAAAGAAACAGCAATAACAAAGGAAGTCCCGTAGGAGCTAAAGAAGTTGCTGTTATGAAAGATAAAATAAAACTTCTCGAGGTACGTATATACATAATACATGCATCTAAACATTCAAGTACTGATGATAAGCTCTTGAACTATTGTTGTTGTGTGATACAGGGGCAAATCAAACTGAAGGAGACAGCTCTCGAAGCTTCATCAAACATGTTCATAGAAAAGAAGAAGAATCTGAAGAACAGAATCGAGGAACTGGAAGCTAGTCTTAATCAGAACAGCCTAGACGTTAATAAAGATAACCATGAAAAGGAACAAGTCCGAGTTCTTGAAGCGGAGATGGCATCATTGAGAGAATGTAACGAGACGATGGAGATGGAGCTGAAGGAGATGCAAGGGAGATACTCTGAGTTAAGTCTGAGATTTGCAGAAGTGGAAGGTGAGAGACAACAGCTTGTTATGACAGTACGTAATCTCAAAAACGCCAAGCGGAGCTAAACCGGTATATATAACCAGAACCGGTTTTCAAATAGAAAAAAAAGGAGATTTACACAGACAGTATATGTTCGTCTGCTTTGTTTCTTGTTATTGTAATTACTTTGTTTATGTTTTCTAAGTAAACTGCACAAGTTTCAAATTTATAGTCCTTTTGATTACTTGAACGATACAAATCAGTATTCCCATCGACATTCTGGATCAGAATACTGGGACCGGTTTCTGGTTAGTTAATTTGTATTTGAAATAAACCGGTTTTCTTATTCAACGGTGTCGTATTGTCGTCGTCGTCATTTCAATTGTTGTGGTTTTATTAGTTTACTTGAATCGTACAATTTACATATAAATTAAACGGGTTTTGAGTTTAATGTATGACCACGTGTTTTACATTTTTGAAAAAAAATATGTAAATAGATATATTATCAATTCAAAAACTATTAGAATATTTTTAATGGTTTCAAAGTATTTTATAATTTATTAAATATTTTATAATTTTTATATATATGATAAAGTTTTTTATTTAACACAATATATTTTATTATTTAAAATAAATTTGAAACATTCATATATATTTAAAATTATACACATGAATTTCTATTTGTTTAAAAACTATTATGATGTAAAATATTATTGGATGACATCATATAATTTTTTTCGATTATGATGATTATCAAATCATTGAAATTCATTTTTTAATTTATAAGTAATTATATATTAACAAATTTAATTTAATTATTTGATAAAAATAATAAATATTTAAACGCTGACAAAAAAATTAATTGTTCTAATTTTTAATATGAAAATGAAAAATTACTTTTTAGATATTAGTATAAATATTTTTTTGAAATCTATGCTAAGTTTTTTTATAAAGATAGATACTTCATACATAGGATGCCTGTCTAATATTGGTTACAAGTTGAACGGAGAAAACTTTGAAACCCTAGCCGTCAAGAGAGAAAAATAGGGATTTTTCTTAGATCCAAGCTGATGATTGGAGGCTTTTCCAGCTCCGACGTCGCCTTGTTTAATTCGTTTGACTTCTCTTCTTTGATCTGTTTTGTTTTCAGTCGTTATTTTATTGCAAAGTTATTATGAATCTGAATATGACAGAGTATTTTATTGCGTTCTTTTATATGCTTCTTCCAATTGGTTAGTGAAGACAAAACTTTCAAGTTCGGTTGAACTGTTTAGAAAAGGTAATTGACAAATCTATTGCGGATGGTGGTGATGGGTCTTACCGGTTTCAATCGTTGATGGTTTTTCATTCGATGGTGATGGAGTTCTTGTTGCACACTATGGCTACTTCGAAAGGCAACATGAAGTTCTGTGGAACGGTAATCTCTTTGACTCTATTAATAGAGCAAAATAGAGAATTGTCTTATTTCGCTGGCTTTTACTAGAGTAATAACAAGAGAATGATAATCATTTTCAACTCACTCTGAAGCGTGGTGCTTTTAGATTAATATAGAGATTATATCTTTTGAGATTCATCTATTCTATAAGCAAATATGATGCTTTTATATGAAGATCTTTAGTCATCATATTTGTTAGTTTATTTTGCATCCCTACTGATATATCTTTTTTCTATGTTGTTTTGTTGTTTCTCATTGTTTAGAACTCAATAACAAAAAAAAATTATTTCATACATAACATGAATATATTAGAATAGAATTGCTTTTCTTTGTCATCAAAATAGAACAACCCATTTATATCTAAACATGAGAATTGCTTTAACTTTACTAAACCAAATATCTAAACATATACATATTCTCTCTGTTTATAACTATATGATATTTTAGTACAAAATATACAAATTAAGAAAAAAATATTATTTATATTCAAAACACCTAATTAAAAAGAAAAATAATCTGAAATATATGGTTAGAGAGAAAAAGTAATATTATTTTATTGATTTTTATCTGAAAAGTTTCAAAACTTCATCTAATTTGAAACAAAATCTACTTCTTAAAACATCATCTAATTTGATAAAAAAATAAAAAAATATCATTTAATTAAGAACAGAAGAAGTAATATTTTAATATAATTACTAAAATAAATATAATATAAATTTTATTGTGATATTATCCTTTTTTTTTTAATTATTTTTAAGATAATGATAAATTACGAAATAAATCTCTAAATATGAGAACACGACAAATCATCGAATTTAGTTCTCAAGTTAACTTAATCGTGTTCGGTCTTAAACCGGAACCTCGCCGGTTTTCCATATCTCATACAACAGTCAACGTCTAGGGTTTAGCAATCTGAAGAGAGTGGGAAGCTCCTGAGATTTAGAAAACGAACCCAGATCTAGATTAGATGATGCTCAGATCTATCTCGACCGCCATTGCATCGACGGCCAAGAGATTCTTTCACCAGAGCAGTTCCTGTTGCTTGGGACGACGACGAGCTTCCCCTGGCGCCACTCCTGATTACACAGATCTAAAACTAGATGACGCGATTGGTTTGTTTAACGTCATGGTTCGATCCCGTCCCCTCCCATCAATCGTCGATTTCAGCAGAGTCCTGACCGCAATCGCGAAGATGAAGAAATACGACGTCGTCATCACTCTCTGCCAAGAGATGGAGCGTTTGGGAATCCAACACAACATGTACACTTGCAACATTCTCATCAACTCCTTCACACGATGCTCTCACCCTTCCCTCGCTTTATCATTCCTCGCGAAGATGGTCAAGCTCGGCTACGCTCCTGACATCGTCACGCTAAGCTCCTTGCTCAACGGATTCGATCTTGTTGATGCGACGTCGTTCGTGAATCGAATTGAGAGGATGGGATACAAACCGAACGTCGTCATCTACAACACTCTCATCGACGCTCATTGCAAAAGCGGGCACGTGAGCGACGCGCTCCGAGTGTTTGAATTAATAAAGAAGAGGAAAGGGGTTAGGCGGAGTGTGGTTACCTACAATGCTATGATTCGAGGTCTTTGCAAATCCGGGAGGTGGAGCGAAGCCGATGATTTGCTTAGGGAGATGATGACGGGGAAGGGGAAGAGGAGAATCGAGCCGAATGTTGTTACATTCGGCGTGTTGATCGACGCGTGTGTCAAAGAAGGGAACATCTTGGAAGCCAAAGAGCTCTACGAGGAGATGATACGCAGGTCTGTGGATCCGGATATTCGAGTTTACAATTCCTTAATCAACGGTCTCTGCATCCACGGAAGGTTAGATGAGGCGAGGAAGATGCTGGACTTTATGGTTACCAATGGTTGCATACCCAACGTGGTGACGTACAACACTCTCATCAAAGGTTTCTGCAAGGCCAAGAGGGCGCACGACGGGATGAAACTCTTCTGCGAGATGAATCAGAGAGGAGTGCGCGGCGACACGGTCACTTACAACACTCTTATACATGGTTACTGCCAGGTTGGGAAGTTTAGCGTGGCCCAGAAGGTTATGAGGAGGATGTCTGAGTCCTGCGTGCCTCGTGATGTCGTCACTTTCAACATTTTGTTGGATTGTTTGTGTGGTATTGGGAAGATTGAGAAAGCGTTGGCGATATTTAGGGATATGGAGAAGAATGAGATGGAGTTTGATATATTTACGTATAATATCATCATTCATGGGATGTACAAGGCTGGTAAGGTGGAAGATGCAATGGAGTTGTTTTGTAGTCTCCACGATAAAGGATTGAAGCCTGATGTTGTAACGTACCGGACAATGATCTCGGAGTTGTGTAGGAAAGGGCTACGACATGAAGCGAATGTGCTGTATAGACAAATGACTGAAGATGAGTTTCTGCGATTGTACAATTTGTAGGAATTCTTTTAGTTATTCATTTTTGTAACCTTTTTGCATATAGAAAGATACAGAGATACAGAGAGTAATGAAGGAACATTGTAAGTCATCCCTTACTCCAGTTTTATTGTATACTTAAACAAGTTTGGGTTTCATACAGAAAAGTATCTTTTGGTCTTTTCTGATTATTCAGTACATTTTTAGGTGAAGTGTTATAGTTTAATTGTCTTCAGTGCCTGGTTTAAATCTGTCTTAGAGATGACTCCGACTGGTTGGATCAAAGAGTCAACATTGCATTGTGTAAGGTGACGAAAACTGAGTTACGGTAAGTGAGAACAATACTTCTAATGCTTTTCTTGTGACGACTTGTGTAATCGTCGCATTTGAATATATATATTTTCTAATGATACTTATGATGAGCTCTGAGAATAGGCAAATAGGATCTGTGTTATTTGCCTATGATTCTAAATTCTGATTTATATTTCCTTCTTAATATTTAGATTAGGTGTTTTTTTTATCATAACTAGAATCAGTTGGTTTGTAATTTGTGGACCTCTTTGTGATTTCATAGAAGCAGGGAGAGTTAAGAGTGATTTTGCAAAAAGAAGATAATCCAGCCATTTTGTGACTAGGAAAGTCTCATTCTTTTGTTGGGGGGTAGCAATAACTTTATCACAATCAGAACACCGATATAACTTGTCAGAGTGGTGAAAAGCTCTCATGCTTATACCTTAAGCTTACTTGTATTATCACACTGCTACTAGAGTGGACACCTTTAAACTGTCTATGTGTCTAGTTGTAGTTATATCTGAAAAGGAAAATGTCAGAAAATTGGTGTGTTGTTTCTCAATTGGTTGCATATGACGTTGCTGAAGCTCTGTTCTGTCTATAGTTAAAATCCAGGGTCTGTCCTTTCTCTTGTCTAAGCCATCAGTAGTGATCTTAACTCCATTGGTTGTGTTCCTTAACGTTTCTCTATTTAATTTGGGTATGTCAAATCATTGATTCGAGAAAATCTTCAGTTTGTTTTCAGGTTGGGACAAGGAAGCTTACGCCATGATGTCCAACAAGATTAAAATGCCTGATCTGATCTGCGATTATTGCTGAGGCACTGAAGAAGCGTGTTTCTTCAGAAAGCACTTAACTTCAAGTTGATCTGAGATAAATTTATGGAACCAAAAGTGTAGGAAAAGCTGCGGAATTGCCATATAGCCATCACGAAAAGTTTATCATTGTTCTCACAACGCTTTTGATTCTGTTCTTGCCAAAGAAATGAACTAAAAGCTTATTCTTACTTGTAAACCGGTATATGGTATCGATTGTCATTCTTTTACAAAGTGAAGAACTAATTATCCATTTTTATCTTGTGTAATTCCGTGATGAATAATTACTTATCCATTTTGTTTTGATTCTGGAAATGGTTAGTGTTACCTCAGACTTGAGTAAGCCTGGGGATGAGGTTGATCCTGGCCAAGGTTCATCGCAAGTGAACCAACTTTTAGTAAAACCGGTTTGGCAACACAATTTTATCTAACGGAGTTTGGCTGCTTGAGTTGAAAGAGACAGGAGTTGAACCGGTCAGTGTAAAATCAATTTGAACCGATTATTTAACCAACCGAATCGAACCGGTCATTGTTATAGTCGCTCGAGCCAAAGGTTCACTCACGACTTGACCACTATCACTCGTTAGCTACTTTCTAATTCAGGCGAAATGTTGGCTAGGGTTTCTAGATACGAGTCTTCTTCGTCTCCTGCTGTGTCTGCGGCAAGATTGTTCTGTACGAGATCGATTCGCGAGGCTCTGGCTAAGAAAAGCAGTGATGGAGAGAGTGGCGAAGCAGGTTTTGGAGGAGATAGTTTGCAGCTGCGAAGCGGATTTTACGAAATCAAAAGGTTAGATGATGCGATTGTTTTGTTCGGTGACATGCTTCGATCTCGTCCTTTACATTCAGCAATCGATTTCAACAAGCTAATGGGTGTGGTGGTGAGGATGGAGAGGCCAGATGTTGTGATTTCTCTCTATCAGGAGATGGAAAGGAAGCAGATTCCACGTGATATCTACAGCTTCACCATCCTGATAAAGTGTTTCTGCAGTTGCTCTAAGCTATCCTTTGCTTTGTCTACGTTTGGAAAGATCACCAAGCTTGGTTTTCATCCCACTGTTGTTACCTTCAACACCCTGCTCCATGGATTATGTCTTGAACACAGAGTTTCTGAAGCCTTGGATTTGTTTAATCAAATGTTTGAAACGCCATGTATGGCCAATGTCGTAACGTTCAACACAATGATGAACGGTCTTTGCCGCGAGGGTAGAGTTGTCAAAGCCGTAGCTCTGCTTGATCGGATGGTAGAAGATGGTCTCCAGCCTAACCAGATTAGTTACGGAACAATTGTAGATGGGATGTGTAAGATGGGCGACACTGTGTCTGCATTGGAACTGCTTAGAAAGATGGATGAGGTGAGCCACATCAAACCCGATGTGGTGATCTATAATACCATCATTGATGGCCTTTGTAAAGACGGACGTCATAGCGATGCTCAGAATCTTTTCAGTGAAATGAAAAAGAAAAGAATATTTCCCAACGTATTTACCTACAACTGTATGATTGATGGATTTTGTAGCTCTGGTAGATGGAGCGAAGCCCAACAGTTGTTGCAAGACATGTTAGAAATGAAGATCAACCCTGATGTTGTAACTCATAATGCTTTGATCAATGCATTAGTCAAAGAGGGCAAGTTCTTTGACGCTGAAGAATTATACGATAAGATGCTTCCAAGGGGTATAATCCCTAATGCAATCACATTTAATTCAATTATCGATGGCTTTTGTAAACAGAATCGTCTTGATGCTGCTGAGCACATGTTTTATTTGATGGCTACCAAGGGCTGCTCTCCAGACATATTCACTTTCAATACTCTCATAGACGGATACTGTGTGGCTGACAGGGTAGATGATGGAATGGAACTTCTCCATGAGATGTCTCGAACAGGATTGGTTGCTGATACAGTTACTTATAACACTCTTATTCACGGGTTCTGTCAGGTGGGCGATCTTAATGCTGCTCTAGACCTTTTACAGGAGATGGTTTCTAGTGGTGTGTTCCCTAATGTCGTAACTTGTAACACTTTGCTAGAAGGTCTCTGCGATAATGGGAAACTAAAAGATGCATTGGAAATGTTTAAGATTTTGCAGAAGAGTAAAATGGATCTTGATGCTAGTGACCCCTTTAATGGTGTGGAACCTGATGCTCAAATTTACAATATATTGATCAGCGGCTTGATCAATGAAGGGAAATTTTTAGAGGCTGAGGAAGTATATGAGGAGATGCCCCAGAGAGAGATAGTCCCAGATATTTTCACCTATAACTCAATGATCGATGGATTATGCAAGCAGAGCCGCCTAGATGAGGCTACACAAATGTTTGATTCGATGGCTAGCAAAGGTTTCTCTCCCTACATAGTGACATTTAACACACTGATTAATGGCTACTGTAAGGCAGGAATGGTTGGTGATGGGCTGGCGCTTTTCTGCGAGATGGGTCGAAGAGGGATAGTTGCTAATGCAATTACTTACATCACTTTGATTCATGGTTTTCGTAAAGTGGGTAATACTAATGGGGCTCTAGACATTTTCCAGAAAATGATTTCAAGTGGTGTGTATCCTGATACCATTACTATCCGCAGTATGCTGACTGGTTTATGGAGTAAAGAGGAACTAAAAAGGGCAGTGGCAATGTTTGAGGATCTGCAGATGAGTATTGTTGATACCAAGAACGGTTCAGGAACAATAAATGAGTATGTGGGACGAACAAAGACGTTTTATTAGATCTGCTAAATGGTTACAAGGTTTGAACGAGAGAATAGGGAAAACACTTAAGCAGAGTGCGAGATCTAACTGTTAAACCCTAGATCTAGCCGCTAAGTCAGTGTGTAAAGTTTCGGATCCCTTTCTCGTCGTTCTCTCGTTCCCTTTTATAGTCCGTTATCTAGTTGTTCGCCCTAATTGCCCTCGAGCCTTAATGGGCTTCTTAGACGGGCTTCGTAGCCGGCCCTCTAAACGCGCCTGCTTGTTCGTTCCCTCAAGCCTCTTTTAGCCGTCCTACTAGGAACGTCCTGTCTCTAAGTCCGCTGATCAAGCCAGGCTTCTGCATTTGATGGGCCTTGTAGAGGGGTTGTAACCCATCTCCTACAATAAGTCCCCCCTAGTTTACTGGTGAGCCGGTGAGTATCACAGTAAATTTTATGGTCAGGTTTGATCTGATGTAGAAGCTTGGCTTGTAATCCGCCTTGACTAATTTGATTTGGTGAGCGTACGTGTTGGGGCGGCTTGGAGTGCTCATCCATACCGCTCGTCTGTTGGATGGGTACACCACTGAGCCTTTTTTGTCGACGCGACTAGGCATGCTTGATCGACTACGCGTGCTTGATTGATCTTTACCGGCTTAGTCGGACGTTTGATCGTTCTCACCACTGAATGCGTAGTGAGCGCGCTTAGCGGTGTGGAGAGCGGATTGGTCGAGTAAAAACGCTGTTGGTCGCCTAGGTTCGCTGCCGACTAAGATTGCCAGTCGACTAAGAGCGCTAAAGCGGAGTATGACAGATCATAGATGTCGCCTTGAGTAGCCGATCGACTAGGAGGTGCTTACTCTATCTGTCGGGTGGAACTCCAACTTGGTTTAAATCTTGGTTCTTGTTAACCGCCTGTTTAATCTTGGGTCGGTTTAATGCTAACCGGAGTTCGATCTAACCGGTGGGATGAGCGGTCGCGATCAGCTTAATGGGTTTGAGGCCCAATTGGGCCTTTTCTAGGCGCAATTAATGTCGATGGGAAACTGTGCCCTAGTTCTTTGCTATAAATAGTGATGTCCCTCTCTGCTTTCGTCACTTTTCTCTGCAATCTCAGGTATAATTCTCTCTCCCTTCTCTCTACTTTTGTCGTTTCTCTCTCTAAGTCCCGCGGTCTGCTGCATCGACTGGGTTCTGTGAAGCGCGTCGATTAGGTTGTCATCACAGTGGGTATGTCATCAGTGGCTAGGTTGTCTCGGGCGGAGAAAGGCAAAGCGGTCGCCTCCTTAGCGGATCCGCCTTGTGACGTTACGGCTAGGGGAAGTCCGCTGGAGGACTTTAGTTTGGTTCATCGTGAGGCGCTGAATGAGCCGAGAGATGTCGATTTATCCGCCGCAGGAGAAGAGTGTGGAGAAGACGACTTGATTCAAGCGGGTCTCAATTCCGAGCGGGTAGATGGAGAGGGGAATAGCTCCGATTTATCCGCCGAGGAGGGGGGGAGCGAAAGAGACGACTTGAGTGGAGCGAGTAGCGAGTCGGAACAGGGGGACGACTTTGATCGATCCGGTTCTAATGCCGAATCGTTGAGTTTGAGCCCTCAATCGTTATGGGAAAAGCATCGGTTTCCGCGGTTTGACTTGATTGTTTGCAGTCCGACTCTATACCGTTCGGATGACGTCTTCGAAGAACAGCCCGCTCTCCTTCCAGAGCTCGTACGAGATCCTTGGAGAGAAGGGCAGAGGTTCAAAAACGTCTTTGGTACCTGCTCGACTCATAGCTCCGTTAGAGGACTACTGCAGCGTTTTAACGGAGTCGGCATGACTTATTTGATTCCCACCCCTGAACAAAGGCCGTGGTCTCCTCCAGTCGGCTATCAGTGCATATATGAGTCATTTTTCGAAGAGGACGCAAAGCTGTGGTTTCCTATTCCGCGCTTGATTACGTCATACGTCCGGAGGCGGAAAATCGCGATCAGTCAACTAAAGATCGGCTCGATTAGGAATATGGTGATGCTGATGGTTTTGGCCGCTGAGATCGATCGTTCCATGAGCGTTAGGGTTTTTGAGGAGTTGACTGCTATAAAGGACGAGAAGAATGGCTTGTTCTCTGCGAAGATGCGGTCGAGTTACAACATTCTCAGGGGTCAGATCGGCAAAACTAAGAATTGGCAACGCGCGTACTTCTATGTCAAGGCTGACAAATATGCCTTTGCGGAGACTCTCGAAGACGACTTTCCATACTTATGGAATTTAGATAGTGGTAGATACATAGCATTGTTGCAACTGCTCTTTTTACTCGATCGGCTAACGTGTTTGTTTCTCTTCGCAGATCGCCATCCCAACACTATAGCGTACCCGGAGCAGTTCTTCGAAACAGCTCAGGAAATTGCAACTCAAAGCCATCTCAACTGGCCTGAGTTAAGTCGTGAGTGGATTCGTCGCAGGCAAGCACGGATCGCTAGAGGTATGCGTTGTTTTGCGATTTTATATCCGCCGCTATCCTTGCTCAAGCGGCGAGACTGACCATTCTTAAAATTTTGATGTTCGCAGTCGATTGGGAGTCCAAGTATCCTTTAGTGGTCGGTACCCGAAAATCTCGCCTTACCCTTTTCACGAGGAAGCAGCAGAGACTCCTTAGGAAAGCGCGTGAGATGTCAGGAACCGCAGATCTGAGTTCGTTGCTGAAGGGAAAGCTTCAGCTGTTGAAGAAGTCGTCTGCTGGAGGCACTTCTACTGAGTCGGCTGGGAACGTCGAATTGCAGGGAGAGCGTCCTGATTCGACCGACCAGGCTGCAGATGCGGATCCCCCGGCTTCTAAGTCGAGGAAGAAAAGATCTCGAAAACATGGGGAGAAGCAGAAGACCACAGCGGCGGAAAAGAACTCGAAGAGGCTACGTAGCGAATCGGATAACTGTGATGCTTCTGCTGACGCGATCGCAGATCCTCCCGCGGCTGATCTTAACGAAGAGGCGGAGCGTCCGAAGAAGAAGACAAAGAAGACGTCCAAGAAGAAAAAGGCCAGGGAAGCACAGCAATCCCTTAGCTCCGAGCTTGTTTCGGTTTCCTTGCGAGAGTCGCCAAAGGAAGATGACCGAACTCTGGAGCGATCAAACGAGCTCCTTCTTGAAGACACCCGAGATAAAACTGAGCTTCCTGATCAGTCCTTGATTTCCTTGGCTTCGAACGAGAAGAGGCCTTTGGAGCGACCGAGCTTGTCGGAGGGTTCTTTGGGCAAGAGGCCTGGACTTGATTTTGCTGATCGTGTTGAGTTTCTTTATGATGAAAAGACTCCATTGGTGAGCAACCCAATCCGATGCGCGGACCTCTCAGCCATGATTAGAGGTGGTTCCCGAAGATTGCCACCGGTCGGCGACCTCATCTTCAAAGACGACTATATCGAAGCTACGTGGACGGCTAGACGGGTAAGCTTTAGCGTCCCTTCCCTTTTGTTTTGGGTTTTGCCGCTTTACACCAGCGACTAATGTCGTGATGGTTTGATTTTGATGACTAGGCTGATGGGAGTATGAACCTTCTCGTCGAGAAGTACGATGCTACGCTGAAGCAGACGTTCAGGGAGCTGGGTGCTGCAAACAAGCTGGCTGGCGCGAGGCTTGGAGTGATCGACAGACTTAGGACCGAGCAGAAGGCGTACCGCGAGAAGATTCTCGAGGAGAAAGAGGTTTTAAAGGTTAAGTTTGAAGAGCTGGAAGCTATGCTTAAAGCTGATCGTGCGGCTAAGAGGGATCTTATTCGCGAGAAGGAAACCCTTGAGAGGGCCAATGCTGACTTGATTAAGGGGAACGCGGAGCTTATCGCTGAAAGGGACGCTGTTACCGAAAAGCTAATCGCAGAGAGGAACCGGCTTCGAGAGTCGCGAAGTCAAGAAGTATCCCGTGAGAGGGTGCGTGTTCAGTCGGCGATGACTGACAAGTTCAACAGATGCATAGGCCGCGTTCGCAGCTACTTAGCCCACCGTGACCTCACTGAAAAGGAGAGGAGCCTGCTTGTGCAAGCTACTGGGACGAAAAAATGCCTTGAGATGATTAAGGAACAGGAGTTAGGCATCACCCAAGATCTCATCAATATCTTTGCCAACGAAGAGGCCGTGCATACGGCCGAAATCGCCCGGCTAGGAAAGGTAGCCACCCCTTCGGATGACGACTTGGTGCTATCTCCGCTAGTGCTGCCTTCTCGATTTGTTAATGAAACCTTCTTAGCCTCGCTGGATCCATACGGATCGAATGATGATGTGATAGGATCGGAGACAGCCTCTCAGCTCCAAACTCCTCTAAACACTCTCGGGGGCGACTCTACAGGCCCATCGAAAGAGAATCCGGTGGATATCGTTCCTCCTCGCAAGGACTCTGACCAAGGTTCTGAAGACGCAGTCGAAGAGGAGGAAGGAGTGCGCGACCTGGAAGCATGTTCGAAGGGAGTTGATAAGAGTACGGCGGTCGAAGTCTCCGACGCTTCTTCTGGGGAAAGCAAAGAGACAGAAGACGATGAAGATAACGAATCTCCTTCTCAATTGCTTCTCAGGACGGAGGAATCGCTCGCGGAGAAGGGGCCGGCTGGGGAATCGCTGCCTCCCGAGTTGGGCGGACAAGAAGGATCGCTGGAAGGGGCGGATAAAGGAGAGACGGTACAGGAAGAAGTCCTTGGAGATGCTCCTGCAGACTTGTCCGGCGTAGCTTCCGAAGCCGCCAAGAGTCCTTCCTCCTGATCTGTTCTTTTGTTGTTGTACCCTTATTTACTTTCTTCTTCTTCTTTTTTTTTTATCTTTTGGACTGGAGGCCATGTTAGGTCGATCCATATTGTAAGGTTGTTTAGACTTGCTCTTTGAACGATTTTCTGAATGTCTTTTCGAACCTAGTATCAGCTTTATCTCATAAAAATACTCAAGTGTTCAAAATTTATTCGGAAAGTTCAAGTTTTACAGCGATCGTGTTGATCAGCAGTGCGAAATTATCCATCAAACAGTCGATGAGTTAACATTTTGCCAAGAGTGAAAGGTTCCAGATCGGTCAACCAGCGAATAACGAGTTTACTCGGCCTTAAGTCGGCTCGTAAACGCAAGGGATAATCCGGATTTCACCCTTTAGTCGGTCAATGTATTGAAAACATAGGTGACGCGCGACTAGTTTGTCCCTCCGCCAAGCGTTTGATCAGGACGTGGCGGATTGTGGGGTGCGAGTATTCGTGTTCTCGTCTGCTGATAAGGGGAACGAACATCGCCTTGGTCTTGTCGGACCTTAACAAAGTTTAGACTTTAGTGTTGTTACAGCTGGACCGGTTAAGGCTGCCTACGTACCTCGAAGGAGGATCAAGCCGTTCGTAGTTCGATTTACCCGAGTAAAAGTGGCTGTTTTAAGGCGCATTTACTCGGACGAGTAGAAGTGACGCTGGGGTGCATCTACTCGGTTTTTTTTTTTTTTTTTTTTTTTTTTTTTTTTTTTTTTTTTTTTTTGGTGCGGAAGTGATTGCTATCATCCGTGCCGTGTTTTGTCGGTCGAGTAGATGGGATAGGTGACAGTTTACTCGACCGTTGCTTCGCCCGCTCTACGAATAATATCGACGCAGGTGCATCGAGTTCCATGCTCTCGGGACGTCGTCTCCGCTCGATGTTTGAAGTCGATAGACGCCAGGTTTAATGACTTTGACAATCTTGTAAGGTCCTTCCCATCGCGCGCCTAATTTGCCTGCGTTAGGCTCCTTTGTGTTCTCGAAAACTTCGCGCATGACAAGGTCACCGAGTTCTAGGGGTCGCGCCCTTACTTTCTTGTTGTAGTAGCGTTCGATCTGGTGCTGATAATTTTGGATCCTGAGCAGAGCTTGGTCACGTCTTTCTTCAAGCTCGTCAAGTGCGTTGAGGAGCATATCTTCGTTGAGTTCAATGTGCTGTGGCATCTTGGAACGTCGGAGACTAGTAACGTTTACTTCGGCCGGGGCCATGGCTTCAATACCATAAGCGAGAGAGAAGGGTGTCGACTTAGTCGCCCCCCTCGGTGTCGTGCGATGGCTCCAGAGGACTCCGTCGAGTTCATCCGCCCAGTGGCCTTTCTTCAGGTCCAGACGCTTCTTAATACCGTCCATGATGGGTTTGTTTGACGACTCGGCTTGTCCGTTTCCTTGCGGGTAACGGGGGGTTGAGGGGCTTAAGCGGATATTCCACTTATCGCAAAACTCTTTGAAGTTTCCGGACATGAACTGCGAGCCGTTGTCGGTCACAATCTCGTACGGAAGACCGTAGCGGCATATGATGTTTTTCCAGACAAAGCCTCGGACCTCTTTATCCGTTACCTGTGCGAATGCTTCAGCCTCGATCCATTTTGTGAAGTAGTCTGTAAGGACCAAAATGAAGCGGCGTTGGCGGGAGCAGATCATAGGGCCGATAATATCCATAGCCCAACGCATGAACGGATATGGTGGAGTTGACGTTTGTAGCAACTCGGTGGGACAATGGATAGTCGGAGCATGACGCTGGCACTTGTCGCATCGGCGCGCGTAAGACTCGCAGTCTTTGTTTAACGTTGGCCAGAAGAATCCTTGACTCCTGACTTTGATCGCTAGCGCCCGCCCGCCTGAGTGGTTCCCGCCAGCTCCTTCATGCACTTCTGCTAGCACGCGTCGGATTTCGTCGCCATGGATGCACCGGAGTGCTACTTTATTAGCGTTGTAACGAAAGAGGGCACCTTCAATGAGTGCGTAGTGAGCCGCGCGCCTCTTAAGTCGCCTGGCTTCCCATTTCCCACTTGGCAGAGTACCATTCGTTAGGTAGTTGATGAATTCATGTCTCCAATCTTCGGTCGACTCGCCGTCCTTGTTTACAGCGGCGACTACGGAGGGAGGCTTGATTAGCAGGTTGATACTTGGTTCTTCGATTCGGTGAACTGGAATTGTCCGCTTCACTTGGTCTCGTAACTTGCTTCCCAGCGCGGCTAGAGCGTCGGCGCATGCGTTGTCGCCTCGAGGTACTTTGGTTAGCTCGAAGAATTCGAATTCTTTGGCTAGTTCCTGGACTACGCGAAGATAAGCGTCCATGCGATCGTTTCGAGCGTCGTAGTCGCCGTTGAATTGACTGGCGACTAGCTGCGAGTCGCAGTAGGCGCTCAAGCGTTTAGCGTTGACTGCTTTAGCGAGGCGTAGGCCGGCTATCAGCGACTCATACTCCGCCTCGTTGTTCGACGCTTGGAACCCGAAGCTGAATGACTGACGAATGAGTTCTCCCGTTGGGGACTGGAGCTGTACTCCGGCGCCAGAGCCTTTGTTGGTTGAAGACCCATCGACATGCAATATCCAGTTCTGGTTTGGGAGATGTAGGTCTTGTTCCAGCTCTGGGGCCAACTCGATGAGGAAATCGGCTAGTACCTGGGCTTTTGCTGCCGTGCGGTTCTTGTAGGTGATATCCAGCTCGCCGAGTTCGACGGCCCACTTAGTTAGTCGACCTGCTCGGTTGGTGTTTTGAAGGATCGTTCGGAGAGGTTGGTCGGTGAGTACTTCAACAGAATGTGACTGGAAGTACGGACGTAGCTTCCGAGCGGCTTCCACTACGGCGAGCGCCATTTTCTCAAGAGTCGGGTAGCGCGTTTCCGGACCTGTCATACGTCTACTCGTGTAGAAGATGGGCTTTTGCTCACCTCGGTCTTCTTTGATGAGGACGCTGCTAATCGCGGCGCTAGAGACGGCGATGTAGAGTGATAGAACGTCTCCTTCTTCGGGTTTGGCTAAGACCGGCGGGGTTGTGAGGTACTTCTTGAGCTGGGAGAACGCCTCTTCGCAAGCCTCATCCCAGATGAACTTCTTGTTTCCTCGAAGAAGGTCATAAAAGGGGAGACACTTATCTGTTGATCGAGAGATGAAACGATTCAGGGCCGCGATGCGCCCTGTAAGCCGCTGGACCTCACGGCTGTTCTTCGGGCTCGGTAGATCGAGTACGGCGGATATCTGTTTGGGGTTAGCTTCAATGCCTCGCTGAGTGACGATATACCCGAGGAATTCGCCTGAGGAGACCCCAAACGTGCACTTGGCTGGGTTAAGCTTCATGCCATACTTATTAAGTACCTCGAAGCAGTCGCGCAGGTGGCTAAGGTGGTCTTTCGCATGTAACGACTTGACTAGCATGTCGTCGATGTAAACCTCCATGGTTTTACCTAGCTTGTCTGCGAACATACGGTTGACTAGCCGCTGGTAAGTAGCTCCAGCATTCTTCAGACCGAACGGCATGACTTTGTAGCAGTACGTGCCCCGATCGGTGATGAAAGCAGTCTTCTCGCGATCGTCAGGATGCATCAGAATCTGGTTGTAGCCAGAGAACGCGTCCATGAAAGTGAGCATTTCGTTCCCTGCGGTCGACTCGACAAGGCGGTCGATGCTGGGAAGCGGGTAGCTGTCCTTCGGGCAAGCTTTGTTAAGATCAGTGAAGTCGACGCAGACACGCGACTTCCCGTTCTTCTTTTTGACAACGACTGGGTTGGCTAACCATTCAGGATAGCGGACTTCGGTGATGGAGCCTGCCTTGAGTAGTCGCTCGACTTCTTCGTTCACTGCTTTCGTCCTATCCGGTCCGAGCTTGCGTCGCTTCTGACGGATAGGCTTAAACGTCGGGTCGACGTTGAGCTCGTGGGTAGTAATAGCCGGATCAATCCCCTTCATATCCGACATCGACCAAGCAAAGGTTGCTACGTTCTCTTTAAGGAAAGAGAGGAGCGCCTGTTGGACATCGTCGGCTAAATACGCTCCGACGCGTACCGTTTTGCTCGGGTCTGATTCGTCGACTGGCACCTCCAGAACTTCTTCCTTGTGAGGGGATGCTTTTGCTACCTTCGCAGAAACGGAGTTGACGAGAGACGAGGAGCGCTGAAGTTTGACGGTTGCGATCAAGAGATCTCGTGCGGCTTGCTGGTCCCCCCGAATAGTCTTGATCGTACCGTCGACTCCAGGGAACTTGACGCACTGGTGATAAGTAGATGGGATTGCTTGCATCGAATGTATCCAAGGGGTTCCGAGGATGACGTGATAGGGCGCGGCGTTGCTCACAACGGCGAACTTAACCGATCTAGTAACTCCGCCCGCGGTAACCGGAAGACGGATTGTGCCTAGTATGGTTTCAGAAGAGCCGTTGAAACCGGTGAGTGTCCTTGTCGACGGCTTGACGTTGGTCAAATCGATCCCCATCTTTTCGAGTGTCGCTCGGAAAATCACGTCGACAGAGCTTCCCGTATCTACAAGTATCTTGGTGACGTCGTACTCTCCTATCGCCAGAACGATTAACAACGGGTCATTGTGAGGAACATGGATACCGTGCAAATCGTCTGACGAGAAGCTGACTTGGGGGTGACTTAGCGGCTTCGTGGGCCACCGTTTAGACGTTGCAGCTTGCCGGCGATAATCTTTGATCGATCGGACAGAGTCACCGCATGGGGGTGAACCTCCCATGATAACGTTTAGTCGCGGACGTAGGGCTGCCTTTTTCGTGTCGAGGAGGTTGCGTAGGTCCACTGTGGCGTCCTTGTTGTGCGACTCGACCGGGTCTTGAGACGCTGGAGCAGTTGACTTCTCTAGTCGCCTCCGTAAGTCGGTCGGCTTCGCACGATTTATCTGAACGCGTAAGTCAACCAAGTTGGCGTTAAGCTTGGCTCGTAAATCCGTGACGGTCTGCTGGGGCGTAGGGTGGGTCGTGACGGTCGTTGCTTCCGTAACCGCGCCACTCATGCGTTTTGATTTGCCGAGGTTGAGTTTACGACGTAAGTCGTCGTCGTCGAGTCCGCTAGTCGCCTCAGCTTTTCGTTTCAGGAGGTTTCTTAAATCGTCGGTTGGAGGGAAGCGGGTATCCTCGTCGTCGGACGACTCGGACGGCTGAGAACGGATCACTTCGATGCGTTGGCGATTCGGGGGTTGTTCCTTGTCCGCGGAGGAAGCTTCGTTATCCGCTTCGTCGGTAGGTTTGTCGTCTCCTCGACGTTGTTCGCCTTTCTTGCCGTTCGACTTACGCTGCGCACGCTTTTCTTTGTTTTTGGACCAGCTCTTGCCGGATTTCGGTTTGGGCTTCGGGGGCGTGATCTTAAAGTCTCCGCTTTCTACCGACGCGAGGAACTGAGCGTACAGCGTCTTGCACTCGGCGGTATCGTGGCCCTTGACGTCGTGGAACTTGCAATGCTTCGAGAGGTCCGTTCCCTTTGAGGATCCAGCGGCGGCTAAGGGGGTCGTTTGGGTTGCGCAGACAGGACTCGAGGTAGTCGCGCCTGCGGCTGTTTCACGATTGTACACGTTCCATGGTTCGCTGCGCACCGTAAAGCTTGTGACTGGTCGGTTGTTCTCGTCTACGACGAACATGAGGCCGTTCTTCGTGCTGTTCTTGTCGCTGGATGCGTGTTGACGTGGTTCGACTTTAGCGTCTACGGCTTTAGTCGCGTTAGGTTTTGCGACGTTTAGCTTTCCCATGATCGCTTTGGTGTCTTCTTCCATACGGACGAAGTTGTGGGAACGAGCAATCGCGTCCTGTAACGACGTAGAGGGGCTTCGGTAGAGGTCTTCCCGGAACTTGGAGTCGACTTGAAGCGTATTCATTAGGGCGTCGACGGCGATGTGGTCAGGGATGTCGATCTTTGAGACGACCGACTTGAAACGCTCCATGTACTCGCGAAGGCTTTGATCCTTCGGCTGCTTCAAGTTCCAGAGGCTGGAGGCCGTCGCTTCCCGTTTGGTAAATATGATATAGGTCTTCAGGAAAGCTGATGAGAGCTGCCTGAAGCTGCTGATCGAGTCCTCCGCTAGCCCTGAGAACCAGGTTAAGGCCTGGTCGTGAAGCGTCTCGACGAACAACTGACAGTAGGCGGCGTCTTTCTCGTTGTCGGGTAGCCTGGCTCGGGCCATTGCGATGTTGAAGGCCGTCATATGCTCGACTGGATCTCCGCCAGCCTTGTACTGCGGGAGTTTGAGCTTCTCGATCTTGCTGAAGTTGACGTTGGTGAGGGCGCTGGTGAACGGGGTGCGTTCCGTAGAAGCAAGGACTTTCTCGATCTGAGGGGCGGCGCTAGTTACCTTGTGTATCGTAGAGCTCATCTGCTGAAGGTTGAGTTTGAGCTCGGCGATATCTCGTATAGTCGCGGGATCCGCGCCGATATGAGTAGTCTCGGCGGCATGAGCGTCGCTGGGTTCCGACCCTTCGGAAGCTTGGTCGACTACCGGCGCCGTAGGGTTCGTGTTGAAGAGCTGGCGTCGGAAAGGTTGAAAGTGATTCGCTTGGCCGGCCGGAGCGGCCGTTAGGGTTGCGACTAGGGAAGCGAGTTGCGCTTGAGTCGCCCTCTGGACCTCGTCTTGCTGCGCAAAACGCGCCATAATGGAGCTCATGAAGTCGGGCGGAAGAGGTGGCGCGGGTGGAGGGGTTGGAGTAGGTTCCTCTCCAGAGGCGCCGGGAGCGCGCTCGTCTTCGGGCATGAGTAGATCTGAGTTAACGTTACTTTATTCCTCACCCCACGGTGGGCGCCAATTGTTGATACCAAGAACGGTTCAGGAACAATAAATGAGTATGTGGGACGAACAAAGACGTTTTATTAGATCTGCTAAATGGTTACAAGGTTTGAACGAGAGAATAGGGAAAACACTTAAGCAGAGTGCGAGATCTAACTGTTAAACCCTAGATCTAGCCGCTCAGTCAGTGTGTAAAGTTTCGGATCCCTTTCTCGTCGTTCTCTCGTTCCCTTTTATAGTCCGTTATCTAGTTGTTCGCCCTAATTGCCCTCGAGCCTTAATGGGCTTCTTAGACGGGCTTCGTAGCCGGCCCTCTAAACGCGCCTGCTTGTTCGTTCCCTCAAGCCTCTTTTAGCCGTCCTACTAGGAACGTCCTGTCTCTAAGTCCGCTGATCAAGCCAGGCTTCTGCATTTGATGGGCCTTGTAGAGGGGTTGTAACCCATCTCCTACAAGTATGGTATGTAAGTTTCTGTTCAGTCTATGTATTTTTAATATAAAGAAGAATGTATACATGCTTTTGTGTGTAGCTTCACATTGATGATACATGTTATGGAATTAACCATCGGTTTCGTTTTGCATTGTAGGATCATCATTTGGGGGAGGAATAATCAAAGATTTTCGACTGTTTGCAGCAGAGCTTCAGTGTCATTTTGTTATTGCTGCCTCATTTTTACCCTACTTGTATTTTCACACGGCTGCTAGAGTGGACGGACATCTATAAACTTTCTAAGCGTCTAGTTTTAGTTATATCTGAAAAAGGAAAGTGTCAGAAAAATGGTGTGTTGTTTCTCTATTTGTTGCTGTAGCTCTGTTCTGTCTATTTGAAATCCAGGGTCTGTCCTTTCTCTTTGTCTAAATCATCAGTAGTGATCTTAACTCCATTGGCTGTGTTCCTTAACGTTCTCTATTTTATTTGGCTATGTCAAATCCTTGATTCGACAAAGTTTCGATGTGCTTTCAGGTTGTGACAAGGAAGCTTACGCCTGATGTCCAACAATATTAAACATGGGTTCCAAAACCCTGATCTGATGTGCGATTATTGATTGCTGAGGCACTGAGGAAGCGTGTTTCTTGAGAAAGCACTTAACTTTAAAATATGAATGTAACGTGTAGGTTTATTGATCATGTCCCAATGGGGTTATATACAAAGTGACTAAACATAGGTAATAGAAGATTAACATAAATCCCACCTAAGACATTGGAATATTAACATTTATCATTATCCCTTTACTCCCCTTCAAGTTGGTAATGATATATCACGAATTCTCAACTTGGACAATAAAAACTGAAATGCAGGTACGGGCAACGCCTTAGTAAGCAAGTCTGCAGGTTGATTCTTGGTTGTAATATGTTCTGTTGTAAGAAGCATAGCTTGTACTGCATCACGGACCGTATGACAATCATTCTCAACATGCTTCGTACGTTCATGAAACACCAGATTCTTTGCTATATGGATCGCAGCCTGACTATCACAAAACATACGCATAGGTTGAGGGTGAGTAAAGCCGAGCTGGAGAAGGAGACGCTTGAGCCATTTTAATTCACAGGTTGTGTCTGCCATAGACCTGTATTCAGCCTCAGCTGAGGACCTGGAAACCGTTCGCTGCTTCTTTGTTTTCCATGAAACAATAGAATCACCAAGTAGGACGACATAAGCACTCAAATATCTTCGAGTAAATTGGACAAGCTGACCAGTCTGAATCAGAGTATGCCGTCAAACTTAAATTGCTGTTAGATGTGAGCATAATGCCCTGATCAGGACACCCCTTTAAGTATCGGACAACACGCAAAGCCGCTATCCAATGATCTTCTGCTGGTTTCTGCATAAATTGGGAAAGAATATGAACAATGTAGCTTAGCTCAGGACGAGTAAAGGTGAGGTAAATGAGCCGTCCCACAAGTCGGCGATACTTGCTGGGATCCGAGAGCCGGCTGCTCTTGATGAGAGCAAGCTTATGATGTAATTCAGTAGGCACCGGAGATGGTTTAGCTCCCAACAGACCACACTCCGCAATGATGTCTAGCGCATATTTCCTTTGAGAAACAAAGATACCTTCAGGACCTCTAGCAATCTCCAAGCCAAGAAAATATTTTAATTTTCCCAAATCTTTCATCTTAAAACATGCGTGGAGATAGTTCTTGAAGCGTTCAATTGTAAAAATATCATTCCCAGCGATGATAAAGTCATCGACATACACCAGTATGTGAAGACATATATTGTCTTTCACAAACGAAAATAAAGAGTAGTCTTCGTAACTTTGCTTAAACCCAAAAGAAAGGAGTGCTTTACTGAGCTTTGCAAACCAGCAGCGAGGAGATTGTTTTAGACCATATAATGATTTCCGAAGCCTGCACACTTTGGTTGCATCATCGGTTTTGAACCCAGGGGGGGGGGGGGGTCGCATGTATATTTCTTCCTCAAGGTCTCCATGGAGAAACGCGTTATGTACGTCCATTTGATGAACCTCCCATCTTTTAGCAGCTGCAACCTTGAGTAGAAAGCGAACCGTATTCATCTTAGCTACTGGTGCGAAGGTGTCTTTATAATCAAGGCCTTTTTTTTGGCGATTTCCACACGCAACAAGACGAGCTTTAGGTCTCTCCACGGTACCATCGGCCCTGTATTTGTATGAGTAGAGCCATTGACAACTTATTGCTTGTTTCCCTGGTGGTAGATGAGCCACGTCCCAATTATGATTGTCCTCCAATGCCGTGATCTCAGATTTCATTGCCCCATTAAATCGTGGATCGTTAACTGCTTCTTTGTAATTCTTGGGAACATAGTCAGTTGTTAGTGTTTCCAAGAAAGCCTGGTGTTTGGCACTGAAAGCAGTAGTAGAGGAATAGTCCGAGATAGGATATAGGGACGTACCTGAGACCGTAGTCGAAGAACTCTGAGTCGGAGCTGTTGCAGAGTGAGATGCGTGAGGGGGGTCTTTAGTCGTCGCATAGTTCGTCAAATAATTTTTCAGAAGGACGGAGGGTTTCTTTACTCGATAACCGCGGCCAAGAACTTCAGGAAGTCCTGGCGATGGCACAGTCTCAGTCTGAGCCGGCGACGAGGATAGTGATCGGGGAGGAGATTCACATTGTGCCGGTATTGATAGAGGATTAGATGTAGGAGATGGTTGATCTGTATTTGCAGGAATCCCAGAAGGAGCCACGTCTGGTATGGTGACTGATGGGGATGTAGGAGTTATCGACTTTTCTGAGTCACGAGGTGAAACAAGTTGGCTCGTTGGTTGTTCCGGTGAGACAAGCCAATCATCAACTGAAATATCAGACTGTAAGGTTGGAGGCGTGACATAGACATTATTCTCAATCCCTGGGAACTGATCTTCAAAGAAAACAACATCACGGCTTGTAAAAAATTCATTCGACTCAAGGTCATACACACGCCAAGCCTTTTTACCGAATGGGTATCCCATAAAGAGACACTTACGACCCCGAACACTAAACTTGTCGCGGTCTCTAGGTCGCGTATGTGCATAGCACAAGCATCTGAATACTCTTAACTGATCAAAACGAGGTGGAGTTCCATGTAGAGCTTCGTACGGTGTTTTACCATCAAGTACGTGCGTAGGAGTGCGGTTGATCATATGAGCCGTTGTTAGTATACTCTCCCCCCAGAATTCTACAGGTAATCGAGACTGGAATAAGCAGGCACGAGCCACATTGAGGATATGCATGTGTTTTCGTTCGACTCTGCCGTTTTGTTGCGGTGTATAAGTGCAGGAGGTGTGGTGGACGATACCGTGTTCACGAAAATATGGTGCCAAGGTCATGAACTAAGTTCCATTATCAGTGCGAATAGTTTTTACATGCTTCCCAAACTGTCTATCATCCATTGCACAAAAATTGCGTAACAAGGAAGCTACTTCAGATTTTTCAAGCATAAGGTATGTCCAAACCGCTCTGGAGTAATCATCGACAATGGTTAAAAAATATACTGCCCCACATGAGGCTGGTGTGCGATACAGTCCCCATACGTCACAATGAATCAAAGCAAAAGGAGTACTAGCTTTATTAATACTGTCTGGAAAAACCTTGCGAGTCTGTTTCGCTTTAAAACAAATATCGCATGGACTAGAAGCAGAAAAATCTATCTTAAAATTCTTAAACACTGGTAAAGTAGATAACGCCTTGTAAGATGGATGTCCAAGTCTTCGATGCCATAGAGTAGAGGTAGAATCTCGTGACTTTGAAACCCCATGAACTCTCACGACTTTGACACCTGTAAAATAGTAGACCCCTCACGTTCTTCACCTGCTCCAACAGAGTCCTCGAAAAACGGTCATGTAACACACACAAAGTATCAGTAAAGATCGCAATACTACCAGTTTGTCTTAACAACTTGGAAACTGATATAAGTGTGCAATTGAAGTCTGGAACAAAAAAGAACTTCATATAGAACATAATCCTTGCTGATTCGTAAAGATCCCCGTTTTGTGGCATGAGAATCATGCCTAGAGGTGTAATCTGGACGGGCTGTCCAATGGACGTCCATGTCCATAAATATTTGGGCTTCCATTTGTTATGTCCATATTTCCAGATGGGATTAAATGGCCAAAGTATAGACACCAAATTATATATGGCCTTTTATGGAATTGGTAAATGTGGACATGGACGGCCCAATAACCAAAAATTTCTAGGGTTTTCAATTTTGGGGAAAAATTGAAAAAATCAGTTCTTCTCTTTCACGTCCCAAAAACGATTGCGACGTCCTCCTCTCCGTTTTCCACTTCTCCTCCTGTCTTCTTCTCCGGCCGATCTACACTCCCCTCCCTTCCTCCGTCCATTCTCCACTTCCCCTCCCTTCCTCTGTGGCTCAGTGGCTCTGTCCCGTCCATTCTCCACGTCCATTCTCCACGTCCATTCTCCACGTCCATTCTCCACTTCCCCTTGCTTCCTCTGTGGCTCAGTGGCTCTGTCCCGTCCGTTCTCCACTTCCACTTCTTCTCCTCAGGTCAGTCTCCAACAGCTTATTGATTATTTTTTTGTGGGTTATTGTTTATTTTCTTTGAGATCTGAGATGGGTTTTGCAATCTGAGTTGTTTTTTTTGTGGGTTATTGTTGATTTTATCTCTGATCTGAGATGGGTTTTGTTTCATACACAGGAGGATACTTGTTCATTGCTATGGCAACCAGAAGCGCTTTCAGATTTGTTCTCTAACGGAAAAGTTCTTAACGAAGAGGAGAAAGCTGCTGAGAATGTTTTCATCAAGGTATAACATTTTGGTTTCTGATCGATCCCTGATTCTCTCTCTCTCTCTCTCTTGTAGTTAATATTTGGTTTCTGTTTTAAGGAAAGTATTTCGTGTGTAATTATAAGAGTTGGATCCATTTGTTATTTAAACCTTATGCCTTCCAGCTTGAATTATAGACTCCTTTGATCATCTTTGCTGGTAGGTTTAAGGGCTGAGAGTTGTTTTCTTGAAGCAGCTTCCCTCTGGACCTCTGGTTTGCTTCTTGTGTCCGGTGAGTTTTTTTTTCTACTTCTCATTATGTTTGCCGTTTGCTAGTATATTATCTCTGATAATGATTCACTCGTTCTAATAAGATGAGGTTGCCATATACAGTACAACTTGAAGGGAGCACCACTTCTTTGATCGCATCTCAATCTCTCTCTCTCCTCACGCAGCTCGAGCTCTCTCTCTCTCCTCACGCATCTCAAGCTCTCTCTCTCTTAGCACCATTTGCAGAGATGACGAGCTTGGTTTCTGGTTCTTCATATCCCACAGCCAACCTGTACTTTATGCAAGTATGGAGCATTGAGAGCTGGCTCAAAGCAAACCAGTTCAACGAGGATGAAGTCATTAGTCAGATGGTCACTTCAATGAGGCCTAAATTTAGCAAGTATTGGGACGAATACTGTGATATTTTAGCTATAGCAGCTATTCTTGATCCAAGGTTGAAGCTTGGATTTCTAGAGTATTGCTTCACCACTCTTGATGCATCAACTAGCAAGGCGAAGATGGACCACATTAGAAAGAAGTTGAAGAAGCTATTTGATGTTTATAAGAAGAACAAAAAGAAAAACTCTGCTACTTCTGCTTCAGGATCAAAGCCCGCAGCAAACACCACTTTAGGAGGATATGGAGTAAGCTCTTTATTCTTTGTTCTTTAGATTCTTTACTGTGTTTAATATCTGTGTTTAATATCTTTATGGCTAATCTTTACTGTCTTTAATATCTTTATGGCTGATCTTTATTGTTTTTTTGCAGGGGTACTATGCTTTCATTACACAGAATGATAGTGGTAATGGGAAGTCGGCCTTGGATAAGTATCTAGACGAACCGGTTGTAGATAACGTAATGGCGTTCGAGACCTGGAATGTTCTCTCCTATTGGAGAGACAATGCTAATCGATTCAAGGAGCTAGCATCAATGGCCTGTGACGTTTTGAGTATACCCATTACCACGGTTGCTTCAGAATCATCTTTCAGCATTGGAAGCCGTGTCTTGAACAAGTATAGAAGCAGCCTTCTCCCGTCGAATGTTCGAGCCTTGATTTGTGCTAGAAATTGGCTAAGGGGATTTGAGTCTTTAGACTGTAAGTTCTTTCAGCTTTATCTTTGAATTTGATTATCTTTGTACTTGAATATAGACTTAGCTATTGACATGTGGATGTGAATTTTCTTAGGTGATGAAGTGGAGAAACTTGGAGAAGAAACTAAGGAGAAACTTGACTGAGTATAAAGTTCATGTGTAAGTTCAATTCAAAACACGACCAATGATCTAGTATAAAGTTTCAGTGTTTCATGTTTTTAGTTGTCAATTGTTATACTCGCTTTAGGTTAGTTAAAGTAGCTTAAGTTCAAGAGTTTAGCTCTGATGTGAAGGGGTTTATGAGTTATTGGGTTTCACTTGTTTGGTTATTTTCGAATTTGTGATAACTGATGTTTAATGTGTTTGTTTAGGTGATGAACTATTGAACTGGCATTGGAATAAGATGGAAGAGAAGATGTTATGGTTCTTATGGAGTTTGAACGGATGAATTGCTACAATTACAAGTTATGCATTTATGTTTGAACTTACAATTTATGCATTTATGTTTGAACTTACAAGTTATGCATTTATGTTTTTACATGATGTGATTGTTATAACTTTGAACGGATGAATCAACAGAACTTATTATTATTACATGATGTAATGGAGTTTGAACTTACAAGTTAGCTTTGATATTTTTTTTTTATATATGGTCTATTATGGACAATGGCAGTCCATGAAAATATGGGTATTAATGGACATGGACTGAAATGGAAATGGACCTACTGGACATGGACAGTCTATGTCCATAAGCATTAAATGGACATATGGAAACGGGCTAATGGACATGGACTTGCCCACTTTACAGCTCTAATCATGCCCATTAGTAAAAGTTACGGGTGATGTCGAAATATCATAGACGTCATGGAGTAAATTAAGGTCTCCTGTCATATGATGTGACACGCCCGTATCAATTATAACATCAGTAAGTGTAGTTTTACCCGACAAACGTTCCGAGGAGAAATTGCTTTGTTGTTGTTGTAGTAAGGAGATCAACGAAGCTATCTGGTCGGAGTTTATGGTTGGTGAGTGCTGAGTGGCATTAGCACGACCTCGTCCACGTCCACGATTGTTGCTGGAGCGACCACCTCGACCTCCTCTTTGTCCTGAAGAGAATGTACTCTGTCGTTGTTGTTCAAGAAACCACTCGGGATACCCATGGACAAGAAAGCATTATGTGATATCATGTCCTGTCTTCCCACAATGGGTGCATGTGCGGGCGGGATCTCGTGATCGTGGAGGCATGACTTCGACTCTAGTAGTTTCTTTAGTAGGTTCTGTTTTGACGGAGAAGCCCAAAGCCTTGGATCGTTGTTCCTTGGATCGAGTGGATGTCATGTTTTGTTCTTCAGGAATCACGCGGGAGTAAACAATGTTAAGGTCAGGTAATGGTTCCTCATCTGTGATACGAGATCGGATCGACGCAAATCTCGAGTCATCAAGCCCGAAGAGGAATTTATGTACTTTAGCATCTTCTCGTTCTTTCTCTATATCAGCAGCAGCTGCACAAGTGCATGGACGAGCTGTTTTCATGTTTTGCAGTTCTTCCCACAGCTTCGTGAGCCGCCCGTAGTAGTCAAGAACTGATTTTCCATCTTGCTTACAGTTGGTAATATCATCCTGTATTTGGTGCAAGCGTGTACCGTTCCTAACGGAGAAGCGAAAGCGTAATGTCTCCCAAAGCTTATGCGCTTCAGGGACATGAGTAACAGTTGATCGAACTTTCAGGTCAATCGAAGTTCGAATCCAGTCAACGATCATGGAGTTTGTTGCAAGCCATCTGGACAGATCTGGTTCCGATTCAGGTTTCACAATAGTACCATCAATGAAACTAATCTTCGTCTTTGCTTGTAGCGAGTTCCTAAGCTTCGTAGACCATTCGGAGTAGTTTTCATAGGTGAGTAGAACCGACGTAATCAAAGCTCCAGGATTGTCGGATGGGGCTAAATAGTATGGTGATGCGTCAACGACATTAGGTGGGTGAGTATGGGTAGTAACTGAGTTAGCTGTAGATTCATCAGCCATCGTATATGATATTAACGATGTATGAATAGTAGTAGAAGTAAAAGTAGGGTAGTTTTTAAAAAAAATTTGGTCATAGAGATCTTAGCTCTGATACCATAAAATATGAATGTAACGTGTAGGTTTATAGATCATGCGCCAATGGGGTTATATACAAAGTGAGTAAACATAGGAAATAGAAGATTAACATAAATCCCACCTCAGACATAGGAATATTAACATTTGTCATTATCCCTTTAAACTTCAAGTTCATCTGAGACATATTTATGGAACCAAAGTGTAGAAAAAGCTGCAGAATTGTCATATAGCCATCATCAAACGTTTCGGATTGTTCTCACGACGTTTTGATTCTGTTCTTGCCAAAAGAAACAAACTAAAACCTTATTCTTGCTTGTAAACCGGTATTTTAGTATCGATTGTCATACTTTTATAAAGTGAAAAATCAATTTTCCTTTTTTATCTTGTGCAATTTAAATATTCATTTTATTTTGTTTCTGGAAAAGGTTAGTTAAAGAGTTAAGACCTGGGACAGGGATCTACACATATCTCTCTCTATTTTCTCCATCTTCTCTCTAAAAGTTTCTTAAACTAAAGTTGTATTGACGGTGGTGCCGGTGGCCTTGTGCCGCCGGTTACCAATCCTTTTTGTTTCTCTGTTTTTGCTGTAATATAGTTCTTCGCTAGGCGATCCCATCTTCCGCATAGTCGGATTATCTATTTCGCAAGGCGAGCTTTTGTTGTGTTCCTCTCTCATATAAATCAGAGTAGTTGTTGTCTATCAATCTTACTTTTCTCTGATTTGAGTGAGGGTGAATAAAGTCTCTGATTATTTAATCAGAGTTTGTTTGTCTTCTCCTTCTTGGTGGTGACTTTTACTCCGTACGTTCAGCGTGGAGGCTTTGATTCTTTATCGCTAGACATCCTTGCTTCCTGGGTGAGAATCAATCTTCGTTCTGAGTTATAAGCGGAGTGTCTCCAAGGGTTATGAACCGAGATTGAAGTGAAAGTGACAGTGAGCCGGTGCAGATTTCAGATTAGCCGGAGTTTTCATATGAAGATGTTCTGGCGAGACTCTGTTACTGACTTGTTGAAGCTTTCTACTGGGTTTACACTCTAGCGAATTGAAGAAGAAGATGTTTTCAGACTGACGGCAACGAAGAACGGAGGGACAACCAAGCAGTTCAAATCGGAGATGGAGGTAGAGTACTTTTCCCGGCTAGTTTCCGGTGCAGCCTCTGTTCGCACCGTCTCCAGAACATTCGATGGCCACAGGTCCAAAGTAGAAGACACGCGTTCCTCATGCAATGAGTTAGACATCGATGTTAGATTTGTATGAAGATACGTGTTTGTAATCTTATCTTAATCGGTCATGTTAGGCTTATATTTGAATCATGGGATTTGTAACTGCTTGTAAACATTGGGCTTTGACCCTAATACAAAAAAAAAAAAAAAAAAAATAAGAGTTAAGACCGGGGACGAGGTTGATTTCTGGTCAAGGTTCATCCCAAGTAAACCATCTTTTATTATATCCGGTTTGGCAACACAATTTAATAACAGAGTTTTCTGTTTGAACCAGCCAGAGTAAAATAAATTTGAACCGATTATTTCACCAACCGAATCGAACCGGTCATTGTATAGTCGCTCAGAGCCGAAAGTTCTCACTCCTTCGTAACTCAGGCGAAATGTTGGCTAGGGTTTGTAGATCCGGATCTTCTTCTTCTCCTGTTGTTTCTGCGGCTAGATTGTTCTGTACGAGATCAATTCGTGATACTCTGGCGAAGGAAAACAGTGATGGAGAGAGTTGCGAAGCAGGTTTTGGAGGAGAGACGTTGAAGCTGCGAAGTGGATCTTATGAAATCAAAGGATTAGATGATGCTGTTGATTTGTTCAGTGACATGGTACATTCTCGTCCTGTACATTCAGCAATCGATTTCAACAAGCTAATGGGTGTGGTGGTAAGAATGGAAAGGCCCGACGTCGTGATTTCTCTCCACAGGAAGATGGAAAGGAAACAGATTCCACGTGATATATACAGCTTCAATATTCTGATAAAATGTTTCTGCAGTTGCTCTAAGCTTCCCTTTGCTTTGTCTACATTTGGTAAGATCACCAAGCTTGGTTTTCACCCCAGTGCCGTTACCTTCAACACCCTGATTCATGGCTTATGTGTGGAAGATAGGGTTTTTGAAGCCTTGGATTTTTTTCATCAAATGTGTAAACCAGATGTCGTAACATTCACCACTCTGATGAACGGTCTTTGCCACGAGGGTCGAGTTGTGGAAGCTGTAGCTCTGCTTGATCGGATGATGGAAGATGGTCTCCAGCCTAACCAGATTACTTACGGAACAATTGTAGATGGGATGTGTAAGATGGGAGACACTGTGTCTGCATTGAATTTGCTGAGGAAGATGGATGACTTGAGCCACATCAAACCTGATGTGGTTATCTACAGTGCCATCATTGATGGCCTTTGGAAAGACGGACGTCATAGCGATGCTCAAAATCTCTTCATTGAAATGCAAAAGAAAGGAATATTTCCCAGTGTATTTACCTACAACTGTATGATAAACGGTTTTTGTAGCTCTAGTAGATGGAGCGAAGCCCAGCGGTTGTTACAAGAAATGTTAGAACAGAAGATCAACCCTGATGTTGTAACTTTCAGTGCTTTGATCAATGTATTGGTCAAGGAAGGCAAGTTCTTTGAGGCTGAAGAATTATACGATGAGATGCTTCCAAGGGGTATAATCCCTAGTACAATCACATACAATTCAATGATCGATGGGTTTTGCAAACAGAATCGTCTTGATGCTGCGAAACACATGTTTTATTTGATGGCTACCAAGGGATGCTCTCCCAACGTGATCACTTTCAATACTCTCATAGACGGATACTGTGGAGCCAAGATGGTAGATGATGGAATGGAACTTCTCCATCAGATGTCTAGAAGAGGATTAGTTGCTGACACAACTACTTACAACACTCTTATTCACGGGTTCTGTCAGGTGGGCGATCTTAATGCTGCTCAAGAACTTTTACAGGAGATGGTTTCCAGTGGTGTCTGCCCTGATATCGTTACTTGTAACACTTTGCTGGATGGTCTCTGCTACAATGGGAAACTAAAAGATGCATTGGAAATGTTTAAGGTTGTGCAGAATAGTAAAATGGATATTGATGCTAGTCACCCCTTCAATGGTGTGGAACCTGATGTTCAAACTTACAATATACTGATCCGCGGATTGATCAATGAAGGGAAGTTCTTACGGGCTGAGGAATTATATGAGGAGATGCCCCACAGAGGTTTAGTCGCTGATGCTTTCACCTATAACTCAATGGTCGATGGACTCTGCAAGCAGACCCGCCTAGATGAGGCCAAAAAGATGTTTTATTCAATGGGTAGTAAAGGCTTCTCTCCCGATGTGGTGACATTTAACACACTCATTAATGGCTACTGTAAGGCAGGAATGGTTGATGACGGGCTGGAGCTTTTCTGTGAGATGGGTCGAAGAGGGATAATCCCTGATGCAATTACTTACATCGCTTTGATTCATGGTTTTCGTCAAGTGGGTAATATTAATGTGGCTCTAGACATTTTCCAGGAGATGATTTCAAGTGGTGTGTATCCTGATAGAAGTACTATCCGCAATATGCTGACTGGTTTATGGAGTAAAGAGGAACGAAAAAGGGCAGTGGCAATGCTTGAGGATCTGCAGATGAGTGTGGGTATGCAAGTTTTCTGAGTCTATGTATTTTTAATATAAAGAAGAACGTATACATGCTTTTGTTTGTAGCTCAGATTGATGATACATGTTATCGAATTGACCATCGGTTATATTTTGCATTGTAGGATCATCATTTGGGGAATGAATGATCGAAGATTTTCTTCTGTTTGCAGCAGAGCTTCAGTGTCATTATGTTTTTGTTGCTGCATGGATACCCTACTAATGTTTGATCAAATTGTTGAATAGAGTGATCATAGTGAAAATTTGTGTGGTCAATGAGCTGTTTTGCTGCTATTCTAATGACAGCCTTTTATATATTCGTCTATTGTCTGAGTTTAATAAATTTGACCATTTCCAATTAAGTTCCATACACTTTGTTCACGCAAAATTAATGGTCTGAACTAAAGAAGCACACACCTTCCAGAAGATTTCAGGTGTTAATAGATGTTTAGTGTTAATCTTTCTAGCCCCTCTTTATGTTTGTTTGTATGCAGGTATATCAGTTGTAACATGGAAAATATTCTTCTTTATAACCTTGAAGTAGTTGGTTTAGTTAAACTCATATGTTTATAACTGGTAGTATCCTTGAGATTCAATTGGTATGTGCCTGTCTACAACATAGGAGTTCTTCTCTATGATCATTCTATTTCAAAATATTTAATATATTTCAGGTGTGAAGCAGGTCAATTAGTGGCAAGGAAACTTATCCTCAACTTGGTTTATAATTTTCTGCATAAAGAAACGTTGGTTCTCAGGTCAAAATATGTCATCATCAACCAGGTAATCTTATTTAAGACAATCCTACACACCCTGCTTCGCATGCACAGTTTCTAGATTTTAAGAGATACAAGGTAATAACGAATTTTATTTATACCGAAACAGTAGACTGCATATCGAACGTGTTTAATGGTAAGCGCAATCGAAAAAAACAACCTTGAAGAATAAGTAAAGTGTTTTGGTGTGCACCACTTTTCTGATTATATAGAAAATAGATTAATTGTAGACAGAAGCCAAAATGATTTTTTCTTGAAGCTACGAATCAATCTGTATGTTCAGATTCTCGACGATCTCTTGTAGCTTGAGTTTTCCCCTTCCTTTCCCTCGACCCCCTCGCAGGTGCATTCACCAAAGGTTTTTCCACATCGCCTCGATCATGAGTATCGTACTTTGCGCCCATCATTATGGAGTTGTTCACAGCTTGAAAGTTGCTGTTTACAAAGGTGGTCAGGAAATCAAGCTCGTGGCCGCCCGTTTTTGTAGCTGTCGCCATGGTTATCGTCAAGCTCGGTCTTCATGGTGGCTCCAAGGTTGGATCCAGAGAGCGTGATAGCTGGATCCTTCTCCTCTTCTTCATAGTGTAGTGTAGAGTGGACATCTTTGAACTTTCTATGTGTCTTTTTTTTTCTGATCAACACTTTCTATGTGTCTAGTTTTAGTCATATCTGAAAAAGGAAAATGTCAGAAAATTGATGTGTTGTTTCTTTATTATTGGTTGCTGAAGCTCTGTTCTGTCTATTTGAAATCCAGGGTCTGTCCTTTCTCTTGTCTAAATCTTAACTCCATTGGCTGTGTTCCTTAACGTTCTCTATTTCATTTGGCTATGCAAATCCGTGATTCGAGGAAGTTTCGATGTGCTTTCAGGTTGTGATGTGACAAGGAAGCGTACGCCCTGATGTCCAACAATATTAAACATGGGTTCCAAAACCCTGATCTGATGTGTGCGATTATTGATTGCTGAGGCACTGAAGAAGCGTGTTTCTTGAGAAAACACTTAACTTCAAGTTCATCTGAGACATATTTATGGAACCAAAAGTGTAGGAAAAGCTGCAAAATTGTCATATAGCCATCATCAAAAGTTTCTGATTGTTCTCACAAAGCCTTGATTCTCTCTTCTTGGCAAAGAAACGAACTAAAAGCTTATTATTGCTTGTTAACAGGTGTTTAGTTGCGTTTACCAAGTGAAAACTAATTATACATATTTATCTAATTCCCTGATGTATAACTAGATTTGATCCGCGCTTTGAAAGCGCGGGATTGATCTTCTTACATGAATCATGAATCTATTATTTTTATACATGTTAGATGTACCAAATTTAAAATAGTTAGAACAAAAAAGTCATATAATTCCTTTATCATATCATATAAGAGTATATAAGTAGACAGAAAATTCTTACATTCTCATATGCAAAGATGATTTCCATACCTCGTCCGACACTATAATGTATTGTTTTCAAATGTGAAATTGTGTATGACTATTACATGGACCAACCAATCTGATCTGAAAGGTTTCAAATCCTTAAGCGCAGTAATTTTCATATTAGGAGGCATAGCTAAACCTTTTTTATTTTTATCGATTGCACATTTTGTTTAGGATGTGTTGACAAAGCTCTATATACATGTTTAGGTTAAGAGTACTTTTAGAGATAACCGTGTAGCATATACACAATCATTTAATTTGATAGATATTTTGTAACAAATTATAGTTGGTTATTTTTTCATATTTTGTGGATCCTATACTATTGAGGAACTAAATTTGGTGAGATAAATTAGGGAACACATATTATTTTATTGTTTTTTCTATTTTTCGAGTGAGTTTTAAATGATTTTGAATGTTGCCAAGCTAAAAAAAATATGATCACGAATTAACTAAAAGCTCAAGAATTTAACTAAAATATATTTGTAAGTAAAATTTAAAGATATTCTGTAATTAAAAAGTTTAGTTAGAATTTTAGTAAACCGTATATAGGAAACTAATTAGGAGATAAAGATTGATGCGCAAAAATGGTGAATTAACCAAAGTATCTTTTGAAAATAACTCAAAAACTATGAATATTGTTCTTTACTTCACCACAAAATAATATATTTGCCTTTTACATGATATACATATTTTTGGCCTTGCGCAAAATAGTCGTGTTAAATTAAGTTCATATACTATACAATTTATCATGTAGGCTGTAAGGTTATAAACCCATCTACGGTAGATGTTATCTTAGCTATGTTATAGGAAGATATGTCCTGAAAGTTGTACCAATATGGAACCAAACTTTCGTGGGAGTGCAACTCAAGTGAAATATAAAATTTACATCTTGTATATGGTAAAGTCTTGCACAGATGACAGATGTAAAGTTATTTTTCTTGTAAACTGAATATTTTCGTAATGATATTTTCATAAATAGTATAGACTAGTGGTTGGTCCACCTTACGGGCGGGTGAGTTTACATTAAAACTATGACATGATTGATTTACGCATATAAATCGAAGATATCATAATGAATTTCAGCTTTGAAGAATCAATTAAAAACCAGAAAACCCAATATTAATAAATATGTTTGGAGATACGGTGGACGTCTAAGGTTAAGCTTAAGCTTTGATATTCAGAAGAAGACAAAGAGGATACTGTAAGAAGAATGTTCTTATAGGTCGAGCCATGGATAAAGAATGAGAGATTCGGAAGGAAACAAAGTGGAGATTGCATGGAGATTGTTTTTGAAAGTCAAGCAATGGGATTGTCGATTACGGCGATGATTCATGTTTTGGACACCTCCATCTTTCATGGTGGTCTTGAGCTGTCTCATTAACCGTTTAATTTACTGGGATTCTTCTGGGTTTGGATCATTGGGGTCATGTATATTAGTTTTCTTACATGCCACATCTTACTTTACAATATATATGTTAGCATAAAAACAATATGTAGTTACAATATTTATATTAGGCATAAAAACATCATGTAGTTCATGTAGTTTTTAGATTAAAGAGACAGAAAAACACAGATGGTTAAGCTTCAATTGTGGACAAGTGTTTCCCCCCCCCCCCATTTTAAAGATTTGAATTACTTGAACATTAAATTTTACGATGTTTTGTATCCTCTCTTCATATTTTGACATTAAACTGTCACCATCAATGTATTTCATTTACTTTTTTTGTGGGCTTTGCTTCTCATCCTCACCAAAAAAATACTCACCTATGTGTGTTTGTTCTTCTTCAGATTGTCAGGTATTTGTTATAGATTGGATTATAAGTTTCATGTTGTGTGGTTGTTTCTCACAGCGTTATAGGTTGTTCTTGTCAATATTAGATGCTCATTATTTTTTGTTGATGTTAGGAAGTGCATCCCTTGGGTTGGGTTAGAGTTTAGTCGTTTTTGATGTTGATTTATTTTTATTAGCTTACAGTCGATAGTCCTTACTCGGTTTGGTTTTCAAGATCTGGTTTTTTATCATCTGACTTCTATGTTCTCTTTCATAGTTTGAGGATGGTTTCACGGTTTGCTGATTTCGTTTCGTCAATCATTCCATATATTTTGTCATCTCGTTGCAGTTTTCACCACTACTCGAGTCTCTAGTGTCTCCCTATTTTGCAAAATTTGCGACTCGATGTTTAAATAGTGTTTTCTTTTGTGTATTTCTTTGTTCATTTTGAGATCGCCACGACTGGCGTCAGTGACTAAAAATTAGGCATGATTTTTTTATTTTCTGGTCGCCGGAGTGTGTAACAGAAGACGCATCGGCAAAATGATGAAGGAATTCAGTGGTTCCGGTGTCACTAACTAAAACAGCGACATTGTTTATGTGTTTCTCTCTCTTCCCAGCGTCAAGAAACCCAAAAATTCCTTCACCAGATCTTTTATTTTGCGTTTTGAATTCTGTTTTTGTTCCTTTAATTTTGAACGCTGGTCGCCGCATCAGCGATCGCAAAACGAACAGGTCCTATGCTTTGTAGATTTATAATTTATTTTCTGGTCTCAAGCTTGGGCTCTTATTTTAGGTTGTTAAATTCTCCCTCTTTCAGGTTGTATGTCTTCTTCTTTTTTTTTTTTAGTATAAGTGTGCAAAGTTAGTTTTTTGGAATTTTGGTCTCTTTTATCTAGAGTTTTATGATTATCCGCTGGTATAGGCACATTTTTGTGCTTGTTTATTTTGTGAAGTGCTTCTTACCTCTTACCTGGTGGTTGTGCTATAGTGTGTTAAGTATTTGTCTTTTTTTCATGGCGATTTTTGCTTTCTGTTGAATATTCTTGCTTTAACATGCTTTCTTGGTTTTTTGTGTTGGTCTTTGATCGCGTTTTTTTTGTATTCGAGAGATGCTTTGCCTTAGATTTTACCTTTCTACTCTTTCTGACATCTCTTTGTTATGGCCAAAATATTTTATGATAAAGTGATAAGCTAGTTTTTGTTTTTGATCTCGTTTCAGCTATAAACATTTACTTAGTTAGTGTGTCTTTCACATTTTGTATGGTTCAGAGATTCGTGGTTAAGGTATGGTTGCTGAGAATAGGAGAGTTCCCACACTTTCAAACCTTTCTTCCTGTTCTTGATACTTGATCTTGTTCGAGGACAAACAAAGATCTAAGTTTGGGGGAATTGATATATGGTGTTTTATACATCATTGTATATATGTTTTCTAATTGGTTTTCAAGTCTTTATCGAGTCTTTCTAGTCCTTTTCGAGTCATTACAGGTCTGGAGTTGCACTGGATATGAGATGGACCTGTTGGAGCAAAAGAGGCAGAAAACAGTGCACTTTGGTGATTTTCACGCAGAACAGTCTGATGACTGTTCCCGATCGAGCAGAACACCCAAGTGATTGTTCGAGCGGCAGAGATTTTTAAGGAAACTACACTTATTTCGGGATTTGCCCTGATTATCCTATTTTTTCTCTCCCAGCCGCCTGTGGCTTTGATATATCATTATTTTCTATTTCTCATTATCATTCTACGCTATCCTAGACACCAAAAACCAGACTTGAGCTTTTGGGAGTTGGGATTTGCTATTTGTAAAGGGAGAAGGATCTCTACACTCTTGAGAAGAATCCTGAACCCTATCTCTTTTATTTTATTGATATCCAGCATGTTTTCTTCATCTGTTATCTCTGTGATTTCTCTGTCTATGGCTGAGTAGTCGCTTGTTAGGTTTAGGGTGTTAGGGATCATGGATCAATGAGCTAGACAGAAATATGATTGTTATTCTTTGATATCTCTATCTATTGTTATGCTTACTGCTTGTGTTAAATTGGCCATTTAGCATCTGATATTAGGTTTAATCTGTTCATCAAAAGTGTTATAGGTTGCTAGAAAAAGCATAGATAGGCGATTTGTCCTTAGCCAACGACAGTTGATGTTAAGACAAATCGTGAACCAATTGAATCTGAACTTAATGCTTGTCATCAGTGTCTAATCCAAACGACAGTTTAGGTATTAGGATTGCTTGATAAAGTGGTAGACACCACGACAGTGAGTTTATTTAATCTTGTTGTTCAAGTTCTAGATTGCTTGTATTGTTTTCCTGAATAGTTGTGTAGCTCATGATCCTAAGTATCCCAATGAATCACCCTGAACCTAGCTCTTTTATCATCTGAAAACTTTAATTAAATCTTTACTTGCTAGTTACGTTACCACAAACTTTAAAACCCCAATATTGTTTTAGCTTAATATTGATCCAATAGAAATAAAGTGTAATAGTGGTCTCTGTGGATTCGATCCTAAAGTGCTACATCGACATACCATTCGATTGTGGTAGTGTGCACATTAGGTTAATTGGTGTGCGGTACACGAATATCAATTTGGCGCCGTTGCCGGGGACCACCTTTTTACCTTTATTTTTCGGTTATTTATTTAGTCTAAGACCTCTAACTTGCTCTTTTCTCTTTGTTGCAGGAGATCGCAAGATTTAGAAAGAAAGAACAACAACAACCAAGGCCGACCAACACCACCATGGGTGATCACGACCATCAGGATGATCTCACTGCAGCAATGGCACTGATGCAACAACAGATGCTTCAGATGCAGCAGACCATCCAAGCTCAGCAAGCAGCTTCAGTACAAGCTGCTCAACAGGCAGCTCTCGCGCAACAGGAACAGGCGGCACAGACTGTTCCAATCGGGTAGAGAAACCATCCACGTGACCTTCCTACTTCGCGCTCTGCCATTGTTCCTCCACTCTGTACTAATCAGGACTTCGCGATCAAGCCTACTTTGATCGCTTTAGTGCAGAGTAAGGTGTTCTCTGGTCTCTCTGCAGAAATTCCAGTGGAGCATATTGAGAGCTTTGAGAGGGTCTGCAACTTTTCTCGCGCGAATGGTGTTCCACCAGACTACATCAAGTGCATGTTATTCCCATTCTCTCTTGATGGAAAAGCTGCACGGTGGCTGAACTCTCTCCCTACAGGTTCTCTCTCTTCATGGGAACAGGTCCGATTAGCGTTCCTGAGCTACTTCTACACTAAGGCGAGAACTGCAGCATTGAGGAACAAGATCACCTCATTCAGACAGCTTCCCGAAGAGCCTTTTTGTGATGCATGGGAGCGTTTCAATGTCTATCGCAGAGAGTGCCCTCACCATGGATTTGATGATGATTACCTCCTGGGCATTTTCTATGATGGAGTACACTGGGAACACCGAAGTGCTATGAATTCTGCGAGCAATGGAGATTTCATGACTCAGACCACTGCTGGAGCATTTGAGCTGATTGAGAACATGGCTGCTAGTTCTACCAATGAGAACAATGAGAGCGATTGTTCCAAGGTCGTGAACAGTGCTGAAACCCAGAAGATAGATGAGCTGACAGCCAAGATTGACTACCTACTGAAAAACAACTAAGGAAAAGTCTTCATGATGGATGGAGCTACTACTGGGCAGGTTCAGAACAACCATGCACAAGGATCTGGGTATCAGAACACCTTCCCGCAGAACTTCCAGGGTAAAACATTTATCTTCAGTGAGGCAGAGAACAGGTTCGTCGCTCAGAATCAGAATTTGAACCAGCAACAGCCGCAGAACAACCAGCAGACTGCTCCTACGACTGTTCCGCCAGATGAGCTGAAAAATCTCAACTCTATGATGCAACAGATGCTCCAGAGCCAGCAACTTCAGGTCAAGGCACTGAATCAGGTTACCACATACATCAACACCAGGATGGACAGCATGTTCACTGATCTGAATACAAAATATGATGCTGTGAACGGCCACATAAAGAGGATTGATGGTCAGCTTGCTCAAACCGCTGAAACTGTCAAGAGGCAGCAAGAAACCCTTCGTGGAAAGAGTGTGATGCACTGTAATGCAACAGAGCATAGGTGTGAGAAAGCTGTGGAAAAAGAAACAGAGCAGTTGTTCCCTGAAACTGTCTCAGGCGCAGAAAAGAGAACAGAACAACCTGCTAGTTGTGTGGTGACTGCTCCTGACGAACCTACTGAGATTCCACCACTGCGAGTCTATGTTCCTAAGGTTCCCTATCCAACTCCACCACCACTGAAGGTATTGCATAAGGTTGATGATCCTGGAAAGTTTGTTTTCCCATGTTCCATTGCTGGAGTAGAATTTAAGGATGCTCTTTGTGACTCCGGATCATGTGTGAATCTTGTCTCAAAGGCGATTGTAGACAAGCTGGGTATTGTGGATGTTGAGCCTTCTCAGGTGACTCTGGCTTTTGCAAACTCTTCCAGAGCAGTACCTTATGGCACCATTCGCAACCTTCATGTCCAAGTAGGAGATTGTATGCTCCATACCGAATTTCAGATTGTTGATATGAGCAAGGAACATGAGATGCCCTTGATCTTTGGAAGGTCATTTATGGCTACAGTGGAAGCAATTGTCGACATGCCTAATAAGAGAGTCTTCTTCTACAACATCAACAAGAAGGTTTTCTACAAGGCTGTCCCAACCAGATCACAAATCCGATACTCCTCCAGCATCTTTGTGGATAGTGGAGAACAGCTGGAAATTGTTCAAAAGAAGAAGCTTGATAAAAAAGGTGAGATCGGAGAAGTCCTGGATGGAGATCCTCACACTGATACCAGGAAGCTCAATGGGAATGCAAAGGTGAATATAAAAGTCCAGAAGAATAGGGTCAAGGGTGATCCTACAATGACTTTGATACCTCACATGTGTGATGAGAAATCCATTGAGTATGAGGTAAAGCATAGGGGTACTTCTAAACCTTTCTCTAAAGTTAGAGTTGTTCTCACTGATGAGTTGAAAGAGAAAGGAGAAGCTGCTGTGAAAGGGTTGTTGAGCAGAGTTTTGAAGCTGAACATGTCTAATTGTGGAGCTTGTTTTGGAACAAGCACGAATGCTCAACCTGACTGATCCCTGTCACCAAGTCAAGCTAATGACTTAAACCAAGCGCTTAGTGAGAGGCAACCCACCGGTATGTGTAAATATAACTGGTTTTATATTTGTTTTGCTTATTTTTCGTTTTAGTTACTGAGTCTCAGGTCAAAAAGTAGGAAAATCCGAGATACTGTAGCGGAACGTTCTGGCGCTTGTTCCACCCGACTGTTCCAGAAATGGAGCATATGTTCTCCAGAAGAGAGAGCGGCGGCTCCAGGTGAAAATCTGGTAACAGAACAAGTCTGGGGGAGCACGAGTTCCAGGTAAGTATCTCAACAAAAAAATGTTTTTATTATTGTTTTCACCTTCTCTTTGATTTATTTTCACACCGAGACGTTGTGAAGTAAGTCTGGAGGAGGGTTTCATCGTTTACTAACTCGATTCTTTCTTTTGTTTATCTTTTGAGTCATTTTGATTAAGTTTGTAAGATCGAGTCAGTCAAAACTTTGTGGGAATTAGGACATTATTCTGTGTTGATCACTAACCACCTCGTGCTTTAGTTATCTTATTCAGTGACCTTAGCAGTGGCGAAAGACACACATGTGGACTTGGAACACTCTGACATATCTCACTTGATTCTCCAGAAGTTTTCAGCCGATCAGGTTACACTGGGTAGACTTAACTCCACTTAACTTGAACCCAATATTGACTGAAATTCTTCTTGTTATGGACACTAGATCAGGGAAACGAGAACTACACTCAGGACATCTTGTCCTTTATATCCATCTTTTGTTGTTCCTGAGTGGCTAGCTCATCTTTAGCTAGTTCCCACCCTGCACCTTAGCCTTTATTCTACCTCCATGCATTTGTTTTTCAGTGTTATATGTGCAGATATGTGCAAAAAGGTCGGAGAGGAAAGGATCGACGCAGCCTCTTACTCGTTACTGCTGCAAGTGTCAATCAGACAGGGAGAACAAGCAGACTAAGGGAACATTCACTCCCTAAGAAACATCTGCGCAAGAACAGGGGTGGGGAACCAGAATGGTGTGAATCAGAACCACCAGTGGCATCCGTATATCATATGTTACCTCCTTCTTCGTCACCTCACCATCTATTTATGTACTAGTATCAGAAAAAAAAAAGAAAAAAAGTATATATATCTTGTTTTATTTAGTATTTGGTGATGGGGAAGGAGAAGAATTCAGGAAACATGAGCCACTGGGAAGGTTGAGCAGAAGAGTGGATATCAATATGAAGGGTTGAAGAACATACATATGAGCAGAGCAGTCTGATGACTGATCCGGAGCAGAATATAGCAGTTGTTCCAGGGAGAGCAAAAACGAGTAGGGGCTGTGGACATCAATGGATCCGTCCTCTCTTGCAGTTTTGCGCGATATCCTGCATCCACCTCAAAAATTGGTAACCCCTAAACACTTGAAACTCCACCATTGAAATACTTAAATAGCCTGTTCCACACCTAGACCGTCTACCCTGAATAGTGCCTGTGATGAGAAGCTCACGCAACTCTTAAATGAATGTAGGGAGTTCTGTCTCGATAGTGTTACTTTTTCAGGTTTGAGATGTAGAGTATGGAGCCGATTTTTGAACAGCAGTCAGTGGGGTTCCGGTAAGGGTGTGTTGTCCTAGATTACTGCTTGTATGGTTCAGAGATTCGTGGTTAAGGTATGGTTGCTGAGAATAGGAGAGTTCCCACACTTTCAAACCTTTCTTCATGTTCTTGATACTTGATCTTGTTCGAGGACAAACAAGGATCTAAGTTTGGGGGAATTGATATATGGTGTTTTATACATCATTGTATATATGTTTTCTAATTGGTTTTCAAGTCTTTATCGAGTCTTTCTAGTCCTTTTCGAGTCATTACAGGTCTGGAGTTGCACTGGATATGAGATGGACCTGTTGGAGCAAAAGAGGCAGAAAACAGTGCACTTTGGTGATTTTCACGCAGAACAGTCTGATGACTGTTCCCGATCGAGCAGAACACCCAAGTGATTGTTCCAGCGGCAGAGATTTTTAAGGAAACTACACTTATTTCGGGATTTGCCCTAATTATCCTATTTTTTCTCTCCCAGCCGCCTGTGGCTTTGATATATCATTATTTTCTATTTCTCATTATCATTCTACGCTATCCTAGACACCAAAAACCAGACTTGAGCTTTAGGGAGTTGGGATTTGCTATTTGTAAAGGGAGAAGGATCTCTACACTCTTGAGAAGAATCCTGAACCCTATCTCTTTTATTTTATTGATATCCAGCATGTTTTCTTCATCTGTTATCTCTGTGATTTCTCTGTCTATGGCTGAGTAGTCGCTTGTTAGGTTTAGGGTGTTAGGGATCATGGATCAATGAGCTAGACACAAATAGAATTGTTATTCTTTGATATCTCTATATATTGTTATGCTTACTGCTCGTGTTAAATTGGCCATTTAGCATCTGATATTAGGTTTAATCTGTTCATCAAAAGTGTTATAGGTTGCTAGAAAAAGCATAGATAGGCGATTTGTCCTTAGCCAACGACAGTTGATGTTAAGGCAAATCGTGAACCAATTGAATCTGAACTTAATGCTTGTCATCAGTGTCTAATCCAAACGACAGTTTAGGTATTAGGATTGCTTGATAAAGTGGTAGACACCACGACAGTGGGTTTATTTAATCTTGTTGTTCAAGTTCTAGATTGCTTGTATTGTTATCCTGAATAGTTGTGTAGCTCATGATCTCAAGTATCCCAATGAATTACCCTGAACCTAGCTCTTTTATCATCTGAAAACTTTAATTAAATCTTTACTTGCTAGTTACGTTACCACAAACTTTAAAACCCCAATATTGTTTTAGCTTAATATTGATCCAATAGAAATAAAGTGTAATAGTGGTCTCTGTGGATTCGATCCTAAAGTGCTACATCGACATACCATTCGATTGTGGTAGTGTGCACATTAGGTTAATTGGTGTGCGTGTACACGAATATCAGGGAGCAAGATGAGCTTGCGGCTGAACGAGGGAGAGAGAGTTGAGAGGAAACGAGGGTTTTTTTCTTAGCCGTCTGACGTGAGATTTTTCTCTGTTTCACATTAAATATCACTTTAACTGATTTTTTTTTTTATTTCATAAAAAATATTATTCTACAATACCAATATAATTTATACAACATTTCAACTCAAAATTAATTGCAAAATGTATTGATTTTATAATAAATCTATTTATCTAAAATACTATTGGTTAGATGTGTGATATTAATGAAAATATAAATGTATTTTAACGATCTTCTTAATATGTGTGAAACTTAGACACTTTTTGTGAAACTTAATATGAGTATTATTTATCCATTTTATTTTGATTCTGCAAAAATGGTTAGTTACCTCAGAGTTAATTCTGGCCAAGGTTCATCCCAAGTGAACCAATTTTTTTTAAACCGGTTTGGCAACACACTTGACAGAAGTTGAACCGGTCAAGTGTAAAATCAATTTGAACTGATTATTTAACCAACCGAATCGAACCGGTCATTGATTTCTGATTTGAGTATAGTCGCTCGAGCCGAAAGTTCTCAGTTTCTCACTCGTCGCTAGCTCTTTAGTAATTTCAAGCGAAATGTTGGCTAGGGTTTGCAGATTCTCGTCTTCTCTTTCTGTTTCTGCGGCTAGATTGTTCTGTACGAGATCGATTCGTGATGCTCTGGCGAAGGAAAGTAGGCATGGAGAGAGTGGCATGAAATCAAAGGGTTAGATGATGCGATTGATTTGTTCAGTGACATGTTACATTCTCTTCCTTTACCTTCTGAGCTTGATTTCTGTAAAGTGATGGGAGTTGTGGTGAGGATGGAAAGGCCCGATGTTGTGATTTCTCTGTATCAGAAGATGGAAATGCAGCGGATTCCATGTGATATATACAGCTTCACAATTCTGATAAAATGTTTTTGCAGCTGCTCTAAACTTCCCTTTGCTTTGTCTACATTTGGAAAGATAAGCAAGCTTGGTTTTCACCCCATTGTTGTAACCTTCAACACAGGGTTTCTGAAGCCTTCGATTTTTTTCATCAAATGTGTGAACCGGATGTCATAACATTTACCACTCTGATGAACGGTCTTTGCCGCGAGGGTCGAGTTCTCGAATCTGTAGTTCTGTTTGATCAGATGGTGGAAGATGGTATCCAGCCTAACCAGATTACTTACGGAACAGTTGTAGACGGGTTGTGTGAGATGGGAGACACTGTGTCTGCACTGAATCTGCTGAGGAAGATGGATGAGGTGAGCCACGTCAAACCCAATGTGGTAATCTATAGTGCCATCATTGATGGCCTTTGGAAAGACGAACGTCATGGGTAGCAAGGGCTTCTCTCCAAACGTAGTGACATTTAACACACTCATTAATGGCTACTGTAAGGCAAGAAGGGTTGATGATGGGCTGGAGCTTTTCTGCGAGATGTACCGAAGAGGGATAGTTGCTAATGCAGTTACTTACATCACTTTGATTCATGGTTTTCGTAAAGTGGGTAATATTAATGGCGCTCTAGACATTTTCAAGGAGATGATTTCAAGTGGTGTGTATCCTGATATCATTACTATCCACAGTATGCTGACTGTTTTATGGAGTAAAAAGGAACTAAAAAGGGCAGTGGCAATGCTTGAGGATCTGCAGATGAGTGTGGGTATGTAAGTTCCTGAGTCTGTATTTTTAATATAAATGAGAATGTATACATTCTTTTTTTTGCATAGCTTCAGATTGATGATACATGTTATGGAATTAACTATCGGTTTGGTTTTGCATTGTAGGATCATCATTTGGGCGATGAGTGATCAAAGACTTTCTACTGTTTGCAGCAGAGCTTTTTGCTGCTGCATTTTTACCCTACTAGTGTTTGATCAAATCGTTGAAGGATAGTGATTGTAGTGAAAACATTGTGGTCAGTGACCTGTTTTGCTGCTATTCTAGTGACAGCCTATTATTTATGCGTCTATTGTCTGAGTTTAATAAATTTGGCCATTTCCACTTTAAGTTCCATACACATGTTCACGCAAGATTATTGGTCTGAACAAAAGAAAGCACACGTTCCACTTATGCTATCCTTATTTACTTTGATATACTTTGGTCTAATGTTTCTACTTTTTGTTGGAGATTATTTTGTCTCTCTACAGAAGGCTCGTTCGTATCTATTTTGCTTAGTCTGATTAGTAATTTTATTTATATTTGAGAATAAACTATATTCAAACGTGTTTTGTGATAAGCGCAAAAGAAACACAACAACCTTAGGGCATCTCCAATGATAATCTATTTTTTTCTCTATAATTCCCACAAAAATAAAGTCATTCTATTATAGATTAAATTTTACTCCATTGATTTACCTTAAATATAGAGTGAAAAGGTGGTTTTACTCTATTTTTTTTTTTTTGTTCAAACTGCTGATTTCATTAATTTTAGAACGAGTTTAAGGCCCATAAAGCTTGTTTAGCTAACAGATCAGCTTGGGTATTTTGGGCCCTAGGCACAAAATCGAATTTAATGGACTTAAATGAGAGAGAGAGGAGGTAGATATCTTGAAGAACACCAAAGACTTCTAAAATCATTCCTCGACGGTTGAGGGTATTAATTAAGGTTTGTGAATCGGAGAAGATGTTGATGGAGTCCCTGCCAAGAGATAGAGCCGAGGTTATAGCCGCCTGGACTGCTAAGGCTTCAGCAACAAGGGGCGACGCTATGGAGGTAGCAGTCGCTGATTGGGGTAGGGGAGAAACCGGATCATCAAGGATCCAACCAAGTCCTGCCTGTCTAGTCGTGGCATTCCACGCGGCGTCGGTTCGGATTGCGAGCAATCCATTCCGATGGGGACTTGGTTCCGATCTGATCAATGGTTTCGAGTATGGTGGTGGGGGCGCCGGTTGAGCAAGTATCCATTCGCGGGCTGTTGCCATTGCCTTTGTCAGGGTTTCTTCCTCTGTGAATTTTCGGTTCTGGAAGTTGAAATGGTTCCGCGAAATCCAGAGGTTCCAAACAATAGATGCTGCGATTATCCCTGCTTCAAGACCAATCGGAGGTAAGGAATGCAGTTTTTTAACCTGTTCCCACGCTGATTGATATGTTGTGATTGATTCAAAGTTGATTGCAGTTGCTAATGGAGCGATCTCCCACACTTTTCGGGCATACGGACAGAGGAAAAGGAGGTGTAGGGTGGATTCTTCCGTATTGCATCGTTTGCATAGCGGAGAGATGGGAATATTCCTTACTGCAAATTGTTCTCCTACAGGTAACGCGTTCTGTAGGAATTTCCAGAGAAAGAGTTTGATCTTTTCCGAGGTTTTAATGTTCCATACATTTGACAGCCAGTCGCAATGCGGAGTAGGATTTGGAGGCGGTGCTTGGTACCTCTCCTTCTCTTCTATAGCCGTCAAATAGCCTGAGCGAGTAGAGTATTCACCTGATGTGTTTTTCAGCCACATCATTTCATCAGGTCTTCCTAGCTTGCTTGGTTTGATACTCAAAATCTGATCTTTATGGAAGGGGAGTATCAACTCTAACTTCTGTATGTCCCATTCTGTCGAGTTTTGCAGGAACAAATCTGAGACTTTGATGGATCGGAAGGCTTCTGGGGCAGGTCCATAAGGCCGGCTTTGCTCCTTGTGGGAGAGCCAAGGATCATCCCAAACACTAATTGAGGTGCCTGAGCCCACCATCCAGCCTAGCTGTTTTCGTAGGAGGTCTCTGCCAATTAAAATGCTGTGCCATCCATGAGAGGAGGCCTGAGAAGCTCTGATAGTGAGAAAATCTTCCGATTTGCAATATTTCGCAGTCAGCATCCTGGCTAGGAGGCATGAGGGGTTTTTGATTATTCTCCAAGCAATCTTTGCAAGGAGAGCATCATTTGTGGCGGTAATATCTCTAAAACCCAGTCCACCTTTCTTCTTAATTCTTGCCATTCTGTCCCAAGATATCCACGAAATCTTTCTATGATCAGGTTCATCATCCCACCAAAAACGAGTCAAGGCTGATTGAATGTTAGAGCAAAGAGATTGTGGCATCTTGAAACACGACATGGAATATGATGGCATCGGTGCTAGAACACTCTTGAGCATGACCATTTTGCCTGCAGAAGATAGGAATTTCGATGACCAACTCTGAGCTCTTAGTTTGATTTGATCAACCACAGATGCAAAAAGGTCCTTTTTTTTCCTTCCGAAGTGCTCTGGGAGTCCAAGGTACTTGCCTACTCCTCCTTCCTTATCTATCTCCAGAATTGATTTGACCACTTCTCGGGTTTGAACTGGTGTTTTCTTGGCAAAGAATATGGAGGATTTCTGTTTGTTTATTAGCTGCCCCGAGATGGATTCATACGTTGATAGTAGAGCTTTCAGAGAGTCTGAGTTTTTCTTGTTTGCCTTGCAGAAGAACATAGTATCGTCAGCAAACAGAAGGTGATTGATGCTAGGACAATTGGATGCAATAGATACTCCCTTGATGAGGCCGTTATTCTGAGCTTTCTTGCATAATCCTGACAGAATCTCGCTGCATAGAATGAAGAGGTATGGCGAAAGGGGATCTCCCTGTCTGATTCCTCTCTCTGGTTGAACAAATCCCCTAGTCGCCCCGTTAATGATGAAGGTATAGTTCACAGTTGTAAGACATTGCATTATCCATTGAATTAGTGTAGGACTGAAGCTCATCCTTTTTAGAACCAAGCGGATAAACTCCCATTCAAGCCTGTCATAGGCTTTGCTCATGTCGGTTTTGATAGCCATAAAACAGTGTTTCTCTGCCTTCGTAGTCTTTAGATAATGTAGCACTTCATGAGTTATCAAGACATTCTCTGATATTGCTCTTTTTGGAACAAAGGCAGATTGAGTATCTGATATGAGTGCATGGAGGAGAGGCTGTAGGCGTCTTGACAGTAGCTTGGAGATCAGCTTGTAGACTACGTTGCAAAGGGCTATGGGCCTGTAATCAGCAACCCTCTTTGCTCCTCGACTCTTTGGGATCAAACGCACATGTGTTTCATTAAAGGTTCTCGGCATCTCACCGGAGGTAAAAAAATTCTGAATCTCCTTTACTATATCTTCACCCACCACTGACCAATTATTCTGGAAGAAGCAGGCGGAAAACCCATCCGGCCCTGGGGCTTTGTCGGGGTTGATGGAGAATAAGGCTTCCTTTATCTCTTGAGGGGAGGGTGTAAGAATAAGAGCCTCGTTTTGCTCTTGGGAGACACTGGGGATAATGGCTTCCTCGATGATCTTTTCCATTTGAATGAGGTCACAATTAGAGGAGGTAAACATTTTTGCATAATATGTCTCAATTGTAGCTGCTATTTCTTCCTCTTTGTAGACTGAGATCCCTTCCTCTGTCTCTATCATTGCGAATTTATTGATGGCTTTCCTTTTTTTTGTTGAGGCATGAAAGAAACCAGTATTCTTGTCACCAAGATGAAGCCATAATTGTCTGCTTCTCTGCTTCCAGAAGTCTTCCTCCGCTTTATATGCTTCTACCAGTTTCTTTTTTAACTCCTCCAAAAGCTCAGAGTTAGGTAGTGTTGCAACTGTTTCTCTCTCGATGGATGATTTTAACTGTTCAAGATGCTTGTTGATGGTTTCTCTTTGTTTCTTCGACCAGGAGATAATGGCGGTTCGACAGCTATCAACTTTTTGCTTTACTCTGAGGTGCCCATTCTCCAGCCAGGTATCTTTGACAAGCTTAGACACTTCGGGGTTCTTGTTTAAACGACGATCATATCTGAAGATTCCTTTCTTCTTTTTTCGTAGGGGTTCAAAGTATGTGATTAGCGGTCTATGATCAGAGCTTTCAAATCTCAGATACTCACATCTACCTGAAGGGTACTGTTCCGCCCAGGAACTGTTTGAAAGAGCTCTGTCCAGTCTACATTTCACATCGTGATTCCATCGCTTTCCTTGCCATGAGAGGGGATTCCCATCATGTTGTAAATCGTAGAGGTCTCCTTCGGCTAAGAACATTCTAAAGTCTGAGAAAGAGGCCTCCGATCTTTCTGGCCCTCCTTCTTTTTCGTGATTCCCTGTCAGATCATTGCAATCGCCAGTAACAAACCAGGGGGCGTCACGTAGTAGTGCTAGGGAGACAAGATAGTCCCAGGTTTGTTTTCTCTTTCTCTTATCAGTGTCTCCATAAATAAAGGTAGCATAAGAAACAACTCCTTCATAGGTGATACGAGTATCAAAGTAGTTTTTACAAGAAGAGATAATTTCTAACTGAAGCCATACTTTCCACAAAATGGCTAATCCTCCTCCAGCTACTCCGTGTGGTGGGATTGTTTTTAGATTTGAATAACCTAGCTTTTCCAACTTTCGTTGCACCACCCGGTGGGGATTTTTTGTCTCCGATAAGAAAATAACATCTGGATCTGTCTTCTTGCAGATCTCCTGGAGACGATGAACTGTCCAAGGATTCCCCACTCCTTGGCAGTTCCAAGCCATAATTTTTAAGGAAGAGGAGCAGGCGGAATGTGAAAATCCGCCTCCTTTGGAGCTTTCCTATGACTCGTCGATGATTGCCCTCCACGAGGTATTCTAGGGGCCTTTGGCACAGCCCTTGACACATGTTTAGAGGATGTTGTTTTAGATGAGTTCCCCTCTAAGCGAGGGATGGTTCTTGGGTTTTTTAAAGCCCTGAGTCGAGGTGAGGGAGCTGTTTTTGTGACTCTTCTCTTACGGATTCCAGTATTGAGAGTGCTCAAGGTTGCTGCGCCTGTTTTCCTCGTGGTTGTTCTGTTCAGCTTCCTTCTTTCTGGGCCCGGTTCTGAACCAGGTATCCTTTCTTCATCACAACCATCATTGGTAGGGCCTAGCCTTCGTAGCGCAGATAAAGATTCACTCACAGGACCAATTCCTTGCAGAGCAGGAATTCTTTCAGGAGTAGTTTGTTGTAATGGCTCAGGCTGTTGTAGTCTTTGGGCTTCCAGAGTGGTTTTAGCCAGGGAGGCAGCAGCTTCTTCAAATTCACCTTGTTCCTCAGCATGGCGTATTCTTTCTCTTCTAGCTGCACTCTCAATAGGGTCTGCACAGGCAGAGTACTGCTGCATATATTCCCTGACTTGTCCCAGTGCCACTGTCAGAGCTTGCTCTGTGACTACAGGAGGAGGGGCTTCCTCATTATGGTTTTTTCCTTGATTTGAACGGGAAGATTCCGATTTTTCCTGTTGCTGAGGAGGGTTCTTATGAGGGTTAAGGTCTTGAGAGTTAGGCTTCTCCACCCATAGTTGTCGCGATTTAGATTTGCTTTGGGGGAATCTAATTGATTGGTCCACATCGCGACGGTATTCACGGGAGTGGTATGAGTTGTAGCTGGATTATCTTCCCCTTTGGTTAGGATAATACGCACGATCTCTTGGCTCTTGTCGTGCTGTTATAGTTCTCTCCGTTGAGGGAGGATTTCTGTACTGATATGAATCAGAACCAGAAAGGGGTCTTTTCTCTCCACGAGTCTCATGGCGTCCATAGACTGGTCCCCTAGAGTGAGATCGATTCTGTCTAGATGGAGAGCGTCTCGACCTTTGGTTGTGATCGGAGGAGGGTCTTGAGTATCCCTGAGATTGTCTATCTGGTACAGATCGGAACTGCTCGGACTCTCGGGGGAAGCTTGTTCTGAGGCAATTAGTTAAAGGAGGAGGTAGCGCTTCAGGGCATTCCTCTTTAAGATGGCAAAGACTGTAGCAGTTGGTACAGTGGTTCTGTAATTTTTCATAAACCAGAGTTGCAGCAATTTCGTAACCTCCATCGTATTCCACTGTGGTCTTCGTGATGAGGGGGAGGAGCCCGTTAATAAAAACTCTCATTTTTGCAGTCGTTAGAGTAATCTCTGCTACGTCGAAAATTCCAATGTCGCTGGCAATGCTCTCGAGAAGACCTTTGGACCAGAGGTGCAGGGGTACTCCTTGTACCTGGATCCAGAAAGGGATCTGAGTCGGGAAGTCCGGGGCCAATGAGGGCTCCCAGCGTTGGATTATGACCATCCAATGAGCAAAATGGTAAGGTTGGTTATCGAGAACCTTCTTAATATCTTTCTCAGAGGCAAACTGGAACTAGAAGCATCCTTGGCCTAGATCTGCCCCAACTGGGCGAGTGTCGCACTTCCAGTGCTCCGAGAGGAACGGGATGAGGGACCACATTCTCTGAGCTTTAGGGTTTGTACATCTCCCCACTAAAGTGAGTTCATGTTTTTTGATAAGCTCTTGGTTATCGAAGTGTGGGGCTCTGACTCTTGCTTTACCGGGAGGGGGAACGAAGTCCGCTGGTGCCTTCCCTTTTTCTGCATATGAGAGTCTTCTTTGCATGATTATGACTGAGTTTGATGAAGTGCCTTCCGGAATAGATCTTCTATGGTTTAGGCAAGAATCAGGAGGGTTCAAACACTTAAAGTGAGAGACTATTTGAAACTTAGCTTTTGAGCTTTGAGCGATCTGAGAATGGATATGGGGTAACTAGTTCTTCAAACTTGAGAGTTCCTTAACTACCACCGAGTTGAGGGTCGATGTTTTGGAGCCAAGGAGCGGGCAGACCAGAGGTGAGGGGACTTACCGACGTTGTGACATGGTTGACGGCGGCCCTCCGACCCGGGTCGGGGGCAGAACCCGGAGGTTAAAAACTCAGGGAAGGGGATGGACTTCTGGACAAAGCTAAAAGGGGAAATTTTTTGAAAAAAGGAGGGAAAGACTGTAGGGTAAAGTCAGAGGGATAGGAAGTATCTGTTGGATAAAGAAAGGTATTGGTAAAAGTCAACTAACGGGGGACCTTTCTCGAAGTTCGTGCCTGAGAGGATTTTTATCTCTCTCTCGGGGTTCAGCGTACATTTTCCGGTTTTACTCTATTTTCTCCACAAAAATAGAGTAACTCTATTATAGAGTAAACCATTGGAGCAAAATTTACTCTAGAATTACTCTATTTTTATGGGAATTATAGAGAAAAAAATAGAGTACCATTGGAGATGCCCTAGAGAGAGAGTAAAATGCTTTGGCATGCACCACATTTCTGATTATTTAGAGAAGAGAATCAGTACAGGAACCAAAATGATTTGTTCTTCAAGTTACCAATAAATCCGTATGTTCAGATTCTCGACGATCTCTTCTAGCTTGAGTTTTCCCCTTCCTTTCCCTCGACCCCCTCGCAGGTGCCTTCATCAAAGGTTTCTCTACATCGCCTGAGATGTCAAAATGAACACCTGGATCATGAGTATCGTACTTTGCGCCCATCATTATGGAGTTGTTTACAGCTTGAAAGTTGCTGTTTACAAAGGTGGTCAGGAAATCAAGCTCGTGCCCGCCGTTTTTGTAGCTGTCGCCATGGTTATCGTCAAGCTCGGTCTTCATTGTGGCTCCAGTGTTGGATCCAGAGAGCATGATGGCTCTAATTCTGTCGTCCTCCTCCTTCTCCTCTTGTTCATATTGGTTCGGTCCTGCCTTGTCTGCTCCCATGTGGGTTAAGGAGGAGATCATGTTTTTAAGATCGTGGTGGAAATGTTGGTGTCGCTTGTGCTTCTCTGCTTCGCCTCTTGACTCGCTTAGCTTCATTGTTTAACTCAGGTTTTGCACAGTCAGAAGAAAGGATGGACGGCAATCATGTAATGCAAACCATACATCTCTAAATTTATATTTATAAATATGAGAGTAAAAGCAATGCCTTGTGTTGCAATTAAAGGATTGGAAGGGGAATGACTTTGGAGTGGGTTTAAGAATATCTTTTGGAGATTGACAAAAGTGGTTAAGTATCACAATAAGATGTTGCATTTGAATTTATTGGATGATTTCACAACCGGAGGAAATTTACAGACTTCTTTCACTGTAATAATAAAGACGACAGCAACAACAATCAGACATGAGGCCACCATGCCGATGGTTCTCATATAATAAAGATTTTGCTTTAAATTCAATTCCAAACATTATTGCTTGAAATGAATTTTACCATAAGTAAGAATAAACTTGCACATTCTATTATTGCTAAGCTTTTCTTAATCAGCAAATAAATAAATGGACTAAAAAATCTAAAAGCTTTTTGTCTTCTTGCTGGTAAAACCGGTTCGAGAATATACCGATTAGCCAATTTAACTCCCTTCACCCCTTTCCCAAAATCTAAACTAGTTAAACTATGTGTATAAATATCTTTTACTTCTTTAGTAAAACTTATATTAGTCATTTTGACCCCATGTTATATAGTGATAATATTTTTTGGCTATACTAGAATATTTATCATATTGTTATAACTGAAAAATAAAAGAAAAACAAATATTTTATAACCATCAACAACACCAAGGGTTTTCATATATTTAGTTGTTGTTTTTTGTTTTTTCAAACGTACACCTGGAAAGCAAAAGGAAAAGTAAAAACAACAAAACAATTAAAGCCTTAATACCCACAAGTGGGCTCTGTTTAGCCGGTGGCCAATAACACGACGGTAAATAGTCGTATATGAAATATGATTATCATAATACGAACTGACGTAATTTACACGATCGAGTAATAAGTTTAGTAGATGAAATTCCAAATTTCAAAGAGTGTAGTAAAACAAGTCCACTATCATATCATCATCATCAGTGTCGTGTCCTTATCAAACTCAGGCATACATGCACTTCATTCCGTTTTCTTTTCCTGCTTAATTTTTTTTTTTGTCAAGTTGGCCTGCTTAAATTTTCTATAGCTTCAAATAAACGAAAATTAAGAGAACAAACAAAGAAAGAGAGACTGGAAGCGAGAGAGATCAACAAAAATAAAGAAGACTAAGAAAAGATTCCTCAGTCTCCAAAGATTCCCTTAGTATCCAAAATATCATAACGATGACATCTCTTTTCTCTAAGCCTCGAGCTCTCACTACTCTAATCTCCCACTTTAAAACGTACCGTCCGGTCACCGGAAAACTCCATGTGGCCACCTTGGCGCTTCTCCTCTTCCTTGTCGCAGCCGCTGTTGCCGTCACTTCTTCTCTATGGCTTAGTAAGGTATAATTAATTAAGAAAAATAATCTTACTAATAACGTTATCAAAAAAGATTAAATAACTTTTTTTTTGTTAATCAAAGACGACGAAACAATTTGATCGACCGACATTAGTCACAACCAAACCGGTACCGGAGCTAGAATCACCGCAGGAAACCGGAGTATTGGTAAATTGCACAAGTTTATTAAATCAAAACCGGTCTGGTTCTTGCTCAAGAACATCTATATGGCTTAACAAGTTAATTATTATCGAGATCTTGCGATTACGTAAATATAAATTCTAATACTATTTTTTCAATTAATTCAACTTTTTATTGTTTACCACAGACAAAATCATATAATCGACCGACAACAATAACAACAAAACCGGTTCACGTACCTGTACCAGTACCAGAGAAGAAATCAACGAAGAAAACCGGAATCTCGGTAGATTGCACAAGTTTCTTGAACCAAAACCGGTCCGGTTCTTGCTCGAGAACAGCTCAACCCGGTTATAAAAATAATCCAACCGAATCGAACCGGGCATGTCCTGATTTCTTCAAGTGGATCCACGAGGATCTAAAGCCATGGAGAGAGACGGGGATAACAAGAGAAATGGTGGAAAGAGGACAAACAACAGCGCATTTCAGATTAGTAGTTGTCAACAGTAAGGTGTTCGTCGAATACTACAAAAAGTCTATACAGACTAGAGACGAGTTCACACTGTGGGGGATTCTTCAGCTGCTGAGGAAGTATCCAGGGAAGTTGCCTGACGTGGATCTCATGTTTGACTGTGATGATCGGCCTGTCATAAGATCCGACGGTTACAATAAATCTAACCTTGCAGCTGAAAATGCACCACCTGCGTTATTCAGATACGGCGGAGATAGATGGACGGCGGATATCGTCTTTCCAGACTGGTCATTCTGGGGATGGTATGTACTAGAATATGTCTCTACACTTTATTCTTTTGTTTTCTTTGTCTGAAGTAGGGTTGGACAAAAAATCCAGACTCAAAAAACCGAATTGAATCGGATCTAAAAAAAATAATCTTAAATCTGAATTGAAATTAATTAAATAAAATATCTGAACAGGTTTGAAATTTTGGAATTTAAAAAACTGAAACCAAAGTCGATCCGAACCGAAGTATTTTGGGTATCCGAATGCACTCGAAACAAATCTAAAATATATAAATATATTAATTAATTTTAGATAATGTATATTAAAAACATTCAAAATATATAAAATAATTTTAAATTGTTTAAGATACTTGAAAAATATATACAAATTGTCAAAAATAAATGTCTAAAATATCAAAATTATATTCAAAACACCAGAATTACTTAAAATATCTATTGATTAATTATCAAAATATTAAATCAACCTAATTTATATGTTAAGTTTAGGTATTTTGACATGTGTTATTCAAATTTATATGTAATACGTTATTTTATCTATAGATTCTGAAAAAAATAAAGTGTAATAAATTTTAAAATCTTAAGAATAATTTAAATGGGTTATTTGAACCCAAACTGAACTCGCAAAAATCTAAATAGGATTGAAATTTTTGACTCCGAAAACCTGAAATCTAAATAGATCCGAAACGAACCCGAATGGATACCCGAACGTTCACCCTTACCCGGACCTCGTAGTCCAGTGGTACCTGCCTACCTGCCTCGGGACCATAGGAGGAGGAGGACCCGAGTTCGACTCGCGGGGAGGGGAGGCGTGCTTTAGGCCCTAACCGGGTACAAGCGAAGGCTGGCGCCGGGCCTAGGTGGGTGGGCCGGACCGTAAGGGCTGGTCAACCACCTGGTTAATCAAAAAAAAAAAAAAAAAAAAAAAAAAAAACGTTCACCCTTAGTGCGAAGCGTGTATGGTTGTTAACGTACACTTGTCCCCACTTGATCACATGCCGCAAAAACAGATTCATTTTTTATAATATAGTAATTTAGAGGGTTCGGAAAAGTAGGAATTAAATGATTCGAGTATTATTCAATCAGTGTCACTACTAGTTAAATATGTGGTTGTAGCTTATTTATGCTTTGAATAAGTGTTTAGCTAAAGTAACTTTAATTTCTGTAAATTCAGTCTTTAGCAAAACATGAAGTGTACAGTTCTAAAATATCATTGGTAATTTCATATTAAACTTTGAAATATTGTTTTGTATATCAAATATCATATTTCTTTATGACTGATGATTTATTTACATAATCGAAAATTAAATAAGAACTAAATTGGTGGATGAAGGCAAGAGATAAACATTAAGCCATGGAGCAAAGTGTTGAAAGAAATGGAAGAAGGAAAGAAGAAGAAGAAGTTTATGGAGAGAGAAGCTTATGCATATTGGAAAGGGAACCCTTTTGTTGCATCTCCTTCAAGAGAAGATCTTCTTACTTGCAATTTATCGTCACATCACGATTGGAATGCTAGAATTTTCATTCAGGTATATATATATATATATATATATGCTTCTATATATTTTCGTACGTATAACCCTATTTTTATCTATTAATCTTCCCATGAGGTATATAAAAATGATTTTGTGAGCAATGGTTTCTTTGTGTTTACACAGGATTGGATATCAGAGGGGCAAAAAGGATTTGAGAATTCAAATGTAGCAGATCAGTGTACTTACAGGTTAGTTACCAGTCTGTACTTTTTGCGTCATATAGTACTACCAGTGTCTAATGCGAGGGGTCTGATATATACTGTATGTTGAATTTAATTATTCCGATAACAAGTTGTGCAGGTACAAGATATATATAGAAGGCTATGGATGGTCAGTGAGTGAGAAATACATATTAGCATGTGACTCAGTCACATTGATGGTGAAACCTTATTACTATGATTTCTTCTCAAGAACTCTTCAACCTCTCCAACACTATTGGCCCATTAATGATAAGGATAAATGTAGATCCATCAAATTTGCTGTTAACTGGCTTAATAATCACACTCAAAAGGTATCACTGTCAAATCTTTTCCTTTTATCTCAGTTTAGATAATCTTTCTTTGACCAATTTCAATGAATCACCAAAACACCAAATTTGGTATGATTTCATCTCCAATGAAACACTTAACTCCAATAAAACACCAAAAGTGATACAATCCTACCAAATTCATTATAAATAATACTATATTAAATTTACTATAATAATATTCATCACACCAAATATTAAATTAAGATATATATTATTATTTTCATTTAATTATAGGTAAATTAGTGTTATCAATAGTTTTAACTTATAGTTAAAAAGGATATATGACTTTGTGCGTTTTATTTTTTTATTTTCACATTGCTAAAAATTAAAAATATTACTGTATTTATAGTTTTAATTAATAATATAACTGAATGAGTATGATACATTTCACTAAACTATAACAAAATAAAATAAATTTTTTTTCAGTTTGAAATGTAGAAAAATTTATTTTAACTAATAGTTTAAATAAAGTTAATTAATATATAAATTAACTAAAAGAAACAATAACATTTATAAATAAAGTGGAAAGATAAACTTACCAAATTTTAAAAATAAATGTAATAAATAGAATTAGTCAGTTACGAATAATTAATGTATTAAATTACATTAATAGTATATAATATTATTTTAGTGTAGAATGTGATATGATGGTTGAAGATGTAAAATAAAATATATGACCAAAACACCAAATGTTTTGGTTGGAATTACCCTTACATGATCAATTTTCCCTCCATCTATAGATGTCGATGTATAAAAAACGCAACAAACTACACTTTGATAAGGATTTAGGTTATAGATCACCTAGTTTACAAAAAGGTAATATATATATATATATATATATATATATATATATATATATAGTCAAGTAATTAGGCTCAGTTCTTTTTGCTAAACAATTACTTTCAGTTTTGTGAGGAAACTTTTTCATTTTAGCTCTCGAATATAATCTGTAAAATAGTTGTCTATACCTATAAGTTTAATACTGTGAAAGATTAAAAAAAGAAAAGATCTTTCTATTTTTCTTTATTGCTGAAATAAAGTACTGAAAACACATGTTGTATAATATTTTGAAAAGTTTGAACGCATAATTATGCATACTTTTTGTTTACAATTGGTTACAGGCTCAAGAGATTGGAAGGGGAGCAAGTGAGTTCATGCAAAGAGATCTATCAATGGAAAACGTTTATGATTACATGTTCCATTTGTTGAATGAATACTCAAAGCTTCTTAAATTCAAGCCTCAAGTTCCTCAAAACAGTGTTGAAATCTGCACAGAAGCAATGGTTTGCCCTTCTGGAGATGCTAATGGGACTAATAAAAGGTTTTTAATGGACTCTTTAGTCAATGAGCCTCACGTTTCAGGCCCATGTTTATTACCTCCTCCTTTTGATCCCAACGGTCTCGAAAAGTTCCACAGGAAGAAATTGAATCTCATCCGGCAAGTTGAGAAATGGGAGCACGCTTACTGGAAAAATGTTCAATAAAATGATAGTATCAAACTGTTTGATATGATGTTATTTTAGCTTTTATTTATCGAATCATGTTAGACTAATGATATTTTGAGAAATATATCATTCCTTCATCGGTACACAGATGGTCCACATAATAGCATATGTAATAGCTTTTTAGCATGGGTAGATCAATTTCCTAAACCTAAATCAAGGCCACGTTGAAACCTGCTTGACTAATCGATTGTGTGTTTATAGCTTTTATTAATATGTAGTACATTATGAATGTTTGTGTACTTTGAAGTTTCTTAGCACGACTCACTTTACGTGTGTATGTTATGTTATTTATAAGAACTGGATTATGTTTTGCTATATAATTCTAGTTCAGGTTTTCGGATGTTCTTGAAGATTAAGAAGGCATGTGAAGCTACTGCGATATGATTAGTTTGACTTAACGATCAAATTCATGTGAATACATAAAGATGGGACAAAAAAAATACATAAAGATGGGACAGTTGTAATTAATAAGTTTTTTTCCTGCCTTGACGAATACAAAGTTCATTCGATATTAATCTTATAAGCATGATTAATTGTTCAACTGAAACTTTTTTAAGAATAATATCTCAAAGTAATAACCTTATGTGATTTATCATCTACTAAGGTGTTTTTTTTATAAGAAAACGCATATCTCTTTATGATTATCTACTTGTAATATAATATAATCTTATGATAATAGGTTTAGGAACATGTCCTTATGACATTAGGATGACATTAGGATTACGATCTTATAGAGTTGTATCTAATCATCTGTCTTTTCTTTACACCTGTAACTTGCCATTTCAAAAATATTTACAATGGGGATATTGTTAAAGGCATTTAGGTACCAACTTAGTTACCGTTTTGTTGCAACAAACGTGTATCTGTTCTTAGCACACAAGTAGTTGCTTTAAAGCATACAAAATAAATACTCTTCCCGTTCAAAAAGAATTTGTTAAAAAAAATATTAAAAATATATTTTCCAACACATTTTATTATACAACAATAATAAATTGTATAAAACTTGAAAAAGAATTATTTTCATTGAATTTTAATTGGATAAAAGTTATACAAAATAGTTAATTTTTTTCCGAAAACAGTTAGTTATAAAAATAATAAATTTATAGTCAAAATCTAAACTATTTTTTTAATATTTATAAAAATTTCAAAACATATGCATAGAGTATTAGATGAAATGATGTATATTGATTGTGTTAAAATGAGTAGTAATTATTATTTGTTGTCTTGTTCTTAATAAAACATACATTTTTCAAATCGATAGAGTATTATTAGATGAACGTGATGTATATTTATTGTGTTAAAGAGAGTAGTAATTATTATTTGTTGTCTCGTTCTTAATGAATATTACAACGTTAGTTTGTTCATTTTCATTAAATGTCTTCTTCCTACTCACGTGCACGGCGGTGAAATTTTTTTAGTTAGATTTCTCTCACAAAAAGTGCTAGTACGTAAGTCTGCAAGATTTGATAAAATGTTTTTTAAGGAAAAAATGTCAAAATATAACAATCATTTTGTTGGAAAAATCAGTTCTCCAAAAAAATAAAGTTTGTTGGAAAATAAATATTTTTCCTTAACTAATACATATATTTCATACTTTGTTTTGAGTGATTGAAACTTGTTACACCAGAAAAACTTATAACTTAGATTTGGCAGTTTACCAATTGAAGCTTAATTAACCACTATGCTAAATATCTTTGACTAAAATGTCTAATAAATAATATCTAAAAATTATACCGTATTCTTATACCTAGACCTAGTGTATAAGTTGCCCACATAAATTTGATGTCTTGAGTACTCATGATGGTCTTTATCAATTTCCCTTAGTATATACTCAATGTTTGCTTGTAAGCATTGGGTGTGACGACTTGGAACCTAATTCATGTCCAAACACATAACCTTTATTATTATTTGTCATTTGTATATGTATCTTTTGTTGTCAACATATGTGTAATATGTTTAGTTAGAAATATTTTGTTTTTTTAACACATTTAGCTAGACAATGTTTATAATACATATTTTTTAGCTAAAATCATGATTAAAACTGATCTAAAACCAATATAATAGACTTAATTTAAGATTAAACACATAAATAATAGAAAAAATCAAATGATACAAGAGATTTAACTAGGTATTGACCAAATTTTTTTGCCATTGACCAACTTTTATATTGATCAGCGCACAAGTTAATATATTATCTGGCTGGCAAAGTGAATACTTACATTCTGAAGTAAATTTTAAATGGCAACATCCATTGAATTCTTATTCTGAATTTGTCCAACATTTATGTGTATGTTTAAGCATTTATACATTTTATTTTGGTCAAAAAACATTGATATATATATATAACACGAGAGATATTAGAAACAAACAAATGGAACACGCATGGGTAATTTGTTCCATTCTCTTGTTTGTTGCTCAATTTTATGTAAGTTACGGTCAGTTGCTAGTTACGTATGAAAAAAGTTACGATCAGTTATATAATTTAGATATAATTATATATCTATATATATATAAGAAATGTAACAAAATGAGAAACGTAGAATGTACTAGAGATAAACGGGGGGTTTGTTGGATCCATCTAAATTTTATAGTATGACATTTTGTACCAAACGTTGGAAATATATGTTCTGTAACTTTGTTGACAATTAATAATTATTTAATTGATAGAGTTGTTGAATGTTGCATCTTTTAGACTATTTGATTGTTTATTTGTTTTCCGAGCTTTGTTGTGTTAATTTCCATAATATTTTATCTACTGTTCTTGTTTAAGTATGATTTATTTTCATGAAACCCTTGATTTCTTTTAGAACATGTTCAGTGGGGTTTTGTAGTTTTTCTAAGACTCGTACCTCTCTTTTTTTTTGCTTTCTAAAAGAGTGATAATTGTTCATATGTATCCACTTTCCATGACTCAATGTAACATGTGTTTATTTTATCAAAACGCAAGTTCAATATTACACAAAAAGCCAATCTAATAAATTTCTGAAGCAACTTAAAATATTATTTATTTTAGGATATGATAATCTTATTAGCTTGAAAAACTAAAACTTTCGTGTTTTTTTTTAACAGGAGGTTCGAAAGCGGACGCGATGACACCTACGCGACGCTTAACTCAACCAACTAATTCTCCTGGCTCGGAACCAGCCGGCACTAATACTTATTATCTATGAGATGCGATGACACCAACGCCGCGCTTAATTCAACTTAAGGAGAGCGTAAAACATTCTGTGGCCACATGGAGTATTGAACCTGGATCCTTGCTGGTGTTGTAATTACCTGAAGACTATTAGACCACTAACATGTGGTTTAAATTTTTAGTGTTAGTGTTGAAAACTTTTCATATACGATTTGATGATGGTGTTTTTGTAGATATAGCAAATTTAACCGTGAGAGATTTTGGCATCGATCATGCAATGCTTTTTTTTTTGTCAACATTTTTTTTGTCAACTCATGCCATGCATTTATTAGACCATCTTTAGTGTATTTTGCTATTTTATAATAAAAGAACTATAATATAAATGTATTTTATTTCAGTGTTTTTTTAAATATTGATTTTTAAATATAAATATAGAAAAGTAGAAATGTTTTAAATATAGATATATAGTAATCTCCATTTTAGGGAAATAAATAAAAACGAAATTAAATTTCGTATCCCTAAATACTATAATAAACAAATACAGAAATAGGTTGAAGATCTAAAATAATACACAAAATAGGAGAGAAGATAACAGAGCACATCATCACTTACATGTTACAGGTCAAAAGTGAAAGCTACTTGGTAAATTTCCTTGGACGACCCCTCATTGAATTGACTTTGTCCCCCTTTGATGCATTTTCCTACTGTGAATCTACATGGTTATATATATCCAGATAATACTTGGAACAATATGTTTGTGACAGATCTCAATCAGTGTAAACCTCCAAGCTCCAAGCCTCCACCACGCATAAGCTCGCACGATTGGTGGCGTAAATTCTGACGGACTCTTTTGCCCCTCACACAGTTATAGTATTACATATAGGAACACAACTCATGCAAGTAGTGAATGTTTTCTTGAGCAACTTCAAGTGCTGAATGTCATCTTCTTCTCTTCTTTTTTTTTTCTGTCAACTGAATGTTTATCTTCTAATAATTTAATGTTGCAACTTGCATGTATATGTTTTTTTTGTTTTTTTTTGCATGTATATGTTGAACGTCTGATTAAAATACAATTAATATACGGTCTACGGAAGTACCGTATGTCCCCCACCATACAATAGCTAACAGGAGCTCTAGATCACCGTAGACACCGTACCATAAAAATTCTCTTAATGATTCAAGTTAAATAATTTAACGCGCTATTACTTCAATGATTAGCAACAATACTATACTCTGTATTTAAGAATCATCCAACGAAATTTGTTAATTTCCAACATTATTCTAGATAAACCTTTTCAATTGGAATCAAAAGCTATTTTTGCTGTTGTAATAAAGCTTTGAAAGTAAATCATTTAATAGGACAAATTGTACTCGTAAAAATATGATATGGTTTTAACATATATTGTAGTTGATATGCCATTATGTATACAATAAAAAATAGAAATTACGAATTGTAGATATCCGAATATACAGTCAGTTCCTGATATATATATAAATATGTGGATATATCCTGATCAGTACTAGAATTATTTCGTTCACATAAATTGTTATTATTATTATATGAACTTATAAAAAAACGTTATAAATTATTTCATTGCAATATTTGTATATATTTATTTTGATATTTTCCTCTTTTTCTTTTAATTAAAAAGACATTTCCTCCCATCCAATAAAACAAAAGACCTGTCTTTGAATCCAAGTCTCTCTCTCTCTCTCTCTCACCCCACACTTCACCATCTCTGCTAATTCTCCTCCTACTTTCTTTTTTTCTTCCCCTTTTCGGTGAGTTTCCTTTGATAGTCTATTAGCTAAACCGTATAATCTCTTTACCATTTCATTCTCTCTCTCTCTCTCTCTCTCTCTCCCTCTTTACTAATCTTGGTCTCTTCCCGAGCTTAAGCATCTCGTTTCTTCAGAGTAGTACTCAACTAAAGCTCTCGCCTTTTCATCAGTTGGAGAGAATCTGGGTTTAATGAGTCGAACTTGAGAGAATCTTCAGAAAGAAAATGAGATCGAACTGTTGTTCTTCAGCTCTTCTACGGCTCTCACTAGTTCTTGGGCTCTTCTTCATCTCTTCTTGTGATGCCTTCGCCTCCAACGACGAAGGTACTGTTTATTTGCTTAAACCCCAGATCTCAGATTCGGTAAATCTCTGTTACTATTTAGGATTAGTCTAAGAATCTCAATCGACCGAAAGAGAGAAAGATTACTATTTTCCCCTAAAGAAAATCAGTAGAATCTGTGAAAGTTGAAACCTTTAATTGAAGGTCTGATCACACAATAGATTTGTGATTCCTCTACTCTGTTTTTTGATACTCTCTGTTTACAGTTGGAGCTCTGAGAAGATTCAAGGAAGCAATCTACGAAGACCCTTTGCTAGTTATGTCTAACTGGAACGACCCCAATTCACATCCTTGCGCTTGGACCGGCATTACTTGCTCTCCCTCTAAAGACCACGTCATCAAGATGTAATCTCTCTTTTTTCTGCAAAGATCACTTCTTTTTGGCTTGTGATTTTGATCTTTGTTTGCGTGCAGAAACATATCTGCTTCATCCATAAAAGGGTTTCTTGCGCCTGAGTTGTGTCAATTAACCTACCTTCAGGAACTGTACGGTTTCATCTCACATAATATATGTAGTTTGATGCATTGACTTATTAAGAGTTTAACATCATTGAATGGCTTGTGTAGAGTCTTACATGGGAACCTTCTACTCGGGACTATACCAAAGGAGATTGGCAAGTTGAATAATCTCAAGATCTTGGACTTGGGAAACAATCATCTCATGGGTCCTATCCCTGCAGAGATTGGGAGTTTGTCCAGCATTATGATTATGTAATAATAAAGGCTCTTACCTTTTACAGCAATTCAAACTGACGGTTTCAATACCTTTTTTATTATAATGACAGTTTTGTTTTGTTTCACGTTTCTGCAGAAACCTTCAGTCCAATGGTTTAACGGGAAAGCTGCCTCCAGAGATTGGTAACTTGAAGTATCTTAAAGAGCTTCATATCGACAGGAATAGGCTTCAAGGAAGTCTTCTTGCCAGTGGATCATCTGGCTATCCTTCAAAAGTGTAAGTTTATCAAAAGATGAAACGGTTATGCGACTTCTGCTCTACAATGGCAATGTTTAAATGGGATTTTTGTTTTACTCAAAACTCTGCAGGTTTTCTTCAAATTCAAGTGCTAATAATGCTGCTGGTTTGTGCAAGTCTTCTCAATTGAAAGTAGCTGACTTTTCATACAACTTCTTTGTGGGAAACATTCCGAAGTGTTTGGAGCATCTTCCAAGGTATTCTTATCGTCTAGGGTGTCTTTTCTAGCTGTAGATAACTTAAATTTCGCTAAGATCTATTCTTTGCTATGGTCACTAGGACGAGCTTTCAAGGGAACTGCATGCAAAACAAGGATCTTAAGCATAGGCCTTCTTCCCAATGCGGTATGTAAGATATAACTTTTTTTCATTTTCATGACACAGCTGGTCTTGGTTTTTCCTAAATGCAATCCGTGTGGCAGGTAATGCACAGCTGGTCAAAACTCATGAAAGCCCTACCTCCCCACCTAAGCACCAGTCGGCTGCAATTGTGGCTAAGCATCATAAAACATCAAGACCTAAGTGGCTTCTCGCGCTTGAGATAGTCACAGGATCAATGGTCGGCTTGTTCTGCCTGGTTGCACTCTTCTCAGCAGTACACCGCTGGAAAAACAGGCCATCTCTCATCATCCCTTGGAAGAAATCTTCAAGCGTAAAGGAAAAGTTCGCAGTCTACGTTGGTTAGAATCATCTTTCAAAACATTCCAAATACAAAACTCCATGGAGGAAACAAACAACTCAGCTTTTGTTTTTCTTATTACTCACAGATTCTGAAATGCTGAAGGATGTCTCGAGATTCACAAGGCAAGAGCTTGAGGTGGCGTGTGAAGACTTTAGCAACATCATTGGCTTATCTGCTGATAGTCAGGTCTATAAAGGAACAATGAAAGGTGGACCTGAGATTGCTGTGATCTCTCTTTGCGTCAAAGAAGAAGACTGGACCGGGTACCTCGAGCTCTATTTCCAGAGAGAGGTAGCTTCTCTTCTCATGTTACGTAGAACATTATTTTCAAAAAGCTGAGACTTCTTCTAAGCCATGTTTTGCGCTGTTTCAGGTTGCAGATTTGGCTAGGCTGAACCACGAGAACGCGGGGAAACTGCTGGGATACTGCAAAGAGACCTCACCGTTTGCAAGAATGCTTGTCTTTGAGTATGCATCAAACGGAACGCTATACGAGCACCTCCACTGTAATAATCTTAACTTCCTCAGAGCTTCTTTTGTTGCATCGTTACTATACTGTTTAGGCTATATATAACACTGTTATGATAAATGTTCTGATGCAGATGGGGAAGCGGCTTTGGTGTCATGGGCAAGACGGATGAAGATTGTTATAGGCATCGCACGTGGTCTCAAGTACCTTCACATGGAACTTGACCCTCCATTTACGATCTCTGAGCTGAGCTCAAACGCAATCTATCTCACAGAAGATTTTACTCCCAAGGTAAAGTGAAGTGAGAGCAGCTTGTTATCTGAACAATACAATTAAGCTAAGATAATCTTATGTTTTCTTTTTCTTGGCTTTCTCTGTCGCAGCTGGTTGATTTTGAATGCTGGAAGACGATTCTTGCGAGATCAGAAAAGAATTTGAGAAATATTAATAGTGAAGGTGCGGTGTGTGTGCTCCCAAACGCAATGGAGAGTAGATATCTCGATGTATCTGGTAATATATATGCGTTTGGTGTTCTTTTGCTGGAGATTGTGAGTGGAAGACCTCCTTTCTGCAAAGACAGAGGCTTCTTAATTGAATGGGTAAGTAAATAATAAGAACTCCTTTCACCCCTGGACATTTGGAAGAAAGCTTCAAACTTTGTTACTATTAACCAAATGGGTTTGGAGTTGTGTGATCTGCGGATGTGAAAAGTCTAAAACTTGAATGTGGTTTTGTCGTTGCAAACGTTTTTGATTTTTTTTGGGCATATGTTACATTGTTGTTGCAGGCAAAGGAGTATCTTGAAACACCAGAGGCAATGGCGAGTTTGGTGGATCCAGAGCTGAAGCATTTTAACCAAGAAGAGCTTGAAACGGTGTGTGAGGTGGCGAGGCAGTGTTTGAACAGGGATCCGAACAACAACAGCAACAATAACAACAAGCCATCCGTGCAAGAGCTGTGTGAGACGTTGGAGAGTAGAATCAGTTTGTCGATTTCTGCTGAGCTTAGATCATCTTCTTTGGCTTGGGCTGAGCTCGCGCTTGACTCGTGATGAGGGAGAGGAGAGTCTAACTGGAAACCAAAACACCCCAACTCTGTAAATCAGTCGACAGACACGTTTTAAAGTTGTTTTTGTTCCCTTATCTTGACGAGTGTGTGTTGAGTTTCTTACGTGTTGCTTTTGTTCTTGATTAGTTTTGTTGGGTGTTTACAATGTGTTTGTAAAGGAAGAGATAAACATAGAGTTTGTAAAAGATTTTAAAAATTTGGAAATTCTATGAGAGGTTAAAGAATGTGTGTGTAGTGTGAAATATTTTTGGAACTTGTATGATGCTATTTTTATGTTATACTTACGGTGCATTCATATTCATTCAGATAAAGAGTTTGCTGGTTGAATTGAATTTTCATAAACGTCGTATGGATTCAACTAATAAAAAAAGTCTTTTGACTATTTTAGAAAGCCGCCAATTTCATGGTTGGCACGACTTATCTGTTTTACGACGTTGAGTGCCATCAAAGCTCAGACATGTATATCAAGATCTCATCTTACCTTAAACTGGATATGTATTAGTAATTTGCAGTTGACAAAATTTTTAATACATTATTTTTCTAACGTTATAAGGCAATTATTTTTAAAATAATACATTTATTTTGTAGCACGCAAACGGTTTCATAGTACGCCATATGCAAAATATGTAACTTGAAAGGAATTTTACTTGCCTTTTTTTCTTGCACGAGAAATAAGATGACAAAAGAAAACAAGAACAAGTAAAACTACTTCGCGCTATATTTTGCATATATCTTATACTAGGTGATTTTCCCGTGCGCATGCACGGACATAATATTTATAAATTAAATATATTATAATAATTGAATAATATTTATTTTTAGTTCAAAATTAACTTATAATTTGTTTGTATAGTTTATATTAATAATATTATATTAATTTAACAATACATAGGATTTTAGATATTTTATATCTTATAGATTTTATTGTTTTCATAGTCGATTCAGCTATCATTTGAGTTATCATTTGAACATGTTAAATTCTTTCTATTTTTTTGAATTCAAATATAACATTTTTTATTCTAAATATACTAAATTTTTGATTAGTTTTCTTATTTGCATTTAGGTTGATTGTTGTCTTAGATATGTAGTAAAAATGTGAGTTTTTAATATCTCTTCAAATATGTAGTAAAAATGTGTTTGTTTTTAAGAAATTATATTATATAAGTAAAATATAATTTATATTTTTTTATGTAATTGTAAGATATTATAGTCAACTAAATATATGAAAGATTAAACATATATATATATATATATATATATATATATAAACCAATTATATTTTACTTATATAAAAGTATATGTGTGAACCTTTTTTTTTATGAAATCACACTGTATACAAATATTTTTTCATCTAAGAATATATAGATATAAGAAAGGTATTTTATTACTTCAAAAATATATTTATGTTATTTAAAAATATCTTTAAAAAAAATTACTATTTTGTGAACTTTCTTTTTTTATGAAATCATATTATATATACATATATTTTTGTTTTAAAAAATTGGTTTTTATACTCTATAAATGTTTCCTTTTTATTTTGCATTGTTATTTGGAAAATTTTAAAAAGAAAATAATAATATTTAAATGTTTTTAATTCATTAAGGGTATCAATGTAATCAACCATCGTGAGAGTAAACGTGAGCACGACACATAGAAAACTGACTTCTCAAATAATATTATAGAAATTCTTTCTTTCATTCGTTTCTGAAATATTCTAAATTAAATTTTAATAGACAATTTTCAAGTTTTTGTTATACAATAAGATCCCAAGGAATAAAATGACCAAAATATTTTATTTAATTGGCAATAAGATAACAATATCCTATATATATACAAATTAAAAGATAACGTTTTTATAGTTTCAGGTTTTATGTTTTTTAAATTCAAACTTTTTCTAATTTTTCCTTTTTTTTTTGAAAATTACTTCTCATTTCTTTTTTCTTTTATATTTTATTTTTGAAATTCGAAAATACTTTTAAAACTATTTAAAAAAAGTTATTTTCAAATTTTAAATTTGATCTTTATTTTTTATTTTATAAAATTTTAAACATCAGTCTCAAACACCCACTCCTTAATTCTGAACCATAAGATCTAGATTAGTTAATTTTAAAGTATAAATGTATATATATATATATTTTTAATGAGACATTTGGTCATTTGATCTGTATAGTCTGTATTTGTGACAATTTTTTTTTAATATTATCCTAAGATGTTCCTCATTTGTGACATAATGACACTGTAGGTAATAGTTACTTTAACAAACAATTATTTTAGTGAACCTAATAAAGGCATTTACTATTTACTTAGTATGTAGACACCGACTGGTCAAAAACTTACTACGGAATTCAAAATGGTATTTGTAAAGGCACTTTTAATTTAGCAATCATAATTTTTAATATAAAAATGCAGTTTTAAATTAAAAAATAACAACAAGGCAAACACTTAAAAATTTCCCCTAGATAATGGAATACAGTTCATAACACACAAAACAATAGTATAGATTAGTTTGACCAGTTACGCTGAATATTTTTACACATAACTAAAATATGTTATAAATACACTTCTCATAGTCTCATACCTATTTTATTTAAATTTTAGTATGTTTAAAGGGGAAATTTCAGTTAGAAATCTATTTTATTTTTAAATCAACATTATTTTATATAAATAGTCGATCTATGCATACAATATAGTTAAAATAGTTAAATGATAATCTAAACTAAATTTTACCTATTCTTACTAATATATATGTTATATAATTAATATATTCAAAAAAAAATATTTTGTTTTTTAGCATAAAATGTTTCAGCAATAAAATTGTGTCATATAACCATAGTTAATTGCACTTAAATTTATCAATTTAAGCATTGACAAATATACATATGTGGTGGTAAAGGCTTGGAATCCTTTGTCTCAAAAAAAAAAGCCTTGGAATCCTTAAGTTGTAAAGAATAAAATATGGAGGTTATTTACGGAAAGGACCCGATAGTTTGAATATTTATAAATTTGGCGCATGTATTTTGTCATTTACCAACCGGGACCTATTTCCCTCTCGTCCGCTATCTATTTAAAAAGCTAATCCCCATTCAAAAGTATAAACATATTTCCCCACAAACGTAAAGTAATCAAAATTGTAGACGACTAACACACACCATGGCGACGAAGCTCTTGTCGCTCACATGCATACGCAAAGAGCGATTCAGCGGCCGTTACCCTGTGCTGTGGAGGAAACATCTAAACAACAGGCCTCGCGGCGGCGGCGGCGGAGATGGATCGCCGTCGGAGACGGCGGTGCTTAAGATCGACGAGGAGGCGATCTCCGATGCGGTTTTCCGAGTTACGGGGATGACATGCTCCGCGTGCGCTGGATCTATAGAGAAAGAGATCAAGCGTCTTCCCGGGATCCACGAAGCGGTCATTGACGCTCTGAACGATCGGGCTCGAATCCAGTTCTACCCTAGCTCTGTCGATGTAAATTTTTTTCGATTGAGAATTCAAATATGAGATGAATTAATAGTAAATTCGATCATTTACTGTGGTAAATTAGGATAATAGGTTTCATTAGCACTATTTTTAATCTTGGATTGTTGTTAGGTGGAGACGATTCGTGAGACTATTGAAGATGCTGGATTCGAAGCATCGCTGATAGAGAATGAGGCGAATGAGAGGTCAAGACAAGTATGCAGGATAAGAATAAACGGGATGACGTGTACCTCATGTTCTTCAACCATTGAAAACGTTCTGCAATCGCTTAATGGTGTACAAAGAGCTCATGTTGCCTTAGCAATTGAAGAAGCTGAAGTTCATTATGATCCAAGGCTCCTGAGCTATGATAAACTACTGGAAGAGATTGAAAATGCTGGATTTGAAGCGGTTCTTATAAGCACGGGAGAGGATGTGAGTAAGATTGATTTGAAGATTGATGGTGAGTTTACTGATGAGTCTATGGTGATGATTGAAAGATCGCTTGAAGCACTTCCTGGGGTTCAGAGTGTTGAGATCAGTAATGGAAGTGATAAGATATCTGTGTTGTACAAACCTGATGTGACTGGGCCGAGGAACTTTATAAGTGTGATAGAGTCTACTGTCTTTGGTCATAGTGGTCACATCAAGGCAACGGTGTTCTCCGAGGGAGGGGTGGGCAGAGAGTCTCAAAAGCAAGAGGAGATCAAGCAATACTATAAGTCGTTTCTCTGGAGTTTGGTGTTTACGGTTCCAGTGTTTTTGACAGCTATGGTCTTTATGTATATCCCTGGAATTAAACATCTGCTGATGTATAAGGTCGTCAATATGCTCACCGTTGGAGAGGTTATAAGGTGGGTTTTGGCTACTCCTGTACAGTTTATCATCGGTTGGAGGTTCTATGTTGGCTCTTACAAGGCCTTACGCCGGGGATCGGCTAACATGGATGTTCTGATTGCTCTGGGAACAAATGCAGCTTATTTCTATTCGTTATACACAGTGTTGAGAGCTGCAACGTCTCCTGATTTCAAGGGAGTAGATTTCTTTGAGACTAGTGCCATGCTCATTTCGTTTATCATACTAGGAAAGTATCTGGAGATTATGGCTAAAGGCAAAACATCTCAAGCGATCGCAAAGCTTATGAACTTGGCACCAGACACAGCGATATTGTTGACTGTGGACGAGGAAGGGAATGTGACTGGTGAAGAGGAGATTGATGGTCGGTTGATACAGAAGAATGACGTGATCAAGATCGTTCCTGGTGCTAAAGTAGCTTCGGATGGTTATGTTATTTGGGGACAAAGTCATGTGAATGAAAGTATGATAACTGGAGAGGCAAGGCCAGTGGCAAAGAGAAAGGGTGATACAGTAATAGGAGGCACTTTGAACGAGAACGGTGTTCTGCATGTTAAGGTGACAAGGGTTGGTTCAGAGAGTGCTCTTGCACAGATTGTTCGGCTTGTTGAGTCCGCACAGTTGGCTAAAGCTCCAGTGCAGAAGTTGGCTGATCGGATTTCCAAGTTCTTTGTTCCTCTGGTGAGTAATATTCTGACTTGTTGAAATTAAAGTTTAGTCTTTTAGAGGCACAACTACTTCTTAAACTCACTGGTTTACAATGTTGCAGGTAATTTTCCTATCGTTCTCAACTTGGCTTGCCTGGTTCTTAGCTGGGAAACTGAATTGGTACCCTGAATCATGGATACCTTCTTCAATGGATAGCTTTGAGCTAGCTCTTCAGTTCGGAATCTCTGTCATGGTCATAGCTTGTCCATGTGCTCTTGGGCTTGCTACTCCAACCGCTGTAATGGTTGGTACTGGGGTTGGTGCATCCCAAGGTGTGCTGATAAAGGGTGGTCAAGCTCTTGAAAGAGCACACAAGGTTGATCTCATGCACTGTAACTTATTATATTATATATGATTATTCTGTACCATTTTGATTTTTTTTTTAAGATGATGAAACCTAACAGTTTGAATGAATTGTGTAGGTAAATTGCATTGTATTTGACAAGACAGGAACTCTCACGATGGGGAAACCCGTTGTTGTTAAAACCAAACTCCTGAAAAACATGGTCCTTCGAGAATTCTATGAACTTGTGGCTGCAACTGAGGTACTATCTTGTAACTATCAAACACACATATACAAGCTCGTGTCAAGCATCAATAATAAGTGTAATCTCTATGATGACATTATCTTTTCAACAGGTAAACAGCGAGCATCCATTAGCAAAGGCCATTGTTGAATATGCAAAGAAATTCAGAGATGACGAAGAGAACCCTGCGTGGCCTGAAGCCCGTGATTTTGTGTCTATCACTGGAAACGGAGTGAGAGCAACCGTTAAAGGAAGAGAGATTATGGTGGGAAACAAGAACCTCATGTCTGGTTACAAAGTTACTATTACAGCCGATGCTGAGGAGTTGCTAGCAGAAGCTGAAGAGATGGCCCAGACAGGAATTCTCGTGTCTATAGACAATGAGTTAACTGGAGTTCTAGCTGTTTCGGATCCTGTAAAACCGAGTGCTCGAGAAGCCATCTCCATTTTAAAATCCATGAACATCAAAAGCATCATGGTAACTGGTGACAACTGGGGAACTGCAAACTCCATTGCTAGAGAAGTTGGTATAGACTCTATTATCGCAGAAGCTAAACCCGAGCAGAAAGCAGAGAAAGTCAAGGAACTACAGGTATGTAGTAGCTCCACAGTAAATATCTTTTAAAATATAAAGATTGAAAATGATAAAAGCAATGATTTTGCAGGCTGCAGGTCATGTTGTGGCGATGGTTGGAGACGGAGTCAATGACTCACCTGCTCTCGTGGCAGCGGATGTAGGAATGGCCATCGGTGCAGGAACCGACATTGCAATAGAAGCAGCTGATATTGTCTTGATGAAAAGCAACTTGGAAGATGTGATCACAGCCATTGATCTTTCGAGGAAAACGTTCTCGAGGATCCGTCTCAACTACGTATGGGCTCTCGGGTATAACCTCATGGGCATACCCATCGCTGCAGGGGTGCTTTTCCCGTCTACTAGGTTCAGGTTGCCTCCGTGGATTGCGGGTGCTGCAATGGCTGCTTCTTCTGTTAGTGTTGTGTGTTGCTCTCTCTTGTTGAAGAACTACAAGCGGCCTAAGAGGCTTGATGGTCTGGCGATCCGTGAGGTTCAAGTGGAGCGGGTTTAGAAAAACCAAACTAAACCAATCCAAACAGATTTCTTGGTTACCATAAACTTCTACATGATTTGTGTGTTAGATGTGTTACATTAGTATAATAATAAATTCACATGATTGGTTCTCAGGATTTTCCTCATAATAAATACTTAGCACAAAAGATTATGCTTTATAGTATTCTTCTTCTAGAGAATATAATGATCATAGAGAAGAAACTCCTATGTTGTAGACAGGCACATACCAATTGAATCTCATGGATACCACCAGTTATAAAGATATTGAGTTTAACTAAACCAGATAATATCATTACTTCAAGGTTATAAAGAAGAATATTTTCCATGGGGCTAGATAGAGTAAATAACTAAATACTAAACAGCTTTGACACCAGAAATCTTCTGGAAGGTGTGTTTCTTTAGTTCAGACCAACAATCTCGCGTGAACAAGTGTATGGAACTTAATTGGAAATGGTCAATTTATTAAACTCAGACGATAGACGCATTAAAGGCTGTCATTAGAATAGCAGCAAAACAGCTCATGGACCACACAAATTTTCACTATCATCACTCTATTCAACGATTTGATCAAACATTATTAGGGTATAAATGAGGCAGCAAAAACAAAATGACATTGAAGCTCTGCTGCAAACAGTAGAAAATCTTCTGATCATTCATCCCTCAAATGATGATCCTACAATGCAAAACCAAACCGATGGTTAATTCCAGAACATGTATCATCAATCTGAAGCTATGCAAAAAAAAGCATGTACACATTCTTCTTTATATTAAAAATACATAGGCTGAACAGAAACTTACATACAACACTCATCTGCAGATCCTCAAGCATAGCCACTGCCATTTTTAGTTCCTCTTTACTCCATAAACCAGTCAGCATATTGCGGATAGTAATGGTATCAGGAAACACACCACTTGAAATCATCTCCTGGAAAATGTCTAGAGCCCCATTAATATTACCCACTTTACGAAAACTATGAATCAAAGTGATGTAAGTAACTGCATTAGCAACTATCCCTCTTCGGTACATCTCGCAGAAAAGCTCCAGCCCATGATTAACCATTCCCGCCTTACAGTAGCCATTGATGAGTGTGTTAAATGTCACAACGTTTGGAGAAAAGCTCTTGCTACCCATCGAATCAAATATTTGTGTAGCCTCATCTAGGCGGCTCTGCTTGCATAATCCATCGATCATTGAGGTATAGGTGAAAGTATTAGGGACTAGACCTCTGTGTGGCATCTGCTCGTATAATTCCTCAGCCCCTAAAAACTCCCCTTCATTGATCAATCCGCTGATCAATAAACTGTACGTTTGAACATCAGGTTCCACACCATTGAAGGGATGACCAGCATCAATATCCAGCTTACTATTCTGCATAGCCTTAAACATTTCCAATGCATCTTTTAGTTTCCCATTATCGCAGAGACCGTCCAGCAAAGTGTTACAAGTTACAATATTAGCGCACACACCATTAGAAACCATCTCTTGTAACAGTTCTAGAGCAGCATTAAGATCGCCTACCTGACAGAACCCGTGAATAAGAATGTTGTAAGTAACTGTATCAGCAACTAATCCTCTTCTAGACATCTCATGGAGAAGTTCAATTCCATCATCTACCCTCTTAACTCCACAGTATCCGGCTATGAGAGTATTGAAAGTGATTAAGTTGGGAGAGCAGCCCTTGGTAGTCATCAAATAAAACATGTGCTCCGCAGCATCAAGACGATCCTGTTTGCAAAACCCACCGATTATTGAATTATATGTGATTGTACAAGGAGTTATACCCCTTGGAAGCATCTCATCGTATAATTCTTCAGCCTCAAAGAACTTGCCCTCTTTGACAAATGCATTGATCAAAGCATTATAAGTTACAACATTAGGGTTGATCTTATTTTCTAACATTTCTCCCAACAACCGCTCCCCGTCGACCCATCTACCAGAGCTACAAAAACCGTTTATCATACAGTTGTAGGTAACTACGTTGGGAAAGATTCCTTTCTCGTGCATTTCAGTGAAAATATATTGAGCATCGCTGTGACGTCCGTCTTTCCAAAGGCCATCAGTGACGGCATTATAGATTGCCACATCGGGTTTGATGTGGCTCACCTCTTCCATCTTCCTCAGCAGATCCAATGCAGAAACAGCGTCTCCAATCTTACACATCCCATCTACAATTGTTCCGTAAGTAATCTGGTCAGGCTGGAGACCATCTTCTAGCATCCGATCAAGCAGAGCTACAGCTTCGACAACTCTACCCTCGCGGCAAAGACCAAATATAAGTGAGTTGAACGTTATGACATCGGGTCTGCATTGCATTTGATGAAACAAATCCACGGCTTGAGAAATCCTATCTTCCACACATAAGCCATGGAGCAGGGTGTTGAAAGTAACAACACTGGGGTGAAAACCAAGTTTCTTCATCTTACCAAATGTAGACAAAGCAAAGGAAAGCTTAGAGCAACTGCAGAAACACTTTATCAGAATGGTGAAGCTGTATATATCAACTGGAATCTGTTTCCTTTCCATCTTCTTATAGAGAGATATCACAACATCTGGCCTTTCCATTCTTACCACCACACCCATTAGCTTGTTGAAATCGATTGCTGAAGGTAAAGGACGAGACCGTACCATGTCACCGAACAAATCAATCGCATCATCTAACCCTTTGATTTCATAAGATCCACTTCGCAGCTTCAAAATCTCTCCTCCAAAACCTGCTTCGCCACTCTCTCCATCGCTGCTTTTCTTGGCTAAAGCATCACGAATTGATCTCGTACAGAAAAATCTAGCCGCAGATACAGCAGGAGACGAAGAAGAAGATCCGGATCTACAAACCCTAGCCAACATTTCGCCTGAATTACGAAGGAGCTAGCTAACAAGTGAGAGAAACTGAGAACTTTCGGCTGTGAGCGATTATAACGAAATCAGAAAACAATGACCGGTTCGACTCGGTTGGTTAAATAATCGGTTGATTTTACATTGACCGGTTCAACTTCTGTCTCTCAACTCAAGCAGCCAAACTCCGTTAAATAAAATTGTGTTGCTAAACCGGTTTTAATAACAGTTGGTTCACTTGGGATGAACCTTGAACCATTTCCAGAATCAAAATAAAATGGATAATAAATGCCTAATTATTCATCAGGGAATTACATAAGACAAAAATGGATTATTAGTTCTTTCAACAAGATTTTAGTTCGTTTCTTTTGGCAAAGACCAGAATCAAAAGCGTTTGTGAGAACAATCAGAAACTTTTGATGATGGCCACTCGCATTAAGAGCGCGTGGGATGGATAGGCGAGAGCAGAGACTGCGTTTTTCATGCCTTTTTAGCTTTCTCTCTCTTCTGTCCTCACAGTCACCAGCAGCACTCTTCTCTCACATTTCTCCTGCTTTTCAAATTCTACTCTTCTATGGCGACGAAATACCCAGAATCTGTTTACGATATAACCATTGAGGTGACAAGATTTCTAATCTCCAATCAACACTCTTTCACAAAAAAGTTGTGTGTTTTTTTTTTTGCTAAAAGGAATGACCTTTCGTAAGTTATGTTAAAAAGTACATAAGTTTTGTTTAGGTTTGCTTTTGATTTGTCAGGAAGAATCTGAAACTTAGGTGATCAATTAGATCTCACCTGCTTTGTATTTTGGTGTTGGTTCTGGCAGATTATATTTTCTACGATATCTGATTGAATTCTTGTGTTACCCTCTTTTATTTTTCTTTGAAAGTGTTAAGTTTTATCTGAATAATCCCCATATCTCATCTTCTGCTTGCTTTGGGAACAGGATGCAAATGGAAACAGCTTAGAACTCAGTCAATACAAGGACAAAGTTCTTCTAATTGTCAATGTCGCTTCCAAATGGTTAAAGCTTTTTTTTATACACCTTCTTTGCTACTTCCATTATTGTAATTTTGATGCTAAAACGCTGATCATCTTAGTGGGATGACAAACTCAAACTACACTGAATTGAATGAGCTTTACAACAAGTACAAAGACAAAGGTAAACTGGTTTCGACCAAAAATCACTCTCAAGTCTCTTGTTTCTTCCAGCTTTGTCAAACTTGATGTTTTGTTTCTGTTGCAAGGTCTGGAGATTCTTGCATTTCCTTGTAACCAATTCGGTGAAGAGGAACCTGGAACTACTGACCAAATTACAGAGTTTGTCTGTACCAAGTTCAAATCTGAGTTCCCCATTTTCAACAAGGTAAGACCAAGAATTGGTTACAAGTTTGTATGACTTGATGTTGTTGCAAGTTTCTAAAAAACAATTGAATCTTTCTCCTCCGTTGTGTTTGTTTTAGATTGAAGTGAACGGAGAGAATGCTTCTCCACTTTACAAGTTCTTGAAGAAAGGCAAATGGGGAATCTTCGGGGACGAGATTCAGTGGAACTTTGCTAAGTTTCTTGTGGACAAGAATGGTCAAGCTGTCGAACGTTATTATCCAACTACTTCTCCTCTTACTCTAGAGGTAATGAAACAATCTTTTTCCGTCTCTGAAGTTCTGAACACTTTTTTACTCTCTTTGTGTTAATGTTATGTCTCTTGGAATTTATGCAGCGTGACATCAAGAAGCTTCTGAACCTCTCATGAATGGTGTGGTGTTATCTGACTGAATCGACTCTGTTGACAACACTCTACTTTTATCTTTGAACTTGTCATGTAATAAAGTAATCACATTGACTTTGGTTCGAATTTGTTCTGTTTCCGTTTCACAAATCCAAAACCGGTTCCACTCACAGTTATGACCGTTAACAAGCATTATCTCATCATATTACACAAAACAGGTTAAGTAAATCAAGTTTACTGAAACAAATACTTATTAATGTGTTGGTTTCTTTAAGGGAGGAGGAACTGAATAAAAAGGTGGATAGTCCAAATCCAAAACCCAGACCAGTAACAAGATATCAATTCTCAAAGTCAGACTGAATTTAAGACCTCTGCTGATGAAAACCAAGTTTCTTGGTGACCACAAAGAGATGGAAAGATAAAAGTTAAAAATCTCCTTAAGTAATAACCTGAAGAAAGGGGTCTTGCTAGTTGCTACATTAACAATGTTACAAGGAACAGAGAGATCTGTCTCAATTCTCTGAGATTTCTGGTTTAAACATTCTCAGATAAATCTACAACAACAAAGATATTTACAGCATTCACATTCTCCACGTATGCTGCTGCTGCTTAAATAACTAAGAAGGTGGTAGTGGTAGTAGATAGGAAGAGAGATTTAATACTGTCTCAGTTCTGAATCATCCGCGAGTCAAGTCAATATCAGTGAGTAGGTTTCTTCCGCTAGAGTCAAGTGATCTGCCTGAGACTGAGACTGAACCACCTTCCCCTGAACCGGGCCATCCACTCATTCCCTGACCTGAGAAGTTCTGTGGTGTCTGCTGAGCCACCTGAGCTTCTTCTACCTCTTCTTCTTCTTCTTCTTGTGGATTAGCCGGTGTAGTCTCCATTTCGCCATCCTTGTGCTCTTCCTTTGGTTTATTTTCTTGTTTGATAGTCTTGTTAGTGTTATTAACTCCTCCGTATATAAAACTACAAGCCACAACCTTCAAAAATAACAAAACATGTTTGTTTTTTCTGTTAAGTGACATTACAAATAAGCATTCAAACTCATACCACATGAAACCATTAAAGAAGAGGAAATTGAGAAACCTGAACGAGGCTGGCTGCAATAAGCATTCCAATCCCACCGCCAATGACATGACCTTCAGGACCAGAAAGGGAGACACTCAAACCGCCTGTTCGGCTTTTTGATCCACCTTCTTCATTCACCAAATAAGATCCCCTTAGACTTAGTATCTCAAAACGTCCCTACAATACAACAACACAAGGTGATATACAAAGAACACCATTAGTTTTCTATGTTCTGAGTTTCTTTAGTCAACAGAATGAACGATTCTGAAACCTCGTATGTCAAAGAAGATTCTGTTGTAGCGGGTTGGCGTAAAGTGACTGAAGAAACGGTTCCAGTGCCTGACATTATACAAAGAGCTCGAGGTCTTTGCTGTGAGAATGACATGACTTTTGAAACAATATCCTGCGAGAAAATATAAGAAAACAGATACAGAATCTTAATATATTATCCATAAATATATTATTAGATTCAAAAATGATTTGTTTTTGGAGACTTTACTTCTCCTGCTCCAACACTGATGACATGAGGTGCAAAAGCAAGTCCAGCTGAAGTGTTCATCCACTCACCTAATGTAAACCAACAGAGGTAAAAGATTACTCTTAATCTAAACTTGTATTGACTAGTCGACTAATCATATTCCATTGAACACAGATACACGGGTCATTCAAGTTACTCTTTCACAACCTAACAATCAATGTTGTGTAGCAGTTTCAATAGAGCTAAATCAAAACAAAACTAATTCTACCATAGACTCAGGTATAGCTTGTAGTATTAAAAACCTTACCTAAGCATAAGCTCATGTTCTCCACAATGTAAGTACTAATCCAAACACACATTAGAGATTAGACCACACATGAATCAGTAAATTACAAGTAACAAACCAAACCTACACCAACGTGCTCTAACTTAGTTTGACGATAGAATAATTATTCTATCATACATAAAATCCAAGCTCATATTCTTCACAATGTGACAAATGTAAAAAATAATTGATATCTCACCAAGATTAGCTAAACGTTGCTTCCTTCCAGTACCAGGAGGACGACCTCTAGCTCGTTTAGGAGCATTTGGATCAGTCACTGCAGAAGAGTCCTTAGCTTTATTACTACCACCAGAAGAACAAGGTACAGGAGAAAGCCCTAAAGAGACTTGTCCATCAGGAGGAGCATACTTCCTCGGCCGTCCACGCTTCTTCTTAACCAACGGCTGCTCCATCGGCGGCGGCGGGTGCGGCTGAACCGCCGCAGCAGAAGCAGAGGAAGCCATCCCCATGTGAATGCTGTGTCCGAAATCAGAGTGTCTGTGGTCGGCCATTGAGAAATGAGGTCCTCCCGGATTGTTAGCCTGAGGATGATGATGAGCGTTAGGGTTTAGCATCGGCCTCATTCCCTGCGGCGGCGGCGCGTGGAGTCCACTCGCGACCTGGGAATGAGAGAGATTCGTGAAGGCTCCTCTTTGGAGATAGTAGTGAGGATGGGAGCCTGGAAATGTCATTGCTTCTCTCCCGTCCATGCATTTAAAGCCTTGAATTACAAGTCTTTCACCGAGATTTCAAATGGGTTTTGACTCTTCTAGAAGAAAGATTGAGACTTTGTGAGGAACAGAGTACACACTACCCAGAAATAGTAAACCCTAATTCCCCAAATTAGTAAAAGAGAACAACAATGGCGGATTTTTCTTTTGTGAACCCTGTAAAGAAAGCTTGAGCTCTTTACAACTGTTGGTCTAGGAGAGTGAGGAAATCTCAAGAGAGAGAGCTAGATTTGATTTTGAAATCTAGGGTTTCCGAGTGAAAAAATGCAAATGTACATCATAGAGGAGACAAGGGAAGATGATGACAGAAGAAAAGAGAGGAGAAGAGAATAGAGAGAGAGAGACAGGAGATTTATAGTTTTGTTTATTTTTATAAAATAATGTGAAGAGAGAAACAATGAAATTTTAGGCCTGCTCTGAAAGTTAGAAGACTGAAGAAGCGAGGAGAGAGTGACGGACTGACGACCAACTATTTTTTGTCCTTTATATATTTTTAATTTTATTCAAACAAATCTACGAAACTGGGTTTTTTTGTCAACACTAAACTGGGTTTTTATAATATTAAATTGACTTGTTTTAAGTTCGTGACACAAAAAAAATTGACTTGTTTTAAGAATAATTTTATTCAAAAGCTTTTGTACTTTCCTTTCTTATAATAAAATTTAATGTCTCGCATAATGCATATACCTCTCACTAAAAATGAAATTCAGCCAAATATATATATTTAATGCCTTTCATGTATTAATTATATGCTTTTTTTAACTCTCATAAAAATTAGAGTTATACGTTCATTTCAGATAACGATATTTTATACCATTAAATTAAAAAATTATTGGCAAATTTTCAAAAAAATAGAACTTTAACAGAATTTAGATCATAGAATAAATCCACATAAAACCAAAAACCAAAAAAAAAAACTGTTCCACGACTATACTCCATCAAACATAATCATAAACTCATCAAAAACTAAAAACTATAAAAATAAATACCAGCTAACATATAAATTATCCGGATAAGTTATGTCGTATAATATAACACATATGTATTATCACATTGTAATATATCCGATTCACATGTATAAGTAATAAATTATTATATCGATTATCCAGTGAACTTTATACTTATTCTTACACTCTAAATTATAAAATTTAAATCTAAAAGATAAATCTTAAATCCTAAATCCAATAGATAAACCTAAACCTCAATCAGAAACATAAATGACAAATTAAACCTTGAACCAAAAAGATAAAACCTAAATATTGGATGCGCCTTATATTCAAAGTTATAGAATATTCATAAGAACAAAACTTAGGTTCACCCCCTAAGGTGAACCTTTAAATTCACCCACCAATAGGATTTAGTTATTTTAGATTTGATATCTTTCAAAAAAGGAAACTAAATAATGAACCAATTTAATGAATTAAAATTATGTTTCTAGATAAATAAGAAATAGTAGCAATTATAAAAAAAAAAATTTTTAATATTAATAAATCCGTCGGCAAATACTAAACTCTAAACCCTAAATTATAAATACTAAACCCTAAACCCTTAGGAAAAGCATGAACCCTTGGACAAATCATATTCCCTAAACCTTTAAATTTAAACTAAACTCTAAATCATAAACAAAATCCTAAATCCTAAACCCTAAATTATGACCACTAATACCAAACCCTAAATCCTAAATTCGAAAATAGTTTATGGTTTAAGATTAAAGGTTTAGAATTTAATATTTTTCGAAGAGTTTATGGTTTAGGATTTCATGTTTAGAATTTATGGATTCATATTATAGTTTAGAATTAAGAGCTTAGGGGTTAGGATTAACATTTTAGGGTATATGATTTGTCCAAGGGTTCAGACTTTCTTTAAGGGTTTAGGGTTTAGTATTTAAAATTTAGGGTTTAGGGTTTAGTATTTAGGGTTTAGGGTTTAGTATTGCCGACGGATTTATTAATTTTAATAAAAAATCTTTTTTTTATAATTGCTACTATTTTTTATTTATCTAGAAATATAATTTTAATTCATTAAATGGGTTCATTATTTAGTTTCCTTTTTTGAAATATATCAAATCTAGAATAACTAAATCTTATTGGTGGGTGAATTTAGAGGTTCACCTTAGGGGGTGAACCTAAGTTTTGTTCTTTAGGATTTATTCTTGGGTTCACCCCCTAGGGTGAACCTTTAGGTTCACCAACCAATAGGATTGTGTCATTTAAGATTTAGTATCTTTTAAAAAAGGAAACAAAATATTATCGAATTATATTATACTTTCAAAATAAAAATTAAAATAAAAAGTATACTAATCACAAAAAATAAGACTTTTTATTCTAAGAAAAATGATTTTCAAAATACAACTTTTAAGTTTATAATAATCACCAAAAAATACTTTTTAATCTTAAAAAAATAATTTATTTTGAAAAGAAAGAATTTAAGACTTTGGATAAATCTTAAATTTAAAAGTTTAAAATTTATCCAATGGTTTAGGATTTACCCAAGGGTTTAGGATTTACCCAAGGGTTTAGGGTTTAGGATTAGGATTTAGGGTATAGTTTTTTGTTGATTGTGTTATAAATAGTGTTTTTTTAAAATAAAATATTTTTTTAAAATTTATCTAAGGGTTTACTAAAGTATTTAGGGTTTAACATTTAAAGTTTAGTGTTTTTTGTGGTATTAATTTTTTTTGCAATTAGTATTATTTTTATTTATTTTTACTTCTTTTTCATTTTTAAAACGTAATATAATTTGGCAATATTTTCTTTCCTTTTTTAAAAGATGTCAAATTCTTTCTTTTTTAAAAAGATGTCAAATTTGAAATAACTAAATCCTATTGGTTGGTGAATCTATAGGTTCACCCTAGGGGGTGAACCCAAGAATTACTCTATATTTAGAGTCTTTTTAGATTTTGTTTTGCTACTTGCCAATCCTCAATATATATATATATTCTCTATTCTTTTTCATTCTTGAATTAATATGCGGTCCTTAATCGTTACACTAACTTGTTTTGTTCAACAATCCCTACAGTCAGTTTTAGCAAATTATGGTGTCAAATTACATAGCGTCAACACTATTTAGTTTTGACATTTTGACAATAAAATAAAATAAATCTGACTTTCCATTTTCACCTTTTGCGTGAATTTCACCCATGTAACTTGTCCTTTTTATAACCTAGCGATTTTGATGATAAGATCGCATAAATATAGAGGCCGACCAATACTGAACTTGCCAAAAAAATTATATATTCTCACATAAATGGCTATAAACATCCTCAAATTTGTCCAAATAACACTTTTGTTAGTTCAACAGAGCAAAACTATATAAGAAATTATTTCTCAAAAAAAAATTATAGAAGAGCGTGTGAATAACAATAAATGTAGATTTACTAAAAATGGAACAAGAGTGTTGAAAGAGGCTTTCTTTCAGAGGACGGTGTGTGCCAAAGGTACAACAAGGCTCTATTTCAATGAAATTTGCCCAGTTAATAATGCTTCACATTACATACATAGTGAGATTATGTATTACTTTCTACTTTCTAGAGAGAAAGTTAGTGTGAGAAAGTAGATCGAGATTCCGGCGGTCGGTCGGCGCGTGAGCGGCCGTGCCGCCGCCGGAATCTAGTTTCCTTGAGTTAAATCCACCAGGCTTTTGTCTCCTCTCATTCTCTCTTAGTTTCCGCCTTGTTTGAGCTCTGGAACGACATCCCCAATGGTGGTTGTAGTTCGTGGAGTGATGACGCGGTAGCGGGATTGATGTGAGAGGAAGATGTTTGTAGATCGGCTTCTTCTTCCGGGCGACGAAGGCTAACATAGCTCTGTCGACGCCGTGATTTGTCACCGGGGCGGGGAAGCTTTCACAGTTCCGCCGTCGTCGGCTCTTGGTCCATGGGGGTGATGGCTCTTTCAGCATCTTGCCGCCGCGTTTCGGCCCCTAGTCTATTAGGGTTTAATTTCCTTGTTTTCTCTTTTATTTTTCTCGTCGTTGTTTAGTGTTAAATCGGTTTGGAGTTGAGGTCTCGTCGGAGGACGGAGACGCTCTCAGGTGAAAGGAGTATGGTGCTTGCAAAGATCTCTCTCTCTTGGGCTGTTGTGGTGATTGATGGCGGATGAAATCTCGCTGCGGCGGTTGATTCTCTCCGGAAGTGTTTGTTCTTGAGATCGAAGAGGCTCGCGGTTGTTGTGGTTTGGAGATTCGGAGATCTGGTTGTCCGGTGTACCGAGGTTGGAATCTCCGGTGAGAGCTAGCAGCGGTGACGATGTGATGTCTGCACGACGCGTGTCCCTCGTAGACGAGGAAGCTTACACGTGTCTGGTTTCTACTCTTGTTTCGATGTGTGCGGCGGCATCTGCGTTAAGTCCGGGTAGCTAGGGTTTTCACGGTTTGGGCTGTAAGCCCATGTGGGTTGGTGTTGTAGCCCAGTCTTAATTTGGGCTTTGTAATCGTGTGGGCTTCGGCCTTTTAATATATTCAACTTTGATGGAAAAAAAAAAATACATAGTGAGATTATGTATTATAATCGTGGATTTGTGAAACATGATGTCATCAAAAGTGAATCTCTTTCTTCTAAGGAAAGTGATCTCAACTGTTGCTTTTATATTTTCCTACTGATATATTTTGTGGGGATAAGAGAGATATGATTCTCTTCACAATTTGTGGTGGTCCGGATATTTCTGGTCCAGTAGTTTCAAATTTCTAATAGCTGCTGGTAGTTTGGTGTTGCTTGATTTTTTTTTCCTGAAGTTTGAAATGTGTAACAAACAACAACCAAATCCATGATACATTGAAGTTTGTATATTTATTCTTTTAAGTTTTCTAGTTTTATTTTTTTTTTTGCATTTGCCAAATAAAACTGTTGAAACTTAAAACTTGTATTCCAACGATCTTTCAATTAATGGTTAACTAGTAACAAAAATCTTGTCACAACAACAAAAGACTTTAGATGACATAAAAGTCCATAAACTGATAACAACTAACAAAATTATCACTTGCGAAGTCGGCTCTTCGGTGCTTCTCATCTGCTTTGTACTAAAACTCCGTTTAGATTTTATGGAATAGTTTGGTTGACCAAAAAAAAAACCTTCAATATGTAATATACAATTGGTTCGACTGGTGCGTACATTAGATTTAATCATTATATTCAAGTTAATCTGGCAAATTTTATAGTCTAAAAGCTTTCTATGTTCTCCATTCCAATGGAAACATTACAAAAAAGAATTGACCTGAGAAAACCTATCGAAAATTGAATGAATAAATTAAATTGATTTATATTTCACAGTTTATTTTGGTTCTTGAGTGAAAAACCAAGGAAGGATATGAACCTGACGACTCCGTTTAGCTACCCTTTTGATGCGTTTACGGCTTTTCCACTGCAAATCACCAACTGATGCATCAGTCACTACTACCCTCCTTGCCCGTCTATGGTCCAGTGACGGTGTCTTTGGCTCCATTGCTCTGTTAACATAGATCAAACAACAAATGGATTCTGAGAAACGGGAAAAAACTGATAGTGATCAGGTAAAGTATCTCATTCTCTTTTTTTACGTTTCCATGGGAGGACTTGGGTTTATGTCAATAATAAACTTCACAGAACCCACATGACAAGTAGCTTCGATGGCTTCAAGGGAGTACGCTCAAATAAAAGTTTGTGGCAATGTATTTGGATGGTAAAGAAACAAACCTGGAGGGATCTTTTTGTGGAGAGGATTCTGCCGGTGGACAGCAAGCGGAGCAGACATAAGTTTCAGGCCGCCAGTGAAGTTTAACACAATAGGTGTGATATAATTCGCCACATTGACAACAAGAAACCATGAATCTTGAGTTGTATGGCTTTAGGCAAACGCAGTGTAACATACTTCGAGCTCGTAATGCCTGCATCAAAATCAAACAGTTTTAGATAAACAGTAAAGGTTGTGTTGTGCTTATTAGCATTTATATCTTGCTAACCTGAAGTTCTTCCTCTGCAATGACGGGCAAATTTTCACCCTCAGAGATAAGCTCGAAAACATCTTCCAAGGCGAGAGCACCCGAGTCTGTTACCACCTGCAGACAAAACCAATAACTCTCGTTAAGCAATTACAAAGTGGTAGCAAGTAATTTAATGAGAAACCGTGTGTTGGTCATGTACTTTTCTAGCTCGTTTTGCCCACTCTTGTCCAGTGTCTTTTAACTCGACAAGTCTCTTGCCTAAGTGATACTCTTCAGGTAATATTTTCAGTGTTTGTCCCTGTCAAGAAGCACCCAAACTCATCAACCAGATCATTATGTTGTCAAACTCTTTACTGAAATAAGGCACCTAAGTAGGCGTAGGAAATTTGATATATTATCAGAACATACCGCTTCTAAGTGCTGCTGAATTTTCTGTAAAGAGGGCTTTCCTAGATCTTCCGGTAGCTGCCATTTCAAGACGAACTTAGACGATCAGAAATGGATTTGTAACCACAATTACATCTTGAACACAAGAATCAAAACCAATTAAAATTCAATGCGCTATTTTGTACCTGAGGGGAAGGTGAAGTAGAGCCTAACAAGATGGTCTTATAACACCATCCTAGTTTTAAACTTGCCGTTTGAAGTTTGAGAAGTTCTTCCAAATTAAGACCAAGGGACAGACCAGATACTCTAGCGAAGTCCACTCTGGTTTTTAAATCCATAATTTTCGGAAGAATCGTGCTATGCTTGCCATCATCTGTTTTCGCAGTGTCCAACAAATCTTCAGTTTCTTGCAAGAGCGGATGATTATCACACTGCCACCTCTCGCAATTAAGCAGCAATGTTTCAAGAATCCTTGTCTCTTGAAGTTGAACACTAAGCGATTTAGACTGAGCGACCAGGTCCTGCAAATATTAAAGCATCGAATACTCTATAATCACATGTTACAAAAAAAAAAACAGAATAGGCACAGGAGGCAGACAAACCTTTAATAAAGGAAGTTCAAGCAGAGAGCACAGAGATAACTTCACGGAGGAAGCGGCAGATAAAAAAGGCTCAGAGTTCTGAAGCCAAGTTTCAGCCAACGAAACTGTGTTCTCTATGCTTTTCAGAGAGGGCAAAACAGCATCAATGTTGACAGACATCCTACGAACAGCATAATTTTAATGAATAAAATATTTGAGAAATACTAAGCATGAGTTGGGTCTAAAAAAAGTCATAGCTTGAACATAGAAATACCTAACGAGATCTTTGAGGTCGTGCATTTGAGGTTTACTTGCAAGGATACTGCTTGCTCTTTCCTCCCAACACCGCGCTGCTGACAAAGTTCTGGAGATCTCAACAAACAGTTTCTCTTCTTCGATTTGTAGTCTGGAAACAGAAAGTCTTGGCATAAAATTATAATGGAGGAGGATGCATATTTTACATATTCTAAAATCAAATATCAGTGGACGACGTACACAACAGCTTCGGAGAGCAGCTGCTCAATGAAATCCAGAGACGTTCTTGCAGCATAAACCTACATCGATATAAGTAGCTGCATCAAAGATATGAACCGCAGAAAAAGCCAACATGAAACCTAATGCTATTTCATTGTATAAACAAGTTTCCATGAATTTTACATTCAACAAAAAATGAAACAATGCAAACTATTACAAATAGTATTTTGAATATAATTATAATTGCTGGAGACAAATTCAAAAAAGTTAAGAGAAAACATTTACCGTTTGTGCTTTTTCCCGACAAGACGCCTTCTTCAATTCAACCTCAACAAGAGGGAGCCCTTCAACTATTTCAGATACTGTGGTTAGGGTTAAGCTATGACTATGCAGTGCAACGCCAAAATAGGTTGACAGTAAAAGAGTGTCTGGGATTAAAAGTAAGACCTTGAATGCCTAAGGATGATCCATCCTGGAGAAGGGAGCTCAGGTCACTGATTAGCTTTCGTTGGTCCTTGCCTTCACGAACATCAACCATTGTATCATCAAAGCGTGATATCCAAGACAAAGCGTCAACATGGTACTGCCTCAGGATATTCAGCTCAGGAATGTTAATGCTATTAAGACCATGGAATTCATGAACCAGATCTTCCACATCCTGTCAGCAAAAGAAACGAGTGACTTCAGAATGGTTCGACAAGTGCATGTTGTTGTTCAAACTGAAAGATACAGAACAAAAGTACAGCCAACCTTGAGAGATATAGAACCACTCAAGACTTTGCTACATTTATCACGGGCTAGCTCTGCTTTCTTTAGCAAATCCAGGATCCCTTCTGTTTCTGTAAGTGTCACCTGAAGCTCCAATATCTATAAGGGAAAAGAACGTTAGAACACATGAACAAGTGACATGGTGATCATTTTCAGAGCAAGAGTAATATAGTTACCTCTGACTTTAGCTTGGAAAGTTCATCCAATTCAATTCTAGGAGGTTTTGAATCGGCGAGATAGCATCTTGCCCTTTTAGCTAACATCTGCCACTCATGAGGAAAATAAATTATCAAATTCAAGAAAGGGAAAGAAGTGAAAGCAAATCTGGGAAACTGAAACCACTACACTAGAATTATGCTGGAAAACTTTGGAAAAAAAAACCGGACGCAAATACATGGCGTCAATCTCTCAAAGACCTTCGTGGATATGCAGGTATTAAGAAAAATACGGCCTAGATACCCTTCAAAATTAGCAAGGATTGAAGACAATATATCTCATTTTTATTCGATATGGAATCATATGTAATCCAATATGCAATTATTTATATACTCCTTTTAACTCAAACACCCCATAACAGAAACTGCGAGCTAGATGAAAAAATGACTATGGATATGTCTGTCTGGACCAGTTGGTCTGAACCATGGTTTACCTTCGCGGAAGAGATTTTCTTTGACAAGATCTTGTGTTTACTTAGGGAGACTGGTGAACTGGAGACTTCGGAATGCAATAGCTCCATCTGGGCGATCTACAAGGAAACTTGAATGAATTTACTGGATTTAGTCAGAATGAACTATTCGTGGGGAAGTTTTGTAGTGGCATACCGTTGGGCTACTTGACAGAGAACAATCGATTTTTTCAGACAACTTCCTAGCCTCTTCAGCAAAGTCCTACACAGAAATGGAAATGCGTAATGGCATACAGCGCTACTATTCTAAAGAAAAATTGGAACCTTTCAGGTAAATAGACTAACCTTTAATTTAAGATAACCAGACTGAAAGCAAGGAACGGGGTCAACTTTCAGCAACTCATCGATGAACTCCAAGTGAACTTTCTCTCGATCATTGTTTGCTTTGCCTTCGACTTTTGAAAGACAGTCGCCAACAGCTTCAGCCCATATCTTTGCTTTGATCAAACTTTTTGCAACATCCCGTACCTGTGTGACATATATAGAAAAGCTTTTTTCCATAATCACCCAAAGAGATATATACAAAATCTTTCCAACAGATACTCAAAACTCACGCGGTCCATTTCTGATCCACCCCAAAGAAACTGCTCTGCTTCCTTTAAAAGAGTGGCATATTCATCACTAGAAAAGACTTCGTCGAGAACCTTTGATGCTCGAAGAAGCCAATCTTCAGCTGGTCGTGCCTGGCAAACTTGCATTCCCTCCTGCTAGTAAAAGAAAAGACAGCAGTAACAAATAAAGTGTAATAAGATTCAAGTCCAAAGCAACCAAATATGATAAATATACAAAAATCTAGGTTGAGACGAGTATAAAAGGTAAGACTCCTAGTTATTTAATACTAGATTTTATCAAATCCCTATATCGAAAAGGTAAGGATGAAGAATGGCTATGGCGCTGCTTATACAAATTCCAATAACGAGAACAATGAAAAAATAAAACAAATCCGTATTGTTATTTGCAAGTATGAAACTACCTTTTTGTTAGAAGCACCTGACCGTTTGGTGCCTGAACTCGGCCGTTGTGAATTTTTGGTTTCTTGAGTTTTGCAGTCACCAAACTTTTCAACTTCTTCTACCAACCCATGCAACTCGGCAAGGGTATAACGATATACCAGGCGCAGTTTTGTAGGTTCACATTCACAAAGGTGCTTCCAGTGCTGAATTCAAAATTAAAAAAAAAAACTTACGAAAATCGAGACAGAGAATCTTAAGAAAAAATTGCCTTTAAAACCCTCAACAGTTCTATCTATTAAAAAGGTTAGCCAATTTGATCCCTCTCTAACAGGTTAGATATAGATATTTACCTCCAAGCATGCAAAAACGGATGGCCTGCAGTTGCACACGATAGCAGAAAGATGGAGAAACTGCTGGCAGATGATGCATGTTGTATCCTACAAATACCATTATAAAATGTCCACACGTTAGAGTATTGGCTTATGAAAGCTAGCATGAAATAGTGGACAAACTTAACATCAAAACCAACAATATCTGATTGCAGAAAGAAAAAACCTCTTCGATGCCCACAGAATCAGGGCATTCAGGCAGAAACATAGGAGAGGATCTCAAAATACCACTTTTCCAGAGCTGCTCTCTCCAAGTTTTTTCCTTGCTATATATTCTGAGCAATTCTTTCTTCAAATGTATTGACCCTTTGCCATCCCAGCAGTTCCCCTATAAGTTAATACAATTAAAACAATCATGGAGGCTGAACAAACATTCACATTTGTCGCTTCAAGCTAGCATACACAATTCCACTAGGAACTGATGACAAATTACTAGTGGACCCTCCCGTGATGCCTCTTTCAACGTAGCTATCTTCCGTACCCCACTATCCCATTTGATCAAGGGTAACAATATTAAGTAATTCTAGAACGAAATCTTGTTTCGTAAATGCAAAAAAATATAGACCATTTAATCAACCAAAACCAACAAACACATACTGTCTCTTTACCTTAGCTACCACACAGAGAAGCTCTTCATGAGATATGACTGCAGGTTTACGGTACAGCCTATACAGCTCCGCCCCATAACCACCATAAGGTAGCCAATCGGCAGTAGCAAAATTGACGGCCTCTGCACAATTCAAACCTGATAGGACAGCACATGAAACTTTATCATAAACTGCATAATGACATTGGTAACCAAACTGCCTAATGCAATTGATGGGAACACTTCAGCTTAGATTACAGTTGGCGTACCGAAATTGAATCCACCATGAAAGGATTTTGGAAACGTGATCACAAAGTTTCCAGGTTCCTAGCAGTCAGAACAAGTAAATAAATTATGTTGGAATACTTTTAAGAATAAAGTTATTATTAATCAAAAATAGCTTCCAAACTTTCACTAGAAATGCTAACAACCAAATGAACTATATACTTGTGTACCAAACCTGTAATACTGTGTACACGGGGACTTTATTTTCTTGTAAGACAGTCGGACTCAACATAGTAACCAGCTGGAAGAGTAAATCTGGCTGAGCATCAAAGAGATCAGGCAGGGTTTTTCGCATGACCTACAGAAAAAAACCACGCAGCACAAGCACCTTAACTTTTCTTTCTGAAAGTAAGCAAATATTGTAGTAGAAAAATAACTGATACTGGGCTGTGAATAACTAGCCAAAGATTGATGACAATTTGGAGCACACAAATAAAACAGACCTTTTCAAAAGCACTAGCAGCGCTGCCTGGAACACCATACCAACATTTTGGTTCTCCCCTGAAATGTAGAATGAAATAGAAACAATTAAGAGACTCTTATTATGAGTGAAATGTTTCTTTATGACAAAATAAGGTATAGAGCAAGGTGTATTTGCGGCTTCCACGAACTCAAAAATAACTAAATACTCTATATGCATCAGAATCACGATGAATTACAGTATAGGCAAATACCAGTGATGATAATTCACAGAATAAAAACAGTGGTCCTCAAAATGCCAACAAAAGGCAGAGAAGAGCATCCCAAGATATAGCCAAGGCACTGTAACACCATTGATGTTATGCCGAATGGCCTGAAGCATAGATCCTTCCAACTTAGGCATGTTATTGAGATTCCAAGGGCTACGGCAATAGTCATCCCAAACACTTTCCTCAACTGATTCTGGTCTTCGGTCGCCTACTCTAGGAAAACCACTCCCATACACAGAAGTATCCAAGTCATTACCATACATAACCTCAACCTCACCACCTGACCCTTCTACTATTTCCCAAAACTTCTTCTCAATCTGCGTCCTAGACACCGGCCCCGAACCAAACCACTTCCTCTTAGCCCGATCCGCAACACGCTTAAAATCTTCAAGCAGCAAGCATTTACCGGGCACAAACCCAAAAGTGTCTTCATCAGTGTTCAAGCAATCAAGACAATACCAGTTCCCAGGCGGGATATGCTTCAACGGCGGAGAGAGACAGTATATATGCCAGCCTTTATTACAACTATCACACAAGAGCATCACTTCACCATGCTTATCACTTCTGCACTGCTCACACGCCTGATCAACAACCTCTTCCTCATCTTCCACCTTGGGAACTTTCACGCCCCCTTTTATTTTCCTCCTCTTCGAGCTCGAGAAATCAGAACACCGACGATTCCTTTTGCAACCTTTCGCGGGAGGAGCAGCACTCATCAGACTGTGATACTTCTCGAAATCACGCAGATGCTCTTTATACAACTGACACAAAACATGCTTAGCGCACTTTGAGATCTTCTCACCAGAGCTCATAAACTGATAAACCTCACCCCACTTCTTCCCCTTGACAACCTTCTCATAACCCCCAAACCTCTTCACCGCATTAAACACCTTACACAGATCCAAATCCTCCCCTTCGAAAACAACTCTCTTCTTCTTATTCACCTTCTTACCTAAATGCTCCTCCACAAACCTACCGTACTCAAGCTGAAACGTCTTTGAGTTACAAGAAGCGGGACGGAACTGCAACCGGTGGATCTCCTGAGTCTTTGTCGGAAACCTAACAGATTCCAAATCCAAACCGAAAGGCGGTTTCCAGGTACTAGGTGGAACAATCTTGCAGATCCCGTAAGCCTCTGCCTCAGGCTTGATCTTGTGTATGTAATCTAAAGGGGATTTGAATTCATCTTCGGTCGGATAATAAACCGGTCCGGAGGGGACATTGACCGATCCTTTGAGTTTCTGATCTAAAACCCTTTTCTCTACTGCCTTAGCTCTACCTTTCCCCATTACCAAACACTAAAGCTCATAACCTACGAAACAATTCGATTTTGATCACAAACCCTAATCCAAGAAAGAGTGAGATTGAATCCAATTCTAGGGTTTTAGCGACTTACCTTGAGAGAGGAAACAGAGGGAGAGAGAGAGAGAGAGCTCGTGATGGTAGTAGTGCAAGGAATCTTTTGGTTTTGTGAAGATTTTTGGGAATTTGGGAATTTTAATAAAATATATCGGTTTCTTTATAAAGCTCCTCTCACTTGTTCAACTTTCCGAAATTGGGTTTTCTTAGTAACGGATATTACGGAAACGGAGGAGATGGGAAGCCAAACGCTTCTCGGTTCGTGTTTATGGAAAGAGAACTTTGTGCCGGTTTTATTATGAAGAACTGCATGCCGTTTTATTATGAAATAAGATGTACTACGTGTAGTTTTCATTTTACTCGCTATAATGAACTTTTTCTGGGCCCTGAACGTTGAAAGCTTGTAAGGCCCAGACTCGGTGATTAAGCTAAATTGGTTTTTCGACAATAAGCTAAATTCAAAGTTCTTTTTATTTATTTATTAGATATGGATCCGTGCGTTGCAATGATTTTGTTTAATGTTTTAATTTTATTGTATGATTTTGTATATATTGTGTGAAAATTATTCTAGATATAAAAATTATTTTTCTCACAGAAGTTTTGGTTAGTACTCATATTTCAAAAATCATGAAGCATAAGTGAAGTGAGTTATTAGCAACTTTATACATAAGGTAAGAGGAAAAACTATTTTCAAAAATTCAAATCGAATTCAATGTAAACAAATACGAAATAAAGTAAAATACAAAGAATTTAAAATTTGAATCAAGCAGATTGAGTTGATGACAACGTCATCCACTTTCTTAAGCTCTTAATTTAATGCATGTTTGTATTAATTTTATATGTTATTCTTCTTGTTCAAGCATATAATAATGCTTTCATGAAAATTTAGTAATGTTTTGTGTTATCATTGTAAGATCTTGACTTTTTTTGTGTACATTCGTTAGCATTTATCTATTTTGGTTTGTATGATTTATTCATCTTTGAAATATCTCTAGTTCCAACTTTTTATATTTTTTTATTTTTTTCCATAAAACATAATTCTATTATAAATGTGAATTTCCTTATTGTATGATTCTGCTATAGAGTTTCTATATTTTATGGAAAAAATGTAATGGAATGATATTTTCATCTCTTTATTTATAAACAAAAATACCATATCTCTATATTTTCCTCTAAAAATAAAAGAATTATATTGCATAATCACACATTGGTGCAAATATATCTTTATAATATAATTTCTCTATTCTAGAAGAGAATATAAATATTAATATATAGGTGAATTTGAGATAATCTTAGTTGTTTTTTTTGTAACACAATAATCTTAGTTGTTTAATTAATATATAACATTACGGATCAACATTTTTACCATGCAATCAGAGGTAATGAAACCATTAGTAATTTATGCAGTTTGATACTGTTTTGATTCTTGTGATATGTGTATGCTAAATACTGTGTTTCTGAATCTCAATTGTGTGAATAACTATTTATAAAAATAATGGATAGTACATGTTGTAATTGACATGAAGATGATACAATCACTAAGAAGTTTTTGTAATTTCATTTAAGATATATGATTATTTAGTTTTTCTCACTTTAGATCTGCAGTTATAGTAACAAAGTTTCCCAGAAAATAAATATGCATATAACCCTAAATTATAATTTTCTGTATATAACAAATTAATTACATAGTTATACATTTATAATATTTTCAATAAAGAAAACAAAACTAAATATATTTTTTGTTGGTCAATATATATATATACTGATAAGACAAAAAAATCTCTTTAACTGATTGGTCAATATATATATATACTGATAAGACAAAAAAATCTCTTTTTGTTAACGATGATTAATTATGTTAATACAAATTATGAGAAACAAAACATAGAAGTATCTACTGTTAACAATTCTATAAGTTTTCTGAGGATTTGCGTCTGATTATATTATCATGAGTTGTTTCGTAAGATCCACACCAGACAGTATTCTTTACATAGTGCTGATCATATCATATAAATTTTTTTTGTAAATAAACTAATAATTTACTTTCTATAAAACTCAATATCTAAACCACATAGTGTAAAATGATTAACCCTTAGTCAAATATAGAATACTGGGGCTTCCGTATGAAATTACCTAATTTTTTTAAAAAAATGATAAGATTATTTTACTACTCTCTTTTGCTTTGAATGTTAATAAGGAAAAATTTCTGGTGTATTCTCAGGTTTTAATAATTCATTTTAAAAAATTTAAACTAATATTTTCTTTCATAATTATGTTTTTTTTATGATCTCAAGAAGAAAAATTATTTTTTTTAAAGGAAAATATATTCATATAGCTAATACAATTTATTTGTTTATTATTAAAAAAAGGAAACTGAGTATTAAATAAATATTAATATAAAATTATTTTTTCTTTACAATATTTTGTTTAAAAATTAAAAAGGAAAAATACTATTAAATAACTATTATCATTCTATTTTACATAGTTGTAAGCATATCCTATAAATTGTTTCGCTAATAAACTAATAATTCACCTTCTATGAAACTTGACACCTAAACCGCATAGTATTAAACATTAACCCTAAGTCAAACATGGACTATTGACGTTTCTACAGAAAATTAGTTAATTATAGAAAAATAATAAGTTTTTTCTTACAACTCTCTTTTGCTTATAATTTTAATAAGGGAAAATATGCAGACTTGTTATAAAATAATTTTATGTATTCTCAAGTTTTTATAATTTGTTTAAAAAAGCATAAACTAATATTTTCTTTCACAATTCTGTTTTTTCATGATTTAAAAAAAATAAAATTTCTAAAAAAAGATTTTTTTCATATAGCTTATACAATTTGTTTTGATTATGTAAAAAAGAAAACTCACTATTGAATAATTATTAGTATGTATATTTCGTTTAAAATATTTTGTTTAAAAATTAAAAAGGAAAAATACTATTAAATAAATATTATAATTCTATTTTTTCATGATTAAAAAAAGGAAAATTATTTTCGTTTATTTTTTACAGTTTTTTTTGGATATAAAAAAGTAAAATAATAATAAATAGTTATTTGTATGAAATTGTTTTTTGCTTAGAAGTTTTTTAAAGGAAAATAATATTAATTAACTATTTATATAAAGAATATTATTTAACACATGTCACAATCCTAAGTATATAATTTTCATGTGTCATAATCATAATAATCAGTAACTTTAAAAATCTTATTCTCAAGTTTTTATAATTTGTTCAAAAAACTACTATTTTCTTTCACAATTCTGTTTTTTTTCATGATTTGAAAAAATAGAATTTCTAAAAAAATATTTTTTTTCATATAGCTTATACAATTTTTTCATTTACTAAAAAAGAAAACTTACTATTGAATAATTATTAGTATATATTTTTCGATTAAAATATTTTTTAAAAACTTAAAAAGGAAAAATAATATTAAATAAATATTATACAATTTGTTTAAAATAGTATGTATATTTCGTTTAAAATATTTTGTTTAAAAATTTAAAAGGAAAATACCATTAAATAAATATTATAATTCTATTTGTTCATCATTTTTAAAAAAGGAAAATTATTTTTGTATATTTTTTATAATAATAAATAGTTATTTGTATGAAATTGTTTTTTGCTTAGAAGTTTTTTAAAGGAAAATAATATTAATTAACTATTTATATAAAGAATATTATTTAACACATGTCACAATCCTAAGTATATAATTTTCATGTGTCATAATCATAATAATCAGTAACTTTAAAAATCTTATTCTCAAGTTTTTATAATTTGTTCAAAAAACTACTATTTTCTTTCACAATTCTGTTTTTTTCATGATTTGAAAAAATAGAATTTCTAAAAAAATATTTTTTTTCATATAGCTTATACAATTTTTTCATTTACTAAAAAAGAAAACTTACTATTGAATAATTATTAGTATATATTTTTCGATTAAAATATTTTTTAAAAACTTAAAAAGGAAAAATAATATTAAATAAATATTATACAATTTGTTTAAAATAGTATGTATATTTCGTTTAAAATATTTTGTTTAAAAATTTAAAAGGAAAATACCATTAAATAAATATTATAATTCTATTTGTTCATCATTTTTAAAAAAAGAAAATTATTTTTGTATATTTTTTACAGTTTTTTTGTTTATAGAAAAGTATTATATAAAGATTATTATTTAACACATATCACAATCCTAAATATATAATTGACACATGTCACAATTATGTTAATTAGTAACTTTGAAAACTAAGCTTTATATAATAAGATTTGATAGTAATTTCCTTTTCTTTATATAATAAGATAGGAAAATAGGAAAAAATAAGATAGGAAAATCAATGTAAAAAATAAAGAAATTATCTTTTCTTTATTATGAAAGTAGGAAAATAGGAAAATCAAAGAGTATGAAAATAGGAAAATTATATTTTCTTTAATATGAAAGTAGAAAAATAGGAGATCATACTTATTATATAAATGTTAAATATATTGCACACATGTCGCAATGTAAAATATATAACCGCCACGTGTCGTGATCGTGTTAATTAGTAACTTTGAAAACTAAGCTTTATATAATAAAGAATAATTAGGTTTATATATTAAAAAGGAAAATTCCAATCGAATAGGTTTTGTTAAGATTAAAATTACTATTACTTTTTAAGAAATCATTTCATTATACAATTATGATTTAATCTTTTTATTTCTTGATAGTTATATTTTCTTCATGATTTTAGGAAAGGAAAATTAGTATTAAATAGATTATTTATACAACTCGGTTTTGGTATAGGTTTTGTTAAAATTAAAATAGCTATTTCCCTTTTAATTTTTTTTTCCTTATGTCATTTTTTTTTGGTTTATGACCTTTTTAAGTATGATTTGAATAATGGAAAATTAGCAAAAAAACAGTTTTACGTTTCTCAGATTTGAAAATTGATTTTCCTTAAACTTGAACAAATTAAAAAAAAAATATAAAATAGTATTTTCCAATTTTATAGCTTTATATTTATAAAAGGATAATTTCAATTCGGTTTTGGAATAGTTTTTTGTTAAAATGAAAATTACTATGACATTTTTGAAAAATCATTTTATTTTAATAAAAAATATTAAAAATAGTTTTATTATAATAACATTCTTTTTTTCGATTTGACATTTTTATTTTAAAAAAAAATTCTTAATTTTAACAATAATTTTAAGAAGATTTTATAAAGGAAAATTAACATAAAATAGCCATTTCCATTTATTAGGTTTATATTTTAAAAGGGATAATTACAATTTGGTTTTGGAATAGGTTTTGTTAAAATTAAAATTACTATGACTTTTTATTAAAATCTTTGTATTTTAATAAAAAATATTAAAAATCATTTTATCATAATCATTTTTTTTTCGTTTTGACAATTTTATTTTTAAAAAATCGTTTTATTTTAATAATAACTTAAAAATATCTTATTATATATAGCTTAATTTTCAAAGTTATTAATTAACACGATCGTGACACATGGTAAATTATCATTTAAGATTGTGACATGTGTCAAAATATTGTTCCAAAAAACGTATTTAAAAATATTTTTCTCTTTAAAATATGTCTCTCTCATAATGCTAATTTTCTTTTATTAAAATCCTAATTAAAAAGGTTAAAACAAAATAATTTAAAACATATTTTTTGACACATGTCACAATCTTAAATAATAACTTGTCATGTGTCGCAATCGTTTTAATTAGTAACTTTGAAAACTAAGCTTTATATAATAAGATTTATTTTTAAATATAAAACTTTTCCAGACTTAAATTCAAAGTTCTTTAAATACGAAATCTTGTTGTAACTACATAACTAATTCTAGACTTTAAATTTTTTTTTGAAAAATTCTTTTAAAGATAATCTAAATTTCTTAAATGAACCTTTACATTTTGTTTACATGTAAGATAGGAGAGAAGCAACAAAAGTTTGAAGAAAATAAGGAAAAGTCGTATGTTTTCAAGGTAAGAAGAAACAGATAAAGACAGTAAAAATATTATTGATATTGCTCGCAGCCTCGCAGGTCTTTTATGTGATGGTCGGTTAAAAGGCGTTCATTACTGTTCAGAAAAGATAATATTGGAGCGTTATGTCGGTGGCAATTAAAAACCGCAAATTTACCATATTTTTATTTATCAACCCAAAAACAAGATTTAAATTTGAGATTTTACTCAACCAGCACACCGGTGTGTTCCGTACTTCCGTTCAACAACACCAAAAATTTATAGAATATCAATCCATGTGTTTCTACTGTTGATGGTAACCACAAAAAGATGTTATTCACCACGTTGTTTAATTTACGGAACATCATATATCATCACTAGAATAAACGAATAGTTTGTTCATCACATTTTTTTCAAATTTACCATCTCCACTAATTACGAAACTCTTTTTCCGATATCTTATCATCATTTCCCAAAACATTTACCACAGATTATGAAACTCTAAATGCCGTAAAGGAAAGAAGATAAAAATAACATACCCGACGAGCATCCAAGGGAGATGACTTGAAATAGTTGAAAGAAAGGTTGAGAAGTGTGACCGATACCAATCCGTTTTAGTGAATGCCCTGGAATAATGAAATAAACAAAACTAGTTAGAAAAAGTTTAATCTGAGAAAAAAAAAGTTTTTACTGGAAGATCAATCATAAAAAACTTATAATCACAAAAAAAAAAATATTTATAAAATTTTAATTAGAAAGAAAAAGAAACAGAAAGATTAATGGTTGTTAGGAGTGTGTGATAGCAAAAATGAGTTGTTCTTAAGTTTTCCTTGGACCCATCAGTGAGTTGACTTGGAGGAGGAGAGGCCTGCTGCTTTGCTTTGCCTTGCTGTTCCTCTCTTATCAATACTATTAAAACAGAAGCATTTTTTATCGACTATGTTTTGAACTATCAAAAAAGTCATAACTGTCCAATGAAGATAATTTCATTAGTTATTATCATGTAATGATTTTCTAATCTAACAAATATCTATTAATATTTCAATATTTTTTAAAATAGAATTTATTTAACCTTCTATTTTTTCTCTAACAACTAACTTAATAATATTTTCAAAATAAGATATTTAAAAAGATATTGTCAAGTATCATTTTCTAAGATTTTATTGTAAAAATATCTTTTTATTTAAGATGTTAACATAAATTCATTTAAATATTTATTTTTAAATAATAAATTCGTAAATATTTATATTTAAATAATAAAATTCATAATTAATATTAAATAAATTATTAACGAATATTAATTATTTCATCATAGAATAAGAAATAATATTCTCATAATATTTATATTCGTAATTAAATTAATACATCAACTAATAAATAAAAATTAACTTAATTCATTTATTAAATATTTTATAAATCATAAAACTAAAGAATAATATACATTCATGAATTTTACCACATACTTCAATGTATTAAAATATAATAGTAAAGTAAGATATATAAAATAATAAATAATTACATATTTAAATTTGAATATTCAAAATAATTTGATATAGTATGATACGGCCATACGAGTTTATTGAAATATATTTGGAACAATATAAAAATTAAAAATATTTTTTACTATAATTTACAGATTTAAAATATAAAAAAAATTAATAATGACGGGTTTTTTAAATGAATTATCTTATTTTAAACAAATTATATTTATTAATTTTAATTTAGTTATCTATAAATGTTTTTAATAAAGATACATGTATGAAATTTGTAATTTTCAGTAAATATTTTTTTGGAAAAAACTAATCTCATAGATCCGGGTCGGGTAAACAAAAGTATAAATATATTAAGTTATTTCATAAATAACTGAACGGTTTATATATCTCTTGAACCAAAAAAAAGAAAAATCATAATCAAATTGAAACCGAAATTCAAAAAAAAACAACCTAAAACCAAAACCGAAAACCAAACATTATATTTAAACATATTGTTGAACAAAAAAATGGATTAATAAATTTGTTAACTAATACAATCTCATACATTTAACAAACGAGAAAGATCAATACATAGGATGTTGACAAAAAAAATATTGTCCGCCCTTTGAAAGGGCGGGTCAAACTCTAGTTACACTTAACCTGAAAACACAAAAAGAAAATAAAGTTTTAATTTTTTTTATTTTGTTTAACTTTCTGGCAAAGTTGTCTGCTTTTGTGTTCCCACAAAAAGGATAGAAAGAGTTTTTTAGGTTCTTGAGCTTTCTCTCTCGAGCTAAACACCCACACGAGCGCCTCGATTCCTCATTTCCAACTTTTTCCACACCTTTATTCTTCCTTCTCTGCTTTACTTCAATTTCCACCGATCATTTTCTCGATTTTGACTCTTTTGGGAACATTACAAGAACTGGGTTTTGTCTGATCTGTTAATTTCTTTCCTTATTCAACGGGGGTTTGATCTGGTTAAGGTTTCGATTTTAGGGGGTTTATGGTTTTTGACTGAAACACTTTGAAATGGGTTGTGAAGTTTCCAAGCTATGTACATTCTGTTGCCTTTCAGAGCCACCAGAATCCAATCGTGGACTCACTAGCTCTGGTAAAAAAAAAACTTATAGTTCTGATCCATTTTCTGAACCCCTTTTTGTTGTTGTTTTAATCGTGTTGGATTTGCTTTTTTTCTTTCTTTCTCTCAGGTGGTGATAATACGATAGGAGGTGAAGGGAATGATGTGCCTCAGTTTCGTGAATTCTCTATAGAGACGCTAAGGACCGCTACCTCAGGGTTTGCTACTGAGAATATAGTGTCAGAGCATGGTGAGAAAGCTCCTAATGTTGTCTACAAAGGGAAGTTGGATAATCAGAAACGTATCGCTGTCAAGAGGTTTAACAGGAAAGCTTGGCCTGATTCTCGTCAGTTCCTGGTAACCATCTTAAAGCTCTTACCTTTATGCAATCTTGGTTCTTTGGTTTTGAATCTCTTGTGTTTCTTTTTCTGGACAATAGGAGGAAGCTAAAGCTGTTGGGCAGTTAAGGAACTATAGGATGGCTAATCTGCTTGGATGTTGCTATGAAGGTGAAGAGAGACTTCTCGTTGCTGAGTTTATGCCTAATGAAACCTTGGCTAAGCACCTTTTCCACTGTGAGAAATCCTCTCTGGTTTTTGGTTCTCTTTACATGAATCTTATCTCTCAGTATGTAAGACAGAAACTGTTAATATATTTTCAGGGGAGTCACAGCCGATGAAGTGGGCAATGCGACTAAGAGTAGCTTTACATATTGCTCAAGCTTTGGAATATTGTACTGGCAAAGGGCGTGCACTCTATCATGACCTAAATGCTTATAGAGTTCTCTTTGATGATGTAAGTTAAAGGTTACATGTTTGTTTTACTTCTTTCCTTGTTGATCTGTGCATGTGAGATTGATCATATGGTGTTTTACTTTGTAATAGGACTCGAATCCAAGGCTTTCTTGCTTTGGTCTAATGAAAAACAGTAGAGATGGAAAGAGTTATAGTACCAACTTGGCTTTCACTCCACCAGAGTATCTCAGAACAGGTATACATTGTTAATCACTGGTATATCAGCTTGCTATATTGGCTGCGGCATAATAGTTTTTGTGTGTTTGTTTTTAAAGGTCGTGTGACACCGGAAAGTGTGATGTACAGTTATGGAACTCTGTTGCTTGATCTTCTTAGTGGAAAACACATTCCTCCTAGCCATGTAAGCCTTATGCTTAAGATACTAAATCATCCACTCTCTACCAATTATCATATCATTTCTGAGAAGACTAAGAGTGTACTTTCCTAATTTGAACTTTACTTGCTGTGTGTATTCTGTAGGCGCTGGACCTCATAAGGGACAGGAACATTCAAATGTTGATAGATTCATGCTTGGAGGGTCAATTCTCAAGTGATGACGGGACTGAACTGGTACGGTTAGCTTCTAGATGCTTGCAGTATGAGCCTCGAGAACGCCCTAATCCAAAATCTCTAGTCACTGCAATGATCCCTCTGCAGAAGGACCTCGAGGTACTTTCTCGGACAATCACTTTTCTTTTAATCTTTCTCAAGCTCTTATATCTTTTAATTAGGCTGATATATGTTTTGTGCATTTAAATCATGTAAAAGACTCCTTCTCATCAACTGATGGGAATTCCAAGCAGTGCCTCAACAACGCCTCTTTCACCACTCGGAGAAGCATGCCTAAGAACAGACCTAACTGCCATACATGAGATTGTTGAAAAACTTGGATATAAAGATGATGAGGGAGCAGCCACAGAGGTTCACTTTCTTAACACCAACCTTTTTCTTAATCGTTTCATTCCAAGTCCTTGGGTACATAGGGCTACCTTGTTTCTTGTTGTAATCTGATCACCTTTTGTCTTGTTTGTTACTTTGTTTTCTGCAAAATGTTCAGCTTTCGTTCCAGATGTGGACCGACCAGATGCAGGACTCGCTGAACTTCAAGAAAAAGGGTGATGTTGCTTTTAGGCATAAAGACTTTGCAAATGCTGCCGAATGCTATTCTCAGGTTTGATCTTTTCTTCCTGACTGTTTTGATTTTTTCTGCTAAATTTGAGTGCTCAACTCGTAGGACAGTTTCTGATCCTATTTTTTTTTTGTTATTGACAGTTTATAGAGGGTGGGACAATGGTTTCTCCAACTGTTTATGCAAGGAGAAGTCTGTGTCACCTGATGAACGATATGCCCCAAGAGGCATTGAATGATGCAATGCAAGCCCAAGTGATATCTCCTGCTTGGCACATCGCATCTTATCTTCAAGCTGTAGCTCTCTCAGCTCTGGGGCAAGAGAACGAAGCACACGCTGCTCTCAAAGACGGATCAATGCTCGAAAGCAAAAGAAACGCCCCATGATGATGGTGATGATAACAAAAACAGAAACACAAAAAGAGGAAAAAAAAAGTAGATAGGAGCTACTACACATCTCTCATATCGTCTGCATCCTCATCATTATCATCACTGGTCAGTTTCGTAGTTCCTTTTTTCTTCTCCTTTCAATTACTGGATGATGCATTTGTTTGGTCTTGTACCGCAAATTGGACTCTCTTTTTTTGTGTTTTCGGTTAATGGCATGAATATTTCCCCCTATTATACAGAAGAAAAAGTTGAATACTTTTGATGGAGATTTGATCATAGATTGGGAATGGTGTGGTTATGGGTTTGCTTTGATGGTTTCCATGATTTGTAATCTATGTTTTCTAATAATATGTAAAGAGAGCCCTTTGTATTTTTTGACTTGATGATCTTTTGGATTTTGCATATCAGAAATGTGTTATTGTTTCGTATCTGCCCTATCTTTTCCTTCTTCAGATCTCAGCATCCCATGCATATACGCACAAACAGAAGCATTGTACTTCATAGTTACCATAAGAAGTTAAAAAAACTAAAACAAAACTAGAAAGTAGGTCCCAACCGGGTGACCTCTCGATCTGCAGTGGAATGCTCTACCACTGAGCGATGGACCCTTGGGTGTGTTGTTTTATGTAACCTATTATTTAATACATTTTAGCTAGTTGGCCCTGTAGCATGATTCTGATACAGAACATCATACACTACAAGTGCCATTTTTGCTGTCATGGGATATTCAGGAATCTCAAGCAATTCGCAGAATGGCTGCTTATAGGAATCCATGCCCTTGCTATGAAACGAGGTGTGAAGGCGATAAAAGGAAAAGAAAAGCCATATGTGTGGATTAATTTAGAGGTGTTCTGTAGCTTACTTAACCTATTAAAAAAATGCATCACACATTCTCTTGTTATTAAGAGGTGCATATGTCTGTAATAAGAGTAATAGAATAAATATTTGAAAGAATGTGCATAAAAGTTGTTTTTTAATTTACTAGAGCTTCAGAGGCTCCTCTAGTCAGGATATTGTTTATCTCCTTTTGCTTTTAGTTGGGCTACTGATTACATCTGCTTTTTTGGTACTACTCTTCAGGATCACTACTCTGAAACCATCAATTGGTATTTGATTGTGTCTTTTGGCACACCCTTTCTATGATTGGCTTAGAATGCAAGTGAAACCAAAGCGTTGTCCTTTTTTATATATTTTTTTTGAGACAACTTTTGTCCGTTGCTTTCATTACATTCACAACTACTTGATTCCTATGTTACTTGGCCCTTTAGATCTTGCTGGAGCGTAGCTGAATCTAGACTTCTTTATCAAGATTTAGCAAGTTTAACTTCTCTCTGTAAAAGGTTAATGAACAGTTGATAGCTCTTCCATCATTTTTTGAAAGGAGTGTCTGGTAAGATCGACTCACTTTTCTTTTATCTGTTTGCTTACATTCGCTTCTCTTGTGTACACCATTATGATCAAAGGCTCCTAGTTTCTAGTCATTGAACTGGCATTAACAATACTGGCAGAAGTTTTGGCCTTGTCTGATGGTTATATAGATTTGTTGGTTCCTACAGAAGCAGCAACTATGGCACAGTGTTCTGAAAACGTTATCCCCACTCTGCGTGATTTCTTCAACTCCCAAAAGCCAGGGGAAGAGGATGAGTTTATGGTTCATCAGGTCCTCAACTCCTCTTACAAGAACATTCCACCAAGACCTACAAAACATGGAAACAAGGCAAAAGAGAGTCACGGTTTCTTCAATCAGGGAGGAAGAAGAAGCAGAAGAAGAAACATATCAGATGCTGAAAAGTTCTCTGTCGAGCAATACTCTTCTAGTGGTTTCTTTGGGGTACGGTTCAACACAAACGGGAGGCAACAACAACAGCAACGATCAGCTAAGCCTTTGGGGTCAGATAGAAACATGGAACCGAGATTGCAAAAGTCATTCTCTGCTAGAATGCAACTCCCCTTTATGCAATCTTCAAAGCCAAGCAACCAGTCTTCTTCTTCTTCGACGAATGGTTCAAGCTGGTTTAGCCGTATCAAGAAAATCCCTAATCCATTTTCAAGTCGAAATCCTCTGATACCAAAGTCAGGCGAAATCAAGTTCAGTGGAAGAGAAACACTCTCAAGAAACAAGTCTTCTTCACCTGTTCATCTACATGCACATCTCAGTATACAATATGAGCTTGGGATGCCTGTTTTCACCTTCTCCCTAGACCATCCGGATGATGTGTATATGGCCAGGGCATGGATGGATGATAATGACTCTCGGTTTGTCTACTCGTTTCGCTACATTGGTGGTAGAAGCAACAAGAACCTCGGAGAACAGAGGTTGAATGTTTCAGGTATAGAATCTTCACTTATAGGACAGATGCAAGTTTCAACTCAAATCTCCTTAGAGGTAGAGGAACCATACGAAGATCCTGTCGAATCAACCGTGTCAGAGTTCGTTCTTTATGACATCGCACGTGCACGGAGAAGTGGACTCATGAATGAACAAGTGTCAAGACAGAACAGTGTATCTGATGGCTCAAAGCATCTGCAAAGGCAGAACAGTTTCAGCAGAGGGTTGACTCGTAGTTTCTCAAAACATTCAGAGAACAGTGCATCATCATCATCTGATCCTTGGCCAGCCACGGATTTACATCCAGGTCTAGAGATTGCAGCAGTTGTTATTAAAGACTCTTCTTCTAGCAATAATGAGAGTTTTGAGTACATGAAGAACAGTAAGCTCTCTAGACGAGAGATGAAGGTTATAGTTCCATCAGGAAACCACGGGTTGCCTGATGCTGAAACCTCATGCCCTACACCGATACTGCAGAGATGGAGATCAGGTGGTGGTTGTGATTGTAGCGGATGGGACATGGGCTGTCACCTTTTTGTCTTAGAACAACAAGAACTCATCAACAATCAACACTGTTTGGGACTTTTCATTGAGGTAAGATTTTTTTCCTTGTTGTGGCCACGCGAAATGGGTATCTAGTTCTTATTGCGATCAACTAGAGATTAAGCGGTTGGGCCTCGCCCCTGGTTATCCAAAAAATATTTTTTTCTTGTGGTGATTCAACTATTCTTTCTTGATCTTAAGATATACAAAAAACTATGTTTCAGGGAGAAAAGGAGATCACACCAGCAATGACAATGGCATTTCTCGGAGAAGGTCATTACGAGGTAAACTTCCATGCAAGGCTCTCAGCTTTACAAGCATTCTCAGTATGTGTGGCTGAGCTGCACAGAACTGAAGTATCAAGAGGAGAAAGAAGCAATTCTTTGTCAAGATGCAGTTCACTTAGAGAGCTTATAGACATGGCAACTCCGGTGAACAGAGAAGAAGTACTTTCGTCTTTCATGCCTAATGTCACCTTCTCTCCAATTTCAAGGGTCTAAAAACATATCAGAAAAAGATATCTTCGTCCTCCTTCCGTTATGTGCATATATAGCTACACTATACATATAATAAAATTATAAAGCCAGACTCAAATGAAAGTGCAGATAAAATTAGTAAATGTTTAGAACTTAAGCAGCACAAATGTTTGTACTTACTTTGTCCTCTATGACTCAAAGAATGTCGGTTTGTTTCAAATTGTTATAAGTATCGCTTTAGAAGCTGTTGTTTTCCTGTCCTCTATGTAGTCGTTTACCTAAATTTAAACTTAGTCCATGTCAGTTCAGCTTTAGAGTAAGGGGATGTATTGTTATGCATATGATAGACTTACTTTGAAAACAAATATGTATTAGTAAAATTTAGTACTTTTTTTATTTGTGTGAAAACTTCTAAAATGATTCTTTTTAATTTGAAATAGAGGAATTGTGATATCATATCATATCACTGCAGTGCCTTATCTAATGCTGCTAATTTTTAATTGACTCAGTCTAGTTTTCTTTTTCTTTTTAACATAGTTTTACTAAACTTTAATATTAAAAAGAGTTTACTAGACACATAAATGTAGCAATTACATGACTCGTCAAAATGATTGAAAAAAAAACAGCGGTTGACCATGGTGTGAAAACATTGTCGACAAACTAGAAGGCAAATTTTAATTATTTTTGTGTATAAATTCTAATGCAAAAGGTAATTGGAAGCAAACGAATGTAAAAACTAAAAACCAACGTTTTAAAATTTGATTATGTGTGGAGGAAATCTCTAGCAACAATTATGATTTCCGGGTACACTTGCACATTTATGATAACTGCACTTATGCATGGGACTTTTAAAACTTAGCACAATTATGATCATTGCACTAGCCAATACATAGAAGACTTAAATATTTGCACTTCTGCATGGGATCACCTTTGCAAAACTTAAGCACAATTATGATAATTGCACTTGCCAATACATAGAAAACTTAAATATTATTAGTAATGAGAGTTCTTTTAAGAAAAAATTATATACATGAAATACAAAGGTTGACGAAAAAAATACATGAAATACAAAGCAAACAAGACTTTAAACACATCTTTATTTATTTTGTTTTAAATCATAAGAAATTAAGCTCTCATAAGTATTCAACAAATTTAATTGACAGAGGTTCGGCCTGCAAGGCCCATAGTAACAAACATATAAAGAGGCCGAAAAGAAACCAATGAAGAGCCCAAATCATTTCAGCTAATCCAAATCAAAACTGTCCAGCGTCAAGACAACGCCTGATGAAAAAAGGAAAACTCCAAGGAAGCGTATAAGCGACGTGAGAAATTACGAAATCATTACCTATATATAAACTGAAACAAGAGAGATCCCACTTCTCCTCGTTCTCTCTCCACAAACCTAAAGCTATATAATTTCAGTTTCTCAAAACTGGAATCGTTTGCTTACTTCAGTAAGTTCCTCTTTCCATCTCTTTTACTTGTTGATAGTTGTTTATTCGTAACTAGGTTATGATCTTTGATTCAGTTAGATGATTCGTAGTTAGGGTTTTTTTAGATCCGTGTTTTGCACGCTTTCATCGACTGTTTCATCACTATAGTCTATAGATTATCTCTCGACGTTTGAAACTATCGATTAATTATTTAGTCTCTTGTTATCAGTTTGAATTAGGGTTCTGACTTCTGAGTTTATTTTATTTTAATAAGATCTGTGTTGCCTCTGTTGCAAGTAATTAGGGTTCTGAACTTTTTTTATAAGCTATCGATTATCTGTCGATGAATTTTAATATAATTTTGTCTTTGTATCAGTTTGAAGATCAAGAAAAATGAGGATTGGTGAGCGATGCGGTTGCGACACGTGTGTCCAGCATCGCACTTTCATTACTCAAGAAACCGAACCGACCAATGTGATTGTCTCATCCCTTACTTCATCAGTTCCTGTTAGTCCCGGGCCAGTTCAAGCTCTTGGTTCCACCTCAGATCAAAGTTCCGGAACAGAGACGACTCCACCACTCGCTCCTCCTCTTGTCACCACACCGGTTAATCCTGAACCAGCGCAGTCTGTTGATGCTCTTGCCGATGCATCCTCGACATCATCTCCAGCTCGAACTTCTTCACCACGAACCATATTCAGTTTCCCTCCTCCTGTTGTTAGTTTCCCACCAGCGCGAGATCTTGGTCCCACCGTTTCATTTCCAGGTTGTCCTCCCTTTCCTGCTTCCGGACCATCTATATCCTCCTCGTCAAGCCAAGCTTCTGTCACCAACCTTGTCGGTCATGCCCCTTCCAGACCGTCTAGATGGGGACCACCATTGCAAGCTCCTCCTCCTTTTAGTTCAACCGCTTCCACATCCTCAAGTTTATCTTCATTCGTTCCTCCCTCGCAACTTGTTTATAGATGGGGACCACAAGTGCAAGCTCCTCCTCCTCCTTTTAGTTCAACCGCTTCCACATCCTCAACTTTGTCTCCATTGGTTACTCCCTCGGACCTTCTTAGATGGAGACCACCAGTGCAAGCTCCTGTCCAGACTACTACCCCAAAACATCCATTTCCAGGATTCAGTGTTGATTACTTGCCCAGATGTCCCTCTAACCTTTCTGGACCACACCCACAAACTAGTACACCAGTTCCTCCTCCTGGTTGGAGTCCATTTTGGGCTGAACAAGGTAGTAGATATCCTCCTTATGCACCTACACCAGATGTTGACGGCATGCGGTTGATGTCCATATCTGCTTCCAACTCACATGGACATAAAAGTCATGAAGAGTTGAGGTGGGAAGATTACAAGAATGGAGACAAAGGTAACTATAACTAACTCTTATATTTAAATTACATAACGTTATTATATAGCATTTTTCTGTTTTGGATCTCTCTGTGATTGACTAAATCTCATGTTGCAGGTGTGGTTAAGTCGTTTCCTTTTCCTGCTCATAAAAGTCGTAAAGAATCGAGGTGGGATCAAGATTACAAAAATGGAGACAAAGGTAAACTAACTAACTTCACTACTCAGATGTTTAATAGCATTTTCTGTTTTAGATCTCTCTCTAATAAACTACTCTCATGTGTCAGATGGGTTTGCGTGGTGTCCTCCTCCTGATTATACACCGCCGGTATTTGCTCCTCGAAGCAGACCTGTTCGTCCTCAGATGAGAACTATTGATCTAACGCACCGAGACATGAATGGTTTTCCTGTTGGCGACGACATCCCCGCTGCTTTCAAGAACCCCCATGAACCTCTTGGTGTTTCTTCCACAGCATCTGGATGCTGCACAGCATGTGGAGCCACGAGTAGCTCCTCTCCTTCTAGTCACTTGGGCTTGAACGGTACCACCACAAATCCTCCATCATCTGCCACATCTCTTCCCGGGTTGTTTGCAACACCAAATCTTGCAGCTCATGGTACAACAGCAACTCCAGCAGTCCAAGCCTATGCTATTATGCTTGGAGCACCAAATTTTACTTCTCAAGGTACAACAGCAGTTCAAGCGTATCCTGTGATGTTTGGCATACCACATCTTGCTGCTCAAGGTACGACAGCAACTCCAGCAGCTCAGCCCTATCCTATGATGTATGGAACACCAAATCTTGCTGCTAAAGGTACAACCACAACTCCAGCAGCTCAGCATCATCCTTCGATGTTTGGAACGCCAAATCTTGCTGCTCAAGGTACTACAACAACTCCAGCAGCTCAGCCCTATCCTACGATGTTTGGAACACAAAGTCTTGCAGCTCAAGCCTATCCCGTTAGTGGTTTAATTCTTCTCCCATTCTCCACCATGAGTCTGCAGTAATTGCTCCTCGCTCTTTGCATCAAAATGGTCTTTTATCTTTTAGTTCTAAGGTCTTTGGTTTTTCTTTAAGAGTCATAAACCTCTCATCCAACTTTATGGTTTTTTTTTCGAAGTAAAGATTCAACTACTCATGGATGTAAATAAATCTCTTAAAACATCATTTTCTGTTTTTATCAATAAAACTCTTTTTCCTTCCAACTGTAATTTTTCTGTCTCCTCTGTTTTAATAAAAGGAAAAAGAACAAAACAGCAAGAATCATAGTATTTGTTATCTCTCACTAAGCCATGCCTCAACATGAACAGATGTTGCAGTGCATATTGAGAAACTTTACAAAAAAAACTACAAAACTCTATTCTCTGATCTATTCCAACGTCGCAATCGTTCTTAGCCTCAGCTCAGTCAGTCCATGAGATGTTATGTAAAGGAGACATCAACACAATCTCTTGTCGAACTGCCTACAAACCGCAACAATCGAGATTGCTACAAGCTATAGTTTTAAGTAACGAAAGATTTTTCATGAACTTAAATACAAAAATGAAAAATGAAATCCGAGAAAATAATTTTTCATGAACCTATTTTCTTGTCAACGCAAGCTACTGCCAAGCTAGTGCAGTAACACTTCCACATCCTTTAGCTTCGGTGGTTGTATTTGTTGTAAGGATATTTGCACTGAAGAAGGTAGTATATGTCCTCGTTATGCAGCTACACTGGAGGGACGTAACACATATATCTGCTTCCAACTCTCATGGACATAAAATTTGAGAGTTTGAAGTAGGACGATTACATAAAAGGGAAACAAAGGTTGCTGAGTAACTAAAGATTCAACAACTTAAAAGAAAAAAAAATACTCTTTTCCTTCTACCATATGTTCTCTTATCTCCTCTGTTTTGTTAAACAACAAAGGACACACAAAAATGTGGCATGAATCATTTCTGCACTCTCAATTCCTAATACTCTGTTTTTGTTTTTCAGACACCCAAGTTACAAATGCGTTAAAATTATGATTTTTTCTTCAAGTGAAATCATCTGATGATTTCATCAATAAATGGACGTTTTATTGATGATAATATCGAAAGTAAACTATGACTACAAAGGATATATGAAGATTAGAGAGTATGAATTTACTGAGACTATAATTTAGCTATGGAGAGAACCGGATCCTTGTTCTTGACTTATCCTCTTTCTTTTATAAGTCTTTGGTGGCGTATCTTAACACTGACGTGATCTTCAGAGACTCAGAGTGGATCAATCGTTTTTATGGTGGTCTTTACTGTTTAGTGCTTTCATATCCTTATGTTATACTATTCCGTAGATAATATTAGGGAAATAATTTGTATATGGATCACACTGCATTTATACTCAACAGAAAAAGATGACATGATTTAGAAAAGGATGACATGGTTAAAAAAGATGACATGATATCAATTTAATTATGACATGTATAATTTTCAATATTAAAATTTATGTTTTTTTTAATAAGATTTCTTAGGATATGGTAAAGACTATTTTCTATATATGGATTTCTATTTTTGACAAAATTTCTAATAAAATTTATATCAAAAATATTTTTTTCTCTATAAATATTTATTTTGATAAGAAATTTAATTAATCTATTTATATATATAAATAATAATTACCAAGAAATTTTCGTATCAATTTTATGAATCATATTATTATTATTATTATTATTATTATATATATATATATATATTGCCGAAATAAGTGTAATTATAATTATATATTTTGCAACTTTTATATATTATTTATATTTAGTGTATAATATTATTAGACCTAATTTATATATTTAAAATATAAATATTTAAAATAAATGTAACTAAATAAAAATATTATTAAAATAAAATATTTATAAAATATAAATTATGTTTTTTAAAATTTTAATAAATAAAAGTTAAAGTAAAAATGAAAAAAATAAAAATAAAAATAGTTACATTATGATTTTATTTCTTAGCTACTAAAATTAAAATATTAAAATTGATACTTCATTTATATAAAATAATAATTTTTTTTTTTTAAATTATGTCTACGCACTAGAACTCCTATTTTTGTTTTAAAGATTGTGGAGGTTCAGCCCGTACGGCCCATAATTAAGAAACACATAAGAGAGCCCAAGTCCACTAGACACTTAATTAAGCTATTTCAAACAAATTAAAAAAGAATTATAAGAAACGTCCGGCGTGAAATCAACGCCTGAAAGAACGAAAGAAAGGAAAAAAAAATCTGAAAGAAGCGTACAAGCGACGTGGGGGAAATCACGAAATCATCACCTATATAAACTGAAAAGCAGAGCGATCATCCCTCTCCATCTCATCCCTTTGATAGAGTCTCTCTACAAACCCTAAAGCTTGATTCCATTTTCTCAGCATCCTAACCACAGTAAGTCCCCTTTCTCTCCTCTTATCTCTTCCTTTAATACTTTATTATGCGTTTGCAGAATTCGATTTCTTTTCCGTCGAAAGTTTTGATCTTTGTGAATAAATACTGATTGTCTGTTTATCCGTAGTTAAAGTTATGATCTTTGATTTGGGTTTAGGTTAGATGATGATATTTTCTCTTCGTAATTAGGGTTTTGAGTTTTTTTTTCGTTTTCAACAAGATCTGTGTTGCCTCTGTTGCAAGTAATTGAGGTTTTTATAAGCTATTGATTATCTGTTGATCGATTTTAATATAATTTCTTCTTTGTTATCAGTTTAAAGATCGAAGAGGAAGAATGAGGATTGATGTTTCTGAGCCAGTGCTATGCGGTTGCGACACGTGTGTCCAGCACCGCACTTTATCCAATACTCAAGAAACCGAACCGAGCAACGTGATTGGCTCATCCGTCGCTTCAGCCCCTGTTAGTCCCGGACCAGTTCAACCTCTTGGTTCCACCTCAGATCAAAGTTCCGGAACAGAGACGACTCCACCACTCGCTCCTCCTCCTCCTGTCACCACACCGGTTAATCCTGAACAACCATCGCAGTCTGGTGACTCAATCGTCTTCAAGTTCCCACCAGTTAGTTCCGAACCAGCACAAGCTCTTGCCCCTACCGCTTCAGGTTCAACGCAACCCCCTGCTCTCGGTTTTGCTGCATTTGCTGGTCGCGCACCATCTTTTGTCCCCTCTGGTTCTTCACCAATCAGTTTCGCCCCTCCTGTTACATCGACAGCACCAGTGCAAGCTCTAGACACAACCACTACTGCATCCCCCACCGCTGCATCATCCTCAACTTCATCTCCAGTTCAGAGCTCCTCACCAACCACGTTCCTTTTCCCTCCTGCTTTCACATCACCTGCTGCTCCTTCCGGGCCAACGCAAGATTCTACTTTTGGTTCTGGTGCATCATCAACTTCATCTCTATTTGATGCTGAACAACCATCGCAGTCTGGTGACTCAATCGTCTTCAAGTTCCCACCGGTTAGTTCCGAACTAGCACAACCTCTTGCCCGTACCGCTTCAGGTTCAACGCAATCCCCTGCTTTTGGTTTTGGTGCATTTGGTGCTCGCGTACAATCAGCACAATCTTTTGTCCCCTCCGGTTCTTCACGAATCGGTTTCGCCCCACCTGTTACATCGGCAGCACCAGTGCAAGCTCTAGGCACAACCACTACTACTACACCCGCCGCTGCTGCATCATCCTCAACTTCATCTCCAGTTCACAGCTCCTCACCAACCACGTTCCAATTCCCTCCTGCTTTCACATCAGCTGCTGCTCCTTCCGGGCCAACGCAAGCTTCTACTTTTGGTTCTGGTGCATCATCAACTCCATCTCCATTTAATGCTCCCTCGCCGCTTGGATGGGGATCACTGCAAGCTAATGGACCCACCAACAACACTTCCCCACCACCCTTTAGCTTCTTGCCAGAACAAGGTTCTGACAAGACTGGTTCTGCTCTTCCTCCACCGTTTGGCTACCAACCAGCTGGTTTTGCCAGAACTGATGTTGTTGGTGGTGGATCTTGTTGTGGTGGAAATCGTTTTTCTTCACCGTCAGGCCCTGCCCCAAGGAATCCATTCGGAAGCTTCTTGCGTCCAGGGTTTGGTCCTCTTTCTGGACCAAACGGACCAGCTACTATACCAGTGTCTGGTCGTAGTCCATTTTGGGGTGGTCTTGGAACTGAACAAGGTAGTAGGTTTCCTCGTTATGCACCTACACCAGAGTTTGACAATTCTGGAGGTCCAGCCAAGCAGATTGTTTCCATATCTGCTTCCAACTCACATGGACATAAAAGTCATGAAGAGTTGAGGTGGGAAGATTACAAAAATGGAGACAAAGGTAAAACTCACTAACTCAAATCTTTTTAAGACATAATGTATAATAGTTGTTTTAGATCTTTCTCTAATTGACTAATCTCATGTTTCAGGTGGGTTTGGGTGGTTTCCTCCTGCTGCTCATACATCTCCCTTTTCTGCACCAACGGTATCACCTTCGTTTTTTGCTCCTCCAAGCATACCTGATCGTCCTCGGCTACAACAAAACATGATTGGTTTTCCTATTGGCTACAACATCCCCACTGCTTTCCAGACACCCCATCAACCCGCTGGTGTTTCTTCCCCAGCATCTGGATGCTGCACAGCGTGTGGAGCCACGAGTAGCTCCTCTCCTTCTGGTCCTTTGGGCTTTAATGTTGCTACGAATCCTCCATCAGCTGCGACATCTCTTCCCGGGTTGTTCTTGTCTGCCTCTGGTTCTTGTCCTTTGCTGTTTGCAACACCAAATCTTGCAGCTTATGGTAAAACGGCAACTCCAGGAGTCCAAGCCTATGCTATTATGTTTGGGACACCAAATCTTGCTGCTCAAGGTATAGCAGCAACTCCAGCTGTTCAAGCCTATCCTATGATATTTGGAATACCACATCTTGCTGCTCAAGGTACAACAACAGCTCCAGCAGTTCAGGCCTATCCTACGATGTTTGGAACACCAAATCTTGCTGCTCAAGGTACTACAACAGCTCCAGCTTTTCAAGCCTATCCTACGATGTTTGGAACACCAAATCTTGCTGGTCAAGGTACAACAACAACTCCAGCACCTCACACCTATCCTACGATGTTTGGAACACCAAATCTAGGTGGTCAAGGTACAACAACTCCTCCAGCAGGTCAGCCATATCCTACGATGTTTGGTGTTGCTCAAGCTACAACAACTCCAGCAGTTCAGCCGTCTGCTAATAATGCTATGATGTTTGGTACACCAAGTCTCGGAGCTCAAGGTATAACTCCAGCAGGTCAAGCCTATCCCGCTCATGGTTTAGCTCTTCTCCCATTCGGCGCCATGAGTCTGCAGTAATTGCTCCTCGGTCTGTATCAAACTCGTTTCTTTTATCTTGTTGTTCTAAGGTCTTTGTTTTTTTCTTAAGTGTCATAAACCAAGCGTCGTCCAACTTTATGATTTTCAGCTAATCATGAATGTAAACAAGTCTCGTGAAACATCGTTATTTTGAGTTTATCAAAGTTCCTCTTCCTTTTGTAATTTTTCTATCTCCTTTGGTACTCCACTCTCATTTATTCCAACGTCACAATCGTTCTTAGCCCCAACTGAGTCAGTCCATGAGATGTTATGTAAAGGAGCATCAACACAATATCTTGTTCGAACTGTCTACAAAACCGCAACAATCGGGATTGATAATCAAAGTTTCAAAAAAAAAACAATCGAGATTGCTACTAACTATAGTTTTAACGAAGACTTTTTCCTTGTCAACGCAAGCAACTGTCAAAGCTATTTTTTTATATTACATGTTCTTCTCTGGATTGTTACAACATTATCATTTTGAATGAATAGAAAAATAAAAGGTGGGAAGTTTACAATCTTTGTCAACTTTATGATTGTGTTAGTAAAGGTTCCATTCCGCTAACAATATTAGTTTACATAATAGTTTTTCTCTGAACGGGTACAACACCAGTAAACAAATGCTTGTCTTCTAACTCGCAGGACTAAGTCTCTTTTCTGATACATTGACTCTAATTAAACAAATGTGTCAACTTGATGATTTTTACTTGGTAAAGATATCTACCAATCATTGACGAAAACAATAATATTCCATGCACATTATTCCTCTAAATTAGTACAACATCCTTCTTTAGTAATTGTTTTGAATATATTCAACAAGAAGAAAACTCCATTTCTTTCTACTATAAAGTCTCTATCATTCTCTCATATAGAACACGCAAAATAAAATGGCAAGAATCACAATTACACTCTCTACTCCTCTTTTTTTCTTCATCCTCTTCTCTCTGCTCTCACACCAAACCATGTCACAACCTGAACACTTGACTACTTTCTGCAACCCTTCCGACAACTTCACACAAACTAGTTCATACGAAGCAAACCGGGACCTTCTACTCTCCTCTCTCCGCGACAGTTCCTCACTAGGAACCTATTCAAACGCCACAGTCGGTCGTAGTCCCAACACAGTCCACGGCATGTTCCTCTGCAGAGGAGACACCACCGCGACGTCTTGCTCAGACTGCGTCCAGACCGCAACAATCGAGATCGCTACAAACTGTACTCTTAACAAAGCAGCGGTCATTTACTACGACGAGTGCATGGTTCGGTACTCTAACGTTTCCTTCTTCTCTGTTCTTGAGATCAGACCGAGCATCGTCCTATACTCTCTTCGCTCTGCTCCAAACTCGAATACGTTCAATGAAACATTAGCCGATAAATTCAACCAGCTGATTCTCAACGTATCTTCGTCCTCTTTGGTTCCGTATTTCGTGCAAGATCAAGAACGTGTGACTCAAGAAGAGGGTTCTTATGAGTTTGAGTCGATGGTTCAGTGTAGTCCTGGTCTTGACCGGTTCAACTGTACCGTTTGTCTCAGATTCGCGCTCTTAAGAGTTTCAACTTGCTGCGGTTCACCAAGTTCTGCTATTATCTTTACTCCAAAATGTCTTTTGAGGTACCAAACCTCTGCTTTGTCGTCACCGCCACCGTTTTCTTCATCCTCTCCACCTCCTCTATCGTTGCCACCGCCACCACCGTCACCGGCTCTATTTGTACCTCCTCTATCGTTGCAACCGCCACCACCACCGCTGGTTTTCACGCGGCCACAGGCTAGCGGGTCGTTTTCTAACGTTATAAAAGGTGATCATGCTTTGTATTATCTATTTTTTTTAGTTTTGATCATCTGACTATCCTATTTTTATATAATGTTTATGATATTTAAATTCAAGTATTATGATAGGGTATGCTCTAATTTTATTCCATTTTTTTTGGCAGGAAACGGAATATTTGGGAGAATTGCTATTACGATGGCAGTTTTGGTGTGTGCACTTGTGAATTTGTGAACACATTTGATGATTACGGATTGAAATAATTTGTATTTCCTTTTATATTTTGTCATGTGTTGTTGTCTCTTAAGATCCAAAACCACAAATGATTTGAACATTTAAAATCATGTTTTTTTTGAACATTTAACCATGTTGACTTTGAAAATTTAATAATTTTGATGTTTGCTTTTTATGTTTCAACAAAAGAAGAAGAATTGGAGGTTGATATGTCAATTATAATTAATTTCTCTTTTACATACTCTTTTGCTATATGTACTAATTAAATCTGCATAACCCTTAGTGTCTACATTTTTCTTGAAAGAAATCAGTAGTTAATCGAATGATGCAACAAAAATTCGTTGCTAGATAGATTGATTCGCAACGAATACATCGCAAAATCTTAGTTTGCTGTTTAACGCTAAGCAATTATCAAACTATTAAACATCAAATCTAGTGGTTTCGTGCACAAATGCAAACTGTTAAATATTGAATGACGGTTAACACAAAAAAAAAATGCGGTCGTGGATATCATACTGTCACTGATATTCAAATTAAGATAATTGATACTGATATTCAAACTAAGATAATCGTTTAAAAAATGCACACTTGTTCTTAGGGTTATCAACTTATCATTCTGTAGCGCAACATGTACATATATTAGCATACCTCAGTCGATGTCATATGTTTTCATTGTTAATGCAGTCTTCTCCTTCCTTCGTTTGGGTAGAGTATTTAACTTTATTAGTATTATAGTTTATCCTAGTGAACCCAATTAAAGTAAGGTTTGATATATGTCAACGCTTTTAGGTTGCTTAACCTAATCAACACTTGAAAATTCGTCACGAAATCACCCAGTGCCTATCTTTTACATGGATATACATCTCTTTTTTTCGGTTTAATGTTTACTAGATTTTGATGTATTTTAAGTCGCGAACATTTTCCATTGATCATTTTAATAACAAAAATGTATGAATCTATACCTTTTTATTATAAAACAAATAATTTAAGGTTGTTTTATTATAATATTTGAGTTTCAAACTGTGTTTTCATTTCTTATCTAGACCTGTTGTTGAATATAGATAGACTCGACTATCCAATATATACCCCATATATATATTAACATATTTTATTTGTTAATACTATTAATTTTCTAAATTTATCTAGAGTTCTATATAAATATACATATATGAAAATCAAAACTGTATAATTTGTCTATTTAAACCCGTCCTATAATATTTTTAATGAATTTTAATTTCTTAAAACAAGGTATAACTATTTATGATAAAAAATATATATTTAAGGATATTTTTTCTGAGGGATATAATTTTTCTTTGGAAAATTACAAAATGATGTTATCGATATATTAAGTTAAAAGACTTTAAACACATTAATAGATTGTTTGTTGAGATATTTATTTACATATTCTGGTATTTTGGCATATTTATAATTTTAATTTTACGTACTGAATTTTCATTTTCAAACATTTTATACTTAGTAAATTTTTCATTATTATTTTTAGTAAAAATATAGATAGTGTTTAGTTTAGTGTTTAGCAAAGAAAAAAGGGTGTTTAGCAAAGAACTCTAAGCTGCAAAACAATATATTATCTAAATTTATTTTATAAGGATTATATTTTAATAGTATTGATTTTATTTATTTTGTTAAAGAGTAATTCGGCTTTTTGAAAAAGAAATTTACTGCATAATAATGCTTACGAACAATAGGAAAAATCATAGAAATAAAAGGAAAGAGTCAGAAATAACAAACATAATTTTGATCGAAGTCGACGAAAGTTGCATGATATTTTTAAGACTTTCATAAATAATTTTTGTTGTCCTTTTATCACCTCTAACAAACCATGCAACAAAAGAAACATAATTTTTTGGCTTTTTAACACCTCTAAAAAGTTGAAAATGAAGTATGGAAGATAAATGGATCATCAACAATTTTCTTTATATCCTATAATGAATATAATGTAGAATTGTGTGTCCTTTATTCATCAACCAAGATCGATATATATACAACATAAGCAGCATACCTAGCTAGGAAAAGGAAATACATGAATATGTTAAATCCCAAAGATATAGGAAAGTTTCTATTTATCCGAATCCCAATACTCCCCCTCAAGTTGGCAATGACGATGTTCGAGTGCCTAACTTGGACAACAAGAATCGAAATGTAGGGGCTGGTAAAGCCTTAGTGAGAAGATCCGCAGGTTGATTTTTAGTAGAAATATGCTCAGTAGTAAGAATCTTTGCTTGAACCGCGTCCCGAACTGTATGACAATCATTCTCCACATGTTTAGTGCGTTCATGAAAGACCGGGTTCTTGGCTATATGAATCGCAGATTGACTGTCACAAAACATCTTCATTGGTTGAGGATGAGAGAAACCAAACTGAAGCAAAAGACGCTTGAGCCATTTAAGTTCACAAGTGGTATCCGCCATAGAGCGGTACTCAGCCTCAGCTGAAGAACGCGAGACTGTTCGTTGTTTCTTCGTCTTCCAGGATACCAAAGAGTCTCCAAGTAGAACCACATATGCACTTAAAGAGCGACGAGTAATAGGACACGCGGACCAATCAGCATCGCAGTACGCTGTGAGCTGCATATTACAGTCTGAGGATAACATTATGCCTTGATCAGGAGTACCTTTTAAATATCAAACAACACGTAGAGCAGCAATCCAATGTTCGTCACGAGGTTTCTGCATAAATTGAGAGAGGAGATGCACAATGTAACTGAGTTCCGGCCTGGTAAAGGTTAAGTAAATCAGACGACCAACCAAACGTCTATACTTGCCGGGATCCATCATATAAGGACTTCGGGAAAGTGGTAATTTTTGATTGAGCTCGGTTGGAACAGGAGCTGGTTTAGCACCAAGAAGACCACACTCTGCAACTATGTCCAATGCATATTTTCGTTGTGATATAAAAATTCCTTCAGGACCTCTTGCTACTTCCAAGCCAAGAAAGTATTTGATCTTCCCTAAATCCTTCATCTTGAAGTTGCGGTTGAGATAGTTTTTGAGACGCTGAATGGTAGCAATATCATTCCCTGCTATAATGAAGTCATCAACATACACCAATATGTGAAGACAGATATTGCCATCAATAAAAGAAAATAACGAGTAGTCCTCGTAGCTCTGGATGAAACCAAACTGTAAAAGCGTTTTGCTAAGTTTGGAGAACCAACACCTAGGCGACTGTTTCAAACCATAAAGCGATTTGCGAAGCCGGCAAACTTTAGATGGATCATCCGTTTTGAAACCCGGTGGTAATTGCATATAGATCTCCTCTTCAAGATTTCCATGTAAGAATACATTATGAACATCCATTTGATGCACTTCCCATCGCTTTGCAGCTGCAATTTTAAGTAGAAATCGAACCGTATTCATCTTTGCGACCGGAGCGAATGTATCTTTGTAATCTCTTCCTTCCTTCTGTCTATTACCATGAGCAACCAAGCGAGCTTTAGGCCTTTCAATAGTGCTGTCTGCCTTATATTTATTAGAATAGATCCAACCACAACCGATTGCCTTTTTACCCGGAGGCAATGTAGTAACATCCCAAGTATGGTTATCTTCTAGGGCTGTAATCTCAACTTTCATAGCTCCGTTAAAACGCTCATCAAGAACTGCATCTTTGAATGTTTTAGGAACGTATTCTGATGCAAGGGTTGCGAGAAAAGCCTGATGTTTCACAGTAAAAACAGAGGAGGTTAAGTACAATGGGATACAAAGTGTTACCTGGAGCCGTTAGAGAACTCTGAGCTGATGAAGGAACGTGAGAGGGGTTTGCAGGCGCTGTTACTGCAGCAACGAAGTTCTTGAGAAGCACTGATGGTTTCTTAATGCGATGACCTCGACCAAGAACCTCCAAGAGGCCTGGAGAGTTAGAATCCTCTGCCTGTTCCGAGCTCATTGTAGAAGTAGACTCTGTCTGTATCGTACTAGGACTTGACGGAGTAGTAGAAGTAGTAGGCGTAGGAGTAGTAGGCGTAGTAGTAGCAGGATTCATCGTAGTTGGAGATGTAGGAGAGGAGGACGAAGTAGGGGTGGTTGGAGTGGACGCACTCGGAGATGCATTTGCAGGCGTCGAAGGATCCGATGGAGAAGAGACCTGTACAGGTTGTGAATCTGACAAGCTCCCCCTGGATTGAATAATCGGAAGAAGCCAATCATCACACTCATTAACTTGCATCACCGGAGGTGTTACATACTCTGTATTATCAATGCCAGGAAACTTGTCTTCCAAGAAAGCTACATCTCGACTAATAAAAAACTCATTTGTTTCCAAATCATATAGTCGCCATCCTTTCTTCCCAAAAGGATATCCAACAAAAATACACCTTCTACTTCTAGCTCCAAACTTGTCTTTGTCCCTTGCTCTGCGGTGTGCATAAGCAAGACAGCCAAATACTCGTAGTTGATCAAATACCGGTGGCTTCCCATGTAACACTTCATAAGGTGTTTTTCCATCCAGCACTTGTGTAGGTGTTCTGTTGATAAGGTGAGCTGCAGCCAGAATGCTCTCGCCCCAAAATGTAGACGGTAGGCGAGCTTGAAACAGACATGCTCGAGCAACATTCAAGATATGCCTGTGTTTTCGTTCAACTCGGGCATTCTGTTGCGGAGTATCAATACAGGAAGTCTGATGAATAATACCATTCTCTTGAAAATATTTCCAAAGAACCATAAACTCAGTCCCATTATCTGTTCGAATGGTTCGAACTTGGCGTCCAAATTGTCTCTCAGACATGGCGCAGAAACTTTTGAGCAAAGTCGCAACCTCTGATTTCTCGAGCATCAAATATGTCCAAACAGCTCGAGAAAAATCATCTACTATTGTAAGAAAATAGACTGCACCACAAGATGCGGGTGTGCGATATGGTCCCCAAACATCACAATGAATTAGCTCAAAAGGATCAGAAACTTTATTTAGACTATCAGAAAAAATCTGTCTCGTTTGTTTGGCTCTAAAACAAATGTCACAATGACCCGAATCAGAAAAATCAACAGAAAAAGATTTGAAAGCCGGTAGAGTAGCTAGAACTTTATATGATGGATGTCCAAGGCGACGATGCCACAAAACTGAAGACGATGAAGTCGACTTGACAGCTCGATGAACCCGTGAAACCTTGACTCCCGTAAAATAGTAAACCCCCTCACGTTCTTCACCTGCTCCAATCAGAGTCCTCGAAAAACGGTCCTGTAAAACACAAAGTGTATCAGTAAAAATTGCAATACATCCCGTCTGTTTTAATAACTTGGAGACACTGATTAGGGTGCAATTGAAGTCGGGGATAAAAAGAACTTCATGCAAAGAATAGTCTTTGCTAAGTCGCAAACTTCCTTGTTTTGTTGCCGTAGAGTAGCGACCATTGGGGCACAAGACAGAGGATGATGAGATGTCGTGAATATCATAAAGTAAAGCTAGATCCCCTGTCATATGGTGCGAAGCACCCGTATCAATAATAACATCGTTAAGAGTAGTTTTACCATACAAACGCTCAGACGAAAGGTTGCTCTGCTGGTTTTGGAGAAGAGTAATCAAAGAAGCAATTTGATCAGAGTTAATCTGAGGTGATGACTGAGCCGCATTCGCACGTCCACGACCACGACCCCTGCTCGAGTTAAAGCGTCCTCCACGACCTCGATTTCCAGAAGAGGTGTTGTTTTGTCTTTCATGATACCATTCCGGAAAGCCATGCACAAGAAAGCATTCCGTAATGTCGTGACCGGTCCTGCCACAGTGTGTACAAGTTCGTGCTGGATCCCTGTAACGTGGAGGTGTAGTAGTATCTGGAACCGTAATATTCTTGGAGGTCTCTATTTTGACCGAGAATCCTAAAGCATCTGATCGTTGCTCCTTGGATTGAGTTGTTATCATGTTCTGCTCTTCGCAAATCACCCTGGAATAGACAATGTTGAGGTCTGGTAATGGATCTTCGTCAGTGATCCTTGACCTAATAGAAGAGAATCGCGAATCATCAAGACCAAAAAGAAACTTATGAACCCGTGCATCCTCTTTCTCTTTTTCAATATCTGCGGCTGCAGAGCAAGTGCAGACACGCGATGTTTTAAGGTTCTGAAGTTCCTCCCATAGTTTAGTTAATCTCCCGTAGTATTCCAGCACCGTTTGACCATCTTGTTTGCAATTGGTGATGGCATCCTGAAGCTGATGTACTCGAGTTCCGTTTTTAACCGAGAAACGAAACCGTAATGTCTCCCAAAGTTTGTGAGCATCAGGAACATGAGTAACAGTAGACCTAACCGTAGAATTTATTGATGTACGAATCCAACCAACTATCATTGAGTTTGCTGCAAGCCACCGAGGTAGGTCAGGGCTATCGTCAGTTGGTTTCGAAATTGTGCCATCAATGAAACCAATCTTCTGTTTGGCTTGTAGAGAATTACGCAGCTCCGTTGACCATTCTGGATAATTATCATGTGTAAGACGAACCGAGGTTATAAGTGCACCAGGATTGTCTGATGGGTGAAGATAATATGGTGACCCTACATGAGGGATTCCTTGTAGTTGTGTAGTAGTAGAAGTAGAATCAATAGACATCTTGATCGATGAACTAGTAGAAAAGAATTAGAAAAACACGTTTGAAATGTTTTAGAATTTGAGAAAGAAAATTTGGTAAGATCTTAGCTCTGATACCATATAATGAATATAATGTAGAATTGTGTGTCCTTTATTCATCAACCAAGATCGATATATATACAACATAAGCAGCATACCTAGCTAGGAAAAGGAAATACATGAATATGTTAAATCCCAAAGATATAGGAAAGTTTCTATTTATCCTAATCCCAATATATCCGTAATTAATTTTTTAATCTTGTTTGCTGATGGTCATAACTTTTTGGTAAGGCTGCGAAAATTCCAAATGGTTGTTTGTGTTGAGTCTGACTCTCGATTTTCTCTTTGTATCAAATCTCTTATTCCAATATTGTATAGAACAACTGAACAAGTCCACTTTTTGTTTCATCCGCTAGTTAACAAAGACATTATTGTGCTAACCTTATGTTTTTGTCTTAGTTGGTGTTTTATGTTCAAATATGTTGATTCAACTCTTACTGATATAATCATCTGATTATCACTACAAAAAAAGTCCTCATTGATAGCACATTACGATAGCTCGTTTTACCGAACTGCTATTGTAGGAAATTAAAAAAAATTCAGAATGTATAATAGTACTATATAAATGCTATGATAGTGTTTCATTAAGCGGGAACCCCAAATTAGCTTTTCCGCGTACACACTTAGTAAAAAATCATTAATTTTCCCTTTCCCTCTGCTCGTGTTTTCCCTCTATCTAATTTCCCCCCTTTCTCACATAAACCCTAAAATCTATCGAGCTCCATTCTTCTCCTCTTCGCCTCTCCCAATTAGCCTTCTGCCATCTTCTCTTCTACACCTCTCTCCCATCTGCCAATTAAGGTTGCCATTACGCCATCTCTGTGTTGATAATCAAAGAGATGTTTAATATTTGCTTCTATTTCGTGATTTGATTTCCTGTTTCCATTTCGTATTTGCTTATATTTACAAGCTTTTTCTTAACTTTATTTTGATTTGATTGCATTTACAAGCTGTTTCCATCTATCAATTTCGATTTATTTGCATAATCTTTAGTTTTAGCAGCTCGATTACTTTGATTACTCTGTTTAGATCTTTCGTTTAGTTTGATAAAATGTAATGCATTAGGTTTACCAGCTCGGTTACTTTGATTTGATTCTCTAGTCATTGATTGTAAATCTTAGGATAGGTTTTGAATGTCAAAATGATTAAATAATATTGAAGTCCTGTTTCTCATAGGATTCTTTTGTTTGCGGTTGTTAACATTTCTTCAGAATCTTATGCTCAGTCTGTTATTTGTAGTGTATGCTTACTATCTCATCTGTGTGCTTGCGATCTCTTATGCATTTAGTTTTATGCTTCGTCTCTTCTGTTAGTTGTGCTGTCTATGAAATCGAGGACAAGTTCTGAGTATTCTGAGTAATTATACTGATTACTCTAATGACAATATTGTTAGTGAAGTTTCAGTTTTGGTTTAAAACAATGGTGGACAAGACATGGGTTCATCTTAGCAGGTACTTATAAGTTTCAGTTTCAGTTTTATATGTTTCATTAAGTGTCGAAAGATTTACCTTGTTTATTTTTGTTTTGGTTTTCATGCTCCATTGAAGAGTTGATCCTGCGTATGAGAGAGGGGCTTCACAGTTTGTACAAGATGTGGCTGCAGGTCTGGGAGGGACTGATATGATAGTATGTCCATGCATTGACTGCCGTAATATTGATCGTCACTCAGGAGCTGTGGTTGTTGATCATCTAGTTACTAGGGGAATGGATGAGTCTTACAAGAAGCGGTCTGATTGGTATCTACATGGTGAATTGGAGTCAAGAATTGAATCTGAAAGCAACACAAGTCAGTGGAATGATGAGATCTTCAGGTTATACAGAGCCGCTGAGTGTTTTGATGAAGAGTTAGCTGGTACTGGGGAGTTATCTGAGATGGCAGAGGGAGACGACAAGAGAGAAGATGAATTCTTGGCAAAGCTAGCCGAAGCCGAGACCCCATTGTATCCGAGCTGTGCATCACACAGCAAGCTATCTGCCATTGTTTCTCTATTCAGACTGAAGACACAGAATGGATGGTCCGACAAGAGCTTCAATGATCTGCTTGAGACCTTACCAGAGATGTTACCAGAGGATAATGTGCTCCACACTTCGCTGTATGACGTGAAGAAATTTCTGAAATCCTTTGATATGGGTTACGAGAAGATTCACGCATGCGTCAATGATTGTTGTCTATTCCGCAAGAGGTACAAGAAGCTTGATAAGTGTCCAAAATGCAAGGCTTCAAGATGGAAGAGCAATATTCACACTGGTGAGACTAAGAAAGGCGTCCCACAGAAAGTATTACGTTACTTTCCCATCATACCAAGATTGAAGAGGATGTTCAGGTCTGAGCAAATGGCAAAAGATTTGAGGTGGCACTTCACCAACAAAAGCACTGATAGAAAACTTCGACACCCTGTTGATTCAGTCACATGGGATCAGATGAATGCAAAGCACCCGGCCTTCGCAGCAGAAGAAAGGAACTTGAGGCTTGGTCTTTCAACTGACGGATTCAATCCCTTTAATATGAAGAATTCAATGTACAGTTGCTGGCCTGTTTTGGTAGTGAACTACAACTTGCCGCCTGACCTTTGCATGAAGAAGGAGAACATCATGCTTTCTTTGTTGATTCCTGGTCCACAACAGCCTGGAAATAGCATTGATGTGTACTTAGAACCCCTCATCGACGATCTAAACCATCTGTGGAGCAATGGTGAGGTAACTTACGACGCTGTAACTCGTGGTTCATTTAATCTTAAGGCAATGCTGTTTTGGACGATCAGTGATTTCCCAGCTTATGGGAATCTCGCAGGCTGTAAAGTTAAGGGGAAAATGGGGTGTCCGTTATGTGGAAAGAAGACAGATAGTATGTGGCTAAAGTTCAGTAGAAAGCATGTCTACATGTGCCACAGAAAGGGTCTGCCACCAGCTCATAGTTTTAGGGGAAAGAAGAAGTGGTTTGATGGAAAAGCCGAACAAGGAAGAAGGGGTAGAATACTAACAGGCCGTGAAATTTCTCAAAATCTGAGAAACTTCAACAATGACTTTGGAAATTTTAAAAGATCTGCAAGTAAGAGGAAAAGGGTTGACAGTACTGATGTAAGCTCTGATGTTGAGGGTTTATCAAGTGAATCAGAAGAAGAGGAAGAGGAAGAGCAAGTTGACGTTGATGAAGATGAGTTATCTCGTTGGAAGAAGAGATCAATCTTCTTCAGGCTACCATACTGGGAGGTATGAATTTTTTCTCTTTGAGTTCTGTTTCTGTTTATTATTTTTTTTATGTATATAGATTTTAAGAAGAAGAGATCAATCTTAGTTGTGTTTCTGTTTATGAATTTTTTTTAACTTGAGTTTCTGTTTTCTCTCTGTTTTGCGCAGGAACTTCCTGTGAGACACAACTTGGATGTCATGCATGTGGAGAGGAATGTGGCTGCGAGTTTAGTTTCCACATTGTTGCACTGTGGAAAATCTAAGGATGGTCTTGCTGCTCGTAAAGATCTGGAGGATCTTGGTATTAGGCAAGAGTTGCACCCTAAAATCCAAGGAAAACGAACATATCTTCCTCCAGCACCGTGGTCTTTGTCGAAAGCAGAGAAGAAGATCTTTTGCAGGCGACTATTTGACTTCAAAGGGCCAGATGGATATTGCTCAAACATTTCAAGAGGTGTTTCACTAGACGACTGTAAAGTATCTGGTTTGAAATCCCATGACTATCATGTATTGATGCAGCAACTTCTACCGATTGCGCTTAAAGGATTGTTACCTAAAGGACCTAGGCTAGCAATTTTTAGGTTGTGTGCATTCTTCAATATGCTGTGTCAGAGAGTGATTGATAGGGAGAAGCTGTTGGTTATGGAAGCTGAGATTGTTGAGACTCTATGCTTGTTTGAAAGATATTTCCCTCCAAGCTTCTTTGATATCATGGTCCATTTGACTGTGCACTTAGGAAGGGAAGCCCGCCTTGGTGGACCAGTCCAATTTAGATGGATGTACCCATTTGAGAGGTATTATTTATATGACTGTTTTAAATTTTCTGTATACTCACTTTTGCTAATCAATCTAAACTCAATTTCATCTCAGGTACATGAAAGTCCTCAAAGACTTTGTGAGAAATCCTGCAAGACCTGAAGGGTGCATTGCTGAATCGTATTTAGCTGAAGAATGCATCAGGTTTTGCAGTGAATTTTTGAAGAAGACAACAAACGTTGAGGATAAAACAGACAGAAACACTGAGTATGAGAACAATTCCATCTTGGAAGGTCGTCCAATATCCAAGGGAACTTCAATAACTTTGACTGAAATGGAAAAGAAGATAGCACATCTTGCTATCATTCAAAACATGGCTATCGTCGAACCATACGTAGAGTAAGTATCAAATTTCTTTGTTTTCTGATCCACTTAAGTATCATCTTTATTTTCTGATCATCCAATTGATTCATCTCTTTGGTTTAATTTTTTTTTACAAGTGAGCATCTACAGTTTTTACAAGACACATATGAAAAATGCCGCAGAGATGCATCTACCTTATGGAGTATGCACACAAAGAATTTCGCAACTTGGCTAAAAGAAAAGGTTACTGATTTGTTTCCATAATTTCTCTTGTTGCCGTAGACATGTTTTTTGACTTCATTTTACTTTGTTAGGTGCCTCTTGATTCTACAGAGCATGAAGAAACACTTAAGTGGATAGCTAATGGTCCACGTTGTTCTGCAAGGTCTTATACAGGATTCATAGTTAATGGACAGAGGTTTCACACAACGTCAATTGATAGGAGAAGCCAGAATAGTGGGGTTTTCTATGAGGCTACAGCAGTCTGTAGATCTAGTGCCAAAGATACATCACAGGTCGTCGATCTGGTTTCTTATTACGGCAGAGTAACTGACATCCTTCTGGTGGATTATAATGTCTTCTATGTCCCTCTGTTCCGGTGTGAATGGGCAGTAAAGGGTAATGGAGTAAAGATTGAAGATGGTTTCACCCTTGTTGACCTCCATCATAGTCAAGCATCCTTTGCAAGTGATCCGTACATTCTAGCATCTCAAGCAAAGCAAGTCTTTTACTCTAGGGAAGATGAGTCATCACACTGGTATACTGTTATGAGAGGACCTTCGAGAAAATACAGTAAGGAAGATATTCATGATGGGACTGCAGACATTGGGCCATTGCCATCAAATATCGATATGGAAGTTGACATTGATGAGGCAGAGAACGTCAGAAGTGATTGTGAAGGCATATATGTGTGAAACGTATCCTTATTGACTATTTTTATTGTCTGTCTGTTTGTTTGTTTGGTTTGGTCATTCTATGTTTGTTTGGAAGGTTGTGAATGCATATATGTCTGTCTGTTTGTTTGTTCGTTGTTTCTTTGATTGGTTGGTCTTGGTCTGTTAGTTTGGAAGTAATCCTTTCACTCATAATTTATTTCAGGTAAATTGATATGGCTGGTGGAAAGAAAAGCAAAAGAGGAAGGAAGGCAAAAAGGAAAGAAAAACAAGCAGATGTTGAGTTCGTCTGTACTTTGGAGGCAGGTCATGAACATGAGATAGAAGCCGAAGATGGTAAGCAACATGAGTCACAACCGCAAGATGGTGCGCAACATGAGTCACAACCGCAAGATGAAAATGAAGAACCACAAGATGAAGATGAGCAGCCTGAGACACAACGAGCTGATAGTGAGCCTGAAGGTGAGATCGGATTGTCTGCAGTTCCGGAGCCAGAAGATTCAAACTCCCGTAAGAGAAAGCGTGGACCAACAATGATGAAAGACATAGCTAAAGATCCAAATAGCAGAGTTCATGTTGATTTCACCTTCATGGGAGAACCTTACGGTCCTGGTTCAGTGAAACTGTCTTCATATTTAGGACCATTGGTAAGGGAACACGTTCCTGTCACAATTGAAAGTTGGAAAAAAATCACTGAGGATGTGAAGACAGTGCTCTGGAAATCGGTTCAGGTGCAGTTTCTATACAATGTAAATTAAATAAGTTAATGTTTTTATGCTACTGATTTGTTTACTATGTGATTGCAGGCAAGGTTTGAAGTTGATGAGGAGTACCAAAGGATTGCAGTGCTTAAGCAGATGGGAGGATTATGGAGATCATCCAAGTCACGCTTAGTTACTCAGATTAATGCAGCTGACAATAACCAACAGAGGATGAATCTCAGGCCGAAGAATGTTCCCCCCGTTGAGTGGCGCAAATTCGTCAAGCTGAAAACTAGCAATGAATTCAAGGTATACATTTAGAATTGCGTGAGATCTTTATATGCTAAGTATATCACATATTAACATATCATATTGTAGGTTATGAGTGATAGCTACAAGCAGAGAAGACGCAACCAGATACCTCACACATGTAGTCGGAAGGGTATGGTGAGACTAGCAGAAGAGATGGTAAGCATACATGTTTCATTATAACTGTTAGTAGAAGGCTACTGATATATAATATTTCCATAGAAAAAAGATTCTGCCAACCCATCTGAAGTGTCCAGGCTTAAAATCTGGGTGAAGTCACGTACCAGAAAAGATGGAACTCCGATTAACACGAATGCCGCTGAGAAGATTGTGAGTGATAAACATTATGATCTCTTCCACTGATTTCGTCTTCTAATGTTATTGGTTTGTTTTCTGATGCACAGCGAAAGGCAACTCAGATTGTTGAAGGTACTAATGAATCATCTGGCACAAATGAAGGTGAAGATGCACTCGTCCAACTGTTAGGACCTGATAATCCTGGTCGTATGAGAGCAATGGGCAGAAATATGAGTAAGACCAGATTAGCTTGCTTCCAAGTGAAGCACAAGTCTATTTCTGAAATGCAAGAGAATCAGATTAATCTCCAGAAAAAAGTGAATGAGTTACAAGCTGAACTTGCGAAAGTAAACAAACAGGTTAGTCAATTAATAAGGTTCATGATTTATGATTGTGAAAGGACCTAATAATAATGTTTGGTTCATAAATTGTGATACAGAGAGACGAGAATGAAGTGGGTGAAAACTCGGCTGCAAGAGTAAGTCCTCAAGTTACACATAAATGGTTTATTTAATATGTTTCACTCACATATTTTCAACTGATAATTTAACAGAGTGTGAACAAAAAATCACATAAGAGGTGCCTTCTTATTGACTGGGCTGATGAAGATGGGAATGTTGCTGAAGGTCGTATTCTTTCTTCAGACCCAGATGATATAGTGAATGAAAGTAGATTAGGCCCTATGGATGCTAAAGTCTTGGTTGATGCTGCTAATGAACCTGAAGCTTTCCTATGGAGACCTTCGAGTAATATGTGCACAATTAAAGAAGCTGTAGGACACATCATTGCATGGCCTAAGAATAAGTGTGTTGAATTAGGTCAGGGGCTCCAACCCGAAGACATTGCACCTCTGGTAACGATTTTTGTAGCATTATCATAATAATTAAGGCTATGATTTTGTCTTTGATGCTATTTTTTCACAATTTCTTTGACAGGGATCGAGATCTAACTCTCTCAACAAATGCAAACTACTAGATTTATCTGATGATAATGTAGTTGTTGGTGAAGGACGTTGGCAGACACAAGAACCAAATGCATTGGTGAATGGACTTCCTCTTGGACCGAAAGCAGTTAAAGTGTTTCTTGATGTAGTACATGAAAGTGATACATATTTGTGGAGGCCGACGATGGATGAGGCATACCTTGAAGACTGCTTATCGTCTTTTATTTCATGGCCTGCTCGCAAAGTGGTCTTTGAAAACCCACCAGAAGCAACAAGGCAACAACCATCACTAGGAAAAGCAAAAGCTGCAGGTGTAGGTTCTAAGTTTCATACTGAAAAATCAGGTGCAACAACTTCTAAAACTCCAAATGAGAATTCTCAGTCCACAATTCAGGTAATATTTTCTTACTTTGAAATCATCTTGTTTATATCACTGTCTGAGTTTTAAATGGTTTATATATATTGTAAACTTGCCAGCGTAATCAAGGACCTATCAAAGTGAATCAGAAGTGCAAATTGTTGGACATTGGTGAGAGGAAACAAGTTGTTGCTGAAGGTCGTGTGCATTCAACAGACCCAGATCAAATGGTCCATTTTGTACGCTTGGGTCCTAATGCAGCTAGAGTGTGGGTAGACATAGTGATAGTAGATGATGCAGAAGTTTGGAGGAAATCAGATGAAATGGAGTCTGTCAAAGATGCACATGGTTCGTCAATTGCTTGGCCAATTGATAAATTGGTCATCTTCTAGTCTGATGTAAGTGGTAATTGCTTTAACTGCTTTACGTTTTAAAGCTGTAAATGGTAATTGCTTAACTGATGAGAGGTATTGATATTTTGCAGCATGCAGAGGGAATGAAGAAGTTTGGTCCAGAAGTTGCTAGTTTTAAACTAGGGTAATGAACTTATGTTTGCTTATTATGTTTGCTTATGTCTTTGTCTGTTGAAACTGAGTGTGTGACTTTTATGTTCTTAAGACATATGTATGACGTTTATGAATGGTTAAGTTTTATTAGAACATTTCTGATTGAAAACCATTTGAGAAGAATAACCAAACCATAGCTCTAGAACTACTAAACAATAGCAAAAAAAAACTGTTATAATCAGCTATTATAGCATTTAAATAAACCTATGGTTTACATTACCATCGATTTCTGAGAGCTATAGAAAATATTAGTACAGCAATTATGAAAAGCTATTGTATGTTACGTATATATGATAGCACAAAATATAATAGCGATTCGAAATTGCTATTGATGATCGACCTATGATAGCACGAAAAGTGAATCGTAAACAATTTATAACAAAAGAACGCGTGCTATAGTGGAGTTAATAATATGACCCAGTTATTGCTATCGTATTTACACTTTTCGTAGTGTCACGAAAAAACGCTATTGTAGGAGGGTACCCTACGATGGCTGCCGATGACATAGCATTTATGAATTCGCTATGAAAGGTCTATGATAGCATATTTTCCGTGCTAAGAATGTACATATTTCTTGTAGTGTATCCACCTGAAATAATAGTATTATTATTGTATTACATACATTCTACCTCTGAATTGGTATAGGACGTTACATATTTGAATGAATTAAAATATAATATATTTCCCTATTTAAAATTGTGCTCATCTATGTTCTATTCTATCTTCATACACAGAAAAAAAATGAGAAGTTTCATAAGATTATCTCCTGTTCCGTTCTGCTTCTTCTTCTTCTTCTCTCTGTTGACTCAACAAACCATGCCTCAACCTCAACACATGCACACTTTCTGCAACAAATTGTCCGAAAATTTCACACAAGCCAGCTCATACAAATCAAACCGTGAAACTCTACTTTCTTCTCTCCGTGACCGTTCCTCCCTCGGAACCTATTCCAACGCCACAATCGGTGTCAGCCCCGACACAGTCCATGGCATGTACCTTTGTAGAGGGGACACCACCAAAACATCTTGTTCAGACTGTATCAAAACTGCAACCCTAGAAATCGATAAAAATTGCACTTATCAAAAAGAAGCAATAATTTACTATGAAGAGTGTATGGTTCGATACTCGGATGTTTCGTTCTTCAAAGTCGTTGACCCAACGCCTTATTACGTCGCTAAGTACTCTAACGCCTCTTTTACTTCTCTTTTGTTTGCATTTCGACGTGTACTGTCGGACAAGGTAGAACAGCTAATTATCCTCACAGCATCAAAGTCTTCTTTGTCTTCTTCGACGCCTATTACTTCAAGGATAGAACACAAGTGAATCAATTGGAATCGTATCCGTTAGACACAATGGTTCAGTGTAGTCCTGATCTTGATGCAGGAAACTGCGGCGTCTGCTTGAGACTTGCGGTCAAAGAAATGACAGAGTGTTGCAACAATGCTCGTTGGGCTCACAACGTTCTTCCCAAATGTCTTCTAAAATATGATACAACTGGTTTACAGAGCGGTTCATCTTCTATAAAGGCTATAAAAGGTGAGCATAATTCAGTTGGCCTTGATGGTTACATTTGTTTACACTTTAATACTTTGGTTTTGTTTTTTTAGATGCAACCGCAACTTTTATGTATTAATCAAAATTTACTGTTAACTAAGAAACCTAAACAGAAGAAATTCGGATACAAATTATGGGAACAAGTAGAGAAAATTTTACTTTCAAAATTATATATATATATATATATATATATATTAGTATTTAAAAAAAATAAAAAAAAAGTTTGATATGACAAAGTCAAAGAAAATAAAATTGAATATATATATATATATATATATATATATATATAAAATAAAACACTATTGTCTCGGGGATAATTTTACATTTTATAATTGAGATATATGTTGACAACAAAAACAAAACAAAACTGATATATTCTGTGAAATACTCATTATAAAATCCTACTATCAAGAAGATAGTGGAATAAGCAACTAAACCATTAATTTGTCTGGCTTGTTTCGTATTGCAGGAAACGAAATGTTTGGGCGAATGTTCATTACTGTCATGACCTTGGTGTTAGCAGTTGTGGGTCTATGATCCAGTCAGATGATCACGACCACAGAATTATATCTCTATCCACGAATGTGTGTGACCTTTGATGTGTTCTCTTTTTTTTTAGACCTTTGTTTATTCTTGTCTAATAAAAATCAGTTCCCTCTGGGCCGGCCCTGGTCCTAGTTCATCACAGATTCACAGTAAATATAATTTCATATACAACTTATCATTTTAGATTTTGTACTACCTCATTTTGAATCTTGCTGTGGGCTAACCCGGTCATCTTCGGGCTTGCCCCCACGCCTCTATCGTGTCGTATTGTTTAGGATTAGCCAGTTACTAACCATCACATACAACCACGAGAAAAACAAAAATAAAGTTGGTTCGATATGAACCGGACCAGAACTAGAAGTGGCTCAAAGAATAAAAACAGGTATGGTCTTGCCTTTACTAGAATAAGCCGGACCGATTGGCCAACCTGGCCTGAAGATATTTGGTTTACCTTAACTGATTTGCGTACAAATATAATCCAATCATCAAATGATAAAACATGCAATGACTTGGCTTTTTTTTTTCTTTTACAGGAAACCGTATATCTGGGAGAACGCTTATTTGCGATACAAACAGTTTTGGTGTTAGCAGTAATGGGCTTGTGATAAAATCTAGTTAACAACTTTTATTGTGTTCTCTTAATTTGGGTAACGTGTGATAGTGTGTTCTTGTCTACTAAGATCCATGAAACCCCAAAACAGGCAAAATATGTATTTGTTTATGTAAAAATGTTTATACTTTCAGTGTTTCCTGTTGTTGTAGTGTTTAATTTTTATCAATAAGGTGTATATATATATATGCATAATGCATGGTATTCTGAATTTCAAAGATTTTTTTTTCAATATGACACACTAGGTGACTCTTCTATGCAATTAAATAAGAATAACTAATTAATGTTTCAGTTTCATTTTCTTATAAGTATTGAATCATTTATAATTTTATGTGTTAGTAATAAATATAAGAATATGTTCAATATCATTATGCATATATATACTACTAGTTTAGCGTTTGAGAAACTATATTATTGTTTTTAATTGCATTTGGTCAAGTTCATCATTTAGGATTCGAATGATAACCGTAAACTGCACTGCATCGTAGTAAATAATAACAAAATTTTCTACATATATATATATATGTTTTGTTACTATTATAACTACACCGTAGTTGATCCGTATGAATATACCCTATAAATATATTTTTATAAAAATTAATTATTTGATATATTATTTTAGGAAAAATAGAAAGATTTTTTTTTTAAAAAAATGTTAGTAGATTTGGAGTTGAGTTAACAAAAAGATGATGAAAATTAGTTAATATTTCACTGCTATATATGTTTAGAAGTTTAAGCATTAAACATAAAACATATTTTGAATAGCATCCCAACCTATCAATACTATTAAAACAGGAACATTCATGATTTATACTTTTAATGAAATACATTTTTTTCCAAATTTGTCCTTAATGATATGACTAAAAAAAAAAATTTATTAATGGTATAGTGGTCTTTTGGTTTAGTGGACTTATTTCAATAGGGTCTAATTAAATGAGTTATATTTTTATGTAATCAATTTCATATCCCATAAACTTTTTAAATATCAATAACAAAAATTAAAATCTGCAATAATTTTTAAACGTTGATATTGATAATTGAAATTTTGTAACTACACGAAGATAAGAATTAATCAAAAATATTGTTGGCCACTTTATATGTTTAGCAATATTTTATATAATTTATAATTTTTTAAAATTATATAATATCCCAAGTACGAATTTCAGATACAACAATTGCTTAACTTATTTACAAACATAAAACGGTTGTGTGGCGCATTTTAAATTTCGTCATACTGTACACACTATACAAATCCACATAATTGTAACTTGATCATGTCATAGTTTATATAGTTAAAACGAAAAATTATCAATCTTTATATTGAAAAGACAACAAAAAAATATTCGTCCTTTCAAAGACGGGTCAGAATCTAGCCCACATTTCTAAATAAATTAGCTATGATCCAAATCTGTTAACTAATTAAATGTTTATGTTTTTATATAATCAATTTCACATTCCATATTTTTTAATATCAATAACATAAATTAACTTGGGTAATTGTTGAAGCATTTTCTATGGCAATTATTGTCGGGATGTATAGCAGTTAAGAAAAATCTAAAGACAAGGGGAATTCAAGGGGACATACGGTGCGACCGATGTGAAGCGTCCGAAGAATCTATTAATCATGTTTTCTTTGAATGTCCACCGGCAGTTCAGGTCTGGGCTCTATCCACGATCCCGACGCATCCAGATCACTTTCGAGGACAATCTTTGTTTGTGAACATGGATTACTTGTTCTGGAGGATTAAGCCAACATTGGAGGATCATCATTACGCATAGATATTGTGGTATATATGGAAAGGACGGAATAATAAGGTATTTAGTAATTTGGATATTGATCCGAGGGACACTCTTCAAAGAGCTATGACTGAGTCGTTACTCTGGACAGAAGCACAAGAGGAATTATGTATGACACATATCAAGGTTACTCATGAGGAGGGCATAGTTGTCCCGACTCGATCGGGCCGTTGGTGTTTTACGGATGGATCATGGAAAGTAGGGGAAATTTACTCAGGGCAAGGATGGTATAGTACTCTGGAAGGTTTTGAAGGACTATTGGGCGCCAGAAACACAAGGGCTAGTCAATCACCGTTACACGCTGAAATTGAATCCCTAATATGGGCGATGGAATGTATGAGGAATTTACGGCAATATAATGTTACATTTGCAACGGATTGTTCTCAATTGGTGAAGATAGTTTCGGAACCAGAAGAATGGCCGGCTTTCGCAACTTACTTAGAAGACATCAGGAGTCTGAAGAGAAGTTTCAATAGCTCAGAGATTATTCATATACCACGGACGCAAAACAATATGGCGGATCGCTTAGCACGCAGTGTGAGACAACATACATCGTTTACTGTCCATATGGATACGGAGCATCCAGTTTGGTTTACAGGGTCTATATGAGTCTGTAAGCTGGTCGACAAAAAAAAATAACATAAATTAAAGTCTGCAATAATTTTAAAAGGTTGATATTAGAATTTGAATTTCGTAAGACTTAAGCAAAAATATTATTGAGAACTTTATATGTTTAGCTATATTTTATATAATTTATAATTCTTTTAAAATTCTATAACAGTCTAAGTATGAATTTTGGATACGACCATTGTTTAAATTATTTACAAACATAAAACGGTTGTATGATGCATTTTAAATTTCGTCATACTATACATACTATAACAAACTCGCATAATTGAAACTTGATCATGTCATAGTTTATATATTTAAAACGAAGAATTATCAATATTTGAAAACAACAAAAAAAATACCCGTCCTTTCAAGGACGGATCAAAATCTAGTATGACATTAAATTTTCAAAAGCAGGAAGCTGCTATGGAATGTAAAAACGAGTACTAATAACTCCTCAGATTAAAATTAATGTTTGTAGTTGTAGGTATGTGCACTGTTATCTCTGAAAGAAGTTTATACATTTGCGTCACAGACGATTATGATCGAGAAAGGCGTTCAATATTCACTGATGACTATTGCAAAAGATTGAAGAAAGTCATTTTCAGTTCTTCAGTAATTTGGTATGTAACAAAATTTATTAGTAGCAAGAAACTTCTTCATCTTTCTCAAAAAGTCAACAATGAAGTATCCTATAGAAACATCAGAATCATATAGAAAGCCTCACAGCTTACGTGTACAGTAGCAGTAAGTTAACACATTGTGTTTCGTTAACTAGGTTTACATAGAAGAAGACATCATCATCATATGCTTTAGTTAAACAATTAGATACACCAACAGCTCGGATCCATCTCAAATCTCCTTCCATCCGTCCGGATGAACCTTGGAGTCTTCACCGTCTTCTGTTGTGTGTGAAGATGAAGTGCTAATTGTTGGTCTTTTAGCACCTGAGCCCAATCAAGAAGGTTACATGACTAACGCAGCAAATTGACATTAAATATCATATATGAGATTTCCATCGTGTAAAAAGCAATCATCCACTTCACATGAACCTATATATTATTGAGATATTCCTTTTTACCCAAAAACTGTTCGAACAAGTCTTATGTTTTGCATAAGATCTTTGACAAAACCAATGTGTCAACTTTATCTTTTACCTTTGCTATCATCTGATCTCAAGGACCTGCAAAGATAATTACTAGTTTAATACTTTATTGTATTATACAAGAAATGTGGAATTCAACTAAAATAATAATTGTTATATATGCCGATTTACCTTCTGAGTTGGGTCAACCACGTTATATCTAATATTATTGAATTGTTTCGAAAGAAACATCAATGTGCTGTGTTTTGTTCTTTCCTTAATGTGCTCTGTTTTGTTCTTTCTCAAAAGTCTAAAAATCAAGCAAGAACACAAAAATGACGAAAATCATTGAGTACTTAGCTACGGCTCTGTTTTGCTTCCTCTTGTTCTCCCTCCAAACCATGTCTCGAGTCCGTACAAATGCTTACCGATTGCAACCAATTATCTGACAACTTTACTAGAACTAGCTTGTACCAATCAAAGCGCGACACTCTCCTCTCCACTCTTCGCAACCGTTCCTCCCTGGAAAGCTATTCCAACGTTACGGTCGGTCCTAGCCCAAACACAGTCTATGGCATGTTCCTTTGCAGAGGAGACATCAACAGAACGTCATGTTCAAACTATGTCCAGGCCGCAACGTTAAGCGTCGCTGAAACTTGCAAATCCCATAAAGGAGCTTACATATTCTATGACGAGTGTATAGTTCAGTACTCGAACGTTTCTTTCTTCGCACTCGTGGAGGATGCACCTGCCATTCTTAGACACTCTCCCTCCAGGTCTTTGGGTTCTTCTGACTTTTTCAATCAAACAGTTCCTGGAAAAATATACGAGCTTATCCTCAAAGCATCCTCGTCTCTTTCGTCGATTCCATATTTTGCGGAGGATCACGAACATGTGACCCAATTGGAAGGTTCGTATGATTTGGAGGCGTTGGTCCAGTGTGGTCCTGATCTTGATACAAGAAACTGCACGGTATGCTTGAGACTTGCTGTAGAAGATTTCTTTGAGTGCTGCAGCCATGCTCGTTTGACTCAGATCATTTTTCCTAAATGTCTTGTCATGTATAACATCTCCGCTGTGCAACCGAGTCTTGGCGTTATAAATGGTTAGTAACTTAGTATACTAATTCCTTTATGAAATTCACTATGCGTATACATGGCCTCGCTCTATGGGTATGTGATATGGAATAAGCATCTCAAATCCAAACGTTAATATTTTGGCTTATCTTATGTTGCAGGAAATAACATATATGGGAGAATTTTCATTACAGCCATGGCAACTTGGGTGTTAGCACTTGTGGGCCTATGATACAATCCAATGCTTATGAAGTTTTTATTTATATTTGCATTGCACGATTGTATGTGCCGCCATTTTATTGTATAGTTAATAAGAAACAACATACTTGTCTTCTAAGTTATCTCAAAAATGTTTGACGTTCGATATGTTTACTAAATAAAATCCTAATACATCAATATATACCTTCTTTACTGTAAGAATGAATCGTCCAAAAAACAACTCTGTGTTCTGCTTCAGACAACAAATGTGTGTTTTATTAGGTTCATATGGTTTAAATAAAAGCCAGCCGGAAGGTTGCTTAACGGAAGCAAAAGCTGTTATGACAGAAAGAGAAAAAAAAACAGGTAAGAGAAGAGTTAACATCTTTTTTTTGCTAAAATGTAAATATTATATAATGAAAAAAGATTTTACAAAGAAGATCTAAGTTCGAAACCACCTTGGCAAAAAAGATAAAAACAAGATGGATCAAGAGATACAAAGCTACAAATAAGAAACTATCGCAGCCACAGCTCCATAAGAGACTTACAAGACTTTCCACTTCTCCTCGCTGAGATAATGTTTCTCATTTCTTTATCAATGCAATAGAAAACAGAACCATGAGAGATTGAGGTCTGATTATGCATTAAGTTGTTCCTTTGCTTCCAAAGATGAAATATGGTGGTTTGAGAGGCCAATTTGAGAGGAGTTAACATCTTACACAAGTGATTGACTAAGTCTTAGCTGTTTGAGAGGAGTTCCAAGTGCGAAACCCTAAAAGATGAAGAAGCCGTGGGATAGAGTATTAGGGAGAGAGAGCTTCAAGATCAGATATACAAATAAAAATGCCTCTTGATAAGCCATATATGATCCAGAAAGCAGCGTTAACTATTTCACTTTTCACTGTTTGAGAAAAGACCGAACAAGGGTTTAGTTTAGAAATTTGGCATCTACCGAAATTTTTTAGTAGCCAACAAACTTCTTTGCTCTTTCTCAAAAGTCATCTAATGAATCCATACAAGACTGCCATCACTTCTATCTCCGGTATCTTCCTTGCTCTTCAAGTCTCCAACAGCTCATTTATAACTCCAACTCCATGAAGCATTGTTCTTTGAGAGCACAAACGATCAAATATCTTCGACTAGCAGAGAAGAGCAGGCATTTTCGCTTTAGTTCCATAATAGAAACATCAAATTCATATAGAAAATTAACCTCAAAAGCTTACGTGGACGGCATTAAGTTAACACTTGGTGTTTCGTTAATTAGGTTTACATAGAAGAACAGACATCATATGCTTTTAGTTACACAATTAGCTACTAAACACCAACAGCTCAGATTCATTCTCAAATCTTCCTCCACCCGTCCAGATGAACCTTGGAGTCTTCACCGTTTCCTGTTGAGTGGTTTCATTGAAGTTGAAGTGCTAATCGTCGGTCTTTTAGCACCTGAGGCCAATCAACAAGGTTAGATAGATGACAAAGATCATATATGATATTTCCACTATGATACAAAAATAAAGGAGACATAGTTACACAAAAGATCATAGAATGTAACTATGCAAAGTGCAAACGATTTGTTTTTTCAGTAAATAGAGACATTACTTGTTAAGGCCTTAGAAGAGGAGCTAGTGGCAATTGACAGACGAGAAGGTCTGGTTTGGCCTGGTGGTTTCAAGGTCTGCTTTGGAATCTTCGATGGAATACTAGTTCTGCTTTTAAAAGACCAAAAGAAACATAAGAATCTAAAACTGTATTCATATAGTTATGTTAAAGTAAGTGTGCTAGTAGTAGAGGGTACTTACTTGTCTTTGGCCACCGCTTTCACCATTTTCGCTGATTTCTCGGGTTTCTCAGGGGCCAAGCGTGGTTCAGGTTCTTCCCTTATTTCAAGAGGCTTCACGGGTTCAGGGAAAAGAGTCAACTCCACTGCACTGCTTATGGAGCCATCAGTTTCTGTTCCCATCGAAAGACAGCTATCAGAGATATCACTCAATCTATCCTCAGAATCTGCATCCCCAAGGCCAATGAGTTCAATATCATCTTCAAGGTCAATTTCTTTAGACCCACCAGCAAACTTAGATAGTTGGTGAAGATCCTTTCTATGTTTGAGTTCATCTGATGAACGCGGTGAACCAGATTCAGAATGTTTGCTGCTGTATTCTGAGCAGTTGTCAGCATCTGAGGTTGCTCTCCCAAAAGAACCAGATGCCTTTCCTCGTCGAGCATTTGGTGAAGGTCCTATAGAGTGTCTTCTAGGTGATGAAGGCCCCAACAATCTTAGATTGCTTAAACCACGTCTCGGCACAGTTGTACTGTTACCTTTTTGCTTCTGAACATTTTGAAGCTCTTCGTCTTTCTTGGCAATAACATCCTTCAAGTTTGATACCTGTTATATCAAGATACATACCTTTGTTCTGTTAAAATTTCAATGAGCTAGAATAAATCTTGAGAGAGAGAGAGAAACAAGCACCTGTTCCATGAGGTGTCTAACATCTCGTCCCTCTTTATTACTTTTAGCTGCACCTAACTCCACACCAGATACTCTTTCGGCGAACTTCAGAGTGCTAACGGTCTCAGCATAAGAGTCTCCATCCGGATTGACTTGAACAAACATAAGAGTCTTGGCCTGTCCTCCTACAAAACAAAAACAAAATAGTTAAGACAGAGAGTTAACGGAACCAACAACATAAAGCCAAACGGATACATCGTGCAATACGTGTAGCCCAAATCTTAAAAACGTTTTATTCAAAGAGGGTTAAGAAAGTACCCAAGGAACTTTGAAGAACTTGCGTCAATTTGCTGTTTCTGTACGGCACATGAGGGTTCTTATGCGCTAGAGCAAATATAACATCTCCAAGGGCTGACAGTGATTTGTTAATGTGCTGAGCCTCCTTGAGTCTCTCTCCAGTTACCTCCGAGCGATCAACCCTCTCACTTCCAGCAAGATCGACCAAGTGCAAACTACCACGCAACACAGAATCGGTTTCCACGTCGACACCACGTACGTGAACAGAAAGAACGCTGTACACAATGGGCAATTTTGTCTTTTCCTTAATCCATGGGAAACTAGGGAAAGATAATATCATAAGATAAACACGTTGAGGGAAAAAGTTTACAAACCAGTGTGATCTACTACTCCTTTCATTGAGAGCTGTGGCACCGACGGTTCTGTTCATGAGCCCAATATTCATCAGCTCAAGCACATCTTCAGTTGATCTCACCGAATGCATGCTTGCATCTGGGACAGCTAGCCCATTTGGTAAGGCAGTATTCCAAACCCCTAATGTACGCAAGTTAAGGAAATTTTCTATGCAACAGTGTATATGCAAACATATAAATAAATATGTATGTATACAAGAATGTACATGTTGTAAGTAAAATTTAGCAATAATATTAGCTTAGAGAAGGATATCTTCGATTGGAACCACCATCAGAAAGAATGTCACGAACTTGCTCATTATATATCTCAACCATTTGAACACCGACTTCATACACAACTGTGTTTTGTCTAAGCTGAGTTAAATGAAACAAGTCATTCAGAGCTCTGTAATTGACACCCCATTCTTCTTTTGAAGTGATGCTTGGCCCACTCTGTGTTAGAAAAATGGAAATATGTGCGTTATATATTTAATAGTGCTTGGCTGATGAAACATAAAAAGAGCAAAGTTAAGCATGACACTTACCATTGTATAAGTTTTTCCAGATCCCGTCTGACCATACGCAAATATACACACATTATAACCATCAAGAATTGATCGAATCAATGGTCGAGTATCTAGGAAAACCTCCTCTGCATTAAAAAAAACAGATTCATGAGATATCAATATGTAGTACATAAAGTCCTTAACAAGCTAATCTATATACATAAGAGGAAAGAGGTTTAAACCTTGAGTTGCTGCTTGACCGAAAACTTTATTGAACTTAAACAACCGATGGGTATCTTTCCCTTGCTTAGACGGATTTGCAACTACCAATTCACCGTGCTCACCAATGTACTCTATAGATGTCTGTCCACTGTTTTGCCCTGGAAGGAAAGGTCTTATCCGGCAATAGACTCTGATATTTCCTGGAAAATAAATGCAGGAAAAGAACAGTCATATTTTGAATAGTCAGTGCAAACAAAGTACGCTAACCCAAAGTGTTTTACCTTTCAATTCCTGCACTTCATTGTACAGTCTTCGGTTTTCTTCAAGGACTACATGGTAATTTTTTGCTGCATCAGCCACTCCTTTGAGCTTTAAACCTGGAAAAATATTATAAATATAAAGCCATGTACTCCAGACTAGAAAAACTGACCAAAGAGCCATACAAAATTGATGACAGAAATGATATTTACCATAGTAATTTAGGTCCTCAAAGTATTTCTTCTGCGTCCTTAAGACTTCTTGCTTTATAGACACTGAAGTAGCATTTAGAGCCTTCATAATTCACAAAAACTATGTCATTTAAAAGAACTACGAGAGTATTTATTGTTTAGAATACTATATTTTAAAGCCAAACCTGCAAAGCCCCGAGCTGGTTGTCTATGAAGCTTTTGTAGGTGCACTCTTTGTTCTCCCATTTTTGAGATTTAGATAGGTACAACTTCTCGAGTTCTTTGACCTTCCTAGTTGATTCGGCAACTTGTAACTCTGCATCCTTTAATTTACTCTCCAACTCAACTGTACTATTTTGTGCTTTTGCTTCTAACTCCAAGCACTGGTTTGCATGCGTCTCTTTCACCACCTTGAGTTCTTGCTTCAGCTTACGAATCTCTGCATCACTGCGCTCTTTTTCCTTTTTCAGACGCACCACATCTTTTTCTTCTGACCTTTCTCTTTCTTCTATTCTGTTTTTTTCAAGCTAAAGAGCTAAAGAAATTTAATACACTAGCGGGATGAAAATCGATGCATGAGTCATGTATTTAAGTATCAGGCGTATACACAATGACTTATGATATGATTTCAATATCTAGAGGATTGGCTTAAACATCAGTTCCACAAATACTATGCTAAAAATAATGGAACTTATGTAAACCAACTGTTCCAGATGCAAGAGTTAGGTTAATGGTTAAGTTTGTCTTAAGGAGACGATACATATTGAATCAATAACATACCTTTGTACGCTCCATACAATTCGAAACAATCTACAACGAAGAAAATAACAGAAAGACCAATCAATAAGCCAAATAGAAATAAACTGAAACCAGAGACAATAGTACCTCGTTTTCCTGATTTGCCCCAGCTGCCAAGGTTTCTAAGACCTTTATTCTTGACCTGTATTTATCTTCACGTACCCTAAAGAGTATATTTTGCTGCACATTCCATAAACATGTTTCATTACTTTGTCAGAAGGATTATATTTACACGTGTATTACAAAGAAGAAAAGTAAGTAATCTTTACATTTTTCAGGTTATCAGCTTGATTTGAGATTCTCTGTTCTATCACCTGTACAAGTGCGCTCAAGAGTGATGCCATAGCCTGAACAACACACCGGAAAAAGGAGCAACATGTGGAGCATAAGAAGAAATGCTTCATCAACTAAGGATTCAAATTTTAGGCAAGCAGATTAAAAGTATCAAGAGAAGGAAGGCATCAGTAGCTCAATATTTGTCTTACGTGAGACACATGTCCATTCATCTTCTTCACGCTCTCATCTAGAAGCTTATCCAGCATGTCAAACAGCGTCCGAGTAGGAGCATTCTACAACGACAAAGGAAATACCATTTGAGTCAGATAAAGAGATAAAAGCTAAACGGTTGGACACAGTCTACTAAAAAATAAGTTAGAATGCTTTACTCGTAAACTGTCAGATTTTAGTAATTCTGATATTTTAGCATCAGATATATCAATCTCAAATCCTTCCTTCGACTGGAATCCATCAATAGAGTTGCGGTCATCTCCTCTTGAATCCGAGTGGTCTTCTGGCAAGCTCCATCTCCTCCTTGCAAGTGAGTTTTTATCATTACAACCATCGGAAAAACTTGCTTTAAGCGCCTTAAGGGACTGAAAAACTGGCAGCATATCCCCCTGCATTTTTACTTTTTATTAGGAGGCATAACTCCAAAAAGAAACACGAGAGAAGACGGCAGAGATAAGAAATATATGGAGGCAAAAATCATGCAATAGTCATAATGAGAACAGCGTTGCAGCCTGATGATATCAAAAAGGAGGCTTGTTTTAACTGTCAACAAAAATTATCTACCCTGAATTGGTTTGATTTTTTAAAAGCCAAGCTGGTAAACCCACAGTCTCTTTACCTATGTGATGATATATCCCTATTTAGAAATCAATTCTTTCTACAGAAACGAAAATTGATATCCATAGAAGATAACAAACCTGTTCTATGTCTGAAACCTCGAACCTGGGCAGAGCCATTTCATCCATAGCAGTCAGAAACCGCTCAATTTTTACATAAGCAGGCTCAAAGCTGCCTCCCTATAGAATAGCCAAAGAGTGTGTGAGTCTAGCAGATGAGAAAGAGAGAAAAAGAAAAACAGAACCTTAGCACCAAAAAGAAGTAAACTAAAAGAAATATAAAACCAAATGGGCAAAAAAAAATAAAAAGTTCATAAGTACCATTCTCATAGAACCAGGACTAAGCTGATTCAAAAGGTTACAAAGGACAGTTCCATCCCTCAAGCATGCTCTCACTTCGTCCTCTGAAGCTTCCGATGGTAAATTCAAATAAGGAAGTGTCTGATTTAACCATTCCACCAAATTCTGATGACCTGAGAAAAAAAAAATTAAGAAGAAATAGAGAGAACGGTGAGAGAAGAAAAGCCATCGTCCATTTACGTTTACACCTACACCTAAAATGAGCTTAAAGGTTCATTTCTACCATCACCCGATTGACTCATCCAAGATTATTAAATTAAACTTGGCGATTTTCTTCTAATCACTTAAATAATCCTGTCATTACTCAAATTCTGAGAGATAAACAGCAAGCAAGTGAATAGATGAGAATTACCTTTCTTACTATCATCCAAGCTTGAATGACTTTCTGACCCATCGAAACTGAGAAAACTAGTTACATCGGAGGAAGCATAGACACCACTCATATTGACGCCCTGTTCCAGATTAATGTTCATGCCAACTCAGAGATTACTAGCAGTTCCCATGATTGTAGTTGAGAGGAGACACCCTAAAAGCAACTAAGAAAGTTTTGTCAAACAACAACATAAACTAACTAATTCGTGGTAAAAATATCGAAAAGGGGCTTTGCTTCATCAACCTAACATTCTAACATTAATCACTCGTAACCTAAACCATCCTATGATCAAACTAAGACCTAACAGCTTTCGATTTCAGATAAGACAATGATGAAGTTTAATTCCCCGTGTTTTAACCACAATGCGGACCAAATCAATTACGCAGATCCAGTCCATTTTGCGCCTTTTGTTAACAGAGACGAAGGCATGAATAGAAAATAAAGGATACGAACCTGAAGAGAAGCTAATAGATAATAAACCTCTGGAGGGAGGGAAGCAATGCAAAAATGGGGACTGGTCCTGAAGGAAAATGCTCAGATTCACGGCGAGGAACGGAGACGGACGTTTTTGAATCTCCTCGCCGGGAGAGAAAATTCGAATTTTCCAGCCGCACGATTTTTGCTCACTCTTTTCCTCCTTTCTTTTCTCTCTTCTTTTTTTTTAGATTCCGACAAAAAACAAATCCTAATTACGGTTCCAACTTCGAAAATAGAGAAAAATGTTTTTTTCCCTGGATTTCTTTTAAAAAAATTATAGTATAATTTATGTTTGATTTTACTTTACGTTATAGATGTTTTTGGTGGGCCCTACCCTCGTTACAGAAAAGGCTCTTCCCGCTTTCTCCCATCCAAAAACTTCTTATATAAATTCGTTGGATATATTTACACTATTACTATCCGATTTACTGTACGGCCCAATAAAGCCCACGTAAAAGGCCCGGACTAACTGAAATTGAATGTCCTTTAACTTGTTGTTCTTCATCCTATCAAAATTTCATGTCTAATCTTATATTATTTACTAGGATACAATTTGTAGTGTGTATGATAATTTTTATATGAGTTATGAAAAGGAACTGTAATTAGTTATAAAAGTAGGTTAGCCAGCTCTAGAGTTTTTCCTTACCAAAAAAAAACAAGCTGAAAATTATGAATTACGAATCTGATTACCAGAGAGGCATGAGCTATGACATGGCCTTAACCGTGCCTGGTGAGAAGAAGCAACCCGAGCTATGACTAGGGCTTAACCATGCCTGGTGAGAAGAAGCAACCCTCAATACCAAACATATCTGTAACGGAGAGGAAGATAGTGTGATAATTATTCATACATAAGTTCAACATTTTTCGCCCAACGTATATATAGAGAATAGAGTATAATTTTCTTGATGCTTTATGTATACATGCGTAAGTTCTAGGAGGAGGGCGTGATACCATGATAATAATATGAAAATGAAAGAGTTAATACCTACGTACGTTTTTTTTTTTGTCAACAAGATTACACACTCATGTGGACTTTGTAAACCAAACAATACCTACGTACATTAGATAACATATATACTTTTTATCAAACAAAAAAAAATTATGTATGCTTTAAATATCGATTTAGAGGTAAGCTGATATAAATTATATATTTTTCATAAGTCAGTAATCTAGTTTGAAGTTTTTTGTTTAAACTTTGTAATCTAGTTTGAAGTTTTAATTAGGTTTAGAGATAGAAGATTTTTTAGTAGAAGAAAAATTAACGGATTTGTATATTTAACATATCATGTCGTTAAACACAAAATGCCACCATAATATTGATGTGGAAGTGCACAGTGGAACTGAAGGACGAGGTCTGAGCTGAATCCTGAGTCTCTCCAGACTGAATGGTGCTACAAAAAAAAAACTATTTACGACCATCATGTTTTACAAAATCATATTGCGGTCGACCTCTTGTAACAAACATTAAATTTTGGTTTAGTTAATAAAGTTGTGAGGAATTGTAGGCGTCTGACTCCAGGCTAATAGAAATTAGGGAGTGACACATATTTAAAATATTTTTTACAGTAGTATATAGTAGTCGTTAAGCTTTTTCGTTAATGATTTACAAGTTTATACAAATCCGGGCCTAATCATAAACGCTGTCAAGGAGAACGAACATATTATTTGACCCGTTGTAGCTTTGTATAAAACCAAATTTGGACTGACCTGATTGGTACTTTACAAGTTTTAATGTATGGTTTACGTAAGTATTTTATGTATATATGTGCATATTTTTTATTTTCCATCTTCATGAGTGGCGCCACTATCATCATCCATATAGATCGTGCAAAAGAGTGGTGGAGTAAGATTATAATTAATGCAATAAAAAAGCAAGAGAATGTAGTTTCGAATTAATTACACCGCATCATATCCATCAAAATCATGAAATTCAGAATTTTTAGCACCATGCACGTGGACAGTAGTTTTAACGGCAATCGATTAGTCAAACAATCAAGGCACAAAAGGAAGAAAAAAAAACAATCAAGGCACCCAGCTGTTTTTATGAATACTAAAATATCAATTTACAAAACATATAGCAAAATTTGTAGCTACTACTGATTGTTGTCATGACTGTTCCGAGTGTAGAACACTGCATATGCGCATAAGCAAAAAGACAATTAAACAACACATGACTAAGTGGATTGCTGGATTATGCGTATACTTACGTGAAAGGTACCTTTAACTACGAAATTAATTTTGTAGACTCCTTCAAACCAATCTAGGTCACTTCGATCACTAGATGTATTCGATTAGTACTAAGTAAACCAAATACAGGTGTGGTCACACTATTACAAGCTAAAAGCTTAATTGGTTAAAATAATTAAGTTTTGTATTAGTTGGTCTCATCTCTCATGATTCATGATAGAATCATAGAGAGTGGGTGATGCTGACAATGTTATTAATGCTAAATTAATAAAACGGACCACCAAAAGTTGGACTGTTCGATAATCAACTGAAGACTCTGTTTCACTCAATAAATGCGAGCATCTCTTTCATTCTAAAATATATTTTATTTATCTTCATATATTTTTTACATCCAATATTCGAATATGTCATTTTATCTTCACGTATGTCTGCGCCTTGCCATCTATAACGCATAAATTGTCCTCTCCAGTATCCACTGGTTATAGTTAAAGTGTAACAAATAATCTGCGTAGGAATTGGTGGTATATAGTTATAATTATTTATAGTCAAATCCTCAATCACAAAAGTTAAAACGATCCTTTTTGGAGCGAAAAATATTTATAGAATAGAATCATGTTTGCGTTGCGTGTGCTCATGATGACCACACTGTACAAATAACACAGATGGCATATTAATACAAAACAAAACTATGAATGATTATTAGGAAATTACTGAAAACATAAGAATATACTTCATCCGTTTCTAAAAGATGGTAGTTCTAGAGAAAAAAATTGGTTCTAAAAGATAGTCTTTTTATATTTCTAATGCAAATTTTGTCAATTAATAATGAATAATTGTGAAATTCAAAAACATTGATTGGATTTTATAAAATTGTATTGGTTTAAAAATATAGAAAATATAAAATTACTTTTCTATGCATTTATAACTAAGTTTTAATGTGTTTTATTAAAAAATATGATAATCCTTGAACAATCTTTTAGGAAGAGAGGGAGAGGGAGTATCAACCATCATTATTATTTTCTATACATCTAAATCAGTGCTATCATGCGTTTAAATGTGACTGACAAGTATGGCATTAATCACTTACAGTATATGATTATCAGTATGTTAATTCAAATACATTAAAGAAATGATAATTAAAATTGGACGTGCAATCACTAATCATACAACAAATAAAACAAAATAAAACAAGCAAAGCCTTGCTCCTTTTTCAAGGCTCAGACACGACAAGAAGTAGTCCTAGTTCGGGGTGATTATTTTGGGAGATGCGAAGATTTTATTTAAAACATACCACAGCTTACGGTAATAAATAGCTCTTTTGGTTTCTTCCACAGTGTTTTAATATCTCATTTGCTTTTTTTTGTCAAATCTCATTCATAGACAACAATCACTTAACTTTGTTTGATTCTCTTCCTGGCTCTAATTAATTCCCACCAACATCTTTGATCCATTCAAGCAAAAAAACAAGAAAAAAAAAAACATCTTTGATCTAAGCTTCAAGCTTTCTCAATATATAACCTTATTGTTTGGCTTGCATGGAACAGAGTCGCAAATAACTAAAAGTTTTACATTTTTGAGCAAGAAAACTTTCGACTCGTTAACATTCGACTATTCGAGATCAATGCAGAAACTATTAGTATAAGAATATAAATAAATTACGAAATGCAAGCTTGTTTGTCTGTTTCCCGGGAGATCCTCGAGGTATAACCTTAAATTTCGTGTTCTTCGTCGTGTGTAGCCATTAGAATCAGTTATTTTTGATAAAGAAAACAACCAGCATTTATATTTTGTGTATATATTGGACTCGTAACAATTAATCGTTGTTGGCAAAATTAGAGCTTGGTTGGATTTTATATGAATGTTATATTTTGATATAAGTTTTTAATACGTTTATAAATTATGGTTCTTAAACTACTTTGAACTGCATAATATATCATATTTGAACCACTCACAAATCGTGGTCAATGAACCACTAATCGATCAACTAATAAATTAAAGTCAAATCTAACTCGTATCCCCTATATATTAAAAGAGAAACATTTTTACAATAGTTATTTTAACTTTGATGTATTTAAAAAAAGCCTCATTTGACACGTGTCAATCAATTAGCATACTAATTGATAAATTGAATGATTCAATTTAATTGATTTCTTTTTCTTTCCTTAAATAAAACCTACGGAATTACCATAAATGACTAATATATATATACGACAATTAATCATTTTAATAATAAAGATTTGATAAAAGTTTATATCTCCTCCATCATTTTTTAAAAGATTTATATTATTAAAATAAATTAAACAACCAAATTAGCTACAAAATTATAATTTAGCTTTTTTCGTATATGTTATATTTTGAATTTTAAAAAACTATAATAAATGACTAAAATTATTATGTTAAATATAATGATCAAAGGTTTAACATTTTTATTATAAAAAATACACATGATTTTAAAATCATACGATTAAAAAAATATGTTATAAAAATATATATATATATATATTAAAATATATACAATATAAGATTACATAAATATTTTAATATTAAAACTTTCAATGAATTTTCAAAAACATTTATTAATTATAAATTTATTATTTTTTCACACTGAAAATTTTGCTATCAGTGATTTAAATATTTTGTTATAAAACGTCATGAATGATCATAGAACCGTATGATTATGAAGTCTCATTTAATAAATAATTATATAAAATATACCATTCTTAGAAAAATAGGTTGGTATATCTTAATTTATATTACACTTTTTATTAAACTAACTAACGAATTGATAAATAATGTACAAAAAACAATCTCACACTTTCCTTAAATAAAAGCTACGAAATTACCTAATATTATTAACGTATATCTAGATGTTAATTATCATGAATAATAAATATTTGATCATAATTTTTGTATCTTAGTTCTTTTTATTTGTTTTATGTTATTAAAATATATTAAACAATCACATTAACTATATGATAAAAACATTTAAAATTTTTCTTATATGATATACTTTGATTTTTTCAAAACGTCTATAAATTATTAAAATTTGAAGATCACACTTTGAAAATTTTGTGATCAATAGCTTAATTTGTTTTGTTATATTAAGATAAAATTATCATGAAATTGTATTAATATGAATATTTATTTAATAAATATTCAAATTTGATGGATAACAATTAGTTGAATTTCTTTACAATTTTTTAAGTCCAAGTCGATCTGGCTCATCATATACTCAAAATAGATTTCGGTCCACAATTACAATTATAAATGTTCAGCTGAGCATATCCCATGTATATTAAATCACTTGAGTCACTTGAACTATAATTAAGTAACAATTTGCTGCAACTGAGGCTTCTTATTTTCTTAGTCATTATTTTTTAATCTTTTTGCTTTATTTTAACAGTAACTAAATTGAAGTAAATATTATAAATTTGATGGATAACAATTAGTTGAAATTCTTTACAATTTTTTAATCTTTAATCAAACAAAATTTTGTTCAATCGAAGAAATATTAATTTGATGAACACTAAATATGGAAGAACATAAAAACATTTCTTTCATGCTTCTTTTTATTTTAGAGTTTTGATATTAATTCTATATTTGATTATTTTATTAGATGATAGATGATTTTTTAATTATTTTATTTAAATATATAATATTCTTTTAATAAATGACTTGTTGACAACACGATCTAAAATTCTTATAATTTATAATATGATCTCAAACTAAATAATTATGTTTTTTGTATAAAATCGAATAAACTGAAAACCGACAGTATATAAACCAAATCGAATCAAAGTAATATAGATTTAAAATATTAGTTATATTTTATAAACTGAAATACCAAAGAGACCGAACCGAACCGAAACGAAACCAACCCGATATTCGGATTGAACACTTCTTATCTATATGAAACCAAACTATTGTTTCACTATCCATAACATAATAAAAATAATAACTTCATTTCGCGCAAGGCGCGGATCTTATCCTAGTACCATGTTAAAACCGACCACATCTGTTTTGACTACATGTTAAGTTTCATCCATAAACCAGCAGTGGGTAAGCATGTGTGTTGATTAATATAGATAGTGTAAGTTTCCTTAATTTTACTTATTTTCTATTTATAACTTCCACTCAAATTTATAGTACAAAGAGAGATAATAACTTATTTTTCTTGTCGTTTAGAAGACTATTTTGAACACGAACCAAGTTACACAACAGATGATATAAAGTTGGCGAGTTAAGCCAATTCCCAAAGATTAAAGCCAGCGGAAAAACAACACTCCCACTATTTTTTCTTTAGCACTCATTTAAAATAAAAAAAAACTATCTTTGACAAAAAAAATCTTCGTAAATTTATATATTTTATGATAATATACAGAGTATGTTCACCTAAGTGATAAAAAGATTCCGAGACCGTCCTTTCTCTCTCGACTCAAATCTCAGTTCAACCACAACCATAGTAACTTCAAAATATAAACTACTATTTAACTATTTTTTATTATTCTTCCCATATATAAGGTTGAAGATGTAAATGTTATGGGCTTTGTTGTCTTCTTCCTTCCTTCCCGAAACTGAACCAGTGTCATGTAAAAATCACCAACTCTTAAGTCAAATCCCATAATTCCATTCTGCTTGTTTTCCTTGTCTACAATTAATGGCTGCCGTAGAAAACAGAATGGTGCCGGAAAATCTAAAGAAGCACCTCGCTGTTTCAGTTCGAAACATTCAATGGAGTTACGGAATCTTTTGGTCTGTCTCTGCTTCTCAACCAGGGTACATCTCCTAACATCCTTACCCTTTTTCCCTGAAGTTTAAAGTTTTGTTGTCTTTCTCCACAATATTATTATTATTTTTTTTGAAACTTTCTTTCTCCACAATATTGAAACATTGTTGTTTTCTAACCAAGAACTGAGACAAAACTTTTGGGCTCATTTTAAATTTTATCTGTATGTTGTGGGTTTAAAATAAAAGACTGTTGGAATGGGGAGATGGATACTACAATGGAGACATTAAGACGAGAAAGACGGTTCAAGCATCGGAAGTCAAAGCTGACCAGTTGGGTCTTGAGAGAAGTGAGCAGCTTAGAGAGCTTTACGAATCTCTCTCCCTCGCGGAGTCTTCAACCTCCTGTGGTTCTCAGGTCACTAGACGGGCTTCCGCCGCCTCTCTCTCTCCGGAAGATCTCACCGACACAGAGTGGTATTACTTAGTATGCATGTCTTTCGTCTTCAACATTGGTGAAGGGTAATACTGTCTTTCCTCTAATCCATCACCAATCAACCATTTTTTGAAAAAAAACAACTGCAAAAAATTTATTCTAATTTTTGATTAAAAAGAGCTTTGTACTATATATATTTCTCTACTTAGAAAACTGAGAAAATGTATAATATTGCAAAATTTCAAAGATCAATGTATTTTTGTATAGATACGAATTAAGGGTACTTTGATTTTGTCTAACAAAAAGACAAACATCCTTTATTATCATGTCTCCTTGATCAGTTCTCATCTTCCATGAGAACTTATTCCGACATGGACGAGTTTGATTATTACAAACGCAACGTTTTCACGGTTGCGTGTTTACAAGGTATCAACCTTAATATGAGTTATAAATGATGATCAATAAGCATTTTTGTCGTCCGGTTAAGCATAAAACATAAAATGATTAAAAAAAACAAAATGATTTTCTGTCTTTAATTATTGTAGAATTCCCGGAGGAGCGTTGGCAAACGGGCAACCAATATGGCTATGTAACGCTCATACCGCCGATAGTAAAGTCTTTACTCGCTCTCTTCTTGCTAAAGTAAGTTTTTGGGTAGTTTCTATTTGCAACTGGAAACGCTAACGCTATAACTAAAACGCTTTTCTTGTGGCGCTTTTGCTCTTAAGAGTGCTTCGCTTTTGACAGTGGTTTGCTTCCCATTTCTTGGAGGAGTTCTTGAGATCGGCACGACCGAACATGTAAGACAATATTTTTTATGTTTACCCTATAAACTCAGCCAATCAACATGATACATAATCCTATTAATTCTTGTTCTATCAAAAATTAGCACAAAAAGGAAAATTATTTCTACTTTCTAGCAAGTATATTAAAGAACATTTTTATAATTTACATTGATTAGATAATTAAAAATAGTACAGAAAAAGTCCCATCTGACAAAAGGTTTAAATTCTCCGACATTTCTAATCAATATTGTCATAAAGCTGTTTCATTTCCAGCGTTTAATAGTGAAATAGTGAAAGTTAAATGGGGTAATTTAATGTTTTTTGTTGTATTATTTTAGGTTGCAGAGAACTTAAACGTCATACAATGCGTGAAGACATTGTTCTTTGAATCTCCTCATGAAACTTTATCAACGAGATCCGATTATCAAGAAATATTCGATCCTTTAAGCCACGATAAATACATTCCAGTGTTTGGAACTGAATCTTTTCCGACAACTTCCACAAGCGTGTATGAGCAAGAACCAGATGATCATGATTCGTTCATCAACGGTGGTGGTGCATCTCAGGTACAAAGCTGGGAGTTTGTGGGCGAAGAACTCAGTAATTGCCTCCACCAACCGCTTAATTCTAGCGATTGCGTTTCCCAGACGTTTGTTGGAACAACCGGGAGAGTTTCTTGTGGTCCAAGGAAGAGTAGGAATCAACGGTTAGGTCAGATTCAAGAACAGAGTAACCGAGTAAATATGGACGACGATGTTCATTACCAAGGCGTGATCTCGACGATTTTCAAAACAACGCATCAGCTAGTTCTTGGGCCGCAGTTTCAGAACTTCGATAAGCGGTCTAGTTTCACACGTTGGAGGAGGTCATCATCATCTGCGAAATCGTTGGGAGAGAAGTCTCAAAATATGTTAAAGAAGATTATTTCCGAGGTTCCTCGGATGCACCAAAAGAAGGTGTTGTTACCAGACACACCAGAAGATAGCGGGTTTAAGGTTGGAGATGAAACCGCGAACCACGCCTTGTCCGAGAGGAAACGCCGCGAGAAATTGAATGATCGGTTCATAACGTTGAGATCAATGATTCCTTCAATTAGTAAGGTAACCTAATCCAACACTTTGCTTCAATTGCGTACTGAATTTAGTACTAGAGTTTTGCATGTGCATGCTAAAATATTATTATGTTTTCAAGAAAAGTAATCTTGTATCTTGTGGATTCTTCAGACGGATAAGGTGTCGATTCTTGATGATACGATTGAGTATCTTCAAGAACTTCAAAGACGGGTTCAAGAATTGGAATCTTGCAGAGAACCTACCGGTAAAGAAATGCGAATGACTATGAAAAGGAAGAAAATGGAGGACGAAGATGAAAGAGTGTCGGCGAATTGTTTGAGAAGCAAGAGGAAGGAGAGTGAGAGTGATGTGAATGTTGAAGAAGATGAACCGGCTGATACCGGTTATGCTGGTCTAACAGATAATTTAAGGATCGGTTCGTTTGGCAATGAGGTGGTTATTGAGCTTAGGTGTGCTTGGAGAGAAGGGATATTGCTTGAGATAATGGATGTCATTAGTGATCTCAATCTGGACTCTCACTCGGTACAGTCTTCAACCGGGGATGGGTTATTGTGTTTAACTGTCAATTGCAAGGTACAGCTATTTAACACAAGCTAAATTTATGTTACCTAACCGGAATTTGAGTAAACCGAAACTGATACATATTTTAATGTTGATTGCAGCATAAAGGGACAAAAATAGCCACAACAGGAGTGATTCAAGATGCACTTCAACGAGTTGCATGGATATGTTAAAGGTCTCACACGGTTTAGATTGACAGAATTAGCTTTTGTTCCGGTTTAATTTTCTAATCTTTGGCACTCAGATATTTAAACCGGATTTTTTTTGAGATTTTGAAAATTTTGGTAGATCATTTGGAATTCTGGCAAAATATAATTTATTTTGTTTCATAACGTAGTTGACATATAGTGAAGGTAAATTAGATGATGTGAAAAGTAAGGTTTGCAGAAGAAAAAAGAAGTAAAATTAGTAGCAAATGCAAATGTTGTGACTAGTTTAAGATTCTACCAAACAAATCATATACTAAAATCTAAATAGAGAGAAGATAGTTCGATTTCAATATTCTTTTGGTATATTTAGGAAAGTGATGTTTAAAATATAGTTTGAAACTATAAAGATAAGATTGGTTGGTCAAAAGCTGCTAGGAAAGTGTTTTATTCACAAAATACAATGCCTTAGTAAAAAGAAGTAATGTCATTTCAAATAATTGCAGCTAACACCACTGAGAAATTTGAACATGCGTTACCATTTAAACAATTACTTTATCATAAAAAGAAGGAAGAAAATCTAAGCACAGGGAGTTGGACTGTATTTGGATTTGTATGGTAGCATCAAAATAAAGTCTATCTAGTCTATCTTTTTTAGTAAGAAAATATTAATTGTATAGCAAAGAATACAGAACAAGGTGTTAGAAAAATGGGTCGAGACCTTTCTTGATTTAGAACAGGAATAGTAGAGTAGCAATTCTTTAATGAGATTGGTTGTCATGGTAGGTGGTCTCAAACATGATCCATCAATTGGTGTCAATTGGTGAAGTTGAGGTTTCGTGTAGATGGTTGTTTAGTAAAGGTAACATGGAAAAGACAGTATCAATTTGTTAGATAAGATTATGGACCTATGCATTGAACCCTTTTTTTTGGGTTAACCAACAATATGTGTAGATCGAACTAGTGTCTATAAAGATGGCTATATACCAACTAGTTTGTATACATCTGTAATTAATATGTATAAATTCGACTGTAACATGCATCACGATCCAGCTATAGCATGCATAACGATCCAGCTATAGCATGCATAAGTTAAGACTATAGCATATGTTTGTAATGTACGATCCAGCTATTTGTGGGACACCATAATAACTATAATTCAAGGCTGATTCTAAAGCTAGAAAGACTATGGACCCGAGTATCTGGAACATCCTAGCTAACTACTATATGTATAAACTCTACTACAACAAATATGACAACAATGTGCAACCCTGCATATATCATGAAAAAATCTGACTACATCATGTATAAATCAAGTTATAATTTGTATAACAAACAAAAATCCAACCTACATTTCAGAGCCGTTGCAATTACAGTAATCATTCATTTGTGTTACACTTTTGATAACATAAAGTGAAACTTGATTCCGAGACCAAAGCTGACTAATTCGAGCTAATTGTCAACATAGGGAACTAGTATAATCAGGTATGGACATTTGGATCCTCCGTCCTCGAGCCTGATTTTGGTATATTATATTCGGATCCGGGTCTTTTGCGTCAGATAAATGGATCAATATAATTAAGTACTTGTTGTGAACTAGTTGTAGACATAGGTGTAGTATATATATTATTTGTGTTTGTGTAACGAGAGATGAAAGCTATGAATCTTAATTATTAGTGTTACTACTTCTCATGTTACAACACTAGCTATATATACTAGTCATAAACCGACTCAAAACAACACCCACAAACATATGCAAGACATGTGTTACTATAACAAGGATAACTTAGTTATCAAGACAAAGACATGTGTCTTTTTGATGACTAATCATTTTGTAACACTCCCCCCTTGATTAGTCATCTTACGTAATGCCTCGTTAAAAACCTAGTCATGGAGAAACCCTATGGGATAAAAATCATGACGAGGAGAAAAAGAGTACACTGACGTAATTTCCCCCTGAAAATAACGGACATAGTTTCTTTTTCACAGGTCACACAATTACCGTATTCCGATACCGTAGACATACTTTTCTGGAATGTTGTAGTCGAAAAAGCTCTTGTAAACAAGTCAGCTGAACCGTCGCATGACCATACATACTTGATGTCCACGTCTTGATTTTTCTTCAAAAACTTTTGCCGGTTCTTTCTTGTTAACTATTCCGCTTGATTCTTGTATGTGTTGACTCAAACATCTCGGTTTCACCAATTGTAAAACCATAGCCGTGGCCGGTTTGCGTTCGACTTTATATATAGAGTATATCTGCAAAACCATACCAAACTCGGGTTTTTTAGAATAAATCAACCCAAATTTTAAAACATACCTTGTTGTTCCCTTCTGGTCATCTAGGTCATCTTTATTTGGTTCTTCTTGAACCATTTCACTTATGTCTTCTTTCAGACATCTTTCAATATCAGGTTCTTCTGGAACCTTTCCACTTATGCCTTCTTTCAGATATTTTTCAGTATCAGGTGCATTTAGAACATTTCCACTTATGTCTTCTTTCAGACATTTTTCAGTATCAGGTTCTCCTAGAACCTTTCGATTTTACTTAACCAATTTTTTTTACGGGGATTTTTATTTTTAGAACCCACTGATCTCCCCCTCTTTAACTAAACTCTAGGTTCGTTCATTTTGTTTCCATCACTTTGTTCCTTAGGAACATCAACTCTTGATGGAACATTTTCAGTGGGTATATCTTATTGTATCTGTGAACAAATTTGGTAACTGGTTTGCCAAATTGTGCAAATGCACAATTTCCTTAACTTCCAGCTCTCTTTGATTCGTAGGGGGATCAAAGTGTAACAAAGAATGTGTACACCATCAATTTTAAGAATTTTTCTAATTCCTCTCCCCCTAACGCTGGAAATTCATCCTCATAAAAATGGCAATCGGCAAAACATGCCGTAAACATATCACCAGTTACAGGTTCAAGATACCTTATATACGGCTCGTTCTAACTCTTTTAGAGTTCTATCGGTCTCCGAACATCTTTAATTCTCCAGGGATTACCAAATATTAAGATGCAACTCAAGTCTCTTATGTCCTGCCAGACATCTTAGTATAATGCATCTTTCTTAAAATTTCTCCAGTGACCTTGGAACAAACCGATTTTCATACCTCAAGGTCATCTTTCATTTCATTCTCTGGAGAAATATATATCTTGGACTCTTGGTCCAAAAACTTCTCGTTTTTCTAACGAGTATCAAATTGATTGTCACAATCACTCTTTGGCTAATCAATCCACTCTACTCTCATATATAGAGGTAGATTAATGATCATTATTTATATAGCGCTTTCTCATTTACTTATTGTCGACAATCTATTTTCTCTTTGGTTCCATCTTATTATCCGTACTGATATGGTTAATCGAGATCTCTTTATCATCATCGATGATCTACCCGGGTACCCGACTACAAATTAACCATATCAACGGTCTCATCAAGAGATTCATCCTCAATATATTTATTTGCTCATTTTCTAGGATTCTTTGCAACCAAAGTGGTCTATCACGTCTCTAGTGTGCCATAGATACATATATCGTCCTATTAGGACACTTTTTCTTATTGGAACATTTTCAGCTGGAATATGAGATTTCATTATTTCATCAAAATGTCTGGCAGGCATTTTATATATATGGATTATCCTTTATAATTCTCATGATAATCCATTTCTCATATCTCATTCCATCAGCTGCTTATATGCTTCCAGCAATTTTGCGAGCATATTTATGATAATTTCATATAATTTATCCCTTTTGGATTGTATATGACTACATGCACAACTGCATGTTTAGACCCGATCATGGGGATCATCTTACTTGAATTTACTTTATCAAGTTCTTATCAAGTTCTCTTTCAAGTGCGAACATAATCATCTCAATGTTCCACTTACTATGGATTCTTTAATTCTCCCCTTCGAGATGATGACATTCCATGTCTAAAATCTCGTATTGAATCCCACTCTCGAACCAATAACATATTCGGTTTTCCCATTTGGGATGAATTATGTATCAAATCCTTTAGAGTGAGATCCTTTATTTGGGTCTGTTTAAAGAAATCATATCTATTGAATTTGTTTGATGATTCAACACCCACGATGGTTCCTTTATTTTCTTAAGACATGCTATATGCAAAAAACTTCTAGTTTTTCAACATTTTACAATAATGTCAATAACATTATTGAAGATGGCTATCTATCAGTAAACTCAAAGTTTACCCCCATTTATAGTTTTGCCATCTTTTTCTTGTGCATGTCTTTCCATCATAAGCTCTTATAGAGCTAACATTAATTTTTATATTAATAGATAGTATACTTATTTATTTTGAGAGAGGATAGATATTGGTTACCTCTAATGGTCATGTAGGATGACCAAATATCCGCCAAATATATTTATCTGCATCCTGAATCTCAAAATCTCTTTCAGAAAAATAACCATTATATTACATCGATTTTATCATTCATCAATACTTTCTGGATCAACCAGAAAATCTAACATATCAAGATGAGTATTTAAGCCATGAAAAGATGGTCCGGGCTCATAAAGAATGAAGTTATCTTACATCATTTCTCTTTCTTTTTCATTCTCAATATAGACCGGCTTGGTGTACGAAAAACTATGTACCCCAATATTCTTTCTTGCCGTATCTATAGCAAACATTTTCTGTTTGACTTTTATTATCCAGCCACTTTCATTTCCGTGGAAGTTCTTATTATTTCTTTGGGACAGAATCTTCTTCCTCGTCCTCTTCCACGACCACGAGCGGTTTAATCGTATTTACACCCTCGTCCTTTTCTAGTAGGACCGACTTGATGGTTTAGTATCATGAACTCCATTTTTTTTTCAGTTCTTACGGAGGATTTACATCAACTCCAGCTATTTAGTGAATCCTTTCTTTCAAGGATTACTTAAAAGATATTGTAGATCTTTTCTCATGATACACCTCATATTTTAAACCATCATCAATGTGGTGTAAAATATCATGGCTTTTCTTTTTCTCATCCGATAGTTTTCAACTTATCGATGATTTTTCAAAGCTCATTTTATGTGCATCTTTGCACCCATTGCCCAAATCATATTTTTCAAGGGCACTTTATTTTTGAGCTTTTTCAAATCGACATGATAGCCATATTTATTAACATAAAAATATAATATAGACAAAAATTTAAATGCATAAATAAATGCATAAATTAAATTGTAGAAATTTAAATAGCATAAATAAAATTGGAAGCTTAGCCTTCCACATGATCCGAGGAGTCAAAGACTACCATATTGATCATTTTCTAAAGTCATAGGAGGCAAGTCTACCATGTTGACCTTTTCTTTTATTAAGGTCCAGGAGGCTCAGCCTTCCATTTTTGAACATATTTTCAAGATCCGAGGAGACTTAGTCTTCCATTTTGATCTCTTTTTTTTTATACACGGAGGTAAAACCTACCACGTGTTTCTCTGATCGTGGAGACCTAGCCTTCCATAACGATCAGTCGGGGAAGGCAGTGTCTATCATCCCGAAATATAAACGGAGAAGGTCTAGCCTCTCACTTCTATATAAATAAAATATTAAATAAATTAAATATATTGAAAGACATAAATTAAAACTTATCTCGCTGGTATAACCTTGTTTGGTGTAAGAACGACCGGTATAAAAGAGCTCGTCGTGCTGATAACGTGTTGTGAACTAGTTGTAGACATAGGTGTAGTATATATATTATTTGTGGTTGTGTAACGAGAGATGAAAGCTTTGAATCTTAATTATTATTGTTACTACTTCTCATGTTACAACACTAGCTATATATACTAGTCATAAACCGACTCAAAACAACACCCACAAACATATGCAAGACATGTGTTACTATGACAAGGATAACTTAGTTATCAAGACAAAGACATGTGTCTTTTTGATGACTAATCATTTTATAACAGTACTTGATTTTTTTGGTTTGAGATTCAGGTAAGTTCCAACTGGGTCAAAGTGATTTCGTGTCACAAAACTAAACACATGTAAAGAGCCGCTACATTCTGGTTATATGTTGGATTTGAGTTGGTTGGAGTATTTTGGACCCAAAGAATACTCAAAAACTTGAAAAATATCAAAACCCCAAAAATATCCACAGTATTTGAATATCTGAAAATACACTAATTTTTATGTGAAACTGACCTGAACACATGAAAAATCTAAAATTATACTCGAAAGCTCAAAACTAAAACTTGAAAAATATATGCAATGCCGAATGTATATCTATAATACATGAAACATTTGATGCATACAAATTTTTTGGATACTTTGGGTATCCAATAGGATCTCTCGATAGTACTATCAAGACTCAAAGTGAGACCCACATGTAAGAAAATACCCAATACATACGAATCTGAACCAAACATGTATTTTTTGGCTTTTCCGGTTTAGACTTTTTGGTATAGGTAAAATGCCACGCCTAGATATAATTACATAAATTGGGTCGATCAGGGGTAAAACATGGGTTGAGTTTGATTTAGGCTGGATTGTACAGTATGTGGATCGACACAGTTCATACAAACTACATAAGAGATTTTTCTTTACTAATGTAAATTCTTTCTCAGATTTTGATGGTGGATATCTATAGCAGAAAGATGAAAGGAATCTTTTGACCGGCAATCATCACATTTAGGGAATCCGCAATGGAGCTTCTTACCAATAGAGGTACGTGGCAGGTTTGGAGTGGTCGATGTATTCAAAGTCGAACTCATCTTTCTTCTCTCCTCTCGAACTCAACCGATCTTTCTTCTCTCATCTCGAACTCAATCGATCTTTCTTCTGTCCCCTCGAATTTCAGTCGATCATCGTTGTGCAAACCCGGAACGCAATCGATCCCTCCTCTGGCAAGGTTTGTCTTTAACCTGACATCTAAGATTTAGAAACCGATTAGGGCTGTGTAGATTATATATTTACGATTCAATGGTTGAGAAGATTCTCTCTTGTCTGTGTTTAATAGGATTATATGTTTCATAAGATTCTCTCTTGTCTCTGATATATAGATTCTATGGTCGGGACTTGTGATTGAATTAATGGTTTGATATTGATGCGTTTGAAATCGTATAGATTTGTTGTGATTGAATTCAATGGTTTGATATAGAAAAAAACGACTAGATTATAGATTCAAGTTATAGAAAAAGGATTAGTTATCCGTCAGGTGAAATGTCTAAAAAAAACAAGAACATATAATAAAAACTGTGTTAGTAACCAATTCATAACATGAATTACAGATTGTTTCAATTAGTTGTGTCTAAACAACGGCTAGCTTTGACAGTCTTGTTTGAGAATGTAACTATATGTTAAACTCTTCACTCAACACGAATGAAAATTTGTATGTTCTGCTCGGGTCTTGTGCTTGATGTTTAACTCTTTACTCAACTAGAATGAATAATCATATAAATCATATAGTTTGTTTTGAGAACGTATTGATACATCTTGAACTCTTTACTCAACTATTCTTTGTTTCTTTAAAGTAGTTTGAGAATGTTTCTTTAAACGGCTAGCCTTGACAGTCTTGTTAGAGAATGTAACTATATGTTAAACTCTTCACTCAACACGAATGAAAATTCGTATGTTCTGCTCGGGTCTTGTGCTTGATGTTTAACTCTTTAGTCAACTAGAATGAATAATCGTATAGATCCTATAGTTTGTTTTGAGAACGTATTGATACCTCTTGAACTCTTTACTCAACTATGCTCTGTTTAAAGTAGTTTTCTGACTACAAATATTCGTGCCTGTAGTTCTCTCTTTCAGGAATGGTCCAACAGTCTCTTCACTCTCCTACCAAGCCACATTTCTTTCAGTCTCTCCTTCCCGGCTTCGAGACTCACCTCGTACTCTTCTCAAGTATTTTCTTCCCGTTGTATGCTCTGTTTTTTCCTTTGCTAACGTTTGGTTGCATGTTTTCAATCCGCAGAGCGTTCCTGTAGCTTTCTTCAACAAGCATGTCCAAGGAAGTTACGAGCACATGAAGACTGCTATACTGAGAACAGATGCGTCCGATAAAACCTGGTTAGTGAAGATGGACGGCTTGAAACTCACAGATGGGTGGAAAGACTTTGCAGCAGCGCATAGTTTGCGGATTGGTGACATCGTCATTTTCAGACATGAAGGAAATATGGTGTTTCATGTCACACCTTTCGGACCAAGTTGCTGTGACATTCAATACACTTCAGCATCATCTCACAACAACAATGACGATACTCATGATCAGACGAGCAACAATAATGGTACACTTTTTGTAAATATTTTTCTATATGATCTTGCGAGTTAGATATAGTAACTCTTTGGTTGTTCAGTTTCAGGAGGAACATGAGTAATGTCTTCTTTCGCAATCGACTACACTGTCGAATTTCAGGACGACTGTTTCTTGGTTCCGGTCACTGCCAAAAATCTTGAAGAAGACAAACTTGTGAGTCTATTTAGTTACTCAAATATATGGTTCAATAATTTATGTGTCTTAACGTTTTTTTTTGCAGTATCTCCCTGTCGGAGCTATGAGGTCTCATGCACTGAACAAACAATTCCAATGGACCCTACTGATTAACAAACAGGAAGATTCATAGAAAGTGCGTTTGCATTTTTGCGATGCAGCCGGCAAGTACTACATCTCAAGAGGGTGGACAAAGTTCTGTCTCAATAACATGTGCTCTATAAGAGACCTGTTTGTCTTCAATGTCGTTGGAGATGGGAAAACAAGGCCATTGATGTGTGCTTGTCCGGAAAGCACTCGGGTTGCAGAAATAATGAGCCAACACCCGAACAGAAAGAGTGGCCAAGCTTAGCTATCACTCTATCTCCTTTTGATTTGTTTATGTATTTCTCATGGTTTCCATATGACTCACCTTTTCGTGTTTTTAATTGTTGCAACTTGATACTCAAAAAATACAATAACTTGATTGATAGTATGTTATATGATAATGTGTTTTCTCATGGGTTCTATATCTAATTAAAACATATACAAAAAATTAACTAAAGAACTTTCACAAGTCTCACCAATAATGTATTTTCTAGTGAAAGTCTTTTGCTTTGTCTCATAACTCAATTATATTGATTAACAATTCTAAGGGCTTTTTTTTAGGATCATCCATAATCTTGTTCTAAGGATCAATTCGGCTGAAGTATGGTAAATGTTCGTGGGCTCTCCTGTTAGATAGTAGCCTGCAATTAGTTTTTTTTTTAGCTGAAAAAAAAATAATAATAAAATAATTAAAAAAATTCAAAGGATTCTAAGTCATTAAACGGTTGCGGATGGTCTTATATCACGCGAGTTTTAGATAGAATATGCATTATCACCATCCGTGTCAGATGGTTGATGATAAATAACAATCTTTTTTACATGGTCTAAGACACTACAAGAAAACAATTATTTTACGAGGGCTAATTTCCTCGTGAGTTCATCGTAAAAGGGCTGTTACGAGGAATCAACGAGGAAATCGGTTTCGTCGTAATTAATTTGTCGTTAAATATATTTCCTCGCTAGTTCCTCGTTAAATAGCAAGGCATATATTTCCTCGTAAAGACGAAGTAAAGATTTCCTCGTAAACACCACGTGACATATCCACGTAAAGACATCGCTGACTTTCCTCGTAAAGGCCACGTAGACCATTTATCGTAAATACCACGAAAATACCAAGGAAAGTATTCCTCGTTATATCCACGTAATTACCAAGAACCCTTTTCGTCGTTAAAACCACGAAAATCTTTCCTCGTAGATTCCACGATATGGTTTCCTCGTTAAGCCCACGTTAACATTCCACGTAAAAGGCTCGAAAGTTAGCTTCGAATTTACGTGGTTTTTTATTTTACTTATTTATAAAATATATTCAAATAATAATTACCAAAAATAAATTTATTTTAAAATTATAAATTAAAAAATTTAAAAATCTAAAATTCTTTATTTTATTAATATTTATAAATAAAGAAGTTATAAGTTTTGCATTCATAATAAAAAAAAAGAACAATAGAAAAAAAAACTAAGAAGGCTCGTGCATCGCCTGATAGAATTCATCGCTCCTCCTCGAGACATCTGCCTCGTTATGAGGGACGGGGTTGGGTGGCTCGCCTGGAACAGGGTTTCGTTCTCGCATGGTCCTCAACATTGCTTCCCATTCCGGATTTGTGGCGGCTATCAAGTCCAAAAAGCCCTCCACTCCACCCATACGAGCTGTGAACGAAGTTTTCGTCGAGGTCAACTCCGTTCTTGTCGAGGCCAGCTCATTTCTTGTCGAGGCCAGCTCCGTCTTTGTCGAGTCCAACTCGGTACGTAGCTGAGAGACTTCGTCCTCCCGTCTCTGACCATAAGACGATGTCGCTCTCGGAACATCGTTGACAGAACCAATCCCCATCGTACGCCCTTTTTTCTTCGGGGCAACCTTAAAAAAACAAATATATATATATATATATATATATATATATATATATATAAAATTTTTAAATTTAAAGTAATAATTTAAATTTTAATTTTAAAAAGATTACCTCCTCGTAAATCTGATCGACTTCAGAAACGGATAAACTGACAGGCAATCCGTCGGGCGACTCCTGGGTGAGCTGGGTCTCACGCTCCGCAACCCGAGCTGCCACCTCGTTGTAGATTTGCTCGGACTTTTCATCTAGGAACTGGCCCGCCTTATTCCTGTGGGTGCGGTCGTAAAGTTCGAGAAGAGTGGGCATGCGTCCCAACTTCTTGGCCTATAAAAATTGAATAAAATTATTTAATTTTTAATTATAAAAATAATAAATTAAAAAATTTAATAACATACAATTTCCAAACGGATAGCAGCGTGAGGTTTTTGGCCTGTAGAGTGTAGCATTGCCCTACGGCCGTTCTCATCAACTGAGTTACGGGAGTTAGAGCAAGACTGGGCGACTCTGATGGAGTTCGGATCCTTCCAATAGGCGATGAGGCCATCCCAGACATCCGTGGTGAGCTCAGCGGGTTTGCCGTGCTCATAACCCTTCACGATCCAGTCACCCTTCCAGTTGGAGACCGTGTCCAGCAACCGTGGTTTCAGCTTCTCGTAAAACGCTTGCCGCACCTTCTCCGTGACCCCCAAAGACCAATTATATTTTTGCTGCCAAAAAAAATTAAATTAGTAAATAATTTATAATTTATGAGAATTTAAAATTTTAAAAATTTAAAAATCAGAAAATAACTTACAGCGTACATTTTGAACCACGTCCTTCTGACGTGGATCGGAGTTAGTTTCCAGTTAGGATGTGGCAACACGAAGTAACCTTTCATCGTGTCGGTTACGTCCGTTGCAAGTCGTCCGTCAACCCCACACCTGAAAAGAACATTAAAAATTATTAAAGATTTTAACTTAAAATTATTTATACAAGTCTTGTAGAAATATAAAATAATATAACTTACCACATAGCTCCCTCTGGTCGGTCGGGGTCTATGATCGGTAAGCCTTCTCTGCCTGGCATTGCGAGAATGCCCTCGAGAGTGTACTGAGAGTAAGGGGCACTCGGCGGCACCTGCAAATCCGCATGAACTGGATTTGCGGGCATCTGAGGAGGCGGCGCATGAGGAGCTGCCATCTGCGGAGGAGGAGCCATGTGAGGAGGAGGCATGTGAGGAGGAGCCATGGGAGGAGGCGAGACTCTGTGTGAATACTGAGTCTCGGGGACAGTCTCCGGCTGACTGCTAGAAGAACCGGGACCTGAAACAGATGGCGGGTCTAACCGGCTACCCGGCGGACCGAACATCTGTGCGTAATGAAGAGTGCGCTTATTACCGCGAATACTCTGAAAAAAAAAACAAAATTAAAATCAACATTAAAATCTATTACTAATTTTATAAATAAATAATCTATTAACCTATCTAAAAACTCTAAACTAACCACCTAATCTAAATTCCCTAAACTAACCACCTAATCTAAACTACACTAGGAGAGGAAAGAGAGAGGCTTACCATTTGGAGAGGTAGAGGAGAGGAAATGGAGAGAAATGAGGAGACCTCGCGGTTTCGCGTATATATAAGTTTGGCTTTCCTCGTTAATTAACGAGGAAACCCCAAGGCCCGTGTTTCTGTTCTTCGCCATTTCCTCGTTAAATAACGAGGAAAGCCCAAGGCCCGTGTTTTCGAGAGGAGGAAATAGCGAGGCCCGTGTTTTTTTTAACGAGGAAATACCGAGGCCAAATCCTAAACTTCTGAAATCTCAAACCCCAAACCTATAATCTCATCTTTCATATCTTCCACTTTATATATTCTCAAACCATCATCTTTCCTCAATCTTCTCTATTTCTAAATTTATTTTTTCGTTTTCAATATTTAGTTTTCCAAATAGAAAATACTTTAGAAACAACTTTTAAAATGTTTATATAAAATTTTGAAAATTTAATTTTTATTTTTTATTGAATTAAAATATAAACCTTATTTTCAAATCTATAAAACTTAACTCTAAACATATTTTTGTAAGATTATCTAAAATTATAAATATGATAAGTTTCTATTGTAAATAAGAGATATTAATATTGTATATTTTGGATAAGATAAAATTTGGAAGGAATAAATGATGTATTTAGGTTAAAGGAAGATGTATTTTTATTTTTGGGTTAAAGGAAGATGTATTTAGAATATATGATGTATTTAGGGTTTAAGGCTAGGGTTTCAGATTTTAGGGATTTGCACATTTCCTTGCCACTTCCTTGCTATATGACGTGGTATTAACGAGGAAAAAAGAGAAATGGTTTAGGGTTTAGCGTTTGTATTTAGGGATTAGAAGATTTCCTCGTTAATTCCACGTCACTTGGCGAGGAAGTGACGAGGAAATGTGTTGATTTAGGGATTTGAAAATATCCTCGTTAAGTCCACGTAATATAGCGAGGAAGTGGCGAGGAAATGTGGTGACGTGGAAATAACGAGTATACGCTTTAAATACATATATGGCTGTTTTCCTTTATCGAATCCCACAAAAAATAAATAAACACATTTCCTCGCCACTTCCTCGCCAAGTGACGTGGCTATAACGAGGAATATTTAAAAAAAAATAAATATTTCCTCGTTATTTCCACGTCACTTTGCGAGGAAATGGCGAGGAAATCTGTTTACGTGGAAACAGCGACTACACCTTTTTCTATATATATGGGTGTTTCCCTTCCTCATATCCCACACAATCACCCAAATCACATAATAAACTTAGAATTTTGGGTTTGAAATTAGAAATATTTGAAAAAAAAAGTGAAGACGATATTGGGGTTACATATAGTAAAGCCTTGCGATTTCGTTTTGCGTAGGTTTTACCATATGTGACTCCAGTATCTTTCTTCTCTTCTTTTTTTTAAGTAAAAAGTATAAGTTAAAAGTTTTAGGGTTAATAATTTGAAATAATAAAAATTATCTAAACAGTTTTATTGCTTAATTCGAAAAACAAATACATCAATCAGATACATTGTCATTCTCATCATCACTAGAAACATCATCATTTTCATTAAACTCGTCCTCAACAACTTCGTCTGTGGCATCATCCATAACATCTTCATACTCTTCATTATGCGGATCTATGAGAAGGATATCATCAATTTGTTGTTCAGCTTGCTCGACGATATTTATCTGTTCTTCTTGCAATGGTGGTTCTTCCCCACCAATAATTCATCCTCGAGGTGTAACTTTTATCACGGCTAACCAATTTATTCCTGATTCTCTCATTCAGGGGTATGGAAGAAAGCTAACTTGGTCTGCTTGTGAAGCTAAGATGAATGGCTCAAATTTGTCGTACCTGCAAAATTTGAAAAACGTAAATATTAATATATACATGTCATTTACGGCAACAAAATATTTATTTATGTATCTTCGTCCACCATTGACATCAACTACACCAAATTTGTTAAACCGGACACCTCTGTCCACGACAGGATCAAACCATTCACATTTGAAAAGAACGCATTTCAGCTTCAATATTCCTGGGAATTCCACTTCAATAATATCCGTCAAGATACCGTAAAAATCTGTTTCGCCTTTCACACATATTCCATAGTTACTGGTCGCCCGCTGCCTACCATAATCATATGTGTGAAAAGTATAGCCTCGTGTGAAATACATCTGTGACGTGGTGACCTTTACTCGTGGAGCTTGAATTACTTCATGTAACCACTTAGGATAATCGGGATCGTCTTCATAATCAACTTGGAAAATTAAGAGTGTGTTATAGTAAAATGAATGGAAAAATCTGCATATTTAAAAGTTTGAGTAATACCTGAGTCCTCAACCACTTAATAAAGCGTTGATCTTTTCTTTTGTCTACATCACTTGTAGATATACCTGGGAATGTTTCTTCGACTTGAGAAACAAACATGCTATAAAATCAAAAATTTTATGGACATTAATATACTTATATGTATTTAAAATTAAACTTATATATGTATTTAGAATTGACAATATATGTTACCTTTCAAAATAACGCATCAAAGGATCATCGCAATTGAGTAGAATATAGATGTGTGCACTATGAGCGTCTTCTTCACTCGACCACCAAACCACTTTTAATTTTCCACCGAGTCGACCTATCTGGCTAAAGATGTCAGGAACACCGGCAACTGCATATGTTGGTGCGACACCACCATCATCGTATCTTCTTGGAGCTCTTTTTCTAGTACGTACTTTTGACGCAAAGTAATACGATGTGAAGTGAGAAGTTTCTTCTGTCAAACTTCCCGCAATTATAGAACCTTCAACTTTCGCAAGATTTTTTGCTTTTCCCTTCAAATATTTCATTGCTCGTTCATACTGATACATCCATCCGTAATGTACAGGTCCACGAAGTAATGCCTCATATGGGAGGTGGACAGCTAGGTGTTCCATGACGTCAAAAAATCCAGGTGGAAATATCTTCTCCAAGTTGCACAATAAGATGGGAATGTTCTCCTGTAGCTGTTCGACGACTTCTTCTTTAAGAGTGCGTGTGCTCAGATCCCTGAAAAATGCTCCAATGCCTTGTATATATTCCAAATACAATGAAACACATGTACATTATTAGTCATATATAATAGCAAACTACACCATTTTAAAATAACTCTATTTAAAAAAAAATATATATATATATATACCTGCAAGTGCTTCATGTACGTTAGTTGGCAGTAGCTCCGCAAATGCAAATGGAAGTAGTCGTTGCATAAAGACATGACAATCATGACTCTTCATCCCGGAGAACTTTTGACCTTTTTCAACACATCTTGAGAGATTTGAAACATACCCATCGGGAAACTTCACTTCTGATGCAACCCAGTCGAACAACACCGACTTTTTTTCTGAAGACAATCGATATATGGGAACCGGAACTTGTCCATTGCTTTTTATATGTAACTCACTTCTTGCGCAAATGTCTGGCAAGTCCAACCTCGATTTTATGTTGTCTTTTGTCTTCCCTGGGACATTCAATATTGTATTCATGATGTTCTCAAAGAAATTCTTCTCTATATGCATCACATCAAGGTTGTGGCGCAGAAGAAGATCCTTCCAATAAGGCAACTCCCAAAATATACTCTTCTTGTGCCAGTTGTGATGAACACCATAAGAATCAAGCATATTACCGGGGACATGCCAATTGCCACCACGCGGAGCTGTTTTCAATGCTCCATAGTAATCGAGTTGCGCTTCAATTTGTTCTCCAGTTAGATATGGAGGAGGTGTGTCTCTGACAACCCTTTTGTGCTTAAACAATTTCTTGTTTCTTCGGTACGGGTGGTCAGCGGGAAGAAATCGACGGTGACAATCAAACCAACTTGTCTTCCTACCATTTTTTAGTTGAAACGCATCTGTCGAACCATTACAATATGGACAAGCTAATCTACCATGTGTTGTCCATCCAGACAACATCCCATAGGCAGGAAAGTCACTTATGGTCCACAAAAGCATCGCTCGCATCGTAAAATTTGTCTTCGTTGAGCAGTCATACGTCATCACTCCCGTAAACCACAAATCTTTCAACTCTTTTATAAGTGGTTGCAAGAAAACATCCAGAGACCTTTTTGGATGGTTTGGACCAGGTATTAATATGGTCAAGAATATCAACTCCCGTAAATTGCACATCTCTGGTGGCAGGTTGTATGGCGTAAGAAAGACTGGCCACAATGAATATTGTCTCCCTGACATTCCAAATGGACTAAAACCATCTGTGCATAAACCGAGATACACATTCCGGCTATTGCTAGCGAATTCCGGATATACTTTGTTAAAATGTTTCCAGGCTCTTGCATCTGATGGATGACTCATCTCACCATCCGTCTGAGTATGCTCGGCATGCCATCTCATTTTTCCAGCAGTCTCCTCTGATTGATACAATCTTTTCAATCTATCTGTGATTGGTAGGTACCACATCCTTTTGTACGGTATCCTATTACGTCCCCGTCCTTGCGGCTTGAATCTTGGCTTCTTGCAGAATCGACATTCCTCTAACTTCTCATCAACTCCCCAATAGATCATGCAGTTGTCGATGCAAATGTCTATCATCTCCGAAGGCAACCCAAGACTATAGACTAGCTTCTGAATCTCATAGTAAGAATCAGCAGACTCATTGCCTTCCGGCAAATACTCTTTAAACAACTCTACCCATTCATTCATGCAACTTTCAGGTAGATTGTGATCCGTTTTTATATTCGTCATTCTAGCAGCCAACGATAATTTAGATAGACCTTCTTTACAACCACTGTAAAGTGGTTGATTTGCCGCATTCAACATATCATAAAACTTTTTGGCATCTATGTTAGGTTCCTCATCTTCATCATGAGCTACGAATGCATCAGCTACCATATCATGAACCCTATCACAATCTACCATCTGCTCTTCCTGATGGTTATGTTCGTTAACCAAATGATGATCTACCGGTTCTACCTGAAAGTTGCTATTACTACTACTAGCAGCTTCATTCTGATCATAATTATAACCTTCTCCATGATGAAACCAGATATAGTAATTTGGCGTGAAACCTCTATTTATTAAATGCTTCCAAACATTTTCACGATTTCCTAATTTCGAATTGTTGCATTTTTTACAAGGGCAGAATATCTTACCGCTTTCTTGGGCGAGCGATGTAGAATCTGCTTGATGCATAAAAGTCTCCATCTCCGTAAGGAATTCTTTCGTCACTCTCCCGTTACCATCTCTATGCATATACATCCACCTTCGGAACTCATAAATATTTCCGCATCTGGACATAATTTTTTTTAACTCTTTTTTTCTTGTTGGTGTGTATAAAATGAGGTTCAAACGTTCATATTTATAGATTTTTCGAATGTGGTAGGTGAGATTTAGCGAGGAATTAACCACGCAAAGATAATTAGGTGAAACAAAAAAAAACGTGTTTCAAAAGGTTTTTGGTTAATTCCTCGTCCAAGAAAATCCACGTAAAAACGAAGCTATATTTACGTCGACTTAACGAGGAAACAACTTTTCCTCGTAACTAAGACGTAATCGTCGTAAAAGCGACGTCAATTTACGTTATTCTTACGTGGAAACACTTTCCACGTCACTTCACGAAGAAATAACGTGGATTCAATTTTTCCTCGTTACTTCAACGTAAAGACGAAGGTAATTAACGAGGAAATATTTTCCTCGTTAATTTTCCTCGTTAAAGCCCAGTTTTCTTGTAGTGAGAGTACTTGCAGACATTCCATACACCAAAAAAATTCAAATTGATCTGATTATTTTATTACCATTCGATCGTCGAAGGAGGTTTTGATTTGATGTCTTGAACCACACGGTTTACTCCTCGAACACTGTTACAGATTATCCGAGGCTTCTGCTCAAAATTGAAACTGCAATAACATCCCCAGTCTCAGTGCACTATCACTCTAGAAATCTGCGTTTGCGTTTACACCGAAATAAACCAAGCAACAAGAAAAGGACACCAATAAAAGTAGCACTGAACACAAATATATGACTTTAGTAGACACCTAAAATAATCAGTTCCAAAATTATCTAATAAACATATACTCAGACCTATAATTCCACAATAAATGAATTGACCAACTTTACAATATTAGGTAGATAAAAAAAACCTCAAGTATTCACATCAACATAGTAGCAAGTTGAAAGATCAAATGGATTATAATTTTTTTTGATCAAATCAAATGGATTATATATATAAAAAAACCTCAAGTATCCCGTACGTCTTGACTTGTAACTGCGCGAAGAGCAACAACATGAGAATGTGTTCTCTTGTCTCCTTGGACTCCAACTGATCTTACAGGCAAGAACACTGCAAAAGCTTGCTAGATCGAATCATAGAGACCCGCATTTCTGATTGATCTCTGATTGATTGGATGAAAATCTCATCAACCTGAGGATGTATGATTAACAAAAGAAACAGATAAATGAGTGTTATGTGTAGTACGGGTATGGAGTGTCAGCTCAAGGTTCTAGATAAACTTGCCTGACGAAAAACATCAAGGGCATTTCCTTAAGTTACATGCACTGATGCACCTCCTAGGCTCCTACACCTTTGAGCTGACTCAAAAACTGCTCGGATGCGTCTACACATGTAACAGGTATATGCAAGTTTCTCTGAAAAGTATCCATCACCCGTTCTTGCTCCTTATACCTCCAAATCAGACTATTCTCAGTCGAAAGCACACATAAAAAGTGCATAGGACAATGAATAATTTCTTATTCTCTGACCTTAATAGGCCGTTATCGACAAAGATGCAATGTAGACTATCTCCAATTGCCTTGTGAAAAAAAAGAGTTGTGGCAATAGTAGAGTCCACACCTCTTAACAAAGCGCAGATGACATGTTCACCAGATGCAACGGTTTTGTTAAAACGTTTGATCTCTTCCATCTCTTTTGGTGAATATGTCACCGGCAAAAGCCATTTCATCAGACTCTAACACCTCCAGTTCATTTACCAAAATAACGTATTTAATCTAGAGCGCCTAAATTTTTTAAATTAATTTATATCCAAAGGTAACCAAAAATTGAAATTTTGTAACTGTACAAGAATCTTGGCACTGAATTAACTGAAAAGTAAACCCAATTTTTGTTCAGTTTATGTTGGTATAGTTTTATGCAAACTGAACTAACCATCCTACAGGAAATAGTAGCCCTTCATAAAACTAACGTATGAAGATTATGAAGATTATATTCTCAAACTGATTTTTTTTATATACATAGCAGAAAAAAATGTTGAATAGTCCATAGAGATTCCAGATTAATCCATACACCTAATCTTGCATTGTTCTTAGCTCATGAGATACCTCAAGCACCAACCCTTGCATAATATTTTCAACTACATCAGTGACAACACCTTCAGATTCTCCACCACAATCCAACCAAAGACATGGCTTCATCAGATCAGCCTCAACAACCTGATCCAATGTTCTTGGAGTGTCACAGCAGAGTAAACTCCAGTCAAAACGTCTCAACGTCTCGTGTATCAGATCTGCTTCTCTAAAGGAAGCTGGTACATTGACGACTCTCGAGCTCTGAGACGGCTTGAAAGGCCAAAACTGGATGTCTTGACGGCATATCTCTCGAAGAATCTCGTCTGTGTAGTCAAGAACAAGAAGAAGCTGGTCGTTGCTGTGATAACCGTGCGAGAATTCGTCGAGCAGTGATGTTTCTTCGTTGCATCTCGCCATAAGATTGGTCCAGCTCAGTCTTGAAGCTTGGAGAAGTTGCTTTACAAACTCATGAACAGAGTCTTTCTCGAGAGGATCAAAAGATAACAATCCAATCTGCTCTTCTGCGCATGAAAGTAAGAGATAGTGAGACTAAGTGATTAAAAGAATTGATCAATCAGAGAGACAGAGACTACTAACTGTTTATGGGGCTAACTGTTTCTTCTAACATATGAACTCTCTCTAAAACTGAGACAGGACTTGGTTGCTCCTGTTCCTTACTTTCTAGTCTCGAACTCGACTCCTGCAACGATTTATAAGTATACATTAAACATCAAATCCGTGCAGAGATATCTATTGTTTCTCTTAGAACTTACAGCTGATGATGAGCTCTCTAGATATATATCTTCCTCTAGTCCATCTTTTATCAGGCTTGTGTTCTCACTGAGAGACCTTACATTGGAGTTCTGCGGATTTGGATCGAAAACCTCCAAGTCCTTGTCCAAGGACCACAACTTGAAGCTCTCTCTTCTCTTCTCCAGCCTCTGTCTTCTCTCTTTAAGCTTTGTCTGTAAGCTACTCAATGCTTTAGGAACTTCATAAACCGGTGAAGAATCTGATCTTTCCTGTTGCCTTTCCACTGTGAATCTCCTTGGCAAAACATCTTTCTCCATGCTTAGCTTGAAGACATCAGACTCAACTCGTTTCTTGCGCCTAAACACCGGTGACTCCGGGCTTCTATAGCCAACTGCACTGCTAGAAACATCACCAGCAGCCTCAGTTTCTTTGACTTCACCGCTATCTTTGTTAGATCCAACAACAAGCTTCAACTTCTTGGCTAGATGTTTGAATCTCAAGTACTTCCTATCGTCAACCGAGCTTGATAATCTAGGCTTCAAGAGGACAATATCATCCAAATCGTCAGCCAGTGACAGAGATTTATCACGCCGATCCTTCACCTTAGGTCTCTCCAAGTCTTGACCTTTTTTGGCTGAGATAGAATTAGGATCTTGTAAGAGTGTAATGAACAACTCGTTGTTGGAACTTAGAATATCTAATGCTTCCATGAACTGCTTAGACTGGTTTTTTCCTTTCTCCTCTGCCTTGGAACAGATCAAAGTTTCAGCTGCTTCATTCACACGAACTTGAAGGTTAATCTCTGAGCTCTTCTTACAATCCATTTGCTTAGCCTTATCATGTGTCTTCTCAACTTCACTCAAAGAAGTTTCCTCCTTTGAATTCTTGACCCTCTTTATCTCTCTCTCTAGTAATCCCTGAACAGGTTTTGTCTCATAGCTCTCGTCTTCTCTTTCAGAACTAAAAGATATTCTCCTCGTTTTAGGCTTGCATGAGTTCTCTCCTTCCACAATCCGCTGAACAAATCAAGAGATTCAGTTTTTCTACTTCAAAGCTAACCCAAAAAAACTAAACAATTTGAAAAGGCTTACATCATGACACTGACATCTCTCATGAAGTTTCTTGAGCAAGTCAAGCTGGCTTTTAGTATAAACATTGCCTGTCACAAAACAAGAATCAAAATTTTAAAAATTAGATCATGAGATGATCCAAGAAATACACTACTAGTACTACTAACCTGCAGAGTCTCTCATGGGTTTCTTCTGTGAACTGAGTCTCTTATGACCAGATTTAACATGTCTGAAGTCGAAGAAATTGATCAGTTTCCAACCACAACCAGACTTGTAACTCTCGTAGACAAGAGGGCTTTTAGGGAAAATTGGAGTTCCAGGACTCTTGCTGCTTCTTGGTGATCTCCTTTTGTCCATTGAACATCAAAATAACTCAGATACCATTCATAAACCCTGTCTTCAGTTTAGCAATTACCTGAAAACACACAGAAACCCTGACCTTTTAAAACAAAACACCAACATAAACAATAAACAAGAAAAAAAAAACAGAGGATTCTTGTAGTTCTGTCCCAAAATTACTTCTTCTGGATACAGAAATATCAATTTTACTTTCTGGGTTTCGTTTTTTATTCCTTACCCTAAGCCCCAAACTGAGATTTTCAATTTCTTCGTGAAAAGAAAGAACTTCCTTTAGTCTAATAGTGTAATCTTTAAATGTATATATATGTGCTTGTAGTTGTATAGACTTATCTATCAGAGATTTGCTTACCACTGAGCTTTGAGGTTGAAATGGGACAGAAAAAAATGCAAACTTTTTCTTTAAACAGTCAGTGGAGCCAATCAAGCACTAAGCTTTGTCATGGACTGATGATAAACTTTTCTCGAGTTAAAAAAAAAGACGCAAATTTTTGTTTCTTCTTACAAAAGAGAAAAAGTGCACAACTTGATTAAGGGTTGGGTTTTTGAAGATCTTTAGAGAAAATTAAAGGGACCCTTGTCTCTTCATCTACCCATCTAATAAAAAGGATTTTTTTTGTATTCCAGAAAATTTCTAAGGACAATAAGTGAGGACTACTGTTTATTCTTGGAAATGGGTCCTCTCGCCATTAAAGAGGCTTTTAGTCTCTTCTGGAGGAGAATGAGAAGGAGGAGAGGAAGAAGATGGATACTATATAAAATAAGAAATGATTGGGAGAGAAATGTAAATAATCAAAAGACCAATTGAAATTGAAAATGGATCTTTGTTAGTCCATCTGCAAAAAAAGCTTTCTTTTCTTTTTAACAGGCAAGCAGACATTTTTTCACTGTGGGATTTTTGTCTATTTATGATAATTTGCAACTACCTTTTTAATTTGTAAAATAAATAAGCGAAAATGAGAGAGGAGAGGGACGTGAGACTGAAACAGACAAATGTAAATTTGCAGATCGTTTCACATATAAGACAATGCTTTCAAATAAAGCTTTTATTTCTGTCATCTTCTTATCTACTAATGCATAAATCGCATATCATGCATCAATTTAGCTAAAATTAGATGATTAGTATTTGAACTCAGAAATCGTGCATACTTAATAATTTAACTCGAATTATTTTTAACTTAGATATTCGAATTTCAAAATTATGATACATATCTTGATGAAGTCAGATAAAAGGAGATGCTAAACTAAACTACAATATCAAAAAGTTCAGTAAAAAAAAACTAACTACAATATCATTCAACTTTATTAGGGGTGGGATGGATCCGGATATCCGGGAAATTCGGGATATCTAGATCCGGATTCGCCTATCCGTAGATTTAGTATTCGGATCCGAATTCGAAGCTTTCGGATATCCGTCTATATATTATACTATCTGCGGATATCCGGATTTGGATTCGTAAAAATAATTAATAAAAATAAAAATAAATATTTTTAAAATATAAAAATTCTAAAATACTATATAAATAAAATATTTTATACAAGATTTATAAATATAAATATGAATATAATATTTAAAAATGACAATATAGTATTAAAAATTAATTTTATGAACAAATATTAATATATCAAATGTAATTATTAGTGAATTTAAAATTTTAATATATTTTAAATATACGGATCCGGATCCGGATATCCAGACATAAAAATTAAGACATCCGGATCCGGATTCAGTTTCGACGGATCTTTGATTTTACTGTCCGGATTCGTATCCGAACGCTCCGGATATCCTATTTTCGGAGCGGATCCGAAGCGGATCACGAATCAAATCTGAATCTCGGATATTAAGTCTCAGACCTAAACTTTATACAATAAAGATGATTTATCTGATGTGGCAGTTGAGTTTACATTTAATTTATCATTACCTTGTCAAGTTGTCAATAGAGATATTAACCATGACAAAATTGAACTATGTAAATTTTTAAATGATTGATCTAATTTGCTGTGTATTTACGCATAATATGAACCTTTTGAATTAATTGTTGCATTTGAACTAAGTTGAAATATGAATAAATCATAGTTCTTATAAAATAATGAGAGAGCATCTTTAACTCTATTCCATTTTCTATTCTAAAATAACGTATAAAATACTTCACTTCAATTTCATTCACCATTTTTAGTAGAGTAAAAATAGATTTATTTTATAAATGAAGAATGTATTTATCTATTTAATATTTTATTCTAAAATAGAATATAACTGAATAAATTCATAGTGAAACATAAGTATAACATAGGGTTTGTTAGTAAAACACTAATTTATCGCTGTCAGTAAAAGGCCTGTCCATAAAAGTATACCTTTTAATTTTTGGCTGGAATTTATCTTCTTTTATCGAAAATGTAACCGTTGGAATAGAACTCAAGTAATTGAAAAAGTAGTACATCTGCTTTTAATGATCTTTAGTAATATAGTCCCTCTTATGTATTTACAAATTAGTTACGTGTGCATAGATGAATATTATCAACTAAGTATATTTTTTCACTGATCATCGGGGTTAAATTTAATTTCTGGATTTCTCAAATGTCCAGTGATCGAAGTGTACCCCAACCAATAATATAAATTGATACAAACACTCGTCCCTTGTCTGGTATCAAAGTATATCGGATTATTCAAATATATATATATACTTTTTGGTAAAAATCTTCACAATAATCTTGCTAATTAGTTTTAAAGACTTATACTTCCCGTCTATGTCATTCTACGTGTTGACACATGCACATTTAATAGGTGTGTATACATTTATATCAACATGTTAATGTGTATACTTGAATAATTTAATAGGTGTGTATACATTTATATCAACATGTTAATGTGTATACTTGAATAAAATATACTCTGTATTTCTCAAGAAAAAAAAATACTCATTGAGTGGCCGATCCCAAGACTGCATGTTCTTTTTGACAAAAAAAGAAATACTGCACGTTCTCTTTTTTCTTCCCATTTTCTTACTTCGCTATCCCCGATTTAGGGCTGAGCATAAAATCCGTAATCCAAAATCTGAACCAAATTCAAACCAAAAAAACCGATCCGTATCTGATCTAAAATGTAAAAATATCTAAATAGATTTTGTAGGGTGTTACAAAACATATCTGAACCCGAAGTGTTACTAACCGAATTCGAACGAATAACCCAAAAAACCTGAAAACTCCAAAATTATCCGAAGAAACCGATTTGAATATCCAAATTAATATACAATATGAATATTTGAAACATAAATATGTATTTCAAATATTTAATTTTATATTTATTTAGATATGAAATTTAACAATAATGAAATTTTAAATAAATACTTTAAATACTTCATTATCTATAAATAAATATATATTTCTTATGTTTTACTTTTAAATTTTAGATTTTACTTTGGATATATCCGAACCGATCTGATATAACTCGAATCCGAACGATATATGGTTACTTCAAATATATCTGAACCGAACCGAAACCGAAGTGTTATATCCGAATCCGATTCATACTTGTAAATTTACTAGAATGAGACCTTGAAGATGTTACAAAATAGAACCGAAATCTGAAAAACCCGACCCGAATCTGAGTGGATACCCGAACGTCCAAGTCTACCGGCAGGGCCGGCCCTGAGCTAAAACCCGTAAAGCATGGGGTTTAGGCGCCAAATTTCCAATCTATAATTAGGGGCGCCAAATTTTATTATTGTCTAACCTATACGTGGTGTAGCCGTGTAGGTGACGAGTTCGATGCTCTTTCCTCTTAATACTTTTTTTCTTTTTATTTCTTACCTTTTTTATTCTTTTTAATCCTGACCTTTTCTAACATTTAATTAAGGAAACCTTAGTTATATTTTTAAGTAAATGTTCTTCTTCCAATTTTGTTTTCTCTTTTTTTTTTCTCAGAATAATATTTTAATGCCTATATCAAAGTAATCATTTGTCTTCCATTCTATTTCTTTGATAAAGTGGCTTTGTACATTATATCTATTATAACAAACTATTTAAATTTGAATTATCAGTTGTTCAACTTCTTTATTTTTCTTAACAAAAGAAAAATAAGTTGATGTAAATGTAACTTTATCATATGTTGCTACAGTATACAATTTATGTTTTTATAGAAAAATGGTAACTAATTGACTTAAATATTTAGTTATTCAAAGTTCATCAATAAAAAAATTATTTTGATGAATAATATGATTTTATCTCTATGTATTTTGCTTTATTTTGTTAGCAAATTAGGTTTTATAGTATATCACATTATCTTAATTACATATTTAAAATGCAACTAAATTTTTTTTATCTTTAAGGGCATAACTTTTTTTGTGCGCTTCAGGCACCACAACAATCCGGACCGGCACTGCCTACCGGGTCTATGGTTATCTTACAAGTATCTTTTTAAAAAATTATTAAATCAAATTAAACTCATTCATTCTTTTTTTTCTAAATTGGAAACTACGCTCATTCTTCAGATGATAAACAAGGATATAACATATTAGCATGCATTGGAATACAACTACTAAAAAATACTTTAAAATGCCATACCACGTACTTATTTTAGTGATTATATTCCAAGGCACGTTCACGAAGAATCTAGCAATTTATTTAGTCCTAGTGAGTTACGCGCGTGAATGCGTGATCAATATTATAATAAATCACAAATATTTTTTTTTGTAAACTAATAAATCACAAATATATGTCAAAAAATTATACATTAATTTTATATAGTTTTAATTTTTTAACTGTGACATGTTCTTGTCATAGTTGAGATGGTGACAACGACTGTTTAGACTTCGAGTTTCTTAGACTTTTGATTCACCATTCACGAAGTTTGTAATTGTCGTTTTGGCATAAAACAATGCATCGGTCTATTCAAATAAATGTCTTTTACTACTACCGGAGTTGTATACGAGTATATCAACAATGTAATTTTTTTGTTGAAAATATATTTTTAAAAACTATCACTACAAGAAAACAGGCGAATACCGAGGGAAAAAGTCCTCGGCATTCCGTCGGAATAAAGATATTCCGACAAAATATCGAGTATTTTTTCCCTCGTAAAAAACTCCTCGGTATATAATATTTTCTCGGAATTTCTTCGGAAATTTCTGACGGAATTCCGAGAAACCCATATTCCGAGGAAATACCGAATACGACCGTTCGTCGGAAAAGTTATCGAAAAATACCGAGGAAGCTCTCCGTCGGTATATACCGAGAACAATACCGACGGAATATATCATCGGATTACGGATTACAAACTGAGGAAATCGTCCCTCGGAAAATTCCGAGAAAAGCGTTCGTTGGAATTTTCCGAGGAACCAATTCCTTGGAATGGCCAGGAATATTTCGAGGAAGACGTCCCTCGGAAATTTACAACGAAATGTGTCGTCAGAAAATACCGATGGAGGCCTTCCTCGGAATTTTGAAAAAAAATATTAGAAATTTAAATTCGAAAATATAAAATTAAAATTCAGAAATTTAATTTCAAAAATATAAAATTAAAATTCAAAAATTTAATTTCGAAAATATAAAATTAAAATTCAAAGTAGTACAAATAAAATAACATTTCAAGGTTTTTTTTAAAAAAAATTACGGGTTTTGGGGGTTCGGGTTTTGGGTGTTCGGGTCTTGCAGGGTCAGGAAGTTCACGTTCGGGTGCAACATCCTCAACATCTCCATCATCTGCTCGTTCAGCTTCCTCTGTGCCTCGAAGCTCGCCTGTTGAGTCGCCATCTGGGTCTCCAACGCAGATATGCGAATATCCTTGTCCTGCAGCTGACCAATAAGTGCTGCTGGATCAACATAAGACGGTGGTGCAGCAGAAGATGTAACCGACCGGAAACGACGAGCCAAACCGAACAAACGTCCCTTCCTCTTTGGAACCGACTGAAAAAGAAAATAGACAAATTTAAAATAATAGCTAAGATGAACTGAAATTTAAAAAAAGAACTTACCGATTCAACGATTTCGTTGATCCGAGCCTGAGGCAACTGGGAACCCGTCGATTCTTCGTCGTCGGTTTGAAGCTGAGACGTTTCTTCTTCCAACTGAGTGTGGATGAGGTCGACCACATCCTTCGCAAGACCATCATCAATCTGGCCGGTCTTCTTGTTGGTATATGCCCTCTTCATTAGGGCGAAATCATCAACCGGCTCACCATCATTTTCTTCCACCTTGATATCAATATAAATTAAACAAAAATTAGTAATTAGAAGAAATGATGAATAAATAAAATTTCGAAACTTTAAAAATAGAATAAAAAGCGAATGAAATTACCATGCGATCCCTGAGAGTGGCTTGATACTGAGCACCCAAGTTGTGCTTGAAGACGCCATTCCCTTTACGGTCGCTCTTGCGGTTGGTGGAGTTGGTGGAAGAAGTCGATTTCGTCTCATCCTTACTCCAATGCACACACAACTGCTCCCAGACCGTGAGGTTCATCGACTTTGCGACCTTTTAAAAAAATTTGTTAGATAAGTAAAAAAAATATTTTAATAAATTTAAGAAATTTTTACAATTTTTAAAAACCTTGTTTATTTGCCACTTCTTCTTCCACTTGTGGATTTGATACGAGTAGTTCAACATCACTTTATGGACGAAGTGGTAATAGATGAACGTCGTACTATCGGGATTCCAGTTGAATTCTTGCTGCAAAAAATACACAATTAGTAGAAAATTTATATTAAGAATAAAATTCTACAAAAAAAAATATAAAATTTACCGCAAACTGTTGAAACCACAAAACTTTTTTGTCGGTAGGGAAGTCGGTGAAAGTCGGATGTCCCACGTCCAAAGACGAGTACATCATACGGTTGAGTCATGTGCTAATCCCGTTCGAGGATTGGTCGAACCATGTTTGACTTGATCCAGATGGATACAGAGTGAGAAACGGAAGATGGTCACGACCCGGCTGTCGAACATACTCCGCAACTCTCATCAGTTCCGGAGGACCCTGATAATGAGGAGGAATAGTGGGTGCAGCACCGGAGCCAGAAGGAGCTGAGGGAAATAGAGAGGGAGATGTTTGGTACGAGCTGCGGGGCGATTAGGAATCCTGAACGGAGTTGCTCCCCGAGCCACGACCACGATGCAGTCGAGGAGGCCGGCTCTGATCATCATAAGACCTGTAGTTTAAACATATAAAAAGAGTTTTAAAATCTAAAAATAGTTTTAATATAATAAAAAATAGTTTTAATATATTTAAATTGTTTAATAATTACAAAAATAGTTTAATAATTAGAAAAATAGTTTTATACATGAATTATAATTTGTAATTAAAAATGGAATTTTTTTTATAATTTGTTAGTATACATTTTAAAAAAGTTCTAAATATATAAAAATAGTTTTAATATCTACAAATAGTTTTAATATCAGAAAAAATAGTTTTAATATATTTTAATTGTTTAATAATTACAAAAGTAGTTTAATAATTAGAAAAATAGTTTAATAATTAGAAAAATAGTTTTATACATGATTTATAATTTGTAATTAAAAATTAAAAAAAAAATTAAAATTTGTTAGTATACATTTTTAAAAAGTTTAAAAATTATAAAAAATAGTTTTAATATACAAAATTTGTTTAAAAATTTTTAAAAAATAGTTTTAATATATTTAAATTGTTTAATAATTTGAAAAATAGTTTTAATATATTAAAATTAATAAAAATTCATAATTTTTTAGTATACATGATTTATACATATATATATATAAACATATATGAGTATAAAAAATTATAAATCGTTTACAAATAGAAAAATAAGTTTTATAATTTTTTAAAAAAAATTTAAAAAACGTTTTATTATTACTGGAAACTTGAAAAACGTTTTTAAAAACAGAAAAAACGTTTTAAAAAATCAAAAAACGTTTTAAAAATAGAAAATGGAATTGAATTTTAACCAAAACAAAAAATCATTCCAAAAAAACAAAAACAACAATCAAAACAACAATCTTAACTTAAACTACTCATTCAATCCTAAACTATCATCTAACAATCTAAAATCCGAAATTCTAATCTCACCATTCCTAATCAATCACATTTTTTTAAGAAATGAGAGAGGGATAGAGTGCTTACATGATTTGGCAATGATTTGGCAAAGAATTGGAGGAAAGAAACGGTGGGAATCGCCGGAAATCGATGGAGGAGAAGGAGGAGCCGCGTAGAGGAAGAGAGGAGAGGAAGAGAGAAATGGGGAAGAAGAATCGTGCAACCCTAATTTATGAAGGGTCCGACGGACATTTTCCGTCGGAATTTCCTCAGTAAATTTTAAACGGTCGTCGGAATTCCATCGGTTTCGATATATCTGATTTTCACGAAATGTTTGGCGGCTAGGGGTTTCCCGGGTAAATAAATAAATTCTGAGGAACAACACATCCTCGGAATTTCCTCAGAAATTTCTGAGGAAATTCCGAGGAAACAAGTTTTGGGGTTTGAAATTCCAATTTTTTTTTGCCGAATTTCATTTCTTAATCAAATTTAATGCATACCATTGAGGATTCTTTGTATAGATGATCATAAACCATGAAATAACAAAATATCAAAAATAATTGTAAGTATTTCCTTTAACGTTTGTTAAAGTGTATAAGTGTTTATCTTATGTTGTGTGGTTTTCGTTCAAGCAATCGTAAAAAGTATTTGTTATTGTGTAAAACACTAAAGTGGGACTTCATAATATGGTTAAGACACTTAATGAAGGTTATATATGTGTTATTCAATCCGTAAAACGTTGTTTTCGGTTAAAAAGCCCCAGTTCCTCAGAATTTCCTCAGAAAATTCCGAGGAAATACAGAGGAACAACACTTAATAATCAAATCCCTAAATCGATAAGATAAATACCGAGGAAATTCCGAGCAAACCCTAAGGTCCCTCGGAATTTCCTTGGTATTTCAATTAAAGAAAAACTACTCTGATTTCGAGTCATCATCACCCGATGAATCGGAATCTGGATCTTGGTGAAACTCTCCAATAACCGGTTCATCCTCTGCGTGAACGACGGCTTCCTCTGCGAAGTCGGTCAAATCGACTACAAGAACACCTTCCGCTACATCTTTTGCTGCACTTAAGTTGCCGGATGTGATTGGTTGTAGTGGGTCTTCCAGTTCAGAACTTCCCTGAATTCGGCCTCTCGGGTTAACTCTTGTAACGGTAACCCATGGATCATCTCTATTCCTTACCCGGGGGTACTTGATATAACAAACCTGTAACATTAAAAAAGTTATTAGTACAAGTATAAATTATGATCAATCATTCTGAATAATTAACATTGACTTACCTGATCGGCCTGAGAAGCAAGAATGAAAGGATCTTAATATTGCAGATTCCGCCTCGAATGTACTGATGTAACACCAAATGCATCTGTTGTCACACCTCGATCTGGAGTGTTGTCGTGCCAATCACAATAGAAAACAGTACATCGCAATCCAAGCATGCCCAAATACTTGATTTCCATAATCTCATGTATGTGTCCGTAGTATACATCATCTCCTGATGCTGAAACACCAGCATCATAGGTCGTACGCGAACGTCTCCTCTTTTCAGTTGTGAATGCATATCCTCGATTACAAAATCTCGGATATGACTTCACAACACAGATTGGGCCAACCACCATCTCGCGTATCCAATCGTCAAATATTTCACCTCTGGTCAAACCAGCAGACACCTAATAATAGCACATATGTAGGTTATATCAATAAATATGAATTAGTATAAATATGTGATAAATGAAATTTTAATTAGTTTAAAGCACTCACATACGTAAACATCCATCCAGCAAATTCTCTCTGCTTCATTTCTTCAAGTTCCGCCTCTGTGGCGTATCTATGTTCGAACCGTTTTTCTGCCATGAAAATCCTGTATATGATCAATAATATAATTAATTAAAATTTAAATGTCAATTTGTTAAAATAATTTTTTTAACATAATAAACTTACCTCTCATATGGAAGAACATCTTCGCTGTTGGTGAGCAAATATGTTTGCAAATGACTACGCTCCTGGTCAGTAAGTCGACGGTCCTTTGGTTTTCCGCTAAGTCGTCCAACATCTGTGAAAATGTCTGGAACCTTAACATGATATGTTGCCCGTTCGCCTCTATCATCATGCCGAGCAGGTCTTCTGTTTTTGGTATGAACTTCTGCTGGAAAGTAGTACTCGGCAAAGTTTAAAATCTCTTCATTGATATCTGTGCGACTATAGAACCTTCCACCCTACTAAAATTTTTCACATTCTTCTTCAAATGGAACATATACCACTCATACAGATACATCCATCTATATTGCACAGGACCACCAAGTTCCAATTCTCTTGCCAGGTGAATAACAAGATGCTCCATAACATCAAAAAATGAGGGAGGAAATATCTTCTCAAGGTTGCACTGAATCATGTCTATGTTAGTCTTCAAATTTTCAATCCCTTCAAGAGTCACTGATCTCGTGCATAAATCGCGGAAGAAAGCACTTATCCCTGCAATTGCTTCATGAACATTTCGTGGTAATAGTTCCTTGAAGGCAAACGGAATTAGGCGCTGCATCAACACATGGCAATCGTGACTTTTCAAGCCAATAAACTTTCCTTCCTTTCTGTCGATACTGTTACGCAAATTAGATGCGAAACCGTCCGGAAACTCCACATCGTTTGAAATTTAATCAAAGAACATATTTTTTCCCTCTGCATCAAGTCGGTATATGGGAAAAGGATCGCTACCATTCGTATCAACATGAAGTTCTGAACGAGCACATATATCGACTAAATCCATTCTTGACTTCAAATTATCCTTTGTTTTATCTTGACCGTTAAGCATCGTGTTCATAAGATTGTCAAAAAAATTCTTCTCAATATGCATGACATCTAAATTATGCCTTAGGAGATGATCCTCCCAGTATGGCAGATTCCAGAAAATACTTTTTTGTGCCAGTTATGTAGTTCTCCAACAACATCTACCGGAAAACGTTCATGTCCACCGACGTCTGGCGTCCTTGCTGCACCATAATCCCTTAGTTGTGTCTTCAAACCTTTTCCACTAACTTTCTCAGGTGGACCATCAAACACCTGCTTGTTCTTTCTAAACAAAGTCTTACTCCGACGGTATGAATGATCAGGTGGTAGGAATCATCTGTGACAGTCAAACCAACACGTTTTTCTTCCGTTCTTTAGTTGGAAAGCATATGTGTCATCTTGACAATATGGACATGATAGCCTCCCATGCGTTGTCCATCCAGATAACATATCATATGCTGGAAAATCACTTATTGTCCACATTAGTACTGCCCGCATTTGAAAGTTCTCTTTACACGAAATATCGTATGTTTCAGCACCTTGAGCCCATAGTTGTTGCAACTCATATATTAGTGGCTGAAGAAACACATCAAGTGATCTCTTAGGATGCTCTGGTCCGGGAACGAGAATGGAGAGAAACAAAAACTCTCGTCGCAAGCACAAGTTTGGGGGTAAGTTATATGGTGTAACAATGACTGGCCATAGAGAATATTGTCTTCCACTCTTCCTCATACGGGCTGAAACCATCAGTACATAATCCAAGGTAGACATTTCTTCTCTAATACGCAAAGTCGAGATACTTTGATTGGAAATGCTTCCACGCTTTTGCATCTGAACGATGTCTAATCTCACCATCTGTTGAGTGCTCCGCATGCCATCTCATTCGTTGCGCTGTGCGTTCCGAAAGATACAACCTCTGCAACCTTTCCGTCAAAGGCAAATACCACATCCTTTTATATGGGACTGGAACTCTTCCACTCGTATCTTTATAACGAGGCTTCCCACAAAATTTGCATGTAATCCGCTGGTCATCCGCCCTCCAATAAATCATGCAGTTATCAATGCATACATCTATTACCTGATAAGATAAACCAACACCAGTTACGAGTTTCTGAACCTCGTAGTATGAACCTGGAGCTAAATTATACTCAGGTAGAATACCTTTAACAAAATCAGCTATCGCATCCACACAGTCTTTAGCCAAGTTATAATCTGTTTTAATGTCCATCAGTCTTGTAGCAGATGATAAAGCTGAATGACCATCTCTGCAACCTTCGTACAATGGTTGCTTTCCATCATCCAGCATATCATAAAATCTCATAGCTTCTGCATTGGGTAAATCTTTCCCTCTAAAATGATCATTTACCATCTGCTCAGTACCTACACCATAATCTACATCCGTTCTAATTGGTTCTTCTAATCTAACCGCCGCCTGAGGTTCGCTAGTACTAACAATTTCATAACCAGTTTCCCCATGATGATACCAAATTTTGTAACTTCGTGTAAACCCATTCAATAATAAATGAGTCCAAACATCCCACTCTTTAATAAATTTTCTATTTTTACAATTAGAGCAAAGACATCTTAACTTACGTGTATTTGCTTCCGGTTGTCGGCGAACTAACGCCATGAATTCGGTTAAACCTCGTTGGTATTCTTCCGTAAGCAATCTCGTCTCCGGATCCAAATGAGGTCGATCGATCCAAGAACGAAAATAATTTGAAGAAGACTTGTTTTTTTATATCAATTTCGTGATACTAGGAGAGAAGAAGAAGAAATGGAGTGAATGAAGAGGAAGAGGGGTGGCTGTATTTATAGATGAAATCCTGCCGACATACTGGAGGAAATTCCGAGGAAAAACCACCATTCCTCGGTATTTCCTCGGAATTTTTGAAATCGTCTAACGGCTCTCTCAACGGCTACAATATGTGCTCGAAATTTTAGAAATATCCGTCGGTTTTTTCCGACGGATACAATTTCTTCGGTATTCCGTCGGAAATTTCCGAGGAAGAGATGTTTTCTCGGAATATCCTCAGAAATTTCCGAGGAAATTCCGAGGAAACCCGATTTCTAGGTTTCCTCGGAATGTCTTCGGTTTTTTGTCAGAAAATTCTGAGGAAATCATTTGTCCTCTGAATGTCTTTTAGAATATCGATGTTTTCTTGTAGTGTACATGTTAATGAAAATGTATTTTTTTCTTAATTATCAGTCAGTTTCTTAATTGCTTATTTATTCTATTGTGTCATCAGTGACAGATTCAAGTCTTTCGCCAACGGGATTAGTTTAGCTTAAGTCAGTTAAGAATTGCTAGTACAATATAATCGTATTTTATAAAAATGGGTGGACCATTAATATGATTGGTCGACTGGTAACGGTGTGGTTGTCCATATCTTAAGTTATTAATAGTCAAATTCATCAAACTACAGCAAAAGTTATTTATTTTGAGAAAGACTACACCAAAAGCTTCTCTCCGCCGTCTAATAAAATATAACTATTTATGTCAAGTTGTCATAATACATTCATATGATATATTAAAATCGTTTATGTCATAAACGTAAATTCAGTAGACGAATTATTTTAGATAGTGTACCGACAAAGGTATCACGACATATGACATCTTCTCACCATTTGCTTTATTTTCGTAATATCAAAACACGGAAAAATCAATAAATATTTCCAACTTCCAAATATATAATGCACGCAAGTAAGACAAATGCAATTTATAGAATACTAAATCATGTAAAGCGAAGTTTAATGCAGAATATAAAGCTAACCAACCAATTAATCAAGAGGTTATCATATACATTATAGTATTATTAATATACAATAAGTTACACGTTAGACACAATATAAGCGACCACTAAATTCTTAAGTTATAACTGGAACACTATATATATATTTATACACAGTATTGCCTAATGGGAGTAAAATAGTATAATGCTTTTCTTGAAAAGTAAAATAATATAATGTTAATTAATCAAATTACATCGCTTGCAAAAACATCAATGTATTAAAATACACCATATATTGTAAAGCGTATTATCTAAAGACTGTGACATGGTTGGGTTTTATTAATATTGTGAATAGCAGTCGCATGCAGACGATACCTACCTTAATTAGTCACCAGATTTTGAACCGCCCTAAGAAGGCAGATATATATTTTGTTTTGTATGTTCTTTTAAAATTGCATTTCTAAACGTATGTTTTTTTGTTATTATATATATATATATATATATATATTTGTATCAGGTATGTGTGTTTTGGGCAAATCTTTATTTTTATTTCTAATTTTACTTGTGTATTTTTTTCTCAAAATAATTAGACTTCTTATTTTGAACATTGAAATGAAATTATTTTTGGACGAAAGCTTACAAAGAAATAAAAAACCCCTAAAGAAAAAATAGTAGTTTAAAAAAAAGGGCATTATAAGCAATGCATATAATCCAATTTGTGTAGTTGAATACAAAACTCTATTAACAGTTCGTAAATCTGTGTAGTTGGTCGAGTTTTTGTTATGGTTTAAAAGAAAATGCATATAATCCAATTCATTTTGTTTGGAGTTTGTAAACAGGTTACTCATTCTTTTATCTTTGTTCTCTCTATTAATTTCCATCCAATCTTGATATTGTGAAGTTTGATTTGTCTTCTTTGTTGAGACATTACCAAAATGATGTTCTTTATGTGAAGCTTTTTTGTCACATTTTTCCATATTTTTTCTCTTCATCTGTAACAAATATTTTTTATTGAAAAAATTAATTTTATGTCATGAATATTTTTATCCTTGATAAATTATATTTTGTTAAGAATTTTATGAAATGTATCTAAAATTATTGTATGAATTATTTTTGTTATTTTAATTATGACCAAAATTTTTAAGACTCCAAATAATTCTGACCCGTATTATGATGTTTTTTATTAACCTGCTGTTAAACTTGTGAATTATTTCACAGTGATTTTATTTTTAATATTTTAATTTAAATAAAAAGTTTAATATTTTCAAACTATTGTTTTTTTTGTCATAGACCCGTTATGTATTGATAAAATATGCTTTTGTGTATTTTAAAAAGTTTTTATGATTTTTTATTTTAAATGAAACTATTTTTTAAAAATATTTGAGAACATTCGGGTCTTCAGAATCTAAATTCTGACCCGTCCTTTCAAAAGGACATGTATATTTTTCGTTTGACTTTTTCTTGATATTTAATTGTAATACTTGTGTTTTTTTCTTAATCATATTTTTTTGTAGTCATATATGTGTATAAATCTTAATCAAATCTATTTGATTTGTTGTAGAAATAATAGTAATTTAAAGTTGGCCGGCATACACTCGTTTCTTTATAATTATAAATCCATTTTTTGTAATCATATTTATCTATTCAGATTAAGCTTAGGCATCCGGTCCTCGGATCAGGTCTTATTGGGTATGAATCCTTCGGTTCCTGAAAATTTTGATCCATATAGATATCTATAGTTTTTCAGGTCTGTTCGGCCCGGATCTTTTCGAACTCTTGTCGGTTCAGGTATATAATTCTAATATCCGTAAAACACTCGTAATTTCAGTTTTATTTCTGATTCGGGTTGATTTGGGTATATAGGACCCGGTAGACCTGATAAGACCCGCACAAAATATTTTTTTACGGATATTAAAAAATATAGGTCCTGATTTAATATGGTATGTAACAGATTAAAATGATAATTTGCTTTAATAATTATAATTCCAATATAGAACAGGGTAATATAATAATAAAAAATGATCTCAGAAAAAGAAAAGACTGATTATTGTTGAATGAAACCGTAGACTTTGACATAAATAGGTCCGGAAATGAGGGAATCAAATGAAAGTTATAAACAAAATCATGATTATATAAAGAAATAATAAATGGTGCAGTTACAAAAGAAAATGTCCCGTAGATAAAAGTTGGTTATATAGAGGTTATAAAGGATGCAGTTATAAAAACAAATTTATCCCTAAATAAAAGCAATACATAAATGGACTCAACTAATATCAATAGGTCATACAGAAGAATTAATATAATAGATTTGTGCTTTTTTATCACATTTATATTTTTTATTCGTATATTTTATGAAATAATTGCAGTTTAAAAGTTGACCCGACATATTTTATGTTCTCTGTAATTATATGTTTGTGTATCCATTTCTTTATAATATTTCTCTATTCTATTCAAGACCTTTACATACGGATATAATGTTGGTATGTAATTCTTTTTTGCCTTTTTGTGAATATGTAACATTTTCCATTTTTTATATGTTAAAAAAATAATTTAATGTCTGTGTATAACATTTTTTAAATTATTAGTATTAAAAAATTCCTAATATATTAAGATATTCTTAAAATGATTAAGTATCTAAATTAGTCTATTTAAATCTTTCAGAGTATATATATATATATATATATATATATCAAATATATTTGACAGTATAAAACTATAAATCAACCTATGTAGTCCAGACTTGTTACATTTTTTTTTGTCAACAACTTGTTACATTTGTATATTGATCTGTTTGTATCTATCTAAACCTATTAAACATTTTGAATAAAAATTACTTATAAAAGGCATAGTTATTAGGAATGAAATTGCAGTTTTTTTCGAAGGTGGGCTTTTTTGTCAACGTGATGCAGTTAGATTTGTAGATGCAGTTATATTATAACTTTATAAATAAGGGCTTTTTGCAAAAGTGACTCAAAACTTAGAGTCAAACAGAAAACTAACATTTTCTTTTGACTCATTTTTTTTTTGAGATTTTCACCCCACACTTGCATTTTATCTACGAAAATGCCTTTATTTTTTTTATCGAAAATGGCTTCTTTATTGTCTCAACCTCATCTTCTTCAAGTATTTACAATAGTGCCACTACCATGAATAGTTCCAACAACCTTGTACTAACAGTATGGAGCTTTTAATGCATTTTAATGCACGTAAATCTCTTTACACTCTCTCTGTTTCAATTGTTATGAACTAAAAACAACACTTCTTTCACTTTCTCTCCATATTCATCCAAAAAACTCAAGCTTTTGATTCAAAATATTTTATGGTTGAGAGAGCCATATTTCTTTTGTTTTGACTTACGGTTGCTTTCGTTTGAGGTTCTGGGTGGTTGGAGAAGACCCTGTATGCAAACGAAGTCATCTCACCTAGTTTAAGGTACGAATTTGAATTTTTTTCAAGATCTGTTCGCGTAGAAGACTTACTAGTAAGTCATCTGTATGTAAAAGACTTACTGATAAGTCTTCTGGTCAAACGGACGACTTAAACTAAGTCGTCCAGCTTTGTTTGTTAAAAAAAAAACTCTAGACGACTTATATAAGTCGTCTACGAGAAACAGGTTAGTTTTGCATTTGACCGAATCGTGTCAGATCTTTGACTATTTCTGGACGACTTATAATTCAGTCGTCTCTGGGAAAGTTAAAATTTCAATATTTTATTAAACTAGACGACTTAAACGTAAGTCGTCCTAGGTTAGTTTTGTAATTGAAAAATATAACTTGAAATTTAACTTTCTCCAGACGACTTAAATCAAAGTCGTCCCACCAGAAGACTTAATTTAAAGTCGTCCGGGGAAAGCAAAGTCGTCCAGAATATTTCCAAATTTTCTGGTCAAACCTTGCTTAAACCGGACGACCTTAAGTTAAGTCATCTATCTGGACGACTTTCATTTAAGTCGTCTAAAGATGGACGACTTAGTCTGGACGACTTTGCTTACCCCGGACGACTTTAAATTAAGTCTTCTGGTGGGACGATTTTCATTTAAGTCGTCTGGAGAAAGTTAAATTTCAAGTTTTATTTTTCAATTACAAAACTAACCTAGGACGACTTACGTTTAAGTCGTCTTGTTTGAATAAAATATTGAAATTTTAACTTTCCCAGAGACGACTAAATTATAAGTCGTCCAGAAAAGTCAAAGATCTGACACGATTCGGTCAAATGCAAAACTAACCCGTTTCTCGTAGACGACTTTTATATAAGTCGTCTGAAGTTTTTTTTTAACAAACAAAGCCGGACGACTTAGTATTAAGTCGTCCCTTTTCATTTTCAATTGCAAAAGTGACCTATTTAGACGACTTACCTTTAAGTCGTCTGGACGACTTAATTCTAAGTCGTCTGCGGCAATGTTTATTGAACTTCTTCATTTTCTCTATGTTTACTAATGTGTTTTATTTTGAATATTTGCAGATGATTTTTCAGTTACATGCAGTGTATGGAGAATGGTTGTCGAGAGATTGCCGTTGGGATTTTGTGGTTGATGATCTCAAAGGAGCAAGATTGTTTTTATTGAATGAAGATTCAACACATGCTGAACTTGTTGCAATGGCTCAAGAAGATTATAACCTGGACATGAGAACAGTGACTGTGGAGATTTGCTACTCATTACCAGCAGAAATGATGATGGCTCCAGGCAGTCCTCCCATTCATGTTACAAGTGATAGACAAGTTCGAAACTTGCTCGAGATACTCAAAACGCATAGAGTATGTCTTTGTGTATCAAGCCGCAGCAAGGTGGAAACGGTTTCAGAGGAAAGGGATAATGATGAAGCTGGTGAATGGGAAGAAGATGTTGGTGATGATGAAGCTGGTGAATGGGAAGAAGATGTTGGTGATAATGATGAAGCTGATGAATGGGAAGAAGATGTTGGTGATAATGAGTTTGTTGAAGATGAAAATCAAGATGGGGAGGAGGAAAATGGGGAGGAGGAAAATGAGGAGGAAATTGTTGGTGAAACATATCAGAATGGTGGAGATTACAGTCTTTATGGAAAGGTTCAAGATGAGGATGTGGAAGATGATGATAATGTTTGTTTTGAAGAAATCGAAAAGACATATGCTAAGTCAAAAGCTATTGAAGGAGGAAAATCGGATGGTAGTATCTATGTCAACCAGAGTTTTGATAGCAAGGATGCACTGCTTTCAGAGTTGCGGTTGGCAGCAGTGAGGGGTAGGTTTTCTTTCAGAATATACAAATCAACGAAAACTCTCCTTGTGGCAAGATGTCGGGTTAGCGGTTGTGGATGGAAGATCAGAGCGAGTGTGAAACATGGGACAAACACGTTTTGGGTAACAAAGTATGTGGAAACATATTTATGCTCAGTGGGAGACCGAATTGCTCAGCGGAGACACTGTACTCCGAAGTATGTTGGTAGTCTTTTCATTGATCATGTTGGGATCATTGATGGAATTACTCCGCAGCATATCACTGATGCAATGAAGAACATGTTTGGCATGGAGCTTGATTACACCACTTCATACAGAGCATTGTTATATGCACAAACATTGGTGAGAGGATCAGCAGAAGAAGGGTATTCGCGGCTGGCATCATATCTCGAGCAAATCTCCATTGCATATCCTAGTTCTGTCACGGCTATAGAACTTGATTCTGTTAAAAGATTCAAGTATCTATTTCTATCTTTTGGAGCTTCTATCACAGGTTTTAATTATCAGAGAAGGGTCATTGTGGTGGATGGAACTCACCTAAGTGGAAAGTATGGAGGTGTTATGTTAGTTGCAGCCGCACAAGATGGCAATTTTCAGATATTCCCATTGGCTTTTGGGATCGTGGATGCTGAAGATGATCCTTCTTGGGAATGGTTTTTCACAAAATTGGCTAGTTGTATATCTCATGACAAGCCTCTGATGATAGTCTCCGACCGGCACTCGGCCATTAAAAGTGCTTGTGATAAGGTGTTTCCTTGGGCAAACCGAAGAATATGTTATTATCACCTTCAAGAAAACATTGTCAAAAAGTTTAAAGGGAAACATCTCATGTACTTGGTGAAAGGGGCTGCTTATGCTCACACGGTTTACGATTTTGACCGGTACATGGCTGAGATACGGAGTGCAAACCCGGAACTTGCAACGTATTTGGAGGATGCCGACGCCAGCCTATGGTCAAGGGTTCATTGTAAGGGGAACATGTTCAACATAAAAACAAGCAACATCGCTGAATCTATTAATTCCGCACTGAAGAAAGCAAGAGGATTTCCGATTACGTTCCTGCTGGAGTTCATAAGAAAGAAGTTAGGAAAAAAATGGTATGTGAAAAGGAGACAAGATGCTTTGAGTCTCACAACTCCACATAGCCGGGGTGTTGAATACTTGCTTGCTGTTCGAACAGAGATAGCGGATACGATGACGGTCGAACCAATTAATGGATGGAAGTACTTTGTCAAAGGTGGCAAAATAGACTGTGTGGTTGATTTAGAACATGCAAAGTGTGATTGTGGTGTCTATGGAGTGGAGAAAATACCTTGCTCTCATGCTATAGCTGCTGCAAATAAAGTTGGTTTGCATATCTCCTCACTTGTATGTCCAGTGTACTCAAAGAATTATCTGTATGCAGGATACTCAGAGAATATATATCCTATCGTGTCACAACATGTTGAGGAACGAGAATGCTTTCCTCCAGAAGTAAAGCGTGGTCCGGGAAGACAGAAGAAATCAAGATGGCAATCTTGGTTGGAGCTATCTAGGATGAGAGGACACAAACCCAGGAAGAAACACAGGGCAAAGAGATGCTCAAACTGCAAGGAAACTGGCCATACGAAACCACAATGTAAACAACCAGTTGACTAGTTGTCCAGACGACCTTAATTTTAGTTGTCCAGTCTTGATTACCCGTCTAGACGACCTTAATTTTAGTCGTCCAGTGTATTTTATTTTTAGACGACCTTCTTCTAAGTCGTCCAGTGTATTTTATTTTTAGTCTTCCTTCTACTAAGTCGTCCAGTGTATTTTTATTTTTAGACTACCTTCTAATATCCCTTCAAGTCTATTTTATAACATTTAGAAGTCAGTGTATTTTATTTTTAGACGACCTTCTTCTAAGTCGTCCAGTGTATTTTATTTTTAGTCTTCTACTATCCCTTCAAGTGTATTTTATAAAATTGAGACGACTTATTTGTAAGTCGTCCAGCTGGAAAACCTTCCAGACGACTTATTTGTAAGTCGTCCAGCTGGAAAACCTTGCAGACGACTTATTTGTAAGTCGTCCAGCTGGAAAACCTTGCAGACGATTTATTTGTAAGTCGTCCAGCTGGAAAACCTTGCAGACGACTTACAAATTTACAAATATATACAAGGGAAGACAAGTTCAAATATATACAAGGGAAGACAAGTTCAAATATATACAACAGAGAAGTTCAAGCTATACAAGGTTTCAAATCTATACAAGAGTTCAAATCTATACAGCTAATCATACATGCCCACAAATCTATCACCATCAACATTTTCTTTCAAATGCTGATCAACAAGCTCCGTCCATATATCCACCGCCATACAATCCCTCATAGCCTTCACGTTGTTCCTAGCACAGTCTTTAGGGTTAAAGTTGACCCCAAGAGCATGACATTCAATGTAGTTTAGAGCGTACAAACCACAATCACCATTGTTGGCCAAGGGTATTCCTTTCAACGGTCTCTCATAGGTGTATGGCTCCAACCCGCGTGCAACCCGTAGCTCTTCGTTGGGAGCGCACTCAACAAGCAGATAAGGGACCATCTCCAGAAAAGGCTGCATTATCTCATCCCATGCTTCTGGTACCGACGTTGAAGGTATGCTGTCCCAGACGACTATGTGCCTCTTAGGGATCGATATCCAAATAGCAACCCAATTCTTTTTGTTCAAGTTCACTGGCGCATATATATCATCAACGTCCTCCCCCCACTTCTTCATTGATTGGCAAAATGTAGGTATTGATCCGTCATAAAAATTCCACGCCCCACCAGGTAGAGCTCTCCCTAAACCGTGGTGATCAGGTTCCGTGGCTTTGAATACGTGATACTGTTCTCTCCAAGACTGGGAAAAGTTGTGATCCAAGAAGCACATTCGCTCGCTCCTGAAAGCTTGTGGGTTCTGCTGATACCTCTGCCTCAGCACATTAATCCAAGCATCTATATGCTGCATATAAAATAATACAAGTTAGAAGATACCAGACGACTTAAATTTAAGTCGTCTGGTAAGTCGTCCACGTAGAAGATACCAGACGACTTATATTTAGGTCGTCTGGTAAATATAAGTCATCTGGAAAGTCGTCTACTTGGACGACTTAAGTAGACGACTTTCCAGACGACTTATATTTACCAGACGACTTATAATAAGTCGTCTGGAAAGTCGTCTACTTGGACGGCTTACGTAGACGACTTTCCAGACGAATTATATTTACCAGACGACTTTATATTTACCAGACGACCTATATTTAAGAACCAGACGACTTAATATTTACCAGACGACCTATATTTAAGAAGACTTACGCAGTCTTCCAGCCATTCTTTGGGTGTCCGGAGGATGCGATACCACCAAGTTGGTGATGTACGTGGTTTGTCCTCTTGCTTAGTGTAATAATGACTGCAAACAAAAAAGCAATCGGTTTTGGTAGACTAAATCAAGCAAAAAAACAATCAGTTTTGGGTAAAGCAATCACTTACGGATCAGTTTTCAACCAATCAGCGAGCTCCTTCAGCTTGTCTTTGTTAACTGGCGAAAATGGCTTATAGGCTGCCAAAAAAGCAATGAATTTATTTTTCTCTGCTGTATAAGGAGATATCTGCGTGGGAGCAGGTTTCTTCACTCTTTCACTCCTTCCACGCACAGTAGCAGTGGGAGCTGTTTTGTCCAATACAACCAGGCTCGGTTCTGTGTCTGGAACGCTTGATTGTGGTGCTGGAACGCTTGGATGTGGTGCTGGAACGCTTGGATCAGTGGAAGCGACGCTCGGTTGGAAGGTGGAAGAGAGGCTCGGTTGTTGATCGGTGGAAGAGAGGCTCGGTTGTTGATCGGTGGAAGCGAGGCTCGGTTCGACAGTGGAAGTGACAGCAACAATCTGTTTGGAGGAGACACCATCTGCTTTATTTACCGAGAAACCCTCATCGAATGTATCCTCCGGCAAATATATCTGCAATATAAAAGTTGCACATTAGTTAACAATGGACGACTTAAATAAAAGTTGTCTGGACGACTAATTGACCCTGGACGACTTAAAAAAAGTTGTCTGGACGACTAGTTGACCTTGGACGACTTACAATTAAGTTGTCCAGGGTCAACTAGTGGTCCAGACAACTTACATTTAAGTCGTCCAGGGTCAACTAGTCGTCCAGAAAGCTTTTATTTAAGTCGTCTGGACAACTAGTTAACCCTAGACGACTTATTTCTTGTTGATACTAACCTCTTTGGCTTGAGGAGGTTGTTTCCTTTGAGGAGAAGGCTGTTTGGTAGGAGGAGGAGGCTGTTTGGTAAGAGGAGGAGGAGGCTGTTTCCTTTGAGGAGAAGGCTGTTTGGTAGGAGGAGGAGGCTGTTTGGTAGGAGCAGGAGGCTGTTTCGTTGGAGCAGGAGGCTGTTTGGTAGGAGCAGGAGACTGTTTGGTAGGAGCAGAAGGCTGTTGGTAGGAGCAGGAGGCTGTTTCTTAAGAGGAGTACGCTCTTTGGTAGGAGCAGGAGCCTGTTTATCTTGAGGGGTTGTCTGAATGGGTTGAGGAGTAGCCTGTTTGGTAGGAGGCTGTTTATCTTGAGGGGTTGTTGTATTGGGTTGAGGTGTAGGCTGTTTGTCTTTAGGGGTAGCCTGATTGGTGATACCAACCTTCTTCTCCACAGCTTCCAACCTATCGGACACCTTCCTAATCTCCTTGATGCACTTCTTAAACCCTTCTTTCATGCACTCAGTTACGTCCTTGAACATTTTTTCCAACTCCTGTTTGGTCATCCAATCCTCTTCACTAGCCTCTTTAGGAGCCTCTTTATGAGCCTCTTTAGGAGCCTCTTTAGGAGCCTCTTTACGACTTTTCTTCAGAGGTCTTGGATTGTCTTCCTCCTCCTCCTCCTCCACAACAACCATCTCTATCTCTTTGGCTTTCTTCGATGTAGCCTCCTCAGGTTTTGTATAGACCTTAGTACCAGTAACTTCCCAGCAATCTAAGGTCCACTTCCACGGTCTCCGATCATACATGAGTTTAATGATGTTCTCCGCAGGCAGGTCCTCAACCTCAGAGTCCCATTTTGGCCACATTTCACTAATGTCCTTCTGGACAAAGTTGATCACGCAGGTCTGCAGTAAATAGAAGGATCGAGTTAGATATTTGAGCAAGACGACTAAGTAGACGACTTATTATTAAGTCGTCTGATCACGCGGGTCTGCAGTAAATAGAAGGATCGAGTTAGATATTTGAGCAAGACGAGTAAGTAGACGACTTATTATTAAGTCGTCTACTAAGTCGTCCAGCTGGAAGACTTTCCAGACGACTTATTACAAGTCGTCTACTAAGTCGTCCAGCTGGAAGACTTTCCAGACGACTTATTACAAGTCGTCTGAAAGGTCGTCCAGATGGACGACTTAGTAGACGACTTAATTAAGTCGTCTGAAAGGTCGGCCAGATAGACGACTTAGTAGACGACTTTAATATAAGTCGTCTGCGCAGTGTTTTGGATTGAAGTAAATACCTGACGCAAGATATCAGCTTTCATTGATCTGCGGCCTCTGCTGCCTCCGTAAGCCAGTATCGGTGGAGACGGACTGTTTGCTCTGGGACCACCAATACTAGCACCCAATTCCGGCATAGCTGTGTACACCCAGACTTGAAGAACTTGTATAAACTCATCCACGGTGTAGCAGCCAGTAATATCTTTGTTCCACAAAGAGTCCATCAGCACCTTAAACGCGACTCTCCCCCATGGATAATTCTCAAACCGATCTAAATCCATCACTAGCCTTGCCAGAGAAGATCGTGTAGCGGTTGAAAACTTTCTCCCTTCAATGAATCCTGTGAAGATGGAAAGGTACGCGAGCCGCTTCCGATCTTCCGTGGACCAATCCCCGCATCTGTTCAGTGCTGCTATTATCTGATCTGTAGTTGGCCCAGCTTCCAGATGAACTCCCAGCATCCCCCAGAAAGAAACCATCTCTTTGGTAACTTCACATTTTGGTGTCTCAAGGTCCTCGATGTACTCGCAGTTTAGACCAGTGAGGTTTTCAAACTCTAACAGTGAAAACCTCAAAGGTTCTGGACGAACCAGAGACCACATCTCATACTTCTTCTGAATGTCCAGCTTGAAACTGAGCATGTGGTGAACCAGCCTTGAAGCCCAACCAAATCCCTGCTCCTTGAACTTGATGAAAACTCCCAATCTCGACTCCTTGAGCTCTTCAAATTCGTCATCAGTAAGAGCTTCCCTAAGAGCAGTATGCAACCTCTTGTTATCCATGTGATACGAAATGCTATTGTGGGCTGGTGGCTCAGAGCCTGGTGTGTATAACCTACGGGGGAGTTCTGGAATATCCATCATTTTTGTCTGCAAAATAATCAAAGACAACAATAGAAGTCAGAACACAAGCTAAATCAATCACGCCTTAATTGTTACTCCAGACGACTTAGTAGACGACTTAATTATAAGTCGTCTGGAAAGTCTTCCCAATGGACGACTTAGTAGTCGACCTGTAATAAGTCGTCTGGAAAGTCTTCCTGCTGGACGACTTTATTTAAGTCGTCTACTAAGTCGTCCAGTTGGAAGACTCTCCAGACGACTTATCTTACAAGTCTTCCGGTAGAAAAATGTAAAGCGGACCTGATTAGTCGCAGAAGGAGTTGGAGTACTCGTCATTGCGGTTGTTGTACTCGTCATTGCGGTTATAGATCTGAAAAAATAAAAGTGAAACAGTGAGAATGAGTACATTGATAGAGACAACGTTTTATTTTCATCTTTTCCTCGAGATTGATGACTTACCGGCGTTAGGGTTTGCAGAGAAACGGCGCTACGGTTTACAGAGAAGAAGCGGCGGCGAAGCGGTGGCGCTAGGGTTTGGAGGAAGCGGCGGTGAGAACGTTGGTGAGCACGGTGGCGAGGTCGACGGTTTGTTCGGAAATAGTGGAAGCGGCGGCGCTAGGGTTTAGAGGAAGCGGCGGCGCTAGGGTTAGAAGACGCTGCGGCGAGAACGGTGAGAATGAAGTTAGATAGCCGACGTTGAGAACGATGGTTTGTTCGGAAATAGTGGGAATTCGAAATCGCCTTTGATATCGCCGGTGAGAGAGAACTGTTAGGGTTTCTGAATTTCGCGAAAAATGAACAAAAAAAAAATCACCTTATATATTGGGTAAATAATCCGGTCAGCTTTAAAAGTATATTGGTAAAATTTAAAGTTTGGTCCGGTTTAGACGATTTATTCTGGCTGATAATGTACATCAGACGACTTAATATTTAGTCGTCTGTCCACAGACGACTAAATTTTAAGTCGTCCAGACCCTAAAATGAACCTCTAAACTAAAATGACTAAATTAACTAACTAACCACGTTATAAAATCAAAGTATACTTCAATAGTGTTTACTATACACAGAAATGAACACGCTTAGGTAATTTTTTAATTTTTTAAAAACGGTTTTAATGCTTTCCGAAATCTAACCCTAAGAACATATACAATACTACAACATATGTTGATGAAACCAAAACTAAAGAATATCATGACGACCTACTTTCACTCATCTATGCTGAAAACAATTGAAATCTGTTATATCCTAATTTATATCTCTTGAGACATATGTTAATTACATAATTCCTATTTTTCACTTATCAAAATATTTTTTACAGAATTTTTAAATTATGTTTAAGAATAACTGTCCAGACGACTTTCAGTTAAGTCGTCTGGACGAGTTATTTTTAAGTCGTCTAAACAGACGACTTGCCGAGGGGTAAAAACGTAAAAAAAATCCCGTTTTTTTGTTTGGTCACAAGGGTCCTAGTTGTAATTTCAATAGCCTTTTAGGTTACTTTTGCTTTTGACCCAAGTTGGGGTATTGTTTTGGGTTTGATTCCAATTTTTGAGTCACAATTGACAATTCTCCCTATAAATAATGCAGTTATATTTACATTCAATTATATTTTAAACTGGACTTAACATATATATTAACTGGTCATGTTGGAAAATTAATAGTATGGATTTCTTCGTATTGTATGACATAATTAAGAAAACAGTTGTTACGTACATTTAGCATGCGTACCACACGTGTTATGAAATGGGCGGGGTGAATGAAGAATGAGGCTTCAGTGGAAAAGGGACCACAAAGGGTGTTATGTATCAAACCAACTCAACTGTAAATGGCGGTGGACGACGTTTACAAATTAAAGTGGCCATGTGAATGTGATTTTTTTTTTGTTCTGGCAGCGACCAAGATACTGGACCTGGTTAACATAAAAAGGAACAAATAAAACTATTTCACTATATAAACTAGACTTCAGTGCAATGCTGACTGTGGCTGGTGCTTATTCTGTTTAGTTTGAACATCTAAATTCTATATAGGAGGGTTCGACCAAAAAAAGCTAATAGAGGGGTCCATTGCTCAAGGTGTCACAAAAAAATTTCGGATGCTGGATGCAGTTATATGTGGACACGGGTGATCATCTTAGCTGTTGCCCTTGTTTGACCATGAGAGGACATCTCCTCTTTTTGATGTTCTCTCTTTGTAAGCTTCACTTTTTTTGTAAAGTCCTTTGCTTAGGTATTGGGTAGACTAGAGCGAGGCTTCAAAGCATGTTGTCTTCATGATTTTTAGTAACACCTTTGTTTGTGTCATCTCACTATTATACGTCGGCTGTGACCACTGTTGGCTTCTCCTTATACTAAATGCATATATGATCAGATGAAAAAGACTTCAGTTCAATGGTGCTGCTATTTGTATAACTAAATCTTGGCCAGTGAATCTTATGGGCTAGTAGCACAAACAAGCTGCAAATTAAATACTCAAATATTCAAATATTGCTGTTTTTAACTTCTTAAGTGTTTTCAACCCGTAGATTAAATACTTAAGTGTTACATTGCGCATATTTATTTCCTAACTAATTATCAATTACACAATATTTTATAATTAGAATATTCAACTGTTAATTTTTCTGACAAAAAAATCAATTTTTTTCCGTTTATCTGTTAATAATTAACTATTTCATTTTTAGTTTTCCGCAATCAACTACTAGTTGGAGAATAATTTTGCACGAACAATACATAAATCTTAAAAATGTCAATTTCAAATATTTTAGGAATAAAATGCCCTTTTTCTCCTTCTTTCTGTTAGTGTTGCTTATAGATAGTCTGTATTATGGTTCTTTTGTTCAGGTGTTTTTGTCTCTGGAATGTTCTTTCTGCGAGCTTCCCGGATTTGTCTTTCTAAAGGTTTCGACATTTGCCGATTTTATATGGAAAAAAATTTCTCAGCTACACGAAGTTTACACTAATATGGTAGAAACCATCCAATGTATAAAAATATGTTAATAACTACACAAACTTTATGTTAATACATGCCACATGTACGAAGTAAATAAAAATATGGTGGCAACATCACAATCGGGTTTAATTGATCTTAACCAAAATTAATGGGGTCAATCCGTAATTTGTGAAACTTAATAAACTTAATTGATTTTTTTATAAACTTAATAATTATTAAACTTAATAAAATTAATAATTATTAATATTCATAAAATTAATAAACATAATAATTTTTAAACTTAATAAAAATTTTAAACTTAAATTTATTAAACTAATTAAATTTATTAAAATTAATAATTTATTAAACCTAATAAATTTAATAATTATTAAACTAATAAAATCATTAGTTTACTAAAATTAATAAACTTAATTAACACAAATATTTTTTTAAACTTACTTAAATTATTAAACTTAATAAATTTATTAAAGTTAATAAATTTGACTGATTTTATTAATGGACTTAATAAATATTTAAAGTTTATAAACTTAATAATTTATTAAACTTAACTTAAGGAAAAGTTTTAACTTTTTATTAAATTTATTTATATATGAAAATTATTAAACTTAATAAACTTAAGGACAAAAAGTTTTTGATAAATTTACTAAGGAATTTTTTTTTAATAAATTATTTATAAATTTTTTTTTAATGATTTTTGTAAAAACATTATTCATGGTAATTAAGTTTATTAATTTTAATAAGATTATTTATTTTATTATGTTTAATAATTATTAAATTTATTAATAAAATAAATTAAATATATTAAGTTTAATAAAATTATTAAGTTTAATAAAATTTAATAAGTTTAAAAATTATTATGTTTATTAAGTTTATTAATTTTAATAAATTATTAATTTTACTAAGTTTAATAATTATTAAGTTTATTAATAAAATCAATTAAGTTTATGAAGTTTTATAAATTAAAGATTGACCCCATTAACTTTGCTTAAGATCAATTAAACCCGATTGTGATGTTGCCATCATATTATTATTTACTTCGTACATGTGGCATGCATTAACATAAACTTTGTGTAGTTATTGACACATTTTTATACATTAGATGGTTTCTACCATATTAGTGTAAACTTCGTGTAGATGAGAAACTTTTTTTCCATTTTATATTGTAACTCATGTTTTAGTTCTTCAATAAATTCCAAAGATGACTATATACAGTTTTTTTTTTTTTTTTTTGTCGACACCCCCATTTTACTAGACCGAGTTTGGGTCCGAAGAAAAACAGATACAGGAATCAAATCAACCTATCATCTGTTACCTTTTAGTGGGCTATTTTAGTGGGCTTGGTCATTATCACGCTTGCCTATACTGTATTCAAAACCCACCTTGTATCCATTAACACTCGAAACGCACCATATTATCGGCGTCTTTGATCCTACGGTAGGATTGTAGAATTATCGGCTGTAGAATTGTTAGTAACATCTCTTCTAATATATGCAGAGTTAAAAAAAAATTACAAAGATGACTAAAAACATTTTTTTTTTGTCAACACCCCCATTTTACTCGACTGAGTTTGGGTCAGAAGAAAAACAGATATAGGGAATCAAATCAACCAATTATCTGTTACCTTTTAGTGGGCTACTGAATTGAAATCCACCTTGTGTCCCACTAACATTCGAAAACGCAGCGTATTATCGGCGTCTCTGATCCTACCATACGCGCACCGTTTCGCAAACAAAAACTCTTATCCCCTCGAAAAACCTTTCATCACACTCACTCTGTCTCCTCTCTCCAATGGCGTTCACTCTCCTCTCTCCTCACCCACTCTTCCTCTCTCTAGGCAAAACCACCTCTCCCTTCTCCTACAAACCGTTATACTCACCATTCTCCCGAAATCCCCGCACTCTCCAGCTCTCGGCGGGACCCGCCCGTCGGAGCTCTTACCCGAACCCAGCCGATGACGACCCGCCCGAAGCCCCGGAGGATTCGATGCACGGAGTCTCCAAGTTCCAGCAGATACAGCGCCAAGCCGCCCGCGCGCGGAAGCTAGAGGAAGAGGATTTCGAGAAGAATCGAAACACGTACCTCTCGGCCATCGCTGACGTGGAAGACGCGCCCGAGACGGGACGTGATGACGTGGAATCAGGAGGCGATCTGTTCTCGGATATCGATAGAGCCATCTCAATGAAACGAAGCGAGTTCGTTAAAAAAGGACTTCTCCAACCTAATCCTCCCAAAACGGCGTCGTCTAATAAAAAGATCGACGAGGGAGAAGAAGAAGAAGACGACGTCGTCGACGAGCTCGACGAAGAAGAGGTTGTGGATTTAGACGAGATCGATAAACTAACCGGATTAACGGAAGCTTCCGACGAAGAAGACTGGATCGACGAGGAAGGAAACCCTAGGAAGATCAGCAAGAAGAAGGAAGCTGGATCCTCCGATCATCAATTCGAGTTCGATCTTGACGATTTCGGCGAATCGAAAGCCAGAATCGTCGAGCCTAAGTTCAGATTGAGCTTAGCCGAGCTTCTTGACGAGAGCAAAGTGGTGCCGATCTCAGTCTACGGCGACTTAGACGTCGAGATCACCGGAATCCAGCACGATTCGCGAGGCGTAAGCTCCGGAGATCTCTTCGTCTGCTGTGATAACAACGACGGAGACGGAGACGACTCCGCTTTAAGCGAAGCTGACAAGAGAGGAGCTGTGGCGGTTGTGGCTAGCAAAGAGATCGATATTGAAGATACGTTGGGTTGTAGAGCGCTTGTTATCGTCGAAGACGTTGAAGCAGTCTTGGCAGCTTTAGCTTCTTCGTTTTACAGGCAGCCGTCGAAGAACATGGCGGTTATCGGAGTCACGGGGACTAACGGGAAGACGACGACTACGTATTTGATCAAAAGCCTCTATGAAGCTATGGGTGTGAGAACAGGAATGTTCAGCAGTGTTTCTTGTTATGTACATGGAGATAACAAGATGGATTCGCCGCTTACGGCGAGTCCTGATGCTGTTTTGGTTCAGAGTATGATGGCTAAGATGTTGCATAATGGAACAGAAGCTCTGGTTATGGAAGCTTCTCCTCAAGAGCTTGCTTCAGGGAAATGTGATGAAGTTGATTTCGACATTGCGGTCTTCACGAATTTAGCTAGAGAGGAGAGTGATTTTCGCGGTACTGATGAGGAGTATAGAGATGCTGAAGCCAAGTTGTTTGCGAGGATGGTTGATCCGGAGAGGCACAGGAAAGTGGTTAACATTGACGATCCAAACGCAGCGTTTTTTGTCCAGCAAGGGAACCCTGAGGTTCCTGTTGTGACGTTTGCGATGGAGAACACGAAAGCTGATGTTCATCCGTTGAAGTTTGAGCTGTCTTTGTTTGAGACACAGGTTTTGGTTAATACCCCTCAAGGGATTTTGGAGATTTCGTCTGGTTTGTTAGGACGGCATAATATTTATAACATTCTTGCTGCTGTTGCTGTCGGTATTGCTGTTGGAGCTCCTCTTGAGGATATTGTTAGAGGTGTTGAGGAAGTCGATGCTGTCCCGGGGAGGTGTGAGTTGATTGATGAGGAACAAGCTTTTGGTGTTATTGTGGATCATGCTAACACACCTGATGGCTTGTCAAGGCTGCTTGATTCGGTTAGAGAGCTTAAGCCAAGGAGAATCATTACTGGTATAGAACTTTTCTTCCATCCATTTAATGAATACTTACCCGTTCCTGCGGTCTTTGTACGAGTGGTCTACTGATTATTTGAGGTGGTTTTGTTTGTTAAAGTTATTGGTTGTGCGGGTGAGACTGAGAGAGGGAAAAGACCCGTTATGACGAAAATAGCTACTGAAAAGAGTGATGTGACGATGTTGACATCTGATAATCCAGGGAATGAAGATCCATGTAAGTTGTTCTGAGATTAACTCGAGTCTATAATCCTTGAGGTGTATTAACAGGTAGACAACTCTTTAAATGTGGTTTTAGTGGACATATTGGATGATATGTTGGCTGGGATTGGATGGACGATGCAAGAGTATCTGAAACACGGTGAACATGATTACTATCCTCCTTTGGCAAATGGTCATAGACTCTTCCTTCACGATGTTAGACGTGTAGCTGTGCGTTGTGCTGTTGCGATGGGTGAAGAAGGTGACATGGTTGTAAGTATTCAAATAAACCCATTCTCTGTACACCCTTTTTTTTCTTTCCCTGGTGTATTATCAAGGTTGCTGGATTGAAATTCTTTAAAAGTAATATCAGCTTCTAAGTTATATTATGGAATGGTGTTCTCGACACTGATGTGCTTTCTTTGCAGGTGGTAGCAGGAAAAGGCCATGAAGCGTATCAGCTAGAAGGTGATAAGAAAGAGTTCTATGATGATCGAGAGGAATGTCGGGAAGCATTACAGTACGTTGATGAGCTTCATCAAGCTGGAATAGACACAAGCGAGTTCCCATGGAGGTAAGTAGAAGAGAAACAGCTTCTTTTGCCAAATGATTAAACAGAGATTCTGATCTGTGAGAGTTACTGAAACATGTCAAGATGCTTACTGATCACACTATATGTTCTCTCCTCGTATTGCTCTGCCTCTGCAGGTTACCAGAGAGTCATTAAATGTCTCTATGGTGAGATCTTTAAACCATGAATCAGATTTACTTACTTCCCACCGCGAAGATGGATTTGCCGAGAGCTAATGAATTCTATACGAGAGAGAGTTGGAGGTGTCTAACAACCATTTCTCAGTCACCAGACAAGTGCAGATGAGAGGAGAAATGTGTACAAATTTTTGTTAGTGGTTGTTGCGTTTGTCAATGTGTTTAATGGTTTTGAGACGGCATGTGTTTTTTTGTAACAAACCGATTCACTGACTCGAAATTAAACTGGATGAGAACATAAACAAATTCCATACAAATGAGTTGGACATACCACTCTGTGATGAGAAGGAAATAAGCATCTCCATACTAATTAGTAATTAGCAAGACCTAACCAAAAGAAACACTTATTAAGACCGTACTTCCTTATGAACAATAAAAGATTCACTAAGCCTTATTATTCTCGATAACATTTCACATTTTATAGACTGCAGAATTTGTTTAACGGCTCTACAACAAAAACAAAAACAATTAGGATACACACCACTTAAAATCATGATTTAAATCTAAAATCTTTTAACACCAATAATATTGCGTGAACAAGTGTATGGAACTTAATTGGAAATGGTCAAATTTATCAAACTCAGACAATAGGCGCATAAAAGGCAGTTCAATAGAATAGCAGCAAAACAGCTCACTGACCACACAATTTTCCTATGATCACTCTATTCAACGACTGATCAAACATTAGCGGCAGCAAAAACAAAATGACACTGAAGCTCTGCTGCAAACAGTAGAAAATCGTTGATCATTCATCCCCCAAATGATGATCCTACAATGCAAAACCAAACCGATGGTTAATTCCAGAACATGTATCATAAATCTGAAGCTACACACAAAAACATGTATACATTCTTCTTTCTATGAAAAATACAGACTGAACAGAAACTTACATACCATACTCATCTGCAGATCTTCAAGCATTGCCATTGCCCCTTTTATTTCCTCTTTACTCCATAAAACAGTCAGCATACTGCGGATAGCAATGGTATCAGGACATACACCACTTGAAATCATCTCCTGGAAAATGTCTAGAGCCCCATTAATATTACCCACTTTACGAAAACCACAAATCAAAGTGATGTAAGTGATTGCATCAGCAAATATCCCTCTTTGACCCATCTTGCAGAAAAGCTCCAGCCCATCATCAACCATTCCTGCCTTACAGTAGCCATTAATGAGTGTGTTAAATGTCACAACGTTTGGAGAAAAGCTCTTGCTACCCATCGAATTAAACATTTGCGTAGCCTCATCTAGGCGGCTCTGCTTGCAGAATCCATCGATCATTGAGTTATAGGTGATAGTATTTGGGACTATCCCTCTGTGGGGCATCTCCTCGTATAATTCCTCGGCCTCTAAAAACTTCCCATCATTGATCAAGCCGCAGATCAATATATTGTAAGTATGAACATCAGGTTCCACACCATTGAAGGGGTGACTAGCATCAATATCCATCTTACTCTCCTGCATAACCTTAAACATTTCCGTTGCATCTTTTAGCTTCCCATTATCGCAGAGACCGTCCAGCAACGTGTTACAAGTTACGACATTAGGGCACACGCCACTAGAAATCATCTCCTGTAAAAGATCTAGAGCAGCATTAAGATCGCCCACCTGACAGAACCCGTGAATAAGAGTGGTGTAAGTAACTGTATCAGCAACTAATCCTGTTTCAGTCATCTCATGGAGAAGTCCCATTGCATCATCTATCCTCTTAGCCACACAGTATCCGGCTATGAGGGTATTGAAAGCAAATACGTCAGGAGAGCAGCCCTTGGTAGCCATCAAATAAAACATGTGCTCAGCAGCATCAAGACGATTCTGTTTGCAGAACCCATCGATCATTGAATTATATGTGATTGTATTAGGGATTATACCCCTTGGAATCATCTCATCGTATAATTCTTCAGCCTCAAAGAACTTTCCCTCCTTGACAAATGCATTGATCAAAGCACTGAAAGTTACAACATCAGGGTTGATCTTCCTTTCTAACATTTCTTGCAACAATCGCTGGGCTTCGCTCCATCTACCAGAGTTACAAAAACCGTTTATCATACAGTTATAGGTAAATAAATTGGGAAAGATTATTTTCTCTTGCATTTCTCTGAAAAGATCTTGAGCATCACTATGACGTCCGTCTTTACAAAGGCCATCAATGATGGCACTGTAGATGACCACATCGGGTTTGATGTTGCTCACTTCCTCCATCTTCCTCAGCAGATTCAATGCAGACACAGTGTCTCCCATCTTACACATCCCATCTACAATTGTTCCGTAAGTAAACTGGTTAGGCTGGAGACCATCTTCTACCATCCGATCAAGGAGAGCTACGGCTTCCACAACTCTACCCTCGTAGCAAAGACCATTCATCAATGTGTTGAACGTTACCACATCTGGTTTACACATTTGATGAAAAAAATCCAAGGCTTCAGAAACCCTATCTTCCACACATAATCCGTGGAGCAGGGTGTTGAAGGTAACAACACTGGGGTGAAAACCAAGCTTGCTTATCTTTCCAAATGTAGACAAAGCAAAGGGAAGCTTAGAGCAGCTGCACAAACACTTTATCAGAATATTGAAGCTGTATATATCAAATGGAATCCGTTTCCTTTCCATCTTCTTATAGAGAGAAATCACAAGATCCGGGCGTTCCATTCTCACCACCACACCCATTAGCTTGTTGAAATCGATTGCTGAAGGTAAAGGACGAGAATGTACCATGTCACTGAACAAATCAATCGCATCATCTAACCCTTTGATTTCATGAAACCCGCTTTGCAGCTTCAACGTCTCTCCTCCAAAACCTGCTTCCCCACTCTCTCCATCCCTACTTTCCTTCGCCAGAGCATCACGAATCGATCTCGTACAGAACAATCTAGCAGCAGACACAGCAGGAGACGAAGACGAGGATCCGGATCTGCAAACCCTAGCCAACATTTTACTTTTTTGCTTCGCCTGAACTTTTTTCTTCGTCGATCTCTAAAAGCACTATCGAGTCTCGACTGAGAGAAAATAACGAGTGCTCAAGTATTTGTAAACCGGTTCCATTTGATTTACATCAACCGGTTCAATGTGAATTAAAAAATTTCCGGTTTAGATTTGTCTCCAGCTGATCGAGTTCCTAATCTGCAAATTGCTAAATTTTGTTTTAATAATTATTTAAAAATTGAACCATTTTACAAGCAAACACTAACACATGACATTACAAATTGTTGTAGGGTTCTAAAACTATGTTAGTTCAGATACGATTGTATCTAGAACTGTCAATTTCATTATTTCTTTATAGTTCTTTTTACCTTTTTATAGTTTAGACATCGTATGAGTATCTCCTGTTGGACAAAAAAATATTATCTCCTGTTCTTTATAGTTCTGCCCGTAGGCGCCGGGCGCCTAGCGCCCGTGCTGGCTCGGGTCTTCGAGCGACAATCTTCCGTGCACAAGTCCCAGGCCCCGGCCATCAGAAGTCTGTACTTTGAATCTTTCCCGAGTCCTCGCGGAATGAATCATTGAGATTCCGCGTACAAAACTCTCGTCCTTACTCCAAACTAAGATCGTCGTAAACACTTCAGAAACTCGTAAGGTATCAACGGAAAGGAAGATCTTAAATTCTTCGTACGAAACAGTGATGGTTATCCTAAGACACCACTCATCTCAACTCTACGAAGGAATGAAGATCTTCCGAAGAAATCGTAAAAAACAGCGGAAGTCCTAGAGACGGCCCGAAAGGGACCAAACGCGATCGGACAGTCCGTTTACGATTATCTGAGATAGATACGACGATTTACGTTTATCTTTACATAACAAGATAAATGCTAAATTTCCAAAAGGATAAATGTCAAGTTTCCCGAAGATAAATGTCAAGTTTCCTGATAAACATGAAGGCCGACGAAAATGGAAAAAGCCCGCTTCGCGGCCCAAAAGGAGAATAGACCGTCATAAGAAGGAGTATATAAAAGAGCTTTGGGAGAGAAGGAAAGGCAGAGAAAAAAATCCTAGAGAGAAAGCAAATCCGAGATTGGAGACCTAGAGAGCTCATGTTAGCTTAAGAACTTAGAATTTAGGCGGTAGACTAGCAAGGCAAGACCTAGAACGTCCGGCCGCCTCTCGTTCTATTTTCATCTTGTCCGCAGACCCTTATTTCTCGCGGAAGGATCTAACAATCCTTTTACTTAGAGTTCCGCACATAGAAACCATAGGCGTTCTTCTCGACACGCCCGTTTCTATGACAAACACTCATACTAGACGAACTCCGCCTGGCAGTTCGATCTCTTGTTCAAATCTTTCTAACTGAACTACGTCCGACTTGATCCTCGAAAGGGGTACGTAGGCAGCCTCCCTTAAGGTCCAGTCCCAACTCTCTACAAAATCCTTTTTGTACGATTTTCGTCTTTTGTTATCTTTACATATCTTCCGCACTTGTTCGGTCACTTGTCGTTGGCTGTCGCAGAGAATCCGGGCCTTCAGGGAAAGTCGGGTTAACTTGGCTTTCCTCCGTTTTTACTTATCAAAATCGACAGTGCGAATTTCGGTTCCCACAGTTTGGCGCTAGAAGGAGGGGAGGACGGATTACTCTTACTCTTACGGCCGCAAAACGCTTGATCAAAGCAATGTCTGGAAATATGAAAGACAAACTCGCAGCTCACATCGACGCTGGTAAAATAACTTCAGCAGTGACTGCTCCTACGACCAACGCTTATGCAAACGGTTATCTAAGATTATCATCTTACGGACAAACGTCCCGAGAACGGACCATCCCGACCAGGTTTGGGTCCTATCAACCATGCGCCCCCGTCCAAAGTTCCTACAACACGGTCCTCGGATCCATGGACACAACCCCCCTCGCTCGAAAAAATTCAAAAAATGACTTGGTAGTCGAGACGGATTCCTGCCTGCCGTATACAACGGCTATGGTTAGCTTGAACACCAGTTGCCTTAACTATACGGGGAATCGAAATCCTTTCGGAAAAACCAGCGTCACATCAACGGCTTTTTCTAAAGAAAAATCGTAAAAACGTCTAAGTCCCTAGACGGCCCAAAAGGGGCCCGAATCACGGCTAAACGACCCACATACGATTTTAGAGTAGGATCGAGCCCAAGGCTGATATGACGGTCTGATTACCGAGCAGAGTTTCGACTGGAAATGTCTTTTAGAATTTCCCGGAAAAAATAAAGACTTGTTCTCCTGGAGATCGCGAAGAAACCCCAGATTACTCGGGAAATAGAAAGCACGACTGATCGGGTTACCGATCAGCGTTTCTAATGTTAAAATTCGAACACGTTTTACGAAGCACCTTTCGTAAAATAAATCCTCGAAAGTATTTCACGAGACGGTTTTGGCATGATTAAACTCGACAACATTTTACAAAACAGTTTCGGTAAAATTAACTCGACAACATTTTGTGAAATAACTCTCGTAAAATAAAAGGTCAACAACGTTCTAAGAAACAATTCCTTGTTGGGATCATGATGGAATCGATGTCCAAAAGTCTCGGAAAAACAATTAGAAAAACCTCGAGAGACTAAGTGTCGATCGAGAAACCTTAAAAAAAACAGGCAGTTCCCGCAAGGAAGCACAGTCCCGGGCGGCTAGCACGTCCGTGCTGCCCCTAGGCGCCGGGCGCCTAGCGCCCGTGCTGCCTCTAGGCGCCGGGCGCCTAGCGCCCGTGCTGCCTCTAGGCGCCGGGCGCCTAGCGCCCGTGCTGCCTCTAGGCGCCGGGCGCCTAGCGCCCGTGCTGCCTCTAGGCGCCGGGCGCCTAGCGCCCGTGCTGCCTCTAGGCGCCAGGCGGCTAGGACGCCCGTGCTGTCCCTAGGCGCCGGGCGGCTAACGCGCCCGCGCTGCGCTGGTCACCGGACAACAAAACATTCGGCGAACGCGGCAAATCCTCGCGAAACCATCCCCGACGATAGTCCAACCAAATACTTTGCACCTTTCGTAAAATAATCCTAGACAATACTTCACGAGACAGCTTCTGCACGATTAAACTCGACAACATTTTACGAAACAGTTTCCGTAAAATTAACTCGACAACATTTTGTTGAATAACTCTCGTTAAATAAAAGCTCGACAATATTTTACGAAGCATCATTCGTGAAGTATAACAAGATCGCAAGCTTCTTGACCTGACCAGTTCGCTCATAGCTTGACGAAACAAGAAGCCCCACTCAAGTGACATCTTGCCGTTCGTTTTCACTTGTTTACCCACCTTAGCCTTCTTCGTGTTTTGCCTACATCTCCTCCCTTTGCTTCAACGATTCTGCAACGATTCTGCACTGTTCCTTCGGGTTTCATCAAAAATCGATTCTCGATTCAGTGTCAGACTTTTCGAAGACCTTTGACAATGAAACGTTAGAAGACAAAGAGGAACGGACATGAGGCAATCTCGAGTAATCAACGAGACTAAGGTACGTCCGACTTAGAAAATTTTATCAAGGTTTTAATTTTTTTTTTCGTAGGCAAGGAATGAGAACGTCTTGTAAACTGCCGTAAAATTTAGGGAACTTAGAACCTAAGTGGATAGTCTAGCAAGCTAAGTCTTAGGCATTTTCTTCCAGTTTTGTTCTATTGTTCCTTGACTGTCTAGGCAGAACGCGAAAACCGATCTAATCTCTCGGAAAACCGAGAAACGATCGCCACGCATCCTTGGCATACTCATTCTACTTCATAAAGAAAAAATTCCTTTCAAAAGGCAAACGGCACTCTAAGATTCGTCTGAAACGCTAGCGGCATAACGGCATGGTCAAACCGCTACAAACATAGTCTTGAAAACTCTACACCGTCTCTTGTTGCAATCTCGCGACAAGAAACTCGTACAACGTCAGACTAATAGCACGACGGTGAGCTACAAAATTAACGGAATAACCTTCGGTAAAACTCCACGAGTAATTCGAAGCAACTTTCACCAAAAGACAAAATCAAAGCGGAAACATTTTCCGTGTAACCCATAACTCGGAAAACTCCGCTAAGATTTGCATGTCTATCTCAACAAACGCTATTCGGCCATCGGCCGACTACGCCCTTCCATAAAGCCCGAACCTGAATTCGGCATCACCATTAAGGACAATCGTGAACCAATATGACCTTAATGCGAAAGGATCGCAGTCTGATCGTTTACCAATTGCTTGGTTAAACGGCTGAACATAGCCTTCACGCCAAGAGAAAACAGCTGAACAATCGCCGCTCCAATCGCCTAAGGGCCAAACGATAATCCACGATTTGTCATAAAACTCCAAGTGACCATTTACGTGAGCAACTCTGTCGCATAGCCCAAAAGTGGAAATCATGCGATGATTTTCTCGTAATAAAATCAGTCCTAACAGCCATACGGTTAACGGAAAAATTTGAACTTAACATCGACTGATTAAGCTCTGTACGCCCCGTAAACAAAGCATGAAAATAAACACTCGTGACAAAGCTCCAACAGTTATACGAGTCGTCCTTAAAATCCTGGAAGGCCAACACTTCGCAAAATAAAGCGAAGGTAGACGCTTCTCCCTGGGTCAAATATACGCGACCTCTGGTCCTAATTTCTCGATCAAAATTTTATAACTTGCACGTTCAAACTGAAACAACAGTTTCTGACTACGGACATTCGCAAAAAATCTCCAAGCCCGCGAACATTTGAAGTGCGGCACAAGGGAAAATTAACTCGTACACATTTGAAATGTGTAAGCTTGTATAATCCCACGTTTTTTGAAGAAACCGGATTTTCGAAACTCTTTACAAACACAGAAACCGAATTTTCTGAACTCTTCGTAAACAAACTCGCCAATCGCTAAATGGCCTCAACAATGGATCAAGTATCCACCAAATAAATCGTAAACTATCGTCCGGAAACATTCCGCGATTTCTAAAAAGCCCATAGTCCTTTATGGCATAAGAAAAACAAACTTCAAAGCACTGCGAGACGTCGCTTCGTGCCTGAACATTCGTTTTTCGATTAAAACCTTCATACGCCTTCTAAACGGCATCATATCGTTGTTGCTGATCACAACAAACGAACTCTAACGTCCTAAACAGACAAGCCACCTAAGGGTAGGCTCTTTTACATCCGACAAGGATCCCATAGCGCGCTATACAAAAACTCCAAATTTGGTTCAGCACTTCGTAAAGGAAGTAGCTCGATTCGTGCCCAGACAAATCATATAAGCCGATACCACTTCGCGGATTTTAAAACGGTACGAATCAGGTTAAAATCACAAACAGGCAAAACGAAAGCCGATTTGTCATCGCACAGCCTTAGTCTGAGAGTAAACCTAGGTCTTGCCCTAAACCCAGCCTTGCTGGTATCTTAACATCTCATAGGCAAAGCGTCAACGACGCGAGATCCCAAAACTTGTCTCTTCACTCAAGTCTGTACGTTTCCACGAATTTTTGCGTAAATCGTAAACCGCAGGAAAATCTCGCTTTGTACAAACGACGGATACGGTGATCATCAGGGAGGCAGGAATGAGACGACAACTCACACCCTGTCCCTCTAACTTCGATAGACAGAAGTTCTGAAAACGCAACATTCATATTTTGTAAAGATTGAGCCGCAGAGTTCAACAGATGCCCTGAAAAAGGCCGGGATTCGAAGCCGCCAACGGCCAGTCCCACAAATGTACATCATGGCCTCTTAACGGCCGAAACACAATCAAAATAAAAATATCCGAAAGGATTGATAAACCTAGACGCTCCCCGGAGCATCACCTTCATCCTCAAAACTCACCCAAAGTTGGAACGGTCTCACCGTCGCCTCCATTGGTCGCACCACCGCTGCATGTTTCATATGTGCCGGCTTCACGATCCTTGACTGCGTAGTCCTGGTCCTCCGAACCCTCCGAATCCGGGACAAGGGTGCACACGGGTTTCAGACCAGCGAGAATCGAGTCGAAGTCCTCTCCGTCAAACTTGCGAGTCCCCGTATCCTCAAGACTCTGAATCTTCTCTTGAAGACGACGGACTTTCGAGGACATATGTTCTTCTCTTTCTTCACATTGAGCAACGAACTCACGGTCTTTCCGACGTCACGTTCAAGATCGCCAATCAAAGGTGATAAGGATGTCCGCAATGAAATATTCTTAGCCACAAATTTCGACTTTCAACTCATAATCTTCCGCCCGCAAGATCGTCTCCGCGTCTTACAGGCTGGGGGGCTAACTGTTGGGGTCAAAAATGGTTCTCTCGAAATCAACGGCTAAAACTATTTATCATGCGCGGACTTTCCATAAAACAAGCGTCGAGAGCAAGACAAGTCGTATAGCTTAAAGAACCTATGTTAAAGTCGATCGTTCTTGATTTACACGATAAACTTTACGAGAAAACCAAATAAGATTTAGTCGTAAAACTTCGATGATACAATCAAGAAGAACCGAGAGACATTAGGTCTGTAGCTAAGATGACACGACCATACGAAATTATACGGAAGAAACGGGAAGTAATCTAAGTTTGGACAGGCCGAACGACAAAGAATCCGCCTTGAAACTTCAAAGAGCCCGTTCTCTCAAACCGTGAGGACCCAGAAAACGAGTAAGATATCAAATCGAAGCCCTCGCCGAGACGCACGTGATGCCTCTAGGCGCTGGGCGCCTAGCGCCCGTGCTGCCTCTAGGCGACGGGCGCCTAGCGCCCGTGCTGCCTCTAGGCGCCGGGCGCCTAGCGCCCGTGCTGCCTCTAGGCGCCGGGCGCCTAGCGCCCGTGCTGCCTCTAGGCGCCGGGCGCCTAGCGCCCGTGCTGCCTCTAGGCGCCGGGGGCCTAGCGCCCGTGCTGCCTCTAGGCGTCGGGCGCCTAGCGTCTGTGCTGGTCCTAGCCGCCCGTGATGGTCCTAGCCGCCGGGAAACTTCAAAGAGTCCGTTCTCTCAAACCGTGAGGACCCAGAAAACGAGTAAGATATCAAATCGAAGCCCTCGCTGAGACGCACGTGATGCTTCTAGGCGACGGGCGCCTAGCGCCCGTGCTGCCTCTTGGCGCCGGACGCCTAGCGCCATGGCTGCCTCTAGGCGACAGGCGCCTAGCGCCCGTGCTGCCTCTAGGCGCCGGGCGCCTAGCGCCCGTGCTGCCTCTAGGCGCCGGGCGCCTAGCGCCCGTGCTGCCTCTAGGCGCCGGGCGCCTAGCGCCCGTGCTGCCTCTAGGCGCCGGGCGCCTAGCGCCCGTGCTGCCTCTAGGCGCCGGGCGCCTAGCGCCCGTGCTGCCCGTAGGTGCCCGGCGCCTAGCGCCCGTGCTGGCTCGGGTCTTCGAGCGACAATCTTCCGTGCACAAGTCCCAGGCCCCGGCCGTCAGAAGTCTGTACTTTGAATCTTTCCCGAGTCCTCGCGGAATGAATCATTGAGATTCCGCGTACAAAACTCTCGTCCTTACTCCAAACTAAGATCGTCGTAAACACTTCAGAAACTCGTAAGGTATCAACGGAAAGGAAGATCTTAAATTCTTCGTACGAAACAGTGATGGTTATCCTAAGACACCACTCATCTCAACTCTACGAAGGAATGAAGATCTTCCGAAGAAATCGTAAAAAACAGCGGAAGTCCTAGAGACGGCCCGAAAGGGACCAAACGCGATCGGACAGTCCGTATACGATTATCTGAGATAGATACGATGATTTACGTTTATCTTTACATAACAAGATAAATGCTAAATTTCCAAAAGGATAAATGTCAAGTTTCCCGAAGATAAATGTCAAGTTTCCCGATAAACATGAAGGCCGACGAAAATGGAAAAAGCCCGCTTCGCGGCCCAAAAGGAGAATAGACCGTCATAAGAAGGAGTATATAAAAGAGCTTTGGGAGAGAAGGAAAGGCAGAGAAAAAAATCCTAGAGAGAAAGCAAATCCGAGATTGGAGACCTAGAGAGCTCCTGTTAGCTTAAGAACTTAGAATTTAGGCGGTAGACTAGCAAGGCAAGACCTAGAACGTCCGGCCGCCTCTCGTTCTATTTTCATCTTGTCCGCAGACCCTTATTTCTCGCGGAAGGATCTAACAATCCTTTTACTTAGAGTTCCGCACATAGAAACCATAGGCGTTCTTCTCGACACGCCCGTTTCTATGACAAACACTCATACTAGACGAACTCCGCCTGGCAGTTCGATCTCTTGTTCAAATCTTTCTAACTGAACTACGTCCGACTTGATCCTCGAAAGGGGTACGTAGGCAGCCTTCCTTAAGGTCCAGTCCCAACTCTCTACAAAATCCTTTTTGTACGATTTTCGTCTTTTGTTATCTTTACATATCTTCCGCACTTGTTCGGTCACTTGTCGTTGGCTGTCGCAGAGAATCCGGGCCTTCAGGGAAAGTCGGGTTAACTTGGCTTTCCTCCGTTTTTACTTATCAAAATCGACAGTGCGAATTCCGGTTTCCACATATATATATATATATATATATATATATATATATAGTTATGTTATATGTATAGGATTAATTTTTTTATATATTTGGTACTTCTTCGATATATATTCAGGTATCCGTTTGGTTTCGATTCGGTTATTTCGGATATATAAATTTAGTAACTACAATAGAACCTCTATAAATTAATACTCGTTAAATTAATAATCTCTATAAATTAATAAATTTTGCCGGTCCCAAGTTAGGTCGGTGTTAAATATAACACAAATCGATAAAATAATAATATAATAATATTTTTAAAATTTCTATGTAAATATATAGTCCTCTTAAAATCAAAAATTAATAATCTATCTATATATAATATTTATATAAGTACAAGCCAAATATTTTCTTGTTAGGTTTTATATTCACAATGAAAATTCTTTACTTTTTTAACATTTCAATAAATTTTGATAACATTTAGTAAAAGTATGCCGAATTCCACTTAATAATTTTGTGAAACATAAAATATACACAAAATGATATAATAAAATAATATGAAAGTCAAATTTCTAAAATTTAAATAGTGAAGATAAAAACTTCCATTTGAAGCTGAGGCCTGAAAAAATTTGGATATTTTCAGTTACTTAGGATATTTTGAATAAAACATATTTGGATACTTTTGGATGATTCAGATCTTTTATAATAATTTAGTTTTTTTTCAAATATTTTAGATATTTTAATAGATATATATATATTTAGTTATGTTATATGTATATGATTATTTTTTTTTAATATATTTTGTACTCCTTCGATATATATTCAGGTATCCGTTTGGTTTCGATTCGGTTATTTCAGATATATAAATTTAGTAACTACAATAGAACCTCTATAAATTAATAAAAGGCTCCATTCGATGCAGAATCTGACATCCATGAGGAAAAAAGAGTCGCTTGTGAGAAAGCGGATCTAGTGGTTCTTTCCTCACATTCCTGGCCTCCTAAAATTGCAGCAACCTAACCTCCGCAGTGTTGGAGCACCGGCTTTCAAATCGGCAAGAAGGGTGCGAGGATTCGTCATTTTAATAACCTGAAAGCTGAACAGAGTAATCTTCTTGTTCTCGTCGAAGTTGTGATTCTCATGTCTGGATGAGGGGTTATTTTATAGTCGAAGCTCTAGTAAGTTACTCTATAGTCATCTACATCAATGGCGCCAACTTAACCTCTTCTTCATTCAAATTAGTTTTTTTTTAGTTCAAGTTTTTTGATTTCAACGTTATTTCCTTTTTGTTTTATGACGGTTTAAAATATCATTCTCCTGTTAGGGATTTGTCCAAACAGAGAAGTATATAAGCACATCATTGTCTTCTTTATTTGATACAATTGAATTTATGATGCAGAGCTTTGCTTTTATTTCTTTGTTCAATTTGATTCAATTCATCAACAAGCGTTGGTCTCAAGATAGCTACCGAAAGAAACTCTTGATCGATCCAAGAACAGGTCTCAAGAACCTTAGAATTCTTTGATCGATCGTTCACCCATTCGTACGCTGCGCCAGGTTGGTATCAGAGCTTTGCTACGCTCCGACGCTTTCTCAACCACTACGATGGTTCGGAAAACTCGTAATCAGCAATATCAAGCTGATAATGATGATTCCCCCGCTACCCAACAATCCGTGGATAATCTCCAGCAGCAGATCGTCGAATTGACGGCTGCAGTAGCTGCCCTAGCCGCTCGTCCATCTGCTCCTGCACCTCCCCGTCGCAACGACCAGCTATCCACCCATAACGATTCTGACAACGACGATGCAAACCCGTTCGCTGCCCTTCCCACAACCTAGACGTCAACAACGCAACAACAGCAACGATATGACTCAGATTCAGACTCTGACTACGATAATAAGAGATGTAAATCAAGTTTCAAAATTGAAATCCCAGAATTCAAGGGCTCTACCACTACAGAGGAACTGCTCGATTGGTTCGTAACCGTTGAAGAGATACTGGATTTCAAAAGAATACCACTGGATCGATGTGCTTCCCTGGTGGCCATCAAATTTCGTGAGAGAGCTGCTGCGTGGTGGTATCAAGTAAAACCACTAGAGCTCGTGCCGGGAAAAAAAGATCACCTCGTGGGATAAACTCAAGCGTGAGATGCAAAATTTTTTTTGCCATATAATCACGAACAGTTAATGTTTCAAAGATTTTAAAAGCTGAAACAAGGTTCTCGTACCGTCGACGAATATGCAACAGAATTCTTCAAGATGATTAATCGAGTGGAGGTTCGCGACACAGAACAACAACTGGTTATGAGGTTTATTGGAGGTTTACGTCAACAAATTCAGTTTACTCTGAATCTGTTTCGACCACAATCAATCTCAGAAGCACATCAGCAAGCCCTTACAGTGGAGACACAAGCCCGTAGTGACTTTTCTTCTTGGGGTTCCAGCAGACAATCACGCTCAACCACATCACCTTCAGCTCCAACAACCACAGCAAACGACACTACCACATCGAAACAAGAGACATCGCTCACCCCCTCTGAACCTCAACAACAGACACGGCCTGGTGGTTTTCGTTGTTATTATTGCGGAGAAACATGGCACAGGCAGTCGGCTTGCCCGAATAAAGCACGCCGTGGTCTTCTTCTCGATGACCAGAAAGTCAACGACCCCATCTACGACGAAGACGACGAACAGAGTGAAACGGAGGAATTGATAGCTGACTCTGGAAACCTTCTGATGCTTCGTCGATCCTGTCTGGCACCTCAGAGTGTTGCTGCAAATCCACAACGTAACAATCTGTTTCATTCTAAATGCACTATCAAAGGAAAAGTCTACAACTTCATTATTGACTCAGGAAGTTCTGAGAACGTGATCTCTTGCGATGCAGTTAAAAAGCTCGAGCTCCTTGACGAACCTCATCCATCTACTTACAAACTAGCATGGTTACAACAAAATCATGATCTCACCATTACTCGACGGACGTTGGTCTCTTTCTCGATTGGGATTCGTATCACGATCAAACCTATTGCGACATCGTACCAATGGACGCTTGCCACCTCCTCTTGGGTCGTCCATGGGAATCAGATCGCCGTGTTATCCATGATGGTTTCCTTAACACGTATAGCTTCTGCTTTAATAACAAGAAATTCATGTTAAAACCATCTCCTCCAGCCTCTCTTGAGATTCCTCCTGCAGCTCCGCCATCTGCTCAGTCTTTGTTGCTACAGCAAGGCCCGTTTGAGACTTTAATGTTTGAGACAGGAATGGTGTTTCTTCTCACTCTCACCGGTATCGCCTATTGCCCCATCCGCACCACCCGAGCTTCAAGACCTCTTGTCCGAATTTTCAGATGTCTTTCCCAATGAGCTTCCTTCGGGTTTACCACCATTGAGGGACATTCAACACCGCATAGATCTGGTGCCTGACGCATCTTTACCAAACAGATCCCATTACCGAATGAGTCCCTCGGAGCACGCGGAGCTGCGTCACCAGGTAGAAGACCTCCTCGTTAAAGGTTTTATCCGTGAAAGCCTTAGTCTTTGCGTCGTCCCTGCGTTACTTATACCAAAAAAAGATGAGTCTTGGCGTATGTGTGTCGACATTAGGGCTATTAACAAGATAACAGTCCATTACCGCTTTCCTATTCCGCGTCTCGATGATTTACTTGATCAAATTGGTACTGCCTCTGTCTTCTCGAAGCTTGATTTGCACAGTGGGTATCACCAGATTCGGATTCATCCAGGTGATGAGTGGAAGACAGCTTTCAAAATGCGAGAAGGTCCCTTTGAATGGTTAGTTATGCCGTTTGGCTTATCCAATGCACCGAGCACCTTCATGCGTATCATGAACCAAGCGTTAAGACCGTTCATTGGAAAGTTTGTGGTAGTTTACTTCGGTGATATTCTCATCTTCAGCGCATCATTCGACAAACATGTCCACCACCTACGGTAGGTTCTCTCTGTCCTCCGTCGTGATCAGTTCTTCGCTACACATAAAAAATGTGCCTTTGGCGTTAAAAAAGTTCACTTCTTAGGATACATTGTTTCCGATAAAGGACTTTCAGTTGATCCGAGTATGGTGGAAGCCATCCGGTCATGGCCACAACCGTCTACTATCACAGAGACACGAAGCTTCCATGGCCTTGCATCCTTCTACCGGCGGTTTGTTCCTCAATTTAGCAGCCTGATGTCGCCAATTACCGATTGTATACGAGATGGGAAGTTCACTTGAAGACCTGCAGCTGCTCGGGCGTTCCAGACAATTAAGGACAAGCTCTGCACAACGCCAATTCTTGCTCTTCCCAACTTCAATAATGTCTTTGAAGTACATACCGATGCATCTAAATCTGGTATAGGGGCGGTTTTAAGTCAGAAAAATCGTCCCATCGCTTTCTTTAGTGAGAAGCTCTCTAATGCATGTCTGTGTTATAGTACTTATGACGTTGAATTCTACGCGATCATCCAGGCTATCAAACATTGGCGGCACTACTTATTTCATCACGAGTTTGTACTTTACACTAATTACGATGCGTTAAAGCATCTCAGTACTCAAGGAAAGGTTTCTTCAAGGCACGCTTCATGGATTGGTTATCTTCAGCAATTTACGTTCGTGATTAAGCACACTTCCGGGGCCTCAAACAGAGTTGGGGATGCTTTGAGCCGTCGCCACTCCCTGCTCACCACGATGCACTCAACTGTCACTGGTTTCAGTACCTTTGCTGACCTATATGTGTCAGACCCGTTATTTGGCAATATCTTTTTGGACGTATTAGCTGGCATCCCCTCTGCCTACACGTTTGCGATGGGTTTTTGTTTCGAGGGACGCGGCTGTGCATTCGCGAGTGTAGCCTACGGCTCAAGTTAATATATGAGTTGCATGGTGAAGGTCACGTTGGTCGAGATAGGACGCTCCACTTACTCTCCGCCTCTTACTTCTGGCCTTCGTTACGGCGGGATGTCGAGAGATTTGTTGAGCGTTGCGTCACTTGTCAAAAATCTAAAGGCCATACATCTAATGCCGGTCTTTACATGCCCTTGCCAGTTCCAACGCAACCGTGGACGGATATTAGCTTGGATTTTGTGCTTGGATTACCGCGAACACAAAAAGGTTTCGATTCTATTTTTGTGGTCGTTGATTGCTTCTCAAAAATGGTCATTTTATTCCTTGCAAAAAAACTACGGATGCTCTGCAAGTTGCCATCCTTTTCTTTCGTGACATCTATCGATTGCATGGCCTGCCCTCTTCCATCGTCTCTGACCGGGATTCTCGTTTTCTTGGTCACTTTTGGCGATCTTTATGGAAATTGCTTAATACTAGTTTGGATATGAGTTCTGCTTACCATCCTCAAAGCGATGGACAAACAGAGGTTGTCAATCGTTCTTTGGGTAATCTTTTGTGTTGTTTGGTGGGAGAATCTGTTCGTATGTGGGATTCTTGTTTACCGCAGGCGGAATTTGCTCACAATAGAGCTGTGAATCGAAGTTCAGGCTGCAGTCCATTTCAGGTTATCTACGGGATTATTCCTCGTGCTCCGGTTGATATTTCCACTCTTCCCGATCACACTCGGCTACATGGAGATGCTTCAGCCTTTTTCGACGCCATTTTTGAAACTCATGCTCGGACAACTCAACAACTGGAAGCCTCGACTGCAAAATATAAGAATGCTGCGGATACACGCCGTCGGCGTTTGATCTTTGATGAAGGTGATTTGGTTTGGGTTCACTTGACTCGTGAGCAGATGCCATCTCGTGCTTACAATAAGCTTCGGTCCAAGAAGATTGGCCCCGTGCGCATTATAGCCAGTATCAATGACAATGTCTATCGTGTTGAGCTTCCGGCAGATATAACAACTTCTGATGTTTTCAATGTTCGTTATCTTTCTGCCTACAATCCTCCAGACTGACACATGATTCAGGGTCGAATCCTAATCACCCCGGGGGACCTGATGTAGCGTCATCTATATCAATGGTGCCAACTTAACCTCTTCTTCATTCAAATTAGTTTCCTTTTAGTTCATGGTTTTTGATTTCAACGTTATTTCCTTTTTCTCTTATGACGGTTTAAAATATCCTTCTCCTGTTAGGGATTTGTCCAGACAGAGAAGTATATAAGCACATCATTGTCTTCTTTATTTGATATACTTGAATTTATAATACAGAGCTTTGCTTTTATTTCCTTGTTCGATTTGATTCAATTCATCAACAAGACGTTGGTCTCAAGATAGCTACCGAAAGGAACTCTTGATCGATCCAAGAACAGGTCTCAAGAACCCTAGAATTCTTTGATCGACCGTTCACCCATTCGTACGCTGCGCCAGAATGCAATGAGTCGGATTGAATGCTGCGGAGTGTAGTAATCACGCTGACAGGAAATAAAGAAGATGATAATCAAACACTGATCAAGGAAGATGAAACCGAAGGCGACAAAGAATCATAGCAATGCTAAAGGGCCTCATAGTATAAAAAGCCTAATACTAAATCAGCAAATATTAGTTAAGATTTTTGAAAAACCAAGTACGAAATCAGGAAACAGATAAACCAAATGAAATCACTTCTACAACCTTTTCTAAAACCCAGCAAAGACCCAACAAAACATTTAGATATCAGGTATACTGCAGTAAATAGCAAAACAATTTGAGATGCCACATGGAGTGGTGCTAGGATGACGATGTGGAGAGCTGAGCAGCCAGCACAAGTTTAATTTATATATTAAGATATATATTATACAGTTTAACATGTGAACCACCAACAATTAAAAACCCTATTTATATATAACTATCGCAAAAAGTTGTTAACTATTTTAGTGATAGATATTGAACCAAACACATTATTTTTTTATATTCTAATGCTTCAACTATAAATTATCTAATTATATAAAAAACATGACCATTTTTTTTAAAAAATATTAAATCAAATACATATAATCTATCCAACTATATTTGATCCTAATTTAAAATAATTTTAGTATTTAACATGAACTTATGCATTTTTAAAAATATAACCAAAATCCTTTCTAATACAAATGAATGAATAAAGAAACATATTAATATTTATTCTAATTGGTTATAAATGCAAACAAACTCAAATGAACTTTATGATTAACAAACTTGTGTTTCAACAATTTGAATATATAATAAATAACTAATATAATTTATCATTTTATTTTTAAAAAAATTTGCAAAAGAATACATTATTAACAACATTTTCTATAAAATATAATAAATATTAAACATTGCAAACGGAAAAGGAACACCCGTGCGGACGCACGGGTCAAAGTCTAGTTGATCTATAAAAGTAGTTAACAATTTTCAGATTGGATTAAAATCAGAATCGATGAAATAAAACTGTGTCATCAAGTCTCAAATCGGTTCTACTCCTAAAACCGATTTTACAAAACAAAAATAAGCTTTCATCTGATTTCTTAGTCTCCAACAAAAACAAAAACAAGAAAATAATTAAAATAGATTTTGAGTATTGTGATTATTCTTGAGAAAATTGGTGTAGCTATAAGCATCTTATAATTGTATGGTGATTATTTCATCGTAGATCAGAGGTTTGGAACCAATTTTCTTTTTTGTCTCACAACCTTAACAAACTCATAAATACCTATATGGAATGAATGATATGAGATAGGCAAGGGATGTTAAAATGGGTAAACCAATCCAAACTGAACTATATCTAAATGATTTTAAATTTATATAGGATAATGGATAAAACCAATTCATTTAACAAATATCAACTTGGTGACAGTTCAATATGAAGTTCCCTAAGATAAGGAACTATATACAGTTACTTGGAACTCTGTTGACCATTAGTATTGAAATGATACAAATGGCATTTGAACCGATTCGGACTGGCTTGATCTCCTTTTTTTTTTCCTGAGCAAGCCAAATAAGCAGAACTAGAAACCGAAGCATCTAAAAGTCATTGGAACTTGTCTGGAAAATATGTTCACAAATGCGATCATATATATATGCACAATCACTGCTGTTGTTTAGTGATAGGAGATAAACACTACTTGATTCCATGGAAAACGTCACTAACGGAGCAATAAGAATCAATGGAGAAGCGTAGCTACAGTAATCATAACCGATGGAATTCACCTACAAAATAAAGAAACAAGGGCTTGTAAATTTGGAAGAGAAGAATGTCTTTCATTCTTTCATTCATCCTCCAACTGATATCCTGCAAAAAAGAAACACACCAAACACTTAAGCAAGTTTCCCTGATGCTACAACATAAGCTGTGCAGCTCTTCTCCAATATCTTAAAGGTAAGCAAAGAAATTTGAAAACAAAATGTTTTGAATTGACATACCCACACTCATCTGCAGATCCTCAAGCATTGCCACTGCCTTTTGTAGTTCCTCTTTACTCCATAAACCAGTCAGCATATTGCGGAGAGTAATGGTATCAGGACATACACCAATTGAAATCATCTCCTGGAAAATGTCTAGAACCCCATTAATATTACCCACTTTAGGAAAACCATGAATCAAAGCGATGTAAGTAATTGCATTAGCAACTATCCCCCTTCGACCCATCTCGCAGAAAAGCTCCACCCCATCATCAACCATTCCTGCCTTACAGTGGCCATTAATCAGTGTGTTAAATGTCACTACGTCTGGAGAGAAGCTCTTGCTACCCATCGAATTAAACATTTGTTTGGCCTCATCTAGGCGGCTCTGCTTGCACAATCCATCGATCATTGAGGTATAGGTGATAGTACCTGGGACTATTCCTCTGTGGGGCATCTCCTCGTATAACTCCTCGGGCCTCTAAAAACTTCCCATCATTGATCAAGCCGCTGATCAATATATTGTAAGTTTGAACATCAGGTTCCACACCATTGAAGGGGTGACTAGCATCAATATCCATCTTACTCTTCTGCATAACCTTAAACATTTCCAATGCATCTTTAGTTTTCCCATTATTGCAGAGAAGTCCAGCAACGTGTTACAAGTTACTGTTGGAATTGAATCATTTGATTAAACAAGAGAAAGAAACAAAAAAAGAAAAGAAGAACAAGAAAAATGTGAAAGAGACAAGAGCCAAGGAGAAGTCAAAGAGTATGGGCTCCACATATAGAGAGTACTCCTAAGTCCTAAGTCTAAGTCAATATTAAGGATATATGGAGAAAGATCGAGTTCTATTTTCTCTATAAATATGTGTGTGCAATGTTCTGTAAAAGCATCCAAAAATCAATAAGAAAAATGTAGACATTAAAGTGTTCTCTCTTCTCTCTCTACAAGAAAAAGAACAACAACAACAACAACAGACAGACTTGAGTGAGAGAGTAAAGAGAGTGAGTGTGCTTGTGTGTTATGATGATACACAAGTGCTAACTAAGTGTGAGTGTGTGAACAAAACCAGAGAGCAAGTAGAAAAACAGTGTACAAGTAGAACAAGAACAAGAGAGAGAGAGAGAGAGAGAGAGAGAGAGAGAGAGAGAGAGAGAGAGAGAGAGAGAGAGAGAGAGAGAGAGAGAGAGAGAGAGAGAGAGAGAGAGAGAGAGAGAGAGAGAGAGAGAGATAGCCAAAACCAAGAGTGAAGGCCAAGCAAAATCATGACAGTTACGACATTAGGGCATACGCCAGTAGAAATCATCTCTTGTAAAAGGTCTAGAGCAGCATTAAGATCGCCCACCTGACAGAACCCATGAATAAGAGTGTTGTAAGTAACTGTGTTAGCAACTAATCATGTTTCAGTCATCTCATATGGAGAAGTTCAATTCCATAATCTATCCTCTTGAAAGTGACTAAGTTGGGAGAGCATCCCTTGGTAGCCATAAAAAAAAACATGTGCTCAGCAGCATCAAGACGATTCTGTTTGCAAAACCCATCGATCATTGAATTATATGTGATTCTACTAGGGATTATGCCCCTGGGAAGCATCTCATCGTATAATACTTCAGCCTCAAAGAACTTGCCCTCTTTGACAAATGCATCTATCAAAACATTATAAGTTACAACATTAGGGCTGATCTTCCTTTCTAACATTTCTTGCAACAACTGCTGGGCTTTGCTCCATCGACCAGAGCTACAAAAACCGTTTATCATACAGTTGTAAATACGTTGGGAGAGATTCCTTTCTCTTGCTTTTCACTGAAAAGAATTTGAGCATCGCTATGACGACTGTCTTTCCAAAGGCCATCAATGATGGCACTATAGATTACCACATTGGGTTTGATGTGGCTAACCTCCTCCATCTTCCTAAGCAGACACAGTTTCTCCCATCTTACCCATCCCATCTACAATTGTTCCATAAGTAATCTGGGTAGGTGGGGACCATCTTCCATCATCTGATCAAGCAGAGCTACAACTTCTACAACTCGACCCTTGCGGCAAAGACCGTTCATCAGCGTGGTTAACGTTACGACATCTGGTTTACACATTTGATGAAAAAAGTTCCAAGGCTTCAGAAACCCTAAATCATGTGTTCCACACATAAGCCATGGAGAAGGGTGTTGAAGGTAACAACATCAGGGTGGAAGCCAAGCTTCGTGAGTCTACCAAATATGGACAAAGCAAAAGGCAGCTTAGAGCAGCTGCAGAAACACTTTATCACAATGGTGAAGCTGTATATATTATATGGAATGCGCATATAATTCAGGTCGACTTGAACCGAGGAGTCCAAGAAATTGATTTGGAAGATCATAGTACCACCGGTAAGAAATTGATTTTTGGAACTTGATTTTTCCGATTGGTTTGTATATTGTATGCATTTTCCATAGAAATTCCATGTTTTGGTGAAGCCCAATTTGAAACAGGAGATATGTTTGGAAATTTACATAGCTAATGATATATGTTGCTATCTGTATCTAATTTGTCAGTTTGAAGAATTCTCTGAAAGCTGGTAATTCTCTGAAAGTTGGTAACCTCACGAATGGTTGTATATTGATTTTTATGTAGGAACACTTGCTTTAAACACCATGAGTGTCAAAACGCTTGAAATGAAAATGCATATGCACACGTTTCTGGCTTGGAAATTGGACCCAAGAGTGTATGCGCTTCTGGAATCCACATGTTTTTGGTGGGTTTTGAAATTCAAAAATGGTCTTTATAGGCAAGATAATAATCTTCTTAGTGTCCTTACTTCAATGTATGATGAGAGTAAAGATCATTTCGTCATTGGGAATCCTAAGATGGATATTGATTTTGGTCTAGAAGACGTTTTATATAGTACAAGTCTTCCAATTGACGGAGAACAAGTATTTATCTTTTCTTTTACTTCAACATATCTTTAGTTTTATTATTCGATTTCTAATGATTAATTTGAATACAGGTTTCAGGATATGAGAGTCAAAACATCAAGGGTACAATCATGAAGCATTTTAAGATAAATGAAGAGAAGGCTGAGTCATTAATGATGAACTTCGGTAGCAATATTGATCTCTCAAGATTGAAGTTTGAACATGAGATGGTACCACAAGAGGAGGATATTGACTTAGAGCCTTATTTCAAGGCTTATCTCCTCTTTTTGTTGGGAGAAGTCATTCTCCCAAACAACATCAGCTCTTATTCTCCCATGTACCTACCACTGCTTGGATTGAATGTTGTTAACCACTATGCTTGGGGAGCAGCTATGTTGACGAATATGAAAGAATCTCTAGAAAAAGTGAAGAAAGTTGAGAAATTCACAAGCTTATGTGGTTTTTCGTACGCTCTCACTGTAAAGACTTTAAAAAACAAAAGGTAATTAATATGATTCATAATTCATAATAAATCAATGATGTACAATGACAATTATTATTCTTTATATTTTTCTTATAGGTATTTGCATTAGGGCGGTTTTCATGCCTTAGAGAAAGATGTGGATCATCACCTCTATATTTTCTACCATCCGGATTTCCCCTGATTTTGAGGTAGATAGAGGCGTTGTGTAAACCGAATAAAGACACAAAGAATGTAAAGTCTGTGGGATACTACAAAAAGAAGTTTCAAGACATGGAATAAAAAGACGTAAGACCTTAAACTCTTGATTCTGTTATTAAATACATATAAATTGAATATATATTGTTATAAATTGAATATATATCGTTTTTCAATAAATATTTGACTAGATAATTTCATAGGTTGTGTGGCAGCCTTATAACAATTGTGACCTTAAAATGTCGGAGAAGTATGCTTCTCAGTTGTCTATGGTTATTTCACGCACACCATGTTCGTGCTTTAATGAATGTGCGTATAATCGTCCAGATGTATGTTTTAAGCAATTAAGATTGAGAAGTCGCAAGTCAAAACATCGTGGCAAAAGATTAGGAAAGGGAGGAAATTGAAACTAAGAAAATACAAAAACAAAGATTGTAAATCTTCCAACCCTTACTACAAATTTGTGGCTGAGGAGTGGACTAAGCGATATGAAAATTTAATCTGTGAAATTGCTCGAGATGAGGTGACGAGTGTTCCTGAGGTGAGTTGATATGTAAATTGCTCGAGAGCATGCATGGGGATAATTCCACAAATGCACATGTGATGGTTGCTCCTTTTCGCTGCTGTGTGCATTTGTAGAATTATCAACTCACCTCAGGAACACTCATCACCTCATCTCGAGCAATTTCACAGATAAATTTTCATATCGCTTAGTCCACTCCTCAGCCACAAATTTGTAGTAAGGGTTGGAAGATTTCCAATCTTTGTTTTTGTATTTGCTTAGTTTCAATTTCCTCCCTTTCTTAATCTTTGGTCACGATGTTTTGACTTGCGACTTCTCTAATCCTAGTTGCTTAAAACATACATCTGGACGATTATACGCACATTCATTAAAGCACGAACATGGTGTGCGTGAAAAGACCATAGGCAACTGAGAAGCATACTTCTCCAATATTTTAAGGCCACGATTGTTATAAGGCTACCACACAACCTATGGTATTATTTAGTGAAATATTTAGTTAAAAATTATATATATTCAATTTATAACGATATATATTCAATTTATATGTATTTAAAAACAGAAACAAGAGTTTAAGGTCTTACGTCTTTTTCTTCCATGTCTTGAAGCTTTTTTTTGTAGTATCCCACAGACTTTACATTCTTCGTGTCTTTATTCGGTTTACACAACACCTCCATCCACCCCAAAATCAAGGGAAATCAGGATGGTAGAGAATATAGAGGTGGTGATCCACATCTTTCTCTAAGGCATAGAAACCGATCTAATGCAAATACCTATAAGAAAAAAAAAAGAACAATAATTGTCATTGTACATCATTGATTTATTATGAATCATATTAATTACCTTTTGTTTTTTAAAGACTTTACAGTGAGAGCGTATGAAAAACCACATAAGCTTGTGAATTTCCCAACTTTCTTCACTTTTTCTAGAGATGTTTTCATATTCGCCAACATAGCTGCTCTCCAAGCATGGTGGTTGACAACATTCAATCCAAGCAGTGGTTGATACATGGGAGAATAAGAGCTGATGTTGTTTGGGAGAATGACTTCTCCAACAAAAAGAGGAGATAAGCCTTGAAATAAGGCTCTAAGTCAATATCCTCCTCTTGTGGTACCATCTCAAATTCAAACTTAAATCTTGAGAGATCAATACTGTTATCGAAGTTCATCATTAATGACTCAGCCTTCTCTTCATTTATCTTAAAATGCTCCATGATTGTACCCTTGATGTTTTGACTCTTATATCCTGAAACATGTATTTAAATTGAGCATTAGAAATCGAATAACTAAAACTAAAGATATGTTGAAGTAAAAGAAAAGATAAATACATGTTCTCCGTCAACTGGAAGACCTGTAATATATAAAACGTCTTCTAGACCAAAATCAATATCCATCTTAGGATTCCCAATGACGAAATGATCTTTACTCTCATCAAACATCGAGGCAAGGACATTATGAAGATTACTATCTTGCCTATAAAGACCATTTTGAATTTCAAAACCCACCGAAAACACGTGGATTCCACAAGCACAGACACTCTTGGGTCCAATTTCCAAGCCAGAAACGTGTGCATATGCATTTTCATTTCAAGCGTTTTGACACTCATGGTGTTTAAAGCAAGTGTTTCTACATAAAAATCAACATACAACCATTCGTGAGGTTACCAGCTTTCAGAGAATTCTTAAGACTGACAAATTAGAAACAAATAGCAACACATAGCATTAGCCTATGTAAATATCCAAACATATCTCCTGTTTCAAATTGGGCTTCACCAAAACATGAAATTTCTATGAAAAATGCATACAATAAACAAACCAATCGGAAAAATCAAGTTCCAATTTCTTACCGCGGTATTATAATCTCCCAAATCAAATTCTTGGACTCCTCGGTTCAAATCGACAACTCCCATCAATTTACAGAAATCAATCTCAGAAGGAAGGGGACGAGATTGTACCATGTCACTGAACAAATAAATCGCATCATCTAACCCTTTGATTTCATGTAACCCACTTTGCAGCTGCAAACTCTCTCCTCCGAAGCCTGCTTCGCGACTCTCTCCATCGCTGCTTGTTGGCCTCGTAGAGAACAATCTAGCCGCTGAAACAGAAAACGAAGATGAAGACTCGAATCTGCAAACCCTAGCCAACATTTTTGTTTCGCCTAAAATTCGTTCTTCGGCGATCTCTTGAAAATGAAAACTCTTTTGACGGAGAAAATAATGTGTGCTAAAGTATTTGTAAACCGGTTCCATTTGATTTACAACAACCGGTTCAGTTTGAAGTATACAATTGCCGATTTAGATTTGTTTCCAGCTGATCGAGTTCCTTGCCCGGGGTTCCTCGTCAATCTGCAAATTGCTAAACCCACATGATTCATTAACCCAGAGCCGAGAGAAACTGATAAACCAAGCTATTTAAACATGTAGAATTCCTGTTCAGTATTTATTACTAACTACTAAGAGCAGGCGCACGGGTGAACCCCGGTTGGGGTTCATAATTTTGATTTTTTTATTATTTTTTTTAATTTTTCGTTTGATTTATTTAAAAAATAATAAAAATTCTAGCCAATAGCGGGCCACCACGTGGCGACCCGGGTTCATATGGAAGGGGCTTCGCGAACCTGGCTCTTCACAATTATTTATTTTATTCTTTTTTCCCTCGGTTTGCGTGTGAACCTCACCTAAAACTCTCCACTGCTGATGCTCTAAGCTTTCTTGTTAAGAAGTTCCACTTTTAAAAATAAGATGTTTGTTAAAAAAAAAAATTAAGACTAACAGTAAAAGACCATTTACAAACTATCTACTTCTAAAAATATTATATGATTATAAAATTTATCAACAGTCAGGTGTGTCAAATAATTATATTAGAGGAACCAGTTAATGGCAATATTTATTGATGTTATAAGCCTATAAGCTGACTTCAAATATAAACAAAGTTATTTACTTTGGGAGAATGTTTTTTACTTGGAGAACCTTGGTCATCAATATCATCCCCGATTTCACACAACTCTTCACTAACTAAACATTTGACTCAAAATTAAATTGGATATGAACATAAAAATGAGTTGGACAAACCACACTTAAAACCTATTTCTTTTTTGGTAACAATGTTAAGATTAATTACTGATTTTTCAATTTCTTACAGAAGGACAGAGGAACTAGAAGCAGAGAAATTGAAAGCAAGTATACAGACACACAAACTAAGACTCACTTCAAACAGACACTAGAGACACTTAAAACCTATTTCCTTATGAACAATAAAGGATTCATTGAGTCTTCTTATTCTTAATCTCATTTCACATTTTTTAGAGTACACAATTTGTTTAACGGCTCTACACTCTGAGAAACAAATCAAAAGTACACAAGGCGTTGGTTCCAGTCTACCATATCAGGTATCAACTTGGTTAGAATTCAATCTGCAGTTCTCTAAGCTAAGGAACTATAATTAGTTGGAAGTTTGTTGACCATTAGTATTGAAGTTGATCCGGTAAGATAGAAATGACTGATAGGACCGTATTTTATAAACTACGGATAACTGAATACTGTAAAGAAAAAATGATATTGTTTTACCGAAGATTAAGAAAATGATGATACAACTGCAGGGTCGAGATATCTTTCCTTAACTCAAAATATGTCATGTAGTGCAACAGTTCGATAACATTATGAGTCCCAAGATACAACTGCAAACAGTCTTCTGAATTTGTGTCACTCTATCAGAAGCCTGGCGAAATTAGTTTTGTGTATGAGTCTCAGACTTAAAAATCAAAAGAAGAGAAGACACAAAATAAAGAATTAAAATATTCAAGTGGGAAATTATACTTGTTCGTATGAACAAATTTATCTCTACAAAGAATGACTTAAGCTCCCTTTTGTATTCAGCAAAACAGGTTCAACGTAAGCCATTAATGGAGCATTGAATCACGTCAAATGTTATAATGAGAAATTGATTCCTTGTAACCATTTTGATAACGTGCATTCAAGAAAAAGATATTGTAAGTTTCACTAGAGATTTTTAATGGGTTTAAACTTTTTATATTTAAATAAATATAAGATAATCATAAAATAAGTTATTAGACATAATGTCCAACTAACAAATTTAAATTCAATCCCAAATATTTAAAGTGAGAGATTTGCTAATTTTATATTTAGCCAAATTTTATATTTGTAAAACACTCACTTTACACTTCATTTTTATTCAAACCAACTTCAATTTTGACATACGAATACACTATTATATAGTGTCAAACATTCAGTTTTTCGATGAACATCTACGCTCGAAAATTTATCAAAAAATTGTCTTAAACCATTTCATCAAAAACGAGTTCCAACAACATTTGATCCATTCGAACTGGCTCGATGTCAGGTTTCCTGAACAAGCCAAATAAACAGAACTAAAAACTAAAACATCTAAGATTCACTGGAACTTCTTTACAAATGTGATCAAATATATATATATATATATATATATATATATATATATATATATATATATATATATATATATATATCTGCACAAATTTTAGAAAAAAAGAGACGATTTGCCATATATCCATATATGGAGGCAATTTTTGAAACTTACCTATGATTTGATATAAGAGTAAATCCCCATACAAATTAGGTTTTGTTGGACGATTTTACCCCTTTCTTATACTCTATTTTCCATGTGATTTATCTGACAATTTATCTCTCTCTTACGATTCTTTTCTTCCTCTTTCTGACATTTCCTTTCACTCAACTTCACATCTTTCTCACACTGCAACTTTTTATTTTTACACTGTATTTTTTCTTAATTTTTTTCACCTACAATTTTATGTGTAAATCATTTTTTTCAGCATAAAACTATAGTAGAATACTTATGAAAAATGAAAAACATGGTAAATAGTTTTTTGGATATATGATGAACTACATTATAACTCATCAATAATTTGACCACAGAACATGTTACGAAATTTGTTAATTCTCTAATATATGTTGTAACAAAATATAAGATTTGTTAACATGTTACAAAATATGTTAGCGAGTTAACAAAATTTGTAACAAGATACAAAATTTGTTAGCATGTTACAAAATTTGTTAACATGGTAGATAATATATTAGTGAATTAACATATATTATTGCCTCTCGCACTAATATCAACGCCTTCTAAGGATTGTCATTAATTTTACTGGGTTTATGATAGAAATACATTATCACTCATCGATAATTTGACCATCATCATTTTCCAAAATATGTTAGCGAGTTAACAAAATTTGTAACAAGATACAAAATTTGTTAGCATGTTACAAAATTTGTTAACATGTTACAAAATATGTTAGTGAATTAACAGATATTGTTGCCTCTCGCACTAATATCAACCCTTTAAGGGATTGTTTCTACACACCATATTTTGAAGAGCTCATCATTTCGGTAGAGTTGGAATCATTATTCGATGATGTTTTTGAAATGGACGAGTGGTGAAGGCTTACGATGATTTGGATAAAAGATAATAGCACTTAACAATTAAGATTTTTTCAGATACTTAAAGATAAAAAAAAGAATCACATTATTCATAGTGTACATGACTTTGAAGAAAAAAATACAATCTTAAAAACATATTTAATTGTAAAATACAGATAATTGAAAAAAAAAGAGAAAAAAAATTGAAAAAAAAAAGTGTTAAAAAAAACATCTCATCTGACACATAGCGGAATGTCTGCTATGCTGGAAACATGATGGAAATATTGAAGTAAGGGCGAAAATGGAATAAAAAATAGATTAAAAAAGTGGATAGCAGTCTCTTGATATAGATGGCGCGTATGTGTAGAAACGCTAATTGTCGCAAAAAAAAAAAAAAAAAAAATACATAAACCACCATATACAGCAAGTGACAACGTCAAATATTTTATTACAGAACCAATAAAGAGAGACGAGAAACTATCACTAAGATCCCGAACATAATTTCAGATTTCTAAATTTAGATTCTATATAACTAGATCTTGAGGAAAAGCCTTGAAGGGTAGCTAAGTGTACCTGATTGCATCACAGGGAATAAATTTAGGCCTAATTTTCTAAATCGTTGCTGTTCTTGGTCGAATCTTTATGTTCATCATCAACGGTCAAATGTTTCTCATCGGTGCCGAAATCAAATTCTTGATTAGAGGACGCAGGGAACGTTGTTCTTAGCTTCTGATCAACGCATCTAATGACATGATCCGCATCCACGATCAGAAGAAACCGCAATCTTCTGCTCCTTAGTTGTATGAGTCTTGGAGCAACGCAGTTTATCAGGGCTCAATAGCTTTGGCGGATCAGAGACTAGAAAGTGAATAACTCCGTCAGTAAAAGGAGAGGTTGGACAAGAACTGGACATAACCGACTAACCGAGCTTAGGTGAAACAACCTGAGCAAGTGGACTAATAGGAGGAAGTTGGTAATACTGAAACTCATAGTTCGTCATTGGATGCCTAAGACCAGTAGTTATCGTTGGAGTTAAAGAGCTGAGAGAAAGGGAGAAGAAAATGTTGTGGTGTTTAAGAAGGTATAGTGGTGGTTAAGTAGATAAACTCATCCAAAGGTGGTGTGATTGGAGCTGAAGATGGTTAAACCGGAGGAGAAACCAATTGAGTTTCATGAGCGCAAGGTCCAATGGCGAATATATAAGGACTGTTGTTGTTGTTTCAAGGTAGAGGACTAACGGAGTTGCAAAAGGAGGTTCAGATTGGAAGAAGGAAGGTGGAGCCATGAAAGGAAGCAAGGACATAGCCAAACGGAGATGGATGTGAATTCAGTATAACCGGAGTTCAAGTTGGAGCAAGATCAGCTTTCCCTGCTTTTTAGTTTTCAAAAATTTGATGAAATCACAGAAACTTAGGCACGTATATGATCAGGAACACAGAACAAGTGATAAACAAAATCTATGAATCTGTTGTTCATGATAAGAGATAAAACACTACTTGATTCCATGGAAAACTCACTAACAGAGTAATAAGAATCAATAGAGAAGGGTAGGTACAGTAATCATAACCAACGGAATTCACCAACAAAATAAAATTAACAAGGGTTTGTAATTTGGAAAAGAAAAATGTCTTTCATTCTTTCATTCATCCTCCAACTGATGCCCTGCAAAACAAACACACCAAACCATTTAAGCAAGCTTCCCTTCTTCTCCAAAACCATAACAGGTAAGAAAAGAAATTTGAAAACAAAATGTGTTGAATTGACATACCCACACTCATCTGCAGATCCTCAAGCATTGCCACTGCCCTTTTTAGTTCCTCTTTACTCCATAAAACAGTCAGCATACTGCGGATAGTAATGGTATCAGGATACACACCACTTGAAATCATCTCCTGGAAAATGTCTAGAGCGCCATTAATATTACCCACTTTACCAAAACCATGAATCAAAGTGTTGTAAGTAATTGCATTAGCAACTATCCCTCTTCGACCCATCTCGCAGAAAAGCTCCAGCCCATCATCAACCATTCCTGCCTTGCAGTAGCCATTAATCAGTGTGTTAAATGTCACTAAGTCGGGAGAGAAACCTTTGCCACCCATCGAATCAAACATTTGCGTAGCCTCATCTAGGCAGCTCTGCTTGCATAATCCATCGATCATTAAGTTATAGGTGACAGTATCTGAGACTATCCCTCTGTGGGGCATCTCCTCGTATAGTTCCTCGGACTCTAAAAACTTCCCTACATTGCTCAAGCCGCAGATTAATATATTGTAAGTTTGAACATCAGGTTCCACACCATAGAAGGGATGACTCGCATCAATATCCATCTTACTCTTCTGCACAACCTTAAACATTTCCAATGCATCTTTTAGTTTCCCATTATCGCAGAGACCGCCCAGAAAAGTGTTAAAAGTCACGACATTTGGGCACACACCACTAGAAATCATCTCCTGTAAAAGGTCTTGAGCATAATTAAGATCGCCCACCTGACAGAACCCGTGAATAAGAGTGTTGTAAGTAACTGTGTTAGCAACTATCCCTCTTCGACCCATCTCGCAGAAAAGCTCCAGCCCATCATCAACCCTTCTTGCCTTACAGTAGCCAGTAATGAGTGTGTTAAATGTCACTACGTCTGGAGAGAAGCTACCCATTGAATCAGATATCTGTTTGGCTTCATCTAGGCGGTTCTGCTTGCATAAGCCACCGATCATTGAGTTATAGGTGATAGTATCTGGGACTATCCCTCTGTGCGGCATCTCCTCGTATAATTCCTCGGCCTCTAAGAACTTCCCATCATTGATCAAGCCGGTGATCAATATATTGTAAGTTTGAACATCAGGTTCAACACCATTGAAGGGGTGACTAGCATCAAGATCCATTTTACTCTTCTGCATAACCTTAAACATCTCCAACGCATCTTTTAGCTTCCCATTATGGCAGAGACCGTCCAGCAAAGTGCTAAAAGTCACGACATTTGGGCACACACCACTAGAAATCATCTCTTGTAAAAGGTCTTGAGCAGCATTAAGATCGCCCACCTGACAGAACCCGTGAATAAGAGTGTTGTAAGTAATTGTATCAGCAACTAATCCTCTTCTAGACATCTCATGGAGAAGTTCCATTCCATCATCTACCCTCTTGGCTCCACAGTATCCGTCGATGAGAGTATTGAAAGTGATTAGGTTGGGAGAGCATCCCTTGGTAGCCATCAAATAAAACATGTGCTCCGCAGCATTAAGACGATTCTGTTTGCAAAACCCATCGATCATTGAATTGTATGTGATTGTACTAGGGATTATACCCCTTGGAAGCATCTCATCGTATAATTCTTCAGCCTCAAAGAATTTGCCTTCCTTGACCAATACATTGATCAAAGCACTGAAAGTTACAACATCAGGGTTGATCTTCCGTTCTAACATTTCTTGTAACAACCGCTGGGCTTCGCTCCATCTACTAGAGCTACAAAAACCGTTTATCATACAGTTGTAGGTAAATACACTGGGAAATATTCCTTTCTTTTGCATTTCAATGAAGAGATTTTGAGCATCGCTATGACGTCCGTCTTTCCAAAGGCCATCAATGATGGCACTGTAGATGACCACATCAGGTTTGATGTGGCTCAAGTCATCCATCTTCCTCAGCAAATTCAATGCAGACACAGTGTCTCCCATCTTACACATCCCATCTACAATTGTTCCATAAGTAACAACGTCAGGTGAATGGCCATCTTCTACCATCCGATCAAGCAGAGCTACGGCTTCGACAACTCGACCCTCGCGGCAAAGACCGTTCATCAAAGTGGTAAACGTTACCACATTTGGTTTACACGTTTGATGAAAAAAATCCAAGGCTTCAGAAACCCTATCTTCCACACATAATCCGTGAATCAGGGTGCTGAAGGTAACAACATCAGACTGAAAACCAAGCTTGGTGAGCTTACCAAACGTAGACAAAGCAAATGGAAGCTTAGAGCAGCTGCAGAAACATTTTATCAGAATATTGAAGCTGTATATATCACGTGGAATCTGCTTCCTTTCCATCTTCTGATACAGAGAAATCACAACATCGGGCCTTTCCATCCTCACCACAACTCCCATTAGCTTGTTGAAATCAATCACAGAAGGTAAAGGACGAGAATGTACCATGTCACCGAACAAATCAATCGCATCATCTAACCCTTTGATTTCATAAGATCCACTTTGCAGCTTCAAACTCTCTCCTCCAAAACCTGCTTCGCCACTCTCTCCATGACTGCTTTTCTTGGCCTGAGCATCACGAATCGACAACGTACAGAACATTCTAGCCGCAGAAACAGCAGGAGAAGAAGAAGATCCAGATCTACAAACCCTAGCCAACATTTTTGCTTCGCCTGAACTTTTGTTTTTCGTCGATCTCCAAAGACACTCTTGAGTCTTGACTGAGAAAATAAGGAGTGCTGAAGTATTGTAAACCGGTTCCATTTGATTTACAAGAACCGGTTCAATTTGAATTTTACAATTGTCCGACGGGAACAAAGTAACTTAACTTTTGTAAACCGGTTCCGTTTGATTTTAGAGACAATTGGCTGATTATACCCAAAACGAACCGAAATTAGCAAAATATACACATGCGCTTAAAACCCTCTTTTCTCTGTAGCAAAGTTCTGTGATCTTCCCAAAATGCCATTAGCTATAGAAACACGTAAGAGGAGAGATATTGAAGTGAGAATCTTGTTTGATATGACCTAGGATTATAGAGTAGTGTTCATCACGTGGGATTTGTAATAGAGAGGTCCCACATCACAAATTTAAATTGCAATTTCGTGTGAAATTTTATAAATCAAACGTTTGTATTATATATATAATATATAATACCTACAACATGTATCATCATTAGTTTATCATTTATCTAGACACTAACATTTTATATATCATCCACACTTAGCCAGTAATTGTATATATTAACTAAAGAATAAATATCAACCACCATAGTTACTAGTTAATTCATATATTCATGTGGTTATATGCTAACTTAAATATTAGACGAATTGTTATTTGTCTTTTTTACATCTGAGTCACTTGCAAAACATTGTCTCTAAGATTTATCTTAGCGGCTATTAAAACATTTACTAGACACTAGAAAGTGTTAACCCAAAATTTATAATTGTTAACATCTACCGATAAATTTAAACACTAACGTTCATTATATCATATAATGATAGACTATAACATTTTATATATCAGTTAATATTATAAGTATCAAAGACCATATGTTATTAGGTGACTCACTAACAAATGCCAATAACTAGATAGCAACAAAACATCTGTTTAAATATGCGTTGTCCAATCACAATTTTGCTAGACATTTCACCACGTCCTTCTCATGAACCAGTCATCCATATCCCACACTGATTAGAACATATTCTTACCAAGCGAGTCCATCATTTCTTTATTCATAACATGTTCATGTCTTCACAAGTCTCTCTTACACGTGAATCACTTACAAATATATTTTCTCTAATATATATCTTACAAAAATATTTTCATGCATTCACAAGTCATCGACATCCCACATTAATTAGAACATATTCTTACCAAGCGAGTCTATCCTTTCTTTGTTCATAACATGTTCATGTATTCACAAGTCTATCTATGTGAATCACTTACAAAAATATTTTCTCTATATATCTTAACGACTACTATAACTTTTACTCTACAAAAAAAGTGTTAACCACAAATATTTATATTGTTATCATCTACTGGTAAAATTATACAGTAACATTCATTACATCATAATAATTTTAGACTCTAACATTTCATATATCAACTAACATTATAAATAACAGATAACATATTTTAATACGTGAGTCACTGAACAAAAATATGCTTTACCAATTACACTTCCACTAGACACTTCACCAAATTCTTTTCATGAATCAATCTTCCACGTCTCATACTCATTTGTCCATCACTTTTGGAATTCTCCTGCTTCACCTATTTACCAAACCATGAGTTACAATCAGTTATAAATAAAACTGACAACGTTAATGAGTAACATCTAACTAGATTGTTATCATCTACAACTATTATTGCTGAATACCACTATGGGTTATCATTAACTATCTATACTCCAAACACTTTGTCCTCCTCAATATATGACCTACTAAACTCTTCTAAGTTAAAATCTAATAATGATTAATAAATGTTACAATATAAGTTATCAGTTAACTGAAAATGTACAGTTATAAAATAGGTTTCCCTAGTAAAAAATTAGTGATGCAGTTCTAATTATATCCTTAGCACTATCTGGATACATTCATACATCGCAACATAATCTAGGTAGTTGGCGGACAACAATATTGATAACCGCTACATATTAACTTATTGATGCAGTTGTGTTTAAAAAACTTCACACCTATCATTTTCTTTCTCAAGATATTATAACTAGTTAAACGACAATAACATTGATAGCCGCCACAGATAAAGGATGAAAACACACTAACCTTTGTCTTCATCTAGGTCACTGACGACGTGAGTTGGGTTGACATAGTAGCGCAGATTCTTTGGCGGAGACGGTGCGGCTTCTGTTTCTTCTTCTACTTCTGATGCGGTATCATTACATTCCGACTCAGTCTCACTGTCCGATTCAATCAAGACAACAGGTTCTGTCTGTGGGATAACAACATCTTTAATCTGGGGAGCGGTAGCCATAAATACAAGCTGAATCGCAACTACAAACCCAGGCAATGCAACACCGGTTTGTGAAAGTAAGATTTTGTCTTTCTTGATTCTAGTAACAAGCATCTCAAGGTTAGTCTACCCCCAAAGACGAAAGTATTTTGTAACTTCTTCGGAAATGGAGAAGGATGAAGAGTTTTAGAAAGTGAATAAACGAAAGAGAAAGACATGACTTACCAATACCCATTAAACTAAAAAAAAATGTAATTCAGGGTACTTCAATTACCCTCAACGTCTTTAGTGAGGTTTAGTGTAGTACAGTTACTGGCGTGTAGTAGGTTTAGCTCTTACTGGTGTGTGACACATAGGTTGCTAGAGCCAGAAGCTATGGAAGTAGTAATGTAGGGGTTTTTTGGTATTAAAAAAAATTGCACAGTGCTTTATACAGTGAAATGGTATTTTGCTAATTATAGCGATTTCTATGTGTATAGCACCTAATTTCTCTTGATTTTATACAGTTACCAGTTCAGAGACTCGAATCAACTCTGCGCGTCGGTCCCGTCAGTGAGTCTGTGAAGCTAATAATTTAATTTCATGATTCCATTAGTTTTTCACTCCTTTATTGGTCACTTAAAATTAACTAAATTAATCGAAGATGATTTAGATGTATTTTATTAATTAGCATATATAAAATAGACTTTGGATCTCTCCTAAGGTGTCCACATAAGCGGACACGTCACTAATTTCCCTTCTATCGTTGTGACACCTGTCCAGCAGCGACCTTTGAACTTCATTGCTGGATCTGGAAAGGAACGGTCAGATTTATGTAACTTTCGTGCGGTGTTAAAGCTCTGAAACGGTCAGTATTCCTCTTATTGAACTCATCTTCTTTTCTTATATCTTTTACTGAACTTATTAAGAGTTTATGAGTTTTTATTATATTTAAAGGCAGTTTCAACTATTAAAGTAGTTTATCTCAATTAAAACACAATCACAAGTAGCTATTAAGGTAGTTTATTTCCTTATCTTCTTCTTTTTATTCTATTGTTGTTTCGTTTTGTTTTCTAACCAAATTTTAAATTTCTTATCTCTTAATCTTCTCAAACAACAAAAGAAAATTACAAAGATTTCAAATACTTCAGAACCGTACACGTCAAAACTCTAAATTCATGATGATTTCTTGGTCATCTTTTCCATCGCGTTATTTCGTTTCAGTTGTGCTATGCCCTGTTCAAAAACGCACCCACCTGGCCGTTTACTTGCCCGATTAAATAATAGTCGGAAGGCTGCCGCTGCGAGGAGGAGATAATCGTTGGTTCTAGGCGTTGAAACGAAAAAAATTTCAAAAATCGAAATTTCAAGAGCTTAATCGATGTTTATCTGATGAATCTGTTATATTTAGTTGAAACTCACCAGAACCAGTTGTAAAAACAATGAAATCATGAAAAAAAATTGAAGAACGAGATCTGAAATCTGGAAAACGTAGGCAAAATGTTGAAGATGAGGATAAAATCGTCATTCATTAAACTAAATTAAAAAAATGAAGCAAAAGCCATCTCTGTAACTCGAACACGTGACCTAATAATATAGCTTAATAATATAGGAAACGGACCACTGGACTGTGTTACAATAATGTATATTATTCACAGACTTAATAATATAGCTTAAAACCAGACACTGATTATACCCCGCTTAATTCCTGATTTTTTGGTAACTTGTTAGGCCTAGTATCACCGCCCGACTAGCGTCTAGCGCAATTCCGAACAGAGATTCTAACTATTTCAATTAATTTGAAATAGCATCCCACCCGTAGGGCAGACCGGTCCTAGTTTTAACATATGTTGCATGTAGTTAGGAAAAAACATTATCTTATTAAAGTAGCTAACCATTCTAAGATGGGATCTTTAAAAGGTGGATAAAATAAAGTCTCTTTTGTTTTGTAAAAACCATGTCATCAGTCTCAAATCGGTACTACTCCTTAAACCGATTTAACAAAGCGACAATAAATTTTCATCTGATTACTCTGATTTCTTAGGCTACAAAAATAAAAATAAGAAAATAATTAAAGTTGAGTATTGTGATTATTCTGGAGAAAACTGGTGATAGCTATGATAGGAATATGGATGGTGATTATTTCTCAAGACACGTTTCCTCCATTCTTAGATCAGATCGGGTGTGGAACCAATGTTCTGTGTTGTTGGACCATCAGAGCATAAGCTTCCTCGTCTCACAACCTGAGCACACACATAAAGGCATATATGGAATGAATGATATGAGATATAGCCAAATAAAAGGGACAAGAAGACGGACCCTGTTAAATCTCAAAATACACTGAACAGGACTGTCATATGCAACTAACAGAGAACATCAAATTCACAATTTCTGAGATTTCCTTCTTAACATCAAAACCAAAAGCAGAAACATAGAAAGCTTAAGGGTTGTCAAAACCATATAGTTTGAGAATTTTTCACCGAAAATCAATATATATAGAGAACTAGGATACTGACTGATAAATGTTCTGACACATTCTCTGTTAAAGAACACTCTTATTCTGACTGTGAGCATCAATAGAATAAGAGAGAACAAAACGAAAAAAAAAAAGAGACTTTCTTACTTGAACTGATGGCTGAATTCGGGAAAGTCACATCTTCCTTTTGCAACTCCAGTACTCTGACTCTCCTACGAGCATGAAGAGCTCAAAACCACAGCCACGCAGAAACAAAGACTCACAAATTAAGGATGATTACTTCGGCGGCAGAATGGAGTTTCAAATGCTTGCAGAAATCATATTAATCTCAATGCACTTTAGGTTTTCACATGCGTTACCGAAACTGATTCTTAACCAGTCAGCTACAATTTTCTTCATCCTAATTCCCATCTACATATCGATCAACAAGAGCAGATTATTGCCACTGCTAATACAAATATCAGCAGACCACCCTATATATTACGTTCCAAAGCTCTCAATTAGACCAACTATACTATCCCCAAACTCCCACTTTGATGTTTAAAACCACCTAAACCTGAATATTCAGAATAGCAGTTGAGAATCCTATTTCCCTCCTGCTTCACCCTATTTGCTCAGAGCTCATCGTTAGTAGTCGAGATGCATCGCTCCACATCTCCCATAACAACAAAAGACAGCTAATGAGGGAGTTGAAAGTAAACACATTATCTCAAACTCCTTTGTCCTCCATTTCACTGAACATGTCGAGTGCATCATCCACATGTTGGTATTTGCAAAGACCATCAATGATCAGTACTGTAAACCACAACATTAATCGCCTCTGTTTTCCTCTTGTCCATCTTCTTGAGAAAATCTAAAGCCAAGTCAATATTACCTCTCTTACATAATCCATTTACTACCGCTCCATAAGTAACCAGATTTGGTTGACATGCATCCTTACTCAACCACCCGGTCAACTAAAGCCACCGCTTCAGAAACTTTGTTGTGGAGAAAGAGCCATCGTGGATCAGAGTGTTGAAGGTGATGGTACGTATTAGCTTGATATCCCATTTCCACCACTGGATCAAGCAAAACTGCAGCCTCCGAGATCTTATTACAGCGGTAGTATCCATTGAGAAGAGAATCATAACCAAGTTCCTCTTGCCAAGCATAGCTAAAGCCAGAGGGAGTTGAGAGGAGCTAGCGGAAAGAAACAATTTATCAAAATACTGTGAGTATAGAGATTATGTGTGATCCCTAACATTTGCAGCTCCTTACCCAGAGAGATGACAACATCACACTTCTTCATCTTGGACACTGTGTGATGTTTGAGAGGGAGATGCATACCGGTGGGGTTCCGGTTTATAAGTTGGAGCTAAACCGTTTTAGAACGATTTTTAGTTAATATGATCAATCGCTACTATCTAACCGGTTTTACTATCAAGAAAAAAAAAGAGAAGCTTATAGAGTATGAATTTCTTGTCTCTGGTTTCTCTGCTGGCAAGATAAATAAAGCTTAAGCAATAATAGAATGAATCTGCAAGTTTGATTTCATATCAATTTGGAATTGAATTTAAAGCAAAGACTTCATGACCTCAAGTCTTGATGTTTTTGTTGTTGCCTTAATTATAACAGTGATAGAACTCTGTAATCTCCTCCAGTTTTTTTCTGACATCATCTAATTATTTTAGGCGGGAACATCTCTTATTGTGATACTAGCCACTTTTTGTCAATCTTCAAATGTAATTCTTAAACCCACTCCAAAGTCGCCCCCTTCCAAATTTAAATACAACACAAGGCATTGCTTTTACATATACAGTATATACATTTTCATTAATTGCCCCTCCATCCTTTATTCTAGTGTTGAATGAAAGACTTGAGATAAAGAATGAAACTAATCCTTCGATCAAAAGAAAAAAGAATGAAGCTAATCGAGTAAAAAGGCGAACCAGGGAAGCACAAGCGACAACAACATTTACACCAATATATTAAAAAAAAACATGATCTCCTCCTTAACCCACATGGGAGCAGACAAGGCAGGACTGAGCCAACATGAAGAAGAGGAGGAAGATGGCACCAGAGCTATCACTCTCTCTGGATCCAACCTTGGAGCCACCGTGAAGTCCGAACTTGACAATAACCATGGAGACAGCTACAGAAAGGGAAGTCCCCTAAACATCGTTTAACACCTGAAATCTTCTGGACGGTGTTATTTAGTTCAGACCAATAATCTTGCGTGAAACAAGTGTATGGAATTTAATTGGAAATGGTCAATTTTTTTAAGCTCAGACAATCGATGCATAAAAGGCTGTCACTACGATAGCAGCAAAATATCTCACTGACAACACAATTTTTCACTATGATCCCTCTATTCAACGATTTGATCATACATTATTAGGGTATACTATACATGCAGCAGCAAAAACAAAATGTCACTGAAGCTCTGCTGCAAACAGAAGAAAATCTTTGATCATTCATCCCCCAAATGATGATCCTACAATGCAAAATCAAACCGATGGTTAATTCAAGAACATGTATCATCAATGTGAAGCTACACACAAAAGCATGTATACATTCTTCTATATTTTAAAAATACATAGACTGAACAGTAACTTACATACAACACTCATCTGCAGATCCTCAAGCATTGCCACTGCCCTTTTTAGTTCCTCTTTACTCCATAAAACAGTCAGCATACTGCGGATAGCAATGGTATCAGGACATGCACCACTTGAAATCATCTCCTGGAAAATGTCTTGAGCCCCATTAATATTACCTACTTTACGATAACCATGAATCAAAGCGATGTACGTAATTGCATCAGGGATTATCCCTCTTCCACCCATCTCGCAGAAAAGCTCCAGCCCATCATCAACCCTTCTTGCCTTACAGTAGCCATTAATGAGTGTGTTAAATGTCACCACGTCGGGAGAAAAGCCCTTACAACCCATTGAATCAAACATCTGTTTGGCCTCATCTAGGCGGTTCTGCTTGCAGAATCCATCGATCATTGAGTTATAAGTGAAAGTATTAGGGACTAGACCTCTGTGTGGCATCTGCTCGTATAATTCCTCAGCCCCTAAAAACTCCCCTTCATTGATCAATCCGCTGATCAATAAACTGTAAGTTTGAACATCAGGTTCCACGCCATTGAAGGGATGACCAGCATCAATATCCAGCTTACTATTCTGCATAGCGTTAAACATTTCCAATGCATCTTTTAGTTTCCCATTATCGCAGAGACCGTCCAGCAAAGTGTTACAAGTTACAATATTAGCGCACACACCATTAGAAACCATCTCCTGTAACAGGTCTAGAGCAGCACTAAGATCGCTCACCTGACAGAATCCGTGAATAAGAGTGTTGTAAGTAGTTGTATTAGCAACTAATCCTGTTTCAGTCATCTCATGGAAAAGTTCCATTGCATCATCTATCCTCTTAGCCGCACAGTATCCGGCTATGAGAGTAGTGAAAGTGAATACGTCAGGAGAGCAGCCCTTGGTAGCCATCAAATAAAACATGTGCTCAGCAGCATCAAGACGATTCTGTTTGCAGAACCCATCGATCATTGAATTATATGTGATTGTATTAGGGATTATACCCCTTGGAAGCATCTCATCGTATAATTCTTCAGCATCAAAGAACTTGCCCTCTTTGACAAATGCATTGATCAAAGCACTGAAAGTTACAACATCAGGGTTGATCTTCTTTTCTAACATTTCGTGCAACAACTGCTCCGCGTCGCTCCATCTACCAGAGCTACAAAATCCAACTATCATACAGTTGTAGGTAAATAAATTGGGAAAGATTCTCTTCTCTTGCATTTCAGTGAAAAGATTTTGGGCATCGCTATGTCGACCGTCTTTCCAAAGGCCATCAATGATGGCACTGTAGATGACCACATCAGGTTTGATGTGGCTCACTTCCTCCATCTTCCTCAGCAGTTCCAATGCAGAGACAGTGTCTCCCATCTTACACATCCCATCTACAATTGTTAAGTAAGTGATCTGGTTAGGCTGGAGACCATCTTCTAGCATCCGATCAAGCAGAGCTACGGCTTCGACAACTCTACCCTCGCGGCAAAGCCCGTTCATAATTGTATTGAACGTTACCACATTTGGTTCACGCATTTGATGAAACAAAACCAAGGCTTCAGAAACCCTTTGGTCAAGACACAATCCGTGGATCAGGGTGCTGAAGGTAACAACATCAGGGTGAAAACCAAGCTTGGTGAGCTTACAAAACGTAGACAAAGCAAAGGGAAGCTTAGAGCAGCTGCAGAAACATTTTATCAGAATGGTGAAGCTGTATGTGCTACATGGAATCCGCCGCATTTCCATCTTCTTATGTAGAGAAATCACGACGTCGGGGCGTTTCATCCTCACGACAACTCCCATCAATTTACAGAAATCAATCTCAGAAGGGAGGGGATGAGATCGTACCATGTCACCGAACAAACCAATCGCATCATCTAACCCTTTGATTTCATGAAATCCACTTTGCAGCTTCAACGTCTCTCCTCCAAAACCTGCTTCCCGACTTTCTCCATCCCTGCTTGTCTTGGCCAGAGTATGACGAATCGATCTCGTACAGAACAATCTAGCAGCTGAAACAGCAGGAGAAGAAGAAGATCCAGATCTACAAACCCTAGCCAACATTTTATTTTTTGTTTCGCCCTAAACACTCTCGAGTCTCGACTGAGAGAAAATAACGAGAGCTAAAAGTATTGTAAACGGGTTTAAATAGGTTAGCGTAAAATTTACGGGTTTAAGTGGGCACTTCTAATAGACCGATTTTTAAATGGTTTAAACGGTATGAATTTTAAACGTGATGAGTCTTAAATGGAGTGGGTCTAAATGCAGTAAGTTTTATCATTTTAACATGAAATAATTATATACAGAGAGTTTTAAGATTTTTATTTCATAGTGGGTCAGTTTATACTCCTCATACACTTTTTGTAAACTAAGTCCAGTCTCTTTCTTTACATTCCAACTATTTCAGTTTCTTACGTAACTTAAAAGAAATGAAACATTATTTTATTTAACAAAGTAGGTCTGTGAATCTCTTTCTATTCATCGTCTTCTTCCTCCTAAGCTTTGCATTTTCTTTGTAAACTGAAATTTGATGTTTCAGCTGATATTTCCCAAACTATTTATATTTATTGATTATATACATTATTTATTATATCTTTTAAGATATATTAAGCTGTATTTTTGATATTGGTGTACTGCAGTGTTTTTAAATCCGGACCGAACCGATGGTCGGACCAGGTTCAACCGTAAATCGAAAATAAATCCGGATTGGATTAGTGCCAGACCCAACTTAAATTGAACCGGTTAAAAACCCATATTGAACCGTTACAAATCCGGGAACCGGTGGCCCAACGAACCAATCAAATCATGGTTCTTCGATAAACCCAAAACAAAATAATTAAAATTTTCTTTTTAAAATAAAATAGGATTTCAAATTAATAACTAAAGTTGTCTCCTCTTTTTCTCTCGAGTCTTTGACGTCTCTGCAAAAAGCAACTCACAAGGTATTACTTACTTGGCTACTTCTCAAAATATTTTCTGAATTCAAAGATAAATTTCTTGAAGAATATACTAAAAATAGCTAAGAACTCGATCATGGTATAATTTTTAATTTTATTTCAAAAAATAAACTTTAAAGTTTAAACTAATGTATCTATATTTTTTTTTTAATTTTTTTTTAAAGATGGTGAAGATTTAGAGTGATAAAGACATGGAGAATAAAGTTTAAATGTTTTTTTTCCTTTTAATTTTGGATTTGAACTATTAAATTAATTTATTACTTTTATTACATATTTTCAGTTTGTTACTTTTAAAACAAATTCTAAGCATTATGGTTATTGAAAAATTTTATTTGATATGATTTATTTTTATAAAAATATATAAATTCAAAATAGTATTAAATTTATTTTAATCCAATCAAACCCGGTTTGAACCGGATCGAACCCGGTCGAACCACAATGACCCATGACACTGTACTGGTGATGTATACGTCACTGTCTTCAACAAAGGAAATCGCTTCAACCATACCAACTTTGACTTCTCTCAATGTCCTCTGCTTCTGCTCCGAAAACGCTGGCAAACCTCAGCTAAGCTGGATTTTTGATCTGCCACATTTGCCTTCTTCGTGGTGACTCACTATGATTGAAACCAGTTCGTCATATTTCTAGTTCGATTCTATCTTTTGTACTGTGTCTCAACTTGATCTTTCCTGTGGTAATTCATCGTCGTTATGACCTTCTTTCCTTTCCGACACGTCCTCCAACTGTCTCCATAAACTTGAAAGCAAAAATGGTGAATTTTGGTCTTTTTGCATATTTGACCCTTATACTTTTTCATCATTTTGATTTTGACCCCAATACTCTTTAAATGTGCAAATTTCTCTTCAATTTTGTTCCTATTATTTAAAATTTGTGTTTTGACCCATATCAAGTAAAACCATTTTTAAAATTTATCTATACACATATAAACTTGTAGACATGTACACATATAGATATGTTCACATGAACATATGTACACATGTACGACCAAGTATAACTATTATGATGTCAATCTAATTATTTTATAAAATAAATTAATCTGTTATAATATTTGGCACATTTTAGTTATAGAAACTTTAATTAGTCTCTTTTGCTTCCACCCTTTGGATCATCTCAAACTGCTTTCTTTAATATATAATGTAAACAAGTGAAAAATATGAACATATACATATAAACATGGATATAACATGTACATAGATAAACATGTACACATGTACATAAAGATCAATTATAAATTATAATGTCTATCTAATTATTTTTAAAATACATTAATGTACATGTCATCGTCCTATGATAGTTTGTGCTAAACTTTCATATAATTTAATAAATATTGTACACAATCATTTCTTTAATGATGTGTACATTAATGTACAATAATTTCTTTAATGATATATGTACACAAGTGTACAAGTATACGAACAATGTACACAACCATATATATCATCAGCTGGAAATATATGTACACAATCATTTCTTTAATGATATATAATGTACACAAGTGAATACGTAAACATATACATATATACCATATAAACATGTACACATGTACATATGTAAGACCAATTATAAATTATAATGTCTATCTAATTATCAAAAATGCATTAATGTACATGTCCTAATCCTATGATAGTTAGTGTTAATCTTTCATATAGTTTAACGAACAATGTACACAATCATTTCAGTCATCAGCTGGAAATATATGTACACAGATTTTTTTTTTAATGACATACAATGTACACAAGTGGAGATGTGAACATACACATACATACACATATAAACATGTATACGGATAAACATGTACACATATACAATTAATAAATTTGGGTTAAAAACGAAATTATACAAAACATTAAGGATCGAAAATGTAAAAACCCCAAAAGCAGCCATTGATGTCATCGAGCTTTTACAGTGCCGTGACGGCGAAAGCAATGAGGTCACGACGCCTGAAAAGTTGTTATACTCAACATAATAGATGAACAAACGCATCGAATGAGATGGTAAAGAAGACTACAACAGATCTAGGGCTTCGACGAAGTAGAAGAAGACGAGAAACATTTGCGGCAAGTGTTTTGTTCATATCAATTTCTTGTTCAGGTGATGACCGTTCATCTTTTTCATCTTCATCCTCTTTTGCAACAAAACCATCGTTTTCCATATTTTATTTTGGATTTTCTGCCATTAAAAGTTGTTTCTCGATTACAGAGAAAGAAGACTAAAAGTTGTGGGATCTATTTAATTTCAATAAGTAATGTAGTTAGCTTGTAGTTATAATAAACTGCTTCGGGAGCAATAACTACTTTATTTTGTAATAAAAATCATGAATCTGCTTTTAAGTGTTAATAACTCTTTTAACATCCTTAACCATATCAGACAGAGCAGACTCAGCAACTGATTTAAATGTATTACAGGAGAGAATCAAACTCGGGTTTTGGAATGGGTAAAACCCTGAATTTTATCAACTCAGCAACTGATTCTTTAACAATTTCTTATACAAAACTAAACATTTTATTATATTTGTGTGGCGCCAAGTGAATCCATTCCTTCCCAAGTGGATCCGCGCTTGATATCATGTATCAACTTGGTTACAATTCAGTCTGAAGTTTCCTGAGATAAGAAATTATTATAGGCTGGGAACTTGTTGACCATTAGTGCTGAAACTGATCCAATAAGATATAAACAGCATTTAAACCGATTGGGACTGGCTCGATCTCGGTTTTTCCTGAACAAGCCAGAAAAGCAGAAGTAAAAAAAACTGAAGCATCTAGGACTCATTGGAACTTGTCTAAAAAATCTGTTTACAAATGCGATCAACATATATATGTGCACAAAATTAAAAGAACTACATAAAAAACAGCCATATACAATAACTGACAACGTCAAATATTTATTACAAAACCAATAAAGAGAGAAAATAAACTATCCCTAAGATCCTGAACATAGTTTCAGATTGTAAATTCAGATTCTAAATAACTAGATCTTGAGGAGAAGCCTTGAAGGTTAGGTAAGTGTGCCTGATTGCATCACAGGGAAGGACCAATCGCTGCTGTTCTTGGTCGAATCTCTGTGTTCATCATCATCAACGGTCAAATGTTTCTCATCCGGACCAAAATCGAACTCCTTACTCGGCCCAAGAGAGGAATGCTGCGCTGCCTCTTGAAGAGACGACGTAGTAGACGCTTCAGGGAACGTCGTTCTTAGCTTCTGATCAACGCATCTAATGAAATGATCCGCATCAAGATCGAACGAAACCGGTTTATTCGGTCTCACAATCTTCTTCTTCTGCTCTTTAGGAGTTGTAACAGACTTGGAGTAATGAAGTTTACCAGGGCTCAGTAGCTTTGGCGGATCAGAGACTTGAAAGTGAGCGACTCCGTCGGGAAACGGAGAAGCCGCACCAGAACCGGACTTAACCGAGCTGGGTGAGATAAGCTGAGCGAGTGGACTACCCGGAGGAAGCTGGTAAAATTGAAACTCGTAGTTATTAGTAGAGACCGGAGACCTGAGACCGTAGTTACTGCCCGAGTTAAAGAGCTGAGCGAAAGGGACTTCGGGCGAAGAAGGTGTAGTGGTGTTTAAGTAGAAAGACTCGTCGAGAGGCGGTGTGACCGGAGCTGAAGATGGTTCGGTTGTGTAAGTTGAGAAAACCGGAGGAGAAACCAGTTGAGGTTCGTGAGCGTAAGGTCCAATTGCGAATATCGAAGGACGCTCGTTGTTGTTGTTGTTGTTGTTAGAAGGTAGAGGGCTAAAGGAGAGGATCCCTACAGGTGATTGCGTTGCGGAAGGAGGTTCTGATTGGAAGAAGGAAGCTGGGGATGAAGGTGGGGCTATGAAAGGGAGAGCGGTCATAACCGAACGATAACCGGAATTTGATGTGGAACCGGTATTAACCGGTTCGGGAGCGAGAGCTGCTTTCCCTATTCGTTTTCTTCTCTGTGTTGTTGGTCTGAAACATATGAAGCGATTCCACCATCTTCGCTTCCTCTGTTTTTTTTTTTTAATGAAATCAGATTGAAATCACAGAAACAAATTAGAATCTATTGCGAATGATTCGGAAGAAGAAACACTGTTCGATTCCATTAACGGAGTCGATAGAGAAACGTAGCTATCTATAGTAATCGTGAATCGATGGATTTCGCCTACAAACTGTTCGATCTAATGCTTACGAGAAAACGAAATCATTTTTACAGTTCTCCGATGATCATTAAACCTCGTGAAATCGAAAACGGAGAGGGGACTCACATGAATCGGAGAAGGTTGGTGACGAGTACGATCATCAGAGGAAGCAAACGCAGTAGCGGCTGCGTTTACAGTCTCCAAAACGTTGTTTCCACTCGCGCCGCCTCTCATCTTCCTATGATCTTATATAATTTTCTCGAGAAAACAAAACAGAGCATTCGAACACGAAAATAAAAAAGAAACTCTGAAAATCAATATCTCCTGTGAGTAAAGTTGAAAACAATTTTATAAATAACAAAGACACGCAACGCGAAAGTTCTGGGAATATTGTTTCTCTCTCGAAAATATATATACACGAACCAGCATACGTGTGTATGTTATATGTATGTGTATGTGTGTCAAGGTTTGAGGTCAAAACACGGCAAAGAACATAAGGCGTGCCACTATTCATTTGTAAATTGATGTGATTTGAAGGGTAATTAGGTCTATTAAACTTGCGAAGAATTTGACTTCACTTCTTTTCCTTTTTTGTTTTTTTTTTGTATCTTCAGATTAATTTTGAGATAGATTTATCAGTTTTTATTTCATTCTGATTTAGAGATTTTCATTTTTTATTGCGAATATTTCACTACTTAACTTGTCTATTTCAGTAATTGTGTAAGAATCAAATGAGATTAGTAAACTGAGATATTCTTACGAACATAAAGATTGAGATGTTTTTGTATTATTTTATTTATTTCTCATGACGAGGAAAGTGTCACAGAAACGCACGTGTGGGAGAACCGAATCTATCTCTTTTAGTTTTAGGTTTCTCGTGTGCACATTAGTGTGGGGCTAAACTAAGTAATTTTAAATTATTAAATAAATTATCTATTTTGAATTAAAAATGATGTCATAGCCTCTGGCCCCTAAAAAACATTAAAATGTCACAAAGCCAATTTCAACTTGTTTTGCACGGTGGCTTGACTTCATCTCATGTTTTAGGTCTTGTTTACTTTTCTATCTCCCCATACCCAATAATTAATCGAATTTCCTAAAAATGCTTTCTGGAAACAATAATTCAATCTTTTTGGCACATTATAATTTAATCGCGAAATAATACTTAGAAACTGGGAGCCACTTTGTAACTTTGTTAGAAAATGGATTACTGTTTGTGTTTGTCCAATTGACTGATTCTTGGTTCCAAAAAGGGGACATAACTTATTGAAGCATTTACACAAAAACGGTAGACAGGCACAGTTAATGTGATTTTAGTGCAAAAATGTTTAGTTGCCTGTCAATCAAATAAATACGCAAATCTTTCCAGATTCTTTAAAATTTCATATTAGTTGGAAATTTATTTTAGTATCCCAAAATTATATAATCTGAAAGAGTAGAGTTTTTCGGGTAAAAATATAGGTGAGGGTTACAAAAACATCACTACTACTTGTCATTACAATAAGATAGAAAATATAAGAAAATGAAAAATAAAACGATGATTTTCAACTGAGATTTTTCTTTAAAAAACAATAAGACATTAAAAATTTATTTTATGATTGATCTATCTTTGTATTTGAAATTTTAATTTTTAATATGAAACTATATTAATATTATATTATCAATTTTTTTCAGGACTTTTTAGTATTGATGTTGTAACAATTAATTCTAACTATGGAATAGATAGAAGCTAGAAAATTATTAGTTTCACTGCCAAGTTTTAGTATTGATTTGTCATGTTTTTGGTTGAAATTGGTAAAGCTTTTTACTTGATTAGTACTATTTTTTAGACAATTTTTTTTAGAAAACTAAAGCAGCTAATTTTAATACTTTGATATCATGTTGTCTGAAGCTTAAAATAAAACCTTACTGAAAGTATAATAAGCTGAAACAGTTTACAAACCAAAAATCAACATTTAGTTCCCATGTAAAAATAAAATTTCGGCCTTAGAAACTGATATATCCAAAAATAATTCTATACTACTCCCACTAAATAATATATAAGTGATCATATTTGGTTTCAATATTTATAACATGTATCTTTCTAAGGTAACTTGGACAATATAGAGATGTAATCACATATAGAGTCCGTTTTTATTGAAATACTCTTTTTGTTAAATATTTTAATTTGAAATACTATTTATTTATAAACACATATAAAGTTATATATGTAGTTCGTAGTCTCGTAGTTATACGGACTTATACCGGGAAAATGAATTTGAGCTTTGTGAATTAGATTTATGTCGTTATCCGAAATGAAATAGAAAGAATATCATCGTTAAAGTTGTGCACATTATTGTCCAATTTTTTCTTTAAAGTTATGAATTTATCACTTGGGTTTATTAGGACCTGTCGGAAGTTCAATGAGTTAGGTTATCAACCGCACTTCCGGACTCGTGCTTTGACACATGTCACCAACCTACCTTTCACTCAAAGACACAACACAATTTAAAAAATAATCATGAAACTGGGGTACAATTATCCTCTAATTCAATTTTGACATCGTATTAACATTTTCTTTTGCTATGAGATAATAACATGACACCAGCTTTCACGTGCATCAAAGCTGGATGAAAAAGGACAAGAAGTTTACGTGAGATTTCTTCCAAGGTAAAAGCCACACCAAAACAAAAGTTAAGAAAAAAAAGTCAGATTAAAATAATATACTCCAAGATTCGAACTTATCATAAGAACTAAGAAATCCATTTACTTCCAACTTTATAAGCCTGTACAATAATTACAAATTGAATGCTGGAGTGTGTAAACTCAATTTAGCTGAAGAGACGGGTTTACTTGCCTGGAACAATTGGAAAGGTTTTGTCGAGTTGACGTAAGACTTAAGGAAGGGAATACTTTTTAAATGATCAAAACTGCTCAAAGAATAAGAAGAGATCATGTTATTTGAATCCAGTATAGTTTCTTGGGAAGATGATCCCAGTAGACCAGTATGTGAAACAGAAACGAGTAGCGTTGAAAGACAGATTCAAGACACTTGGAGCATTTAAAGAGCATTTTGCAGGTTTTTATGGATGGAAATAACGAACATAATGTACATTAGCTGTTCTCTGGGATCTATCTCTATTTTAGACTCATGTTAAAAAAATCCATGGAGCAATCCAGTATTATACTATTATTCAACAATTATACGAATCTTTTTGCAGAAAGAGAAACTGATATGAAAGAAAAGAAAGGAATACGCATGCTTACATAAGAGCCATAATCTCGCAAAGAACATCAGACTAAAATCTCACTATGAGCAGAACAAATGATCAAGAAAGCATATCCAACAACACATCTCATTTCAACAGTGAAACATAAATAAACACCTAAAATTTATTCAGCAAAACTAAAATTAGCATTGAGGCTTCTGCTTCTAAAGATATAGACACGTGACTAATGTTTCATTCATCCTCCGAATGATAATCCTGCAAAGCAAACCAATCAAATATTTATTCTTAAAACTGACAAGGACAATCACTAGCAAGATTCCCCGGAAGCTACAGGCATAAAGCCGTAGCCAAAAGTATATGTTTACATTCTTCACCAAAAACCAAAAGGAAAAAATTACGTAAACCAGAAAAAAAACAGAGTGAAGAAGACATACCACACTCTTCTGCAGATCCTCCAACTTTGCCAATGCATTTCGTAGTTGCTTTTTACTACATAAAGCTGTCGGTATGCTGTGGAAAGTAATGGCATCAGGAGACACACCACTATAAAATTATAAATCTTTTTTTTGTAACAAAAAAAAAAGATTTTTAGTTTTATATAGCGCGCCATTAAAATCACCTACTTTTATATAACACATGGAGCCTGTTGTATTTCCGTCTTCTGATAGAGAGAAATCACGTGATCGGGGCGTTTCATTTGAACAAATTAATCGGATTATCTAAGCTTTTGATATAATGGAAGCCGTTTTGGGAGTTTCAGTTTGTCTCGCTTTGTTCAGAGAAGGTAAACTCTTCCAACCCTACTCTTTTTTGGGAGAGCGCGATGAACCGATCTTAGAGCTAACGAGAGTGGTCAAAGTGTCACTTGGTAAATTGTAAAACTGTAAACCCCTGAACGGGACTCGAGCAACTAACACAAATATCAGAGAACGCAGACCGGTTCAGTTTGATTGTTACAGTATCCGGTTTGAGTTGATTAGTACAGTGAGCGGTTCACTCTGATTGTACGTACAACTATATTCTTTTTTATGTTTCATTTTTTTTTCTTACCGCTTAACAAAAGAATATTTTTTTTTCATCTCAATTTATATATTAAAGTTTCGCTACCATTTTATGAATTCTAAACATGATCATACATTTTTTCACACGGATATTCAAAGAATCTATACTATTATTAAAAGAGAACCATTCTGAAAAAATCTACTTATGTAAGGTTGTTGGACTCTTTCATTAGCTAATAATATTTTAGTGTTACCTTAAATTTTTGTTACCTTAAAATTTGACTAACAATATATTACCTGATATTTCTCTAACAATCATTAGCCAATACTTTTATTTATGGGAAATTTGGGAATATACAACAACTTTCTTTTAGTATTGTCCCCTTACAACAAATCCAACTTTTATCACATTTGGACATTGACTATCCTTTTTGTATATAAAAATCATATAAATTTTTTTAGAAAGCACAAAAATATGAAAAAATAGTAAATTTGATGTAGACAACCATTTGCATACAAGAAAAATAATTTTGGAGTCAAAAGATGTGTAAATATCAATTTTAAAAATTGGCTAAATGAGTTAGAAGATCATATCTACCATCTACGGCGCTTTAGAATTCGTAATCTAAAAGACAATCAATCTTCTAAACCAATTAGAATACACATTCTACCGGAAGCATAAACAACTACTAAGGCATAATCTGAAATCCACCGCTCCCACTAGTCTATGCATTTCTCGTATATTTAAAATTCTAAACTTTTCCATCTCATCTACCCCAGTAGAAAATTCAAGCTAAACATTAATTTTTATCAACCACGGTAGAAGATGCATTCTAAGGTCCGACTTTTTATGTACGGCAGTAGTATATTATATTCTACCTTTTAGTCTATCTTCTAACCTCGTAGAATGCAAGTTCCACTCGTAAAATCCGAAAATCTTGCCTAACACGGTTAAGAAATATTATGTAAATCTTAGAAAATATTTGTTTTTCCTTTTTATTGGTATTTCCTAAAATTCACTCATCTCTACTACAAGTTTCTGAAAATTCTTGGCAAATCGTCCTGAGCTTGAACTCTAACCTAATCGTTGATTATCGGAGAGGAGAACCTACTCCCGAACTTTAATAAATCCGATCGTTAACGGCGTAGATAAGAAGAAACAAAAGGGAGAAGAGATGATAACTGTAACAAGAAGAAGAAGGGAGAAGAGATGGAGTATTTGGAGCTCTCCGACGAAAACAAGAATATCAGAGCCGGAAGGAGAGTCGGAGAAGAAAGAGATCGCCCATGTTTAGAGAAGGAGAGTCGGAGAAGAAGCTTTGTTCGATGTTTTCAATGTGTTTTAGTTTTAACATTTTTAATTTTTAGAATTAGTTTATTTAATTTTAAACATTATATTTTTTAAAAAGGACCAAACAGTATTTTCACTGAGCTTTAGTTCTAATGAGACAATGTTTTTGATTTTAATTGTAAGGGGACAAAGTTATAGAGATTTTGTTGCTAATCGGCAAATTTCCCTTTATTTATTAGGCCACAGTTTTTTATGGTTACGATAAAATCCTTTCAAACTTTGGAATTTATATTTCACCATTTCTCATTTGATAAGCGGGAAAATATAAAATTGCTACAAATATTCCATCTACACAAACAAGATATCATACACTATCTTTAGAAATAATAAACAAACACATATTCCTATAATAGTATGCTGCAAAAAAAGTATTAGTATGCCGATATGGTTCAAAATTCCAAAAAGTCAATATATTTTGGTCTATGTAAGTACTATGATATTTTAACCACTATTTCAATGAAAACGCTATTATTTTTGAAGAGCATAACTTATGAAGTTTAATATACTACCAATTCAATATAAATATAAAAGTATACTATTTATTATTATTTGGTGAAGATAAATTATGATAGGTATAGATTTAATTTGGAAATAAACTTATCACCAATACTGCAACTGGAAAACTATAGTAGAATAAATTAATAAATAGTATCAAATATATTATCACTCCAAAATTACTGTGTACAAAAATGTGTTAGCCACAAGTTATAGCAAATTTGATCATTTATAGATATAAATGTGCTAGATAACTTAATATTTCAAAAAATAAATATCTTAAAATTTGAGCGTTCAAAATATTATAAAACTAGGTGTTCTCCTGCGCCATGCGCAGATATTAAAATTATATATTTTTAATCTAATTATATAATTATCTTATAGAAATAAAATTTTGAATTTTTATATTTTAATTTCATTAGTTAAAAAATAAAGCCATAATATATTTTCTTTGTTTGATTTTACCAAGTTTACTTTAACTTTTAAATTTTATTTTATTTAAGTTTTAATAAAAATAATTAAGTTTTATAAAGTAATTTTACTCATATTATACTTTATTCAGTTACTTTTATTTTAAATACGTGTATTGCAAATATATGAGTTAGTTCTAATAAATATACATTTAATATATATAACATATATAAGTTGATAAAATATATAACTATAACTATAATTTTTTATAATATAAAATATGATTCATAAGTTGATGTAAAACTTTTATATTCAAAAAAATTATATTTGTATTTTTTATTATATATACAATAAATTATTTTAAGAGATATATAAAAGTTATTAGGTATTACCATATTTCTAAAATCTTAACAAAATAAATATTTATAGAGAATAAAATATTAGTTATATTCCTATATTATGAAAATTTGCCTAAAATATAATCCGTATATAGAAAATAGTCATCACCATATTTAATAAATCTTACCAAAAACATAAATCTTGATATAGTAAGTCTTATATGTCATCATTTTTTTTGAGAGTGAATGTCATCATTTTTTTTGAGAGTGAATGTAGTGATGATACATGTACAAATCACTTCTCAAATAATATATAGGGGATTATAATAATTTTTTTTGTAAATCTAAAATATATAAATACAAACTTATAATAGTTTATTAATAAAAAAGTTGTCATATCAATTGATTTTGTTTTTGTTTTTCCTGTTAGTATTTTCTTCATTTTCTTTGAATGATATTATATATAAAAAAATCATCGAAGTCAAAAATCGACACAGAAGAAAAAGTTCTCTGTCGATTCTTTAAGTGCTGTACTATGGGAAAGCGATATATAAAGAGAAAAAAATGAAGATTTCACATAAAGGAATTACAACTTTATTTTATGTAATATTAAAAATTATATGAGTATTTAATCATTTTTTAAAGGTTATAAGATTTTTAAGTTTTTATCCGATAAACAGGATCGGCGGCGGATTAATAGTGGGTTTTTTAGATTTTTACTGTATTTTATTTAACTAAATTCAAACCGAACCGTATACAGTCACTGAATCTATCAATTTGATCACAAGTCTCGATCGGATGTGTAAACATTGCTTAAAACTCAAAAATTATAGTAAAACAACTTTTGAATGTTTATTTCCAATAAAAATTTATAAATTCATTCAAATTTTATCAAATAGTCAACAAAAAAATACCTGCGCTTTTTAAGCACGGATTAAAATCTAGTATTCATTAAAATGTATAAATCAATAAATTTTCTAAATTCCAATTAATTTTTAGAAGTTCTACAGTAATGGGGTGGCTAATTAAATTTTACTTAGTTAGGAAGTTGGGAAAAGTTCATAATGTAAGTCGTTAAAAGAAAAACATTAAGTTCATAATTACCAACTCATCATATACAAAATATGGTAATTTAGAACTAATCTCAGTAACTAAAGTTACTAAACACTTCCCATATATATGAAAAGATTGATATTTATAGCTTTTCAAACGACACATTAAGAAAGGTTAAATACACTCTTTTGTTTATTACTAGGATTAAACCCGCCCTACGGGCGGGTACACAAATATAAAAATAATTGAAATATATATATATAAATGTTTTATTTAGATAAAAATAAAACATTATATATAAAATAGAATAAAATCATAAAATAGAACTTCTTAAAAACAATTAGTTCTAATTTTGCCTCTAACAATATTTCACTTCAATTAGTTTTAGAAAATAAACATATAACTAATAGTTGTAGGCTTGTAGCCTTAATCTAAATCTAATTTTAAAATTTCAAATGTTCCTTTCAATTTTATACACAGTCACATACAAAACGTAAAAAGGTATCATCACTATCGTAAGTTGGTTCTTCACTATCGCATCTCCATATAAAAGAGGCTTTCCTCCATATGAACTTATCCAAACATATTTTCCTATATAAAAGAGGCTTTCCTCCACCGCATCTCATCTCTGCAATCTGTCTTTTTCTCATTTTTTTTCAACGGTGTGATTTTCCTCTGTATTTGTCAGATTTAGGAACTTAAATAGTGAATAGACATGTATATTTTTTGTGTATATATATTTAAATATATTTATTTACCATCTGCGGACCTTACGATTAGAAGATGTTGAAGATTTCTATGTAGAAAATATTATTCACTCTAGTTCCTGAGCTTTTTTCTTCTTGTAAGTTGCTTAACTTTTCAGGTAATGTTACTTTTGAAAGAGCAACATACATCTTGCCGTGACTGAAAATAATTTAGACAAATATAGAACCACTGATTTCAAGCTTTTTCATTGACTTTTGTTTATAGTTATTGCATAGCATACTCTTATTGAAAATTGTCTCCTCTTAAGTATGTATGGATGGTCTACGACAAAACTCAAGATAAAATGATTATTGAGAATGAGACTCTATTACCAATATTTGTACATGTGGCTATTTCTTCTGCCATATGAGTCCGATGAGTGTTACCGCATTACAAAGCGATTTATAGCGATGTGCTTGAGTTTGATTTAAACAGTTTCTTTATATAAAAGTATTAAAAATAATAAAAATGTAGAACTGCACATTGTCTGGATAGGTGTTTAATGTATTTTTTATATTGTATATTTACTTATTCTAATTGTTTTGTTTTTATATACATTTATAATTGATAGATCTTTAATGTAATATTTTATTTCTAATATTTTATATTTATTAATTATATATTTTATTATATATTTTCTAGATAGATGTTCAATGTAGTTTTTATATTTTTTATATTGTATATTTACTTATTGTTTATTTTTCTTATATTTATATTTTCTTATTCTAATACTGTAATAGATGTTTAATAAAATATTTTTATTTCTTACATTATGTATTTACTTATTATTTACTATAAATTTTCAGATATATGTTTAATTTTGTTTTTCTATTTCTTATATTGTATATTTATATTTTATATTTTTCTGATATTGTATATTTACTGATTCTATTTTTTTTATCAAATGGTAATATTATGTTAGATGTTAATGTAATATTTCTATTTCTTATATGTATATTTAATTATTATTTACTTACTGTTTTTAATAATAATACCACATGCCATCTTTCAGAAGAATGGTTTTCGTTGATGTAGACGCTCTACGAAACCTCAAATAATTCATTTTATTAGTATATGTGTAATATTTCGAAATAATTAAAATATAAAACTATAGGTTATTTAAAATATATTTTTAATCTAATATTTACTAATATTGTAATGTTACCATTTCTTAAAATATTTGGAAATAATTAAAATGTAAAATATACATTATCTCATATATATGTTTAATGTAGTATTTTTATTTCTTATATGTATATTTACTTATTATTTGGTTTTCCTTATATTGTATATTTATGTATTATTTATTATTTATTTTCCTTATATTATATATTTAGAATTTATTTTGTTTCTATTTTTTTTAATATCAGTGCCACGTGTCCACAAATGCTTCTCTCTTATTTCGCTGATGTGGACGTTCTTAGGAGTTTCAAAAGCTTTCTTTTAATAGTTATAATTCTTTTATCAATAAATTTTCCACACTCATATTTTTTACATTTTAGTTTACACTTAAATCTTAAAATTAACAAATGTTTTAATTATACAAGTACTATTCTCTTTTAATTAAAAGGATCCTTCATGTCTTTCGAGCAGCCAAATTCTTAGAGGCTCTAACACAATGTGGCTCAAGAGATAAGTATACTTGCCTGGGGCTGGGATGATTTAGAAAAGCTTTTGTTGAGCTGACATAAAGCTTGAAGAAGGAACAATCCAACACATTTTCTTGGGAAGGTGATCCTAAGAAACCTATATGTGAAACAGAAAGAGTAGTTTTGAAAGACAGATTCACGACACTTCAAAACATTACAATATCAGCTAATGATGGGACTTCTCTCCATCTGTCTCAGTAGATACAATCAAGCAGAGCTAGTGCTTCAATAGTTTTTTTTTGTTTAATATGAACTAAAGCCACCGCTTCAATAGTTTTGTTGCTGAGAAAAAAGACCATGTGATTAGAGTTGTAAATGTGATTGTATCAAGTTTGTTTCTCATTAGTCATTTCAACTTTTCGATTAACCAAAAGCATGAGAAGCGTGGTAAGCATAACATTATGGGGATCACAGCCAAGTTTCATCATCATCATCATCCACTTCGCAACCACACATGAAAAATGAAAATTGGTTAAATGCCGGTTTTAAACTTGTTGAGAACTGAGATTTCTATCCGATCAATTCGTTCTTGATTTAGTTAGCTTAGATTGATTAAGTTGATACTTTGAATCAAGACGCAAACAAGAACGCACACACAAGATTTGTTTACCCAGTCTTCGTTTCCTACTGACTGGAGAGAGACTGTGCTTTCAAGCTTCACTATAGATCGATGTGATACAATAGCAAGCGATATCTCACTGATATCTATTTGGTTTCTTTACAGATACTATCGAGCAATGTATAAGTCGTATACCGGAGAAGATTACCACAGCGACTGCGACGAGGACGACTCTCTGTCTGTCTCTGAATCCTCAGATGACGATGAAGATCCGCAGCCGTGAACCGAAGAAAGCACGATGACCTCAAGAGCTGTCGCTCCACAAGATCTCTCTATCTTAGTCTAGCTTTCTTCTCCTCTGTGTAATCTCTCTCTCGACTGTAACTCCCTCTGTAACAACCTTCTCTCTGTTTCTTCAAACGGGTAATGAAGAAGACGATGATTAAGCCGTTAGGCGGGACCCTCTTTCTAACTGATCTCGCCAGCTCAACACGAGCTCAAATCTCTTGGGCTTTAAGTATGGGCCTCACACTTTAACGTTTAAGCCCAAACCCAATTGACATGAACGACACCGTTTCTTACAATCTCCACCTTGACATTTAGGTCAAACCCCTGAAAAAACAGAACCTCGCCGTAAGCTCACCCTTCCGACGAAACCATGCCTGAGACTCCACCTCACTCTCTAGACAAGTCCATTTGACAATACGACTCAAACGATGAACCTCATCCTCCTCCTATTGAACCTGAACCCAGTCCAGAGCCGATGAACATCTCTAGTCCAGACCCTCTCATCTACACCAGTACGATGATAAGATCTCCAACTCTGACTCTTCCTGATGACTTCAAGCTCCCAGATACTCCACCTGCTCCTACGAACACTGAAGAACCAGTAGCTCAAAACTCAGAAAACTCAGAGCTACCGCAGCAACAGACTGCTCTCGAATTCTGTAAGCTATCTTCTTCTCTATTCAACAAACAACAGCTAGCAGATAAACTGACAAATCCTTTCAACACAGATAACCAACACTTGAACATCTTTGGAGAAACTCCAACCTCCACAGCGTAAGTATCTGAACTACTTTCCCGTTAGTCTTCCTCATTGTTCTGCAGCAAAAACAAACACTAACTCTTTTGTTTTCCTGCTTACTTATGTACTCCCCTGTGAAATGACCGAACAACAGAGCCATTTCGGAGTACATCTCAGCTCGATCAGGCGATGACCCCAAAAGTTACGAGGCACTTCTCGAACGCATTACCAGGTAACCCTTTAGTTAGCATATCAGCCGGATTTAGGGTAGTATGTATCTTGTGAATCTTGACTAGACCAAAATCCACGATGTCTCTGATGAAATGAATTTTGTTCGCCACATGCTTAGTCTTGTCATGATGAACATTCTTAGCTAGGCATATAGCACTCTGTGAATCACAATGAAGTCTGAAAAACTGAGAATCAAAACCCAACTCACAGCAAAATTCTCTCAACCATAACCCCTCTCTTGTAGCTTCTGAAAGAGCCATGTACTCAGCCTCTGTAGTAGAAAGAGCTACTACATGCTGCAGTGCTGATCTCCAGCTAACTGTGTTTCCTCCAACTTGAAACACATAGCCTGTTATCGATCTCCTCTTGTCCCGATCAGTAGAGTAGTCTGAGTCACTGAACCCCTCCACCTCAAACTGATCATTCTTAGTAAAATGTAGACAAACCCCTGAAGCTCCTTGAAGATAACGCATAATCCACTTAACTGCCTCCCAATGCTCTTTGCTAGGCTTAGACATAAACCTGCTGACTAAACCAACTGCGTAACCCAAGTCTGGCCTAGTCCCAATCATGGCATACATCAAGCTCCCTACAGCACTCGCATAGGGAGTAGTATCCATCAAATGTTTTTGCTGTTCCCACTCCTCAGGCTTTAAGCTTCGCAGTTTGAAATGCGCTCCCACTGGTGTAATCACCGGTTTACATTGCTCCATTCCAAACGTCTTTAAGACTTGTCTAACATACCTCTCCTGAGACAGTTTTAGAATCCCTTTCCTTCTGTCTCTTGTGATCTCCATACCTAGAATGCGAGTAGCAGGTCCCAAGTCTTTCATTTCAAACTCCTTCTTCAAGAGATCCTTAAGATGTAGAACCTTCTTCTTATCTTTAGCTGCAATTAACATGTCGTCAACATATAACAGTAGGTACACACTCTCAACTGCTCCTTTTCCTTTCCAGTAGACACAAGGATCCTTTACACACCTTGTAAAACCCTTCTCTCTGATGAAGGAATCAAACCTCAAGTTCCATTGACGAGGAGACTGTTTCAGTCCGTATAGTGATTTCTTCAATAAGCAGACCTTTCCCTCATCTCCCTTCTTGATAAACCCTTCAGGTTGTTCCATGTAGATAGTTTCATCTAGAAAACCATTTAGGAACGCCGTTTTAACATCCATCTGCTCCAACTCTGTATCAAAATTCACAACAAACGAGAGTAGAATGCGAATTGATACATGCTTCACAACAGGAGCAAAAATCTCGTTGTAGTCTACTCCTTCAACTTGTGTATATCCCTTAGCAACGAGTCTTGACTTGTACCTAGGATCCTCAACCCCAGGAATACCTTCCTTGTATTTGTAGATCCATTTAGAACCAATCACCCTCTACCTCTTAGGACGATCAACTATATCCCAAGTATGATTCTCATCTAGAGAACTCTTCTCTTCCCCCATAGACGCATTCCACTTATCCCAATCCTTACTGGCTCTAGCTTCTGCATAAGACTTAGGCTCTGCAACCTGAACATCCTCTGCACAACTCAATGCATAAGCCACATAATCACCACTCTCAAAGATTGCTGGAAGCTTGGAAGTTCTTCTGACTCTATCTCTTGCCAAAAGATAGTCGTCTAAGTTCTCATTCTCAGTTGATGATGAACCTTCTTGAACCTCTGACTCCTTTCTCGGATCAGTCTCATCATCTGATGATGACGATGAAGAAGCTCCACCTTTACCACTACTCGAAGGTCCTCGAACCAGATCAGGACTGAAAGTAACCTTCCTTTTTCCCTTCAGCTTCTCCTCTTTCGATTTCTCATAGAGCTTCTCTTCGTTAAACACAACATTACGACTAACAGTCGTTTTCCCCTCATCTGGAAGCCACACACGATACCCCTTTGTTCCCTGCGGATAACCAACAAAGATTCCCTTCACAGCTCTTGGACTCATCTTATCTTGAACTGTGTGAACATATGCCACACACCCAAACCTCTTAAGATGACCATACTCTACTTTCTTCCCAGACCACACCTCCTCAGGAATCTTAAACTCGATGGCTGCACTCGGTGTTCTGTTGATCAAATAGACCGCTGTCGAAGCCGCTTCTGCCCAGAACTTCTTCTCTAACCCTGACTCAGCAAGCATACACCTGATCTTGTCTGCAATCGTACGATTCATCCTCTCTGCAACACCGTTCTGTTGCGGAGTGTAAGAACACGTCTTGTGTCTTCTAATTCCTGAATCCTTACACAGCTTATCCATGAGCGTATTGCAGAACTCCAAACCATTGTCAGTGCGTAAACACTTGATCTTCTTGTTTGTCTGATTTTCAACTAGAGCCTTCCACTCAACCATGTTCGCATACACTTCGTCTTTGGTTCGCAGAAACCTGATCCATATCTTCTTTGAATGATCATCTATCATGGTTAAGAAATACCTGCAACCAGATAGGCTTTCTTCATTCTGCGGAGAACTCCAAAGATCTGAGTGAACGTAATCCAGAATGGATTCTGAACTCTTCTTAGCTGTAGGAAATGGCTGTCGATGAGCCTTTCCCAACACGCATTCTTCACAGAAACTTAACGTGTGAACCTCCTTTGTATCCAAATACCCTTTCTTGACCAATAAGTTCATATTCTTCAAACTCATATGACCAAGACGCGAGTGCCAAATGTTAGTCATATCCACCTCGGCTCTAGCCACTGAAGCTTGGCCACTTACTACCACTCCTTGAAGATAGTACAAACCATTTTTATAACTTCCTGACAGAACTCTCTTTCCATCCTTAAAGAATGTCACTTTGTAGTCACTTCCCTCGTAGCTGCAGCCTCCTCTCTCTAACTGACCATAAGAGATGAGGTTTCTACTCATCGTTGGCATGAACCTCACATCAGTTAGAATGACAGTAGATTGATCAGGATTCACTATCTTGATCTTTCCAATTCCTTTTACTTCACTGGTAGTGTTGTTTCCCATGAAGACTGTACCTCCATTCAACTCCTCAAGATCAAACAGAACATCCTTATTAGGCGTGATGTGAAACGAGCACCCATAGTCTAACACCCACTCATCTTTTGTCTCTTGCGTGCTTGCTGTAAGAATCATCGGATGTTCCTTATCTTGAGCAACATTAGCCGCTTCATAGCCTTTGTCCTTTCTAGTGGGACAGTCACGCTTGAAATGACCCTCCTTCCCACAACTCCAGCACTCCTTGGGTTTAGTTGTACCCTTAGGTCTTGACTTAGACCGATGATTGCTACTCTTAGGTCTTCCTTTTCCATTACTCCCACCACGCTTCTCACTCCTGCCTCTAGACACTGTGAGACCTTCTGAGTTTGACCTTGACTTCCCAGTCAAACCTTTCTCTTTCAGTTCGGCTTCTTTAGCATACGCTGACGTTGTAACCTCCTTCACGGTCAGGGTCTCCTTCCCATTTCCATACTTCAACGTATGAACCAGAGAGTCATACTGAGGAGGCAAGCTTGTGAGAATCTGTATTGCTTGATCCTCATCTGACACATGAATGTTTAAGCTCGCAAGATCATCAACCAGCTTTAGAAACGAGTCTAGATTTTCCTCAATACTCTTGCTCTCCAACATCTTATAGCTCGCAAAACTCTGCTTGAGATATATCCGATTTGGTAGAGTCTTAGTCTGATAATCTCCCTCTAGAGCTCTCCACACTCCTAACGCGGTTGTCTCCTTCATGACCTTCCTCAAGACCATGTTAGTCAAGCTTGCACAGATCAGATTCCTTGCTCGAGTATCTTTCTCTTTAGCAAGCGGATCTGGCTTTTTATCATCTGCATCAGTCTTGGAGCTTGAATCATCCCCATCTTTCTCCTCCTTAGTATCCTTTAGCACCTCCTCACTCAGAATGCTTCCAAGTCCTTGAAGCTCAAGTTGCATAAGCATCTTAAACTTCCACATCCCGAAGTCCCCTGACCCATCAAACTTTTCCATTTCAAATCTTGCTCGAACTGACTCCATTGCGATCTGTAATCAACACACCACAACCACACACGTAGCCTAACAATAACACGAACCCCACAGATCAGATCCGGAATCTCAGAGCCGCCTAACCAGGCTCTGATACCACTTGTTGAGAACTGAGATTTCTATCCGATCAATTCGTTCTTGATTTAGTTAGCTTAGATTGATTAGGTTGATACTTTGAATCAAGACGCAAACAAGAACGCACACACAAGATTTGTTTATCCAGTCTTCGTTTCCTACTGACTGGAGAGAGACTGTGCTCTCAAGCTTCACTATAGATCGATGTGATACAATAGCAAGCGATATCTCACTGATATCTATTTGGTTTCTTTACAGATACTATCGAGCAATGTATAAGTCGTATACCGGAGAAGATTACCACAGCGACTACGACGAGGACGACTCTCTGTCTGTCTCTGAATCCTCAGATGACGATGAAGATCCGCAGCCGTGAACCGAAGAAAGCACGATGACCTCAAGAGCTGTGATCGCTCCACAAGATCTCTCTATCTTAGTCTAGCTTTCTTCTCCTCTGTGTAATCTCTCTCTCGACTGTAACTCCCTCTGTAACAACCTTCTCTCTGTTTCTTCAAACGGATAATGAAGAAGACGATGATTAAGCCGTTAGGCGGGACCCTCTTTCTAACTGATCTCGCCAGCTCAACACGAGCTCAAATCTCTTGGGCTTTAAGTATGGGCCTCACACTTTAACGTTTAAGCCCAAACCCAATTGACATGAACGACACCGTTTCTTACAAAACTTAATACCGAACCTGACCATTCTATTGACAATTGCGAATACGACAAGAAATAACTTTTTAGTTTTTTGGGTCAAACAACAAGAAACACAACTAAGCGACGAAACTTCATCTCTCTTTTGCAAAAGTCAGCGTACTTGATTGACTTCTTCTTTTTCATCTTCACATCTGGCTCATCCAGAGACTTTTCATCGCTACCCTGCTCTCATGGCTTCTTCTTCTTCCTTGCCTTGCACATGGAGATACCGCGTCTTCACGAGCTTCCACGGACCTGACGTCCGCAAAACCTTCCTCACTCATTTACGCAAGCAGTTCACCAACAATGGGATTTCGATGTTCGATGATCAAGGGATCGAGAGAGGCGAAACCATCGCCCCTGCTCTCGCACAAGCGATCAGAGAATCAAGGATCTCCATCGTGGTGTTCACGAAGAACTATGTTTCTTCAAGCTGGTGTTTGGATGAGCTTTTGGAGATTCTGAAATGCAAGGAAGAGATCGGACAGATAGTGATGACCATTTTCTACGGAGTAGATCCATCTGATGTTCGGAAACAGACCGGAGATTTCGGGAAGGTTTTCAAGAAAACATGTCGTGGTAAAACAGATGAGGAGAAACAAAGATGGAGTCAAGCTTTGACCTATGTGGGCAACATAGCTGGGGAACACTTCCTCAACTGGTTTGTTTGCTTACCTTTAATTGTTTCTTTCCTGGACTGGTTTAATTTTTTTGCTATGATTTTGCTTGGCTTGACCTCTCACTCATGGAAGCCTCTCTTGTTCTCTCTCTGTTTCTTATACTTGTGTTTCTTTGAACACAAGCTTACTCTCTTTACTCTCACTTGTCGTTTGTTCTTGTTCCTATAGAGAGATAAGAGAGAACTCTTTGATTGTCTATATTTCTTACATTGATCTCAAGGATGTTTTTACACAACATTGCACACATATTTATACAAGAAAACATGATAGCAATCTTTGTTTTCTCCACTCTTGGTATAGCAATCTCTGATACCATGTTGAACTTTTACTTTGGCTTGGCCTTCGCTCTCTTGTACTCTCGGCCAGCTTCTCTTCTTTTTTTGTTTCTTGTTATTGTACTCACTCACTCTCCGTGTTTCTACTTGTGTATCATCATCACACAAGCACACACTCACACTCTTTACTCTCTTTATGTTTGTACGTCTACAATGTTCTTTCTCCAACTTTTTTTTTCTTTTATTAGAATTAGATTCATTCTTACAACACCACATACATATTTATAGTAGTTTTCTCTAACAACTACACACAAATATTTAGACTTTTAGCCTAACCCTTCCCACTTGTCTATAGATATACTAAGTTTACAAGAAAAGTCTAAAGACTCCAACTTCTTTGACTTCTCCTTTAATTTTGTTCTTTACACATTTTTCGGGTTCTTCTTTTCTTTCTTTTCCTTTTCTTGTTTAATCAAAGGATACAATTTCAACCAATTTTATTTTATTTTGTCAGGGACAAGGAATCAGAGATGATTGAAAAGATTGCTAGAGATGTTTCAAACAAACTAAATGCTACAATCTCTAGGGACTTTGAAGACATGGTTGGTATTGAAGCACACTTGGAGAAGATGCAGTCTTTGTTACATTTAGATGATGATGATAATGATGAGGATGGAGCTATGTTTGTTGGAATATGTGGCCCTGCAGGCATTGGTAAGACTACCATTGCTAGGGCTCTACATAGCCGACTCTCTAGCAGTTTTCAGCTTACTTGTTTTATGGAGAATCTTCGAGGAAGTTATAAGCGTGGCCTTGATGAGTATGGGTTGAAGCTACATTTACAAGAGCTACTTCTTTCAAAGATTTTTAACCAAAATGGTATGAGGATATACCATTTAGGTGCGATTCCAGAAAGGCTGCGTGACCAAAAAGTTCTAATCATTCTTGATGATGTGGACGATCTGCAGCAGCTTGAGGCTTTGGCTGATGACACTAACTGGTTTGGTGATGGAAGCAGGATTATCGTAACCACAGTAGATCAAGAGATTTTGGAGCAACATGGTATCAGCAATACATACCATGTGGATCTTCCAACTGACGACGAGGCTTGTAAGATTTTTTGTAGATATGCTTTCAGACGGAGCTTAACACCATACGGTTTTGAAAATCTTGTCGAAAGAGCAGCAACGCTTTGTGGCAGCCTCCCATTTGGTCTCCGTGTCATGGGTTCAATTTTACGTGGAAAGAAAGAAGACGACTGGGAAAGTATATTGTGCAGGCTAGAAAATAGCAATATACCAAAGATAGATGCAGTACTTAGAGTTGGATACGACAGTCTACATGAGAACGAACAAACTTTGTTTCTCCTCATTGCCATCTTCTTCAACTACCAAGACGATGGCCACCTGAAAAGAATGCTTGCTGACACTAACTTGGATGTCAGACTCGGCTTGAAAACTCTCGCTTATAAATCTCTCATAAAAATATCCAGCGAAGGAGAAATATTTATGCACAAATTACTACAACAAGTGGGTAGACAAGCAATTCAAAGACAAGAGCCTTGGAAACGCCAAGTCCTAACTGATACTGATGAGATTCTGGATGTCCTTGAAAATGATTCAGTAAGCTCTTCTTCTATCTAAACCGGGTCCATTTTGGCAGAGGTCCACATTATCTTACCACCTATTGCTCTAACATTTTTTTTTTGTATTTATAATTTTGTTTAGGGTAGTAGAAGTTTGCTGGGGATATCTTTTGATATATCTACAATCGTGGACAAGATGGATATCAGCGCAAGAGCTTTTAAAAGTATGCGTAATCTTCAATTTCTCAAGGTCTACAACACAAGAAGTGATACAAATGTTAGAGTGGTTTTACCCGAGGACATGGAGTTTCCACCTCGTCTGAGGTTATTACACTGGGAGGTATACCCGAGAAGATTCCTTCCTCGTACATTTTGTCCCGAACATCTTGTGGAACTCAATTTGACAAATACCGAGCTCGAGAAATTATGGGAAGGAAGCCAGGTTTGTTTTCTAATTTATGTACTGGTTAGAATAGTTTTTTGGTGGTTTGTACTGGTTTTATGCAAAATTTTAAATGACCTTAGAAATCACGTGGAATATATGGATATCAATGAAATCATCATTCATCATAAAATCAAACTTGAGGAAATTAACTTAGGAGGGTGTATTCAATTGAGAGTTTTAGGTGATTTGTATTAAAATAATAAATCTACTGTTATTGAAACATGGAGTTTAAAAACTCATTTAAAATCCACTGTTATTGAACTTGATATTTCATGAAGTACTCTAAAATCCACTGTTATTGAAAATATTTTAAGTTGTGGAGTTTTAAAGTTTGACTAGAGTTTCTTAGTTAAAAAACATTGAAACACAAATCGCATTATTTTAGTTGATATTCTAAAGTGGTTTAACAAAAATCACCTAAATCTCTGCAACTTATTGAAATCATCTAAAACTTCATTAAAAATCAAATCACCTCAAATGTTAATTTGAATACACCCTCCAATATCCAATAAAAATACTAAAAGAATAACACCCTATTTTAACTACTTCTAAAACTGTAAATGAATTATACATGGAGAAATGAAATAATCCTATTGTACATATGATTTTGTTAGATTTATAAACAAATTAACTTGCAACCAATAACCAAAAACTATAATAATTTTTCTCAACATTGCATGAACACTCTTTAACCTTTGTGCTATTGTTGTACATTCAGCCCCTCACAAACCTCAAGAAGATGGTTTTGACTTCTTGCTTGAATCTAAAGGAACTCCCGGATCTTGCAAATGCGACAAATCTCGAGAGTTTGAATCTGAATCAGTGCAAGAGTCTGGAGGAGATTCATTCCTCTGTTGGAAATCTTCACAAACTGCAGGATTTGGAGATGATTTTCTGTACAAAGGTACAAGTTGTTCCAACTCTCTTCAACTTGACATCTCTTGAATCAGTCATAATAGTGGGATGCGACCAAATGAGAAAACTCCCAGATATTTCCACAACCATCACAGAACTCTCGATCCCAGACACAATGGTAGAAGAGTTTACTAAATCAATTAGGCTTTGGTCTCATCTCCAGAGTCTTAATATAAATGGTTGTCTAATACATCCACATCTGGAAAAATTCACGGCTGTGGAAAGTGGCATAGGTATTGAGACAATTCCGGACTGCATCAAAGATCTCCATGAGTTAAAAGAGCTAATTATAATAGGCTGTCCAAAACTTGCATCACTGCCAGAGCTTCCTAGGTCGCTCAAAACACTAAGAGTATATAGATGTGCATCACTGGAGACAATAGTACCTTTCCCTTTAGGTTCTGAGATTGAGGATATCTATTTCCCCGACTGCTACAAATTGGGTCGAGAAGCAAGGAGAGTAATTACCCAGCAACCGTCGCAGGTTTGCCTACCTGGAATAAATATACCTGCGGAGTTCCAGAACCGAGCTATAGGAAATTTCTTAGCCATCTCTTCAAAAGCCTACGTGTTTAAGTTTTGTGTCGTGGTTTACCCTACACAGGAAATGGAACATGATGATGGTATTGAATTAATGTGTCACATACGCATGGATGGTTACCCCACGAAGAGGAGAACATTTTCTTTTGACCTTCCTATCCAATCAGAACATCTGTTTATATTTCCTTACATAGTGTTTGAGGAAGACCTGCAGCATGAACAATATCGCCTGATTTTGTTCGAGTTCAGCACCACATCCCAGGAAGTCGAAATTATTGAATGTGGCGTCCAGATCGTGAGGGACAGAAGAGGCAGAAAAAGAGGCGACTGCAGATGCTGTGAATATAAATCACGACAACGGCAACAACTGTTGGATGACGACGACGATGAAAGTCTTGATGGGAGCTTTGACCTTGAGTATGATGCACCAAGAGTAGTAGATACCATTAAGGATTTTGCTAAGTCTCTTTCTTCACTTTTTATTTTCCTATTGAGTTTGCTTCCGAGTGTTCTTTTTTATTGCTTACTAAAGAAGCATAAAGACTTGATAAGTGATTATTTCACATCATTCTTTTCCTTCTGAGTTCGATTTCAGGTGTTCCTTTGTATAACTTCCTTTTAAGACTTCGGTATGTGATCTTTTCGTGTAATCATCTTTTGTATTTTACCCATCAGACAATGTTCATTAGTTGTGTATTGACTTCAGCTATCTACTTGTCTTAAATTTTGTTAAATTTTCAAAGGAGCTGTACGTCTGCTGGCAAGATGTTGACGTTGCCCAAAAATGCTCTTGTTTAGCTGCTGTTGGGTTTTCAAGTGTTAGCTTTTACACCTTGACTACGGTTATTAGGAAGTACACCTGGGAAAGTGTCTTCTTTCTCTCATATTTTAGCCTTAATATGTTTTGGGGCTCCATTTATGAAATGAAAAAACGTCTCAACTGAATGATCATATGTTGTAGACAGGCAACATACTTATATGAAACATGGGCTTGTTGGAAGAACTAGAGACATCATTAGAAAGACATGAAGTTTCTTTCAAAACAAATCTCCACTGACCTTAGTGTACAGTGAGGAAAGTGTGCTCACATCGTTACAGTGTAGACCATGTACATATGTCCACATTATAAAAAAAGCAGAGCAAGCCAAATGCGTCAACACAGTAGAACCAATAAAGGTAAGATCCATAAAAGGTCCAGTTTCAGGTATTAATTTGCGTAGAATAACTGAATAAGTAACTATTTTTTTGCTTGAATATGGTACACAAGATCAAGACGAGAAGGCCACAACCGACATCTTCCACGATAAAAAAATAAAAATCTCAGCCGTCAGAGTTTAGGGCGTCTCCATCCATACTTCATTTTTTCTTCCAAATAGAATAAAAGTGATTAAGGAGTAACATATGCTCCAACCCCACTATATTTCTTACTTCTTAAATGGAGTAATCTATTTTTTTTGTTCATTACTCCATTATAAAGTAAGCAATAGAAAGCATTTCCATTTTTATAATCAATCACTTTTACTCAATTTTAGAGGAAAAAATAAAGTTTTATATTGAAGATGCTTTTAGTTTCCTTTTTTATTTTCTTTACTGTTTTAAGAAGGCATGTGATTTTTCTTTAAAAAAATTACATAACCAACACATGAAAAAACTGTTGCCTTTTTAAAAACTTAACACTAGTGGTATATTTTTTGTTTTATAACTTTTTAAAATTTAACTTTTATATATTATTTTTCTTAAATAATTAATAAAAAATTTAATCAATACTATAAAATAGTTAGACTGTAATTATATCAATAAGTCATATCCTATTTTAATAATATGGACTCGATTCTGACATATCCTTTGAAAGGATGAGTATATTTTTTTGTTTTAAGTTTTTATGAAAAATCTAATTTTATATTTTTAGTATTTTTTGTAATCATATTTGTGTTTAATATTAATTTAGTTTAATATAATGTTTAGTAACTATATTATAAATGTCAATTTGCATAGTTATACACTTATGCGGTTGTATTAACAAAAGGGTTAGGTTGACCCATGATCCATTAACAGTCAACCCATTTGGATTATGGGTTGAGTTGAACCATTTGACTCATTTTGACACCGAAAGATTAACATTATAAAGTCACTTTCTCAGTTTTAGTATCACTTAGAGTCACTTTTCACTACCTAGACAGTTTTTGAGTGGTGAAATATCATATTGTCCCCAACACCAACAAACCTTCTTTTTTATTAGAGAAAATTACGCCACAAGTCACTTTCTATCTTATATATATATATATATATAACACTATAAGTCACATTCTTATACCAAGACACTTTTCTTATATTTTCGATGCTTTTTGACCTAGTACAAAGTCATAGTTACCCTTTATCACAAATTTCTTACCTTTCTAATATAATTAATTAAAGTACAAATACTTATTATTTTTCTAATATCTTTTCTTTATTCCCCTCCACCGATTCTCTTTCCTCTGTCATGGCAACTCAAAGATGAAACAATAAGAAAGAAGCCAAAGTCACAAACTTTAGAAAATCGATTAAAGATGAAAGATAAAATTCAATCTGGTATCAACTTCCATACTTAATCTTCCACTTTCTTTTTCACTTTAACTCTGTAACATTGTACGGTTTCACTTTTGTTCATGAATCCCTTATTTGAAATCCTATACCTTCAGTCTCAAGACCACCGTAAACGGCGGAAAATGATCTCCTCGATCTCCATCTTCGCTGTCCCTTTCTTCAAATGGGTTATCAACAGGAATGGTGGTTGGTAACACCACTGGAGAGCCGATTTGCCTATGATAGTGACTCTGGTTTGTCTTTTTAAGAAAAAAACGAAAAATGTGTTTATTATGCTTCTCCCACACCTTCTCTTGGTCTCATGGATATTAGCTTGTTCAGAATTTTAATTTTTCTTGAAAATGATATTTATTTTTTTCAAAATTTCAATCTTTTTGCAATCTTTTTGCCCTGGTGCTTAAATCTGGAGGCAGCAAGTCGATGACTTTGTACTTTCTAACAGTCTCAATATATGTCTCAGAAATAAAGAAGAGATGAAAGTGCCTACTATGCTCTTCCTCCACCTCTTCATGGTCTCAAAAGTATTAACTTACAAAAAAGTTTCAATCTTCCCGTGAAATGCTATTAACTTGTTACAAAGTTTCAATCTTTTGCAATATTGAAGAATCCAATTTTAAGATTTAGAATGTTCCTATGTTTTCAGTTAAAGGACCATATGGTGGATAACAACAAGAACAAGGGCCGCAACAAAATGCAACACCAAAGCCAATTCAAGTTATGACGTCACTACAAATGACCAGTGTACATAATTCTATTTGTCCATGTTTGAGCCACCGCTGCTGAGCATTTGGTGTTGCATTTTGTTGCGGCCCTTGTTCTTGTTGTTATCCACCATATGGTCCTTTAACTGAAAACATAGGAACATTCTAAATCTTAAAATTGGATTCTTCAATATTGCAAAAGATTGAAACTTTGTAACAAGTTAATAGCATTTCACGGGAAGATTGAAACTTTTTTGTAAGTTAATACTTTTGAGACCATGAGGAGGTGGAGGAAGAGCATAGTAGGCACTTTCATCTCTTCTTTATTTCTGAGACATATATTGAGACTGTTAGAAAGTACAAAGTCATCGACTTGCTGCCTCCAGATTTAAGCACCAGGGCAAAAAGATTGCAAAAAGATTGAAATTTTGAAACAAATAAATATCATTTTCAAGAAAAATTAAAATTCTGAACAAGCTAATATCCATGAGACCAAGAGAAGGTGTGGGAGAAGCATAATAAACACATTTTTCGTTTTTTCTTAAAAAGACAAACCAGAGTCACTATCATAGGCAAATCGGCTCTCCAATGGTGTTACCAACCACCATTCCTGTTGATAACCCATTTGAAGAAAGGGACAGCGAAGATGGAGATCGAGGAGATCCTTTTCCGCCGTTTACGGTGGTCCTGAGACTGAAGGTATAGGATTCAAATAAGGGATTCATGAACAAAAGTGAAACCGTACAATGTTACAGAGTTAAAGTGAAAAAGAAAGTGGAAGATTAAGTATGGAAATTGATACCAGATTGAATTTTATCTTTCATCTTTAATCGATTTTCTAAAGTTTGTGACTTTGGCTTCTTTCTTATTGTTTCATCTTTGAGTTGCCATGACAGAGGAAAGAGAATCGGTGGAGGGTGATAAAGAAAAGATATTAGAGAAGTAATAAGTATTTGTACTTTAATTAATTATATTAGAAAGGTAAGAAATTTGTGATAAAGGGTAACTATAACTTTGTACTAGGTGACAGCTAAGCAAAAAGCATCGAAAATATAAGGAAAGTGTCTTGGTATAAGAATGTGACTTATAGTGTTATATATAAGATAGAAAGTGACTTGTGGCGTAATTTTCTCTTTTGACACCCGTATAACTTAACATTAGTTGTAACCATCACCTCTCCAACTAGTTTTTTAGTTCGAGGTTTAATTTTAATTGTTGGTGTTAAAAAAAAAAGTTGTAACCATCACCTATTATTTGTTAGTCAAACACAAAACAGTTATTTTCACTGGATTAGTTAATCTTGACAACTGTCGATATGTGCATGAGATAAGTTCCTAAAATGATCGAACTAAAAGAAAAATTAGAAAATATTTAGATTATTAATTGGTAGTTACATCAGCAGTTTATAAATTTAAAATTATTTATATTATTACTTGACATAACTTTTATCAATTGTTTTTTTTTAACTTTTGAAAGATTTTATAAAAGGGATCAAAGCCCAATCCGAACTACAACAGTTAAGGCCCATACAAACAGTCCAACTAAAAATATTACAATCTGGGTCTACGGTCCGCCCACACAAACAAAGGGTGGAAACCCTAATCAATGTGGCTCGCCGTCACCCACAGCGCCGCACCATCTCCGCTCCAAACTGAGCTGTCTTCACCGCTTGGGAAATCCACTGTCGGAGAGGCTCAGACGGACTCATCCGACTCCCAAGCCAACATAAAGCCTACACACCAAACACCTTCTGTGAGGTTAACTGATTAGCCCGCTACAATCGACTCCTCACCACCATCATCCCAGACGTTTCAGGAGAAGAATCGAGAGTCGGACCCGCTTTGAAGCACGACCGCGAAGAGGAAAGAGAACGAAAAACCTAGAAAAAGAAATTAAAAAACCGAACCGGAGAAAATGATACTGTCGGAGCTATCACCTCCCTGAATCCTGAGCCGGCGATGGCGGTGCTGACGAAGCCACCGTCTCTCGGTAACAAGGACCGACAGTCATAGAGCTGCAGAAGCCTCTATCCCCCGAAAAAAGACTGGACTTTGAGTATACGGCGACTTCGCTTTACCGACCTTCAAGCCTCACCGCGGATCCGGAGAAAGAAGAGATGCCTCCACACACCCCACGAGCGGAGTGCTTACCGGGACAAAACCCTAGCCTAGAACCACCAGTATATCGGGAAGGAACCGGTAGATCGAAACCCGCAGCGAATCTAAAGAGCAAAATCGGAAGAAAAAGGGTCACCGACGCCGGCACTCGCGCGCACGCGTCGCCGGATGTCGGAGACACCAAAGCTCTCTCTTCTCTCTTCTTTTTCTGTGTCGGCTAACTTTTATCAATTGTTCATGTTCCTAATTTAATAGTATTAATTAATTAATGATGTAACCAGTAACCAGACTAGCCATTCTCATTGAAAACAACTAAGGTGTTGTTCGTTTGCTCACATGGGTGATCCATCTGGGTGAATATGCAAATCGATGTTCGTTTTATACATTAAAATGCTACGTCCAGATGGATCACCCAACTGCATTTGTGAAAACTCACTTCAAATTCTCATCCAAATGAATATGAGTTTTCACGAAGCATCTGGGTGAAGGTAAGTTTTCACCAATAATTTGACAATTTTTTTATCAAAAAAAAGGTTCAGCTAAAAACGAAAACACAATTTCCCGTCAAAATTGAAAAACGTAATTTCTTGTACTGGGAAAACGCTATTTCCCGTCAAAATTGGAAATAATGCAATTTCTTGCCAAAACCGAGAAACACAATTTTATGCCAAAATCGAGGAAACACAATTTTCCGCCAAAACTGGGAAAACACAATTTTCTGCCAAAACCGAAAAACAAAATTTCTCGTCAAAACCGAGAAAACACAATTTTCCGCCAAAACTGAAAAAACGCAATTTCTCGCCAAAACCAAAAAATATTCTTTCCCGCCAAAACCGAGAAATCTAATTTCCCGCCAAAACCGAGAAATCTCAATTTACCGCAAAAATCAAGAAAACACAATTTCCCGCCAAAATCGAAAAATGCACTTTCATGCCAAAACCGAGAAAATGCAATTTCTCGCCAAAATCGGGAAAACGTAATTTACCGCCAAAACCAGAAAATGTTATTTCCCGCCAAAACCGAGAAAATGTAATTTTCCGCTAAAACCGAAAAACACAGTTTCACGCAAAACCAAAAAAAATACAATTTCTAACCCAAACCAGAAACCGTAATTTCTCGCCAAAATTGAAAAAAAAAATGCAATTTACCGTTAAAATCGAAAAATGCAATTTATTCTCAAATCTATTTTAATTATTTTAGTAATAAGTTCAGCTCAATACAGATGCAAGTTGAAAAAAAAAAGCCAACAAACATAATTGACTTTAGATGAACCATCTAGATGCATCTTTCATTCAAGATGTACAAACGAACAGGGTCTAAAGCCACAAAACTCTCATCTCAAAAGTCAACGGTCAACTAAAGTGACGTCATCTTCTTCAGTTCACATATGGCTCATCCAGAGAGACTTTCATCATCGCTACTCTAATCTCATGGCTTCTTCTTTTTCCTCTTCCTCTCGGCCTCGCACATGGAGATACCGCGTCTTCACGAGCTTCCACGGACCAGACGTCCGTAAAACCTTTCTCACTCATCTACGCAAACAATTCACCAACAATGGCATCTCGATGTTCGATGATCAAGCGATCGAGAGAGGCCATACCATTGCACCTGAACTCACGCAAGCCATTAGGGAATCAAGGATCTCTATCGTGGTGTTCACGAAGAACTATGTTTCTTCAAGCTGGTGTTTGGATGAGCTTTTGGGGATTCTGAAATGCAAGGAAGAGATCGGTCAGATAGTGATGACCATTTTCTACGGAGTAGATCCATCGGATGTTCGGAAACAGACCGGAGATTTCGGGAAAGCTTTCAAGAAAACATGTCGTGGTAAAACAGATGAGGAGAAGCAAAGATGGAGTCAAGCTTTGACCTATGTGGGCAACATTGCTGGGGAACACTTCCTCAACTGGTTTGTTTTGCTTTCCTTTAATTATTTCTTTCCTGAACTGGTTTAAGTTTTTGTTAATTTTATTTTATTTTAATTTGTCAGGGACAATGAATCGGAGATGATTGAAAAGATTGCTAGAGATGTCTCAACGAAACTAAATGCGACAATATCTTGGGACTTTAAAGACATGGTTGGTATTGAATCACACTTGGAGAAGATGCAGTCTTTGTTACGTTTAGATGATGAGGATGGAGCTATGATTGTTGGAATCTGTGGCACTGCTGGCATTGGTAAGACCACCATTGCCAGGGCTCTATATAGTAGACTCTCTAGCACTTTCCAGCTTTCTTGTTTTATGGGGAATCTTAGAGGAAGCTGTAACACTGGTCTTGACGCGTATGGATTGAAGCTGCGTTTACAAGAGCTACTTCTCTCAACCATTCTAAACCAAAATGGTATGAGGATAGACCATTTAGGTGCGATTCCGGATAGGCTGTGTGACCAAAAAGTTCTTATCATTCTTGATGACGTGGACGATCTGCTGCAACTTAAGGCTTTGGCTAATGACACTAACTGGTTTGGTCATGGAAGCAGGATTATCGTTACCACAGAAGATCAAAAGCTTTTAAAGAAACATGGTATCAAGAATACATACCATGTGGACTTTCCACCTATAGAAGAGGCTTGTAAAATCCTTTGTAATTATGCTTTTAAAGGGAGCTTGGGAGCACCACTTGGTTTTCACAAGCTTATCAAAAGAGCAACAAAGCTTTGTAGTAGCCTTCCATTGGGTCTCAGGGTCATGGGTTCAATGTTACTTGAAGAGAAAGAAGATTATTGGGAAAGTATGTTGCATAGGCTAGAAAACAGCAGTATATCAGAGATCGATGCAGCACTTAGAGTTGGATTTGAGAGTTTACATGAGCACGATCAATCTCTATTTCTCCTCATTGCAGTCTTCTTCAACTACAAGGACCGTGGTCATGTGAAAGCAATGCTTGCTGGCATCAGTAACTTGGATGCCATATTTGGATTAGAAACCCTCGCCAATAAATCTCTCATTCATTTATCGAGCAAAGGAGAAATAGAGATGCACAAGTTACTACAACAAGTGGGTATACAAGCAATTAAAAGTCAGACGCCTTGGAAACGCCAAATCCTAATTGATACTAATGACATCCGCAACGTCCTTGAAAATGATTTTGTAAGTTTTCTTTTCTTTATATTTTGGATGAGTACATATCAAACCGGGTCATTTGGCAAAAAGCCCCGCAGATATTACATTTGTTCTAACATAATTTTTTTCTTTCTCTTTTTTGGATTTTATTTAGGGTAGTACAAGTTTGATGGGGATATGTTTTGACATATCTACAATCGAAAACATCGTGGATATAATAAGCCCAAGAGCTTTGAAAAAATTGTGCAATCTTCGATTTCTCAAGATCTACAACACAAGACGTGATCCAAATGTTAACGTGCATTTACCTGAGGACATGAGTTTTCCACCTCTTCTAAGGTTATTACACTGGAAGGTATATCCAGAAAAGTGTCTTCCTCATGCTCTTAGGCCCGAACATCTTGTGGAACTCTGTTTTGTTAACAGCAAGCTCGAGCAGTTTTGGCAAGGAGTCCAGGTTTGTTACTTATATTTGCAGTTGGGTTATAATTAAGAAATTATCATATATATATATATATATTTTAAATCAAAACTATACTTTGTTTCATGTGTTGATGATATTTTGTTTTTACATTCAGCCTCTTACAAATCTCAAGAAGATGGATTTGTCCGGGTCACTGAGTTTGAAGGAAATCCCTGATCTTTCAAATGCTACAAGTCTCAAGAAATTGGATCTAACAGGCTGCTGGAGTTTGGTTGAGATTCCTTCCTCTATTGGAGATCTTCATAACCTAGAGGAGCTAGAGATGAATTTATGTATAAGTCTACAGGATTTTCCCTCTCACCTCAACTTGGCATCTCTTGAATCGCTAAGGATGGTAGGATGCTGGCAACTGAGAAAAATTCCAGACGTTTCGACCAACGTCAAATCACTCGTAATCGGAGACACAATGTTACAAGAGTTTCCTGAATCAGTTAGGCTTTGGTCTCACCTTCAGACTCTCAATATATATGGCAGTCTCCTAACAGTGCCGCTTTTGGAAACCACGTTGCAAGAGTTCTCCCTCGCTACGATTGAGAGGATTCCAGATTGGATCAAAGATTTTCATGGGCTAAAGTTTCTTTACATAGCTGGCTGCCCGAAACTTGCATCACTGCCAGAGCTCCCTCGCTCTCTCAGAAAAGTGACTGTAGACACTTGTGAGTCACTGGAGACGGTCTGTTTTCCTTTTGACACTCCAAAAACTGAGTTTCTCTACTTCCCCAACTGCTTCAAGTTGTGCTCAGAAGCAAAGAGAGTAATCACACAGCAATCTTTTAGAGCTTACTTTCCAGGAAAAGAGATGCCTGCTGAGTTCGATGATCATCGATCATTTGGAAGTTCCTTGACCATCCGTCCGGCTATCTGCAAATTTAGGATTTGCCTAGTGTTTTCTCCTAAACCGGATATGGAAGAAGCGTATTTCAAATTACTGTTTAGCATACGTGCAAAAGGTTGTCCCAGTGATGAAGACATGGTTTGGTTGAATCTCCCTAAAATCCGAGGGGAACATCTTTTTATATTTCACGCTGAGTTTGTTGAGCAGCACGAGGAGATGGTGTTCAAATTCAGCACCTCATCCCATGAAGTCGAAGTTGTTGAATGCGGTGTACAGGTCTTGACAGATGAAACCAACAGAAGTAGCAATGAATCTTGTTCAGAACAAGTGTCTGAAGACGGGAATGATGTCCTCTCTGATGATAAGAGCATTGAGATTTATGAACCCAGAGTAACGATCTTTAAGGGGTATACAATGTTTCTTTCTTTAGTTTTTATTTTGGTTTTGAGTTTGATTTCATGTCTAATTCTGTATAAATTCCTAAAGAAGCATTAAAACTTGAGTATGTGATTTTTGTTTGTGTTGGACTTCTATCTTCGATAGTGCTCACCAGTAGTAATTTCACCCGTTTAAAATTTTTGTTCATCATGGTGATTCATGGATACAGCTGCAGGCTAGATGGATGGTGATTTGCCACTGTTGGGAGAATGCTCTTGTTGTCTCGAGATTCAAATTGATTGAAAATCTAATCCTAAGGATCCATTAAATTCTCCAACTTGAAAAATAACACACTGTATCTACTTGCGTGGACTCTCTCTTGGAAACTCTTAGGGTGCAAATAGTAAAATAACTATGAGTGAATACTCATTCTTTCAACTTGATATAAAAGAAAAACATCAATTCGTTGGAAACAAAGTTCATAACATAAAAAGAAAACATGTGACGTTCAGGACCAGTTTATTATAAAATTCATGCGTTGAATGTAAAGTTCATAACATGATAATTCAGAGCTACGAGGAGAATTGTCTTGATGTGGTCTATCAAGCAGCCAAGCTCTTAGATGCAATCTCAAATACATTTTCAGATAACCCATTAGCTGACATTATCATCTCCAACTGTGCCTGTTAAACCACCAAAAACACAACAACAGCTTCATTCATCCAGACATCTTCTCTTAGGATTATAAAACCAACAAAAATGCTAATGACTTTTAGTGGATGTCTTAAAGAGAAAAGAAAAGACTCAGTTACCTTGGCCAGAGCTTGTCTTGTTTCATCATAGCGCTTCCACCTCGAAAAGGCAGATACCATACGAGAAGCAACCTGGGGATTGATTTTGTCTAACTGGACAACAATGTCACCCAAGAACTTGTAACCTGATCCATCTTTTGCATGGAAATTCACTGGCGAACCGCAGAACCCTCCGATGAGCGAGTAAACCTGAATGGTTGTTCCATCATTAGCATACAGCTGAGAACAAAGTTCCCTGAATAAGAGTTTTGAGAATTCACTTGCCTTGTTTGGATTGCGCAGATCAAAAGCAGGGTGATCCAAAAGCTTCTTGACGTTCTCCACATTCCCGGGAATGTCGGATGATGCTTGAAGGAGGAACCATTTATTAACAACCTGAGATCAGAAGCCAGATAAATCTCAGTATGGCATATTTTAAACATGGAGGCAGAGGGAAGTAACGTGTGACATTAAGATCCATACCAAGTAATCGCCCTGCCACTTGTTATAGAAGTCAGCAAGGACCTCATCACGGGTTTTACCCGGCTTTTGCGCAAGAGCGGCCAAAGCAGCAATTTGGTCTGTCAAATTGGTGGCCGACTTGTATTCACCCAATGCAAGTTCCACGTATGCTGGATCCTCAAGAGATGCAAGATAAGCTGGCATCATAACACAAAGAAGTTAGTGACTTGCGCAAAGACAGACTCGTTTTAACTTAAGAATGACTCGCAAATGCAAACCTAGAGCTGTGTTCTTCAAAGCACGCCTAGCCATGTTGGGGTGGTCAAAGACATAAGCCTCTGTGCTCCTATTGTTCTCAACCTGCACAAAATAAAACAACGGTTTGAAAACTTTCTGTGGATAAACAGCGAATCCAAACGAAAAGAAAAAAACAGGAACTTCCTAACTTCAGCCGACAACGACTTGGGTCCGAAAAGATTAATTTGTAGAAGGAAGAAGACATACTATCTTTAGAAGCTCAGTTTTAAGTTCAGATGCAAGCTGCTTTCTAACAAACTTTCTAACAGCATGAACAGCATCAGGATCCGCCACGGCCATCATGTCCATAATCTCTCCCTCCCCAGGCAATGTTATTGCCTTGGCGATAAATTCCTACACAACATATTAAAAAAAGGTTAAAAAGTCGTATCCTATGCTACGCTTCCTTGTTTGACTGATGGACTCTACGTAGTCCATAAGGGAACGTAGAGTCATACCTTGTCCAAGCTCGAGTCAGAAAGCACGCTGCCGAGACCCTGAATGAATTTTGGGTTTAGAACCAATGGTTTGTTTTGTTGGAAGTCAGAAACTAAGTTCAGCATGAGCTTCCGTGCCAGAACTTGACCTGCCTCCCACCTAAGAATACAGAAAAAATGAATGATCGAACTGCGCGGAGACAAAAAAGAACTAATTTGTTGTGGAAAGGCACATACCGGTTGAATTCATCTGAATCATGGGCTAGGAGGAAGAACAGATCATCATCAGAGAGATCAGTCTCAACACGGACTGGGGCACTGAATCCTCTAAACAGGGAGGGCACAGGTTTTTCTGATATATCAGAGAACACAAACTCTTCTTCTTTCTGTACGTAAAACAAAACATAAGGTCCAGAATGAAATTGAAAACACTGGATGTGGAATAGAGTGGACTGGAGGCGATGTAACGTAGACTACATACATTATAAATGGTCACATAACGTAATGCTTTAAGATAGGTATTCTAAACTGACCTTAGTCACTCGAAGAATTGTGCTGCTGCTTGAAATGGTCTGAAGTGTACCATCATGGTAAACAGAGGAAAGTGTAATGTCTTTTCCACTTGAGTCCAGAAGACCAACAACCACTGGAATAAATGTTGGTTCTTTTGTTGGCTGGCCCGGAGTCGGTGGTATCTCCTGACTGGATAAGTTATCAATTACAAAGCAACACAATGTGTCAACAGCAGATTCAATAGAGGTTCAAATTTAATGGCAGGGCATCGAGTTTGGTGTAGAAAGTCATTTGGCAAATAGACTAGAAAAGTTACGAACATAACCTGAATTTCAAAGAGAAGGTACGAGCTTCAGCATTGTAAGAGGACGCCACTTTGACGACTGGCGTCCCAGCTTGAGAGTACCTAAAATATCAATATTGTATATCCTTGTTAGAATGAAAACAATAATCTTCACAAGACATTCCACAGTAGAAATATGACTTACCATTGCAAGAAATTAGCAAAATCTGCATTGTTGGCATCACGCATAGCAGCAAAGAAGTCTTCACAGGTCACAGCTTGCTCATCATGTCTTTGAAAGTAAAGATCAATTCCCTGTAACATATGCACACACAGAGGTGAGCGTAAGGAACACGAACTAAGACCTGAATACTGGATTCGCAAAAAAAAGAGTAATGGAAAGCAACCTTTCGGAAACCCTCAGTTCCTAGTAGAGTTTTGTACATCCTCACAACTTCAGCACCCTAAGAAAACATTATATAATCAGCTAAGGTTTCTTGGTCACTGTATATAACAGCAACATTATTATCGAAGAGACAAACCTTTTCATAAACCTGAAAAGACAACAAAAACCAAATCATTCTGTTAGAATCAATACATAAGGGATTGATAGGAAATGAAACTACATATGGAAAAAAAAATCTTAAATTCCCTACCGTCACTGATAGAGCAGGGTGATGGCCAGGCACGTAATCCAAGATTGGAACAGTTGCAAAAACACAAGCACGTTAGATTGGAACACAATACTAATAGTAACCAAGATTGGAACACAATACTAATAGTAACCAAATGGAAGCCTATAACAGAATCCCAGACTTCTTAGCAAACAGAAACTTGCCTGTGTAGAAGTTGTCCATCTGCACAGAAAGTTAAAGGAGCAATGTTTATCAACACGAAAGTAACATGCATAACATAGTTTCAGGAAAATATTTGTAACAAGAATCTGACCTTGATGTATGAATGTGGGCGAACAGGATGTGCCATAGGACCAGCATCCTGGATAATTAAACAACAGAGGATTGGCTTAGAAAAAACGAGATAGGCCCATGTAGTGACCTAAAGGAGTACAAGACTACGTACCTGCGGGAATTGATAGATCCTGAGCTTAGAAACATCAGCAATGCGCTTTACAGTACGGCTTCCCATATCAGACGAAAACTCCTGTAAGGAATTGGAGAAGAATAATCATTAGCTAGAGAAAAAATTACAACACGCACTTCAAATTATGAAGGATAATTTATGTACCTGATCACGGAAGACAGTAAGACCTTCCTTTAGACTGAGTTGGAACCAGTCACGGCATGTCACCCTATCATCACAAATGGAGTTTTAGTCATAAAGACAAGCATATAAGCAAAATTGGAAGACTCAACCAACAAGAATCAAATCATTTGTAAATTGTAATAAGGTAAGATAAATGAGGCTGACCTGTTGCCTGTCCAATTGTGGAAGTACTACACAGCAAAAATGAAAGACACGTTCAATGAAAAATATCACATGGTAACACAAGATTGCAATAAATATACGATTACATACTTCATGACCAATAACTCCCAAAATTGCAGCATAATCTGCATCTGTTGCAGTTTCCGGAGATGCCAGGACAAGCTTAGAATTAAAAATCTGCAAGGAAGAGAAGCTCGTGTATTTCCATCAAGATTGAATATGAGCACAAGTACGTTATTATTATTAAGCAAAGTAGAATTACGTTCAAACTCTTGTTTTCCATGGCTCCCCTGAAAATGGAAGAGAAATCAATTAGTTTGATTATTCCCGACAATAAGAAAAGTAAAAAGACAGGGAAGCATGAGTTCTTTATTTCATACATGTTAAAATCTGGAACGGCGACAATGTTGAAGAGATCCAGGTCATACTCAAGGCCAAACACCTAGAGGAAAAGGTTAAGACACAAAAACATCAGATTCAATGCCCTATCAAATACATGCAAATGTAATATTAAAGAACTTCTGAAATACTTACATCTTCATCCCACTTCATGGCCGCCTTCAGAGAATACATGGCATGGGCAGTCTTTGGTAGATCTTCTGCAGGAGTCCAAATTTTCAGCGATACCTCCCTACCAGAGCGTGTGGTAAATGTATCATCTCTGCTCGCTAGTTGTCCAGCCACCAGAGCAAACAGATAGCATGGCTTCTTGAATGGATCCTCCCATAAGGCGAAGTGCCGACCTCCCTTCAAATCAACGAAGAGGATATGCGTTCAGTAAAGACAAAGCTGGGTGGACATTTAGTACCAAAAAGGCGTCACTATTTTGCTAACCTCTACATCTCCTTGAGAAATGAGGTTTCCGTTGGACAACAGTACAGGATAGAGTGACTTGTCAGCTTCAACACGGCATGTGTACTTAGCCATAATATCAGGACGGTCCTAATCAATGCATATTAAAAACACTATGTAAGAACATCAATTGTACTTTCTAAACAAGAGTCTTCTTATATAGAAGTGGGCAACCAACCTGGTAAAATGTGATTTTGCGGAAACCCTCTGCTTCACATTGTGTGCAAAAGTTCCCAGATGACTTGTAGAGCCCCTATCAGAATAAACTTAAAAAGGTCAAAATTGTTCTGGTAGATCATTAAAGATAAAAGAAAAAGAAGAAAAGTAAAGGAACAGATGAAGAAAAATTTACATCAAGTGAAGTATTCTTGTGGGGGTAAATCTCAGTATCAATTTCCAGAACAAAGGACTCCTCGGCCGGCAGTGAAGGCAGAGTGAGATGACGAGAGTCCAACTGGTAATCTCCTTCCTAATCAAAGTGTAAGAGAGACCAAGTAAACAAACGAAACTAATTTACATATTTTGTACCCTACGGAATTGATTTTACTAAAGTAAAAATTAGTAATATATAGAATAACAGAAGGGTGTATGCTTAAATTGATACCTTTAGAAGCTTCCCCTCAACCTTGACAGAAAGTAGCTTCAAGTCATGCCCATCCAAGACCAAGGGAGCAGAAGATCCTGGGCAACAGAATATTTGTTCAGAATGTGATGTGTAAAAAAAATGTAAGAAGTGAAGATGAATGTTCAGCTTGAGTTAAGTGTTAATGTCAAAAACTAGTAATGTAATAGACTGTAGTACCTTTAACACGAGGGGAAACCTTGATCTTAGAGCTAACAATTGTTTTCTCTTCACCTAGAGAGAAGCTCAGATCCACCTAAACAAACAAACAAATAAGGTTCAGATCAGACCGATAGTGAGTCTAAACATACGCTCAAATTGGAGTTGAAAGAAGGTCGGCATACAGTTTCAAAGTAGTAATCAGGCTTGGTGTAGTCCTTGAGAAATATTTCCTTGGGTGCGTCCATTGTGGATTCTTGAACTGATTCGGTGGCAACAGAACAAATCAACCTCCTGCTGTCTCGCTTATATCTCTGACATAAACAAAAATATTTTAATTTTACTACATAAATCCAGCATTTGGGTTCTATTTATGAGGAAGGATAGACAGAGTTACATCAACAGAATGTGATAGAAACTGATTCTTGCTCAAACACGTAACCTGAGACAAAGAAACAAACTTGAAGATCATTCTCGATTTAAGTAACAGTTGATTGACAAAACAAAGAAACACACAAAACCTGGGAAGTAAGAAAGGGTCTGTATTGAGTAAGTCTCTTTGCTGAATTACGTAACGGAAGTGAACCGCTTCTTAAGGGAGCCTACAAGAGAGTGAATTTAAGATACTTAAACCACAAAAAGCGAAATGAATACAAAAGCAACCAAGAGAAAGTGACATCAGAGGAACAGAAAAAAACATTATGCATACTATACGAGTGATCAAACAAGTCAAAGCTCGAACAAACTCAAATCATTTCCATTTAGATTGCTTAGAATCGATCCAATATGCAAATATAATATTATTAATCGATTTGAATCTATAACCGAAAGGAACAAAAAATCAAAACAAAGAGAGAGTTTAGAGAGTAATCACAGGAGGAGCACGAGAGAGCAAACCAAGAAGGTTGAACCTAGTGGCCACAGACGACGAGCTTCGACAAGGAATTATCAATCGAGACATAACACCCAAAATCACTAGATTCAATCTATTAAACCCTAGATAACACTCTCCCACTACAGAGAATCAATCGAAACACACAGTAAGAGGAAACCAGAGCGGTAGGGTTAGGGCTGCGGACTTTATAAGGGTTTGTGTAAATCGGATAGCGTTTAAATGAAAAAGAAAAAAATTATGGCCAAGAAAATTCGATATTAATATTAACAAACAAACAAACAAAAAATCATCTTGCGATTCGAGTGATGATCAAAATCTAGGAAGAACGATCGGAGGAAGAAGACGAGAGATTAGTACCGAGATCTCCGATTATCAAATGAAGGAAGCACAATCACAAGAAGAAAAATATATTGTGTCCTGCTGAGTGATTTATATAACCAAAAAAAAAGATATTTTTCGCTAACAAAAAAAAGGATAAAAAGGAAAAACAGAAATTGTTTGTATTTTATTTATTTCAACACTATATTGGGTCTTATCCAATTTCCTGTCGCTGCACTTTAGCACCTCGAGGTTACTCTATTCCAAAAAAAAAGAAAATCAGTGTTTTAAAAAAAAATGTTTCCAAAACATATAACTGTGACTAATCAAATTCAATTGGTTAAAAAATATAGAAATAACTAATTACAAATGTATTAGTAATCATAATTTTTTTTATCTTTTTAATATAGTAAAAATTCGAAAACATACATTTTTTGAAATATAGTACTTTATTTTTGGTCAACATAGTATACAACTCAGCTGAAGAAAGGTACATTTTACTATTTTAACCGGAGAAAGATTTGTTTTAAAAGCCAGAGTTATATAAAAAGAAGAGGTTACAACAAATCTATGCTAATTCTAGTGATTCAGTAGTCAAAATCGCAATTTTCTCTAACGTATCAAGTTAAACAGAGTTTGACAAAGACTTGTTGAAGTGAAATTGGTTTCAGAAGCGGTGCATTTAAGAACAATATTTTGACGAAAAAATTCAATTTTCATCAATGAATTCAATTTTCATCAATGACATTATTGATCTGTTTCAGCAAATTATATCGGCAACAATATGCGATTGCCTCAACCACACAGAAATGGCCTAGAACCATAGAAAAAAATCTCTCAAAAAATAGCTTTTTTGTATAAAAACAACCCCTTTAAGCCCTAATTAGCTAATGCCTTTACAGCTTTCTCTGCTGCGTCATCCAAATCATCAGCTGTTATGAGTTTCATCCCACTCTCCTTGAGGATTCTCTTTCCTTGTTCAACATTTGTTCCTTCTAGACGAACCACCACTGGTACTTTCAGCGACACCTATCACATGGTTTGGTTTCACACAAAACTCAATCAATTAACTATTTAGGTTATATGATCAAATATGTATATGCTTCGTTTTGCTCACCTCTTTAGCAGCATTCACAATTCCACTAGCAATCACATCACATTTCATTATCCCACCGAATATGTTCACCAATATTGCTTTCACTTTATCGTCCGATGTCAGTATCTTAAACGCCTCCACCACCTATTATTATCACAGCCTTTCCGTTAAACGGATTTAAATCTACAAGCTTGACAAGCAGAGAAACTATGAAGAACATGTTTTCCTTACCTGGTGTTCAGAAGCGTTTCCACCAACGTCGAGGAAATTTGCGGGAGTCCCACCGTGCAGTTTAATGATGTCCATGGTTGCCATGGCCAGTCCCGCACCATTCACCATGCAGCCTATCTCTCCATCTAAACCGATATAGTTCAGGTCCACTTTAGCAGCAGCCACCTACGAGATGCAACCCAAACAAGCTTTCCTTCATCAAGCTTGATGATAAAAATTAATAGTGTAACAGAAATTTTGATTGTAACCTTTCTGATTTATTTAACTTTAACTGTTATATATACATTATCTTGTGTACAGCAGAGAATTAAGTAGTTACTCTCTATCCAGCATTCAAACTATCATTTTCCAGAGTTCAACATCCATAAGTTCTGATATATCATAGATTTCTTGGTGAAGAACATACGATGCAAGAGACAGAGAATGGACCATACCTCTCGTGGATCCTCCTGTGTTGGATCACGAAGGGCAAAAATGTCTTTTTGACGGAAAGCAGCATTATCATCAAAGTTCAGCTTAGCATCAGCAGCTACCAATTGATTAGTGGATGTCTCAGCGAGAGGGTTGATCTAACAGATAAAAAGTAAGGGCTTTCAACAAAAGATATTGAGCTTGTGCATAATAAACAAGACGCAGAGAAAGAGAGAACTCACTTCCAACATTGTGCAGTCAGTCTTGCGGAAGAGTTCGTAAAGCTTCTTCACTTGCTCAATCGAATCTTTTCTGTCAGCAGCTTTTGGAGCCAGACCATCCACAACCTTAGCAGCATCTTCATCTGTAATTCCTGCAAATACATCGATCGGCACCTACAGAAAACCATGAAATGAGGGGTCAAAAATGGCTCACTCAGAAGGATATTTCTGGTGATGAAAACACGAATGAAACCTTCATAATCATGTCAGGGAACTTCTCAGCAAGATCTTCAATGCTGGTACCACCCTTTTTACAGGCAATTATAAGCTGAAATAGGCAAAGAAAAGTGATATAGAGATTGCTGACAAGATCATTCCTGAGCAGTGGAGAAATGGATTCTGCAATTTATTATTCAGACAGCATACCGGTCCAGCAGATTTACGGTCGAGAATAATGGAAAAGTACATCTCATTGACGAGTGACAATTTCTCACACAAGTAGACCTGCTCAAAACATAGATACAAGAACGCTCAGAAAAAAACTAAAAATGCTAAATCAGAGTCACAAGAAAGTATGATCTTCAACACACAAACCTTGCTGACAACTTTGCCCTGAGGACCAGTTTGTTTGGTGACGAGTACTTGTCCAAGCATCTTTCCTACAATAAAGATATATAATAACAATAACCAGAATCAGATCAAGAAACTCAGACTTTTGTCGAATTGAAAAAAAAAACAAGAAACGGTGATTGCACAAATACCAGCAATATCTGGAACCTGATCACGGTTGACAATGTGAACACCACCCTTAAGGCCACTCTTGAAAGTGCCAAGACCTCTTCCACCAGCAAGGATCTGGCTCTTAACGACCAACTGTATATAACACACGACCCTCCCATGAGGCAGGAAAACTACTGAATGAAAAAAGAATCATTTGAAGGTCTTATACAGTACCTCGGATTCATTAGGGAAAACTTGTTCGATAGCGTTTTTGACATCATCGAGAGAAGAAACAGCGACTCCCTTTGGCACATTCACTCCGTATTTCCCCATCAGCTCTGCTCCCTGTCAGAGATAAATTGAATTCAGAAACAAAAAACGAATTACATTTTCCAAATACAGCTACCATCAGTCATCGTTTGATACCATAAATCAATCACTGGAAGAAAGAGATCGCAACCGAATTTCGTATTCGCAAACAGTTGGGAAGCGAATCTAGGCAGAGAGAAAAAGGAAGGAGAAGAAACCTGATACTCGTGGATGTTGAGACGGCGGAGCTGTTGGTTCTGCCATTTGCCGGAGACGGAGAGAGATCTGGACACGAGCTTGTTCACCAATCCCCTCATCCTTTCGATTTTATCTTACGGAAAACTATGAAAAATCAATCGGAGAAATATAGAGAGAGGTACGAAGAGAATAGTCGCAGCTGGAGTCTAGGGTTTTTAATTTTCTCAAATGATCGGATCGATCTTTCTTCAGAAATAAAAAGTATTTTTATTTATTTTTCTAAAAGAAAAAACACAATACCATGTACAGTATATGTTTTTTCACAAAAATTACAATCAACTACTATTATTTTGGAAGTGTACATAGATTCATTGTAAACAAAAAGAATTGCCACACTAATTTTTAAACTCATAAGTCATCAATAAATCATTTAAACATTATATTTTGTCTTATCCGTTCTGTTATAGCACTACGATGCTAATTCTAATCATCCAAGAAACAAAATCGCATTTTTTTCTCTAAACAACGAAATCAAAGGTGAAACAAAGACTTGTAAAGTGTTTGTTTAGAAGCCAGTGCATGTTAGTATCATCATCATTGGCCTATAATGCGGCGTTTTTTAGCAGAGTTCATGTAGGGTCTAAGAACCCATTCCATCTCTGCTTCCTCTTGTTCCATTGTTCCTAACTTCACCTGCATCATCACCAAGAAACATCAGTTGATATTTTAAGGAACCTTATTGATTCTGCCGCATAGCATATAGATAAAACATTTTCCATATACAATTTAACAAACCAAATCGAATCGAGACAAAATAAAACCATAAAAAGTGCATTAATACCTGGTAGAGCCGCATCTCAAACCGAGGACCGACTTCTTTAAGCTCTATCGATTTTGGGCCTCCTTCTCCTTTATCATACACATGATTCCTGTTATATATATATATATATATATATATGCCCACAATCATTTTCTATTAAGAATCCGCACAAACAAGAAAAGAACATGCAATTTATCTTGGGAGAAAAAAACTAGAACCTGAAAGAAATATAATCAGATTCATTACGGAAAGTAACTATACGTCTTGCATCCAGTTTTGGAACTGGGAACATGTGCTTTAACATGCTCGCAACTCTTTTACCCATCTGCCAAAAAAAAACACAGTAAACAAACTCTACAAAACTGGTTTGAGATTGCAGTAATTAAAGAAGGAATTGAATCTGTTCTACAGAATATACCTGGCTTGTAAAGTTGTCAAAAATTACATGAGGATATTGCTCAGACATCTTCCCCATTGCTTTCTTGCTTTGGATATCATACCTTGTTACCTAAAACAAAGGCTGGAGTTGTAAAAGGAGGAAAGATTTGAAAAAACAAAAATACTTAGCATGAAGAGGTACTTACCACATTGAGTAACTGAAAGTAAGCAGTTGGTCCGAATGGGAGATGAGAGACAATAAGACCATCAGGCCTACCACGGTTCTCAGTAACAAATATCACCTCACTATAATCATGCGAACGCGCCATCTCAATAATCTCAGAAATGACCTGCACATATTGTGTTGTAGAGAAGTCACTACAAGTCCAGCATTCTTATGGTTACGATTACTCTCACACTCCCGATAGACTTTTACTCATCTACACGTTCAAATCTTTGAACCTATGTCACGCATAACTATAAGGCATGATGCGATAGCTACAGGCAGGAAACAAAATGGTCCAAATGGGAGCTAACTACCATTAGAGCTGAACTTAACGACAAATATGAGAAACCACAAGCAGTAACCAATTGGAAAACGAAACTAGATTATATAAGATGATGATTAGATAAAGTACAGAAAGGCAGAAGAAGAGAAATATATACCTGACTACCACGATTCATTGTCTTGGCATTAGGAAATACAATCTTCAACTCCTGCAATGAAAGGTTATAAATCAACCACCAAACCGAAAATCACTAGCCCCGAAACATTGTAAAAAGTAACACGGAAGAAAACAAGCCAGACAACAATTAATGGTAAACATCTATTCAACGAGAGTACTGAAACTAAACTTAATACACACACCTTAACGAATCGCGTTAGAGGGGCACTTGGATCCCTAGATGTAGTCAACAAAATCTTGGGATCTTTTTCCGCTGCTTTTGCATATTCATCATCAATGTGACTCCCTGGAACCTCTTTCACAACAAGATTAGACAAAGATTATCACTTTTTGCGACAAACCAAAATAATGACACTGACAGTTTCAAACGAATGAACTTATTATATTTTAATTATCATACAATAAAAGGAACAAACGAATACTAACTATGCAATTTCGAACATAATACATTAAAATATGTAATGGAACAAGAATAACTTCGAACCTCGAGCTTATTAACAATTTATCCAAATTAACTCAAGAGAAACAAATGATATTTTAATGATTCAATATCAATATAATACGACAATATAACAAGACAAGTAGAATTTTACACAACTATGTTTCAACAAAACATGAGGATATATTCTTACCGGCGGTGTTTAGATCTTCGAGATCAATCTCCTGACGAAGCTTCGCCTCCTCGTTTCGGAGCTCAGTAGGAATCGGCTTCCCTTCTGTTCAAACATAAACCCAAAAAATCACAACAACGAAAGGCAACGAGTCAATGAACACTGAGAGAAACCTTATTATAGAATTGCTTAAGAGAGTGAAAAGAAAAGAAATAATAATCAGAGGACCTTGCAGGGCTTCCCTTATCTTCTGCTTCTTCTCATAGAGCAGACGCTCTTCACCTTTCAAGTTATTGATGTAGAGATACTGCTTTCTTAACCTAATGTTCCTGGCATACATCCTGATTCGTCGTGAGCAAGAGAAAGAAACGGGGCTACGAAGGAACCTGTTTTGGTAGGAAAGGGTTTCGAGAGTCGCAGGAAGAGGAGGCGGCAACCACAAGATGGCGAGAGTCTTGTAATAAAAACTGCAAGGTGTTTGCCTATGAAAAGGTAAAACCAATAGCAAACTACTTTTGGCCCATTTAGTATGTGGGCCAAAAGCAAAATAAGACTACGAAATTGTAAATGTAAACTATACGCCCTGGATAGGCCGACGCATAAGGCTGGCAAAGTGCCCCAACCCGAAATAACCGAACCAAATCTAACTTAAAAAAGTTGAGTTGAACCCAAACCGAAAGTGATAAGATATTCACATGAGTTTGGTATCTGAAAAAACCCTATTCCATCCCAAACTAAAACAAAATATCGTGGATACCCCAAAATAAAGGAATTACAAGTACATATATGTATATTGATTATTTTAGATCAAAATATCTAAAAATATTCAAAATACTCGAATTTTCTATGACTCCTCTCGTATATCCAAAACAAACCAATTTAATGTTTAGATATTTAGCGTACACTATTTAAATTTATATGTTCGCCATTGTTTTTTTTTTTTGAATTTTGAGAATTCTAAAATATATCTGATTTTTTATGTTTTTTATAATTTAAACGGTTATCCAAACCGGAACTGAAGCAAACACAGAATTTCAAAATATTTGAATGGAGATAAAATCTCTAGTCCTAAAAATAAAAATTCTAAATAAATCCAAACTGAATCCGAGCGGATACCAAAATACTCACCCCTAGAAATCACAGTAAAAGCTAGATCCAAAGAGAAATCCCAATGGGTCTGCAGTTCGTGTTTGTGTTGTTCTTCCTCTCAAAGCTTCAAGCTATTTTGATACTCGATCTCGAATCATTTGAAGAAGTTCTTGCCACATGCTTCCTTAGCTTATGGGATTTTAATATGACATGGTGAGCCGAGTTAGTGAGAGATGGTGATAGTTCAATATGAAAATACAAAAGAACAAAATTTGGAAACTAAAAAAAAGGAAGAGTAAAAGTATCTGTTAAATTGTGTGTATTTTTATTTAATTATTTTTTGTATTTTTATATTGAGCTATCATCATCTGTCACTAATTCATCTTTCACCATATCATATTACTTAGGTATAGACTTGTAGTTAAGATAGAAGTATAATATGCACTAGAGCTTGATCCGTGCATCTTCAGGGATGTTTGTTTTAATAAATAGACATAAATTATCTACAGCACATAAATGTATTGAAAGCATAAATATGCATTCATATGAATGTTTGTTCACTAGAGCTTGATAAATATTGTATATACATAATTTTAACGTATTATTAATACGTAAAATTTTATTTTACGTGAGTGTTTTGAACATTTCAACACAATAATAAAAATATATATGTTGATGAAAAAAATGTCATATACGTATAAATAATAAGATGTTTGATTTTAACTTCTTAAGAACATAAATAATAGTATTTTCTTATGCTAATTTGAATTAATAGAACATCTTATTATATAAAGCCTGGTTTTCAAAGTTACTAATTAACATGATTGCGACACATGTCAATTATATATTTAAGATTATGACATGTGTCAAACTATTTAATATTATTTTTCTATAAAATTTCCTTTTTAAAAATCCTATACAAAAAGTACTTTAAAAGCAATTAATTTAATACCAATTTTCCTTTTTCAAAATCCTAAAGTGATGATAATTATAAAATTTATATAATAAGATATTTTCTGATAGTAATAACGATTATTGTTTTAAAAAATAAAAATTATTTAAAAGTAATTTTTCGGCATTTTCATTTAAAAAAAACATAAGAAAAATAAATTGTAAAATAATTTATTTAATACTAATTTTCCTTTTCTAAAATCCTAAATAAATCATAATTGTAAGACATTATTGATAGAATTATTTGATAGCAACTGTTCTTTTCTAAAATCATAAAATAAGAATTTCTTAAAAGAATTTTTAAAAGTAGTTTTCCTTTCTTCAAATCCTAAACAAAAAAGGATTTGTAGAATAATTATTCAAATAATAAAGTTTCCTTTCTAAATTCTATTTTACAATCCTAAACAAAAGACAATTGCAAAACATTATTTGATAGTAATTTTACTTTAGTAAAAAATTGTAGAATAATTATTCAGATAATCAACTTTCCAATCTAAATATTTATAAAATAATTTATTTAATACTAATTTTCCTTTTCTAAAATCCTAAATAAATGATAATTGTAAAACATTATTGATAGAATTATTTGATAGTAACTGTTATTTTCTAAAATCATAAAATAAGAATTTCTTAAAAGAATTTTTAAAAGTAGTTTTCCTTTCTTCTAATCCTAAACAAAAAAAAGGATTTGTAGAATAATTATTCAAATAATCAACTTTCCTTTCTAAATTCCACTTTAAGATCCTAAGCAAAAGACAATCCTAAGCGCAATTATTGACATTTCTAGATTATCTGATTCTTGCATGCTCTTTTTTTTTTTAAATTGGTGTTGATTTTTTTTCATGCTGTCAGACATTAGTTATGCCATAGTTGTAATTCTTTTTCTTTTTTTGAGAAAACCACTGTTATATTTAGGCGTTTGTACATATAGATTTTATGTTGTTGTAAGTAAGCTAATGAGAAAGTTAATGTTATTGTTATGCTTATGTGTAAGTTAACATGCCTACTATCATGCATGTGTGTGTTTTAGGTAAGTTAATGTCAATTTATTACTTTTATTTGACATTATGCTTGTCTAATCGAGTGAATAATACTTACTCCAAGAAATGAAATCGCGCAAAAAGTGAATCACTAACTATATGTTAACTTTTTCTACGGTGATCAAAATAACTATTTGAGTTTTGATAGTGTCAACAACAAAGAAGAAATAGCAAATCAACATATTTTATATCACATATATTTTTTAAATATGTTGATTTTTTATGGATTCTAAATCACAAACATGATCTTTAAATAAGTGTTCCAGTCATGCTACTAAGGAACTTAAATCAATAAAATGATTTATGACTTTGCAATGGAAAAAATGTTACTAATAACTAGCTTAGGCAAAAAGATTATTGAAAGAGAAAAAGTTTTTTTCTTTTTTTTTAGAATAAGTTTCATGCAAATAAATGCGAGATAGTTTTTAAAACTGAAAACGTCAATGCTCTATATGAATTTGCTATGCAATGACTATTAATAAAAATTTAGAACAAAGTTTCAACAAAATTGATATATATATTTGCCAAATCCAGTCTTTACTCATGAACAATTGTACGTTGTACTATTAAAACTCACTACAACTGCAAAGCTTCAGATTCTTTAAGTAAGAACAAATAACGACAATAGTGTTTTACAAAATATTGTATATCAAGAAATTTTTGATAGCATATAATCTATAGAAATAGAGGTTAAAGTCACAACATTATTGCTAAAGTAAACATTATAGATGTTTATCTAGCAATATATTTGATATTTAGCTGACTATCAATAATACATATTGATTGATGTCGTGCAACATTAATATTTTGAATTGCATTATTTTTTATTTGTCTTAAACATTATGCAAAATAGAGAAAATTTACGATTCTATATGTTTCATAAAATTAGATTAATATTATTTAAAAAATAATTAAAAGTGAAATAGTTTTTTTTTTTAAAAAACATTATATGCTATTTAAAATCACGATTATTGAAATAAAAATATCAGTCAAAAGAAAACACATTATTATTACTATAATAAGTCTTACACCAATATATACTGAAAAATCCAAAAATTAATGTGAAAAAAAAGAAAATACATTATTTTTATGATGTCTAGAAATTAAAACTTCAAATAAAATCCGTGCAACGCACGGGTCCTTATCTAGTAAATTAATAAGCATTTGTGAGAAGATTATCTCGCAAAACAGCTAGTATATCCTGACTAAACACAAACACAATTCTATAAAATGTCTTATAAAAACAAGAGGCGGCACAAAAACCCACAAACATAAACCCTAGCAACTGATCTTCAAGTAATATCGCCTTCCAGTTTAACCATGATGAGGGTTCTTGTACAACACGCAAAGCGTTACAAGAGTTGCACCTTCGGAACCCTATCACCGGCGAATCAAACATTGCAGAACCGTCTAACGGAGGCTCTTGATCATAATGCGCAAATCATTCCGGTGCTACAACAGTGGCGGCAACAGGGGAATCATATCAACCCTTGTCACGTGAGAGACATCATCAAAAAGCTTCGTGACTCCGACCAATCTCTCCAAGCTCTTCAGGTTTCATTCTTTATGGTCTTCTCAAACTTTATGTTCAACGTTCATTGATGATATGTCTATGTTGATGTCATTAGGTGTCAGAGTGGATGTTTGATAATGTTGTTGAGTTTAAAGAAGTAGAGAAGTTCTTCGAAAGTATACCACAAAGCGTGATAGACGGTTCTGTCTACGCGTCTGTGTCTGACGTGAGGACAGCGAAGGAGAAGCTCTTAACTGCGTGGGAAGAAAATGGTGGGGACTGGAGCACCCTTGAGTGGCTCATTACTCTTGACATGGCAAAGGTCTGCCTCAAAGACGGCTCACAAGAAAAGGCGATAAAATTGCTCACTTTAACCGAGAAATTATTTGTTGACCGCAAGTCGTTTAAACAAGCTTACGAGCTTCTCACGAAGCTCCATGGTGAAGCTGAAAAGAAAGAGGAGGTGCTTCGTATATGGAACCTTTGCAAAAAGATCACAGAAGAGTACTGTGATAGCAATGACTATCTAACTGTGATCCGTTCACTCTTGAAGCTAGACGCTATCGCTGAGGCAGAAGAGATTTACAAAGTGTGGGAATCTTTGCCTCTTGAGTTTGATATTCGGATCCCAACTATGTTGGCCTCTGGTTATCGAGAAAGAGGAATGGTGGATAAAGCTGAGAAACTTATTATGAAAATTTTATTAAAGCACATAAGAATGAAGAGACCGATCAAACCGCTGTTAGACCAATGGGGAAGTAGAATGAGAGTGTCTGAACTCAAATGCCTCATCAAGAATCTTCGTGATTCTAATCAGTTTTCTAAAGCACTTCAGGTTTGTTTGATTACTGATTCACCTTTCTCACATATAACTTTTTTTGAACTTTTTCTCTCTTTCGTAATAGTACTTGTTAAATGACTATAGGCTTGTGAGAGCATCATCATTTAATCGGTCGGGAAATTTTATCTCAGATACTAACCATAGACATGTGATAAAAGACTCTAAAATATCATAATATCTCATATGAAAAGCTTTCACACTACAAAAAAAACTTTCCTAATATTTTTTTTCTCATTTTTTACTGGCGAAAGACTCATTGAGAGATTTTAATGTTCTAGTATCTCTTTCAAATGTTAGGTTTCAGAGTGGATGGATGAAAAAAAGGCTTGTAATATTTATGCTGAAGATTATGCAGCTCGACTTCATATGGTTGAAGTTGTGTTGGGTTTGGAAGAAGCAGAGAAGTTCTTTAAAAACATCCCTGAGAACATGAAGGATGACACTGTCTACGCAACTCTCTTGCGCTCTTACACAAAATCTGACAAACATTTAGGTAAGGCCAAGGCAACTTTTGAGAAGATGAGAGAGCTTGGTTTCCTCATGAGACCTTCACCGTTCAACTCGATGCTCTCTTTCCACAGACAAAGATATATGGTCGAGAAGTTTCTTCGTGAGATGGAAGAGAACAACGTGGCTCCCGATAGTCTTATGGTGAACAAAGTCTTGAGAATATATGCGGCTGAGTCAAAAGTAGAAGCTATGGAAACGTTTATGAAAAAGTGGAGTGGAGAAGAAGGGATCAAATTAGAAAGAGAGACCATGGCTACAGTGGCAAAGGCTTACTCTAAAGCAGGATCACTAGACAAAGCTATAGAGTTGTATGGTGGTGTGGAAGGGAGTAAAAAAGAAGTGTACCGTCTTTGGAACGAGTGTAAGAAGAATGAGAAGCTGGAGGATTATTGGTACAAAACTGTCATTGCTTCTTTGTTGAAGCTAGACGATGTAGAAGGAGCTGAAAAGGTATATGGAGAGTGGAAACCGGTTGGACTGAACCTGGACTTGAGCATACCTGGTTTGTTGATTTCTAGGTTTTGCAAAGAAGCAAACGAGTCAAAAGTTGGCGAATTGATAATTTCCATTAAAGAGAAGAGGAATGAGATGCGTTTAAGGATGGTGAGGAATTTAATAGTCAAGGTCGTGACAGGTGTTGCTATTTGTGTGGGCCTCATTTGTGTGGTGTTCATTAATCATATGACTTCGCCTGTCCCCAGATATCATTATTATTTTTAGTGTCTGGTTAATTTTATCTATTAAAATAAAAGTCATAACTTTTTTAATGTGCAATTTGTTAAGCTGGACCATCATTAAAAAAATACTTAAAAGTTTTTGTATTTACATAATAGCATCCTAACAATATATCTACTATCCTTATCTGTGCCTACAACTACAAGTACTCTTCGTTTGTGTTTCATCATATGATTGAATGTGATCGATGAGTTGTAACTTGCCAAACTAAAATATTTGTCAAACACAAACATTCAATTTTATCCAACAAGAATCTTCTCTATTAAAACATAAATCACAACATTTTTCACGTGTGATTTGTTAAGTTGGACCATTTTTTAAAAATTACTTAAGAAATATGATATTTATCATCTTAATAATATATCTAATTTCCTTATTTATTCCTACAAATACTATTTGTTGTGTTTTATACTAGGTGTTTATTATTATAGATTTTATTATTATTTACCAATATTATAATATAATTTTTGATTAAAATTAAGATAAAATAATAATCTTAGACAAAAAATTTAGATATATAAAAGAAGCTAGTAATATTACGGTTAAAATCTATAATTTTTTAAAAAACTGAAATACAATTTAAAAATATTTATAGTAATAAAAGTTAGTATAATATAAATACTATTTCGAAATTGTAAAATCTTCTTAAATTATTTATTTTCACATTTGAATAGATTTACTTTAATGATGATGTATAATTTATTACCATATTATACCAAAACAATTTAAAACCTTTTTAGTAATAAAAGTTTATATAAATACTATTTCGAAATTGTAAAATATTTTTATAATTTAGTGGTACTTGAGGGAGCTTCGGCTTCAATACGGACCCGGATTCGAATCCCACTGGTTACTGGGGAATTAACATTTCGGCATCGTCAGAGACAGGGGACCAATCACGTGGGCCGATAATGTAGGCTGTAAACATGTAGCTAGTCTGAATCTACTTCTGTGGGGGCCAGGATACCTATGTATAATTCAAAAAATATATTATAAAAAGTTTACCAAAAATATAAATAAACATTAAACATGTCACATTTATTTTTAATTCATGTCATCTATTTAACATGTCATATTTATTTGGTGAAACTAACTGTGAAGAGAACATCTGTCAAAATCACTTCGCAAATAATATCTAAATGGGTGATTGAATGGGTTCGACGAGTCGTAACTTGGCCAACTAAAATATTCGTCAAACACAAATATTCAATTTTATCCAAAAAGTAATGGATGTTAACCCCTTTATCAAGTAATAATATATTCTTTTGTTTATCACGGGGAAAGATATTAAAAATTCTCTTACAATAAACATATTTGGTTAGATCTTAGAAATTATATGAGATTTAATATTGGAATTAAATATGAAAACATATATATAGACATACAACACATTTTAATATGTACATGACACAAGTAACTTATTTTAAAATGATTAATGAAACCATATATTCCAAAATACAAACTAGTAACTAAAATTTATTTAAAAAAAAGATTAAGTTTAAGTTTATAAACCGAGTCTATGAAAATGTAAAATATATATATATATATATATATATATATATATATATATATATATATATATATATATTCAAAAAAATACTCCATTAATGTGAATAGAAAGGTAAAAGAATAAAAATGGTAATTTCAAATTATAACTAATGAAATTAATATAATTATTTTATTTTTAAAAAATTATGTTCAGTTTACTCATTTCTTGTATAATACACATCTATCTTTATTATTAACACACAAGTCATGACTTATCTCATATGTGATTTTTTGGACCACTTTTTAGAAAATTACTTAAATGATTTTCTTATAAATATTTGAATTATTTGAATTTATTCTATATAAATCAAATAGATAGTCCTATTTTTCTCTGAAATTGCACATTAAGAAATATTTTTCATATCCTTTTAAATATATTTTTTTTATTTTCACTAAAACAAACTTTTAAATATTTAACAAAATTTGTATTATTAGAAATACAATTTATATTTCATTTTTCACTAAGACAAACCTTTTAAAATATATAATTAATTTTTAATATAATTGAACTCCTATAGAATTTTGTCTTAAATTTTCAATATTGATTTGATATGATATTTTAATTAATTGTTTGATTCCTCAAAAATAAGATTTCAATTTAGAATTTTGTAAGATATGATTGAAAATAGTCTATCAGCATGAACAATCAGTCTACAAATGGTATTTTTAGGCAATTGGTTTATGTTATTATATATAGTGGTTGGTTTAATTTTATACTAGATTCTGACCCGCCCTTTTTATATTTTCTGTTTTATATTTTTTTTTAGAAATTAAAATTTTAAATTTGAGTGTTGTAGTCATATTTGTGTTTTCTTGTATAATATTTTTTTTGTAAATGGTTAATAAGAAGTTTTAATAAATCGTATTAAAACGACAATATAACCTATTGATATAAATGTGTTCCAACTATTTTAATATAATTATTAAAAACTCATATTAACAACATAAAAATTATTATACAAAGAAAAATACAAATATAAAAATTAATTTTTTTAAAAAAATATATAAAACAAAAAATATTCATGCCTTTAATAATGGATCAGAATCTATTAAAACAACAACATGACCTATTAATATAGATGTGGTTCAACCTTTTTAATACAATTATTAAAAATCTTTATTACTCATTTAAAAAAATATATTATACAAAGGCCGGGTCACAGATATGAATAAAAACTCATAAAAATATAAAAGTTAAATTTCTAAAAAAAATAAAACAAAAATTACACATGTTCTTAAAATTACGGGTCAAAATCTAACAACCATTTAAATATATATATATATATATATACAATATATAGACCCGTTCATTAAAACCCATTAAGAAATTAAATAATATTGACTTTTTTTTAATTGCATATATGGATTAATTATATGGAACATATCATATATGGTCATATTATTTGTAAAGTATATTACATTGTATTATAGTCAAACATTTTGTTTTTAGCGAAACATGTTAGTCGAACATGTCATTAGATTTTCTACATGGTCAAATGTCTTATATAAACATAGATTTTTGATTAGTTAAAAAGGAAGTAGTGGATCCCTACAATATAGGAATATAAAAGAAAAGAGTTATGGTTGGTTTAGAAAAAAACTGAGAGGATATGATATAGAAAGTTTCATATAATTTTTTTTGAATAATGTAGTTAATATTTTAAAATTAAGTTAAGATGGACTCAACTAATATCAACTGGTCATACTGTTAATTTAATAGTATTGATTTCAATAGAAGTATATGAGTACTTTGTTAAATGCAACCAAGCATATTTTTATAGAACGTGCTTATTTATTATTCATTAATGTAATTACTTGTACCACTTTTATCTTTTGCAATTTTGAAAGTGCAATATAGATATTATACCAGTCTATGCCATTAACATAAATGACAGATGAATGACAAAATAATATTTTTATTTTCAGTCTTTTTATTATCGATTGTATTGGTAGATTTAAACATCAATTCAATAATGTGATGTATAATAGTAGAAGAATTACAAGAACTGTTCAAACACTGAAAAAATCATTGTAAATGATTCAAGAGTTTTAGGATAGTACAACCAAAAAGTAATAATTTAAATATGTAATAAATAAATATAAGGAAACTCAATAAAACAGACATAATGAAAAGGAAATACAGATTTAAAAGGATAAAGACAAACATAATGCACTACAATTTTTTGTCTTTTTGTTTAATAATTTAAATGAAGTGAGAATATTATAAACTCAACTTAGTATAAGTTATTAAGTCAAATTAATATTAAATTAAGTGACTTTCTAAAAATACCACACAAAGTTAAGGTTTTAATTAGTGTTCATATTTAATAAGAGATAATACTGATGATTTGAAAAAATAAATCAAATTAGTACGTGCAAAGTGTAAAATTGTTGTGTTTGAAACTGTTATATGAAACAATTAGTAATATATTAAATAATAAAATTATATACCACTAATCATATTAAAAAAATATTTCTATGAATAAAAATGATAATGTGCGGATCAATATCGTGGTATGCTATTAAACCAAGCATATAACTGGGTTTTGGATTGAGTATTGGTTTAATCTATGTTTAAAATATATTTTGCATCTACAGTTTAACAACTCCATAGAACCAAAATAATATATATTATAATTCACTTAGGTTGTTCTTGACATTACAACAATCAAGAGATTGTGGCTCTGTTGTCAATTTATTTTAATCATCAACCGTATGCTATAATTATGTTAAACCAACACTTAGGAATATTATCCAAGAGAAAGGAAATGAAAAAATGTATTCTTGTAATAAAATAAATGAATAGTTATAACAACCTTTTGTAAGTAAAATTTTATTATATTTTTTTAATAGCATAGAGATGTGTTTTGTTGTAGAGATGTGTTTTTAATAGCTTCTGAGTAAGATTTTTCTTTGACCGCACACTGGTTGGTTCTAAGATATCAAATTAATTTATTTTTACTAGAGATGTGTTTTGTTGTAGAAGTCTATTTAGTCCAACTATTTGGTTGAGATTTCATTTTTACAATAGATTTATAAAATGGTGCAAGTAAAAACTGTCAAGCTGTGTGATATACCATGATTTTGACCCATTTTTACATGGTATTTATATGATTTTACTATATATATATATCTATGTTATGGAGTCTTTTAGGTATGTTTTCAGGTTCAAGGGCATTTTGGAGTAAAGTGACGTTTTAGGTGCCATTTGGAGCTTAAAGGAGAGTTTTCCCGAGATGACTTGAAGATCAGACATCGAGGTCGATATCCAAAGTTACATATCGATCGATACACACTTCGTGTAATCGATCGATGACGCATTTGAAGAAATGACGACGAGATACTCCATCGATCGATGTACACATAGTACCATCGATCGATATCGAGCGTGCAGAAGAAGGAAGAATATTCTCAATCGACTTGAAGCCCAAGATGTCTCAATATTACTATAATGCCCCTGACGAGTTTTTAACCTAATTGTACTCAATATTTATACCTTTGCCTATGAGTTTTGGCAAAGTAAGCTTTTACAACATATCATTGTTCTAGTACTTCTTACTTATCAATAAAGTATTCTTTTCATCTTAATTCTGTTCTCATCTAAGGTTATAGGATTCTAAGTTTAGAAGAAAGATACAAAGAGATTTGTTATCACGAGGAACTTGATTGTTCGGTCTTCTAAATGAATCTCTATTATTACCTAGATGCTATGAATCACTCAGTCATGTCTGAGTAGATTCCTTAGTTAGATTTAGGGTTCAAATAGTTATGAGGGATTAGCCCCAACTATAGACTGTTGAGTTGTATACTCATTATCCTGATGAACCCTAATGCTTATTCTAGCGTAGCTAACTAGAATATGATCTTGGAATTGATTTAATCCAAATCAGTCTCCTGACATCATCTTGAATAAGCTAAGATCCTCTAGGGATAAGCGAGAGCCGGTCTACGATCTTGGTGAACATATATTCGATTCGATCTAGAGCTATATCGATCGATACTCCAATAGAGTAATCGATCGACGACACACATATCGATCGATACAAGCTGTCAAACATCGATCGATATTGTCGGCAGACAGATCAATAGACGAGACTAGTAACGACAGTTATTAGCCAACTCTAAAGAGTCAAAGTTCTTTAGTATACGCAAGCAACTCATTAAAACATCCATAGCATTATAATCCTGAACTAGCTGAATAGTAACCTTGAATCTAACTATTTCTCTTATTGCTTACAACCCTCAAACATTCTCTTGAGCAATTAATCATTGCTCACAACTGCAATTTATATTTAAAACCATTTTCAACCTAGCTTAGTCACTAAGGATTAATATCTTTTGTGTTCCTTCGCTCCCCGTGAAATCGATCCCTAAGTACTACATCTGAACCTCTTATTTGAGAGAGTAATTCACTCCTAGGGTAATTTGAGTGAGATCAATTTTGGCGCCGTTGCCGGGGAGCTAAGATCGCCATTAGATTTAATCTGATTAGGTCTAGGTTATTTAAATTTCTGCAAAATCACCTTCTGACGCAAAATTTTTTTTCTTGATTTTCAGGTACATGCCCAGCAATACCAGAAGCAACGAGAATCATCAACTTGTATACTCAGAAGACCCCCACAGCTTGGAGCGTAACATCCGCAAGAGCTTACGTTCCACATCGATCGACATAACCTCTACCTTGTCGACCGATACACCGACATCGATCGACATCAACACCCGTTCGTCGACCGATACTGCTCTACCACAGTCGACCGAGACACCTTCTCTGTCGACCGATACTCGCCGCACTTCATCGCTCGACAACCGACCGTCGACCGATACTCTTCATCCGACATCGATCGATATAGATCACCTAACATCAATCGATACTATCCGACGAGCCATGGTAACGCCTATTATTCTCAGAACCGATGAGAATGGAGACCTGCGTGATCAAGATGGTCACCTGCGTAACGCAGCAGGTCAGAAGCTGAATGCTCAAAAGGAAATCATTCCTGAGCAAGACACTACAGACTTCATCCAACCTGCAGATGAAGCCAACGGAGCTAGAACCCTGGCAGATTACAACCGTCCAGATCAGTTCTATACCAACCGATCAACCATCCGCCCTCATGCTATTCAGAGAGGAGATTTCGAGCTCAAGCCGCAGTACTACAGTCTCGTAGGACAGATACCCTTATGTGAGTTATCTCATGAGCATCCTATGGATCATCTGGAAAGATACGAAGATATTATATCTTCCATCAAAGCCAACGGAGTCCCTGAAGACTATCTTTTCTGCAAGCTTTTCAAATACTCTCTATCAGGAGAAGCTTTGCAGTGGCTGCGACAACTACCACCAGGTTCCCTCACTACCTGGAAGGACATCAAAAACGCATTCCTGCGTAACTTCTTTGATGAGTCACGTGCTGAGGACCGGAGAAGGAAAATTGCTACATTCACTCAGTAACCTGGAGAATCTTTCAAGGATACCTGGAACAGATTCAAGTCCTACCAGCGCGACTGCCCACATCATGGATACAACAACGTGCAACTACTCTGCACCTTCTACAGAGGCATCGCTCTAAAGTATCAAATGGCTATGGACACTGCTAGTGAAGAAAATTTCAGCACAAGGAATCCACATGACGCTGTGAAGTTAATTGATAACTTGGCTTCAAGCAACAGCACGAAGAACATCGTCAAAGCAAAATCTGTCTCATTCCTTGGGAAGGAACATATTAGTGAATTTCAATCACAGCTGGATAATGTTCAGAAGCTGCTTAACAAGCAGATTTGCTCAGTTGAGGATGCAGAAACCGCAGAGGATCAAGTAGATGAAGATGTGAACTGGACCAGGGGAGCTGGATTTCAGAGAGCTGGAAACCAAGGAGGAAACAGAAACTTCTCAGGATAGAGGAGCAACTACAGCCCGCAGAAACCTTCCTACAACAGCAGCAATCCCAACAACAACAGGAGTTACGGAAACTCATTCTACACCAATCCACCCCCACCCACCCAGGAAAGCAAGTTAGAAGAAATGCTGAAAAGAGTTCTACAGACACAACAGAAACTCTAGGTGGATTTCAACGAGAAGATTGACTCTGTCTACACAACTCTGAATTCAAAGCTTGATACTTTGAATACCTATGTGAAGAAAGTGGAGACTCAAGTAGTTCAGATAGGAGAGGCTTTGAAGAAACAAGAAGCCTTGGCAAGAGCACCAGGAGAGCCTACTACTCACCACCACGTCAATGCCATCATAGATGATGATTTATGGGAGAAAGTTCCCCAGGATAAGCTGCAAAATTCGACAGATGAAGCCTCGCCCGAAGCCGGATTTGACTCATATCGATCGACATCATCGGCTCGACATCAATCGATATCACCAAAAGCGAAGCGATCGATAAACTTTGACGAGTATCGATCGATAGACTTCGAGGAACCCTCCAACGAGTGCAATTCGATCAAAATCATGTCACACGAAGCCTTTGCAGCCAAACACCCACGACCACCCACCGGTATGGATGTCAACCGATCTTCAGACCCCATTGACCGATACAGCAACCTTTCCATCGACCGATCCGGAGATACCAATATCGACCGACACACAGCAGTAGCCATCGATCGATATACTATTCCCCACCGCCGAGTGCAACTACCCAAAATCGATGTAGCACGACTTAATGCACTCTGGGAGCAGTCCAACCTTTCCAAATCCCTTCCTACAGCCATATTGAAGAAACCCACGGACATCATTGAACCCATGGAGCCAGAAAAGGAAAACCTAGGAAGAGTCTTACGAAAAAGGAAAGAGAAGATTGCAAAGCACCTTAAAAGGGGAGCTAATGAAGCAGAGATGGAAAACTTCAGGAAACGAGTTCTAAGGATCCCTGCAGAGAAACCCTTTGAAGAAGCCTACTTTTCTCACAGATTGTGGATGTTCTTCAGAGAGACCAAGAAGACAGAAGAAGACATCAAAAGGATGTTTCACCAAGTTCGTGACAGCTTGAAGAAGAGGATCACACTACCAAAGAGGAGCGATCCAGGGAAGTTCACAGTACCATGTTCCATCAGGGGCATTGAATTCCCTCGTGCCTTATGTGATACAGGATCATGAGTCAGCATCATACCTAAGATCATGGCAGACCACCTACGTCTGAAGATAGAGCCTACTGATGAAACATTCATCTTTGTGGATTGTTCTCAACAGAACTCTGGAGGCATAATTCGAAATCATGAGGTACAGATTGGAGATGCCATCATCCCTACAGACTTCCACGTCCTCGATGTCAAGCTAAACTTCAAAACATCACTACTACTTGGAAGAGCTTTCCTAGCCACCGTCGGAGCCGTTTGTGACCTAAAGTTCAACAAGCTCTGCCTAACCCTAATAAGTCCCACCACCCTCTATGATCCCGTCTAGGTCATCAAGCCACCAGCTAAGGAAACCACAAAAGTCGTAGCAGCTTATTTCTGTTCCCATGAGTACGATTCCATGGCTGAATACGAAACCAATCCGGTTACATCGACCGAAGAGAGCAACATCCCATCGTCTGATACCCATACCATCTCATCGACCGACGTAACTAACACAACATCGATCGATAGACAGCCCTTTTGGAGGAACAACGCTGAAACCCTAGCATCAACAGACAGACCTATTGTGGAGTTTCCAAATAGAGATTTCGAGCCAGCTACATCAGAACCGGACGACTACATACCTCTAGAGGAGGAATACGATGAAGATTACGAGGAAAAACGAGCTACAGAGTACAAATTCATTCGTGAAGAAGAAGATGGACACACTTCCCACACCTTCAGATTCAATGCATCGAGCGATGTAAGCAAGCCTTCATCGACCGATATGCCACCAAGACGATCGCTCACACAACCCTATCAACCATCAAGCGATCCTATCGACTTTATATCCATTTACACACCATCTAAGGATATAAGAGACGAAGACTACTCAATTGGAAGTTGGGCAAGCGACTACAATGAGAGTTTTGCAGTAGAGGCAATTCCACTGCAATATGCAATTCAACCTGAGGAAGTCCCATCAACCGATACGTTTCAACAACAATCGATCGACAACCGTCAGCCAACATCGACCGATGCACCTGATACAGCATCGCCCGATACGACCACTACACCATCCGAGGTACAAATAAATAATATTGATTTTGGTTATCTAACTCCGGATGAGTTTGGTATTTTCAGAGATCCAGAAGGCAATGCACGAGCAATGGATGGGAGAATCATCCCAATCACAAAGAAGGACATAGGAGACATCCTTCAAACCGCCAATGGATCCATAAACCTCTTCAAACAACTACTTCACACCCCTGTCCATCAGCATATCAGCACAACCACAATATCCAACCAAGATGGAACTACATCTGATCATCTCAACACGGAGGATTCAGAATTTCAACACATATCGATCGATAAACACAACCGTATATCGTTCGATATGCACCGTGAGATGGGCAGACGAGCTTTCAAAGATGGAATTCGACGCTTCTTATGGGAGAAGAATGACGAATTTGGAGTTTTCAGAGATGAATCTGGGTTTGCTAGAGGAGTCAATGGAGACATCATCCATGTTTCAAAGGAAGCCATAGAGGAGTTACTTAACAGAGCATCACTATTTGATTGGTCTTGTTTTTGTTTGCCCATACATGCAGATCACTTCAACAGAGCAGAACCTAAAGAGAAGCTCTACACAGAAGCTGAAGTCCAACGAATGATCTATGAGGCCAAGAGTCCTTACATCTGGCAAACCTTTACCTATCCACATGAAATGGAGAGAGCACGATCAGAACTCCAATCTGAAATCAACTGGATTCAGAGCGCTTATGATCTCCAACAACAAAAGAAAGACGCCCTAGAAGAAGAAGTATTCACTCTCCGTTCGAAGTTGGAAACCTACAGGAAGCCATCGACCGATGCTGGACACACACCATCGACCGATTCTCATCCTACACCGTCGACCGATGCAGACCAACGCACATCGAACAATAGACGTTTGCAGAACACCCACAACAAAAAAGAAATCACTAATCTCATCCGCAACATCTATCACGACATCAAACGAGAAGAGGCAAACACCACCGAGGATCTAGAAGACATATATCAGCAGCTCAGCAACAACTTCACCTCATTCAAGGAACGCACATCAACAATGGCAGATACCATGGATCACATCATCAAGGCTCTCCACCACACACAACAAACGATGAAATCCTTCTACACCAGCAAGAAGAAAATAACTGATGAGATGATCCCACCAATGGAAAATCGACTGCAAGAGGTTGAAGATACATTGAGAACACTCTGAGAGGACTACAGACGCGCAGCATCGACCGATATGACACCTAGTCCATCGCCCGATATGAATTCCAGCGAGTTTTGCACCAGAGCTGATATGGAGAAGACAGTTCAAGATCTCTTCACCATGATTCAAGAGGTTGGAGATTCTTCCTACCAAAGCTTTGAGAAACTATGGTTTCCAGTGCAAAGCGACGTCAAAAGCATGGAGTACACTATAGAGAACATCCAGAAGGAAATCAAGATCATCTCCAGACAACTCGCGGATAGACCAGCACCATTAGCATCGACCGATATACCAGTCAGGACATCGACCGACAGACCTACACCAGTGCCGATCAATATGGACTACCCGAGATCGATCGATAGGCTCATAGTACGAAGGAGAACGTTTGAAAGACTCAATGACATACAAGAAGAACTCGGTGATCTATCCCAACACACCTATCCAACATTCAGAAACCACCAGTTCTACATTGAGAGCAATGCAGAAGGTCTAGAACGTCTGCGCAACGAGGTCAGTGAATTAAGGGAGAAACTAACCAGAGGAGATAAAGCCACAAGAAGCTTCTTCACCATTTGTTTTGGAGAGAAACATGGAGAGAACACGGATGAGGCTTGCTACTCAGCAAGTGTCATGAACTCAACTCACTAGCCTCAACACTACCATAGTCAAGCTAAAAAACTATAATAAAGCGCTGAGTGGGAGACAACCCACTATTAGCTATTTTCTTACTTAGTTAAATCTGATTTATGTTTTTATTTTTCGTTTTTCGTTTTTGTTTTTAAGTTTTTCAGATATTAGACGATTACCATCTCTATCGACCGATACGATCCTGTCGACATCGCTCGATATATTCCTATCCTTATCGATCGACATAGACGACTCACTATCGCTCGATACGTATCCACGGTCAGGTATATCGTTCTAATTTTCGATATCAGTACATTTATTATGATTTATTTATGCCCTAATCCGACTATTATACACAGAGGACAATGTATGATTTAAGTCTGGGGGAGATTACTGATGCTACCTTACCTTTTCACCAAAATGTTTTCAAAATTGGTTTTATTGAGTTAAGAAAGGGACTATGATATTTTTCAAAAAATTTCTTTTTATCTAATCACTCTTTAGCACCAATCTTAGATTTGTTGATTGCAGAAAGTACTATAGATGCTAAAGTGGATCAACTGTCACCTACGACAATACTTCTCATGATTGTTTGGAAGAACCAAAGCTGATCTCCAACCTAACCTGAAAATCTATTGCTTGTCTTGGGGCTTGGTATACAAGGGATCGGAATTCTCCTGCAAGTCTGGAAGGTAATAGTCTGTGTGCTTCTGATTCCCTTCCCTCTCTCTCTTCAGCATCCTAAGGAAAGAGAGAAATTATTTGTATAAAGATGTGATATGATATCTTGAGAAGTAGAGGGGTAGGAGTGATTCCTGCGACCCCATTATTCTACTTTAAAGGATTGATCAAAGCAAGGGGCATGATTAATTCTTGTAACCCCACTATTCGCTTATTCAAAAGTATGTGTTACTAAGTCAATGAGATAACGCAAAGATAGCCTTTGTGGCAATCAATGTTCATCAAAATTTGAAACTATGAGGATCCAGAGAAGAGAGATAAAAGGGGGAAGAAAGGGATCAGAGAAGACTTGTCTGTGTGTTCAGAAACTTGCTTGAGTTGAATCCATGTGTTTCTTGATCGATATCCCCAAGGTAAAGCCTGCACTTTTATTTTTATGCATAAATGAGATCAGTAGAGGGGATAGACAGACAGGATTGTTAAGATATTTGGTTAGGAGATTTAGTTGCTAAGCTAGGATATGACATAATGTACTCATGTGATTAATAGGTATAAGATGTGGCTTGCAACAAAGTAGAGGTGATGATCCTAAAGTTAAGATTTAAATTGAGTCATTGCTATTTTCAAACTTCTTTCTAAGACTACCTGTGTGTTTGCTTGAGGACAAGCAAAAGGTTAAGTCTGGGGGAGTTGATATACCATGATTTTGACTCACTTTTACTCATGGTATTTATATGATTTTACTATATATATCTATGTATCGATCGTATCACGAAACAGAGATCGGTTGCTATAGCGACCGAGCATACGAACTATCAACTATTTTCCGCAAACATCTGAAGTCTTCCAAAATGATGATACAACATAAAACTATGTGTTTTTGGCTATCCTTGTAACAATCCTCCGCAAGCCATGGCTAACCATTTCTTGATTTCTCCATCAAATGGAATCATCATCTTGGTTTACGATAAAACCGCGGAAAAATAACTTTATTGGAGAAATCGTAACAAACGTCTCTAACCAAATGACGGCCCAAAGGGTCCTAAACTTGGCTCGAGACCCACTTACGATTTTTTAAAATCCCATAAACCTTGCAACAGTTTATGCTTGGAGATAAACATCAGTTTCCGCGGATAAAGAGAAAGTTTCCGCAGATAAATGGAAAATTTTCGCAGATAATCATGAAGATCGGAAAAAATGGAATATCTCCATTTTTCGGACTATGACGGCTTAAGGGTAAAATAGGAAGACATAAACCGACCTAGGAGGGAGTTTATAAAGAGCTCAATGGCGAGAGGCATATAGAGATTTTTTTCAGAGCAAACTTAGCACTTAGAGAGTTTCTTAGGAAATTTTCCGTTTTCTTGTTATTTTGAGCTGCGACTCAATTAGGTTTAGCCGCCTTCGGGTATTTGACTAGGAATCTCACCGACAGCACTCGTAGCTGAAGCGCTCTTACCTTGTTGTAACGCTCATACGTAGATTCGGAATAAACCTTTTTTGCTTTTTTTTACGATTTCTTATTTTTCTCATCTTAATTCCCGTATTCTGATTGCTTGACGTGTGGTTTCTCAGATATCGGGGACCTCAGGGAAGTTAGGGTTTTCCTACTTTCCTTATTTATACAAAATATTGACGGTGTGAATTTTGGTTCCCACAGTTCGGCGCTAGAAGAAGGGGAGGTAAGGATCAATCTTACTCATAACCAGAAAACGCTCGATCAGATATGACTATCGACGATACTACAGACTTGCAGACTCCTCTCAACGGAGCAAACAATGACGCTTTCAACACTCCAGCAGCGGACGTATCCGCGGCCAACACACCTTTTAACGCTTCGACGCTCGACGAGTTCAAAAATTAAGATGCTCTCCGCCTACGAGAAACGGTCGGAAGAGCAGGATAAACTCGTGGGAACCTTGACCAAACAGGTTCAGACCTTAACGGCAAGAACCCGCACAGTCCTCCCGTGCGGAGCTACGAAGCTCTTCGGAAGAAGACTCAAGTTTTCAACGCCGTGCGACAGGCCCAGAACTTTACAGGAACGTCCGTCCGGACAAAACCCTAGCGAAGACGCCCCTGCCGACGGGAGCAACTCGAAAGATCCCTTGCCGTCCGAAAAAGACGGCGATGCGGATGAAGTCGAGCACATCGATTTGGAGCCCAGCGACGACTCCGAACCAGACGCCGACGTCCACCCGAGAAGAACTAGAAGCCAATCAGCCCGGGAAAGCTCCCTGTTCGATAAACCCATGACGGAAGAGGAAGAAAACCTCTACTGGATCGAACAGGAAGAGCTGGCTGAAAAGCAAACCGAGATTAGTCGCAGCAAACACCGACAAGCTCGGAAAACCGGAAAGCTCGGACATCCGCGACCTCCGCGATTACATCACCAAAACAGTTGCGGAAGTAAGGCTGTAAAATACCAGATCCGAGCTACGATACGATCTGAGCTACGATACGACCTCCGCGAATTTCGGTTCCCACAATTATTTAAGAACGGGGGAAACCATTTATATGTTGGATATGGGTTGACATTTACATATTAGGGTTTAATGTTATCATTTGGGTGGGGTTTTCACTAACTCACCCTCGTTACATAAATAACTACATTACGTTTGGAAAAAAACTGAAGAAGATGAACTCGTTGTCTATACTATATTCCATGAACGAAATAGTATATTATATATTATGTATTATAACTATTTATGTAAGATTATCATACTATTTGGGACATATTTTATACAATTTGTTAAAAATGTAATAATCAGGTGACTGTCAATATTTGAAAACGGAAAAAAATTGCTTATATCCTGAATGTGGGTTGACATTTTTGGGTTAGGGTATAGTTTTATCATCTGGGTTGAGTTTCACTAACTCACCCTCGTTACTCTATTTTATACTAACTCACCCTCGTTACTCTATTCTGTTCAATAATATAGTAGTACCACATCCATATAACTTTGCTACTAAAGTCCCCTGAATTATTGAATGAGAACCAAATTTTATTTCTCGTGACACTCTAAAGTAGTATACTATATCCACCATGTAGTATATTTTTATGATCCTGGTGAATGTCATTATTTGAAAACGGGAGAAACTGTTTATATCTTGGAAGTGGGTTGACATTTCCAAGTTAAGGTTTAGTGTTATCATATGGGTGGGGGTATTACTAACTCATTCGCATTCCTCCGTTGTTTCTATTAGTGATATGAACTCATCCATATTGAAGTGTCAGTGTATTTTATTCAATAATATAGTATAATTTATGAACAATGTAAATGTACTATACTATATATGTCATGTAGTATAGTGGTATGAACCTAGATACACTTGAAATTTGAAAATATGAGAAACTCTTTATGCCTCAGATGTAAGTTTAGATTTCTATTTATGATTATAATTTATATTTGGGTTTAGGATTTGTTAATTAAGATTTATGATTTATTATTTTATGGATTAGTGTGGGTTTGGAATAAGTATTAGTATCTAAATTTAATTGTTGAGATATAACTGATTGTATTTTATTTTGGTGATATGAAATATAATTAGTGAAATTTTTGTGGTTATAATGTATGTGATATGGTTGTATTATCTTCTCTATTTTGGTGTAATGTGGTTTTATTATCTTCTCTCTTGGTGTGATGTAGCTGTGTTATATCCTCTTTTTTTATAACAATATATATTAGAAGTTGGTCATAGTGACTATTATGTGATGTGATTGTATTATTATGTCCTTAAAAAAGCAACCAACGTCATTCACTTTCTCTTTTCATAACTTTTAATTTCTATTATTGAGGATACTACCGGATGAAAAAGGAGCTAAATGATAATTCTTTAATTCAGTCAACATCACTGTTCTGCACCTAATAAAATTGTCAAACTTAGATATTTTGCAAATAAGCCCAAGATGTAAACCTAAATACAATATTAAGAAAACATTACTAAAACCAAAGGAGGAATGAAGTTGTTGATGAACTTTTCAGACCTCTATATTGGAAGCATGGGTCACATAAGATAATAAGTCTTCTGGGATTTAATTCCAAATGTTGCGTATAGGTACTTTAAAAACATCGTAAAAATTAATGTACAAGATGTAGAACACAATCTTTTTTTTGGTGGGAAAACAGGAGAAAAACTCCCGTTATTTATTCAAACATCAAACTCCAATTACAACCGAGTAAGTCGTGGCCTTGAAGGACCATCAACATCCTCTTTCAAACACATAACCACCTCTAACGGAACATCATCCAGACTATGAAAACCAAAAGGAAAAGAAAAAGCAAGGTTAGCCAACTCGTCTGCAACGCGGTTTGCCTCCCTAAACACATGCACAACTCGGACGAGCCAGTCCTTTATCAAGAAGCCATGGCACAATCTTACCAGGAAAAACAGTGGATGAATCCCCGATCCCTGTTGTAAGAAAAATCCACCACCACTTTGGAGTCAACTTCCAACTCCAATCTTCGTATCCCTTTCTCCCAAGCCACCACTAACCCATAGTACACTCCCCAAAGTTCCGCCAGTGGAGCAGAGCATCTACCAATATTTATGCAGAACACAATCTTGACAATATGGTAAAACATTTGACGGTAGTAAAGTAACCATTATTATTACGAAAAGATGACCAATGACTCTCTACTTGGTTTTCTACTCTCAATCCTAGCCACCGCTACCACTTCCAGCGGCGCCAATGCCACCATCAGTATCAGCACCGACACCACCACCGTTACTGAATCCAAACCTCATATTTCTTGTTGGTCATCAATCTCTTGACAAAGATGAAATACACGAAGGCGTCAGAGAAGGGGGGATTTTCATTTTCGCAAGAACCTTAGCAAAGGGAGATTTTTTCTTTTTTTTTAAATGACTTCATCAGGAGTGAAGGCTTCGAGAATTAATTCCATGCCTTTTAACTTGTGGTATGAATTGACTGTGAAATCCCAGAAGGAAGTGATGGTATCAACATTTATTCTGAACGGGCCTTGTGGTCAAGTGGCAGTGGACGGGTTTGGGATGCCAACACGTTTTAGGTTCGATCCTCCTGCTATGCGAAACTAAGTCACATTTTTCTATTCACCTAACGCGGATATGAGTCTATGCTTTAGGACCCATTTGAATGACCAGGAGAAGGAGTCCATCCGCGGGCTTGCGACTCCCTCGGGGATTAGGTCTGATTCCAATAGTGACACGGGTTTAACCCTTTTAGTTACAAAAAAAATATGCAACCCCAAAACAAAATCTTAAGAGGAAATTAGTATTTAATTATTGTAGAACATCTATTTATTAATAATCTCTATAAATAAATAAATTTCACTGGTCTTAACTTGGATCAATGTAAACTATGACATAAATCGATTATAATAAAATAATAATATTTTTAAAACTTCTATGTAAATATATAGTCTCCTTAAAATCATAAATTAATAATCTCTATATATAGATATATATTTTTATATAAGTACAAACTAAATATTATATTGTTATTTTTTATATTCACAATGAAAATAACGCTATTTATAATATTTTAATATATTTTGATAATTTAGTGAAATTATATCGAAGACCACATAACAATTCTATGAAACATAAAAAAATATAGACTAAATAGGATAATAAGACACTATAAAGTTCAAATTTCTAAAAATTTAAATAATTGATATGCGGTAAAATAAAATAATTTCTTATTTTATAAATAAAAGTATTTTTTAAAAATATCAAAGAAGAAAACTTTTGTAAATTAATATCTCTATAAATTAATAAAATTTTAAAGTCCCAAAATTATTAGTTTATAGAGGTTTTACTGTATATGGTTCTAAACTTAGGAAAACTCAACCCAAAATTTTAAAATCAGTAAATTTAAAAATCTCAAAATTAAATAATAATATTAATATAAGATATACACATATATGTATTTTTAGATACTCAAAGCTTGAACTCCATTAGGGGTGCTCTTAATATCTCCCATTACTTGATCAAAAAAAAAAATCTCCCATTTAACCTATCCTAATAAACTTAAAATGTGACTCACTATGTAAGTTTTTTTTTTGGTAACAATGTTAAAGGTTTATTACCATTTTCAAGTCTTAGACAGAAATATGAGGTTACAAGGAGCAGAAGATGCAAGAAATTAAACTAAACATCAACTCAATCTAAGCTAAACAAGGCCAGCAACAACTACAAGCAAAGCAACAACAATACCATAGGCTACACCAAACTCAGCACAAACTCGCCGCAAAATTGGAACCACAGTTAATACCAGAAGTCGAGAACTGAACCCGGTAGATTTGGCAGTACCCGGTGATCAGTTCTTAATGATTATCTCCTCAAGTACAGCTCGAGAGAGACCTCCTTATCGGCAGCAACCATAGACAGTGAGCAACACCTGAGCACGCTCACCTGTGTAGACAAAAATGAGCTTTATTTGGAGAGAAGGACAACCCGAGACCGCCACATGCCATGGACCTACACCAAGAGACAGAGAAAGCCAGCACCACATCAGAGAAGTGGACAGGACACAGCCCTAGATCATGCTCATGATCGCTAACTCGCTCAGCACAAGACGCCACCAAGACGGAGAGTGACGGTTGACAAGACCAGAAATCAACCACCTCTCCCGCACCCACCACAGAGGACCTGCAGCGTAACCTCCTAGTTCGGACCGCAGCATCCCTGGAGCCCTTGGAAAGCTTAACTGACCGATCTTAAAACACAACCCATCGGAATCTAAGAAAAATGAGCAGAAGAACACCGAACCTCCACCGTCAAACAAGATCCAACACCGGTGCAGATCAAGCAAGCTAGCTCACCCACCATGAGAAAGAGGAGCAAGGCGGTGAGAAACGGGGACCACTTAGAACGGCCAGATCTGACACCAAATCTAGACCGCCACTGCCTTACTCAACCAAAGAAACTGCTCGCCAAACCCGCCTCCATGCTTCACCGAAACTCCGAGCTAAGAACCGCCAGATCTGAAACCGTGGTGGCGAAAAAGCTTAGAGCTGCAAGAAAGGAAATACAAAGGGAAGAGATTGAAGAAGGGCGAAGACGAAGAGAAGCAAAAAGGAGAGGAGCAGCCAGCGACGGAGAGGAGGCCGCCGGCCACCCAGACACAGTAGATCTTGATCTAGGGTTTTGGTTCTTAGAGCATCTTCAACCCATATCTATTTTTCACTCTATAATTTTTATTAAAATAGAGTAACTCTATTATAGTGTAAGTTTTGCTCAATTGGTTTATACTAAAATATAGTTACTCTATTATAGAGTAGAAAATAGAGGGATTCCACTTTTTCACTCCAAATATAGAGTGAAAAAATGAAATCACTCTACTTTCTACTCTATAATAGATACTCTATAATAGAGTAACTCGATTTTAGTGTAAACCAATGAAGAAAAATTTAGAATATAACAGTGTTACTCTATTTTAGTGAGAATTATAAGAGAAAATAATTATCGATTGGAGATGGTCTTAAAGATGAAAGATAGAATAGGGGGAGAGAGAATGTATCATTAGCGTCATTCCACTATAATTCCACTATGTAAGTTGGTCACAAATAAAATACAATGGCAGTATTTATACTTTTTCTAGTAAGGTAAAAATTATTTAATTTGAGACTATGAAAAGAACTGTTGACACATCAATTAGACTTTAAAACATGTTACTAAACTCTGACCGGCCTTTAAAAGGGCGGGTAATTTTTTCATTTTTTTTTCAATAGAAAAATTGACAATTCTTCATTTAATTATATAAACTGTGACATGATCAAGTTTCAATTATATGCGTGTTTATTATAGTGTGTACAGTATGACGGAATTTAAAATGCATCACACAATCGTTTTATGTTTGTAAATAAGTTAAACAATGATTGTAACCAAAATTCAACTTGGGCTATTATAAAATTTTAAAGAATTATAAATTATATAAAATATTGCTAACACAGAAAGTGGTCAATAATAATTTTGATTAAGTCTTACCTTCCTGTATTTAAAAAATTTCAATCTCTAATATCAAAATTTTAAAATTATTGCAGACTTAGGTTTATGTTATTGATATTAAAAAGTTTATGGGATATGTAAGTGATTATATATAAACATAACTCATTTAACATGATATCAAAACTATTCGAACCAAAAAAAAACAAAAGACCCATTATCAAAACCATAAAGTCGACATCACGATTTTAGTAAATTCGTGTACGAAAGCAAGTTCACATAAATGTTGAAACAGACCCACAAAACCAAAAGACAATAATGTCATTAATGATATTTTTTAGTTAGTCATATCATTAAAGACATTTTGGAAAACCAAAAGACAATAATGCTAAAAAGCGCGGCGTTTTTTTTCATTTATTGACCCCAACACACATTATTAAGTGTGATTGATCTGTTAAAAAAACATCTTATATTATTTTTAAGATTTTTAATAATTTCATATATTTTTTAATATTACATAAACTTGTGATTTTTAAACTTTGATGATATTTTTATCATGTCATCCAAATAAAAATAATAATGTAAAAAGCTTATTGATATGACAATATTAGTTTATTTTTGTTTTTAATAACCTTTGTAATTTTTGTATTTTTTAGATTTAAAATTTAATTTATGATACATAGATTTAATAAAATATTATTATGATGTCATAATGTTTTCTGATTAACTTAGTTTTATAATATATAGGTGTAATATTTAAATTTAAAATATTTCTATTAAATAAATATCAAGCCCATTGTTTATTGATCCATTTAAATATATAATCTGCATGCCCAAAATCAAAAAACTCAAATGCTATTAATGAATTTTGTTAATCCTTTACAAAAATAAAAGTATTTTGGAAAAATTATAATTTTCATTAAGGGTATAAAATGAGAATGATCTCTTTTTAATAGTATTGACTAGGTGTTTTGCCCGCACATGCGGGCATAATTCTTTTATAAATATTTATTATTAAATGTACTATTATTTTAACGATAATAAAATTAAATTGAGACAATAAATTTATAAGATTTAAGAATCTTTCAATTTTTAATTTTTAATTTTATTTATTTTAAAAAATTATTTTTGGATAACAACATTAATATTTTATTTTAAAATATATTTTTACTTTAAACCATTTTATTATATTAATTAAAAAATTATCTAACTAAATTAACAAATATATAATTTTAATATAAAGCGATAAACAAAATTCTTAGAATTACAAAACCTAAAAAATTTCAAAATAAATCAAAAGCACAATATTAAACCGAAACCAAAATTACATACTGTATTAATCAAAATAAATAAATTATTGATATATGTACAATTATATTGTGAAAACAAATGAATAAACGTTTAAACATATTAACCATGTGACCAAACAAAAATTAAATATGTGACATATAAGATATGAACATTTTCTATATATTTTTATTTTCATATATAATAGAAGAAAACAATCTTTTATTTATATTTTTTCCTTTGAAATAGAGATTATTATTTTCCTATAAATTTTTTTCTTTATTATAAAATTATACCTTTTATTTATTTTGAAATAGCCTTTTAAATTTCACGACTTTATTAATTCTAACTAAAATGAATTATTTTGGAAAATACAATTTTACAAGAAAATATAATCATATTTTTCGTTACATAATAGTATTATAAAGAAATGATAACTTAAACAAAGGTATAGTTCTGTGAAACTCTTGAAGAAAATAAAAGTAAGTAGAGTTAATTTTAAAATTTTATAAATATAATTTTCTTGTTGTAAATAATTTTTTTTTGAAAACATTCTCTTATGGAGGCAGATATTATGAAAATACTTTTAAAAGATAATTCCACTCCCAAGAAATTTCTTTACAGAAAAATAAAAGCAGATAAATATAAGATTTTCAAAGTAAATAAAAATAATTGTTGTCTTGCAACTAAATAATAAGAATGAAAATTAAAATACCATGAAAAAAATCACATTAACAAAGCAATATTAATCAAATTTATTTTTAGGGAAATCTACTAAATATGACCTAAAACTTGATTTTAACCTCAAACTTATATCCCAACTTGAATCAAATAGAAAAGTAACATAAAAGTTTTGTGAAATTACAGCCGGCCCCTTGTGACCAAAAAAAAGAGAAATCATTTTTACGAATATAACTCCAGTAAGTCGTCTAAAACTCTGGAAGTCGTCTCGCGTAGTTGATCTTAAAATAAATTATAAAAAAAAAAAAATATATTTTGACAAGTGAAAAAATAAAATCATGTAATTATAAACAGTATTAAGTGATGTAAATTAAAATATAATAAAATAAAATAGTTTTGAACATAGATGAGTGAAAATGGTTAATCATTAAATTCTTTGGTTTTAGGGTTTGACAACATATGTTGTAGCATTGTATGTATTGTTAGGGTTAGATTTTGGAAATCTTGAATGATTTTTTGAAAAAGTAAATTTTTACCTATATGTGTTTGTTTTAATGTATAGTAAACACTTTTTAAGTTTAATTTGGTTTTTCGAAGTGTTTAGATAGTTAATTTAGATTAAGGGTTGTGTTTAGGGTCTAGACGACTAAATTTTAAGTCATCTGTTGAATTATTAAAGATGAACGACTTAAATTTAAGTCGTCCAAATATTTTCGCCTAAATTTTTTTTAACAAGTTGATTCCATGAAGTGTTTAGTTACTTAATTTCGGTTAGAAATTATGTTTAGGGTCCAGACGACTTACTTGTAGAAAATCGATTCCATGAAGTGTAAGTCGTCTGGTGAATAATTTAAACCAGACGACTTTAGACGATTTACTTCTTGGAAATCTTCTATTTTAGTTTCCCGTTAAAATATTTTAGTTTCCCGTTAAATATATTAAGTCTTCTAGACGACTTAAAATTAAGTCATCTAAAGTCGTATGAAAAAAAATATTTAACCTAATTCGATTTTTGTGTCTCCCTATATAAAGAAAATTTTACACATTCTCTCTCCTCCTCTCAAATGGCTACAACAAAAATGTAATGTTCACCTCCAACCTCTCTCTAATCTTTTTGACCTTATAAACACCAAAGTTTATATGTTTTGTTGGACGGAAGTCGTCCAACAAAACACATTTTAAAAATCAATTGCAAAACTAAAATCAGTGGCATTTTCGTAAATATTGTGAACTTGTGGGATGAATGAGTCAAAATTAATTTCTGAAAAAAAATGAGGGGTTAATTTTGTGTTTGACTTCAAGTTTTGACCTTCATTTGCAAATAGCCCTTATTTTTATTGCTTATATACCTGTTTAATATTTTTTTTAAAAATATGCCATGACATATTACATTTACAAACAAATATAAATCGATTTTTTTTATAAAATGTATTTTTAATATTGTAGTATAATGATAAATGTAACTATCATATGTGTATATATACCACTAACTATAAAAGTTAACAAATCAGAAAAATAAAAACATAAAATTATGTTTTATTTTCTCAAACTCGTTTTTTATGATATTAATTTTAATCAGTTGAATAATGAATTATATATTTGTTTATTAAAGATATATTAAAAATTTAATTAGTCTAATTAAAATTAATTATTAAAACTAATGAGTAAGTCTAAAATCATGGAGAACATGACAAATAAGCAAATTCACTTTTCAAATAATAGTATAGATAGATAGATAGATATATAGATTCTATATATAATTGATTTGCTATATCAAATAGTCTTCTAGTCCACACATAATATAGCACAAAGAGTTGTCAAAAAAAATATATAGCACAAAGAAACCGAAGTGAAAAGAAAAACTGTTTTAAGAGGCAAACAAAGTGGACACTTGTAAGTTGTGAGTTGAATCTTCTCCTTCTCTCTCACCCTTTTGCGTGTGTGGCCACTAATGTAGCACAAAAAAAAAACAGAGTACGTTGGCAGGGAAGATCCAGACACACACAAAGAGAGGGAGAGATCTTATCCATGGCGGCTATTACTAGTCTCCAAGCAATCCATCTCAAACTCGGGAGACGTGGCAGCAGCATCCGATGCGGGATCGCGGAGCCGAGCGGAGTGCCAGCTCCTATAGGGCAGAAGACTAGATACAAAGATGGTTTGCCCGAGAGAGTGTTCATGGGGCTGTTCGCGAGAAAGATGGACAAGTTCGGTGGCTTCAAGAAGAAGAAGAACGAGACGAAGGAGAGAGAGTTTTGGGAATACGACTACGAGAGCTTCGTTGAGGTTTCAAAGGGAGTGATGCAGGGACGATCAAGGGCGCAGCAGCAAGAGGTTGTGAGAGAGGTTCTTCTCTCCATGCTTCCTCCTGGTGCTCCTGAGCAGTTTCGAAAGCTCTTTCCACCGACGAAATGGGCTGCAGAGTTTAATGCGGCTCTCACGGTGCCTTTCTTTCACTGGCTGGTTGGTCCTTCTGAGGTCATCGAAGTGGAAGTGAATGGTGTGAAACAGAGAAGTGGCGTTCGTATAAAGAAATGCAGGTATGCTTACTTGTTCTTGTGATGTCTCAAAATTGTCATAGACTTTGCTTTAGCTCTCCTACTGTTGATGTTGAAGGTATCTGGAGAACAGTGGGTGTGTAGGAATGTGTGTGAATATGTGCAAGATCCCAACACAAGATTTCTTCACCAATGAGTTTGGTCTCCCACTCACCATGAACCCAAGTAAGTAAATGTCTTTCTCACCATCTAATCCCTTCTTCCTCCTCTTATCTTGGGGGTTCTGTTGTAGATTTTGAAGATATGAGTTGTGAGATGATATACGGACAAGTGCCTCCTGCATTTGAGGAAGATCCAGCCACCAAACAACCTTGTTTAGCAGACATATGTACGTGTCTTACAAAGGTCTCTCAGATTGTATTTATGTATCTAGTATGTAATTTCACACATGAGGATATGTTGCTTGCTTGTAGGTTCTATAGCCAATCCGAGCTCCCCAGTCTGCCCTAAACTACAAGCATGAGCAGCATTGGATCAGCTAGATATGATGTTATTTCTAAGATATACATTTACATACTTTTTTCACAAACACACACACACACAGAAGTCACAACATTATATTATAGAGATTTTATACTGGTTAGTATTATTATGTGTTTCTATTCTGGTTGAGTTGTGAAAGTATCCGATAATACAGACGCTTGACCTTTACTCATCTGCATCCACTCTCTCAATCTCATCGTTTCTGGAGTCATATGTTTCAGCTTATAAGAGGATTCGTTTGCACGAGGAATCATAGTATAAAAGAAAATTGGACATAGTGCTTTTGATAGTTTCTAGAGAGACAAATTAAGAGATGTGGAACAAATGAGCTTTTGAATGGGCAACGGCAGAGAGTACAAACAGAAACAATGAGTGTGATCTGGGAGGTGAGGGAATCAAACAATCTTTGATGAGACTACCAGAAACATTAATCTGTGACTGTTAGGAGTATATATGATACTATGACAAAATATAGGTTCATAAATAGATTAATAGGGGTAGTTTGCTCAAAAAAGTTCAAGAATTCAATTTTCAAAATTGCAAATTATGTCATTTTTTGTATATGAAATGCAAATTCTCAACATAATACGACAGTCTGTAATATAATGTACAAACCTTAAATATCATATGGCCCAAAAATTCCAAAAAAGGAAAAGAAAATCTTTTACTTTTATTTTAAGAAATGTTCTACAATCTCAGGATTCCAAAAAATCGTCCAAAAAATTATATTAAAAATCAATTTTATTTATTTAAAAAAGGTCGGCTAATTCTCGAAAATCGGTCTCTGAACCAATCAAAACACGAAGTTGCTAAATCCTAGGTGTCCACACAAGCGTTGAAGTCAAAGTTATTGATTATTCAGAGAAAGAGATTTGATTTTTAAGTTTCTACGTTGAAAAGAGAAGAGAGAGAGAGAGAGAGAGAGAGAGAGAGAGAGAGGAGTGAGGGGAGACGACGATAGACAAGTTTTCAGTTTCAATTTAAAGGTTTCCGCGTACAGAATTACTATTATATCAGATCTATTCGCATCACTGACTCTTCTCCGATCTATACTGATTTTTAGGGTTTCTGGATCTTTTCTTTCAGCAATGGCGGACAAGGCCGAGAAGATGAAGCTCCGTCAGGACTACCGGAACTTATGGCACTCCGATCTCATGGGAACCGTCACCGCCGACACTCCCTGTAACTCTCTCTCCCTCCCTCTTTCCCTTCACTCTCTTTTCGATTTCTCTGTATCTTAATAAAATAATTTGATTTTTCTTGTGCAGATTGTTGCTTGTCCTGTGTGTGGTAAGTTGTTGCTTTCTATTATGACATTATGGTTTTGCTATCGAATCATATATATTCATACTTCCAATTAACTCTGTTTTAGCAAATCAAAGTAGCAAATATTGAATCGTCTCTGAACATATGCGTCCGTTGTTTCGGTATTGGATGATGTTGTGAATTAAAACCCTTATTTAGAGTGTAGAAAACAGTTCTATTATGTATGTTTTGGTAATATGTTCTTGTTTGTTTGTTTATTTGCTTTGCTTGATTGTAGTGGACCGTGTGTTTCTTACTTGCTTCGGAGGAGAGCACTTTACAATGACATGTCCAGGTAATCAACTAGTTTCTTATCTAATCTAGTAGATTATTCGTGTAGACGACTCTAGTTTCTCCCTTTGCTAAGATATTGCGAGTCTTTCTCTGTTGTTATTTTTTTTTGGTAGGTATACTTGCTGTGCTGGATACATGCCTTGTAGTGGGAGGTGTGGAGAAAGCAAATGCCCTGAACTCTGCCTTGCCACCGAGGTCTCGTATTTCTGATTGCTTTGCTCATTTTTATTTGACTCAGAGATTACGTTATCTCTGAGATCCATACATACCAATGAACTGGATGTTTTTTTTTGGCTTGTAACACTTGCTGGCATGAGTAGTCAGCTTCCGATAATTCAATAGCGGATCTCTTGATGATTCGATATTTGTGACTGAAGAAATTTGTAATTGTGATTTTTTTTTTCAGGTTTTCCTCTGTTTCGGGAACTCCGTGGCCTCTACTCGCTTTCTTCTCCAGGATGAATTCAACATCCAGACTACAAAATGCGACAATTGCATTATTGTACTCCTCTTTCTCTTCTTCAGTTTTTAACTTGTTTTACACAGAATGCAATATCTGTGTGAATATCAGGGCATATCTCATCTGAGAGTTTTTGCAGGGATTTATGTTCTGCCTAAGTCAAGTCGCTTGCATATTCTCTATTGTCGCTTGTCTCGTTGGTAGCGAGGAGCTCTCTGAGGCTTCTCAGATACTCTCTTGCTGTGCCGATATGGTCTACTGCACGTATGTATTTCCTCCTCTTCATGTGATTTTATTCTCTAGTAAATTCATGTTCACCCATTCGCTAATACTTTAACACGCGGTTTTGGTCTTCATTTTCTTGCAGGGTCTGCGCGTGTATGCAGGTACAAGAAAGATAGAACTAGAAACTGATCTCTTAGATTATGAAACTATGTTTGCTATGGTATATATGACCAACATCCAATCTTCGTCTTGTAGACACAACACAAGCTTGAAATGGACAAGAGAGATGGAGTGTTTGGATCTCAACCAATGGGTGTGCCACCGCCTCAGCAGATGTCCCGTTTTGATCAACCTGCCCCTCCAGTCGGATTCCCGCCGGCTCAAGGTTACCCGCCCGCATCTTACCCTCCTCCTCAAGGTTACCCGCCTGCATCTTACCCTCCCGCTCAAGGTTACCCGCCTGCTTCTTACCCGCCTCCCGGTTATCCCCAACATTGAGAAACTTTAAACCGATATCTCCAGATTGTGTGTCAAAGTGTGGCTGTTACTCGGTGTAGGTTGCCATATTGTTGTTCAGCTATTTTACTCAGTTATGTGGTTGCTTTTAGTACTCTGGTTTATGCACTAAAACCTTTGGTTTCATCTGGTGTGTTGATTTTGTTGGTATTTTTCTCCTGTTTATCTTAATGAACACGAAAGTGGATAACCTTGATATGCTAGATATGCGTGGCTGTATTCCTTTTATCTTTGCTATATCTGTACTGTGATTCCCTTGCAATTGCTTAACCAGCTAGTTCAAGTAGGCTAATTACCACTCTAAAGTCTCAAAACAATATTCCAGTACTGTTTTGGGCAACTTTTCACGATGACCTATGACCCCAAAGCGGTAACCTACAAGGTGTTGCCAATTATAAAAGCACATACGAAACCCTTTCTCCTGAAGATGAACAGATGAGCGGGTACTGATTCTGAGAATAAGTCATGGCGTTAAGCACCCCAAGTTGGAAACTAATGTCTCTTCTTCTATATTTTAGTTATTATCTGTTGGCAGTTGCTAGCCTGCTTTGTGTTCTTAATATGGGAATCGGAGGAATATTGTTTCTTTTCTCCTGAACGTGATAATTTGTCTTTGATTAATTAACTAAATATATAATGCCCACTGTAACTTATTTATCGATTCTATATAAGTCCAAATGGCGCACGAGGGTGGACGTGGAACCATCGAGGATGGGCTATATTGCTTAGATGTTTATTTAGGTCTACTTATAAAAGAAAATATATCAAAGCTAATGATTCGTTCATACTGCCTTTACGTTTTTTTGTCAAAGTGGGTCAAACCACACCAAAGATTTGCAGAGTTGTTTATCGGTTAATTAAACGACTTCTCCCACTATATTTTGAAAATTCGGTGCAGACTGTGCAGTCATCTAACTTGAAAGTGTAAAAATAATTATCTTATTTAGGTATGTATATATTTATCATATCTCAAAATTCAATCAATTTGTAAGACCATCATCAACTGTAACATACTTAACCCTTTTTCAAAAAAAAAAAACTGTAATTAACATACTATTTGTTCCAAAATGCAGGGCCAGCTCATGAGGGAGAGGAGGACGGTCAATGCGACAGCCCCGTATCCGCACCAAATCCAATTATTTTAAGGGCCTTGATTCTTTTCATTAGCATGCACTTAGACAGTATTAAACACATAACATTACATAGTTTCTAACTAAAAATCAAATAAAAATATGTGTCTGATGCATGAGTTAAAAACTCAAAAAAGACACAATGTTAACAAAACTAACTAGTTATAGGGCCCGAGAATTTCTTTTTGCCCAAGGTCTCTAGTATTCTATATAAAAAATTAGGATATCCATTTTTATATTTTTATGCATATTTTGTCAATTAATAATGAGTATTTGTAAAATTCAAAACATTGATTGCATGTACGTGATTCCAAATGGTTTAGAACTATGGAAAATAGATAATTACGAAAAGTCATACATTTACAGTATGAATTTAATATATTTTAATAATATGTGTAAAATTTAAAGAATATGTATTAATTTAAAACATGGGAAATCTAATTTTAGGAAAATCAACATACTTAGAAAAACTAATCAAGGGATCTGCTAGTTTATGATTCATATGACGGAAAACTGGTAATGGTAAAATAACGGCATCTACGTACAAGTTGATATTTCTTCATAATGGTAAAGTAAAATAATGGAATCTGCATGCAAGATCAAAATTTGCTTTAGTAAATACTTTTGGGATAGCATGGTTACATAAAATTGGTATTGTTTGACACTATAGTTAATTACTTAATTAATGCTACTTAATGGTTTCTTTGAAATCTTTTTTTTTTTGAAATCTAGTGACAGAAATTTGGCATTGTTTGAAATTTTCAACATACAAGTTTTCTACTTTTCTTATAGATTTTTTTTTTTTTTTGCGGTATATCCGAAAGCAAAAAAAATGATTAGAAGCGTGTGGGGTCGTATTGGTTTAGAAATAAATAAGCACACGCACAGACAAGTCCATGTGTGCGACGTGGCGACAGCATAACATATTCCAAAGTTCCAACACATGCGAAGCTTCTTCGCGTCACGCTTTGAGCTCTCTGCCCCTCTTTCAACGTCTATTTAATACCCAATGATTTAAGTTTAATAAGTCTTTCAGCTCAACGTAAATTCTTCAAAAATAAGAGCGAGGATCCTAATTCAAGTATAAAGCATACCAATAGGGACCATGATTTATTGCTTCAATAAAAACTTTGGACCGTATTAATAATCGGTATTGTTTCCTTAAAGATTAGTTAGACTCCGGTTCCTGAAAGATTAATTAGATCTAGTTTCAAACAATTTTGATTATAAGAAAAGTATAAAGACACCCAAATTGTTGATTTGTTTTCATATAATATAAGAGCGAATTAGAAGACAATAGAAGATGAAAAAAATATTTCGGAAAACTTATTTAGATACGTGAGAAAGGCATTCTTTTAGTGTTTTGGCATCATGATTATGTCAGTGCAATAAATTCCAGTATTATGGTTTATGATGCACTTCATTTGCCTCTAGTCCCTTCAATTTTTGAGTGAAGACTGAAGAGCATATATAGCCTCCTGAAGGCTGAAGGCTGCCTCCCTCGTTGATTTTCTGCATTATCTTTCTTGGTTTCACAAATTTTTGAGATAAGTTCTATTGTGAACAACTTCTAGCGTTCAAAAGTAGATGGCTTCATGGGTCTTTAATCTGCAAAGTGTTATGAAAACCTCAATTTTACTTTTTTTTTGTCCTCTGATAATCTAGGAGTATTCAGAGAATTGAGGCCTAACCGGTTAGTTCTTTGGTAGTCTGTTCATTAGCATTGGACATATCTGGTTGTCCACAGTAGGAATTAGAGCTTCGTATCATCTGGCTACATATATGCCGTGTTCTGGGGTTGTTTTGACCTTGAATCGCTTAGCTCAACAAAATTCGCCTATCACTAAAATACTTTAAATTTTAATTTTGGTTACATCGTAAATTCTGTTAAAATATGGTTTATAATTTATAGTGAGAAATAGCTTGAAACCAATTTTATTACAGGCCTCCTAAATAAACCACACTATAAAATTTAGTATTTTATGAAACACTGGTATATTCTTAATATATGATGAAAAATGTTTACAATTTTTTTGCTATGAATGTTAATATAAAATTTGCCTATCATATAAATGAAGAAAGGATCTCACAAAAGTATCAAGCCTAAGAACATACTTCCAAGGCAAAAAGATAAAAACAAGGAATATGTAAAATTTGTAACAAGTTACAGAATTAGATTTACTAAACTACTATTAGCCTATGAGACAAGAGGTTTTAGAACTTCCTCATGTTCTTTCGCCCAAGGATTATACTTTGCACCAGTGTTTTAAAATCCGGACCGAACTGGTAGTCGGACAAAGTTCAACCGTGAACCAGACACAAATACGAGTTGGTCTAATGTCAAATCCAAATAAAATTGAACCGGTTAAAAATTTATATTGAACCACTAAAAATTCAAAAATCAGTAATCCAACGAACCGATCAAACATGGGTTCTTAAATAAAAAAAAAATTATTAATGAAATATTAAAATTTTATTTTTTAAATAAATTCAGACTAAAGAAGGAGAAGAAGAACTTGATTTTTCAGAATTAGAAGATAAACTTCTTAAAGAACATCCTAAAGATGGCGAAGAACTCGATCATGGTATAATTTTTAATTTTATTTCAAAATATAAACTTTAAAATTTAAACTAATGTTTCTATAATTTTTTTAAAGTGATGAGAATTTAGAGTGATAAAGACTTAGAGAATAAAATTTAAATGTGTTTTTTTCCTTTTGATTTTGGATTTAAACTATTAAATTATTTTATTACTTTTATTACATTTTCAGTCTGTTACTATTTTAAATTTTTCTAAGTTTTATGATTATTGAAATATTTTATTTGATATGATATATCTTTATAAGAATATTCAAATTCAAAATAGTATTAAATTTATCTTAATCCAATCAAACTCGGTTCGAATCCGATCGAACCACAATGACTCCTGACCTAAAATATTTTCGGTTCGTCAGCTGGTCCGATTTTAAAAACACTGCTTTGCACCTCTCTGTCAATGATCCTGAGCACCGTGTTCGCTGGGATGAAGTTTTGACTATGCACCAGGTTATTATGTTTACAATGTTTCATCACTAAACCGAAGCATTGTAACTACCCGTTTGATCACCGAAAGATTTTTCTTTTAGTTTCTGTGGCAATTTTAATAAAATAGGAAATATTACACATTTATTAATTTGTTAATGATAGCAAGTCGACAAAATCAGTTTATTTTTTTGTTTCCGTCTATAGCTATTTCAATAAAAGTTAGATGACAAAAAAACCTGTGAATGAACAGATTTATTTTCCTTCAGTAACAGAAGAAATGCAGTTTCAAAAAAAAAAGAGTATCATATTTATAACTAGTGGTTGGCCCGCCCTACGGGCGGGTGAGTTTACACTAAAAGTATAACATGAATGATTTACACGTCTAAACCGAGAGTATCCGAATGAATTTGGGCTTGAGATTCAATTACAACAAAAAGCCCAATATGCACCAATACGTTTGGAGATACGATAGATGTCTAAAGTTAAGCTTAAGCTTTGGTATTTAGAAGAAGACAAAACGACGATTGTAAGAAGAATGTTCTCATAGGTTGAGTCATGGATAAGGAATGAGAGATTCAGAAGAAGACGAAGTGGAGACTGCATGGAGATTGTTTTCGGAAGTCGAGCAATGGGAGTTTTGATTACGACGATGATTTATGTTCCGACACCTTCATCTCTCATGGTGGTCTTGAGCTACCTCATCAGCCGTTCAATTTTCTGGCTTGGATTACTGAGCCTCATTTATATTAGTTTTGCTACGAGTTTCATCTTACTTTACAATATTTATGTTAGCATAAAATAACGTATAGTTACAAATATTTATATTAGGCATAAATACAACACGTATTTTTTAAGTTAAAGAGACAGAAAACCAACGTTAGATGTTAAATTTCAATAGTGGACATGTGTTGCAAAACCCGCCTGCCAGGTAGCAGAATAAGAGATAAAAGTATTTAGACATTTGTTGATTCTAAGATTGAGAGTTTTAGCATTAAAAAGTCGTATTTTATTTTTTCAATAATTTGAAATTATTCTTTTAAGATGATTTTGTTTTTTTCCCCATATTTTGATATTGAGCCGTCACACTCTATGTATTTCATTTACTTTTTCGGTGTGATGTGCTTCTCACCATCACCGGAAAAGACTCACCTCCATGCTCTTGTTCTACATCACATTTTTTTCCTGTGAGATTATCTGGTATTTGTTATAAATCAGGTTTATAAGTTACCAGTTGTGTGGTTGTTTTTCATGGTGTTGTAGGTTTTCTGGTCAATATTGACTGCTTCTCTTCTTCCTTAGATTTTGGCTTATCTTTGGAACTGAATCTCCTTAGGTTGGGTCAAATTCTAATCGTCTTTGATGTTTTTTTTCCTCATCTTTGGCTTACTGTTGACAGCCCCTCCATTTCTTGGTTTTCAAAATTTGGTTTTTGATGATCTTCCTTATATACTCTCTTTCATAGTTCGAGAGTGGTTCCACGATTTTCTAATTTCATTTCGTCTTACCCTCTCCTCTCTGTTTTCTCTTCTCGTTTCAGCTTTCATCGCTGCTCGCATCTCTTATGGCTCTCCATTTCGCTATGTTTGCCACTACAGGTTTGGATAATGTTTTTCTTTGTCTATGTTCTGTAGGTTTGGAAGGTCGTTTTTGTATCTCAAGATTGGACTCTGGTTTCTTGGTGAATGGCTTCCATTCTCCCTCCCTCAGGTTGTTTCTCTTCCTCCACAATTCTTTTACTATAAGTGTGCGGAAGTTAGTTTGTTGGTGCTTTGGTCTCTTCTATTTGTGGTTTGTCGTTGGCATGTACGTTTTGTTTGTGTTTGTTTAATTTGTGAAGTGTTTATTAACTGGTGGTTGTTTTTATGGTGTGTTAGGCATGTGTCTTCATTCTTTTTAGCGATTTTGATCTTCTGTTGATTTTTTTTCCGATAACCCATTTTATTAGTTCTATGAGTATGTCTTTAATCGCGCTCCTTTGTCTTTGGTATATTGCCTTTTTCTCAAAATTTATTTTTTACTATTTTCTGATTTCTGCTTGTTATGGTCAAGAGACTCTACGATAAAGTGAGAAAAAGTTAGTCTTCGTTCTTGATATTTTTTTCAGTTTTAAAACTTTATCGAGTTAGTTTTTTTTTTTTTACATTTTTTCTATATGATTATGAAAATTTGATGTTTAGATTATATTTTGCTCTTGTATATTTTTTCTTAGTTTAGTTAATAGTAAATACATATATAATTTGTAAATAAAATAATAGGAAGTAAAAATTAAAATTAATTATTGAAAAATTATGTTATTTTTTAGTTACCATTAATTAAATATTTAAACTATATTTATATTATTTTAATTATTTTTTATTCATCTTGCATTTTTGTGACCAATGGAATAGATTATCAAAATTCAAATGATAAAGATTAGTGTGTAAAAGATTAGATAATGCATAATTAAAAAGTGGTGAGCCAAATTGTAATAATCTAAAGAATAATGACCTAAAATGTAAATAAAAAAGAACACATGTCAACAAATCTCCCTTCCACATGTCACAAGAAGAGAGAAAAGTCTATTTTATATATATAGATTACTCAAAGTTTAGTTTCCTTTTTTTCTGAATAGACAATACAAGTTTCTTCTTCCTTTTTTAACTATCCCGTAACCACTACGGCACTACCTATATTTAATTTACATCCATCAGCCACCAAACACAATACTAACAACAAAGTACTAACAAAGAAAACAGCCTTTTATATTACCATGTCGAGCAAGAGGAAAAAGAACTATGTCCTAAGATGATGATCATTGAGCAAGAAGTTCAGAAACGTCTTCGCTAGATTCCGACCAAAGCTTTTGATTGAAGTCCATTTGAAGCTCATCGGGTACGAACTGCGTACGACAAAGCGGACACGTCATCTGACTATAATCCATGATCCAACGGTCCAAACATTCTTTATGGAATATATGCCTGCAATTCGTCAGCCGTCGGATCTCATCGTGGTTCTCGAAGTCGTAGAGACACACTGCACAACGTTCGGATTCGGGTCGGTTTAGATCCGAGAATCTGACAACGGGCAAGATCTGTCCAGCGAGCAGCGCTGCTGAAAACAAGTGAGAGTCATGGTGGCTTGAGGTGGTGGAGTTTGGTGGTGGGTCGGGCCATGAAGATGAAACTGGTTCGGGTTCCAAGAAATTGGGTAAACCAATGAACCAGAAAAGCGTGGAGATTAGTTTTCGAATCAGACCTAAGAAAGAGAGTATGTGAAGAAAGATTTTTGGGAGAAGGAGCTCGGAATAGCACACCGGAAAACCCATTGCTTCGCCGTTAGAGAGAGGAACTGTAAAACAAAGCGAAAGAGAGAAGGGACAGTCGAGAGAGTTTTGGATTGTGATGAAATGACCGAGATGGTGGAATTTATATATAGTTGGTATTATTAGATGTGATTTTTTAATTAATTATTGCTTTGTTAATTATTGGCGTGTTTTTCTTTCGTATTTAAATATTTTGCTTGATGAAGGGGATATCGAGGAATGTGGTACTAAACTAATAATGTTTCTGTAGGTTATAATAAGACTAATTGACTTATTTTTGTTCCAATATTGAAAACTGAAATCCAAAAATATAAACTATTATTGTAAATACAGAAATACGACGTATAATTAAGGTAAAGAGAGATCAATCGTTAGGTTCATTTCATTCATCCGGTTTGCCTACACCAATATTGTGCATGCTATTTATCTCTACTTTAGGTTCATTTCATACGACATATATTTAGGGCATCTCCATCCATACTTCATTTTTCCTTTTAAAATAGAGTAAAAATGATTGTGGAATAACATATGCTTCAACCCCATTATATTTTTTACTTTATAACGAAGCTTTCTCCATAAATAGAGTAATCTTTTTTTTTGTTCATTACTCCATTATGGAATAAGAAATAGAATAGGATTAGAATATTTTCACTTATAATCACTTTTACTTTATTTTAGAAAAAAAATGGAATTTTATATTGGAGATGCTCTTACGCAAGCTATATACATGCATTTATATCTCTAATTTAGAGATTGTTTTTGGTTACCATGAAATTAGGATTTTTTATGGAAATAATTTTATTTCTTAAAAAGTCACCACGAAAATGACTTATTCTTGGGTTCACCCCCTAGGGTGAACTTAGAGGTTCACCAGCCAATAGAATTGAGTTATTTAAGATTTAGTATCTTTTAAAAAAGGAAACAAAATATTATCAAATTATATTATACTTTCAAAATAAAAATTAAATAAAAATTACACTAATCACAAAACAAGACTTTTTAATCTAAAAAAATTATTTTCAAAATATATTCTTAAATTTTATATTAATCACAAAAAATAAGACTTTTTAATCTAAAAAAAATATTTTAAAAAAGAAAAATTTAAGACTTTGGATAAATCTTAAATTTTAAATTTTAAGATTTATCCAAAAGTTTCAAATTTACCCAAGGGTTTAGGATTTACCCAAGGGTTTAGGGTTTAGGATTAGAATTTAGGGTATAATTTTTTGTTGATTGTGTTAAAATAACTTTTTTAAAAACAAAATCAAATTTTTAGAATTTATCCAAGAATTTACTAAAGGATTTAAGATTTAACATTTATAGTTTAGTATTTTTTTTGTGGTATTAACTATATTAATTAATTTATTTTCTGTAACTATTTTATATTTTTATGTATTTTATTGTTTATTTAAAAACATCATTTAATTTGGGTTAATTTTGTTTCTTCATTTAAAAGATATCAAATATCAAATGCTCAAAGACTATTGGTTGATGAACCTATGGGTTCACCTTAGGGGGTGAACCCAAGAATAACTCCACGAAAATATGCTACTTTCACATCAATGTAAACTACAAAAAATAAAGAATGAAAATTAGAATGTACTAGATAAAAACTGTACTATTGAGAAAAAAAAGATAAAAACTGTACTAGAAAATTTTGATTAATTATTACATTTTGGCATGGACAAGGCAAAAATATATTTATCATATCAGATGTATTGAATATTGGATTTTACAATGTTAAATACACACATTGAGTTCGGTCCAAAACAATGTTTGAATCTTCATGACAAGTACTGTAGTAGAGATCATCATCATATACGTTATTTATCTACTAGAAAAGTCTTTGCAGTTCTTCAAGTTTGATTTTGATTCCGTTTGTCAAATATACTTCTAGAAGACTAGAATGCACCATTAATTTGCCTAACCAAAATATTTGAGGATCTATTTCTAGAGAGGAGGGAGTCATATGGGTATCTGACTAAAATGTATGAAAGAGCCAAAGCAGCACTGACCCACCTCACACCGTCCCCATATTCTCCTCCAACATTTCACATTCCGCCATTTAACACTGTTACATCTACACACACACACACACACACACATATATCAACTTTTTACATCTATATACAAACACAGACACACACACGCACACGCACATATAAGTTTGTTATTTATGCATCTATGTAACTTGACTAATATTTCATTGGATAAAAAAATCCAATTGATTATTGGATTTATATGTTTAGTCAAGTAGTTGCTGTGTCATACTTAGGAAAAAATGAATCCACCACATGATAAAAGGTGTGAGAGGACAAAAATCACCAGGCTATTGGTCTCCCACGTACGTTTATGTACAGCAAGTTTACCACACTCATGTTTTATATCTATTACTATAAAATAGTGTTTGTATCCTTCCTGTGATGCCACGTAGGCGGACAGCTAGGAAATTCCAAGACTCACAAGTTGTCACGCGTCCAACAGCTCAGACCGCATCATTTCATTTATTCGGTAAAGTTAATGGGCTTTTGCATTTGTTGGGTTTCTTTTGTTAAAAGATTTAGGGATTTTCAGCCCTCTTCCTCCTTCTCGAAGGACTGCGTGTTCTACCTGCTCTTCCAGCTAGGCCGCCAAGACTCTCTGACTTCACCATCGAATCGAAACGGAGAGGTTATGGTAATCAATTCAGACGTCTATCTTCAATGAGTCGATCTTGGTATGAGGCGGTGTGCAATCTGTATAAATATGTAAGTATTTCTCACATCCAACTCACACACTCAATTTCTTTCTTTCTCAGATATAGTTAATCGTGTTGATATTTCTTCTCCGATCTGAAGACCGGCAAGAGCGCCGTGGAAACTCGGCTTTTGCTGTTCTGGAGACTGTACCAAATAAAAAAAAAACCTCTGTGCGGCCGATGCTCCTCCACCTTTCAAGTGTGGTTGCTCAGATTCTGGGATCCCGAGAATGACAAACGTGGTGGGGGAACTCATTTATCTTGATGTACTTTTGCTGGGTTCAAAGGTAAATCTGTTTTTAAACTCATGTTCAGAGTGCTTTTATGTATATTTGGAAGTCCTGTTAAAAGTGTTCTTAGACTTATGTTCATTGTCTTCTTATGTTATTAAACTCATGTTCATAGTGTTCTTAGACTCAACATTATGAAACTGTTATATTCGGATCTAAATTAACCATATTCTGAAAGATTTATTTAGAAACTGTTTATGATTTTGTGATTTTACTCATGTCCTTAGTCTCCTTCTTTTCTTCAACTCATGTTTATAGTGCTCTTAAGAGCATGTATATTGGGTTTTTAAAAACATGCTCATAATTGTAGTCAAGTGGTTTCTCTGAATAGTTTAGGGAGAATTAAGTTCACTCCCACGGAGGATGCTCATGTCATTGCTGATTGTCTTACTGATCCCTGCAGTCTTTTCTCTCGATTATCTCTAATTGTATCCATGAATTTGCAGTATTTCCTCAGATAAGTTTCCTCCCTCTCCGGGCCTGCACTTTTGGCTGGGTTTCTTATATTTTGGTTCCTAAGGGAACCGGTATTGCATGACAAACACTCAAGTTATGATCCATCAACCACTTGATACTGCCGGAGCCAAAGTATGATCAATTTTTATGCTTCTAGATTTCGCTTTTCCTCTTCTACTGACTGATGTTCTGATAACACAAACCTTGAATGAAAATTGGCATCACAGGCATGACTGGCAGAAGGAGCCATTCTTCTTCTTATTTTTCTACATGATTCTTTTGTTTCAGGCTAATGATTTGTTTTTTACATATTGAAGGTGAGACAGGCCGTGATAACTTCTTGAATCCATGGGAGGTGAAAGAGTGTTGTTTAGTCAGCGCTGTAATCAATGATAACAAACCTGGATTAATCGCAGAACCAATAAATATAACAAAGATATGCCAATTGAGTAATTGCGGAGTCGGAGATACATTGGCTACGGCACTTCTGAATAGAGAATGTTGTTCTCCAATTTACTTGCTCTTATTATTTCTTATGTTATAGTAGCATGTATTAGCTGCAAGCCTGCAACCATGGCGTTTCCCGAGTTTGTAACATTTCTCAAATTGTTTGGAGTAATTTGAAGGAAACAAAAAAAAGATTAGTTGTTGCACGCAGACAAGTGCGCTGTGTTTTTTCGGAATCAGAGATAGAAACTTATTGTGAAAGTATTGGCAGTACGGCACCACAATAAGTCTAGAGCCATAAAAACTGATTACTTGATCCAAAGTGTTTCTATCTCTGATTATTTTATAAACTTATTGTGTTTTTTCGGCTCTAGACTTATTGTGGCTGAGATGTGAAACTGATTACTTGATCCAAAGTACAATTAAATTTCCGTAAACATACAATAACTCCCACAAAATTTACATTATTAAGACGCCATTTTCAACTACTCCCACAAAATGGAGTATTAAGGCATTTATATTCAATAACAGGAGGGGAACGCGGAAGGAATCACTGAAGCAGCCAGCTGTGACTGGCTATACCAAACCAAACACCATTTAACAAACATAAAAATGGACAATTGCTGGAAGCTCATAAAAATCACTTCATAGGATGAGAGTCACCAAACTTTAATGTTACTTTAAAAAATATAGTAGAAGATTACCAATTACATGTCACGGCTACAACATTGAAGACCGGCGTGACTTAAGTTAGTACTACGATCAAATAATAAAATTTGTTTCTATATATAATTTGAGTAGAAGATATGAGATCATGGCCTCTCCCAACTATTTAAAGTATCAAAATAAATAAAACAAGATAATTTTATTATCATAAGTCAATTAAAGATTAATAGTTGTGAATCTGGGACGAGACTGTGGCAATAAACTCACAACACCATCATATTCTTTTCTTTTCTTTTTGGTAATTATTTTAAATTTCATACCATTTTCAAAAGTTTTACATGTTGCTTAGCAACTTACTAGAGCTAGAGAATACAAACGTAAACAACCCAAAGCAAGAAACAATACACAAGGAAAGCTCATGGCGGTCTGGTACAAGCGAAGAAGAACTGGAGGTAAGATGGCTGGATGCGGGGAGATGGCTGGATGCGAGAGTAGACGGTCTCTGATTTGCCTGTCGACAGCAAAACGAACACCATCATATTCCTACCTAAATACACCAACATAACACAAGTTAGCAACCTTGAAAACACGCCAATTGCAACATAGTCATGCGGGGAAAAATTCACAAACAAACATAAACTTACAAACAAGTTTTTGAAATGGTAACAAAATATGATATCCCGCACCAAACACTAGAAATTTAATTACTAAATAACCCTTTCAAAAACACACGATAAACACAGATCCAACACTATCGCACCTGGATGTCCTATCTCATATTTCAAAAACAAAAATAAAATGACTCAGTTTGTATACTTCATTTAAATCTTCTAAATTTTGTTATTTTTTCATACATGTCCAGCACCCTTCACTGATTTGGCAACACCAGAAGAAGGGAGGTTCTCCTTTATATATATAAACGAACAAACCATATAAACAACGGCATTATATTAAAAATCTCGAGACTAATAAAACATATTCGAACTAAACATAACACAAATATACGAAATTCAGCGCATAGTAATGAAAAGTCAATAAAGTTAAGTTATATGAACAAAATGATAAAAACATATACACCACCATAATTAAAATAGAAGATACTCTCATTCAAATCATTAGAAGATTTAGTTAACTGCAACGAGAATAAAATTAAATCTTTTTACAACAAAAACAATTAATAGTAAAAAAATATAATAATCATATAAAGAACAACTTACACATAATACAAAATCAAACATTTTAAGAAAAATACAACTGTAGAACAAAATATAGAGAACATTTAAATATTATCACATATAATCCTTTTCAATCCAAAACTTTTTAAAAGATAAAAAAATTTATTATACATATTTCTTGCAAATGAAACCAAATTACACAAACCACATAATCATGAAAAATAATAATCTAGATCGCAAATAATGAATATCCCGCCCGTAGGGCGGGCCGACCCTAGTTCTATAGGAACAAGGGTTTAGAGAATAATTAAAAAGTGTCATTGTCAGTTTTTGGCGTTAGTAAAGATTATTTATAGGGGATATTAACTGCTAAGCCAGCTAAATCCAGCCGAGATTAATCCCTTTTGTCTGGACAATAAATTAAACAACAAACTTTCGTTTAAGAAAAACAAGGAAATTTTGTTTTTTTTTTTTCAAATTACTTAAGAGCTGCAGTATGTTCAAAATTTATAGTTTCATTGAGACGCTCTCTACCGTGGCAATCACATTCATGCATATGGTTTTAGGTGTCAACAAAGATTTAACGATCGTTGATGTGTGTACGTAGAAGTTTGATCCATTTTTAGCATACTATTATTTTTTGTTTAACACATTTCTTCAGTCAGTCCACATGAAAATATCAAAACTCTAAAATGGGGAAAAGTAAATAATGTACAAATACGTCTAGTATATTCAAATTTGTAGAAACTTCCTGTCCTCTCGTAGCTGAAAAGTTAGTAGCTACTAGCTAGTGATATATACTCTTTATGAATTGGATTATGACAGCCTATGTTTCTCTCGGTTATTTTGTGAGTTCATATATCATACTAGTCATCAATCTAATTCCTCGAATCTAAAACCGTCCATATTTGCATTTGTCATCTGGCTTGAACCATATAGGATCCATTTTGTAAAATGTTAATATTATATGTAAAGAGTTTGTTGTATATATTTGTATTTTATGTACGGATATTACTATAGTGGCAGCATGCTTTGCAGGATTTAAATTATTATAAGAAAGAGAACAGTAAAAAAATACTCGAGGAATTTTGCTTTAAGTTTTAAAAGTAGAGTAAACATGACTTGTCTGCTAATTCAACGGAAACTAGAAAGTTTATTCCAGTTTTGCATGTCAGAGACTGTCGTTTTGTCAGTAAGCGACCAACTAATCACACTAATTAATTTAAGCAACCAGCTAAACCATAATTAAAGTATCCAAGTATTTATACTTGTCTCTTTGTTTATCAATTCAATACAACCAATTCCATAGTTGATAGTTATCCAGATTAAACCTCATTCGCTGTAAGCTTGATCCGATTTTAATATATTGATCACGAGAAGAGTCAGGGCCGGCTCAATAGAAATAGGGGCCCATGGGCAAAACAAAAAGTTTACGCCCTTAAATATCTAAATTTATTATAAAATAGCTATTATATCCGTTCTTATATGATATTTTATCAATATTTTTTTTTTTAAAATTACATGTTTTATGATATAACTAGATATAGATCTGTGCGTTGCACGTATTTTATTTGATATTTTAATTTCAAGAACATATAAAAAGAATGAAAATATTTTTTCACATTAGTTCTTGGATTTTCAGTATATATTGGTGACATTTTAATAATAATCTGTTAATAAATTTTTATTTGTATTTCTATTTCAATATTCATGGTGTTTAAAATAGTATATTGATATTTTCATTTTTAATAAATACTTCAGATTTAATATTATTTATAATTAATTGAAACATATAGAACTGTGAACGTTCTATATTGTTTATATCGTGCAAGACAAATTAAAAACAACACAATTCAAATATTAATGTTACAGAACACCAATCAATATATTTTATTGATAGTTAACTAAATATCCAATTTATTGCTAGATAAAACATCAAATTTGTTTACTTTACCATACATGGTGTGACTTTAACCTCTATATAATATTTTGTAGAACATTATTCTTGCTATGTTTTAAAAATCCGAAACTCTTTAGTTGTACTGACTCTTGATAGTGCGACATATAATTGTAAGACTGGACTTGACAAGTAGACTAACTTTTTAAATTTGACCTTAACTCTGGTTGATAGTCATTATATAGTTCTTATAGGAAATTGAAGTCTTTTCAGCTTAAAAATTCTTCTTGCATCTGTTGGTATGAGACTTATTATAGGAATAAAAATCCGCTTTTCCACATAACTTCCGGTTAGGATTCCGACTTGAATCCTACTTCAATAATTATGTTGCTTAAATGAGTTATCACTATCATTGTTTTATTGTAGAGTCTTTCTCTTTGATTTTAATTCTTTAATAGCATGACCTACAACATTCTATTGCATAGTCGTTCTCTTTGATTTAAATTCCATAAAAGGATGATATATACAACATAACCAATTTTCTATGTCGATAAGAACAATAGACATAAGTATAATAGTCACATTAAATTAGTCACAACAACATAACATTTATATAAAGCTGGACAAAATAACCATAAATTTTTATTTGATTAATTATCCGTTTCGATTTGAACTGAAATTCTGAATATTCGTAACTCTACGAAGCAAATTAAATACTGACATAAAATATCTGTAAGAAAAGAAACAAATCACAAATTCGTTTTTGCAATTAGATTATTCAAATTCGTTTTTACTATATAAGTACATATATTTTAAATCATTATATATTTAAAAACATGTAAAAATATTAGAAGGAAAATTACAATCTTAATTGTAAATAATTTTTTTATTTAGGATTCTCAAAAAGGAAAAATTCTGAAAAATATATATTAAATAATATTTACAATTAGATTATTCAAAATTTGTTTTTACTATAGAAGTACATATATTTTAATCATTATATATTTAAACACATGTAAAACAATTAGAAGGAAAATTACTACAAATAATATTTTACAATTATCTTTTGTTTAGATTTTTTTTTAAATGGAAAATTACTATTAATAATTATTATAATAAGATTTTTATTATAGGATAGATTAACACATGTCAAAATCTTAAAGTTTTAATTGACATGTGTCACGATCATGCTAATTAGTAACTTTGAAAACTAAGCTTTATATAATAAATTTTTTTTACAATTATCTTCTGTTTAGATTTTTTTTTAAATGGAAAATTACTATTAATAATATTTATAATACAATTTTTATTATAGGATAGATTAACACATGTCACAAATCTTAAAGTTTTAATTGTCATGTGTCGCGATCATGTTAATTAGTAACTTTGAAAACTAAGCTTTATATAATAAGATCTGATTTAAATTTACTTATACATATTAATAAAATTGAAAAAATTGACAAAAAGTAAAGAAAAAAAACATTTTTGACATGGGTCCTGTGCACTGACCGACCACCCCTATACTAAGCAGGCACTGAATAGAGTTAGTTCAAATCAGATTGTGCATGAACATAATCTTTGGATGTAGTTTTCATTCGAGAACATTTGTAATACGTACATAAACAAATGGTCTAACGGTGATCAAATAAAAGAAAACAAACGCATTTTTTACTATTTCTAAACTTTTTTACTATTTATAAGGAATAGTTTTTCTTTTTCATTTATTCATATTTCTTTTATTTTAGAGGAATATAGAATACATTATTTCTCATCTAAATTGATAAACAATAATCTTTTTTTATTCCCATAAATTTATTCTTCTGTGTTTTTTAGTTACTCATTTCTGATGTTTCAGTGATAAACTTCAGTTTGAGCCAAAGACTCGATGTCTCACTCCAAAACCAAACATATTTTTTTCAGATAACCAATAATCAACTACACGCGTACGTTAGTGAACATGTTACCATCCTTCGATAATGTAATGTAGGTAGATTGATTACTCGTTCACAACACAATGGCAATCAATTCAAGCTCTTTAAGAAGAAAACAGAAAAGTCCAGAAACAACATTCTAGAGAATGAGTTCGAAACTTGAACACGACCACATCATCAAACAATAATAGTCATGTTTTATCAACTTCCAAAATAATATGAGCAAAGAATACTTTGGTGTGCTCGTGATCTTTAAGAACAAATGGACTTTGAGCAAAGACAAAGACAATTGTTGTAAACTGGTCGAGAATATGTACTTGTTAGGCTCCGATAATAATCTTATCTGTGATCTTTTATCTTGCTTTGACATACTTCGAGACCGTTTTTCTTCTTACCAAATGTTCCTCCTTCATCGTCAAGCCAAATGAGAGAGTTCAAAACCGATATTTTCCTACAAAACACAGAATATTTTCTCAATCTCAGGTATGGTTTTGTAGCTACTATCTTCATCAACAATGCTTTGCTTGATATGAATAACAACCAAAACAATGATTATCTGAAGAAAACTATATATAGAGATACGTGATTATATACGAGAAATAATGTAAAATTTCAGCTAAGCTCTTGGTTGACCATTTGGGCAGAGATATTCAACTTCATGCAAAGTGTTTTCAGTGTATATGCGTTTGACTAACCCTAAACACCCGACTCTACAACGGATTTTCTACCTAATACCATCTAAACTGTAGCAACTAGGAATTAACTTATAACGTAGTAAATATTGATACCTTTGACCTCTAGCTCATATTTTTCAGCCTCACTCTTCTGCTGATTTTCCAGAACTCAATACGATTTCAACAAGCTGAATGTTGCCGGTTAGCACAGATGCCTTGCGAGATGGCAAAAATGAGAAGCCATCCACAAGCTTAACGCACTTCAGACCCCATTTCACCATCAGGAACTCGATTAGGTGATGCCCACTGCAGTACAAAATCCGGACACACAAATCACCATCCTAGTCTTTTGCAGATATGTTTAGGTGACTAGGATGAATGAATTTTGTGTACCTCCTGTTATGATACGTAGTGATAAAAACTGCATCTGGAGAATTTTGAAGCAGGAAAGAGACGGTCGCAAAGAGATCATCGAACGCTATAATCAAAACAAAGGTTCGGGATTCACATTTCAGCTCATGGTAACAGTAATCTAAGAGAAGTACTAAACTACTCCACAAGGGAAAATTAGAAGGCCAACACAAAGAGGAAACAGATGAACTAACCACTAGAATCGTATAAGACATCGGCTCCAAGTATAATATTAGGCCGCAGATCAAATATGGTTGCATCCCACACTCCCCAAGTTAGACCCATTACCTGCAATTGACCAGCATAAGGTATGTTAAGTGAATGGAGAAAACACCATGAAATTGTTGATTCACTGGGTGTTAGGTAGTATGCGTTACATTACAGTTGAGGTTGTTAAGCTCGCAAACTCTTTTCATATTCTCCAAAACCTGCACATGTATAATGAAAGACAAGTAATAAATTCCTAATCTCTGAACCAAATGAGAAAAAAAGCTTATCGATAAAATTTACATACCTCTGTTTTGCTTGAGTCATCAGTAAGGGTGACATTAGCTCCAACTTTAGCAGCTACTAAACCGGGTAAAGACGTGCCAGCTCCAAGCTACAAATTAGACCAAACACATGTCTTAAGAAAAAAAAGTATAAAAGTCAAAATAAATTGAGCATTTGTAAGATGTACCAGAAAAAAAAAAAGACATTCATCAAACACAACACACAGAAAAAAAAATCACACTTAATCCCTGTTCTGTAATGAGCCAAAAACTAAACAGTAAAACATTCAATCAAATCTTTGTTCTCCATTTAAATTGAGCAAGCAGGATTGGTTTGTTTTACCTCGAGAACTGAAGAGCCACGAAATCGAGATCTCTGTTGCCAGACATACTCGGCGAGGATGACGCTACAAGGCCAAACGAACAATCCATACTCTTCCTTCATATTCTACACACACACACAAAATGTCACAAGCCAACGACGAAAACGAAACCATCTGAAGAAGAAGTATAGATTAATACCTCGATAACAGATACAGAGATGGAAGTTTCGGGATCTCCATCATCGCCATAGAAATCGTGCTGAGAGATGGTGGTAGTCATCGTATTCTTGAGATTTTTGAATTTAGGGGTTTTTGATTTTAAAGTGCGAAGAAGAGAGAAACTGAGGAAAGTCCCACATCGGTAATAAGTGAAGTTGGGCGAAGTTATTGTTGGGCTATAAAAGGCTTTGAGGTGGGTTAGGGAAAAAACATGATCCTTCAGGCAAGTGAAAGGGGATATGAGGAGTGGTTATTTTCTCGCTATATGAGAGAAGAGCGTTTCGCTCCGCCTGTTACGACAATTGAGCGCTCTCCTTTGTCTTACCATCTGATCCCTCTCCTGATTGGTCAACCTTTTTTATTTATAAAACTAATTTTGTTTTTAAAGTTTATTAGTAATAGTTATTATTTTCTTTAAAAACAATTCAAGTTTTTCAAAATAATATAGTTTTGAAAATAATTTTTAACTATTCGATTTCTTTTTATAAAACTAATTTTGTTTTTAAACTATAATAATATTAATTAATAGTTATTATTGTCTTTGAAAACCATTAAAGTTTTTCAAAAAATATAATTAGTAAAAATAATTCGTACCGTTGATGTCAATGTTACGGGGTAGAGTCTTGAGGGTGTTGTTTATTCTAACAACTGGAGGCTGGTTCGGCCTTAAAAGGATTCAAGGGTGTAAATCCTCGTGATCTTTATTCTGTTCTCAGAATCCAAGGTCGTGTACGTTTCATCAGAAGCATTGTTGTTATTCTCTTTAGTGGAATGGATTAAGTTGATTTTGGTCACATGATCATGATGAACATAAACAATCACATGAATTAGAGTTTAGAAAATGCAGAGTTTTAGAAGTTGATTCTGGTAACATGAATCCATAATGAACATCACTTATGGATGCAAAACAAGCAAACTGTTGATTATAAGATGCGTCTTGAAGATTGAGTGAAGGCCTTCTCGATGATAGATGCAACTTAACTTTGATATATGATTCAGTTTGAAGCAGTGGTGTAGTTTAGGTGCACGTATGGATTGTAAAATATTAAGATAAACTCTATGGTGGGTATATGGTTCTACTTCAGCAATGGTTCAGCACCACTAAAGCCATGCCTAGCTTCTTGTCACTGCACTCTCAAGATAATTAACTGTTCTGACAGGAGTGTACGTTCTGAATCGAGATGAAACCAAATTCATGATAATGATTCTTAATGCAAATTGGAAGCAAGTCCTCTGTAGTCTCTTCCCGAAACCAAGCTTCTGAAGTGTCTCACAAAATGGGAGAGCTCCAAAGCGAAGCAGGGGAAGTGCCAACTCCAACAACGTAACTGTCTCTCTGCTCACTTTAGTCGGGTCAAAATCTACCAAGCCAGAGCCAAATATACACATATGTTCTGTTCGATGGGTTTGATGAAGAGGAGATAAAGGAATAAGAAGATGGGAGAAAGAAAAGAAGAAGATTATAAGAAAGGTTGAAAGAAAACTATATATGTAGTGATCAAAACCAAACATTGCACATAAAAGACTAATAAGTCAAAATCTTCCGGAGCAACCTCAACTGCTTTGGAAGCTTTTGTGTGTAGGCTAAGACATAGCAATAAGCATGAACGAGAGAATAATTAAACGCAACAGAAGAAAAATTATGTTTCACTGAATGAGAGTAGTTTATCTTAAGAAGGGAAAAGGACCATCCATATCAACGGAAGGGGCTCTTATTATTATGATGCATCAACAAAGAAACACACAAACCAATTAAACTCTAAAATTTAAAACCAGAACCTTGCAATTTTTCTTGGATGATCGTGTCTATCTTGTTCTCCATTTCAGGCGTAAGATAATTTTTCGAGTCACCGACTTCCCCTTTACGGAAAAAAAGCTTGTGCTCCACATTGTTTATTGTCCCCGTTTTGTTCACCTCCAAACTGCTCAGATTACGCAGAGAGCAAAGGTCCAAGATCTCGTCCACAGACCCACTCTCTTCTTCTTGCTTAGTAAAAGGACAGCCCAAGAAGTCTGCAAGTCTCTTGATCTGAACACGAGGCTCGGCTTTCATTTCCTCATATCTCATGAAAAGGACACGCTTGGGGTCTTCCAAGCTTCCTCTCCAGTAACTCAATAGATGTTCCCAAAACGGTCCATAATAGTTGGTTCCATCGCAGAACTCCTTAAACCTAGACTCGAGAACGCTTCTGGTTGGTTCAATTTTATAAATAGCACTGCTATAAAACCAACACGAAATCAAAGTATCCTTCACGTTCCTACACACGTACACAATCTTGCAAGGAGAGTGCTTGAGGGCTTCATGCATCGCGTGCAGTGGCATGTGAGTCGAGAACAACCTCGGAGCTGAGAACTTGGCTAGGTTAGGACTTGAGCTTTCGTGGTACACATCGGTTTCAAAGAATGGTATAATGCCATGTGGATTATTGTTGAAGTTTTGCTTGACCTTCAGTCTCTTAACTCACACAGCTCTAACTCTGTTTTGTGTCTTGTTCACTCTTTGTTTTGACTTGTGTATCATCATAACACACAAGCACGCTCACTCTCTTTGCTCTCTCACTCAAGTCTGTCTTTGTTGTTGTTGTTCTTGTTCTTGTAGAGAGAGAAGAGAAAACACTTTAATGTCTACATTTTTCTTATTGATTTTTGGATACTTTCTTACAACAACACATGCACATATTTATAGAGAAAATCGAACACTCTCGATCTTTCTCCATAGACTGTTTTTTTTTTTTTTGACTAAGTTAACAAGAAGAGTCTAGACACTCCATTGACTTCTCCTTTGACTTTGTTGGCTCTTGTCTCTTTCACACTTTTCTTGTTCTGCTTTTCATTTTCTTGTTTAATCAAATGATTCAATTCCAACACTCCCTCTTGGATCATTTGATTAAACTCCACTTGTTCTTCTTGTGATTCTCCCTCTTGAGATGAATCTCCAAGAACCCTTTTTCTTCTTTTGCAAATTTTCTTTGTCACTTTCTTTACATATTTTCTTTTGCCATCTCCCTCTGTTTTTCTTTTTCCGTGAGCTTTCCTCACGTCTCCTCACTGGCTGCGTGCACAACCTTCTCCTGCTCCCTCTTTGGTGAGCTTCTTCTTGTTCACCTTGCTTCCTTTCTCTTAGGTAAGTAAGTCTTATTCCCTTGTTCTTGAACCATCTCCCATGGTTCCTTTTCTTCTCTTTGAGCCCTTTGGCTCAGTCTTTTTCTTCACCAATTTGTGTCCTCTCTAACTCGCCAAACCATCACCTCAGCTTCATTAGCCTTGGACTCTTTGATTCTTTGAGCTTTCAACTTGGTTTTATGTAACCTTGGATCTTCCATCTTCAGCTTTGAACATCTCTGGTTCTTCAGAATCAATCATGGATTCAGACTTCATTGGCTTCATTGTTCAGTTGCTGTTGATCTCCTCCACATCTCTGATGGTTGAGAGTAACCAGCAACTCCCACAGCTTCCTTGATCTTCTTTGATCTCCACCATGGTCTTCTTTCTTCTTGTTTGTTCATGTCTCCCTCTTGGAGACAACTTCTTTCTTGTTCATTGCCTCATTCTCCCGTAGGCTTCCTTCTCGCCCTGGCTCTTGTTCTTGTACCATCTGAAACTGCTCCTCACACTGCCTTCTTCTCAGGCTCTCAGCTGCAAGAAGAGCTTCATCATGGCTGACTTCATCTTCTTCTCTTCAGTCACTTTTGAGACTGATTTCTTCTTGTTCTTTTTCTTGTTCTTGTACTTCTGGCTCTTGTTCTTGTTCTTTTTATTCTTCTTGTTCTTGTACTTCTTGTTCTTGTTCTTGTTCTTTTTATTCTTCTTGTTCTTGTACTTCTTGTTCTTCTTGTTCTCCTAGCTTGCACAGGCTCTATGGACCATGTACAGCTCTGATACCATGTTGAAGTTTTGCTTGACCTTCAGTCTCTTAACTCACACAGCTCTAACTCTGTTTTGTGTCTTGTTCACTCTTTGTTTTGACTTGTGTATCATCATAACACACAAGCACGCTCACTCTCTTTGCTCTCTCACTCAAGTCTGTCTTTGTTGTTGTTGTTCTTGTTCTTGTAGAGAGAGAAGAGAAAACACTTTAATGTCTACATTTTTCTTATTGATTTTTGGATACTTTCTTACAACAACACATGCACATATTTATAGAGAAAATCGAACACTCTCGATCTTTCTCCATAGACTGTTTTTTTTTTTTTTGACTAAGTTAACAAGAAGAGTCTAGACACTCCATTGACTTCTCCTTTGACTTTGTTGGCTCTTGTCTCTTTCACACTTTTCTTGTTCTGCTTTTCATTTTCTTGTTTAATCAAATGATTCAATTCCAACAATTATCATATAGAAGAGGGTGATCAGCATCATGGTTCTTTGATCTCTCAAGGAGAGCGACGGTGAGGGCCTTGAGCCAAGTAGTGCCTGATTTGGGGTACGAAGCAATGATTATATCAGTGTCTTGCGGTTGAAAACCTCTCTGGAAATTGAGAACACCTTGGAGGGTGTTGTAAAAATACCAACATCCTTGATATTGACAAATCTTATTCCCTTTGTAATCTATGTGTGATGGAAGCGAAGAGATCAACTTCTTGGTTTCTTCACTTATCTTGTCGGCTCCTACGTTGGACGGAAGCTCCTTCGGATCCATTTCTTTTGTTGGTTCTTGACTTCTTGTTACAAAAGATATGTTTAAGCTTCAAAAGTCACACAATAGATAGAAGAGAAGAAATTGCAGATATCGCTGGTAATAAAGACAAACCTAATTTAATTTGCTGGTAATAAATGACGAGATATTTTTGGATTCACCTTTACCTGTAGCTTCACCGACCTATATAATTTAGTAATTTAGTTATTTCAGATTCAATAACTTTTTAAACAAGAGGATAAAATAATATGAAATTGTTAAATTATATTATATCTTTAAAATAAATAGAAAATATTAGTAATTACAATTTTTTCAAGAAGTTATTAAGCCATAAGAAAAACACTAAACCCTAAAAGTTAAATCCTAAACCTTAAATATTTAGATAAACCATTTGGATAAATTTTAAACCAAATCTAAACTCCTGAATCATAAATATTAAAAACTAAATCTTAATAACACGAAATCTTAAATCCTTAATCCTAAACTCTAAATATTTGGATTATTTTTAATACTAGAATTTATGATTTATCTAAAGGTTTACCTAAAAATTTAAGGTTTAATGTTAGGATTTAATGTTTAAGATTTAGGGTTTAGAGTTTACATGTTTAAAATAAAAATACTTGGAAATAATAATAGTTTCAAAAAAAATAATATTTTTAACGCCGTTAACAAAATATTATGATTTCGGGATTTAGAATTATAATTTTGGGGTTTAAATTTATCCAAAGATTTAAATTTTATTTAAGGGTTTAAAATTTATCCAAAGGTTTAAGGTTTATGGTTTAGTGTTTTGCTTACGGTGTTAATATTTTTTTAATAATTTGATAAATTCATATTATTTTGTTTTCTTTTTAAAAAGATACCAAATCTAAAATAACTAAATTTTATTGGTTAGTAAATCTGTAGGTTCATTTTAAAGGGTGAATTCAAAAATTTCTCATAAACAACGAACCAAAATATTATGGGCTAGACTCATCCCATGAATAAAGATATTGAATATAATTTCCCACTAAAAGAAACAAAATATTTAAATATGGATGGGCAGGTTGGTGCATCTATCTATATTATTAAAACTGAATTACCTTTGACACTGTTTGGAAATAAAAATATGAGTTTAAATGAAAATTATTTGGTAACTTGGATTAGTAGTATTTTTTGTATTTTCTATTATTTGCACATTTTACTATTGCATTTACAATAAATTAACTAATTTTTATATTTTTTTAATTTATATATTCAGCAACTGGATTTATAATCAATTTATATTAATTAGTTATATTTCCAAAGTTTGTCTAATCAAATATATTGATCATTATTAATAGTGTACGACTATTAACTAAATCGCATGAATTAAAATGAGAGAACATTTTCATGAAATTAACTAAATCGTCAAAATACAAAACATAAAAACATACATGAAATTTGTTTTATTAAATCGACGGTTTAAAATTTCATATTTAACATAAATTAAATAAAACATCCGCACGAGAGTGCGGATCAAGTTCTAGTAATAGTTAAAATGAGTAGAATCAATGTCGTACATGAGTTTTATATAATTTTATGATAAATATCTGTGTTTTGTGCACAGTGAATTTATATGAAACTTGTCCAAGTAATATCGTATGAAAAAAATAAAATATATATTTTTGATCGAATTAATATTTTGACCTTTTAACAATTTTTAAAAAACTTTTTTTGTTAATTACATAATTTGTTTATTGATGAGCTGATCCTATTTTTAAAAATATTTTTGGTTAAAATCGCAAAAGAATCTAATATTTAGGTCGAAGAATCTTAAGCCTACTATTTGGGTGCAGTGAAATCATGTCAGCTTGGTTTTACTGTATATCATAATTTAGCAATATAAAAGTTAACTATGGTTATGAAAATTTTAAGTTCATATGCCAATCCTATCTTTTTTTAATATTTTTTCTCTTTTTTGTGTTACTTTTCTCTTTGGTTATTGTTCGATATAAATATTAATTTTTGAATTTATTCTTATTTTTTTTTGTTTTGGATGGAGATTTAAAAGATGGATAAATTTAAAATTATTAAAGGATACATACTTAAGTTAAGATACGTACTTTATGCATAACTAGTGGTGTTCCGGCGCTACGCGCCGGTTTCGCAACATTTTTGGATGAAATAGTTTAACTATATAATTTAATTGCTATGTAATGCAATATAAATAATTATTAATTATATATATGATATATTTACATCTATAATATTATAACAATAACAAAAAAAATCTTCATTATTTTGTTTTTGATCCACGGCAAGTCTTATGTTTTCTTTTCCTTGATAAATTGTAATGCAAGATTTATAAGAGATAAGAAACAGAGCAATATTTTGTAGCTGAAGGCGAGAATTATTTTGTAGAAGTTGGAAACTTGTTGATGTGAGTGTTCTATAGGCCGTCAGCGAAGGTGAGTATAGTTGGCAGTTGTCTGTTTTGTCAGGGTCATCGTTAAATGACATGAAGGTGGTGTTATAAGCTGACTGAAATTTAAATCATTAGAGTCATAAGTTACATTGAGTATAAGGCAGTCAAATAAAAGGAAAAAATGTTATTACATAACCAAAAACCATTATCACAGAAAGCAGAAGAGATCGATGACTAATACGTGCAAAGCAAATCAAGACCACCAGAGATCTGCGATTCTAAACCCAACTACTCCAGCAGGCCCTCTCATTGCTTCATGTTGAAGTATGAAATAAAAAGAGCAAATACATAAGGAAATATGTTTCGAGTATGACTTGGAGAATATATATACCTTGAGACTTATTAGACAATGATTTTCTAACATAATAAAACAACTGTTGACAATCACTTTAAGACAGTGTTCGGTCCGAACTCACTGAAGCCGAAAAATTCCTGACCCTTTATCCACATGTTTTTAGTGATGCACTCCAGAGATTTAAGCATAATAACTGATTTCAGATTGAATCTGTTTTTTTTCAGTAAATTTTGAGATAAGAAAACGCAAGTGTAAAATAGATTTTGGACATATCAATACTATCATAAGTTTAGCACTGGCATTGCTAAATTCATACAGAAGGCAAATCTCTAAACTCTGCATCAGGAGAAATGTAATAACCATGAAAAGTAATCCTAAATGAGTTATAATATTTTAATATTTGTGGCTAACATAAATTCATAAATAATTTTATTTTTAAAGTATATAAAAGCAATTGCCATATGGGGTTCAATGTTAAAGCAATAAAAAGTGGTTCACTACGTATTGTTGAAGTAGATGAAATATGCTTATAGAAATAACATTTCTTGTACTTCTTGGTGATGTTGTTCGGATGACATTATAGAAACTTCGTTGCTTGTAAAGTGATTGAGTAATAGTTAAGTTTTATAACTCGTACTCCATGAAACGTTTTCCTACCTTTTGTTATTATGAATTTTGTATTTTTATTTTAAAATTTTACATACTTTGAGTTCTATTTTGTTTTTTATTTTACTTTTACTGTTTTTAATTACATATTTTGATTATATATTAATCTTTAACTATGGTTACCCAACTTTTATCTTATTAATTTCTTTTATTTGTTATAATTTGTTATTTTTTTCCAAACAAACTATTTTTAAAAGTGTTTTGATTATGGAAAGATATTTGATTTTCGTTTTTAATTAACTTTTCTAAGCTTTAGTTAGAATCACTTTTTGTATCGATTTAATAAAACGTGAAAAACAATATTTTTCTTATTTTTTATGTCAAAATTTTTTAGTTGAAATTAATTTATCTTAATTTTATTATGTATTCTTACCGAATTATTGTATGTTAACAGAAAAATCTATGTCAAACATTTGGTTGTATAAAAAATTAACAATTATATGAAGTTTAAGGTTATTCAGTATTTTGCCAATAGATGTGAGCTAAATTATAGAAAATGAAAAATCAATAATAGTTAATAAAATTTTAAAAAACTATCTATAATACATTATAATCTAAAATATTTGATGGACATGGAAAGTAAATATATACAGTATCTACAGAATTAGACATTCATTTATTAAACAGACTTTGCCTAATGGTATTAGACACTTTCAAATGTAAGTATACGGTTCAAAAAAGTTCTATGCATAAAAAATTGTTTACAGACATGTGTGCATACTGTGGGGTTAAGGGGCAAGCAGGCAATCGTACGACTGCAGCTGCAGTTGGATATATGGATTTAATGCTTAAATTCACCAATGATGTAGAGAAGACCAAGCAGAAATAATGCGAACCAATTTCAAAACTCTTTGACCAAGTTATTGTATAGCTCCTGATGCTCTCTACTGTTTTCCTTGCTGCTATATGGATTCTTGAAGAGAGACTTGGCTTCAAGTTTCAGATGACATTTTCTCCTTTGATTACTTCTTTAGCATCTCGACCACTTCAGACATTGTTGGTCTCTTCTCTGGCTCCAATCTGAGAATATTTTACTCCCACCAAGAAAAACTTCTCAGCTTCTCTTCCACGTTCTCTACTCTTTCAGGCTCTGATTAAAAATTTCACGAATCTTTCTTTCAAATCTCGACTTCAACAGCAAAATCTATATCTTCTTTGTTTCTCCATGCCTTGAGTCTCCCAACTGCAACCTGAAGGAACACAAATGATCAGCAGAAGACCGAACAGGCCAGCAGAATGTTTCACCTCACAAGATGAGGTTAAAAATAAGAAGCACGTTCTACTGTTTAAGAGAAGAAACGTTAAGATGAAAATACTTGTGAACCATCGGAGGGCACCAATACACACTGCCGAAACGGCCTTCACCGAGTTTATTGTCGTACTTAACACTGTTTGTGGCTGAGTGCAGCTCCTTCAATGAGAATATCTTTCGAGATGGCTCTGTCTTATTTCTTCTTCCTGTGTAAGCGTGACATCAAACCAAATTTAACCTCAATTATGTCCAAATAATCCTATTTCAGAGGGATAAATCAAGAAACAATAAATAGAGCCATTCTGATCTTCATCACAATCCAACAAAAGAAATGAACTTTACATGAAAACCATTGGAGACGAAGGAAAGACATGAAGATTGAAGCACAAATAGACTCCAAAAGTGATAATAAAGTATCTTAAACACTAATCAGGAAGAACACCATAACATAATTAGCCGACAACACTTTTTGCGGTAACCAAACAAAGGAAAGATTAGACAAATCGATAGATAGACGAAAGAGGGAAATTTTAAAAAACATCTGAGTCAATGAATTAAGAAGATAATCAGATACGTACCCATCAATTGGATACGGTTACATTAATAGACGATCGTGAAGCACTGTGATGTGGATTAGTCTTCATCTGAATTTATAGTATAACAATTTAGGGATTTTCGATGGAGGTTCGGAGATGATATTTAAGATTAACTTAGTGTTACAGGACATTTACAGCTCCATGGAGGTTACAGGGTAAAGGAAAAGACAGATCGAAATTATGATGAATTAAGAATGGATTAAAGTACGGAAAACTCAGAGTAAATGTCTGAGTTAAGGATTTCCGAGACGTTACGGTTGTCGAAGAAATTGTTTGCTTTCTGTGGTTTTTCGGCAGGGAAGAGAGTGGGAAGACGAAGCCGATGAGAATGAAGAAGACGAAGAATAAGCATAATCGCGTACGGGCCAAAAAAGGTATTCATGAGAGAGTAGCTGAAATGGGCTTAGATACAAAAAGGAACAGAAGCCCAGTCCGAGACGTAGTGAGTGGATGAAAGAAGAACGCGCGAGAATTTTACACGGACGCGCAGAAGAGAATTATAACGCGTGAAACATACGCATAGCTCAGCGATTCGCCACGTGTCAAAAAATGCCCCACCCTTCTATTGGGACGTGGACTATTGTGGAGCCATCACAAGTCCCCTTTATATTAATAGATAAATATTTTACATTTATTACTTAGTTTATGTTTTTCTGTATATTATAAAAAATAAAATAATAGTTATATATTAAATAACTAAGAAATCAGTTACTATTATGTAATAAATTGGCGTGTACATATAAATCAAACGAGTGTTCTTGTTATTTGTAATCATTTAAGGGTAAATCAATCAAACAATCAATTTTATCTATTGTATATAATATATAACTAAATATAAAAGATATTAACATAGTTATATAATATACTTTTAATATAGATATTTATTAAATGAAGTTTCTGCTCATATGATTTTATGATTATTCGTATATTTGTATAACAAAATTTTACACCAACAAATTTTTTTAGTGTGGAATGTTTAGTGGTGTCAATAATTTATCATCAATTTTTATTCTCATAATTTTTTTTCTGCTATTTTTTTTTCTATTCATTCCTGATGTTGTAGACCGAAGTCTCACGCCAAAACCAAACATTTTCTTTCTTTTCAAATAACCAATAATCAACTACACACGTACGTTAGTGAATGTTACTATCCTTCGATAATGTAATGTATGTAGATTGATTACTCATTAACAACACAACAGCAATCAATTCAAGCCCTTTAAGAAGAAAACAGAAAAGTTCAGAAACAACAATCTAGAAAATGAGTTTGAAACTTGAACACGACTGTAAGATATTGAGTTTCCCTTGAATGATTACGTCTATTGATATCAACATACATAGTACTAAGTAGTTGAGATATTCTAGGGATCATCTCTTATCTATACATAGAATATACTAGGGATAATATCTAAGCTATACAAGTGATAGTTATCCTCTAATACCCTCCTGTAGTTGCAGCGTGGGCTCTGTCACACCAAGACTGGAACGGAAAATACAGAAGAGTGAAGACGGTAATCCCTTAGTGAAGATGTCTGCATATTGCAAGGTGGAAGGAATGTGTAGAACTCGAACTTGTCCCATGAGCACCTTTTCCCGTACGAAATGAATGTCAATTTCAATGTGTTTTGTTCTTTGATGTTGAACAGGACTGTTGGAGAGCTAGACTGCACTGACATTATCACAATACACCATAGTTGCTTGCTGAAGAGGGCGTCCCATTCGAAGAGTAAGTTATGTAGCCAGCAAGATTCAGCAACAACGTTCGCCACGCCTTTGTATTCAGCTTCCGCGCTAGACCGAGACACTGTAGGTTGTCGTTTCGCCGACCAGGAAATGAGGTTGCCTCCAAGATAGTGACAGAAGCCTGAAGTTGAGCGTCGTGTAGAAGGGCATCCAGCCCAATCCGCGTCTGTGTATGCTGTGAGCTTCATGCTCTGCTGCTTGAGGAATTGCAGACCCATATGCTTAGTACCTTGGAGATAGCGAAGAACACGTCTCATGGCGATCATGTGGGGTTCTCGAGGATCGTGCATGAACAAACATAGCTGTTGGACTGCGTACGTGATGTCGGGGCGGGTGAACGTTAAGTACTGCAACGCTCCTGCCAAGCTTCGATACTCTGTAGCATTTGCTACTGGTTTGCCATCATCGTCTGCAAGCTTGGATTTAAGGTCCACCGGGGTAGTACAAGGCTTGCAATCAGACATGCCTGCGCGTGTGATGATCTCCTCTGCGTATTGTGATTGATTCAAGAAGATGCCTTTGTCATTGAACTTCACCGAGACGCCAAGGAACGAGTTGATTCTGCCCAAGTCTGTCATGTAAAACTCAGACTTCAGAACTTGAATGATTGTATCTCGTAGTGTAGTTGTAGAGGAGGTGACTATAATGTCATCGACATATAGAATAAGGTAAGCCATCAAGCCGTTCTTCTTGTAAATGAAAAAGCTTGTATCTGACTTGCATTGTGTGAATCCATTTGAGGTAATAAAATTCACAAATCTTGCATTCCATGCCCTTGGCGCCTGTTTTAAACCGTAGATGGACCGATTCAACTTGCATACATAGTTGGGTTTGGAGGCGTCCACGAAACCGGGTTGCTGAAACATGTAGACCTCTTCATCTAATGTAGGAAGGCATTTTGAACGTCTAGTTGATTGACCTGCCAATTATTAGTTAGCGCAAGATGTAAGACAGTACGAATCGTAACCGGCTTAACCACAGGCTGAAAGTTTCATCAAAATCGACGCCTTGTTCCTGAGACCTTCCATTTGCCACTAGGCGTGACTTGTGACCCTTAAAGTTGCCTTTTGCATCATATTTATGTTTATGGAGCCACATAAAACGTACAATGTTAGTGTTAAGAGGTCGAGGCACTAAATCAAAAGTCTTATTTTTAATAAAAGCATCGTACTCAGCATGCATGGAGGGGTTACAATTTGGATCATCAAGAGCTTGAAGATGGCCTTTTGAAAGTTGTGATTTTGTCTGAGTGAGGAGCGAAGTGATATGTTTTTGTTTTGAGATTCCATGTCTAGAACGGGTAGTCATGGGATGCCGTTGTACCTCTCTCACCGCTTGGGTTGGTAGAGTTGGCGCCTCTGGTTGAGAAGTGACTGCAACCTGTTGGTGTGCAGGAGGCGAGAGCAGAATTAGTTGAAACAGAGGGGCAACTTCGTCGTCAGCGGAAAGGAAGTCATACGTAGATTCTTTAGAATGAGTAGATTCTTTGTATGGGAAAATGCTTTCGTCAAAGTTGACGTTACGAGAGATGATGATTTTTTTGTGGATAAATCATAGCATTGTACCCTCTGTGATTTGCTGGATAGCCAGAAAAAGACATTTTGAAGACCTAGGAGAAAGCTTTTTGAGATTAGAATGATTGATATTAGGATAGCATAAACACCCAAAGACTTTTAAATGAGAATAGGAGACATGTTGTTTGAATAATACCGAAAAAGGGATTTTGTTTCTGATAGCTTTTGAAGGTAAGATGTTTAGAGTATGGACCGCCGTATGCAGCGCCTCTACCCAAAAAAGAGATGGTAGGTTTGCTTGGAAAAGGAGACTACGCACCGCATTGTTTATGGTTCGTATCATCCTCTCCGACTTTCCGTTTTGTTGAGATGTATGTGGACATGAGAAACGAAAAGTTATCCCCTTTGACGCGAAGTACTGATGAAATTCTGAGCTGTTAAACTCTCCTCCTCTGTTGGACATGGGTTTTACCCCCAACAAGGCCTATAAGATAATGGGCTCAGCCCATTTAAAAGGAGGTCACTAGGAAACCATAGACCTATCTTTATATAAATAAGGAGGCACCTCCTCCTTAGAAAGGATCTTCCTTTTGCCTCTCAACCACTTCATCTCTACTTCTGGAGAGAAACACCACATTACATGCTTTCTTCTAAGCACTTGTAACCCTTTTTGTTGTAGAACTACGATTGGCTTGATCCCCTTTTGGGGTACGTAGGCATCCCTTCACCGGGTCCAGCCACAATCATTTAACCCTTTTTACTCTTTATATATAATGATTTCTCATAAACTTTCATATAAATTCATTGTCTGATTCCAACAAACACTTCCAGCAAATCTATCGTTTTTGGATCAAACAATTGGCGCTAGAAGGAGGGGGCCGAACCTCCGAGGAGAACTATCTTCGAAGCATGTCGAGCTCTCTCGCGATTACTCGACACAGTTCGCTTTCTCGCGGTTACTCGGGACGAATCATTCTCTCGCGATTACTCGGCACAGTTCGCTTTCTCGCGGTTACTCGGCACGGTTTGCTCTCTCGCACTTACTCGGAGTAGACTGGTCTCTAGCAGTTACTTGGTCGCTCTCTCGTAGTCACACGACGCTCGCTCTCTCGCTGCTACTCGGAGCAGATCTGTCTCTAGCAGTCGCTACTCTCTCGCGGTTTCTCGGAGTGGATCGCTCTCTCGTAGTCACTTTGCTCGAGATAAGCTTGCTTCTTCTTCACCATAAAGATAAGCTATTTACTAAATCATCACATCTTTTTTGATCACTTTCAAATTAGTTTGATTGCTCGCTTATTAAATATGCAAGAGTGGTCATGGTCATTTCTTTTGGTTTGTATTGTTCTAATCTTGGTAATGCTTTTTGTGAACCAGAGCCGACTACAATCGTCAAACCAAAGGTCATTGAGATGGTCCTCATGCTTTGAAAGACGAGCTCAAAGTCTTTCAAAGTGGCATGAGGTTCATGGGCGAGCAACCACGAAGCATCTCACCGTCAAGTCGTTGTTCGGCGAAGTCGTTACACGACGAGAATCACACTCTCGCCGTTACTCGGCACAGCTTGCTCTCTCGCCATTACTTGGCACAGCTCGCTCTCTCGCCATTACTCGGCACAGCTTGCTCTCTCGCCGTTACTCGGCAAAGCTTGTTCTCTCGCGGTTACTCGGCACAGCTTGCTCTCTCGCCATTACTCGGCGCAGCTTGCTCTCTCGCCGTTACTCGGTAAAGCTCATTCGTGACGATTCGTTTGTGACGGTTTGTTCATGGTGGTACGTTCATGACGATGTTTGTGGTGACTTGTCCTTGGCAGCTAGTCAACTGACACTTCCATCCATAGCGACTAACTCGGGTGGTTCAGAACACTGTCCACACAGATCGTTCACGCAACTATCCCCGAGTAAGCTCCGATTGGAATCAGAAGTATGTCCATGACAGCTCGTCCGAGACAGTCCACCCACGACACTTCGTTTATGACAACCAAACCATAACAACCTGTTCATGACAATTTGTCTACGACATGAGTATATGCTGAGTCCATTATCTTATAAACCCCTTCGTACAATTTGCAGAGATCAACTTCATCTCTCTCAACGAACTGGGGGGGCTTATTGTTGGACATGGATTTTACCCCCAACAAGGCCTATAAGATAATGGGCTCAGCCCATTTAAAAGGAGGTCACTAGGAAACCCTAGACCTATCTTTATATAAATAAGGAGGCACCTCCTCCTTAGAAAGGATCTTTCTTTTGCCTCTCAACCACTTCATCTCTACTTCTAGAGAGAAACACCACATTACATGCTTTCTTCTAAGCACTTGTAACCCTTTTTGTTGTAGAACTACGATTGGCTTGATCCCCTTTTGGGGTACGTAGGCATCCCTTCACCGGGTCCAGCCACAATCATTTAACCCTTTTTACTCTTTATATATGATGATTTCTCATAAACTTTCATATAAATTCATTGTCTGATTCCAACAAACACTTCCAGCAAATCTACCGTTTTTGGATCAAACATCCTCCATCACATTGTAGTGATTTTATATCTCTGCCAAATTGAGTTTTCACAAAATTCAAAAAGTGCAGAAATTTAGAGAAGATTTCATGTTTGTATCGCAAGGGATAAATCCAGAGAAAGTGGGAAAATTGATCAAGAAAGAGAACATAGTATTTGATCCCACTGATGCTCTGGATTGGTGAAGTCCATAAATCAGAATCTACGATGTCGAATGGGTTATTGACAATCATTTTTGAGGTGGTGAAAGGATGTTTTGTGTGTTTACCAATTTGACAAGCTGAGAATAAATTAGGCAAATCACGTTTATTGCAAGTAAAAGCAGAATCTTAAAGCAAAAAATTTAAAGTCTCGTCGCTGGGATGAGCCAGACGACGGTGCCAAACATCAGAAGTAGTATGAAAAACAAAAGGCTGCGAAGTCGCATTATTGGAAGAAGGAAGAAGCATATAAAGGTCTCCTGTGCTATCACTGCGGAGAATCGTTTTCCGCGTTTGAAGATCCTTCACGGAAAAACTAAGAGGATCAAATTCAACTGAGCAAGAATTATCTTTAGTAAAGCGACGTACATAAATTAAATTTTTGATTAGAGAGGGAGTAACAAACACAAATTTTAGAGAAAGAGGACGAAACTGTGTTTGGAAAGAAAAAGTTCCTGATGAGTTAATTGGAACCTTACCACCATTGGCCACAATGACCATTTTTCCGATGATAGAATTAACAACAGACTTAAGATTACCTGCCGAGTTGGAGAGGTGGGCAGTAACTCCTGAATCCATGTACCATTGGTTATCTGTCGGATCCATTAGTGTCATGGTGTTGAAAGCGTTTGCGAAGTCCATGGTTGGAACAAGTTTCTGATCACCATTGTTGTGGGGACCTTGCGACAGAGGTTGTTGAGGGCGTGGACCAAGGAGACCTTGCTGTGGGAATGGTTGTTGTGGCAGCTGAGCCCACAGGTTGAATTGTTGTTGTGGCCACATCACATATACATTCTGCCAGAAGGGAGTGTTCCAGTTCTGGGGGCGCATCTGGAAGTTGTTGTGTCTTCTTCTGCCTCTTCCTCTGTTACAACCATTACCTCTGTTTGAGTAGTTCCGCTGATAGTTCTGTTGTTGTGGAGCTTTCTGATCGTTGGATGCTTCGGCAGCGAGTACCTTCGGTGAAGAGGAAGATTCGTCTTTGTGAGATGGGATTTTCTTTCCTTTGCCAAGGCAGTCCTCTTCTAAAATCAGCATGGATCGTGCCTCATCGAACGTTGGAAACGGCTGTCGGTGCATTATGACGTTGATGATGTTGTCATATTTGTCGTTGAGACCATTGAGGAGGTAGGTTACCAATGTCCTCTCTGTAACAGGGGCATCATGGTTGTCGAGTAAGTCCGCAATAGTCTTTAGCTCCTGGCAGTAAGCGTGAATTGAAAGATCTCCAATTTATTGTGTTCGAAGCTTATGATCCAACTGTATGGCTCGAGCCTCTTTGTTGTTGCGAAAGAAGTTCTCCAGACGGAGCCAGATCTCACGGGAAGTTCCACCTGGCTTGAAGGTGCTTTCGAACAGATCCTTCGTGAGCGTAGCGTAGAGCCATAGTTTCACCAGTCTGTCGTGTTTCTTCCACGCATCGTCAGCATCGTTGGTGGGGAGAAGAGTCCCATCGAGATGTCCACTGACATCAAAGCTCTGGCAGTGAGTGAGGAAGAACTCTTCCATGCGTCATAGTTACCATCATCAATGTCGAGGAGGAAGGGAATGTAGTGTTTGATGTTGGTAACACCATAGGCTCGTTCGATTGGTGCTGGTACGGCAGCCATTGAAGCGGGTGAGAAGAAGAAAGAAAGGAGCTTTGGAGAAGAAAAGAAAGAGAGAAGCGATAAGAGGTTCAGGATATAGAACCCTCTGATACCATGTAAGAAATTGAGTTTTCCTTGAATGATTACGTCTATTGATATCAACATATATAGTACAAGTAGTTGAGAGATTCTAGGGATCATCTCTTATCTATACATAGAATATACTAGGGATAATATCTAAGCTATACAAGTGATAGTTATCCTCTAATAACGACGACATCATCAAACATTAATAGTCATGTTTTATCAGCTTCTAAAAACATATGAGCAAAAGAATACGTTGGTGGGCTCGTGGTCATAAAGAACAAATGGACTTTGAGCAAAGGACAAAGACAATTGTTTTGTAAACTGGTCGAGAATATGTTTACATTTGATTGTATTTAGATATTACAATTAGAACGTATTTTGTTATCAAGATTTTTGTTTACATTTGATTTGAGATGGACATTCGGATACTATTTGGTTCGGTTTGGTTTGGTTTGGTTCAGCTATGTTTCGATTTTTTGTGAGTTTAAACCGGTTCAGATCTGCGGGTTCGGTTTTGGCATGGACTCAAATAACTCTTTTATTTTTTTTAAATAAAATAAAATTCATATATACTTTAAATTTCTCAAAAAATGAAAATAAAAATTATTTATTTATATATAAATATGTATAATTTAAGCTAAAATACTTAAACTTAACATAAAATTTGGTGTAGCTTTAATATTTGGATAAGAAGTCAATAGATATTTGAAGTATAGGTATTTTGAGTATCATTTAAATATTTTAAACATGTATTTTTAACTATTTGTATATATTTCCAAGTATTTTGGACAACTTAATAACATCTTATATGCTTTGTATATTCTTTTAGATATTAAATTTTTAAAATAATTAATATATTTAAGTATATAAATATGGTTTGGATATATTTTATATCCGAAATATTTCATTTCGGATCGGGTTCCGTTCTAAAAAAATAACATCTTAATAACATCTTACTATTTTCGTAATTTATAAACTTTTAAAAAATTCAAAATATAGCATATATGAAAAAAAATATAATTTTTTAGTATATGCTTAATGTGATTTTTTAATAATATAAAATTAAACAAAAAAATTGAGGATACAAATTTTTTATCAAGTATGTATGATTTAATCATTAATTTTCATATATATGTTAAACATATTATGTAATTTTGTAGTTTTTATTTAAAGAAATAAATTTACGAAGCTTTTATTTAAGAAAAGAATTTATGACTATAAATCAATGTGATAATTAGTTTAATAAAAAATATAATATATATTGGTATGGACCAACTAATTTTCCTAAAGATTTTTAAGAATCATCATAGTGATGACACATGGGTACAAAACATGTTATAATGTTTCAAGATTAATATATAGGGGATTTACTCAAATAAATACAAATATATAGGGGTTATAGTAAAAGTATTCAAATTTACTCATTATATTATTGTTCAGAACTACACGACTTCCTCGTTACGAAAGTTTTTTCATAACCATTATTTGAATACTAGGTATGGACCCGTGCATTGCACGGGTTTTGATTGATGTTTTAATTTCATGAAACAAATAAAAGAGAAAAAAAATAGAGCGATTGTAGAATTTTGTATATATTGTTTGAAATTTATTTAAGGAATATAAACTTGTTTCTTCAACGTAAGTTTAGTTTGTATTTATGTTTCAGTTATTATAGCGTATAAGAGCATTTCTAGTGAGAGTATTTAGAATGATTCTTATCATTTAAGAAAAAGAAGAAAACATAATTAAAATACGAAAGAGAATAAAAAAAGTCCACATCTCTCAACTTTTAAGGATTTGTTGTAAATCCACAAAGACAGTTGTTATACTACTAACAATATTAATTTTTTTTAGAAAATTTAAGTTAATAATACAAATATAATATTGATTTTTTTTCTTTTACAATCTGTAACATTTTCCAACCGATAATCATGCTCTAAGTAGTTATATCAGTTTTTTATTTAGGCCTAGAGAAAAAAATCAGATCTGAAAATTCAAACCAAACTCAATCACAAAGAAATATGAGTTACAGTGAAATACAATGAATTAAAAATTGAATCAAGCTTTTTTAATTGATGACAATGTCATACACATTTTTATGTTCTTAATTTAACAGTTGTATTAACTTTCGAAGTTATTATCATTTATATACTTTTTGCATGGTCTATTCACATTTAAAGTATCTCTAATCCAACTGTATATATTTCTATATTTTTTTCCTAAAATATATATATTTTTTTGTCGATTTTTTCCTAAAATATTGAAACTTTTTTTAGGCGATGAGTTTCACATAACTCTATTATAGAGTTATCTACTTTAAGCAAAATTATAGTGAACGTTATTTCAGTTTCTATATTTAGAGACAAAAGTAGCACATCTCTATATTTTCTTATAAAAATACAGAAATTATATTACAAATCATAAATTGAATCAAATCCACCAATATAATATAATGAAAATATAGAAATAAAAATTCAGATGAATTGGAAATTATCTTTGTTGTTTAACCAATAGAAAACATTGGATCAATATTTTTGTCATGTAATTTAGAGGTAATAAAATTATTAATACCTTATATAGTTTGATACTTATTTGATTATTTTAGCCAAAAATATATATGTGCATGATGAAAACCATATTTCTGAATCTCGATTGTGTGAGTAATATTAATGAAAATAACTTGTTTATTAAATATTTATGGTGATAAATATGAAAATAAATAAGAAATTATTATTTTATACTGTAGTGGAGCTGAAGAAGGCACAATCATTAAAACATGTTTGTGGTTTCATTTAAAATATACTAAATTTGACGTCAAATACATCATTTGGATTCTCGATTTATCTAGATAATCTTCATTAAATATAACAAAAATTTGAGAATCATTTTCTTCATCTACTATTTTTTTTCTGTTTTGAAACTGAAAAATAATTTAGTTTAAAAATTTAATAATAGATCAATATGTATTAATATATTTATTTATGTGTAACCATTTATTGATAATATATTGATCAGTATAAATATAAATCAATAGTGTTAGAAAACATTAACCCTTAGTCAAATTACTTGACCAAGAGGACTTACACAGAAAGATAGTTATATATAAGAAGATTATTTTAACAATTCTCTTTTGTTTATAATTTTCTTAAAGGAAAACTAATTGTTTTATAATTCGGTTTCTTTAAAGTTTTTTATATAATTTCTTGCACTTTAGTATTATATAAATTTTATTTTATAAGAAATATCAATAATTTTATTTTATAAGAAAAAACCATTATTAAATATTGATAAGATTTTTTTACTTAAATAGTTTCTTGTGTTTTAGGATTTTATAGTTCTTTTAAAAAAATACTCTTTTTTTATAATTTTATTTTCAGGATTAAAAAAAAAAGAAAATTAAGATATATTTTAAAAAATGGTATTCTAAAAGGAAAACTACTATTATTTATGAATTTTTTTGACATATGTCACAATCTTAAAATATTTATTTACATGTTTGATGACCTTATGATCATATTAATTAGAAACCTTAAAAACCAAGAAAAAAAATTGTATAAATATTTTAAGTTTATGATTTTTAAAAAGGAAAATAAATATCCAATAATTGTATATTTATAAAAATCACTATTAAATATTTATAAGAAAAATATAATATTGTAAATATTTTATTTTATAAGGAAATTATTTATATTAAGCCAATGTCTACTGATTTTGTAATTATCTTCAACCCATATTTTTATTTGACCTTGAAAATAAGATTCCTTAAAAAAGGAATACTACAATTAAATATTTTTATTTGACCTTGCAAAAGAACCTTTTTAGTATTCTCTTTGGTTTAGTATTTTATTAACTAAAATATTTTTTATAAATATTTAATTGCAAGGAAATTGATCTTAAAAATAGTGGTATAAGTGAAATTTCCCTTTTAGTATTTGTAAACCCACGTGCAGAAAATACACATTCTCTATTAAATAGTTATTTATATGGAAATGTTTTGATCTTTTACTGTTTTTAAAAAACCTTTGAAAAAGGAAAACTAACTTTTAATTTTTTTTCACAATTCTCTTTGTTTTAGTGATTAACATGAAATACTATTTGAACCAAAAAAACATGAAATACTATAGAATATTTTTATAAATATTTTTAATATTTAATTTGCAAGGAAATTAATATTAAAATAATGTTTGTATTTTGTAAAACCACGAAACAAAAGAAATATTATATATTAAATATTTATTTATATGGATTTATTTTGATCTTTTACAGTTTTGTTAAAGTCCTTTTGGAAAAGGAAACCTAATTTTAAATATCTATTTATTCTTAAATATTTATTTATATGGAAATATTTTGATCTTTTACATATTTTGTTGTTAAAGACCTTTTAAAAAACGGAAACTAACTTTTAAATATGTTTTTTACAATTCTCTTTGGTTTAGTATTTGCTTAATATGAAATACTATAAAAATATTTTTTATAATTATTTTAATAATTTGCAAGGAAATTAATTTTAAAATAATGTTTTGTATTTTTTATAACCACGAATACAAAAGAAATACTATATATTAAATAGTTATTTATATGAAAATATTTTGATCTTTTACAGTTTTTTGTTAAAGACATTTTGGAAAAGGAAAACTAATTTTAAATAATTATTTATTCTTAAATAGTTAATTATATTGAAATATATATTGATCTTTTACTTTTTTTTATTAAAGATCTTTTGAAAAAGGAAAACTAACTTTTAAAATTATTTTGGTTTAATCTTTTTTTTTAAAATATTTATTTAACACATGTCGCAATCTAAAATATATAACTGACATGTGTCGCGATCGTGTAAATTAGTAATTTTGAAAACAAAGTTTTATATAATAAGATGTGCACAAAACTACACGTATATCATATTCTTTTGGGTTATCACATTATGGTATGATATTTGTGATATATTAATTTTACAAAAGTATTTGCATAACCATTATTTTAATAGGTGCGCAAAACTACACGTATATATCATATTCTATAATCCTCTATATCATGTGTTATCATATATATATATATATATAAATATATAAATATAATGTATAATGTATATATAAATATAAACGGACTGAAAGTTGGAAAAAGTCATGCAAGATTCATATATCAATATATCATCGATTATCAATACCCTATATATACGTGTGACTACAATTAAAAAATTGTGAATAAGGTCTTTGGTAGTTCGATAAACCATAACAATTAAATAATTGTTAAACGATCTTTCCATATTACCATATGCACTATACTTTTATGTCGTCAATTATATGCCCAGCGTTACAAATCTCTAGCAAAGACCGACGATATAAAAATAATGCTGAGGAGCTCTGTGAGTTTGACACCTAAACATGTTCTGCAAGGTTGTGCATTTATTAATGCTTTAGGATTAATATATAGGGGATATGTGATCTTTTATCCTGCTTTGACATACTTCGAAACCGTTTTCACCAAGTCTTGAGATTCATAATCTTCTTACCAAATGATCCTCCTACAAAACACAGAATATTTTCTCAATATCAAGTATGGTTTTGAAGCTAATATCTTCGTTAACAATGCTTTGCTACAATGATTTCAGCTAAGCTCTTGGTTGACCCTTTGGGCAGAGATTTTCAACTTCCTGCAAAGTGTTTTCAGTGTATATGCGTTTGACTAACCTTAAACACCCCGACTCTACTACGGATTTCTATTAATACCATCTAAAGTAAGCAACTAGGGATTGTCTAATAACGTAGTAAATATTGATACCTTTGACCTCTAGCTCATACTTTTCAGCCTTACTCTTCTGCTGATTTTCCAGAACTCAATACGATTTCAACAAGCTGGATGTTGCCGGTTAGTAGAGATGCCTTGCGAGATGGCAAAAATGAGAAGCCATCCACAAGTTTAGTGCACTTCAGACCCCATTTCACCATCAGGAACTCGATTAGGTGATGCCCACTGCAGTACAAAATCCGGACACAAAAATCACCATCCTAATCTACTGCAGATATGTTTAGATGACTAGGATGAATGAATTTAGTGTACCTCCTGTTATGATACGTAGTGATAAAAACTGCATCTGGAGAATTTTGAAGCAGGAAAGAGACGGTGGCAAAGAGATCATCGAACGCTATATACAAAACAAAGGTTCGGGATTCACATTTCAGCTCATGGTAAAAATAAACAAGGAGAAGTCACGACTCGACATGGTAAAAAGAGAAGGCCAAGACAAGGGGTTTTTGGTGTTTCAAAAAAAAAAGAAGAAATTAGGGGTTTTTTGATTTTTAAGTGAAGAAGAGAGAAAAGTCCCACATCGGTAAGAAGTGAAGCTGGGGAAGTTATTGTTGGGCTATAAAAGGCTTTGAGGTGGGTTGGGGTAAAACCATGATCCTTCAGGCAAGTGAAAGGGGATATGAGGAGTGGTTAAAATCTCGCTATATGAGAGATGAGCGTTTCGCTCCGCCTGTTACGACAATTGAGCGCTCTCCTTTGTCTTACCATCTGATCCCTCTCCTGATTGGTCTATTTTTTAAATATTTTTTTAAAATATTTTTTGAAAAGTTTTTTTAAAGTGAACAAGTTTTTTTAAATAATATAAAAAATAATTACTTTTCATATACATATTAGGAAAAATAATTTGAATTAAGTTAATATTCAAAAGGATTACCGGGTAGATTGTTTTTTTTTTTTTTTTGTCAAAAGATTTTACCGGGTAGATTGTTGATCCAGATTATACTTTTGAATGTGAGGTATTGTTTATATTGACCGCTGGAACTGGCGGATGGTTCATTGCCTTAAAAGGATTCTAGTTCTGTATATCTTCCAGAGAAGCTATAGATTGTAAGGAGGGATGGATAGCTTTATGATCTTTGATTCTGTTCTCGGAAGTCGAGGTCATGTATGTTCCATGCCATCAGAAGAATTGTTGTATCCTCTTAATTGATGAAATGGATAAGTTGATTTTGGTCACATGAGCATGATGAACATAAATTAGAGCTTAGCAAATGCATAATTTTAGAAGTCGATTCTGGTAACATGATCATGAATCCATGACGAACATTAATAATACACTTATGGATGCAAAACAAGCAAACTCTTGATTATAAGATGTGTCTAGAAGATTGGAGGAGTGAAAACATCAGGATCAATCGGCCTAGCTTCATTTTGGACTCAGACTCACGCCATTTCCATCGCGGTTAAAGGTCATCTTGGTGAAAAAAACTTTGATAAGATACATAAAATCAGCTTAATTAAACACACAAACCAAATTTGGATGACTTCTTCAGCAATGTTAAAAAAGTGAAAAGATGTTGCCATGACTTATTGACATAGGCAGGCGTATGTTGACAAGCCGAGCAAAGAGTCTTTTTACGGATAAAAATGGATTCTACAGGGCAGTCGGTATAAAAATCACAAACCTGAATCGCATAATGAAACAAAACATTAATGGTTCGGTACTCCGAAAGAAATCTATACTGGGAAGTAAATTTTCGCAACCGAGTTTTCACGTCACAACTGTTAATATCGATATTATCCTTACTAAACATAGCATATCTCTATAATATTATTTGAGAAGTCAGTTTCTTATGTGTCTCACTCACGTTAACTTTAACGATGGTTGATTACATTGATACCCTTAATAAAAAAAATATTAATTTAAATAATTTTATTGATTTTTACTTAAATTTATTTTTAATATTTTCCAAAAAAAGATATCTAATAAAAGGAAATATTTATAGAGTTTAGAAAACGAATTTAAAAACAAAAATATATGTATAAATAATATAATTTCATTAAAAGGAAAGTTAAAAAAATAGCAATATACAATTTAAAAATATTTCAAAATAACATAATAAATACATTTTTATAGTAACAATATATATTTTCAAAGTAACAGAAATATTTTTATATATCTATCTATTTTTTGGATGATTATATAATATAATTAAGTAACATAGACTGATATATGTTTTATTGACTAAAATAGTTTAAAATTAGTCTTCTTGAAATGTTATTTATATTTCTTATATTTAGTTGACTATAATATTTTTCAAACACAGCAAAAATAATTCTATAAATTATAATTTAATTATATAATATGCTTTCTCAAATACAAACACAATTTTTACTGCTTATTTTTAGAAGATATTAAGAAACCAAAAAATATTACATTTTACATTATTAAAATTTTATAATTTCTCAATATGAAATTTGCTTTTAAATTTTATATTTTATGCTTGTGGAACTTAATATAACCATAATCAAAAGTCATAAAATTATATATAATTTATAAAAATGTTTTAGTTATTGTAATATTCATATATGTATGTAACTTCCTATAGATCATCATTTTTTTTTCTAATATCATTCAAAACCCAAAAAATAAAATACATGCACATTTAAATGATAAATAAAACTAATTTGACTTGGTTTAGTTATGATAAAACAAATTATACTTCAGTTTCGAATTTGAAAAAAAATATATATGTAACTTAATATACTCACAACATGAGTGATTCGAATAATCCAACTTATATCTAAAATCACAAATTTAACTAGAATAAGAAAATATAATTTTATAATAACAGCAATTTATTTTATAACTATAAATTATAAAATTACTCAAAACACATTAACAAATGAAAATAAAATATTAACTAACTGTGATAATTTACATATCTAAGACAACAACCATCTTAAATGAAAATAAAAAAATTAATTAAATTTTTAATATAATTAAAATTAAAAATATTATAGTTAAATTCAGAGAAATAAATGCAATTCAATATATTCAAATGATATTTAAATTGGCTGTAAAAACAACAAACCCGATTAGATATAACATATCTAAAATCATATGTCTAATTAAATTAATATAATATTATTGATATAAATTATGCATAAAATTATAAAGTAATTTAAAATTTGAAGTAAATAGCAATAAATTATTATAATATATATTTACTTTATCAATATTTATATCCGTGCATGAGCACGGGAAAATCACCTAGTAAATTACTATAAATTAAAACAAATTTCAATTTTTTTTGCTAGATAAGTTATTAGCATTAGTAATAATAATTCTTATCTAAAATCTAAAAGATATATTAAATTAGAAGATAGTTCTCATATATATTGTGTTGTTATCTGTGAAAATATTTTAATAAAAGAATTAAAAACAGAATTCATATATATTAAATAAAAGTTAGTTTTCCTATATCTTGTGTAGTTATCTGTAAATAATATTTTAATAAAATATTTTTTTAAAGAAACAGAATACTCATAACTAAATATTAATTAAGTTAAATTTTTAATTTTATATAACTGAGAAATAATAAATTTTAAAATAAAAGACAATTCTAAATATAATGTAGTATACAAGTACATTTACAAAAATATAAGATATAAAAAATTATATGAAGAAAATAAATAAAAAATTTTCATTATGATATCTATTAATAATAGGAATCCCAATTAATTCGAAAGGGTTTGTGTTTTTATAGGTCTCTCAGATCTTGTGAAAAGTTGCGATTGTTCGCTAAACAGTTGCGTCTCTTCTTTACGAAAAGACACGACTACTTAAATGGTTGTGTCTCTTCATCGTTAAAAGTTGCAACTGTTTAAATGAAAGGGTGTGTGTTTTTTTATGTAGCTTAAATGTTGCGAAAAATTGCGACTGTTCGTTAAAAAGTTGCGTCTCTTCTTTACGAAAAGATGCGACTAGCTTAAATGTTGTGAAAAATTGCGATTGTTCGTCAAATGTGTCTTTTAATAAAAAGTTGTGTCTCTTCTTTTGTGAAAAGTTACGATTGTTCGTCAAATGTGTCTTTTAATAAAAAATTGTGTTTCTTCTTTTGTGAAAAGTTGCGATTCTTCCTCAAATGTGTCTTTTAATACTTTTCTGAGAGTAAAAATTTCGCTAATCTAATCTAATTGATAATAAAATAATAAAAAAATAGTTCTATGAAGTTATTTGGTTACAAATTTTTAAAAGATGTTCAAATAAAATGTTGTCAACAAAAAATAATAGCAAGTCCTGATTAATTCAAAAGGTTGTGAATTCCATTCATTTAAGTTGAAAGGTTATGTCTTTGCATAAAATATGAGATAAATTAAATTTGTTTTTCCAATATGCAACTTTTTGATACTTTTTTTTTCTTTTCAAAATAGTTGAAATATCTTAATAAGTGTTTTTTATAATAATTGTTAGGTTAAAGATTTGTGTCTTCTCAATAGAAAAATATTGATGCAAAATATTAAAATTGTTTCCGGATAATACAAGCCCTAAAATATGTGTTATCCAAAAGCTGCTACATGGCAACCGTTCTAAATGTGATGAACAGTTGCATCCCTTTAATAAAAAGTTACGATGCTTCAGAAATTATATAAATGACTAACTTTGCCATTTATCATAATGCTCACTATTTGGAACTGCTGCAAACTAATTTACAGTCACCCCTTATTTGTTACTGTTCACTACACGCTAAATTCAAAATAGGTCGAAGGGAATTCATCGAGAAATACGACATCAACAGATTTTTTTTTTGACGAAAGATTTACAGACATCAACAGAATTGTTATTTTGGAATCAATTCTGTTTCCCCCATGGCTCATACATGGTTAGCTATAGTCTTTAGACATTCATACTCAAAACCGAAGGATTTCAAGAAAAAGAAAATCATTTAATGCAAGAAATGATTGCTAGCTATCTTGACTCATAAATAGGAATCACAGAGTTGAAAGAGAGGAAGCATTTCACTGAACCAAGAACTTTTGCTTTTCGATGAAATGCAGGCTTTATATTAATTATTTCCATTTTTTATGCTTATTAATCTGTTTAACTTTTTTATTATTATTTTATTGTGAAAGGAGATTTGATAAAAGCTAGTACTATTGATCATCGGCTAATACAATAAACTAGGTCTGCGACTTCGGTTAACCGAAACCGAACCGAATTTTCGGTTTTTGGTTAACCGATTTTTTTAAAAAAATTCTGAAATAAACCGAATGAAATTTCGGTTCGGTTCGGTTATCGGTTACTTTCGGATTTCAATTTAATAACCGAAAATAATTGAATTTTTCAATTTTCGATTAATTTTGGTACAATTTTCGGTTAAATTCGGTAGATAGATTTTTCTTTGAAAAAAAGTGTCCTTTTTTTCTTACAAAAATGCCTCTGTGATGCATGTTCCACGAACACATGATCCATATTTTATATATCCATACACTTAGGTTATATAAAAAAACTGGAACAAGACATATTAATAAATATGTTTTATATATTCTAACTCCATTGTTGAAATTTTCTATTTGGATGGATTCTCTTAAGCGAAATTATCCAAATTGCTCTTTAGTGACTTCTCCAGGAGTTACCTATATATGTTTCCATCAAATTTTTTTTTAAAGATATATATATATATATATATATATTTATATATATATATATATATATATATATATATTATCATCTAAAAGTTGCATTTTTTTCTAGAGGTTGCCAACATATTATGTGTCTTTTCATAAAAAAATGTGTTTTTCATAAAAAAATGCATATATTTTTAAAACGTTATTTTGTCTATAAATGTGTTTTTTTATTCTAAAAATTGCATAACTTCAAAAAAAGTTATCAAAATACTAAAGATGTGTCTATTTATAAAAAAAAATATATGTCTTGATAGAATCTTCAAACTAATAAGAATATCCTGTAAGTTGTCTTTCTAAAATTTTAAGAGTTATGTTTATTGTTTCATCCTAAAAGTTGCATTAAAAAAGTTGTACTGCAATTGTTGGTGATTGTAATTTTTGATGACAAATCGTTGCAACTCTTGATGTTAACCAACCATGACAACCCTTCGTCATCTACATAATGAGTTGAATGCATGACAACCCATAATTTTCGTATGAACTTCCGAATGTTCGTCAAAATAGAAACGTCTATGTATCAAAATCCTTCCAACAGGATTTAGCATTGACTTTGTCTTCTTTAATTAATTTGAGATTGTTTGTCATAGACTCATACTCCATTAAGAACCCCCGTATAAAATATGATGCCAAGTCTTACTTCGTATGTTGTATAATTTTCGCCATTCACCCCCACCCTCCATATAAGCGTTGCTATATTACTAATAGTGTGTATCATAAATATTTGTAGTCTCTATATAGTGTGTATCATAAATAATTTGATCGTTTGAGTAATTTGATTATTTTTATAATATTATATATTTATGGAATTTTGCAATTCTGGGTGATGATATTCTTTAGTGATAAGCCATTACAACTATGATAAACCATTGCAACTATTGGCAATAGTAGACTTCAGTGAAACCATTGCAACTTTTAGTTTTAATCTCTGAAACTGTTTGTAATGATAAACTATATATTGCAACTTTTAATAGTAACCACTATAGTTCTTAGCTAACCATTGCGGAAATAAATTACCTAATACATATTTTCTATGTACTGTTTAAATTTGTTCATGTACATTTAAATTTATGTTTGAATGTGATATAAATGATTATTAACTAATTTTCAACTATAGTTAAAAGATAGTCAGAGATTAAAATAAAATTATAAAATCGCTGAAATTAACTATTATATTTACTTAAACTGTTAGTAATTTTATTGAGTGATATAGTGGCTGACCAGCAAGCACATATGTCAATAAAAAACTGATTATGTTTATTTCCAACTGATGCCTATGCAAGGAATAGGGATAAAAAATAAATAATCCTTAGCTTCCTATATAATTGTAAATACCATATATGGTATGATATACATTTTATAGTGGCTAACTCTTCTCTTAAGCGCATATGGCAATTAGATAAACAAAATAGCACTGTGTGGATCAAGCTACTATCAACTCCCTCTCTAGCGCCTAAATTTGTATTTATCCAGTTCTCCCAAGCATTCATGATTTTAGGACAATCATGATCGATGCCCCCTAACACGTAAAATATTTTTGTAACACAGGTATATTATCAAAAATAATTATAGAAAATATAATATATTTTTTTTACATAATGAGTTCCCGTGCGATATCGCACGGGTTCCTTACCTAGTTTATTTAGTAACAAATTTATTAACAAATAGTTATTTATGTCCGTATCTGTGGGCCAAACAACTAATGAAAAAATATGTATCTTTTATTTTAATTAAATTTAGAAATCTATTATTTAAAATATTTTTTTCCCAAAAGAAATGTTTGCACAGTTTCAAAGAGGCAATAAATTTTCAACAACAAAAAAAAAGAGGCAAACTTAAAAAAACGTTGGCAAAAAAATGTTGAAAAGTAAAAACGCTGCACCGTTTGTAAAGAGGAAAACGACACGCAATGGCGCAAGCTGTTATCATGTCGTGTGTAATGTTGTTTTATTAAAGACCGAAACTACGGTGAGTGGACTTGTTGTTTACTGAGCAATTGATGATCCTTAATTTGCATTTCCTCAACTGTCTAGGGTTCGATGAAGAAGCAAATGTCTCCCCGGCCAAGAAATCACGGCGGTTCGATGATTCTCAAACCATCCACCGACGCAGCTTGCGGCTTAGTGCAAGTGACGAATTCTCATCGAAGATTCCAATTGATATCATCATTGAGATATTCTCAAGGCTGCCACTAAAGTCCATTGCGACATGTCGCTGTGTATCGAAGCGGTGGGCCTCCGTATTTCGCCGTTCTGACTTCATGGAGATGTTCTTGACCAAATCTTTGGCTCGCCCTCAGCTATTGTTCTCCTGCATAGAAGAGAGGGGTGTGCTCTTCTTCTCCTCACCTCAGCTTCAAAATCTTGGTGAGAATGTGTGTCTTCCAGCCTCTGTCGATCATCATGTGAGTTTCCCCGTCCAGTGCGCCTGTCATATATCTAGTCCTCTAAATGGTGTTGTATGTATAAGCGATGATCGGATCTTAAAGGGAAGGAAAACTAGAGCGGTTGTGTGGGTGATATGTAACCCTAGCACGAGACAGTTCTTCACTTTACCCAAGATGAAGACAAGGAAGAGGACTGGGTTGAGAAGCTTTTTAGGGTACGATCCTATTGAGAAACAACACAAGGTATTGGCAATGATCTGGCAGAAGAAGAATGGAACTGAGATGCATCAAGTTCTTACATTAGGAGGAAATGGGAATGGGAGCATGATGATAAGTGCCCAATATTGAGTGATGAGCTGGAGTAGGAAGCAATAAGAAGCTGACCTGGCATTAAATGACGTGGACTGGCAGTTAGAGTCAAGGACTGAGTTGGATTGGTTGTTACAGTATATAACTGAGTCGTCTTCTTCATTGGTGGGGGCTAGTTTCTGGGAAAGGGTATGGGACACTGAGAGAGATCTCATGTGTATGGGCTCAAGGTCTCTTTGAGATCTTGAGATTGTAACTCTTTCATATCAAAGGAGTTTAGATACATCGTGCTCTATCATTTGGTGCGGTGAGCGATTCGATCATCGCGACGGAAGCATTGCGACTTTGATCAGTTCGAGCTTTTGGTGACGACGACAATGGCGTATCAGAGTTTCGCGACGACGGCAAGATCCGAAGCTGTAGAACAAATCCTATCGATGTATCAATCACGCGATGCGAAGATTGATAGGCTAGAAGCAACAATTCAATCATTCATTGCTTCGCTACAACATCGATCACCTCAAGCGGATTCGGTTGGAATCCTTCCGAATACAACTCAGGTACAGATCTCTCCTACGGAACCAAACCGGAATGAGAACGAGCTAGGTTATCGTCAAGTAGCTGGGAATCTTGATAATAACGAAGAGGAAAGATACATAGAGATTCCTGTGTTTTCTGGTGGTGATGATTTGAGATCATGGATCGAGTGGATGGAGAATCGGTTTGATTCGGAAGAGTTCACAGAGCTACAAAAGCTTGCGTTGGCTAACGGTTTCATCGATGGAGAAGCGGAGGCATATGTTCATCGCATGAATTCGTTCACCCCTTTCCTAGACTGGAAGGATCTGAGAGAATCATTGCTGTGGAAGTATGGTGAAAGAAACGATACAGAACGAATATTCTTGTCGACTCTGTCGATCAACTCGACTAATCAAGTCCAAGAGGTCGAAGCAGTGGTAACAGTCACGAGACAAGCGGAAGAACTTAAAATGGATGAGCAATTGATTCAAGACAGAGAATTTGATCCAGTGGCAGAATTGATTGGAACAACAACATGGAATCAAGCATCTTCGGTGATTGATATACCAAGAGTGATGAAGGACGAACTGTGGCACAAGGATGAATCAAATCCAGGACATGAGGTAACAATCTCTGATATGGAACCTAACCGTAGAAGCTGCAATGAATCAGTGGACGTGTATGTGGATTTGATATTTGCTGTGGTGAGGAATGGCTTTGAATGTGTTCATGACAAGAATAAGGCATGCAAGATGTTTGACAGAATGCTCGTGAGAAAGAAAAGGTTACATCACAAGAAGAAGATGAGTTTGAATCCTAAGTCTTGGATGTTTAAATTCAAAGGCCAGCTAGAGAAGAATCAACAGCAAGAACAAGTTACAGTCCACATATTAGACATGGCGTTTGATAAATCTGAAGTTAAGAAGAAGAAGCAGCGGACATGCCTCAAGGGTTGGAGATTTAAATTCAGAAAGAAGAGATCCAGTAATTTCATGACACGAGTTTTACATCAAGCTGTTTCAGAGTGGAAGATATGTTTGTGTTACAGAGCTGAGTCTGAGATACACGTGGTGTTTGAGCACTGGAAGAAAAATAAAGGCCGTAAATCATGGATGTTCAAGTTCAGGAATAGCTCTGACATAAGGGAGTTATTACAGAACAAGCTGTTGTCTCTTGAGATTATTGAAGTAGAGAGTCATAACGCTGTAGCAGAGCATGATATGATTGAGACTGCGCAGCAATCATACTTCAGTGGCAGAGACGGTTTATTCTGTATCCCTAGTGCTATAGTTCAACTCGATCAGCAGAAAATGCTTGGCACTAAACTTTGGCGTACAAAAACACATAAGGAAGCGGAGCACAAGCATTTTTCTGAGTCTGCGATGGTTCACATAGGCCACACGTTGCTGCCTATTTCAGAGTTGGTGCTGTTAAAACTGGTGGTCATCTGTTACTTTCCAAAAGGATATGGATTATCAGGAGTAGTAAGAGGCTTTAGTGTTGATGCTGGTACCACTGCAGCTGTTACGTATGGGCTGTGTCACAGCTTATACGGTTGGTGGGACTGGTCTTTTGCGAATATGATAAGGCTGTTACAAGTGTCACTCACGGGGAGCATTACGAGTGCGAAGAACCACTGGTCGAGATGGGTTTATGGGTTTACAGATGCAGAGGTTGCACTTGCAGTCATGTTAGCAGTCATGTTTGACCAAAAGAAGCATGTGAGTTGGCTGAAGAAGGTTTATAGATCAAGCTTGTGGACGTGGACAATTAGAAAACAAGTTGTTTCAAACAAGTGGCTATTACAGAACATTCACGTACAAGAAAGGGTTCTGGAAATGATGAAGCAACATTTCATGAACCGGAAGTTGTGCAAAGACTGGCAGTTTAAGTTCAAACAGAGTGCAAGGGTTAGAGAAGCTTTACGATCACAATTTGACAAGGAAACATGTTACAATGAGCAGATTCGACAAGAGCAGCACAATTGGATACAGTCATTACAGAAAATATATAAAGGAAGAAACAGTGGGGTGAAGCTATTGATACAGGCCTATAATGCTTGGAGAGATGGTCACCACAATCTGAAACTATCTCTGGCCGAACCACACCTTGAATCTAAGCTGCTCTGCTTGTTTTGTATGTTGCACTGGCTAACAGAGAATGCCGATCCTGCAAGAGAAGCTGTCGTTGAGTCAGTTCTACAGAGGCCCAATGTCTATGACGCGTTATCAACGATGTGTTGGAATCTGAATTGGCAAACAAGGCAGCATATAAATATTGATGCAACTGCAGTTAGCTCACCGAAAGATATAGAGTTCAACACAATTATGCAGGACATTTTTTTTTGCAGTAAGATTGACACAGAGCTTTGTTGATGAAAAGTTTCAAGTAAAGCACAGATGGAGAAGCAAGCATTTATGGAGTGCTCTGTTGGGAGGGCAGATGTGAAACGGAGATGGCAGAGCACATTTGGTTGCTGCAGCTTTTCACCGAAGCTTGAGGACAAGCTTCTTTAGCGAGGGGGGTATTGATAAGTGCCCAATATTGAGTGATGAGCTGGAGTAGGAAGCAATAAGAAGCTGACCTGGCATTAAATGACGTGGACTGGCAGTTAGAGTCAAGGACTGAGTTGGATTGGTTGTTACAGTATATAACTGAGTCGTCTTCTTCATTGGTGGGGGCTAGTTTCTGGGAAAGGGTATGGGACACTGAGAGAGATCTCATGTGTATGGGCTCAAGGTCTCTTTGAGATCTTGAGATTGTAACTCTTTCATATCAAAGGAGTTTAGATACATCGTGCTCTATCACATGACATGGAGAATGGTTGAATGCGGCATTCCCCATTCTTTTCCCGAGCAAGAATGTGTATGCGTCAATGGTGTTTTGTACTACATTGCTAGGGTTTCCAATCTTGTTGATATGATAGTTTGCTTCGATGTCAGATCCGAAAAGTACAGCTTTGTTAACCTCATGGAAAGTGGAGTGTATGATGCAACTCTGATGGACTTCCAAGGTAAATCGGCTTCGGTAAGGTCGTCTGCGACCTGCTTTCTTAGTGGAACAAGTACAAGTTTAGAGATGTGGATACTAGAAGACCCTGAAAAACACCAATGGTCCAAACGTATGTTCGGTTTGCCTCCTATGGCAGCTGCAGGGGAGTATTTAGACTTTGTTGGAGTGACTCCTACAAATGAATTTGTTATTTCACCGCTCTTTCCATCCGATCCTTTCTATGTCACTACAATTTCGTCAAGGATTCTATAACAAGAGTTGAAATCCAAGGAATGGGAGCGTTTGATAGGACTTCTAGGATTCGCTTATTTATATGTAAACCATGCCGAGGACGTGAGGCTTATGTAATTGTTTTAGGACTTTTGTAGTGGATGCTGGCTTGTAAAGTTCTTGTGTTTGTAAATCATGTTGTCTTAGTTAGAGCCCTTATCTTTCCACTGCTTTTGTGTTTATTTTTTGTTATAAGGCGGAATGAATATTCTCTGTTTGTCTACCATGGTTTTCATATAATAGATACACGATGGTACCAGCTATCCTCTTGTTTTAGTAGTTGATGCACTATGTAGCAATGATTGTGAATATGTTTTCGAAACTCTTGTCTACCTCTCGCCCTATGTGATTTGATGATCCACTAATTACACTTTCTGACTATAGCTACAAATTGTTTTGCGATTGATATTGGACTCAGGTATGTACATTGGCACATCGTAATTGAGATCTATCTGCCTTGTTTGTCCTTTGTTAATGATCTTGTAGTTTTAGGATGTCTTGAATTCATTTGCGAGTCTCAAAGACGACAAACAAAGAAAAACAAAGACTTTTGCGTCTAGTTGGGCTTAAATATAATAAAATCTAGGCCCACGCAATCGAATATTGAGAAGAGGACACGTCATCAGCTACCTTGCTTTCCGACCTTTATCGTCTTCGTCTTCGTGCCCCCAAACCCAGAGAGAGAGAGAGAGAAGCAAAGAATCATCCAATTACAACATTCCGAATTTCTTTACAATCTTTCAATTCACAGATTACTCCATCACTGTATAATTCCACAAGATTGCCGCGATCGTCTTGCAAATCGCGCACTAGTAATCCCCAAATTCGATTTTGCTGAAACTCCAACACTAGGCAAGGGGGTTACGGAAGATGATTCATTGGGGTGGAGTATCCTGCTGCCTCAGCGCCGCCGCTCTTTATCTCCTCGGCCGAAGCAGCGGCAGGGACGCTGAAGTACTCAAAACCGTCACTAGGGTTAACCAACTCAAGGAGCTAGGTCATCTTCAAATTGCTTCATCATATTTTATTATTTTTGTCTGATTCAATTGATTTCTTGATACTTGTTTTTTCGTGTTTGTTGCAGCGCAATTGCTAGACTTAGATAGCAGCAAGCTCCTTCCTTTCATTGTGGCTGTATCAGGAAGAGTTGGCTCTGACACTCCTATCAAGTGTGAGCATAGTGGCATACGCGGCGTTATCGTCGAGGAAACGGTACTTATAATCTTGTTTGCGATCCCCGTTTTATCAGTTAGGTGGATGTTGAAACTAATAGCAATCTGTTTTCAGGCGGAACAACATTTTCTGAAGCACAATGAGACTGGTTCTTGGGTGCAAGATAGTGCACTGATGCTATCTATGAGCAAGGAGGTTCCTTGGTTCTTGGTAAGTCAGAATCAAGTTGCTTACTTGTTTTTGGATGTTTCTTAAAAAGCCGTCTCTCAGATTTTTATAATTGTTTTGTGAAAATAGGATGATGGGACGAGTCGTGTGAATGTAGTGGGAGCTCGTGGTGCAACAGGGTTTGCATTGACTGTTGGAAGTGAAGTGTTTGAAGAGTCAGGGCGGTCTCTTGTTCGGGGAACACTTGATTATCTCCAAGGACTTAAGGTATATTTTGCTCTTCTTTGTTTATTGACCTCTCTATTTGCTTAAGCGGGTATCGTTTTGTTTCAGATGCTTGGAGTAAAGCGCATTGAGCGTGTTCTTCCCACTGGAATGCCTCTAACAATTGTTGGCGAGGTAGTGTTTTCTTGTTTCATCTCTTTTGCTTAAGTTGTTATATGAGAGTCTCTCAGAAATAGTATTTGTAGAATGCTGTATTGTTCTTTCTACAGAGGCAGACTGATGATGAGTTTGATCTTAATTTCTGTTGCTGTGGCATGTATGACAGGCGGTTAAGGACGATATTGGAGACCTTAGGATTCAGAAACCTGAAAGAGGGCCTTTCTACGTCTCTCCTAAATCACTCGATCAGCTCATTTCTAATTTGGGGAAATGGTCAAGGTCATCTCTCTCGCTCTCCTCTCTCACTTGGTTCTTCTCCTATACTATTTCAGAAAAAGACTGATTGATAATAGTCTTACTTTACAGGTGGTATAAGTATGCCTCCATGGGTTTAACTGTTTTTGGTGTGTTTCTAATTACAAAGCATGTCATTGATCATCTTCTAGAGAGAAGACAGCGGCGAGAGATGCAGAAACGGTATGTTAAACATTTGTCTGTCTAGAAAGTGAATAGTTTTTCCTCAACTAGATCAGTTTTGTTTCCCACGAAAATTATGTACACGAAAAAGTTAAGCAGTGTCAGCTGTTGTTGCAGAGTGCTTGATGCAGCAGCTAAGAGAGCTGGGACTGAAGGTATCCATTGGGTGAAATCTTTTTTTTCTACTCATAAATAGGTTGCACGGTTTCTGACCACAAACTTTTCTCTCACCAGGTTCAAACGGGGCACATGAGAGCGTTTCAGATTCTTCCAAGAATGAAGGCGCTGTTCCTGATCTATGTGTGATCTGCCTAGAGCAGAACTACAACGCTGTGTTTGTCCCGTAAGCATTCTTCCGCTTCTTTTTGGCTGTTTCTTACATTTGCAACTTGCTGTAAAGCTTGTGTTGTTGGTACTTATCGCAGGTGTGGTCATATGTGCTGCTGCACCGCATGCTCCTCTCACTTGACCAGCTGTCCACTTTGCCGGAGACGTATTGATCAGGTGGTTAAGACATATCGTCACTGAGCAAACTCAACTCAGGGTCAGAAGCATTCTCTACTCGAGTCTTGCCTGTAAATACTGCAAGATCAAAACGATACAAAGTTGGTGTTCTTTATCCTCTCTTGTTTGCTTTCAAGAACAATACATTTGAACTATATAAAAACATAAGGTGTTTGCAGTAAGTTCGTTTTTAATTAATCTTGTTGCGGCCAATGACATTAGGTGTTTGCAGCTTAACCTGTTTGAATCTTCCTTACTTCAAGCTTGATTGACTATATCTGTTTTCTTCCCCAAAACAAGCTTGAAGTGTTTCTCACAAAATGGGAAATACTAAAAAGCTGAGAAGCCAGCTCCAACAATCTGTACGATTCTCAGCTTTGCCATTGTTGTCTCCTTTCGTGTCGTAGATTAGTAGTCCATCAGTGATTTTAGATGCTTTGTTGGTTTGATCAAACTCAAGCCTTCTTCCTATCTCTCTTTCCACCCTAAACACATGGACACCACATTCAAGAATGTCGAGCTCCTGATGTATTCGAACATATCTCATTCCCCTGTTCAAGCCATCCATGTTCTTTAACATATAAATAGGTGTCGCGCTTGGATATTCATAGACGTGTTCCTGTCAATGAAGCAACCTTCAAGAAGCTCAACTATCCCTTAAAACCATGATTACTCAAGCTCCCCCCCCCCCCCCCCCCCCCCCTCAAGCCAAATCAATTTCCGATTTTGTTGCTTTGTTTCCCTTTTTTAGAACTTTAGCTAATATAAGCTCCTAGTCAACCATTGTAAAAAAACAAGCACACCCTCAATCATCTAAGAAATAAAGTTTATTCAGTTTATATCAAAAAAGATTCTTTACATAACACAGACTCAGGGATTCAGTCTAACCACATATCGGGAGAGTCAATAATCTATCCATCACTTCCATCCAGAACCAGACCTGTATTTTTTGATAGATTATCTGATGGATAGATTATGGTATATTGATGAGGTTATGGTCCCATTCAGAAAAAAAGTCAATTCTTTTTATTATTATCTGAATCCTAACAACTAAATTACTAAAACACCCACATTACTTTCATCAAATATACCATAACCTTTTGTAACTTTTCTTTTCTTTGCTCATAAATAAATATAGAAACAAAAATCAGAATTGGGAGCCCATGCAAATGTTTTGAATCCATGTGTGCAAGTCCGGCTCTGCTTCCGTTTCATCCACCTGCAAAGCGTATCATAAAATCAGCAAGCCTAACTCCATTCCTTCTGATTTTATGATACTACTCTCGAGCTTAAAGTTTCTCGCCGCTGCGTCAGCGTTATCCAAAACAACAGGGCTTAAAATTCCTCTATCTGTCCATTGAGATACACTTCCTCGGCGGCACTGAGTTCGAAATTCTCGTCTGCTTTGGCGGTACTCTTCACTCAATTCATATTCGTCCTCACTCCATTCATCCTCACTTGATTCATGCCGTGTCGCCTGTAAAGTATTCGCTGGGTTCAACTCAATGCTCTCGTCAATCAGACGACTAATATCGTCTTCACAAGACTCGTACCTCCCATCAGTGAGGTAATCAATCTGGTCTTCAGATTCATAGCTCCCTTGGATGCTCTTTTCTTCAAACACTCTGGCACCACATTCACTAACGTCGAATTCGTGAGATTTGCTGCTGAATTCCAACACTGTCTCCCTGCCGACTTCGGAGGGGACGGTAAATGGCAAGCGAGGTTGAAAGATAAGTAGATGTTCAGATCGATATCTGGAGACATGGCCTACGCAAACCTCCTCAACAACGGGGTCTAGGTCGCCTTTGCCTATGATGCAGTGGCACAATAAGTATTCTGAATGTCTACTTCTTTTGTTGATTTCATGGTTGGGTGACACCACAACGCAAAGCTTCAATATAGATACAGCAGAAAGAGGATTGTTAACATTGGGACTTGTAATGGTCAATGAACTTCCTCTGGCTCGGTGATCAAACTCCGCAGGTACTTTTCTTCCTGGTAAGATAACCCTTTCACAAGAAAAGGAACGGTGGATGATTTCTCTTCGTGCTAGTTGGCCCAATTTGAAGCAGTTGGTGAAATCAAGTGCTGTAAATGGACTGCTGTTCAGAGGGCAAAACACTGTCTCCAGTGATTCGCAATCTTCTGCATTTACGGATTTGATCGAACCAGGGAGCTCTGGCAGTGACGCGAGTCTTCTGCATCCGTCAAGGGAGAGGTGCTCTAGCTGATGAAGAGCTTTGATGCAATCTGGAATCGTCTCAATATCAGAATACCGTAGGTCTAGAATTTTTAGACTCTTGTGGAGATGTGTTAGTCCCTTGAGTTTCCCACTTTTCCTTATGCGAGAGCATATATTAGATGATGGAGGCCGTTGTCGAAAAGAGTCCCCCCATATTCTCAATCTCGCTGAAGTAGTTGAAACAAACAGAAACTTCCTCAATTTTGAACATCCATTCATTTCGACAATTACAAGAGAAGCCAAGTTCAGGTGGTCTGGAATGATTTGTAGGTTTACGCAATAATCCATCCACCACAATTCTAGTTTCTGAAGATGCAGAAAAGAGGATGGAATCTCTACCAAACTCTTGCAATCACTCATATCCAATCTCTTCAGATTTATCGCATTTGAGAGATCCGGGAGTTCCTTCAACTGGCATGAAAAGGACAGATCAAGCTTCTTGAGATTTGTAAGCCGCTGAATTTAAGAACCACACACCAAATCATGTAACATGAAGAGAAGATAATTCTTCGTGACAAAAAAAAAGAGAAGATAATTCATATTAAGTACATACACCAACCTGGGTTCCTTTCCAGAGATACTCGAATTTGCCATGCATCATATCAAGTTCGACAAGATATCCAGGATTAAAAGTAGGAGGGAAACACTTGTTAGGGTATGCATTCCAATGTAGAAACCTTAGACGACGTGGAAACTTCATCTCCTCAGGTATATGCATTACATCATTTATATCATCTCTTCTATTTTCCCCATCAAGAATTTCAAATATTAGTTTGTCATCTCTGCTTTTGTAGACTTTGAGAAACTGAAGATTATACATTCTTTTAAAAGCTCTTTCGTCAACAATCAGGTCGTTGATTCCTGATATATCAAATGATATGCCGGACACAGCTTGGGTTCCCTAAACCAAATCACAAATAAAATGTTAGGTATGTCAGATTTTGCCTAGAATGACTGGTCTGATATAAAAATAATTACCAAGGAATCAAACAGATATACAAAGAAAAAAAGGGAAATAATTACTGTTTCGTTTTCGAGGACATCACAAATCTCATGAGCATCCAGTAAGATTTGGCGTTTCCAAGGCTCTTGTTTACGAATGGCTTGTCTACCCACTCGTCGTAGTAACTTGTGCATCTCTATTGTATTCTCATATCTAGATATCTCTATGAGAGATCTATAGACTAGGATCTGCAAACCACGTTTGACATCTATTTTACCGTCAGAGAACATAGCTTTCACAGTATCACAATTTTCATTGTTGAAGAAAACAGCAATGTGGAGAAATAGAGTTTGCTCATTCTCATCTAAACTTTCATATCCCACTTTTAGTACGTCCTCGATCTCTCGATCCAGAATAGTTTTCAGTCTGTTTATTACATCTTCCCATCCGTCCTCCGTCTTCCCACGTAAAGATGAACCCACCACACGTAGAGCCAAGGGAAGATTACCACAGAGCTCTCTTACTCTTTCTGCTGACTTCTCAAAACCATAACGTGGATAACTATGTCTAAAAGCATATCTACATAAGATCTCCAGGGCTTCTTTTCTAGATGGAAACCCCACATGGTATGCCTTATCAATACCATGTTGCTGCAAGAGCTCTTTGTCTTCTGTGGTCACTACAATCCTACTTCCAGGACCAAACCATGCAGTTTCATTAGCCAACGCCTCTAATTGCTTTAGATTGTTCACGTCATCAAGAACGATAAGCACTTTCTGGTCGCATATGTTTTCTTTTATTGCACCTAAATGGCATATCCTCATGTCCTCATGGTTCAAAATCTTTGAAAGAAAAATTTCTTGTAACCTTTTCTTCCAACCATATTCGTCAAAACCACTAGGAAAGATTTCCCTAAGGTTGTCCACAAAACAAGTAAGCTGGAACCTAGTGGAGAGTAGACTATGTAAAGCTCGGGCAATGGTAGTCTTACCGATCCCTGCAGGACCGGTGATGGCAACCATCTTAACTCCGCCGTAATCCAGTTCTAGCAAAGACTCCATTTCCGTTAGATGAGCATCAAGTCCCACCATGCCTTCAAAATCTCTACACGGTGTTGCATTCAGTTTTTGTAAAACATCTTTTGCAATCTTCGCAATCATTTTCGCTTCATTGACCCTACGATTCAAAAAAAAAAATTAACATAGAGATAAGACTTCCTCTGTTCCACTACTGACAGAACAAAATATATATTTAAAAGTTAAAACACAAACCAGTTAAAGAAGTGTTCTCCGGCAATGTTTCCCACATCGTTCAAAGCTTTGCTCCATCTTCGCCGCTCCTCCTCTCCATAACGAGCGCAAGTTTCGTTGAAAACTTCCCCGAAATCTCCGGTCTGTTTCCGAACATCAGATGGATCTACTCCGTAGAAGACGGTCATCACGATTTGTCCAATATCTTCCTTGCACTTCAAAATCTCCAACAGTTCATCCAAACACCAGCTGGAAGAGGCGTAGTTCTTCGACAGCAACACGATCGCGATCCTCGATTCTCCAATCGATTCCATGAGTTCAGGGGCGATGGTTTGGCCTCTCTCGATCCTTTCGTCATCGAACATGGAAATCCCATTGCGGTTGAACTGTTCCCGTAAATGACTGAGAAATGTTTTACGGACGTCAGGTCCGTGGAAACTGGTGAAGACGTTGAAGCTCCAGGAGCAAAGCGAAGAAGAAGAAGAAGAAGAAGCCATGAGAGAGAGAGAGAGAGAGAGAGAGAGAGAGAGAGAGAGAGAGGGGGGGGGATTGTGAGTGATTCAAAGTCACAGTTCAAAATTATACGAGAGAAAATGGAGGATTGTGAGTGTTTACATTACACAATTAAGGAAAGGATGAAATTTGTTGGCCTTCTGTTTTCATCTTTCCCAAGTAGAGAAAAATCACATTTCAGAAAGAAGAAAAAAGTAAATCTTATCATGGTCGCCATTTTCTCCTATATAATTGACCCACTAATTACGTTGACCTCAAGACTACTTTTTTTTTTGGAATTACATACATTCGAATTACATAAAAAAACATAAGGTGTTTCAACGATTAACGAAACAGTAAATTCGTATTTAATTAATCTTGTCGCTGCCAATGACATTACGTGTTTGCAGCTCAACTTGTTTGAATCTCCGTTGCTTCCCCAGCTTGACTATATCTGTTTCTTCCCCATAACAAGCTTGCAGTGTTTCTCACAAAATCAGAGATATTGAAGCAAAGAAGCCAGCTCCAACAATCTGTACGATCCTCGGCTTTACCGTTGCTGTCTTCTTTCGTTTCGTAGATTTCAGTGTTGGCTCGAGACACTTTGTTAGCTTGATCAAACTCTTTCCTTCTTCTTATCTCGCTTTCCACGGTAAACACATTGACACCACATGCAACAATGTCGAGCTCATGGTAGGTGCTGATGAATTCGAACATTATTTCATTCTCCTGTTCGAGCCATCCATCTTCGTTAAACAGTTCAGTGCAACAGATACATAGATGTTCCCCTTGGATATCCTCCAGATGATGTTTATTAAATATGTCCCTGTCAATGAAACTGCCCTGGTTTATGCGCATGCGACATAGAAATCTGCTAGCTTCTACTTCAAACGGTGGTCTAGGAGCAACCACGATGCAGACTCTAAATATTCTGGAATCTGAACTCAATGATCGGATGGTCAATGAGTTCCCTATAGCTCGGTGATCAAACTCCGCAGGTATATTTCTTCCGGGTAGGCATGCATCCCGTGATAGCTCGATTACTCTCCTTGCTTCTCGACCCAATTTGAAGCAGTTGACGAAAGTGCAATTTACTAGAGAGTAAACATCCAGAGTTACGGCCTCCAGAGAGTCACAATTGTTTGCTATTAGTCTCTGGAGGGAGTCAGGGAGCTCTGGCAGTGATGCAAGTTTCGAGCAGTCTTGTATATTAAGCGATTTTAGCCCATGAAGATCTTTGATCCAATCCGGAAGTTCCTTGATGCCTGCGTCATCGCCGTAGATGCTAAGACCCACGTGGGGAGACCAGAGGGTGACTGTTGAAGGCAACTGTTTTAACATTGTGTCTGCAATTACTAGTGCCCTGATGTTGGTGGAGAATTCTGGAAAGTTTCTCAATTGTGAGCATCCTTCCATATTGAGAAATGCATTTGGTGCAAAGTTGAGGCGGGTCGGAACAACTTGTAGCTTTCTACAGAAACTCATGTCCAACCAATATAGCTTATCAAGATTTCCAATAGAGGAAGGAATTTCTGTCAAACTAGAGCAACCCTGCAAATACAAAAACTCGAGATCTGCAGCTTTTGAAAGATTCGGGAGCTCCTTTAATTCGAAAGAGCATGACAAATCCATCTTTCTCAGATTTGTAAGTGGCTGAATGTAAAACAACACAACAAAAACCAAAGAACATTAACATATATGATGAGGAACTACATATTTTCAAACATATGGAATAAGCAAACCAACCTGAGTTCCTTGCCAAAGCTTCTCGAGCTTGCTAAACCGCATATTGAATACGACAAGATATTCAGGATGAAATGTACGAGGAAGACTCTTGCTCGGGTATGCCTTCCAATGCAGTAACCTTAGTCGATGCGGAAACTCTGTCTCCTCAGGTATATGCACTGTATCATCTCCATCAATATCTTTACTTCTGTAAATGCTGAGGAATCGAAGATTAGGCATTCTTTTAAAAGCTCTAGGGCTTATAGACACTTCTTCAATATCAGATATATCAAATGATATGCCAGACACAGCTCTTGTACCCTAAACCAATATTCCAAATAGACATATATTATTTACTAATGACATGTTTAAAGTATAATTTAGTGAAAATAGAGTATAACAAATACAAGAGAAAAAACTTACTTCAGCACGTTCAAGAACATCACAGATCTCTTGAGGATCAATTAAGATCTGACGTTCCCAAGGCTTCTGTCTTTGAATGGCTTGTCTACCCACTTGTTTTAGTAACTTGTGCATCACTATATATCCAGTGTTAAATACATGTATGAGTGATTTGTTTGCTAGGATTTTCAACCCATTTCTGATTTTCGAGTTATTGTCAGCGAACATGGCTTCCCCAAGATTGCTATATTTAAAGTCGGAGAAAACTGCAATCTGGAGAAATAGAGATTTCTCATTCTCATGTAAACTCTCATAACCGACTCTTAGTACTTCTTCAATATCTTGATGATCAAGAATAGTTTCTAGCCTGCGTATTACTTCTTCCCATTCCTCCTCGTTTTTCCCACGTAAAGAGGACCCCACCACAGTGAGACCCAATGGTAGGTAACCACAAAGCTCTGTTACTGTTTCGACAAGCTTTTCAAAACCATTAGGTGGATGGTTTTGTCTAAAAGCATATCTACATAAGATCTTCACAGCGTCTTCATAAGTTGGAAACCCCACGTGGTATGTATTGTTGATGCCATGTTGCTGCAAAATCTCCTTGTTTTCTGTGATAACTACAATCCTGCTTCTAGGACCAAACCATGTAGTTTTATCAGCCAAAGCCTCTAACTGCTTTATATCATCCACATCGTCAAGAATGATGAGGACTCTCTGGTCGCGGAGCCTTTCTCTTATTGCACCTAAATGGCTTATCCTAATACCACTTTGGTTCAAAACCTTTGAAAGGAATTCTTCTTGTAAGCGTAATTTCGAACCATAGTCACCAAGACCACGATGATAACTTGCTCTAAGGTTGTCCACAAAATAAGTAAGCTGAAACCTATCAGCGAGTTGAATTTGCATAGCTCTAGCAAGGGTACTCTTACCAATGCCAGCAGGACCAGAGACTGCAACCATCTTAACTTCATCATTATCTAAATCTAGTAAAGACCTCATTTCTCTCAAATGAGCTTCAAGTCCCACCATGCCATCAAAATCCCTAGACGGTGTGACATTCAATTTATCTGAAACATCTCTTGCAATCTTTTCGATCATTTCGGCTTCATTGTCCCTAACAAAAGAGTAAGAAAAACACACTATTTCCATCAAACAGCCATGAGAAAAAACATGGAAATAACTTTTCTCTTTAACCAACATTTTATGACATTCACTTGTTCAAAATATACACACCGTCCGTTTTTAATACTTTAACAGTTTAGAGAAAAAAGTTTGTTGCTGACAAAAAAGATAAAAAAGTTTGTTCCAAATTAGATGATATTTTCAATTTTTAATGTAATATTTATTAATTTTTTTTGTGTTGTATGACTATTTATATTCTGGAGGTTTTTATTTGATTAATGGTACTAATATTTAATAATGTTTTGTTTACAAATGTTAGAAATAAGTTTTTCCTAATCTATGTAATTCTAAAACCTTATATAGGCATGTGTACAATGGGGACTTCTTCGGACTTGTATTTAGTTCGAATATAGTAACACATTGTAAACTTAGTGAGACCATTTAAACTTGAGCAAGACTTGGGTTCACCCCCTGGGGTGAATTCTTAAATTCACATCAACTCTTAACACCAATCAAAATGCCATGTATGATTAGTAAAAAAAGGAAACAAAAAAATGGAAAGTTGAAAAAGACGTGACTAATTTTTTTTTTAAAGCCATCTATGGCTTCTTCTTCATCATCTCTCAAAATATTGAAAGTTTTTTTTATCATCCACTGAGAATATTAAAAGTTTTCTTTGTCAAATTGATGTTTACAATCTTCTGCCCTTATAAACTAAATCTAAACGCAAAACAATAAACCCTAAACCCAAAACACTAAATCCTAAACTCTTGGGTAAATCATAAACCCTTGGGTAAATCATAAACCCTTGGGTAAATCCTAAACCCTTGGGTAAAAAGATATTTTAAAGGTTTAGAGTTAAATGTTTAGAATTTACCTTTAGATTTAAGGTTTAGTGTTTGAATTTAGCAATTTGATAAACAAAGCTTTCAATTTTGTGTGGGTGAAGAAGAAGAAGCCACACAAAATTGAAAGCTTTGTTTATCAAATTGCTAAATTCAAACACTAAACTTTAAATCTAAAGGTAAATTCTAAACATTTAACTCTAAACCTTTAAAATATCTTTTTATCCAAGGGTTTAGGATTTACCCAAGGATTTATGATTTACCCAAGGGTTTATGATTTACCTAAGGGTTTATGATTTACTCAAGGGTTTAGGATTTAGTGTTTTGGGTTTAGGGTTTATTGTTTTGGGTTTAGATTTAGTTTATAAGGGCAGAAGATTGTAAACATCAATTTGACAAAGAAAACTTTTAATATTCCCAATGGATGATGAAAAAACTTTCAATATTTTGAGAGGTGATGAAGAAGAAGCCATAGATGGCTTTAAAAAAAATTAGTCACGTCTTTTTCAACTTTCCATTTTTTTGTTTCTTTTTTTTACTAATCATACATGGCATTTTGATTGGTGTTAAGATTTGAGGTGAATTTAAGAATTCACCCCAGTGGGTGAACCCAAGTCTTGCTCTTTAAACTTCATGTTTGGTTCTACATCGGATTTAGTTCTTTTGACGAAAATTTTTCTTTCGTCAAGAATTTTTATATTAATTAGAAAACGGGCCAAGCCCAATTGCACAGTCGAAGCATACATCCCAAGCTAAGCAATGTGTAACCCAAAACAAACTTCGGGCCAAACCAAGACATGTTAATGGGCCTGAGATCCAAACCAGAAGAAACCGGGCACCATCCGCTTGTCCGCACGTAGAGGAGACCGGACACGTGTAAATATCAGATCTGTCAGGGTGACACGCGTCGCTTCCGTCTTAACTCAACCGACACTGCTTGAAGACATCGCCGGAGTTGCCCACCTCGTTCCGTCGGAGCTTAGAAGACCAAAGAGCCTTCGACGGAACCAACCTTTTTCTTCATGCCTTTCTTTTCGTTCCGGAGAGCTTCCTCGATCCAATTGAGAGCTCATCCGACTGACCGAACACATAACATCGAGATCGCATGAACCGAGAACCAAGAATCGAGAAACAGCTACGAGCCACCAGAGGACTCCGAAAAGATCCAACGAACTGGACTAACTACAGCCGACAGCGCAAGACTGAAGGAGTCTTCACCCTCCGGCGACAAAAAACGGCGACGGCAGAGCTGACGAAGCCTCTACCTCCCGCAAATAAGAACCGACGGCGACAAAGCTATCAGAGCATCCGTCTCTCAAAGACAAAACACCAAATAGACAGAACGAGTAGCTTCACTATACCATTCCTCACCGTGACCGCACCATTACTCCAGGGTTAGATCCACCACGGGGGGCTTATTCCAGAGCCCAGGCAAGACGGAGGAAAGAGGAGGCGAGATAGAAACGAAAACCACAAGCTTGGAAGGTCACACAAGGGACTCGGACGACGGCACACGCGCTGGCCGCTCGCCGAACCCAACTTTTAAATCTACTTTATCTCTCTACTTTCTCTCTCTTGAAGACCACACCGCATCGATTTTAGTTCATAAACATAGAAAATTTAAATAATTTTCACTAACAAAAACTTCTGGAATGATTTATAGATAGTCGTAAAGATAAAAAAAATAAATATGTTAAGACAAACGGGAAAATAGGCATTTAATTCTCAATTATTTGAAATCAGCAAGTTAGTCATGAACTATCACTTGCATGATTTTATTTCCTAACTAATAGTTGATTTGGCAAATTAGTGACCAAAAAAGTCAACCGCGTGTAAAATCATAAAAAATTCTCGTTAGTTTTATATCAAACTAGTGGTTGGCCCGCCCTACGGGCGGGTGAGTTTACAATAAAACTATAACATAATTGATTTAGACATCTAAACCGAGAGTATCATAATGAATTTGGACTTTGAGAATTTAATTAGGACCAAAAAGCCCACTATCTATCAATGTCTTTGGGGATAAAATGGATGTTTAAGGTTAAAATTAGGCTTTGATATCAAGAAGAAGACAAAACAAAGATTGTAAGAAGAATGTTCTCGTAGGTTGAGTCATGGATAAGAAATGGACATTTCGATTATGGCGATGACTTATGTTTCCGACGGCTTCATCTCCCATGGTGGTCTTGAGTTGCCTCATCAGCCATTCATTTTCTAGGCTTTTTCTTGGCTTGAATCACTGAGTCTCATTCATATTAGTTTGTTACGGCTATCATCTTACTTTACAATATTTATGTTAGCATAAAAACAATGTGTAGTTACAATATTTATATTAGGCATAAAGACTACATGTAATTTATAAGTTAAAAAGACATAAAAGCAACATTAGATGTTTAATTTCAATATTGGATAAATGTCGCACCCTCCCCCATGTGGCAGAAGAAGAGAGAGACGTATTTAGACATTTTTTTATTATAAGATTGACAGTTGTAGTATTAAAAAATTATATATATTTTCAATTCTTTGAACATTATTTTTTAAGATGTTTTTTTTCTTCTTTCTATATTTTGATATTGAACCGTCATAATCTATGTATTTCATTTATCTTTCTGGTGTGATGTACTTCTCACCATCACCGAAAAGATTCATCTCCATGCTCTTCTTCTACATCACATTTTATTCTGTAAGATTATCTGGTATTGGATATAAATCTGGTTTATATGTTACCAGTTGTGTGATTGTTTTTCATGGTGTTGTAGGCTATTCCAGTCAATATTAACTGTGTGTTTGTTCTTCCTCAGATTGTCTGATATTTTTTATAGATTAGGTTTATTAGTTTCATGTTGTGTGATTGTTTCTCACAGCGTTATAGGTTGTTCCAGTCAATATTAGATGTTCTTTTTCTTACTTAGATTTTTGTTGATGTTAAGTGCATCTCTTTGAGTTGGGTCAGAGTTTAGTCGTCTTTAATGTTGCCTTCTTCTTCGTTAGCTTACCATCGATAATCCCTACTCGGTTTGGTTTTCAAGATCTAGTTTTTGATCATCTGTTTTCTATGCTATCTTTCATAGTTTGACGATGGCTCCACAATTCAATGATTTTGTTTTTTATACCCTTTCATGTATGTTCTATCATCTCGTTGCAGTTTTCATCACTGCTCATGTCTCTAGTGGCCTTATATTTTGCCAAATTTGCGACTCCACGTATATATAGTATTTTCTTCCATGTATGTTCTTCAGATTTATAAAGTTGTTTCTGGTCTCAAGTTTGGGTTTTGATTTTTTGGTGATTAACTTTCATTCTCCCTCGTTCAGCTTATATGTCTTCTTCCCCTGATTTTCTTAGTATACGTGTGTGAAATTAATTTCTTGGAATTTCGGTCTTTTCAATCTAGAGTTTTGTGGTTCTCTGCTAGTGGATTTGCTTATGGTGTGTTGAGTATTTGTCTTCTTGTTTGGTGGCGGTTTTTGCCCTTTGTTGAATATTCTTGCTCTACCATGCTTTCTTGGTTCTTTGTGTTAGTCTTTGATCGTGTTTCTTTGTATTCGAGAAGTGCTTTGTCTCAGAGTTTATCCTTCTACTTTTTTAACATCTCCTTGTTATGGCCAAAACATTATATGATAAAGTGAGATAAGTTAGTTTTTATTTTTTTATCTCGTTTTAGCGCTAAACCGTTACTTAGTCAGCGTGTCTTTGACATTTCGTTTATTTTTCTATGCTTGTAGAGAATTTATGTTTCAATTATTAATTGTGCTATTTTGGTCAATATTAAAATAAATATATAATTTGTAAATGAAATAATTGAAAATAATAAAAACTAAAAAAATAGTGAAAGTTTTATGTTTTTTTTAGACTACGGTTTGGTGCTAGGTTCTAGGTGTTCCCTTTATGCTATGTTTTATGTCGATTATATGCCTCTAGTTTGGTTCTATGAACCAGACAAACACAGATCATAGTTTAGTTTTATTGTTGTAAAAGTTTTTTTTTAATCTTTGCTGTGAATAAATTAAAAATTAAAATTATATTTATTCCTTTTTATTTATTTTATTCATATTGTACTTTTAATCAACAAAATGGATTATCAAATTTCAAAAAATGATGATTAGTGTGAAAAGAATTTGAAAGTGCATAATTAAAAAATATTGAACCAAATTGTAATCATCTAAAAAAATGATTAAAATATAAAAAGATTGAAAAAGATGACACATGTCAACAAACCTCCTTCCACATGTCATAAGAAGAGATAAAACTCTACTTTATATATATATATATCTCTGCCATTGAACTTGAAAATTCGAAATCTCCAAATTCAAATATTTAATTTCGAGTGAAGACGATTTGTGGTGATAGAAAGACGATTTCCGGTAAAAAAAAGAGAAAATCCGGTGCAATCATGGAAACAATTATCACCAGAAACCGCCTTTATGTTAGCAGATAATTGATATTAAATGAACGAGAATCAAGTTTTTCAAGGTTAATGGCGGAGATAATTGATATTAAACTAACGAGAATTGTTTCTGACTTTACGGTTGACTTTTTTGGTCACTAATTTACCTAATCAACTATTAGCTGGAGAATAAAATAATGCAAGTGATATTTCGAGATTAAACTTTCTCATTTCAAATAGTTGAGGATTTAAATGCTCATTTTTCACTAAGACAAATAACTATATAAAAGAGGAAAAATATTTAAGTTTCAAAATAAAGAAACAATATTAAAAGCAGACATATTCCTGACTAAAATTTGACTGTAATTATCAAAACATAAAAACATTACTCTTTTACCAAGTACCAATAGGGGTGTCAAAATGGGTCATGACCCATGGATTGACCCAACCCAAATTGACACATTAACCCAAATGAACTGTTTATTTTTGATTCAATGGGTTAATGAATTATCAGGTTAATGGGTTAACAGGTTGATGGGTTAACAAGTTGATGGGTTAACAGGTTAAATAGGTCTATTGGGTTGGGTCAAATTTAACTCATTTAATTTAATTAAATTTTAAAAAAAAATATTGTGATTAAAAAAAAAAATTCACACTAAAATCCCAAAACAGCAAAATGTGTTTTCATGCCAAAATCTCAAAAATGTGTTTTTATGCCAAAACCATAAAACACATTTCCCGCAAAAACTGCAAAAATGCGTTTTCCCGCCAAAATCGAAAAATCTCGTTTTTCCGTCAAAATTGAAAAATCTCATTTTTTCGCCAAAATCGAAAAATCTCGTTTTACTAACCGTCGTCCTTTTACATAATGATTCGTTTGACTAACCGTCGTTTGACTAATCCCAAATATAAAATAGGTACTGTACCAAGTATATATTAAACTAAATATTTTACATAATGATTCGTTTAATAAATACATAGTTTAGGTACTCAATACTGAGTATTTTAGATACTCGATTTTTTCGGAAATTTGAATTCTTTAGGTTTTTCGGACATCCATTCCAATTTGGGTTCGTTTTAATAAAATTTATAATCCAAAATATCAGAAAATATAATCCGTTCGCTAATCGCTATTTTTTCAGATTTTGTTCATATTCTTTTTTATGGAGTCGTTTTTGTTCAAAAGTTTCAGTTCAGTTTATTTTCTGCTTCTCGGGTTCTCTGTCCTCATTGGTGCCAGTCCTTGGGTGGATCTTCTGGGTATGATAGCAGGTCATGCTACTACTTTCTGTCTGAGGTTTACCGAGAATGACTAACCGTCGTCCTTTAAAGACTCCAGCGTTCCTCAAAGCCCTGTTTGCAGATGAACCAGTCGTTGTGGCACGGCCAGAAAACGTTAGGTTTGCTGCTGCTCCTTTCGATGAGATCCACCAAGACTGATCCTGAGATCACTACACTTTCCAAACCAGGAAACCAATTCCGTTTGGCGGTTTGGTCAGATGTGAATGGTATGTATGCAAAGGAAGAAGATAATAGCACAAAGCCTATTGACTATGACACGCTAGTTGTGTACACACCACACCGTTAGTGTTAGTTTCTAGTAGTTTGGTGTCTTTCGGTTCCTTCTCATTTCTCTCATCGTGTTGTGTATACAGATTTGTTTTCGTTTTAGTGCTTCTGTTATGTTTATTGACAATACTCAAATTGTACCCAATACTCTAGTTATGTCTCAAAAGAAATCTAATAGCAGCAGATGAAGTATTTAATTTAACTCTTATTTTATTTACAAATCATTTGTTATTTGTTAATTCTTTATATAGTAAAGCGCAAGTAGATCAATCAAAGTTTGACATATGGAGAATGATTTATTAAAAATAAACTGATAAAAAAATTATCTTCCAACTCACAATTTTAACAATTCTATCCGTCGAAAAAACAACAATATCCTAAAATTTCTCTGAACAAGTCAACTGGCGACATTATTAAACAGTTTTCTTCCCCTTTTTTCTGTAACATAACTGTTTTCTTCTTATAAATGTATATTTTCGATTTATTACTTTAGTGTATGTTTTTTATTTTTCTCCATCAGTAAAGAATCAAAACGACAATTAATTCTTCTCTCCTAATTTTTGCTTTTCTATTTTTCAATTATTTTTATTTTCTGCATCCATTCCAAACTTTTATCATTCAATAACATTTTAGATCTACTACTTATCTTTTTTTGTCGGCATCTACTACTTATCTATGTTTTCTATTTTTCATTAGCAAAGAATCAATATTATTTCTTTTCTTTTGATTTCTTTCTTTTTTCAAAACATTTTATTTATCTGCACACATTCAAAATTTTTGTTATTCATCACATGGATTAATACTTAAATTATTAGAACATATATCAAATAATTTCTGTTACATTAATTTGACCTGGCATAGCCGGGCGGTAATACTAGTTCTATATAAAGATTGAAAACCAAATTAATCTTAAATTTGTTAAATTTATCATCATTAGTTTTTATAAAATATTTTTAAATAATAATAGTACAAATTTATGTGAACTAAATCAGTTATTAATATTATTTTAATATATTTCGCTGACATACATATTATATATATAATGATGAGAAATTCTTAGGTTCACCCCCTAGGATGAACCTCTAGGTTCACCTAACCAATAATATTTTGACAACTCATATTTAGTTTCAGATTAAAAAATTAACAATTATAAATATAATTAACTAGAAAAAAGAAAAACGACGTCTTCTTCTTCCACAGCTGTATATTAAAAAAAAACTACTTTGCTTTCTAATTTACCTTAGACCATCCAACCAAAACAGAAGAAAAAGCTTGACAGCCACAAAAAAATTCTTTCCTCTGTGAGAAAATGAGTTACATCTAGTAGAAACACAAGGTAACTATATTTTCTAAGAAACACAAAAGGTTTAACAGTTAAATCCTATCCCAAATTCTAAACCATTAGATGAATCATAAACCCTAATTCAAAAATATTTAAAACTAAATCTAAAAACACTAAACCCTAAATCCCTAATCCTAAACCCTGAACCCTTGGATTTAGAATTTACTCAAGGGTTCAGGATTTAGGATTAGGGATTTAGGTTTAGTGTTTAAGATTTTGCTTAAGGTTAAACTTCAATTTTTTTTTTGTTAGTTTTCTGTAATTGATGGATGAAGAAAAAGCGGCGTAAGTTTTTTTTTCTGTAGATAATTATATTTCTAATTTTATTTTTTTCCTAAAAACTAAATATGAGTTGGCAAAATATCATTGGTTAGGTGAATCTAAAGATTTACCTTAGGGGGTGAACCTAAGAATTTCTCTGTAATGATGACCTCTATGGAGTATTTACCTATTTTTAATAAAGATACATATAATAAAAAGAGCTAACCAGTTTAGAAAATGTTCTCCAGCTATATTGCCAACATCGTTCAAAGCTTGGTTCCATATTAGCCGCCTCTCCTCTGGTTTCCGAGCACAAGTTTCATTGAAAGCGATCCCAAAGTCCCCGGTCTGGTTCCGAACATGAGAAGGATCTACTCCGTAAAAGACCGTCATCACTATTTGCCCAGTTTCTTCCTTGCACTTCAAAATCTCCACGAGCTCATCCAAACACCAGCTGGAAGAAGCATAGTTCTTCGAGAGCACCACGATGGAAATCCTCGATTCTCTGATCGCTTGTGTGAGTGCAGGAGCAATGGTTTGGCTTTTCTCGATCCCTTGATCATCGAACATCGAAATCCCGTTGCTGGCAAACTGTTTGCGCAAGTGACTGAGAAAGGTTTTACGGACGTCTGGTCCATGGAAGCTCGTGAATACGCCGTATCTCCAGGTCAGAGACAAAGAAGAAGAGGAAGAAGCCATGAGAGACGATTGTGAGTGGTTCAAGGGCACATATTGATAGAGATGTGTTCCGGTAAGCCTCTTAAATAACAGGAGAAGATAGATAACGCGTAGTCTCACTCTTGAGTCTGTTGAACATTGAGATAGATGAAGTTTCGTCTCCAAAAGTACAAAACGTGCATCACATTTTAGCAGTAAAAAAAGTTGCAATCAATGTCTTAACCTAAACTCTAAAACGTACTCAAGTCACTTTAATTCCACAACCACCAAGTGTAAATCACATGTACGAAACCGAGAAATTTCAAACAAACTAAACCAAGAAACTACACTGAACATCAACCATCAATGTAAATAAATTCCTATAATCAATATTCACAACCACCTAATGTTAATCACATCTACCATCAATAAATTTACTGCAACAGCTCAATTCGTACATTGCATTGAAACTCAAACAAACTAAACCGAGAAACTACACTGAACATTTCATTCAAACTCAAACAAACTACACTGAACATCAGCAAACAGAGTCTAGAAGAAAGAAATTACCTCGGCGTTGTTGTCTTCCCGTTTGGTATGACCTTCCGGTTTCACTCTACATGCCCTTAGACGAGAGCCTCCTTCCAAAAAACTCACACGAACCACCAAGACTTAGCCAAGTGAAGCAGCCTCGTAGAACCACCAAGCCTGTGTTTGAAACAGAGAGCAGAATATTTATAAGACAAGTTACAACAAATCAAACTAATACAAATACAAGTAGAAACTTTCACAAAAGATGGCTAATCAAATTAATAAACCCTGATAAAGAACAAATCTTTGACAAATCCGTTCTATATAATGTAAATAACAAAACCATACACAAATCCTTTCTATATGATGCATGCAACAACAATACAAAGTCTATACACTGATAAAGACCATTCCTTTGATCGATCCACTCGATACACAACAATCTCAGCTTATCGATACACTCGATCCACTCGATATACAGGTCTAAACACTGACCCTAAACAAAATCGATAAGATAAAAGATGAGAGCTGTTGGACCATAAATCCGTCACTAAGTTTCATGTGATTATTAAACGTCAAATACAATTATATTTCCATGATCATATCATCGATTGAATCATGAGATACACATAACGATCACTCATATGGTTTGAATCTCCCTTGCTTCCAGCTCGGCTATATCTGTCTTCTTCCCCAAAACAAGCTTGAATGGTTTCTCACAAAATCAGAGATATTGAAGCAAAGAAGCCACCAGCTCCAACAATCTGTACGATTCTCGTCTTTGCCATTGTTGTCTTCTTTCGGTTTGTAGATTTCAGTGTTGGCTTGTGATGATTTATTGGCTTGATCAAACTCTTTCCTTATTATCTCGCTTTCCACCGTTAACACATGGACACCACATTCAACAACGTCGAGCTCATGGCAGGTGCTGATGAATTCAAATATTATCTCATTCTCCTGCTGTTCAAGCCATCCGTCTTCGTTAAACAAGCCAGTGCACCAGATACATAGATGTTCCCCTTGGATATCCTCCAGAAGATTAATAAACATGTCCCTGTCAATGAAGCAACCCTGGTTTATGCGCATGCGACACAAAAGTCTGCTACCATCTACTTCAATCTGTGGTCTAGGGGCAACCACGATGCAAAACCTAAATTGTCTGGAATCTGAACTCAATGATCGGATGGTCAATGAATTCCCTATAGCTCGGTGATCAAACTCCGCAGGTATATTTCTTCCGGGTAGGCATGCATTCAATGATAGCTCGATCACTCTCCTTGCTTCTCGACCCAGTTTGAAGCAGTTGATGAAATTGCAATATACTACAGAGTCAAAATCCAGAGCTACGACCTCCAGCATGTCACAGTTGTTTGCTATTAGTCTTTCGAGCGAGTCAGGGAGCTCTGGCAGTGATGCAAGTTTCGAGCAGTCTTGTATATTAAGCGATTGTAGTCCGTGAAGATCTTTGATCCAACCCGGAAGTTCCTTGATACCTGCGTCATCGCCGTAGATGCTAAGTCCCACGTGGGGGGACCAGAGGGTGACTGTTTCAGGAAACTTTTTTAACACTGTGTCTGGGATTACTAGTGCACTGATGTTGGTGGAAAACTCTGGAAAGTTTCATATTGAGAAATGCATCAGGTGCCAGGTTGAAGCGGGTCGGAACAACTTGTAGCTTTCTACAGAAACTCATATCCACCCAATTTAATTTATCAAGATTTCCAATTGAGGAAGGAATCTCCACCAAACTGGAGCAACCATGCAAATGTAAAAATTCGAGATCTGCAGCTTTTGAAAGATCCGGGAGCTCCTTTAATTCGGAAGACCATGACAAATCCATCTTTCTCAGATTTGTAAGTGGCTGAATGTAAAGCAACACAACAAAAAGAAAAGAACATTAATATATATGATGATAAACTATATACTTTGAAACACATACAATAAACAAAACATAAACCAACCTGAGTTCCTTGCCAAAGTTTCTTGAGCTTGCTAAACTGCATATCGAATTCCACAAGATATTCAGGATGAAATGTACGAGGAAGACTCTTGCTCGGGTATGCCTTCCAATGTAGTAACCTTAGTCGACGTGGAAACTCCGTCTCCTCAGGTATATGCACTATATCACTTCCATCATTGTCGTTACTTTTGTAAACTCTCAGGAATCGAAGATTAGGCATTCGTTTAAAAGCTCTGGGGCTTATAGACACTTCTTCAATATCAGATATATCAAATGATATGCCAGACACAGCACTTGTACCCTAAACCAATATTCCAAATATATACATATTATTAGTAGGATAGATATTATCTTCCTCGTGTTCAAAGAAAAAAAGAAAAAAAAAAGATATTATTTTCCTGCTTCCATTAAATGACTTGTTTAAAGTATAATTTATTGAAGAGAAAGAACTTACTTCGGCACTGTAACATCCCGATCCCCCGGGATCCGGCCGGAGTATCCGAAAGGGAGTTATGGGCACGTGTCTACTCTATAGACAACCATACGTGCCCCGTTACTGGTCCCAGGAGTCGGCGGACGCATTGCCTTCTTTGAAATTCCATCCACCCGGATCCATACACTTCTACTTACAGTCCTGCGCACAGGAAAAAAAAAGGGGGAGGGCCTGAGTAAATGGGTTACTCAGTGAAGTGACTCTAGACCAGCCTACCCGCATAACACTCTACACTACTCTAAGCGGGAACTAGGACTGATTAGCCACTACGAGCAATCAATTATTCCATTGTGTTATATCATCTTTGCGTTAAACAAACACCATTCATTCATTTCTAACAACCTAGCGATCAATCAATACAACGAACACAGTCGTTGTTACACATCACTTCATTAGACACACCAATCATACCAATGGACTCGACACCAAGCAACCTAGACGTATGGACCTATAGCCGTTTACGGGGACCCAACTCGTTCCGGCCTAACCTGGGTGAGGCGCCCTCTCTCGGGAAAACCGTCCCTCCCTTCCAGCTTCCTAAATGGCTATCCGAGTTGCAACTCGTTGGCCCACTGCTCTGTCTGCCACCCCGGTCTTAATAGCCATACTTATGCCACGACTCGGCATTGACTCGATCCTATGGCGCCCTTCTCTTTTTCCCACACCACGCGTCTCGCGGTAGGTACTTCTCAACTCATCACTTCTCTCCCACGGGTACCTCTTGTTAGGCTACTGTCCCGTGGGCTCGTCCTCCTAGACTCTAGACGCTCACCCGTTCTCGGTGATCCAAACAGGACATCATACAAGTTCATTGACTCTTTTACTCTTACTAACTCATTCTCAAACTCATACTCATACTCTTTCACTTCTCTTACTCATTCACTTCTCGTATTCAACTCATACCCAACTCATACTCATTCTCTTTCAACCCTACATAGACTTTAGTTCCTTAGCTGGGCGCCACCCGTTCTCGGTGACACCCACATTACACTTCACATTCACTTTCATCACATCACACACTTGTATCACCATGACATACAATCATCTTCAATGGAATTCATACAACACATTTATACTCATATAAACCATCATCTCTAGCAACCTAGCTTTCATACATTCATCACATAGGGACCAAACAACATTCACGCAACACACATCATTACACAACACCTAGCAGTCCATTAATGTCCCATTTATCAGTATGAAGTTCTTTGGTCTATCATCATAATTCTCAACCAGGGTCTAACCTATCCTAGATCCATCTTACAATACTATAGAGGACTATGAGAGGAGACTGGGTTCAAGACACCTCACCTTAGCCTAGATCTGGTTCTGGATCTGAAGGTAGGAGCGAAAGGAAGTGAGATCTGACAACCAGCAACCGTCCACCACACGCCGGCGAGGAGGGGAGGAAGAGAGAGAGCGCGGCCTAGGAGAGAGAGAAGAGAGAAGGGCGGCGGCGCAGGGGGGAGAGCTTGACGGCTAGGGCTTCCAGTCTCCGAGAAATCTCTTCAGAGCTCCGCTACCAGTTTGTGAATGAGGAGAAAGAGAGAAAGAGGCTGCCTATTTATAAGAAGAGGAGAGGAACCCTAGGTTTTGTCAAATGGGCCGTAGAGAAGCCCATTAGTCTAATAAAAATTTTGAGCCACAAATTGGGATGTTACAGGCACGTTCAAGAACATCACATATCTGTTGTGGATCAATTAAGATCTTACGTTTCGAAGGCTTCTGTCGTTGAATGGCTTCCTACCCACTTGTTGTAGTAACTTGTGCATCACTATATCTCCAGTGTTAAATACATGTATGAGTGATTTGTTTTCTAGGATTTTCAACCCGTATTTGATATCCTTGTCAGCGAACATGGCTTCCACAAGATTACTATATATTTAAAGTCGGAGAAAACTGCTATGTGGAGAAATAGAGATTTCTCAATATCATGTAAACTCTCATAACCGACTCTTAGTACTTCTTCAATATCTTGATGATCAAGAACAGCTTCTAGCCTGCGTATTACTTCTTCCCATTCCTCCCCGTTTTTCCCACGTAAAGAGGACCCCACCACAGTGAGACCCAATGGAAGGTAACCACAAAGCTCTGCTACTATTTCGGCAAGCTTTTCAAAACCATAAAGTGGATAGTTTTGTCTAAAAGCATATCTACATAAGATCTTAACAGCGTCTTCATAAGATGGAAACCCCACATAGTATGTATTGTTGATGCCATGTTGCTGCAAAATCTCCTTGTTTTCTGTGATAACTACAATCCTGCTTCTAGGACCAAACCATGTAGTTTCATCAGCCAAAGCCTCTAACTGCTTTATATCATCCACATCGTCAAGAATGATGAGGACTCTCTGGTCGCGGAGCCTTTCTTTTATTGCACCTAAATGGCTTATCCTAATACCATTTTGGTTCAAAACCTTTGAAAGGAATTCTTCTTGTAAGCGCAATTTCGAACCATAGTCACCAAGACCACGATGATAACTTGCTCTAAGGTTGTCCACAAAATAAGTAAGCTGAAACCTATCAGCGAGTTGAATTTGCATAGCTCTAGCAAGGGTACTCTTACCAATACCAGCGGGACCAGAGACTGCAACCATCTTAACTTCGTCATTATCTAAATCTAGCAAAGACCTCATTTCTCTCAAATGAGCTTCAAGTCCAAACATGCCATCAAAATCCCTAGACGGTGTAGCATTCAGTTTATCTGAAACATCTCTTGCAATCTTTTCGATCATTTCTGCTTAATTATCCCTAAAAAAGAGTATGAAAGACGGCATTGTATCAATCAAATTGCCATGAAAATACATACAAATAACATTTCTCATTTACCATTATTTATTTCTACCATAATTTTATCATTGATTTGTCTTTTTATCCCTAATGAAAATTTAAAAATGATAAATACTAACATTTAAGTAGTACCAAAACATAATATTTAATTAGGGAAAATTTGGAAAAATAACTTTAAATGGGATTATATTTTGAAAATTATACCATGTTTTATTTTTTTTTTGAAAACTACACTTATTTATAAGTGAAATGACTAAACTATCCAATTTTAATGTTTATACTTATCTAATATCTTTACTAATAATTTTAATTTAAAACATAAAACAGTACGTTAATTATATCAATATAAAGTAGATAATTTTCACCCACCATTTCCGAAAAAACGTTACAGCAAGCATATCATCACAATTAACCATATCCTTTTCCATATGATCCTTTAATTAATAAAAAGAATCAGTTATGGTGCATAAAACGTATTAACTAAATAGCTAAATTGTTCTCTTTTGACCAGAAGCTTGTTTCTGTTTTGGTATACTCGTATACGATATACACACATGAAACAATCTAAATAAAAAAAATCTGAGAATCAAATAGTGCGTGGATGTATTTCTTCTCTCTTTATCACAATTTATTATTTACTGTAATTTCATTCTGGACTAGCAAACAACAATTTTTGAAAAGAGATGATCTTCCGCGTACTTACACTGTGAAATTATGTATGTAAAAATTGATAAACAGCCATAGAAAGGAGATTCAATTCATTTATCATCCCCTATCATAAAAATACTAAATGGCTGCAGCTATGAAGTGCAGTAACTTTAACAATGGAAATATTAGCAAATGTTACGAAGAATAGCTGACAACAATAAAAATATTAATTTTAATAACTTTCTTTATATAATACTGTTAATTATAAGATTATTTTCAATTTGAAATTAAATCAGGGTAAAATGTCTTTTCACACTCAAGAAAGTGTAATTTTCAAAAATAAAAAAAAATAGATGTATTTTTCAAAATTTAAAACATAGTTAGAGTATTTCTCAAATTATCCCATTTAATTATTTTCTTATTTTGTGTAAACAAACTTAAAAGATATCTTTTTAAAGCGGAGAGAATATTTTTTATGTTATTCTATAAAATCTAGACAAGCTAAAATTACCTAATCTTAAATTAAATACATGTAGTTTAAATCTTTTGCTAATATAACCACTAGTATATAGAGAAAAAATATCAATCTATACTATTATGTGAGAACTAAATTTTCTTACTTGTCATACTCTTATTAGTTTTAGGTTTAATCATATTTTATGCTAAATTATTTATCTTAATAAATGTCTTTTTCATACTCTTCTTAATTTTAGGTTTAGTCATATTTTATGTTCAATTATAATCTTAATAAATAATTTTACATCATATTTTTTTTTGAAAAACAATTATAAATACATGTATATAATTTTATGTATATATAAATGTTTTAAGTTTATTTTACGTAATCATATATTTTTTTTTTTTTTTTTTTTTTTGTCGACGTAATCATATATTTTTATTAGAATAAAAACAATTATCATATATAATTTTTAATATTTATCTAATTAGTAAATATTTCTATACTATTATTTGAGAAGTAAACTTGCTTACTTTTCATATTTTTTTTTTAATTTTAGGTTTAATAATATTTTATGTTTAATTATTAATCTTAATAAATGCTGATTTTTCATACTCTCCTTAGTTTTAGGTTTAGTCATATTTTAGGTTTAATTATTAATCTTAACAAATAAGTTTACATTATATATTTATTTAAAACTAATCTAAATCCATGTGCATAGTTTATGTAAATATGAATGTTTTAAGTTTATTTTACGTAAAAATAGATTTTTATTAAAATAAAATAACTTTATCTTATATAATTTTTAATATTTAATTAATTATCAAATATTTCTATGCTATTATTTATGAAATAAATTTGCTGATTTATCATACTCTCCATAATTTTAGGTTAAATCATAGATTTTATGCTTAATTATTATTCTTAATAAATGTTGATTTTTCATACTCTCCTTAGTTTTAGGTTTAGTCATATTCTATGTCCATTTATTAATTTTAATAAATAATTTTATATCATATTTAAAAAAATACAAAACAAGTATAATCCATGTATAGAGTTTTATGCATATACAAATGTTTTTAAGTTTATTTTACGGAATGATAGATACTTTATTAAAAAAAATTTAACATGTCTATTTTTAATATTTAATTGATTATTAAATTTTTGAAAAAAATAAATGTTTTATTGTGATGGTTTTTTGGTTGATAATATATCTATTTGTAAATTTTGTAATTTTTAAGTTCGCATGTGCGGGTAAAACAGCTAATTAAGTATATGACATATATTATTTGCTTATCTGTAAAAGATGTATAATGAAGAAGAGCAAACCAGTTTAGAAAATGTTCTCCAGCTATATTGCCAACATCGTTCAAAGCTTTGCTCCATATTAGCCGCTTCTCCTCTGGTTTCCCAGCACAAGTTTCATTGAAAGCGATCCCAAAGTCTCCGGTTTGTTTCCGAACATGAGAAGTATCTACTCCGTAGAAGACCGTCATAACTATTTGTCCCATATCTTCCTTGCACTTCAAAATCTCCACCAGCTCATCCAAACACCAGCTGGAAGAAGCATAGTTCTTCGAGAGCACCACGATGGAGATCCTCGATTCTCTGATCGCTTGTGTGAGCGCAGGAGCAATGGTTTGGCTTTTCTCGATCCCTTGATCATCGAACATCGATAACCCATTGAGATTGAACTGTTTGCGTAAGTGACTGAGAAAGGTTTTACGGACGTCTGGTCCATGGAAGCTCGTGAAGATGCCGTATATCCAGGTCCGAAGCAGAGAAGAAGAGGAAGAAGACATGAGAGAGGGTCGTGAGTGTTTCAAGGGCACAGATGTGTACGGGGAAGCCTTAAATAACCGAAGTAAATATAAAGCGCGTAGTCTCAATGTTGAGTGAGATAGAAGTTTCTTCCTCTTCGAAAAGTAGAGTAAAACGAGTGAACTACATAAGATAATTACTATGAGTGGGTATTTTTTTTTTTTTTTTTTTTTTTTTTTTTTTTTTTGCCATCTCAGTAAATATATTAAAAGACCAAACAGGCCCCATAAGATACAACACAAACATACAAATCTTAAGTGACCAGAGCCCAAAACAAAAAACGACAAAAGCCCACCAGGCCACATACGAAAACCCTAGCCCAAGAAAGAAAAGAAGGAGATCTACCTCCACCGCTCTCTGCAAAAAACGTGTCTAAGACCTAACCTCTTAAGAGACGCGTGGCGAAGGAAAGGAATCATCACCATCTTTCACGACTGGGAATCACCGCCGGGACCGCAGACCGTCACTCCACCGGAAACACGAGCCACCGCCATCATTCTCGACTTAAAGCTGTCCATCGAACAAACTGAACAAATGACCACCGGAATCCACCGGGACACTACTCTCAATTATCGAACTCCACCTCCAACGACTGTATTGGATGTATAGGATTTCGATGTCTTCACACTTACGCCAGAGCTTTGGAGAGAATCAATTGATTAAATCAAAATCTCATCCAAACTCGGCCACCAACCACGAGAACGGAACTCTTCACACAGCTCGAACACTTTCAAGGGAACAATAGCCGGCGACCACCACCAGAGAAGATGCGGCGCGGTCCCAGAGTCAAACGCCAGATATCCATCGAAGAAATGCAATACTGGAACCAAAAAAGCGGACATTCAGCTTCGATAAACCCATGCCGGATCAGAGCAAACCATAATGATCAAAGAAACAGATCTTTCGAGTGAATCCCGACCGACGACGTGTCTTAAGGAGCCCACCGTCGTCGGCCGGAAGTTTAAGTCGGAAACGAAACGCCGAAGTAGAGAGAGGGCAGAGCTTTTATTCTCTCTTTAGCTAGGCTTCCATGAGTGGGTATCTTTCTTTGCCCAAAAATAATAGTAAAATTATGAAAAGAAAGAAAGAAACAGTGGACTCTGTGATTGGCATGATTTTAAATATTAAAACTTGGACACGTTTTCTTTTTTTTTTTTTTTTGGTTTGCTATAACATATTAGTCGGAATAAAAAAAATGGATTATCTAGAATTTTTTTGGAAATATTTATAATCCAATCTATTTTTTCTGGCATCTACTCCGTCCCACATCTATCGGGATATTTAATATTCAGATATTTGAAATTCCTTATATACTAAAGCGCAAATTATCTGACGAATCAAAAATTGTCAGGTGGAAAAAAAATTAAAAACTAAATAAAAAACAATTGATTTTTTTTCCATCCTATTTTTTCTGCAAACTATATTTCAACTATTCATTATTCCTATTTTTTCTCAGAAATCTAAACCCACATTTTTTAATCAAAAACCTAAATCCACGTTAACTTGCATATTTTGAAACTTTTTTTCTTCATCTGATCTTCTATATAAATTGCAAACCTACACTACTTTTTTCTACATTGTCTCAGACAAACAAAAGTTATACCCAGCTTCTTCAGTATTTTTTTTTTACTTTCATTTGTTGTTGAATTATCAGAATAAAGATCACATCACGTTATCAAAGGAAGAAGTAAGTGTTGTTGAGATGATGTAGTTGTAGTCGACTATATAGACATAGTCATGGGATATAGTCGACTACATGCCTCAACTACATGAGCTGGCTTACACTTCTCTTTAACTTTGAAAACCCTAATGTCTCTACCTATATATATTGTAATCACTCTCATTCACGAAAAATAATGATCCTAGCATCTTATTCTCTCCTTTGTTCATGATTCTCCATTAAATCTCATACTCAATCTATCTAATCCCTTTGAATCTCTCTTAATCTCTTATAATCTCTCAATATCAATCTATATTCTCTAAAATTACATGGTATCAGAGCCAGGTTGCTCAAAAGGGGGAGAGTGATTTCTTTATTTTCTGGAAATGTTCTTGAGTGTTCTTGAGAGTTTTGGGGAGCTAGATCTTTGAAAATCTGAGTTGGTGTCTGTTGGTGTTTCTTTTGGAGAGTAAGCTTCAAGGGAGTTCCTTTAGATGATTGATGAGGTCAGAAGGATGATCTAGTCTGAAGAGAAGCTTGGCGTGGGTGTTTGGATCTGTTGGAGAAAGTTCTAAGCCAAAGATTGTTGCTTTGGACATGAAGCAACTTAGATCAGAGACAACAAAGTATGAGGAGGAGAGAGGAGGAAACCAGTGTAGTATGGTTCTATGGATGAAAACAGCATTGGAGAGTTGTGGGATGTGGATTAAGCAAGTAAAGGTGGGATCTTTGAAGGAGATAGCCACTGATGGGAGTGACAGTGTAAAGGTGGAGACTTTACAAGTAAAGGTGGGATCTTTGAAGGAGGTAGCCACTGATGGGAGGGTAAAGGTGAAGCCTTTACAAGAGATAGCTGCTGAGGGAGATCAGACAGCTAGAGAAACCAGGAAGCTGCAACACTTGTGGGATGAGTTACAAGGGTTGAGTGCTTATGTGGATGGAAATACTACACCAAAGCAAGAGGTGATCTCAAGGCTGTTGGCTAGTATGGAGCTATCATATGGGTGGCTAGTAGACATGGTTCTCAAGGGAGAACAACTTCAGGATGTGAAAGAGGCGTGTGCACTGGTGGAGAGAGCACATAAGAGTATGAGAGATTGGTTAACCATGAGTAGGAGTGAGGGCTCATGGAGACCAACCAGGAGTAGGAGTGAGTGCTTCTGGATGAAGAGGAGAGGCAGAATGGTTGCTAAGGGGTTTAGCAACATGATAAGGAGAAGAAAGAGAGGTGTGGGAGAGTGCAACTACTCTGCATATATGGGAGAGTCTATGGGAGAGTCTATAGAGGAAAGTGGGATTGTGAGGAAGATAAGGAGCAAAGGAGATGATGAGAGGATTACAAAGGGAGAATGGGATGAGTTTGTAAAGTATGTGTTTGCTTTGGCTACGACCCGGAGTCTGGGTGCTCCTGCCAAAGCATCCACATCTAACAAACGCATCATCATTGATTCTGGTGCAAGCCATCATATGATCAGTGATAGGAATCTGATAAGTGAGATCAAGGCAGCAACAGGAAGTGTCATGATAGCTAATGGTGATAAAATCCCAATAGAAGGAGTGGGAAAGCTCAAGCTGTTTGAGAAAGATTCAACTGCCTTCTACATGCCTCAGTTCACTTCAAATTTGTTATCTGTGAAGAAAGCCACTATTGACCTGGATTGTCAAGTAGTATTTAGACCCAATGAAGTTGAGTTTCAAGATCTGAAGACTGGTAGAGTTATTGGTCGAGGAGACAGCAATCATCAGCTATACCATCTTCAAATGGCTAAGGATCCTAAACCCTTTGATTCTATGTGCTTGACTAGTACTGCTGATAAATGTGATAGTATTACTTGGCATGCTAGATTAGGACATCCCCATGCTCGTGCAATGGAATTGATCATGCCTAATATGTCATTTAATCACTTGGAATGTGAAGCTTGCATATTAGGAAAGCATTGTAGAACTGTCTTCCCAACATCTGAGACTGTTTATGAAAATTGCTTTGATTTGGTGCACTCAGATGTGTGGACTTCTCCATGTGTTTCTAGAGAAAACATGAAGTACTATGTGACATTCATAGATGAAAAGTCCAAGTATACATGGATTACTTTACTTCCTTCTAAGGATAAAGTGTTTGATGCTTTTGTAAACTTCCAAGCATATGTGACTAACCATTACAATGCTACTGTGAAGGTACTACGGTCTGATAATGGAGGAGAATATACCAGTCATACCTTCAAGAATCACTTGGCTAAACATGGGATTGTGCATCAGACCAGTTGTCCTTACACACCTCAACAAAATGGAGTGGCAGAGAGGAAGAACAGACATCTTATGGAGGTAGCAAGAGCTCTCATGTTCCAAACAAGTGTACCAAAGAGATATTGGGGTGATGCTGTATTGGCGGCTTGCTATCTAATCAACAGGACACCAACCAAAATTCTCAAAGATCAATCACCATTTGAGGTTCTCAACAAGGTTAAACCTATCCTAGATCACTTGAGAGTGTTTGGTTGCGTGTGCTATGTTATGGTGCCAAGGGAGATGAGAAACAAGCTTGAAGCAAGAAGTACTAAAGCTATGTTCATTGGATATTCTACTGAACAAAAGGGGTACAAGTGCTTTGATCCAGATGCAAGAAGAGTACTGGTATCAAGAGATGTCAAGTTTATAGAAGAAAAAGGGTACTATGAAGGAAAAAATTGGACAGAGCTAGAAGATTTGGCTAGACCATCTGATAGAGCTACTAGCTTAAGGAGAGTAATGGAGGGACTTGGTCTCAACATGTTCCCAAATCCTACACCTACACATGGAGCTGAAGAACCAACTCATCTTGATCATGAGGGGGGTAATGAACCTGAACCTGAAGCTGGAGGTCAGGGAGATCAAGGATCAGGTGTTCATGATCAAGATGGAGTAGGAGAAGAGAGTCATGAACCTGAAGGAGAAGGTCAGGCTCAAGGAGAAGAAGAACAAGAGGAGGTGCAACCAGAACCAGCTCAAGAGGTTCAAGCGCCAGTCTTAAGGAGGAGCACAAGACAAAGATATCCTTCCAACTGGGTAAACACGAAAGTATACTACAATGCCCAGGCTGTGGAGCATCCTACCCAAGCTGTGTGTTCTTTTGCTGAGTTTCCAGAAGAGCATCAGTGCTTCATGATCAGTCTAGATCAAAGCTATGTACCAAGAAGTTATGAGGAAGCTATGTTGATCCAAGAGTGGAGGGATTCAGTGAATGCTGAGGCAGATGCTATGATAAAGAATGATACCTGGTATGAAAGTGAATTGCCAAAAGGGAAGAGAGCTGTTTCAAGTAGATGGATCTTCACTATCAAGTATAAACCAGATGGAACTATTGATAGGAGGAAGACCAGATTGGTTGCTAGGGGATTCACCCAAACTTATGGAGAAGACTATATTGATACTTTTGCTCCTGTGGCCAAGTTACACACCATTCGGATTGTATTATCTCTTGCTGTGAATCTTGGCTGGGATCTTTGGCAAATGGATGTTAAGAATGCTTTCTTACAAGGTGAGCTTGAAGATGAAGTCTATATGCTGCCTCCTCCTGGTTTGGAACACTTGGTGAAGAAGGGAAACGTTTTAAGACTTAAGAAAGCTATCTATGGTCTAAAACAGTCTCCAAGGGCGTGGTATCACAAGTTGAGTACCACACTGAATGGAAGAGGCTTTGTGAAGTCAGAGCTAGATCACACATTATTCACTCTAACTACACCAAGAGGGATTGTTGCCTTATTGGTGTATGTGGATGATATAATTATCACAGGGAGTGATAAGGAGGAGATAAGAGCTACTAAGGAGTTTCTGAAATCTGTGTTTGATATCAAAGATTTGGGAGAGATGAAATACTTTCTTGGGATTGAACTATGTAGATCTAAGGAGGGATTGTTCATTTCTCAAAGAAAGTATACTATGGACTTACTAAAGGAGGCAGGAGCCTATGGAGGGAAGACTGCTAAGATGCCTATGGAAGATGGGTATAAGATCCCACGTGAGGGGGAGGTTGAAGATGGTAAGCCATTTCATGATCCAAAGCAGTATAGGAAGCTTGTGGGAAAGCTTATATACCTTACCATCACACGGCCAGATATTTGTTTTGCTGTGAATCAAGTGAGTCAGCATATGCAAGTGCCTAAAGAACATCATTGGCGAATGGTTGAGAGGTTACTGATGTATCTTAATGGAACACAAAGCCTTGGTGTGTGGATGGGTTATAGTGGAAGCACAGAGATTGTTGGGTATTGTGATGCAGATTGGGCAGGAGATAGAGCTGATAGAAGATCTACTACTGGCTACTGCACTTTCATTGGTGGAAACTTGGTTACTTGGAAGAGTAAGAAACAAAAGGTGGTGTCTTGCTCTAGTGCAGAAGCTGAGTATAGAGCAATGCTGAAGCTAACCAATGAATTGGTTTGGATCAAGGGGATCTTGAAGCATTTGAAGATTGAGCAGTCTACACCAATGACCATGCATTGTGACAATCAAGCCGCCATCCATATTGCTTCAAACTCAGTGTTCCATGAGAGAACAAAGCACATTGAGGTTGATTGTCACAAGGTGAGGCAGATGATTGTGCTTGGAGTTACTCTACCATGCTACACAAGAAGTGAGGATCAGTTGGCTGATGTGTTCACCAAAGCAGCAAGGCAAAAGACAATGGAGTCCATTCATATCAGATTGGGGCTCATTGATCTTTCGCCTAAGGACTAGTCTATACACTCTCCTGATCATGTGATCTCTACTCTTTCCTCATTAAGGTTTTGTCCCACTGGGTTTTCTTTAATGAGGTTTTAATGAGGGAGATCTCATGGTCATTCCAAGCTTGACTTGTTTCACATGGTCAAGCTTGAGGGGGAGTGTTGAGATGATGTAGTTGTAGTCGACTATATAGACATAGTCATGGGATATAGTCGACTACATGCCTCAACTACATGAGCTGGCTTACACTTCTCTTTAACTTTGAAAACCCTAATGTCTCTACCTATATATATTGTAATCACTCTCATTCACGAAAAATAATGATCCTAGCATCTTATTCTCTCCTTTGTTCATGATTCTCCATTAAATCTCATACTCAATCTATCTAATCCCTTTGAATCTCTCTTAATCTCTTATAATCTCTCAATACCAATCTATATTCTCTAAAATTACAAGTGTTTCATTGTTATCAATCTTATTTTTCCTGCAACAATAATATAACGTGTACATTATATATCTTATCCATGTACAACCATTACCAATGTGCGTTTTCTTTGGCTTATTATATAAATCTAGATATCAGTTTTTAATCTGTTTCTCTCAATTAATTATATTTTAAAACTTAATTTGTTACATATCTTATAGAGATGAGAGAACAAATCTTAAAGAAGATGACAAGAACCTGCAACTATGCTCAACCATTTCAAGATGATGAATCATCTACAAGAGGAACGTGAGATAAAGATGCTTAGAAGGTGAAATCTATGTGTTCATATTTAATCTTAAAATTGCGTCAGTTTTTTCTTTCAGATGGATTTCTTTTTTCTTAACAAAATCTATGTCCATATTATATTCTAAAACACAAATCTGTCATTAATGAGTGAAAAAGGCGACCCTAGGGTTTTGGGCGGCGGCGAACACGATACGGCCATGGATGACTCTGTGGAACAAGGGCGTCCTCCAGGGGATCCTCCGGACATGACAGGCTCATGGGTGAAAAAGGTTACGGGTTCGAGCGTTGGAGGTATGCCGAATCCGGAAGAGCTGATTGACGATGCGTTTGTCTCTGAAAGAATTCGACTACAACTCCCGAATGGAGAAGAGGGGGAACCAGTGATTACGATTGAGCAGGAGGTGTTGGAAGCCATGAACGGCCTGTGGAAACACTGCATGATTGTGAAAGTTTTGGGGCGAGTTACCTCTATTGCAGCCTTGACCCGAAAGCTTCGTGAGATGTGGAAGCCAAAGGGCTCGATGTATGTTATGGACCTTCCGCGGCAGTACTTTATGATCAGGTTCGGTGAAGAAGAGGAGTATTTGGCAGCGCTTGCAGGGGGGCCATGGAGAGTCTTTGGGAGCTACCTTGTTGTACAAGCATGGACTCCATCTTTTAATCCCCTTAATGATGACATTGTAACAACGCCTGTGTGGATACGATTGGCAAATATCCCTATCAATTTCTACCACAAATCCATCTTGATGGGAATTGCTAAGGGACTAGGGAAACCGGTTAAAGTGGATTTAACGACGCTGAACTTTGAAAGGGCAAGATTCGCTAGGATTTGTGTTGAGGTGAACTTGAGAAAACCTTGAAGGGTTCGATAGTGATTAATGGAGACAGATACTTCGTTTCGTATGAAGGTTTATCACAGATTTGCTCTAGTTGTGGGATGTTCGGCCACTTGGTACACACGTGTCCGAATGTTAGCCAAGAAAGAATGACCGTGGAACAGCGAACAAGTCCAGTGGAACCTTCTCAGGGTGTCTACAATAACTCGGGCCGATCACGTCAGGAGGATGATGGATTCACCCCAGTACGTCAACCTGGTAGGAGAGGAGAAAGTTCGAGGAACCAGTCGGCGATAGGAAAGCAGAGAGAGAGCTCTGGTAGGAACCTCAGGGAGATCCCCCGGAATAAGGAGATATCGAATATTCCGGTATCAAACAGTTTTGGAAGATTGATGGAGGATTTGGAATCTCAAGAGATAAGGCAGGAAGCGGTGGATCAAGGTGAGAACAAGGAGAACGAGAGTACTCATGGAAATATAAATACTCAGATACGCAAAAACCAGTTGAGGAGTGCGAACCAAGAATCAGAGGTGATTTTCTCAGCGGGTAACTCAATCGAGAATCGACCCAAGGTAAACCCATTGGCAACTAAAAATAAATGGGAGGTTACAAAGGCCAGGAAAATAAAAACGCAAAGCCCAAAACAGGTCTCAAGTCGAAGCCCATGAGAGGACTTGTGTTTGGTCCAACCGGAGGAGGAATTGAATTGTCAACTAATGGGAAACGATTGAGAGTGGAGCAGGATAATATGGGGAGAGCCGGTGGTCTCTTTCTACAAGATAGCCCCGTAAGAGTTGATAGTGATCTTCCCCAACTGACTGGTGGGGATAAGGCGTTGACTGTGATTCGGGATGCGGTGGATTCGAATGTGGAGAAAGATGCAGGTTTGCATAACCTCCCAGAGGAGACAATGGAGTCTCAGGTGGCGTAACAGATGTCCCCGGCTTTTCTTACCATTTGGTGTTTTTTAATGACGAAGATTATTATGTGGAATTGCCGGGGGGCAAATAAACCCAATTTTCGACGGTCGATTCGTTACTTGTTGAAGAAGTATAGTATTGATGTTCTAGCAGTTTTTGAGACCCACGCCGGAGGAGATCGAGCTGGACGCATATGTCAGAATCTAGGCTTTGATCAGAATTTTCGGGTGGATTCGGTGGGTCAGAGTGGAGGCCTATGGCTGTTGTGGAAATCTGAGGTCGGTAATGTGGAAATCTTGAAGCATTCCGACCAGTTTATACATGCTAAAATCAGTAAGGGAGTGGAAACTCTAAACTTGGTGGTTGTGTATGCAGCTCCGTCTGCAACTAGGCGCAGTGGACTATGGGAACAGCTCAAAGATGTAGTTCAGTTAGCGAGTGAGCCAGTGATTATCGGAGGAGATTTTAATACGATCCTTCGGCTAGATGAAAGAATGGGTGGGAGTGGGAGACTTTCACAAGACTCTCTAGAGTTTGGGAGCTGGATAAACGCCAGTTCACTCATTGATATGGGATTTAGAGGTCCGCAGTTTACTTGGAAGAGAGGACGTTCGAAGACTTTATTTATTGCAAAGCGTCTGGACCGGGTTCTTTGTTGTCCTCATGCTCGACTAAAATGGCAGGACGCAGCAGTTACTCATTTACCGTTTCTCGCGTCTGATCATGCTCCATTGTATGTTGATTTGGAGCCGGTAATACGGAGGAATAAGAGTCGCCGTCCATTCCGCTTTGAGGCGGCATGGCTAACTCATGAAGGGTTTAGAGATATATTGAAAGCCTCATGGGATAGTAATGTCGATACGAGGCTTGCACTAAGGAAACTACAAGAAGATTTGAGAAGATGGAATAAGGAAGTATTTGGAGATGTTCAGAGAAGAAAAGAACAACTGTTGAGTGAGATCTCCAAAGTTCAGAAGCTGATCGAAAATAACCCGACGGACGAACTCATACAGAAGGAAAGTAGTTTGACGAGCGAGTTTGTTGTGGTGTTGGAACAAGAGGAGATTATTTGGTACCAGAAATCTCGTGAAAAGCTCCTTACACAAGGAGATCGCAATACAAAATTCTTTCACACGTCCACGATCATCCGTAGAAGAAAGAACAGAATTGAGATGCTCAAGAATGATGAGGGCCAGTGGCTGACCGATGGGGCTGAGCTGGAGAAGTTGGCCATCACTTACTATAAGAGATTGTACTCCTTAGATGATGTGGAACAGTCAGTTGAAGCATTACCTCGGGGAGGATTCGCGACCTTGTCATATGCGGACAAACAGGTTTTGCAGCGACCTTTCACTGCAGATGAGATAGAGACAGCGATCAGAAGTATGGGAAGCTTCAAAGCTCCAGGGCCGGATGGTTTTCAACCAGTGTTCTACCAGCATTGTTGGGATACAGTTGGAGAATCTGTTATTCAGTTCGCGCTCGAATTCTTCAGGTCTGGAGAATTACCCCAGAACACGAATGATGCAGTCTTGGTCCTCATTGCCAAGGTTGTGAGACCAGAGAGAATAATGCAATTCAGACCAATAAGCCTCTGCAACGTTTTGTTTAAAACAATCACAAAGACATTGGTGGGCAGGATGAAAGGGATTATGAATAAAATCATAGGACCAGCTCAATCAAGCTCCCTTCCAGGGAGACTTACTACAGATAACATAGTGGTGGTTCAGGAAGCCGTCCACTCGATGCGCCGAAAGAAGGGCAGGAAGGGTTGGATGCTGTTGAAACTTGATCTCGAAAAAGCTTTTGACAGAATTCGTTGGGATTTCCTAGAAGATACGTTGCAGGCAGCCGGTTTTCCTGATACTTGTGTAAGGTGGATTATGCAATGTGTTACAGGGCCATCTATGAGTTTGTTGTGGAATGGGGAGATGACAGATAGCTTTGAACCGATGAGGGGCTTACGACAAGGAGATCCTTTGTCCCCTTATCTCTTCGTGCTATGCATGGAACGACTTTGTCACATTATTGAGCGTGCTGTAGTAGAGAACAACTGGAAACCTATACGGTTATCAAGAGGGGGACCATTGTTATCCCACATCTTGTTTGCAGATGACCTTATTCTCTTTGCGGAGGCTTCGGTTGCTCAGATACGCATTATCAGAAGTGTCCTAGAGAGATTTTGCATATCATCTGGTCAGAAAGTCATTTTGGAGAAATCTAAAATATTTTTCTCCTCCAATGTTTCACGGGAGCTGGGAGATCTGATTAGTCACGAGAGTGGTATTCAATCAACTTGTGATCTGGGTAAATATCTTGGAATGCCGGTGTTACAGAAGCGAATTAACAAAACCACCTTTGGTGAGGTCCTTGAGCGGGTTTCGTCTCGACTAACAGGCTGGAAGAGCCATACTCTGAGTTTTGCGGGTCGCGTGACGCTCTAAGTCAGTGCTGTCGTCGATTCCGGTTCATACCATGAGTACTATTATGCTTCCACAGAGTACTCTAGATCAATTGGATAAACTGGCGCGTAATTTTTTGTGGGGAAGCTCCTCTGAGCGACGAAAGCTACATCTTGTTGGGTGGGATAAAGTTTGTATGCATCGGAATGAAGGAGGGTTGGGTATCCGGCGATCAAAGGAGATGAACAAGGCTCTGATTGCAAAAGTTGGGTGGAGAGCTATGCACAACAACCACAGCTTATGGGCTCAAGTGGTGAGAAAGAAATATAGCGTCGGTGATTTAAAAGATACAAGATGGATGATAGCTAAAGGAACGTGGTCTTCTACTTGGAGAAGTGTGGGTATCGGACTAAGAGAGGTGGTAGTTCGAGGGCTTAGATGGGTTCTTAGAGACGGAAGACAAATTAAATTTTGGACAGATTCTTGGCTATCAGATGATCCTCTACTCATGTCGACCACATCTGTTCTGCCACAAGCTTCAAGGAACCAGCTGGTTAAAGATATGTGGAAAGACGGAACTGGTTGGGACATGGATAACATTGCTCCGTATCTCTCTGAGGATAAAAGACTCGAGCTTCTCGCTATCGTTCCTGACCAGGTAACTGGAGTGAAGGATATAATGGCTTGGAAAGGAACCCCAAATGGAAGCTTCTCTGTAAAATCAGCCTACAGATTGCTAACATCTGCCGACCCACCAAGACAGAACATGGAGACTTTTTACAAACGAATATGGAAGGTGGTGGCTCCGGAGAGAGTACGATGTTTTTTGTGGTTAGCTGGACAGCAGGTCATTATGACCAATTGTGAGAGATACAGACGACATCTTGGAGCTACGGATATGTGTGAAATCTGTAAAGGAGCTCCAGAGACGGTTTTACATGTTCTCCGTGATTGCCCGGCAATGGAAGGGATATGGAATCGTGTGGTCCCAGCGGCTAAACGACAGATCTTCTTTACTCAGTCACTACTCCAGTGGCTGTTTACCAACCTGGGGGATAATCAGATGGTAGGAGATAGTCCATGGACCACCTTTTTTGCAGTAACAGTATGGTGGGCGTGGAAATGGAGGTGCGGCAACGTCTTTGGTGACACCCGTTTGTGCAGGGACAGGGTAAAATTCGTCAAGGAAAAAGTCGCAGAGGTGACTAAAGCAACCAATGCGTTTGGAGGTCTGAAGCGTCCTCAGCATCGTGAGGAAAGAACTATAAAGTGGAATGCTCTGCGAGATGAGTGGATTAAACTTAATACAGATGGGGCATCACATGGAAATCCAGGTGACGCGGCTGCAGGTGGTGTAATGAGAAACAAATATGGTGATTGGTGTGGAGGCTTTTCACTGAATATCGGCCGCTGCTCTGCTCCACTGGCAGAACTATGGGGAGTATATTATGGGCTGGTATTGGCATGGGAAAGGGGGATTACAAGACTGGAGCTAGAGGTTGATTCAAAGGCTGTGGTTGAGTTTCTTAAATCAGGAATTGAGGAGACTCACCCACTGTCGTTCCTGGTACGTTTGTGCCACGGCTTTCTTTCAAAGGACTGGATTGTCCGAATTGATCACGTGTATAGGGAAGCTAACTGTCTCGCCGATGGGTTAGCTAACTATGCGTTCACTTTACCATTAGGAATTCATACGTTTGATTCTGTTCCATCTGATGTAATTTCGATACTTGAAGACGATGTCTTGGGCGTATCTCGACCTAGACATATAGTGACTTCATAGTTTTTATTTGATTTTTAATAATACAGGGAGGCTCTTCTCCCTTTTTCCCACCAAAAAAAAAAAAATCTATGTCCATATTATTAATTTTAAAAATAGTGTCAGTTATTTTCAAATGGCTTCATATATATAAGTTAAAAATCATAATATATGTTTAGTATATTTTAACTACTCACTCACGTTTATTTATCACAAAATAATAATATAGTATATTTTAACTGCAATGTAGATACAAACTCCTATTAAATATGTTTAAAAATAAAACAAGACAAATATGAAGTATACCCACGATTTTTTATCCCACAGAATAATTAATATTTTTTCCTCAACTTAACATGCACCAACAAAATAAATTTAAATTTTCAGTTGGGGGATAAGTTAGAAATATAAAAAGTTTGAGATATTATTTTCTTAACTAGGTAGTTCGCCCGCGGATGCGGGCCTAAAATATTTTATAAAAATTTATTAATATATATATATATATATATATATATATATATATTACTAATTAAAAGAGTATACATTGATAAAATTATTATTTTATTTTCATTTGAAAATTCTTACGTATTATAAATTTTTGAAATTTATTTGAACACTAGATTAACAATAGAATAATTCTTAAAATTATTTAATTTCATATTTTTAGTATATAAAAGTAAACATTTTACTTGATTAATATTTAGTTATATGTTTTATGTTTTCTTTTAACTTTTTATTAAAAAAAGTTTCAGATAACAACAATATATAGAAAACTTATCTTTTTTATTTTAAAATATATTTTTAAAAAATTTGGATAATTCTTATTATTATAAATTTTAATCAATTATCTAGGTGTTTTGCCCGCTCAATCAGGATTAATTATTTTATAATAAATAATTAAATATACATTATTGATTCAAATACTATCATGATAAGTTATTTTATGATCTCAATTTTTTTTTAAATTATTTATAGAAAAAATTATAAACAAAATATATACTCAATTTGAAAGCTCTCATATATAGTAAACATTTTTTTAATAATATGTTCTGTAATTTATTTATGATTAAAATATATTCTTTTTAGATAACAAAAATAATATATATATAATTTTAAATATTTATTAAATATATTTTTGCAAAGTCGAAACATATGTCTATGAATTATCTATTTGATTTTAAAAATAGATTTTTTATTATATCAGTGTTAGTGATTTATTTGATTTCACAAAGCTTAAGTTCTTTTTATATTTGGGTAATTTGTATTATAATAAATCATAATTACTAAATATTTTATAATTACTTATTAATATATTTTTTACTAATTAAAATAATATAATGGTAAATTATTATTTTTATTTTTGTTTGAAAATTCTGACATGTTAATTATATTTAAAAAATGTTTGTACACGTATTTATTAAGCAGAAATAAATCTTAAAAGTCACTCAAAATTCATTTTTATTATTAAATATAAATAAATCTTAAAAGTCACTCAAAATTCCATTTCAAAATAAATAAAACTTTTTTATAATTAGTTAGTAATATATTTGTTACTAACTAAAATAATATAGGAATAATATAATGGTAAATTATTATTTTTTTATTTTTGTTTGAAAATTCTGACATATCAATTATATTTGTTTTAAACAATTCTCTCTTTTTTATTAAATAGAAATAAATCTTTATAGTCACTCAAAATTCACTTTTCAATTATATAAAAATATTTTATAATTACTTATTAATATTATTAAAATAATATAATGGTAAATTATTATTTTATTTTCGTTTGAAACTTCTGACATATCAATTACATTTAAAAAAAATCTTAAAAGTGACTCAAAATTCCCTTTTCGATAATATAAAATTTACAATTTTATTAAATTAGTATTAGTAATATAGTTTATGTTTTTAACTTTTTATTAAAACAAAAATCCAGATAATAACAAAATATACTTATTAATATAATTAAAATAATATATTGGTAAATTGTTATTTTATTTTCGTTTGAAACTTCTGACATATCAATTATATTTAAAAAAGTCTTAAAAGTCACTAAAAAATCTCTTTTCAATCATATAAATTTACAATTTTATTAAATTAGTATTAGTTATATATATTATATTTTTAACTTTTTATCAAAAAAATCCACGTAATAAGAAAAAAAAAATATATATATATATAGGAATTATGTTTAAATTTTTAATCAATTATCTAATTAAATAAATGAAATTTTCGTTTTTATTTTTAATTTATTTATATATTTTATTCATTTGGGGTATAAAAAATATTAACCTCTTTAAATTTTAACGTGGAAGCTCCGTTGAAGAAAATTATTTCGCAAATAATAGTATAAATTATTTGATTAAGTGTTTTGCCCGCACTTGCGGACTTAATAATTTTTGTAAGTTAATAGATAAATTATTTCAGGCCTTTGATATATTTAATAATTAATTACATATTCTTCTTTATAAACAACAAATTTTTTTTAATAAAATAACTAAAAAAAATCTTTTAGTTAGGACTTCAAAATATTCACATATACATAAAACTATATACAAGTATTTATATTTATATTTAAATTATTTTGATATATAATATTTTTTGATCACATAATATATGAATTTTTAGATACTGATGATAATCAAATTAATATTTTTTTTTTATTTTGTGAGTAATTATACATAATCAAATCTAATCTATTTATTTATTAACAGTAACGAAGATCTTAAACGCTCTAGCTTTTAATGTGAGAGAAAAAAATGTTTCCAAAATAATAGTATAAACTAAGTGTTCTCTTTTCAGTTATATAAAATTAATTATTTTACTTGATTAATTTAGTTAAGTTTTCTGTTTTTTATTCTTATTAAAAAAAGTTTCAGATAACAACACAATATATGTATGCATTATCTTCTTATTATAATATATATATATATATATATATATATATAACGTTTTAGATAATCCTTATTACTACTATTATTAATTTTTATTATTTATAGTTGAATTTCGTTTTTAATTGTGTAAATAATTTATATATTTTATCATTAAGGCTAATATCGATATTTGCCGCTCTAAATTTTAACGTGGGATCTCCTTTGTGAAAAATCACTTCGCAAATAATATTATAGATATTTTATCATTAAGGCTAATATCGATATTAGCCGCTCTAATTTTTAACGTGAGAGCTCCTTTGTGAAAAATCAATTCGCACTTTGTGAAAAATCACTTCGCAAATAATATTATAGATATTTTATCATTAAGGTTAATATCGATATTAGCCGCTCTAAATTTTAACGTGAGAGCTCTTTTGTGAAAAATTACTTCGCAAATAATATTATAGATTAACGTGTGTTATTACATAGTTGCATTATCGAAAATCAATTATTATGATAAATTATCACACAGGTTAAAATGCATTTAAATTATCACATTGGTAAATTATCAAAAATACATTATCAGCATAAATTATCAGTTTTCTTATATCCTCGGTAATAAAATAGAAATAAAGAAGGAAAATAAAGGTAGCCATTAAAAACATATAAGGATTTTTGGAGTTTAGATGATGATGAATACGATAAAAATAGTTAAGAAATATCTCACACGTATTTTTTTTTCAAATTACTTCTATTCAGGACACAAAATTACACTTTATGAAAGATTCATTTGTAAGGAAAATACATAAAAATTGAACGAATCAAATATAGATAGCATATATCAGATCATATCTTTTTTAAAAACAAAATCCTTTTAAAAAATCTATTTTAAAAACAACATCAGATACTCTGTAACAGCCTATTTTCTGTAATATTATATATGTAAAATTATTTCTAGGATGTATAAAAAATTACAAATTTATTTTAATTTTAAATTATCATAAAATTTGAAAATATAATAGATTGATCCGTGCATAGCACAGGAGTACACTAGTATTTAGTATTCTTCATCACCCTCTGTTTCCTCTTTAATCTGATACTAACTCTGTAGTTAATGAATAGCCTGGCGAGTCTAAGTAAAACTCTTTCCGTTTCAAATTACTTGTCGTTCTAAGGAAAATTTTCCGTTTCAAAATAAGTGTCATTTTCGGTTTTCAATGCAAAATTTATTGACAATAATCTCTAATCTATTTTTTTATTGGGTGAAATATAGTTAGTTGCATTGGTAATAGTATTTTTATTTTGAAAATGTGTAAAATTAAATATTTTCTTAATCTGTGTGTATAGATCTAAAACGACAAGTAATTTAAAACGGGAGGGAGTAAGAAATAGTAAGAAATATTACTGTTTAATTTCTAATAACTATACGATTTTTATATGAATTTTTTAGCAGTTTAGTACAAGTTGATTTAATACATTTAACCAAAATAAATAGATAAAAAATATCTAAGATTTTAATTTTAAATATAGTACATATATATTATTAAATATAATTTAAAATAAACAGAACTATTTTTTCTTAGTTTTATGCTTAATTAAATCAAATTTATATTAAATATTAGTCAAAATAATAAATTTATAATATTAATAATTTTTGTTTTAAATATAATTCAAATTTTAAAAAATTTATCACTGCACATGCTGCATGAAAACACAGTTTCTGGAATATTGTTACATCGAAGAGCTTCCTCTGGTTATGGATAATTCTGATGTGATGACCGGAAAAATGTATGTGTGGGATTTTACATATGCTTGAGTCATTGCTTGTAGGAGATACTGTTTGGTTGTCTTACTTTCTTGAATTCGTTGCAGGGGGTGAGGAGAAAAGATGGAAAGCTTGCGCCAGTGCTGGACAAACGATCCAACTAATTCAGGTGAGGATTATATTGTGCAATTTCAATTACATAATCAGTGGAAAGCTCTCAACTATCAGACTTGTTGACCAAAAGTACAAAAAGATGTCCACATGATACTGACAGTGCAGGAAAAAATAAATGAATGATCTAAGTGCACATTCTTACAAAACCATGGAACAGAGCTGATGATAGACTCCACTGGTTATTTTGTTCTCTTTGGATCAGCGCAAGTGGTACCGAAAATTTAAGAGAATTAGATTTGGAAACAGTAAGAAACTTCAAGAGCTATACAAAAGAAGAGACAAACAACAACTAAACCGAATGTTAATCAGAAAATTTACTATTAATTGTCTCAAAAGGTTAAAGATTATGAAGTGTAATAAAATAACCAAAAGAGACAATCTTATTAGATACTTTTGTGTATTAAGTAATTCCGCAAAAGAAAATGTTGCTTCATGGTCTGGTCCAGAGCTGCTGTTTAAACAGATTTACACAGCTGTATTGTCCATATGTACTGTGATCACTGTCGTCGTCAGATTCTTCCAAGACGTCGCTCTTGTCAGAAACTTGGTCTAATCCAGATTTATAACTCCTGTCACTGCTCATCTCTTCGTCGTCAACCGTCAAGATTTGTACACCACATTCAATGATCTCGCAGCTCTCGAATGGGCCGTCTCTGAATTCAAACCATACCTCGCTACCCAATTTTAGACGTATATTTTCGTCTTCAGGCAAGTCACACTGAAATATACACAGATGTTCCGTTTCAACTCCTGTACATTCAACAGGGTATGCCTCCACGCCATTAGCTATATTGAAGGCATATCCGCTTTTGCCAATGATTCGATAGCTGAACTTAACATTTATGTCTTCTCTGGGGTGTTTGTGCTTGTTACGCGCAATCTTGAGGCAAGCTTGACACCTGGAGGATGCAGAGAAGGGACCAATGGTCTCATGGCCTCGGTGATCAAACTCTGCAGGTATTTCTCTTCCTGGTAAGATTGCCAGCATGTAGAGAAACGGTCGTGGTTGCATAATGGCACTTCTTGTTTGTTGGTCCAATTTGAAGCAGTTGGTGAAATTGAGGTGTGCCTTTAGAGTGTTCAATGGGGAAAAAACGGTCTCCAGTGATTCACAATTTTCTGCTAATAGGGATATGAGCGAACCAGGGAGCTCTGGCAATGATGTGAGACTTCTGCAGCCGGCTAGATAAAGGTATTGCACACCATCAAGACCATTGTTGCACTCTGGAATATTCTCAATATCTGTATAGCTCAAGTCTAGCGAATATAGGCTTTCGTGGAACTGTGTTATGGTCTTGAGATTTCCAGTGCCTCTTAAAGATAGAGACCAAAGATAAGTCCACGTACTAATTGATGCAGGAACTTCTTCAACCGCTGTTTCTGATATATCGAGAGTCGACATGTTAGTAGAAATGTCTGGGAAGCTTCTCAACCGTGTGCATTCACTCATGTCAACATCTTCAAGAGACGCCAAGTTGATATCTGTTGGAACACTTTCTAGACTTTTGCATTGATGCATCATTAACTTCTCTAGTTTATGAAGGTTCCCAATAGAGGATGGAAGCGCCACCAAACTCTGGCATCTAGTCAAATCTAATATCTCCAGATTTGTAGCATGTGAAAGATCTGGGAGTTCCTTCAAATGCAGAGAATCAGACATATCCATGTTCTTGAGATTAGTCAGCCGCTGAATGTAAAATCAATCACACAGTGGAGGAGGAACATCAGGACATAATAAGAAAATACTTGTTAAATTTTAGATTTATTATTCATTTACAATATTTAATTTTAAATTTTAATATATTTATACGTAAAAATTAAGAGAAAATAAATAATTATACGTAATTTTAATATATGTTTGAAATAATAGTCTTGAAATACTTTTTCTCTTTTCTTTTGGTTAAAATATTTTAAATATTTTTTTATAAATTAAGATAAAATTTTATTAGGTATTAATTTGTCATCAAATTTTATTAGGTATATAATTATCAAAACATAAGCTAACTAACATTTCTAACAGTTCATAGATATTAAAAAGAAAATAATGATATTGAGAATAAAAAATTAGATTTTTTTTTTAAAAAAAACTGCATAATGTTTTGAAGAATTGTTTTAGTAATAACAATTATAGAATTATAAAAGTATAATAAAATAATATTTCAAAAATTGTAAGATATTTTTTTACTTATATTTCTACTATTATATTATTTATTGTTATGTTAATGATGATTTATTCGCTATCAACATATTTTTAAAAAAAAAATTACCAAAAGCATAAATTAATATTAAATATAAATATACATGTCACAGTTATCTTCAAAACCATATTATCAATTGTTCGTATGTTGTATCATTTTTTGAAATCAATGTGATGATGACACATGACGATTCACTTCTTAAATATTATAGTATTTAGGGGATTATTAGTTTGATACATAAATAACTAACCTGACTTCCTTGCCAGAGATACTCGAGCTGGCTACACTCCATATTGAGTTCGACAAGATATTCAGGACTAAATGTAGGAGGAAGACACTTGCTTGGGTATTCCTTCCAATGTAGTAACCTTAGACTACGCGGAAAATCCAGGTCCTCTGGTATATCCATTATACGATTCCCATCATTTTTACTGTTGTACACGCTAAGGAATCGAAGATTACGCATTCGTGTAAAAGCTCTAGGGCTTATAGACACTTCCTCAACATCGGATATATCAAATGATATGCCGGACACAGCTCTTGTACCCTAAACCAACATTCCAAATTAATTATTTAAATTTATTGTTAGCGAGTAGAGTACAGTATTGTTTGTCTCCTGTTAAAATAAAAATTGGTGAAAAAGAATAATAACAAATACAAGAGAAAGATCTTACTTCGGCATGTTCAAGAACATCACAGATCTCTTGAGGATCGATTAAGATCCGACGTCTCCAACGCTCATCTCTTTGAATGACTTGCCTACCCACTTGTTTTAGTAACTTGTGCATCACTATTTCTCCATTGTCAAATACATGAATGAGTGATTTGTTGGCCAGGATTTCCAAACTGTATTTGACATCCACGTTATTGTCAGCGAACATGGCTTCCACAAGATGACCGTCTTTAAAGTTGGAAAAGACTGCAATGTGAAGGAATAGAGACTGCTCATTCTCATGTAAGCTCTCATAGCCGACTCTTAGTACTTCTTCAATATCTCGATGATCAAGAATACTTTCTAGCCTGCGTATTACTTCACCCCATTCCTTCTCTTTCTTCCCACGTAAAGATGAACCCACCACACGGAGACCCAATGGAAGGTTACCACAAAGCCTTGTTACTCTTTTAGCAAGCTCTTTGAAACCAATATGTGGATAGCTTTGTTTAAAAGCATATCTACATAAGATCTCGAGAGCTCCATCATCATATGGAAGCCCCACAATATATGTATTGTTGATACGATGTTGCTGCAAAAGCTCTCTGTTTTCTGTGGTTACTACAATCCTACTTCCAGGACCAAACCATGTAGTTTCACTTGCCAAAACCTCTAACTGCTTTATATTATTCACATCATCAAGAATAATGAGCACTTTCTGGTCACGTAGCCTTTCTTCTATCGCACCGATATGGCATATACCATTCTGGTTCAAAATGTTTGAAAGAAACTGTTTTTGTAAACGCAACTTCAGACCATACTCATCAAGACCTGTGGGGTAGCTTTCTCTACGGTTGTCCATAAAACAACTAAGCTGAAACCTATTAGATAGTCGACTATGTAACGCTCTGGCAATGGTACTCTTACCAATCCCAGCGGGACCAGAGATTGCAACCATCTTAACTCCATCATAATCAAAATCTAACAAAGACATCATTCCCCATAAATGAGCTTCAATTCCAACCATGTCATCAAATTCCCTAGACGGTGTAGCATTTAGTTTATCTGATACATCTCTTGCAATTTTCTTTATCATTTTCGCTTCATTGTCCCTAAAAAAAAGAGATTAAAATGCATTGTTTCCTATCAATTAGTCATGAGAAATATCAAAAAAACTGGGTGATGTCGTTCCTCTATTCCAAATAATTTATATGACATGTATTTCTAGTACTTATTCAACGGAAAACATTTCCTTAATCATCTAACTGCTATTCAATTTGCTATTCAGTTTACCGTAATTCCCTATTATTTAGATAGAACATCTTAACATGTTTTTTTTGTCTCTTGGATGACCACTCACATAAGAAATATAAACTGAATTTAAATAAACACCAACCAGTTTCGGAAGTCTTCTCCCGCAATGTAGCTAGCTTCGGTCAAAGCTTGGCTCCATTTCCGCCTATCCTCCTCTGTTTTGTGAGCACATGTTTCGCTGAAAACTTCCCCAAAGTCTCCGGTTTGTTTCCGAACATGAGAAGGTTCTACTCCGTAGAAGATCGTCATCACTATTTGTCCCATATCTTCCTTACACTTCAAAATATCCAACAGTTCATCCAAACACCAGCTGGAAGAGGCATAGTTCTTCGTGAACACCACGATCGAGGTCCTCGATTCTCTGATCGCTTGTGCGAGAGCAGGGGCGATGGTTTGGCTTCTCTCGATCCCTTGATCATCGAACATCGTAATCCCATTTTCGTGAAATTGCCTGCGTAAATGACTGATAAAGGTTTTACGGGCATCAGGTCCATGGAAGCTCACGAAGACGTTGTATCTCCAGTTGCGAGGCTGAGAAGAAGAAGAAGAAGAAGAAGAAGAAGAAGAAGAAGAAGAAGAAGAAGAAGAAGAAGAAGAAGAAGAAGAAGAAGAAGAAGAAGAAGAAGAAGCCATGAGCTAGAGTAGCTGAAAAAGGTTCAAGATCAGATATACAACAATGTGTCTGGATGAGCTATATGTAGGAAAGAAAAAGGTTCAAGATCAGATATACAACAATGTGTCTGGATGAGCTATATGTAGGAAAAAATGTGGAAAAAGATTTATTCACCACTGACTCTTGACTTGTGAGAAAGAGAGATGAAGCTGCTTTGCTTTTGCTATGTAACGGAATATTACTCATTAACTAATTCGAAGTGGTGATCTAATATAGTTTAATCTTGTTTCATGACTGGTTTTGGTCGTATAAAAATATCTAGTCATTTTCCCTCAACCAGAACGATGTTGTCTTATATGAGTTCTTCCATGGTTTAATATAATCTTATATCAAATTATGTTGACAGATATTATGGCACCAACTATCTATTATCATCCCAAGCTAACCTTTTGCTCATGAAACGAGGTGGTGTTAAATTAGTCTTACGATCAATAATAGCGTTCTTGTAAACACTTCACTGGTTTTAACTCTAGCACCTTCATTGGCGAACCTACTCAGCGAAAGGGGGCAATTGCCACCACTCAAAACTAAAAATAAATCTAATTACTCCAAGATTATTAAGATTCTGCTTGGTTAAAAAATAAAACAGGCTTATGTAATACTAAGTGAAAAATTAATTGACTAATTACATGATTCAGTTATCTTTTTTTATTCGGTTGTCTTTGATAACGAGAAAACTGTTTTTTTTTCTATCAGACATTAATTTTGGTGTTAAAAAAAAAGACATCGATTTTGTTTCCTTGATTATGCAACTAGAAGAATTACAACGTTAGCCTTTAAGATTGTGCTACTCTCTTCTTTTTTAACTCGAAGTTTTATTAGATTTTTCATAATGAAATACATCATGGATTACAAAAGCCCTAGAAAATAATGATATTTCCAAAAATAATAGCTAAAAAAAGAGACAAAACTTAACAATGAGATAAAATAATAGGAGAAATAAGCTGTAGAGAGCTATAGTTACTAAAAATGGAATTGATGGATTGATCCTGAGAACCAGAAGACCGAAAATAACCAAAGAACTAATGACTAAAGCAAATCCAACCCTGAAAGATACACTACCAGATTCAAGGACTTACGAACTTCAAACACTAAAGGAAAAAACACCGGCAAAAATCACATATCTTACACGCGAACACTCGTTCGGCAGAATAGCAATCTACAAAGTTAAAGCTGGACATCGTCCTCACAAGAGAAGACTTACAATTCAAACTTACTGCTTCGTCTCGAAACACCTCACACCGACGAATCTAAAAAGCTAGAACCGGCGGAAACAAATCGGCCATAACTGCACGCGACCAAAGAGAAATAGAAGCACCACAACTCAAATCTAGAGCAAATTTCGACTTGACAATAGCTTAGATATCATCAAAGCAAAAGCTAAAAACTCCACAGCAGGCACCCAAACCAACAACGATAGATCACAAGAGATAAAATAGGAGAATTGGAGATTCCGATGCTAACATAGCCATCAAAACCGGCCATTGAAAATCTTAACATTTTTCTAATGCAGTTAATGCTGAGAAATGTCCTTTGTTATGTGTCAGATTGTGCTACTATCTACCATTTTGTATATTTACAAAAAAAAACAAAGTTATACAATTCAAATCTTTGGAACCCTTTTTAACAAGGGATTTTAACAATAGGCTTATCTTGAACCTTAATCTCTCCTCCAAGATAATTCACGTACACAATTTCCTGAAATAGTTACCATTCATTATTTTTCACTTTTATGAAATATATTATTTATTTGTAATTCTTGAATGTATTTATCTTAGTAAAACTTTCTTTATAATAAATTCGACACATAGAATGTCTCTGGTAAACTATGTATTTCTCTGTTTTTGTTTTATTCTCTCTCTAATCAACATATTTATTTGGACTGTTGTTAAAATAAATGATTATATACTTTGATCTACGCACCTGCAAATGTATATTTTGAAAAATATGATGATATTTGATTTTCATGAAATTATTAGAGTTTGGCAAAATGAATCCAAGGAACAAAACCGATCCAAAAATACAGTACCAAACCCGAACATAAATTAATTAAATATTCGAATTATTCAAATTTATTATTTAGAGAACCGAATCTGATCCGAACCGAAGTATTCAGGTACCTGAATATATTGAAGTATATAGTTATATACTTAATTATCTTAATTATTTTTAGATTTAATGTATATAAAACATCAAGAATGATACTTTTAAATTGGTTTAAAATACTTGAAAATATATATAGATAGTCAAAAATAAATATCTGAAATATTTAAAGTATACTCAAATCACCAAAAATACTTAAAATATTTATTCATTTTGTATCCAAAAAATTAAATTAAGCCAATTGATATCTTAAGGTATTCTGACATATGTTATTTAAATTTATAGGTAATATATTATTTTATTAAAAAATTTTGAGAAATTAAAAATATGTAGTGATTGAAAAATTTAAAAATAATTTAAATGTCCAAATCCGTACCAATCCCGCAAAGATCCAAATCAAACTCAAACAAAAATTTAGAAACATCCTAATATGGCTGAAATATCTAACCTCAAAAACCCAAAACGCAAACCAATCAGAACCAAACTCGTATTGATACCCAAAAAACCATCCTTGGTCATTATTTTATAACGTATATTTTCATCATATAACTAATCGTATTTTATACGTACCATTATATAAGTAATCATATAATTAATATTATATGTATCATCATATAAATAATCACATATATTATATTTTTAAAAATTTATATGAAATGCAAAAACCATAATTTGAGTTGGTATTTCAAATTGGGTTTTGTGTTGTATTTTCATTATCTATATTGAAAACCTTAAAAAGGGCGGATATATTTTTTGTTGGAAAAATTACTTTACGTAATAAAAATTATGATTTTTGATAAATTATATATTTTAACTTTTTATGACTTAATTTTGTTATTTTAAATATGAATAAACTTTTGAAAATTTAGATAATTCTAATCCGTAATTTGATTTTATTTATTGAAACCGAAGTTAAACTTATTTTACACTGATTTTTTAATTTAAATAAAATATTTTATATCTTCAACACTCTCTGTATTGAAAAATATATTTGTGCGTTTCAAAACATTTTCTATAATGTTATTAAATTTATTTTATGTGATTTAGTTTTTATTTTAAATGAATTTTTTTTAAGAAGTTGAGATAATTCATACCTGTATTATGATTTTGTTGATTTAATCATTTGTTATTTTAACTTGATTTTATTTTGAGGTTTCATTTAATAAATGCTTTCAAATAACTGATAACATGAAGTATTTTTTTGATAAGATATGACGTATATTTAAGAAACAAATTTTTTAAAAGGCTAAGAACTGAATTATTAAATACTCTTTAATGTAATGGCAAAATAATGATTTTTTATTTGTTGCAAATACTGCCAGCAAAACGGTACGTACAATATTTCTAATTAATTGAAAAAATCAATGTCATATTCATAAGAATTATTCAGCTTTAACAGTATAGATGTTCATGACTAACTGATTTTATAAACTGATAAAAGACTGTTTATTTAGTAAAATAATTATATTAAATAAAAAATTAAGTAACAATAAATGTAACACATTTTTTATTTAAGTTATTATTTTATTCATAAAAACATGGCTTTGAATAATGTATTTGGTTATGTTATTTTCCACCGGTTGAAACTAAAATAATTTTTTTTACTAAATCGAACATTTAACCATATATAAAATTTAGCTATTTACATTTTTGATTTTATAATTGGCACAAAATTTATATTGATTAACTAATAAATCAAAATCTGCACTATTATTATTATGGTAATATAATTAATGATGTGTATTATTGTTAAGGTAATATAATTAATAAAGTTATTAAACTAATTGAAATATGTAAATACATTAATGTAATACTAATATTCATGTTTCCAAACAATTCTCATTTATAGCACTATATTTGTTTCCAAACATCTTCAAAATGTACTTCAATTTTAATAATATAGATATGCACTATTATTATTATGGTAATATAATTAATGATGTGTATTGTGAAATATAATTAATAAAATTATTAAGCTAACTGAAATATGGAAATACAATTAATGTAATACTACTATTCATATTTTCAAACAACTTTCGTTTAGAATATTATACTTGTTTCCAAACATCTCCAAAATGTACTTCAACTTTAATAATATAGATGATAAAAAAACATGGAGATATTTGGCTATCTTAGTGAGGCGCGATAACCAGTAGAGAGAGAAAGGGGGAGAGAAACCAGATCTAGTTTGGAGACCGGCGTTTGGCCGGTGCGTGAGCGCCCGTGCCATCGCCGGCCTTCTTTTCTTCCGTCGGTTTTGTTCCTCTTCGCCTCCTCTTCGCCATCCTGACATCGTCCGCCTTGTCCGAGCTCTGATTCCACCACCATCTCTGTCGGTGCTCCGGCTTTTGGAGTAACGACGCGGTCGCTTGGAGGTTTATGGTGGAGAGGGAGTGGCTTGCATGTGCAGTGTTCGTGTGGTCCGGGAGATGGAGGCTAAGTTAGATCCATCGTCTTCGGTTTTGCGGGGGATGGATGCTTGTACAGATCCACCGTCGCCGTTCTCAGTTTCCGGGAAGGAGAGTCTCTCTTTCGCCGGCTTTAGTCACGGATAGTAGATGCTCACAAAGGTCTGCGCTGCCGTTCAAGGAACTCGGGGTCCATTGGGTTAAGGATAGGATTTGGTTTTGTGTCAAGACCGGTTTCTTTGCCGTAAAGTTTGGTATTTGGGTCATGACGAATTACTTCTCGGTTGTTGATGAAGCGTGTCGGTGTCGGTGGCGACTTCCAAGAGAAGTAAGTTCTGGTTCTTCAATCGCCTGTCTAGGGTTTGTTGTATTTCAAAGTCATAGAAATCGTAATGGTTCGATTTAATCCTCCGACGTGAGGACGGCGAGGTGATGAACTGAGTTGGGTTCGGTGGAGGCTCTTCAAGTTATGAGCTCCGACGAACCGAGGGTGGCGATTCTGGTGTTCCCGACGACGAATCGAGGCGGTGGCGCTCAAGTCGAGGCTAGGGCAACGCGTAGCGCTCTGACGGTGAGGATTCACCCACGTGGCGAGCTTCCTTGACGCGTGGACCGACCAAAATCGTCTGGTTTCTTTGGGTTGGGCCGTTTAATGTTTATGGTGTTGCCCAGTGGGTTTTTGGGCTTTTGTACGATTGATATAGTGTTTGGGCTTCGGTCGTGTACTGGGCTTGGCCCGCTTTTATCTAATTAAAAAACTTGAGGGAAAAAAAATTGGCTATCCCCTTTTTGTTATTTGAGGAGACCATTAGCAAATAAACTTTAGCCTCATGTGTGATTTACACTCATGCCATTGCTTAGGTGTCATTTCCACATTTCACCTTAGGTCATTTTTTAAATTGCCCACTCTTGCCTAGAATATTTACTTCTCATGCCACTCTAATGTTCATATAGTATATGCCTCATATTACTCAAAAAGCTTTCATACCACATTCTTTTTTTTCAAACTGACATTACCGATGTAACAAAAATGGAAACAAGACCATCGGTTTCAGTCAGTTATTAACTAATAATATGAGACAAATTTTTACTAATAATATCAGTCATTAGAACAAATGGAAACATTATATGAAAAGACCAAATGGAAACAATGTTATCGCTTGCACAAAAAAAAAGAAAAAAAAACAATGCTATCGATAATGTTTCACGGCTCGGGTTTGTCTAACAAAACTATACTCATTTTAGGACCATCTCATTTTTTAGTTTGTATATCTATCGCATTTGAAATGTAAAATCGTCATAAAAACAAAGTGAGTTCTTGAGATTTATTGTACTACGGCATTGTTATCGATACGACTATTGTATTATGTATCTGTGCTATATGTATTATATGTATTACATATTATATTGTGTATTATATACGAACCCAAGTCTAATGAAAATACAGTCACAAAGTTTCATAAACGACTTGGTAGGATTCAAATGTAATAGATCTGCCCTAATTTTGCTAATTAGTGTGTGATGGTTTCCTAAAATCATCCCTTTTCAAAATGAAGTAAGCATATCTAAACATTTCTAGCTTCTTGGTTAATTTACTTTTATGTTTACTTATAGAAACTAAGATGGCAGGAATTTTATTTTATTTTCAGGATTTCTAAGCAATGCCTTTTGATGGAATACATTATATTTTTTAATTTGGTTTGTGTTTTTATTTTCTGAAAAATAGAGTTTTGCAATGTATTGTTGATGTTTTCTATTTTAGCAATTGAGGTTTTTAACCTTTTATAGGCCAGTTTAATTGATGAATTGTCTACTTTTATGTCATCTTTGCCAAAATAAAATGTATTAATGAATTATTTTTAGTTGAATGATTCAGGGTTGAAGAAGAACAAAAATATACAACTAAGCTATGCACACCAAAAATACCATCAATTTACAGCGGCACATATAACTCCAGAAGAAAAAACTACGGTTGATATCTATCAGCTTGAAAATCATAATTTTTGGTTCAGTTCCCACTTGGACGGTGATGAAGTACTGCTTGGCTTTTGAAGTTCTTGGAGCTTGAGATCTTTAGTAATTGTTAGTTTGAGGGGAAATGGTATAAGAAACTACATCTTGAATCGAAAGTGGAGAACTGTGGGAATGTTTTGATCGATTGTAAAATCTTCAGATCGAATTTTGATTAATCCACTGAATCATTACAAAAAAAAAAGCGTTAGATACATTGTATAATTATTTGGTGTTCTGGACCAATTGTTTCACTTTGTTTGTTTATTACTCTCCTGACTCATTTGTGTCACTTTCTTTATTATTCCACGAAGCCAAATGGGCAATAAAATCAAACATGTAACAGATTATAATAAGTTACTTTTAGTCTAAGGTTCGGTTCAACAACTCGATAAAGTCGAATATTTGTAGAGTTGCTTTGAAATCTAGGTTCAAAAACAAGGTTCAGCCCTTTGGTAAATTCGAATTGTCGTAGAATGTTTTTATTACACATTTGTTAGTTTACTTTTACAGGAGTGACTATATTTTTTTAGCACAAATTTATTTAAAAATAGTAATGACAAAGTATTTTGCTGATAAATTTATTTTTGAAGTACTCATTTTGTACCATAACAAAAAAATGAGTACTTATAAGTTTTTAACTAAAAAGAACCTGAACCAAATTAAGAGGAAATAGAAAACCTGTAAGTATTTTGTTAATAATCCAAATATATTATTGCAACATTTTTTGTAGTCATGTCATAAATAGAATAATTCTTAGAACTCATAGAAAAATAGGTTGGTCCATCTAAATATATATTGTAATTTTTATTAAACTAACTATTAAATTTATTAGTAGTGTCTAAAATAATATCTCAAATCTTTCCTTAAATAAAAACTATAGAGTTACCTAATATGATTAACATTATATTATAATTAATAATTATGAATAATAAATATATTATAACAATGTTTATATCATCTCTCATTTTTGTTTAATTTTATATTTTAAAAGAAATTAAACAATCACACCAATCATAAAATAAAAAAAAATAGATTCATTTCATGTTTTTAATTTTTAAAATGAATATAGATAAATAAAGAGGTTATAAATCCCAATTTGAAAAAATTGTGATTAATAAATGATTTTTTTGTCATAACATAACAAGATACAAATGATCATCAAATCGTATAAATATGTATTATATATATATATATATATAGTTTAAATTAAAATATGTACAATATAAAATACATAAATATTTTACTTTTTGAATTTGCATTGAAAAAACTGTCACATCGAAAAATTTGGATTAATGGTTTACAGTTTTTGTTACAGGAAATATACAAATGTTAATAAAACCATATGATAATAAATATTTATATTAAGATATCTTATATATCTATGTCGATGTTCAAATTTAATTATATACCATAGAAAATAAATAAATAAATATTTTGATTTACTTACAATAAAAATATTGTAAATAAATAAGAGGTACTCTTTTGATTTATTTGATTATTCTAATTCCATATATATATATATATATATATTAATTAAGAAACCATTTATTACTTTAGTAAGTGTAAGATCTTATTCAAAAAAATTCAAAAATCTTACAAGAGATCGATACATGGATTTTATTTAGAAGTTGTTGAAATCATCTACTGTATCTAGAAAATGAACTGCACACTAAATTTGCTTTCCTAACCCCAACCTTATTTCTCTTCGTCATAACACTGACAAAAGTTTTTTTGAAAGTGTCGATTTTGACAGTCTAAAATATTAATTTTTTAGTTCAGTCCATCGTTTTCCTTAAATGGACCTAGAGTAATTTTTAATGATTAACTATATGGGTCATGTATATAGTAAAATGTGTTTTGCTTTAAAATTGTTGCTTGCCCAAGATAAATATGAACCCTTTTAAAATTTTGTTAAAATAAAAAAAAAAATAGGGTTGGGCAAAATATTAATCCAAAAAACCGAACCTAATCCAATCTGAAAAATAGTACGAAACTTTAACCAAAATTGGTTAGATATCTGAATGGGTTTAAAAATTTTGTATTTACAAAACTGGAACTCGGTTTGAACTGAAATATTTCGGGTGTACGAGTATATTTGAACCAGATTTGTGTACTTACATATATTTGTTATTTTAAAGTTAATATCTAAAAGAATATACAACATATATAAGATTGTCTGAGATTGACCAAATTACTAGGAAATATATACAAATAAAGTACATGTTTAAAATAGCTAAACGATACTCAAAATATTTAAAATATCTATGATTTTCTATCCAAATATTTAAGCTAAGCCAATTTTTTATATTATGTTTAACTATTTTGGCATACATTATTCAATTTTATATGTTATATATTATTTTAGATTTTGAGAAATTAAAAGTATATGTGAACTTTAATTCTTTAGAAAAATAAATGGGTTACCATAATCCAAACCGAACCCGCAAAGATTCAAACTGAATATTACCAAACCGAACCAAATGGTACCCTGATGCTCATCTTTAATCAAATGTAAAAAAGAAAATAGTAATAACTAAATAAATTTTGCTTATAATACTTAAATACATAGTTAAAAAAACTCACTCCGCGTAGAGCGCTGTTTATCATCTAGTCTTAGTTAAAGATCATGCCCCATTGTTAAACAAACTACGACTAATGCTTCGAGATGTGAGGAGATGAGCAAATCTAAGGCACTGGAATTAGGCTGAGGAGGAGGATTTACCAATGGAAGGAATCAACAGGAGGCAGAGAAGAGAAGGCTCTGCAACTAAAACAGGAGGCAGAGAACTTAAGAATCAGTTACGGTATCGAGCTAGAGAGCATCAATGAAGAACTAATCAGAGCCTCTAGTGGATGAGGAATATAGCTTTTTGATGATCTATCAGATGATAAATCTAGTGTGTAGTTAAAGAAAAATTACTGCATTCACAAATCTTCTCGGTATCAAGTGAGTATTGACATCTGTTAACTGTCCTCCAAAGACTTGATGGGATCGGTATATTTACGACCAGGGTAAGAACCACAAGCTCCTTTCTCTCTCAGACCAAAGACTTGAGACGCTTTGTTGGCTTGATCTTACTCATTCCTTCTTATCTAGATTTCCACCGTAAACACATGGACACCACATTCAACAATGTCGAGCTCCTGGCAGGTAGGGATGAATTCGAACATTACCTCATTCTCTTGTTCAAGCCATCCATGCTCGGTAGCCAATTCAATGAAACCTATGCATAGATGCCCCACTTGGATATTCTCCAGAAAATGCATAAACATGTTACTCCTGTCAATGAAGCAACCCTGGTTTATGCGCATGCGACATAGAAATCTGCTAGGATCTACTTCAGTCTGTGGTTTAGGGGCAACCACTATGCAAAACCTAAATTCTCTGGAATCTGAGCTCAATGATCGGATGGTCAATGAATTCCCTGTAGCTCGGTGATCAAACTTCGCAGGTATATTTCTTCCGGGTAGGCATGCATTCAATGATAGCTCGATCACTCTCCTTGCTTCTCGACCCAATTTAAAGCAGTTGACAAAACTACAAGATATTCCAAAGTTAACATCCAGAGATATGGCCTCCAGTGATTCACAATTGTTTACTGTTAGTCTTTGGAGCGAGTCAGGGAGCTCTGGCAGTGATGCAAGTTTCGAACAGCCTTGTACGTAAAGCGATTCTAACCCCTGAATATATTTGATCCAATCTGGAAGTTCCTCAACACCTGCTTCCTCGCCATATAGTAAGATCCACAACGGTAAGAGACCAGAGGGTAACTGTTTCAGGCAACTCTTTTAACACTGTGTCTGCGATTAAAAGTGATCTGAGGGTTTTGGAAAAATTGGGAAAGTTTCTCAACTGTGAGCATCCTAGCATACTAACGACAGCACAGGGTGCGCAGGTGAAGCGGGTCGGAACAACTTGTAGCTTTCTACAGAAACTCATGTCCAACCAAAATAGCTTATCAAGATTTCCAATTGAGGAATGAATTTCCACCAAACTGGAGCAACCATGCAAATACAAAAACTCGAGATCTGCAGCTTTTGAAAGATCCGGGAGTTCCTTTAATTCGAAAGACCATGACAAATTCATCTGTCGCAGATTTGTAAGTGGCTGGATGTAAAACAGCACAACAAAAGGAAAAGATCATTATTATATTATGAGAAACTATATACTTTCAAGCATATACAATAAGCAAACATAGAAACCAACCTGAGTTCCTTGCCAAAGGTTCTCGAGCTTGCTAAACCGCATATCGAATTCGACAAGATATTCAGGATGAAATGTACGAGGAAGACTCTTGCTCGGGTATGCTTTCCAATGTAATAACCTTAGTCGACGTGGAAACTCTGTATCCTCAGGTATATGCACTATATCATCTCCATCAATATCTTTACTTTTGTAAATTCTGAGGAATCGGAGATTAGGCATTCTTTTAAAAGCTCTAGGGCTTATAGACACTTCTTCAATATCAGATATATCAAATGATATGCCAGACACAGCTCTTGTACCCTAAACCAATATTCCAAATATATACATATATTATTAGTAGAATAAAAAGTGCCCTCATTAAATGACTTGTTTAAAGTACTCCTTCCATTTTAAATTAATTGTCATTACATTCATATCATAAAAAAAGAAACTTATTTTGTGACAAATAATTTATGCTACAACGACACATAATTTAGTGGAAAAAAAAAAAGAATATAACAATACAAGAGAAAGAACTTACTTCGGCACGTTCAAGAACATCACAGATCTGTTGAGGGTCAATCAAGATCTGGCGTTTCCAAGGCTCCTGTCTTTGAATGGCTTGTCTACCCACTTGTTGTAGTAACTTGTGCATCACTATATCTCCATTGTTAAATACATGTATGAGTGATTTGTTTGCTAGGATTTTCAACCCGTATTTGATATCCAAGTTATTGTCAGCGAACATGGCTTCCGCATGATTACAGTTGGAGAAGACTGCAATGTGGAGAAACAGAGATTGCTCATTCTCATGTAAACTCTCATAACCAACTCTTAGTACTTGGTCGATATCTTGGTGATCAAGAATAGTTTCTATACTGCGGATTACTTCTTCCCATTCCTCCTCATTCTTGCCACATAAAGAGGAACCCACCACACGGAGACCTAATGGAAGGTGACCACAAAGTTTTGTTACTCTTTCAGCAAGCTCTTCAAAACCAATATGTGGATAGCTTTGTTTAAAAGCATATCTACATAAAATCTTAACAGCCTCTTCATAAGACGGAAACCCAACATTGTATGCTATATCGATACCATGTTGCTGCAACAGCTCTTTGTTTTCTGTGGTAACTACAATCCTACTTCCAGGACCAAACCAAGAAATGTCTCCAGCCAACGCCTCCAGTTGCTTTATATTGTTCACATCATCAAGAATGATGAGCACTTTCTGGTCGTATAACCTTTCTTTTATTACACCTAGCTGGCATATTCTCATACTACTTTGGTTCAAAGTCTTTGAAAGCAGCTCTTCTTGTAAACGAAACTTCAAACCATACTCATCCAGACCAATAGGATAGGTTTTTCTAAGGTTGTCCACAAAACAACTAAGCTCAAACCTATCAGACAATAAACTATGCAACGCTCTGGCAATGGTACTCTTACCAATACCTGCGGGACCAGTGATCGCTACCATCTTAAATCCATCATTATCTAAATCGAGCAAAGACAGCATTTCTCTCAAATGAACTTCAAATCCCACCACGCCATCAAAATCCTTAGATGGACTTGCATTTAGTTTATTCGAAACATCGGTAGCAATTTTCTCAATCATATCTGCTTCACTGACCCTAACAAAAGAGGAAATATATAAAATGTTTCCATCAAATCGTCATAACCAAACGAATCAGAGATATCATTCCCATAATCATTTGAACTATATAGCAATATTAATATATAGTTGAGGAAAACAAAAAATTTAATCAAATACTAACCAGTTTAGGAGGTGTTCTCCGGCTATGTTTCCCACATACTCCAAAGCTCGACTCCATCTTTCCTCCTCCTCTGTTTTATGGACACACGTTTCTTTGAAAGCTTTCCCAAAATCTCCTGTTTGTTTCCGTACATCAGCTGGATCTACACCGTAGAAGATCGTCATCACTATTTGTCCCATATCTTCCTTGCACTTGAGAATCTCCAACAGCTCATCCAGACACCTGCTGGAGGAAGCATAGTTCTTCGAGAGCACGATGATAGAGATCCTTGATTCTCTGATCGCTTGCGTGAGTGCAGGACCAATTATTAGACTTCTCTCGATCCCTTGATCATCGAACATTGTAATCCCATTGCAGCTAAACTGCTTGCGCAAGTGACTGAGAAACGTCTTACGAACGTCTGGTCCATGGAAGCTTGTGAAGACACGGTACCTCCAGGTACGAGGAGGAGGAGGAGGAGGAGGAGGAGGAGGAGCAGAAGAAGAAGAAGAAGAAGAAGAAGCCATGATTCTAGTCTAACGAGAAATTTCAAAGATCAGATATTCAAAGTTGTCTCTAGATTCACCTTGATCTGTTGATCAGATATTCAAAGAAGAAGAAGAAGAAGAAGAAGAAGCCATGATTCTAGTCTAACGAGAAAATTCAAAGATCAGACATTCAAAGTTGTCTCTAGATTCACCTTGACCAGATATTCAAAGTTGTCTGTAGTTTAAGCTTATTTGCATGACTAGTTTTGGTCTTGATTTAATAATCAGGTCATTCTCATCTTAAAATAATATGATGCCTTGACACTTTCCATAATCAATATGAATATTTTGAAGACCAAAACACATACGACCCTACCATCTAAAGAAAAACGCACTCAAACACTTTCTAAATATGATCTCGTTCATAACTAATTAATTGTGATAACCATTTGGGTTTAAGAAGAGGTGGTGTTAGTTAGTCTTATGACTTATCCCCTAGTTTTTGTAGGTAGCATTCTTATAACAAAGCGTTGACTAAAGTTGACTCACAATGACATAATGGTTAAGACCGGTGATATCACTCTCTTTTGTAAGTTTCCAGGAACTGAAGATTACGCAGTCATCCTCTTGGCCGAGCCACCATCATCTTGCATGCTGATATATTTTTGATGAACAACTCCTTTCTAGACTCAGTCACATAGTCCATCACTATTGTAAGGGTCTCCAGACACTTTGACGGGTTCAAACTAACAGCTCCCACCACTGTTCCCTTCAGATACTTTTAAATTGGATTCATCACCATTGCTGCTTATGTCTGCCTTTTATGTATCCGTTCGCTCACCGCATTCAAAAATCTCCAAGTTTGTGAGTGGACAGCTGAATTCAAACAATATATCGCTGCCTATCTCAAGGCATATCTCTTCTTTGGGAAAGTCGCAATGAAATATTCATAGATGTCTAGTTCCCAATACCGGGAGATCCACGAGGTAGTTCCAAGCTTCCAATGTTTCTCACAGAATCAAACAGAACAAAACAGAGGACGAGCCAACTTCAAAAGTCTGCGTTCTTCGCTTTCACAGATTAATCCATTTGTGCAGTCACCCTATTTGGATCTTCCAAAAAACTTCGATGGTTATCTCCCATTAGTGAGACTAATAGTATCAAGTTCGTCTTCGGTCCAGATATGGACTCCACATCCAATAATGTCAAAGCTGTTATAACTGCAGCTGAAATTCAAACAGTATCTCTCTGCTCTTTTTGGAGGAGTTGTTAAATGGAGAACGAGAGTTGAATATAAATAAATGTTCACCACGACATTTGGAGAAATGCCTAGTTGGAACACCATTGCCTATTCGATAGCACAAAGATTCAAAGTCCCCATTGCCTATTTGACACCATCTCCTCATCAACAATATTTTAGAACACTCATTGCAACATCAGCTTGAAAGTAAATAACATCCGAAAACAACCTCTAACAAAAAATTAAAGAAACAGACTTATATATAGAAAATTAATTAGCGTGATCTTCTCTCATGTGATTTATTGATTAATTTAAAATGAAGACGGAAACGAAGAAGATAAGGAAAAGGATCCCAAGGTCATTGGTGGATCTCGGTTTCCAACAAAAGACGAACCTTCCACACCTAGGCTAAGGTTGTCCCACAAGAAAAAGTTCGAGCATTGTTGTGAGTCTATCCATTGATCATAGCTCAATTCTTGCTTCTTTAAACATTCCAATGTCGACGCTATTTCTCCGTCTTGAGCATTGCTATTGTCAATTGGGGAGATGTTATCAACATTTCCCTCTACGCACGCCGGTAGATTATAACTTATAACCGTCTCAGTATTATTTGAATTGGAAGAGTTGGTAGACTTGAACAAATGTGACACCAATGTAGGAACTTGAAACCGTTCTTGTTGAGGAAGATTCATATCCCATTGTTCAGTGTTATGTGTCAGAAATGCTTGTTCGAGGACACTTCCTCTTCCTCCTGTTTGTATGTCATTATCATTGATCTTGTTGTTATTGTTTGTGATGATGTTTTGAGAGAACATTCCTTCAAGGACAGGAAGTGTTGTGTCTACCATGAAAAGAGGAGGTTTATGGGAGAAAATGGTTTCTTGAATCTTGGTATTAGTTTCTTGATCATTGGTGAAATTAAATTGGTTAGGAGAATCCAAAAAACCTTCAAATTGCAAGTTATCGATAGTCGTAGTGGTGGTAGTTGAGGGGACATCCGTAACAGTTGAGGTAGCGTCCACGTTCAATGTCACAGTAGTTATAGATGGTTGATGACGATTATAGAGGTGGTGCGGTTTTCGTATCTTTTTCTTGATCCATGAATTCCAATAATTTTTTATCTCGTTATCTGTTCTTCCAGGTAAATGACTGGCGATATGAGCCCACCTGAATAACATGAACACAAGTAATGAGAGAAACATAAACAATTAAGCGCATACATGATAGATGTGTATATACGTGTCTTTGTGTACGTTTTCCTTTTTCCTAAACGTGTGTGTACGTTAGGACTACGTACATTTTTAGAATGTTCGATTAAGTTACTTGAAATGTACACTACTAGCTATACAGCTCAAGCAAGTAGACAAAATTACAAGGAGATGAATGAAAATGATTCTTTAGTCATCGATCGTAGGCTGGTCGTTGCTTAGAACAGTGGCTAAACTTATTAAATACTAATAAAATTTTACATTTATATATAGAACTCGATAAACTGATTATATAAGTTATAACAATAAAATATAGTATTATAGTTTAGCTTCCCAAACTCAACAAGCTTATTATTAAAAGCTGAAAGTAATTTAAATAATGTTCTATGCATAATAAATCAATGTTGTACATGATATGTATATAATATATCTATATGAATTGTATATACTTTTTTCTGAACAAACGAATGTATATATTTTATGGTTAAAATTAGAGAAAATGTAAACCTGTTTCCTACGACTCCATGAAGACTTATAATTAATTTCTCTTCTTCAGGAGAGAACCGTCCTCTTCTGATATCAGGCCGGAGATAATTTATCCATCGTAATCGACAACTTTTTCCGCATCTTTGAAGCCCTAGTTTTTCAAATACGCGTTGTAAGTACTAGATTGAATCTATAAGTTATTTGGGTTAACAGATTGAATGATTTGAACCTATATAAGTTAAATAGATATAGACAATAATGTAATTGGTTAGAGACAAAATGGAGGAAACTAAATAGATTAATAAGTACCAGCTTTTTCAGGGACTTCGCTCCAACATCCATAGCCATGAGTTGTGATATATCTAATAAGATTCTCATCTTCTTCTGGTGACCAAAGCCCTCTCTTCACCTTTTGCTGGTTGGCCCATGATTAGTAGCTCGATCTTCAAACTAACTTAATTGTGACTAAACTTAATCACAATAATTATCGTAAATTGATATTTTATGTGTTTGTGTACCACTCTTGGGTTGCGTTTTTGAGGGTTTTTAGCTATAGAAGAAAGGAGAAGAAGTAATGGAGCTTTTTCAAAAGAAAAAAAAAGAAGTAATGGAGGGGTTTAAAAGCGAAGCCAAAAGAAGATAAATATTGATCTAAAATATAGAGAAAATAAAACAAGGGACGAGAGATCAAGGTCGGGTCGGTTCGGGTCGGGTCCCAGGGGTGGGGCCTGAGATATTTCTTCAGCGACCTAACCTTAAAATGACGTCTCGTCGACTTTCTACATTCATGTGTAATTACTCGTTTGTACGTAAAGAGTTTTTTTTTTTGTACGTAGAGAGTTTTTGTTGTAGTAATATTACGTTAAGCCCTTATTAGTTACAGGTCACTTTTTTTTTGTCAAACATTAGTTATCACTTAATATATATTTTTTCTCTCCACGGCTTTTTTATTGTGAAAAAGTGGTTTCAGTTCTTTATCAAGAATCTTTTTTTTTTGATTAAAAATATCAGGAATCTAAACAATATTAGTTTATTTTTCTAACAATAACCCAAACCTAAATGATAGAATGTTTACTCGAATTCAATTCTCTTTAGAAAAGACTATTTATATTGTTTGACTTCCCAGCAAAATGGTGAAACCATCCACGCACTTTCGTCTCCCAGTTTTTGTTTATGCCTCTTTTTCAAGGACTTTAGGACAAAAGCTAAACTACTCCATAAATATATCACCAATATATAGATTTGGCTATGACATATACATCATTGCAAATTTGCCTCATAAATGTTTAGGGCATTAGGTATTATGCACCACACAATATGTATACATAATCATTTCTTTATCTTCTCTCTCTTTTGAATCAATTTCTTATGTAAAATTTGATGGTTACTAAGATATATAGTATATGTATGGCGGTCCGAAGCCTAACCAACATTCTGATACATAAATGAAGTATAAAAAATATTACTCCCTCCGTTATAAAATAAATGTCATTGTAGAGAAATTTGTTTGTTACAAAAGAAATATTATTTTCAACTTTCAATGCAAAATATATTAATTATATGGTGAATTTTATTTTCTATTGGTTAAAATATAGTTAGGTGTATAAGTAATTGTGTCTTTATATAGAAAATATATAATATTAATTGTATTTTTAATTTGTGTGCATAAAACTAAAGTGATATTTGTTTAAAAACTGACGGAGTATAAAATAGTATCTTGAATTAAACAATGATATAATCGGTTAAATTACGTAGTCGAACTTGATCGTTTCACATTTAAATTTTTTAAATACACAAGAAAATATGTAATTCAAAATTAACTTAGGTACGTCGAATAACGAGAAAAGTTTAAAAAAATTACACGAAGCTATTTCAACGATATTTGGAACAGTAATCATTACAAGTTACCACTACAAGGTTTCGATTAGTTAGAAAACTTATCCGACGACCTTGTTGAAAATGAAACGCTTCGCTTAGAATATTTTGCCTTCAATGTTTTCTTTGTTTTGTTTTGATAACTTGCAAAGATAGCCATACAATACTTATGTAATATATTATATTCATATATGTAATCTCAGGTTTGTTCTTGAGCAAATTAGGAAAATACCCTAAAATGATGCAGATAACATAGAGAAGGAAGAGGGGGAGAAATAGCAGATTTAGGGGGAAGAAAATCAAAGGAACTATGAGTAGAGAGTGCAAATATAGTATAAATTGTGTGTATGGGTACAAATTCTCTTTGTTCTTTCTGATGGCAGCCCTTTGTTACACAAAGTATTATTTTATTAATATTTTCATATACATTTTAAATTAGAATACCAATTGAGTCTAACAAAGTGTCATTGCATTATATTCAGCTTACGGCACCTATATAATGAATATTATTCATCGTAATTTCAACGTGCTAAAATCTAATACTATAAAAGAATGTTTAAATCTCTCCTGTGAAGTCAGGCTGGAAATTCAAAACCTCACGAGTTGACACGTGTCCAAGAAAAATAAAACTCATCGTTTCATTTATTAAATCGGATTGGCTTATCTCTACTGAAGTTACTTTTATTTATGGGCCGTGTATTCGAGAATGGTCCATTGTCGGCAAATCCATATGTCAACGTCGTCTCCTCGCGTGCCCTATCTTCCAGAGACTCTTAACAACGCCTCATTCAATTGATCTAATAAAGCTTCATAATTACGACCAGAAACTTGCACCTCCCACTAAAGGATGCAGTAAATTATCCAATCTCGCCGTCTTTGCGTTACTCGGAATTGTACCTATAAATAGGGATGTCGACTTCCATGACTCTCACCACTGCAATCTGCATTACATTCTTCAATATCTCTCTCTCTGAAATTCTGTTTACAGCAAAAGACATTTCCAATTCCTACTCTCTCAGTTGCAATACGGTCGAGAAAGTAATGTCCCGCTTCCAAAAGCGTGAAACGTCAAAAAAATGGAAGAGCTAATCAGCGTCGCCATGCTCACCAACGACGTAGTTGTTTTAATTGAATATCGATCTTGAGAATATTGAGTCGACACCGTCACATTTGACTTTTCAGATGAAGTTTGGGCTGAGTTAGTGACGTAACCGTTGCCAACCAACACGTCACTGAGACATCGCTGACGATGTCTTCATTGTTTCCGGATGGCCGTCGCTGCCTAGAGGTGGGAACCAGTGGATTGACGGCAGAGACGGAGTGGATTGTGCGGCTGTGTAGAGTACGAACTATGAAGTGCTTGCCCGATGGATCATAGGTTAGTCCCATATGATAAAGTTGAAATTTCAATTAGAATCAGAATGTTAAAGATGGAGAGGACGGAAGACGATAAGATTCGAGTGGACGACGTGTTCTCCTTAATTTGGATTTTGTTTTAGAATATTTCAGAAAAAGCTCTTAAATAAAAACGTAAACAAATCAACTTATGTGTCATTTACGTTACAGTTGGGTCTTATATTGCAGAAAGTTCTGTGAGAGACATAAAGCCCATTTCCAGGTTGTCTACAGCTATTAGTTGAATCGAACTTGATTTCCAGGACATAATCGTACTAAGTTCTAGATTATGCTTGAATCTAAACTTGATTTCTAAAAATTACATATTATTTGAAAAATAGAAAGTTTGTTTTGCAAAATAAAAAATCGCTCTCTTGGATTATGACCACGTCATCAAGTAAAATACCATAATTGTTAAAACAAATCTATAAGAAATTGCACCTCTTAATTGTGTTAGTTCAACCAAACAGTATGAACAACACATCATCCATAAATATTTTTTAGAACAAAATTGTATATTTTCAGATCAAAACCAAATGAAAATTATAAATTATAAATAATTATTTCAGTAGTTCATAAAAATAATATAACTAATAAAGTTAGCTATACAAAATATTTATATTTTAAGTATTTAATTGAATTGTATTTAAAAAAAACATAAATTCGACAATCAGTAACATTATCAACATATATGTCTTAAAATTATATATTTGTTTTAAAAAATATTTGGTTTACAAAGAAAGAAGAACAAGTATTAAGAACTACATAAAACAATTAAATAGAATAATAAATAAAATGAAAGAAAATAGCAAAAAGAATATGTAACTACTAGTGAAAGTTAATGTTACTTATAATTGATAATAAATAGAAGAATTTAAATATTTAAACTAAAAATGTTTAATGGTAAAAAGAAAATTATATATATATATATATGTGTGTGTGTGTGAGAGAGAGAGATTTGTTAATAAAATGCGCCACTTACTGTTTCAAACATAAAAAAAAAAATCGTGATACTGTATATCTAAAATATCAAATTTATTGTATTGCGAAAATAGAAAATGTTTTATAGAAATTATGTATTGGATTAAAAAGGTCGACAATGTTTCTGTAATGATATGAAAATAGAAAATATATATAGTTGCACAGTATGAACGATAGACAAATATAAAAGAACCCTGCAAAAAACTCATAAAAACAAAAGAAAAAAAATAGATTATTAAAACAAATATATTAAAATATTTACGCGACCATAATAAAATAGCACATATCCCCATTCAAATCATTTCAACAATTGTTATATGAAATTTAGTCAATCGTAAAAAAAATAAAGATTTCTTTCTCAAAAAAAAAACAAAAATAAAGATTCCAACAAACAAGTTTAAATAAGATGATAAAAGAAAAATAATAATGTAAAGAAAAATTACTCTTAATCAGCAACTTTCTTATTCCTTTGAATAAAGACCAGAGGCTGATGCGTTCTTCGTATTTTGTTTAATATTCAGATATCCACTCAAGAGGATGAGATGGTTGGGAAGGGGCTTGGGGGCAGAGAAGAAAAGTGATTTGGAACCGGAGTTTGAAAAACACAAAATAGCTGAAAGCTTTGAAGGAGAAAGAGATGAGTAATGCTGTGTACAAGGAGAGAGATGATATGCTAAACAGTAATTTGTTTTAAAAGTCTAAATTATTTTGGATGCTATGGTTTATTTGATAAGTAAAAAATATGCAACTATTTAAATAGCAATGTGGTAAGTTAACAGTTGAATAAAAAAGATTGTTAAAGTTTACTTTTCGAATCATTTAAAACAATGGATTTTCAAAAAAAATATGTAAAATGTTTTCAAAAAAAAATTATAATAGAGAAAAACAATTACGTGTTGAATTTCAACTCTAATTCTGATTTATTATTATTATAATAGATGCAAAACCAGTATTGAGAAATGTAAAATAATTACATGATTAAAAATGACAAATTTTTATTAGTTAGATAAACCTATAATTTTAAAAACAATAAAAAACAAATGGTAAATACAAATTCATTAACTTTCAGTTGAGAATGAATTAAATAACATTTTAGCTTTTCATTGTTTAGTTATGTTTTGCTTCACTCTAACTTCCACCAATAAATTATTTGTGAAGTGGTACGTAACTAAAGTCAAAATATAGAAGTATCCTCTTTTATTAATTTATAAAATACTATATCAAAACAGCATGAGAAAAATTCCTAACAAATATTTTGTTATTAAACAGAGTTCGACAGAAGTTATGATAAGTTACAAAACATAACCAGCAAAACACTAAAGTTTCGTTAATATTCTATTCCAGATATAGTTATGATCTGAAACAAATATATTTGAAAACATCATTTTTCTGTTAAGTTTGAAAATATTATTTTATGATATTATTAAACTATATATAGCGTTTTAGAAATTGAGATTAAATTATTTTATCATTTATATTTTAACTGACTTAGCTTGGAGGTAGACTAATTTATTATAAATTTTCTCATCTGACAGTTAAAATAGAATATTAACGAAACTGTATACTTTTCTATTATGTCAAATTGAAACAGAAATAATATTAGTATATATATTATTACATTTCTGTTTTTTTTTTGCTAATTTTGAATACTCTAAAAATTGAGAATACTGAAGGTTAGTTTCATTTTAATTCAAACGAAAACATTGATTAAAAATAACAATATGATCTCGGAATTTTTTTTCATTATTTTTTGTCTGTAATATCGTTTTCTATAAATAATATAAATTATTTTTTATTATAACTTCCCGCCCGTAGGGCGGACCGACCCTAGTCTTTTATATATCATTGTAGTATACTAGTATTCATGAATGAAATAGTCATCAATTCGTCATTGATTAGACATCCTCTTTTCAAATAGGATTCTAACTAAAGAAATGTAGACGACGAAGGTGTACACATCAATACGATACATGTAGGCCTGGGCACGGATCGGATATTCAGATTTTTGAAGGTATTTGTGATTTGCTTCGTATGTTACGGATATCTAATTTTTGTATTTGCTTTGCTTCGAAGAAATACAGATATTCGGAAAAACGGATATCCGGAAAATAATTAGATATCTGCGGATATTTACGAATACTTACGAATATCTCATATGTTTTGATTAATACAAATAATCTTAAAATTTCGATGCAGATTTGTTTTGTATAATATATTTTTTACTTGATATATAAGATAAAAATTAAAAGAATTAGTAAATTTACATATTTTGTAAAAAAATTAAACTTAATTAACAATTATAATAACACAAAACTTAAGAAAAAATTATAATTATCATAAAATATTTTTTTTTCTTTTTATGTACTACTTTTATATAAGTAATAATGTAAATAAAATCTGTCAAATCATATGTCAGAATAATAATTATATAATTTTATATATGTAGTACTTTAAATATAATCAAGATATACATGTATTTATATATTGTCGGATCGGATCGGATATCCACTTCCCAAAATTTTAATATTTGTGATTTGTTTCGTTTTTTACGGATATTGAATTTTAGTATTTACTTTAATTTGTAAAGTTACGAATATCCAGATTTTTCGGATCGGATCGAAGCGAATAATAAATCGAATCAAAATTTACAGATATTTTGTCCACCCCTAAATACATGTGATTTCATTACACAAATGTTCTAAGATGCACAGATTTTTATAGCCTTATCCTAATTTAGTACCAAAGGTTTGAATCACTGATCATATGTTTGCTTATGTTTATTCGTTTCTTTATTCCGTCAGTAGTTTTTTTTTTACATCTTTATTCTGTCAGTTAATTCCCTCGTTTCATATTAATTTATTAGTGTCGTTGAATCTTCACTTGTATTAACTCACAAGAAACAGTCTACGTACTCTGCATAAATCATTAGACTCTTGCTATGCTTTTTTTTTTTTTAATAAAAACTTTTCTTGCTATGTTTTTTTCGTTTCATATATTGCGTTCCACTCATTTTATACGAACTTATCCCGCGGCGTAGCGTTAAATCATCGGTGATCGAACAAAGATGATTCGATACTCAAAATGTTAGCCATACACACGTGTGTAGCGAGACCCTATGTACGTAGATGATATTGATTGAGAGGTTAGGCCGTTGGACTGGAGCAAATCAGTTACCAAACATCGATGTGAATATGATCACATAGAAAGATGACTTTTGCTTCTTTTTATGGCAAACTTTTCCTCAGCTATTTCTTTATTCTTCTCAATTTAGAAGAATCATTTTAAGCAAAACACACATAATAGTAGTAAGTATTAACATTCAGAAATTAAAACCCTCAAATTTTGATTTTAAACATTAAGGCATTCAAGTAACTAATCATATTTTCTCGGAACGTAATAACTAGGAACCTCTAAGTTTTTTTTTAATGAGCGTTTATTGGTAATAATTCTGAACATTATATACGTTTGAAAAAAAAATTGCATATACAGTATACTGATACTCCGAATATAAACATATATATGAAAAAGTTCTTTTTTGAAAAAAAAAATATATCAATGAATAAGCAAACAACCGTTTTAGTTTGGGTCCACAATGTTTGATTTAACTATATCTATTTTTAAAACTAAGTTAATGTTTTGTCAGCATAAATAATAATTCTGGTGAATAATTAGTGAGCTAGTGATGTATGTTTTAATTAATTAATTTAAAACAAGCCTTTCAAGGAATGGTTGGTCGAGTTAATGATAATCATTAGATTGAGATGTCTCTACCATACACAGTTAAGTTTCTTTCTCTCCTTCATGATGATCAAATTGATCATATAGTCCCGGCTTTTTTAAAATCTGAAATTTGTTGTGAAAGAAAAACATTTAAAAATTTAGTACTGTTGTATTAGTTCAAAAATAACGAAAGATATATATATATATATATATATATTAATATATATATATATATATATATATATATGGATACAGTGTTTGAATATATGTAATGTAACATTAAGGTACCAAATATATATCTAGAATACAAATCTTACAATAAGGATCCAAATAATTCTTCATAATATTTTTTGGATGTTCATTATATGAAATAGCTTCTAAACACACATATGAAGCTTCATAACCTTGCTTTGTTTGTATCGTACGAACTTAAAAGTTGTTATTCTAAAAGAAACTGTATTTCCATCAGGCTCGACCATTTATCTCATCTGTTATCTTTGCCTTTTTTTCTGCATTGATAAACCAGTTTTGATGGTTTCTAATCATTGTAATCAATGCTAAGTGGTCATCTTTTCTTGGGACTTTCTTTTCTCAAAGCAGTGATTAACGTGATGAATGATCCAAGCCTAAGTCGATTATCTTATGTTTTGTTAAAAAAATTGACATAAAAATGAAATTATTTTAATTTTTTAAACATACTTCTGTTTTTAGCATGTTTGATTGATCTTAAATCATTTAGAGAAAACTCTAACATTTTTCTTATTTTATGTTTAAGTTTAAGAATTAGTGACAATACTTTTTATGTGATGCAATATTTTTTTGTTAATAAATTTTATAATCTCCATTGAGCTTTTTTTAATATAAATATATTTATAATTTAAAATAAACACTGAAATTACTAAATTAATAATTTTTAATATATTTGTAGTTCATATTTAGCTATGTTAAAAATAATGGCTACAGGTGTGTGTGCTGAGTTTGTAGATGTGATTGTTAAGATTTTAAGCATTATGAAGCAATTTCAAACGAGTGACCCATCGATTAAAAATTGTTGCATTCATAAAATAATACGGTTTAATAACAAATTAGTAATATTAATACATTATATTATAGTTACATATTAAACATCATATTGTTGTAATAAAATATATATAAAAATTAATTTCCAATAATTAGTAATCATGGTATGTGTTTTGATTTTTGCTAAGAGGAAATTTATATACTTTTATTGTTTCTTTTATGAATATTAATACTAATTAAAAATACTTTGATTAGTTTTTAAATGATTATATATATATATATATATATATATATAAATAATTTTGTTTAATTTTTTATGATATAATTTACTTTATTTTGTAATAAATAAAAATTATAAAATATAATAATTTAAATATTTTAATTTATAATACTATAATTTTATATTTTAATTTATATTTTTATTCTTATTTACATATTTGTATTTATCTGTAAAAAGGAAACGCTAATAGAAATCATCGTTTGATTTTGAGAGATTTCAAAAGGTACAAAACAGTTTACAATGTCTTTTATAATTTAGTTTTAGATATTCCAAACTTTTGAATATCTTTTAGTAAATAAATCCAACCATCAAAAAAATATTTAACTCTTTTTATTGATTGTTTTCAATATAAATTACACTAATTTTAGTATTATTAGCATACTTTTATTTCTAGCATTTATTATAAATCATTTGAAGAAATTTAACATTTAACTATTTATATTCAAGTTAGAGAAAAATAATGACATTTCTGTTATTTAAATTATCATTGTTTTTTTTTTAACTTGGATTATATTACTATTAGCCCCAAAAGGGTTGGTCGGAAACAATACGAACGGGATTCCGGTAGTAAACAGCGGCTGACTAAAAGAAAAGAAGAAACAAGGAACAAAACAACAAGCTTTGAAGCTAAAGATTTACAGAGGAGAAAATAGGGTAGGAAAGAAGATTCCAGAGGTACAAGACATCTTTCTCCGGTGGAAAAAAGCAGCTCTTCCGAATCGGACCTCACCGTAAGCTTCACTGAGGTTGGCATGTCCGATTCCAAACTACAGATCCGCCGACGTTGAAGCTTCTAAGGTGGAGCCGCTCCCGGAGGAACCCCGCGGCCACAACACCAGATCCGAAGACCCAGCCTCAAAACTCAACCTCCACTACTCCCGTTGACGCCTTGCCGCTTCAAAATCCTAATCAGACGGGCTCCACTCCAGATTCAATCCGGTCAAGAGACCTCCACCTCTAACAGATTTACCTAAATAGAGGAACCGCCATTCCCATTACCAGATCCGCTGTCAACGGAGACCCACTCGACATCCGGAAGACGAGTTCCCAGCCCCAATGGATAGCTTGCGAAACCCTAGACCTCGTTCCGCCGCCCTCTAGCAGAAACCACAGATCTTCAGGTCCGACGAACCACCAAGGCCGAGAAACCCTCGAGAAGGTCCACCGCACCAGGGACCGTCCGGATCTCGGAGAAGGGAGAGAGGAGCGCTACCAAGAACCACCGTCTGTGAATGAACTGTCGGTAAACTCTAGCCGACTCCCTCCGGCACCGCTTCACCAGAAACTCGCAGTGACTCCAACGAAATCCAAGATCTAACCTTTCGGTGAAATTCTGACGCCTCAGAGCCACACACATGTCGAATCGAGAGGGAAGGGTTAGAGGAGAGAATTTAAAGGGATGGGAAGCCGACGGCGAAGAGAGAAGTTGCCGCCGGCCGCCGAAAACTAAATTATCATTGTTATGTCTATAAATTTTCTAATCTCTGAAATATTTATTTCAGCCATCTGTAACTTAATAATGCTTTGATTATATTTGTAGCTCACATTTTGACATTAGGGATTCTAGTCATGTGTTCTCTTATTGTACCATAATTACCGTAGTTGTTCCCAAGAACAGCTTACTGTACTGCTGCTATTTCAGTTTCTAATCAACATAACAGTTCAACTCGATTCAAAATGAGCCCGTTTGGTTTTAGTCAGATGATTAACATTCTTATATTTTAAAATAAAAGAGCATGCAGTTTAATTTTTTAACATATAAACAGCATACAGTTTGAATATTTCCAAATCACGACGTATCACGATAAGTCACATGTTCTCAATCAAATGGCAAAATGGGGAACCACAAAATATAGAGGTTAACTGCGCACGAAGAACAGGTCTCAAGCTTTCCGACAAGACATGCACACCACAAATTTTTATTTTATTTTTTTTTTATTTAACCTTTGGGACCACAAATCTCTTTAACTATCCGTATATAAATCGACAATTTCCAAAACCTTCCCAATCTTCTTATTGACTCTATCATCATGAGACCTGCCCAAGACAATCAAGGATCCTTCCTCGGCCGGATTAGTATCCGTCGCAACCAGTTCACCGACGTCAACACCGAACAAGAGCAAGAAGATCTCGAGCTTTTCCAAAAACACATCGCCGATCGTTTCACCGAGCTCCTCTCTCCTCCTCCACCACCACAACAACAACCGTCCGATGAAGCGAACACGGTCGCTTCCGTACCCGCGACGGAGCAGATCATGTCCGTGACCTGGCTTCGTAAGCTCATGGATGTTTTCCTCTGCTGCGAGGCCGAATTCAAAGCGATCCTCTTAATGGGCCGTGACCCAACCCAGATTTCCAAACCGCCTTTCGACCGGTTAGTTCCCGAAATGCTGGACCGGTCCATTAAAGCGCTCGACATCTGTACCGCCGTCGTTAACGGAATCGACTCCGTTAGACATTACCAGCGCCTAGCTGAGATCGCCGTTGCAGCACTCGAGCAGCGTCCGTTAGGGGACGGTAACGTGAGGCGAGCGAAACGCGCCCTCTCGAACCTGCTCATCGCGTTGAGCATCGAGGACAAAGAGAACGTAAGCGGCGGAGGAGGTCGCAGCGGTGGAGCGAGTAAAGGAGGAGCGACGATCGGTCAGCTCAAATCGTCGTCGTGGGCCGTCGGGAGAAACTGGTCGGCGGCGAAGCAGATCCACGCGATGACGGCGAATCTGGCGCCGCCGCGCGGCAACGAAGCGGCGGGGTTGCCTCTGCCGATGTTTATAATGAGCACCGTGACGGTGTTCGTGATGTGGGTGTTAACGGCGGCGGTTCCGTGTCAGGAGAGAGCTGGATTAGCCAATCATCTGCCTGTGCCGAAGCATTTGAACTGGGCGCAGAGTTTGGTCGGGATCCACGAGAAGATTGGAGACGAGTGGAAGAAGAAGGAGAAGAAAGGATCTGCTGGACTAATGGAGGAGATGACGAGGATGGAGAAGCTTGGTCACTCGCTGGTTGAGTTCGCCGATGGATTTCATTACCCGGCGGAGAAAGAGGCTGCTGAATCTGCGGCGGCGCAAGTGGCGGAGATGGCGGAGATATGCAGGAGAATGGAGGAGGAGCTTGTGCCGTTGCAGCAACAGATCAGAGAGGTTTTCCATAGGATCGTGAGGAGTCGTGCGGAGATTCTGGAGGTGTTGGAACAGGCCGGGAAACTTTCGGCGCCAGTTGTATAAAAAGATTTTAAAATGTCGGGGGTGACATTTCAGAATTTTGTAATTCGTTGGGGTTTAATAAGATAATATCTTTATTTTCTTAGTTCTGTGTTATCGTGTTTTTTTTTCTGTCCTTGTTTGGGTTTCAAAACTCTACTGGAACAGCTCATATCAGTATGTCTACATGGCTACATCTTGTATTTTCATATATAACTAGATTCTGATCCGCGCTTTCAAAACGCGGATTTGTTTCCTTTGTCAAAATTATATTTATCAATTGTTTTAACAATGTTTTAAAATTTGTATTTTTTTAGGCTTATCGGTTTAAATGAGATCGAATCATTGGATTGCATAGGTGTTATCAAACTAATACTAAAAGGTAAATATAATCAAAGGAGAAAATGTCTACGTTGGATTTTTAATTCCAGCCAATAGCATTGCTTTGTTTCTCCACCGCTTAAGACATCCGGGTCTGAAATTGCACTTTTGTAGGCTTATAACGACAGAGGAAGCCCAAATGGTCTCAAGCTTCACAGAAATTGTCGTATCATTAGTTTTGTTTCTTATCGACAGAACCCCCGTAACCCTCTAATTGGATCATCTCTATCCTTTCCGCTTCTACATCCTCAATTACTTCTCTCCAAATCCGTTTCACCGTATTTACCATTATATGGATTCCTTTCACCTTCCTCTCCATATGTGTATTTATACATCTCTTTTTTTAACTTATAGATCCATTAAAATATATAAGTTTTTCTTAGAAATTAGTCTTCAGTCTTCGGCGACCGCAAGTCCATCATGAAGACCGTCGATTCATCTGCAACTTTGAAACCACACGGAAAGTCCACTGCTTCAGCAAATTGTTTGTATCTCTGTTAAATCGTTTTCAGCATACTTTGAAATAAGTAAGTTCTAATATTTTTCAGTTTCTATGCACTGATTTTGGGTTATTATTATTAAATAGAATGTGGAAATTAAAGAGAGTACGTGTTCAGATCCTTTGAGGTCTCTTGCTTCATCTCTGGAAATGGGTCTGCGTATATCGGGTTGAGCAAGATTTAATTCAGCGATATTTTGATAGGTTTGTATTGAGCTTCCTCATTGATGATTTGTTTGATTAGTGAGTTCTATATATAATTTTTCTTCTGCTTTCTCAGGTTTAGGATAATTCACCATGTTTCTGCTGGTTCAAAACTTCTATGTATATATTCTCCTCATGTCTGTCACAGGTGAGACCTCTTTGCTATTTCATTCAGAATCTCACAGACCGCATCCAGAACGATGGCACTGGAATATGATATATGATCTTTCCAAGCAGACACTGTTAATGAGGTAATCTATATGACCTTTATGTTTTTTTATGTTTCATTTATTTATTGTTTTGATGACTCAGTAGTGGAAGTGTTTATCTAAACTGATAAGGGAGAATAAGGTATGTATCAGTCTATCAAGATGCTTCATTATCTGGCTTGGCCGGTTTTGATTTCATTTTTCTTGCTTCTTATCGAAATGCAGTAAATGGTCTTTCCTCTGCCGCAATGGGACTTCATTCAGAGGACTCACGTTGTACTTGACCTGTTGACAAATCACGTAAGAATTTTTGACCCAGGTATGATATGTGGTTCTCATGTTATGTTCATTGTTTGTATTAAAGTTAAGCATCAAGTTCTTAGGATTCCAGAGCTCTTTATCGAAGTTACTGAACCAGAAAAAACTAGGTTTTGAGTAAGCATAACCGGATCTCAATTAAGTGTTTAAAGATTTAAAATTTTGGATGTCTACTCTATCTTGCTTTTTAGTTTATCCTCTGAGGTCCTGATCTTGATGTTCTGGATTTGGTTTCCTGTATTAGGTATATTAGAAATCTGCCATTAATGAAAATTCTCATAATTTTTATATAGTTTGTCATACAAGTTTTTCTTAAGTTTCATATAGTTCTATTACTTGCAAGCTTTTGGATTTTGCTATTTTGTTCATTTGTTTTTCTCAGCATCTCTGACATAGCTTTTGGTTTCGGTTGGCGACTCATATGTGGATGTGGAGAGAAAACAAGATTCTGCTTGAAAAAACGTATACCAAAAGTATTTTTGTATAGATGAAGGAATCAATGCACAAAACCATATTTGAAGCTGCCTCAAATTTGTTAAGCATTTTAAGGTGGGGCGTCACGAGGACGCTCATGAAATCTTGAAGTATATAAACCGTCCTATGCGTATCATTTACTCTAGCATCTGTTTAGACTCATACATATTTGTTATATTGGGATTTCTGTCTACCTCTTAAAGAAATCATGTGCATTGATGAATTCTTCCCGAAGATCATGAATATTTGCGGAAAATATTAGTTTACTGACCATATGAATGTTTGACTGATGATGCAGCAAAAAAGCTTCCCGTGAGTCTATGATTTATAGTTACAGACATGATTTCTCAGGCTTTTCAGCCAAGCTCACACCATCTCAAGCAAGGGAGCTCTCAGGTAAAATTTGATGCCTTTGAAGCATGTTTCACAGGAATGAGGTCAAAATCAGAGACAGTACTAATTAAAATATTCAATTTGGATTTTGTAAGCGCATCCGGATGCTGTTCATGTAACGAGAAGCAAGAATCTGAAGCTGGCAACAACAAGGGTGAGTGATTACTAGGGACGCACTCCAACTGGTCTCCTCCATGATACTGATATGGGAAGCGAAGTAATCATAGGAATCCTGGACAGGGTAATATGGCCAGATTCAATGTCATTTAATGTCAACGGTCTTGGACCAGTCCCGTTGGAAGGGACGATGTGTTTCAGAAGGGTGGTTCAACGCATCATCTAGCTGTAATGGAATTATGGACATAGGTGCTTTTGCCAATTGCAGTTCTCCAAGAGCTCGATTCTTAAAATAGCCGAAGGGTAATCCGGAGCTTCATATTTAATCTGCAGGAAGACAAACGAGTCAAACTAGACCTCTATAATGTAAGAAGAGAAATATACAAGTATTGTAAAGAACAGAAATATATAGGTTTGTCTTTGACGATTCAATCTGAATAGTCTTTGTGGAATTTTCATTACCAAATGTTATAATTAGATAAGAGCACTGAATAAAACATAAAATTTATATATCCGAAAAATATATTATTAAAATAAATGGACATCAATTATTTATAATGCAAACACCAACAAACTACAACAATTAAATATTCAATATTCAAAATTTAAAACTAATATTTCATACATATCCAAGTCCATATAAATTTGATTTTTTAATATTGTAAATAAATTTATAATAAATAAAAAAATGATTAAAATTATCTAAACCATTTTCTGAAATATGTCACAATTAAAAAAAAGGTTTTCTGCAAAAAAAAACCTTCAATGTGGTTTTTTTTTGCAAATTAATCCGCGAACTCAAAAACCCACGGGTCAACCCTCCAAGTGTCAGTCAAACCGTAATATAACCCTCAGTTATATATGTGTGTATTTGAATGTGTATAATTTGAACATTTTATAGTGTTACGTCGTTTTGGCGCTAATTTTTTTATTGAAAAAAATGTAGAGACCAAGGTTCAAACATTGATCCTAAAACACAGTTTGAATACTACGAAACCATTTTGGCCAACATATATAATTGTTCACTTATCAAACTCAATTATATATTTTTCTAAATGCATTTTGGTATTTTGGTTTATAAAAATAGGTACCATATTAAAATCATATTTACTTTGGTTTGATTCGGTTTATATACCTTCGATTTTTGGTTTTATACCAAAAAACCATAAATTTTTGTGATTTTTTTTATATTATTAGATATCGACTTTTATATAACATAAAAATATTTTTTTAAATAACCAATTTTTATTAATTATTTTACTATTTAAAATAATTAGTAAACATATTAAATTAGCAATTATAAGTTTTTTATAGAATAAAGATAATAAAAATTGGTAATATATAATGTTATAAATTAGGTAATTTCAGAATAAATTTAGAATTTTATATAATTGCATTTTTTAAGTGAACAAATATATAAGTTGGCAGAGACGATTATGTAGCATGCACAATGTGTTGGAGGTTCAAGGTTTGAATTCTGAGTTCTACTAAATTTTTTCATTAAAATATAGTGTCAAAATGACATAGTATTGAAAAATGTTAAAACTATACCCAGTCAAATACACATATATACAATTGAGGATTATATTGCGGTTGACTGACACTTGGAGGGTTGACCCGTGGGTTTTTGAGTTTGCGGATTTATTTGCAAAAAAAAAAACACATTGAGAGTTTTTTTGCATAAAACCCTATGTACTAAAATTTGTACATGAATAACTTATATATTTCAATAGTCCATTTTTAAGTAGAAAGAATGAGTGTATTTTTGATCTATAAAACTAAAAATATTATTTAGTATCATAATTATCATATACAAATTTCAAATAAATTTATAGATATTTAAAGAAGCTAAATAGAGATCCATTTTGTCTATATTGTCTTAGTCATATTATCCATTTTGTTTCATAAAATATAAACATGTTAGAAAGAAATATGAAACACAAAAAATATTAGATTTTAGTCAAAATTTACATTAAAATTAAAATTAAAATAAAACAACTTAAAAGCATACAATCCGGCGCCGGAAAGCCTCTAGTTATATATAAATAGGAGAATTATATTGCTTCCAAAAATTTTGTTACAATTAATAGGGACAAATGTATACTTTAAATGAAAATCTGATAGGCTCGATTTATAGCTATGTTATTATTCTTAAACGTTTACTAAACTTAAAACATAAAACTCATGTCTGCAAATAAAAGCAAAAAATATGCAAAACTAAAAAAAAAAATATTGATGAAAACATAAATCAAAGATTATCGAAAACCTCTCTAATAGACAACATTCTTTGTCTGGCGTTGAGGCTTGTCTTCGCTGTCGACAATCAGAATCTTCAAGTTTTTCTTGGAAGTCACTCTGGAAACAGCCACATAAAGTTGTCCGTGTGAAAACATAGGTCTTGGTAGAAAAATACCAACTTCAGACAATGTTTGTCCCTGACTTTTGTTGATAGTAATAGCGAAAGCCACACCAATAGGAATTTGTCTCTTCCTCATTTTGAATGGCATTTTTTTGTCTGAAGGAGTAATTGAAAGCCTGGGAATCAACACAGTACAACCAACCTTTTCCCCTGTAATAACCTTTGCCTTTATCATGAAGTCATACAGTTCTGTAATCTGAAGCCTAGTTCCGTTCATCAATCTCCCAATAGGATCTATGTTTCTTTGCAACATGACTGGACAACCCACTTTCAGACGCAGACTATGATTTGGAAGTCACGACGCATTAATTCTGTTTAGAAAATCTGGAGTCAGAGCCTGGTCGTTCTTTGAAAACCTATCAGAAGCGTCGATTGAATCAGAGGTTAAGTAAATTCTTTCCTCTCATGCATTTGAGAACCTAAAATGTTAGTCTAATTGCCATGAGATATACATAAAAAATCTACTATGTAGTGAAAATTAAGACACTCTTTACTTACCATCAAGCTTGTCCAGCATGTGTTGATTGATCATGTTCACATCCTCGTTAGTAGGACATAATATAGCTCTCTCTTGAAAAAATTTAGGTTCCTTCTCGTGTAAAAAAGTGGAATGTCCATAGACTGCTTTGCTTATAGCTTCTATTGGGTCATCAATATCGAGAATCAGAAACTCTTCAGGAATATCAATAAGTGCTTCCCCATCATTTCCGTCACCAATCTTTCCATCTCCAATGTCTAATATCCATTGTGAGAACTCCTTCAAATCTTTAGCATCTTCAGGGGATAAATTATTTGACTCAAACCGCATATTCTTGGTTAAGTGCAACACCTTTACATGCTTCCATATATAAGCATTTAGAGCAGCAATAACAATCTCAGTCCTTCCAGCTTCATTATTGACAGACAATACCTGTCTAAAATCCCCACCAAAGACAACAACTTTCCCACCAAAAGGTTTATTTTCAGGATCTCGACAAATGTCCAACATACTCATATCCAATGATTCGAAACAATGCTTGTGCATCATTGGAGCTTCGTCCCAAATTATAAGTGAGGCTGCTTTCACCAGATACGCTTGATCAGTTCCTCGTATAAGTGAGCAAGTTGAAAACTCATCTGGATTGATAGGAATTGCAAACCGAGAATGTGCAGTCCTACCTCCCTGAAGCAAAAGAGATGCTATCCCGCTCGAAGCAACATTCAGACATATTTGACCCTTGATACGTACTGCAGCAGAAAGACATCTCCACAAGAAAGTTTTCCCTGTACCACCAAAACCATGTACAAAGAATACACCTCTGCGTTCTGTGAAAACAACATCAGTAATCTCATCGAAAGTATTCCTTTGCTCCTCTGTTAGTCTTGGTATGTCATGTTCAATGACAAATTCTAACTCTTCTCGGTCATAATTGAGCTCGTCCATGATTAATACATTGTTATTAACAACGTCTGGTATTGGCTGAGGCATATATTTCCAGTTATCCAGAGAAGAACCGTTATTCTTTAAAAGCTTCTCAATCTCTATAAGGGCATATTGTTTTTTTTCTTCGTCGCTCAAACAAAGATCTGAATATATAAACTTGGATCAGTGTAAATATAATAAGGTCAAAACAAACATATTGTAAACAAATCAAAAGTTTCTATAATGTACCTGGTCTACGCAATAGCCTTCTTCTCATATATTCAATGTCTTCGGAAAGGAATTCTCAAGTATGTTCCCAAACGACTTCTGGCTTTTGGTAAAGTATTAGACATGAGCATAATCATAAAATCCTGACACATATAACATCCTGTCTCGGTAAAACTTGCTCGCAATAGGTCGTCAATGTATTCTTGATCATCATCTAATAGCCCCATAGTAAAACATGTTTCCTTGTATGTCTCATAAAGAACGTTATGATACGTTCTAATATCATCATCACATGTTGGACCTCTCACGATGTTAATCAAAACCCTAAGATAGAAAGCCTCTTCGATCTTTCGTGGAGCGTAATTAATTCGGCCAATAGCGAATCCTCTCTTCCTATGGTTAAACTTTTTTGCTGCTTTACTCCAGGTGGACATTGTTGGAATCTCAGCCAAAGTCAGTGTCTGAGCAACTGCACTGATCTTATTCAATTCAAACCACCCCATAAACATTGTGTTCTCAATTGATTTCCGGTTCCCATGTGTCATCATCATTGAAAACGATGATTTGTTTCCCTGGTAGATGAAACTGGATTCTCTCAACCGAAGTTGATCTATAGTGAATATCAAAGGTAAATATCTTCCAAGCACCTTCACAGGCTGAGACGTATCTGAATAATATAAATGTTAGTTTAAGAAGGAGTTAGCATTAGGCATTAGAAAAAAAAACATTGGCATATACTATAGATTGGTGTCATTTAAAATATCTTTCACAATACCTGCAATTAAAAAAATCTTTGATTTCGTTCTTTTTCTTTTCACTCAAATCATCTGTGTTTGGTGGCTCAACAGCAACAGTGACACGATCCTGCCCTTTTTTGATATACTTAAATAAGTATTTTATAGACCCTGATTGATTACACCATTCTACATTGATATGAGCTCGAAATCGCATAGACAAATCCCAGTTGTATGGTATCACTCGAGTGTTGTCACACTTGAATCCATTCTTCTCAACAATTCTCCCATCTTCTCGTCTTCTATAAACCGGAAACCCGTCTTTGTTAACAGTAGTTTTATCAACAAAATTTTTAGGATACATCTTCGAACATACACCGTTTTCCATGCATGGTGAGTTCCAATTAGCAGCTCCACAAGGACCATGAATCATCATATCTTTGACAATATCATAAAGTTCTGGGTCTTTCTCTTTGTCTGGAATTTCCGCCGATATTACCTTGTCAATTTCATCAGTGGTTGTCCATTTAGAATCAGGATGCATAAATAAGAGAATATGTGCATGAGGTAGACCACGTTTTTGCCACTCAATAGTGTACATTGTTGAAATAGAGTATAAATGTTAGTTACAGTTAGTATTTGTTAAAAACCCAGGTTATAAATTTATAAAAAAAAATTATAACTCACAAGCAACTGTCTTTCCAAGAAGTTGTTTATCCGTTAGATGATACATGAGGGAATCAAGCTTGATTTTGAAAATCCTTCCAATGATATCAGGTCTATCATCAGCAATAAGACCGCATTTTTCTAAAAACCTAGTGATTTCAGGCCACTTAGGATTGCAAATAAATGTTATAAACAGATCGGGAAACCCAAATATTTGCATATGGCCATTGCATATAAGTAGCAGTTCTTCATATATCTAGGACCTCCAGTGAATGAGGCAGGTAGCAAAAATTGACTACTGGTCCTTCATATCTGATTTACCAGTGTTTTCTGATTGAGCTATAGAGTCATAGCTATTTGATCGGAGGCTTTTTTGGTTCATCCGTAGATAAGAGAGCATGTTAGACTATATGGATGTATAAGAATCGACCAAAAACTGCTGAAACAATCGATTATAATTCAGTAATGTATGACATTCATTCATTATCTCTTTCATGTAGACGAAATGAATACCACTGCCTCATACTGATATCCTGCCTCTTAAGTTTAGCTGTAGCCGATGTTTCTCGTTTTTTAATCCCAAGTCAGAAGCCATCTTCCCCATAGCAGAATATTAGAGGATATTGAAGTGCCAGATAAGAATGGTGAATCTCACTAATCCTCTTTAGAAAACCAGTTTGATTCTCTTGCAAGACAATATCTCTTTTATCCATGTCCAAATTGAAATCACTGGGAATTAACGTGACAACCTCAGAAGCTGTCGGAGTGTCATATGTCCTTCAATCTTTTTCACGACTGCTAACAATGCGCATATGAAATGATTCTTCCGGATTAGTGTTAAATCTATCCTTAGCAGATCTAAACTGATGGACGTAGGAGTTCACTTCGTTTAGCATCTTCGGCAAAATCTCAATTACTTCCTTTCTAATTTTCACCTTTTTAGACGATTCTGTTGACTTCTCGTACTTTCTGGAACACATAAAATATGAACAATAGTCAGTATTATAATGATCCAAGTAAGGATATAATTTAAATAAGTAAGAGATGAAAAAAATAATACCCAATTATGGAAGCACGATTGGCAATTTCATTTTATGTGTCTACAATATATAGTTGTCTAAACTTAGCAGGGTCTCCTGGAAGAGGCTTCAAACTTCCCATTAAATGATAGTTCTCCACTTGAAGTACAAACATTTTTAAAGGACCACATCCTTTTGGAACAGAGTGATCACATTTACCACCAGTGGATGTAAAAGAGAAAACCATATTTAACTGACAGATATTCTTTCGAAAGTATCTGCTTTTTGCCTCATTTCCATAAAGTAATTGTCTCAATGAAGTTGGTGACTCTTTTAACAGAGGAAGTTGGACTTGCCCTTGACCACAACAAAGAGAAAACTTTGGTTTACGGGTAGCTTTTTTGTTGTTTAACCTTTCACCGTACCACATTATAGCTCCACAATCTGGACATTTGTGAATAGGATCACCATCATCTATGTAACCCGTGTTCAAAAAAAATCAATAGCTGCAACCACACAACACCACTCTTGAGAAAAATGTTAGTTAACTTTAAAGATTTATTACCACATTATTTGCGAGTTGTCACTTTTCTAATATGGGTACTGGTTGATGAAGATGTCTCGTTTGGAAACACATTGGGTGATCTCTGATTACAGTCTGGAGACTCTATTGGATCAAATGAGTCACTTTCTTTGCTACTGCAGTCGTAATCTTGGTATTTGTATAATTATGATTCTTATGCACATTTACCCGCCAAATTGTAGTAAAAAAATTGAAAGTACATTCAAATTCGGCAAATTAAACTTCAAAAAAAATTTAAACCTTCGTGAAAGCACTGGTATCCTTGATCGTCTTCATCTTCACTCGACGAATCATCTAGACAACCATCAAATTGTTGTTCCATTGTTTTCCTACAACTCTTGGTTTTAGAATTCTTCTTTAACTTGTTATCTCCAGCAGCAACATTTCCTTTCCCTTTGTCTAAAAAACACAAACGTTGACAGTATCACTGTCAAAATAATGAACAATGGGCAAATCTATATTTAAATATTTACACCTTTGATAGATATTTTTTAAAGACATGAACCACTTGTAAACGTTGACTGATGCTTCGCCAGACAGCTGCTGACAGATGGGCTTATATTAGTAATATCAGATAGAACAACTCCTTTGGTGGAATTTTCTATTCTAGAATAAGAAGAAGGTGTATTGTTAGAGTCTTTCCTGATTGTAGATATCCTTCTCTTAAGATTGAGGTTAGAGATGCTGTCACATCCTCTAATATTATTGCTGACAGTACTTTGATTGCATCTTGGAGCTAATTTCATAAACATAATACGGGGTCAATGTCTATAAAATAACAAACACTAAGAAAAATTGTTTGAACACAATATTTGTTGTCATATAAGATATGATGCAACTATGTTTTATACTTACTCAAGAATTTATCAGAGTTGCTATTAAATCGTTTTGGTATACCATTCTCATCACTTCCATTATAATTATCTGAAAAGAAGAACATAAATAAAAAAATTATAATAAATGTTATTCTTAAAAAACCACACTGATAGAAATTCAAGAACCAACCAATAGGCGACGATTTGTTATGATGTGGATGAATGTTGGAGATATCAGCTAGAACCCTAGGAGAAACTTTGCTCAGGGGCACAAAAATTGAAGTCTTGTTCGTGTTCGAATTACATGTCTGTGTATTCGCTGATTCTTTTGTCTTGGCTATATTTTCTCTTTTCCTCTTTTGGGCTGATACAATATTATGTGGTCCTAAAGGGACATCTTTGTTCGTTTTCTTCATTGAGATTCTGCAACAAAAGAAATTACGTAAATTGTGTATTCATGGGTAGGTAATCAAACTGAGTATCCATAAAGGTTAACAAAGACGACCTAAAAATCGGGTTTCGATATCTCGAAAGATATTATTTAACATAATATAAGTCCAAAAATCTTAACAAAATCTAGCAGGATCTCTGACGTGAAATAATTTATATTTTATATTTAATACGTCAAATATTTAATAATTTTTTATTCTTCCAATTCAATTATTATTATTTTTTATGCTTATGATGTTATAATATTGTAGTATACAATATACAATTTTGTTTAACAAATTATACTATTGGAGTATACTATTTTGATTAACCAAGAGTGTTACATATTAGTCATGCTGGTTAGGTATTCACTTTGAATGTGGTTGTACCTCTTTTTATTTTATTTTTTTGTCACGAAAAATGGAGTTATACATCAGTAACCATGATTCGTATGAAAAGCCAATTTTATTGAAAAACATAACAATATAAATTAAGCGTACTAAAAAAACACAAAGTGAAATTCATAAAAAAAAAGCTAAAAATTCTGAAACCAACATGACAAAAGGAACAAAACAAAACTAATCTTCCTTTAGATCTTCAAATGTGATGTTATTATCACATAACTTCTTTGCTGTATTATTCATGTCATAACTTTCACCATGTCGTTCCTTGCGCTTTAATGAAGAAGAACTTGAAGCATCTCCAGATTTATAGCCTGGGTTATGATCACTCATCTAGAAATTCAAAATAAGTTTGGTATAATAGGAATTATACATCAAGGTTAAAGCTGTTAATTTTAAATATAAAACTATTAGCTTGTTATGCGTCAGTTACCTTTCCGAAGGTAGTCGGGGAAATCTTGGTGACGATGGTATAATCTATGATGGATATCTTGAAACGATGTGTGGTTTTTCTGTGCATCCCGACGGCTGGAACCACGGAGAAATTCTCCAAGAAGCTCCATTGACCAACATGCAAATTAGTAACATGAACAAGCAAAAGACTCTTACACAAACAATGTATCTTGCATCCCTGCGATAGTGGGTAACATACATGGATTAATTATTTCTGTATTTAGTTATATTAATAAAAAAATAGCTTGAACAATATACATATACCATTTTATCTTCGAGAATGTACTCGAGTGAGTATTGATTGGTTTTCCATTCCGGTTCTATCCACGCATGAATGACTCTGACTTCAATCTTCCAAGTCCGTTTAACTGGGTTGATATTGTTCAACAAAGTAATTTGTTTGCTTGTAACAATAGCCATAGTAGTTGATATTTTTACCTTAAGATATGGAGAAAGATCGCTTATATAGGAAGGTGAAAAATATAGGTTACAGATTATAAGAAGTGATTGCGTGCAAAGAAATTTGGCGAATATTGATAAAGTATTTTTTGGGATAGAATATACTTTGACACTATAAAAATCAAGTTTCAAAAAGTAATATTTGCTTGAGAGAAAGATTCTTGCAATCCTTTTTGTAAATTCTTTTATTATACATATATTTGTATTTACTTGATACATACAATATTTCCTTGAGACAAAGATTTTTGAAATCAAGTTTATGGATAGATATCAACGGTTAACTATTATCTGAATTTTTTATTTTCTCATGAGATTTGACAATTTTTTTTGTATAAATTAGACTTTTCAAATTTAATTTAGAAAATGTTCTAATATTGATGACCCTATATATTCATATGGTTCTAGACTTTTCAAAAATTTCTTTCACGATTTTGCATGCAACGTGAGTGTCTTGATAACCTAAAAATGTTTTTTAAAATTTTAACACATCTTTCAATCATTTCTCATGAGAATCAGATTAATTTATTGTTTAAATTAGTAGTTACTTAATTTAAAGAGAAATTAGATTGTATACACACAGGAAACAGAGAAATTAGGGAAATACCCTATCACTGTGGAAATCAGTGTGCATAAATTTTTAATACAAAACAATCCCTATATGCCTACGCCTATACTATCTATCACTATTAGATTTTGTGTCAGAGAGCAAAATAGAGCAACACCTATTACACGCATCGACTGTACTACTCCATGGGCAAATGTAAGACATCAATTACTACTTTTTCAGATTTAATAGTTCCGCCTATTGTCGCATCCTTTTATTTGCCACAAATACCATAGAAATATAATTATCTTCGTCGGATAGGTTCCTGTTCATGATATTTTCAATTGACTATTGCATCTTCCATTTTTTTGCTTCTGGTGAAGAACCGGGCGGCATAAGGTCAATGCCTACCACAAACCGAAGCGGATTGAATCCATCAATGACGCTCTAGATCCGCAAGAAGTGGAGTTCTTGCACAACACAACATTTGGGAATATCATATCTCGAGCCGAAGAAGCAGAGGAGGAGGAAGATCCAGACACCCCACCATCTCCTCCCAAAACAATGAGATATTATAACACAACTCATGTTAGAAAGCTAGTCGGAGAAGCCAAGGTTAGCAAGATTCTAAAACCATAATTTCGAAGTTGATCATTCTTCTTGACTAACCATGTAAAGTAACAGTAAAGTAAAAAGGTGGAGGCTAATTTTTTAAACTGAAAAGGATCATGTATGTGTATTATTAGGCAGTTAAACTAATACGTAGCCACTAAGATTAAACTGGATATTACCGTATACACAAGTAGGTGCCAACTAAAGTATTCAGTAATAGTTAAGATCATATGTTAGATGGTAATTGTGTTATTAGAAGTTATTGTGTTACTTGTAGCTGTTACTTTTTATGTTAGATTGTAATTGTGTTATTAGAAGTTATTAATATTTCTGGATTGCCTTACTTGTTTATGCAGGGAGGTATTCCGGAACGCCGAGCAAGAACTTGTAGGAGGTGCGGTGGAACATATCTCAACCACACCACCTGGAAAATGGCAATATAAAAAGCTAGCAGTTATAAAGGGGTGGTCATGATGAAGTGTTTTGGTATAAGTCAGATGTGGACAGTTTTCATTGTTTAATATGCTTTGTTCTCAAATAATGTATGGTGGTCGACATGAAATACTTGTTATATGTATGCTTGATGACTAACAATTGGCATGAACCATTCCATCTATAAACAAACAAAAGTATATCAAAATTGGTTAACACACAAGTCAGACAACTTATAATTTTAAAAAAAAACATGACCACTAGTGTGATATGATAATGATAATAATGTAGTTATAGCTTAAGTAGTATAGTTAGCTTATAATACAATAGTTAACAGTCATCATAAATAATTCTGGCCAGTGGAACTAGCAAAGTTTCTGAAATGTTTATTGGGGTTACATATGTTTTATTGTTAGGTGCTAAAACAAAAAATTTCTGTCAATTGAAAATGAGTTTAGATAAAGACAAAACAATAAATATTAATATGATAAACTTTACATCTACAGTTATCAGTTACACTCGATTGGATAGAGGAATTTCCACATTTACATGTGCATGCCAACAACACAAATATGCGTTAACTGGACTATTGGAGATTGTCTTGTTTGCTAGATGCAAACTAAAGTAAAACATACATTTCATTTTTTAGTTGGAACCTACTGCATATTTTCTTTTTCCAGATTATCGGCAGATTCCAATGTGTACCTCATACGATTATTAAACCAAATGAGTGGAGAAAAAGGTAGCTATTGGCCTACGTTTCTCTAGATGGCTATAATGTACTATAAAAAATCAAATCAAATCTATCTTTGTTCACCTTTCTAGCGTACGTGTATTGGCTTTAGGGTTAGTTTGGGCAAGTCATGTACAAATTGCTGCAGGGTTCATTGGTTTTTTCGCTTTTGGGTAGTTCTCCAATTTTATGTCTACTGAGGTATATACAGCCAATAGTCTCTAATTTAAATTTGTGTTTCTATATTGGATAGCTCTAAAATCGCTAGAAGGTTTTGTTTTACAATACTTATATAGATTCGATTTTGAGATGTTTAAATAAATTGGCTATATATTTTTTCTAAAATTGGTTGAGTTAAAAAAAGTAACTGATTTTTTTTATATATGGATGCTAATTTATTACATATCTAGTTTAGTAATATCTAGTTTAGTAAGTATTAATTGTTAATAGAAATCTTATATTTCTATATAGATACTAATAATAAATACGTATTTATCTATAATCATTCATTATAATCAAGTATCTTGATAAGAAAGTAAAAAAATATGTCATATGAAAAACATCTTTCTCGATTTTGCATGCAATTTGAGTGTCTTGGTAACCCTCTTACAATCATTTCATAGATGTGTTGTCACTTCAAATTATCATCATCACTATATAGAAATAAAAGATATTGTGTAAGTGGATATTCCTAATATTCCAAAAGGATCATATTAACTCAACCCAGTTATTATTGGATTGTATGCTAAATATAATCAAGCATTATTTAGTGATTAGATAATTTATATAGTTAAAAACGAAACTAAAATTATAGAGGAATAAAAAGGAAACCAAAATTAATTAAAAATTAATAGAAAAAGTACAAAATAAAACATAATTAAACATAAAGCGATCAAGTTTGATCGGAACTTATTCAACGAAAATTAAAAAAGTTTCAAACATAAGGGGCAGTGACTTAGAACAGAGATCAATCGTACAACCAAGATTCACCCAACTTACACCAATCGGGATTTGGCACCTTCACCTCGTCCATTCTCTCCCGTGCAATTTGCAGCTCCATTTTGACCCTCTCTTTTTCCTTGACCGGACCAGCGCCTTTATCCAATTGCTTGAGCATCTCAAGCTTTCATGTCTCTCCACCTCACACTCCTCAAAGTGTTTGGCCTTGACAGCATCATGAAACTCCTTGTAGATACGAAGGAGAGCACGGTAGTGAACTGTGGTGTCCAACTTGGCTTCCTTGAAACCATCTTCAAAGGTTGATCCCGAGTCATCAACGATCGGCTGCTTCATCTTAAGATCGCGTGAACTTGCCATGGAGTACTCTGCAAGCATTTAAATTTTAAATGTTTATATATATAAAAATGTTATCATTTATAAAATATATAGAAACACAATCTCATCTTCGGATATATAAGAAAAAAAAGGTTCAATGTAGATTGTAAGAAGAATATCTATACAAAACAGTTGTAAAATCTACACAAAGAAAACTGGAGAGACAAAGTTTGGAGAAGACAATAAGAAAAACCAATTATTACTTCTATATGAACAGTAATCTCAAGATCAGATCTATAAGAAAAATATATCATTTTAAAAATATAAAAGAAAAATAATTTTGACAGATATGAAAAAAATAATTTTGACAGATACGAAAAATGTAACCACTTATAAACAAAGGAAATCCATACAATGATTCGTACTCACTTATGATTTACTAACAGAAACGGTTTTCATTTAAAACGAAATTCCAAAATCATCTAAGAACAAAATCCAAACTAATTAAAATAGATCAACGAATTAAACTATGCAACTACATGATATATCTAACGCGGGTTAGGCTTGCTTCTTGGGGTCTTCAAGTCCCCACTGCATGTTGTCTCTGCGCTGGAAGCTCTGAAACTACGGACCATTTGCTGCTAACCTGCCCTTTCAGCAAGGAAGTTTGGCAACTTGTCCTCACCAGGTTAAACCCGCCAATGCATCTCTTTCGCGACTGGAATGAGCTACTGTCCTGGATCAGATCTTCTTCACTTCCTAGCCCCATCATCCTCCGTAAGCTTGCTGTTCAATCAACGATCTACCATCTCTGGAAACAGAAAAACAACATCTATCACAACAACATTATCATTCCCCCTACAGTCATTGCAAGGATGATATACAGAGAAGTGAAGAATACGGTCTTGGCAAGGAGGAAAAGGAAGCAATTTTTAAACCTCATGTCGAGTTGGCTGATTTAAATCTTTAGGCTTGCCTTAGCTCCCTTTGCTCTATCTTGTTTTTTCTTCTTTTTGCCAAGATAGAGTAACTTGTAGATTTAACTTTTTGTAAATCTTGATCATCATTAATATGATATTAACATTCTTAGCAAAAAAAAAAACTGCAACATCGTCGCATAATTGCTATGGTTCTTGCTGTCGGTCGCTTTAAATATTATAAACCTTTTAGAAACATACGTATAATTAAAGTCATCACCCATTGTTTTTTTTTGTGATCTTCGATGTTAGACTGCATAGCTCAGATCCACCGACGTTCTACCACGCGCCTCTCCAGATCCAAACAGCCTCTCCAGATCCAAACAGCACACAGACACTCACCACTCACACACTAGTGTCAACACTTATTAGTGGCTATTGCATTTACACCTGTTTTTATTCTTTAAGACCAGTTATTTGTTTTTTCTTTTTGCAAACCACTGTCAATTAAAAAATTTTGGACGTCAAATAATCATTCTATAAGGTAATTTGAATCAAATCAGAATAAAATAATTTACAAAATATTTTTTTTAATAAAAAATTCTAGTAATTATAGCTGATGAGTCATTACATTTTTTTTTGTCTTCGGAAGATGTAGCCGATCTTAATGGAGTGGAATCTTCCTCGTACTGCCTCAATCTGTTCTAACTATATTGAAAAACTTGGCCACTAAAAAAATGTAAGAGCATGTGCATTGGTAAATTTTTACCAAAGTTTATACGTTTTTCAAAAAAAAAGTAAAATTAGCAGATTTGCTTGAACCCGAGTCACATAAGTTCGCTGGAGTGATACTGTATCATCACTATTTCGCGGGTTCCATGTCATGTGACGGACCGTAATTGACCATTTTTAGTTTTTAGTTTTTTTTGGAAAGAGACAAAGAAAAAATAAAAAAGATAATCAAATTAATAGCATTAGAACTAGAACTCATGGATTCACCAATGTGCATGCTGTAATAGCACTAGCTATTTTCTTACAAAGACATAAGAACATCAAAAACCTCGACATAACATAAGTTGGCAGCATTAGACCAATATATTTAATTAGAATCTCTTTTCCGCTTTTTGACAGCCATCAACAACTTGATAAAATTGATCTTCTCAATGATGTACTTGGATTCATACACAAGAGTAAAAGCTATTTTCATGTAATATATGTCTCATTACCAAGAAAAAAGTGTTTATCATATACTTCTCATGACAAGGTATGTGAGCAAGCATTGGATATTATTCATATGGACATGGGGAGACCCTTCTCAGTTAGTATAACAAAGGGATACCCCAATTTCCTCACCATAATGGATGTTTATACAAGAGTGACATGGGTTTGTTTAATTCGCAGAATAGATGTGGTATTCATTGTATTTCCAAAGTTTATCCAGATGGTTGAAGTTCATACAATGCTCACGAGCTAAAGTTCACTAAATTTTTCAAGCATAAAGGGATAACAGCTAATCATTCTTGTCCAGAGCGATAGAGAAAGACTTATGGTTTAAATTTGAATAATTATTATTTATAAAATCAATGTCCAATAAAATTATAGATAAATATTTTAGAGAAAATATCAAATTTATGTTTGAATAAGAATATTTGGTATCTTAATCACACACACACACACACACACACAGATATATACATATATATATATATATACATATATATAATTTCTACTTGTTATAATTTCTATTTAAAATTCAATGTATTTTCAACCAAAACATATCAATCGGATAATTTAAAATGAAAATTAAAATTTTTTTTCAAATTCAAACACAAAACTTTAAACACCAAAATTTAAGCAGTATTTTAAATAATTATTTTATATAGGTTTAAACTAATTAATAAATTAATTATATTATCTATTATTTATTTATAAACTACTTCACTTAAATCTTAATTCAGTGAGGGATTATATTTCTGGGCGGCTTCAAATAAATATTTTGTTTGAAAAAAAAACTGAACATTTACACAAAGTCACATGTGTTGGATCTAAGGAATTTATTTGGAAAAAAGATCTCACTGCAATATGCGGAGAACATGGAACACGCTCGTGGCCCAATCAGAGGAACAAGATCTCTTTTTTTCTTTTTTGAACAACAAGGAACAAGATCTCATAACTTCAAATCTGCGATACATGGCAAAATGATTAATAATGCAAATCTATTTTTTTTTTGAAAACATAATGCAAATCTAATTTTAAAACTTTTGTTTTTCCAATAAAAGTTGCAAATGCTACAAATCCATGTTCACTTAGTACCAATAACATATTGATTCTCGATTTATTACGCAGTCGGCTGAAAGAGGATTCTAGCTACATGTATGTGAGATATAATCCGTCTTGTTGATCAGATCTCCCATCTTGATAAGCATGTATTTTTTGCTTCTGCTCATAAAAACACTTCTTCTTCTTTCTATAGAGGGAATTAAATATATTTAAATGAAGCATTTGTTCAATATATATATATATCTATATATATTTTAATGAAATAAATAAATTCATGAATGATATAACTTCTTTGAATAATGCATTTCCTTTGATGTCATTTCTTGATCTTGAATATATAGCAAGACGTTTTATTGTTACGCAGAAACTAATCCCAAAATTAAATGCTAAACTACCATAAAATTCTCAGCGAATATATCATTAAAAATCATATCAAAATATCTTCATACAAATTGAATGCGTACAAGAGTTTTTCTGTGCAAAATAGATTTTGTTAGTAAAAATTGAATGTTCAAAAAAAATATATATATCTTCATACAAAATAATTATATACACGACAATATACGTTCATTAATTCAGACCTATTCCGTATTTCCTGAAGATATTTTGGTCGATTTAATTTGAAAACTGGTATATAAATGAGTATAGAACAGAATTTTAACAAATATCAGGATAACACAACAAGAATAACACATCTGTGCATATACTCGAAAAAATATAACTTTATTTTTTCTAGAAAAATTGAGCTGGTTTAAAACGTGTTTAAACAACTTCATCTATGGACTTCTAGTAGAATTCTTTATAATTTATAAATGTAAAATAAATAAATATAAATATATCCAAATTTGAAATACGTATTTATTTTATTGAGGAAAAAAATTAAACATGTATTTATTTTATCGAGGACAAAAATGAAATATGTATTTATGTTTTAACAGTATCTGGAAAACTCAATTGAGAACCATAGATGATGTACTTAGAGTTGTTAAGATTTGTTTAAACGATTTGGATGAGGGCACGTGGCAAACCTTCCTAGGCTATCGTCCGATTAACCAACAGCAAAATTCTTTCTGCTCGTGCAAGCGAGTTCCGCCGGCTATACGATTATAGCGTCTACCAGATCCACCGAACCCTCAAAAAAACAATCTGAACCGTCCATTCATTCTTAACCTAATCTATTTAAACTCTCCCACTCCCCTTCCGTCTCTCCTCACACACCTCTCTCTCTGCCCTAATTTTATCTCAGATCCCGAAAAGAAATGGCGTTGATCGTTGAGAAGACCTCGAGTGGCCGCGAGTACAAGGTCAAGGACATGTCCCAAGCCGACTTCGGCCGTCTCGAGCTCGAACTCGCCGAGGTGGAGATGCCCGGACTCATGGCCTGCCGCACCGAGTTCGGCCCATCCCAGCCCTTCAAAGGCGCCAGAATCACCGGATCCCTCCACATGACTATCCAGACCGCCGTCCTCATCGAGACCCTCACCGCCCTCGGCGCCGAGGTCAGATGGTGCTCCTGCAACATCTTCTCCACCCAGGACCACGCCGCCGCCGCCATCGCCCGCGACTCCGCCGCCGTCTTCGCCTGGAAAGGAGAGACTCTCCAGGAGTACTGGTGGTGCACGGAGCGCGCCCTCGACTGGGGTCCCGGCGGTGGTCCCGATCTGATCGTTGATGATGGTGGTGACGCCACGCTTTTGATCCATGAGGGAGTTAAGGCTGAGGAGATCTTTGAGAAGACCGGACAGGTTCCTGACCCGACCTCCACTGACAACCCTGAGTTCCAGATCGTGTTGTCGATTATCAAGGAAGGTCTTCAGGTTGATCCCAAGAAGTACCACAAGATGAAGGAGAGACTTGTTGGTGTCTCTGAGGAGACCACCACTGGTGTCAAGAGGCTTTACCAGATGCAGGAATCTGGCGCTCTCTTGTTCCCTGCCATTAACGTCAACGACTCCGTCACCAAGAGCAAGGTATCGACTTCGTGCCCTACTTAGTGTATATACCGGTTTAATATTTAATAGAATTGTACCAACCGGTTTAATATATATTAGAATTGTATCAATGGTTTAGTCTCCTTTAGCTTGAACCATTGTATATATACTGATTTGTAAATGATTCATATACTAGACTGTGCTATGTAGATATTTCTTGAAATGGACTTACTGATATTAGTCTCTTGTGTGTTTGTTTGTTTTATAGTTCGACAACTTGTACGGTTGCCGTCACTCTCTACCTGATGGTCTAATGAGGGCCACTGATGTCATGATCGCTGGAAAGGTTGTGGTTGTTTGCGGGTATGGAGATGTCGGAAAGGGATGTGCCGCTGCCATGAAGACCGCTGGTGCTAGAGTCATTGTCACTGAGATCGATCCCATCTGCGCCCTACAGGCTATGATGGAAGGTCTCCAGGTTCTGACCCTTGAGGATGTTGTCTCCGAAGCCGACATCTTTGTCACCACCACCGGTAACAAAGACATCATCATGGTTGACCACATGAGGAAGATGAAGAACAATGCCATCGTTTGCAACATTGGTCACTTCGACAACGAGATCGACATGCAAGGGCTCGAGACCTTCCCTGGTGTGAAGCGTATCACCATCAAGCCACAGACGGACAGGTGGGTGTTCCCAGACACCAAGTCCGGGATCATTGTTTTGGCTGAGGGTCGTCTCATGAACTTGGGTTGTGCCACTGGTCACCCTAGTTTCGTGATGTCTTGCTCTTTCACCAACCAGGTGATTGCCCAGCTTGAGCTTTGGAACGAGAAGTCGAGCGGTAAGTACGAGAAGAAGGTGTACGTTCTGCCCAAGCATTTGGATGAGAAGGTTGCGGCGCTTCACTTGGGAAAGCTTGGAGCTAGGCTCACCAAGTTGACAAAGGACCAGTCTGACTACGTCAGCATTCCCATTGAAGGACCGTACAAGCCTGCTCACTACAGGTACTGAGAGAAGAATGGAGAGAGCGGTTTGTTTTCTTGTTTGGTCTTCTGATGAAGTTGGCCGAATATTTGTTCTGAATAAGGATTCTTGTCTTTTGATGGTTGTGCTTGTTCTTCTTTTTCTGAATTTATCTTGAAACTTAAATTAGCCCTTTTGTTATTTGATTTTGTGTTGTGTTCATCGTTGTACTCTTTAAAACCTAGAAACAAAAAAAGTTGGATTATCGGAAACTATTTTTCGCATCCCACATTTAAAGAGCTTTCTTTCTCTTTTGCTTTTAATTTTGTTTCATTGAATGAGATGTGAAGTGTTCGCTTCCTCAAATCGAGTCAAATGTGTCGTGCACAAAAAAAACAGTCAAACGTGTGATGGCGTACGCATATTAAATAGACTTAGATTTGATGAGCATGGAGGTTGTTGTAATTATGGGTAGTACAATGTATAAAGCGGGTTTGAAACTGATCATAGGTTTCATTCACGTCCCATTTATATTCTGCTAAATCTAGTTAATCGGAAAGAAAATTACCTCCCAATCAGCACATTTATAATGTACGATACAAATGTAAATTTTACCCCACATCATGGTATTGTCTTTTTTTTGAGCAGACATCATGGTATTGTCTGTGTGGGGAGATAATAATTAGGATATTCGTAGTGGCGTGAAAGTGAAACCTTTTGAAATTTAATACCTCCATAATTCTTTATCGCATAATTTCCTTCATGTGTTGAAAATATTATTAAGGCATGAAGTTTGGTTGAGACAAGGTGATCAAAGGGACTTTATTCTAAAATAGACGAAATGGTCTCAGAAAATTTTCACCCAACCAAAACTATTCTACATAGAACAAGAATGTGAAAATGATAATACTGACCTTTATGAAAGTGCATTCTCAACCATATATCATTTAATATAATAAATGTTCTTACAAACAAAAGAATTGTTCAAAAGTTTAAATTTATTTAAAATATAATTATGAAGAATTGGCTGCACAACAATTTTTTTACAATTTTTTATTGCATTGTCCACTACAATTTCAATAAAATAAATTACGATTAGTTTTCTTCTTTGTAAAATTAAAATACTACATTAAATAAAATATTGACCGGGTGATTGTGGAGGTGAGGCTGAGACGCTAACACATTTCAGGTTCGATGCACATAATGCGCGAAACTAAATTATAATTATCCTAATAACCTAACACAGATATGAGTCCATGCTTTATGGCCAATTTGAATGCTCGAAGAGAGAGTTCATTCGTAGACTGCATCTCTCCTTAGAGACTAGTCCGGACCTCTCCATGTATCTGAAATACCCCCCAAATTAAAAACAAAGTAAAAAAAGTTAGAATACAAAGACCAAAAAAAAACTTAAAGTTTAAAACCAAACTATACAATACCAAAATAAACAAAAATCTAGATAAACAATCAATGCCTAAAAGTACTTTGCCAAGAATTATTGTCGAAAAACAAAATATAATTTTGAAAAATATAATAATATGGAAAATATAGTATACATTATGGAAAGTTTGAATAGCTGATAGGATTCTAATTTATTTACATAGTAAGAAAATATATTTTTAGGTGAAGTCAACTATTTGACCAAAAATATGTTATAAATGGATTGATTACTTTTTCTAACAAAAACGAAATCTCGCCAATTTGATTATAAATATGTCTTATTTGAAGGAAATGTAAAGAAGAGTTCTTTATCAAACAGTGTGAAATAAATCTTTGAGGATCAACATCTGTTACATATTATTTGTAAGTTAGTAGCTTTGATTTTGAATACTTTTTTAATAGTTTTTGTTCTTTTCTTTTAAATATTTAAGTTGATTGTATTCTAACAACGATTTATTACATCTTTTAGCAACACAATTATGGCAACCAAGAAGTTTTTTATCTCTTTTATACTTGACGTTGTTGATTCAAATCTTTCTACCAATGATTTCAGGTAATATAGTTAAATTTCGTAAAATATATGTTTATCTATATATCTCTATAACATCATGCTTAATGAGACACTAAGTTAAATTTTCTCTGAAGTATGGGACTTATCCACCAAAAATAGTTTATTAATGCTTACTATGTTAAAATATTACGATTACATGTTTTCTAGAAAAACTTTATATTTAAAAATTATAATATATGATTTTAATGTTAATTAATTTCAAATTATTTTATTCGGATCATTGATGACCTCCTTCCATAAAATGAGCTATGAGAAAATGATGCTCTATTAGAAAATATTTGTTTTTATAATTTTAGATAAAAATGTTTATTACAGAACATAATATAAACAAATAAATAAAATTCATGCTTACAGAAAAAACCTAACTGGTTCATTTTATAGATATCGGCAAGGGTAATTCTCTCAAATAGTTTTTTTTAAAGTTTTGTCAAAAATAACACTCAGAGAATAAAATGATCAAAATAGTCCATTTTTATTTGTAAATTTAAATTTTTTCTTTTAAAAAAAAATTGGACTCATCTCTAAAACCCCATCCTTTAAAAAAAACATCATGGTGCTTTTTTGTACTTAAGCCTTCCTAATAAATTGTTTATGGCCTAACCAGGACAAGCCAAAGAATGTTTTCTGCAACAACCAACGAGCTGCGATGAGTTTTGTAAACTTAAAGGATACACACAAGGAGGATATTGTCAACACTATCTTGGACCAAAACACAACAATTGTTGCTGCTACACTAGTTTTGAATCTGAAAAGTTTTTCAAATCCGATGATACCAGTGTACTCATTACTAAATAGGTTATCATTGTAATGGTTCAAAACAATGTATTCCTATTAAAAATATCCAAACATGTTTCGGTATATGTTGAGGATTTGTAAAACCTGATTTAAATTAAGAACATAAACGAATTGATTATATATGTAACGATTTTAATGAAACGCAGGAGTATATAATTCAAACTTTTTTAATAAACCGAATAAAACAGAACCAATATGATATCTTTCTTTAATTCTATACACATGTAATGTGTAGGTTTATAGGATTATGAATCCTAGGATAAAACTGTGGCGGGACCGTTGTTGCAACACTCGAATGACAAAATTTACAAACAACATTTGAACTGTTATATTCTCAGAATATACTTATCGTTTACGAAGAAAAATAAGAGGGAATTTTTTGTGACGGATGCGAGAAGAAACATATTAATAGAATATATTAACAATAAGAAAGACACAAAGATTTAATGTGGTTTACTCCTAGGACTACATCCACAGGCTATGTTTAATATGATAATGTACTTAGGCAATTGGCCTATTGTATCTGGATTTGTATGGGAACCATGGGTTAACCGTTTATGAAGGTGGTATACGAGCATGGTTCTACCATTTTTATATGTGAGTCTTTAAATGATTTATCAAATAACATGAGTCGCAAATGGAAGTTTGGAAATAAGTTAGCTCATCTCTATAGATATATATTGAACTAAAATATACCTTTCTTATGAAGATGGGTTCACACCGTAGCACTTACACCAGTCGACCAATTTTTATGAGAAGAGGAAGGTGTGGGGGTCGTTAGTTCATGTGGAGTATGATCATCGTGCGCCTGATTATGAAAATAATCATGACATAACCGATCAATCTGATTCCTCGGTTGAGACATACCCTTTGGAGGGCATGGAAAGAGGGTCGAGGACCAATGTGTTAGAGCATCATTATGATTATGAAAATGTTTAAAATGAGGGACATGGCCCAACCATGTATGATGTATCCATTGAAATTGACGATGATACATTTATACCCAACTATATTGAATAGAAACATGAGCAGATGATATGTCAGGTATCGAAAGGTAAAGAAGCTATGAATGTGAATATACGCTTTCTGAATTCTAAAACTCAAGAAAGAATGAGAAAATTTTGGGCCACAAACTCAGCTTTGGAAGCGGTAGAATTGGTTTCTTAAATGCGCTTCAACATATTTGGCTTAAAGGATAGAGGTATGTTTTGTTTAAAGGTGAGAACAGTAACTTGTGCAGGATCATTAACCAGGAGGAAGCTAATGTAGAGTTTGAAATGTGCTTTTTGATATCAAGCATTGGCTGATGATTCTCCTTGAATGTGCACTTGGGCAGGTTAATTAAACAAGAACAAAATCATGTCTATTTAGGGCCGCAAATACAACTTTGGAAGCGGAAGAATTTAGTTTCTTAAATGCACTTCAACAGATTTCAAAGGATGGAAGTATGTTTTGTTTAAAGGTGAAAACAGTAACTTTTTAACCAATCGAGGACGGTTCAGTGGTCTTGAGAAAGCTTAAGCTTTAATACGGATCCGAGTTCGAATCACGCTGGCCACTGGGGGTTAAATTTAAAATTTGGGCTCCTCCAACATTTGGTGACCGAGGCGTACTCCGGCTGATAACATAGGTTGATATAGACACTCGCCGCTAGTCTGGATCTACCTCGGCGGGTGTCAGGATACACTGAGTTATTAAAAAAAACAGTAACTTGGGCAAGATCATTACCCTGGAGGAAGCTGATATGGAGATTAGAAATGTGCTTTTTGACATCAATTTGGATGGAGTTTCTCTTTGAATGTTCACTTGGGCAGGTTAAGCAAAAATGAAATCATGCGGTCGATCCTGTCAAACTGAATTCATGATTCAAATGGATCATCAGTAGTATATGATGTACAGCTTCAAGGGTTAATTAAGTTCTTGTGTTACCTGTTACATGTTTACTGTTTTAGTCTAACAAAAAATGTTATAAAACAAAAGAATTGCTCAACTGAAGAAATTAATTAAAAATATCATTAAAAAAAATTGGCTACAAAACATTTAAAAATTTTCATTGCATTATCCACTACAATTTCCATAAAATAAATTACGATTAGTTTTCTTTTTTTTTTTTGACAAACGATTAGTTTTCTTCTTTGTAAAATTTAAAAAGACTATCAAAAATTAATTAAAAGAAGTTAGTATACAAAGACCAAAAATCAAAATTAAAACTTAAAACTAAACTATACAATACCAAAACAGATAAAATCTACTTAAACAATCATCAGTGCCTAAGTATTTTGCCAAGAATTATTTTCTGGAGTAAAACAGGTATATTCAAAATGCAAAACAGTTGGAATACCACATATCTAGTTATACTCTTTTTTTTTAACACAATCTAGTTATACTCTTTTCAGTTTTTCCTTGCATATAGGGTGCAAATTCCAATGATAAAATCATAATTATCCAACTATGATAAAATCATAATCATAGAAAAGTTGATGGACTCTCACTAGTGGCTTTCATAATCTATTCACCAAGGAAACGATTGGTTGACAGTACAAAAAGTAACCGGACTACTTCAGAGCTGTTGTTGCTTTAAGACTAAAGCAAATGTACTTTGGGATGTCGCAATCATTTTGTAGGTTAAATGCAATGTCTACGTTTCTTTCAGTTTCCTCTTTGTCGGAGTCACATCATCATCGCCAATCAAGATTCTTTAGTCTCAGCAGATGTTGCTTCACAGTTTGTGTATGCTAAACGTCAGTCAATTTCTTGGAACTCTGGCTACAATCTCCGCTCGGTTACCATCATTCATCGACACACTCCTTGCCCTGGTGCTGCAAAGTTTCAACCTTTTGGCAGCTCTTTCATGATTCTCTGTGGCGATGTCTGTCTCATTCTGCACGGTAGAGGTAACATCTTCTGCATTTTCTGAGCAGACTCTATCTCTATCCCTACTCAAGTCTCCATCCAAATCAAGAGATATACCACTAGATCGTTCTACCTCAGCAACTTCTTTCTGCACAGTCCCACAGAGACGGCTAAAGAAGCTGCATAATCACGAAACAAGGAGTCACGAGGTGGGCAGTGAAGCAGATCAACCAAGGTCTGATAATACTGTAGAAGGCTAGCAGATTCTTTATCAGTCTTGTTTCCACGACGGACTTGTGCAAGTTTGATCATGTGCTGACATATGTACCCCTTCTCTGCCCAGCTGCAACTGCAAACCCCAAAACTGGAACTTGGACTCCACACAACATGAACTTCGTTGCCATCACATGAATCAGTTACTTTTGCAGACGTACCAGAGATCACAACATCAGAATCTGGTATACCCAAGGCTTTCCGGAAAGAAGTCAAACCGCTCATCCATTCCTCTTTCCAGTACCTGGCGAAATCATCTTTTCCAGTGTACTCATCGAGCCAGAAGTAAGAATGTACTTTTGTTCCTAACTTATCGACCAACCAATCGGTACGCTGATAAGCATCAGAGTCTCTCTCGTTCAAGAGCCTGCACTTCATCTGATAGTGGTAAAGCTCCATCGCTGCACATATCTCTTGGCTTGCCAAGGGAAGAGTCTGTAAAGCACTTGTCCAAGCTCCTATTATAGATTGGGAAGAAATAGTCAAATTCTTGAGATAACTTGATGGCAATTTAAATGTAAGACTTGATACTTCTAGAGTTGGCAGAGCAAAATGTAAACAGAACAAAAAGAGAGAGATTCGAAAACTGACCTATTCTGGGTGACCAAACAGCTCTGAAGTAATCTACAAACTCCGGACTACCAACAAGATCATCCAATAAACCTTCAAACAATGTGGCTGTTCCTTGCTTTCTACAGATCTTATCCACGGCCTGACCCAGATGTCTTGAAACCTCGACACGTGTCTCTGTGTCTGGACATCTCTTGATTATGTTCTTATGCCATGCATGGCGAACACGCCAGAACGAAAACAAGACCGGACACTGAAACACATCCCTGAGAACATTGCAAGCAATAGCATCATTACTGAGGATTGACAATATGACTCCTTATCTCAATTCTATGCTTAGTTCATTATCTGTTGATGAAACTAAAATGTCACCTAGCCAGTCACACCAAGGATTCAAGACTTATTGTTGTATGATCCAACTCAAAGCTAAACGTTTAAATGTGGTAAACTCTGCAAAATAAATTTTACAATTTTTTGAAATGGCCTTTGAAGCAACCAACCTGATCGTTACTATGTCAGCAAAAGGGTCATCAACGATGAACCCAGCCACCTTCCACAAGGGATCCTTGGCATGGACTCGGTTACAAAGCGCTCTCATCCATCTATACGCATCTCCACTTGAAACCCTCGGTGCAATTATCCACGCAACTGGAATAGCCTTGTTCTCGGAGTCAAACACAACAATACTATGTATAGGATACTGAAAATTCAAAACACAAACAAAAATAATTATATATAAGCACACACACTTAGCAACTGATGCAAACAGTAAGAAACCTTACCTTCAGTTTATTAGTCCCAAACCTTGAGTCAGAAGCCATAAGTCTACAGTTCCCAAACCGAATCATCTGCTGCAACTGCCACTCAGTCTGAACACCCAACGAAAACGGTTTTTCCCCAGAGAACCCTTGGTAGAAAAACACATGGCTCTGATGACTCTCAACCCACATACCCACACTAACATCATCCACCTCATACGTCGAACGTCTGATACTCCTCTCGAGCCTTCTTACATATCTATGCGTCAACAAATCATCTCTATTACTCACACCACCTTGCTTCTCAACCGACTCGTTATGCCTCTGCATTATCGTCTCCAACATGGAGCAAAGACACCACACGCAGCCTAAGATCTTCTGAGATATAAGGAGCGAACATGGCTCTCGTTCCAGCCGCCTTCTTGTCTTGCGGGCCGTGGCACGGCAACCCTTTCTCGTCCACATGCTTGTGGTCGTTGTATATAACCAAAGCCACCGTTGGCTCAGCGGTCAAGCGTTTGACAATGAAGTGACACCTGCAGCCTCTCTTGGAGTTAGGCCGACCCGCTTTGTTCTTCTTGCGAACGTATGTACGGATCCACCTTTTCGATTATCATCTGGTCCAAACGAACACCAATACCTAAATAAATAGATAAAAAAAAACATTAATTTATAACCAAAGTTTGTTCCTTTTTGTTTTGTTTCTGACTGTAATAACTTACAGGATATATTCCAAGATGCCATCTACTTTGGCTTTATACGTGGAAGCTCGTAGGGCAATCTTTGTTGGAGGATTCGCCTCTAACGAAATCATCAACCCTCGTGTAAGGGATGAGGGCTAATCTATCTATGTTCTCTCTGTAACCTTCGACCTTGGACCAGACGAGATCTGCTGAAGAGAACTCAGGCAAGGCTGGGTTTTGAACAGGTAAGGAGAAGATTTGATCCCATCTAGCCATCTCTGCAGCATTATGATGATACACAGTCAAAAATACACGAACAAATAGAGATTTTGGAATGAGTTAAACGACGGTGAAAGAGAACAATATCTCTGTCGTCATTTTGATAAAATTATTCACATTTTGACAGCAAGGGTTTAGGGTTTTTCAATGCTCTGAAATCATCTTAGGAAAATCAATTCTCAAACTTACTGAAACCCAGAAAGACAGAACAATCCCTAAAGTAAAAACTCAGTTTCACTCACCTTAAGTTCATTAACAAGCCTTCTAGGAGATGAAACTTGTCGAATTTGTCGAAGGGGACAAACAAAAGAAAAAAGTGATGAGGAGAAGAAACTTGTAACTGGAGAAAGTCGAAGCCCAGTCTCCCAGAAAAACCAAGTCAAACGGCGTCGTTTTGACGTTTCTTCTTTTTTTTTGGGCTGACTATTGTTTTTTTTTTGGTATCTTAGGCTGACCATTTTATTTTATGTTCGAAAACTTTAATATCTTAGGGCCTTTTTTGGCTTATTGTTTGCAATACAATTTACTTCAAGATGGGTGTAACAATATCAATACTATTAAAACTGAATAATTTTTTTTTAGAAACACTTGAATTTTGAGATATTTACCATGAAATGCTACTGGTTTTATTTTAGTCTAAGTTTTTATTAAATTTTTTTTTCTTTTTATTTAAACTGCAACACTTGCGTTAATTAACTATCTCTACATGTCGAAGCTATACGTATGATTACATATCAAAGTAACACCTTTTCGATGCATTTTTTTGTAACTAAACGATGTTAGACAATGCTTCTTCTACATAATAAACGATGGAACATAATTTTTAAACAAACTTCAATTGCTATAACACACCGATTGTTATTTTTAGACAGTATATGCACCAGATCTTTGTATATTGATAAATGATGTTCCATCAACACCGAAGCTTCAATGTTTAAACTGTGGAGGTTTCCCGTCCCGAATACTGCAAGCTTCCAAATCAAAACAATACATTATGTTAATATAAGTGTATCAACCATTTATCACTTCCAATCAATTTTTTGGTTGCACCCTTCAAAGTTCAAACATACATGTTGCAGTATTCAAACTCCTGAATATCAAACTTATTAATGTTCAGATTCGTTTTTGTAAATTTGTAAGCTTGCGTTTTTATATGTACAGTATGAGAGATACAGACGAACCGGTAAACCACAAATGATTTTTTATTCTCTAGTTTATTAAAATTTAGCAAATGTAAAATCATACCAACCTCTAAACCCCAATTGTAGCATGTATTAATTTTGAATCCTCACAGGATTAACAACTATGCAATATACTTGGCCAAATTATTGAATTTGCAAAGACTTTTTCAAATCAATAACCAACAATTGTAACCCATTAAATCGATGGCTAAATGTTCGGCAAATAAACTATGTTTTCGGAAGTTTCATAAATTTTGGCAAAGAAACAAAAATTTTGAGATTTTTTTGCTTAACAATAGCCATTAATCTAAATCGTAAAATCCCAACCAATCATATAGTCCCATATCTTCACATATCAATAACATAAAATCAAAACAAGAAAGCCTTAATTTTGGTAACTGAAATATTGATAATAATATACCAGAAAATCTTATGTTCCATAGCTTGAATCAAGGTCGAGATAATAGATTTTCCTAAACTCAAGGCCTCTATTTCGTAAATCGAATGAGAATATTCTAAACCCATGCCTTTACTTTTCTTATATATATATTGGCAATATAGGGTCAAAGCAAACACGCCATCTAGATTCAAAGCAAACATGATGTTTTCTATACGTTCTTATATAATGACTTCTAAGAAAAAGATAGTGTACCTTGATGAGATTAGGCCATGGAAAACAACTTGGTTGATTCAAGCCAAAATCATACACACCTGGAAATGTCGGGTTTGGTGAGACCTTAGGGATCATATTTGCAGACAAAAAAGGTAAATACTGGGGCATCTTAAGTTTTCAGTTTACTTTTTGATTTAGTGAGATCGTAAATAATGTTTTACCCTTTATACATTTAAGTCGTGCCATCAAATCGAACGAGTTCACGGAGGGAGAATGTCATCGTATCCAACATGCAAAACAGATAAAAAGAAAAAGGTTAGATCTGATTTATGTTTTTTTCTTTAAAAAACATTTATAACGAGCAAGAAATGAGAGATCAATAAGAGAAACATATGTAACATTTGATTTACCTTTAAAAATCGGTTTAAGTTCTTCTGTCGGAGATCGCCTTCTTCATCTTTCTACGAAAAATGGACCCACAGTTGATAGAGAGTTTTTTTTTTGTTACCTTTTGTCGTAAAGTATCTTGAAAAAAAAAACAAAAAATAGTTTCCCATGTCCATTTACCGGGCTAGAGCCCAAATGTTTTAATAAGTAAAAAATCAAAGACCGAAACAAATCGACACACTTACGTAATGTAATAAATATAAAATTATATTTTTTTAGGATAGGTTAATTTATTTTTTGAATACTTATTTTAAATTATATAAATTTGTTTGCATATGATACAAAGTAACAGTTAAATAATATAAATTTAGGAAATATAATTAACTCCATAGATCATCAAACTGAAAAAAAAATGTTAATGGAATCGAAGATAAACCTTTGGATTTTTAACATGTTTAATACCAAATCGCACTAGCTCTCCTTATCTTTCTGTGAATGCATCAAATTAGCTTTGATTTTATCGGATCTATGAAGTTTCAAGCCACTAGAGAGAACATGCAAAAGAATTCAAAAACCAAAAAAAGGTTAATCAATACGTGTTGTTCAAATATATATCAAGGGTGAAGAAATTAGAGAGTAGGATATACCTTGGAGTCTTGGAGATGACGATGAGTCGAATCGTTGAAGACCCCATTTCCTTTCATCAATCGCCATATGGGACTGTATTTTTTTTAGAAACAGCAAACTTGTCTGAGGCCCCGATTGGCAAAGCAGATGAGAAAGCAGTAGCAGTATGCTATAGTAGCAGTATGCTGCAGAAGCTGTATGCCTTTGTTAAACTATTTAATACATTGATTGGTAAAGCAGTTGAACATGCTATTTAAAATTATTATTAAAATTAATATATAAGATTAAATATATTCATTTATAATGAATATATTTCATATATATATAATTTATTTATTTTATTTAGTAATTTCAAAAAACTATGTTTATATCAAAAATGTTATTATAAACAATAAATTATACAATTAAAATATCAACTTTTAATTTATATAATTAATTTAATAAAATTATATTTTAAAATAAATATTAATTTATATACTTAATTTAAAATATAATTTATATATAATATAATTTATAAAATTAATTTAAAATATAATTTATTCAATTGAATTTAATTAAATATAATAAATTATATTTCAAATGGGAAATATTATTTTTTAACAAAAATATTTATATTTTAAATTAATATTTCGCATTTAAATTATAATTTAATTTAAATAATTAATTTAATAAAAATATATTTTAAAATATATATTAATTTGTATATTTAACTTAAAATATTAATTATTTATATATAATATAGCTTATATAATTTAATTTATATATTTATATAATTAATTTAATTAAATATAATTAAATTATATTTTAAATGTGATATGATATTTTTTAACAAAAATATTTATATTGTAAATTTATTTTAGAAAATAAATTTTTTTTCTGTATAAAAAATATTTTTGTGATATTATTAAATAAAATAAATTAACTAATTATATATATTTTTAAAAATTATATATTATAAATGCAAATGCTCTTCCAAAAGCTTCATATGAGAGCATTTGCTAGAGAGCATTTGGAGAGCATTAGCATTTTGTAAATGCTATTCTAAATGCTTTTGTAACAAATGTTGATTGGATAATGTAGAGCATAATGCTAATGCTAATGCTCTACCAATCAAGGCCTGAGGCATGAATAAAAGATATCTGGAGTCTATTGGCTAAATTAGTTTAGTCGGACTTTTTTCAATAATTTAAAATTGAGCCCAGCTTCATAATTTTCAGGTCAAAATTATAAGCAAATATTAGTCATTATCATACACCTTCAAAATTATAGATATAAATTAAAATAATTGAATTATAAAAATATAATCATAAAATATTAATATTTAAGCATCTATAAATTATTATTGGAATTAAATTTCAAGTCAAAAAGTTATCTTATATCCTACAAAAGAATAATAATCATATTAAGTTACACTTACCAAGATAAATAAATATTATATGTGTACTATGTAATTTATGAATAATTTAAAATTCAAAAAGCATAAAAATCATAATTTATCTTCATGTTTTTAGTTGATGGAAAAATATACAGTAGAACTTCTATAAATTAATAATTTTTATAATTAATAATTTTTTTTGGTCCTGAGTTAGGCCGGTTTAAAATATGATACAAATCGATAAAATAATAGGATAATTTTTTTAAAGAAAATCTTAAATAAATATATGATCTCACTAAAATTAAAAATTAATAATATATTTATATATACATCTCATTTAAGTACAAATTAAACATTATATTGTTAGTTTTATATTAACTGTAAAAGTACCTCTATTTTTATTATCATTTCAATATATTTTGATAATATTTAATAAAATTATATAAAAAACTACATCGAAGTTATATGAAACATAAATATATAAACCAACAAACATAATAAAATAATATGAACGTCAAATTTCTAAAATTTTATCAATTGTACATACGGTAAAGTTATTATATTTTTATTTTATAAATAAAAATAGAAAAAAGGAAAAAATCTAAAAAGAAAACTCTTTGTGAATTAAAATCTAAAACTACAATTGAAGCATATACTTATTGATATGTTATCGTTACAAGAAACAAATCCCGCGCTTCCAAAGCGCAGATCAAAATCTAGGTGTTTTCCATTAAATTCATATCATAGAAAATATGATTATACAAATACACAAACATATAAATTATATTAGGCAAACAAAATTTTTTAAAAAATATACCCACCCTCTCGAGAACGGGTCAATATCTAGTTATATTGTTAAAACAGAAGACCAGTTTTTAGGTGTTTCTTCTGTTTCAATAATATTTACAAAATTTTGTTTACTAGAATATTATAAATTATGATTTTTATTAAATTCTGTATTTTCCTAATTTCCTTTTAATGCAACACCAAATTATTAAAAAACTTCTTTTCCCTTTTATTGTAACTAACGAAATATTTTTTTTTAATTCCAAAGTTGAGATCTTAACACAAAGTTTGGATTTTTTTGTTGTTTCCTGACTAAAGGTTTTCCATCGCAAGTTTTTTCGTTTCTGCCATGACTACAAGCGAGCCTAAAGCATGTTTATTGGCGTTACTTATTAGAGACTTAGAGTTGCTTAAGATGATTATGATTTAAAAAAATACTGTTTAACATAAGCTACAAGCTACGTCGCTTAATTAAGCGAAGGAAGGGGCGTCCATTATATATTTATAAGGTTTGTTTTTCTTCTTCTTTGTTAATATATTTGTTCTGTAACTTATTGATTACACAATGTATTTGCTTGGTATGTTGCTTTTATTCCGAGATCTGTTTGTGTCCTTTGGGAGGAGTAGGTGGCTCGGAACTCAGAAAATCCCGATTCCCGACTACGGTGGTTAGGGGCAAGTTCAACCAACAAGTCCAGTTAACTATGTTTTTCTTTTACTTTCTGTCTTGTCCGGTTTAGTTTCATATGCTTTGAAATGTGTGATTTAACCAATTTTAAGTTAGGATTGAAATATATATATATATATATATATATATTACGGGAATTAGATTCTATAAAATATGGAGAGATGGTCGATGGTCGAAGACAATTCTATGGAAATAAAGTTGGTAATACACTTTATAAATTCCATAAATGATATGTATAAAGTTGAATAACTAATATATATATAACTGTATTTAATTTTCTTCTAAATTAATCATATGTACAAACTTAAGTTATTTAAATGAATCTTATTTTTGATGTGACTAAGTCTTAAATTTAATATTTTATAAGATGTGCTTCCTATATACGTAAAACCCTAAGGGTGGACAAAAAAACGAACAGAACTGATAGAGCAGAACCAACCGAACCAAAGCCGATCTAAAGCGAACCAAAGTCTATTATCAAACTAGATATGGACTCATGCGTTGCACAGATTTATTTGATATTTTCATTTCAGGTAAACATTAAAAAAAAATTGATTTTTTATATAAGTTCTTAAATTTTTCAGTATGTGGTGGTGTAAGACTTATTTTATTAATAATAATATATTTTCTTACATAAATTTTGATTAATATTTCTATTACAATAATCATGGTGTTTTAAAACAATCTATAGTTTTGTCTATTTCTTATAAATACTTCACTTTTAGTTATTTTGAAAATAATATTAGTTGTAGTTAATTAAGTCAACAACATATTCTTTTCTTCTTGTTCAAGCGTATTTAACCTGTTTCATCTTTAAATATTGAATTTTTCATTTTCTTCAACAATTTACCGTATGAATTTGACATGTTTTCAAAATCGGCCAGTGATTTATCATTTTGCTCTAGTATTTATAAAAAGTACTAGAGCTGGACCCGTCCGACCGGACGGGTATTTATTTTCATTCTTTATATAAATATATATTATATTAAATGTTTGTCAGTTTATATTTTTAAATATTTACATATTTCTATTTTTTTATAAACACAACAATCGAATAGTTTACGTGCTGTAAAAATAGTATCCCGTGCTTATTATTAATCTTTTGAAAAAATAATATTGACCTATTGATAGTTTGAATAATATTTCTAGTAACATGAAATTATTTGCCCAATGTAAAAAAAAATTAAATATTTTGATCAAATATGGATAATATGGTAAGATTTAGATACATTAGAAAAAAATATATTTGGTTATAAACATTAAACATTGATTTACAAATAATTAAAATATATTTAAATTTCAGTATTAATTTTTTTTGTTGTAAATAATTAATAGCAACCAAAATAGTTAAACATATACTTTAAAAAATCTTGAAAGATATATAATCTTAGGTGAGATTTAATTATATTAAAATAATATTGAGTTACAAATACTTCATTTTGTTTTATAAGTAGTGTAAAATATTTAAAATATTAGCATATATTATTATTCAAAATAATTAATGGTAAGTTAAAAATATATTTTAGGAATATTCAAAATATTGTATAATGACGAATTTAAACTTGAATTTCATTCAAAATAATTAATCGTAACATTATCTAATTTTAATATTGTTAAAATAAATTTTAAATATGAATATTGTATTCCTAAAAATCAGCGAATTTATTTTAGAAAATATATTAAATACGAAATTATGTTAAACTGATTTAGGAAACTGTTTAATAAATAGAAAAAAGACAATAATTTCTGAAATATAAGTTCATTTAATGGTTCATTTAATTACTTCAGTGGCATGCTATTGTAAATAACACTGAAAATTAAGGGGTAATTTATAAGTGTACTTCTATTTTAATAATAGAGATATATATATATATAACTTTGTAGATCTTTATCAGTGAATTTTTGGTCTTTAAAGTTGAATGTATGTATTTGCCTATTAGGTATATTTTCGAGTAAGAGATGTTAGGTATGCTCTCAAACAATAAGAAAACTATTTAATTTGCACTAAAATAACAATGTTACATAATATGGCGGAGCTTGAAGTATATGTATATTGTGCTACTTCATCCATAACTTCTTTACATTATGAATCTAATCCTCTTGCATAATATACTTTTTTGAATTACATGTATTTGACATTGTCATCTTTTCTTAATATCATTAAATCTTATTGGACCTTTGAGTATATTTAGCGATAATCTCAAATACTATGAATCTCCAACTATTCGATTATTGTATTCTATTATGTTAGCTAGTTTTATAAGAAAAAGCAATAGTTGTATTCAGAATTTTAGAACAAAGTAAGAATTGTTCTCAAATATAAAATAATTAATTAAAATATTGAAAAACCTAAAATTTATATATTAAAAAACAAACTCGTGGTAGAATAGAAATTTTCCCTCAATAGAATCCAAGTAGGTGTTTTTTTAAATATTTTTTCTTATTTTTTCTTGAGATTGCTTGGTCTTATATATATACTAGGTGTTTTCCTGTACCATGTGCAGTAAGAATTTTTTCAAAATATAATTTATATTTAAAAATAAAGTTTATTAACTATTTTATTATTTTGTACCAATATTTAAGTATATAGTTTATTTAGTTAAATATTAAATTAAGATAAAATGATTTTGTTTATTTAAAAATATATGGAAGAATATATATGTATATATTTAAATTATCACCTTACATGATATTTTCTATTTATTTATATTTTTAAATATATTAAATCAATTTGTATAAAACTAATAAAATGATATAAAAATTGTATAATTATCAAAAACTTAAACTAAACAATATTTATAAATTTATAGATATGTAAGAAACTAATGATTTTATGATTAGAAATTTAAATTTTTAAAAGTTGTAGCAATTTTTGAAAGCTTTAGTAATATAAATTGTATAATTATAAAAAATAAAATAATATTTTCGAAATTTTTAATTTTATATGTGAATATATTTAGTTTATGGATGATATATGAGATATTACCATATTTTAAAAAGTTTACCAATAATAAATATCGATATTAAATATAATATATGAGTTATTACCATATTCCAAAAATTTTACCAAAAATAGAAATCAACATTAAATAGAATTATCCATGTCATTTTTTCGAAAGTCATGTCACCAATTTTAATAGACATGCATCTCTTTTTATTGTCATATCATAATTTTTTACCGAGAATAATTGTAGAGAAAAAATATTTTTGATTTGATCAAAAATAATATTTTTGATATCAAATTTATGATTTATTACTATATTATGAAACTTTGCCAAAAATATAAATGTGTTTATAGAAAATAGTCATTACCATATTTAAAAAATTTTACCAAAATATAATTAGATTGATGCCATGTCATATTTCTTTTCAGCCATGTCATCATTTTTTTGTTAAGAATGAATGCAGCAATGACACGTGTACAAATCATTTCGCAAATAATATATAAGGGATATGTGAGTACTGTAGTTTTCTTTTTAATTTCTTATTTTCAAATATAAAATAACTATTTAAATAGGAAAGTTATTTATTAATAATAATTATTCGAAACAGTTATTCTATAAATGTTTAATTTTAGAATTTGAAGAAAGGAAAGCTACTATTAATAATTACTAGGGGTTTCCCGGCGCTACGCGCCGGTTTTTCTAATATTATTTAGATATATTGATACATAATTTAAATATATGGTTTGGTTGTTAGTATGCGTTTTACGTTATTTCATAAATTCAAAACATATTTCATGGTGTTTCAAAAACATAAACTATTTATTGAAATTATTTTTATTTCATTATCATATCACCTTTATTCAATTTTTCAAAATAAATTAAAGTCTAATTATATGCATGATAATCATTAAATCTTTAAATAAGACTATTTGTTTACTACAAATATTATTTATTTAATTTATAATATAATACATCTATTTTATTAAGGTATAGTTCTGATCAATTTATTTTCAAATATGTACCATTAAAGTGAAGAAAATATGTGTTCCCAGTATGTTATGGTGTTTTCCAAATGTTCTTAGACACGTTAGGATTTTAGCTTCTCAGTTACAAAGTTTCACTCGGACAATACATCACATACTATAATTTGATTGTTCTTGTGTTCTTGTAAAATATTAAATTTTATTTATTCTATAAATTTGAGAAGTCAATTTACTTATTTTCTTATTTGAGAAATAAATTTTCACGATGTTTAATTTAGTTTTTTGATTTCTTATATTGAATATTTACTAATTGTTTATTTTTTTCTTATTTTGTATACTTATTTATTCTAAGTTTCTTGATTTTATCTCAAATAATCTTAATAAGATATATTTTTAATGTAATATTTATTTTTTATATACTATATTTACTTATAATTTATGTTCCTATTGTAATTTACTTAAGCCTAAATATTACGATAGTGTAATATTATGATAGTCTAATTTGTATATTTTTTCCTTTTTTTATTTTGAAATAATTAGTTATATATATTCTATAAATTATTATTTTCTTGATTGGTTATTTTTACTTTATCATTCTATTTTATTTTAAATGCTTGATGTTAAGATATTCTAACATTTTTTTTTTAGATATTCTAACATTTGTCTTGTTGCCATAAGTAAATATTGGTCTGAGTGTGTGTAGGATAAATCTTTAGATATCTTTGTTTGAATTTTATTTATTTACTTTTATTTCTTTATATTTTCATTGTCATTTTTTTTTAAATTACATCTATTTTTAAAAAATACTTTTAGTCTCATGTTTAAATCATGATTTTTTTTGTTAATTTTATAATGGGCATTGCTTATTTTTTTTGTTTTATTTAGTTATATTTTCACCATTTATTTTGATTATTTGTAAATTATATGCTGTGTTTTTCTCAGCATATTACTAGTTTTTCCTTAATGTGAGTATTATGATTAAAGAGAGAAAGAACTCTTAGATTCATTTGTTATTTTAATGGTTGATCTTACTGTGATAAAATGATGCAGCATGATAGTACCTTCACCGTCAAGCAACCACCTGCAACAATGGCGGCTTTCTCTTTCCTTTTGTGTTCAAATTTATAATTTCCTTTTTAGTTTCTATTACCTGTTTTAAGAAGGATTAGAATGTTTCCACCGACTCTTAAGACTTATATAAAGTCGTGATGTCTAGATTTATGAACGATAGTTTTTGAAAGATAATAATAAACCTAGAGTGTTCTCTAAAGCCTTGCATTGATTCGATTCTGTCATCAATACGAGAGCCTTGTATCGAACTGATTCAATTCTTCGATCCAAGAAGTCAGGTCTCTGGAGATTTAAAACCTAAATCTCTAGATTTGAGCTGAATTATCATTGATACGCTGCGCCATAAAACATTTAAAACAATGACTTTGTTTGAGTTTCAATAAATTTGCTTACATATTTTTGTGCACACATCGGTTTATGCCACATTCCCAAAAGACTAAGAATAATTATATGTGCTGGGATGAATAGATTTCACACATAATCCAAATAATGAGTTTCAGTATGTTTCTTGAATCATGCTGAATTTCATGTAGTGGTTATATAATTTTGTCCAACTACGATTGTATTATTCTATCCTCTTTTTAGTTGTGATCTAAGTGTGAAAATATAAAACAAATTCTAAATAAAGACTACCTCGTGAAGCTGACTTTCATAGTTGCATCTATTTGTTTTTTTGAACACCATTTAGCTGAGCGTTCACAATGATTTCTAGCTGCATTCAGTTTTTGTTATAAGTTTGTAACTAAATATATTTGCAGCATAAGGTCTAGGTTGGTTATGTGGTCGGTACGTAGAGTTGCTAAAACTTTTGTAAAAAATATTCGTATATCTAGTCTGGTTTTATCTTTTCGATGAGGAAGCTTGTATTGGATTGACAGGTCTCGTCAAAAGCTTTGTCATGGTGGAATTTACAATCATTCCGCCCTACTGTCCGGATGCAGAGCCTGCGGAAACAGACCCAGCTTGTAGACATCTTCATCTACCACTTGCATGACCATTGGTTTTGCACAACGAAAACTTTGACAGGATCCTTATGCATGAAGCAGCATATGTTGTCTCTAAAGAGGCAGGATCCTCAGCCAACAATAAGTCATCAAGTAAGACCCTAACGTATCAACAATTTTTAATTATGTTGCTGTGATGCCATCTTTTGTCAAACATCAGCTCATATATTCAGATCGCTTCTTGTCATTTGATAAATTGCGAGACTTGATGAGTCTTCAACCATGCATCCACCACCAAATGGCACACCGGACACATGAAGTCTTACATTTACAAAGAACTAAATAATCTATCAAAAAAAATATCTCGCAGATAGACTGAATCTTCTGGCAGCTTAAGTCACAATAAGTGAATTTCAGAGAACGTGTTAGCTACCATCAATAAGAAAGTTAACAATCAATAGGTGCTACAATAATGTACTGAGATCACCTCGAAAATAAAGAACGTGTTAGCTACCATCAATAAGAACGTGTTAGCTACCACATGTGAGAAGTAGCTTCGACCTTAACCCATAAAGCGATAATCAGAAACAATTAAATATAAAGAGACAGATAATTGTCTAGACAATCGCAAGTCTTTACCATCGAAATAACTTTGAAAATCAAACATCGTGAAAATCTACTACTTGTCAACACTTAGTTACATAATGAAATACTTGATCGACTCAATTAAAAAAAATTCAAGTAACACAAAGCCTGTAATCATTATTTCGGAAAGAGGAGACAGATCTCGTGCCTACTTCCTGAAAACTTTCTATTCTTCTACTTGTTGACTTCTTTTTGCTACACAATCTGCGAGATGAATCATATTATAGTATTTATATATACGATATGATTCCAATTCTGTATATTATTCTAAAAATGTAAAATATACATTAAATGTAAAACTATACATTTTTCAAATAAATATCTATTGGAGTATTTATATTTTTTATATTGTATATTTACTTTTATTTTTTATTTTCTATATTTTCCAATAATAGTGTCACATGGTATCTTTGGGGAAAACTTTTTTTTGCTGATGTGGATAGCTTTTAGAGCCTCAAAAGGTTTCTCTTATTAGTAGAATATGTTCTTCGGACAGGTGCGAAAACTGTATATTTTCTATTTCGTGGGAAAACTCTCTCTTTTTTTTAAAGAAAATTGTTTAATTACTCTTTTTTTTTAGATTTAAGATAAATGTTTAATGTAGTATTTCCATTCTTAAAATTTTATATTAACTTTAAAATATAAAACAATATTTACCTTTTTTTTTAAATGTAAACTATACATTTTTTAGTATGGTATCTTGAGTGGCAAGAAAGAGATGGTGGGTTATTATCATTGGGTTTTAGTAATGGGCATGGGTTAGTTGGTTATTTGTAATATTTCAGATAGGTTAGAGTAATAATGTGGGTTATAGTAATAATAGTTTGTTTGTAACAATTCGATAGTTTGTTTTATCCAAAATGGTAATCTTACATATGTTTAATTTAGTATTTTCATTTTTATGTTATATGTTTACATATTATTTAATTATTTCGAAATTATGTATTTAGAAGAAATTGTAAAGCTAAATATTATCTCAATTTTGCAAAAATGTAAAACTTCAGTAATACGTTCTTTAAAGTAAAATAGTAATTTTTAAAAAAGTAGTAAAATGGTAATCTTACATATGTTTAATTTAATATTTCCATTTTTATGTTATACGTTTACCTATTATTATTTTCGAAATTTACATATTATTATTTTCAAAATTTATTTTATCAGCAATATTAAAATGCCACGTGTCATCTTTCTGAGAGAATTTTTTTCGTTGATGTGGATGCTCTCTGGAGCCTCAAAGGCTACTTTTAATAGTATAGATTTTACAGTTATCTTGTCTTTAATTTTTAAAAGAACAACTAGTATCAAATAATTACTATAAAATTGTAATTATTTAAAAGGGAAATTTATATATTAAAAATCAGTAGAACCCAAGTATGTGTTTTTAAATATTTTCGCTTGTTTTTTCTTGAGATTGCTTGATCTTATAGATGTGAGTATTTTAGTTATTTTTTTTTTAATTTATGATTTTCAAACATAAAATAACTATTTAAATAGGAAATTTGATTATTAATAAACATTATTCGAAACAATTATTCTACAAATGTTTATTTTTTAGGATTGGAAGAAATGAAAGCTACTATTAATAATTTTTTACAGTTTTCTGTGTTTAAGATTTTTTAAAGGACATAGTTACTATCAAATAATCACTATAAAATCGTTTTTTCAAGTTTTAAGGATTTCAGAAAAAGAAAATAAGTATTAAATTAATTATTTGGAGAAGCTTCTTGGTTATGTTACAGGACAAGTCGTAGCTCCTGAAGAAACAGTGACAGTCGTGGAGAATGAAGTTCAAGTGGTGAACCCTAATCCAGCCTTTGAAACATGGAAGTGTACAGATCAGCTGGTGAAGTCGTGGTTGTTTGGTACTCTTACTGAGGAAGTTCTTGGGTATGTGTATAACATGAACACAGCTCAAGATGTCTGGCTGGCTCTCGCTGATAACTTCAACAAGAGCTCAGTGGCTAGAGAGTTTGATCTCCGGCGTCGTCTTCAGGTCCTCTCGACTCGAGGTAAAGAATTTCTGGTCTACTGCAGAGAGTTTAGGGCGTTGTGTGATCAGTTAAGCTCTATTGGAAGACCTGTAGATGAGTCCATGAAGATTTTTACTTTTCTGAATGGACTCTCTAGAAAGTATGTCTCTACTGTAATTCAAAGCTCTATGTCTCGCCTCCCTCCACCAACATTTACAGATGTCGTCTCTGATGTTACTGGTTATCATACAAGACTTCAATCTTATGAAACTCCAGCAGATGTTACCCCATTTACTGCCTTCCAAACTCAGAGAACAGGTTACAACAACAATCAACGTGGTCGTGGTGGAGGTGGTCAGTATGGAAACAGAGGTCGAGGTGGTGGTTTTTCAACTAGAGGAAGAGGTTTTTCCCAACAAGTTAACAATGCTGGATGGAATCAATCTCAGAGAAGTGATAATGGTCGTCCGACGTGTCAAATATGTGGCCGTGCAGAACACACTGCTCTCAAATGCTGGAATCGCTTTGATAATGCTTATCAAAGTACTGACATCCCAAACGCTCTTGCTGCACTCCAAGTCTCTGATGCTTCTGGTCGTGAATGGTTCCCAGATTCTGCTGCGACAGCTCACATTACTGCTGCTACGTCCTCTCTACAGAACATTGCTCCATATCATGGACCAGATTCAGTGCTAGTAGGCAATGGAGAACAACTCCCGATCACACATGTTGGGTCAACGGTCATTACCACTCCACAAGGTAGTATTCCTCTGCTTGATGTGCTTGTGTGCCCAGGAATACAAAAGTCATTGTTGTCTATCTCTAAGCTATGTGATGACTATCCTTGTGGTGTGTTTTTTGATTCTAATTGGGTTTATATCATTGACCTTAAATCTCAGAAGGTAGTGACCAAAGGACTTCGACATGAGGATCTCTATAAGCTGAAGAATTCCGAGTTTGTTGTGTTTTATTCTAACAGACAGGTGACTGCAAGTGAGCTGGTGTGGCATCAACGTCTGGCGCATTCTAATCCTCAAATTCTTCAGCATCTTCAGAACAGCAAGGAAATTTCAACAAATAAAAGCAGACTGTCCTCCATTTGTGAGCCTTGCCAGATGGGGAAGAGCTCCAAGCTTCCGTTATTTACTTCATTATCTAAGTCTATAGCACCCCTTCATCGTATTCATTGTGATCTTTGGGGGCCATCACCTATTGTATCAAACCAAGGTTTTAAATATTATGCTATTCTGGTTGATGATTATTCTCGATTCTCTTGGTTGTTTACACTTAAAGCGAAGTCAGATTTCTTTCAAGTGTTTCTGGCCTTTCAAAAACAAGTTGAGAATCACTATGGTCAGAAAATAAAACAGTTTCAGAGTGATGGTGGGGGAGAGTTCACGAGTCTTGCGTTCAAAAGACACTTAGCTAACTGTGGCATTCATCATCAACTGTCTTGTCCTTCGACGCCTCAGCAAAACGGGCTTGCTGAACGCAAGCATCGGCATCTCACAGAGTTGGCTCTCTCGATGATGTTTCAAAGTAAAACTCCGTTCAAATACTGGGTCGGAGCTTATTACACTGCTAATTATGTTAGTAACTTGCTTCCTTCGGCTGTGGTTCAGTTCAAGTCTCCATATGAATTATTGAATACTCAGAAACCAGAATACTCATTCTTAAGAGTCTTTGGATCAGCTTGCTATCCCTGCTTACGTCCGTATGGTCACAATAAGTTTGATCCTCGGTCTCTCCAGTGTGTGTTTCTTGGGTATCATTCACAATACAAAGGGTATCGATGTATTTATCCTCCTACTGGGCATATATATATATTTCTCGTCATGTCATATTTGATGAAGAGATGTTTCCATTTGAACATCGTTACAAGGATTTTGTGATACCTCTTACTACACCTCTGCTGCAAGCTTGGCAAGCTGCTCCATCTATTCCTTCTATACTTCCTACGGTTTACCACAATAATCACCAAAGAGACAATGATGTTCAAACCAGTGTGCAGACTTCCTCTCCAAACTCTCCTTCTGTCTCTCCTGTCAGCTTAAGCTTGGAACGACCTGCAGAGATATCTGCACCAAGTGTGTCTGAGTCATCACCTGAGGATCCTCCTGCTCTACGACAACATCAAATGACTACGCGTCTTCAGCATGGAATCAGAAAGCCGAATCCTCGGTATGCTCTTCTCACATGAACTGATGTTCCAGCTATTCCTACAACGATAACTGCTGCGTTAAAGCATCCAGGTTGGACAAACTCTATGCAAGAAGAAATGGATGCTCAGCGCAGCAATGGCACAATGTCTTTGGTTCCACGCAAGCCGGATATGCATGTTCTTGGGTGTCGCTGGATTCACACAGTAAAATTAAGAGCTGATGGGACACTTGATAAGTTGAAATCTCGTCTGGTAGCTTTAGGTTATGAGCAGGAAGAGGGAGTTGACTTTGTGGAGACATATAGTCCAGTAGTACGTACCTCTACGATCAGAATGGTTCTGAATGTTGCAGTGGTAAAGAATTGGAAATTGAGGCAGCTTGATGTTAAAAATGCATTTTTTCATGGAGAACTACTTGAAGAGGTATATATAGAACAGCCACCAGGCTTTGTGGACACCTTGAATCCTACTCATGTTTGCAAGTTACATAAAGCTCTTTATGGCTTAAAACAAGCTCCACGAGCTTGGTTTAACAAGTTTACTTCGTTCTTGTTGGACTTTGGATTCACCTGCAGTCCTGCAGATCCTTCTCTGTTCACTTATCATCAGAAGGGACAGAGCTTGGTTTTACTATTATATGTCGATGATGTCTTACTCACAGGGAATTCATCAAGTCTCATCACCACTTTGATTACAGAACTGAGCAACTCATTTTCTATGAAAGACATGGGAGAAATCAGCTATTTTCTTGGAATTCAAGCTCAGTATCATGATAAGGGTCTGTTCCTCAATCAATCCACTTATGCTGAAGAAATCTTCTATGAAGCTGGAATGGCTACAGCAAATCCTATGCCTACTCCATTACCAACTCGTCTTGATGAAGTGTTTAAGGACACCACACTGTTCCCAGAACCAACGTATTTTCGCAGCATTGCCGGTAAATTACAGTACCTCACCTTGACTCGCCCTGACATTCAATTTGCTGTTAATTTTGTTTGTCGGAGGATGCACTCTCCTATGCTCAAGAGAATACTGCGTTATATACGGGGAACTTCAGCGTATGGATTACATCTTTTCAAAAACAACTCTTTATCTTTGTCAGCCTACAGTGATAGTGATTGGGCTGGATGCCATGACACTCGACGGTCTACGACAGGCTATTATACTCTTCTTGGTCTGAATGTAGTTTCTTGGTGTGCAAAGACGCAACCTACAGTGTCTAGATCATCTACAGAGGCGGAGTATAGAGCGTTGGCTCAAATGGCGTGTGAGCTCACGTGGATGAGCTATATTCTACGTGAACTTCAGATTCCTCAGACGGAGCCTGCACTACTCAGATGTGATAATCTTTATGCTGTTCACTTGTCTGCAAATCCAGGGTTTCACAGCAGAACAAAGCATATGGAGTTAGATTATCATTACATACGGGAGAGGATTGCTCTTGGCTTGGTCGAAGTCTATCATATTCTTGCGGAGGAGAAACTTGCAGATATATTTACGAAGCCTCTCCCACGCCTAGCGTTTACAAATCTCAGGAACAAACTTGTTGTTGGCACTATACAACTCCCAAGTTTGCGGGGGAGTGTAAGACTGAAGAACAAAGATGAAGAAGAAATAGAGTATGACGATGTGGGCCTCAAGAGATGTAACATGATGGGCCGTGAAGAGATACAAGAAGAAGGCCCAGAGTGGAAGGCGGCAAAGAGACGTTTGAGCTCTAATGTTCTGAAGAACAGACAAAACAGTACGGTGAAGGAGAAGGTGGAACCAGCTGGAGAAGTGGTCCTGCACAACTCATACTCTGCTCTACAATCCTGAATCTAAGGGTCATAAACAGTCCACATGTAACTAGATTAAAGCTTCTTAGCTAGGGTTTTCAATTGTATTCATTGAGTATAAAACCCCCTCTCTTGTAACTTTGAAGGGGTGGAAATAAGAGAGTAAAGTTTAAGTATTTGAGTTTATCTCTAGTTTTCACAATGCAGACATTTAACTTTCTTTTAAAAAAAAATGAGTTCAAAAACTATAAGTTCAAAAACTATAATTTTCCAACAAATACAAAAATAGTTTTGAAATCATTAAAATATATATTATTGTGTAAGATCCGGCGCGTAGCGCCGGCAAACCCCTAGTTGTTATATAAAAAAGAGTAACAAGTAACGAGTCAAGTAATTACAAAAATAATGAGACTTGATACTTGATTTGATACTTGCGAGTAATAAAATTTAGATACTTATAACTTGACTTGAAGATAGCGAGTACTTGCTTTTTCAAACCAAGTACGGGGTAAGTAGCGGGTACAAGCCGAGTACCGAGTAGTTGTGCCCAGCCCTAGCTTAATGCGTCATATACAAAACCAACCACGTGGTTCCCTACACCATGATAAATTTTTAAATTCTTTTGTTAAATGGCTTAATGCATTATCCACAAAACCAACCAGGTGGTTCCCTACCCCATGATAAAATTTTAAATTTAAACTAAATTTAAAAATAAATTTTAATAGATTTAGTAATTTAGAATATTGATTACCCATATCTTTACAGTGAATAATATATTTAACTATAATTTAAATATTCTAAATATATACAAAATATTGTTATTACTATCGTCTTTGTTTAGTGTTTTAAAATAAATTAAAATAAATATAATTATCTCAAATTATTTTAGGTTATAACAATATTTTAAAAACATGTCAAAATATATAATCTGAATTAATTTTAATAAATATAAATATCTAAATTTATATTATATTAATTATTTTAGATTATTACAATATTTTAAAAACATGTCAAAATATCTAAACTGAATTAACATGTTATTGTAATCATAATATCATATAGTAATTTTTAACTGTAATATTTTATTTTTATAAGAATATGGTAGTGAATCTTTAAAATGTAATATATTCTTTGAAATATATTTTTGTCGACATAGATTAACTTTTGAAAATGTAAAGCACATAAATTTTGCAGAAAAGTTTATTTCCAAAATTCAAAGCATTATAGATGCTAAAATATAGAGCACTTGTTTTATTTACAGTATAAAGAACAATTTAATTATGGGAGAAATTTAAGAAGGAAACATTTTCTTATAATTTTACCATATCTGGATAAATTTTTGTTATATACATTAAGATATATAAAAAATACTAAACTAATATTAAATTTATTTGGTTTTTTATTGATTTGTTTGAAGTGTTAGTTTAATATTAACTAGGTGATTTTTCCGCACATGCGGGCATAATTTTCTTATAAATACTTATTAGTTTATATCTTATTAATTCAAAAAATTAGCATGATAATTTATTATTTCCTTTTTAAAAATTAAACATCAAAATATTTATATACCAACATTTTTTATCTATCAATATATATATGATCACTATTGTGTGCAAATTTTAAAGAAAAACTAACATATTAAATAGATTTAATAAATATCTTAACACAAATATTTTGCTTGATTATTGTTTAACTATAAAATGCGTTATAAGTTAATTTTTGAAATTTTAAATTCAAAAATATTATTTTCAGATTATAACACAGTACACCTAAAACTTATCTTACTTTTAAAATATATTTTTTACAATTTATTATATTAAATTATAATTATGATCTAATATAACAGATAAATTTAATATAAGTAATATAAAATTCGTTACTAATTATATAATAAATTAAATATAAAAATTAATTAATGTGAAATTTTATAAAAGAAATTATTATTTTCAGATAATAAAACAATATATCTAATAATTATCTACTTTTTAAAATATATATTTGACAATTTCTTATATAAAATTATAACTAATTATCTAATATAACATATCAATATAATATTATTAAAATAAATTTATTTTAATCATATATAAGTAGAATCAATATTAACCAAATATAACATATAAGTTTAAAATAATGGGTAGGTAAAATTAGTAAATAAAAAATATAATAAATAAATAAAACTACTAATTAAAATTATTAAAAACATTGGCAAATAAGCAATAAAAACCTAAAATTATGGAGAAACTGACACATAAACCAAATCACTTCATAAATAATTATATATTCCACCTTGGATTTAAATTATTTTATTTATATATTTTAATTAAGGTAATAGTTATATATTCAGTCTTTTAATTATGGTAATAGTTACATACTTAGTGTTTATAATTGAATTATTTAATTGACTTTTCATATATAAATGTGTTAATCCATACCATAATTAGGTAGGATCAATGTCATAATTTATGTGAGTTATATCATCATTTGTTTTTGTAAAATGATTGTGGTGATGACATGTAAGAAAACACTTGATAAATAATATATATAAAATATGAAATTTATTCATAAGCTATGTCATCATCTACAGCATGGCATATCACACTTTTTAATGAAAATGATTTAAGAAAGGACATATGTCAAATACTTTGCAAATAGTGTCTAGGGGATCCTTGTTTTATTTAGTCAGGAACAAAATCTCTTAACAAAGTACATATTTAAATAGAAAAATTCCATAGATTTTTATCTATAACTTACCTTTCAACATTATTAAATATTAAATTTTATTTTTCATATAAATTTTCTATGGAAATAGTATTCCAAATCTAATATATTCATTTGCACTGATGGTTTTAATTTCATAATATATAAATACATTACATTTTTACCTCAATAAACATTTTTAGTTAATATCTATAAATTGCAGGAAATTGTGGATATTTTCTTATTATGTGGTTTCTTTAAATGAAATTTAAATGAAGTGCTAACGTGTAAGATTATATAAATATGTGTATATATATGTCAATATCTTATAAATTATCAAATAAATGCTTCAAGATTTAATTAAAAAGGACTAAATACACTATCTAAAATGCCAGTTTATTATTGCAAACTTTACTCTAGTTTCCATCTATATAATAGCTTCACCATCAAGACTTCAAAATAAACATCTCAAACAATTTTCAAGACTTTCTTAAATTTAGTTAAAAAAAGTCACTAAGGTTATAAAACATGAAGTACACAGGAGCAATATGCATCGCACTTATGATAGTCCTGGTGTCGCCTTTGGATCTGGCCAATGCAGTCATGGAAGAGGAGATAAAAATGGCATGCAACCCGACAGAACTTAACCCATGCCTCTCAGCAGTACAAACCGGAAGTCCATCAACAGAATGTTGCGGAAAACTGAAAGAACAACAATCGTGTCTATGTAGTTACTTACAAAATCCAGCATTTGGTCTGTATCTTAGAAATACTCACAAGATCTTGGCGGCTTGTGGTGTATCTAATCCTACTTGTTAAAGTTTGATATATTTATAAAATAATTATTTAATATTAATATTATCAAGATCATATATAATAATAGTGTTCATCGTGTCATGGCTTAAAGTGATTCAGTAATCAAAAATGTAATATCTATTTTTATATAAATATTTTATATTGACATGCATACTGAATCCAATATGTCCCATCATACGGACTGAGGAGGGTCATATGTTGGCATTGAATGGTGTAGCAGGAGAAGTGCAGATCATCAACACATACAATTTCTCCGCATTGTCACCATTCAACGTTTTGTTGTTTTAAATTGCATAAAGTAGAAAATTTGCATGCAGTTCAAATACTTCCATCTTTTTCTGAAAAAAGTGGGACATCTGCATACAGATCTCACCCGCTATATATTTGATGTTGTTCATCCAATTTTTATTTTCCTGGCAATAAATGATTTTCGACAAATATTTAATTTTGAAATATATTTACCTGTTTTTATAGATTACTTACAACTTTAACAATGTAAAAATTAGCATGGTCTACGTATTTCTCTTTTTATTTTTGTCTTATAATTTTTACAATCATTTAAATTATTATATTTATATAATGTGTGTTATATGTTATAATTTTATATTCAATTTAAAATTAATTAGTAATTTTGTTGGATTTTGTTAAAAAAATAGTTGGATAAAACTAGTAAACTTAAAAAGAAGATGTCATTGATAATTAATGATAAAGCTGAAAATGGATATATTTGAAATTTTTTACAGACAAAAAATGAAGCATTAGAGAGATATTGTTTTGTTTTTTTTCTTTAAATTAATAAGTTTGAAGATAATAATACAACCAACAACTAGAATGCTATGTCATGGGCTCTTCTTCAAAATACATAAATGCTCTTAAGAAGATTCAGGCATTCCTAATATTTGATTATGTTACTGTTAACATGTTAAAAGCGAAGCTAACCATGCATTATAGGATGGTTGCAAGCAGAAGACAAGAACAATAAATTCTTTCACTCAAAGACGATGCAAAGATGAAGCTATAATAGGATCATTCACTTGGAAAATGATGAAGGATGCGTATACACGGATCCATGGATATTCAATCTGAGATTAAAGCATATTTCCAAAATATTTATGCCACTGAAGGCTGCGATAGTGCTAATTATCTGATTCAAGGAATACCCAGAGGAATAACAGAAGAGATAAATAGACATCTAACCAAAGAAGTAACAGAGCAAGAGATTGAAGAGGCAGCTTTTGCTATAACCCTGACAGATCTCCTGCCCCTGACGGCATGAACGCAGGCTTCTTCAGACATCATTGGGATGTCATTAAGCAAGGTGTGTTCTCTTCATGTTAAACTCTTCTTTGAAAAGAATCATTTAGATTCCAAGATAAACATACCCACATTTATCTCATCCCCAAAACTGATTCCCCTTCAACACTAAAAGACTACATACCAATTAGTCTCTCTAATGTTGCTTACAAGATAATTTCTAAAATTTTAGCAGATAGGCTCAAACCATGGTCAGGTAGAATTATTTCAAAGAATCATACAGCTTTTATACCAAGGCGTTTAATCACAGACAATTTCTTAACTTCCCATGAGCTGATGCATTCTTTGCATACCAAGAACCTAAAAACAAGTTCATGGAAATTAAATTAGACATATCTAAAGCGTTTGATAAGGTTGAGGGGAAATTTCTTGATTCAGTAATGAGACATATGGGCTTTAGTGATACTTGATGCAGAGGGATACACACATGTATATCCTCTATTACTTATTTAGTATTGTTTAATGGAGATCCTATAAATTCAATTTAATCACAAAGAGAAATCCGAAAGGGAGACCCCATCTCTCCCTACTTATACATTATCTGTATTGAAGGATTGTCTCAGTTGATCAAGAAAGTGATTCATAATCAAAAGCTTCATGGCTACAAAGCTTCATGAGAGGACCAGCTATCTCACATCTACTTTTTGCTGATGATTCTCAAGTTTTTTGCAGAGTAACAATGGAGGAGTGTTGGGCATTAAAAGAATTTTTGCCATATATCAAAAAGCATCCGGACAAGCAGTAGTCAACTATGCCAAATATGTCATAACCTTTTCCAAAGGTATTTCCCAAACTGATCAAAATATCCTGATGGAAACTATAGGAGTTACTAAACTAAGAGGTTTTGGGAGATATGTAGGACTGCCTGAAAATTTGGTTAGAAGAAGAAAGATGCTTTTGAGTACATTAGACAGAGAATTAAGAATAAATGGATATAGAGCTGGTACAATAAATATCTCTCCCAAGTAAGCAAATAAGTGTTGTTGAAGGCGGTCGTTACTGCCTTACCCACTTATGCAATGTCTTGTTACATGCATGCTACCAAAAGGATTAACCAGAGAGATTACAACTTATATGAGAAGGTTCTGGTGGTTCTCTGTTAAAGATAAGAACAAGATTGCATGGATAAGCTGGCGGAAAATTACAAGATAAAAAAAAGATGGAGGATTAGGCATAAGAGACTTGGAAGATTTCATCATGGCACTGCTCAATAAACAAGGATGGCGTCTGCTAAAGCATCATTAGTCACTGCTATCTAGAGTCTTCAGGGCCACCAAGTACTATCGACATACAGATTTTTTTAGGGGCCAGGAGTTAAACCACGTCCAGATATGGGTGGCACAGCATTATACATACACAAGGTCTGCTTAGAAAAGGGATTAAATGGGTAGTAGGGAATGGAAAGGATATTTTTGTTTGGAAGGATCAATGGTTAGGCTCAAAGCCTGCTACAAGTGCCACTAGTGCAACACCAATTCATTGTCCTCAACTCTATGTATGTGAGCTGTTTACTGAAAATACTATGGAATGGAATGTCCAGCTAATCAGGAATCTGTTTAATGACCAAGATGCAAGTAACATTCTTCGCACATGGCCTAGCCTCTACAATAAGTGTGACACAGAGCCGGCCCTAGGCTAAAGCTCATAAAACCCATGCTTTAGGCGCCAAATAATGTTAGATATTTAAGGAGTGCCAAAATACAAAGAGTTAGCGGTTTTGTCTGATACAAATGATATATAAGGGCAGGGTTCGATCCTCTTGGGCGACGTTTTAATGACAATATTTTTTCACATGCAAGTTCGAAGTATTTGGGCTTTAGGCACCTGGTGATGTTGGGCCGGTACTGGTACTGTGACATCATTATTTGGTCTACACAAAAGACAGTCATTATAGTATTAAGTCTGAATACCACTTACAAAAACATATCACAACCAAAAAGTTCAAAAAGATTTTGAGGCAACAGAAACATTTAAGGAAGTTAAAAAAGTTGCTCATGGATGTGGAGATTAAACCTTCCTCCGTAAATAAAGACTTTCTGGTGATGAGTTGCTCATAACAGCTTACCTGTTGCAGACAATCCAAGGAAGAGGAACAAAAAAAAACAGATGATTGGTGCCAAGTATGTGGAGACAAAAATGAAACTCTTAATCATATGATGTACTGTAGAGCTTCTAGAGAAATATGGTCTCTGGCTCCCACTACTCTTAAGGTACCCAATAAGATTCATTCTCCATCCTTAAAAATCAATAGTGCATAAAAGATGTGAAATAAAACAAGGAGGAGATATGGAGCTTTTTTATGGGTTGGAGATCTGGAAAAAGAAGAATGACTTGGTTTAATTTTCAGCAAAATAGACAACATATTTTACAGGTCATATATACATGGAGCAATGCTTGAATGTCAGCAATGGAGAGAAGCCCTCCAGCTCGCAAAACAAAGTACTCAATCGGATAGAGAGATAATCCCAAAAACTAAAACCATACAGGAAGAACTCCCTTGATCGGTTTCTACTGTTTGGTAGATGCTTCGGTCTGGATTCAGGGGCAGATGCATAATTAGATTTAATTTACAAAAAAGTTTTCATTGTATTTTTTGGTTGAGTTGAAGGCACTTACATATATTCATAACATTTGTTAAAGAAAAATTAAAAATTATTTGGGGACACGGGGGCCCGTACAACATATACTCCATCTGCCCCTGTCTGGATTACTGAGAAACGAGGTCATAAACCTCTTCAATCAAGCCCACAAACTTTCCATTTGAAGCATGCTCCCTTCTTATGGCTGTTCAAGAAGTATATGCTCCCTTCTTATGGCTGTTCAAGAAGTATGGAAGCTAATATATAATCATGTAGTTTTTATGACTGACTGAGAACAACTTAGAGATGAGTTACATCTTTGACCAAAAAAAAAAAAGAGATGAGTTACATCAGCAAATGGCTGAACAAACCATCTTCAAAGTCCGTAACAGAGAGACATCCTCTATGATACTAGATATTGTGGCAATGGCCAAGGAGTTTAGTTTTACTTTTCACAATGTATCTAGAGCTTTAACTAGGAAGGTTTATGAATGTAATGGCTAAAGAAACTAGACAAGGACAAAGGAACTATGTAATATCTCAGCAGTTTCAATAAGAAAATGTGTTGCCAAAAATTTGTGTAGTTAAAATAAAATATGTACAGTGTAGAAGAATCCTAGAATACGACGGTATAACTTGGTTAAGAATATACCAATATATCTCTTTATCAACAAAAAAAGGAAAAGTCATTAAGGAGAAATGAATAAAAAAAAAAGCAAAAAGACAAGTCAGCACCATGATTTCAATAATCCTCAGTGACTTGATCAATCGCAATATCGAAGAACTCATTTAGCCTTTAGCTTTGTCCTAGAGCCAATACTGCACAGAGACTCACAACAGGACTCGCTTCAATAATTTAATCAATTTCATATCTTATAAAATGTCTCCAGGTCCCCTCTCTCTCACTCTCTCTCTCTATCGCTACCACCTACCTCCTCGATCGAATCGAGTCTCTCTAATCCCTCTACTGTTGTTGCTGCAGTTCTTCGAAGAGCGATGGCTTTAGCATCCACCACGTTGCCGACGAGGACCGGACTCTCTCTTTGGTGTCCCACTTCTCCGTCCCTCGCTCGCCGTCTCCCCGCTCGTTTCTCTCCGATCGGTTCCAGAATCGCCTCCAGAGGCCTCGTCACTGCTTCCTTCGCTAACGAGAACCGCGAGTTCGTATTCTGATTTTTTTTTTTTGAATTTCGGATCGACGAATTGAGTTTAGGATTGAGTAACTCTTGGTTTGCTTATTGTTAGGTTTGTGATAATTGGGGGAGGTAATGCGGCGGGTTATGCAGCTAGGACCTTTGTTGAAAATGGAATGGCTGATGGTCGCCTTTGTATTGTCACCAAAGAGGTGAATCAAATCGATCACTTAAGTGTTTTTCTTCTTTAGTAACGTATCGCTCTTGGTTTTACTCACTGTTTGATTGTTCTTTTGTATGTGATTCCGTTGTCGTCTTTATTAGGCTTACGCGCCTTATGAGAGACCTGCCTTGACAAAAGCTTACCTGTTCCCTCCCGAGAAGAAGCCTGCTCGTCTTCCTGTAAGCCTCCTATCCGTTCACTTTACACACTTAATGTTTGATTTGATTTCTGTTTTGAGTTGTTTTTTTATTACTGCTATTTGGTGGAAACATGAAATTTTGTGGATTAGGCTTGTTTCTCATTTGAAGATTTGTATGGTTTAATTTCGTGATATTAGTGTGGTTCTCACTTATATTGAGGGTTGTTTATGTATGTTGCAGGGCTTTCATACTTGTGTTGGAGGTGGTGGAGAGAGGCAAACACCAGATTGGTACAAGGAGAAAGGCATTGAGGTGTTTATTCTTCTTCTGATTCATTGTTTTGAATTTTGTTTTCCGGATTTATGAGTCTTAAGTTTGTTTATTCGTGCAATTCTGGTATCCACATGGGTAGTTTTTGTTGTGATCTTCTCTTGTGTTAAACCTCCACATTTTTTTTTGGACAGATGATATATGAAGATCCAGTGACTGGAGCTGATTTTGAAAAGCAAACCCTCACAACAACCACTGGGAAGCAGTTGAAATATGGATCCCTTATTATTGCTACAGGGTGTACTGCCTCAAGGTGAGTGAAGTTACATTCTATTTCCTATGAATTGATAAACAACCACATCAAAACTAGGACTTCTCAGTCTTGTCCAATGATATATTGAATGTTCTTTATTGCAGGTTCCCAGATAAAATAGGTGGGAACTTACCTGGGGTTCACTATATTCGGGAGGTTGCTGATGCTGATTCACTTATTTCATCTCTGGTAAGCGCTAAGGGCAATCTTACTAGTTATTTCATTTAATGAAATCTTCCACAATGCGTCATCAGGAAACTGTAAAGTCCCTCGGCGGTAAAGTAACCTTCCATTATATGATTTAGGGAAAGGCAAAGAAAGTTGTCATTGTTGGTGGTGGCTACATTGGCATGGAGGTTGCTGCTGCAGCTGTCGCATGGAACCTAGATACAACGGTTAGTATCCCTTTGAGCTTAGTCTTTAAGTTTCGCTAGTAATGATGTTTGTATTTTTAGTCATCTGATCTGTAAAACAAAATTCCTGGAAATGTTCAGATAATATGCGAAACAGACCGCTTTGCATGGTGCAAATGTATTTTAGCGTGACTATTCTAACTTACATTTGCTTTTCTTTGTGCAACAATAGATTGTATTCCCCGAAGATCAGCTTCTGCAAAGATTGTTCACTCCATCACTTGCTCAGAGATATGAAGATCTTTACCGTCAAAATGGTGTTAAGTTTGTCAAGGTATGATAACGATCAATGCCTTAGACTGAAAGCATTTGCTTTCCTGTAAACCTGAGAACTTTAACAACACAGTAAGTAAACTTTTCTCCTCTTTTCTGTTGAACAGGGCGCTTCGATAAATAACTTAGAAGCTGGTTCGGATGGGCGTGTAACAGCTGTTAAGCTTGCTGATGGGTCTAATATTGAGGCAGACACGGTATAGTTACTTTTTCTTTTTAAAATGATGCAACTTCAACAACTCTTTCAAATGGAAATTGTGACTGGTCAATGTCATGTTGGCTCCTCCTCAACCTGTGTATCCTTACTTTACAGGTTGTGATCGGTATTGGAGCTAAGCCTGCTATTGGCCCCTTCGAAACTTTGGCCATGAACAAATCTATTGGAGGCATTCAGGTATTGTTATCACTTATCTCACAAAACTTCTATTTTCCACTATTAATCGGGTTTTTAAGTCTGATAAGAGTTCATCTTCAACCTCAGGTCGATGGCTTGTTCAGGACAAGTACCCCTGGAATTTTTGCTATTGGAGATGTCGCAGCCTTCCCATTGAAGGTACTTTGCTGCTGCTTAACACAACATGTTGAGTACCAAACCTGTGTTGTGTAAACTCATCATGTTATTGTCTAATGAATAGATATATGATCGGATGACCCGAGTTGAACATGTTGATCACGCCCGCCGTTCTGCACAACACTGCGTGAAATCTCTACTCACTGCACACACTGACACGTAAGCTTCTTCCACTCTGACATGTATCTGTAGACTTGTGTGTATATCTCTCAACATATCTTCTTCACCTAATAGTTCTTGTCTTGCACAAATCGTTGCAGGTACGATTATCTCCCGTATTTCTACTCGAGAGTATTCGAGTATGAAGGCAGCTCAAGAAAAGTTTGGTGGCAGTTTTATGGGGATAATGGTAAATATTGTTAGAACCTAAATAGTACATAATCATCCAATAACTTAATCTAATCCACTGATTCATATTGTCCAGTGGGAGAAACAGTCGAAGTAGGCAACTTCGACCCCAAGATCGCTACCTTCTGGATTGATTCTGGTAAAATCATACCTCACATCTTTTCTTACCTCCATTGAGTATTGCGCTAGCTAGGACATAGCTTAGCGATTTAACTAACTTTGATGAGTAATTATGGTAACACAGGCAGGTTGAAAGGTGTTCTTGTAGAAAGTGGTTCTCCAGAGGTAAGAGACACTCCCCCCCCCATTTCGATCTAGCATATGAATCTGAACCATTACAATTACTTATGCGTTTATTAATTGAATATAAGAGCTATATATTGGGTTTAGTAATGCCTTGCATTGTTGTGTGTATTATCTTTACACAGGAGTTTCAGCTTCTTCCAAAGCTAGCAAGAAGTCAACCAATCGTCGATAAGGCTAAACTCGCCAGCGCATCTTCAGTGGAAGAAGCCCTCGAGATTGCCCAAGCCGCTCTACAGAGTTAAGAGAGTTGATGGATTTTATTATAATAGCTTTCGGTTTCAGAGAAAGCAAGCAAGCAAGAAACATCTTTATTCATCTTTCCATTGAAAATGGTTTTATAGAGAGCACTCTTGTCAATAATCTGCATGTTTAAGTTATCGCCTCCTTTTGAGAATTCATATTTTGCTCATAGCAGAGCTTGTTCCACATAAATTCGCATGATAGTCTATTGAGATTTTCAAGTTTCTGGAAAACGGTTTGTTCTGCAAAGTGGATCATTATGACAATAAATATGTAGAAAAACAACACAAACTATTTATATATGAGACAGCTCGAATAAATCGCCCGGAATAAAAACATCAGGATTGCAAAATGAAAACAAACGTGATTGCATTAAAAAAAAGAAAAAAGGCAACATTTCCAGAGAGAAAGTAGATATGTGTTGGTTCCGACGTGCATGAGCATTTGTGCTGTCGTCAGAGACCTTTCTTCTTCCGTCTAGTCTTTTTAGTTTTGCTTCTCTATTGTCTCCTAGTCATGACCGCCTTGTGGGAACTCTAGTCTAGGTCTAGCTACTGTCGGTGACTCGGGGAGTTGTCCGACAGAGGAAGTTATACAACTAGAGTAAAGACGCATTCATGGAGAAGAGATGGCGTGGTGAAGCCGTTATGTTAACCTTAGTCTTGTTTCCGAGAGACGGAGACTTTAAGTTCCGTTGTCGCCGGTTTTTGCTACCGGGAGGAGGAAGCGTTTGTTAGCTTTTCTGTCGTCGGTTGCTGTCCTCGGGATGTGAAAGCTTTTACAATCTTGCGCCGTCGGGTTTTAGTGTATCTTTTTAAGTCTAGTTTGTGGTTAGGGTTTGTGTTTCGATTTTGGATCGGGTTTGTACCTTTGCTTGTGGTTCTACGGCTCGCGTTGATGTTGATATAGACGACCTCTCGAAGAGATTGATGAGGCGATTCCTAGTAAAGAAAAGCATGAAAGTTAAGGGATGTTTGTGGTTGGAGGCTCGTTGGATTGAGAGCTCTGACGAATCGAGTGACGGTGGTTTGAACCGGCGGCGTTCCGAAACGGTGGCGTCTAAGTTGAGGCAGAGTAGACGCGTGGCGTCCCGCACCATAATACGTGGTTGGGCCTCTTGTCGTTTGGCCTGCTGGAAGATGTCCGGGTTCGGTAGGGTCTGGTGCGTCGTCCCGTTTGGTAAGGAGTCTATTTGGCTTTAGTTTGTGGAGTCTTTTTGTGTGGCTTTAGTTTTGGTAAGGATTCTTTAGTTTGTGGATTCGAACTGTATTATGATGTGCGTCTTGGCTTGTTGTAATTTCTCGATTTGGTTTTTTTTTTAATATAAAATTATTGACGAAAAAAAAATGTGACTGCATAAAATAAAATAAAACGCAAAAAAAGAACATGAGATACTTGTATGCAGGCACTGACAGTTGATGGAACTAATGACAGAGCTTTGGAATAATGTCTTTGACCAAATAAAACATGAGTTCGAAAGGTAATACTAAAACTAGAAAGGATTTGATTAATATAATCGGACCGTAGTCATAGAAACTGCCACAGAAGAACACCAGAAACAAAAGTAAAGCTGTAAAATTCACACACGCCAATGCTCGAGAGTGATCTCCACTTTCTTGTTTTCGTTTGAGGAGAAGGCGCGTGCGAATTTTCATTGTTGCAATCTTGGTCTTGTTCTGTTTTCTTCTTTTAAACCCTCTTTCCATGAGGTGATTTGTTGTTTGATATATAAAAAGAATATCGACCTTGTTTACATTCTAGAATATTGCTTCTTCTTTTTTCGTTTTCTCTCATATCATCTCATTTGTTCTACAAAGAAAATGAAGGTACTTTCTCTTATTTACAAAGTATTTATAGTTTAGTCTTTTTGATTAATATGGGCTTAGAGTATTTTAATTACTGGGGGTTTTTTTTTCTACAGAAAATGGTTGTTATGATGGGTGTTCACGACGAGAGATCAAAAAGGAGAATCATTAGCACAGTTGCTAACTTCCATGGTAATCAACATCAATCATCAAACAGTTTTCTTTGTATCTTGTCCTTGTTCTTGAGTTTTTCTTTTGAAAAGACAACCTTTTTCTCTTGTTCATGAGCTTTTTTTTGTCTATTGAAAAGCCAAAGCTTTTTATTATGAAAAGCCAAAGCTTTTTTATTACATACATTCTATGATTTTGGGGTTCTTTACGGATTATGAATTAAAACCCGTGAGACATGACTCTTGTCTTTTTCTTTTCTCTTGTTCATGGTTTTTATGGAGGAACCAGAGTTTTTGAATAACACACATTCAGTCTGTTTTCGGGAATCTTTATGGTTTATGAATTCAAACCTACGAAATATGAACTTTTATTTTGGTCTTGTTCATTTCTAAAAGGAAGAACATAATATTAAAAGTTGTAGTTACCTATCCATTCTGTTCTTGGGATTCTTTGTGGGTTATGAATCGAAGCTCCAAAAGATGAAATTTAATTGTAAACTTTTGCCATGCGTATTAATTGAAAACAAAGCTTTTAACTACACATACACATGCTCTCTCTCTGTTTTAGGATACAATATAGGTTATGAGATGACAGAAACCTTCCCAAAAGAAAAAAATGATATGTCTTGTTCATGAGTTTTTAAATGAAAACAGAGCTTTTGATTGTTATGCAAAACTCTAATGTTTCCCACTGTCTTGCTCATTAGTTTTATTTTTTCAAAATGTTTCATGTTTGCTTTTAGGGGTTACAACGATTACCATGGACTCAAAGGATGGAAAACTGACAGTAATAGGAGATTTTGACAGCACTAAGCTCCTCACCAAACTCGAAAAGGGATGGAGCAATGCTGAAATGGCAACGTTTGGACCTTACGATCCCAAAAAAGAGGCCGAATCTGCTGCCGCTGCTACCGAGAAGAAGAAGACGGAAGAAAGGGAACGTGAGAGGTTGGAGGCTTCCCGTGGAAACCAAAGTTTCTATGGTCCTCCTCCTACGCATCATCAGGTTTGTTTATGCAACCATGACCCGTACAATGGTTGCATAATCTCCTAAAGAGTTTCAAGTGACTAAAAAGGCATATAGTAACTTTTAATATTTGTTATAAGTGGATTTTAAACTAGTGTTTCATCTGACGAGTAATGATGTGTTTGGATTCCATCATGGATGTTTTTAGTTCACTAGTATTAGTTTGGTTACATATAAAAACTTTGCATTATAAACTAAAAAGTAACTGTCTAATTCAATTTTGGATTCGATTTCTATATTAAAACAACAAAAAAATCATAGCTTTCTTGTGATGAGAATGACAGACGCATACGTCACAAGAAACTCCAGTCGTAATTTCCAATTTCCAAATTTATTCAAACATGACCAATACATCATCATCATCTTTTTTCTGGTCGTCAAGGATATCATCATCATCATCATCATCATCATCACATGATTCGATTTTCATTGTTTCTAAAAGAGGGAATAATAAGGCTCTAAAGGGTGATTACACCAAGTGTCAATTTATATTAATAATATCTTTTTATAATGAGATTGATACATTAAGGAATATGATAAAATCTATATCACTTCTTCATGAGGAGAATAACAGTGTGAGCTGCAATGCTTCTGTTTTCACCAAGGCTATCAACTTTCTCATGTGTTTTAGCTTTCAAGTTCACAACAGAAGGGTCTGCACCAAGAAGCTTGGAGAGATTGGATCGGATAGTCTCCTTGTGTGGGCTTATCTTCGGTCTCTGTAGAATCAACGTCGCGTCTAGGTTTCCTATCTCGTACCCTGCCTCGTCCATAAGTCTCACCTGAAACACAAAGACAAACACACAACCTCGTTTCAAGATTCATTTTAAGCATTTTTTTCCACTGTTATAAATATGCAAACTCACTAGGAAGTGATGATGAGCTAATTACAAGTGATCATCATTTAAAGTTTTAAAGCTTCCGTGCAATCAATAACATTGACAGCCAATCACAACAAAAAAAAAAACATGACCCTAGATTAATCTGCACTGTACAGATAATTGAAAAGGGAAGGTACTACGAAAGCTTACGGCTTCTTTGATGAAGACAGAGGATGCAGCTCCCTTCCATTTAGGATCAGAGTCAGGGAAGATCTGGCCTATATCAGGAAGCCCTAACGCTCCCAAGATTGCATCCACTACACAATGAAGCAACACATCCCCTTCACACAAACCCCCAACATCATCACCACACAAAAACATCAAACAAAGCTCAATTCCAATCTAATTCAAAAAGCTCAAAACTTTTTACCATCGGAGTGAGCTTCGCAGCCTCTATCGTGAGGGATATCAATCCCTCCTATGATCAGAGGGTACCCTGGCTCTAACCTATGCAGATCGAACCCGTGACCTACTCGAAACGGAAGCGTTCTCACTGATTTCTTCACTGGTTCATTGACTTCGACAGCGGAAGAAGCAGACGAAGCCGAGACTACTGGAGAACGATGGGATAAAGAAAGAGACTTTAGCCTCCGTGGTGAGAACCCATGAAGGTCTATCTTATCCGGAGGGAGAAGGAAGGGTCTTTTTGTAATTTGAGAGTGAGACAGAGATGAAGAAGAAGATAGCTGAGTACAACAAGTAGCCATAGCCATTTCTTCTCTGTTGGCTAACAATGATCAGCCACTTTATTTTCTTTTATTTTAAGAAAAAAAAAGATGGGCCTATACTATAGCCCATTTAAAATTTATTAATCGGATCTCTACCGTCGTTCAGGTCGCATTTCCACTGGACTTTACAGGAGGCCGCGTCGTAGAGTATAACAGCTCATAACCTCTGTCGGCTTTAGGTTTTGCTCCTCCCAGCTTGCCCTAAACTCCCTCGCCCCACTCTTCTCTTCTTCTTGAGTTCCAACAAAACGGCGCCGGGCTGTCTGTAATCCATCGCCGGGAATAAGAAGAGAAGATGGCGGCGCCGGAAGCTCCAGTCAAGTACGTCGGAATCCCAAAGGAATCCGCCGCTTTCCGCCTAATGAAATCGATGGTGAGTTCAGTTTTGCCTAAACGATCATTCTAAGCTTAGTGATTTCTCACAAAGACTTTTAATTGTTCGGAATTGGTGATATATATATTTGGGTAGGGATGGGAAGAAGGAGAAGGACTAGGTAAAGACAAGCAAGGGATCAAAGGCTATGTCCGTGTCAAGAACAAGCAAGACACTACCGGTTTGTTCCTTTCTTATTCTATTTCTTAGTGTATACTTGTACTTAATAGCCATTACAAATACTCAAAGCTTGAGGTTGTGGAATTTAGATTTGAGGAAACTTGAAATAGAGCTACTTTGCACTTGTATACATACCCAAATAAGTTATTGATTTCTATTTTTTTTTTTGGAATGTGTGTGTATATAGCTAGATGAATATTTATCTGTAATAGGACTAACTATTTGAACATTGGGAGCAGGTGTTGGTGTTGATAAGCCTAATCCATGGGCATTCGATACTACTCAGTTCGATAACATTCTCAAGAAACTCAAAGTGGTATGTGTTTTTTTGTTTTCGACTAATATCTCTTTATAAATGATTTTTAATCCTTATTCTTGTGTGTTGTTTGCAGCAAGCAGCACCTATCAAGCAAGATGATGGTATATATTTTATCTTTTACTATTTTCAAAGTTCTGTCACTTGGATTATTACCCTAATGAATTGTGTTTCTGTGGCATGTAACAGCTTCGGATAAGGACGCTGAAAGTGAAGATGAAGCTTGCAAATCTGAGCCTGTCATGCCCAAGGTTGCTAAGGTTACTCGTCCACAAGGAAGGTTGTTTGATCTTTTCTTATTCTCACATATCGCCTTTAGCAATTCTCTGTGGCATTGAGTTTGAGTGTTTTTGTGTCTTGTTGTTCTGTAATTAGGTATAAGCGTAGAGAGAAGGGAAAGCTTGTCAATTCTTACTCTTCTAAAGATCTTGAAGGAATACTTGTAAGATTCTCTTTCCAATTACTTCTCCACTTGTTGGGTTCGCTTATGAACAAGATTCATGTCGATTAGTATTACTTTATAGCTTCTACCGATTCTTAATTTGTGCATATATTTGGTATTTTCTCCGCTATCAACATTATTATAACAAAAAGCATTATGGAAGTCCTAGTCTAACTTGGTCTATACTGTTTTTACTGTTGTGTAGGTTAAGCGAACTGAGGAGCCTTCTCCTGCTGTTTGTGACCTAGCAGATACTATGGAGATTGAAATTATATCCGAGGACCAACATGCTAGTGTTACAGGTGAATAGTTGTCCATGAAGTAGTGAAATTATGCGACTCGCAGGTTTCTTTGTGCTGAAAATGTTTATTGATCTTTGGAACTGAACAGAACAGAAAATCGAAGAGCCTTCTTCAGACTGGTGGGGATTTAAATCCGGGTTTGTCTCGGGAGGTCTTCTTGGAGCTAAGCCTGGCAAAAAGAAATCATCTAAGTCTAAGGAGAGAAAAATGTTTTGTGAGGACGATCAAGAGAATCTTTACAACATGGTTCAGGTATGCGTCTGCCTCTTCTTCTGAAGCTATTCTTAGAAAAGAGGTATGGAACTATGGATATGATTCCTAACTCTTTGGAAATGATGTATGCAGGATAAAGCCACGGCTGGAAAACAAGGACTGGGTATCAAGGACCGTCCAAAGAAAATAGCCGGTGTTCGTTACCAAGGAAAGAAAACTTCTTTTGATAACAGTGACGATGATGATACTGATGAAGAGGACGAGGAAGAGGAAGAAGAGAGTGAAGAGGAAGATGGTGTCAAGGACTCTGTTACTGAAATTTCTCTCCCAGCTAAACGGAATCGTGAAGAGAGTGAAGAAGATTCTCTCCCAGCAAAAAGGAAGCGTGATGAAATCACTGAACCCAAAATTAAGTTGAAGAAACTGTGCAAACAGATTCTTAAAAAGGTATGTTGTCTATTTTAACTTTGAACAGTCATTGTCTTCTTCTATAACATCTCTGTAACACGTATTGTCTTACATTCTCAGGATGGTGGTAGTGGTGGATCCATGAAGCTGAAACAGCTTAAATCTCTAATTGATGAACAAGCACCATCAGTTCTCTCTGAGTTCTCTTCAAGGAAAGATGCTATTGCTTACTTGAAACTTAAGGTAATATTAATCTTTACTCATCTTATTACTTCATGTGCTACTGAGTTGTGGAGTTAGTAAACTAAAATCGTTTTTCTCAATTTCTTACTGATGTTGGTTGGACGTGACCTCGTTGTTTCAGCTGGAGCGAAGTGGGAAGTTTATTGTGGAGGGAAAGAAGATCAGTCTCGTATCAAGAAAGAAGTGAGGACAATTATCGTTATACCTGTAGGACAGTGAAGATTAGTTCAAGTTTTATTACTGAATCATCACCATTCCATATGTATAACAAATATCTTTCATTTTGAAATTTTGATGTGTTTGTTATTTATTCATACAATTATAGTATGAGAGTCTGCCTTAAAACTTCAGCATAATAAGTCAAACTATTCTCTTTTATTTATAATAGTAGATATTGTGTCTGTGGAATTTACATGCTGGTGTGTGATGTGTTATATATATTTGCCCTGCACGATCTTGGTGGCTATATATTTCCCGAGATTGTTATAACCATGGCAATACAGAGCTTCGATTTCAGCTCTCTTACCAGTTTCGACCATCAGTGATAACTCCTCTCTGTAGTTTTCCTGCCAGGAGCAAATAAAAGTGCGGTCGTGTTTTAATTCGTAGATTCAATTACGGAGACGACTCTCTGAGTTTCATTCAGTCTACCTCCAAGAATTTGGAAGACAATAAGCTTTTAGCAATCTGCGAGTCCTTTGCCTTGAGAGGAACCAAAGACTCTTCTGGTATCAGGTTAAGATCATCTCCTCGCAGCCCAATCCACTTCACATTGCAAGCTAAAGACAAAACAAAAACTATCATTACAGGAGACTTGGACGAGTATCATTATTACATCCCAGTCTTATTTACCATATCTGTAAGCTTCAAGACCCATTCCTACACTTCCAAACTTGAAGGTGCATAATATAGCTAACCCAGCTGGATTCCTACGCAATGACAGACTTGTCAGTTATTAACTTCTGAGTACTAAACGTCAATCCAAAAAAGAGCACAATGTTTACTTTTATGCTCACCAATCTACTAGAGCAAGAATTGGCAGATGAGGAAATGTTATGCTCATCCGATGAAGGAAAAACCTAAACCATTCAACCTCCAAGCTATTCAGTACCAGTGACTACATTGCATCCATGGTTTTCTTAATCTGATTTTAAGATTATTTTGACCTTGTGGCAATGTCCGGATACCCTTTTGCAGTGATGAACACACAAGGAATGTGATTGAACACACGATCCTCCACAAGCCGATGAAATATCGCATGCTGAAAACATATATAGCAGTTGACTTACATGGATAATTACGTTGTGTCATGTTTTAAAGAGTATACCTTTTCCACAATAATGATATAGCGAGCATCGCTTGTCATGATCGTGTTGTCAAGCAAATTCAAGTCTCCTGATATAGCATAACCAGAAGAACCACAGGCTGAACAGTCTACAGCTTCTTTACCTGGCTCCTAATGTGCAAATGGGAAGAGATCACAATGCTAGCCAAGAAACAGAGAGAGAGAGAGAGAGAGAGAGAGAGAGAGAGAGAGAGAGAGAGACGTGACTCATTAGTGTTTACTCACTTGTAGAGATAACCTTCCAGCAACAAGTCCTCTGGTAGAAGCCATAATCCCAAGACTGAATCTACTGCAACGCAAAAGCGCCACCACATCTGCACAAAACAAAAACATTTTAAAAAAAAACAGAATCATGACACGTGGCAGTAGAAGCAGACCTTGGACGCTTCGGTTGACTTCAATCTGAGAAGAAAAGTAGTCAGGTGAATCACAAAGCAGCTTATAGAAGAGCTCTCTTTGTGTCACTCTCTTCTCTTGAAGCAGAATCTGAAAGCACATCTCCATAACTTTCCACACTACAAATTTCAAAATCACGAACGCGATTTCAATCAAAAAATATTCAAACAGTGAGTGAATGGAATGATAGAAGAGTGAGTATAGAGTACCGCGCACAAAAGCTTTGGCGGTTTTAGCATTGGTCAAGGAGCTTTTAGTAAAGGAAGTAGAGAGGAATATGTACGAAACGTCCGTGAGTACACCTTTGTTTACACAGCTATTGCTTCTCTTCCTATTGATCTGTTTAAAAACCAGTCAAGAGTATTTCAATTTCCTACGATTGATGATGACGATCGTAGTAGCTAAGATCTCGCGATTCGTGAGGTTTACAGTTACCAGGGAGAGATCGGAGATAGCTGGATCTGGAGAGTTCAAAACTCTGAGGAGATTGAGAACAGACACTTCGATTCTAGCGCGAGCCTGTTTTACACAATCAATCATCCGTTTCGAAAATGTGAACGACGACGCACGGATTTTGAGAATCGGGAGGGGGGGGGGGGGGAACTTACTTCGTGAGGAGGAAGGATATCAGCGTAAGAGGTGTTTTGATCCGAGAAGAACTTCATCGATGCTTCTTCCTCCATTTCCAGATATTTCTTCTTTTTTTTTCTCTGATTTGAAATTTTTTGGAGGAGAAAGAGAGGCGCGCGATGTTTTTAGCTTGATGACACCAACACCGTTTATAGACTGTATGGCGTTTCAAGTACAAGAAACCGGGATGCAGTTCATTAACCTTTCGACGGAAAATCCAAAGTTTTTGTTCTTTTCACTTTGATCAATCTTTTTTTTTTTATCATCATTTTGATCAATCTGAAATTTTATAAACAAAGCTTTGGCTACATCCGTGGAGAAAATTAATAACTAATCTATATTATTAAAATTGAGGAAGAGAAATGCTATTTTCCTCTTGTGTAAGTGTCTATTTGAAAATAACACATTATTCATTATAATAATTACAATTTGTATCACTGACTTAATAAATATTAATTAATTAAATATAAATCATTTCTTTTATTAGATTCTTTTCTATCCAAACTTACGGTATTCTATATCTAACTAGAATATTTTCAAATCAACTTTTACAATAAAAGTAAAATAAATATTTAAAATGTGACATACCAATTTTAATTTCAATATCAAATATTCTTGTATATTACTATTTTATTTCACATACAAAATATGAACCATAAAATATATAAAGTTATTTTCAAATATATGTTAAATAGTTTTATGGTTAATGTTATCCACACACATATATATATATATATGTTTGAATGATAAGAATACAATAAATAAAAATTGGTTTAATATCTCCTCAGAAATTAACATAGAATAACATTTGTTTGGATTATAAAAAAAACTTAGAGACATATCTGTCTATTTTACTAAAACAGAAGTGAATTTTATTTGACATAATATATTTTATTTTGGAAAGATAGTTTTATTAATATATATAAACACATTAATTGGTGTTTTAATTTATATATAAATACATCAAAATGTTAATATAATTAAAGTTACTAATAAACAAATATATTATATAACATATCATTTTGATTGGTTTAGTATACAACTACAATATGAACAACTAACAAATTAAGTATAAATCATCGATGTAAGATATTACAAATTGAAGATGTACATCCATATCGATGCATTTCTATATTTGTTAAAACATACACATATGCGTGAATGCATGGATTAAACTCTAGTTTTAGACTTTTAGTTAAATAAAAAATCCAAAGTTGTATAAATTGATTAGCTTGATTTGATTATACCAAACGATGTTTACATTCATGTAACAATACCAAAAGAAGTTCAACAGAACAAGTCACGTTTCAGGAAAAGGGTGGTAAAAGAGAAATAGTGTAAACATGATTTTACATGAACCCTAAGATCTTTAACATCTTAGACTAATCACATAATAGAACTATAAGAAGGATTTTCGGAATACCTCGAATCATGGCTGCGGAAATCTTCTTGAACGGTTATGATCATGGAAGATGATCTCATGAACTTTAAATTGGAGTTAATCCTTCTTTCCACAAGATGATCTTTTGATCTTTAAGTTGGAGCTAAGCCTTCTCTCCCCTTGCCTACAATCTTTTTTTATGTGTTTCTCTTTAGATTTTCTTGATGATGCTTTGTGATGGTCCAAAGCCAACTATTTATAGGTGGGGAGAAGGACCAAAAGCTTTCTCACCAAGTTTTGATAACTTTATTGGCAAGTTTCTTCTTTAATCTCAACCATCCATCATGGTTGAGTAATGACAAGTGTTTAGTTTTCTAGAATCATTCATTCATACAATGAACTTGTTCTCCTTTGATGCATTGAACATAATCAAATGCTTTTCTATAATGACATATGTTTCATGAGTCACCTAGTGAGAAACTTCTAGAAAAAATTACTTGTCCATTAGGTAATCATCATCATTAAAAGCTTAACTCCTTAATCACCATTTTATTGGTTACCAATTGTCTTTAGGATTTAACAATCTCAATAGCACTAAGTTTACCAAAAAACCACATAATGGCTTAGAAATATTCTCTTCCTTAATGAAATATTTCTTACATTCTCCCACTTGGTCGTTGGTATAACTTATTAACTTAAGTATTGAAAATCATAAGACCGGCATTATTTGTTAAACCTTTCTTTTATTTGGTCATCATAATTGTCTTAGCTAATCTAGCAAACAAAGAGAGTCATGGCGGACACATATTATTTTGCAACATGATTCCTTCCATGCACTACTACATTGCTTACTATCATAGTTAGATCGTAAGTAGGAGTTGTCATAATGGTCCCGTTTATGTCTTATTTAAAGACTTATTCTGTTATCAGTAATCCAACAACGATAATGTGTACACACTTTGGAAACAGAATATAAAATATTCAAAAGTCATTAAGAGCTCATATATTGTCAAATATATGCTAAACATAATCAGAAAACTTTAATAGCTATCCATTAGACTCATAATTTCTAGATTTTCTTTGATGTCTTTGGATGTAAAGCTTTCGTAATATGTCTGTGACCATAACTTTAGTGCATATATGCATAATGACAAACTATTCTCTTTTGAAATCTTACTTTAATGACATATATCATTCTTAATGTCCATATACATGAAACCTTTAAATATCATGTCTTTCTGACAAATATGATTGCCTACATAAAGAGTCGAACACTTACGGACTCAAACTCAAAGATAATTTTGAAATCATAATTAACTTTATAAAAGTCTCATAATATTGTCACATACTCAGCCACTTTATTACTTTACTGGACGTTTAAAGCAATTACAATTATAATTCTTTTCATAATAAGGTATCATTTAATGAGACACACATTGCTAAATTGTAATGCTTAAAGCCATTATTCCCACTAAAACCTGAGTTTGAAAATCCAACCACCTGTGGGTGTGTTGATTTCTTATATGTGAGCAATTAATACTTGTTATCTTTAGATATCTCAAAATTTATTTTCAACTTTTCATTTCTTTACGTTTCATTTCATTATGCGGATATTGATCAATATCAAACTTATCACATTTCTGCATAAAAACATGCTAGAAGAACACGTTACCATGCCATATCTCTCAAGAATTCTGTCAATATATGCTTTCTGAGACAACGCTAGACTTCTCAGCGATCATTCATGGAAAATTTCAATTCATTCACAAAAGTTGTCTCCTTCATATATTTCATTGCAAAGTTTAAGAAAGAGAATTCTTGGTCTCATTTAATAGACCAAAATCACTTAAGGGCAATAAGTTATCATCAACATACATAACCAAAAATATGAACTTACTCCCACTGATATTGACGTATGTACATGAATCTCTAAATATTCTCTTTGAAACCGAATTTCATAATGGTTTCATCAAATTTTTAATACCATTTCTCAAGCTTTGTTTCCGTTCATAAATTGGTTTCATTAGTTTGTAGACCATGTCTTCCTCTGCGCTTCGATTATGAAGCTTTTAGGTTGACGCATACAGACTTCTTTCAAGTCACCATTAAGAAAGGCAATTCTTTCATATATTATGTAACTCATTAACGTACTGAACTACCAAGGCCATGATAATTCTTATAATCTTTCATAGACTCAGTCTAATCGATGTCTTTTTACAGTTTGAAACTTTTGACAACAAGTCAGGCTTTATGTCATTCAATATTTCTATTATATTCGAGTTTGGTCTTACAGATCCCACTTATACTCGAATAGTCTATATTCTTATAATAATTGAACGACTTCCCAAACTTTACTTTAAGCCATCGAGTTCACGTCATCCTTCATGACATCGATTCATAATCAGAATTAATATCTCTTATGGCTCTCAATAAGAAACCAAATCTTTAACATTCATTCTTCAGATTCTACTTGACAAAGTACTTATTGGAAAAAGCGAATCTATTCATACAAGTAGATCTTCTTAATATTTTTCCTTTTTAACATAATGTACTTAATCATTATCGGCAACTTTTTATCATGGAGTATATGGTCATTTGATGGGTTTTACTCATTGTTAAACTTATAAGAACATGAGAATTTCCACCATTCACAATTTAGGGAAACTTGTTGTTCACCCTAATTTCTTGAATAACCATTTCTTTAACTTTAAGACTCCCACTAATGTTGACATTCTTATAAAATCTGACATTATTGGTTTCTATTATCATGTACTATGGTTTGGACAATTATCTTATATCATTTAGATTTCTCAGTGTCACTTATAAAGAAACCAACTGATCGTTCTGAAATCTAATTCTTTTCATGTGGATTATATATTCTTGCTTAATTGGACATCATCATACTTTGAAATGTCCCGTACTAGGTTAGCAGCCTTTAGGCAGTTCAAAATGAGACTTGAGAACTGCTTTGATGGTAACCTTATTCAAGAATTAGATTGCTTTACATAATGCATCTATCCACAATGATATAAGTGAAATTACATAAATCAAACCATAAAAATACGGTTATGCCTTTCAGCTACACCATTATGCCATGGAGAATCAGGCTGTGTAGTGATATACTTCTTGATTTTTGGAGAAATTTGACAAAATGTCGGAGACATTGTCTCTTTTCATCATACTTGCCATAAATTCATTACCTTATGATTTTCACTTTTCATGCAATAGATATATTCATATACATAACATTAATGTGAATAATCATTAATAAAGGTAATTAAATACTTTTCATCTCCAAAAGATAAAACATCAAAGGGTCTACAAATATTTGTATGCATATTTTTAAGAAGCTTTGTATTTCTTGTGGCTCATTTCTTAGTGTATTTTTCTTATCCTTAATGCAATCTACACACATTTATTGTTGGTAAATAAATTCCTTCTTTTACCAACCTTTAAACTCTTTTATTAGAAATATATTCAACTCTTTTATGCCACAAGAGATACTTACAATTAGTACATGTTTATGCTTTAATTTTCTTTTAATGTGCATAACTAGATGTGTTTTAAAAGGTTAATCAGCCATGTTACTTAATATAGGCCATCAACTAATATTTTTGAACCGATTAAACAAGAGTTCAAGAATAAATTAAAACAACCATCTCTTTAATTTGATTTAAAACCCCATTTATCAAGTTCTCTTAATGAAACTAAAACTTATGAAAAATAGATGGAACATGAAATGTTCAGAATGAATCCAAACAAAATCTACTATTCGTAATGAGGAGTGCCAATAGCTCCAGCTATCACTTCACTATAATTCTCATAAGTACTTAGTTTACACTTGAAATTACGGTTTTTATCATAATTAAATCATGCATAGAAATAATTACATGTAAATTAGCACTATTATCCATCCACCAAATATCAGAAGAAATATTATAAGAAAATGTTCGAAAATCCTTACGGAACTTAAAAGGTTACCTTTCTTTTCGAATTATTTTCTTCTTTTATCGCAATCTTTATGAAAGATTTCAGACTTTTCCATCTGTCATCTTTCTTTGCTGTTTCCTTCTCATTTACTTGATATTCATTATTGGTGGTGGTCTTTAATGACTTACTTAGGTATTGCTCCTTGAACATAATAGACAACTTTAATACCTTTACGTCCAAGCCTATCCTCTTATTGAACCATTTTATTAGCCAATTCATTCAACATCCATCTTACATACATGGTGTTATAATTAATTGGGAATGATTCATTCCGAGAATTTGGCTAATTTAGGATAAATTGGAAAATAAATTAACCTTCCACACTCATTCCTAAATTTTTTAATTTAGCCAAAAGATAGGTCATTTCAATGCAAAATTCATGCATAGACCTTGTGTCATTATTCTTTTATGGTTGTAAGATTTGCCATAAGTTTCCCAACTAGGGATTTGCTTGCGATCTTAAACCGTTCTTCTATACATTTATAGTTTTTCTAGCAGTTATGTGGACAATTTTAATATTCATAATTATTGTCATCTTAAGATTATAATTCTCAGTCTATTCAATTTCACCAAAACTTTATGGAAATTATTTTCGTCCTAAGTACTATATACTCATTAGTGAACTTGACTCATTATTGCGGAGTGTCAAGTTCAAGTATAGTACTCTTAATATGAACTCAACTTTCTTTTTTTATTCTGAGAAATCGGTTCCCTTAAGAACTAGAATAGACAAGACTTTATATGACAATCTGTTATAAAATTTATAATTTTGAGATACACAAGTTTAAATTAGGCTTTTAAACATAATTAACACATATATATTTATATTGAATACTTATGCCAAAAAATTATGATGCTCCTGTGGATAACAACCATATTTTCATCAATAATCATAGTATTCGAAAAAACATTTATGAGTGATGTATCGAACGGACTTAGTTATCTGTGGATATACTTTGTCCTCACATTACAAACACTCTATAAGTCATTCGATCGTATTTTGTGTTCATAGTCTACTTGTGGGTAACTATTTACTACACAAAACCATCAATGCTTATAGAAACAATTATTTTTCATTTCGCAAATCATTTTAGGATAAAGTCACTGTGGTGATATCTTTATCCTAATTTTGCTCTTTATATGAAAATATTGTTTTATAAAAATCATGCATAAATTACTTAATTTAATTTCTATACGATTTATGTATAGAGAAATTTATGCATCGATTATTTCTCATTTCAGAGATCGAAATAGAATACATACATATCATGTATGATTCAAGATTTCCGAAAACTCTCATCGGTTTTATACCGAAACTTATACATTACTTTAGATCAAAAGTTATATCACTTAAGATTGATCTACTTTCATTCTTTAAAACATAAAATCTATTACACTTTCCGGATTAGCTAGATGTTTATAACCATTAGCTCTGATACCACATGTAAACATGATTTTACATGAACCCTAAGATCTTTAACATCTAGACTAATCACATAATAGAACTATAAGAAGGATTTTCGGAATACCTCGAATCATGGCTGCGGAAATCTTCTTGAACGGTTATGATCATGGAAGATGATCTCATGAACTTTAAATTGGAGTTAACCCTTCTCTCCACAAGATGATATTTTGATCTTTAAGTTGGAGCTAAGCCTTCTCTCCCCTTGCCTACAATCTTTCTTTATGTGTTTCTCTTTAGATTTTCTTGATGATGCTTTGTGATGGTCCAAAGCCAACTATTTATAGGTGGGGAGAGGGACCAAAAGCTTTCTCACCAAGTTTTGATAACTTTATTGGCAAGTTTCTTCTTTAATCTCAACCATCCATCATGGTTGAGTAATGACAAGTGTTTAGTTTTCTAGAATCATTCATTCATACAATGAACTTGTTCTCCTTTGATGCATTGAACATAATCAAATGCTTTCCTACAATGACACATGTTTCATGAGTCACCTAGTGAGAAACTTCTAGAAGAAATTACTTGTCCATTATGTAATCATTATCATTAAAAGCTTAACTCCTTAATCACCATTTTATTGGTTACCAATTGTCTTTAGGATTTAACAATCTCAATAGCACTAAGTTTACCAAAAGACCACATAATGGCTTAGAAATATTCTCTTCCTTAATGAAATATTTCTTACAAATAGACCCCGAGAAAAATTTCAGTTGGAATCATATAGTTTGTATTCCAAAGAAGAACACATTTCGAATTTAAAATCAACATTGAAATATAAACACAACTGTTTTGCTTTGAGTTCGCCCTAATTTTCTCTCCCTGTCCTGATAATCGAGGAGCCGTCGCACCCGATATTTCCCGACGCCGGTAGAGCCACGGCTCGCCGGCGTTGGGCTTTCCAACCTTCGCATCGTCCTCTCTCTTCCCCTGTTCGCCCAAGTTCAAGATCTCCTTTTCCGTTCGCTGCTCGTGGTACTTTTCCTTGGTCGAAGATGTCTTCGATTTCATGTTTTTCTGGGGATTCCCGGACACACCTCGCTTCATCTGCTGGTCTGGTTCTGTTAGGAGTCAGATCAGCAAGACTCACTCTTCCGCTCCTCCTTTCGACGTCTCCTCGGCCTGGAAACCTCCTCCGATATCCGTCTTCCAAATCACCGCAAGTCCAACTCCAAGCTCCAACTTCTGGCGTTTGTAAATCTAGGGTTCGTGGGATTCCACATTTAACCCGGATTTTATATCTGGAAACTTGTCGATGTTCTCGTTTGGGCTCGCCTCTTGTTTCCGTCGCTGGCCCTCTTACGCCGCCCGCCCCTCCATCACCATCACCTCCGCCGTGTCGTTTGGGTCCGTTTGCCCATGATATGGGCTACGTTCGTGTTGCAGTGGGCTTGATAAGCCCAATAAGGTTCTATGGTACTCCAACGTTTCATCTCTATTGTTTGAAGAATAGTCAATCGTTTCACTTACCGGTGGGTTCACCGGGACCATCATTTCCATCCCCTGCTTCCTATAAACCATCACCAGTGAGTTTACTGGAACTTGTTATATCCCAATCACCTTCCTCTTCGGAGGAGAAACCTTTACCACCATACACTCTTCCTATGGTAAGAGGTGTTTTCTCGTTCTTGCTGCCGAGTGTTTGTTACAGTTTTTCCATCGTTTTGTTATCTTGCGGAGCGGTCTCTACGGGACCAGAAGATACAAGCGAAACTACCTTGGTAGTTCTCGTAGATGGGGTTTGGACTCCCACGTCACTTGTGACTATTCTCCAGCTGTACGATTCTATAGTGAAGGCTTTCTCGACGCATTCAAGCATTGTCTCGAATTCGCTGTCATCTTCGATTGAAGACCTATTTTATCTAGCTTATCTATATGTTGTAGTTTATGTTTATTGTCAAAGAGGTTGGATCATCCCCTCTTGCTGCTGTAGTGAAGAAAGTTGATTATGAATGAATTTAAATTGTGTTTCAGAAAAAAAAAAATCGACATTGAAATAGTTAAACATGTGTCATGTGACCTTCATTTTACAACATGAATCGGCCTCTTGCGAATATAATCATGCAAATTTTATCATATTATAAGACTTTGAAGTCTTATCATATTTTAAAATTGAATGCCCTCTTTCAAGAGAAAAAAATATGTGTATTTAGTTACGTATTTCTTCAAAAAATGTATTTATTTATGTAGGGTCATAGACTATATACTGTAGTATCAAAACCTGGAGCTTCTACGTTCGTGTGCAGGAGTCTTCATTGTTTAAAACTATATAAGCTAATTTTTATTCGGATTTATTCGACCGGTCAAACGAGATTCTTAACAACTACTACAACCACAAGAATTTGAGTTCGTTTAACCGTATTTAATGCCCAACACTTTAAGCGACTTCATCTCATGATGTCTTGTATTGTACTAGTTTCATATATCAAAAGCTACACAAGTATTTCGATTATCATCATATTTAACTAAGTATATGCGCAGTGCGCTGTTGATGAGCGAAATTTAAGAATTGCAAAAACGAACTTATGTATATGCTGTCCAAGAGATATGCCAAGTTTCTTAGATGCACTCGGTGGAATCTACCAAAACGATCTTATAACCACACATATTTAAATGAAAAGTACTGTCAGGACTGAGTACTGCCATTTTACCTGTTACATGTAAATTGATAAGCCAATACCAAACATTCCCTTGGTCATGGGAAAACATCATCTAGAAAAGTAGAAATTAACTTTGACCAGTAATATGATAGATGTATTTGATTGGCATATATGAGACATGGGCATGTATATATATATAGTCTTTCACATAAGGTTACATTTTTAAATTATCATTATATTTTACACATAAGTTTATCTTATTATTGCCAAAATATGAAAAATCGATATAGTATAACATATACCATATTTTTCAAATTTATCAGCTGTTTTTTTCTTTTCTTAATACATATATAAACTTCTTCGGTTCCAAATGAAATTAATTTGGCGTAATAAATACATTTTAAGTTGGGTGATATACGAATCTAGATAATAATATCGATTAAAAACAATCTTTTTGATCGATCAAAAACATTCTTAAGGAGTAGAAAATATATATAGCTAGGAAAATTAAGGAGGAAACTCTAAAGCAGTTGAACAGAAAGTTAGGTGAATATAGTTGGCCTTAATGTTATATACCCTTTACTCATTCTTCTTCTTTCTTCCCTACGAAAATCTTTATAACCTTTCGCGTCTTCTCTTCTCCTTCTTCTTTATATCCCCAAATATATACATAAACAAACCTACATATAGTGTGTTAGAGAAAGAGATCTCGATAGAGAAAGCTTCATACAATGGAAGGGGTCGATGACACAAACCCGACCTTAACACTAGAAGAAGGCGAAAACAACCCTTTTTCTGCCTTTGACGATAAAACATTTATGATGATGGATCCTTCCTTAATGTTTTCCAGAGATATGGGGCCGTCTTCATCTTGTTCTCCGGCCAGTTTTCATATGTCTGCTCAGCCAGAGAATTTTCAACATGCTGAAAGAGGAGTCGCGGTGGAGATTGGAGGATTAAGTGATCATAATAAGAATAGTGAAGGGAAAGGGAAAGAGAAGAGATCATCGGCGATTCAGAGGATTGCGTTTCATACGAGGAGTGATGATGATGTTCTTGATGATGGTTATAGGTGGCGAAAATACGGTCAGAAATCTGTCAAAAACAATGCTCATCCCAGGTTCTTCTTTCGCTTAATTGCATCTAATACATTAGTTATGTCATTTAAACATTATATCTGATATTCTCAAAGACACACACTCTTGGTCACGTGTATCTCTTGGTTGGACATTAGTTTAACAACCTATAACGATCAAAGTCAAATTGTGTTAGTCCCGTTGCTTTACGTTATATATTACTCGCGTCTTTGAAACTAGGGTGTTTATTTCGGATTGGTTTTTCCAAGCCGGTTCTTATATTAAATAATCCAAAATAAAATTGGTACATATAGTCATATAGATAACCAAAACACTTTTCAAGTAAATATGTCAAAACCCATATTAGGATCATTATGTCATATTCTTAACCTAAACAAAATATATAATAGATTCATATATTGGTCTTTTTGTTTCGTTGTTGTTAACAACATTTATTTTAGTTCGCATTCTAGTCGACACATACGTACATGTTATAACTTATCAAAAATGTTTCGGCGACATATATGGATTGATTATTACAGTATCATATATGGATTGATTCATTATTCATTTGGCAACAACAAAAATATTTCAGGAGCTATTATAGATGCACGTACCATACATGCAACGTGAAGAAACAAGTGCAGAGATTGGCAAAAGATCCAAAAGTCGTCGTAACAACCTACGAAGGTGTTCATAATCATCCTTGTGAGAAGCTCATGGAGACTCTCAGTCCTCTCCTTAGGCAACTTCAGTTCCTCACCAGAGTTTCTGATTTGTGATTAAATGTTAATTAGTAATTGTAATTAAAGCATGTTGATTTGGTTTAATCATTCCATTGACCTCAGTCTCCCAAGGGATAATGTATAAACAAATTTGAGAGTATAATTTTTCATGTTCATTGAGGTGATTTGCGTTTTATTTTTATTTGTTTTCTTCTTGTTGTTGCTGTGTTGTGTTGAAAAGGTGATCACATTACATTCACTGGACCAAAATTGAACTTTTAAGATGCACGTGTCATTCTGTGAAGCTAATACGGAGGTGATAAACTAAATTTGTTTTTGATGACCCTAGATTTGTTGTGATAAACTAAATTATGTTGTGTTCTTGATGGCCCTAAATTTGTTTTTGAAGTATTTTCTTGCCTGTTTAACTTTAATTTCTCAAGAGCTTCGTTAAACCTATAACTGCACCTCTGGTTCTTGTTTTAATTTAGACATTTGATGGACCAAAATTTTCTTGCTTGTTTGACCAAAAAAGAAAGAAAGTAGTTTCTTACTTTGGAACAATTTATATAAAATGTTGTATGGTTCGAAGAAACAACTTCACAAAAGTCATTGATAAGGACAATATTAGCAGGTCCTGCGATGGAGTCAGTCATGACTCCTACAACTTGGAAAACAAGAGACAATGGATGATTGGTTCCTTACAAGAACAGATCAACTTATTTGCTAAATCAAAGGTACAATAAAAACATAGACCAAATCAACTTAGCTTGCTATTGGGAGCCTATGAAGATTGGGAGGGATCAAAGATTTGACCAGCAAACAAAACAGTTCCAGTTGTGTCTTCTCTAATCAAGAAGAGAAACGGTTTGTTAGCCACAAAATCTATCCTCTTCGGAGGTTCCATACCAAAATAGCAGCCGCAAGCTTCATCAGCAGTGGCAGCCGCAGCTTCAACCCCTGATTCATCTATCTTGATACAAGCTTTGTGGTACAAGGAATTTGAACCCAGTCCCAACTCACCAAAAACCTCTGAAACCAAAAACCCGAACGAGATCTCAAATTTTGGGATTCTGAATGTCCCAACTTCAACTTCACGACTCGGAATGTGAGCATCCAAGAATCCAGGGGTGGTTGCTATCCTCTCCACAAGATTGTCCAATCCATCTTTCTCGCTGGGTAGATAGAAATACATAGCGAACTTGCGACTGGTATCACCACGGGCTCCCTCGAAAGGGAGTCTAGCGACCTTGAGACCATCGTAGGCGGCTATGTATTGGTCCTCATCGCTTGTCATGAATGGTACGGATACTGTCGAGCCATCGAGAAGGTAGAACTCTCTCTTACGCGTATCGTAATCATCAAATGGGGTGTTCCAAGTCCCCTTGAAGTACAATGCGTTCGCGTAAACTCGTTCGGTTTCGTTAGTAACGGAACCAGGAGGAAGAAGGTCCTTTATGAGATCGTTGGTGCGTTCTTGAACCCATGAGTTCACCTCGGTACGCACTTCTTCAGCCTTCAAAAATATACAGTAAAACTCTATAAATTAGTACTTTATAAATTAATAAAATTTCTTTCTGATGTTATGTTGTCAGTTTACACCTAAAATACATCTATGTTTAAAGTGCATATTTTCTATTCATCAATAATCGAAAAAGAGCAAATATGAAATGTGTATTTGTAAAATGTAATAATCAATATATACACCTTAAAATCAATTTAACTTTTTGGTTTCGAGAAATAACCTATGATAGCCGTAAAAAAGTTTTTGTCACAAATATAACATCTAAGGATAAAAATGTTCCATTTCAGTAAATAAACAATTATACTTATAGGATTAACTAATTCAAACCAGGTGGGAATTTGAGATTAAAGTTTATAATTTTACAAAATAAAAAAAAAAATAATATTAAGATTTTGAAAGTAAAAATTTGAAAAATAATTTATATTTTTTTTGCTGTAAAACACACATTTCATATTCAAACGTGCTGTCCAAGATTCTACCTAAGTTATCAACACAGATAAAAAAATTACCTTGGATTCGAAATCTGCGAGTTTGAAAGCAGCTTTGAAGAAATTCTCCAAGAGATCCTTAAACTTAGGGTCAATGGAGAGAGTTTTCTCGATCCAGACGCCATTGACCGACGAGATCTCCGGCCCGCCGCTGGCGTTGCCCCCAGTGTAGACGAGGGAAACGAGCTCGGTGAAGACGGCATTGAGCTCATCGGTGGAAGAAGACTTCAGGAAGCAGAGTATCTCATCGGCGACCGAGGGTTCGCTGGGAGCAGAAGCCAAGAGAGTTAGAGCGGAGTATATTGAGGCAGGCGAGAAGACGATGTTAGAGTGTTTGGCCTCTGAAGAGAAGACGTGCCTCCCAAGGAACATAGCGAGTTCGTTTTGCTTCTTCATAGATTCTCTCGCATCCATTTTTTTTTTAAATTGCAACAATAGAGAGGGAGAGGTGATAACTTCTTGTGAAAGAAAGAGTTGACTTGCTTTTATCAATAGTGAACGACTTGACATGAAAAGTTCTAAATGACCGGAAAGTCGTCGTCCCAGGCCTCTACGAATGTGATTAAAATGTTTAATTAGTGCCAGTGGTGTGATTAATTAATTAGGTATCTATTTTGTCTTCTATAATCAAGAAAAGAAACGGATGATCTGCCACTAAATATATCTTCTTGGTACAGCGACAGATTAAGCTCAAAATCAAAAGCAATCGAAGCTTCAAACCCAAATTCGATTTTACAAACTTTGGAATCTTGAAGTCACCAACTTGGTCTATTGTATCTTGGGATGTGACTAACCAAGAATCCATCATTAAATATATATATAGGTACATTGAGAATTCGCGGTTGGCATCATCACAGCCTTGTCTTGTCGACAAGGGAACACCATTATAAGTCGTTACATATATAGTTGTTCTTATAGTTGCTGCACGACTGATTCTCCATTGAGAAAGTGAAATTGTTTTGTTTTTTTCTTCAAAGACTTATCGAACTAGTGCAATTCCAGCTGGTTAGGCTTGTAACGGATCGAAGATGAAGAAGATTTGATGAGATTATTTGTGTGACGTGAAGCCTACGAATTCCCTTCCACACCACTATCTCTGACTACAAAGATACCTAGTTTTCTTCTAATCAAAATGGAACTAGGGTTTTGCCAATCTTTGACCAATTTTTAAGTTTCTAAACGATACAGCTTTTGCTGTTTTGTCCAAGTCACGTCACAGGAGAACATCAAATTTTTCCTTAAATGTTTAGCGAAAAAACAACACAAAAGTGTATCTCACAGATAATATCTAAGATTCACTCAAAGATACAAGATTTATATAGTCAGATATTTCATATTCACTTCGTGGGAGAAAAGATAGGAATACCCCTTTGCCATAAGTGATCCAGTGCAGAAGAAGATGACTGTTCGACGATAATAACATTCAGCTCAAGTAAGTGTCTTGAGCCAAGAAACATGGTTTTGTCTTCAGCCTTTTCCACCACCCTAACAAGAAAACAAAAACAATGAGATTGAGTAAGAAAGCGTTAGTTAAAAAGACTTGACTAATTATATCGTTTCACGCTTTTAAAAGAAGCTAACCTTGCGAGGTGGGGTTCCTCGTCTTCCATTCTTGCCAAACCCGAAATTTCCTTTCTTTTCAGATGCTTTAAGGATTTGAAAAGAGCATGTCAGCGAATCATCCACACTCATCATCGCACCAGCGTTGTCAAACTCTCCACAGTAGTTTGGTGCTGAGAATATAGTAACTAGCTGCCTGTTTGCAAAGAACTCATACCCATCTTCCACAACCTGAAAAAAAAACAATCAAACTTCAAGGATATAGCAAAGCCCATCAGCTTTTAGTAGCCTCTACGATGACACGTTAACCAAAGAATGCAGATTATTCAACCAATATAGTTTGAAACAGAGAACAGTTTCCTAAAGTACCTGATGAGCTCTGCAGATTAGGTCAAGGTCATGCTTTTGAAGAAACTCCTCCACCTTATCAACCCCAAAGGTATAAGAAACCCCCCTATCATTCTCTCCCCACCCTTCAATATCCTTGTCCGGATCAGACCACAACAGATCACACAGCAGCCCATGATCAGGAATATCAACAGGACGAGCAATGTTCCTGATCTCATCCAAATGCTTCAGCTCAGGCGACAGACCACCGTGCATACACAAAATCTTCTCATCGATCAGAGCAGCAACAGGTAGACAGTTAAAACAGTCAGTGAACACCTTCCACATTTTAACACTGTATCTCTTCTTGCACTCATCGTAGAACCCGTAGATACGGTTTATGGAGGCGCACTCATGGTTCCCACGCAAGAGGAAAAAATTCTCCTTGTATTTGATCTTGTAGGCGAGGAGGAGGCATATGGTCTCAACGCTCTGCTTGCCACGGTCTACATAGTCCCCGAGGAAGAGGTAGTTTGCAGCGGGTGGGTAGCCACCGTACTCGAACAGCCTCAAGAGATCTGAGAACTGACCATGTGTATCTCCTGCCAATAAAACATCAAAACAAACACCGTTATAAAAGTGATACAAGCAAAACAATCAAAGAAACACATGTGTATATGATCATTTATAACAGATTCAGTAGGTTTCATTATGCGTTATTGTAACAATATCAACAGCTCTGCTTCATATGACATCTCTAGGCTATTGACCAAACACTACAATTTAAAGTTTGACCAGTTTCATATGCATTTTTAAAAGAAAAAATTAAACATCTATGGTTAGCTATCAATCTCAATCTCAATCTCAATGAAAAGATAACCAACAGAGTCAACATTAAGATAAATTAATGAAGAAAGAAAGAAGGCAAAACCACAAATCTTGATGGGAGCCTCGAGTTCGAGGAGATTAGGTTGACTGAGGAAGATTTGCTTGGCGGTGGAGCAGAGATGTTTGATCTCGTCGTCCGTCAACTGGACCTGCTTCGTCGTCTTGCCGGTTTTGGCCCCCAATAACCTCTTTATCACATCATCCACCACACTATCTTCTTCCATCAAATGAACAAAAGCCCTCCTCGGATGAGATAGATGAAGAGTCTCTGTGTTACGACCTTCGGTTCTTGAGATGATGATGTAACGATCTCCGATCAAATAGTCGCTGTAGGTAGGTAGACGCAGAGAGGAGAGAATAGAGTTTTGTGAAAGGTAAGAAGAGAGGGAGGAGAGGAGACCTAGAACAGAATCGGATTTGATCGAAGCACGCGTGCGGCTCGTGTGAACCGGAAGCGACGGCTTTGTCTTTTGACCAAATTATTTAAAAACTTAAAACGATTTTATGGATAAGGGATCATTTCTTCAATAAACTTTGGGAAAACTACACATTTCTTATCATCTAACTACCAATAATTCCATGTATACCAAATTTACCATTTATTCAAATCTATCACATTGTAAACAGTATAAGGTTATATATTTGGATTTGCAAAAATTTAGTTTTATGATGAAAATGTAATTTGTGGTTTGTATGGCATTTGATAGAAAAATAGTGTTGTTCCTAAAAGTCTATTAATTTTTGCAACTTTAAAAAAAAAAAAAATTAAGCTCCTTGTGAAAATATATACTTATTAACCCATTTTACTTGCAGCTGATATTTTAAGAAAATCGGATTTTCGACATATATTCAGTCAAAAAAGATTACATATAGCTTTTGTAAATTATACATTTCCAAGAATATTATAGCTATTGATATATTGGATATTGAAATTAATTTAATTTTTAATAACTATACTTTATCATTCATAATCAAAATTATTGAGGAATGTTGGAAAATAATTTAAAAAATATAATTTTGGAATGTGTTGTGAAGTTGATGAAAGAGTATTCTATTCCGTTCATGAATTACAGTATATCCTCTTTATTAATACTCTATAAATTAATATATACTAAAAACTCTATAAAATAATATAATTTTGTAGTTTTAAATTAAATTTTTGATTCAATTAATGTATCGATAAATTAATATCTTTATAGATTAATAAAGGGTTTTCTGCCAAAAAACTCTCAATGTGGTTCTTTTTTGCAAATTAATCCGCGAACTCAAAAACCCACTGATCAAACTTTCAAGTGCCAGTCAAACCACAATATAACCCTCAGCCATATATATGTGTATTTGACTGTGCATAATTTTAATATTTTTCAGTATTACGTCATTTTAGCGCTAATTTTTTTATTGAAAAAAGTTGTAGAGACCAAGGTTCAAACCTTAATCTTCAAACACAGTTTGAATGCTACATAACCATTTTGGCCAACATATATAATTGTTCAATTGTCAAACTCAGTTATATATATATATATATTTCTAAATGCATTTTGGTACTTTGGTTTATAAAAATATGTACCATATTAAAACCATATTTACTTTGGTTTGGTTCGGTTTATATACTATCTATTTTTGGTATTATACCAAAAAACCATAAACTTTTGTGAATTTTACTTTATATAAATAGATATCGACTTTTATATAACATACAAATATTTTTTTTAAATAACCATTTTTTATTAAATATTTTACTATTTAAAATAATTAGTAAACATATAAGTTAACAATTATAAGTTTTTTATAGAATAAAGATAATAAAATTTGGTAATATATAATGTTATAAATTAGGCCATTTCAGAATAAATTTAGAATTATATATAATTGCGTTTGTTAAGTGAACAAATATTAATGTCAAAATGACATATTTCTGAGTTCTACGAATTTTTTTCATTAAAATATTAGTGTCAAAATGACATAGTATTGAAAAATGTTAAAATTATACCCAGTCAAATACATATAAATACGACTGAAGGTTATATTGCGGTTTGACTGACACTTGGAGGGTTGACCCGTGAGTTTTTAAGTTTGCGGATTACTTTGCAAAAAAAACCACATTGAGAGTTTTTTTGCAGAAAACCTATTAATAAAAAATATAGTTTTAGTGTAGTTCCAACATTATTAATTTATAAAAGTTTAACTATATATAGAGTAAATGGATTAAGCTATTCCACATTGTTCTATTAAAAGATCAACAATTTAATTAGAACATTTGATTAGAAATTTAAAAGTAGTTTTGTCTTATTAGTTTATTTAATTATATTTATTTTAGAAAGTAAGCTTACTGATTTGAAAGTGGGCTGTACCGGGCAGGACACACCAACGGTAGCGATAGAGTTATACAAATCGACGGGTGAGATTGAATCTGTATCGAACGCTCTTATTAAAAGGTGACTGGAAGAGTACTCTTTTGTCTATTTTCTTCTCCGCTTCTCACTGAACAATCAGGAATAGGGTTTTTGCGGAGGTTTTGAAGCTACACAATGGCGGAAGAGCACAAACACGAGGAATCCATCATGGAGAAGATCGCCGAGAAGATCCACGGCCACGATTCCTCTTCAGATTCAGACGACGACAAGAAATCTTCCTCTATCAAGACGAAGATCTACCGCCTCTTCGGAAGAGAAAAGCCTGTCCACAAGGTCTTCGGCGGCGGAAAACGTACGGATCTCTAATTCTAGATAGCTTCTCTTATCGGATCTGGATTCTAGACTAGGATCTCTCGATTTTGTAGATTAGTCTCGTTGCTTGTTTTGGTGTTTAGATTCAGAAGAACGATCTGATTTGTGTTTTACATCTTTGTTTTTGAATTCAGCTGCTGACATATTCCTATGGAGGAACAAGAAGGTATCAGGAGGAGTGTTGGGAGCTGCGACTCTCTCCTGGATCTTGTTCGAGTATCTTCAGTACAACCTCCTCACTCTCTTCGGCCACATCTCGATCCTTGCTCTCGCTGTTTTGTTCTTGTGGTCTAGTGCTACTACCTTCATTCACAAGTTAGTTCTCACAATTTACTGGATGTTGAGATTGTATGTTATGTTCAAAAGGGTGATTAGTTTATTTGCATTTTTTTTATTATAGGACGCCTCCTCATATCCCTGAAGTGCACATCCCCGAGGAAGTTGTTCTCCAGCTTGCTTCTGGACTCAGGATTGAAATCAATCGTGGTTTTACCGTTCTTAGGAACATCGCATTAGGGAGGGATCTCAAGAAGTTCCTAATGGTAAAAAAAAAAAACCTTTTTTGTTCAACGTTAGATTTGGTTGGGTTCTTGTTTTTTAACGTTGGTACGGTAATATTGTTTTCAGGTTGTTGCTGGCTTGTGGGTTTTGTCCAAAGTTGGTAGCTCATGCAACTTCTTGACCTTGGTCTATATCGGTAATACTCCATTCAGATCTTGTTGCATCCAATCTATTATGCTATGTGTGTTTTCTGATATCTTATAATCCTCTCTGATTTCAGCAACTGTTCTTCTCTTCACGGTTCCTGTGCTCTATGAAAAGTATGAGGATAAGGTAGATGCCTTTGGCGAAAAGGCGATGAAGGAGATCAAGAAGCAATACGCTGTGCTGGATGAGAAGGTTTTGAGCAAGGTGATGAGCAAAATCCCCAGAGGAGCCTTCAACAAGAAGAAGGATTAGAACTCTTCTTCTCTCTGCATCATCGTCATCTGAGTCTCCCAGATTGATTGATCAATCTCGAAGCATTCATTGGTTAAACAAACCCTTTAGTCTCTCTCTTTGGATTTTATTTGGGGTTTTTAACCAAATTTACACAAGATATGAATTTGAATGAACTCTATTATTGTTGATTATGTTATGGAATACCATCGTCTTCGTTATGATAGTCAGATCTTTGAATTTTGAATGTTGCAAATTTAAATTGTTTCTTACTGCCAGTGATGTTTCTCACTTTATCCTAACACTCGTAATATATTTTGCACACAATAGCCTTCAGATTTCCGAGATCTTTCAAGATAAGTTTGCAGAGATTATTCCTGAAATCTTGTAGATGATGATGGTTTCAGACCGGGTGATGATTTTCTTGATTCAGTTCTGGTTAGATCAAAACGGTAATCGGTTTTAGTTTTTATTTGTAGTCTATTCTTTTACGTTGGTCCTATTCTTTTATGTTGGTCCAGTACCGTTCGTATCGGGAGTTGTATTGTACTATTTGAGAGATGTTTATTCAATGAAAAATCAGGGTCCCATCGAGAGAGAAAATCTTAGAAATCATAGAGAGGGATTTTGTGATTTCTCTGAACAAGAAGATGGAAATGCGTCTGATTTCTTATCATCATCATCATCATCATCATCATCATCATCATCAGAAAAGAGAATGTTTTGACAATTCACAATAACCATAAAATTCAATATCTACAGGATAAGACACGGACTTAGATTCTTTCTTACTCTCTTAGCACAAACCTAAACTAGACCAAACACAAGACTCTTAACACCTTCACTCTCACGTGCGCAAACATACTCCACACGTGCAGAATCAAAAGACTGGAAGCAAACTGAAAACATCATTAACTTACATCCACCTCTTAGGCAGATTGCTTGAGCCAGAGGCAGAGCCAGAGCCATCCTCTCTACCAGCCAACATCGCCATTATCAAACTTCCACCATGGACTCTTCCTTCTGGAGCCAATCCCAGTCCTGCTTCATACTCGTTGAGATCAACATCAGTCTCTGGAGATCCCACAGCGCTTCTCGCTTTCATCCTGTCGATGTTCATGTCTTGAGAACCGCTAAAATCTTCCTCGCTGCTGCTTCCTCTCGGTTCTTGGCTCTCTGAAGTTACAGTCATTCCTCCGTAGACCCGGTTATCCCCAACCAGACTGTTATGGAGTGCACAAAGACCAGTCTTACCTCTAGCAAACGAGGTGCAAGGACCAGAAGAAGATTGACCCAAAGCATACTCAGTCTCGGGATGACCCCACGCACAACGTTTCCCTCCTCCATGCGCCTTGCAGAAGTCAGTGCTACCTTGCGCGCTCTTCCCACATCCTTCAGACTTACACCTCTTCCCTCCACCGTGCCTGACACAGAAGTCAGTCCTCCCTCTAGCGCTCTTCGTGCATTCAGCAACCGCACATCTCTTCCCACCCCCATGAGCCACGCAGAAATTAGTACCTCCATGAACACTCTTCGAGCAAGGATCACCCTCTTGAAAGGCGCATCTCTTACCTCCTCCATGTCCTTTACAGAACGGCGTGCTTCCCTCCGCGCCTTTGGTGCAACCAGGGTGCGTGCACCGTTTCCCACCACCGTGTGCTTTACAGAACATAGTGCTCCCTTGCGCTCCTTTCGTGCATCCGTTAGACTGGCAACGTCGACCACCTCCGTGAGAGATGCAGAGTCCCGAAAGCCCTTCAGCGCTTTTAGTGCAGTTCTCTCTCTGGCACCTCTTTCCTCCACCGTGCCTGATACAGAGCCCTGACCTTCCTCTAGCAGCTCGTGTGCAGTCTTCATGGCTGCATCTTCTCCCACCTCCATGTGCTATACAGAAGTCAGTACGTCCTTCAGCGCTTTTGGTGCATCCTAGAAACTCACATCTTCGGCCGCCTCCATGGGCTTTACAGTACACAGTTCGACCTTCAGCTCCTTTTTGGCAACCATGTTTCTGGCATCTTCGTCCACCACCGTGGGAAATGCAACGGCCTGACGCGCCTCTTGCTCCCTTTTGACATCCTTCTACTTGACACAACTTGGAACTAGACGAAGAAATCTCATGCTGTGGCTTCAGCTGCTGAGTTAAACCGGAAGTAAATGTACCCGAGCTTAATGGTGTTGTTGTTGCCGAGCTAGATGACAGGTCCAGAACATGAGGAGTAGCAGAAGGAATGATTATCTTCTTAGGAGCATGAGCTAGGAAGGAGCTTGTTCCTTTGCTTGATGAATCTTGCAATGCAGGTGATGCCGCTGCAAACCCTGGTCCCCATCCACATGATGTGGATCCTTCATTAGTAGCACGTAGCATGTCTGCAAGAGTTGGATATTGGTTGGCCTGCTGCTGCTGGACCGCAGTTATCTCAGATTGACAAGACCCTCCTCCACCAGAAAGACTCAATTCAAGATCAAATGTTGAACCTTTCATTTTCAGGTTCGCTGGTATTCTGTTGCTAGCCGGTTTGTCGTTGCCAAGATGGAGGGTAAAGTCCAGGTCAAGATCCATGGAGGAGGCCTCCTCGATTTCTTTGGGAGAAGATAAAGTCATGGAAGCAGTCGGCGAGCTCCCTTCTTTGCTATCAGAAGAGCTTGAGGAGTGACCGAGTCTCAAGGAGAGTAAAGGATCAACTTCTTGAGCCTTTGATCCATCAATCAGATTCCATTTCCTTTTAATACCCTTGGTATTAGACAATGGAGAGGCAAGGGAATCAAGACGCAGAGTAGTATCAGCGGCGGCCTCTGGTACTTGGACTTGAAGGGAACGGCCCAAAATGTTAAGTGAATTGGTAGCAGCAAAACCAGTGTTTTGGAATCTGGAATGCATGGTCACTCACACAACAAAAGCAAAGGAGGAGAAGCGAACAACAGCACAAACTTCAGAGGGGGAAAGAGAGAAAAAAGAGCCCACAAGAGCAGTAGTAGTACTAAGAGTTAGAAAGCCTTATAAGCATCTCCACCTCCGCTTACAAACCCTGAGGTATCGCGCCGATCCATTTCTCAAATATAGAAGTTCAAAACCAAATGTTGGCAGCTGTGTACTTCGAACACTTGCTCGCTCAACCACAAAATGTAAAGTTAATTCTCGAACTCCGCCAAAGTAAAAAGGTACTAGCAGCTAACCACCCTTCTGGCTTCATAACAAAAAAAAAACGACAAGTGAGTATCAATTGCAGTGCAAGTAAACAAACAAACAGAAAAGGATTCAAATGGGGTTACCAAAGTTAACACATAAGAAATCACAATCGTTACGAGGACAAACACTAGCATGTGAATGCATCAATAAACGCAACAAAGATACTGATATGTTTTCATCAGAAACCAGATTCAAAAGACATGTGGTTTTTATTAACAGTTAATAAACGCTGAGCTTTTATGAGACTAGAGATGTTATTAGTTAATAAGGAAATTATAAAAGAAAAAGAAGAAATTTTCCTAAGACGACATACAAAAACAACTTATAGACTACTGAGTAACTGAGCTAAGCTAATCCAGTTTCTTCTAGGAAAAGCATAACAGATTATGTTAGGAGACATCAATACTATTAAAAAGCAAACAGAAGAAAAACAAGAGTTAAAAAAAAAAAACTAAGTCGTTCACCTATGCGAACTGCATCGGTGTCATGTTGTCTCGAACAAAAACAAGGAATAAACAGAGATTTCTTCTTCAATTTCCGATACACACATAAAGGACAAGAAGACTCTTTGACTTTTTTTCTCAATCAAAACAATATTAAGAAATTCGATTGGATTGTTGCAACAAAGGAAGAATTTACCTGAACTTTTTTTTTTGAATCTGATTCAAACAGAACTTCACGGCATCAGATGAATGGAATAATCAAATCGCAAGCAATTCTCTTTCGACGGAATCAAAATACTTTTTCACCGATTATCTTTCCTCTTCGTCTTCTTTTGGGTTTGAGAAATCTTATTAGGGGATTTGCAGCGCCGGCAAGAGAGAGACTGAAAGATGTTATTATATGTTATAGAGAGGTGAGGCTTAGAAGCAAAGGAATAGTAATCATCGCCGCATCTACAACAACCCGAGGCCGCAAATAAAAGGGTAAGACGACTTGTGCCCCCCACACGTGCTATCAGCATCTTTGGCACGTGCCTTCTGTCATTTTTTTTTTTGGTTTCTTCTTCATTTCTTTGTTTTCTACGGTTATTTTTTTTTTGGTTAATACATTAAAAATATATTTGTCAGAGTCTTCTACTCAGTTCTACATGTTCTATGAAAATTTACATCTAACTATATCATTTTTATTCGACGCATGAGATCTACGCATGACCGTAAAACCATGATACTGCAAGCAGCAAAACTGTGGAGAACAAACAGTACAGGAAATTGCAAATAAAATTAAAATGGCATTTTAATACAACAAAATATGAGGGAAATAGATAATATAGTACAACAAACAGTACAGCCACCGTCAGAGCAGCAAAGAGAAACGCAACACCTTACCTCAAACACTTCAGTCTTCAAAATATATTTTTTTTAAAGTTCTGAACACCTCGAAAAACCAGGTTTATAGAGTTTCTTTATCAAAGCAAAATTGATATTAATTCTTTTAATTTCAAAAACTAAGCACATTGTTTTTATATACATTCTTCTGAAAGATTTGTCCCGCAATAAGCCTCTTTGTTTAGGAATATCATGTTTGTTTGTAGACAGATTGGATAAGACATAAAAAGGAATAAAAACAATAACAGATGTGATCGGACGGACTCAAAGCTTTTTGGAGAGGGAAGTAGGAATAGATACCAAATGATGTGGAGGAATTGAGATCAATGAAGCTTATTATTGCCACTTGCCATAGAATAAAAACTTCAATCTCTACTTCCCTCACTTTTTCTTAAAATCAAGTGTAAAATGAGATCCTTGACTAAAACAAAACTCAAATATACACATACTATAACTGAAAAGCTAGGATAAAAACTAGTAAATTGGGATTAGAATCTGGTTTTTGTGCAATTAAAGATGAATAATCCAAGGATATGCTGACATCTAGTATATCCACCCTCCATTTCCAGGATAGATCTGTTTCTATAAATTTATATGCTTTTCTGTTTAAAATTTTCTAACGTTGAGAATTTAGTCTTACTTAATTGGATTCATATGAAGTTCAAAACTGTCATTGTAGTGGAAAATAGGGAGTCTTCTTCAAGTCCTATTATGAAGTGAATATGCATATTAGGTGTATTTAATGTATGTATAAAGATAGCTGGTATTTTTTTTTTTGAAAAAAAAAAAAGATAGCTGGTATTGACATTTACCTTCTCTGGCAAGAGGTTTCCCAGCAAAGAACCTACCTTCCAAAACCGCAAGCTGCGATTCAAGTTAGAGTTCTTGTGTTTCCAAGTTTCTGAAGCATTGAATTTCTCCTCTTTGATGGGGGGGTTTTAAGCCTATTACGATCTTAATGAGTACAAAAAACTTGTTACTCTTTTTTCAAAGAGAAAGAAGTCAGAGAACTCACCAGGAGTTCTTGAGAACTCTTAGAGAGAAATTTTATAGAGGTAATTTAGTGACCTCGATTTTTATTAATTGTATATAGACTTATTGAACTCGCCTCGTCCTTGAAATCTCTTTTCGAACCTGATTTACTTCTAAAACAAACGAAAGTTCTTATCTAATTTGTTTCTAATCATTGCTTAATCACCATCCTGAACTCAATATTCAACAGTGTTCGCGGCTGCTACTGAAAGCTCTGAAACTGCTGGTTCTGCCTGTTGAAAACAACTCATCATAAATATATTGAGTTCTTGAAGGTTGCATGGACTTATAAAAGTGAAAGCCTAAAAGGAGATTTTACTTCTTTACGTTCTTTAAGTCCATAGTCTTAAATTGCTTCTCGTAACGTTGAAACACCGAAGTATGCCTGATTAATGTAACAAATTGGTTAATAGTACTATTTTATAGTTAAGTATGGATTTCTGAAAAAAAAAGCAAAAGAAGACAACTTATTCAGTTTCCATACGTACTCGAAACACCACAATTAGCTTATGCATTAAACACACAATTTCTAGCATGTACCTTCAAAGTTATTAGAATTGAGATAAACAAAAGTCATTAGCATACAAGCAATTCAAAAGTCATTAGCATACAACACATCTGTCATACGCAGCGAGTTAAATGCTTTTTTTTTGTATTGGGCCTATTGGCCCTTTATTGATCGCTTTCTATTTTACCGTAATTTCAATTTGTTTGGATAGAAATATTTGATGATTTAAATTATTCTAATATTTGGATAAAAGAATTTAGATATTTTGAAACAAATAAATAAATAATTTTGTTTATTCAAATTTTAAAAATATTCAATTAGTTTTAGTTAATTTTATTATCTCGCCTAAAAATAAACAAAATTACAAAATTAAAAGAAAAGGTAATATGGTGAACAAAGTAAATTTTGATTAGAGCCGGAGTTGGTCTTAAGTTTTAAAACGCTGAAAGCAAAGAAGGTCATTTTTCGAAATAGAAAGACAAAAGAAAATATGTATTATAGCAGTTTCAAATCGAGGTTGTCCAACCAAAACCATTATGTTCAACTTATACAGCTTCAGTAAAGTAGTATTTGATAATTTTATAGCCAAATTATCGTTAAAAATAAATTGGTCGGAATCATTGGCTCAACTACATGACAAGTGACAGTAAGTTAGCAAAGACCAGGGAACTTTTTGTGATCAATCCTTTCCATCAAGAATTTCTGCTTGTTTTTTTTTTTGCCAAAATTTTAAAACAAAAACAAAACTTATATTGTCTCTGTCTGTACTGTATTTGCTTTTGTAATGCATGGTTTCATGATATTATAAATATTTAATGAATAGCTATAAGCCACATTTAAATTTCTGAAATGTTTCTTTATTGGCTGCCAAAATGCCAATGTTCTTATAAGTCGGCTAAGGATAGCATAACTTTTTTTTTTTTGAAAAAAAGGCTTTCAGGATAGCATAATTAATAGCAAAAAATGGGTGAATTGATGATAAAATGGTCACCACTTGTTAGATTTGACTTATTAACATGATTAGTAATCTCATAAAGAAAAGATACAGTGATGTATTTAAAGATCATTGGCAAATTTAGCAGTATCCAACTGATTTTGAGAAGGAAAAAAGTCCGAATTATTTATATATATGTGGTATAAAAAAATTTGTAAACCCAAACTGAAAATTGATCTAAACATCATATATATATATGTTAAACAATAATTTAAAAGATGGTCATTTTGAGTTTAATAATAAAGTAATATATCTTCAATATTAATTATAAGTTAGACCAACACATTAATTGATTTTCTTATATATTTTCTATGTTTCATAAAGAATGTAATTTTGACATTTTTTTCTTGTCATACAAAAAATGTTATTTTAGTATTCCAATATAATTTATATTTAGTTCTAACTTAATATTAATTGTAAACTGCATATATTTTATGAATAATTTTATTTATCTCAAATATTATTAGTTAAATAGATGTAGTTAATAAGAATTTAAATGTATTTCAATTATTTTTAATATGTAAAAAGTGTCACTTTGACATTTTTTTTGTAAAATGGATGGAGTATAAAACAAACTGAAATTTTAAATTAGTAATAAAGTGTAGTTTAGTAAAACTAAATCCACATGTGAATATTGGAAAAAAGATAATGTATAATGATTCATTAGCATGTCAGTGGCATTTGACTAAATTGGCATGTAAGATTGATTATAAGGTGTAGAAAAAACTCCCCGTGCTGATATTAGTGCTCCACCAACCCATGATTAAAAGACGATCGGACCATGCTAGTTGCTAAAATGATGTTTTATGCAAATTTTGAAAATATTTGGGAACAAACCAATTTAAGGATATAGTTTTATACATTCATATATCATCTAAATATTCTAAAGTTTTGGAGCAACCTCATAAGAGCTCATGGACGCAATTAAAATGTTTATCCAATTTCTAGAATTTTAATACTTTTAGTATACAAGTGTTATAAAACTAACAAAATGAGATGGTTCAGATATTTGATGATCTTTGGAGCTCGATCTTGATATATCATATTTCGGTGACATTTCAACAGAGTACTTTGTCTGACCAGATTCAGAAACGAAGTAATCGCAGCAATGAGTAGTACTAATCGTTACAACAAAAACGCTACGCTATGGTTTCATAGCTCAGCAACTACCTGTTTCTTTGCTCTTGAGAATAACGCAACGACCCAATATATTGGCCATGTATTTACATAACCGATTTGATATCTCTCCAGCTTCTAAATTTATGTGCTGGTAGATGTTTTAGATCAATTGAAATTAAGCTATTTAGTTATGATACTTAACAATGAATTCGAGTTATCTTAAACTGATTTCTCTATCATTACAATGTGTGGAAATTGTCGAAAGGAGATTGAGCCGCCTAATTTGAAAAGATTCAGATATATCACCGTAAAAGTATTTCACTCTATAGATCATATGCATAAACAAAGCTTTTCACCAACCTAATAAAATAAATATATTTGACCAGAAGAAAAAAAAAAGAGAAACAAAGTGAGCTAGTCCACTTCTACATTATATTAATGCAGACTACTAAGCTCAAGTTGTATATAAACCCATCACACTTACTAGTATATCAATCAACACTTTCTTCATCAATTACATTTTCATAGACAAAATTATGGTACGCCAAATGAAATCATTGCTCTTCCTATTCATTGTCCTTGTTCTATCAGAAACGGTCATATCAGCTAGAAAACCATCCAAATCTCAATCAAAACCATGCAAAAACTTCGTCCTCTACTATCATGACATAATGTTTGGGGTCGATGACGTGCAAAACGCGACATCTGCTGCCGTTACAAACCCTCCGGGACTCGGTAATTTCAAATTCGGAAAGCTCGTGATCTTCGACGATCCAGTGACCATAGACAAAAACTATCAATCCGAACCTGTGGCACGTGCTCAAGGGTTCTATTTCTACGACATGAAGAACGATTACAACGCGTGGTTCTCATACACACTTGTGTTTAACTCGACTCAACACAAAGGGACGTTAAACATAATGGGAGCAGATCTTATGATGGAGAAGACCCGAGATTTGTCTGTTGTAGGAGGGACAGGTGATTTCTTCATGTCCCGAGGGATTGTTACGTTTGAAACTGACACCTTTGAAGGTGCGAAGTATTTTAGGGTCAAGATGGATATCAAACTCTATGACTGTTATTAAAAGAAAAAAAGAAAAGTGGAGTGTGTGTGTGTGTGTGTGTGTTGTGTGCTTTTAATTACTCTGGCCTTGTGGTGATTGAATAAGCTTAAGCTATGTAACAATCTTATTTTGGGAGTTTATGTGTTCTGCTGTTTTGCCTTTTGATGCAATTCATATCATCTAATATATGTTACGTGATGTCTTGTTTGATGAAAAAGCTTTTGTGTTATACAATTTGGGTTTTACTACGGAGAGTTTTTTTAGTAACTTGTACTACTGACATTAAATCTAGCTTTATAATGAACGTGTACGCGAATGAAATTATAAAGATGGTAGACCAAAAAAGAAATTTCTGCAAAGCCACTACCATGACAATCTTTAACAACATAACTAATCTATCCATCTAAGAATACTTAAAATTGTATTTTGTGTTGCTAATTTTTTAAACATGTACAATCTTACAACACCTACACAAGCTCATGAAAAGGACTAAAGGAACATCAATTAATACATGTTTATGCACAAGATTTGTGTTACCCATCTTTTCTTGTCCGTCAGGGTAAATAAAACAACTTCCATCTTTTCAGCTTTTTTCTTTTCTTTTCACGGCGTCTCCACCACCGCAACAGATACTGAACCCACAACGGAAGGATTTCTCGTGGTGTACTGTTGAACCACCAACACTGAAACCGAAGTAGACATGAGGATCAAGTTTCCGACCGGTCCAAGTTCCGGATAATCCATCTTCATCGTAACCGGTGGTAGTATAGAAACAAAGGGTCTCTCCGAGGATTTTCCCACTAATAAAAGATCACACTCGCAAAACTCCTGGATAATCTTAACCACTTCATCTGTCGAATTCACTATCCTCTCTTCAAATCTTGTCGAAATGGCCGCCTTATTCTTGATTGCGGCAAGGAACTGCTCCTCTAACCGAAAATGAGATGTTTCTTGCGGCTCAAGTATGTCAAGTTTTGAGTTCTCTGGACCGGATATAACCACAATGGTCAACTTAACCCCAGGATGCTCCGCCATTCGTAACCCGTAAGCCAAAGCTTCACGGTCATCGCCGCCACCAAAGAACAGAACATTAACCGAAAATGTAAAGCTACTCGGAGCTACCTCAGAATCATTGTCACTGAGACCACAACGGTCGACCAAGATTCCGACAGAACACGGCGAATTCTCAAGAACTCTTTTGTTAATCCCCTGAAACTCCGATCTCACGGTTTCGAATTCTTGCTCCAGAGATCTCCACCGTCTATGAAACGGCAGAATCACAAACGCTGCGTGTTTGCTATCCGCAGAGCTACATACATCCTCATGAACTGTTAGCAAAGGTGAAACAGCGGTCACAGAACGCACCGAAACGTTTCTTAGGTCACAAGACGCTTCGAACGCGACCACGACGTTGTCTCTTTTCTTGTTCCAAAAGGGCAAACCGTTTCTTCTCGCCTTTTGAACCATTCGAATCGAAGAAGGTCTCTCCGAGAGTTGAGTTAAATGCATAACGTAAACGCCGAAGCTTTCTTTAGTTTCGTTTCTTCCGCGAGAAGCTTCGATTAGTTTCACCATCGGATTAATATCTTTAACGCTTTGAAGACATATCAAAACCTTAAGCTGGTACGTTCGCTCTTCTTCTTTATCACTTTCAATCTTGCGTCTGCGTTTGCTGTTCTTGTAGCTTCCGCTGTCCAGCGTTTGCGTTGTCTCGCATGGTTTGTAAAACGCCATGACTAGTGGCGTTGTGATGAACGTCGTGAAGATCGCCATGAGAACCATAATTGCAAATGTCTGATCGCTCAAAACCTGCGTTACATAGTTATATCATAATTACGGACATTAGAGAAGTTTACAAAAACGACAAGAATTAATTATTATGTTATTATTAAAATAACTCGTATTATTTACTAAAAAAAATTGATCGAAATTGCTTTTGTCCATAATTATAATAAAAAAAAATATTACTAATGTATTCTTAACAATTGACCAGCTAATAAATTTATTTATAAAATCTATATAGAAAAAAAAAATCAAGCTTTAATAAGTTAAGGTTCGAGAGAATATACCTTTCTGTCTTTGCCAATGTTGAGAACAATAAGCTCAACCAAACCTCTCGTGTTCATCAAGACTCCAAGGACAAGCGAATCACGAAGCCCTACCTTGCTCAACAAGGCAGCACTCACTGTCCCAACGATCTTCCCAAAACAAGCCGTAACGATCACCAGCGCGAGCCGCCCCCACGATTTCAGACCGTGAACGGTAGTTACGTCCGTTTTCAAACCGCTCATAACGAAGTACAACGGCAGAAGAAGACCCATAACGACATCTTCAATCTTCTCCACAATCGCGTCTGCGAAATGCCCTTTCGGAAACAACACACCGATCACAAACGCGCCGAAGATCGCGTGGATTCCAATCGCGTCTGTCGCGAAACCCGCGATCAGAACCGCGCAAAGCGCGAGGCAGACGTACCTCTCGTCTATCGGCTCGCCTTCGGGGCAGCGCCGAGAGATTAGTTCGAAAATCCGCGGTGCGATTAGAAAACAAGCGATCACAAACGCGGTTCCGCTTAGCAGCACCCAGAGAGGAACGAGCACGGAACTACTCCCGTCGCCGGAGAGAGATATGGCTAGAGCGAGGAGAATCCAAGCGGAGACGTCGTTGATGGCGGCGGCGGACATCGAAATACGGCCGAGATCGGTGGTGAGAAGCTTTAGCTCGGCGAGGATTCGCGCCAAGACTCCGAAAGCGGTGAGGGAGAGTGCTACTCCCATGAAGATGATGAACGGAGCTCTGTTACCGTTGCCGGAGGAAGAAGATACTTCCGGGAAGGCGAAGGAGGTGACGACGCCCATCGCGAAAGGGAGGAGCGTTCCGGCGGCGGCGATGGAGATCGCTTTTCGGCTGGTGCGGCGGAGAGACTTCAGATCAATCTCGAGGCCGACGAGGAAGAGGAAGAGAAGGAGGCCGAGGTTTGCAAGGGTGTCGAGCACCGTCAGGCTTTTCGGCGGGAACAACGAGTTCTTGTACGCCGTGATTCTACCGAGAGCCGACGGGCCGAGAAGTATCCCACCCTGGATCCCGGTACAAATTAAATTTATGTTTGGTTAAAGTTACGGTTAAACCGGACATTATCAAATGTTTCTGAACCGGTTTTGATAATTAACTGAGAACTATTTGCAAGGTTGCTCCGTTTTTGTTTTATAACCGGTTTTCCCAAACGTAAAACACAAAAGAAATATATCTGAAGTACGAACAAAGTTGTATAATACGTACGGATAGGATGATACTGGTTTCTCTAAATCCAAAAAAATAAAAAATAAATTGAATCCGAATCCAACAAAAATAAAATGGAATTAAAAAACAATATTTCCTAGAAAGAACAAGACAAAATTTGATAAACCATCATACCAACAAAATAATAATTTGGTAAACCAAAACCAACATGGTTTGTCAGTTCTCACTATTTCTTTTTCAAATTATTGTTGCTAAAAAAAAAAAATTCCAACCAAAAAAAAAACTGTACAAACAGAACCAAAATATTTGGATGCAACCATGATCAGCTCTGTAAATAGACAACCAAAACGCCGGTACAGATTTTTTCTTCTATAAACCGATATAACAAAATTTGTCTAAAGCGGTTGATTTGACGACTTACGATAATTTCGGCGACAACACGTGGCTGTCTCATGGGACGGAGGAGTAAGGCCAAAGAGCGAGTGACGGCGACGACAAGACAAATCTGTAGAATGACAAGAGGAAGAGCGAAGTCTAACGGACTCTCTCCTTGGAACACTCCATTTGACGTCGCCTTCATCATCTCCACCGTCTCCGGAGATGTACCGTTGACCAACGTAGCCATCTTTTGTCTGAAACCTGAAACTATGTATACCTCTCTCTCTGTATCTTTGTAGTTGACTAAATAATTGAGATTGAGATTCTCTAGAGTATCTTGGGTTATGTCATATCTGGGCCGTCTTTAGTAGTACGTACAAATAAAGCGGTCAAACAACATCCGAATTTAAAAGTAAAAAGTTTGAAATATTTTTCGAAAATTTTAGAGTATAATACTATAAATTTTTAGATATGTTTTTAAATTTGTTGCTTACATTTTTTCTAAAAAAGAACACCAAAAATCTATAATATTATTTACAAAATTTCGCTTCACATTAAGAATTATAGTAATTATTATTTAAATAACATAATTTATTAGATAATTATTTATAAATTATATGTATTGTTATAAATTAAATAAAATATAATTCCTATATTTATTATGTTGTTATCTGAAAATATAAAGTTTAGTTATAAAATAAAATAAAAATAGAAATATATAAACACTAATTAAGTAAAAAAAATCAGGTTTAGTAATTTTAATAATTAATAAAGTAATAAATATTTGTAACATGATTATAACTAAATATGCAGGCAAAACATCTAATGTATACATAAAATTATTAACTTTTTTGACATAACTATTAACTTTAAAAACTATATCAGTATCTCGTTAATATATCATTAATGGTTTTTTAAAACAAGTCTATAAAATTTTTAGACGGCACTGGTCTTATGTGTGAGTGTATATATATAATCTTACCGCCAGCGTCTATTGGTCTTATCTGTTCTTTATGTTAATCATTTGGTTAGAGAATTAGTGTCCCGTTAAAAGTTAAAACCGGTTGTATCTATCAGCTACTTATAAAAATATTAATTTGTAATAAAATAAATAAATTAATGTTACAAATATTGATTTAGTGTCCATTTAATGAATCTAGACATGCATTCTGGTCCTAAACAAAGTCAAAACTGAAAACCTATCAAAGTTGGTTAAACCGGATTCTGGTTCATTACTTCATCATTAGTCAGGCAGAATCCATCATAATTTTGTAGAGATTGCTTGTAGACCACGAACGCTTTGGTTACTTTTTTTTTCGGCAACATGCGTTCGATGATTAAACAAATAAATAAGCTGTCATCGTGACGGTTATCACAAAAAATGTCAATTACTGATTTCCATTTTTCTTCTTCTATTTGATAGTCCACATTATCTTTTTTTTCTCTCACATTATCATTCAATATACATAAAATATTTACACAATATAATAGTTTTATTTTACTAATTAATAATTAATTTTATATGTTCAAATAAATAAAACCTAGTTCCTATAGAGAATCTAAAATGCTAACTTTAATAAAAATAAACTATTAATTTTTTTATATAACCGTAATGTGTTTTGTTACCACTAAAATCGTACATGTGTGGACAAGGGAATTGAATCAAGAACGAAAATTTCAGTCTAGGTCCTATTACCACTAAGACAAAACAACTTGATTGATAAAATATTAAATTTATAATAAAGTTATTAATTTCAAATAATGGATTCTATAAAGTAACATGTAGCATTGATAATCTTCAGTTTCTTCTTCTTCAACATGTTAGACTTTTTTTAACATCAAATAATATGTTTCATCAAAGTTCATTTTAAACACTCCTATTTTTTGTAAATCAAAAGAATTAAACCCGGATCAATGATGATGACACAGACATAATCTCCAGGTGGAGGTATAACACACGGATAAACCCCCTCCTAGGCATTCAAATGAGCCGAAAGCAATATTCCATATCCGTGTGACTGGTGGATTTTGAACCTGGATTCGTCGTATTGAGTTTTTATTTCCCCCAAACGCCACCAGGCCACCACCACCGATCAGACACTCCTATTCTAAATGGTCTAATGTGTTCAATGGTATCCAATATTTACAATTATTCGAAGGCGAATTGAATTTTTGGTTATCACCAAAATCAAAGTTTAACTTCAATGAAAACCACATTTTCAAATTTCAACCACAGTTACTGGAGTTTTTATAAGAAAGAAGAAAGAACTATCGACTTATTTTTGTTTTGTTTATTTCCATGGTCCCCCGTCTAAATAGAAAAGATCAATGATGAAATTGGAGTCTCATCATTAATCTGGCATTCTTAGACAAAGTCAAGGTTGTGACATGTTAGTATATAACTGAGCTTAAGGATATAATAACTGTTACTTAACTCTTTAATGAAATTTATTCTGGTCATTTTCTTTTGGTAAAATTTTTTTTTTAGATTCTTCCTTAGAAAGTTGCCCTCAGAATAAGTCTAAATATTTTAAGAACCATAACTTAACAAGCAGAAACAACAACAATATTCGATAACCTTTGGGGAGGGGAAGGGGGTGTTAAATACTAAATACAGTATACACATAAACTAAAGAACAAAAGTTACAAGCTCTGCGTGAAAGATAACCTGATGCCAGTAGGTGCTCAGACTGTGACAGGCACACTCTTCTGTCTTTTTTTCGTCTTCTTCGGAAAATAATCAATAAGATGATTTTTTGGGGACAAGAAAATAACATCGAATCCCTAAATTTTATAAACAATTAAGTCGAATGCTTACGAAACTAATGAATGGTCTGATGAAGTGACAGACTAGGCTTGCAATTTTTCCTTGTTTGCGGCCATTCAACGGAAGAAAACAAAAAACACTTGAAGTGTTCTGAAAAAAAAAAAAAAAATAAACCACTTGAATATTTCAAAAGAATCACCCAAAATTGAAGATCGAAGTGAATTAAGACATGAGAGACAGACAAGAGTTTCGTTTCCATGAATGGAGTGAAGTACAGAGATAAAAAGGGTCTTAGATCACTCCATCAGTAAAAGAGAAAAAAAGGTAACAACTTTTTATTTTGGGTAGCCGCTCCAGCTCTCTAAAGAAATGAAAAGTAAACACGAGGAAGAGGAAGAAGATGGAGGAGAAGAAGAAGGGCAAAAAGGGAAACCCTTTATTGAAAAGTTAAGAAGAAGAGCCGTTTCTGTAGGCCATAGAAGAGTGATTCGCCCACCTTCCACTCCAACGCGCATTACCTTCTTCAACCCTAATTACCCTTCTTCCTCTAGAAAGCTTGCAGCTTCTCTCTGGGAATTTTATCAGTACTACGACCAAGACCGCGAGATTCCCCCTGTAGCTAAAATGCACCGACCTCAGTACAGTTTCGGTGGTGATCCTAATAACCGCCGTCCCCGTCACGGCCATGGAAAGACGGCGATTAGAGATAATGGTCTTGACCTCACTGATGACCAGGTCTCTCTCTGTCTTTCTAGGGTTTATGATTTCTACTCTTTCTCTGCAGTTTTGGGTGATTAGTTAGTTCTTTTTAGCTGATTGATATCTTATGAAACTGATTGGTCTTAGGATTGGACATTAACTCAAGTTTGGATTTATAGTGAAGATGCGTTTATCTGTGAAAGTTTTGAGTTTTCCTACATGGCTTGTGTTATGAAATGGTAAAATCTAGCCTAAGATTGTTCTCCCTCTCCTTTGGATTTTGGGTTTTTGTCAAATTTAGTTTTTTTTTTCTTTTCATATTGGTGAAAAGTAGTTTAGGTTTGCTTTAATTGCTCTGTTATTGATTTATAGTTTCTTTTGCGCTGAAGTTGAACCTTTAATGGTGAAGGCAATACCTATTTGCATTATACTTGTTCTTGGTTACTCATTACTAGATTTTCTTTTTTTTTAATGCATATGGTTCTATCTGAAAATATGACCCTTTACTTCAACTGTACTTGTTTCTCTTACTAGTTTACTCTGCCCTTGAAGTGGCTTTTTATTTTTGAGTTTTCATTGGTTTTGAGTCTTACTTTGTGTCCCTCACAGCCAGAGAGTGCGGGAAGTATAAGGAAACAGATCGGTCAGCTGCTAATGAAGCATCATCAAAGAAACGAGCCCCCCTTGTCTCCTGCAAGCTCCCTCGAGGTACATTCACATTTAAGTCCCAATCTTGTTAGTATTCTGTTTGCCACCACCTTTTAAGTCTCGTATTGGGATGGATCCATTCTGCAGGTGGCTCAATATAATGGAGCAATAACTCCTGGAAGCTCACTGGAGCTTCACGGAAGAAGACGAGCTGGCGAGCCTAACCACAACAATCTCAAGACCTCAACCGAACTTCTCAAAGTACTGAACCGGATCTGGACCCTCGAGGAGCAGCACTCCGCTAACATCTCCTTAATAAAAGCTCTCAAAAGCGAGCTTTCCCATTCACGCGCCAGGATCAAAGAGCTTCTCAGATCCCAGCAAGTCGATAGGCACGAGATGGACGAGTTAGTGAAGCAGCTCGCTGAAGAGAAGCTTTCCAAAGACACGAAAGAACGCGACCGGTTAAGCTCTGCTCTTCAGCAGATAGAAGAGGAGCGGAAACTGAGGAGACGTTCCGAGAGTTTGCAGAGGAAGCTCGCGCGTGAGCTTTCTGAGGTGAAGTCTACGTTGTCTAGCTGCGTGGAGGAGATGGAGAGAGGGAGTAAGCCGAGGAAGATGCTGGAGAGGCTGTGCGACGAGTTCGCGAGAGGGATCAAGAGTTACGAAAGGGAGGTTCACGGACTGAAGCAGAAGGTGGATAAGAGCTGGGAAGGGTGGGGTGAGGAAGATCGGTTGGTTCTTTGTATAGCGGAGACGTGGCTTGACGAGAGGATACAGAGCGGTGAGGAAGGGTCCGTGGTGGAGAAATTAGAGCTTGAGATAGAAGCGTTTCTCAAGAGTAAGCAGAAGAATCGTAGGAGTTCACTTGAGTCGGCTCCGTTTAACGTCATGAGCGCTCCGATTCAGGAAGTGGAGAGTGAGGAGGAAGAAGATTCGAATTGCTTTGAGCTCAAGAGACATGGGAGTGATGCTGCAAAGGCACCGCTCGGAGATGGAGGTGTGGAGCACTCGAGTTTACAGGTGAAGTTCGAGGATCAGATGGCGTGGGCCATGACTAATAGTGATAAGAAGAAGAAGGAGAAGTCTAGAGACTTTGAAGGTGATAAGAGTGAGAAAGAAAGGAATAATAATAATAATGTGGTTGGAGAAATGATTAGAACTCATAGGAGGTTGCTGTCGGAAACACAAGGGATCGATGAGGGTTCTTGCAGTTACTTACCACCAAGTGGTAGGAGAGCAGAGAGCCCGATTCGGCATTGGAATCCGAGAGCCATGACATCTGATGTAACAGTGAAGGACAACACTTTGAAAGCTAAACTAAGCGAAGCGAGAACCAAGAGTTCCCGGCCACGGATTCGGCTTTTCAAGAGTTAAGAGGAAGAGGTTCAATGTCGGTGAGATTGGAAGAATCTGAGATATTTTGTCGGGAACTAGACAAAAGTTTTATATGTTGCAATCTGTAAATTGTTTGTAGCTAAGTATATCTGTGTGTAGTAACAAATTTTCATTTTCTCTGACATTTGGTTTCTTTGTCGTTGTAGAGAAACAGAGTAGTGAAACAGTGAATCAAATGTTGTTTGAGATTATTATATAAAGTAGAGACCGAAACGGCATCGTTTTTAAGTTGATTCGTGGGGTTTATTACCAAAGTTACCGTTGGAGAAAGAGTAAGAAGAGATGGCGACGGCGTCGTTCAGGTGGATTTTGCAGCTACACAGAGATGTACCAAAAGCGGCTCGATTCTACGCGCAAGGTCTCGATTTCTCCGTCAACGTCGTCACTTTACGTTGGGCCGAGCTTCAGTCTGGTCCTCTCAAGCTAGCTCTCATGCAATCTCCCAGGTTTTGATTCAAATCTAGATCAATGCAGATCACCTGCTCGATCAATTGTCTCAATGAAACCTTTGTTCATCCATTGAAAAGATAAATAAATCAATGTAATCTTTTAATGCAGCGACCATGTGGTGAGTGAGAAGGGATACTCTTCGCTACTATCGTTCACTGTGACAGACATTAATACATCAATCTCCAAACTTATGGAGTTAGGAGCCGAACTCGATGGCTCTATCAAATACGAAGTCCACGGCAAGGTATAAGCAAGCATCAACCTTCTTCTTTCCTTTTCTCTCTATTTCCTGCAAATGTTCAAATCTCATCTTCATTGTTAACGTTTCTTTTTGATTTTTCTGATACATCAGGTTGCATCTGTGAGATGTCTGGACGGTCATGTGCTCGGCCTCTATGAACCTTCTTAGGTTTTATCAATTCACGAGTCTACTTTGCTCGGATGCTTTATTATTGCATTTGATTGAAACATTGATTAGACGGCTGATCGAACTAGCGTAGTAGCCAAACATACTAGAATAAACAACGATCAATGTAGTGCATTTCTTATTTTTGAAATCTTAACAAAATGCTCTTGAAACAATTTGGGTTTTAAAAACCCATAAGCAAGACAACGGTTACACGAATACAAAAACCTCAAACGCTCTTCCTAGCAAGCTTAGTCCACTCCGTGTGGTATGCACCAGAACGATCAATCCTCTCGTAAGTATGAGCTCCAAATAGATCTCTCTGCGCCTGCACCAGATTCGCAGGCAATCTCGCACGCCTATACGTATCAAAATATGCAAGACTCGCACACATTCCAGGCGTGCTAATCCCAGCAGAGACAGCCAAACCCACCACTCTCCTCCAAGCAGCTTGTCTCTGAACCATCTCCTTAGCAAACTCAGGATCAACCACAAGGCTCGCCAAATCCGGGTTCCTCTGGTAAGCTTTCTTGATCCTATCCAAGAACACCGCTCTTATGATACACCCACCTTTCCAAATCCTAGCCAGCTCGCCGAAATTCAAGTCCCAGCTCTTCTCCAAGCTCTTAGCTCTAAGCAAGTTCATCCCCTGAGCGTAACTACAGATCTTCGACGCGTATAACGCCTGTCTAACATCATCAACCAACCTCTTCTTATCGATCCCGCTCGATGCAGAACCAATCTCTTCCTTCAACCCAGCCTCTCTCAACACCTTAGCAGCATTCTCCCTCTCATCTTTCAACCCGCTCAAGTACCTACAGTCCAAAGAAGCAGCAATCGTCGGCGCCGCCACGGAGAGCTCAGCCGCCTGCTGGACAGTCCATTTCCCAGTACCTTTCATACCAGTCTTATCAAGAATCTTATCCACCAACTCTCCACCACCAAACTCATCCTTAACCCTAAAGATATCCGAAGTAATCTCAACCAAGAAACTCTCCAGCTCACCTTTATTCCACTCGGTAAAAATCTCCGCCAGCTCATCATTGCTCAACCCGCCAACGTTCTTCAAAACATCGTAAGCCTCGGAGATAAGCTGCATATCTCCATACTCAATCCCGTTATGCACCATCTTAACAAAGTTTCCAGATCCGCCTTCTCCAATGTAAGTAACGCAAGGCCCATCTTCAACTTGGGCCGCGACTTTCTCCAATATGTCTTTAATGTTATCATACGCCTTGAAAGATCCTCCAGGCATGAGGGAGGGGCCGTTACGAGCCCCTTCCTCGCCTCCGGAGACTCCCATACCTAAGTAGAGGAGTCCTTTCTGCTCGGCTTCGGAGATCCGTCGCTCAGTGTTCTGGTACCACTCGTTGCCTCCGTCGATGATGCAGTCTCCGGGCTCCATGTACTCGGAGAAGGCGGCGATGGTCTGGTCCACGGGGGCGCCGGCTTTGACAAGGATGATGAGGGATCGAGGGCGCTGGAGGGAGAGGACGAAGTCGCGAGGGGAGTATTGGCCGGAGACCGGGAGGTTTCCTTCGGCGGCGGCGCGATCTAGGGTTTCGTCGACTTTGGATGTGGTGCGGTTGTAGACGGAGATCGGGAAGCCTTTCTCGGCGATGTTCAGGGCGAGGTTCTGGCCCATTACGGCGAGTCCGGCGAGGCCGATTCGGGATAGAGCGGCGGACTCCATTGGTGTAAAAAGAGAGGTAGAGAGAGTGAAATGAGAGTGATGTGAGAGAGAGAGATTGTTGGAAGGAGGTATGGTATTTTTATACAGTGAAAGAGACGGGGCTCGTCGATGGAACCAAGGGACAAAACACGAAACGTGATTCGGTACAATAAACTTGAATTTTATTCGGTAGACGATGATCTCAATGCTTTAATAAATGTTGTCGTTTATGATTTTATCGTCAAACGTTGTCGTTTGGTGTTGTTAGAACGCCATTGAACTTTGATCTTCTTTTTTTTTTGAACAAAGAACTTCGATCTTCTTATTTGTCAGGCTTAGCGATAATAATAATACCTTCGAACCATATCTTAAGTTCTTGTTTGTCGTTCTATGCAACTGGACTTGTGCAAAATGAATACAATAAGTCAATAACATTCATTTTTTTATTATTATTTTCAATCCAACAAGTGGCTGGTGGATTAGTTAATCTTTAAAAACTCCTATCATTATGGTGGTGGTGTCCATGTTGAACTTGGACTCTATGCCCTTTTAGTCTCTTTTAAAAATTTCAATGATTGTACTACATCAACTTGATATTAACCTTTTGACGATGTCCGATGGTCGGAGAAGGATCCATCTACGTGGTCTCTATTCTCTGAAGGTAGAATGTAACTGTTTAACATGATTACCGAATTACCAATTTTTCAAAAAAATTAAAACTATTGATATAACTCCGAAAATTTTATTACATAACACACATACACATAAGCAAAATACAAAAAATAAGACACTGTCTTTTTTTCTCTTGAACAACATTAAGACACTATCTTAAAATAAAACAAAATATTGATATTTTGCCGGATATAACTTGCCTGAGTATCTTTTCACTTTCTGATTATTTTTTATCCGCACAAATTATTCAGCTAAAGAAACGTTCTCTGTTTACAGGTAGAGAAACAAAACAACTAGTTTCTTACAATGCACGTCTTCTTCTTCTCCTTCTTCTTCTCTTTGTTTCTCTCTCATGTTCTCATTTTCTGTGAGACTCTTGAACAAGACAACAAAGCTTTGCTTAGTTTCTTGTCAAATTTCAGTGAATCTCTACAGTGCTGGAAGCAGAGCTCTCCGGTTTGTCATCGCTGGACCAGAGTTTCATGCCAGCCAAGACCGAGATCGAATTGTCTCCGTTAGATTCCCCGGTGTTGGATTCAACGGTGCGATTCCACCTCCCCCAAGATTCTAGGCCTTAGAAGGAACCAACACACCGGAGACTTCCCTTGTGATTTTATCAATCTCAAGAACTTGACTCATCTCTATCTACAACACAACCGCCCACCGATTCTCTCGGAGTTAAAAGAGTCTCAAGGTTCTTGATCTACGAAGCCTGACGCAAACCGACCTGTCAAACAATAAGCTCATCCTTTTCTGGCAACAACATAACCAAAAAGGAGAAATAACACAAGAAATAACCCAAAAGGAGAAATAATTTGCATTTTGGGTGTATAAAATGATGATCACCTGCTTCGGAAAAACTAGAATCTCAGGGAAGTTACGGAAGAGAGACTCTTCATCGTCTTCTCCTCCAAGAAACTGGACATCTAGAGACGAGGGCGCCGAAGAAGGCAGCAAGATCATCTTCTTCGGGGGAAAGAACCATTTGTTTGATTTAGACGATCTTCTAAGCTCATCAGCTCAAGTTTTGGGAAAAGGCGCTTTTGGTACAACCTATAAGGTAACTGTGGAAGACATGAGCACAGTTGTGGTGAAGCGGCTAAAGAAAGTAGTGGTGGGAAGAAGAGAGTTTGAGCAGCAAATGGAGATCATAGGCACGATCAGACATGAGAATGTAGCTGAGCTAAAGGCTTACTACTATTCCAAAGACGATAAACTCGCCGTCTATAGCTATTACCCTCAAGGAAGCCTCTTCCAGATGCTCCACGGTTAGTTACTTCTTTATTTAAACTAAATCAAAAACAAAATGTTAGTTTATTTTTTGTGTGTGTGTGCAGGAAACAGAGGAAAGTATGATAGAGTACCTTTGGATTGGGACGCAAGGCTGAGGATAGCAACAGGTGCAGCGAGAGGTCTGGCTAAAATCCATGAAGGGAACAACGGGAGGTGCATACATGGGAACATCAAGTCATCAAACATCTTCTTAGACTCACAAAGCTACGGCTGCATCGGCGACATTGGCTTAACAACCATCATGAGATCTCTTCCTCAATCCACTTGCCTTACTTCGGGTTACCACGCGCCTGAAATAACAGACACTAGAAGGAGCACTCAGTCTTCGGATGTATACAGCTTCGGGGTGGTTCTACTGGAGATTCTGACTGGGAAGTCGCCGGCAAGTCCAGCGGTAGAACATGATGGTGAGAAGATGGATTTGGCTAGCTGGATAAGGAATGTGGTGGCGAAAGATTGGACAGGGGAAGTGTTTGATTTGGAGATTGTGAGTGAATCAGGTGCTGGTGATGTGGAGGAAGAGATGGTAGAGATGTTGCAGATAGGATTGGCTTGCGTTGGTGTCAAGCAACAAGAACGACCTCATATAGCTCAAGTTGTCAAAATGATTGAACAAATTCGATCCACTGATCCAGCAGAGTGAAGAAATTAAAAACATGAATCAATTCTTTTTTATTCTTCTTCAGTGATCATTTTTTATTCAATTTCAAAGTGAATGTTATTTTCCTGATGTATTGTTTGAGAACAGATTTGCAAAGAACAACACTTTGAAGCCATTTCATATAATATTATAAAAAAAAAGAAAAGAGAACATAGTTTGGAAAGTAAAGCAACTAAAACATTGGGGAAGATCAAACGGGGCTGAGGAGCTGGAAAAGGTGAGGCTTTGGATCTGAGTTCATGCCGATGACGATGATGAGAGGGATGAATCCATACTGAGTGGCGACCTTGGCTTTCTCCAGTGACCAGTTGGTCCACTCCTTGACCAGCTCGTACTTGGATGACGAGGTGGAAGAAGAGGATCCCTTTGTTCCTTTTCCTTTCCCCTTGATCTTCAACGAAGGCTTAGCCGCCATTGATCCTGTCTCAGAGCACTATGCGTTTTGGAAGCGGTGATTTTTTTTGCTTAAACCTACTAAAAAACGTCAAGGGTTTAAGCCCTTTTAAAGCCTCCTTTGATATCACTTGTTTAACAAGAAAAATATAATATTTACTTCTCCTATTTATTTCCATGTTTCTTTTGTTTATCCTTTAAATTTTTAAAATATGTAGAAGTTATAGTTCTATAATTTTCTACACCAAACAAACCAGTTGACTTAGCTTTGACCTCAAGGCTATATTTGCAAAAATGCTAATTACGTTCATGTTGATTAGCAAGATAAAACGCGTTTATTATGCAATACCATACGATATGTGAATCATTGATCATTCGATAAATACCTCAACAAGTTCTCAAACTTTTTTTCCTAAAACAACAACAGGAATCCAAAAGATCTAAACAAGAACTAAACATGAAGATGGTAGCATTGTTGCTTATCACATTTCTCATGGTCTCGGCATCATTCCCTCTTGCTACTTCCAAGCCCAATGGGAAATCATGTCTTACAAATGCGGTTAAGGTTTGCTTTGATGGCATTTCTCGTGGAGCGCCGGTGAAGGCTGCATGTTGTACGAGTCTGAAAGAGAATCAGTCATGTCTGTGTGATATGATTAAAGCCCGTATGGTCGATACCAGTGTCCTCGGCTCTAGTCTCAAGTCTTGTGGTATTCCTAACCCCAAATGTTGAACATAGTAAAATAATATATCGCGACACCATACCAAAGAATTTGTGCTTCTTTCTTTTTCTTTTTTCAGTTTTTACAATAATTGATTAGAATAAATTACTATAATTTGTAAACCATTTTGGTAACCAATTCGAAAATTTAAATAGTATTTCTATAAATTTCTTTACCTATTATGGAAAAGTAATTGAGCCTTAAATGTAGTCTATATATGTATACATAGCTAATTACGTACGTGTTGATAAATAAGGCGAATCGCGTCTATTACGCAATACCATACAAAGTGATTATCCAATAAATACCTAAAAAGATCTTCACATTTTTACTAAGAAAACAAATAGAATCCAAACAATTTGCTATCAAGAGATACAAACAAACAAGGACATATACATGAAGATCGTAGCATTGTTGCTTATCGCATTCGTCGTACTCTTGGCATCATTCCCTCCTCCGACAAAAGCTATCGCTGTCGAAGGAAGTCGTTCCAAGAGAAATGGAGAATCATGTGCTACAAATACGCTTCAGGTTTGTTTCGATGGTATTGCTAAGAGAATGATGATGTCGACTACATGTTGTGAACAGCTAAAGGAGCACCAATCATGTCTATGCGATGTTATTAAAACTCGTATCCTCGATAGCAATATCCTTAGCATTTATCTCAACTCCTGTGGTATTACTGACCCCAAATGTTAAGCAATATGATTGGAACACGGAATCATTGGTCTGAGACACTATGTATATATATATATATATATAATGAGTTGAGTAGAGTCTTTGACTTTGATTCATTTTCAATTTGTATCAGTTTCAAGTAATTGTCAATAATGGAGAAGTAGTGTTCTAGTGCTTACTAGTGGTTGGGAACATTTTGTCGACCTTTCTCATTTCTCTTGTTTGTAAGAATCAATGATTCCACATTTGTATTTTATCTATGTAATAACCAATTAATAAAAGGTTGAAAGCAAAGCTAAACAATTGTGGAAGAACCATGATAATCAGGTAAGTTCCGATGCAAAACAACTCCGCAGCACTATTAAGATGGAGATGATCTGAAAGTTATATAGATTTGAACGGAACCGAAATTGGCTTTTGAGTGGCTTAGCTTTACTAGTTCTTTTGTCTTTGGGCGTTAGGGGAACTAGGATCAAACCAGTTTTGTAAGTGAAAAAATTAAGAATGGACAAAATCCCTCGATGTGAGAAGAACCGAACTGAACCCGACTCAAAAAAAGTTATAATGAATCCAACCCTTATAATTTCAAAGTTTTTTAGACATCTAAAAATATCCGAATCATAACAATATGTTTAAATATATTAATTATTTTTAGATATATTAGTAAAAATATAAAAAAAAATACATGAAATACTTAAAATTGTCTAAAATACTTGAAACTATCTGAAAGTTTATCCTTAAATTGTACTCAAAAATACTTTCTGGTTTTCACTCAAATTGTCAGACCGAACCTTTTTATTTTTGGATTTTTAAAATTTTTACATAATTTAAATGGAAACCCAAACTGACCCAAAATTGAAATATATAAATACTCTAATGACGCTTAAATTTCTAACCCCTGAAAACCAACCGAAACACGAATACATATGAACCAAATGACCCGAACGATATCCCTAGAAAAATTAATCTTGTTAGTTGATTATACTTTTTTTTACTGAAACTGAACAAAGGTGGTTTGATTATCCTTCAACCAAACCAGAATGACGACCGAGCTGCAGATTAATAACATGGTTACATTTTTTGATAAACAACATAAGGAATTAGTGGGCTTTATTTCGTCACTCGGAAATTAATGGGCCTTTTCAGCTCATCGATGTTACTGTCTTTTTATACGATTTTTTATATTCCTCCTCCTTTTGTAATGATTTTGAATATTAACAAAAAGGGTTTCCTCGCCATCAAATATTTAGTTACAGAGCTCGATAGTGTGTGACGTCTGTCTGCCTCCCTGACCATCATCCGCCTGTGAAATCCTCAGTGCAACTGAAAATACTTCCATTTCCGAACATCTAAGCTTACTTGAGACTATCAAGACGAGTATCTCCATCTTCTCAGGAATTTACTAGACATCTTCCATGACATATGTTATTAGGGTTTTTTTACCGGCTTCTGTTGCTGCATGATGTTGTTTTAGAGGTAAGACTCGTTTCTGTTTATTTTAGGGCTCGAAAATCAGAGACATGGGGGGTTTGCATTTTAGGGATTTATCCCCAAAAGTAATTTATATTTTTAAACTTTGATTTTCTTGCATTTTAGGGATTTATCCCATCCTTGCTCTTCTTTTACAGATTGGAACTGTGATGCTTCTTTTAGGATGTCTTAACAATTGAAAAATCAAAGACATTGGTTTACTTTTTTATGCTTAGAATTTCGTTTCTTTTTTTGTTGAATTCTTTGTAGGTCTGTTGCAGTCATGGATGAAATAGAGGTTCCGGTGTACTGTTATTGGAATGGTTGCATCAAGTATGGTCCTGAAGGTGTATACTATGAAGGACCTACTCCTAAGAAGATTATAGTCCACCCTAAGATTGCATTTAACAGATTGTTGGATGAGATGTATGTGCTTACTGGAGTAGATGTTGATAAGCAGAGATCCAAAGTTAAAATATTTGGTAGGTATCCTTCTGTTATTGGCCAGTCGAAGTTGCAGTATCTGCTTCTGCCTGTGGTGAACAACCATAGTTTGGAGACCATGCTTGAGGTTCCAACCAAACACCCTTATCTCAAGAATGTGGAATTGTTTTTGAAAGTGAAGTCTGTTGGAGCTACTGGTCCTGCTGCTTGTTCCTCGAAAAGACAGAGGACTGATATACCTGTTAAGGTCGAGAGGGATAGCAGTAACATGTTGTTGATTGGAGACCAAGCAGATGCTGTTGTTGGAGGTGGTGACTTGACATATAAAGAGTCCAGATCTGGTGTTTCGAAACATTGTCTGTCTAGTTTGTGGCTTGAAGATCATGACTTGCGTGTGGGGCTGTGCTTCAAAGATGCTGATGAGCTGAAGAAGGCAGTGGACTGGTGTTCCATTAAAGGAATGCGAAAGTGTATGTCACGAGAGTCTGAGACAGCCGAGTGTGTGTTTAAGTGCGTCAGGTGGAAATGCAAGTGGTCACTTGTGGCTGCTAAAATGGAAAACCACGGTCTTTTTGAGATAGTCAAGTATACTGGTCCACATACTTGTTCTCCTCTCGAGCCAGAGAAGTTTGATTCAGAGTTCGAAGCGGATGAGACTGAGCGTGTGGTTAGGGTAAATCCGACTCTATCGGTTGAAGAGTTGAACAAGTGGTGGAAAGAAAATATTGGGTATGAGATTGAAACTAAGGACGTGAGGGCTGCTAAAGAGGAGGCTATTAAAAGAGTGTTTGGAGATTGGGATCAGAGTTTTGAAGATTTGCCCAAGTTAATGTCTGCCTTTCAATCATCTAATGGAATGTTAGTGGATTGGAAATATGATCTTTTTCCTAATCCTAAGTTTGCATCCTTCTCTGGAGTGTTTTGGGCGTTTAAACAGTTTGTCCAAGGGTTTCAATACTGTAGACCTCTGATCTTAGTGGACACCAAAGAGCTGAATGGTAAGTACCAGTTGAAATTGATGATTGCTTCAGGTTTAGATGCAGCCAACGATTGTTTTCCTCTTGCATTTGCTGTGACCAAGGAAGTGTCCTCAGATACTTGGCGTTGGTTTCTCACTAATATCAGAGAGAAGGTAACGCAAAGGGAAGGCCTCTGTCTCATCTCAAGGAACCACCCGGACATACTCGCTGTTGTGAACGAAACCGGGTCTAAGTGGAAAGAACCCTGGGCTTATCACAGGTTCTTTCTGAAACAGTTCTCGTCCCAAATATGTCGTGATTTCCCAGGAAACACCTACCTTGAGCATTTTGTGAAGCAAGCTGGATCCACAGGTCAGAAGGAGGAATTTGTAAGAAACATAGAGAGAATTAAAAAGACGAACCCAGAAGCTAGGAGAAGGTTAGACCAAATCCCACAAAGTCAGTGGGCTCTGGTTCATGACAGTGGTCGGAGATACGGAATCATGGAGTTAGACACTAAAGCTCTGTTTGCATTTTGTAGAGGCTTTGAGCTGGCTGATCATGTAGTGACAGGTTCTGTTCTGCTTCTGTTTGATGAGCTGAGAGACTGGTTTGAAGACTCTTCTATTTTTAGCCGTGCATATCTTAGTTGCGGCGAGGTGTACACTAAACCTGTTACGGATAAGCTTGAGGAGTTCAGGAAAGCTTCTGTTGCTTATGCTGTAATGCCGTTAGACAACAACGAATTTCAGGTCGCAGCACCGCCAGGAAATGATAAATGGATCGTTCAGTTGAATGACTCTGTATGCACATGTGGGGTTTTTCAAAACAACAGGTTCCCATGTCTACACGCTCTAGCTGTCTGCAAGAAGCTGAAAATCAATCCTTTGCAGTATGTAGACGACTGTTACACTTTTGAACGCTATTACAAAACTTATGAGGCTGCATTTTCTCCTGTTCCGGAGTTATCAGCTTGGCAGGAAGCTTCCGGAGTTCCGAGAATGTTTCCTCCAGTCATTCCGCCACCACCGCCTCCATCTTACGTAACGTGTAAGGCCCAACGCCAAACAACTCCTAAGACTAATAATAACAAGTGCTGAGAAAGGAAGATTTTTAAAGCCGAAACGAAGCGGTCATTTTGGTATGGTTAGGTAGTAATTTTGTGACTTTCGGGAGTTTGGGTTGATCAGTGTAGATGCTCTAACGGAAACAAGAACGTGTGTTGATGTTTCTTTTTTTGTTTTTTGGTATGTGATAATTAATTCGGTTGGTCTAAGAACTTCTTCTTCACCATCTCAATACCAATCGTTTTTTCTCTTGCTATCTCGCTTCACCACGGTAATATACAGATAACATGTCCATCTTAAGCTTATCCCTTTACTGTTTAAGAATGTTTCTCTGTTATAGAATTACTAATTATTTGAAAATACAAAAATATATTATTAATTTTTTTGTTTTGATGGTTTATAAGTTTTAATTTTTTTATTATTTATATTCATGAAAATAAATATAAAACTATATATTTTTATATATAAATTTACCTTTTCTTACATTAGTTTGATTATTTTTAGATATATTACACTGCATCTGTTATTCTGAACTGAATCATAACTATTTTTTTCTAATTACACAAATATATAATAAAATTATTTTCACTTTGTTTGTTTTATTATTTTGTAATATATTTCATAAAATTATGTATAATTCAATATGCGGTATTTTTGGAAACACATAAATTGTTTAGTTTTAGATTGACATATATCTTTTATTATAAAAATTTAGATTGACTTAGTTACTCACTGTTTGAGTAAATTGAGTTGCATTTATTCTTGGACAATTCAATCAAATAGCTATTTTTAAGTTTATAATTCACCACCTTTTGTACTTGTTAAAAAATCAGCTTCATATTTATATGAAATTCACATATTTAATATATGTGAATAAAAATGTTGGATGCATTGAAACTATGAGATGAACACTAGTAAGCTTGAATCATTTTCAGGCTGTTTCAGACCAAAGTGCATTCTGAAACTTGGTGTAAAATTTGAATTAGGAAAGGTCAAAAGATCTCACAAATATAAATTATGTGATCCATCTAGCATGAACATAGCCAGAAGTTTGGAGAACAGTTTCTTGTTGACCTTAAACTGTGGTGAATCTGGTGATAGCAAGGGAAACTGAATATTATTTTGGTTCTTAGAAGCAAATACTTGGTAGATAACCATTTGTCATTTTTTTCATACTCTGATTCTTGTACACTCTGTAACACCACCAGGGGTTATTGTTACGGTACATAGGCTATTATATACATCATAAATTTGCTTACCGCTGGTTCAGACACACCTGCATATCTAAAACACAAGATGTTTATGAAGAATAAACTATATGGTGCCCAGCTATAGACAGTAAATGATCGTGAATATATGGTACAGCAAAAAACATACCCCAAGAGTCTCACCGACAACAGAATAATAGTATATGATACAGCCAAAAATATTACCGACGCCGATGGTAGAGTTTAGACCTCTTTCCAGCTTTTGATTTCGACGTGGAAGAAGACGAAGGTGAGAGAGAGGAATTTCCATGTTCCTCCTTGTCCTCGGTAAAGGCCTTCTTCACATTCTCCTGTATTTCCATGTACCTCTGTTTCTTTTGTAGTCTTTTCTCAGGAGTGTCGCCTTCTCCGCAAGCCAGCTGATTCAAATCGTCACAGTCCATAATCTGATCAAGTACAGCCGAACAGCGTGGGAAGAAGCGTTTCCCCAGATCCACTGATGATTTATGAAATAAAGAGAACAAGGTCATAGACATGGTTTCTTTCAGTTAAGTAGGGCTGAGATTTTCAACCAAATTGAACCCGCCGATTTTAACCCAACCAAAATTTCTCTTAGTTTGGTGAGAAGTTCTGTTCGACAGGTTTATAAAAAAACCTTTGGTTTTCGATTCAGTTTGATAATCGGTTAGTTCCCTTTTTCCGAAAAGAATATTTTTTATCAAACAAATTTTGAAGCAAACTAACCGAATCAACCAATAGTTCCAGCACAGAACTATTCAAAATTACCCAACCAAATCAACCGAACATACCAAAATTATTCAAATTTAACCGATGTTACCCAAAATTTTAACCGAAAATAGAAAACCAAAAACTTCAGTTAGTTTTGGTAAAAAAAATTAAAAAATCAAACTACCCATATACCGAACCGAGCTACTGGCATGAACCCGCTGGCCTAATTAAAGACAACAATGTTTAAAGATTCTTACCGGTTTTAGAAAGTGCTTTTAATCTGCTTTGATGCTCTTCTAGGATTTTAAAAGGTGCCATCTTTAGATCCGGTGATGTCCTCTTTGCACAAGCGAGATGGTCAGAGTAGAGGCTAGACCCAACGAACTCGGATGTTCCCTTCATATCGGCTATATTCATTGCAACTTGTGCCTCCGTTGGGAAGAGACGTTTAGCCAATGCAACTAAACAGTAAGTATAGTTTATCATTAGTTCACTCGCTTTCCTAGCAGAGAATTCCATTAAGAGAATACCTCTGTTTTCAAGATGGAGCAGCCTCATCTTGAGTTCATGATCTGCCATTGCAAGAGAGGGAGAAACAACATCTCCAGGAAACGGATCTCCTTTGTCCGCTTGCTCTAGAATATCCACGCATAGCCTACCTTTGAGAGAAGGCTTGCATTGCTCCGCAAGATAACTATATTCAGCCGCCATAGTGACTTGTCTCGCAATCAAGAGAGCCGTTCTACCTTCTAAAGTCGTTTCCGATGCACGTGACCCTTTTGTCAACAGAGATAGTATCAGATCAGGTTCCTTCCGCATGGCGGCAACGTGAAGCACCGTGTATCCCCTCGGATTCCTAAGGTTGACATCCGCAATCTCTAGGTCGAGGAGATCATTTGCGGTCTTAACATCGCAATACTTAACAGCGAAATGAAGCGCGTACGCATCGTCTAGATTAGTGTGTCCCTCGCTCAAAAGCATCTCGACAAGCTTGACATCGTCGGAGTCAAGCGCCTTGTATATATTCGAGACATGTTTCTCTACCTCAGCCACCTCGAAGCCGAGGTCTCTACGAACGTTAACTATCTCTTTGATTATTTGTTGAGGCAATGACTTGTCAAGAGTAACTAAGTCGACGTCAGACTTGATAACAATCTCTACGCATCTATCGGTTAGCTTCTTGCAAGCTTCACCACAGATACTAGAAAGCTTTAGTATGAGCAATAACGTGTCCTCCTCTATTACAAGTTTGTCTACAACGTCCAGTAAATGCCTCTGATAGAGTGTAACTAGTTCATGTATCTCGAAGACCGAAGCTAAGTACAGAACCTCCACCATGAAATCCACCGCGGGACGGCAGGACACGTGGCGGCAAGTCTCGTCTGCGCATTGGGAGACTCCTCTCGGCGGCGGCTTCACTCTGCCGGTGTAAATGTACGCTAAAACGGCGATCACCGAATCGACGCCGACGACGTGGTCCTTGGCGATCTCCTCCAGCTCGAGCTTCACGACGTCGGTGGTGGTCAGGGCGTTTTGGAAGAAGGGGCTTCTCGCTGCGAGGAGAACACGGTGGAAGGGTACTTCCCGTCCGCAGGAGAGAACGAGCTTGGCGTCGCTGTAGAAAGATTCCGGCGAGTCGAAGACGGACTCGAGGCTGTTGGAGAGAAGTCGCAGCGCCGACACATCGGGGGCATAAAGAATAGATGATGAGTTGGTGTTATCCGTAGTAGGTGAGGCGAAGAAGCTAGTGCTGCTGATTTCGTAAGAATTGCCGAATCCAGCAATGGAGTTATCCATCTATGGAAGATAACTTAGAGGAGACAAAGAGAGACCGGAGTCAAGTCAATGAGAAAGAGTGGTGGAGAGAGAGAGATGAACGGTTAAATTTCCTAAAAAGGAACTTCAAAGAAATTATTGGACCAGTAAATTTAGTAATATTACGTATGGGTTAATCATGACTTACGCTTGGTGTTATTTTAAATAAATCTAGATGACGGATCCATATTTCATGCCGGATATAAACAAATTCAAATTATAGGTTAAATAGTACAAAGTTTTAGAAATAGCGGATTTTATATCATAAGACCACCGTCTTTAGAACGAAGCATCATGCACAAAAAATGTTGGTACTCAATATTTTACATGGACGAGATGGAACAAAGTAACTTCTGTATCAAGAGATAATTATTGTGTGCATGTATAATTGCAATGTCCCAATATAATTTGTGTGTTTATGAAGATATTTTATTTTCCAAATCTAGAATTAATAGTGTATAGTTTTAAAAGTAACATATTTTATATTATCACTAATTAAAATTGTATTGTATATATGTTGTAATTCTTTATTTTAGGTGAAAATATTATAATGTTTAAATTGTTCGTAAAATTTATGTAGACATATTAAAAGAAAAAATAATAAAATTGAAAACATTATCCATAAATTATATAAAGTATGAAGTACAATTCTCGATAAAGAAAACAACTTCCATTAGAAACCTGCAAAAATGTATTTAATTTTGTAAGCAAGTGGACGGGTTAACGTAATTTGAAAGATTTTTAAATTTTTAAATTTTATTGAATAGAAAAGAATATTAAATTGACATACCATGATCGTAATAGTCGAAAAACTGGTTGGCGATGAAATACTATCGATCTTCATACTCATCACTACCCATATGGCAAATCTATTAAAACAAATAATCGTAACAATTTATATATTTTTAAAAAAATTATTGAAAAAAAGTAGATAACAATTACATACCCTGCCTACGGAATATTCTGAAAAACTTGTTTGTAGACAACATTCAATGTTTTTGTCTCCGGCTTCCTTTCTTTACCAGTTATTAGGATTTTTAATCCAGATCTCGACTCAACTCTTGAAATTGCAACATATAGCTGACCATGAGAAAACACTGGCCTAGGCAGAAACAAACCAACACTTTCTAGTAAGTATCCGGAGAAGATAAGTCAGCTTCGATTTTTGGAGTGGAACATGATCTTCACATCTTCCTAAGGAAAAATTACATCGCCAAGAGACGACACGCCTTTACTGATTGCCTAAAAAAAGAAAGAAGATAAGTCAGCTGTTTTATAATCTAGAAATGCAAGAAGAACCATGATCTTGTTTGATGTTAGTAAGGAACTAACCTGATTCTCTTTAGGTCTGTCTCCGGTTGATTCATTATTTGATAAACGGTTTCTGCCAGCAAGATCAATCATGTTCAATAAGAAGAAGAAAAAAACAGGGGCCAACAAAAGCTTTGAACAATAGTGAATGTGTAGCTAAGAAAAAAACAGGGGCCAACAAAAGTGTTCTGAAATCAAAAGAATGTTTATATTGTCACATCAGTAAGGATACAAAAACAAAATGATGCTGTGAATCCACCAGTTTCTGCATCCAATCGGCGTGTTCCATCTCAAAAACATGCATATATATTAGTTGTTTCTATTAACATAAAAGATTTAAATATACTAATATTTTTAAATAAAAAAAGAAAAGATATGAGATCATTCAAGAGTTCCGATCATCTAATACTAATTTGTAAAGAATATATTGGTATGAATCTAATTAATTACCCGGTTATTTGTTTTTGAAGACCAAGAGAATGTTCAAGAGTATTATATCTGATTGGTCCAATATTCCCTACTCCGATGATCTAACATTAATTTGTAAAAAATATATTCTTCTTCGGCTCTGTAAGATCAGTATCACCAAATTTAGTGACATTGATTATAAAAAAAATGAAGATGTATAGTATCCCGAAACAAAAACCAAATTATATAGATGATAGGACAAACCCGATCAGAGGCATCATGAATGGATGAAGGAGGCTTTGTGGTTCCTAATAAATATTTATAGAGAGACACTATGGAGAGCAAGAGAACAAAATAATTGGAGAAGAAACATCTCGAACAAATTACCAGTAATGATGTTCGTCTATGAGTCTCGAATAAATTACCAGTAATGATGTTCGTCTATGAGCTACTTATTGATTATCATTTCTTGGATCATAAACCTGCGCAAGATAAAAAAATAGAATTTAAATTAGAACGATCAAAAACATAAGAAAGCTTAAACAATAGCTGCGTGAGACTAAAGAGGTGGCTTGGTATTTATATAAAATTTAGTTTACGTTTCTAAATGACAGCTTTCACGATAAGCGTTAACTAAATGATGCTTTCACAATAAACTATGTAACATAATATTCTCTAATTAATATTAGTAGATTAGTAACATAATATTCTCTATATTAATATTACAATAGATTAAAGAAAGTAAAAACTCGTGCAAGTAATAAATTTTTAAAATAAGGTAAGTAATTTAAAAATAATTATTTAATTTGATAGATTTAAAAATTAATTCAAATAGATTAAAGAAAAGTAACAACTTGTGCAAGTTATGTATAATTAAAATAAGGGAAGTCATTAAAAGGAATTAAAAAATTTGATAAATTTTATAATCGAATAAATGAGATACGTTTACATGCGCAAGAAATGTATATTCTCAATAAGGAAACTTTAAATCGTCTCCCCTTTCAAAAATAAATGTTGTTTCTATTAATTTTTTTAGAAATCACATATTAATTATATTAAGAAATTAATCCCCTATTAATTATTTTAGTGGAGGTTTTAAATTGTAATAAAAGATTTTAGCAACGATTGTATTTAAATAATTTTAAATTGAATGTGGATTTTTGGTGGGTAAATATTTAATAAAAATATAATTTATTAATCCTTCAATTCTTAAATAGCCTTTATGTAGTATTTTTTAAATTTGTTACATATTTTAGAAAAAAATATATTTTCTGTTTGCGACCTGCGATAATGTATTTAAATACTTTTAAAATGAATGTGGATTTTTGGTGGCTAATTAATTAATAAACATATATTATTTAGTAATCCTTAAATATTGAAATAGCCTTTATGTAGTATTAAGTTAAATTTTTAACATCTTTTAGTATAAAATATATTTTTTGGTTTTCAACCTGCGATAATATATTTTCATAAATTTAAATTGTATGTGATTTTTTTTGTAGCTAATTTTTTTATCCTTTATCTAATCCCCAATACACTATTTGCAAAGTAATTTTGCCATATGTCGTCGTTACAATTACTTTCGTCAAAAAAATGATCACATGACTACTAGAAAAGATGACATGTCTTCCGAAAAATATGACATGCACAATTAAATTTAATGTTAATTTGTTTTTTTGGTTTACAATTACTTTCTCCAAAAAATGATGACATGGCTACTAGAAAAGATGGCATGTCTTCCGAAAAATATGACATGGACAATTACATTGAATGTTAATTTATTTTTTTGGTAAACTTTTCAAAATATGACAATAACTCATATATTACATTAAGTGTCGATTTATATTTTTGGAAAATTTTTAGAATATATTAATAACTCATACATCATCTATAAAATAAATATATTCATATATAACATTTTAAATTTCAAAATATTAATTTAATTTCTTTTTGTTTTTATAATTATACAATTTGTATTACTAAACCTTCCAAAAATTGCTACAATTTTTTTAAAATTAAATTTCTAAATCGTAAAATCATTAGTTTGTTATATATATATATATATTAATAAGTATTGTTAGTTTAAATTTTTTATAAAAATATAATTTTATATCATTTTTATTTGTTTTATAAAAATTAATTTAATATAATTAAATAATAAAAATAAATTGAAAATTCTATCTAAGACTATAAATTAAACATACACATATATATTTTTAAATATAATTCGAAATAAAAAAAATTATTTTATCTTAATTTAGAATTTAACTAAATCATATCTCTATTAAATATTGGTAAAAAAAATAAAATATATAATATTTAATAAAAAATAATATTTTTTAATATAAATTAAATTTAAAAAAATTCTTTCTGCACATAGTGTAGGTAGGAGTGGGACGGACCGGATATCCGGGGTATTTTAGAATACCCGGATCCGGATCTGGATTTGACCTTCTGGATATCTGGGGTTAGGATATCCGGACTAAAATCCGGATACCCGGGGATATCCAGATGCGAACGATTTTAAAAAAAAATCAATTTTTTTAAATTAAACAAAAAACTAACTAACTAACCATTTATTTAGCTTATTTAAAATGGCTTTTAAATAATAAAATTGAAAAATTATTGAAATTTAATAAAACTAAAATTTTAATTATTTTATATAAAAATTATATACAATATGCATATATAAATAAAATTATATTTTAAATATATTAAATATATAAAAGGTCCGGATCTGATCCGGATATCCAGACCAAAAATTTCACTAGATCCGGATCTGTATCCGGATCCGTAGAGTCACTACCCTGATCCGGATCTGGACCCCCCGGATACCCATTTTTTCGGACCGGATCGGGTCGGATCCCGGATTGGATCACGGATCCGGGTATTAAGTCCCAAGTCTAGGTGTAGGGAAAATCCTAGTTACAGTTGAAAAACACACACACACACACACACATATATACATATATATGTTCTAATATTCAAAAGAGTTATGGTCGTCATTTGTATAAATTCGTTGGGAATGTTTGGAAACCTATATTAAGTGGTTCTAGGTTAACTTTTTCCTGCTCATTTAAAAATCAATAAAAAAGAATTAAGAGAATTTAGAGAATTTTTCTGTGAGTGTCTTCTGTGATTGTCACGTAAGCAGAAATCACTAAAGTAACTTCTCTTTGATATATAGGGGGTAGATTAATATTATAGATTTTATTTTTTATCAATATTTTAATATAAATATAATTTAATTAATCATAAAATTAAGATAAAATAATTTATTATTTTAAATGTATTTAAACTATTTATGTATATTTAAAATTATAATCTTGGTAAATTTTCTTTCTATTATGGTTAAATATATTAAACCAGCCTGTATATTTTGTTTATAAAAAAATTGGTATACAAATTATATAATTGTCAAAATTAAAACTAAACAGTTTTTTTTAAATAGATATATAAGAAACTAATTATTTTACGACTAAAAATTATAACTAATTATTTTACAACTAAAAATTATAATTTTTTTACAACACATTAAATAATTTTTGAAAGTTTTGGTAATGAATTTTATAATTTTAAAAATATAGAATTAAATACAGTTTCAAAAATTTAATGTCATATTTGAATATTTTTAGTGATGAATTATGAGCTACTACCACATTCCAAAAAGTTTATCAAAAATATAAATCAATATTAAATGTAATGTATGGGTTATTACCATATTCTAAATTTTTTATTAAAGTTATAAATAAACATTAAATGTAATTGTTCATGTTATATTTAACTATAAGTCATGTCATCAATTTTAATAGACATATCACATTTGTTTTGTTAAAGTAATTGTAGAGAAGACATGTGGAAAATCATTTTTCAAATAATGCACAGCAGATGAGTATTGCAATTCCTTGTTATTATTATTACTAGGATTTTGTGAGTAAATCAAATATTACGTTAAAAATATTTTGTTTTAATCGTGTGCACTATCAACTCTATTAAAAAAAGTTCTAAAAATTTATTTAAAAAATTGTTTGGACCTATTCATTAGTTAATTAATATTTGATTTTACCACAATATTTGATTTACAATAAGTAACCTAAAATTTCTCTAACAATAATTTTAGTAACAAAGTTATACAACAAAAAAACTTTTATTTATTAGACTGTCATACACGAGAATGATATACACCTTTGTTCTAAAACGTGCCTGCGGTGGCCGATTTCGCAGCGCCAACTCGCTCATCGGAACTTTTCCGTTGCGATTATACTATATGCAGCCAACAAATTGTAACCAAACGAAAAATTCTTCTTTTGATCGATTTTTACATCATAGATACATGAAAATAAAACTAAAACGACGCAAATCAGACAAAAAAAATGATGAGATATGTGAGATTCGGTTTACAGGTAGGAGAAGATGATGAAAACTAAATTACGACATTGCCCTACAAAATATAACATATGTGAGATTCGAACACGTTACCTGAGAGGGCATTCCAATTACTGCCTCAGTTACCTGCATCCGACGTGTAACCAAAACCGATGAAAAAAAGACGGAAATAACCCTGGCGAATAACGAAGCGTCCGCGCGTTTCTTAGTCCTATAGGGTTTAGGTTCTGACACAGATATTTGGTAGATTTGAAAATAGATATCAAAAAGATTACGTTTATCTCTAATATAAGTTGTTGCATCGGTAACCCAAAACAAACAGTGGTTACTCGGTTCATCTGACGCAAGCGGCGCAGCTGTACACAAAATCTAGAGAAAAGATTTACCATAGCTTCATGTAAGAGAAGATCTTTCAGTTTCCTGTGTGCGTCTATAAAAAAGTCTTACCCGGTTTATGTTTTACAGAAAAATCAGTTCACTTGGAGTGAAGGTTAAATCCTACTTCTGAACCTCTTCTCTCTGCAAAACCGTCTGCAAAAGGTAAGCTCATGTATTTATTAATGGTGTTTAAATGTAGAAACAAACAGATTCCGTTCTTCATCTCAGTTATTAAATTTGTCGAGCATTTATTCATTTTTCGTCATCCTTTATTACCAATGATTGAGAACACCAGTTAAACTGATTGTATAATTTCACTTTTTCAGGCTATGGGTCGTGTATTCCGCATCTGGCGAGGAGATTGGAAGATGAACGGTGAAAATCAATGGCATTTTCTCCCCAACCATCAAGACTACGGGTTTACCATGTTCATGGAATCTCCTGAGACATATGAGGAGATCGATTAGTGTTAGAGAAATTTACATGCTTGGTTCTACAACCCCGGTTCTGATCACATACGGTATGCCTGACTGGATGCTGTTCCCAAGCGGCCCTTCACCCCCTATGACGATAGCTTCCACTGCGGATCTTGTCTCTCTAATGGGCCGCAGGCCCCATCCCGCTGAAATAACTATGCTTGTTACATTTGGGGCCCAAAAAGTGGCTGAGTTTCAGTTCCTGTCAAGAACGGACTTCACCATTGGGTCATCGACATACGTGGGTGATAGACAGGATGAAAGAGCGAGAGCAAGATACGAGGGTGAGTATTTCCGGCTCCTCACTTTTATTTTCAGTATATAACCCTAAACTCCACATTATACTGAAAAAATTGTTTATTTTTTTTTCAGGGTTGGTTTTCGGTGAAAGGCTTCTCACAAGTGAGAGGATCATGAATGAGATCTTTGGAGAGCAGGAGATGCTGATCCTGCACCGAGTAGCTCTGGAAATGGGGTATGCGGACAAGAATCTCTGACCTCAGGGATCATCTGCGATGGTACAGCGTTTGGAGATCATTCAACTGGATGATGATGATGATGAGATGATGGATGTGTCTCATATGGGTGTGAATGGGAATGGGAGCATTGTAGCAACTGGAGGTATGTATGTTGTTTAACGGGCTAAAAAGATTTTATGTTACAACAAAAACTGTCGTCTCCGGCTAAACATTGTTCATTGGTTCTGGTGTTGAACCGCAGGTTCAGTTGGAGGCTCAAGTGGGGGAACAGGGAATGGATCAGTCGTTGTTAATGGAGGTAGGTTAAGTTGGATAACCGGCTAATATATATTGTATAGTTCAATCCCAGCTAGTTGAACGGTTAATATAGAAACTTATATTTTATCTCTTTTTTTTATGTGATATATGAACTCCCAGGCGCAGTTGCACCTGTTCGGGCCCAACCCCTAGCTCAGATCCGCCCTGGGGATGCTCCTTCTGTGTTTTGGGATGTTGGGATGGATCTCTTGGACTATCTTGAGTTTTACAACGCTCAACGGGATGGTCGGCTTGTCACTCTCGACTCTGCTTTCTGGAACGAAATGATTGAGGAAAATTTTGAGAGCTTGGCTGGGGTTTATCTCTTACCCAGGAACACTCATTCCCAACCTGAACAGGCTCTGAACAATCTTAACCTACCTGTCTCACAAGGTGGGAATTCAAATGGTGTTGCTGTACTTCACAGTCAAGGGGAATCATCCAATGCATCGGGCTCAATCATCTGCTCTCAGATCGAAGCAACGAAGGCAGCAATGGAGATGCAAAGTGAAGGTACTAAACCAACGGTCTCTTAATCTTACATACCTTGTTACAAAACTTGCGTGTTATGTATCTGACAACAATTAAACACGCTTCAATCTTTTAGGTTCTGGAGCTGGTGGTGTTAACGGTAGTGCGGGAACAACCCAGCCGACGGTAACCAACAGTTTCCCCGCCCCAACTCTCACCCTGACTTTGGGAATTGGCTTAGAGGAACCTGATTCTACCACACGCAGGCATGCCGTTCTCGACAACACCTCTTCAGAAGGGAGCGACACTGAGGGTGGGTTCTGAAATCAAAGTCCGTCAAGATCTATATTAAATATTATGTTTTAAAACTATGGTTGAAGTATGGTAGGGCAAGTAAGTTGGACGGTTAAGATAAAGTTTAACCAATGGTTTCTTTTTTGGGTTAAACTTTTCTTTAACCGTCGATTCGTGGGATAGTATTTTGTTTGTTAAGGTTTACTCGGCTTTATGGCGGCATAAATCGACCATCTGTAGGGGGGTGCAGGTTTTTTTTTTTTTGGGGGGGGGGGGTTATGGAAGATCTTGTAATCCTTCTTGTTGAAACAAAAAATTTTCATGGCTTTGTGCCATTTATGTAATGAAGTTATGTTATCCGGTTAACTGTTTCTTTGCTCATACCTTAACAATGTTTAGCTTCACAAGATAAAAACAATAACTTTTTTAGAAATTGAACGATTTCCAACTGTTTAAAACTTAGACATTTGTAAACGATGTGTTTCATGTTTGGAAACCTTTAGTCTTTTGTAAATAAGTAGACAACCAGACAAATTAACCGGTAGAAACATATTTACGCTCTTCCTATAAATATGTGAATAAGATCGTTTTGGCACATATGAACCTTACACAAATTTATATAATGAAGCAGGTGAAATAAATGATTATGGAGATGATCTCCAGGTTGGAATGATGTTCAGGAACCGTGATTCATTCAAGCAACATATTGCAATGTCCGCTATAGCCAAGAAGTTTTGCTACCGCAGCGCAAAGCCTGATCCAAGCATGATGATCTTAAAATGCATTAGCTCTTCCTGTCCATGGCGTGTTTATGCAATAAGGTTAAAGGAGTCTGAGGTCTTTGAGGTGAGGAAACTGGTCAGCGTCCACACATGCTCAATAGAAGATAGAGGCGGATACCAAAACCAAGCAACTTCGGCCGTGATTGGAGAGCTCATGAAAACAAAGTACGCTGGAAATGGTGTTGGTCCTAGGCCCAATGAAATTCGAAGGATGATGCGGGGTGACCATGACGTCTCGGTCTCCTACTGGAAAGCCTGGAAATCAAAAGAAATGGGTGTTGACAACGGGCATGGAACGTCTAATGCATCGTACCTGAGGCTTCCTGCATACTTGAATAACCTTGTCCATGCAAATCCCGGTTCATTAGCCAACTTATACTCAGAGCCAACAGATGAAGGTGGGAACAGGTTCAAATATATGTTCCTTGCATTCGGAGTTTCAATTGAAGGATATAAAGCAATGAGGAAGGTTGTGATCGTTGACGGTACACATCTAAAAGGAAGATATGCCGGCTGTCTTCTTACTGCATCAGCTCAAGATGGGAACTACCAAACCTATCCTCTAGCATTTGCAATCGTAGATAGCGAGAATGACAAGTCTTGGGAGTGGTTTTTTCAAAACCTTGCTATTTTTGTGCCGAATGAGAATGGATTGGTTTTGGTATCCGACAAACATCCTTCAATCTACAAAGGAATCAGTAAGGTCAGTTTCGCAACGATCTCTGATGTTTGCAATTTTGATAACCGGTTATTTCATTGTTTATCGTAGCTATTTTAAATAATAGCCGTAATATAGGTATTGCAAGAATATATAAAGTTATTTAACCGGATTTCACATGAGAGTATTTAGTGGTTTGTGGTGCAGTGCACACTTCAGTTTCTTGTTTATTAAGGACTACCGAGTATTGGCCTCCTACATCCCAACATATAGGTCATAAAAATTACAGTCACCATAGAATGGTAAAGTCCAAGTGTTATTTTTCTCGTAATGTAAGATGGTTGTAAAGAAGTTAGCCGGTGTTAAAATATAATAGCTTTTATTTCATTTTCATTAGCTATATAAAGATTATCGTGGATCGAAATGTTACATATTTAGCCGGTTAAAGACCATCTCTTTGATTTCATTTGCAGGTGTTCCCAAGTGCAGGCCACTGCATTTGTGTAGTCCATCTAAAGAGAAACATCAGATCAAATTTCCGAGAGAGGCATTTGGGATACCTAGTTGCAAAAGCGGCAAGGGCTTATAGGTTAAATGATTTCTATGTTACCTTCAATGAAATCAAAGCGATGGATCCAGCTTGTGCAGCATACTTAATCGAGATTGGGTTCGAGCATTGGGCCCGATCCCATTTTCCTGGAAACCGTTACAATGTCATGACAAGCAACTTGGCTGAGTCATGGAATTCAGTTTTGTGCAAAGCAAGAGAGTTTCCTATAGTGGAATTGATTGACTTCATACGTGAGAAGCTCATGACATGGTTTGCAAAGAGGCGTGATGCGGCTGCAAAGGGTGTTGGAGTTCTCACTCCACGTATTCAAGGTATCCTCACAAAAATCTTCGAGATGACCGGAGGATACGAAGCCGGCATCATAGCTGAAAACGAGTTTGAAATCCGCACAAAGCGAGGTAGTAGCTTCCATGTGAACATCGCGGAAAAGACATGCAGCTGTTTTGAGTTTCAAATGCTGGCTATTCCTTGCTCTCACGCCATTGCCGCTGCACTGAAAGCTAAGATAACCGTTAAAGACCTGGTTATAGATGAATACAAGCTCGAGTCCTTTAAGCGTGCATATGAAGGAACAATCCACCCGAAATCAGCTATTCCTGGAGGGGTAGGACTGCCGTCGGTTATCTCCGACATGAAGTTGGCTCCCCCTGCAACAAGACGCCCACCAGGAACGCCTAAGAAGTTGAGGTACTTTTCCAGAGGTGAAAAACGGGTAAGTGGTACTATGTTTTCATATAAGAACCGGCTAAATTACTACTCTATTCAAAAATCAACAAACGGTTTCCCTATAATGTGAACAGGTTAAATGCGTGCGGCGCAGGGTGACGTGCAGCAGGTGCAAGGGTGTTGGACACAACAAGACCACTTGCAAGAACCCAATATAAGAGAAGCAAGTAGTACAACTTTCCTTGAGGAACTTTGGGCGAAGGGAAGATCTGTTAGGGATGGACGGAGGAAACATATGGTGGAATAATATCATAGTCTTGTCTAATACTAAAAAACTTATGTGACACCATCTGGGGTATGTAGGGGATTTGGTTAAACGCTTTGTGATGCTCAATAAAAAGTTCTCTTGTCTCTTAAAGGTAATGTATTCTCGGAAAACGGCCACAATGTTTAGTAACTTGATATCTGATTTTAGTAACCTGAAAATTCATTTTGGACGAAATGAAGAAGTGTAAGTTAATCTTATATTGTTTTCCGGGTATACTTTTGAATAACTAACTGTCATATTTATTAACCGGATAAACGATTTGATAGCCATAAGTACTTGCATACTTTAACATGTGTAATATTCCTTTGTTAACCCGGTAAACCCTAACACCTGTAACCATTATGTTTTTCACTAAACCCTAAACCCTAATGACTGAACCCTAAACCATAAATCCTAAACCCTAAACCCTAAACAGTCAACCCTAAAACCCTAAACCCTAAACACTACCCCCAGGAAACAAGCAATATACTATTAATGGTCGCTGTCTATTGTTATGATCATTATCATCCCTATATGGAATGGGGGATGGTTACAATCGTTGGCCGGACAATCAAATTAGAAATACGCTACTATTATCATTATCATTATCTCTAACCGGCTAAGTGAAATACTAAACAAAAGTATATTTCTTAGGTAAACCATTCATATATACTTTCGAATAAGTAAGTGTCATATGTTTTACCGGATAAAAGGTTTGTTAGCCTTATGTATTTGCATACTAAAACAGTTAAATAGTCCATTGTAGATTTCCTAAACCCTAAACCTTAAACCCTAAAACCTAAACCCTAAATCCCAAATTACTAAACCATAAACCCTAAATACTAAACCCTAAACCCTAAACCCTAAATACTAAACCCTAAACCCTAAACCCTAATGACGGATGATTACATTTGTTAGCCGGCTAAACGAATATAGAAAAAGAAACTGTTTTCTCAACCCGGCTAAGTTAATTACTAATCCAAAATATTTTAACATTACATTTATTACTAAGGGGTTATTCGTAATTTTATTAGTTAGCCGGTCATGGAGTTTACATTACACAACAATAACACTCCTTAGATATAACATATGTTCACAACAATATTCCTACTTGCGAAGTTTGGTGGATAATGCTGCAACCACTTGAACAATCTCGGTCATATCTTTCTTCAGGTCAACTATTATTTCCTTCATTTCAGACAGGTCCTTCTCCAATAAAACCTGCTTTCCGGCCAACGTTTCTATCTCCTCCAAATGAGCATCATCAGCCCACTTGAACACGTGATTTTCCCCAAAAACAACCCCGCATCTGTAGAATATGCGCCCTGGATTTTCCTTCGTTTTGGATGTTAATACAACAGTCGGTGCTCCGCAAGGGCACCTACGCGGTATACCAGGACCCATTTCCATGCCGCTCCCCCAAATACTATAGATTTTCCATTTGCAACATGGGAAAATGGAGATACAGTACTTGAGTTTTCAAAGGATTGGAGAAAAACTAGAGTATTTGTAAACAAGAAATACATAAGGTTCACCTCAAACGTAGATGTAGCAGAAACCTTTATTGCACGGTTGATTGGGTGATACCTCCAATAATATAACCCGCCCAAGCTGCGGACCTCACCTTTTTAGTCTAGGTATAATGTGGACTTATATATGCCCACAAAGTAACCTAATTGAACAGTGAAACTATTGGTTTGTGGGCCTGTTGGGTTCTTTAACACAATTATACATGCCTTGTTGCATATATACTAGGGGCTTATAAGTCAGTTTGGATAATTAGAATAAAATAAATGTGAGTGCATGTAGTTTGGACGGCTAACCACGTTATTTGATAGCTATTAATAAATAAAGCGGGTTTACTTTTTGGCTTATTAATCGAAGTAGCAAAAAACAACGAAAATCTACTGAATGATTTCACTTCAAACAGAGAGGACAACCCAGGTCCAACAAATAACAATAAAAGTTGAGGAAATTTTGATTCAAGTTTTCAAATAAATAAGGGAGCACAACACAATGACAGCCTCTGGGACCTATACTATTACATTCATGGGACATCACAGGGGACCAACGGAGGTTTCATACAGACTAACCAAGAGCCTCACCACATAGCTGTCCAGAACGTCGGCAGTAATGCATTTGCAAGCATCCACCCCACTAACCGCATGCCCTTGAATAAAAAGGACGGATGAAACAGCAGACTGTGTAACCTCTTTCTGCTGTGGAATGGTGCGGGGCCTTTCAATAGCCATTGCTTTGCACTCTCTCATTCCAGGTTGTCTCCCAACCTGCTTTAAAAAATAGGGTCACATTATAGCAAAAGGTCTTACTTCCTTGTTCATCATAAAGTCCGTCCGCTTCGAGATGTTGCAGTCCAATATAGTAATGGTCCAGGTACTGCAATCCACACAAATGGCAACCCAATATTTTTTGTCGAGGTAGAAAGGGAAATAGTAACGGTCAGAGTCGGCACTGGACGCTTGAGTAAGAAACAACTCGACGACATCTCCATTGAACTTGTAGTTATCTTTTTTTGTTGCTTTAGAGAACTTAGTGTATTGTTTGGTGAACTGGGAGACGAACTGAGTGTCCATGAAAACATCAGGAATGGGTTGTTGGGACGAAGATGATTGGGACTTCAGCAAGGTGGTGGTGTGGGACACGAGGACATCGACAACCTGTTTGGAGGACAAAATCGAGAGCACTCCGGCTGTGATGATAAACATGAGCAAATGATAATCAAATTTGTTACATAGGAGGCTTTCAAAACAAACCTTGATGGGGATTTGGTTTGATCTCTGAACCACTTCGTTAAGATCGGTGCTCAGAATTGTACTCCGCTCCGTTGTGATCTCACTATTGAAAGTCAGCAGGTAAGTCAAATATCTAGCTAACATTTAATAGAGACGGGCTATAGTTTAATTTAGCTGTCTAACTCGAAGACATGAACTTACAAAGGCGTATTCATTTTCTCTAAAAGCAGAGCAAACTTGGCGGGATAATCCGTGTTACCTCCCTTGTAGATTGCTTTAGCAACCGCCATTCTTGCACGGGTTACAAATCGTTTATCACACTCGTACTCACCCATAAGCGATTTAGTCGGTACCTTTTGCCTCTTGCTAACCCTAAACCCAACACCTGCCTCTTCCCTACTATCTTCACCGTCGGGGTCTTCAGAAACGTCTTGCTCGATGTCAACGTTCGTATTAACGTTGTCAACTGGAGCAACAGGAGCCTCCTGCGTCATGCCAAGGGAGAATGTTGGATTGGGAAATATCAAAGAAGGATCTAGACTCTGTACATTGATGAAAAAAGCAGATAAAATCGAGTTCGTGTAAGGAAAAGGTCGTTATTGTTCATATCAACGTGATTCATAACGGTACGTACCATGTCCATTTCTGAGTCCAAGTGTGGCACATATAAATTTTCTTCTTCCGAGCATGCGGGGATTTTGTCTCCTCCTTGCACGGAATCCTTGACAGAGTTCGCGACGACCCTAGTTGTGTCTGTGTTTGCGTTTGACCCAATCTGAACATCCATACAACACTGTCATTTAGATGGCTAACGAAACCAAACAATGGCTATAGTAAACAAGTGATGGCTAATCAAATAATTACCGGAGGATCAGATCGCGTTGACTGGTTAGCGAAATTTATTGCATCTGATATTATGAATGTTGGGTCTGGAATCGTTTGCGTCGCAGCATCCACCACATTGGGACGCTGGTTTGATGTCGAGACCGGTGCATTGGACCCCAGCTTCTGTAACTCTTCGCTGATGGTTCCCAATTGCCCAACACAATCTTGAACAATTCCAAACACTTCGTTGACACTAAGGAGAATCGTTTCAGTGAAGCCATTCGCCGATTCCTGGATAGTTGCTATACTGCCATGAAGAACCTGGAATTCATCCTTGAGCTTTTCTTTAACAATCGACGCCAACAACTCAATGTCAACACCTTCTTGAACCTGAGAAGAACTTGCGGGTTTGGATTTAAAACTCTTGCGGTTAAGCATTTCAGTTTTAGCCTCTTCCTTCATCCTCATAACATCCTGTTTGGTTGCTCCACCAAGGAAGCAAGAATTGGTGAAACCAAATCCCTCCTCGACAAGGTTAACCATATTAGTGACCAGAACATCGTTTTCATCGTCACTCCATTCGTAGTCTGGAGCAGAAGATGTCTCTCCATTCACATCTATCATGATGGACTCAACTAGTGCCTACAATGAAGAACAGAAACGACGAAGACGTTAACCTATTTTATAGCTCGGACCAAATAGAGTAAAACAAGGTATTAGGCTGTCATTATTACCTTCTCTGCAGCATCTGTGTCGCGTGCGTGGCCAGGACTTATGCCTTTTCTTCTGGCTATGTCGCTCTGTGGACCATCATCATCACCACCCGATTCACCGTCAGATGAGCTTCCATCTTGAACCACTTCTGTTAAAGCCGGTACACAGTGAACTATGACAAGTTGCAGCGCAAGAACGAATCCCTTAAGAGCTATTGTGTTCTGAGACAGGGAAACTTCTTTTCTCTCCTTTATGCTGCTCATTAACATCTCGAATGATACCCTACCCCAGGGATAGGTGAGAAAAGCATCGAAATCCTTAATCATTTCAGCGAATTGTTCTGAGATACGAGGCGAATGTGTTGTCGGAAGAATAACGGCTGCTAGTAAGGAGAGGTATGCATACTTTAACCGGGTTTCTCTGTCACCAACCGTCTTCTTTTCCAACATCCTTACAACAGATGAGACAGGTACCTCTTTTAACAATCCAAAAAGCTCACCCCAGTACGGTTTTTCGGTCATGGCGTCCTTCGATTTCTTTTTGCTTCGTCTTGGAAATTTGCTGCAGTTGAGACCAGTAACCAGAGCAAACTCCCGAATGGAAAACCTAATTGGTTTTCCAGCGAACAGAAACCACGCCTCATGTTTCTTGGCCACCTTAAGCTGTCTCGATATAATATATCTACCAAATCTCCCAGAAAAACTACGTTGCTCTGCTATCTCAATCAATTTGCCGAATTGAGAAACCCTAATGTGCTCAAGTTCGTCGGGCTCTAGAGCATTGAGAATTTTTCGGATGGCCCCTGCCTTGTGATATGGAGTAACCCTTACCCCGGTGGGTTCTTCTCCAAACGCGAAAAATCTCTCCGGAAGCGGACAAGGTGGCCTCCGCCTTCCGACGTCCTCCTCCATGAAGTGCTTCCGTTTGATTGAAAAGTTATCGTTTGTATTTGACAAAAAAAACGAAAAATTCTACGAAAGAAGATAAACTGGGAAGTAATTTGGGAAAATAAGCAGTTTATGCCGATTTCAAATTTTAATTCTTTTCGTGTAACCACCAGTTACAAAAATACTCCCTCTGACACGACGATACGGTATAGTAAAGATCTCTCCGTATCTATTGAGAAGATTTTCTCTACTTTTATTGGTTTTCGTGAGCGGTTATAGACATAGGGGTATCAGTGTCAAACGGCTTTGTGAACAGAAGCCATATTCGCTCCCTTTGGCATTCCCCCAATATCGAACAAGTCTGTTGGTAAGGGCCCTAATTTCCCTTTAAAATTCCTCTCAGGTTATGCCCCAATTTTTTTTTTCTTTTCTGATTACTATAAAAAAGTTGTTGGACCATATATAACTATTTACTATTTTTTATCTTACCATTAATTACTATAACCATATAAGATTTTAAATATTTTAACTATTATTATTTCTCATTTTATGTGTCTCTAAAGTATAGTATCATGATACATTATGATATTACGCAATAATGTTATACACCATATCTTAATGCTCAATATAAAACTACGTATTTATAAATCAATTATGAAAATGAGTTAGCATATATCATACAACATTTATACTATGTCTTCTTACATTATATAATTTCAAATATTTACAAACTCTAACTTGATAAAAAAACACTTTGGCAAACCATTTGGTAAAAAAAAATTATAAATATTACGATAAATTAATTTTCTCATTAAACATTTTTAAAAAATGTTGTTTAAGATAATTTAAAATTGTTAAAAAAAACAATAGAAATCTTCTTTTATGTTTGACAATATGATAAAACTCTACAAATTTATACTATCAAATTAGCCAAATATATCGAAATAATTTAAATATCACTCAACAACTATAGATATTATAAAATGCACATACAATATAAGGAGAGAAAAAGAGTACATTTGGACATTCTTATTTTTATATACCCGGATTAGAATAGAGACTTGCAGGTCTTAAAAAGTCCAATAGATACCTTACACTGAATCCATACCTAAACCTGTATTTCGGGTCGTTTCATTTATTTTTTTGGTTCTGGGTAAAATGCTCATACATAAGAGTGTACATACCTTTGTCTATGGTTATCCGGTTATTAATTACTGAGAAAATGTTTGAGAATGCCTGACTAGGATAAGTCTTACCAGGTCTGCTGCATGGCTCATGCTTGGCGATTTTAATGAAATAACAAGCAACCTTGAGAAAAAGGAGGTCATAAGCGTAGTGGCTCCTCCTTTCTACCCTTCAGGAATATGCTCGCTAATTTCAGAATGATCAATTTCCATACTTAGGTAATCCCCTTTCTTGGGTTGGCAATAGGAGCAATGGCAAAGTGCAATGCTGGCTGGACCGGGCAGTGAGTAACGAAGACTGGCACCATTGCTTTCCCACACAAATGTGGAGTATCTTCGTTTATGGGGCTCAGACCACCGCCCAATACTCTCCCGCTTTCTCTTTATAAAGAAGCCGGGCAGACGAGGCTTTAAGTTTGATAAGCGGCTCATTGGCAAAGAGGGCTTCCGTGAGACCATTCTCCATGGGTTGAACGACCCAAACCTCTTCGACCGCGATGATCTTCATGATAGAATTGAACTCTGCCGTAAATATATTTCTCGATGGGAATGCGCAAATCCTTCCAACACGGCAAAGAAGATCGAAGAAATAAAGGATCAACTAGACAAAGCTCAACTTGATTATAACTTCTCTAACGAGGCAATTCTGAATCTCAAGTGGAACCTCTGTGCAGCTTTTGGTGATGAGGAACTTTACTGGAAACAAAAAAGCCGAGCCAGCTGGTTGCGGGAAGGAGATCGCAACACAAAATTCTTCCATGCTACAACTAAGCAACGGAGAGCTCATAACCGCGTCCTGAGGCTTCGCAGATCGAACGGCTTCTGGGCGGACACTGATGAGGAATTGGAACAAGTGGCCACAGGGTATTTCCAGACTCTGTTCACATCGTTAAATCCTTCAGATTTTGCTGAATCGCTCCAGTATATTTCTGAGAAAGTACCCCGGCAATGAACGCAGCCCTTATTAAAATTCCATATGATGATGAGATCCAAAGTGCACATAAACCCAGACAAAGTTCCAGGACTAGACGAAATGACGAGCTTTTTCTTCCAGAAATATTGGGGCATTACGGCCGAAGCGGTACGCCATACAGTAAAGGACTTCTTCACAAATGGTACCTTGGATCCTCGTTTAAACCAGACAAACATCTGCCTTATCCCCAAGACAGAGAGACCGACGGAAATGACAGAATTCAGACCAATAAGTCTTTGCAACGTCTCTTATAAAGTCATCTCAAAGCTCATGAGCAAGCGTCTAAAGAAATGCCTCCCGAAAAATATTTCGGAGACTCAATCGGCCTTTGTAGCCAAGCGACTCATCACTAATAATATCCTGGTAGCCTTCAACACAACATAGGTCGTCGAAAGGATCTCATGAAGTCTTCCATGCATTGAGAACTAATCCCGGCTGCCGATCAAAGTTCGTCGCAATCAAAACGGACATGAGCAAAGCGTTTGATCGAGTCGAATGGTCCTTCCTCGAAGCACTACTACTGAAGCTCGGTTTCTACTTGTAGTGGATTTCATGGAAAATTATGTATTTCTTCGGTTTCTTACCAAGTTTTACTAAATGGAGAACCCAAGGGGCAAATCACTCCAACGCGAGGCATACGGCAAGGCGATCCCCTGTCACCTTTTCTTTTTATTCTCCTCACGGAAGCTCTCATCTCCCGCCTCCAAGGGGCGGAGAGGGAAGGTCGAATCACTGGTCTCAAAATCGCAAGAAACAGTCCACCGGTTTCCCATCTCTTATTTTCTGACGATAGTCTCTTCTTCTGTAAAGCCGATGCCCAACAATGCTCTGAACTCATGCGAATCATCAATACTTATGGGTTATCTTCCGGACAGCAACTGAATGGCACCAAATCGTCCATCCTCTTTGGCAGTAAAGTTCCCGCGGACATCAAAGCAGCACTCAAGAGATCCCTCGGTATTTCAAAAGAAGGTGGTATGGGAGTTTATCTTAGGCTACCTGAGAAATTATACGGCAGCAAAACGCAGGCTTTCGCTTTCATCCAATACCGGCTTCTTAACCGTATTAACTCTTGGTCGGTTAAACTACTCTCCAAAGGAGAAAAAGAAGTACTTATCAAATCAGTGGTCCAAGCCCTACCGACCTATGTCATGTCCTGTTTTCTACTGCCCCTGGAGATCACCAGAAAGCTCACTAGCGCAATTTACCGCTTTTGGTGGAGTACAAAACAAAATAATAAAGGTTTGCACTGGATTACTTGGAAAAATATTTGCATTCCCAAGGATAAGGGAGGCCTCGGCTTTCGAGATTTCAGAAATTTCAATCTCGCATTACTTGCAAAGCAACTTTAGAGGCTCATCCAACACTCGACGTCCCTCCTTGCTCGAATCTTAAAAGGACGATACTTCCATCTCTCAACTCCAGTAAAGGTCACAAAAGGAAGCTCTCCCTCCTAAGTATGGCACAGCTTAATGGCTGCTCAGGCACTATTGAAAGCCGGCCTGCTTCGCTCAATAGGCACGGGCAGAAATACCATGGTCTGGTTCGGTCGCTGGATCCCGGACACCAAGCCGCGACCAGATACCCCATGCGAGCCGTCTTTCAACCCAAGCCTCCGCATATGTGACCTCATCGACCCAATAACTCATGACTGGAGTTTCTCACGGCTCCAAGAACTCATAGCGCAAGAGGACATCCCTCTGATACAGAAAATGCATCTTCCCTGTGCTCACCGTCCCGACAATTACTGTTGGGCTTTGACAAAGTCGGGCGCCTATTCGGTACAGTCGGGTTATACCCTCGTGATGGACGTGGACGCCGCTCGGGATCTACCCTTTGTCTCCGAACCAAGTACTGCAGTTCTAAAGGCCAAAGTCTGGTCTATCAAGACTTCGCAAAAGATCAAACACTTCATCTGGAATGCACTTTCGGACAGCGTTCCAGTGTGTGGACGTCTCTCAGATCGCCACTGTAGTACCGACAGAAGCAGTCCCCGTTGTGGAGCAGACGATGAATCCGTAAATCACTTACTCTTCGAGTTCCCTCCCTCTGTCCAAGTATGGGCGCTTGCACACATTCCCCACTCTCCGGGCCTTTTCCCAAGTTCATCGATTTACGGTAACCTCAACCACCTTCTATGGCAGTCAAAAGGATTAGGCTTACCGTCCTCGATCCTAAATAATATGCCATGGCTGTTGTGGTTCATCTGGAAAGCTAGAAACGATAAAGCCTTTAATGGGAAGGACACTTCTCCTCTGGATACAGTCCAAATATCTCTCTCCATAGCGGATAATTGGAGACTCGCACAAATTCTACACAAAAGCCAAGATGATGAAGAGGTCTCACCACTAACCAGCGCTCAACCCCTCGGCCCCCGATGCTCGATAGATGCTTCGTGGCATCAAAACGACGCTCTCTTCAGTGGAGGAATGGTCCTGACGAACGAGGATGGGGTATCGACCTTCGGTTCATTCACTAGTAACCGAGGTTTAACCCCCTGCATGCCGAGCTTCATACTCTACTGTGGGCTATGCGATCCTCACTCCACCTGGACCATCGAGATATGACCTTTGAGACAGATTGTCAGCAACTGGTCAAGATCATAGACTACTAAAAAGAAGACGACTGGCCATTCTTACTGGCCGAATTTGAAGAATTTTACCACCTGTTTTCTTTGTTTAATTCTTGCTCTTTACGTTTTATCCGTCGTTCTTTCATTTTTTCAAGCCGATAACCTTGCCAAAGGTGCTCGAGCTCGTGGTTTCATATTTTCCCATGTAAACTCTTGTTTCCCTAGCTGGATGGTTCAACCCAACTACAGGATAATGACTTAATAAATTATAGAGATTTAGATGTAAAAAAAAGAGTGTACATACAAAATTTCAAATATAAAATTTAAATTATATATACAAGTTTATAACATAATAATATACAACAAATCAATTATTTTAATTCATATCCAATTTGGTTTATAACCCAAAAGAATCCGCGCTTTTGAGGCGGATCAAAATATAGTATGTCCATTATAGTCACGCATAGAATACAACCGAATGAGCCTATTTGGCCAAGGTCACACTCCACTTTACGTTTAGTGACCTGATTAATTAGCCAGTTATATTTTGTTTTTTGAAAAAGGTTGGTAGTGATCATGGAGATCTGACCATTCCTGTTATTTCATTGAGAAAACTCATCAAACTTCTGATTCTATTTCTTTAGTGATATTATCATTATGACAAGTGGTTTGTGACCTATGAATCACGTATATTTCTGTTGCAGCGGGATAAAGAGGATTCAAAGACATTATTTTCGTAATAGTATATGGAGATTTTGATGAATGAAAAAATGTGATTTACGTGGGCTGCACTTCTCATTGGAGATTAGTCTGGACCTCTTCATGGGTCTGAAATACCCAAAAAAAAGACTGTGATTTATCAGAATCTATATAATAGTTAAACAATACAATGATTTTTTCTTGTAAGATTGTTTCTTGAGATTATTTAGTAAATATTATTAATCCATATTTTAAATAATACGCTTTTATAAATTTCATTTTAGCATAACCGATAAAGCCAAATCAATATGAATTAGTTGACCTAAAACGCTGTGCTCATTAGAAATCGGAGATTTCAAATCAAATTCTTTGAATCCATCTTCACAGGTATCCAGATCAGTCAATGCAGCAGACAGAGCAGAATTAACACTTTCGTAATCGCCCAAATCAACGAATCTCAAAGTGTCGTTCAAAGAATAATTAGCATCATCATAAAGCTCGACACAAGGACGTAGACATGACTCAATACCTTGTGTAAGGTTCTTCTTGAGAATCTCCTCAGCGATCCCTTTCACGGTAGTTGATTTGGATGCAGCGTTATTCGTTGTTGCTATGACCAGTTCTTTGAGACTTGTTGCATTTTTGCTTTGCGGGTATTTTTCAAGATATTGAACACATATGTCATAACTGTGATCTGGAGCTGTGGCCGCTTTCTTGCAACAATTTTGGATCAGAGTTTGTGATGTGGCTAAACAATTGACGAAGAGAAAGAACACAACAAAAGAAAAGATAAATTTCATCGTTTTATTGTTTATTTCATAAACAGAAAAATGAGAACTTCTTGATGTAAGAAAATGTAAACTTTCTGATAAAATTTATAGTAAACTGGACCAAAATTTTGGGCAGCTGGACTAATATGTCATTTAACAATAAGATATGTTTCAGTGTATACAAAAAAGAAAGAAATATTTCCATAGGATTTCACTTTAATTTTTAGTAAAAAAATATTTTATTTCATAATATTGGTCAACATTCAATGTTTGGTTTTCAACTTTTCATATACACAAGTTAAATTTAGTCAATTCCATTAGATATGAATCTATATCATATTTACATGACTGAAATTTAGAATCCATTTACAGTAAAACCTCTATAAATTAATAGTGTTGGGACTTTGAAATTTTATTAATTTATAGAGATATTAATTTACAAAAGTTTCCTTATTTAGATTTTTTTATTTTAAAATATTTTTATTTATATTAAAAAAGAAAATATTTTATTTTACCGTATGTACATTATTTAAACTTTAGAAATTTGACTTCCATATTGTTTTATTATCTTATTTTATGTATGATTTTATATTTCATAGAATTGTAAATGTTTCTCGGTATAATTTTACTAAATATTATCAAAATATATTGAAATATTAAGAAAAAAAAAATTTCATTGTGAATATAAAAAAAACAATATAATATTTAACTTGTACTTATATAAAAATTATATATAGATAGATTATTAATTTATGATTTTAAAGGGACTATATATTTACATAGAAATTTAAAAAATATTATTATCTTATTATTTTATCGATTTATGTTATATTTATCACCGACCCAACTTGGGACTGACAAAATTTATTAATTTATGGAGATTATTAATTTATAGATTATTAATTTATAGAGGTTCTACTGTAGTTTACCATTATGCCACTTTCATTAATACTTTAATTTTTGGAAATTTAGATAGTACTAATTTTTGGAAATGTAGATAGTACAGTAAGGAACCTTTGAGCAACTTTAGCGCTACGATTTGAAAAAAAAAAAAAGTTAAACAAGAGCAACCCAAAAATGAACCTGAACCTAATAAAATCTGAAATAATTACTCGAGTGATTCTACAGTATTATAATATTTTCACATTCTCTTTGATGCAATTCTCTTATGACCAATTTGACATGCTTCAGGGCGATACGTCGCACGTCTGGCCAGAAAATAACGTCTTGAATAACTACTTATAAAGAGCATAATCATAAATTTTCCATACATTATTTGCAAAGTGATTTTGTCTTATATCGTTGTTACAATTACTCTTGACAAAAAATGATGACATGACAACTAATAAAAATGACATGTCTTCGGAAAATATGACATGAACAGTTACATTTAATGTTAATTTATTTTTTTGGAAAACTTCTTTTAAAAAAATATGGCATTTAGTGTCGATTTATATTTTTAGTTTTTTTTTTAAAAAATATGGTAATAACTCATACATCTTATATAACATAAATATATTTATATATAACATTTTAAATTTCGAAATATTATTTTATTTTCTTTTTGTTTTTAATAATTATAAAATTTGTGTTAATAAACCTTCCAAAATTTCTACAATTTAAAAAATAAATAAATTTCTAATTGTAAGATCATTAGTTTGTTATATATATATATATATATATATATCAATTTAATAAGTATTGTTTAGTTTAAATTTTTGATAATTATATAATTTTATATTATTTTAATTAGTTTTATACAAATTAATTTAATATATTTAAATTATAAAAATAAATTGAAAAATCTCTCTAAGATTATAATTTAAGTATACATCTCCTATACATTATTTGCAAAGTGATTTTGCTACATGTCATTTTTACAATTACTCTCGGCAAAAAATGATGACATGACTACTAAAAAAAATGACATGTCTTCCAAAAGATATGACATTGACAATTACATTAAATGTTAATTTATTTTTTGGTAAACTTTTCAAAATATGTCAATAAGTCATATATTACATTTCGTGTCAATTTATGTTTTTGGATTTTTTTAAAATATTGTAATAACTCATACATCATCTATAAAATAAATATATTCATATATAACATTTTAAATTTCGAAATTTTGTTTTATTTTCTTTTTATTTTTATAATTAAACAATTTGTATTACTAAACCTTCCAATAATTGCTAATTTTTTTTTTTAGAAATTTCTAATCTCAAGATCATTAGTTTGTTATATATATATATATATATATATATATATATATATCTAAATTTAATAAGTATTGTTTAGTTTAAAATTTTGATAATTATATAATTTTATATCATTTTTATTAGTTTTATACAAATTAATTTAATATATTTAATTAATAAAAATAAATTTAAAAATCTATCTAAGATTAATTTAAATATACACATGGATGTTTTTAAATATAATTTTAAATAAAAAAATTATTGTATCTTAATTTAGTATTTTACTAAATCATATCTATACTAAATATTGGTAAAAATAATAAAATTTTTAATATTTAATAAAAATATATATCTTTAAATATAAATTATATCTAAAAAAAATTCTTTCTGCACATGGTGCAGGGAAACACTTAGTATAATATAAAATTTAATGTAAAAACAATTATTTGTAAAAAAAGCATAGAAATGTTTCGAAATTTTAAAATACTGTTTTTACATTAGATTGCATATGCATATGATATGCGTTGATTATTGTTGACATCTTAGGTGGGGTATTGAATACTGAAGTTGGACTGAAACAATTTTGTGCTTTTAAGCTGAGATTTGAAGATAATTCTTTATTTAATTTCTTTATCAAATATGTACGCAAAAATTCCTGCTCACTATACTACAATAGATTTAGAAACTTAATTTTCGTTGTAAAATTAAAATATATCATGATCTTGATGAATGAACATGTATTACTAATCATAATCAATCTTGCAATGGACAAACGAACCTCTTATTACGATGTAACTAATAAGTGATAACCATCATAAGAAAATTAGGAACATATAGAAAAGGAATGAGTGTGAATAAAAATTTTGGGATGATTAGGAATGATGATTCCTTACAAAATTAATAAGAAACATATTTGTTCTATTCTATAAAATGAGAAAAGATGAAAATGAAAAATTATTCTTTCATAAATGATAATTTTTTTAAGGAATGTAATGCCCTTTTTCCAAAAAAAAAGTATTAAGGAATGTAGTGTTCTTCTTCATTTTCTTGGTTACCATTAGAAGTTAGATTGATTTATTTATTCTCAAATTTATTCAAAATGAGACATGTTGATATAGTTTTTCCTTTATTTTGTGTATTCAGATATTTTGTTATCATGTCCTTACATATTGATGTACAGATAATTGAATACGTTAACCATGCTTTTTATTTATTTTTTTTCTTAAATAACTTTCTCTATTTCCATGATATATAAGATTGTTTGATTTTTATTATCTTCGTTAGTTTTTTTTGTTTAACCTGGGGGTATCCCAGGCCCAGAAGGCCCAGACTAATCCCCAAGGGGAAGGAATGCCCACGGATATTATCTTCGTTAGTTAAGTATTTATTTGATATTTTTTCATCATGGAATCTAAAGGAATTACCTCACAAAGTGCAACGTTTTCGTTGCGTCTCAGGATCGTAATCTATGTTAATGAACCATATTCAATTCCACATTCAAGTCGGTTCGACTTTAATTCAAAAAAAATTCTTAGAATTTGGATGAATTGATTGCTATCAAATTTATTTGCACTAGGTGTTTCACCCCCGAGCAAGCTCCAAGGGAAAGTCTGTTCAGTATCAAGTGTGTTTAAATATCATGTGCCTGCTATATATATTTTGGGTTTTATTGTTTCATAATCTCAGTGTGAACTTTGTTGATATTAGTCTTTTCTTGAGAATGCCTTTCCATCGCAAGTCTCCTCTCATACTTATCGTGTTCAACATTGCGATATTTACCACGGCAAGTCGGAAACATAGGCTTTTACCGTTGATGTGCCTCTCAATTGGTATGTTTTTCGTTGTTAATTGTACATATGTAATCCGTCACTTTGTTACAACTATCAATGGTCTTCGACATTTAGGTGTACACATGTTTATTGTTTCTGCTCTGTTGTACTGTATATGCGGAAAAGTGGTATTATCCACGTGTAAACTTTGGTTTCAGTGAACGCTAGAAAAATATTACCCACACAGTTTAATTACCAAATAATTAGAAGTATTTCCTACCAGTCACTGTGCTTGCCTTTTCCTGTATATTTCGTTTGTTATTTGATCTTCACTCATATATTTATGTTTTTTTTTTTGAAAAAGAAAAAGGATCAAACCCGGACTACTATTGGAACCAGACCTAACCCCTGGATGAGTGGTGCAGTCCACGGATAGACCCTCTTCCGGGTATTCAAATGAGCCCTAAAACATGAATCTATATCCGTGTGGTGAACAGATGCATCATGAGGTAGTTCCTTCCGGCAGGGTTCGAACCCCCTACCTGGATACAAGTAAGAGCCTGGTCCTTACCATTGGGTCACGATGATCCGCTCACTCATATAGTTATGTTGTATCAAATGTATCACAAAAGAAAAAACCTTTCATAGTCACATTTTTAAAATTGGCGCTAGCCTATACTAATGTGAAAAGGTATCTTTCGCAAGTCCTGACTCCTGACCTGATTTGCAAATCAAATACTTATCACAATTCAGATACTATTTTGAATAATTGAAAGGAAAAGATACATAAAGAAAATATTGAAATGTTTATGTTGCTTGTGATGGAAATGACTCAACAACTACTTGGAGATCAGGTTGTTATAGAAAGCAACAACCTGTTCAACAGATTAATTAATTAGCAATGGCTTGTAGCTTTTTAATCAATAGATAACAGAGCGTCAGTCAAGGAGATTGGATCCAGCATCAGAAATTTCCATATTGGAGGGCATCCTCTATTCCAAATAAAGTCAAGAAGGGCATGGGGGGAAGGGGTTATAGCGACATATATAACCGTTGGTATTAACCTTCTTACAAAAAAAATCTGTCTGAAAGTCATCGGTCTTGGCAAAGAACTTCAAAAAGATCATATCCTAACCAAGGAAGAAAAAACAAAAGTAGGATGTAATCATAATCTGGAAAAATATAATCAAAACAGGGAAAATATACAAACTGATATGACAAAAATATGGAAGCTAGCTCCATATGCATAATGGAAACCACATAAATTGTTGACACTCCCACAACGTCCATCACCGCCAACTAGTGGCGGAGGCAGCCAAAATTTTTTGGAGGGTTAGTTTCATTACAAACATATATTGCATAGGTCAATTGTCTGGTTTTTGTAATGTTTTTTTCCAGTTTTTCTGTTAGATACAAGTAAAACAAATCTTTTACATATAGTTCACCTGGTCCAACTGACCCATGTTCCTATGTTGTAGCTCCGCCATTGCCGCCAACACCGCCACAACCACCACCACCACAAAGTGAGCCACCATGCCAAACTGACCCATGTTCCCATGTTGTAGCTCCGCCATTGCCGCCAACACCGCCACAACCACCACCACCACAAAGTGAGCCACCATCCCAGTTATTGTTATCCCAAAGCAATTTATGTGGGTTTTTTATCATCTCCAAAGATTTACTCTAAAGTTAGTGCAGCTTATGAAAAAAAAAATTAAACACACCCCAAGAAAGGGAAGCAGAATCTTTCTGAGACCAAGGTTATAAAGAATACTTGTATTTGTATAATATACGTGTTTGAGAAAGAGACCTTTCATCGACCATAGTTCCCATTTTTACACATAAACACACATTTTCCGTCAAACACACAAAAACACGTTTCTCCGCCAAAATCGCAAAAACGTGTTTTCCCGTCAAAACGCATTTTCCCGCGAAAACCGCAAAAATATGTTTTCCCGCCAAAACACATTTCCCATAAAAACCGCAAAAACATGTTTTCCACCAAAATTGAAAAATCTCGTTTTCCGTCAAAACTGCAAAATCCTTTTTCCTGCCAAAACTTAAAAAACTTGTTGCCGAAATCGAAAAACATGTTTTCCGTTACAGAGAAATCGTGTTTTCTCGCCAAAACCGCAAAATGCATTTTTCTGCCAAAACCGAAAATTTTTGTTTTTCCGCCAAAATCGCAAAATATGTTTTTTTCGTCAAAATCAGAAATTGTGTTTTCTCACCAAAACCGAAAAATCTCATTTTCTTCAAAATCAAAAATCTCAGTTTTTTGCTAAACCAGAAAAAAATCCCATTTACACTACAAGCAATAAAGATTTTAGGTTGATAGGTCAACCATTAATCCATCTGATCCATTTAGTTTAATAGGTCATGGATCAGTCCGACTCGTTAAGTAATTGGTTGGGTTGACCCATGACCCATTAACAGTCAACTCATTTGAGTTATGGGTTAGATTGATCTATTTGACTCATTTTAACATCCATACTTATCTTAAACTTTTACTCCCCCAAGGCGCTAACTATATTAGTAGTGAATTATAACCGGTAGATTATAAAAGAGTTTACGGGTTATATTTTTACAATTATAAGTTTTAATTTGTAAATGAGACCCAAAGATGATGAGGTGGACACCCTAAGTGGAAAGAAAACTCTCCTATTATTATATAGTTTTCTTACAATTAGTGCAATTCTTTAATATCAATTTTCTTTTACTTTTACTTTACTAAACACTACAGTGAATCTATATTTATAAATTTAATTTCATTTGTTTTTAATAATAAATTTAAAACTATATTTCATTCACAGCATGTCTTCTATCAAAATGTATTTATGTGCGATTTTTTTTTCTTACTTATATTTGTTACTTTACCGTTTAAATAATTACTATATGGATAATATTTTTTTATTTATAAATTCTTTTGATATTATATAAATAAATTTTACTACAATTTATACCACTCAATACATTACCTGGAATTAGCTTTATCGTACGTCCGTTTTCCGCTTCATAACCAGAATCGGAACCTAGTGAAAGCTTATAGAATCTCACTTCCGAAATGCTTCTAAAATATCTTATTTAAAAACATGTTGGAAGCTTACATTACATTTTGAAATCACGCTTCCCTTTAAGATAAACAGAATGTCCCAAATAAAAAAAGATATAAAATCTACACTAAATAGTAATGAAAACAAAATTATAATAAATTAGAGCTAATACTGTAAATTATCTTTACACATTGATGTTTTTATTAGAAATATTGCATATATTCAAATATATCGTGTTAATTATTTATGAAATATGAAAATTGTTAATATATTAATTTCCTATAAACTTAATTTAAGTCTGTTTTAACAGTTTTAAATGAAATCATTTAAATTTATTAAAAATGATTAAATGATTTATTTTTAATTTGAATCAAATAATTTTTAGTCATTATTTTTTTTATTAAAAAATCCCTATATATATGTATATGTATAGATATACTTTTCCAACATGTATCCACTTCCTAATATTTTTAAAAAAATCTCGCTTTTGTGCTTTCATACGATTTCGCTTCCGCGTACCCGATTCGTTTCTATGTAACACTACATTTGATATAATTTTTAGTGTTTTTATTATGTATTTTCTATCTTTTTATTTGAATAACATGAACGGTTTATATGTTCAATTTTTTTCTGTATTTAGAAATATACGATGAATGTGTGATTGTCGATAGAGTAAGATAAGTAAGGTTCATAATACTATAAAAAATATGAAATAAAGGAGTAGAGTCAGAAGATGATAGTGTTATATTGATTAGAAGAGCATGAATACAACGAATTGGTTCGTAAATCCTAGTTCTACCTACATTCTTCTATAGCCAAATATATATATAGTGGTCGATTCTATTATAAGGTTTCTTAGTCATCCTTTTATAGGTTACCAAAGTCGAAATCTAAGTCAAAGTATATTTTAAAATATGAAAAGATTGTTTTTTGTTTAAAAAAAATCATTTTAACCGGAAGAAAGAAAAAATGACCCGGAGGCCGGAATGCCATATGAGATGCTTTTGATGTGTAGATGCCCTTGAAGGGGAGCTTAGAGCCAAATAAGAAGGTAAATTGAAAACTATTTATAAGACCATCTCTAATTGTTTTCCTAAATTTTCCCCTCAAAATGAAGTAAATTCAAAATGAATTTTAGATTTATTTTAATGGTTTACCTCATTTTTGGCATCGGGTATTTTTGTCTTCAGCTATTTCAACTTCCCGAGATGAAATTTTCTTCCAACTACAATTGGTGCATCGAGATCACGTTCATTTTCGATTCTCATGTTGTGTAAACTTACATAAGTAAACATTATGTCATGAATCACATATTCTTCCAAAAATGAAAGGATTCTTCATAATAGCAAAACATAATTGGAGAATTCCCAAATGCATGTTCAACATCTTTTCTACATAGTTCTTGTTGCATACCAAAATAATTGATTTGGTTACATATTTTACCAAAATTGACTTATTTTTTCGTCACATATTCGTTTTGAATTCCAGAGTTTAGTGTACTCGAGCTAGAGTAGTGGAAGGATAGAAGACCTCTAGAAAATGATTCATGATATCATACGAGTAAGACTAAAGAACGTGAAAAAGATAGCCTGGCCGATAAACAAGACTTTCAAACCTCGAAAAAATTAATGCACCACTCTTCCCATGAAATGAGATCCACGGGCCAAGCTAGCAGACGTGGACAGTCCATTAAACATGAACGGGTGGAGCGTTACAATTCATTCCGAGATTTGACTTCCATTCAAGATCTAAACGTTCGTGCATATGTCCAAGTTGGATAAACACATATTTTATAGAAAAAGATTACACAACAACAAGATCAAGGAACTCCTCATGTCTTTACTTCATTCGGTCTATTTTAATGATCTTGATGGAGGTGGAAATAACATATCTGATTATTAAGTTATTTTAATCAATATTATATTAAGTTTGTTTTATGTCAAGAGTTGCTAAATGTTATGTTAAGTTTGTTTGTATTTGAAAAAGACAGACTTTGTATAAGTTATGTATTTTAGAGGCATTGTTTGCTCTTTTATCTTATTTTAATTTATATTATAATTATCAAATTATAATTTATATTTAATAATTAGTCATTGGTAACTATAGTTTAAGTAGTTTAATTAGTATATACATACTTATTACAAATTTTTAAATTTATGTTTAGTGTCAATGTTTAGTTTATGCATAAACTAATGATTGTTAAAAATTAGAGGATCATTATGCAAACAAAGAAAATTCAACGTTTCTAAAACTACGGAACTAACTGCTTTCACACCGGGGGAAGACAATCCAGAGCAAGGACATCAACAGTATGGAAGATTTCTTGAGAAAATGTTTTAGCAGTCAAAATGAGTTTGTGGATAGTATTTGAATAATATTGTCTAAAGAATAATATAACAAAATTCATATACTCATTTTCCTCTCAAAATAATGTATTATCAGAGATAAATTTTCTTCATTTTTATGTTTTTCCTCATTTTGATGCAGGAGATTCCCTAACAACAAAATCACCAAAACTAGAACCTTATAAGTTTCATGTTCTCTAAAATCAGAGCAAGTGGTTTAATGAAACTCTAATGAGACGAGAAGAATTACATTTACCATCAACAGGTAGCTTAGTACCAGGTTAGTCTTTTATTTGTAATCTTTTAATGCCCCAAAATCCTAAATTGTCTTCTTGAATTCTCTCAAATTCAGTTATCCCCTTATTATTATTTGAAGAGCATTTTTGGAAACTAATCTTATGTTCATGTGTTATTAACATCAATGTCATTTTCTATGTGGCATCACCATACGCCTTCTCATCCCCTTTGTGTAAAAATCTTCTGCTTACTAGACTAATTACATTCTTAGCCATTACTCGTTAATGTTGTTTAGTCATATTAATTGGTTACGTGAACTGTTATAGATGATATTATCAATGGTTATGTGTGAATGTAAAATGATTAATGTCTTGTATGTTTCCGTCTGGTCGATGGTTCATAATTTAGGTCAATATCGTATGAAATATAATGATATCTTATGTGATATAGAAATTATTGACAAATCAAAACCTACTGTTCGTTAACATTTTTTATTTCTTTGTAATGTTGCTTTATATATTATCTAAATGTTACGTTGATATCAAATCAGGTTATTGTAAACATGTTTTACATAATTATAAAATGGTATGTCTTCATAAGTTCATATTATTAAAAGATCCATTTATTTTTAAATACATCTTAATAAATGTAATATAACATAGTGTTTCTTTGCAACGTTTAGTATGTTTTAAATTGACATAAACGATCCACTATATTCATTTAAAAGGGTTGACAAGTCGACATCGAATCATGTAACATATGAAAACTAAAAATAGAAAAGAGTAATATGTGATTGACAATTAAATTCGGAGAAATGATCGATTAGGGATTCTAGACAACTGAGTATTATCAATCATGCGACTGCAAAATAGACAACCCTCTTAATGTTTGATCTCTTTTTTTTTTCTATATTAATATATGATCTGATTTTATTTTTAAACATTGATGGTTGACTACGAATACTCTTTTTTATCGGTAGTCAAATGTTCAATTTTCCAAATTTATCACGTTCAACTAATTTATGCTAGCGATATTGTATTGATTTTTGCATGGTTTAGTTTTTGAAATAAAAATTTGGAGATCATGCACAGTTAGGGATTCTAGACATAAATGGTTGTCTATTAATACCAATGAATCGAGATATGATCTGACTTTATTTTTATACATTGATGGTCGACTATGAATAACTTTATTTTATGGAAATTTGAATGTTTAGATTTCCAAATTTATTTTGGTCGACCAGTTTGAGCAATAATACAATTTTGATTCTTGACTTAATTACTTTTTGACATATTAATTTGGAGAACATGCACAACTATGAATTCTAGACATAAATATTATCAATCAGGGAATTATAAATTAATGCAGATTAGACAATCATTTTTTTTTTGATTGTAGGCATAAATAATTTCTTTCCAAAGAAAACAGCCACAATTAGGGATTGCATACAAGATTACTGGCGTACATATTTAATTACCTAGATAATTTTCACCGCCTACAATTTACATTCCATGCAATATATATATATATATATATATATCTTACCTATACTATGTATACACCTCCTCACAACCTAAATGATTCAAAACTATCATTCAAAATGCAAGGCTTGAATTTCATCTTTGATTCAAAACCAAAGAAGTCTCTATGGAAGATTAGGGTGAAAGTCATTGAAAGCAATATTCAACACTCAGCTGCTGGTGGAGAGACCATAAAGATAGTTATAAATTTTGATGCATAGTACATCTTCAATGTGTTAATTCTTTGTTATCTGATTTTTTTATAAGAAATGGCATTTACTATATGATATCACCAAACAATGTATGTCTTACAATTATTTACTATTCTATAGGATCAATAAACTGAATATTCAAGAGTCACTCTTCTCTCTCATGGTGTATGTCTATAATATCATACTGGTTATATATATTAACAATGAATTCTTGAATGTATCATACAATTTCACATGTTGTACATAATAGATTTACTACTGATCCACATGTACAAATCACTTCGCAAATAATATATAGGGGATATTTAACAAATAATTATACAAAAAAGGAAAAGTAGTCAGTCCTTAAAGATACAGAACAAGACTTCTGTGTCATCTTTTTACTATTTTGTTTGCTTTGGAGATAGCAAATAGAAAGGTAACATTGGTACTTTTCCTTTTCCTTAAAGAAAAAAAGTACATACATGAACATCTCGTGATTGTCAACCGACAGTACTGATTCTTTTTATTCTTTACTCGTTCAGGGTTCTCATCTCTTTTCACAGAGATGATCATGAGTTCTCTGGTGATAAATCAAGACATGATCCTAGAGGTTCTCTCTCGTTTTCCGGCTTCGGATGTTGGAAAATCAAGACTTCTTAACAAAGAGTGCAACAAGAGAAGCTACGAGTCTTGGTTTCTCAACCTCAATCGCGACAGAACCAATTCTATTTCCGGCTACTTTGCGCAATACAGTGGAAGAGGATACAACTATCAAACCAGATTTGTCTATGAGAAGACAGTTTCTGAAAACAAAGGAGTCTCAGTCGATTTTCTACCACCGGGAAAAATAAAGATTGAAGCTTGTGATGCAAGTCATGGGATTTTGCTCTGTGTTAATGAAACAGGACCAAGTGTGACGGAGTACATAGTCTGCAAACCAACCACAAAACAGTATCAGATCATACCGAACCCAACAATGCAGACTTGCGCTGTCTCGTTCGGTTTAGCGGTAAACCAACTGAACCCTTTCCGGTTTAAAATACTTAGGCTTTCTAGGTTACCGGGTGTACTGAATCGGAGTCATAGAACTTTCGTCTGTGAAGTTTTCGATTCCGATTCATTTACGTGGAAGAGGATAAAGAATTTGCGTCTACCAAGAAAAGACGGTTTAATTCTTTCAAACCCGGTACATGCCACTAGATTCTTGCACTGGTTATCACGGGACGGCAATGTGATCCGGTTCTGTCTCAAAACTGAAACTTGGTCTTTCTTTAAAACGCCAAACTTTGGTGTTTCTCCAACATTGGTCAGATACGAAGGGAAGCTAGGTGTTATCCGTTGGTGGATGACGGGTTCAGGAGAGGAATTAAACCGGTTATGGGTTTTAAAGAGCGGTTCTGAAAAGTCATGGGTAAAAGTGAAAGATATTAAACGGATGGGGATAGGAGAAGACGTGTTGTGGACACCGAGCAACGACATGGTAACGCTCTCAAGCTGGGATCGTCTTTGTTTGCATAACGTAAACACAGAGAAACTGAACATGATTCACGTAAAAAAAGAATGCACCAATTATGTTTGGTTCCCGTTTCGTTCTGACTACGAGAGGGTTGATATGGGTGAAAGCAGAGAACTGCAACTGAGTCAAAGGCCAATAGGGTCAGCGTGATGAGAATTTTTCAATGTATGGTTAATTATGTAAAGAATATTCAAACCTCGCTTGGAAGAAGACCATATGGTTTTCAGCCATAGAGATTAGATTATCTAATGATGTCGAATCTTAGTCAAAAGACAACTTTTAATATGGAAGACTTCATATTACAGTATTATTTGGAAACAATTACATATGAGGTCACATTTCATCTTTCTTATTACATGCTAGATCACTTTGTTATACTAAGGCACTTTTTTTTCAACTAAAGCTGATTGATAACCATTTTAGTTCTAACTTAACTAGGCAAGTGGCGGGATTTTATCTCGGTCGTTGATCTATAACTCCATTTCGATGGCTTGGATTTACTCTTCCTAATTTTGATAAGACACATATCTACCTAATTTTACAACCGTTAGATCAACTAGTGTCTTTTTAGCATATGTGGCCCAGATTATCCTAATTTTATTAAGTTCATTTCTCAACTCTATCATCGCCATTTCTTTCACTTTGGTTTTTTAGTTCCTAATCCCAGAAAAACCAAAAAATGTTTCCATTAATCTCTTGGTTTCAACTCTCTCATCTCTCCTCTTGCCTCTCCTCTCACATCTCCCATAAACTCACAGATCGGATAACTGTAACTAGTAAGAGAGAGAGCCCTAGACTTACAGAGAGGAGGGAAGAAGATGACTTATGCTCAGTTCAAGATCCAAGATGAAGAAGACATTACTGCATACTATGCTTACGCCATGGATCTCAAGAACACTGGACCTGTCTCACCATTATGCTCACGAAGAGTTCTAGTTTCTGCTCACTCTTCTTCATTTGACGCCGCCGCAGTCCGTAACACTCCCTCCGTTGCTCCCGTCGTGTCTTCTTTTTCTTCAGATGCCAAGAGACATAAGAAAAAAAGATCAATAGGGGATGGTTCTCTATTGGGGAGGGGGATTAAGAGATGGATGATTTAGATTCTCTTCGGATTTGATGTTTGCCAGAGGAATCAGATCATTCCAAGAGCGCTGAAGCTTGAAATATGTTAATATCTTGACTGGAGTGCTCAAGCTTGCAGATTTTGGTGTTTGGTGGTTGTGAAGTTTTGATTTTGGAATCAAGCTAGCTTCTCTTGATGATACTACTCATGTTTGTCACGAGTTTTGAAGAAACCCTTCTTGTAAAGTTCCGATCTTGAATCAAGTTTTTACAAAGTGTGTTTGGCTTTTTGGCATGTGAAATTTTTTTGATACTTATCAAACTTTCCCAAATATTATGTCTCTACATATGCTTGAAACTTCTCTCATGATTATTAGTTACAATCTCTGTTATTGTTGTTCATTCAAAGTGTTCGACCAAGAGAAAGTTCAAAACAGAGCCAACAAAAGTAAGTGTGGAAATTTCTTCATATTCCCAGACCAAAGATAGCAAAAATAATTATCATCTCTCGTACACATGTACACTAGTAATTTTTAGTGAGCTTCGACTAACTTTTGGTCGTTGTACACAAGTATGCTAGTAATTTTGCTGTATACATGTACACTTTCATATTTGTTGTACGCATGTTCCCTTCCACACTTTGTCATACAGATATGAATTGAATCTTTGAATCAATTTAGTTTCTCTTTTATGTACACGACCTCCAAAGCACACTTCCTTCAAGGTGTTTCACATTACATAAGCCGCATAAAATCAAAACCTAAACTTAAAAATACACACATACATACACTGATTTCAATGTCCATGGGTACAGTTACCCCTACACTTGTATACAATATTTCTTTGATGTCCATGAGTACAACTACCCCTCCTTGTACAGATGTACACGTGATATGATACAAAACAAGCCCATAAGCTTTTCCATCTTTGTACGCATGTACGCAACTACTCCTTTTGTTTTTAGCCTAAACATGTTGCCAAAGCATGAGCCCATAAACTTCTCCATCTCTTATGTCCCTTCAAACACATCATTTACCAAAAGAAGATACCAAAGATGAAATACAATTGTGCCTTTTGCTTGGGTATTGGTCAGTCGCAAACAACCGCGACGGTAGCCTCTCATCCACTGCTCTTTCATCTGGTTCCACTACCTCTACAAGACACAAGCAACACAAGAGAATTTTAGAAATCTCAGCAATTTAAACCAGAAACCGGAGAACCCAAAATCACTCCCCCTTACACAGAAACCCTAGATCGCAACCCTAAACCAAAATACAAAATCCAACACCCGTAAGCCTCCGAAACACAATAACGAACTTAGATAATGCGGAAATTGCAGCCCCCACATGAATACATCCACAAATCTTCCCAGAAAAACCCAACGAATTGGAGAGCACGGTGAACGGTTATCCTCGGGGATTGTAAGAAAAGAAACCGTCGCCCTTCCTTCTTTATCTCTTTTTCTCCAATTGATGAAAGTGACAGCGAAAAGGAAATGTGAGAAAAAAAATCCCATCTAAATAACCAACCTTACTTTAATTCAAAATTCAAACCCAAAAACAAACCCTAATAACAAAACGTAACTAGACATATCTAGTTGGACTTTACATGAGACAATGTAGTATTTTCACATAAGAAAAGTGTCTGTGTAGCAGGAACTGACTTATCCGGCTGTCAAAAGACAAAAAGTGACTTATAAGGTAAATTACTCTATTATTTGCCCTCCTTTTTGGTTCAAACTCTAAATTAATTACAATATTTTTTCGTATTAAAAATTACATTTAATTAATAAATAGTTACGACGAAGCCGCGGGAACATAAATGGCTTCCAGAGAGTGCGGACAACGGCCAAATACAAACCAAATCAAACCTGTCCCAATTTTTATTTTCGCAATTAATAAAAATATTTTCTGGAAATACATTTTTCTGCTTTCTCTTCAAAACTGTTACAGAGAGACAGCGAAAACCTTTGAGGAGATTTTTTTTTCTAGGGAAATTTAGAAGCAAGCAGCAAACCCTAAACAGAACAAAAGGGAAACTAATTTACTTTTTTTTTTCATTTTGAAACTTCTTCTGATTCTAAGTTATATAGGTAAGATCTAGGTTTCTTCTTTTGTGGTTTCTTTTCAAATTTCTAATTTGAACCTATTTTATATAGATAAGATCTAGGCTGGAGATCTTTTATGTTTTGGTCAGATTTGATTACTCGAGTATGTGATTTCAAATACTCCAATAAGAACTCAACGATCCTTGAAGAACAAGGATCTTCATTACAGGTCTTTCTCCTGATTCTGTTTTTTTTTTCCCATATGCTATGTAAAATCATTCAACATTTCTAACGTAATTGAATTTTCATCTGCTTTTTTTTTGGGCATCGAATTTTCATCTGCTTTTGATTTGATTTTTCTTTTTCTTTTCCTTTCTTTGCCAGACAACCTTGTTCTACTTTTTACAAGCCTTTGATGGAGCAATTCAGACAAATTGGAGAGGTTCTTGGAAGCTTAAATGCGCTTATGGTTTTACAAGACGACATCTTGATCAACCAAAGACAATGCTGTTTGTTGTTAGAGATTTTCAGTTTGGCTTTCAACACCGTAGCCGAAGATATCAGACAGAACTTGAAGCTCGAAGAGAAGCATACCAAATGGAGAGCCCTTGAACAGCCTTTAAGAGAGCTATACAGAGTGTTTAAAGAAGGCGAAACCTATGTTCGAACCTGTATGTCCAATAAAGATTGGTGGGGCAAAGTAATCAACTTTCATCAGAACAAAGATTGCGTTGAGTTTCACATACACAACTTGTTCTGTTACTTCCCGGCAGTGATCGAGGCCATCGAGACAGCTGGAGAGATCTCTGGTCTTGACCCTTCTGAGATGGACAGAAGGAGAGTTGTGTTTTCCAGAAAGTATGATAGAGAGTGGAATGATCCAAAGCTGTTTCAGTGGAGGTTTGGGAAACAGTATCTGATCCCCAAGGATATATGTAACCGGTTTGAGCATTCATGGAGAGAAGACAGATGGAATCTAGTGGAGGCGCTACAACAGAAGAGAAAGTCCAAGAGCGATGAGATTGGCAAGACCGAGAAGCGTTTAGCTGACTTTCTTTTGAAGAAACTGACCGGTTTGGAACAGTTTAACGGTAGGCTCTTCCCGAGTTCGATACTTGTTGGCTCCAAAGATTACCAAGTGAGGAGGCGACTAGGCGGTGGCGGTCAGTACAAGGAGATTCAATGGCTAGGTGATTCTTTTGTGCTGAGACATTTTTTCGGGGATCTTGAGCCTTTGGATGCAGAGATATCTTCTCTGTTATCGTTATGTCACTCGAATATACTTCAGTACCTATGTGGATTCTATGATGAAGAGAAGAAAGAATGTTCTCTGGTTATGGAGTTAATGCACAAAGACTTGAAAAGCTACATGAAGGAGAACTGTGGACCTAGAAGAAGATATCTCTTCTCTGTTCCCGTTGTGATTGATATCATGCTTCAAATCGCGAGAGGGATGGAGTATCTTCATTCAAATGAGATATTCCATGGAGACTTGAATCCAATGAATATTCTTTTGAAAGAGAGAAGTCACACAGAAGGTTACTTCCACGCCAAGATATCCGGATTCGGTTTGAACTCAGTCAAAACTTTTACTCGAGCTTCCTCTAGACCAACCACTCCCGCTCCTGTGATTTGGTACGCACCTGAGGTTCTAACGGAGATGGAACAAGATCTCAAAGGTATAACGGTTCCGAGATCAAAGTATACGCATAAAGCTGATGTGTATAGCTTTGCTATGGTGTGTTTTGAGCTTATAACGGGTAAAGTACCATTTGAAGATAGTCATCTACAAGGAGATGAGATGAGTAAGAACATAAGAAGGGGAGATAGACCTCTCTTCCCAATCCCTTCTCCTAAATACTTAGTCAGTCTTATCAAACGGTGTTGGCACTCTGAACCTAGCCAGCGTCCGACATTCTCTTCCATTTGCCGGATACTTCGATACGTGAAGAAGTTCTTAGTTGTGAATCCGGATCAGGGTCACATTCAAATCCAAAATCCGCTTGTTGATTGCTGGGACTTGGAAGCAAGATTCTTGAGAAAGTTCTCAATAGAGTCAGGGTCTCACGCGGAGTCCGTGATGCAAATACCGTTCCAGCTTTACTCGTATAGGGTTGCGGAGAAAGAGAAGATGAGTCCAAACTTGAACAAAGAAGAGAGTTCGGACACAGGAGGTGAGTCTGCTTCAGAAAGCGTTTCAGACCCACCAACAACGCCAAAGTATACGAAGTCATTGTGCTTAGATGCAATATCTGAATACTCAGAGTCGGATACAAGATCAGTTCACTCAGAGGCTCCCATGAAAAAGATCTCATCGGCTTTAAAGAAAAGTGGTGACATGGCCAAACTCAGAAGAAACTCAAGCACAGGTTAGATACATTTTATTATACAACAAAACTGATTTTAGTTCTAAACTGATTTTATTATACAACAAAACTCTTTGAATATTGTAAGGTTTACGGTCGGCAGGATCATCGCCAGCAAAGCCAAGACCAGCAACGAAAGTGACGTTGCCGTTAAGTCCGTTTGGAAGAAACAGCAAAGCAAGGAAGGATACAAGACTGCCTTTGAGTCCTATGAGTCCTTTGAGCCATCCAAGACGTAGTAGACATCTCTCTGGTCATGCTTCTGACTCTGAGCTTACTTAGCTTTTTTAAACACCCACACTTGTTGTCATTTTTGTGTGTGTAAAGTTTACTAGTTTCAATTCGTTCGTTAGATACTTCCCTTGTTGATTATCTAGCTTCTGCAAGACTAATAAATATTTGATTTTTCCGACTATATCTGGAATGTCATCAAAGACGCAATTACGTTTGATTATCAATGAGGAGACTTCAGACGATTGCCCTGTTCATAGCTTCTGCTTGTGATGTGTTTAGTAGCATCTCTGCAACTGATTTAGTTGTGTGTTCTTCTTTGAAATTGACTACTCGAAATGTTCAAATCACAAGGAGGCTTTGTATCTGTTTAGTGAGCTGAGAATAAGTGGTAAGAAGCCAAATTCTGTTCTTGTGGCCATTGCATAATGGTCTTGTGCTGGTTTATTGAATTCTCTCTACGGACAAGAAGTCCATAGTTATGTTATTCGACTAGGACTGGAACTGGATACAATGGTTAGCTCTGTCCTTGTCAGTGAATTTTTCATCATATCAGATATCGTATGAACTTTCTCAAGTTCCATTTTCTTAAAAAGCAACCACAACGCATATCCAATGATACTTCTTATTATCAATGTGTTTCGATTTCGAATAAAATATAAAATTCTTCTCGAGATAAATGGTGCTTTGATTATCACAAAGCAATACATATTTTTCTTTGCTTGAAACCAATTTACTCATAGAAATTCTTCATCTATAACAATTATTTACAAGTTTTGGTTGCATAAATTAACTCTGTCTCTGTAGTTCATAATGCATACTTTGCAACTTTAGAGCATACCTCATATATCCTTAAAATATTTTTAAATATTACACCATAATCCTCAGTTTTTTAATTATTACTTATAAACACTATCTTATAAATAAATAAAATATACACAATAAAATGTAAAACATAATATTTATAAATCATATATACCAATTCTTTAACCTTTTAAAAGTGCATAAATGAAAAGAGTTATGAAATGGTAAAACTACATATACATAATATTTATATTTTAGATAATTAAATTTAGATGTCAATATTTATGTATTCTATGTATAGATAATAATATACATGTAAATATATATATATATATATATATATATGAATATTTATTCAAAATATATTTATAAATATTAAAGTGATAAAAAATTAATATCAGAATAATTATATATATGATACAAAAGTATAAGAGCCAAAATAATAAAAAAAAGTAAATAGTATATCGAAATTTTGAATAGTAAAATCTCAAATTTAAAGTTTAACTATTCATTTTTTTTTTAAATTTAAGGATTTTAAAGCTTGTTGGAAAGTCAAAAACCTTAAAATGTAAGGTTTAAGGACCTGTTGAAAATGCTCTTAATTGTTATTCAACAACACACTTTTCTTATTATACATGCTTTGGTTCATCTCTTTTATATCTTAGGATTGTATGAACCTATTAAAGTCTTGACTTTTTTGTTTTTAATTTTCAGCTGTCTAATAAGAAAAACAAAAAAAAGTTGTTAAAAAATATATAATTTTTATTAAACAAAAATATTTTAATATGAAGAACTATAAAAAACTAGAAAGATAACACGTTGCATGTATATAAATAACTAGATCTATATTGCATACTGTATATATATTAATGTCGACGTGGCCAGCTTGTTCCTTCTATGTTTCAGATTTATGTATTTATAAGGAATGATTTGTGTAATTGCTTCGCGTCCAACTTATAATATATGACAGCGCAATTCTACACGATTAAGACTAATAGACTATTGTTTAAACAAGTACTAGATTTTGATCTGCGATTCGAAAGCGCAAATTTTTCTTTAGACTGTAAACAATATTTGTGAATTAGTATTTTAGAATTGTTTTATAATATCATGTTACAAATTAATATTATATCGAAGAAAAAGTTTGTTTAAAATCATAAAATTTATCAATTAGTTTATTTAAGATTTTGTATATACGCTCTTATATTTCTTTTAGACATGGATATTTACCGGATCCGGACAAACAAACCATAATTGACCCAGAATTATTGGTGCTATTTGGATCACCTTCAATGGTGAAGTAGATATAAGATTTTTTGGACCACGGATCCCTATTCGAATTCGGAATCTAAAGTACCTGAAATATTTTATGCATATTAGGTATACTAGAATTGTTGTCCGCGCTATGCGCGGAAAATGTGTTTAGATATATTAAAATTTTAGTTTCCATAAATTTTATTGTTTTTGAAAACCTGTGAAAATTTGAAACATTTTACATAATTCAACCAAAAATTATGCTCCTCCATTTTTAATATAAGTTGTTTTAGAACTATGCACCTAAATTAAAAAAATCATTAATTTATTATATTTTCAAAACAAAAATATTTTTAATTATATATCTAACCATAATCCAACCACTAAAAAAATAGAAGATATATTATAATTGGTCATACAGTATTAACTGTCACTAAATTTTGCATAGAAAACCGAAAACATCATTTAATTTGGAACAAAAAAAATCTTTAAAACAACTTTATTAAGAATCATTTTTTAACTCAGACTTGTTAGAATCCAAACATATAAAACAGGTTTAAATAAAAAATACTAATAAAAAAAAATACTTTTCATGTACTTATCATTTTAATTATTTATCTAACCATAATTTGAAATAGCTTTACTTGGAAAATAGAAATGAAGACTGTAGAAGCTCACCCATTCCACAAATTGGGTAACATGGGCAGCTACACCTCCATCTTTTGAAATAACTAATTAAAATGAAAGGTACATGAAAAGTATTTTTTTTATTAGTATTTTTTATTTAAACATGTTTTATATGTTTGGATTCTAACAAAGTCTGTGTTAAAAAATGATTCTTAATAAAGTCTTCAGATAATTTTTCTTTGTTTTTTGTTTCTTTAAAATTATTATTATTATTTTCTTGGTAAATAATTATCATAGTAATTGTGTCAGATTTTTTAGTAGTGGCTTTGTATTAAAATTTTCAAAATGTTAGAAGAAGCTAATTTTTCTTTTAAAGCTTTGTATTATTAATAAGCCACGTGGACGAAAAGTTTCAAAATATTACAAAACCAAGTATAAGATCATACCGGAAGATAACATAAGAGAGGATAGATAGAAAATATCAAATAAGTTTATGGTAAAACTTGATTCAACTTGATTAGTATACTGTGAGTTTATTTATTTCATAATGGATAGTATTTTTTGGTCAAAAAAACATATGATATTTTTGTGACATCAATTTTACATTGTCAGATGACAAAAAAAAACTTTACATTGTCAACAATGAAATTGTGTTCTTACGATGTTAATGCAAGTTTACTTGACAAATTTTCAAACATTACAAAATTATTGTTAACTATTAAAAATATATTTTTGACAGCCATTACGGTAAAAAGAAAATGAATAAAGTTCACGACAATACGATTAACAAACTTCAGCTGCTTGAAATTTGAAAAACTATGATTTGACAAAGATTTTATCTATCTCCCAAACTACTCCATAAGCTGCTTTACAACTTTTTGATCCATGCTAGGTTAACATATGCCATAATTATCTGTCGGGCAAGTAATTAAGAGTTACTGCCTCGATGGTGCACACTATCTACCAGGACAACCTTTCCCGGATTGTTCACATGTAGAACCGGAAGCACGACCCAATTGCTTTCATGACTTTCAGCATGAAGCAGCTTGATTCTGTCACCATGTTCAATTAATTAATCTCTGAATCCTTGAGAAGCAGCAAGTCCCATCATTCCTGTAAACCAAAGAAAATAAAATGAATCCCAAAGATACACATTTATTTTTTTCATTTTTTTGGTATTAAAAAGTAAGTTGAGAGTACCTATGGAATCTTGTCTTCAATTACATCTTCTGGTGAAATCTGTCTAGGCTATTTAGCAGTGTTAATTTAAGAGAAGTCGGACTCACCCACGGTTCACTTGGTTTGAAGTGTTCAAGTAGCTAAAACAGATAGCAAATCATTAAAACAGACAACAAAACAGAACTGTAGTTTCAAAATTCGGTGCATGTCTCATTACCTCCAGAGTCATACCAAGATTTCAACTTTGCAGCCTCTAGTAAATCAGGATTTACCACCACAGTGCTTTTGCTGATATTGGATAATGAAACACCTGAAGGAATCGCTTACTATCATCAACTGATTTGACAAAATGCAGCCTATGTTCACTGAAAACGAAAATTGAAGATTGTACCTTGAAATCTCCAACTTTGAGAGACTTGTCCGCAATGACAGGGTACTTATCAGCCATGTCTAGTAGTTCTCCTAAGTCAGTTGCTAGATCATTCCAAAGAGACTCTTTACCTCATCAACTTAAGTTATATATGTAACACCCCCGAACCGTCTTAGATATAGGTCGATCCATCGACCAACAATCAAACAAGAACATGACGGACGAACTAACCCATACCGAGGATTGGAGATGAAAGGCCAACCGGCCAGCCAACAATCAAACAAGAACATGACTGACCGTCCAACCCAACACCATGGTTCGGAAGCGTTACGTGACGGGTTAGGAACGATCCAATCAGAGTCGCAGAATTTACTCCGCAACCTAGACTAGTTCATCCACTAACACGTCCCGCTAAATCAAGGCATAAGGCTTTTCAACCCGTACCATGAGTTAACGTTGTCCGTTAGATCGAAGCCTAAGGCTTTTCAACCCGTACAACGACCTAACGTTGTGTCGGTTCGGACTAAACCAATATCATATTGGACCCGTTAATTTTTAAGATTTAAATCTAAGACTTTCAAGAATATTTGCAATACTTTAGGGATCCCAAATCCGATAAAATGCAGCGGAAATATAAATCGTATAAAAATCAAACCGTAGCCAAATGCACTGCAAATCTACTCCGGTGGCCTATGCGTCCAATCTCTACAGCCTAACTCCTGAAAAAGACAACGAGAGTTGGGTGAGTAACAGAAGGTTACTCAGTGAGCTGGCTACCTAAACACCTAAACCTAGCTAGCTCTGACAACCCAAAAATAACAATCAATCTAGCCTAAGCGCAGAAAATAAAGCTTTAAGGCTAATCCCCAAAACCGCACCGATTAAGGTATGCTCGACCTTAATCTAATAATACTAATAATAGACATGGCCAAACGACCATCTACTCAACGGATCCCTAATCTAACAATCAAGACTCGATCAACACCGTATTTCGGTGCTAACGCTATCTCGAGGGTTCCTCACCCTCAAGACGACACAATAATAAAACTAACTCGACACACTATCCTAACTCTACTCGACTCAATACTCTAACATGGGCCCTAGTGATCTCGTGTTCCTCCTCAACATCGGCAATATCCTATCTCCCTACCACAAAGGCCAGAAGAAGGAACTTTCAACCGACCGCGGCCCACAGTCCTTCGGGTCACCGCGCGACAGCCCACAGTCCATCGGGTCACTGCCACATTACACCGTCGTGTAATAACTCAGCCCTAGGCCATGATCCCGTCTCTCTGAGTCTTCCCGATCCAACGAATAAGGGGTTTCCTTAAACCCGCTGGGTACGAGGCTGAGGAAACACTAATCACCCCTAAACAAGCCTAGTATGTGCGGGTTACGCCCATACTGTCGGCTACACTCAACACACTAATCCTAATAAGACCAAGACTCCTAAATACACTAAGGAGTCTACGACACTAACACCAGTACTCGTAGTCCAGCCTATATGGCATAGGACTCGTAGTACTAAACTCGACACGGAAGGAAATCAGCCTATATGGCCTAAGATCTCCTGTATAACACCATCCCTGCACAACAACAATCACTGCCAAACCAAGCTATCAATAGTCCTAATATCTCTAAGGCAGGTCTAACCCAATACTAATCAACCCATAAGTAAATAAAGGAAAACATGCATCTCAATCCTAACAATTCAGCTACGCCATAATTTATCATACTATACCGGTTAATGCATCATTCATCCTAGTCCTAGTCAGGTTATAACTCAGTCTTAATTCCATTATATCTCAGCTTAGCCCATGCTAAACTGAGTCCAATTCATAAATAAAATAACCCTAGGACTCTATCATGCATCAGTGTGATAACTACTCTATATGCAACTCGATCTATCCTAAGTTCCAAGTGGAACTCAAACAAACCAACTCACAGTGTTCTTGCAGCTGGTTGATCGGAGAGAGCCTAGCCAAAACCCAATGCCTCTGTCTTCAATGGACTGGTATGGACGAATCTGGACTTGGACAGAACCTCCTCTAGCTTCTGGATGTTCTTCTCGGACTTCGGTAGAGTAACAGCTCTTCAAAATGCTCTAACTCTCTCAATACAACTCCAAATCCTTCACTTTCTTTTTCTACTTCACTTTCTCTCTCTAAGCTATGTTTATGAGTGATATCTGAGTGTGTGGGATGAATGAAATGAGCAGGGGTCGTGGCCTTTATATAGATATGGCCAGCCAGTGAGATTTCTCCACACAAGCGCATGTGTGTCGTCGCACATGCTTTCGGTCGCATGCGTCGCGACACACGGGTGTCCAAATGTCGAAAGGCATGCTTCCTATCCATGCCAGAAGACAGCACCACGTCCAGATGTCCCTCAGCATGCCTGGAACTCATGCATCGCGACACACGGGCGTCTGGGTGTCGCCACGCATGCGAAGCTTGCAGATATCGCGCCATGTCGTGCTTCGGGTGTCAAGCTGCATGGCCTGGCTTCATGCACGCCTACAGCTCCTCCTTGTTATGACACTCAGCTTCTTGAATGGTTGACACCACGTTCTTATCAAGCCACCTCGAGCTTCTCGGTCAATTTGCGCGATTTCGGTCTTTTTGGTGAATTTTCGTCCCGCGATTAATCCTGAATATTTTTCCGCTCCCGTTCTGATCCTCTGAATATTTTAATAAACTCCTGATGAATACTGAGATCCTCTAAAAATATTTCCCGAGCCTCCGGCTTCTTCCAATAATTTCGTAAAACCGAAATTAGGGTTTTCGACCAACTTCGGGTTTTCCCGTCGTGCTTGCTTCCCGTCGTGCTTACTTCCCGTCGTGCTTACTCCCGTCCTGCTTCGAACTTATAATATCTCCGAAATAATATTCTGATGATAGATGTGAAGTTTCGGGGAAAACTTAGTCGCTAAGAAACGTCAGGTTTCTGAAACGTCGAGCTTCTAAACCGTCGTGCTTCCAAAAATGTGATGCTTCCAAAATCTTCGTCTGATCAATATAAGACTCTTCTAAGAAAGGTAGAGCAGCTTAAGTTGTCTCATGGTTCACTTACGATCCATTGCTTGACTGCATCGTACTTCGAACTTCTCGGTTGGCCCGTACCGCCTGCGGTTCGATCATCAAGTTGATGCTCGACCAATCGTCTATCTTCTCCGAACCATGCTAAGTTTTGTGTGATCAAAACTTAACATTCCTTCAAATATATAATCTCCCAAAAGCTTGGCTCCATATCCCGACCTTGACTTCCTCGACCATTTTACCCCGAAGGACGGGTTATCACATTCTTCCCCCCTTAATAGAATTCGTCCTCGAATTCTTAGTTGTCCAATGGCTCAGCTTCACAACCGGTTCCTTCTCTTGATGAAAATTTCTCCTTGGATCACTTGTCTTGCGGTCTTGATCACTTGATGTGCTTCTTTATCGGTTTGCCCTTGGTTTCCTTCTTTTTGGTTTCTTTGGATCTCCACCCAAACTTCTGATTCTGAACTCACTCTGTCTTGATACATCTCAAAGCATTCCCTTAGTCTTGAATCTGTCTCTCACTTCTTGATTTCCCCATGCTTCACTCATTCTGAACTCATCTTCATATCGCTTCACTCTCATGCTGAATTCATCTTCATACTGCTTCACTGTGTCTACTGCTCTCCCATGAGTCTCCTTCTCAAAGTTGCCACATTACTCTTCACTTGATGAATACTGAATCGTCTTCTTGCATTTACTCTGCCATAACGCGCACCATCTTTGCTTCTGATCACTGAAACATTTCTCTTCTCAAAACTGATGAAGTCCTTTGTCAACGAAGTCTTGCTCATACTTGTCCAGTCCATACCACTGTCCAGTCCCTCTGAATCTCTCTCTCTTCACTTTGGGTTTTTGGCCTTGAACTCTTTCACTTTAAGGTTTCCATTCCTTAAAGTTCCGATCAACGAACACACAAGCTGCAACTCAAAAGAACACTTCACATGCAAGTTAGTTAACAACTAACCTAACAATCTAATCGCAAAACTAATCAGCAACCTAGCGATTCTAACCAGCAACCTAACGATTCTAACCGGGTAATCTAACCGCAATTCTAACTAAACAACCTAGCAATTCTAGGTTCCACTAACTAGCCTCAAAAGGCGCTCTAAAAAACCTAAGGTTCTACCAAAACCAACAATTTGTGTGATATCTCAACCATCGTAAATGTTTTGTGAAACCATATGTCCAAGCGATCACTATTTTTCATCTTGTAAACCACATAATTCAAATATGCAACAATCAAACAAGAACATGCATACTTGAATAACATGGTCACATAATTACTAAATAGAAAAACGCAAATGATAACCACTTTCACTATAAAACATATCCTCCCATCAAATATATACATATACTTGACAGAAAAACATCCTTTATCGTTACTGATGATATATCATACAACAAAAGACATCAGTTATCACAAAACACTACAAAAGTCTGTACACCGATATATCACCACAAAAAGTCAGTACCCTACTTACCCGGTCCTACACGTCTAAGAACGCCATATATAGAGCAACATGTCGCAGTTGGGGCAGTAGCCCCACTCGGATGAATCCCCTGCTGGTTGCGTACGGTGTAGATAGGGTATCGCTGCTGGGTCGTCGTAGCTCGTGCACATGCTAGTCGAATGTCCTATGCCTCCACAAGTAAAACACCTCAGGTACAGATCCGATCCACCAAGATAAGTATGATATGGGAATCCGTGTGGATCCCTATATCCTGCTCCGACACCAAGAACATCGCTACCTTGTCCATAATGATAGGACTGAGGTGCGTAAGGATCACCAAAAGAAGCAGATCCTCCAAGATCAAAATATGCATCCATCGCTGGAAGGCTAGATGGCCCTCCGGTCTCATAAGTGGTCTGGTAAAAAGGTAACTCGGTCATGGGTACCTCCATCGTCGGAAAGCTAGAAGGCTCTCCGTAGTCATAGAATGGCTGAGAGAATGGTGAGTAGGTCGTGAATGGCTCCATAGGTGCATAGCTGGAAGGCTCTCCACTTGCAGGTATGGTATGAGAAGATGATAGGTCTGCCGGCTGAGGAAGTGGCTGGTCCGTCGTCGTCACGTCTGGATCGTATAGGAGTGGGTCGTCATGAGTATCTTCAATACTCTCCATGGGCTGATAGAAAAGGTCAATCCATCCGGCATCTAACTCGTACTGCATGTCGATCTCTGGGACGAACGTCGAATATCCCGGAGACAAAGGTAAAGGACCATATGATGGTGTCGACACATCCGGAGTAGGTGGCGAAGTGCCCTGATCCTCAGCAGGATCATAACTCGGTGTATCTCCAATAGTACCGGTAGACGAGATAGTGATGGGGCTCGGTGGAGCTACCGTAGGTATCTGCGGTACAAGATCGTCTGTATCGGTCTCATCGTCAGATATGATAATAAAGGGTGCCGGAACAACGCCATCAGGCTCGGTGTCATCATCAGAAATGATGATAGTTGTCGGAAACATGTCTGGTACAACCTGATCAGACTCATGCGGCTGGAAAAGATCAGCAAGTATAGGACTATGCGAAGCGTCGAAACCCTCCATAACTCCAAATCTCCAAGTCTTCACCCTACCACACCAGTACAGCAACCTGCGGAAACATGTCACAATATATATGGGTTAGACAACAAGCTAATAATAAAATCTCTCCTACCCCTCCTAAATGATTGGACACGACCGGATTCCTAGAGAGTGCATTGGCGACTCCTTTTGACTCGAAAAACATTGAAAACATTTGAAAAACCACGGGAACCAGTGAGCATAATCGTAACCATGCTCTGATACCACCTCTGTAACACCCCCGAACCGTCCTAGATATAGGTCGATCCATCGACCAACAATCAAACAAGAACATGACGGACGAACTAACCCATACCGAGGATTGGAGATGAAAGGCCAACCGGCCAGCCAACAATCAAACAAGAACATGACTGACCGTCCAACCCAACACCATGGTTCGGAAGCGCTACGTGACGGGTTAGGAACGATCCAATCAGAGTCGCAGAATTTACTCCGCAACCTAGACTAGTTCATCCACTAACACGTCCCGCTAAATCAAGGCATAAGGCTTTTCAACCCGTACCATGAGTTAACGTTGTCCGTTAGATCGAAGCCTAAGGCTTTTCAACCCGTACAACGACCTAACGTTGTGTCGGTTCGGACTAAACCAATATCATATTGGACCCGTTAATTTTTAAGATTTAAATCTAAGACTTTCAAGAATATTTGCAATACTTTAGGGATCCCAAATCCGATAAAATGCAGCGGAAATATAAATCGTATAAAAATCAAACCGTAGCCAAATGCACTGCAAATCTACTCCGGTGGCCTATGCGTCCAATCTCTACAGCCTAACTCCTGAAAAAGACAACGAGAGTTGGGTGAGTAACAGAAGGTCACTCAGTGAGCTGGCTACCTAAACACCTAAACCTAGCTAGCTCTGACAACCCAAAAATAACAATCAATCTAGCCTAAGCGCAGAAAATAAAGCTTTAAGGCTAATCTCCAAAACCGCACCGATTAAGGTATGCTCGACCTTAATCTAATAATACTAATAATAGACATGGCCAAATGACCATCTACTCAACGGATCCCTAATCTAACAATCAAGACTCGATCAACACCGTATTTCGGTGCTAACGCTATCTCGAGGGTTCCTCACCCTCAAGACGACACAATAATAAAACTAACTCGACACACTATCCTAACTCTACTCGACTCAATACTCTAACATGGGCCCTAGTGATCTCGTGTTCCTCCTCAACATCGGCAATATCCTATCTCCCTACCACAAAGGCCAGAAGAAGGAACTTTCAACCGACCGCGGCCCACAGTCCTTCAGGTCACCGCGCGATAGCCCACAGTCCATCGGGTCACTGCCACATTACACCGTCGTGTAATAACTCAGCCCTAGGCCATGATCCCGTCTCTCTGAGTCTTCCCGATCCAACGAATAAGGGGTTTCCTTAAACCCGCTGGGTACGAGGCTGAGGAAACACTAATCACCCCTAAACAAGCCTAGTATGTGCGGGTTACGCCCATACTGTCGGCTACACTCAACACACTAATCCTAATAAGACCAAGACTCCTAAATACACTAAGGAGTCTACGACACTAACACCAGTACTCGTAGTCCAGCCTATATGGCATAGGACTCGTAGTACTAAACTCGACACGGAAGGAAATCAGCCTATATATATGGCCTAAGATCTCCTGTATAACACCATCCCTGCACAACAACAATCACTGCCAAACCAAGCAATCAATAGTCCTAATATCTCTAAGGCAGGTCTAACCCAATACTAATCAACCCATAAGTAAATAAAGGAAAACATGCATCTCAATCCTAACAATTCAGCTACGCCATAATTTATCATACTATACCGGTTAATGCATCATTCATCCTAGTCCTAGTCAGGTTATAACTCAGTCTTAATTCCATTATATCTCAGCTTAGCCCATGCTAAACTGAGTCCAATTCATAAATAAAATAACCCTAGGACTCTATCATGCATCAGTGTGATAACTACTCTATATGCAACTCGATCTATCCTAAGTTCCAAGTGGAACTCAAACAAACCAACTCACAGTGTTCTTGCAGCTGGTTGATCGGAGAGAGCCTAGCCAAAACCCAATGCCTCTGTCTTCAATGGACTGGTATGGACGAATCTGGACTTGGACAGAACCTCCTCTAGCTTCTGGATGTTCTTCTCGGACTTCGGTAGAGTAACAGCTCTTCAAAATGCTCTAACTCTCTCAATACAACTCCAAATCCTTCACTTTCTTTTTCTACTTCACTTTCTCTCTCTAAGCTATGTTTATGAGTGATATCTGAGTGTGTGGGATGAATGAAATGAGCAGGGGTCGTGGCCTTTATATAGATATGGCCAGCCAGTGAGATTTCTCCACACAAGCGCCTGTGTGTCGTCGCGCATGCTTTCGGTCGCATGCGTCGCGACACACGGGTGTCCAAATGTCGAAAGGCATGCTTCCTCTCCATGCCAGAAGACAGCACCACGTCCAGATGTCCCTCAGCATGCCTGGAGCTCATGCATCGCGACACACGGGCGTCTGGGTGTCGCCACGCATGCGAAGCTTGCAGATATCGCGCCATGTCGTTCTTCGGGTGTCAAGCTGCATGGCCTGGCTTCATGCACGCCTACAGCTCCTCCTTGTTATGACACTCAGCTTCTTGAATGGTTGACACCACGTTCTTATCAAGCCACCTCGAGCTTCTCGGTCAATTTGCGCGATTTCGGTCTTTTTGGTGAATTTTCGTCCCGCGATTAATCCTGAATATTTTTCCGCTCCCGTTCTGATCCTCTGAATATTTTAATAAACTCCTGATGAATACTGAGATCCTCTAAAAATATTTCCCGAGCCTCCGGCTTCTTCCAATAATTTCGTAAAACCGAAATTAGGGTTTTCGACCAACTTCGGGTTTTCCCGTCGTGCTTGCTTCCCGTCGTGCTTACTTCCCGTCGTGCTTACTCCCGTCCTGCTTCGAACTTATAATATCTCCGAAATAATATTCTGATGATAGATGTGAGAAGTTTCGGGGAAAACTTAGTCGCTAAGAAACGTCAGGTTTCTGAAACGTCGAGCTTCTAAACCGTCGTGCTTCCAAAAATGTGATGCTTCCAAAATCTTCGTCTGATCAATCTAAGACTCTTCTAAGAAAGGTAGAGCAGCTTAAGTTGTCTCATGGTTCACTTACGATCCATTGCTTGACTGCATCGTACTTCGAACTTCTCGGTTGGCCCGTACCGCCTGCGGTTCGATCATCAAGTTGATGCTCGACCAATCGTCTATCTTCTCCAAACCATGCTAAGTTTTGTGTGATCAAAACTTAACATTCCTTCAAATATATAATCTCCCAAAAGCTTGGCTCCATATCCCGACCTTGACTTCCTCGACCATTTTACCCCGAAGGGCGGGTTATCACAATATCCCTCTTTGGGATCATCTCATTGTCACTCTTTCTTCTAACATGCTCATGGTAGGAGAAACACTTTGGATCCAACACCGATGACATCTGAATATGAAATAATCACCATTCAACTGACTAATTATCATCCTAAAAATTGTACTTAAAGAGAGCATCAGTTGTATTGGAAGGGACCTCTACATGGAGAGATAGCTTATCTAGTTGTTGCGAACCTGATTCTTTTCGGCTTTCCAGAAGATGAAGCCGTAGTTGTGCAGACGCCAGAAGCTACAAAAGGAAGTAATCAAAAAAGTCAATACATCTTTATTATTAAGCGGACTAAACAAAAACACTCACTGTCTTCCTCATTCCTAACCTTTACGCCTGCAGAGAAACAAAAACTTTTCTTAAGTTGAAGGAACTAATTATATTAAAGTTTTGAGATTCTTTCACTATCTATCTATGTATTCAACTAATTACTTTATTTATTTATTTTGTTGAGCAAACTAATTACTTTATTTAAATGCAGGAACTACATCGAACCTTAAAACAATATAACTCAGAGATGATATTTCATAGTGGTTTGGTGTCCTGTGGTATGTAGAAAGTAATCATGCCTTTCAACTGGTACTTTCCGGCTAACCGTAGACGGTGAGATCACATGTTTTTCAAACCTGTGGTAAGGCCACAAAAATCAATCATAAGGTGAACATCAGCGATTTCCTTTAACAAAAACTGTAAATTGATATCAAAATCATAGTGTTATTAGGAGAGCCACAAGATGAATGTATAACTCTAGAACTTCCAGAACTGCCAAACAATTAGGTTGTCCTTACATTGGTGGTTCCTTACCATCACAGACCAGCCTCTGACTTTGAACCAGCAAATTTTTCTTGGTATTAACTTTCAAACAATGAAATAGCTGAGTTCAGTATTTAAGACAGATCAAGCTATTGAAGATCCAGAAAGAGAAGGGAAGTGAACATATGTACCTACTGTGAATCATTTTGCTAAGAAAAGCGAGCAAGCTAACAGAAAAGAAAACTGTATTATTGTGCTCTGAAACAAAAGAGAATTACACATAAGAATACATTTACCAGAACATAACAATATATGAAGGCATATTTTACTTGAAAAATAGAAATGAAGACAGCAGAAGCTCACCCATTCCACAAATTGGGTAACACGGGCAGCTAAACCTCCATCTTTTGAAATAACCTCACTGTCCAACAATTAACGCCTTCATTTAGAGTTTAGAAAGACAAAAAAAAGCAACAATGAGGTTTTGAAATCCACTAAGGTTGTAAGGAATATGAGCAGTTTAGTGGATTTACCTTTGAAACCTCACACTATCAGATGTTAAAGCATCTCTTAAACCAGCATAACCATTGGCAAGCTTGAAAGCAGTGACTCCAGGTTTGTTATGGCGAATCAAAGCTACATATAACATAAACAACATGTAGAGTCTTTAGTAGATGTTCACAACCAAAATATCAACAACATCACACAAGGTTTTGAGCAGGCTTACATGATCTTTGTCGCTTGCTTCTTCCTCGGTAAGCACTGGTCTGGAGATGGCTTCCGCCGCCTCGTATTCTTCCTCTACGAGCCTTCTCGACCTCCCATTGTCGCTCTCCCGCTTGATTTCGGAAAGACCTAGACGTCTCCGATTTGATCCACCAGAGTCACCCGAAACCGGCGCTCCTCCGCCAAGCACTGTAGATCTTCAGGTGTTTAGGATCGTCGATGAGGACGGAACTATGTCCGATGAGTTCCAGATCAGTTTTTCTAGATTTCATAGCCACATTTGGTGTGGTTGTACTGGATCTTTTGAAATAACCTCACTGTCCAACAATTAATGTCTTCATTTAGAGTTTAGAAAGATTAAAAAAAAAGCAACAATGGGGTTTTGAAATCCACTAAGGTTGTAAGTAATATGAGCAGTTTAGTGGATTTACCTTTGAAACCTCACACTATCAGATGTTAAAGCATCTCTTAAACTAGCATAACCATTGGCAAGCTTGAAAGCAGTGACTCCAGGTTTGTTATGGCGAATCAAAGCTACATATAACATAAACAACATGTAGAGTCTTTAGTAGATGTTCACAACCAAAATATCAACAACATCACACAAGGTTTTGAGCAGGCTTACATAATCTCTGTCGCTTGCTTCTTCCTCGGTAAGCACTGGTCTAAAGATGGCTTCCGCCGCCTCGTATTCTTCTTCTTCTAGCCTTCTCGACCCCCCATTGTCGCTCTCTCGCTTGATTTCGGAAAGACCTAGACGTCTCCGATTTGATCCACCAGAGTCACCCGAAACCGACGCGCCTCCGCCAAGCACTGTAGATCTCCAGGTGTTTAGGATCGTCGATGAGGACATAACTATCTTCCTCGGTAAGCACTGGTCTGAAGATGGCTTCCGCTGCCTCGTATTCTTCTTCTTCGAGCCTTCTCGACCCCCCATTGTCGCTCTCTCGCTTGATTTCGGAAAGACCTAGACGTCTCCGATTTGATCCACCAGAGTCACCCGAAACCGGCGCGCCTCCGCCAAGCACTGTAGATCTTCAGGTGTTTAGGATCGTCGATGAGGACGGAACTATGTCCGATGAGTTCCAGATCAGTTTTTATGGATTTCATAGCCACATTTGGTGTGGTTGTACTGGATCTTTTGAAATAACCTCACTGTCCAACAATTAATGCCTTCATTTAGAGTTTAGAAAGACAAAAAAAAAAGCAACAATGAGGTTTTGAAATCCACTAAGGTTGTAAGGAATATGAGCAGTTTAGTGGATTTACCTTTGAAACCTCACACTATCAGATGTTAAAGCATCTCTTAAACCAGCATAACCATTGGCAAGCTTGAAAGCAGTGACTCCAGGTTTGTTATGGCGAATCAAAGCTACATATAAAATAAACAACATGTAGAGTCTTTAGTAGATGTTCACAACCAAAATATCAACAACATCACACAAGGTTTTGAGCAGGCTTACATGATCTCTGTCGCTTGCTTCTTCCTCGGTAAGCACTGGTCTGAAGATGGCTTCCGCCGCCTCGTATTCTTCTTCTTCGAGCCTTCTCGACCCCCCATTGTTGCTCTCTCGCTTGATTTCGGAAAGACCTAGACGTCTCCGATTTGATCCACCAGAGTCACCCGAAACCGGCGCGCCTCCGCCAAGCACTTTAGATCTTCAGGTGTTTAGGATCGTCGATGAGGACAGAACTATCTTCCTCGGTAAGCACTGGTCTGAAGATGGCTTCCGCCGCCTCGTATTCTTCTTCTTCGAGCGTTCTCGACCCCCCATTGTCGCTCTCTCGCTTGATTTCGGAAAGACCTAGACGTCTCCGATTTGATCCACCAGAGTCACCCGAAACCGGCGCGCCTCCGCCAAGCACTGTAGATCTTCAGGTGTTTAGGATCGTCGATGAGGACGGAACTATGTCCGATGAGTTCCAGATCAGTTTTTCTAGATTTCATAGCCACATTTGGTGTGGTTGTACTGGATCTTTTGAAATAACCTCACTGTCCAACAATTAATGCCTTCATTTAGAGTTTAGAAAGACAAAAAAAAAGCAACAATGAGGTTTTGAAATCCACTAAGGTTGTAAGGAATATGAGCAGTTTAGTGGATTTACCTTTGAAACCTGACACTATCAGATGTTAAAGCATCTCTTAAACCAGCATAACCATTGGCAAGCTTGAAAGCAGTGACTCCAGGTTTGTTATGGCGAATCAAAGCTACATATAACATAAACAACATGTAGAGTCTTTAGTAGATGTTCACAACCAAAATATCAACAACATCACACAAGGTTTTGAGCAGGCTTACATGATCTTTGTCGCTTGCTTCTTCCTCGGTAAGCACTGGTCTGAAGATGGCTTCCGCCGCCTCGTATTCTTCTTCTTCGAGCCTTCTCGACCCCTCATTGTCGCTCTCTCGCTTGATTTCGGAAAGACCTAGACGTCTCCGATTTGATCCACCAGAGTCACCCGAAACCGGCGCGCCTCCGCCAAGCACTGTAGATCTTCAGGTGTTTAGGATCGTCGATGAGGACGGAACTATGTCCGATGAGTTCCAGATCAGTTTTTCTAGATTTCATAGCCACATTTGGTGTGGTTGTACTGGATTTTTTTAAGCTTTCATATCAATAGAGAGAGAGAGAGAGAGAGAGAGAGAGAGAGAGATAGAGAGAGAGATAGAGAGAGAGAGAGAGAGAGAGAGAGAGAGAGAGAGAGCGAGAGAGAGAGAGAGAGAGAGAGAGAGAGAGAGAGAGAGAACGGGAGTCGGAAAGGGCGATTACGAAGACAATAAGAACGATAAAGTTGAAGCCGAGAAGTCAATGTCTTTTTTTGCAACAGTTTGGTGACATGGCAGTAAGATTAACTATGATTGGCTAATTATTTAATGCCTCTAAAATGCAATTTGAAGCTAATTAACTATGATTGGCTAATTATTTAATTAACAGGGCAATTTGAAGCATCCTGATTGGATGATTTTTCAGTCCTATGTGGACACTCTAAAATGCCTCAAATAAGAGTTATTAATAGAGTAAGATTTAGGTAGTTTGAATATGTTATAGGTATTACAAAAGAAAAAATTAGTTTTGGGTTTGTACTTTCGATTATAGTTTTGGGTTTTAGGAAAAAAATCATAATAAAAAATATGTCAGGTATTAAAAAAGGATATTTTAGGTTTTTCAGGTCAGATTTCAAGTAAAGTTCTGGGTCTTTTGGGTATTTTAATATTTTGGTATTTATTTTGAGTTTTTGAGGTTTTTTATATTTTGATATTTTTTGAGTATTCAGATATTTTGATTTTTTTTGGTCCTTAAATACCCAAACCAATCCAGTCCTCTTACATATTCAATTTTTATTATAAACTATTTTTATAGATTGATTTAATGTAAAATATATAATTTTGTTTTAACGGTGGTGGTTGCTAAAGTGTTTTTATTAAATTTGATTTTGTAAATATATGAAACTATATAATACGTATATGTTAACTTTTAAATAAGTTTCAAAATATATCAATTCTTAGATGAATGAGACATGTGTAGAAGTCGGTGGTATAGGAATGATACTGATTTGGTTCGTGGGTTAATCTAATCGACGAAACTATATTTGTATATTGTTAGCAAATTGACTAAAGTAAGATCACAGAAATATTCCGTAATTAATATGGTTAAGTTACGGAAGGAAAATCGTAAATCAATCGGTTATATATGGCTCCAATGATCAAGAGAATGAGTGGGAATAGTTAATTCATTAATATTCCTTGCAATTTTCATCATTTACAAAGAATATTTGTTACATATGATTTCTTAACATTCTTTAAGATTTAAAAAATAAAGGACTATAATAGTTCGAGAAATTTACTCTCACAGACACATTTTCACTTTTCAATTACACAAACAGACACATTGAATACATTGAACACTTTCTGTTTGTGAATTGTCAAAATTAACCTCACCTCTAGTGTAAGTTGTCAAACGTACAACTGGTTTCCTAACCGAATAACTTGTAACTAAATCAGACAAAACAAACGTTGAGAAACTAGAATTAATAATATAATTTCATGACCCAAATTTTGAAACACAATTGTCGATCTCTTTTTTCACTGTCTTTTTAGATTCCAAGAGACAAACCCTAGTTTCCCCTCTTCTCCGACTTCTTCTAGATCTAGAAACTCAATCTTTCGAGAAACCATAATCCCTTTTCTAAACTTCTCCATTGTCTTTGTCGATAATCATATGAGTAATTAACTCTCGCAAGCCGCCATTGATTGAGAGTAAAACTCCTATGAAAGGTGAGTTCCGTTTTGCTAGTAGTTCAGCCGCCGTTTTGCCAGTAGTTTCGCTTCCGTTCTCGTCCTCTGTTTCGTCCCCTGTCCTAACCTTTTTTGTTTTTCTTTTCTAGAATCTGCAGAGGACGCCGTAGATTGAAGTCTAATCTCTCCATCTGAAATTGTCCCCAATACCCTTTCTCACTTTTTATTTTTTTTCAATTTCTATATTTCAATGGAATCTTAATTTCTATTTTTCGATCCAGGAATCTTAATGGTGGTGGATATGGTGGAGGTGGAAGACATGAAAGTGGTGGTAGAGGAGGCGGTGGTGGTTATGGAGGCTATGGTGGAAGATTTGAGTGTGGATACAATGGTGGTGGTTGGTGGATGTGGCTACTCGAGCGTAGAAGATGATGGTGGATACAGAGGTAGTGGATATAGTGGAGGAAGCGGTGGATATCGCAGTAGAGGTGGTGGTGGTTATGGAGGCTATAGTGGAAGACGTGAGTGTGGATATAATGACGGTGGATAGTGGAGGTGACTAGTCAAGTGGAGGAGATGGTGGTTGACACGGTGGTGGTGGATACGGAGAAGATGGAAGACTTGGAGCGGGAGATGGTGGTAACCACCGCAATTGAGGCTATGGTGGATACCGAAGTTGTGGATACGGAAAAAAATACAGTGAAGGTGAAAAAAATTTTGGTGGCGACAGAGGTGAAGGATGGTTGTGGTGGATAACAGAGTTGAGACTGTGATAGTTATTGATACGGAGGTGGTGGTGGATGGCGTGGTTAAGGTGGAGGTGGTGGTAGATACCATAGTGGATGTTGTGGTTATGGATGGAAGTGGTGGCTACAAAGATGGTGGATACGGAGGTTGTGGATACGAAGGAAATTCAAATATAAAAATTATATATTAAAATGGATGTTAAATTGAAGAAAATAAAAAGTTATAATTTATGGTATTAAATAAAATTGATTTATGTATTTTTAACTATTGAAAATAAACAAATACAAATGAATGTGAATGTAAATGAAGAATAATAACTATATAAAAAACATATTTTTTCTCTCTCCAACTAAAAGAACTATTCCATCAAATTCCAAATTTAAGTACGGTTGCTTTTTTTCAAATTTCTCTCGCCAACGTATTTAGTTACAACACAAAAGTTATCTCGTTACCGAAGAAATCAATCCACCAATTCTACTCAATCTCATCGTTACACAAGATGAGGGTATTTGAGAGATAAAAAAATACAACTATCACAAATAAGTGTCTCAATAACACAATGTGTCTCTTTACGTGAAACAAACACACAACGCGTCTGGTATTGTAACTCACTCTAATAATTTCTTATCAAGTTAGGAGAGGAATGTGTTTTCTTTTTATTTTATTCTTTTTCATTCTTTTTTTTCTTATTCTTTGTATTCTTTTTGTGGTTACCAGTGAGGTCATTGTGTAATGTTATAGATTCATATTTTATTACAAACAAATAAGGTAAACCAAAAAAATAGTTTAGTCCAATGAATAAGTTCAAACAATTTTTTTTAAGTAGATTTTTTATGAATCATTTCTTTTTAATAATATTGATGTTAGAGTCACGTCCCTTAAAGCCTTAAACTAAGGGACGAGTGAGGCGTTCTATCTAGGTTCCGCTCTGACCTCACCACCTAACATAGAAGAAGGGGAATCCTTTCAATAGAAGAACTAGAGGTGTCAAACAGGTTGATCCGTCCCGTCCCGTCCCGTACCGCAGCGGGCTCATCTCTTTGCGGGTCACGGCGAGTCAGGCCCGCGCGGGCTGCGGTCTTCAAAAGATCGTCCCAAGCCCGTACCGCAAATTGCACACTCCTTTACGGGCTGTCCCGCGGGACATACGTTAATGTAATGTATCCGATCATGCTTGACACTGCAGGCTGCTCCAGAACACTTCCTGATGCTGCATGCTGCTCTAAGATGCCTCAAGCTGCTCCCCTACATAACCAAGTTCACATAATTAATATACATGAAATATCTACAATGCAAATTCTTCAAAATTTGTTATATATTATGTCTATTTTCTCTATTAAAAGTGCATATGTATAGAACATGAGATGCTTATATATATATGGAGTCATAACCAAACAAAAAGTGCATGTAGAAAATGAGATGTTAATGTATATTATATTCTATTGATGTAACGAGATAACAATGATAAGTAACGAGAGAACATGAAGAATAGAATACATATCGAAGAAGGCTCTAATAAGTAACAAGACTAACTCTTTCAGTTGAACGACATCATTGTTATAGAATTAAATAGCTTAGTCGATCAAGGCTCTAACCATAGCATATTCTCGTTATAGCTTTGATCAGAGCTTATTCTTGTTCATGTTATTTTAACCAAATAAAATAGTTATAGTTAATTTTGTCACACTCAAACATATTTACATACTAATTAAAGATAATTTCAGAATATGTTTTTCATTAGCTTATAACTCCTAAGTTCATAACCAATTTTTTAGTTTTAATGAATAAAAAACTAAATATAATCAAACACCAAATCAAAACTGCTATTCCCAAAATTAATAAAAAAAACACCAAACCAAAACACCAATGGAACTCAAATCATCATCGTCGGAGCTCGAATCATCATTGCTGAAGCTCTTTTCTTTTCTCAGAGGAAAGTCACATAAATGACCTTCTTTTCACTATTTGTTTATTTTTTGAGGTAAAACAAGAATTGAAAAGGAAAAAAATGCGGGTCGTTGTAGTCCCGCAGGCCCGCGTCGTCCCGTCTCGTAAAAGGCTCAGTCCCGCAAAGACCCGTCCCGCAAAGCCCGCTAATTTGCGGATCTGTAAAATCTCGGCCCAATCTCGTCCTGCGACAGTTCTTTACGGGCCAGGCCCGCGGTCCAGGTCCATGATTGATCTCTAAGAAGAACCCACGAGGCTGGATATAGATATCATATTCGAAGGGGGCGGATGGCCCCAAATGAGTTATAAACAAGTGGTTAAGCTCCGCTTGAAGACATGTACCGATCTCCGTATTATTAAACGTGGCTAAAATTCTCCCGTTATAATTAAATGGTTAAGGTTTGCTGAATAGATTTGGCAAATGAGTTATATTTATTACAAATTTACAAGTGGGTAAGGTCCGTGATGACATGCACCGATCTCCGTATTATCGAACGTGGCTAAAAATCCCCCGTATTAATTAAATGGTTAAGGTTTGCGTGATGGCATTGGGTACGCCTAAGAATAGTCAACAATCAATTACCTAATTCATTGATTATCCATTAACCAAATATATATGCATACATATACTACTAACACACACATGATCCAATATTATTATTATTATTATTATTATTATTATTATTATTATTATTATTATTATTATTATTATTACAACTATCAATATATATTTTTTCTGTAACTGCAACTATCAATATATCCAATATTAATTCTTATTTTTTGCATATAACGACGATCCAAAAATTTAGCGCTGTATTTTCTCTAAATTATTAAATTCCTAATGATTTCTAAAATGACAACAACAAGAAAAAAAAAACAGATTATAACTCCAAGTGATCAAATTTCGACGTTTGGATTTGATCCAAAGTAGTACTAAAATTTAAACATTGCTCGTATTTATCATTTATACATATATATATATATGTATATAGTTGCATTGTTTCCAGATTCTCCACGTGAGACTGCCATGAACCTCGCATTACGTAACGGGTATATTTTTCATATTAATTTCTAAACGATAATGCATGTGATATTCTTTTTGTAAATGGTATGGTCGTAACGTTTAGACGTTGATATACTTACCGGAACCTTATAAACTTGATTTGTTTGTACTCTGAAATGAAAAGATGCTGACAAAATATTGCGTTATTATAAACTTGGTTGTGCATGCTTCCGTTTTATCTACAATAAAAAGAGAAAGTTAGTTTATAGAAATGTTTGATCGTATAAGTAGAAAAAAAAAAATTTAGATATAAGGTTAAAATATTAATTGAGATGTTTGGTACGATGAAGCGTCTTGTTTTAGTTATTTCTTCTAGCACAAGTTTTCAGTGAATATATAAATAAATAAAAACAAAAATAAGAATTCCAGGAAGACAAAGCTAAAAAGAAGTGATTTTATATAAAGAAACTGTCATATATCATCGTTGGTTTTGGGCATAGCCACATAGAAATACTAAAGACCTTATATTCGAAATTTCTAGATATCAAATACATAAATAAAACATATAGAGTATTAACTGCAACATATGACATGTGAAGAGACCGTGTGCAGTTGAAGTCTCAAACATAGACAATTTATTTCGCTACGCGTTTCATTCTTCACCAAACACCCCAGGTCCCCAACTATATAACTCTCGGTTTATATACAATCTGCAAATAACCACTACCGAAAGAAAAAGAAAAAGGCTGATAAGATCCACCAAAGAAAGAAAGAAAGATGGAGATGATTAAACCAAAAGTCTCTGACTCAAAGAAGATAGCAACAAAAGCTGAGGATGAGAAGAAGACAAAGAAAGATGATGTGATGACCAATAATGGTCAAAAGTTCACTTTTATTAAAGGGCATCTCAAAATCAGTGAGGATTTAAGACAAGGTAAGACAAAATACGATCAATCTTCTAAGAGCCCGAGATCCTCATCGTCATCATCATATGTGATGGAGATCAAGATGGGAAACTGTGAGTTTTTAGGTTTTCTCATCTTTGTCTTTGTTTTTACAACAAGTTCATTGAATATGGTTCCAAATTTTTAAGTTTGAACATCGATTTTTAGGTTTGTTATAACCTATTTCATGCATGAATGATGAACCTTTTCTAATAAATATAGAAATTAAGTTTATATCTCTATGTCATTTATATAATTATTTTGACAAGCACTCTTGATTACTTTAGCATATTTCTCATATTGAGTAGGTTAGTAATCTTATTTCACAGACAAAACTTCGATTCAAAGATCAGAAAATACTAATAGGATGGAAACTCAACACAAGGGTAAGAAGGTGATGAACCTGAAACAAAACACAGAAGAGAGTAACGTTCAGAAGATGAAGAATAAGAAAGTATGGGATTGCGAAAGCACACTCTATGACTCGTTCGAGCTCAACTCGTTCAATCGCCAACTCGACAACGCAATCTCTTCCTCCGCTAGATCCATGTCAATGCCTCACCTTCCTCCTCCACCGTCAGAAATCACGCCTTCGTCTTCCACAAAGAAGCAGCCATCAAACAAGATCACACACTCTTTAAAGAAATTCGTAAAGTCAATCTTTAGACAGAAACAGTCAAACACTCCCTTTAAGGCATGTCACGGGGTAGATATGGACAAATACTACGTTGTTTTCGACAATACGGGATCCCTCACGACGATTCCCGAGTCAAGAGAGTCTTTAGAACTGGGTCGCTCAGAGATCAACTCGCTTGATAGAAAAACCGTGTCAGAGCGATTCCCACCGAGTCGACTCGCTGGTATATTTAGTTCCTGATCAGTGCACTGTTATACTATATAGTTTATTGGGATGTAACTCGTTAATGTATAGAAAGTCTTTAAACGTACTGTATTTGAAATAAGTATTATGGTCATATTGTTTTCTCCTTTTTGAAACGCGGTCATGTTGTTTATTTTTACCGTTTTATACTTTTTTTTGAACAACCTAACGTTTTATACTTATACTAGTTGAGACCCGCGCCTTGCGCCGACGTCAGACTGAATGTTTTTCATTTAACATTCTCGAGGTTTCATAACAAAGTTATCAGAAATAACAACATTTAGAGATGCAGCACGTGAGAGTTGCACTTAACGAATGTTGTTCTTAACTTTGAAAAGTTACTTAAACTACACTTTGATATCAGCACCATCCGAAGTCTAGCTCAATCTTTGGAGATGCGACCAGCAGGTGAGAGTTGCCAGTGGTTCATTTCTAGAAGTTTCTTGTCATCTTCAAGGTCACCTAATGCAGAGCTCTTATGGCGGCAAAGGTGGTGATAGTCGCATGGTTATATTGCTTGTTCAAGAAAACTACTATACACTAACCAGATATGCTTTACAGTGAACACCTCTCGTCGAAACAGAGATTACCTCATCGAGCAGTGACAAAACACATTAATGTAGGAATAGATTTTTAACGTCCTCTATTTCAGCAATGCAAAGCTTTTCTCGAGAATGTTAGTGCCCTGCTAAATGCATGAAGCCATTAGCCATGTATAGAGAAAATGGTTCTTTCATTAACACTTGACATCGTACTATAGTTTCTTCGCTTTGTATCTTTACGGAACTGTCACTTAACGACGATAGATCAAATGGGTTATCGATTTTACAGAAACTGATCGAGGAAAAAGGAAGATTTTTGATGCTATGATATATTGAGAGGATTGATAAGTCAAGAAATTGAACTTGAAGCCGAAGGTTTATCAAAAATGTTAGTCAAGAAAAAATGTCCATTGTATCAAGATTTTTTTTTTTAAGGAATGTATTTGTTTGCATTAAATTCACATATTTTGTGAGAAACATTTATCTGTATGACATCTAAGCGTTTTGTTAAATAAAAGCTTCTCGTGAAACCATGTCACACACCTTGCCAATAAATCTTTAAGGTAAGTTTTAAAAATGCTTCTCTTTTAATATGAGAGTCCGCTTTGAAATCGTCAGCCATGCGCCCCGCAGTATAAGATGATTTTTAGTCTTGCCATTTAAGTAGTTACGTGAAGACAATTTATTATCATAAAGACTAACATGAAACTCACGAACAAATGTTTTTGTCAGAAATTTATCTTATCTTCCTTCCTCAATCCTTTATTTTACTTCTGTTTTCTCCAATGCCGTACTTTAAAATTTGCAATCTTGATAATTCAGTTCAGATTCTTGGCATTCATATATTCAGTTCTTACACTTAGTAGTCAACTTCTAAAAATTATCATTCCGGTTTATTTTCAGATAAAAACAAGAAGACTGCCGTAAGAGTTCTCCTCCATGCTAACGATTAATAAAACTAAATGATGCGTTAATACTTCGACTGCGAAAATAACGATATTGTGGTTGCTCTCTGTTTCTTCTATGTAACGCCATCATTAGTGAAATCTCGCTACAGACAGGGATTAGTCATGGATAAATCGCAGCTAAAAATACCTTTTTTTTTGCCACAAAACAAACACGAGTGGTTACATTTATGTGTTTGTTGAGTATTCCTAACCGTTATGTGACTAACTCACTTAACAAACTAACAAAGGCCATGTATCTATCGTGACTGAAATGTGTTTATATGGCATTTCTTACTAGTGTGTTACAATTCATAGAACTTAGAAGGATAGGAATATGGAAAGTTGGTTTAGCTCCTGACCTTGAAGGATGGCTTCATGTAAAGAAGGTATTGTAATCATACAAATAGATTAATTTTATTTCGGTCTGAGACATTTAGGCTAAGATAAACGATTGAACCAACTCTAACCTGGATTAGTCATGGTGGACTTGGTCAGAACACCTAGTATGTTAATGGTTTTATTTGATTTTTGTTTGGCGCATTTATGCTAGACATACCGTATTCTAACTAAGCCGGTACTAAAAACCGGTATTAACATAAATATAAAACGACACACATGTAATTCACACGGACCCAAAACGGGACGAAGTTTTCTACCTATCTTCTTTTCCATTTTTCGTCTTCTCTCATCCACAAACATTTTCCTTCTCTCTCTCACCCACCAGTGAGAGAGTAAACAGAAAGAGAGGATGACTCTGATGCTCTCTTACTCTCCGGCGATAATCTCAGCCGTTAAATATCCGAGCTCGTCTCCGTTCAACACTCGACGACTTGCTCAGCCTAGTATCTCCATCTCTACAAACAAAAGCTTCTTCTTACACGTGACAGAGACGAAAGAGAAAAGAAGAATAAGAAGAGGAGGAGAAGATGGGAGAGTATCGATCGTGTGTGACGCAGGAGGGATGTTTCCGGTGGACCCGTGGGCTCCAACCATTGATTCACAGAGCATAGCATCGCAGCTCTTCGCTGTGTCTCTGTTTCCATACATAGGTTTCCTCTACTTTCTCACTAAATCCAAAACTGCTCCAAAGCTCACACTCTTCGGATTCTACTTCTTGCTTGCCTTCGTCGGAGCTACAAGTAAGTATGTAGAGTCTATTTTAGCGTTTGCGTCTTGCTCTTCTTACAGCGTTTAGCGTTTCGTAATCATCTCTTGACTTTCTCTCTCTCTCACTTCTTTTTTTTTGGCTTTCGTGATTTGATTAATTAAACGGTGCAGTACCTGCTGGGATATATGGTAAGTTTCTTTCCCATTATATAAATTTCTCAGTTAATGATATGATATTGGCAACTGATTGATTTTCTTTGTTTTTTTTTTTAATATTTGTTGGATGAAAATGAAAAGCTAAGGTGCATTATGGAACATCATTGTCAAACGTTGATTGGTTACATGGAGGAGCTGAATCACTTCTTGCTCTCACCAATTTGTTCATCGTGTTGGGTCTCAGACAAGCTTTGCGCAAGTCCGAAGATAATGACGAAGATACTCCAAGTCTCCAACCACAACAAGTCAACAAGAACAAGAAAAATCTTCAGTCTAGTAAATAAATGGAATGATATGTACTATTCTTCCTTTTTTTTGTCGCCAACAGATTTTATTAATAACGAGGTGAGATTGATACAACAACACCAACGTCGAGCTTGATATGTATTCTTTTTATTTTTAGGAATTTTATTCAAAAGTTTAATTAATTGGGCGATTGCCGATTACCCAAAAAAGGTTGAACTAATTAGGGATTATAAATGATAGAACCCAGTGGCATCTATTAATACCTGGTTTACACATGCGTGAGGCCAACGCTAGTTAGATGCTCCCTTACCTGTGCGATCGGAATTTTCTTTCTTGCTATGCTAAAGTACATCATGTTACATGAAGGTGTATATATCGTATTGAATATGGATGATATTTATTATGTTGCAGCAGGAAAAAAAAGTAGAATCTTGTTCTAAGCTTTGACTGGATGAAAAAAAGACTCGGAATCTGAAAACATAAAGCTTTTTCTTTAGCTATAGTGCTAAACTAGATATGTTGGAGAACAGAATAAATCATAAGTGGCTCGTCGAAAGAAGAATAAATAATTGCATCAAGTTCATAAATTATTAGAAAAGTTAAAACTTAAAATTTATGTTAGATGTTGGTTTAGTCATTAGTTAGATGTTAGCTTAGTCATTAGTTAGATGATTAACTCACTATATAATTAAACATACTTGTATACAAGTAGAATTGCACAGGCATATATAGCTAGGGCTGGTCAATGATCGGATATATAGATTTTGAAGTTATTTGTGATTTTTTTCGTATATGATGAATATCTAATTTTTTCGATATTCAAATATGTATAATAATATATATATAGTGAGTTAATCATCTAAAGTTGAGCACGGATCAGATATCCAGGTTTTTGCAAATATTCGATAAATAAAAATATATATATTTGCAGATATTTACGAATATTTGTGGATATCTCTTCCATTTTGATTAATACAAATAATCTTAAAATTTCGATACAAATCTGTTTTGTAAAATATTTTTCTGCATGATATATAAAATAAAAATTAAAAGAAGCGTAAACATAGTTAGTAGTTATAATAATACAAAAGAAAAAGAGAAAATGACATAGATAGACCCAAATCAAGTTTTTGTTCCCAAACTAACACGCAAGGCCCAAAGTCACAAAAATAACATTTATTAAAAATGATCATTTACCCTTGTGTCACTTTCTTTTTCTAATTAATTAAATTAAGAAATAGATGTTTTAATTAAGTGACATCGTCATCATCGTCAACGTCGTCTTCGTCATTCCTCATCTACGACGGTCTACCATAGCTCCGCCGATTTCCTTTTCATCGTCATCGGATCCACCGTCTTTACATCCGCAATCATCCGCCATCACATCTACCATCATCAGATTCGTCATCACCGTCATCAGTGGATTCGTCGTCTCTATCATCATCGGATTTGTCGTCACAATAATCAGATTCGTTGTCACCTTCGTCAGATTCGTCGTCACCTTCTTCAGATCCGTCTGAACCGTTTCGGAGTGTATACGCTCTGGCTGGTTCATGAAGCTATTAGGGGACGGAAGGTACAACAACAACCGCAAATTTGTATACTTGTCTGATCCCACTCCATAGTTATAGATGCTGATGTTAAGCCACAAGACGCAGATTCTGGAAGTTGTATCTGGAAATTATGCCTGAGTGTATTTTTCTTGAGTGAGGTACATGAAGTGAGTGGTTCACTTTCTACTTCACTTGCTAGAGCGTAGTACCAACTGAGAAAAGGGAGTTCTTTCTTAAAGTTGATGGTGTTGCCACTGCCATCAATTTTCTCATACATATATATGTCATCACTTATCCTCCTCTTATGTTTACGTTGAATCTCATTGTCCTTCAAAACATTGACAAGCTGATTTGATGGAAACTCCAACTGTGAGGCATATAGACATAGTGAAAACAACATTAGGAACAAAATATGCAATAGATGTAGCATAAGAATACACAAAAGGAATATATGTTTTTTTTGTCAACAACAACAAGAATATATGTAAAATTTTATGCTTATGTATCTCAAAGAAGAAAACAAAAAGAGTTGGAAACCCATCCTGAAAGTTCAACCATCTCTTCGAAAACATAGTTATGCAAGAAAACAAACTCATTTTATTTTCTGGAAACTCATCCTGAAACTTCTACAAGCTATCCTAGATAGCATGTGTGTTTTATAATGATACCACATTTAATACTTTCTTGATATAATTACTGAAAATGTTTCAAGCTATCTTGTTTTCATGTTCTCTGTTTTGTAGACAATGGCATGTATTTGGTGATTTCTATAACCAATGATTTTTCTTATAGATTTTCACTATGTTGTTTTGTTTTGGTTACTTTGGAAGATTAAGTTTCAATTCAGGATAGCCATCCTGAACAAGGATTGTATAACATTTCTTACATACTTTTGATTCTCTTTGAGAACATAGTTATGCAAGAAAACACACTCATTTTATTTTTCTGGAAACCCATCCAGAAACTTCTACAAGCTATCCAAGATAACATGTGTGCTTTATAATGATACTACATTTAACTCTTTCTTGATATAATTACTGAAAATTCATCAAGCTGTGTTATTTCCATGTTCTTTGTTTGATATGTGTTCTCTGTTTTATAGACAATGACATGTATTTAGTGATTTCTATAATGAATTTTCTTATAGATTTTCACTATGTTGTTTTGTTTTGGTTATTTTGGAAGATTAAGTTTCAATTCAGGATATTCATCCTGAACAAGGATTGTCTAACATTTCTTACATACTTTTGATTCTCTTCGAGAACATAGTTATGCAAGAAAACACACTCAATTTATTTTTCTGAAAACTCATCCTGAAACTTCTACAAGCTATCCAAGATAACATGTGTGCTTTATAATGATACTACATTTAACTCTTTCTAGATATAATTACTAAAAATTCATCAAGCTGTCTTATTTCCATATTCTTTGTTTGATATGTGTTCTCTGTTTTGTAGACAATGACATGTATTTGGTGATTTTTATAACCAATGAATTTTCTTATAGATTTTCACTATGTTGTTTTGTTTTTGTTATTTTGGAAGATTAAGTTTCAATTCAGGATAGCCTTCCTGAACAAGGATTGTCTAACATTTTTTATATACTTTTGATCCTCTTCGAGAACATAGTTATGCAACAAAACACACTCATTTTATTTTTCTGGAAACCCATCCTGAAACTTCTACAAGCTATCCAAGATAACATGTGTGTTTTATAATGATACTACATTTAACACTTTTTTGATATAATTACTGAAAATTCATCAAGCTGTCTTATTTCCATATTCTTTGTTTGATACGTGTTCTCTGTTTAGTAGAAAATAACTTCTATTTGGAGATTTCTGTAACCAATGAATTTTCTTATTGATTTTCACTATGTTGTTTTGTTTTGGTTATTTTAAAAGATTAAATTTCAATTCAGGATAGCCATACTGAACAAGGATTGTCTAACATTTCTTACATACTTTTGATTCTCTTCGAGAACATAGTTATGCAAGAAAACACACTCATTTTATTTTTCTGGAAACTCATCATGAAACTTCCACAAGCTTTCCTAGTTAACTTGTGTGTTTTATAATGATACCACAATTAACACTTTCTTGATATAATTACTGAAAATGCTTCAAGCTATCTTATTTTCATGTTCTCTGTTTGATATGTGTTCTCTATTTTGTAGACAATGACTTCTATTTGGTGATTTCTATAACCAATGAATTTTCTTATTGATTTTCACTATGTTGTTTTGTTTTGGTTATTTTAAAAGATTAAGTTTCAATTCAGGATAGCCATCATGAACAAGGATTGTCTAACATTTCTTACATACTTTTGATTCTCTTCGAAAACATAGCTATGCAAGAAAACACACTCATTTTATTTTTCTGGAAACTCATCCTGAAACTTCCATAAGCTATCCTAGATAACATGTACCACAATTAACACTTTCTTGATATAATTACTGAAAATGCTTCAACCTATCTTATTTCCATGTTTATGTTTTGTAGACAATGACCTCTATTTAGTGATTTCTATAACCAATGAATTTTCTTATAGATTTAAACTATGTTGTTTTGTTTTGGTTATTTTGAAAGATTAAGTTTCAATTTTGGGTAGCCATCCTGAATAAGGATTATTGATATATGGTGTTTTATACATCATTGTATATATGTTTTCTAATTGGTTTTCAAGTATTTATCGAGTCTTTCTAGTCCTTTTCGAGTCATTACAGGCCTGGAGTTGGTAGAAGAGTGAAGAGAAGGTGCATGAAGAGAAGATGTATTTTTGGAGAAATCCTGCGGAGAACACTCAAGAAGAACAGTCCTGAGACTGTTCTCAAGCGGAACAATCATATGGAGCAATCCCGAGGTTGTTCCGCGGCGGAGATTCTTAAGGAAACTTAATATTTCGGGATTTGCCATAATTTCCCTATTTTTCTCTCCCAGCCGTCTGTGGCTTTTACATAAGTTATTTTTCTATTTTCCTAGACATTGTACGCTATTTTTCACAGACAGAAACCAGATCCTAAGACTCCATTGTTGGGATTTGCTTATTGTAAAGGGAGAAGGATCTCTACACTCTTGAGAAGAATCCTGAACCTTATCTCTTTATTTTATTTATTGATCATCATGTTTTCTTCATCTGTTATCTCTGTGATTTCTCTGTTTATGGCTGAGTAGTCGATTTGCTTAGTCTAGGGTGTTAGGTGTTGAATCCGTGAGCTTGACATAAATAAGTTATAAACCGGTTGTCTTCATTCACTGTTGTTCTTAAGGCTTGCATTAAACTAGCTACTTATTGCCTGATTCTAAGTTTAATATATTCATCAAAAGTGTTATAGGTTGCTAGACATAACTTGAATGAGCATCATATCCCTAACCAGCGAAAGTAGATGTTAGGGTATTTTGTGAACAGATCGGACTTGATCTTAATGTTTGTCATCGCGTCTCAGTCCAAACGACAGTTTAGGTACTGAGATCGATTGACAAAAGGTGAAGCACCACGACAGTGGGCTGATCTATCCTAAGTGATCCGAGTTCTAGACTGTTCTTTAATGGAACTTGAATAATTGTTTGGCTCACACTTGTTAAACACCCGATCAAACCACCCTAGGCTAGCATTCTCTTTAGATTGAATTTACTTTTGCTTTATTTTATTTGTTGCTAGTTACGATACCCTCAAACTCAAACCTCCCATATTGTTTTAGCTTAATATTGATCCCATAGAAATAAAGTGTAATAGTTGGTCTCTGTGGATTCGATCCTAAAGTGCTACATCGATATACCATTCGATTGTGGTAGTGTGCACATTAGGTTAATTGGTGTGCGTGTACACGAATATCAATTATCTAACATTTGTTACATACTTTTGATACTTTTCGAAAACATACTTATGTAAGAAAACACACTCATTTTATTTTTCTGGAAACACATCCTGAAAGTTCCACAAGCTATCCTAGATAACTTGTGTGTTTTATAATGATACCATAATTAACACTTTTTGGTATAATTACTGAAAATACTTCAAGCTATCTTATTTCCAAGTTATATGTTTTGTAGACAATGACATCTATTTGGTGATTTCTATATCCAATGAATTTTCTTATAAATTTTGACTATGTTGTTTTGTTTTGGTTATATTGTTTTACTAACACCAACACAAAGCTATAACACCCTTGGCCTAGTGGCTGCACAAAATGATGTGCTTTCTTTGAGTTCTTGTGTTATATTGGTGGGAGATGTAATTTTTTTTTTTCTCTGAATTCTACATCACAGTTTGAGACTTACCAAATATGCATATAAAAACTTAGTGTTAGTCTGAGAGGTAATGAATCTCCCATCGTGTTACTATCCCAGTGTAGCCAAGTAAGAAAATTTCAAAATTTGTTAACATCAAATTTTCTAGAAAGCTTTCATGAAACCATATAAATCCTTCCTAAAAAAACACAGTTTCACAGGCACGAACAGTCGTCTAGAAATGTCATAAGCAAATTCACGAGTCTTGAAACACCTTTATGAAATCGAGAAAGAAACACAAGACATATGTTTCGCCTCTGCTCCCAACTCGAACTCGTGAAGAAAGTGTGAAATCAGCTTCAATCGACACTGAGAAACTGAAAGAAATGATGAATCCTTTCTTCACTTACGCAATTTGAATAACTCCTTGTGGTTTCTCTACTCCTAACAGCCGTCTCATTCCCCTCCAACTCGAGATCTCGCAGCAGCCACCTCAGAAGAGCCACCACTCTCCGCGTGCGATCTGCGTTAATCGAACCAGACAGCGGGAAGCTGGTGAAGCTCGTGGTCCCGGAGCCGCGGCGAAGGGAGAAGAAGCACGAGGTGGCGGATTTGACGAGAGTGAAGTTGACGGTGATCGATCTGCAGTGGATGCACATGCTGAGCGAAGGCGATAGTGGTTCTGCCTTATTTGTTCTCTGTTGTCGCTGGAAATTTCGTCTGTTGTTGCCAGAGAAAGAGATTCTAAGAGACGCGTCGCAAGAGAGAAGAAAATTATTATTTTTTTTAATTAGCTGTATTATTTAGTGAGGACAGTATGGACATTTTACTCATTAATGAATGTTATTTTCGTGAACTTCTTCTTCTAATGTTATTTTTGTGACAAAAACTTGAAAATTGTCTATTTTAGACAATTGCCCAAAAAAAATGTTATAATCATTATAAATGTTTCCCTTATTTTTATGTAATACTTGTATATAAATAATATTATAAATATAAATTTTCAAATCATTTGTTAAAATAATAATTATATAATGTTATATATTTAAGACTGTAGGTACAATCAAGATATACATATATTTATATTTTTCAAATAGGAACGAATATTTGTTTTCAAACTTTTAATATTTGTAATTTGTTTCGATTTTAACTTATATCTAAATTTTTTGGATCAAATCTAAACAAAAAACAAATTGAAATAAATTTATAGATCAAATGCCCAAACCCTACTGACAGCAACATTCTAATTAATGAATTATGAACATAAACACGATTATACAAAAAAGACCACTATTCATGAAAAGGAAAAAGAAATGAGAAACGTCAATTGGCTTTGACTAGTCAATCAATTTTTATGTGGCTGTATACAAGTTAGTTTTGAAGTTTGAATACTGCGTATTGGTTATTTTCTAGCTTGAAAACCACATCATTACGGATTATCCTACATTCTACTATCTAATTTACACAATGCTCTACACTGATGCAAAATTTTGATATTTAGAGTAAGAAAAAATTTTTCTTTTTGTAAAAACAATATTTCATATAAAAAAATTATTTCGCTGTCTTGCGAGTGCTTTTATCATCACTGACAGTCAAAAAAACTTCTATCCACATGAAATGAATCTAATTCATAGGTTGATGTAACAAAAGCTTGAGGAATCCATTAACAATGCGCATACATACCAACACTCATGCATACAAGTTCATCTATAAATATGGAACCTTGGCTCTCAGAATTCACCAAGGCAGAGAAACAAAAAAAAGAAGAAAACAACACTTTGCAGGTGAAAACGATGTCGTCTGAGGAAATGAAGTCAAAATACATGAGCCAAATATCCCCTGAGAAGTCTGACTCTGAATCAGACAATGAAGGAACCACCATGTCTACTCAAGGTTACCCTCAATTGTTTAGCCGCAGTGTCACAGGAGAATCGTCCGGATTTGATAACCGACGCCGTCGTGGGCCTACCTCTAGGGCCAAGAAAACTGGCTGTGGCAATCGCTACAGCAGCGGAAATTGCCCGCGTCACTAAGCATATTTTATAGGTTCAACTTCAATTTTATGATCAAAATTCTTGAAAACCATGAATGTTTAATTTACACTATTCATTTTTATCTTATTTGTTTCCGATTTCTTTTTAGATGGGCAGATGGGTTCGGGTACACAGAGGAAGAGATGAAGACAGACCCATTAGCTAAAGGCCTATAAATTAAGTAGTATGTATGAATGAAATAAATAAGAATCCAAGGATGGAATGATAATTTTACAATATCTGTACCCATTTCTATTATTTCAAACGATGGTGACTTTAAAGAGAAAAAAAATAAAAGAGGCAAAAGTATATTTTAGCAAAATAAAAAATCTGCAAAAACAAATCAATACTATTAAAACAGAAGGCCCTTTTTTAGATGCCCTTCTCTTTTGAAAGTATTTACATGTGAATGCCATTAGTTTATTTTTATGTTATGCTTTTAATTAAATACTTGGATTTCAAAAAAAAAAAAAACAAAATAAGTCAGATCCTACGTCGAAGCCACGAGGATATAGGCACTATTTACTCAACTTTTGAAAATATAGAAACTAGATAATATGTACGCTATCTTTTGTTCCTATATTATATATCTGCAAGTTCTCAAATCACACGATATATGTGAGACTGGTAACAACTATATACTATAGAATATATTAAATACTGGTGTGGTAAAAGGAAACATAAGAAACCAACCCATATATATATATATATATATCCCATCGTCTATCATTTTTTCACAACCAGAAACGACATCCATCGAACTTGACACCCTCGAAAAAAATCATACAAGCTTCAAGAGGAAAACAAATCATTCTGTTTCTTTATTATGGTACTCTTTCTCCAATCATCTCTAAACCGGACAGAGTCCAGCAAGGTTCTTTGTGATCCAACTTCCATCCTTTATTGATTTTCTTTTATAACTAATGTTATGTGTTTCACAGATGAGAAGAAGAGTGAAAAAACTGGCAAGTGTTTAGTTACTGGTAAATACACAGACAAGGTACATTTTATAATATTTTTATCTACTATTTACAATATAATGTCACTAACTTTATTTAAATATTTAGTTTTAATTATATTATTATTATACAAAATTCTCCCTTCCAATAACTTCATTTTCCTTCTATTATTATTTGTTTCATTGCCATAAAATGACATTTGCATTAAACAACATGGATGTAAAACGACGTTTGCATTATATATGAAGATTTTGATCTTTCTAATTCAATTATATACCTATACTATCCATTGACTTTAAGCATATTAAAACAAGCTTTGTCAAATATTTTGCAAAGCAAATAACACTGAATATGAAGCTATGACTTAACATAAAAGTGTTATAGAGTCGAAAAACAGCAGTCAGGATTTTCTAATTAAATTAATAGTTAACCTATAATTTTTGTATTAATAGCTTAACGTAAGTTGCATTCCTAAACATACACATCTATAACTGAAAACATATCTAAACCCTGAACCATCTACAATATATCCTAAAACAAATCTAATTACTAATATTACGTGAATAACATACCAACCAAACTTACCCAATGTTACGTAAAGTGGTTTCTTTCCTATAATTTGATGATTTTGTTAATTAAAAATATCACCGAATATTCTAAGACAGTTTTGAATAACATTCAATTACAGCTCACCAACGCTTTAAAATTTAAATGGGAAATCAAGAGCAAAACAAACTTGGCAAAATATCTAAACTATAGATTCTCGCAGGATTCAAAAATATATGACTAGAATATTATTTTATAAATTTACTACATAGAAAACAAACTTGGCGACCAATTAATATATTACTTATAGAATATATTTCCTATCAAACTAATCTAACAAACAAAACAAATCATATCTTTTACGGTTTCAAATAAATTAAGTTTTTTTATATTTTTTTATCTTTGTTTCAAAAGAATATACCACCATTTAATATAAGACCAAAATATGGCATACCTATAATAAATTAGGAACCTAATAAGATTTATTTAGTTAGCAATATCTACCAATTAAAATTTGGGTGCAGAAAAATTATTCTAATTCCTAAAGAATATCTTAGGCTAACAATCAGAATTTTTTTAGGTTTACTTTTTAGTACATATATAGGTGACGCTTACACATTCAATCAATACCTATATATATATATATATATATATATATATATATGTATATATATATATATAAGTCAAAACAAAAACAAAAAACCTAGATGGCTCCTAAAATGAAAATCACGGCACTCAAAAATTTGAAAGCTCATAAAACGGGTTGGTTTATTCTGGCAATACACTTCTTTGTCAGTAAATCATTCTAGCCGATGCAGCTGTAAGTCACTCTTCATATCTACCATTATTAAATTATAGTTTCATGCGAGAATGTGTTCTAACTGTTTCACCATTTTTTTTTGACAAAGTGTTTCACCATTTTTTGGTTTTAAATGAACTTACATGTTTTGATAAAGCTATTGGCCGTTTGTGAAATGATCAGTATGTAACATGGGCAGAAAAATTTGCAGTTCATTGCTTTTATGTCCAAGTCCATCATATTGATATCTCATTCTTTATATTTTGTACTGTCAAAGTGAAATATATATAAAACAATAACTATGATGATTCTTTTATTGCTTCAGATATTCTTCCAAGTCATCAAAAACCATTTCAAGTTGACGGATCTATACATAAAAGCCAAAGGAAACAACATGCAAAACAGTGAATAGGAATGAGAGTGAGTAGATGTAGCGATATGTTGTCAGCCGGCGTCGATTTTCCAAGATAGTTGTATCGACATTGTCCATTGAGAGAATATTTTTTCTTCTTTCGAACAGTCTGTAAGTGTTTGAGACCAGCTCCATCGATAAGTATGTTAAAAGTAGGTTCTAATCTCAAAAATAATACTAATTAGATCATGTGTAGTTTCAGAACCAATTTATATTTGTATTTTGAAAACTGTTGGAGATTACTTAACAATTTAGCTCATAATAACGTTTATATTTATTTTTGTAAATTGTTTGAAATTTAAGTTGTATGTATCTAAATATGCAACTTTATATCATGTCTAATATTTATGATATATCCAAATATAAACAATCAATATGTAAATAAAATAGATTATCTTATGTAGAAATACATAAGCTTATTATTAAAAAAAATCTCGCGCTTTCAAAGCACATATCAAAATTACATATTACTTTTGAAATTAACAGTAATCATTTTAAAACTTTTTTAGATTTTGATAGTTTTTATACGATCATAATTATAATGATATATATAATTTATAGTAAACAATTTAAACCTGATTTTATCTTATGTGAGTATATTCAAATTCATCCATTTATGATTTAAATCTTTTTACATCGATATAAAAATATTTCAATTTAAGGTTTGTAATAATATTTAACATATATTTTAGCAACAATACATGAAAATCTTTAACAAAAAACAATACAATTGAACATCATTTTTTTTTTCAAAAATCATTATCACCTACAACAACATAACTTACATCTCAGTCTAAAAATCAGAGATTTATTCAACCTGCCATTAATTTATTTAAATTTTAAATATTTTATATAGACATTAGTTTTAGGGACAATTTGAAAATTACTCTATTTGTGATTTGAAATTTGAAAAATACATTTCTCTATTTCTTTTTTGAAAATTACACTTTATTACATGTAATAAGACACTTTTGTCCTGGTTTTGTTTAGTAATTAATTTTTAATAACTACATAATTAAGAAAGAATATAACTAAAACCAAACTTTAAAAGTATTATTATCTATGTGTTTGTGGTAAATAAACGTTTTGACATGAAAATAGGTATATGTTGTTGATTCTTATTATATTTTTAATAAAACAATGAATGGATTGAATCATACCACATTTTAAAAACAGTCAAAAAGTGTATTAGAAATTATTCGCAAGTCTAGGCAAGAGTTTTTCTCATGTGGTTCTTGATTCACAAAGTTCATAAAATATCATTTCTTCCTTAGATGGTTGTGTGTTAGTCAAAAAGAATACTGTAATGAATAAATTGTAGTAAAAATAGAACATATATATACCAACCCACCATTTACTTCGTATATCTTATTTGGGTTTGTTTCATGTGTATCCAATCGTACCAAAAAGATACTTCGGAACAAAAAATCTTTAGATCAGTACAAGTGAAAGAACTCTTGCGCAGTGAGAAATATTTAATCTGAGTTCATTTCATTGTGTTCAATTTACTTCTCAATTAAAGATACATCGGAACAAAAGGTCTTTCAAAGTTTCAATTAATCAGAACATAATTTATCTGGGTTTTGTTTTTCTTTAAATATTAAGAACAGAAATACGGAGAATTTGCTTAAAAAAACTGAAGGGCGTTTCACTTGATAGGGAATGAATTCAAAATATGATTTTTTAAACGTATATGATTCTAAATTTGTTTTTGACTCCACTTAAAAATAATTTAGAAGCTAAAATAAATATTATGGATTTCAGTTGGATAGTTTGGTAATTTGATGTATTACTAAGTGTATTTTTCCAAAATATTATATGATGGTATAGTTTTCAAAATAAAATTTTATCTTAAGGTATTTTTCCAAATTTTCCCTTAGTTTTATCAATTAACAACGCACATGATGTTAAAATATGGTTTAATGGGGGTCTATGTGAACTTTTAATAGAAATAAATATTCTTATAAATTTATTTATTTTAACGGGTTTTCAATAAATTATTCGATTAAAAACTATTTATTAAATGTTCTATGGGTGGGTGTTCGGGCATCCATTGGGTTCGGTTTGGTTATATTCAGGTTTCGGGTTTTTGGATTCAAAAATTTCTGCCCATTCGGATATTTCTAAATTTTAGTTCGGTTCGGTTCATATCTTTTCGAGTTCGGTTCGGGTTCAGATAACTCATTTAAATAATTTTTAAAAAGTTTAAATTCCTTATATATTTAAAATTCCACAAAATATATAAACAAAATAGATATAACATATAAATTTGAATAGCATAGGTCAAATACCTAAAATTAACATATAAATTGGGTTAATTTGAATATTTGGATTGAAAATCAATAGATACTTTAAGTTTTTTTAGTGCCTTGAGTATACTTTAGCTATTTTAGATATGTACTTTTGACAATTCGTATATATTTTTAAATATTTTGGACAACTAAAAAAAGTATCTTATATATTTTGAATGTTTTTAATATACATTAAATCTAAAAATAATTAATATATATAGCTACATAAATATATTTCAGATATTTTCGGCCTAAATACTTCGGTACAGGTCGGGTTCAGTTTCGATTCTTTAAATACCAAAAATTTGAACCCATTCGGATATTTAATCAATTTCAGTTTGGTTTGGTACTACTTTTTCGGATCCGGTTTAGTTCGGTTCTTCCGATCCAGACTTTTTGCTCAGCCTAAAATGTCTTATTGATAAACGTTATATCTAATTATTTTTTATAATTGCATCAAATTATACAATAACTCTAACCACTTTAAACACAAAGATGATTACAGATAACACAATATAAAAAATATTTTTTGTCCAACTACTTTAATAAAATAGATTAAAGTATTTTACTCATCATTTAAGAAATTTTTTTACACAAATATGATTACAAAGAAAAAAATAAAATTAAAAATATAAGTATGAAAATTAAAATTTTAAAATAAAATCCAAAACAAAAAATATAGTCAGAATCTAGTTAATACTATTAAAACAGAAGGCTTTTTTTTAGTTGTTTTTCTGTTTCAACAATATTTACACATCTTTGCCACTGGAATATTTAAAACCTATGGTTTATATTTAATTTTATATTTTCCCAATTTCCTTTTATTCCATTTATTAGATATTGCCGTTTTTTTTTTTCTGCTATCCCTTTTCAATTAAACAATTTTAGCCTAAAACAAATATATACATGGACCTGGACCGCGGGCCTGGCCCGTAAAGACCTGTCGCGGGACGGGATTGGGCCGAGATTTTTCAGACCCGCAAATTAGCGGGCTTTGCGGGATGGGTCTTTGCGGGACTGGGCCTTTTGCGGGACGGAACGACGCGGGCCTGCGGGATTACAAAAACCCGCATTTTTTTCTTTTTCAATTCTTGTTTTACCTCAAAAAATTAAAAAGACTGAAAAAAGTAATTTATATGACTTTCCCCTGAGAAAAGAAAAAAACTTCAGCAATGATGATTCGAGCTCTGACAATGATGATCTGAGCTCTATTGGTGTTTTAATTTGGTGTTTTTTTATTAATTTTGGAATTAACAGTTTTGATTTGATGTTTGATTATATTTAGTTTTTTATTCATTAAAACTAAAAAATTGGTTATGAACTTAGGAGTTATAACCTAATGAAAAATATATTCTGAAATTATCTTTAATTGGTATGTAAATATGTTTGAGTGTGACAAAGTTAACTATAACTATTTTATTTTGTTAAGATAACATGAACAAGACTTAGCTTTGATCAAAACGGTAACGACAATAAGCTATGGTTAGAGCCCTTATCGACTAAGCTATTTAATTCTATTACAATGATGTCGTTCAACTGAAAGAGTTAGTCTTGTTACTGATTAGAGTCTTCTTCGATATGTATTATATTCTTCATGTTCTCTCGTTACTTATCATTGTTATCTCGTTACATCAATAGAATAGAATATACATTAACATCTCATTTTTACATGCACTTTTTGTTTGGTTATGACTCCATATATATATATAATCATCTCATGTTCTATATGCACTTTTAATAGAGAAAATATGCATAATATATAACAAATTTTGAAGAATTTGCATTGTAGATATTTTATGTATATTAATTATGTGAACTTGGTTATGTAGGGGAGTAGCCAGAGGCATCTTAGACAGCATGCAGCATCAGGAAGTGTTCTGGAGCGGCCTGCAGTGTCAAGCATGATCGGATACATTACATTAATGTATGTCCCGCGGGACAGCCCGTAAAGGAGTGTGCAATTTGCGGTACGGGCTTGGGACGACCTTTTGGAGAACGCAGCCCGCACGGGCCTGACTCGCTGTGACCCGCAAAAAGATGAGCCCGCTGCAGTACGGGACGGGACGGGACAGATCAACATGTTTGACATCTCTACCAATATTGAATGAAAGCGAAGAAGGCTTGGGGTCATGTTTGGGGTTTTATGGTGTCTCAATATTTGGATCAGATTTTTTTTTTTGTCTGGAGACAAGGATTAATCGCAGAAGTGCAAATCAGGGCTCCAAAATTATCTTCAAGGTTAAAACATGGCAAAATTTGGGAACAGAATCTCTTCGGATAAATTATCTTATGGATTGAATCAAAGGTATGGAAGAAGGTTCTAAAGTAAAGGAAGTTGATCAATGGAGATTACAGGTTTCGTGGGTCAAGTAAAGATTTGAGGATTATTTTCGTTGAAGGGGGTTTTTATAAACAAGTCAAGAATTTCATCATCATATCATTGGGGTTAGTGATATGATGGCTTTAGAATATATTGGTGATTCTGTTAGGGAATAAATAAATGGATTGATTTCTTATACAATTTAGGGTTCTTTTTAACAAAAAAAAGGGGAACTTGATTCTAATTAGCCTCTTATTTGTAAGGTCTTGAAACAATGGAATTGGTTTGATTTATTATTTTGAGATTCACGGGTCTCTTTCAAGTTGGTGTCCGTTGGATGTGTGTCTACAGTTTATTGAACTTTTTTTTTCACTCTTAGTAAGTCTCTACATTGTCATGAGTTACATATCCAGTATACAATGCTCAAGACGATACATATGGCTTTTAAGAGGTTAAAGGTATCTTTCCAATATATAAAAGTCAGACGGTCCAACCATATTTAAATAATTTTCAAGTGCAAATAAGCAAATATCTCCATTGTAGGCTATACATGATTTCTTCTGCGTAGAAAAACACATAAATGATTCTGTGATGGAGCCAAATATAATCGTGTAATTCACAACCACGGAATATGTAGAAAGAAGTCATGAGAGTTATGGAGATGCGGTATGCCAACCAATGTCTTCTCGCAGTCATTTAACGTTTTTCCGTATGGGAAATATCTTCTAACACTCATTTAAAGTTTTATTTAAACTTTAACACAAAAAAATAAAGTTTTATTTAAACAGTTTCCATCCTTATAATTTCATATGTTTGTACAACTGAATTAATGTTTTCTACCATGGGCATAAACAGTTTTGCATATGATGCTCTATGATATTAGACAAGATGGAATATGATGGACTTATACAGAAGACTTTGTTAATTCTTTTAGAAACCATGTTGCACTAAAATGTCGCAATTTGAAACAAAACAGAATCCATTGTGATTAGAAAAAAGAAACAAAACAGAATCCACAAACTTAATAAATGAGAATATATGTTTAAGGAAGATTCATGTAAATTAATGACTCCAAGATATGCAGCAAATTATATCTGCATATAGTTGATTTCTTAAAGTCATTAAAAGGTGCTGTTATACTATTAACTGTCAATGGAATATATAAAGACTACGTACCTTTGGTAGACATATAATCCAGAAACTTAACAAATAACTAACAGAAAAATAAATTATACTTATCTACCTAATATTTGTTACAGAAATCTGTCGGGCCCTTTGGATATCATTTTGATTTTGTATGGGATAATTGGAGAAACATTTGACTGTCTAATAATATTTTCTTCGGACATCCAAAATTTTAAAGTCTGTAAAACTATAATATCCTCAGTAGTTTGCAACACTTTATAATATTTGAAGTTTTCGGTAGTCTATTTTAACATACTTAAATTTGTAAAAATTGAATATGAAAAAGATAAATATTCAACGTATATTTAATAATTTTATATATAAATTGAAACATTAGATTAAGATATTAAAACATTATATGGGCCTAATAGTCACCACTTGAATTTATGTTCTGTTTACGAATGTTCTTTGGGGTTTTTACAACTTATGACCCACAACTTGATCATAACTTCAAAATTAAACCCCAACTTGAATCAAATAGAAAACTAACTTCAAGGCCATGTGAAATTACAGCCAGCTCCTTGTGAGCAAACAAAAAAATCGAAGTCATTTTTTACGAATATAACCCTATTAAGTCGTCTGTGTCGTCTGAGATTCTCGAAGTCGTCCAGACGACTTCCAAGTCGTCTAGAATTGTTGATCTTAAAAATAATTTAAAAAAAATAAAAAATATTTTGAGTTGCGAAAAATTAAAATCATTTAACTATAAACATTTGTAAGTGGTGTAAATTAAAAAAATAATAAGTTTGAATAGTTTTTAACATAGATGAGTGAAAATGGTTAATCATGATATTCTTTGGTTTTAGGGTTTGAGAACATATGTAGTAGTATTGTATGTTTTGTTAGGGTTAGATTTTGGAAAGCTTGAATGATTTTTTGAAAATGTAATTTTTTACCTATCCGTGCTTGTTTCAGTGTATAGTAAACACTTTTTAAGTTTTATTTGATTTTTTGAAGTGTTTAGTTAGTTAAATTAGTTTAGAGATTGTGTTTAGGGTCTAGACAACTTACAATTAAGTCGTCTGTTGAATTGTTAAAATTTTGAAGTGTTTAGGGTTTAATTTTGTAAACCAGACGACTTCCTAGATGACTTACTTGTAAGTCGTCTAGGAAGTCTTCTATTTTAGTTTCCCGCTAAAAGTATTTTAGTTTCCCGCTAAATATATTAAAGTCTTCTGGACGACTTACAATTAAGTCGTCCAAAGTCGTCTGAACAAAAAATATTTAACCTAATTGGATTTTGTGTCTCCATATATAAATAAAATTTTACACATTCTCTCTCCTCCTCTCAAATGGCTGCAACAAAAATGTAGTGTTCATCATTCTTAAATTCTCTAACCTCTCTCTAATTTTTTTGAACTTATAAACACCAAGCTTTATATCAATTTATTGTTTTTGTCTCATATTTTTTCTCACTAATTTATCTTGTTTTTGCAGGTGTTTCATAACATATTTTTCATATTTTACTCATTGAAAGGTAAATCTATTAATTTTATAAATGTATTTTTGTGTGTTTTATAAAGATAGATTTATCTAATCTTCCATTTATTTTCTCTGTTATAAGCCATATGAACGTTTATGGATATGCAGGTTTTTCAGATCTGGATTTGGATTTGCGGGTTTTTCAGATCTGGATTTAGATATGCAGGTTTTTCAGATCTAGATTTGGAAGACTTTTGGGACGACTTACCTGGAAGTCGTCTGGACGACTTACCTAGAAGTCGTCTCGACTTCCTGGAAGTCGTCTGGACTTCCTGGAAGTCGTCTGGACTTCCTGGAAGTCGTCTGGACTTCCTGAAAGCCGTCTGACGAAGTCTTCTCTCATGTCTCTCCTTTTAATAACAAATCTGAGCATTTTGGTAAGTTTTTGTGTCTGATATTTCTTTATTTGGTCACCTCATGTTGTATAAAGTTCTTATATTTTTTCCTAAACTAAAACTCTCCAAACCCACTATAATCTCCTTGACTTCAATACACCAAATTTTAGATGATTTTTTCAGTTTTGTCTCATGTCTTTCTCACTAATTTATTATTATTTTTTTGCAGATTTTTTATCACATGGTTCTCACCTTCCACTCATTTAAAGGTAAATCTATTAATTTTAGATATGTATTTTTGTGTGTTCTATAAATGTAGATTTGTCTAATCTTCCACTAATTCTATCTATTTTAAGTCATTTTAATGTTTTTGGATATGCAGATTTTTCAGATCTGGATTTGAAGAATTTCTGGGACGACTTACCTGGAAGTCGTCTAGACGACTTACCTAGAAGTCGTCTGGACTTTCTGGAAGTCGTCTGGACTTCCTGAAAGTCTTCTAGGCTTCCTAGAAGTCGTCTGGACTTCCTGGAAGTCGTCTGACGGAGTCTTCTCTCATGTCTTTCCTTTTTATAACAGATCTGAGCATTTTGGTAAGTTCTTATGTCTGATTTTTCTTTATTTGGTCAACTAATGTTGTATAAAGTTCTAATATTTTTCCCAAACTAAAACTCTCTAAACCCACTCTAATTATTTTTAACTTCAAAACACCAAATTTTAGATGAATTTTTTCAGTTTTTTCTCATGTCTTTCTCAGTAATTTAAATTTTTTTTTGCAGTTTTTTAATCACATGGTTCTCATTTTCCACTCATTTAAAGGTATGTCTATTAATTTTAGATATGTATTTTTGTGTGTTTTATAAAGGTAGATTTGTCTAATTTTCCCATCATTTCTCTATTTTAAGTCATTTGAACGTTTTTGGATATGCAGGTTTTCCAGATCTGGATTTGGAAGAGTTTTGGGACGACTTACTTGGAAGTCGTCTAGACGACTTATTTGGAAGTCGTCTAGACGACTTACTTAGAAGTCTTATGGACTTCTTGGAAGTCGTCTGTACTTCTTGGAAGTCGTCTGGACTTCCTGAAAGTCGTCTGGGCTTTCTGGAAGTCTTCTGACTAAGTCTTCTTTTATATAAAGTGGAGTCCAAGCTTGTTTACTCATTTAGTTGTAATTTTTTTGTATAATCAGTAAAATTGTTTCCCAAGATGTAATATATGTGCTAAAAATCAAAGAAATTAATTATTTCAATAGTTTTTATATTATCTTTGGATTTCTTAAATACAATAATAAAGTATAAATATCTTCTTCTCATCTTAATAAAGAATGTTGGTAGTCTTATATTGATACAATATTTGAAGAAGCATTTTAACATTTCTTCCAACTCATAAAAAATAATACTTAAGAGATGGAACCAAACAATAGTAACTAGTCAAAGCATATCACATTTTTTACAAGTTTGTATTGAAAATATAAGTTTTACATATCTTGAAGTTTGTGTTGATCAACCACAAAATTCCAACATCCATCTAGCCAGAGCCGGCTTTTAACATAAGCGAGTGAAGCACATGCTTCCAGCCGCCAAATATTATGTAGTAATTCAGCCACTTTTTTTTTCAAAACTCCTTTTAGCATACTTGGTAAATGTACTTATATAAACCTGAGGTGGTTACGAGTTCGAACCTACTCAGCCACATAATATTTTTTTGGCTTCTAGCCTCCATATTTATAGGACCGGCTCTGATCTTGCAACAAACATTCTTCATACAATGCATGTAACTTACACCTCATATGCAAAAAGAAAAAAATACACATTAGCAAACATTGAACATGTATGACTTTTCTCAGACGACTTCCCTGGAAGTCTTCTACGTTAGCTAGAAACTTTAATTAACATGAATGTTGGCAACCTCGTAATTAACATAAATAAAGTTAAAATTTTCATCCAGTAGCCCTAATATAGTCTAATATACATGAATTAATAAGAAAATGTTAAAAAGTCTTTATGATTTTAGAGAAAATATAAGTTTATTAAACATTCGCTCAGACGACATCTACAGAAGTCTTCTGGATGACGTCCAGAGATGTCGTCATTTAGGTCATTTTTGTTATTAAATTTTTGCAAAGACGACTTACATGGAAATCGTCCGTCCAGACGACTTCTCTGAAAGTCGTCCTTTGTTAAAAATAATGGAAGTCGTCCGTCGAGACGACCTTTGACGACTTCCACGGAAGTCGTCTAGGACAAAGAGGTTAGTTTTGCGTTTGACCGAAATGTGTCAGAAATTTGACTTTTCCCAGATGACTTCCGTGGAAGTGGTCTACGAAAAAAGTAAAAAATCAATATTTTATTATAACCAGACGACTTCCACGAGAGTCGTCTCAGGTTAGTTTTGGAGTTTGAAAATTTAAACAAAAAAAGTTTTTTCTTTCAGACGACTTCTGTGGAAGTCGTCTAAACAGACGACTTCCGTGGAAGTCGTCCAAGATTACCGAGGTTTGACCAGAATCTCGGAAAAAAATCTTGGACGACTTCCGTGGAAGTCGTCTACCGGACGACTTCCATGGAAGTCGTCTAGAAAAAAAAAGTTTTTTTTGTTTTGATTTTCAAACTCCAAAACTAACCTCTGGTTATAATAAAATAATATTTTTTTACTTTTCTCGTAGACGACTTCCACGGAAGTCGTCTGGGAAAGTCAAATTTCTGACACATTTCGGTCAAACGCAAAACTAACCTTTTTATCTCAGACGACTTCCACGGAAGTCGTCTGAGATTTTATTTTTAACAAAGAAAGTCGGACGACTTCTATGTAAGTCGTCCAACAAAACACATTTTAAAAGTCAAATGCAAAACTAACCTCTGCTTTGACCAGACGACTTCCACGGAAGTCGTCTGGACGAACAGATCTGGAAAATAACTCGATTGCCTACCTTAAACTTGGGAGATAACTTTCTTTACTCCCAGAAGTCCTCTTCAAGCACTCAGAAGCTCAAAAGAAAGTGACCCAACGAGAATCGTGAGCTTCAATGGTTCAATGAACCATACAAATTTTAGAATCAAAATCTATGGTTTTTATGGTTGAATATGGAGAGAAAGTGAAAGATAAGTTGGTTTTAGTTGATAGAAATGAAGAAAAGAAGTAGTGTTTAATCGATTTATGAGCATTAAGAGCTTCAAAGTGATTGTTCATGATGGTTGGTGTATTGATGGCAATGTCAATCTTGTAAATAAGTGAAGAAGAAGAGGTTGTGAGAGTAAAAGTGTATTTTTCAAAAAAATAAATCAATGGCATTTTCGTAAATATTGTGAACTTCTGGGGTGGATAAGTCAAACACAATTTCCAAAAAAATAAGAGGATAGATTTAGGTTTGACTTCAAGTTTTGAGTCTTATGTGCAAAACTCTCATGTTCTTTTTATACATTAAAAAGTCAAACAGCAAATCACAACTTAAAAGACTTCAAGTCATAAATTCATGTCGAAGATGTATAAATCTAAGGCACACTATTTAGATACTGTTAAATCAGATTTTTTTTATGATTATGTCCCTACCTTTCTAATTAATAACAAACGTTATCTATATTTTCTTGATTATTTTTCAAACAATTACCAGAAATATTCGCAACTAATCAAAAGTCATTATTTTACTTTTTTAAACAGTATTTAGTATAATTCGGTTCTACATTTTTTTGAAAATTTTGTTTCATAAATATTTCCACCATATATTTTCAAAAATAATTCACATTATTAATTATTTGCAAGCATTTATTAAATGAGACCACTAAAACAAAATCTTCAAATTATTAAATGAACAAAATTCATAATACGGGTCTAAAATATTTTAATTTTTTAAAAAGTATTTTTATTTAAAATAAAAACTAAATTATATTAAATAAATTTAATAAAATTATATAGTTTTTTTTTGAAATACACAGAATGAATTTTTCAATACAAAGAGGGTTGAAGATATAAATTATTATATTTAATTTTTTTTAAAAATCAGTGTTAAAATAAGTTTAACGATGGGTTAAATAAATAAATCATACAGGTTAAAATATTTAGAGTCTTAAAAAATTTAATCATATTTAAAATAATAAAAATAAGTCATATAAATAAATTTAAGATATTTTCATAAAAAAATAAAATATTTAATTTATCAAAAATCATAACTTTTATTACTTAATTTCCAACAATAAACATACCCGTCTTTTTAAAGGAATCTACTAATATACATTAAATCTAAAAACAATTAATATATAACTATATAAATATATTTCAGATATATTCGGCAACCCAAAATACTTCGGTTCAGGTCGGGTTTGGTTTCGATTCTTTAAATACCAAAAATTTGAATTCATTCGGATATTTAACCAATTTCATTTTGGTTTGGTATTACTTCTTTGGATCGGGTTCGGTTAAGTTCTTCGGATCTAGGTTATTTTGTCCATCCCTAAAATGTCCAATTGATACAGGTTATATCTATTTTTTTATAATTGCAGCAAACTATATAATAACTCTAACTACTTTAAACACAAAGTTGATTACAGATAACACAATAGAAAAATTAAAATTTTCTATATATATATATATATATAACCGTCTTTTTAAAGGAATCTACTAATATAGATTTAGTCCAACTATTTTAATAAAATAAATTAAATTATTTTACTCATCATTTTAAAAAATAACTTTACACAAATATGATTACAAAGAAAAAAAAGTAATTAAAATATATATATGAAAATTAAAATTTTGAAATAAAATGCAAAACAAAAAGTATACCTAGTCTACTTTATTAAAAGAGAAAGAGTCTAAACAAATCTACTTATACAAGGTTGTTTGGACCCTTTCTTTTGACTTAACTTTTATTGGCCTTACCTTATATATTTGTAACAATATATTAGTTAATGTTGTGAATGTATATAATTAATGTCGAACATAAGCTCTTTTATATAAGGAGTACAATGTCTGAAACCTTTATGGACCAGTTACAAGATGGGCCACTAATGGGCCAAAGCCTAGATAATAAATCCTAGTGCAATCTACGGTTGCTGGAACATCCACAATAATAGATTTCATAACACTCCCCCTTGGATGCCAGAACCGTCTAGAGCTCGTAGTGTGCTTAATGTTGCCTCATTAAAACCTCTCCTGGAAAACCCAAAACCCAATGTGGTAAAAGGGAAACCAAAGACAGAAAAAAAGAGTACAACACACACTACTCCCCCTGTTATGGACCTCAGTGTAGGTCCTTGAGCATGCACGTCCCAATCTGGTGCATAAGCCTCTCGAACATCGCGGTCGGTGGTGCCTTGGTAAAGATGATCAGCTGGATTCTCCTTAAATGAACTTGTGAATACTTGGACGTCTAGGTGTCTTGTGGAACTCCATAAAGGTGTGGTCAGGATGTACACATTTGCTGCTGATCACTTCATGTCTTGGTCAGACTGATAGTACTTGACTGGTACACAGATGTGGTTGATCATGGACCGGACCAAACGACCTCGCGACTGCTTCATGAAAGGCAATGATCTTGGCATGTGTAAAACATATCATGCATTAGCAAAATCAACCAAACTCCTCTTTGTTTGATTAGTATAAATAAACCAAGATCTTTAGTCCATTACATAAATATGGTCGGATATGTTATATGGTCCTTGACCAGAACATATGGACTTTATATACACGGGAGTGTCTCAGTTATTTTCATCCATCTACCTTGGATGGATCTTGACCATAAATGCTTTCTTATATCCATGATCCATTCTGATCATGCTATCGTCCAATGTGTGTCTCATTCATAACTTTTGACCAAAACTTTTTCATGAACCTTCTTTAGTATAAGCCCATGATCTGTTCATGAATGACTACCTTGGGTCAATATGCCGTCCCTTTTACTTGGATATTTTAGGTCGGACCATGACCTAAGGGGACAGATCTGAACGGGCTGAGACATGGACCAGGGTGATTAAGGTCGAACTAGGCCGAACATGGTCCTAGTTGATATGGTTCATTTGGTCGTGAATCTGATGGATTCATACTCATATTCTCTGACCATATCACATTCTATTCTTGGTACATTGGATCATAGATCCCAACACACTCAATCATCCCTTTCTTAATCACAAACACAAGGAATTTCTTTTGTACCATATGGGCTGATCATGAATGTTCTGATAGAACTCATTCACTAAGTATCACTTAGTCTTATTATATGCACGCAGCTGTCTTATATTTCAGTCTAATGAACAGCTCAGGAACGACACTGTTCTTTGAGAATTTCTCTAATCTTTCTGGTACCTTTTTATTCTCATTATCATTAGTGATTCATATATAGCTTATTACACCATTATTTCTTTCATATGTGTCCAGACAAAATCAATCTCGATTTTCTGTAGTAGCATCCACCACATAGGAGCATATCTCCTTATAAATTGTTCCTTAGTCCTTGTGAGTATCCTTGTGTGATCAAGCCATTCCTTTGAATGCTTTTATGTAGGAACATGGACGAACTCTTGTCTATATACTCATGTTCCAAATCTCATGATTTTCTACTTCTCACAAGACTCATTTGTTCACTGGTTAGATGGCGTCTCATCTATGTATGTGGTCTATACGCCTATCTCATACTTTCTTTTCTTTAACCCCACGTCCCTTTCTTTTCTTTATGAGTACTCTTACGTGAGTTCGTGATCCTCGCTTATATCTCTTATACTCAAGTGCTTTCTCTTATTTATCACTTATGAGTGTGTGTATGTGTCGACACCTTATATAATGTTCCCTTGCGTTCTATCGCGTTCTAGACATGATATAATCAATTGAGATTTTATTCTTATCAGGATCATTGAATACTTTGTAGCTTGCAAGACTACATTGTATGATACATGTACATTAGGGTCGGCCGATCTTTATCTCATTATCTAGTATGGTTTCTCTTATGAACCCGGATTTATAATTATGAGCACCTTATCTCTTTATATCTGAGGTTCCTTATATGTAGAACATACTGGTCTATCTTGTATAGACTTCTACAGCAACTTGATTATGTCTCTATTAGGACATTTATATATTGGTGCTAAGCTGGTATGACGTTAGTCATTCATTCGGGTCTGTCTGGCTATCTTTCTTACTTTGGTTATGGACGTCCAGTACATATATCTGGTCCGAGGATCTTTGCCAAGACAAGAAAGGTTAAAAATTCCATTTCTCTATTTACCATTTACTTTTACTACTCACCAGCTTATAGCTTTCTCCATGATGTTGGATAGTCAGATTCATCTTGTATGCAATCCTTGTACCTTGGCCACAGTATGATCACCTACGTTTGGCTCATGGTCTTATTGAATTCGTGGGAGAAATATCATGTTCTCTTATCCAACATATATTCCCGATTTTCATCTCATCCTTATATGAGGTATTCCATCCTAGATGGCACATAGGTATGTGGTGGTTTATTCATAAACTCTTAGGATGGTCTATATCTGAATTATGACCCTTTCATCATTCTTAGACGGGAATATCTATGCTCACTTTATATGGCCTAATGTATCTTATCTTCCACACATGTATACTTGTGATGTCCCCAAGTTTATAGACTTTTGAAGTCTGAACCTTAAATGTTTATTGCTTTATACTCCAAGTTATAATGCCTTATGGCCTTCGGCCAGGCTTATCATGTTCGGGTTTTTATAGTATGGTCATGGACCACATGGAGTGTCTATTCACCCCCTCATGAACATGCTATAAAATATGTTTGTTTGTCCTCACTTAAACGTAATGCTTGGATGGCCAGCATGGTCATAGAACATGGTACACAAATTGTAGTATGGTCATGATCACGGGTATTGTCTTCACTTCCCTCATGATCAGATTATATTTTCGTGTTTGCTTGGGACAATGAAGCCTACTGAGTTTCCCTTGTGTACATGTTTCACAACGTGAGATTTTTGGGATAACTCTTTGTGCCTTAATTAAAATTTTGCATCAAGTTTTGGACCAGGATGGATAATCCGGTCATGCCATAAAGTGTTTAACTCTTTGGTGAACCATTCTGGTTACCTAGGCCTTTATGCCTTATCACACTGATTCTTAGCATAGTATTAGACCAGTAGGGAGAATGTAGTCTCGACCTCTTTTATATGTTAGCCTTTGGCGATTTTCATAAGCTAAAAGAACATTTCCTTTTGCTTTGCTTTGCCCATTGGTTTACTATTGAAACCATTTTGGCTTAGAAATGCCATTACGACCTATAAACACTCTTCAGCCATGGTTTGAACTACGGCCACGGTTATTGTGGTATCCACGGCCAATGGAGTTGTTGGGTCTTTCTCATAACTCAATGGGTCTTAGGTGATAAATTTTGTGCCCCCTTAAGTCTATGCCTTAGGCGTGATGGTCTACACATACTCTTCTCGAGTTTCCATTCTCATTTGTCAATCAAAAAATATTTTCAAGCTAATCAATCAATGAAGATAAAAGTAAACTTTTATTAATGCTATGAAGTTTTAAATGACAAATTAAATTTAAAACAAAACACCAAATCATATGTATAAAATAAGAATGTCAAAAAGACTTAAATAATAGCCGGCCAGTCCATAATAACACCTTGGACGTGGCTCACATTGATTCTCTGTTCAATATATAAACCAATCTCATCATCTATATGAGTCCACTCGAATTTTCTTTTCTTAGCTTCTTTAGCATCACCGTATATCATCTCATATTGGTACTCGGCATGTAACTCCACGACCGTGTCAAGTTTATTGAGGTTGACTTTCTTTTTCTGCTTCTTTTCCTCATCGGCCAAAAGATATGAGAAAAGGTCGTAATAGGTTGTGAAACCTTTAGCCTTCTGTGATAACAACACTTCCTTTGAATGAAATGTGTCACGAGTTTCGTTTAACAAATCATCGTTTGTTATCACTTCACCACATAGTCTAAGACTATAAGTGATTCTCATAAGGGTAGAGTGGTAGTCATCCACGGATTCATAATCCTGGAACCTCAGAGCTTTCCATTGTTTTTCTGATTCATATAACAATGGCTCGAAGAACATGGTGTTCAATCTCGACCAGAGATCATAAGGATCGTTGATGTAGCTGCACTTATCTTTTAGATCCTCCACGAGATGCTTTCTCATTATCAAAATAGCTCTACGCCTTTCACATGCAAGGGTATCATTGCCAAATTTGATATACTTCCCGAGTCCTTTAGACTTTAAATCGGCTGAAGCGTTCATCGCCCAATCAAGGTAATTGTCTCCATTGAGATCAAGGGCATCGTATTCCGAGTGATGGAATCTCGACATCTGAATCATATCAAAATGATTTAAGTGTTAGTACATACAATTTCTGATGCCATTCGGCTATACAAGATAGGCACTCGGCCAGTATGTAAACAAAAAGCCATATGGCTTGTGTGTGATCAATGTCATTCGGCTATTACACAATCAAGATCACACGACTAGCAAACGAATAAGAGAGCCACACGGCCAGTTTGCAATCAAGGCCATTCATGCTGAACATGGCCATTCGGCCAATCAAATAAACAAGAAGCCACGCGGCTTTATGTTCAGCAAATCACACTCATATCAATGCATAAAGCCACACGGCTAAGAAAATAAACTATACGATTTGGGGAGTTGAAAATAATCATGAAACTTCGTTCATAGTCATATAGTTCTTATATATTTCTGAAAATATAAATATTCTAAGTATAGTAAGTTTCCAAATATGGAAATATTTATGAAAATATAACATTTTTAAAAATAGAAATTTTCTAAAAATAGTAAGTTTTCAAATATGGAAATATTTCTGAAAATATAACATTTCTAAAAATAGAAAGTTTATAAAAATAGTAAGTTTCCAAAAAATAGAAAGTTTCCTTACTAGGAAAGTTATAGAAAATAGAAAATTTCCTCATTTATTAAATTTCTAAAAATAAAAAGTTTCCTTATTTGGAAAGTTTTAGAAAATAGAAACTTTCTTTATTTATTAAATTTCTAGAAATGGAAAGTTTATTTATTTATTAGATTTATAGAAATGGAAAATTTCCTTATTTGGAAGGGTTTATAAAAATGGAAACTTTTCTTATTTAGTAACTTTCTAGAAATAGAAAGTTTCCTTATCTGAAATTTTGGAAAATGAAAACTTTCCGTTTATAATGTTTCATTTTTTATAGTAAGTTTCTGAAAATAAAGGTTTCCTTTTATAAAAATATTCTGAAGATATAAAGTTTCTTTTTATAGAAAGTTTCTGAAAATATAAGGTTTTTTTATAGAAATAAGAAACCGATCATTATTAGGTTTTAAGGAATGATCAACTTCAAGGCTAAATGATTTTATTTGATCACTCAGATCAATAGGGTTTTCGAGATTCAACAAGCTAATGAGGCTATGATTTTAATTGATCAATAATCTTAAGATCAAAATTTTGGTTTAAGAGCTTTGATTTACTCATGAAAGGGTTTGGACTTATTAATCTAAGGTTTTAGCGGTTTTGCCAAAATTTTAATTGTCTTAAACTTTTAACATCAAACCAAATTCGATTGTCTGTGTTCCTTTTTATAGTTTCAGGCAGTTTACCTTTGTTTATGAAGTGTAGAATTCGGACCACCTTAGAGAGAAGAAATCAGATTGGTTGGTTTGGACTTTGACGGCGCGGCTTGCTCTGGGAGGTGAAGGCGCGCCTGGAATCCGATCGCGGTGTGATCTGCGGCGCTGGATTCTCCTCATCAAGAGCTTCAATTTGGTAGGTGGCTCATTGTCTGACTCTTCGTGGTTTGTGAGTTACGGCGGTTTGAAATCGCGCCAAGAATTAGGGTTTTGAGGTAATTGACGGCGCGTACTAAAACGGAGCATGGCGGCGCGTCTGAGATCTGATCGAAGTGCGTTTTGCGGCGCTGGATTCTTCTCGTCAAGAGCTACAGATTGATAGGTGGCTCGCTGTCTAGATCGTTACGGTTAGGAAGATATAACTATTTTAAGATGCGGTTAGTTTTAGGATTTTGGTGGCCTACGAATTTTTCTAGAGTTTTGAGTTTAGCTCGTGCTGATAACGTGTTGTGAATGTATATAATTAATGTCGAACATAAGCTCCTTTATATAAGGAACTAGGTATGGACCCGTGCGTTGCACGGGTTTTGATTGATATTTCAATTTCATCATAAACATAAAAATAAGAAAACTTTTTATTGCAATGTAACATTTTTATATATGTTTTATAAGTCTTATTTAAGGAATAAAAATTTATGTTTTCCACATAATGAAAATTTGGTTGGCATGTAAGTTTCTGTAACTATAATGCATAAGCACTTATTAGAAACTTTGTATTTAAGGCTAGATAAAAACATTTAGAGTCAAAAATTTAAATCAAACCTAACCAAAAAAAATATGAATTAGAGTGAAATACAGTGAATCAGAAAGTTGAATCGAGACGAAGAGAACTTCATATACATTCTTATTCTCTTAATTTATTATTTTATTCTTTTTTTTCAAATAATTTGCATCTTACTTTATAATTACAATAAAAACTTTTTATTAAACTAATTCATATTAGTTAATTTTCTGAGTTTATTGTGTTTTGATACTACCTTCCACTATAACACCTTAGCTAAAATGAACTATACTAAAAATATTACATAATAAAACAGAAAATATAAAAAATAATGCATAAAATTATTATTTTTACTGAAAACATATAAAGATCAATTAGGTCTTTAGTAATAACAATAAATTTTTAGGGACCAAACTCAGAAAAATATCAAATTTGTATCTCATTTCCTTATAAACAAACACATATAAACCCAAACATGAAAAATCCTAATTTTTTACGACTATTCATGAAGAATAAGATATCACTAATTTGCTACCAAATAAAAAATAATACAAAGAATAGTAGTGACAAAAAATTGAAACTATATTAAGGGAATGAAAAAAGAGGGACATATGTTAATTTAAAATAATATAAAATAAGGAGAATATAACTTCATATATTGTAAATTTATCTAAAATTTTTATATTTTATAAATATTTGGAAGCAATCAGAAATCAGGATTTATAAAATTTGTTTTTAAATATTTTTTAAACTACTGTTTTTCTTTTATAATTCTTTTTTTTGTTCATGATTTTAAAAAGGTAAATGGGGATTCATTAAAAGGGAAATTTAGTTTCATATAGATTTTACAATATTCTAGGATTCAAAAAAAGGAAAACTACTATCAAACATTAAATTATTACATATTTATGAATTTCGTAAGACATGTCATTATATTAAATTTAAGGAAATTATTTATCTTAAAGCAATGTCTACTGAATTTGAAATTATTTTAAACTAATGTATTTTATTTAACCTTCAAAATAAGGTTCTTTATAAAAGTAATACTACAATTAAAATAAACTTATATTCGTATTTATTTTAAACCCATTTTTTATTTAACCTTGCAAATAAGATTATGTACAAAGGAATACCACAATTAAATTAAACTTATAGTATTTACAGTTCTCTTTGGCTTAATATTTTCTAAGATGAAAAATAATATTAAAATATTTATGCGAATTTTTTTATTAAGTATTTTAATTTGCAGCAAAACTTATCTTTGAAAAATATTTTGTATTTTTTAATTATCTTAAACCCACATTTAAAAAAAATACTTTACTAATAATTATTAATATAGAAATATAAATTTTTCTTTCAGTTTTTTTTTCTTTACGACTTTTAGAAAAGTAAAACAAAAAATTTAAATTCTCTTGGTTTAAGTTTAAAAAATGTTATTTGACTCATATGATAATCTTAAATATATAGTTACCATGTGCATGATTATGCATATTAGTAAATTTGGGTCTCAAACATTATATAACAAAAATCTCATCTTGTAATTATCTTTTTACTAAGAAAATTCTTTTCATAAACCAATGTTTACAGATTTTTTAATTAAATTAAATCCATATATTTTATTCGACCTTGAAAATAATGTTCTTGAAAAAAGGAATACTACTATTAAATGAAAATTATTGGTTTTATAAATTTTTAACCCACTACTTTTATATTTAACTTGTACAAAATGTTACAGTTCCCTTTGGTTTAACAATTTTAAACATGAAAAATACTATTACATATATAGAAGAAAAATATATTTTAATCTATAACAAAATTATACAATATTTTTTTGTATCTTATATGTAGCTTAAAACAATGTTTTAAAAAAACCAAAATACTATAAATAAATAACTATTTATCTAGGAATATTTTTTCCCTTACAATATTTTTTTAAGACTTAAAAAAAAAGGAAACTAAGTTTTAGAATTCTTTTGTTTTAATTTGTTTTTAAAGAAAAATTGTTAATTAACACATGTTATAATCCTAAATATATAATTTTCATGTGTTGCGATCTTGAAAACTTTTAAAGAATCAAGTTTTATATAATAAGATTGTAATAAAAATATTTTTAAAATATTTAATTTGTAAGGAAATTATATTACAACATTTTTTAATCTTATAATTATTTTAAATCCACATTTAAAATATTATTAAATAATTATTTATAGGAAATATTTGCTGCTTACATTTTTTTTTGTTTAATACTTTTTGAAAAAATGGGAAACTAACTTTTAAAATCCTTTTGGTTTAATTTTTGTAAATAAAATTTTATTTAAGATATATCATAATTTTAAATATAAAATTGACATGTATCACGATCTTGTTAATTAATAACTTTGAAGAATCAAGCTTTATATAATAAGAAAAAAAAACTAAGTTTTAGAATTCTTTTGTTTTATTTATTTAAAAAGTAAAATTGTTAGTTAAAACATGTTATAATCCTAAATATATAATTATCATGTGTTGCGATCTTGAAATTTGAAAAATCAAGTTAATATAATAAGTTTGTAAGAAAAAAAATGTTTTTAAAATATTTTAATTTGTAAGGAAATTATCTTACAATAAGAAAAAAACTAAGTTTTAGAATTCTTTTGTTTTAATTTTTCAAAAAGAAAAATTGTTAGTTAAAACATGTTATAATCCTAAATAAAACTAAGTTTTAGAATTCTATATATATATATATATATTTGGTTTTTTGACAACAGATAAATAAAATATCATATATTTATCTGTTGTAAAACAAAAAATCTTAAATATAGAATTATCATGTGTCGCGATTTTGAAAACTTTGAAAAATCAAGTTAATAGAAGATTTTTTAAGAAAAAAATGTTTATAAAATATTTTAATTTGTAAGGAAATTATCATACAACATTTTTTTAATCTTATAATTATTTTAAACCACGTTTAAAAATATTATCAAATAATTATTTATATGAAAATATTTGTTTCTTACAGTTTTTTGTTTAAAACTTTTTGGAAAAAAAGAAAACTAACTTTTAAAATTTTTTTGGTTCAATTTTTTTTAAATAAATATTTATTTTACACATGTCGCAATCTAAATTATATAACTGCCATGTGTCGCGATCTTGTTAATTAGTAACTTTGAAACTAAGATTTATATAATAAAAAAATAATTATTTGTATGGAAATATTTGATTCTTACAGTTTTTTGTTTAAGACTTTTTGGAAAAAAGGAAAACTAACTTTTAAAATTCTTTTGGTTCAACTTTTTTTTAAAATAAATATTTATTTTACACATGTCGCAATCTAAATTATATAACTGCCATGTGTCGCGATCTTGTTAATTAGTAACTTTGAAAACTATGTTTTATATAATAAGATACAATGTCTGAAACCTTAATGGGCCAATTACAAGATGAGCCACTAATGGGCCAAAACCTAGATAGTAAATTCTAGTGCAATTTACGGTTGGTGGAACATCCACAATAATAGATTTCATAATAGTTAATACAATATATTTATCCGAATTTTATTCATTCCCCTAACAATATGCGTGAAATTTTTAATTAATAGCATTAGTTTGTTAGCGAAATTAAAGGAAATCAAATTATGGTGACTTTCCTAAAACGTTGGAGTCAAAAGAATGGGAATCAAATTAATATCGGAAAAATACTTGGGTTCACCCCCAAGGGTAAACCTCTAGGTTCACCAACCATAGGATTTAGACATTTAGATTTAGTATCCTTTAAACAAGTAAACCAAATAACTATAATTTTTGAAAATAAGATTATGTTTTAAAATAAACAAAAACAGTATTTAATTACGAAAATTAAATATTTTTTTAATATTGGTAAACCGTCAACAAATACCAAACCCTAAACCCTAAATTCTAAATACTAAACCCTAAATCTTTGGGTAAATCCTAAACCCTTGAAAAATCTTAAACTCTAAACCGTTAATCCTAATCCAAAGAATTACTAAATCCTTAATCCTAAACTCTAAACCCTTCATACTAAACCATAATATTAAAATCTAAACCCTAAACCCTAAATTCTAAACAATAAACCTAAATCCCATGACAAATCCTAAATTCTAAAACATTAATCATAAATCATAAACCATTTTAAAATTTAGGGTTTAGTATTAAGGTTCAAGATTAAGGGTTTAGGGTTTACAATTTAGGGTTTAGTTTATGGTTTATGATTAAGAGTTTAGTTTTTAGTATTTTTCCAAGGGTTCATGATTTATCCAGGGGTTTAGGGTTTAGTATTTAGAATTTAGCGTTTAGGATTTAGTATTTGCTGACGGTTTATCAATATTAAAAAGAATATTTTTTTGTAATTAAATACTATTTTTATTTATTTTAAAACATAATCTTATTTCAGAAAATTATTGTTATTTGGTTTTCTTATTTAAAGGATACTAAATCTAAATACCTAAATCCTATTGGTTGGTGAACCTAGAGGTTCACCCTAGGGGGTGAACACAAGTATTTCTCTTAATATTGTTAGTGCACCCTCTTGTGCTATTCTCATATATGCCGCATGTTCATAAATGCTATTTTGTTGTTATACTTCCTTATTAAAATAAACTGCATATTTAATTTAGTACAATAATATATATATATATAATCTTTCCATGATGAGGAAAGATGGACGTCTAATACTATATTCATCCAACTAAAAATATGGTTCAGAATTTTATTTTAATTTATTATTATTATTATTATTATTCTTTGTTTTATATAAGAAACTTCTCCTATAAATTAACTTTATGCTCATGATCTACAATATTTATATATATTCATACATATTACTATATCATTTTACATTATATAGTTTCAAATATTTACAAAGTCAAATTTAATAAAAATAGTTTAGCAAATCATATGTTAAAATGAAATTATATATATTACGTCAACTTAATTTTTTTAATAATTAATATAATAAAAATAATTATTAATAAATTTTAAAAAAAATTGAAAACATACAAATATATTCTATTGAATTAGCTAAAAGATTACCAAGTAAATCTTAATCCATATCAATTTAACAAATATAACTCTTATAAAATAGAAAAAAATATATATTGAGAGAATATGGCAGGGTATTCAGATACTCGGGCCAAATGCTTTTAATCTGAATTTTTTGGGTTCTAAACATTTGGAACCAATAGATATTTTAATATTTTTAATTAGGGTTTAGGTTGGTTTCATGTCCAGGTCGGTTCAGAATAATAATTTATATACATGTAACATACATGTAATAATTGGATACATATCAGGTCTAGGTTGGTTCAGATATTACCTGAAAAGATTAGAAGTACTTGAAAACCTTTAAATAATCTGAAACTTGAAAATAACTAAAAACCTCCAACAAATACCCAAAACATATTTAGATACCGAAAAAGATTTGAAATTCTTCCCGAAATATAACCCGAAAAACCAAAAATACCAAAAATATATATTTAAAATTTTTGAAATTTTACATGAAATCTTAATAAAACTGAAAAGTCGATATAATTATTTGTTTTGATAATTAATATCCATAGCACTAAATTTAATAAAAAATTATTGCTAATTACACTATAAACACACACAAATTCATTCTCTTAATTCTATAATGTAAAACACATTAATTCATCTTCAATTATACTGTTAATCTAATTGACAAGTATTTAAGTAAATCTAAACCGACTATATACGAGTAACTGGATCTAAAGTCTCAAACGGATATGAAAACACAAAGAAAACATTATTTCAACCTCATACATTAGAATAGAACATCATTTATATAACTTATAACAAATAAATGGTTAAGAATTCTTTCAATTTTAATGAATTTACAACAACAAAAAATATCCGCGCTTCTTAAACGCGGATCAAAATCTAGTTTTTTTTTAAACCTGGGACAAATTTCACAGTTTTACACTAGCTGGGCAATGAGATAAATATGAATCAAAGAATATGAATCCTGGACAATTGTAGCTGAGGACCAATTCTGAAATAGACATCCAAATTAGGCAAAAAGAAAATGCCATTCGCATAGATTCAATTATAAGAATAAGATTAAGTTCAAGATGAAGACAAGCACTAACAATTGGAGTATGTTCGAATTCAAGTAACCCGTGAGAAATTCTCATTGTATATTTTACAACAGAAAATGTCACTGTAGATATAGATATCGACAACTAACTCCAAAACCCACACATAATACAAATATAATCATAAAACTCACCTCTTCCCATGCAGTACTACGAAACCCGCGAGAAAGAATACTACGATGTAGCTCAAGGTCGGAGCCGCCAGAGCTATGGCCAGAACTACCAGAGCGATGGTGAGAACCACCAGGGATATGGACAGAGCCAAAGTCGCCAGTATATGGGCATATTCTAACTCTGAACCGTAGCCACGGTGGGATAGTTGATGGGCTATTCAAGGGTAAAAATGGTCAAAAGGGTCAGAACGGCTTAGGGTCATTTCTAGGGCAACACAAGAGCCAAGATGTTAACAAGGGCCATGGACATGGGAAGCTCTTATGACAGCAGGAGAAGAAAACTCATGAGACAAGGTACCAATGGCCTAGGAATGTTCATAAACAGTGGAGGGGAAAAACATAAGAACCAAAATGAACACAACACGAAGAAGAACAGGGATGGACATGGTAGTGACAGCGACTAAATCACAATACTTCCATAAATGTGATGCTTCCAAAGGAGACTAAGTAAAGTATATAGACGTAATACTTTGAATAAAAAGCCACTTAGCTGATTTGACTATATATGTCATCGCAATTATTATTTTAGTCATATATCTATTTAGAACTCCGGATTAAGCGTGTTTTATCTGGAGTACTGTAAGGATGGACGAACTAAAGGAAAGTGAGACACGATATCTTCAAGTGAGATCAAAACACAAAAAGTCATGTTGTGAGTGCAACAAGACTTTGGAGCCTCGAAAAAAATTAACGTACCATCCATCAGAGAAAATGGAGCCCACAAACCGAATGAACAGGCGTGGGAAATTCATTAGCCATGAGTGGTCGGAGCATTTTAAATACGTCTATGTACCATGGCACTGAACCAAGAAGGAAAAAATATAAATCTGCAACAATAAACAACAAGTTTTCAAGACAATACACATGAGTCTTCAAGAAAGAAAAGCAACCTTTCAGACAGAAATTACTTAAACCAAGTGAATGTTAACAAAACACTGATGGATTGTTAAAGAAAAAAAAAATTACAAATGCCAACCGATTCCAAGACCTCAAGAAGGAAGACAATCTTCTCATACAAGTCTTCTTTCAGCAACAATGCAATTTTGACGCAGTTTAGTCTTTGTGATATATTGCAGAAACAAAGGTATGTTCATGTTGTTATATATGAGAGATTATCATTATTCGCAGTCAGGAAGCTAAATCTGGAGTTAAATATTGTGGATCTGACTATAGAACTCACTTGCATTTTCGTGAATCACCACCTGCTAATGGTATACGTTGTTTTCTTTCACGTTTAAAATCGACAAATTAACTCAAATAGGGTAAATGCTATTCTTTAAAAGCTTTTATGTTAATCAGACGCTATTTTACTGATATAGTTACAAATGGCGAGTTATAATTGGAAAGTTTAGATTGTCTACTGATGAAATAAACAAGATGGGAAGGTTTAGTAATGAGGTTAAGAGTTTATAGGAAAACATATTGGATAACAATAGTTGAGAAGGTTTAATGAAGTCATCCCAAGTTTAAATCGTCCGGATATGTTATTTTCTAGCGTGAAAACCATTACTAATTATCCTACATTCTACTATTTAATTTACATAGTGCTCTACACCGATGCAAACTTTGATTTCACTTATTTCGTTTTCTTACGTGCTTTAAGGTCAAAAACTTGTATCCACATGAAATGAATCTAATTCATTATTTGATGTAACAAAAGCTTGCGGAATCCATTAACAATGCGCATACATACCAACACTCATGCATACAAGTTCGTCTATATATATGGAACCTTGGCTCTCAGAATTCACCAAGGAAGAGAAACAGTTAAAAAAAAAAGAAGAGAACGATGTCGTCTGAGGAAATGAAATCAAAATACATGAGCCGAAAATCCCCCGAGAAGTCTGACACTATAAAAGACAATGAAGGAATCACCATTTCTACTCCAGGTTACTCTCAATTGCTTAACCGCATCATCTCGGGAGAATCGTCCGGATTTGATAACCGACGCCATCGTGAGCCTACCTCGAGAGCCAAGATAACCCCCTTCTTTACTCCAGGTTACTCTCAATTGTTTAACCGCAGCATCTCGGGAGAATCGTCCGGATCTGGCAATCGCTACAGCAGCGGAAATTACCTGCGTTACTAAGCATATTTATATATAAAGGTCCGAACATAAAACTTAAGATCAAGATTATTGAAAGCATGAATGTTTAATTTATACTATTCATTTCTATCTTATTTGTTTCCGATTTCGTTTTTTAGATGGGCAGATGGGTTGAGCTACGTAAAGGGAGAGATGAAGACAGAACCATTAGTGTAAAGCCCATAATTAAGTACTATGCATGAATGTAATAAATAAGAATCCAGGGATGGATCCTCATGAAAATACTAATAATGAGATTGTCTCATTGATATCAATAGTATGAGATTTCTTTGCAAAGCAACTAACTATGGAATGATAATTTTACAATATCTCTAACCTAATTCTATTATTTCAAACGTATAGTGACGTTAAAGAAAAAAAGGAGGCAAAAGTAGATTTTAGCATAATTAATAGTCTGCAATGTTTTTTTTTAAACTTGGACAAATTTTCACAGTTTTACGCTGAAGTTGAGCGATGAGATAAATATGAATCAAAGAATATGAATCTTGGACAACTATAGCTTAGAACCAATGCTGAAATAGACAACCAAATCAGGCAAAATGAAATTGCCATTCGAATAGATTCAATTATAGATAACTTTAAACTAAGAATAAATTCAAGATAAAGGCAGGCGCTAACAAATGGAGTGTGTTCAATCTCAAGTAAGTCCTAAGAACTTATCATTGTATATATATAGTCATCTTCAGCTCATTCCAAAACCCCCACACACAACACAAATCATAAAACTCACTGGTTCTATATACTACACAAATGCAGTACTACGGAACCCGTGAAAAAGAATACTACGATGTGGGTCAAGGCCAGAGCCGCCAGAGCAATAGCCAGAACCACCAGGGATATGACCAGAGTCAAAGTCGTCCAATATATGGCCAAAGCCCTACTCTGAACCACCGTAGCCACGGTGGGTTTCTTGATGGGCTATTCAAGGATCGAAATGGCCAAAAGGGTCAGAACGGTCTAGGATCGTTTATAGGGAAACACAAGAGCCAAGAGGCTAACAAAGGCCATGAGGCTAACAAGGGCCATGGACATGGGAAGCTCTTAGGACAGCACCAGAAAACAACTCATGAGACGAACAAAGGTATCAATGGCCTAGGACTGTTCATAAACAATGGACAGAAGAAACATAAGAAGCAAAATGAGGAAAAGAAGAAGAACAAGGATGGGCATGAGAGTGGAAGCAGCAGCGGTAGCGACAGCGACTAAATCAATGCTTCTAAGGCAGGCTAAATAAAGTAAATAGACGTACTACTCTGAATAAAAACCACCTAGGTGATTGTTGTTTATGTGTCCTACTCCCATATATGAGCTTCACTACTAAGAGTTTGGACCGAAACTTGCTTGGTTCATACTATAAAGTTGCATATGTTAAATTGTCAATGAGTGAAAAATAGTCTTTGACTTCTCACATGGAATAAAAGGGACCACTATAAAAGCATGGCAGATGGTACAGACGATGACATGTGCGAATCTACCTTCCCCACCAGTATTATTTAATAGCTTTCTTACCAACAACTTCACACCAGTGTTCAATCTCCAGAAGCCTTGCTCAAATAAAATTCTGATGTATAATAATTGTTCACATTACAATCAGAAAGTCCTTGGATGATTACAATATATATTCAAAAAAGGAGCTTCCACAACCTCTCTCAAAAACCACGAGGCTTAAGTATTAATTAAAAACCACAATACCCATTATTTAAACTTGACAAAAGATCCGGACCCTAATTCACACCTAAAACCCTAATCTTCTCATCATATTCCTTGAGACCCAAGTTTTCTCTTTTACTTTCCATATGATTCTCATCAAAATTCACAGTTTGGTTATTTAATTAGCCAGAACTTCCCAAATAAGCTCAGGATCGAACGATGGCATCCTAGCAAGCAAAAACCCATCAGTATCCACTCCCATCATCGTGTCTTCCTCCTCTGTCAAAGTTGTCGTCGCCGGAGAGCTCTTCTCGCTATTCCACTGCGAATTCCAGTAACTATCTTCCGAATTAACCACGGTGGCAGTCACCGTCGCCGCCGCTGGAGAAGATAAAATCTCCGACGAGGATGAATACGAAGAGTCCGCCGTCGCCGTGGAACAATCTTTGCTCTCTTTCCCGCTCTTCTTGGCTCTCTCTCTTCTCACTCTCTGGCAAATCGTTTGGATCTTCCCGTCGACAGCGTTTTTGAGAGCCATCAGCTTGGAGATGTCACCGAGTCCGAGCAGCTCACTCGGGTCCTTGAGATTCGGGAAGTTGAGCCGAGCGTATTCTCCGCGGAGCTTATAGGCGGCGCGATCGTAAGCGTAGGCGGCGGCTTCCGCAGTGTCGTAAGTTCCTAACCAGACCCTCATTCTGTTTTGGGGCAGTCTTATCTCCGCGACCCATTTCCCCCAGTGTCTCTGCCTCACTCCTCTGTAAAGCTTCTTCCTTTTCACCGTCCTCCCTGCCGCTAACGCAGCGGCGAAAGCTGCGGATGAAGAAGATTGATGATGATCGAACGATGAAGAAAACAGAGGTGGAGGGGGAGTGGAGATTGCTCTGTTTTGAAGGTGGAGTCTCTCGATAAGATCTCGTTGCTGGAGATAGACGGAGGAGCCGAGCTGCGGCTGCGGAGGCGGTGGAGGATTGTGAGTGTCGAGGGATGTCGTGGAGGAGGGAGTGAGAAGAGAGAAGATTGAGTCGAGCGTGTTTGGTCCTCCTGCTAATATGATCTGAGACAAAGAAGCTCTTATTTCTGAGAGTTTGGGACTGAACTCTGTCTGAAAAACATCATTACTTTCTTCCATTTTTCAAACTCTAAAACACACAAAATATTATCACAACAGAAACCGTCCCGGATTCTCGGAATCTTAAGTAAAAGAAATTTTTGATTTCAGCAAAGAGCAAAAAAAAAAAAGATCAAAGAATATGATAATGGTGGTGATTGTGAATTTTCAGGTTCAGAAGAAATGAAAAGATTGATTTGATATTGGCTATGAAAGGTAAAGATTAATTTTTAAGATCTATTTGATGGCTTTGTGAGTTATTATATTAAAGTTCAGTTCAGCTCGTACATATTTATAGAGAGAACGAGAAAACCCAAAAGGTTGCTTTACTGATTTCACATGGAGCTCTTTGACTTTTTTTTGTTGATTTTTTTTGGTTTGCCAAACTATTTTCATCATGATTTTTATTAAATGTTTCTAGTTTGAGACGCTATGTTTCCAACCACATTTGATTTAGTTAAAAATCAGTGTAAGACAATTATAAGCATCAGATTCATCATTCATGAATGTAATTACAATATAATTTTATTTAAAGTTACATTCACAAATTTGATCCAAAAAAAAGTTACATTCACAAACTTGCACACCCTTTAATTTTAATCAAGCTTTGCTTTGGAAGAAAAGAACCTTTGTCAATTAGAGTGTTGAAAATTGTGAAATCGAGATCTAGCTAGTGATGGAATAAAATTTGGAAATCTGCATTTCTTAAATGTTTAGGTAGGGTGTAGACAGATGTTGAACTAGCAAGAACCTGGTTACGACTTCTACAATACTCCTAGTATTATACTCCCTCTATTTCTAATTAGGATGAAGTTTTAGGAATTTTTTTTTTTTGAAATTAGATGAAGTTTTGAGATTTTTAAAGTAAAAACTAATTAAATAGTATTATTTTTTTCTTTAATCAAGTGTTTAAATTATCTTTTTCTCTAATCGAGTATTTTGAATATAAATAATATTTTTTAATCTGTGTGTTTTGTACTAAAACATTATGTAATTTGAAACAAAATGAGTATAATACTTTTAAAGCTCTGACACAAGAAGTAATGCTGTTCCATAATATTCAATGTGTCATGTGTACCAATAATTTAAATAGATTAATCGCTGCTAATGATAAGGTGGTACCAACTTTGATTATGGCTCTATCAATGTTTAATCTAATCTTTAGTCTTTTCTACCAAAGGTGAACGTTTTAAATTCACATATCTTTTATTGAATACATTCACACTTGTTGATAAAACCATTAATACCGTTTTGGAAGCAAGAGTCCTGAAATTGTAACTAGCTTATATTTTGGGTACTAAGAGCATCATTATTGCAGGTTCTCTTAAGGATTTCTCTGAAATAAAGAGCATTTAATTAAATAAAAAAGGAGAGAAATTATGGTTAAGGGTTTCTTTATCTGCCATTTAGAGAAACAATTGAGATGGGGTTTTTAGACCACGTGTCAGATTGAGAAAAAAGGAGAGATTTATTTGTTTTCTTTTTTATCTCTTTCGTTCTTTTGTTTCGAACCACCTCTGCTCTCTCGATCTCCGCCGCTGCTGTAAACCGATCGTTTATCATCCTCTGCCACGGGAACCTGATGCGGCGGATTTTGGCTGGTCACAGCGCCACCTCCGCCGTTGTTGTTATTGTTAAGGAGAGCCATGATGTGCGTTCTGGGATTGTGATTAACACGCGCGATTGAAGATTCAGAGGCGGCGAGGGAAGAGGGAGTGGTCTCTGTTTTGTTCGATCCAATCTTATCTCCTTTCTATATAAACTGTGATCATATAGGTTTAACCATAAATTTTGATGTGTGATTACCTCCTACTACATCGAGAAGTATGGTTGTTTAATCTTCTGGTCAATATTTTCATGTTATTGTTTTTTTTAAAGAATCCTTAACTAAAGAATCTACCATTGAAGGCACAAAATCTAATAGTTTCTGAAGTAAATTCTTAAGTCCACTAAAATACATTTATATACTTAAATAATCCTTGAGAAACACAAATGAGTTTCTGTGGATAATGATGCTCTAACGACAAAGAAAATTTGAGCGTTTGACTCCTCATAGTTACCATATACTGTTCATTAAGAAACGTATTGTTTGTTTAGCAGAAACGTACTCCTATTTGCTAAGTGATGCGATATGTGAGAGATGCGAAATGATAGCATTCTATCATTTGCTTCAACGGTCAAACACATATTTTCCAGTTAAAATTAGTTATGGTTTTGGACAATTGTCCACTACTTTACAAGCCACTTTGATGTTTACGGTCTTTGTAATTTTTTTTTTTTTTTTTGAAATCCGCACATCTGTAAAACAAAATTGTGAATAGTAAACAAAATGCGGTTTTGACAATTCCTCGCTAAATACACGAACTGAATGTTTCATAACCAAAGTTCTCAATACAGCTTAAAACCTCATTTTTAGGATTTTTGATCAAATGTTAAAATGTTGTTAGTGTCGTGGGAATTTGTTATGTCAGACACCATTTGACATCACTATATAACATTAATAATATACATACATTTGATGCAGAAAGCCAGAAACAGCTGAAATTAACCTGCACTCTTCTGACTTCTGTATTTTCATCTGCACAAATTAATTGAAAATTTTCCAACCGAGTCAATTCCAAAATTTTCTTAATCCTTTGTGAGTTTTTCTTCACAATCTCATCTTTATTTTCGTCAACATAAAGACAAGTTAGTTACAAAAAAAGGACAAAAAGACAAGTCCGTGTGGAGACCACAAGAAACTTTTTAAATTTATGAGGCAAGAGAAAGAAAGAGAGCATAGACTTTAGACTTCTTCTGTTTCGAAAAGGTCCGTAGGGAATCATAAATTCTCTGCCGTGCATTCATTTTCTCGCCCATCGTGAGATCTAGCCTAATTTCATTCTCTGATTATGTATATCTTCTCATCTACGAGACGTCATGTAGATTAGATATACGTACATTCACGACTAAATACTTAAAATGTAAATTTAATTTAATTTTACTGGGGATATATTTTGTAAAACTACTAGATAAGTTTAGCTTAAACCTTACTCCCACCGTTTCGATTGAATTGTCGTTCTGGAGAAAAATTTTCGTTTCAAAATAAGTGTCGTTTTATGATTTCAATGAAAAATTTATTGACTTTTTGTTCCTATATATTTTTCTATTGGTTGAAATGTGATTAGGTGTATTGGTAATGATGTTTTTATCTAATAAATATATAAAGTTAAATGTTTTATTAATCTGTGTGCCGAACTGAACCGACAAGTAATATGAAACGGAAGAAGTATTCTTTTTCTTTGCCAATAATAACTAGTTTAGCTTGTGAAAAAGATACCGATTCTTGAGGTCCTAAGTTCGAACGTCCTCCTTTGCACCAGATCCCTAATTTCCTTTCTCAAAAAAAAAAGAAAAAGATACCGATTCAAACAACTAACATTTGGAACAAAATTAGTGCTTCCTCTGTTCCATAATACAAGATATTTTGAAAAAGTTTTGATGTTTTAAAATATAAGATGTTTTGATATTTTAAATACATTAATTTTATTGAAAATTGATTAACCAATAGTAGTATATTTATTTATTTGTGGTTGGTTACTTTATATTTAGTTTAGATTATTTAATAATATTATTTTCTAAAAAGTAAATTTTTTAATTTTTATACATTCATGTCAAAAATCTTATATTATGGAATGGAGAAAGTATATAACATAGTGAAAGAAGAGCTCCGAGCATCATATTGTATTTTTTTTAGAATATTTTAGATTGAAAAGTTGTGGAAAGACATTTATGTTGTTGAAATCCATCCATGTGCGAAATGAACAGTGGTAATTTCATTATTGCAAACACCGTTTTCATCTGTTGCCAACCTTCACAAAAATATAAAAATTTGAAAATAGATATCATTATTTAGTTGAGACATATATGCGTCTAAAAATAAACTAAATATTTAATTCAAATTCTTTCGTGTGGCCTATATATATTTACCTACATATACGAATATGACACCTTTTGACACAACCAGTTATAAGATTTCAAAATGGGAAACCCAATTTGCATCAAATATCTGAAAGTCTTCTAGCCATAGACTCAGGTTTTTTTTTCTAAATATCTATTTCACGAAAAGATGTAATTTGGAGGCCACGAGTATACTGTATGGACCATACGTAATGATTTATATTGTATGGATGGTAGCCATACGTTTATAAGATTGTCTTTTAAGTACGTGCAGTGTTAGCCAAAATCGGTACGTTTTTAACTAAAATCTCAATTCTAAATTTGAAGTGTACATATCTGTACGCATATAATATTGGTGTGTGATCAATGACACGTACAATCAATAAATAACTTTTAGAACATATCTCGGGGCCGGTCCATTCATAATCAATCCAAAAAGTTATCATAAAAGTCAGTCACATGTAAGCTTTCGGTGATTTTTGTTTTGTTATCTTGTTCCTGGAGAGAAAAAGAAATATAAATGCGATATGCATATTCAACCACTATTTCCTTAAGAGGCTATAAATTTATTTACAGCAGTTCTTGTTGAAATATCCTACTATGTGAAATTTAAGCCGAATGAAAGTTTACTAAAGCTTGGCTAAGTCTATGTTATTTCAGTTAAATCAACCAAAACATGGTATAAAAGACTCGCAATAACTTTCAAATTCCGAATAAAAACTAAAGATAAAGTTCAAACTAATATCTAATATTGCAAGTAATATTCTAACAGAGTATTTTAAAGATAGAGGCCTCTCTTAGTATTGAAATTTCTCTGTTTTAATTAAGTGATTTCATTAATATGACAAAAGTTTAGCATATGCAATCTATATGTATAAATAGTTATTTATAATTACAGTCCATATTCGTCTGTTGACATTCGAATTTGTGATATAAAGTTTGAATGGTGGTAATAGCAGCTTAGCAAATTGAGATGTTTAATGCTTGTTTTCCCAACGTTAATAGCAACTATGCATATATTTTTTATACTCAAAAAGTATGCATATATATTACGTACACTTAATATATTTGTTTCTTACACGTAAACATCAACTTTTTATTAGTTGCTTTCGAATGTAAGCCGAAGAACATTACAACTTGTGGTATACAAGTAGCGGATGCATGTGGATTGTAGAATATGGTATACTCAAGAACATTGAGAATCTTATCCGGATCAAGTGACAGTAAGGTATGAAAGTAACTCTGCGTCGACGTTTTTAGTCGAAAAACCGATGCCATAAACCAGTAAATATAGGGAAAGGTCAGGGGTACAACCGATATTATGAACACCGAAAAAGTAGTATTTTGTCGTCATTAGCGGTATGTCTTGGAAAGGCGACGCCGACGGAACAGTGGTCCACTTCTCCTGAAATCGACACGTGACCAAACTTTGTCTCCTTGTGAGGTCCCATAAAAAGATTAAACGGATGCTTTCTCCAGAAATCGAACAGTGGTCCATCTCGTCACTATATATGATATATCACAGCGACTACATTTGTTTCACTTAATTATGTAATTTCGTCCGGAAATGACGTCACAGTGATACCATTCTTCCACCTCTACTGATAATTGACAACATGTTGGTATGGCTTTAAATTAGACCTAATTCTTTTTTTTTAGACCTAATTCTAATCCTTTTTGTTTGCATTCACGGGTTCGTTCAGTAACGTTGAGAGTATAATAAATATCTAGAAACTGCAACTAATAAGTTATATTGTTAGAGAAACAATGTCAATAGTTTCAAAAAAATTGTAAACATTTTACCCAAAAAAACAAACCTTGTCAAGTACTGTCTTCCTTTCTAGATCAGCTAGTATTTTCAATTTTTTTAAAAAAAAATGTAGAAAACGTAGTAGTCTTTTAGTAGTCTCTTCTTATTGAGGAGGTTCAAATAATTGAACCACTACTCAGCACATTTATAGTAAATGGAAAAAGACAATCAAGATGGGGTGCTTTCAGATATAACCTAAAATTTTAAGTCTAATACAAAAACAACTCATGTTTTTTCTGTAATTTTCTTTTTTTTTTCTATTCATCTTAAAACTTCGAACTATTTACGAAAATGCCATTATTTTTTTTTTCTGAAATTGAGTTTTTTACCTTATCATCTCTATCTTCCCCATGTATTTACAATATTGCTATTTCTATCAATACACTAACCACCATGAACAACCAATTTGAAGCTCTAAATGCACCAAAGTTCCAATTTTTACTCTTTATATCTCAATACTTATGCATGTTGAACTATATAATAATATCTCTCCTTAGTTCATATTAACATTAGTTAGTTATTTATTACACAAAGAGATGTAACATCGAAGAGATGTAACATCGATCATAAGTTAGTTATTTATGTTATTACACAAAGAGATGTGACTCTTGATGTTAAGAGGTGTGTCTCTTAGCTTGATGATTCGATCTCTATATAAAGATCAATCATTTGATGTAACACACACATATAGAATCTCAATAATAAAAAGCATTTCAGAGAAGTTACATCACTTTCGTAATCATCTGAAATAAGCATGTTACATCCATTTTTATTCTTTCTCTTAAACTCATTGTGTAACACAAGCGGTTGGTAAAAGATTAACATGGTATCAGAGCTTTACGGTTGAGAGGACAACGAAAAAAGCACTAGTAAGAGAAACACTTGGCGTGGAGAAAAGGAGGCTAGAAGATTCTGTCATACGTTACATCGGAAGCACACAAAAACGATGAAGAATCAAGTAATCCCCATATTTGATGGTGAGAAGTACAACTTCTGGAGCATTAAGATGACAACCATTCTCAAGACCAGGAAGTTATGGTCTGTGGTTGAAGAAGGCGTAGCAGCCCCACCAGCACAAGTGGATGAAACCCCTGAGACAGCAAGGGTAAGATCGCTTAGAGAAGAAGCGATGTTGAACGATATGATGGCTTTGCAAATCTTGCAAACTGCCGTATCAGATGATATCTTCTCACGGATTGCAGCAGCAACAACATCGAAAGAGGCGTGGGATGCATTGAAGGCAGAGTATGAAGGCTCTCCTCAAGTCCATTTGATTCGACTTCAAACGTTGCGAAGGGAGTTCGAAAATCTGAAGATGGATGAGAATGAAGACATCAAGGTCTTCACAGATAAGTTAGTTGCTTTGGCAAATAAATTAACTTATCATGGAGAACAAAAGTCAGATGTTCAACTCATCCAGAAGATACTCATCTCTCTCCCAGCCAAGTTCGATAGCATTGTCAGTGTGTTGGAGCAAACAAGTGATTTGACTTCAACAAAGATGGCAGACTTGATCGGGATCTTGAAGGCTCATGAAGCAAGGCTGGCTGTAAGAGAAGAAAGCACAAGTGAAGGAGCATTCGATGCTCGTGTTAAACAGAAAAATTCTGGTGTTACTCACAACAACTCAAAGGGCCATGGAGGCAAGAAGTGGTGTAAGGTTTGCAAGAAGAACAACCATAACGAGAGTGAGTGTTGGAGGAAACAAAACAAGGATGATCCGGAGAAGGATCACAAGAGTAACAAGAAGTGTTACAACTGTGGCAAGTTAGGCCATTTCGCAAAGGAGTGCTACTCAAAAAAAAAGGAGAAAGCACATCTAAGTCTTGAAGAAGAAGACTTTGATGAAGATCACATGTTGTTCAGTGCGAGTGAAGCAGCAACAACAGTGATGGAAGATGTCTGGATAGTTGACAATGGAGCAACTAATCATATGACAAAGGAGGAGGGTTACTTCTCCAGGCTTGATAAGAGTATCAAGGTTCCAATAAAAATTGGAAATGGAAGCATAGTCATGACAGCAGGTAAAGGAGATATTACCGTGATGACTATTGGTGGCAAGAGGACCATCAGAAATGTGCTCTTGGTTCCGGGTTTGGCGAAAAATTTGTTGAGTGTTCCGCAGATTGTTTCAAGTGGATACCGGGTGAAGTTCCAAGAGAAGAGATGCATCATAGATGATGCAAAAGGAAGGAGGATAATGAATATCCCAATGACTCACAAAAGCTACAGAATCAGGATGGGTTCGGCTCAAGAGGAAGCCATGAGCGCAAGTGAGCAAGGCAAGATGGAGACATGGCACAAGAGACTTGGTCATGTAGGCGACAAAAGGTTGCAACAAATGCAAGACAAAAACTTGGTAAAGGGATTACCAAAGTTTAAAGTCAAGAAGGAAGCATGTGAGGCGTGTAGACTGGGGAAGCAATCACGCAAAAGCTTCCCAAAGGAATCTCAAACTAAGACAAGAGAAAAGCTTGAGATCGTACATACTGATGTATGTGGGCCGATGCAGCATCAGTCCGTTGATGGAAGCCGATACTTTTTGCTATTTTTGGATGGTCATACTCACATGTGTTGGGTATACTTCATGAAGCAAAAGTCAGAGACATTCTCACTGTTCAAGAAGTTCAAAGCAATGGTGGAGAAGCAATCGGGTTGTACCATCAAGACGCTGAGATCAGATGGAGGTGGTGAGTTCACTTCACGAGAATTCAACCGGTTCTGTGAAGAGGAGGGAATCAATAAGCAAGTCACATTGCCTTATTCACCAAAGAAAAATGGTGCAGCTGAGAGGATGAATAGGACCTTGGTGGAGATGGCTAGAACGATGTTGGCAGAGCAAGACTTACCGCTCAAGTTATGGGCAGAGGCGATATACACTGCTTCATATCTTCTAAACCGTTTACCATCAAAGGCGATAGAAGATGATGTCACTCCTATAGAGAAGTGGTGTGGACACAAGCCTGATGTGTCACACATGAGAATATTCAGTAGCATATGCTACATACATGTACCGGATCAGAAGAGGAGGAAGTTAGATGTGAAGGCAAAACGTGGAGTCCTTGTTGGATATAGCAATCAATCCAAAGGCTACAGAGTTCTCATCTTGGAGAATGAGAAGATTGAAGTATCAAGAGATGTAGAGTTTGAAGAAAACAAGAAGTGGGATTGGAAGAGGCAAGAAGAAGTCAAGAAGACATTGGAGTTGTCTATGGAAGACACTCAATCGCCAAAGGAACCAATCGAAGGTACTTCCAGCCCTGTTTTCATTCAAAATAATGATCCTGATACTAGTGATGAAGATGAAGAAGCTTCTGATGCACCAAAGAAGTTCAGGTCCATGGTTGATATCATGGAAAGGGCACCGAGAGTAGAGCTGGATGAAGCGGCTCAAGCTATAGAAGCTTGTCTTCATGCAAATAAAGAACCATACACTTATGATGAAGCGTGTGGTACCAAGGAATGGAGAGAAGCGATGAACGAGAAGAATTCATTGCAACACAGAAGGACGAAGCACATAGAGATCAAGTATCATTTCGTGAGGGAAGTTGAGCAGAAAGGAATCATTGAACTGAAGTATTGCAAAGGGGATGATCAAGTGGCAGACATTCTCACAAAGGCATTGGGCGGTTCAAGGTTTGAAGATCTCAGGAAGTAGCTTGGAGTCAAGTCGAGATATGATTAAGGAGGAGTGTTGAACTATATAATAATATCTCTCCTTAGTTCATATTAACATTAGTTAGTTATTTATTACACAAAGAGATGTAACATCGAAGAGATGTAACATCGATCATAAGTTAGTTATTTATGTTATTACACAAAGAGATGTGACTCTTGATGTTAAGAGATGTGTCTCTTAGCTTGATGATTCGATCTCTATATAAAGATCAATCATTTGATGTAACACACACATATAGAATCTCAATAATAAAAAGCATTTCAGAGAAATTACATCACTTTCGTAATCATCTGAAATAAGCTTGTTACATCCATTTTTATTCTTTCTCTTAAACTCATTGTGTAACACAAGCGGTTGGTAAAAGATTAACAATGCACACAAATCACATCTCTTTCACTTTATCTTTAAATTCATTCAAAAAACCTAAAATTTGGATTCCAAACTTTGTAAGGTTCATAAACACATTGAAGCTCATGATTCTTCGTCATTAGTGACTTGATAGCTTTTGTGGTGAAGTTCTGGGTGATTGGAGAAGCCACACAAGTCATCTCACAGGTTCAAGATACGAAATCACAAACCACATTTTATTTTTCAGATATCTTCTTTAGAAGTCTTCTGGTCAATGTTTATGTTAGTTTTGCAATTGACCGTTTGTGTGTTTTTATTAGAAGACTTCCATAGAAATCTTTTAACTTTTCTTTGTAAACAAAAAAAATTGAAAGTCTATAGAAGTCTTCTCGGATAAACATGTTAATTTGAAATTTAACCAAAGTTTGTCAGAAATTTGACTTTTTATAAAAGACTTCTAGGTAAGTTTTCCTGGTGAATACTTCAGAAGAAGTCTTCTACAAGTCGTCTGGAAGTCTTCTAAATTTCGTAAGACGTCTGTTGGGTTAATTTTGCAATTGAAATATAAAAGTAAATGTTCTAACAAAAAGCAAAAGATTTCTAACGAAGTCTTCTCTAAAAGAGTCAAAAATAGTCAATTGCAAAAGTAACTCAGCAGACTTCTTACTACATTTAGAAGACTTTCAGATGACTTATAGAAGACTTCTTTTTAAGTATTCATTGAGAAGACATCCCTTCTACAAAAAGTCAATTTTTTGACCAACTTCGGTCAAATCCAAAACTAACATGTTTATCCGGGAAGACTTCCTTTGAAAGAAGTAAGTCAATATTTACAAAGGAAGACTTCCAAGGATGTCTTCTGTAGAGTAGACTTCTTAAGAAGTCTTCCTTCGTAAATTTGTAATTGCAAAAATGACCTAAATAGAAGACTTTGTATGAAGTCATCCGAGGACGACTTCGTTTGAAATCATCCATGGAAGACTTCAAAAAGAAGTCTTCTACGTAAATCTTTATTAAAATTCAAATTTATTCAAAATTAAAATGAATTTTTAATATTTTCTTGTTAATTCATGTTTATTATTCAATATTGAAACTACATAGTCGAATTCATAACTTAAGTGGTGATAACTATGAAGTTACAAATATTGATGTTTAATAATGTTTCTAACTAAACGAGGAGATATTATGTGCGTCTTCCTCGTAGACAACTTCATAAGAAGTCTCCTCCGATGATTTTGTTTTAATAAGTTGATGATCTGATGTGTTCTAATTTGATTATTATTTTAGATGATTCGACCTTTAACTGTAATTTATGGAGAATGGTTGTTCATGGGTATAATTTTAACTTTCATGAGATTTAAAATTTTAACTTCACTTAAAATTCAATTTTGATCTTTTATGAATTTGACTAAAGTTTCTTGAGAAGTCTTCTATCTTATTTTTAGCAAACTTTACTAAGCATTTGTGTTGTTGTGGGTAGAATGATTAAAATATTTTTTGGTATGTTGCATCAGTAATTTTAATGAAGTCAAGTACTTTTGGCAAAGTATGAACATATTTACGATTCTTTTGATTAACATCTATTAAACCTTATAAAAGTATTCACAACTAAAATTTATACATACAGATCATAAAAAGACCATAAACAAAATTATTACACATACAAATCATAAAAAAAAAAACACTTCACATCATCCCTTTGTACCACTTTGGGCATAAGACTTTGAAAGACTTTCTAAAGGCTTAATTCGTGGGAATTCTTCTAGCATAAAATACATTTGAAGATTTCCCAAGAAGTCTTCTGAGAGTTTTTTGAGAGTCTTCCCAAAGTTATCCGAGAGTCTTCCAAGAGTCTTCTGAGAGTCTTCCGAGAGTCTTCCAAGAATTATCTCAGAAGTCTTCCAAAATCTGTCTCAGATCTTCATATCCAAAAGCATTTAAATGACTTCAAAACAGAGAAGACTTCAAAAATAAAATTTTAGATAATAACAAAACAGTCACATTAGGTTGGATCTATAACTTATTAAAATCTGATATATATACACACACACACAAAACATATCTAAAATTTATATCATTTTAGGCAGAAGATTTCAAAAGACTTCATGTAGACTTCGTGGGAAGTCTTCTGAGAGTCTTCTGAGAAGTCTTTCAAAGTGTCTCAGATCTGTAAAAATCTGCAAATTCAAAAACATTCAAATGACTTCAAACAGAGATAAACCTCAAAAATGAAAATTTTATGCTTACAATTTATAGCTTTTTTATAATCTAACATATAAACACACACATAAATTCATATAAAATTTAGAGATTTACCTTAGGAAGAGTGAAAGATGAGAATCATGTAATCAAAAACCTGCAAAAAGAAGATAAATTAGTGAGAAGACATAAGAAAAAGAGAGAAATATATATAAAGCTTGGTGTATCAATGTAAGAGATTAGAGAGAGGTTAAAGAGTTTTAGAGTGAGAAACATAACATTTATGTTGCAGCCATTTGAGAGGAAAAAAGAGAATGTGTAATTTTTTTATATAAGGAGACAAAAATTCAAATTAAGTTAAATATTTTCGATCCAGAAGACTTTTGGAAGACTTATGGGAGACTTATAAAAGACTCGTGGAAGACTCATGAAAGACTTATGGAAGACTTTGATATAGGCGGGATGTACCAGAAGACTTCTTTTTAAGTCTTATGTGAGTCTTATACAGACTCTAAAATCAATTAACTATGCAAAAAACATTTTTAAACTAAAAAAACTAGAGAGTGTTTAAATCAAATAATTAGATAGCTACTAAATATATATTGATCAATTTGAAAAAGAAAAAAAAAGGTAAGATTTCATAATCTAACCCTAAAGATACAAACAATACTATAATATATGTTATTAAACCCTAAACCAATGATTCATGAACCAATCTACATTCAGTCATCTATGGTGAAAATAATTTAGTTTCAGATAAACTAAACTCACATCATTGAGAAATGTTTATTATTACATGATTTCAAATTTTTACTCATGAATATATTTTTTATAAAATTATTAATTATTTTTAAGATCTAATCCATGAGAAAACTTTCTCTAGAAGACTCCAAGAAGACTTACAGAAGACCCATAGATGACTAACGGAAGACTCCTAGATGACTTATGGATGACTTTGATTAAGACGGGAAACCAAAAATTTTCCAAAATTTTGGCGGAAACCTTAAAATTTAGGCGGGATGTGTCGAAAGACTTCTTTTAAAGTCATTTGTGAGTCTTCCGGACCCTAAAATTGATTAGCTATGCAAAAAAAAAAACACATTCTTAAACTTAAATGAAACTTAGAAAGTGTTTAACTCAAGTTATTAATTAGATACTAAACATATATGAGTCAGTTTGAAAAGGAAAAAAATGAAGGTAAGATTTCAGAATCTAACCCTAAAGATACATACAATACTATAACATATTTTTACCAAACCCTAAGTCAATGACACATGAGCCAATATACATTCACTCATATATGTCGAAAATAATTCAATTTCATATAAATTAAGTTTACATCAGGTATAAATATTTATTATGACATGATTTCAATTTTTAACCCATCAAAACATATTTTAGAAAATTATATAATTATTTTTAAGATCTACTAAAAGAGAAGACTTCAAAAGAAGCATTCTCGAGAAGACTTCAAAAAAAGTCTTCTCTAACAAAGAGTTATAATGGTAAAATTAGATACTGGTTTTTTGTTTGTTCATAAGGAAACTATTGTAATTTCATTAAGCTTTTAGGTGATTTTTGTATTTGATTGAATTTGTGTACATTTTTATGGTTAAAATCAAGTTTTGAATCATATTTGACAAACCCCCCAATGAAGATTGATTGGAATAAGAAGGAATCACGATACTGAATATCATAACAGATAAAACTCATAGGTTCGTCTGAAATCGTACGGATATCCTAGAAAGGCCGAAAAAGTTGATTATGAATCCATATATGTTCGGCATTTTATTCGACATTTACCATTTTAGTTCTTTGTTTGTTGTTATTTTTTTTCGTATGTACCTCGTTTGAGTAATGAGATGGCTGATTCGGTGGTAAAATCATTTTTCTCATTGTTAAACTCATCCTCCTCTTATGGAATGTAAGACTTTAGTATGAATGAAGAAAAATGTGGTTGCTCAAAAAAGAATCCATATATGTATAAAGAGTTTATATGCCATACATATATATACAATTTTTTTGGTAAAAATATATATACGGGCTTGAAGGTGACTGAACAAATAAAAAGAGTTTGTATGCCGTAGTTGTCCTAATTCGGGTGGATAACTACTACACGCCTAGACATTGATCTACGAATATATAATGACATAAACATCACTTTCCTTACAAAAACAACTTTACAGATGCAATCAGAGACTTACGTGAATCGTTGTGGATCTCATGGGATTATCTTTTGCAAGGGTTTAGACGTATATCTTTTGCAACTTATAGGGAATTGAGTATTAAAGTTAGATATCCTCCTAAGTAGATCTATATATTCAATTGTTATAAGCATATTTCTATGGCACTTATAGTTATAAATACATATATAAATGAAGAGATATTTGACAACATGTTGGCATGGCTTTAAATTACACCTAATTCTAATTCTTTTTGTTTTCATTCACGTGGTTCGCTCAGTAACGTTGATAGTATAATAAATATCTAGAAAATCGCAACTAATTAGTTATATTGTTAGAATAAAACATTGTGGGATAGTAAAATGTTCAAAAAAAAACATTGTCAATAGTTAAAAAAAAATTGTCAAGCACGGTGTTCGTTATTTGACCTTTCTAGAATAGCTAGTAAAAAAAAAAAACAGAGCACGTATTAGCCTTTTAGTAGTCTCTTCTTATCGAGGAGGTTCAAATAATTGAACCAATACTCAGCACAATTAATTAAATAAAAGGCAATCAAGATTTCTTAGAAGTAGAAGGAATCACGACACTGGATATTATAACATATAAAACTTCGTATGGAATCGTACGGAAATCCTAGAAGGCTGAAAAAGTGAATTATGAACAAACAGATTTGAAGGTGACTCTACAAATAAAAATGAGTTTATATGCCGTAGTTGTCTTAATGCGGGTGGATAACTAGACGCTTAGACATTGATCTACAAAAATATAATGACATAAACATCATTTTCCTTATAAAAACAACTTTACAGATGCAATCACAGACCTACGTTAATCGTTGTGGACCTCATAGGATTAAAGTTAGATATCCTCCTAAATAGATCTATATATTTGATTAATTTATTGACCAAACCATATATCATGTGTACATCTATACCTATAAGCATATTTCTACGACACGTATAATTATAAATACCTACATGCAGTTTGCATTTGATGGGTATTTTTGATGGGTTAAAACATTAAGAAGCAGATGGAACATTTATTCAGCGGATCGTAGACACTATGACAAATATCGTTTCTTTGACGGCTGTTGTGGACCATCATTCACTTAGACTTTTTAGTTTCGGAGTGCAGACAACCAGACATTATTATATACATATGGATGTGTTGTGTATAGTACCGAAACGAAAAACCTTCATCCAAAAACTTAAATAACATGTTGCATGGAATCCTCAACTATAAAATCTCTATCACAAATTCTTAATCATGTTTCCTTGTTTTTTTGGGTTAACATTGTTTTTTATATTCAACTAAACGGCAATAGACCAATAGTTCGATGATCAGTTGTGAGATACTTATACGAATTGCTGTATATATTAGAGCGAGAATGCTGAGTTTTCATTTACAAGATTGACATTTTGCATGAAACGAATGTAAGTATGGTATCAAATGATTGTTACAAATTAATAAATAAAATGAAGAGATATATACCTAAACATATTCAAAGTACGTGCAAAGAAATAATCATCACCTAAAGATGAGTTAAGTTTTTGTAATACTATGCAATAGTTTGATAAGAGTTAAATTAGACGAACCTACCATATGTTAAGCAGTTAAAAAAATCAATTTCGAGGTTAATTATATTCTGTACAACTTTTAAGTAATATACCCTATGAGTCTATGACCATGAAATCTTTTTAACTTTTTGTTGTAATGTTTAGATACATTATACTTCATTCGTATCAGTTTAATTGCCGTTTTAAAATAATTTTTTTATTATAAAAAAATATTTTCTATTAATTGGAATGTGATTAAACATATAGATCACTACAAGAAAACACAAGAAATCTGACGACCAATTTCGTCGGAATTTCGTCAGAATAAGACGATACCGACGAAATTCAGACGAAACAAGTCGTCGGAAAAGAAAAGATCGTCAGAATTTTCGACGGACAGTTTTTCGACGAAATTCGACGGACAGCTTTTCGAGAAAATTCCAACGAAATTCTGACGGATATATTTCCGACGAAATTCCGACGGACTTTATAAATTATTTTAAAATAAAATAAAATAAATTTTCTTTAAAATTTTTATAATAAATATTTTATTTCATTATATATATAAAATTTTAAAATTAGAAAAACGGTTTTTTAATATAATTATTTTATAAAAATCATTTAGAATAAATATTTTTAATTTTTTATATATATAATTAAAATACGTTTTTTAGTATAATAGTTTTTAAACCCTTTATAATAAGTGTTTTATAAATTATTAAAGACATAAAACGGTTAATAAATTAAAAATATTTTGAAACAAAGAAAAAATATTTTTTTTTTTTTTTTAAACTTTTGGTTATTGAAACTTTTTAGTAACTGAAAAACATTTTAATTAAATCTAAAAAACACAAAAGCATTTTATAGATTGAAAAGATTTTTTAAAAAGGTAAAAAGGGTTTTGATAAATTTTGAAACCAGAAAACGTTTTGTAAATTATAACAAACATTTAAAAAAATTATTTAAACTTATAATATTTATAAAAACACTAAAACATTATATAAAATTATAAAAATGTTTTGAAACAACAACAGATAAGAAAAAATTGAAAACACTATATATATATAACCTTTTTAAAATAAAACGTTTCAATAATTATAAATACACCAAAAAGTTTTTATAAATATATTTAGAATAAAATTCTTAAAATATACAAATCTAACATCTAAAATTTTCAATCTACATACAAAACAACAACCTAAAACAAAATCTTATAATTATAAATTTAATAATTACAAAAAAATAGTTTTGATTCACAAAAAGGTTTTCTAAATATAAAAACACATTTAATAAATAGAATATAGTTTAATAATTAAAAACAAAAATAGTTTTTAATCACAAAAAGGTTTTATCAATATAAAAAAAACTTTTAATAAATAGAATATAGTCTAATAATTACAAATTTAATTATTACAAAAATAGTTTTTAATCACAAAAAGGTTTTATAAATATAAAAAAAAACCTTTTAATAAATAGATTATAGTTTAATAATTACAAATTTAATAATTACAAAAAATAGTTTTTAGTCACAAAAGGTTTATAAATATAAAAAAACTTTTAATAAATAGAATATAATTTAATAATTACAAATTTAATAATTACAAAAAATAGTTTTTAATCACAAAAAAGGTTTCATAAATATTTAATAAATATAGAAATGATTTTATAATTCAAAAATAGATTTTATATACAAAAAACGTTTTGATAATTATTAATTTGATTTTAAAAACCACAAAATTAATAAAAACTTTTAAAAAATTACTAAATCAGCTCAATACAACAAATAATCACAATCAGATCACAATCCTAACAAAAAACCACAGTGAAACTTCCATTACACAATCCTACCAATAACCCTAACAAAAATCTATCAAAAAACTTCTAAAATCATCAAATCTACTTAAAACCCTAACAAATAGAACCTAAGAGAGTGAGATAGGGTCATTACATGATTTGTGAATGAAATTGAGGAGAAATAGGAGGATTTTCCGGCGGAAATCGGAAGAAAAAGAAGGAGGTCGGCGGAGTTCGCAAGGAGAAGAAAAGAAAAATGGGGAAGAAGAACTGTTTCGGGTTTATAAAATCGATAGGTCTGACGGAAAAAATTCGTCAGAATTTCCTCGGAAATCCTAATTTAATTTTCGCGAAATATTTGGTGGCTTCCTTTGCCCGGGTAAATGAAAATATTCTGAGGGAACGAATATTCCTCAGAATTTCCTCGGAATATTCCGAGGAAATTCCGAGGAATAAATGTTTGGGGTTTCAAAACATCAAATTTTTTTGCCCTATATCATTTTTTATACAAATGTAATGCATACCAATGACGATTGTTTGTATAGATGATCATAAACCATGTAATAACAAAATTTTACAATGAATTGTAAGTATTTCCGTTACCATTCACTAAAGTGTATAAGTGTTTATCTTATGTTGTGAGAATTTCGTTCATACATTCGGAAAAATGTTTATTATTGGGTAACACACCAATTTTTGACATCATAATCAGTTTAAGACACTTAATAAGGCTTATATAAGTGTTATTCAAACCGCAAAACATTTTTTTCGACTAAAAAACCCTACTTCCTCGGAAAAGCCTCAGAATATTCCGAGGAAATTCCGAGGAAAATTTGAGTATCCTCAGATTTTCCTCGGAATTTCCCGAAGCTTTTTCGAGGAACATAAACCCTATAATCAAATCCCTAAAATTATATTCCGAAGAATATGTTTTCCTCAGCACTTCATCAGAAAAATACCGACGAGTGGTGAGTTCCTCGAAATTTCCTCGGAACATTCCGAGGAAACACAAAATTTGTGTTTCTTCAGAATTTCCTCGGAATTTTCCGAGGCTTTTCCGAAGAACATAAACCATATAATCAAATCTTTAAATTCTGTTCCGGATAATATGTTTTCCTCGGCATCTCATCAGAAAATACCGACGGGTGATGAGTTTCTCGGAATTTCTTCAGAATATTCTGAGGAAATTCCGAGGAAACACAAAATTTATGTTTTCTCCGAATTTTCTCGGAAATTTTTCGGAATATTCTGAGGATTTCGTTTTCCGTCGGAATATCCGTCAAAATTACGCTATTTTCTTGAAGTGGATATTGATCTTTTTATGTAGAAAATTTACAAAATTAAAAATATTTTTTAATTTCTGTGTATAAATTTAAAACAACTAATAAAATGAAATGGAGGGAATATCTTGAAGTGAACACTTATTGATTAGATATTCTTAAAATGGATATTTCAATATAACAATTTGGTGGACATTATGTCAGTATAAAATGAATGTCCAACCTGTATGGCTTTTAGAGCATCTCCAACCCTCCTTTATTTTTACCTCTATAATAGCATTTAGAATCAAAATCACTCCAATCCACCTCTATTTTCACCTCTAAAATAGAGATTGCTATTTTTTCCTCTATTTATAGAGGAAGAAATATCATTCCTCTATATTTTGCTCTATATTTGAAGATCTCTATTTTAGAGAAATACATTAGAGCAAAACACATTTCTATTATAGAGTTCCTCCATTTTAGAGGTAAAAATAGGGGAATACATTAGAGATGGTCTAAATGGACACAAATATGCCATAAAAGTTTTTTCACAAAAAAAAAGATGCCATAAGAGTTATAGAATTAACATATGGCAAAAATCTATAAAATCAGCGACGACCATTTTAAAACGAGAGTTCCAAGTGTGATTCTATTTAGAGGCTTGTAGAAAATCTAAAGCAACACAGGCGATAAAATAATAATATGATTATATCACTTAACGTAACTCATTTTTGTCTTTGTTCTCCACAGAATACAATTTAATCCAAAAAAACTTCAATAATTGAGATAGGATGGAGCTGGACGTGGACCTGGTCGGTTTGACTTTTTCAATTAAATCTATTTTAATATATTTCCTCAAATTTTTTTTTTTGTCAAACTATATTTCCTCAAATTATTGAAACGTATTGGTTGTTTTCTTGGCTGATAAAGTATTGAAACTTTCGCGTGAGCTTTATTTTCGTATAGTCTCACAAGTCAGAAGACTGTTATCTCGTTTTGGTTGCTAATTAAATTATATATGAACTCTATCCCAATATTCCAACACTACCTTATAATTAAGGTAAGTCGGCTTTCTAAGTTGATGAGATACGTGGCGACTCCAACACCGACGCCAAGTGGAACTAAGACTTTTTAGTATGACTTATTCTTGGGTTCACTCCTTAGGGTGAACCTCTACATCCACCAACCAATAGAATTGTTTCATTTAAGATTCAGTATCTTTTAAAAAAGAAAACAAAATATTATTAAATTATATTATACTTTCAAAATAAAAATTAAATAAAAATTATAGTAGTAACAAAAAACAAAACTTTTTAATCTAAAAAATATATTTTCAAAAAATATTTTAAAGTTTATACTAATCACAAAAATGAGACTTTTTACTCTAAAAGGGAATTTATTTTCAAAAAAAATATTTTAAGACTTTGGATAAATCTTAAATATTAAATCTTAAAAAATTTCAAAAAAAATAATTTAGGATTTATCCAAGGGTTTTGGATTTACCCAAGGGTTTAGGGTTTAGGATTAGGATTTAGGGTATAGTTTTTTGTTGATTTTGTTATAAATATTTTTTTTTTAAAAATCAAAGTTTTAGAATTTATCCAAGGATTTACTAAAATATTTAGAGTTTAACATTTAGTGTTTAGTGTTTTTTTGTGGTATTATTTTTTTGAAAAAATATATATATTTTTTGCAATTAGTATTATTTTTATTTATTTTTATTTCTTTTTTTGTTTTAAAACGTAATATAATTTGGCAATATTTTCTTTCCTTTTTTAAAAGATGTCAAATTTGAAATAACTAAATCCTATTGGTTGGTGAACCCAAGAATAACTCTTTTAGTATTAATTTTTTTTTATATATTCTTCCCATGCTGGTGTTAGTTGTTTAGCTGGTTCATGTTGGTGCTGTATACATCTCAATTATTATTCGACTACTTTTTTCACTATCGAATACGAATGGTTAAGAAAAACGAAAGTTATTGAATATATATATAGTCGCATGGAAGTAGATTAATTAATAGTGGTGTAAATTGTTAAACAGGATAACTAGGCAGCAGAAGTTTTTGTATAATTGTATATTTTAGTAAGACATCCTCGATAGAATAAGTTCGTTCGACCAGCTTAGCAGATTGTAAATCATAACATGTATATTTCCGTTGATTTTTAGACGAATACTCTCTGTTAAAATGCGCATTAATGTTAACGAAGAGATGCATGTAATGGATGCTAATGGGCAATCGAATAAGGCCTTAACAGTGAAGCCTGGATTCTAAACCCAAACGGCCCAATGTTGTATTTGTTGGTCCTCACTTAAAATCGAGCGAACGATGCCGTGTAGAATTAAAATTGGTTTTAAGCAGCTGGAGGAACGACTAAAGTGGAAAGTAGTCTCTGGTGCGACTCAACTTCTTCTTCTTCTTCGAGCTCGAATCATTCTTTGCTTCATTCCGATTCGATTTGACGAGCGAATACTGGAAACTCATATTCAAATTTTTGTGAGTTGATTCTTATTCTTTGTAATTAGATGAAATGTTTACTTAATACAGAGGTTTAAATTTGTGGATCCCAGATGGAATCTTGATCACTTGAAATGGATGCGAATAGTTTCGTCTTGCTTCTGTGTATAGCTTTGTTTCTGGGGATTAGTAGTACTAAGGTAACCCTAGATTCTTCCTATTATTGTAAATCGATTGAGGTTGATGATTGATTGATTGATCGTTCGTTGAAATTAGGGTGATGGAGAGGCACAAATAGTATCTAATTTGACAGATACAAGTGCGTCTCAGATTGTTACTGATTCTAAGAGTATAGATCATTCTTCTAATAACACCACCACCACCAATCAATTGGGTGGTGCTAGTAGTGATGGATCTGAGACCACCAAGCCTATTGATGATAGTACGATTCAAAAGAATATAGGAGGAGGAGGAGGAAGCGATGAAAGTGAAAGCACTAAGGAGGAGGAAGTTACCAGCAACTCCTCTTCCTCAAGGAAGAAACAAGGTGAAGAGTGTGATCCATCTTATATGTGTTCTGATGAGCAGCATCTGTTTCTCGCTTGTCTCCGTGTCCCTGGCGATGATGGTGAGAGTCTCCTCCTTGCATTCTCTTGTTCATTTAGAATCTCTCTCACTGGTGGTTGAGAGTGCGTTTATTGTGAATGCAGATGCGCCTCATCTCTCTCTCCTGATAAAGAACAAAGCCAAAGCTGCTTTGCTACTTACTATAACTGCTCCCAGTTTTGTCCGCTTAGAGACCAATAAAGTGCAGCTTCCTCAAAGCCAAGACACAAAGGTTTATACTTCTCTTTTATATTCTCTTCTGCTGAATGGTTTGAATGAGTTTACTTCTCAAGAAGATCAAGTCTTGAAAAAAAATGGAGTACAAGGGAATATAGAGTAAAATGTTCTAATTCTACTTCATTTCTTATTCCATAATGGATTAATGAACAAAAAAAGAGTAAATCCCATTATGGAATGATATATAAAGTAGGGTTAAGAGTATTTTTACTCTATTTTACTCCATTTTAGAGTAAAAAAATGTAATGGTGTTGGAGATGTCCTTATGTTTATATTTTTGATGCTAGACTGTAAAAGTAAAGGCTAAATGATAGCGAGAGTTCGCTTTTACATGGAGAACACTCAATCTTGAAACGATATAGTCTAAAGCTTACATCTTGTTTCTTTGGCAGGTGAAAGTCTCTATTAAGAAGGGAGGGTCCAACGATAGCGCAATCATACTCACTTCCAGTAACGGTGGCCATTGCAGCCTTGAATTAAAAGATTTGGCCGGTGCATCACATGATACAGGAAAGGACAGTACAGTGGCTGTTTCTCGCCCTTCAATCTTCAACATCAGCTCGCGAACACTCATCGTGATCGCCATGATATCTTTCCTCGTTCTCTCCCTCGTCATCATCCCGGTGATCTACCACGTCTACAAAAGCAAGTCCCAGGGGAAAAGCAAGTACCAGAGGCTCGACAACATGGAACTGCCGGTCTCTAGCACCGCCGCCGCGCTGGTGTCGAAATCGGATCAGGAAACTGGTGATGACGGATGGAACAATAACTGGGGAGATGATTGGGGCGATGGAGATGAAGAACAGCCGAATACTCCAGTGTTGCCGCTCACGCCGAGTGTTTCTTCTAGAGGACTTGCTCCTAGGCGACTCAGTAAAGAAGGTTGGAAAGATTAGCTTTACTCCGTTTTTTCTCTTTTGTTTCCTTTGGAGTCTAGTCTATACATTAGTACAAGATGCATTGACTCGAATTGGTAAGAAAATTTGTTGGAATGTTTTTTGTTCTTCATGTGTAAGTTCGAACCAAAACACGCTCTCTTTATACGTTTGGGCCTTTATCGTTTCTGAGTATGACGAGCTTCTTGTTTATAGGCTTAATAAGCCTTTTATATTCGGGCATGTATTGTCAAAGTAGAAACGGTGGCTAGTTGATACAATCTTATTATTATTTGCATAATTGTTTGACGTCAAAACGAAACTTAACATTACAACCAAAAACTTACATTTAATGTAACTCTCAAATACTCCTTCCTTATGTTTTATATTACTTGTCGTTTTAGACTTCGACACACAGATTAATAAAACAATTAATTTTGTATATTTACTAGATAAAAACATTATTATCAATACACCTAACTATATTTCAACCAACAAAAATAGATAAGAATAAAAAATCAATAAATTTTGCACTGAAATCATAAAACGACACTTATTTTTAAATGAAATTTTTCTTCTAAAACGATAATTAAATCGAAACGGAAAGAATATATTTAAGGGCGATATTTTAAGCATAACGAACCTAATGCGGTTTTTCTAGAAAGATCGGAAGTTAATAGTTTCAATTTTAATTACACTTTAGACACTCACAAAAAAAATAAACTTACGGGTTTAATGTTAACGTTAACGTCAAGTGAGGCGCCGCCGGAGACCACCACGTTGCTCTGTCAAATGAAGTCGTCGCAAAGCTCACGTGGTAGGGGACCACTTTCGTCTGTCAGTTTGCACGTGTGCACATGAGAAGAAACGTCTCGCCTTCTTAACTAGACACGAGTCCCTTCTTGTTTCGCTGAAGATGGAACGTTCGATGGAAACTCGCGGTTGTGGTACCTTTTTTTTATTGAACGGTTTCGATCGAACTCTCCAAGTTTGTTATCGGTGATCGCGGGATAGTTGTCGGTCAGTAAAATCCAAACGAAATCCTTTATTTATCGGAATTTAAACCGACCGACAAATTTTGTTTACCCTACGCGTCCACGTGCATTTCAAATTTAATCCTGTCCATGTTCATTTTTTCACGTCACCTTTGTTAATACTTAATATATATAGTTGCATGATTGTCTCGTGGCTTTAAACTGATTACTAACCAGTGATTTACATACACCGATTGTGCTGACGAACTAAAAAAATCACCATGTCTATGTACACTGACAAACTAAAAAGTTCACCATCAGTTAGTTTACACAATGCTAATAAACTTAAATATATCATGTGACGAAATAGTAAATGTTGCCAGCGATTGATTGAGCTTGGAATTAACATATGCTGCCAAATAAATCACAACCAGCTAATAATGTAACATTATTATCCATATGATTGGCATTATGGGTTTATCTATCATTGACAAGATTATCGGTGATCCATGATATGAATGATATGATGATGTCACATTATTATTACTATACCACAGATGCGACACCAATTAGTTTAAAAGCAGGCATTGGTGCTGCTGTATTTTGTGATTCAATCCACTATGGAAAAATTTCAGGCCTGCGATTTTTGTCCGAACCGAATGGGCCGAACCGGACCGAACCGGTTTTTCGGTTTTCGGTTCGTTTTCAATTTAATTCGGTTTTCGGTTCGGTTCGGTTTTCGATTATTTTTTAAAAATTAAAAATTTGAAAAAACAGAAAAAAACTCAAAAAATATCTGAAATAACCAAAAAACCATACCAAAAATAACCGAAAAACTCGAAAATATTCGAAAAACCTGAATTTAACCGAAATTTCCAAAAATTTTGGAAAAATTGTACCAAAATTAACTGAAAATTTAAAAATCTGTTATTTTCGGAAAGAAAATTGAAAACCGAAATAAACGGATAACCAAACCGAACCGAACCAAAATTTCTTTCGGTTTATTTCGGAATTATTTTTAAAAACTTTGGTTAACCGAAAACCAACGGTTCTGTTCGATTCGGTTTCGGAAAACCGAAGTCGCATGCCTAGGATTACGGCGAAAGTAGTATTAGCAAAGGTGCAAGCCCCGAATTCCTCTGATTTTTTTCTTTTAAAGTGGAAGCAATTAGCATCCATTCTACTATTTTGTATTTATTCCGCACTTTGTTCAACTTTGTAGGTCAACGCATCATCAAATTTAATTACTGGGTTTATGAACATTCATCAAAGTCCAAACTAGCTGCACATCATTGTAGTTAATAATGTGTATAGTTAGGGTATCTCTAAAGATTACATCATATTTCTATATATTATTAAAATAGAAATACAAAAATAAATTATCTCTTAGTTTTTCAATTTATTTACATTAGAATGTCACTGAAATAATAAATTTTAACTATCTTTAATTATTGTTGTCTTTTCATAATTTAATAAATCCTTCCTATATTGAAGCAAAAATTATGTTACGATTTGGTTAAGCAAAACTTCCTATAATCTAGCTAACTAACTAATCATACGTAATAAATGCAAAAATGTAACAAGATGCCCATTACTATGGGTTAGTTATTTTCTTTGAATTCGATATATTAACTATGTCAAAAGCCAAATTTTTTTTTGTAAAGATACATAGTATAAACAAAAAACAGTAAAAATATATATTGAATTATTTGATCGTATAAATCAAATATAACCAAAGATAACAATTTGTTATAAAATTTTGATTCACAATAATATAAATACATTTGCATAGTTATACGGGTCATATTTTAAAAATGAGTGCCACAGTTAACGATTAAAAAATAAAATAAAATTACTCACTGTATATATAAAATAATTTGTTTAGAAAATATTAAACAGTTAATCAATACAAATAATAAAAGAAAATTAATACAAATAATGTTTGAAAACATCTATTACCATATATATATATATATATATATATATATATATATATGGTAACAGATATATTAAAACATTATTTTTTAGTAATAAATAATAAAATAAAAAATTAAACATCATAATCAATTTATATAACATATCAATAAAATATAAAATAATTTATTCATATATTATTAGTATAATGCTTTCATAATATAAGTCCAATTATATATAAATATTGGAATTTTTATATGATATATATTTATATATATTATACCATTAGTACAAATAAAAAATTAAAGTGAAAACAAATATTTATACGGTCACAGATCAAGGTCTAGAAATAACCAGAAATGACACAAGATTATTTTTTTAACAAATTTATTTTAATAGAAATTATAGCTCTAAATATGTTTATGCTATCTCCGTTTCAGTTAAGATAATATTTTGGGGAGAGTATTTTGTTTCAATTTACATTAAGTTTTGTTGTTTTAAAGTTAACTTTAACTTTATTGGAAATTGTTTAACCAATCAGATTTTACAGTTTTTTTATAACTGGTTAACTGATATTAAAATTATATTTTTAAAATATCCTTTTTTAGAAAAATGTAATTTTTTTTTGTGATACTAATGATTATATTAAAATTAAATGAAGATTACAAATAGAGAGTTTAGTGCCAAAGAGTAAAACTCAAATGTTACATTAAAGAAAACTAAAGTATTGAATGGATAGGTTAAACGGTTTGAATCATAGACAAAAACCGGAAGCTTCTTGACAAAGGCTTCTAAGCTGAGAGAGTTCAACTCACAACTGTGAGCAGAGATCATGGCATTTTGCATTGCCAAAGTTTCTGCAATTAGGGACACGCAACAAAGGAAGCTGTCATTGAGTGAGATGTGGATGTTCCTGCATCATTGATGGTCGATATTTTGAATACCGGATGAGGATCTCTTCTTACAAAGAGGGACTGTGGTGAAAAAATTCTCTCCTGAAAGGAAGAGGTGGATGATGATCTCTCTCGGCCATGTCGAGAGGAAGTTTGAAAAAAATTATCCAAAAAGAATAAATTTAAATGGCTGTTTAGTTGGAGCTTTGGGAGTCTTAGATTTAGAGATGATACAGTGCATTGTCTCCCCGTTGGAATAGCTGGCTTTAGACACATGAAAGCTGTAAGAACACACCATGAAAAATGTAATTTTCTTAATCTTTGTGCACTAAGGTAAAATATCAAATTTATGAAATGGAGGGAATATATTTTATGTATTTATATATTTAGTTTATTTGTTTTTAAGGGATGTTAAGATTTTGAAATTAGAAAAAAAGATGTTCAACCTTTATATTATTTTAATTAGGAAATTTAAAAATTTATATCAGAATATTTTCTTAAAATTTTAATTTTTATTACAATTGTAAAGATTATTTTTAGTCTAGATTTATGTTTAAATATTACAAATACATTATTTAATATAAAAAAGCTACAAATATAAAATAAATACACGTCTGGTCGGGCGGGTCAAGGTCTAGTTTTCTTTTAAAACGAGATAAACTCAAAATAAGTTTATATTTCATTATAATGTTTTTCTTTACTTTCCTCTCAATGAAGTATTTTAAAAGTATTTTCTTATCAATGGTTATTATTTTAAAAACTTATAAGTTTATCCCAAATATATTTTATTTTAACTATATCTTTACTGTATATACTTTTTAAAATGATAAAATTTATTTATATAAATTTTGTAATTGTATCATGTAAATACTAATAATTTTGTTAAAGAACAAAATACAAGTACTGAGTATTTTTAGATACATAACAAATATAAATAATGAAAGGGAAATTTATAAATAAAATTACTAAAATAAGTTTGTGAATAGTATTTCTAATTTGATGAAACACTACTCATAAACTCATTTTTCATTTAAATGATGCATCATCAGTTTTCTCTTTTTAATATTTACCCTAAAATAAAGAACCGTTAGAATTTTTTTAATTGTAGCAATGCGTCAATAATTATCAAATACTTGTTTTATAAAAATATATGTTTTAGAGTATTTATACATATTAAAAATATTTTCATTTTAATTATAAATGTGTTATTTTTATAATTAATTGTTTTCAAATTTTTGTCAATCAAAACTCAGTAGAGGTTTCATACATTTAAAAATATTATAAATTTTTATTTTTCAGTATACTGTTTTATAATTAATTATTTCCATATTTTTAGTTAATCAAAATTTAGTAAACACAATTATTTTTATTGAAATTTACCATTTGAAATATTACCTAACAAAAATATATTATAGTGTAAATTTATCTTTTTGATTTTTTTTTCTAAAACCACTTGATGGACCTTTGGACCCAATACGAAGAAGCTCATATCTGCTGCGCGTGGCCACTGGTGGCTTAACATGAGGTGATCACCAGCCCTTCTGGATGTCTTCAGCGGGTTTTCTAGCGGACAATGCCCAGATTTCCGAAACAGTTGTTAGACGCTAGTTGAATTCCTCTCGAGACTTTCGAATATCAGAGTCATCAAAAAAGTATTTTTTTCTAAAACATAAATCATTTGGAAACAAGATGGAGATAAAGTCCGATTCGATTTTTAGTAATCTATGTAGTCCCTACCCTTTGGATCTGATTTGATATTATTTTAGGCCAAAGCATTTGTGGGTGTCTTTATCACAAATACCAAACTGAAATATTTTTTTTTCTTTTAATAGTTGTTGAAAATTTTAAAGCATCAATGAAATTTTATACGATCCGTTTCATACCAATTATATTTAAAATGACTGATGTATCATAAAATGACTTGTACATACGAAAATCCGGTTATGGTTATGAATGGTAACAACGGTGCAGGACAAGTGATACAGTGGTATGGTTTAATTGTGTTTTTTATGTATTGTGGAACAACTGCTATCCATCTAAAACTAACGGTTCAAAATAATATATGAATGGTAACATGTATATTGAATAATGAAACTATGAGATATATATATATATATATATATATATATATATATATATATATATATAATATTTTATAGTTTACAGATTTAAAAAACCAGTGATATAATATTTTTAATGATTTTTCTATATCTAAGAAACCTTGTAAATTATATTCATATAACTTAAAACTATTTTTATTTAAATTTAAGTACTGAACCAAAGATATTTTAATTTTCTTTTCCATATGATTTTATATTAAATACATGTAGTTTGATCTTATAAAAAAAATTATAAATTTTATCAAATATGAATATTTTTGAGTGAGATTTTATAGACATTATTATCTTCAATTTTTTTTGTAATAATTAACCAAAGAAAAGATTAAAAAAAAGAAATATCTTAAACAGTAAAAGAAACACACCATTTTTGATTCCTATCTATTCTAAGTGCGTTCACCTCTAACCACTGCTATATGTGAACCGCACTTCTAACATTCAATACGTATGTTAATTGATTAGATTCTCGATTCACGTGAACAGATGGAGCTTGCTGTGAAGTTTCGGATTCAACTGGAGGAGAGTTCATAAAAGCGAAGTCAATGTAAGTCTCGGAAATGCACGTGGGAGGATGTTTTTTTTTTTTTGCTAAATTGTAAATATCATTTCGCAGAAATGAAAGTTTTGGTTACAAGATAAGTTGCATCCATGGTCTGCATTAACAGCCGTTCTGATTTTTAGGAGCCGCAAAAATTTCTAAAAAAACCCCTAAGAATCTAACAAGTTAACTCAAACCTTCCAAAGAAATGGAGAGCATGAACTAACTAAATTTCTAGGACAAGAGACAACAATATAGAGTTCCTATAACCAAAGCACTTCTTGCAAAGCTGGAATGACCTGCAAAGCAAGAGAATAGACTGAAAGGATGCTCTGTCGAACTCACCGAAGTGGCTCCAACAGCTTCAACGGCGATGGCTGGCTCCCACCCCGGGGCACCGCTGGAGGAAGACATCAAACAGAACGAAACTCATAGCTATCTCGACAGAGAGCTAAACGTAATCCCAAAAACCACACCGCAAGACAAAGAAGCACGAGTTACGGTCAAGCGCAGGCGGTCTAATCAGGCTCCATCCGGCCACGCGACACATAAGTACGGCAAGGACACTGGTGCTACAAAGAACTCACTGTCGGAGCAAAGGTTAATCGGAAATGAAGCACAGAAGAAGAATGAACTCCCTGAGACATACGTTTCAACCGGTAAAAGAAAGCCTTCACCTTTCTGCAAGTGACGCCGAGACAAAGGGATGTCCTCAAAGCCCTAATGAACAGCATCGGTAGCAAGAAGAAGAAAACAAACGAGAAACGGGAAACGCCATGGTTGTTGACTCTCGAACTAAGGATTAGAGGTTCTCAGTGGCTTACCTGAAGACCACTTTTCACTCGATCAGAGTGGAGAAGCTCTATGAAAACCTTGGATACGCCGCTAGAAGAAACCAACTGGGGCGAGACGACAGGTGCAGGAACGGCGACGGTAGCTACGCGTCTGATGTTCCGACGGTCTCGGATCTCAGAACTGACCCTGCTTCGAGCGCAGTCGGCGACTAACAAGAGACCCAAGGCCCCGAAAGTAACCCAGAATTCTCTCGCCTCGCATGTGTTCCAGAGGAATCCAAAGACGCCTTTGAATCCCGTCTATCCGGTGGAGAAAACAACTGGATCCAGAGCCACTGTGCAAGGAGGAAAGAGGAGAGTGGACTAACAAACGGATGAGGCGAAGGTGGACACAGCGGGAGACTTGTGGGCCCTCTCACGACGCCAGACGGCGACGGAGAGGCTGAGCAGGGGTGGAGATTGAGATCAGAGGATCCTAGGGTTTGAGAGAAAACTTTTAGGGGTGCGTTGGGTCACGAGCGTTCTTTTATTTTTGTAAATTTAGAACTTCGTTTCGTGGGAGGATGTTTTGTTGTAGCGATTGTTGAGTTTTGGTTTAATAAAAGAAACTTTGTGGCACTTGACACAGATCGTGTAAACCAGCATGTCATTCTCCTCATATTTTTAGTTTATTCGCAAAATTATATTCTTTTGTCCACGATCAAATTTCAAAGTTTCAAATTTCGAGTGCCGTTGTTGGTTAAAACATTTCTTATACATAACAAGACAAAGATTTATAAGTTATAAATTTGTAATCTTGTTTAGTATGTGTGATAGTTCAGTTCTTCTCAGTCCAAACTACATAATCATTGATTTTTTTTTGTAACTATGACGAGTTAGTCTGGTGGTGTACGGCTTGCGGCTGCAAGTACGGCCTCGGGTTCGATTTGCTTTAACCACCAGGGAATTTACATGCGGACTTGCTGCGCCCGAAACTGAAGACCGCTACTCGGCCACGTCCCACCTTCGGGTATGCGTCTGCGCCGTAAGGATTCGGTCTCTAGTCTGGACCACATGGTAGAACCAGGATATTCGGTTAAAAAAATAATCATTGATTTTTTTTCATTAAAGCATTTTTTAATACTGAATAAACAATTACATCATCGTATATTCATATAATCTTTTAGTTCTAGTATAATGAAATTATAAGCAATTTCATGCAACATATACGATATTGATGAACAACTTTCTAGATAATGATTCCACGTAGAAATTTTATTCGAAAACTTGGTCGACGAATGGTTTTGCATATGCGACATTCTCAATGGACAAACTTTCCACGTAGTAGACGACCACAATGAACGACTATGCATCTAGTACTCTGAAATTTCCGATACACTTTACATCCTACAATTTGCATAAGAATTACATTATGAGATTGACACCTCAAACCTGAATATAAAAGTTTTTACACCATTATACTATGGTGCTTCCACCATTATATTACCGAAGAGTTATAAATACTTTAGAACAACAAATTTAGAAATAATAATCTATGAATAACTATTATTAATAAAGGTTGATTGTATATAAAATAGTAATCTATGAATGATTAATTATTACATTAATATTTTGCAATAGAGAAAGATTTGTATATTAGTTTTTATCACAATTATAAAACTCATACATGTTTTCAATAACCTAGGCGTATATCATACTTACATATTGTGTGATAATTTTCTAAATCGTATTTGATATTTTTTTAATAGACACACCTATGGCATATTATAAAAGTGTGATATTAATTTTCAAAATGTATTATATTAATTTAATAAATTTATGTTAACGAACATATACATTCATATACACTTGTATTTATTAAATATGCTAACGATATGTAGTCAACAACTTTTTTTATATTTTTAACTATATTATATTAATTAATGAAACTATCGAGTTAATAGGAGATTAGAGTTTGATCTTCATAATCGCATGGGTATTATTTTTTAATTTTTCTTTGTACTAAATTGTATAATTTATATTTATAAATATAAAGGTATTACATAATTGCTAGTATAATATTTTAACACTTAAAAGTTTTATTTGTTACAATGATCAATTATATTTGGTGTTTCTAACCATCTAGTATATCACCGACACTGGTATCATATATTTATACTTTAAGTAATAAATACTATCACATTAAGAGATTTTTTAGACTTTCTTTATTTGTTTTAATATTTATTGATCCACTAGGGTTTAATTATAATATTACAATTTTATTAAATGTATATTTCTTTCTCCAAAAATGTTCGTGCGATTGATTGAAGTATTTGTATTGATCACATGAATATTAAAAATATTTAGAATTATATTTTTTACTAAAAATTTGTGATAATAACAATCATCCACTGTTATTTGTTTTTCTAGAGCTTTACCCATGACTATCTGAATATTTGTTTTCACCTAAGAGTTTTGTTTGTATTAAATGGTATAATATATATATATATATATATATATATATATATATATATATATATAAATCTAAACATATTATGTAATTATTAATATAACATTTTAAATAAACTGTCGGTTTTATCAGATTGTTCGACCGGTACAATTAGGGTTCACCTAAATAAATCTTATTAGACTTCCTCAATTTGGTTTAATATTACAGATTCTCCACTGATATTTAATTATAATATAACAATTTTCGTGCGATTGATTGAAATATCTGTATTGATCAATTAAATATTAAAATTTATTTTGGAATTATAATTTCTATCCAAATAATTTTGTTAAAAATAATCTAGTACTGTTATATTTTTTTTTTTAGTTTGACTCGTGACCATTTGTATATTTGTTTTCACTTTAAAATTCCGTTTGTACTAAAGTCTAAATTTATACTTTCGAATTATATGTTTTTAAATTCATTTTTACAAAAGAAAATTTTAAAATTATTCTTTTAAGCTCTTTTTGAAATTCAAATAGTTTTTACTGTAGGAAAATGTTTTGAACGATTGTGGGTAGACTCCTAATTACCAGCCCACTTGTGGGCATCCATAGAATACGTAAAGAAAATGAAAACAATTTATTGAAACCAGTACAATGTTTTAATTCTTACTAGAGTTTTACATGTATATTTTTATTTTTTTATAATTATGTACATTTGGTTTATATTAAAAATGGTAAATATATTATTTGTAATTTGTTTTTTATATTATGTAATTATAACATTGTTACTTTTGGGTTTTATTTGAGATAGTTAATGTATAATGATTATGTTTCTTATGTAATTTATTATTAAAGAATGTCAACCTATCTTTGCATTGTTTGGTATATCAAAATTTTCAATCTAAAACAGTATTGCATTAATCAAATATAAAAACAATAAAATTCAAGTACCATTAATTGCCACGGTACTCAACCATAAGATCAAACATAATTTTAAAATAGGCGAACAATGAAATGAAATTGAAGGTTAATATGATAATTTATGATAATTTTTGTGACTATAGAACAAAATGCAATATATTTTTTTTCTGAATGTTTCCTTATTTCATTTAAATGTATCCATATTACAATGTAAGAATTAATATAAATTATAAAATCTAAATTATTATAAAATAATTATCTATTCTATATAGTGAAAAATGAAAAATATAACATACTTCTTCTGTTTTTAAAAAGTCTTATTTTTTTTACTTGTCACACAAAGATTATTATTTTAGAATTTTGATGCAAATTATATTAATTTTCAGTTTAATATTCATTTCAAACTGCATAAATTCTAGAAATAGTTTTATTTATCTCAAATATTGTTGGTTAAACAAACTTAATTAATAAGAACTGAATACATTTTAATTTTTTTTAATCCAAGTGAAAAATATCCAAGTGGTACTTTTTTTAAAAAATAAAAGAATTAATGAACCTCTTACTCATTAACAAGAACACCTATTTAAACTATCTTCAAATATTTTCTTATTCCAGCACATTTGTTTGTCTTTTTAATATTAAAACTGTTTTTATCAGTGTATTAATAAATTTTATTAATAAGTATTACTATTTGATATCAATAATAGATCAAAGTCTTCATAAAAATAATGATTTGGATTATTTTCTATGTAATTTAAAATAGACATTAAAATAAACATTATAAATTATATGTTCATATTGGGAGATACTTATTTTTAAAATATTTTTGATAGTTTTAAAAAGATTTGGAAACAGAATATTAATATGGTGGACTATAGTATTTTTATTTTGAATTAGTATAAAGGTACCTAATCAAAGCCATTTTATAAGTAAGTTATAATAAAATTTATAGTATTCTTATGAAGATATATGATATTATATAAAAATATTATGGAGCAATCTTAAATACATTTCTATCAATAACTAAGATAATTAACAATAGATTTCAGTTTCTAATTGACATAAACCTAACAAAATGTCTTACATTCACCCCATGTATATGTCTTTTCAAGGAAACATGATTTAATATACAGTTTAAATTTTTTTATTTAGTTATTTTTGAATACGGAATATTGATGTTATAAATGATTTATCTCCTTGTTTGAATTGATATATTTTCACCAATATTAAAAATGTTATATATATATATATATGTGTATTACTTGAGTATTTTCATATTTGAATGGATCTGGTCGAAAAAATTACATATTGGGATTATATTTGCTGGAATAAAAAATGAAACAATGAAAAAAATATAAAAAAATGAGACGCAACTAAGATCTTACTATCAAAATATATTGGTGTCTCAAGACTTTAATAAAATATTTTTCAAACTGAAATAATTAAAATACTCAATATTACATAACACTTAAGCTTAATCAGCTTACAAAAAGTTAAATCAAACATATATTATTTAATTTTACTATAGCCATCGATGAAAATACAAAGGTATTTTAAATTGTCATACTCATTTTTAGAAGTAGTAAAATGTTTAAAATAATTAAATATTTTAAATTTGTTTTATATAATATATACAAAAGGCATATGTTTGTTTTTAAAAAAAAATTGATAAGCACATTAAATTTTTTTATTATTTTACATTTTATAAAATACTTTTATTTGCGAAATCGCAGATAGCGAGTTATATATATTGCAAAATCAAAACGTTAAACTGCAATGAATGTTTTTATTATAAATTACAAAAAAAAAACTGAGTTTTCCAAATTTTTATAGCATATTATATTACTATCTGATGTGTGACGAAGAAAACTATTTGTGTGAATAGTAAGCTGTATCAGACGACATCTTAATTGGTGTGAAATAAGTGGCAAGTGGAAGAAACAATATCCTCACGGCTTATTATTTGTTAAAGAACTAACAGTTAGAAAAGGTTAAGGTAGAAAAGAACAAAAGGTAAAGATTGAATAAGAAAACTACCTTTGTTGATCAAATTGGCTCCTTGTCGACGTACGGTAGCAATAACCTACCGTGATGTACGCTCTCAGTCGCAACTAGTGCATATATGTTTATTCAGTTGAATAATTATCATTTACTAAAATGCAAATATAAACACAAAAAAGTATTTCTAAAGTACGCAAGTGAGTGACATTTGAATATGATATTGGTACGTAGTCTATGCAGCTATGCTTCAATTGCGGCAATCACAAACCTCTTTCTTGGATTATTTTTATATATACTACTTTTGCATATTATAGTGACATGTACATTAGTACATATAGCTTTCTTTATTTTTAAAAGTCGGAAATATCAGTAATATGGACAAAATTAGGTAAAAAAACCGGTCTGCCACAGTATATGATGCCACACTATCACAGATATTTAGAATTATAAATAGGGAAATAGACGTTGAATTATTCCTATAAAGCTTAAACCCCAAAATATTTAAATAGTAGAACTAAGTGGGAAGTGTATTTCAAATATATACACACTTTGGACATATCAGTCATACATCTCGCTGATAAAGTGTATTTCAAATTTTCGATTGTATATGTTTCAAAATTAATTTGGTTAGGGGAAACTACAATTAGTATTTTTACAAAAAAAAAAAAAAAAAAAAACTATTAGTAGGGTTCGATGACAATTAGAGATGTCAAACAGGTTGATCCGTCCCGTTCCATATCGCAGCGAGCTCATCTCTTCGCGGATCACGGCGAGTCAGGTCCGCGCGGGCTGCAGACTCCAAAAGGTCGTCCCAAGCCCGTACCGCAAATTGCACAGTCCTTTACGAGCTGTCCCGCAGGACGTACATTAATATAATGTATCCGATCATGCTTGACACTGCAGGTCGCTCCAGAACACTTCTTGATGCTGCGTGCTGCTCTAAGATGCTTCAGGATGTTTCCTTACATAACAAAGTTCACATAATTAATATACATGAAATACATACAATGCAAATTCTTCAAAATTTGTTATATATTATGCCTATTTTCTCTATTAAAAGTGCATATAGAACATGAAATGATTATATAGAGTCATAATCAAACAAAAAATGCATGTAAAAAATGAGATGTTAATGTATATTCTATTCTATTGATTTAACGAGATAACAATGATAAGTAACGAGAAAACATGAAAAATAGAATACATATTGAAGAAGACTCTAATTAGTAACAAGACTAACTCTTTCAGTTGAACGATATCATTCTTATAGAATAAAATAGTTTAGTCGATCAAGGCTCTAACCATAGCTTATTCTCGTTACCGCTTTGATCAAAGCTTAGTATTGTTCATGTTATCTTAACCAAATAAAATAGTTATAGTTAATTTTGTCATACTCAAACATATTTACATACCAATTAAAGATAATTTCAGTATATGTTTTTCATTGGCTTATAACTCCTAAGTTCATAACCAATTTTTTAGTTTTAATGAATACAAAACTAAATATAATCAAACACCAAATCAAAGCTGGTAATCCCAAAATTAATAAAAAAACATCAAATTAAAACACCAATGGAGCTCAAATCATCATCATCGAAGCTTGAATCATCATTGATAAAGCTATTTTCTTTTCTTATGGGAAAGTCTCATAAATTACTTTATTTTTACTATTTTTTATGTTATTTGAGGTAAAACAAGATTTGAAAAAGAAAAAAATGTGGATCTTTATAATCCCGCAGGTCTGCGTCGTCCTGTCCCGCAAAAAACCCAGTTCTGCAAAGACCCGTCCCGCAAAGCCCGCTAATTTGCGGGTCTGTAAAATTTCGGCCCAATCCCGTCCCGTAACAGTTATTTAAGGGACAGGCCCGCGGTCCACGTCCATTATTTACATCTCTAATGACAATGTTCATTCATACACAACATCAAAATCGTAAGCGATCTTTGTAGGGACACATTTCTTTTGCTTCGCACGTGTGAACTTTTGTGGGCCTCAAAAGTCCTTGCGCGGTAGTTATCGGTTACGCGTGAATAATCCTCTCACCTAATAAATATTTTCTGACACCTTTTTGCCTTTTACATCTAATCGATTTTAACGAAATCAATCGCTACAAATGGTCATTATATCCTAATTCTATTATTTATTTCCCTCATAAATCTGATCATTTGGTATTTTCATGCGGGTTATATGTTTATACAGCTGTGGACCTAATGCTATTGTTATAATTTTCACAATATTATCAATTAAAACTTAAAAGGGAAATAAATTATTTTATAAACCAAATGAATATAATTTAATGATGCTGTTTGTGGAGACCTTATAGCACCCCGATCAAATTATACACTTAAAGGGTTTGGTTGTTTCCCTAGTTTCCTGAACTAACGTCGGGTTCATCTAATGGTAAAGAGAGTACTAATTTCTTTATGCTATTCAGAATTGGGATAGACCCACTTACAATATTCGAGTTCCTCGTAAAGAAAGTAAAACCGTTTTTTGCTGGTTTTTAATTTAAATTTGCATTTACATTTAAATTGAAGATTTTTGCATTTAAATTTTTAAACACATATATAAGGAAAGGTTAATTTGTGGAATAAAGCAGCGGCGGATTAAGAAATTTATTTTACTGGGATCTACCATACAAAATCTTTTTTGGCATTTTTTACATTACATACCAAATATAAATTGAATTTTAATTTGGGTTTGGTTCAGACTTTGGTTACTGATTTTATATTCATAGCTACTTTAAATAAAGAATAATGCGGCTATGTAAAATTTTCAACGAAAAGTATTAAAATATGATCATAACTGAGGCATACTTTTTTTGCCATTAGACCTAAATATAAAAATAAAGCAAATTTTATATCCTTTTTTTTCGAAAAAGGGCATAAATTTTATATCCTTAACTACTTTTTAATTACATACATTTTGAATTGCACGCATTTTGTAACCTCCACAAATATCGGAACCCGGTTCTCTCAAATTAGGTATATTAACTTTACAATACTAATATTAAGTGACATCTATGTATATATATAGAGAACACAACAAATAATTATATGTATGGTTATATATATTGACAAGAAAAAAACATTATAAATAATTGTGTATTGACAAAAGAGAATTATACATTTTGAAAGATGGAATATTAAAATATATAATTAATCTAAAATTTATTTCAATTAAAACTTGCAATGACTTTTGTCACACAAAAAGAAGAACAAGGCAATGGCTTTTGTTTTGCGGTTTTGACCGTTGATTACTGAAAGTCTATCAAACAACATGACAATCGACTAAGATCTTGCCACATACAAACTTGCCACATACAAGGGAAGGGCACGTAGAGTTTATTTTTTTTTACCCATCATGTAAAAGTATATTGACTTACTGTTACAAGTTTTTTATTGGTCGAGAAGTACAGATGAGTGGAACGTTGCCGTGGCCGTGACTCAACCGGCGACAGTCGGTCAAACCGGAGCTTTGCCTCTTTGACTTCTGATTACATCAGGCCTGGGCACGGATCGGATATCCGGGTTTTTGAAGGTATTTGTGATTTGCTTTGTATGTTACGGATATCTAATTTTGGTATTTGCTTTGCTTCGGAAAAATACGGATATTCGGAAAAACGGATATCCGGAAAATAATTAGATATTTGCGGATATTTGCGAATACTAACGGATATCTCATATGTTTTTATTAATACAAATAATCTTAAAATTTTGATGCAGATTTATTTTGTATAATATATTTTTTACGTGATATATAAGATAAAAAATAAAATAATTAGTAAATCAACATATTTTGTAAAAATTTTAAACTTAATTAACAATTATAATAACACAAACTTAAGAAAAAAATTATAATTATCATAAAATATTTTTTTTTCTTTTATGTACTACTTTTATGTAAGTAATAATGTGAATAAAATCTGTCAAATAATATGTCAGAATAATAATTATATAATTTTATACATATAAAACTTTAAATATAATCAAGATATACATGTATTTATATATTGCCGGATCGGATCGGATATCCGCTTCCCAAAATTTTAATATTTGTGATTTGCTTCGTTTTTGACGGATACTGAATTTTATTATTTGCTTCGATTTGTAAAGTTACGGATATCCGGATTTTTCGGATCGGATCGAAGCGAATAACGAATCGAATCAAAATTTACGGATATTTTGCCCACCCTTAATTACATGTCAGTTTTACTTTCCAAACCACAGTGAAGTGATTTTAAAATATTGTTTTTTTTAATTAATTTGGAATGAATAAACTAAAAGATAAGATGATTTACGGTCAAAAGAAAAAGCAAAACCTCGAGAAATCTGATTTATAAAAGAAAAGCATTTACAGTATAAAATTAAAATAAAAGATAGAACATTTGTGATGAAGAATAAGGAAGAAAAAGAAAAATGGTAAAAATATAAATATAGATTCGGCGGGAGACCGTTGATTGCGGTTGGGAATAAAGCCATCTGACAAGGAGGCTTGTCCGTTTTGACCCCATTTCTTTCTTGTCTTTTTTTTTTCTTGTAAACAAACACGTATACTAGTAATTAAATACTACTCTCTCTGATTTTTAAAGATAGATATTTTAAACTTTTCATATATATATTAAAAAAAATCATAAAATTTTAATTGTAAATGAACAAAAAAAAACAACTTATTCTATATTTCGAGTAAACTTATTTTTTACTCTATTATACAGTAAGAAATAGACTACCATTGAAATATTTTTACTCTTTTGAAACACTAGAGTAAAAATGTTTCAATAGTAATCTATTTTTCACTATATAATAGAGTAAAAAATAAGTTTACTCGAAATATATAGTGAAAATATCATTTTTTACTCTAAATCTATTTTAAAGTGAAAATAGAATGAGGTTGAAAATGTTCTTACTGGTAACATAATTGATGCAAGTTCATCTTCTTGCATTGTTTGTTTTCTCTGCTTTAATAACCAACGAAAACTCGTTTAAATACTTTCTCATAACTTGTGCAATCAAGAAAATTTACAAGATGTAGTTAGGAGAACTGACAAAAAGGTGAACAAGATCGTTTGGGCGTATTGTTAGGAAGATATCACCTTTTCACTCAAAACACCTCGTCTTCACCCTTGCCCATATAAACGCCTTGCTAGTAATAGCAAATGTGTTGCTCAAAAAAAGTAATAGCAAATGTAATCTTTACTAAAACAAAACTAGTTTAGCTGTAGTACGTAGTATTTAGGTAAATGTAAACACATTCATTTACCACCACGCCGCCCTAAGTGAAAAGAGACCTAAAGATTTCATGGGGAACACTCTCACATGGCTTTGTTCTTTTCGTTTCTTTACTTTTTTTTTTCTTATACTAATTTGGTTTTTTGCAGAAAGGAAAATGTAAAGTATATATTTTCTTTGTATTTACTCTGAGTTCATACAAGAAACATTTGATATTTTGAAGATGTTAATAAAAACGAATTATTGTTTTCCAATTAATTTCGGATTAATGCAGAAGAAGACGACATAAATTTCCTCCAGATTAGTTTACAATGACATACGTTACAAAATTTCGACCGACAACACTTAAACAAGAATTAAAAAAATGACAGTAATTGAACTCAATAAAGTAATAATAAAAGCATTGTGTAATATAATTAAATAAGGTAAGTAAATAAATCATGAAATGAATGCTAACTGTCAATATATTTTTCTGTCTATTGGTACCTTCCTGCTTCCTCCATCCTCCATCCTCCTTCCATATATACAACACTTCAGCTCGTCTCTTCGTCTTCACACTCCCTCTTCATCTTCCATTTCTAACGTCTCTTGTCTGCCTTATTATTCAGCGCTTCTTAGCTGTTATAATATCGCTGGCATTTCTCTTCTCTCTTTAGTTAAGTTATGGGGAAGTTTGCATCCGTAGCTGCTCTGTTACTGCTTCTCTGTTTTCCGGTAGCTTTCTCCGGTCATGATTACGGCCAAGCTCTGTCTAAGAGTCTTCTCTTCTTCGAAGCTCAGAGATCTGGTGTCCTCCCACGTAACCAAAGAGTCACTTGGCGCTCTCACTCTGGTCTCGACGACGGCAAATCAAGCGGAGTATGTCACATCTCTCTCTTGATTAACAGTGTTTCCGACATTGTTCCTGTTTCATTCGTTTTTTTAACTAAAATCTTGTTGTTTGGTTTGTTTTTAACTCAGGTGAATCTGGTCGGAGGTTACTACGACGCCGGAGACAATGTGAAATTCGGACTTCCGATGGCTTTCACGGTGACGATGATGGCGTGGAGCGTCATTGAATACGGCAATCAGTTAGCGGCCAACGGCGAGCTAGGCCACTCCATTGATGCCATTAAATGGGGCACTGATTACTTCATCAAAGCCCATCCTGAGCCCAACGTCCTTTACGGCGAGGTATTTATTATAGTATTTAATTTATAAGATTTCTAAAATTAATCGAATTTTAATTTCGTAATTAATAATATGATTATTATTTTTAGGTTGGAGACGGCAACACCGACCATTACTGTTGGCAGAGACCGGAAGAAATGACGACGGACAGGAAAGCTTACCGGATAGATCCAAGTAATCCCGGGTCGGATCTAGCGGGTGAAACAGCAGCTGCGATGGCCGCAGCTTCAATAGTCTTCCGCCGATCTAACCCTGCTTACTCTAGGCTTCTACTCACTCACGCTTATCAGGTTAGTTTTTTTTATTAGTCTTCGGCACATTTTTGAACTTTTTTTAAGGTGCGCATTTGGCATGAAGTGTAGTGATGTTAATTTACCGGCAGTTACGTTGGGAAGTTGCAGCAGACACGCTATTATTGCATATCAGTAGAAAGTCACTTAAAAAAGTCATTTTCAGCGCATGTTAGGCGTTAAATCAGCAGCGTCGTTAACGATGAAAATGACAAATCTGAAAATTAAATTTGTTTTTTTCATTCTGATTGCAATAAATATACATGTGCTTGAAAAGGAAATATTCTGAGATTTGCTATAAACTAATATCAGTAACCAATCACGATGAGTTTAACATATTTGATATTCTAACTCTTTTGAGTGTAGAATTAATCTGAACACTGTAAGCTTACTAAAAACTAAATATACTACGTAAGTGGACCCCGCAAAGGATAGTGAGTAGATCCCTTTTATAGGGTTAGAAACGACGTCATTTCTGCCCTTCACGGGTTTTGTGGGTTGTCACCGTATAAATCTCAGCCGTTTATAGTTTCTATATTTTTATTTTGTTTTCTAAAAAACCCCTTCGCACGTGCCTTGGGCTGTCGGTGCCCCCCATACCGGTGTAAACGACCTTTACTAATTTCACATTTATTCTTCATCAAACACCACTCCCAACTCAAATCTCTAAAATAACCTTCCTTTCTTTGTTTTATTACGGTTTTTTTTTTTTGAAAAAAGGCTTTTTAATATTATTACGGTTTTTGCCATCCTAATTTATTTTTTATTTGTAATTATTCTGTATACGCAGCTGTTTGATTTCGCGGACAAATACAGAGGAAAATACGACAGCAGCATCACCGTCGCACGTAAATACTACGGATCCGTCAGTGGTTACAATGTAAGATTCCACTTTGACATTAATGATCTTAGCTGTCTGTTTTATTTTTAATCTCTGATAATTAACCCTTAATTAATTCAATGTTCAGGACGAGTTACTCTGGGCAGCGGCGTGGCTATACCAAGCATCCAACAACCAGTACTACTTGGACTACTTGGGTCGTAACGGTGACTCCATGGGTGGTACCGGTTGGTCCATGACCGAGTTTGGCTGGGACGTTAAGTACGCTGGTGTTCAAACCCTTGTCGCCAAGGTTAGTCCTTAATACTAGTACAACACCAACTTTTTTTTTTAAAAAGAATGGTTTAATAATCTTGGTTTGATTCTAAACCGGTTTATTTCCTTTCACTTGTGGTGGTACAGTTCTTGATGCAAGGGAAAGCAGGACGCCACACGCCTGTGTTTCAGAAGTTTCAACAGAAAGCTGATTTCTTTATGTGCTCCCTTTTGGGTAAAGGCTCCAGAAACATTCAGAAGACTCCCGGTGGTTTGATTTTCCGACAGCGTTGGAACAACATGCAGTTTGTAACCAGCGCTTCCTTCTTGACCACCGTTTACTCTGATTACCTAACTTCCTCTCGAAGCAACTTGAGATGCTCATCTGGAAACGTCGCCCCTTCGCAGCTTCTTTCCTTTGCAAAATCACAGGTTGATTACATTCTTGGAGATAACCCGAGAGCTACTAGCTATATGGTTGGTTACGGTAACAATTTCCCTCAGAGAGTTCACCACAGAGGCTCCTCCATCGTCTCTTACAAGGTTGACCGCTCTTTTGTCACCTGCCGTGGTGGTTACGCCACCTGGTTCAGCCGTAAAGGCAGTGATCCCAACCTCCTCACTGGTGCTATTGTCGGCGGTCCTGATGCTTACGACAATTTCGCTGACAGGAGAGATAACTATGAGCAGACTGAGCCTGCTACTTACAACAATGCACCACTTCTTGGTGTTCTTGCTCGTCTCAGCAGTGGCCATTCCGGTTACAGCCAGCTTCTTCCAGGTTTGTGTCTGAGAGATTCAACATATTCCTCCTATATATACCAGAGAAGTGGTTTGGAACTCAAGTAATTTTGCTTTGCAGTGGTTCCTGCTCCTGTTGTTGTCCGAAGACCAATGCCTATTCGTAAACCGAGAGTGACTTCCCCGGTCCGAGGTACGCTCTTGTGTTCTTCTCTCTGCATGTGAATATCTATGAGTGTGTCTATTGAACATAGAGTTGACTGTGTTTGATTATCTTGTGCAGCTTCTGGTCCAGTGGCTATAGTTCAGAAGATGACAGGTTCGTGGGTTTCAAAGGGAAGGACTTACTACAGATACTCAACAACTGTTATTAACAAATCACCTAGAGCTCTGAAGAGTCTCAACCTTTCGATCAAGAATCTCTACGGACCAATCTGGGGACTCTCTAGATCAGGGAACTCATTCGGTTTGCCTTCCTGGATGCACTCATTGCAATCCGGAAAGTCCCTAGAGTTCGTCTACATTCACTCAACAACTCCCGCAAATGTTGCGGTTTCGAGCTACACGTTGGCTTGACCAGACAACAACTACTTCAAAAGGAATCACAGTGTGTATAGGTCGTGAGAAGAAAAAGAAAGTGTTGGTTTTTCCCTCTGGTTCGTCAAGAAGGTTTAAGGTTTGGTCTTTTTATTTTCATTTTGCTTTTTCGGGTGAATATAGAAGGGTTGAAGAAGGGTGGAAGAAAGGTGTGAAGAGAGTGAATGACTCTTCAGAAAATTTAGAAGAAGAGTGAAAGTGCTCATCCTCTTTCTACTCCCAAGTTCAATGCTTTTTCAAAATTTATATATACATAGTGAGAGAAAGGAAGGATAGTGTTTCGTGAGATCTTCCTTCTCTTAGAAAAAGGGTCGTGCGAGATTTTGCAAGGATTGTTTTTCATTCCTTGTACCTCAAAAAAGAAAAAAAAAGACATGTGTATGCCTTTGTCCTTTTGTGTTTTTATCTTTCTAGGTGATCAAGTTGTAAAACTCAACAACGGTCCTTAATGAAATGTGATTTGGTTATCAACTGTGAAATTGTATTATTTCTTTTATCTACCCAAAATGTTGAGTTTTAGTGGTTAGTTATTCTGAAAATTTTCCTCGATACGTATTTCATTTTGCATCTTAGGACATGTTTTGGTTGTTTTCCATAAATAGATAAATTTGAAATTTATTGATATAAACTAGTAGTATGAAACACACAAACAAAAGAGAGAATAATTGTTTTGAAAAATTGATATCACTTGGAATTCTTTATTTTCTACAAGAAATATACTCACAAAATGTAGAACTTAGATATAACTAGTCTATTTAATCAATCAGTAAATCTACTAAGAAGCTGTTAAAAAGACTAAGAGTAACCGGGTGTTTGTGGCCTGGTGGTAAAAAGATTTACGACTGAGTTCCGTCACCTAGATTCGAGTCCCGGTAACCATCCATTAAATAGGGTAAAAATACAGCTCTCATGGATGCCTTCAGCGGACTCATCAACTTTGCTCCAGTGAACGGTCATTAAACGCTAATCGAATATTTCTCGAAGACATTTAGATACCAGAATCATAAAAAAAAGACAATGATAATTTTATCACAACATAAATACAAATGCACAAAATATAAAAATATATCTTTGTTTACAAGCACAAAATAGCCTTATGTTATATTGTTTTACTTACGACACAAGCATAACTTTATAACACAATACAGACATATAACAAATATGATTTACAATGAAAAGAGAAACAAATAACCGGAGACTTGACAAACAAATTCCTTCTTCACGCTGGTTCCGTAATAGTATAAAAGCTTCACTTGTTTGCCTTGTTATACATTTCATCAATCTCTTTCTGCGTAAACAAGAACAGAGGTTAAGACAATTCAATCCATCAATGCCGGAAACATCATATCATTAAGCCTAGAGATATCTGTAAAGTTTCATTCTGTAGCCTAAATGTGTTGTGTATGTGAAAATGATGTACCTGATAGTACTTGAGAAGCTGAGGCCTTTTCTTCTTGTAAGAAGGTGTAATGAGATCTCTTTCCATGTCGAATGGAACTGTGTCCAAGTGAACACCTTTTATCAGCTCAAATCCTTTCAGCTGTAAATAATTGTGATAAAAAAACCCCCACTTTCATAGTTTAAATATTGTTATAAGAAAACAAACAAGAATTAAGAAGACTCATAAATAAATGATAAACCTTTTTGTCTTTGGCTACTCTGTTGAACTCTCCAAGGATAAACTCTTTGGTCTTTTGGTTTTGACAGAGAGACTCAAAGTCTCCTGAAACATTGTGTTCCTTAGCCCAATGTTCTATTTGTATCTTGCTTGGACATACCACTGCCACTAAGTAAGACTCATAGCTGTTTCCATATACCCATAGCTGAATAATGTTTCAACAGATCAGTTTCTGTATAAGCAAAAACACAAAAAAAAAAATCTTTAAACTGGATTGCCCATTACCGATTCAATGGCGGCTACGTGGCTGTAAATGTTCTCCAAGTTCTCAACCGCAACGTATTCTCCTTGTGAGAGTTTAAAGATATTCTTCTTTCTGTCGATGATTTTCATGGCTCCATCAGGTTGCCACTCACCGACATCACCAGTGTGAAGCCATCCATCAATGAAGACTTCTTGAGTGAGATCCTCACGTTTGTAATATCCAGAGAACAAAGTCTTTCCTCTTATGCAAATCTCTCCACGTGGCTTGCTAGCGAGAGCGTCGTAACCCATCTCTGGAACTGACTCGAGCCTTATGTCAACGTTTGGAACAGGTGGACCAACCGTTCCAAGCATTTGAAGCTCATTTGGAATCGACACAAATGTCCCACCACAACTCTCCGTCAGACCTGCATATGGTTTCATTATATTAAGACCAAGATTTGGATTTGTTTTAACATTCTTGTTCACATACCGTATCCTTGGAGAACATGAGCACATGCGACAACTCTAAGGAAAGATTCGATGTGAGCTGCAAGAGGAGCTGCTCCTGAGAGTATTAGACGCACTCTTCCTCCTAACCCTTCTTTTACCTGAAATCATTTAAATGTTCAAGATTTGGTTTTATTCTAACAATCAAAAATGTTTAAGATCAAGAGAGAACGTGAGAATATATATAATTTTAATTCCACCTTTTTAAATACAATTTTGTCAAAGAGTGGAGCTGCTTGTTCATGAGGCTTCCCTTTCACCATGTTACTATGTTTGCTGAAAAAAAAGTTTCAAAAACAGAGATTAATATCATAAAACATTGTATCTGAAATTGATAATACTTACTGGTTGAAGGCAAAGTTAAATAAGGTCTTCTTTAAGAAACCACCATCAGAAAGTTTCTGCTGAAGACCTGAGAATTAACATAAACAGAGAAGAACTGTTAAGAATAATGTTTCTCAAGTTTAGTTTTCGTAAACTAGCCTAGCAAAGTATTTACCGTTGTATATCCTTTCTAGCACACGAGGAACAGCGCAGAAAATAGTCGGTTTCAAAGCAGCAAGGTCTTCAACTAAAATCTTAACATCCTGAGAAAACAGATTATGAATATATAACTAAGTCCATTACGAAACAGATTCTGTAATCAAAAGAAACAATTCTATAATTTACCCCTCTCCAAAATCCTATGGAGGCTGCTTCATATATAAACAATTCCTCAATCACGCGATCGAAGATATGAGCCAGAGGTAGATATGAGAGGTAAACATCTTTACTGGTTAACTGTAACATTTTCACAATAAAACAAATAATGTATTATAACAATCCATTAATTCTTGTTATATATATATATATATATATATATATATTGAGGAATATACAACAATATAAGTTACCTCTTCATTGATAGTTTTAAGCAACTTTTTAACACCTTCAAGTAGATAAATAATGCTCTCATTTGTGAGCAAGACTCCTTTAGGATCACCAGTTGTGCCACTCGTATACATTATAGTGCAAATGTCGCTTCTTTTCTTCTCTGGTAACTCATAGTGTTTACCCTCACCCTGCAAGTAACATAAAACACATAAACATTTCAGAATCCTGATATTATTTATATGGAAAGAATACTTATACAGTAGAACCTCTATAAATTAAAATCTCGATAAATTAATATACACTAAAAATCTATAAATTAATATTATTTTATAGTTTCAAATTGAATTTTTGGTTCAATTAATAAAAAATATAATTTTGGTGTAATCCCAACATTATTAATTTATGGAGGTTGTATGTGATTTTCTTACAAGCTTCAAGAATTGGTCCCATGAATATATCGATAACCCGTGCCTCTCAGCTTCTACTCTTTGCACATTCGAAACCTCCCCAAAGCTCACAATATCTGTTCCAACAAGAAATTAGGAATTGTTTAATTCACTAACTTTCATCTCAGACTCAAAACTCAAGAAGAACTTACTCTTCAAATATTTAGTTGAATTTGGAGCTGTCTTCAATAACTGAAACATCCAAAAAGAGGAACCCACAAAGGAAAAACATTTGAATTATTAGCTAATGGGGATTTTGCATGATCTTATAATCAAATCACTGAACAATTACAAGTTACCTCAGAAATCTTTTTCTCCTCAGAAAAAACAAGTGAAACCTCAGCATGACATATGATGAATTCTATTGCTCCAGCACCTAATTCATAAACAAAGTTTCAGCTTCAGTGATCCAAAAGTACTACACATACATTTACATTGCCTGTGTTGGAAAATCAAACAATAATACAAATTTATTTACATACCAAGAGTGTCATACAGAGGTACACAGTAGAGTCCATGAGCGTTGCAGGCCTAAAACCATTTATATAAAAAGACATTGGATGTAAGTGGCGACATTCATAAAACATTTTCAAGAAACTAAATTTATTACTGTTTCATAATCCCTTTTTTTAAACACTGGATAACACATTATATCATCATAAATCTAATTTCTGATAACCACAATTATATTAAAGCTCAATCAATATGATATACAGTAGACACTCTATAAATTAATAAATTTTGCTGGTCTCAAGTTGGATCGGTGTTAAATATAACATAAATCGATAAAATAATAAGATAATAATATTTTTAAAATTTCTATGTAAATATATAGTCCCCTTAAAATCATAAATTAATAATCTATCTATATATAATTTTTATATAAGTACAAGTTAAATATTATATTGTTGGTTTTATATTCACAATGAAAATTCTTTATTTTTCCTAACATTTCAATATATTTTTGATAATATTTAGTACAATTATACCGAAAACCACTTAACAATTCTATGAAGCATACAATTATACATAAAATAAGATAATAAAACAATATGAAAGTCAAATTTTAAAAATTTAAATAATGTACATACGGTAAAATAAAATATTTTTTTTATAAATAAAAATATTCAAAAATAGAAAAAAATCTAAATAAGGAAACTTTTGTAAATTAATATCTCTATAAATAAATAGAATTTCAAAATCCCAACATTATTAATTTATAGAGATTTTACTGTAATTACTGTCGTATTACCTCCATGCTTATAATCCATTCAGGGCTATTGGCACCATAAATACCACATTTCTCTCCCTGCGGACCACAAAAACAATAAAGTTAAGATAACTGAAAACTCTAGGTAGATGCATTTACTTGTGTATAGTTACATAAGTCAAAAATGTTGTGGAGAGTAATTACTTTTCCAACTCCAATAGTCCGGATAGAGTTTCCAAGCTTGATCACTATATCATATACTTCTTTGTAAGTTTGCCATACATATTTCCCTGCCTGTTGGAACAAAACACGAGCTGTTTAAAATACTTATTCTGATTAAAAGCTTGATACTTATTAAACTGCAGAATTCTTACTTTTCCATCAACAATTTCTCTACGACCGAGCATGGGATTATCTGGAGATTTCTCCGCGGATAAGCTGAAACCAAAACATAGATTAATAACGAGCATTCATACTTTTTTTTGTGGTTGTTAATACCAATTAATTAATACTAGGTAACAGCTTCTGGAAAAACATATTTTTGTTGTTATTAGTGAGCCGAGGCACAAAAGTAAATGTTCACGGAAAAAAAGAAAATAAACACAGGAACATTTTTTCACAGGAAAAAATTACCGTGAATATGAACAGAAACAAAACAACACCAAGAACTCAGAAACTGAAACTTACACCCGCAAAATTTCATCAGGCAAAAATCAATCTTATAACATAACATTAACATAAAATCAATCTTGTAACAACCAAGAAATTCATATAAAATGAATATATCAGTGAAGCCAAACATGTGGGACTTTGATAGATAATTTGTCCCATGAGCTAGCAAGAGAAGAGAGTTATCTAACCGGAAAATATCCCAGCAACTGAGGAGATCATCGGCCGGTTCAGGAAAACCGTCTTTGGCGTAGATACTCCGGTAAACGGAACCGACCGACGGACTTCCTCCATCGACGCCTTCTTTTCCCTTCTCAACCTCAACAATGAACCGATCAGTCGCCATTAGTAATTATATATCTGCCTGTTTCTCTGTCTGTGTATACACGTCTGTGTGTTATATGATACGGATGATGGATCGTTTCGTTGAATTTGTTTCTGCTAGCAGAATTTTTTTTAAGTTTGCGGCGTGAATGATATAAACTTATAATGGGGAAAAAGATTTGAAAGACTCGAGGGTAGCTGACCAATCCTCAATACTTATATGTTACATCACAAATTATATATAAATATTTTATTTTATTGTTTTCCAATAAGCTTCTATATATGTTCACTAAGTTAACAAACTTGAAATAACGAGACAGTATCATCAACTAGTCATAACGAGATGATAAAGTTTTGACCAAGTACTAAAAGGTTTCTAGAAAAACTCAAAGCAAGGAATATAACATTAGAAAACGTTACATACGTTGCCAAAAAATAAAAATAAAGTTACATACAGTTGTAAACGGAAATGTAAAAAAAGCATTGGATTGGGATCCAAGTGGTGGTATTCATTTACACCTTTTTGACATGGTAATCATGTTAAATCATCTTCTATGTATTCTTCTATTTCTACTTTTAAAATAGTGGAATTCTGTAATAGGAATATGCTTATTTCTGATATAGTTAAAATATCAGTTGGTTTGCCAAAAAAAAAAATATCAGTTGGTTAGAGATGCTTTTATATTTGAAGTGACACAGATGACAGAAAAGACGACCTGTAATTCTTTTATGTATTAATGAGTTGATTACTAGATGGGGCACATTTTGACTTTTCTTTACATGTTGGAGCACATTTTGCTTGGGAGGCACATTATTGAGGTTGAATAGATGTTGATTGTCATTTCTGCCCTTAATGAGGCGAGAGAGAAATGTTGTTCGGTCAGGAGACCGGTTCACTTCCTGTCGTACCGGTTTGATTTAAGTTCAAAATATGCTTTATGGCTTTTCTCTTGAGCCGTTGGATGAGTAAAAGTGTCCATAAATCTTGCGGCCAGATTTGAATGCTTTTGGGGAGCGTTGAGGTTGATAAAGACGTGAATTTAATGCAGATCTTTGCTCGTCTTTGGGGAACACCTAATAGAGCAGCTCATCTGGGGCGTGTGGAAACTAGGGTAAATATTTTTTTTCTCCTTTTTCTTCTAGAACCGTAAATTTGTGATAACGAAGCTGAGATCTTTCATCTTCACTAATTTTTTTGCTCTATGTTTTGTTATTTCTGCGTGTAGGGCGAGTCGCAATGGAGGAGCAGTGTATGGTGATTTGCGGGGACTGGGTTTGTGGACAGGGTAGCAGGTGGGATTTTGTTGTGGATAAGCGACAGATGGGGCGTCTTGTTCCTTTGTCTGAGTGCATAACGGTGAAAGATCTTCAAGGTTGTGTTTTGAAAGAGTTTGGGAAAGAGGAGAAGTCGTGGGAAGCCATTCTCAGCTACTGGCCGCCTAGTAGCATGGAGCTTGCGACGGGGATTCGAACACCTCCGGTCCAGCTAACTAACGATGGAGCTATCAAGTATTTCGTCCAGCATTTTAGGGTTAAGGGTTCGATGAATCTTTTTGTCCGGTTCGAGCAAAAGATTGCGAGCGGAGGCTCAGAGACCGTAGTGGACGATAGTGGGATGGGGTTTGTGACGCCTCTCGGGGTGGGTCCTAAGCGCTCAGTTCACTTATCTGGAACGCCTGTCTCTAAGGGTGGTAATGTTTCAACGGGTGCATCAAAGGCAAAAGGTGTAAGGTTTGTAGATCTTGACTTCATTCATGAAGTGGAAAGAGTTGAGTCTGAGATTGAAAGCGGGAGAAAGATTGGTAAAGGTAGCGCCCCTGAAGATGATGTAGTTGGAGAGGAAGGCAAAAACCGTGGAAAGGGTTTAGAAGGTGTTGGAGAAGGTAGCAGAAGCAGTGGAAAGTTTGTTGAGGGTGAGGTCTCTAGCTTTAGCAGTGAGGGGGAAGAGGAGGTGACTGAGAGAGAGGTCGACGAGCGAGACGTACGACCTCGAGGGTATGACGCTGAATTCTGGACCCCTTTACTGTCTACTGAGTTCCTTGGATCAAATGCTGTAAACGTGATTTACAATGAGGACGAGATCGTTGATGGTTTGACAAGGGGTAGTGGTCCTCGACGCTATACTTGCACCAGTAATGATGCATTTGACCACGTTGTCGAGGTAGGAGGATGCAGCAGTGGAGTTAAACTCTCTAAAGATGAGGACTTTCGTAAGCAAAACCCTTGGCTCTCTGGTGTGGATGCTAATGTCCGTGTGGATAGGCCGCGCCGTTTGTCCACGAGGAAACTAGAAGAGGTTGATGACGAGGAGTTCGATATACCTCCTCTGTTTGATGATATGAGCTACGCTGCACCTGAGATCCCTGATATGGACTTGGATGAGAGAGACGGGAGGATATATGTTGGAAAGGTTTTTGGAAACAAACAGGATTGTCAGATATCTTTGGCAATATATGCTATTAGGAACCAATTCCATTTCAAGCAGACAAGGACAAAGGTGGATTCTTTCGTTGTTCAGTGTTCTGATGAACACTGTGATTGGCGTGTCACAGCTCATGAAATCAGGGGATGTGGGTATTACGAGATTAGGAAAGCTCAACTAGACCATCGCTGTCCCATCGAGTCGCGACAGGGGTATAAGAGCAAAGCCACTTCGAAAGTTATTGCGGCTGTGTACAAATCGAAGTTTGGTCAGCCTGGGAAAGGGCCGGTGTCGTCTGAATTGCAGAGGATGGTGCTAGAAGATCTACGAGTCACAGCTTCTTACATGAAATGCTACCGTGCGACTGAGAAAGCAAAAGAAAGTGTGCGTGGGACAGAGGAAGACTCCTACTTGAAGCTGCCAGAGTATTTGCACATGTTAAAGCTTGCTAATCCCGGGACGGTTGCTGATTTGGAGACCGAGGTGGATGATGATGGAGATGAGCGATTCTTATATTTGTTCCTTGCTTTTGGAGCCTCAATTGAAGGATTTAAGAAGCTACGTAGGGTGCTGGTGATTGATGGTACCCATCTTGGAGGCAAGTACAAAGGAGTGTTGTTGACTGCTAGTGGACAAGATGCAAATTTCCAGATCTTCCCTCTGGCGTTTGCTGTTGTGGACAGTGAAGACACTGAAGCTTGGACTTGGTTTCTTCAGAAGGTAGAGCGGATTTTAGCTGATTCTCCGACACTGGCTATTATATCTGATCGTGCAACGTCGATCTCTAATGCTGTGAAACGTGTATATCCATCTGCTAAACATGGTGCGTGCATTGTGCATTTGGCAAGGAACGTGAACTCCAGATATTCCAGCAAGCACTTGGCGAAAACTGTTACTGAAGCAGCTATTGCTTACCGGGTGGGCGATTACAGAGACAAGTTCAGCAAGGTCCGAGCAATTAACAGTGCATGCGGTGTGTATTTGGGGAAGATAGGGTCTTCCCATTGGTCGAGGGCGAATTTCCTTGGTGAGCGTTATAATATAATGACAAGCAACATAGCCGAGCAGCTCAACAACGCATTGGTAGAAGGCAGGACTTCTCCAATCATGGAATTGGTGGTATTCATTCAAAGAATGATGACTAGATGGTTTTCTGCAAGAAGAAAGAAGGCGGATAAGCATAGGGGCATGGTTAGCGTTGAGGTTGATAAAGAGATGACTAAAAACATGGCGACAATGAAGGGAAGCAAAGTGAACAGTGTGTCAAATTGGACATGCGAGGTGGTGGGGAAGTTTGGAAGGAAGGATAGGGTGATGCTTGCTGAGAAAAAGTGTGATTGCAAGTATTTCGATAGGATACAGATACCTTGTGGACATGCTATGCTTGCAGCTGACAGTTTAGGGTTGACATATGAACCTTTGGTGGGACACTGGTACAAGACGAGTACATGGAGGAAGACGTATGCTGGTTTGATTAGTCCTGAGGGTGATCCAAAGGACGTGGATGTTCCTGATCACGTTAAGAAGATGGTGTTGATGCCTCCTTTGACTTCAAGGCCCGCAGGCCGCCGTAGGAAGAACAGAATTCCTTCAACCGGTGATTTCCAGGTAAGGGTATTTGGTTGTGTATGATTTCCAAGATTTGAGAATGTTTGATATTTAGACGTACTACTTATGTATTCCAGGTCACTAAGAAGACGAAGTTGATTCCCAATAGGTGTACTAGATGCCGTAAAGTTGGACACAACAGGACCCGTTGCACCGAACCAATATAGAGAGATTGGTTGTAGTCGTTTTTTGGAAGATTGCTAAAGAGGGTTTAGGAGTCCTTGTGCACTTCTCGGAGTTTGAATGTTTTGGAATGTTGTTTTCGGATTTTTAAAGTAATTTGTATCGGCGGGGATTGAGACTTATGTTTGTGTTTTGTAATCCTTAATTGACTTATGTTTGTGTTTTGTAATCCTTAATTGACTTCTGTTTTTAACTTGAGGTGTGTTGGTTATGAGTATGTGATTGCTAGTGTGTTGTTGATGAAATTAGATGAGTATTCAGCAAGTGGTAATATTCAAAGCAGAACACACTACATATAACAATACAGAAATTGAGAAGAGAGATTGTTTTGTTAAAGCGAAACTAAGAATGATTCAACAGAGGGAGTGTTTCTACTCAACACTTTTGCAGCTGCTTAGGGAAAATATAGTAGAATGGAAACGAGCAATGTTGAAATGGTTAGAAGAGCTTCCAGTATAGCCATCCTAGAGCTCCTACAATTGCAACTGCTGCTGCAAATTTATGAGCCGGTGGATCTTCGGAGAGGTGTGTTATAGGAACAAGTGAAGTGAGCTTAGCATCAAACTCTGCTTTGATCTGATGTGTTGCTTCCGCCATAGCCTGATCTAAATCCGCACGCTGGGCATGGAGCTTGGATGTGATCAAGGACTCCATATCGATTAGGAATTTTTTTTGTGTGGCGAGCTCTTCTGTTACTGACTTGTAGAGGGATTTGAAGTCGTGGACAAGATCCTTAATTTTTGCGTCCACAACCGCCACCTCATCGAGAATGGCTTCGTCTTCCCATTTGAAGAGGTGGGACTCTAATTTTCTCTGTTAAATGCACACAATAAAAGATAATTTTGATTAAAGTTAGTTCATTTACCTCATCAGCAACTAATATTTTGGTTTTGTTTGAAATTTACCTGGAGTGCGACTTCACAGCGGTAAAATCGACGACATGGGTTATCTTTCGTTTCTGAAGCCCAGATGACGAGTCCTTTCCCACACCAACATTTTGAGGGGACGCCGTGGACGGACCGGCGCGGCACTGACCTGGAACACGAAGAAGAGGAGCTGGACATTGATCTGCTGAGAGGGAGATAGAGTAGATTGGGAAAGAGGAGGGATTTTCTATTTTGTCGAACCCTAATCGAGAGATGCGGCGTATGTTGTCCTGTGGTTATTTGGGAATTTATAGAGATGTCCGGTTCAGTAAAAACATTGTTATTCAACCGGTATGGTTTGGTTGGGTTTTAATGTAATTACTCAATAATTGGCATGACAATTCTAAAAAGACTGAGAAAATGTTATAAAGTCTACCATCAGACGCCGGAGAAATTTTTTACAAAACATCCATAGCCTACTAGTGGCCATGTTAACCGAGAAAACGTTTAAGCAATCAACATCCATAGCCTAGTAGTGGCTATTTTAACCGATAAATCCAGAAAAAAAAAGAGGAAAAGGGACAACATAGGAATAGAGACACAAAGTTCGAGTAGTTAAGAGATCAGTTCTAAGCCAAGAGGGACCATGTTTTTCAGTGATCAGTTGGGAGCGTGGTAGGCCGGAAGGACGATGGTCTTGTAGACATCTAGAGCATACTGTTTCCTAAAGTCGTCTACCGCACGGTCCGTGAGACCTGACATCTGCGGTGGTGGATCACCGTGGGCGTGCAACTCCATGAACTTGATGCTGACTGGTCCACAATCACCGGAGCGCTCGTTTTGGTAGATGTCGTTCATCCTTTTCCAGTAGAAAGGCTTCAGTCCACGGAACTGTGTTTGCTGCGGCTTGGCAACCTTCTTGACAAGGTATAAAACCTACAACCTGCTTGTCTGTGTTTAGGGTTTCTAGTGGATCCAAAATCTCCACGCATCCCAGGTCCAGATTTATAGCGAGACCGACCCAGTGTCTATCGTCCCAAATCATCGGTGTGTATATGGTGATCACATCCTCCATCCACTTCGCACCTGGTTTGAGAACCAGTTCTGTAAGGTTCTTGTCCCAGTGGAAACGGTCTTTCCTCTTGATTCCTTTTAACCTTTTCCATGTTTCCTGAATTCCAGATGTCAGAAAGGGTGAGCAGAACGCGAGTTTCTCCCTCTGTAGAAGCTCGCGGTGCCTCCCAGCGAGCATCCACATAAGAATCTCCATATGCTACACCAAAACAAGAAAGCATAAAAATTTAAAAAAGACATCCAGGACATCGACATCTACAGCCTTCAAACGACTAAGGTTCATAAGTCTCAATATAGTTCCTTCTAGACATCAAAAAGTGTTATACATGCTTAACCTAAGGGGGTATGTCGTACTTACAAATGTGGTCAACCATTGTTGGGGCTGGGCTATGTCTAGAAGGAACTTGTTGGAAAAGTCAAATTTAGAAGGGGTTATGTGAAACCTGTGAAGTGATTTAGATGTCAAGTTAGTTGAACATCAGCTCGCAGAAACACCGTTCGTTAAAAAAACAAGAACTTAAGTAAATGGGATGGTGTGACTTACACATGCTTCCTTGGGTTCAGAGTGTCGTAGAACATTTTCCACATTTTCGTACTGACCATTGGAAGTAGAGTGATTGCTGGAACAGTCGGACATTTGGACAGTTCAGCTGCGAGTACGCATTCCTCGGACGAAGGCTGGTGGCGAGGAGTGGGCCTCGCAGGCGAGGAGTCACTTAGCTCGGTTACATCGTCCACATTTTTGTCCTCCTGTAAAAAATATATTGGTTCGGTGAGGGGAGAAGGTGATTGTTCAATAGTCACTGAGCTATGATTGAGGGAGAGAAGCTGATTGTTCAAGAATAGTTACCTGGCTCTGATCGAAGTTTAGAATGGGGATGGAGGTGCGTCTTGAGGTAGCGGTTGCAGCAAAGGCATTGACAGTTGCAGCATGGTCAGCGAAACCTGGGCTCTTCGTAGGAGAGGTCTCAGGTGTGATCGGTTGTAGTGGACGGTGAGAATCTTTTCTGGTTGAAGTGTCGTATACAGGACCTTCGGGTACTAGAGGCTGACGTGTGTCGGGATTTATTGGCTCAAAAATTTCAAGGCCTTGATTAAGAACGTGGTGGAAGGGGGGACTGTTGGGATGATCAGCAGCATCGTAGATAGTTGACTTGTAAATGACAGGTGGAGACTCAGGAGTGTACAGCCAAGAGGGGGTGCCAGAAGGTGAACCTGGAAGTGGTGACGCTCTAACGGGAGTATTAAGTTCTGTGCCAAGCTCCAGTATGGGGGGGTGCGCAGGAGACTTGTCAACTGGGGTGGTGTTGTTAACGACCGGAGAGTAGTGGAGTGGAGAGTTGTGGACAAGGTGTGTATGGACGGGGGTTGTATGGACGGGGGTTGTATGGACATGAGAAGTGGGTTCGGGTGATGTGTGGTCGGTGGGTTCTGAGTTGTGGGGGGCAGGTAGTGTCTGGTTTGGCAGACCGTATTGCTGAGCTCCGTATTGGCTGATAAGGGGTGAGTTGCAGTGAATCTGGTCTTCCTCCATAGGTGTGGGATTTTGCTGAGCCTCAGAATTTAAAAATAATAAGAAAAAATATCAGTATAATTCCGAACAAGAGTGATAACGATATTTGAAGAAGAGAGAGTTGAGAATACCACTGCCATTGCTGGATCCTCTAAGCTTTTGTGAAGAGAGTCGGTCTGGGTGCCTCTGTGTGCGAGATTTGCTTTCTTCTGACCAGACACGACGGTGTGAAAAGCCGTTCGCCTGCTGTGGGTGCGGGACTGTCTGCGTTTCAAGCGATGGCGTAGCGCTTTTAAATCTTTGCGAAGCTTGAACACCTGTTTCGCAACGGTAGACAACGTTTCAAGAATCTGATCATTGGGGTTGGTGGTTGAGGCAGTTCTGTTGAAGTAACTGCTGATCCTCCTCTGCTTGCGGGAAGAAGGTGGTTTGGTTAGGGTCTTCCTGGGTTTGAGGACATGCCTCTTCGGCTCTGGTTCCTCCTTAGGAGGTTTGAAAATTAGTATCGGGCAAGACCTGTCTCCACCAGGCCATATGTGTTTCTTGAAGTTGTGGTTGCTCGCTATAAGGCTCTCCATGTACTTAACGCTTCCATCAGCAGGAACGTCTGTCCATTTTCCCCATCCTGATTCTGGTTGGCTTTTAATAGGTACCAGAGATGTCACCGCAAGCTGCAGGGGAAATAAATTAAATTAATAAATTAATCACACAGGCAGTGGTGACAAAGAGGGGGGGTGAATTGATCTCTTACATTCTCGACCGCTTCCACGCGGAGAATGTCGGTGTAGTTGATGCTGGAGTGAACTGGAAGATGAGGTTCTTGAAGTTGTGAGATTGTCAACGTGTCTGATGGAGCTGGGATTATTGTCTGCAGTTGTGGAACGGCCTGAAATGCAAGGAGTTGCAGAGCTAGGGGAAATCCCTTGAGCCTGTATGTTTCCTGTTTCAGTAGACTGACAAGCTCTCCAACTGGGTCTTCGGCATCCTGCGGGGGTTTCATACAAGATATGGTCTTGAGAAATGACTCCCTGCCCCCGGGGTGTTGGCAGAAAGCGTCCACGTTCTGAACCATTTGGACATACTTGAGGGTAGGGCGTGTCTTCTGTTGATGCGCGATAAGGACACCGTCAACAATCAAAATTAGAGCTAGTTGCAGTTTCTTCCAGCCTGGCATCCCTTTGTCATTCTCCAGTCTGTGGCGCAGCTCCGCAATGGTGACAAACTTCTTCTTCCCGATAAGCTTGATCCAGTGTGGGTCTTTGTTGGCTTTACTCTGGTCTTCTAGATCAGTGTCGTAGCCGGCAGGGAAGTCTCCACATGGTAAACCTGTGATTGTGCCGAACTCTTGGAGACCAAACCGAATGGGGTCGCTACGGAAGACAGTCCAAAGTGTGAGACTGTCCTCGCATAGGAGTTGTCTGGTGAGAAGGGCGTGTATAAGCTTGCACGAAACGGGACATTGGCGTGCTGGGAGCTCAAACAACTTTCCGAAACATGAGTTCTTGATGTACTCTAGTTCTTTCGTGTTCCTTAGAACATGCTGGATGAAAGGGATAGTGTCTGGCTTCGAGAAGATGTTCAGTCGACCGCTGGGGAAGCGGTCTGTCGCGAAAAGCCTGGGTGGGAGTTTGTTGTCGGGCTTCTTGTTTCCTACAAAACAAGAATGGATACATGTGAGTCAACGAAACATGGTAGCCAACTTTTCTTTGACAATGAAACAAGAATGGATACATGTGAGTCAACGCAAAGTGGATGTAAGAATGTTGTGGATCTACAAAGACCATAAATTTTGTATCAATAAAGCGGGAAAAATCAACAAGATTTTAGTTTGGAACATTTCTAAGTCGTAACAGTGGACATGCATGTAGATATATCATATCAAAAAATCGATTGCCGTAAGAGTTCAAACAATGTCTAGATAAAAAGATTAGATAATCAAGTAATCAACTCTAAAAAAGGGCTGCACAAATATTTCGGATCTGATTAGTTCGGGATTTCGGAACAGTGAACATGCATGTAATCAAAAATCAAAAATAAATTGCCGTAAAAAGGAAATTATTTTCAGGAGGTTATGGATCTACAACAAACATTAGTTTCAGAAATTATTTCAGTAAGGTCTGAGATTTCGAACCTTTCATGGCTGACGAAATCTTCCTGAAGAAGTGAAACCGGCGAGAATGTGGTTGAAACCCAGAAAACGGCGAGGACCTGAGATTGATTTCGTGAAACCGGTGAAATCAGGGTTTTCGAAGTTTGTCGGCGACGCCTCCGAAGTGAAAGAAGAGAACGAAATGGGGGGTACGAGAAGCGGACGAGACTGTGGTGACTACGACTGAGAACGGGTAGAAATCATTAGAGTCGATGGAATTAGGGTTTATCCCGCCGCTTGAGAGAGAATGAGGGTCTGAGATGTGAGAAAATGAAAGGAAATGAGGGAATGTAGTGACTAGGGTTCGTATCTGGTTTATGTGAGTTGATGTTGATGTTTTGGTTTAATTGGAGAAGAAACCGGGCCGGTTTATTTTCAAATACGTAAAGGGCAGTGAAGTCTTTCACTAGGGGGAATGTGTTGGACAAGTGGAATGTGTCCTATGTTGATATATCAAACTCAGAATGTGTCCTAGGGGGTAATAAAATCTTATTAAATTACCAGGTTCCTTTGGCACACAAGTGGAAGATCGTTCTTTGCTTATAGTATTGAGATTTGACTTTCGTATAGAAGTAAGATTATATTGCTATCCGAATATTATAGGGGCCATTTGATATTTTACAATTGTTAATAAATTAAAAACTCATACATAGTGGCTAACCATAACCAACTTAAAATGGGAAAAAACTCATCTGTTTGGTATCAACTCTTTTCGTTCCTCCTCTTTTTGGTTTACATTATATCTGTTTGGTATCAAAATTTCCATCTTCGCTTTGTATAGAATTAAACCACATTATGTCAACCAAAAGTCAGGGTAAATAAAAAAAAGAACAAATGGTGTGGAGCGGCATGTCGGCATGAGACCAAGTAATTAAGGATATATATATATATGATGTAGATACAATATCATGATTAGGATGTTAAAATGGGATCTTTATCGGGTTTTTAAATACAATTTTAACATATATAAATGTTTATTTAAATCTAAATGGATAGTTATATTAATTATATTTATTAAAAGAGATTTTACTTCATATTAATGGAGATTCTATTAATCCGTTTAGTTTAATATGTTTTAATAATTAAATATTTTTCACAAATGAAATAATAATATATTTTCCAGATAAATATATCAGTTTTTTTAAATCATTTTAAAATTGTCTTTCAAATTTAAGCTTAAAAATCAACTTCAATCTTTTTATTCAAAAAAAAACACTCTTTAAATCATTTTATAATTCAACTTTTTGAGAAATTGGATTCCAAAATTTTATATTATAAATATTTATTAAAAAAATCACATGTATCTCTTAATGAATCTAAATGGGTTAATGTAATATTCCCAGATTTAAATGGATAACCCTAATAGTTCTTAAAACCTAACCGGGTTCGAAGTTTAAATATGGTACGTAGATTCTGAATGGGATGGGTCTGAATTAGAGCTGGACAAATAAACCGAACCCAAAAATCCGAACCAAACTCAATCCGATAAAAATATATATGATAAAAATGAATCTGAACCGATCCAAACCCAACATAAATACCGAATGGATTCTGTTTTATGGTATTTTGGGTTATGAGTATTATCCGAACTGGATCCAAATTTAAATGGGTATCCAATAGAACCCGAAACATTCAAAACCCCAAAAAGATATGATCGCAATTCCTAATATGTATCTAAAATACACTAATATATATTAAACATCTAAATTATTATATATTACATAAATGCTGGTGGTTTTATAACATGAAAGTTGATGGTTGAAGATGACGATTGTAGTTTGATGTTTTAATATCTTGGTTTTGTTTTCATAGAACAATGTTTCTCATTTCATGAGAAATTAGTTCTTGTTTTATGCTTTCATTTATTTGGTTTTATTTCTATCGATAATTATATTTGATTTTTAGTTGATTTTGAATGATTAAGGTTGATGTTCCTATCTTTTATTTTTGAACCAATTTTACTTATGTTTTGGCTACAAAATATGTACAAATAAAATATTTTAAAATCAAAGAACCGATTTTACTTATGTTTAGAAGATTGAAGTATGAAAAGTTTGTGATTGAAGACTGAAGTTGGAAAAGTTTGTGCTTGAAACTTGAAATTTTATTTATATTTTTGGTTTTTGATTTCATTGAATAATATGTTTTTCATTTGGTTTTGGCTTTAGTTTTTTTTGAATTCTATCATATGTTTTGTTTTATTTATATCAATAGAGATGCTTGGCTTTCGTTTCAAATTTGCATAATCTTATAGTTATTTTCTTTGATCAGTGACGAAATTGATGCTTTTATTTACTTGTATTTCAAGTTAGAATTTATTTAGATTTGTATTTGTTACATTTAGTATAAACGATATATTCAAGAACCAAAATTTCATTTGAAACCTAAATCCGATAGTATTGCGGGTTATACCAATACTAAAATAATTTACCAACCCGACTCGACCCGAAAAGCACCCGAACCGGTTCCAATCCGAAATTTTAAATTATCCGAATGAGATTGATTTTCGATAACCATGAAAATCTAAACATGATTGAAATAGAACCGACATCCGACTGGTACCCCGGTTGTCCAGCCCTAGTCTGAATAGACAAGATTTAAAATTTACGAGTTCTGAGTAATGTTATAATGGGAGAAATATTTGAAAGACAGAAGGGTAGCTGCCCAATTCTCAATACTTATATATGTTATCACAAATTATATATTTATTTATAAAACTTTCTATTTTGTTTAATAAGTTAACAAACTTTGTTTCCATGATTAATGATCATCTGATCCATAGTTGATTTTGTTTCCTTTGTTACTAGTTAAAAATTAATTTCACGAGCTCATTCGTAATATTTTTTTTTGTGTGGACAACATTGCTGGAAATAAAAATAGAAACTATAGCAAGATAACGAGATGTATAGGGTCACTAATCACTATACCATTATTTGATTTACTTCCATCACTTCACAGTTAAATCAGTTCGTACCTAAATAACTAGATGACTGAAGTTTGATGAAAAACGGGCCACTCTAATTAATAAAAGGTGGGAAAGATCATATCATATGTATAGCCAAAACTTGAACGCGTAACGCAAATCCGTACGAGAGAAAACCATATAGTATATGATAGTTACATGTTGTTGATTTCGTCACACTATTAATTTCCTTCAATTAATATGCGACCGTCGACCGAGACTGGTTCAACAGCTTATTTTTTAAGTCGTTTTAGCATGTCTTCATCTGAATTTTATTACCCTCGACTTTGAATACTTCTTCTATAGATAAGACTTTTGTGCCTTTGTTTTCAAGGAACAAGGAAAGTAAAAGTCACCCATTTCTTTTGAATGTTTCAAAACCAAAACCTGTAAAGAATCTTATAACATCTACAAAATATATTTCGTGCTGGTTTGCGATTTTCTGTATCTGATTTTTGTAACAATTTTCTGTATCTGATTATAACCCTCTTTTATTGAGTACTAGTGAAAACCCGCCCTACGGGCGGACGGGTGAGTAAATAAAAAAATACTTGTTTTAAACATTTTCATTGTAATGTTTATTTTACTTATATGATGAAATATTTATATTAAATTACCTGGAATGATAATTTAAAGTTCACTACATTATAAGGAATTAATTTGAAGTTCAATGCATAAATTGGGAATTTTTTTTCTTCCTTGTACATTTGTTTCTGAATGTATTGTTACTTTTTCTCTTATATGTTTCTTATATTGATTTAGATAATATTTAAAGTGAATCGATATAGAACTTGTTTTCTAAAATTTGGTAGATAGTACAAAAATATAATATTTATTGTTGCTATTTTAAAATATACATACTTATAAAAACTCTTAAATAAACTACATGCAACTGATTAGATTTTAAAGAAAAATATCATTGCTTGATTTAGAGTATGATTGATTTATATTTTTAAATAATTATATTTTAAAGAATATTTTTGTTATTTACTAATTATTTAATTTAAAAAAGTTGACCATATTTATCATTTTCAAAAAAAATTTAAGTAATATATATTTTATTTATAACACTTTGAATCGCTTGTTCAAATAGAAAGTTTAAAATTTTAAAATATTAGAATGTCAAATATAATATTAGATGATATATAATAATATAACAATTATAATAAATAAATACTAATTGATGTACACATAAATGTTGAACCATACACATCACTGGTTTTGGGCATACACAACATATATGCTATGTTTTATTTTACAATTTCCTTTGGATGTGTTTTTATAAGTTTTGCAAGAGAAATGTATAATAACCTTTTTTGGTTTTTTAAGAATTTTAGGATGTGCAAGACTATACATTAAACAATAGAAATGATGACGATAGATATAAGTTAGCTTTCTAAGTCGCTGTACTCTGCAATAATAACAGTTTACGGTAACAATATTATACATACAAAACACATGCATGTTATTATTGCTGTTGTTACAGTAAAAGATCAGCGTGTGAACTCCTATTTGTATCGTCTTGTATATGATTTCCACGGCCAACTGAGCTCTTCAAGGATTGTGGTCTAACCATAGCTCTGTTCTTTAAAATATGGCAGAAGAAGAGTATTAAGCATGGTTAACCTCAGGTTTGTTTCTTTTGATGTGGAAGCCAAAATCTGTGTTTGGGGGTTTTCTGATATTAGAGTAAAGTGTGAGAAGGCAGGTAAAGTCACCTTTAAGCAAGAAGAAAAGAGAACGGCGTCTCGAAACGTCTTGAGTCACTAAGGTCAGATCTTTGCATTCTGAATGTTCAAACACACTTAAAGGAAAAAAGTAATGTATTTTTATTAGAATGAAAACTATTACGATGATATACACACACACAATGTAGAGATTATTGGTAGGAGAATGTTGGTTTCAAGAACCCATGGTGACAATGCAACCGATGCTTTCTTCATTAAATATGTAATCAAAGGCCTTGTTGATCTCAGAGAATGGTACTATGTGAGTGATGGACTTCTCAAGCTCCAACTCCTTGTTCATGTACTTTTCGACTACCCCTGGAATGTCAGTTTTGGGTTTGTAGTTGCCAATGAAAGTACTCTTGAGAGTCATCTCGTTCAGCAAGTTTATGGGATGAGTCTTGAAGGCATCGTCCTTGCTTGGCACACCAACCAGCACCGCAACAACCCAGCCCTCTGAAACATCACATGTCGCAGGTTTATGAATGGTTTGGTCTGAATACGGAAGCCTGTGAACACATTGAAATGCTTGAATCATGGCTTGAATGCTTCCAATGGACTTCCCCACTCATATCCACACCACTGTCTGTCATCTCAGAGATGACTTGCTGAACTGGTTTGTCATGCTCTCTAGGCTTCACAAAATCAGTCACACAGAAGTACTAAAATGCAATGGAACATTATCAAAGGTCATGTAAGTGAAGAGTTTAGATCAGCGAATACTTTTTTAACTACCATCCTCAAATCTCTTGGGTTAAGATCAACACCAATGATCCTATCAGCACCAGCAATTCTAGCACCTTCTGCAGCGGCCAAACCAACAACAGCAAGACAAAAAACGGCAACACTGACCTTTCTTAGGTTTAGCCCTTTAGCCACATTCAAAGTTGCATCCAACCCAGTATATAAACCACAGCTCACAATGCAGACTTTGTCAAGAGGAGCTTCCGGTTTGATCTTAGCCACCTGCCCAAAGTGAATGACAGTGTACTCATTAAACCTGGAGGTTCCAAGGAAATGATGTATCGGTTTGCCGTTGAAGGGGAATCTTGATTCACGTCGTGTATGAAGCCCGAAGGTTGGAAGCCGGCTCTGGCATGAGAGTAGCCTGAAACAATATTGGAAAGATATCATAATAGCTATACGGATCATACATGCTCAATGTATTAGAGTTATTATGAACCGGTTATGTGATTGAACCGGGTTCGACTGATGTATATATATTTACAAATTGTATCTGTTACAACTGACGAGTTATGATGAAATAACATTTTTACACTTTCAAAATCTCTCTCTCGTCATCTTCTCCATCGAGCTATTGTCGATCTTCACCAGCTCTAATATGGTATCAGAGCCTCTCTGATCTTCGTTTCCGCTTCGATCTTTGCTCTATTTCAATCTGGTGATGAGTCTTGCGTTCAATCCGAGAGTTTTTGACCTCCTTGATCAACTCTTCTCTCAGATCTTCGTCTTCTTTCGGATTGCAGCTCGAATCATCTTTCTTTCTTTGTTCTTTTCTCTTTATTGACCTTGGATTCGTGTTCTCTTTGCCGCGAATCTCATTTCTTGATTGATTGAGTCATGGCGAATCGCGAGTCTATTCCGTCGTCTCATCCGTCGTCTCAACCGCCTCAATCCGGCGCGCCTTCTCTTGCTGATCCTCATTCAAATCCGTTATACGTTCATACATCGGATCATGCTGGTATTACTCTCGTCTCTGAGAAGCTTAGTGGTCTTGGTAACTTCAATAGCTGGCGTCGTTCCATGTTAACGGCCTTAGGTGCTAGGAATAAGGCAGTCTTCATAGATGGAACGTATCCTGAGATTGATAGGAGTCACCCTGATTTTGGATCTTGGACTCGTTGCAACAATATTTTGTGTACTTGGCTTGTTAATGCTGTGGAGAAACCGATTGCTAAGAGCATTATGTATCTGGATACTGCGCGTCAGATGTGGCTTGACATCCATGATCAGTTTAAACAGAGTGACGGACCGCGTATCAGTGATATCAAGCAGCAGTTATATGCTGAAGTCCAAGGATCACAAAATATTAGTGACTACTACACACGTCTGAAGCAGCTTTGGGAGGAGCTAAAGGTCCATGAAAGCCCGTATGTGTGTTGCTGTGGTAATCCAGAGTGTGACAGTAGCAAGAAGATTGCTCAACGTGATGAACAAGATCGTGTCTTGAAGTTCTTGATGGGGTTGAATGATTCGTTTACTGCTACTCGGGGTCAGATCTTAATGATGGATCCAAAGCCGTCTATCTCCAAGGTTTTCAACCTTTGTTCTCAGGAGGAACGTCAACGCTCTATGAAGTCTACTAGTAGTGTGGTGTTTCAGACCTCTGTTGGGGTCAAAAACGGTTATCTCGAAATCAACGGCTAAGTCTATTTGACATACGAAAAATCCTCCGAAGGATGCACACGGACATCCGCAAACAGAAGGAACCGAGCAGCCGACCGCGACCATGGCCCCTAGGCGCCGGGCGCCTAGCGCTGCCTCTAGACGCCGGGCGCCTAGCGCCCGTGCTGCCTCTAGGCGCCGGGCGCCTAGCGCTGCCTATAGGCGACGGGCGCCTAGCGCCCGTGCTGCCTCTAGGCGCCGGGCGCCTAGCGCTGCCTATAGGCGCCGGACGCCTAGCGCTGCCTCTAGGCGCCGGACGCCTAGCGCTGCCTCTAGGCGACGGGCGCCTAGCGCCCGTGCTGCCTTTAGGCGCCGGGCGCCTAGCGTTGCCTTTAGGCGACGGGCGCCTAGCGCCCGTGCTGCCTCTAGGCGCCGGGTGCCTAGCGCTGCCTCTAGGCGACGGGCGCCTAGCGCTGCCTCTAGGCGCCGGGCGCCTAGCGCCCGTGCTTCCTCTAGGCGACGGGCGCCTAGCGCCCGTGTTGGCTCAGGTCCTCGAGCGACAATCTTCCGTGCACAAGTTCCAGGCCCCGACCGTCAAAAGTCTGTACTTTGAGTCTTTCCCGAGTCCTCGCGGAATGAATCATTGAGATTCCGCGTACAAAACTCCCGTTCTTACTCCAAACTAAGATCGTCGGAAACACTTCGGAAACTCGTAAGATATCAACGGAAAGGAAGATCTTAAATTCTTCGTACGAAACAGTGATGGTTATCTTGAGACACCACTCATCTCAACTCTACGAAGGAATGAAGATCTTCTGAAGAAATCGTAGAGAACAACAGAAGTCCTAGAGACGGCCCGAAAGGGAGCAAACGCGATCGGACAGTCTGTTTACGATTATCTGAGATAGATACGACGATTTACGTTTATCTTTACATAACAAAATAAATGCTAAATTTCCGGAAGGATAAATGTCAAGTATCCCGAAGATAAACGTCAAGTTTCCCGATAAACATGAAGGCCGACGAAAATGGAAAAAGCCCGCCTTGCGGCCCAGAAGGAGAATAGACCGTCATAAGAAGGAGTATATAAAGGAGCTTTGGGAGAGGAAGAAAGGCAGAGCGAAAATCATCGAGAGAGAGACCAAATCCGAAATCTAGGGTTTTAGAGAATTCCTGCTAGCTTAGGGAACTTAGGACGTAGGAGGTTAGACTAGCGGAGCAAGACTTAGAACGTTTTGTCTCCTATATTTCCGTTGTTTCCTCTTCAGCGTATCTCTACTTCCCGTTTTCGGAAGAATATTGTATTCAATTTACCATCTACTTAATAAAACGCCTTAGTGCAATTTTTCCGCTACATTGTCTTGTTCTATCAATTTCGTTTGGTTGTCGCAGAGAATCCGAGCCTTCAGAGAAAACTAGGTTTACTTAGTTTTCCTCCGATAAAACTTAACTAAAATCGACAGTGCGAATTTCGGTTCCCACAACCTCTCAGACCACTGCTCCCTCTGACTCTCTTGTAGCTGCTTATTCTGGAGGATATAATCGACAGAGATCACGTCCTGTTTGTTCTCACTGTGGTCTCCTTGGTCACACTGTGAACCGATGTTACAAGCTTCATGGATATCCCCCAGGCTACAAGGTTCCTACTTCTGGAGCTCGGACTACTCAGTCTCAGACGTCTTCTCAGAATCAGCATAATCAGCAGACGACATCTCAATCAAGGTCTCTGCAGTCCAAGGGTGAAAATGTGGCGAATATCGTGACACAAGATGCTGGTAGTATCTCTATGCATGATCAGCATGGTGTTCATCTTGGGTCGGTCACAACGGATCAAATTCAGAAGCTTCTCAGTGTTCTTAACACTAAACACGTTAGTGACGTCTCTCAGGTTTCAGGTAGCACTCTTACTCTCTCAGACGGATCAGTCTCTATCATTAAACCACAACCGCATCTCATTCCACACACATCATCAAATTCTTTTGAGCAAGGTACACATTATGTTTCTTCTGCGGCTGTTAATGATAATGCTAGCTTATATGCTCCGTCTTGGGTGATTGATACAGGTGCTAGTTGCCATGTTTGCTCTGAATTGTCAAAGTTTAGTAATACTAGGTTGATTACTGATACTTTTGTGACCTTACCTGATAGTTCTCGCATTGCTGTGACTATGTCTGGAACTGTAGTTCTTTCTAACACTTTGGTGTTATATTCTGTGTTGTTTGTTCCGAATTTCAAGTTCAATCTTATGAGTATTAGTGCATTGACTGCAAACACTTGCATCTCGGTTTTGTTTTCATCGGATTCATGTTACATTTTCCCATTTAATCCTCTTCCTCTGTTACAGGAGCATACTCAAGGCTCCATGATTGGGAAGGGTAGTCTGCATCAAAATTTGTATATCTTGGAGTCTACTGTTCCCGTTCTTAATACTGTTGCTCAAACAAATAAGCATTTGCATGTGTCTACTGATATCTGGCATCAAAGATTGGGTCATCCTTCATACAACAAGATTCAACAGTTAGCAAAGACATTAGACATTCATTCTTTGAAGCTTCCTCATGATCATATTTGTAAAATTTGCCCTTTGGCTAAACAAAAACACCTTTCTTTTCAATCTTCAAATAATATGTCGAAACTCCCTTTTGATTTGTTACATCTTGATGTATGGGGTCCTTTTCAAGTTCCCACTGTGGATGAATATAAGTACTTTTTCACCATTGTTGATGACTGCACTCGTGTGACTTGGGTATATCTTTTGAAAACTAAAAGCTCTGTTCAAACTGTTTTTCCTGAGTTTCTTGCGTATGTTACCACTCAATATAATGCTAAAGTCAAGTCTATTAGGTCTGATAATGCACCAGAATTATCCTTTAATTCATTACTTAAATCTCATGGCATCATTCACTACTTTTCCTGTGCGTATACTCCCCAACAAAACTCAGTTGTCGAGAGGAAACACCAGCATATTCTAAACGTTGCTCGTTCATTACTATTTCAGTCAAATGTTCCTATTATACATTGGGGTGATTGTGTGCAAACTGCTGTCTACTTGATCAATAGGACTCCTTCCCATGTTCTGAATAACAAAACTCCTTATGAGCTTCTTACTTCTCAAGTTCCTCGTTATGATCATCTCCGAGTGTTTGGTTGCTTGTGTTTCACTTCCACTTTGCTTAAGGATCGAAACAAGTTTTCTCCTCGTGCATCACCATGCGTTTTTCTTGGTTATCCTCAAAGATACAAAGGTTATAAAGTTCTTGATCTTCACACAAATACGTTTTCAATCTCGCGTAATGTTGTTTTTCATGAAAACACATTTCCTTTCTCTGAAAATTTTCCTGCATCGTCTGATTCGGATATATTTGGTCAACATGTGTTGCCTTTACCAGTTCCTGATTCACCATTCCCTGCTTTCTTTAATCTAGGCTCTTCAATCCCTGCTGATTCTTCTTGTTATAATTCTTCTGAATCTGCTCTTGAACCTGTTAATAATAGCTCTATTCATGTTACTTCGTCTGCTAATGATTCTACTCGTGTTCGTCGTCAAACTAAAACTCCAGCTTACTTGGATGAATATCATTGTTACTTGTTAGATAAGACTTCTGTGCCATCTCATTCAAATCATACTTCTTATCCAATTTCTGCTTTTCTTTCATATGATAATGTGTCCCTTGCTCATCGGAATTTTCTTTTAAATCTCACCACCACATTTGCACCTAAAACATTTCATGAGGCTATCCGTTCTGAGGTGTTTAAGGGTTCGATGAAAACTGAGATGGACTCTCTAGAGAACACTGGAACTTGGTCCATTTGTGAGTTACCTAAGGGAAAACATCATGTTGGTTGTAAATGGGTGAATACTTACAAGTATAACCTTGATAGCACGGTGGAACGTCCAAAGTCACGCTTGGTTGCAAAAAGATACACACAGTTGGAAGGATTAGATTATCTTGACACCTTCTCTCCGGTGGCTAAGCTTGGTACCTTTCGTCTTCTTCTAAGTCTGACCTCCGCAAAGAACTGGTTTACTCTGCAGCTGGATATTAGTAATGCCTTCCTCAATGGCGACTTAGATGAGGAAATCTATATGACGATTCCTCAAGGTTATGAAGAATTAACCGGTAAGAAGGTTCCTCCAGGCTCTGTGTGTCGTCTCCACAAGTCCTTATATGGCCTTAAGCAAGCTTCTAGACAGTGGAATCATAAACTCTCGGCTGTTTTCTTACGCGAAGGATTCATTCAAGCTCATGCCGATCATTCCTTGTTCATCAAGAAGACTTCTTCCCTCTTCATTGCTGCTCTGATATACGTTGATGATATTCTTCTTGTGGGGAATGATGAAGCAGCTTTGTCACACTTCAAAGATGTTTTACAAACTGACTTCAAATTGCGTGATCTTGGTCCAGCAAAGTACTTCTTGGGATTTGAGATAGCTCGTAATTCTACAGGAATCTCGATCAATCAACGCAAGTACACACTGGAGTTACTCCAAGATGCAGGGTATCTTGGTTGTAAACCTGTTACCGTTCCTATGGAGCCAAATATCAAGCTATCTGCCTCCTCTGGAACTATCTTTCCTGATGCTTCAGTTTATAGGAAGATCATGGGTCGTCTCCTATATCTCACTCATACCAGACCCGACATCACTTATGCTGTGCATAAGCTGAGTCAATTCATGGCTGTTCCTCGTACTGATCATCTTACAGCAGCTTACAGAGTTCTGAGATATTTGAAGAATGATCCTGCTCAAGGTTTATTCTATCCTGCTCAGTCTGATCTTCATTTGACTGCTTTTAGCGATGCGGATTGGGCTACTTGTCCAGACTCTCGTCGTTCCATTACTGGCTACTGTATGTTTCTTGGGAACTCTCTCGTCTCTTGGCGTTCGAAGAAACAACCCACCGTCTCAAGAAGTAGTTCTGAAGCAGAGTATCGAGCTATGGCAGACGCTACTTGTGAGCTCATTTGGCTGTCTTCTCTGCTTCAATCACTACATAGTGCTCCTTCAGGTCCTGCTACTCTCTTCTGTGACAATCAATCTGCATTACATATAGCTTCTAATCCCGTCTTTCACGAGCGAACGAAGCACATAGAGAACGATTGTCATGTGGTACGAGAGCGTCTTCAAAGCGGCTTCCTCAAGACGATGCATGTCAACTCTGAACATCAACTTGCTGACTTGTTTACTAAACCAGTTCAGCCTAACGTGTTCAAGACTTTGATGTCCAAGATGAGCATTCACAAGTTGTTCATTCCATCTTGAGGGGGGGGGGGGTATTGGAGTTATTATGAACCGGTTATGTGATTGAACCGGGTTCGACTGATGTATATATATTTACAAATTGTATCTGTTACAACTGACGAGTTATGATGAAATAACATTTTTACACTTTCAAAATCTCTCTCTCGTCATCTTCTCCATCGAGCTATTGTCGATCTTCACCAGCTCTAATACAATGAAATTCTTATAGAATAGCTTCATAATGTTCATAGTAGGGCACCGGAAAATTGACATCACTATTATCAAAAGTATAAGAAGATACTCACCTCCCAGAATCGCAGCAACCTAACTTTAATTGTAGAAGAACATCACCGGACTTCAAATCGGAAAGGGAAACTTGGGAGTTAGCTATATTTCAGAAATAAGTTTGTTTTGCTGTTTGAACAGATTGATAAGATGATTTCGAGAGGAGGAAACACTGACCTTTTTGTACTCGCAGATAGACCGACTCATCGAAGAAAGAGATCGCATTCAAGGATCGATCGTGGTTGTTCGAATTAAAAAGGACATTAAACACGAAGTAGAGATAACTGAGAGCGTTTCAGTGATATAGACGAAACTCAGAAGTCCCCAAAGACCATAGAGAAGAGAAGAACCGTAAAGTCAATTATTCTAGTCAGACTGTCGGGCTGTTTTCACTTCTCAACATAAGCTCATCCACTTTCCAGAGCCGAAAAACACATCAAAAGAAAGATAAACGAAATAAGCCCAACACACGTTGAATTATATGAGTTAATGAAACGGTGCGTTTTTGGTAGTTGGACACGTGTCGCACCAGAAGTCTTTGAATTACTAACGTGGCTCATTCAGGAATAGAGTAACTCTTTTTTATAGTATTAGATATATATGATCCGAGAGTACAAAGTAGAGGTCATTTAATGGGTAGAATGCAAAATTATTAAGTTCGATAACAAGAAGGCACTATACAAAATGTACACAATTATTATCACTAACGGCTCCAACGATCAAAGAAACGAGTATAGTCGAATATACTCCTCCCAAAGTATAGTATATGGAGTATTTCTAAACTTCTAATCGGCCTTCGTTTTTTTTTTTTTTGAATTAATGTTAAATTTATTCAAAAAAAACCTTTATACAATGATATCATCCTTTTTATACCAGAAAACTAGCTAACCCCTTCCCAAAAATTTGCAATTTTTATTTACATTTTAGTAGAAAACCAGTATTGCATCAGAGTATCCATTCCTTTAGCTCCTCTTCGAATAACTAGTGTGATCTTGTTTCGAATCCCTTTCTCCACCATTTTCCTTATTACTTCCATTGGCAACAATTTTTCCCCATGAACCACCTTGTTTCTTTCTCTCCAAATTGCATAGAGCACAGCCTTTCTCCCCCATTTTTTTTTAAGCCAAAAGATATGCATATCTTCTTCTCCTAGAAGACAGCCATCTTTTTTTTGACAGCCGTTTCACAGCCATCTAGAAGACACACAACATCGTAGAGTAAAGTCGGGCTCAGAGTACTCTTCTTTAAGTGCTCAGTTAATACTCGGCTCAATGTGGCTCCTTACCAATACCCATACAACCTTAAGAAATGAGGGATAAGTTACGCTCCTGCACAATTTAGGCTTTAGTGTAGGCCCATAAATTACATTGTAACCCATTAGACTCACTTTTGGTTAGAGGGATAGACTCCACTTATCTCCCGAGACGGCCTTGGATAACCGAACCAACATGAGACTGAGACTTTGGTTTCCAGTTCCGATTGCTAACCGAATACTAACCGTAGCGATTCTAAAGTGTAAACTGAACGATAAATACATCCAATTACAGTTACAGCTAGAGCAGATTTCTCAATAATAACCAAATCGATACTAATCTCAACAAAAACCAAGCAACTAGGATAGGACGATTGCTTTTTGTATACTTGATTCCAATCTTAAACTTAACCAAATCATAAAACAAGCCGTAATATAAAAGTCACAAAATACAAATGTAAATGCTTGCAGAACTGAAACGAAAAAAAACAATATTTTTAAAAAGTAATAAATATTCATCTGTTCTATTAATTTTTCACCTTGTCCAATTGATATTAGTTAGGTCCAAGTAAAAAACAACTGCATCTAAAATTTAATTGCATTCAGTAAAATATAGTTGCATCTACAATATTGTTTAACCGATAATTTTGTTCGTAACTTCCTTTATTTTCGTAGGAAGCATTCAATATGGGTGGGATACATGTTCTCCCACTTACCTTTTTTTACAGTTTTTCAATTTTGTTTTAGCAAATCCTTTTCCAGATTCAATCACGAAACTAATTAGTTAACATTCCTTTCCAAACCACAAGACTACAATAACTAATTGACATTATAATTTTAAGTCATTTAACTATTAATAAGTTCATAAAATATAATCAGGAACGGAATATTATCTTCCAATAATTCATTTGGAGTAAAAACAAAAAAAGTGAGTCAAAAATATGCTATTACAATTCTTATATAAAATTATGGTTTTATAGTATGTGTTATAATTTAGCATAATTGTATGTATATATGTATATTATTTATAGTTTGTATTGCAATATTTTTAATAAACTAAAAAATTAGTATATTTAAATTTTAAAATAAATCTTCAATTTGTATTCATAAATTTATGATTAGAAAGTTAATAATAAAATAGTAATAATTAATTTCAGACATATTTACAGAAAAAATACAAAACAACACTATATATGCGTTTCAAGTACAGATCAAAATCTAATATATGTCTACCATTTTACCGGACCCGAAAAACCAAACTAAAATGGATCCGAAAATACAGGTTCAGATTCGAGTCTATGCTAAAATATTTTTGGATCTTTTTTTATGGAGACCCACAAGTCTCAGTTTGGATCTACGTCCTACAAGAGACCCAATCGGGTATTCGAAATACTCAAAAATTATTATATATTAAGTAAATTTGGATGATTGTGTGTATTTTGGATATTTCAGATATTTTTTAAAATTTCTGGTTCAGGTTTTTAGGTATAATTTCAGGATTCGGGTAAATTTTAGATTTCCAAAAATATAATTTGGGTGTTCGGGTAAAATTTGAGATACCTTTCGGGTTTTCGGATCTGATTTTGGGTAAGTTTCAGATATATTTTTTTAGGTATATTTAGGATTTGCAGATACTTTTTGAGTTTTCAAATTCAGTTTAGATATGTCAGGTTTTTTCGAGTCCTATATACTCAAATCAACTCAAATCTGAAATAAAACTGAAATTACGAGTGTTTTACGTATATTAGAATTATATACCTGAACCGACAAGAGTTCGACAAAATTCGGGCCGAGCAGACCTGAAAAACTATAGATATCTATATGGATCAAAATTTTCAGGAACCGAAAGATGCGGACCCAATAAGACCTGATCCGAGGATCGGATGCCTAGGCCTAATCTGAATAGATAAATATGATTACAAAAAAATGAATTTATAACTATAAAGAAACGAGTATATGTTAGCCAACTTTAAATTACTATTATTTCTACAGTAAATCAAATAGGTTTTGATTAAGATTTATACACATATATGACTACAAAAAAATATGATTAAGAAAAAACCACAAGTATTACAATTAAATATCTAGAAAAAGTTAAACAACAAATATACATGTCCTTTTGAAAGGGCGGGTCAGAATCTAAATTCTGAAGACCCGAATATTCTCAAATATTTTTTAAAAAATAGTGTCATTTAAAATAAAAAAATTCATATAAACTTTTTAAAATACACAAAAACAGATTTTATCAATACATAACGGGTCTATGACAAAAAAAACAATAGTTTAAAAATATTTAACTTTTTCTTTAAATTAAAATACTAAAAATAAAATCACTGTGAAATAATTTACAAGTTTAACAGCAGGTTAATAAACAAAAATCATAAAATACGGGTCATAATTATTTGGAATCTTCAAAATTTTGTTTATATTTAAAATAACAAAAATTATTCATACAATAATTTTAGATAAATTTCATAAAATTCTTAACAAAATATAGTTTATCATTGATAAAATATTTATATCTGAAGGTAGGTCAAAATCTAGTTAATTTCATTAATAAAAGGCTATCAGATCATTACAAATTGGCCGATTGACTACAGAAACGACAATTACTAGGTTACAAACAATTTGGCTAAATCATCAACAAACAGATCTATGTAAAGAAAAAAGAAAGTCGTGCAAATTGCAAAAAGAAAAGCAAGCTTCCCACTAGTAAACCAGCAAATCAGGTTTTCGAGAGTATCCAAGACCAGCATGTAGATCCGTCGTCATATACCACTAAAGATCCGACTCGGAAACCCTAACCACTGCAGCCTGTTGAAATTTTTTGCCGCCTCACATATCCGAAAAGCCGCATACGTCTCTACAGTCAAGATGGTGAAGACAAGAATCCATACCGGAGAAAAACAAATCAATGGGAACGGCCATCCTGGTTGATATACATCACCAAATAACCTCTCAACATTGGGAGACAAGACCGAATGACTAGTTACGGTTTCCTGCAATCTCTTCATCATCCTCTAATAGAGAGCGACCACTGTAATACTCACGAGCCACCAGAGAAAATGAGCTCTCATTGGGTCCTACGGATCCATCTAATTCACGGAGAGAGAGAAGTATCTCCAAGAAACTCTGGATATCGACTATTTTTTCAAGTTGAGGAAAGTTTAGATGGGGGGAGATCTCTATTAATTCCTGCAAGGACGTCATAAACTGTAGTGTCTCCACGCTAACGGAAGATGATTGAAAAGTAAAGAAAAGAGATATTACGTGTGTGTTTCACTTGCCACTCAAAGACCAATGTTACACAAAAATGTAATGTTGGATAGCTAGGATCTGAAGTCTATACTTTATAGAGTTTAAAATAAATGCAGTTTAAGAATCAAATGATCCACAAAAATATTTGATTAGATACCAAGTCACATATTGAAATTCATAAATTTGAAGACGAATTCGGCTCCAAATGGTTACTAAGAGAATGAGTAGGAATAGCTAATTTTTTAGCATTCCTTACAATTTGCATCATTTACAAGGAATATTTGTTACTTATGATTCTTTAATATTCTTTGAGATTAAATGAATAAAAGACTACACTTATTCTTTATCAAATTAGGAGAGAAACATATTTTCTTTTTATTTTATTCATTTTTTCTATTCCTGTATTACATTTGTGGTTACCAGTTATAGCCAAAGACGGATGTTTCTTTTAGAACATCTCCAAACAAACGCTTTATTTAAGGGGAACAAAACTTTAAAATGAGAATTTGAAGGTAAATTGTTCCAACCATGAATCCTTATTTTTTTTTAAAAAAACAATTATTCATTCTTGACATTAACAAAAATTACAAATAATAAAAAAAACTTCACAAATACATATATTTATTATATTATACAGCACACAACATTACAACATTATATAGCATAAATAATATAAATTACACATATAACAAAACAAACACACATACACATAAATTTTAAAAGTTACATATAAAATACAAAATTACTCAAACATTATTTCCGTAAGATATGTAATATTTAAGTGTTTATGTAATTTGTTTTAATTTGTGTATTAGACACAAAATGTCTCTCATCAGTAGCTGGAAGAGATCATAAGCAATGTACAAGATAGATGGGCTACTCCTCTTATCACTAATTAGTTTTAGTTTGAAAGTCCATCTAGCTTAACATGGTATCAGAACCGATCCACACAGCCCAACCCGATCCATATCGATCTGGTTCAAAGTTGGTCTATCGATCTTTGCGTGAACATTCCGAGATTGACGCTCAAAGAGCTATGATCTCGAGAGAGCGTATTAGACACAAAGTATCTCACATTGGTAGTTAAAAGAGATTCTAAACAATATATAAAGATAAATGGACCACTTCTCTTATCACCAATTGGTTTTATGTTTGAAGTACATCTAGCTTTACATTGTGTTAAGTGTGTTTAATGTATTTTTGTTTTGTGTGAATTTTATTTAATGTATTTTTCTATTATGTGAACTTTATTTTAATGTTATGTAATATTTACCTTATTTTATTTTACTTTATTTTCATGTACTTAAATTAAGGTTAATACATGCATTTATCACCAATTGGTTTTATGTTTGAAGTCCATCTAACTTTACATTGTCTTAAGTGTGTTTAATGTATTTTTGTTTTGTGTGAATTTTATTTAATGTATTTTTCTATTATGTGAACTTTATTTTAATGTTATGTAATATTTACCTTATTTTATTTTACTTTATTTTATTGTACTTAAATTATTCTAAATTTAGGTTAATACATGCATTTATGAAAAAAAAATGTAAAGACAAAAAAGAAAACAAAAAAATAGTTTTGAGGTTTTAATAATAAAACTTCAATTTGGAAGTTTCACTATTCAAATCTCAAAATTTAAAGTTTGGTTGGAACGATAAAAACCTTAAAATTTAAAGATCCAAGGTTTTGTTATAAATGTAAAGTTGGTGATGCTTAGAGCATGATTAATGGGAAGTTCTAAGCCAAAAACCACCTCTTAAATAAAATATTTAAAAATTAATTTTTAACTTTTTTAGTTAAAAGTTAAGAGACGGTTCTTATATTCCGCTGATAACTCTACCAGAATAACTCTCCATTAATCATGTTTTTATAAGAGCATGATTAATCATGGGTTCTTAAGATGGAATTTTTAACCGAAGCTAAGAAACTGTTTTTTTTTTAAATTTTTAATTAAGAAAACTAAAAACTTGTTTTTAAAATTTTTATTTAAGAACCAGTTCTTAACTTCTTATAATTAATAGGAAAATAATCTCGGATTAATCATGGTATAAACTATAACCAAAAGGAAAGTAACTTTTTTGCATTGTTCTGTTGACTACTTCTGTGAAGTTTACTTTACAGGTATAAAACTAGGGACGTTACGTCGTTAACATCAGGCTATTGAATAATTTCTTATGATGTCCTGAAAGTCATACCTAAAACCTGGAACCTGTCTCCCCCACATTTCATTAATTTCCGGTAACCTATGAGAACGATTTGTAGATATATATTTTTCGGTTCGATCCGCCCTCCCTCTTTTTTTCTAAAAAAAAAAAAAATTCTTCTGCAAGAGAACAAGAATGTGTGTTTGTAATATAGTAGAAATTTGCAAGAACAACCAAATTCTATATTTATAGGCAACTTCTCCATCTAACAACTAATTCATTTCTTACATCTCTTTAGTGAATAGTGATCAGTCTTTATGCATTGTAAATTTCGGAGGAGGATATATTTGTGTTCACATTTGGTCCATGCACGTGATTCGGATTTCTTTCAAGAAAATCCAAACACATAAAGAGTCTATGACTTTGAATTACTTATTCTTTTCTTTTTTAGAAAATTGAATTACTTATTCTTACATTTTCCTTTTTGCTTATTCCTACATAGTGTGCTTAAAACAATTCTTTTGGGTGTTAAAATAAAAAATATGAAATCTATATTTTTTTTTCAAAAGCTGCTTCTCAAGAGTTTTTGCATTGTGTCCGTGACTTTGTCGGGCAACATGGTCCAAACGGTTGATGCCGACATTAACCTAATGGTTGTCTTTTTGTGAGAATTATTTAACTAAAATACTCAAAAGGTTTCATATTTATTTATCATTCTATGACGCCGTTGATTCATCAAGCATTTTGATACGTTAAAAATGCAGTGTTTATTTATACTCCCTTTGTTTCAATTTACTTGATGTTTTAGAGAAGTTTTGTTGTTTCAGAGCCGGCTCTTGACGTGTGGTGGAGGAGCAAAAGCAGCGGATCCATCTTATATTGTGAAATTTTCTTTGTAAATTAGGACCCTTTTTGATAAAACGAAAAAAAATTAGGGCCATTTTTTGGAAAAAGCACCTTTAAAATATTACATATATGCATAAAGTAAATGAGAAATGTTCATCTACAGAACATGGTCCATCAAATTTATGAGTCGGGCATGTTCATAATAGATGATGTTTGCACAAATCTATGTATTTTCAACTTTATTAAAAACTGTGTAACTAATTAAATTTTTACTATCTCTATTTATGATTAAATAAATTAGGTTTTAAATTGTAATTTAGTAAAAAATTAATAAAAATAGTTTTTCTAAATATTTGTGCATTTGAGTAAAACATCAAATAACATGAAATAGATGAAGTATTTTATATTTTTAAAAGCAACATTTAGACTTCATACAATGTAAATCATCAGTACTATTAAAATATGAACATGACCTATTAATGTATGTTTATTCCAACTATTTTAATAGTACATGACAAATATTAAAATTTATTAATAATCAATTTAAAATAATTAGAAAACATATTTACATAAGTATAATTAAAAATAAAAATATAAAATTAAATTTATAAAAATATGTAAAACAAAAAATATATCCACTCTTTTAAAAGAGGATCAGAATCTAATATATTTTAAAACATAGGCATGTTCTTGATTATTTAAATAAATACGTCTTTGTCACTCAGAATTATGAGAGTCGTTGAGAAACTTCAATAACTTTTGAAAGAAAAATCATCAAAAAGATTTGATTGTATTAAACTAAGATTTGATTATATAAATTTATTTGACCATCTATATATACATGTGTTTTCACACTCATTGGCAATCACTTTTTATCAAAGAAAATAAAGAGAAGCAAATCGCGTCTTTTTTATTTTCTTGAATTTGTCATATTTTTTTATTTTATAATTTGGTAATAATGGGGAACTGCATGGAGAGATGTAGGCAAGGAGAAGGAGAAGAAGGGAAGACAGAAGTAAGAGAAAATGCAAAAGAGTCTTTCAGACTTTATGGGGATGAAGATGGTCACGGTGGAATGAAGGTTAAGATAGTGCTTACAAGACATGAATTGGATATGTTTTTGCTTCAGATGAATAAGAATGATGATGGGAACTTGACGATGACCAAAGATATTATGGTAGAGCTAGAGAAGATGATCATAAAAGCATCATCGTCGTTTTCATCATCATCATCGTGGGAACCGTCTTTAGAGAGCATCATGGAGTGCCCAGAAGTTCAAGAGATGGATAGATGAGAGGATGATGCTACAGATATGATCCATGATAATAGAGGTGGCTCGTATATATTATCATGGGGATGTAAAGCATTGTGTTAATCACGGTTCCGTAACATTTTTGTATCACTTCATATTAATATGTAGAATTTTTTTTGTTGTTCAATCTCGCCCAAAATATAATTAATCAGATCTTTTGAGCTATCAAGAATGTATTAATGTACTGGCTAGATCCTGACTGTTTAATTAAGAGAAATATTCAAGCCCATGTTAATAAGAGGTTTTTCTTGTATGTATTTTGCTGTATAAATATGTCTTGAAACATCTTGTAATTTAAACTTGGCTGCCATTTGAGCAGCTTCATTCAAAAACTATCTAATGAAATTAATCATCTTTCTTAATTCATGAAGACAAGCTAAGCTTCCTTCTCCTTACATTGGTGCATGATAAAGCTCTATAGAGCTATCTTCATTTTATCTTACTAAGCTCTATGAGCATCAATTTCTCTTTGTTCAAACCTCCGACAAACCTCTCAGATTCATAGTCGTCATACTTGGGTTTAAGCTTTGAAGCCAAAAACACAGAGAGTAGGCTACTTACTTCTCTCTGTTCATATACATAATTTGCTTTCTTCTCTTGTAATTTAATGTACAACGCATAGGCTTAACTGAAGTTGATTCTTTTGTTTATTTGATTTGTATCATCTTTCTTAGATGATTATTTATGGGACTATATATATTTGTGTTTAATAGAAACTGAATTCAGTTTTTTCTTCTTCTTTTAATTTGCCTATTGAGTTGCGTTTGCAAGAGTTTGTTTTGTAATATTATGGGATACAGAACCTCTGAGTTCAACTTCTTCTTCACCTATCGATAAAAGTCTTATTTCAAGGACAGTGATTTGGCCTACAAATTGTCTATTTTAATTTGAATGACTTGTGTAACCTCCTCTTAACTATTGCATTAAAGAAAACTAAAGAGAGGAAAAAGAAAATAAAAGTAAAGAGATATTTGGCATTTTCATTTGTTTCATTTGGCTTAGATGTTTTGACGAGTAGCTGATGGATATATATCCTCTTTTTTTTTTCCAGTAATCAGTTTGAAAACACGGTAAGCAAAACACATCAAGTAAAGAGAGCAAGCCAAGAAGTATAGGAGCTGAATGCGCAACCGATCCTCTTATCGGCAACGTTTTATTTAGTAAGCTTAAAGGGACACACACATAAGCTTAAAGGCTTCTTTCATGGAAGACAAAAAACACTATCCACGAAGAGCCTATATCAACGTTGTTTTCTCAACCAATACCATAAACATACATAGATACATACATGAACAAACACCAAACTTTATTATGTACTTTGTCAAGTTTACTTAATTAGATCATCCAGACGACGATCCATGGACACAGAGACTGCCTCAATAAATGTAGCCTCGCTTGAAGCAGGTAACACCGAGTTATGAGCATCTCTCACTATCTCTTCAATCGCAGAGTCTTTGTTCACCGTTTCTCTGCACATCATGCTTCCAATTTGATACGGCGTTAGCTTTCTCTCAACGCCTTTCTTAAGAAGCATTGTGGAGATACGCAGCGTGCGTGAGACAGCTTCAGGGACATCCCAACCGTTGTGTTGCAAAAGCGCAATGTCTTGTTCAGCGTCTAGCGAGTTTATGTAGTTGACAGTGTCTTCAGAAAACGGGACTTTTGCTTGCGGCCAGTAAAGCCATTCAAATGTGCAATCTTCAAACTGCAAAGACACATTTCAATATAGCTTGGTTTCACCTTCTAATGTATTTAACGCATATTCATAAAGATAATCTTACATTCTCTGGCAAGCAGTAGCCATGATCGATGGGGATTAGAACGGTTTTGCCGTCTTCTCCTTTCCCAGTCAAGATGTTTCCGGCATGTCGATCTGCATTTGCCATTCTTATGTCAAAGACGCTTATCTTATGCACTTCTTCCACAGGAAAAGCTCCGGGACCAATGTCTTCGCAGCTCCCATCGTTCTTCATGAACATTTGCAACGAACCAACTTTGGCATCTTTTACACTACAACTGCTGACACCCTTTGGGTTATTATACACTCTGTGAAAGCTTCTGACTATAGCGGTTGGTGGCACACCAGCAAAACCCATAACTTCTTTGGATACAGATCTCGATCCGCTTTTAGGATGATCTAACAAGTAAGCTGCAACTTCTCTGATCGCCCCTTCTCCAACTCTAGTTCCTCTCTTCAATCCCTGACCGTCAGATGACAAAGGAAGCTTCTGAGGATTGTTCACTGCCATGGGTTCCTCATCCATAGGCTTGAAGACAGAGACGTAGTTGAGACCTGAAGAATCTTGCATCAAGTACGTCCCTCCCGTTCCCTCAGCTGATCTCACAGGTGAGTTACCACTGTTTAACCCTTCAACCGTGCGGTCAATCATATCTTCGATAACCTGAGGCAGCTTCACAACGGGATTGAGAAGCAGAGGTTCTAACAAGAAGTCTTTGCCAATATCTTGGACAAAAGCCTCTTTCACCGTCTTCTTAAGCAGCAAGTGGATGACAGAGTTTCCATCTTTGATAATCCTATCAATGACTCTATCGTCACCAAGCTTCTCCCCTCTAAAGAAGATCTCTTGATCATCAACATCTTGGAACCCTTTGACCTCTTTAGAGATCCGTTTCTTGATATAGCCAACGTCTCTACGGCGATCCACATGAAAGTAAAAGACTTTACCGGAAGTGGTGATGACAGTGACGAGGATAGGATCATAGAGCTTCTTAAGCAGCAAATGAAAGACACTATTATCGGTGACCCCATAGTCCTTGGCACGCCAGGCGAGCTCTCGACCACTGAAGAACAACTTCTGTCTTGTTAGACGAAACCCATGACACATGGTCTGGATCCTAAGTTTGGCGTTGGAGTGGAGGATGAGCAAAGGCATGGTAGAAACGGATGGATTGTTGGTGATCAAACAAAAAATCAGCAACCTAGCTCTCTAAATCTCAGACTAAACATAGGAGTCTTCTTGTAAGAGACTAAAGCTTAATGACGATTCTTCTCTTCAACGCCAACAATCAAACCTTAAAGGGAAGCAGCTCTTACTTTTAAATACAAACGCGCTCCTCGGCCTTTTCCTGATTCGTTTTTTTTTGTAAATTAACGCCGTTAATCTTACACTTAACGACCAACTGTTTCATATAAACGGGTTGATCTTAGCGTCATCAAACTAACGAAAGCTTTCTTTTTGGCTCATCCATGCAATCAAATCTTGCCACATGTGATTCTCTTGTAAGAAAAAAAAACTAAACAAGTGATAATTCTTCTATTCATTGGGGGAGGAGAGGACTAGATGAACCTAATTACTGGAATATTTAACGTTCCTTAAACTTGAACATTTCGTAAACCGAGATTATTGCCGTTGCACATGTATGGGTCCTATTTCCATTGACAAATCTTATCTCAAAAACCTAAACTATCATTGACATTATTTTAAATAAATCATATAATAGTAGCTATTATGATTTATAATTAATTATGCAGGTTCCTAGTATCATCTTTAGAGATATAACTCATCACAAACTTCTTTTGATTGCTTTGAGTTATTTAATACACTTATAACAAAATATGTTCACAAAACTGTTACCACAACCACAATCAGGTGTGCTGGTGCCCGTGGACAACTCACATGAAATTTGTCAATTGGGTCCACCGGACAATGACGGATTATTAAAAAAAGTTGTTACCACGGTATATACTATTAGGATGCACATATTTTTGCTTAACTTAAGTTCGATAATGTGAATTTTTCGTCTGAGGTGCGGTGTACAAGAACAGAAGGTTCAAAAGAGAGTGTGTCATGAGATGATAACATGAAACACTACGCTTTGACGTTTCTTTCCAAAAGATCCACTGACCAGTTCAGAAATGATTCATATAACATTTTATTTTATTTGCCAATCGTAAGAAAAATCAACTTTTAAGCAGCTTAAGTTTTTTTTACCACATTAATTGCATCTACCAAAAAGAGAGACATATATGTATTTAGAAAAACAAAAATGTCGATGTGAATTTGAGTTGTTGGAAACGTCCAAATATGGCCGGTGGCTTTGATCTGACAGTAAATATATAATATAAGCTAACGTATATTTAATATATATGTTGATGATGGTACATGAACACAAGAAAACAACTTGAAAAAATAGTTTAATTTACAATTCAAACACAATGGGCCACACGTACAACGATTACTTCAACACGGCTTGTGGGGGCCGACGCTGCTGCATAGTGGCTCCACCTCCTATAGCCGTTGTGCACCTAGTTACCGTTACGAGCGGGCAAGGTTTGCCACAAAATTTGAAGCGGGCTAATCTATATGACTGTATCGACACAAATACATGTAACCAGGGGTGGATCAGGAGTGGTTATGAGCATAGCGGAATGAAACGTTCGACTGAAACCCCCATTTTTTTAAAAAAAAGTTTACATTGAAGAAAACTCCTAAATTTGTAAAAAAATATTATAAAAAACTCTATTAAAAAGTCTACGGCCCTGGATATTTCAGAGACGCATCTGCATGTAACTTACGAATTATGCCCGAATGTATTAGAGCGATAACCTCAGACTTTTTCAAACGGATTTCCTAAACTCACGCAGTTAGAGCATGATACGCAGCAGAGATTGGAGATCCTAACAAAGGCTTAACTCACATTCCTCTATCAACGTTTTTGAATCACTTGGGTGAGAAAAGGTGGTTGCAATTCTCGTTAGTTCCACCTGATTATGGCTCCAGAGATGCTTCAAATCATATTTACCGGCTTATTAGGCCTGACGGGATAGACTATGTTACTCAAGATACAATTCACCACTAGCAGTATTTTTTGCTCTATTTCATGTGTTTTGCACAGTTAGTGAAGGTACATCGAATAAAACAGCTATATATTTGTCGTATTTTTAAATAGTTTTCCATTTTACTTCTTCCCAATAGAGCATATGGGAAACCTCTCTTTTTTCCTATCTGTCATTTCTTTTCTTTCGGTGACGATGTTTCTTTGTTAGTTTTGTGCCATCTCCAAATTTTCTGCTGATATAGCCATGATCAAAGAAATTTTTTAGTCAGCATATCAAATAATTTGAGAAAATAATAAATACAAATACTATCCTCATTCTAATCATATGTGATGTTTATTCATGTTACTATAAAACATAATATAACGAACAACTATGGACTCTTAAAAGAAGTATAAAGTATAAACGTCCAAAAAATCAAGTCTGCGCAAACCTGTTACGATCCAGTTCTGAAATATACAATAAATGATCATCAGACAGAAAAAGTATAAATAAATAATTTTTATTCATGTATGACATTAAAAGATGGAAATCATATATGATTTCATATTTTTACTTATATGATTGGTATGTCCTATATGTGTAAATACAATATAATATCCTTATAATTAAGACATACACTAACTTGAAAAAAAAATGTACTCCCTCTGTTTCAAAATATATATGTTTTAGAGAGTTTTTGATCTTTCAAAATAGTTGATGTTTTCATATTTCAATGCACTTTTTAGCTTTATCAAAAACTGTTTAACCAATGATATTTTATGGTTTATTTTGTTATTGGTGAAATGATTTTTAATTTATATTTTAATGATATTTTTAAAGTTAAAAACAAGTTTCTTAATAGTTGTGTCATATCCTAAAACATCATATATTTTGGAACAGATGGAGTATATCTTAAAAATTAAACTAGAAATAGGAAACCTCGATCAGAAATAGGAAACTTCGATCAGAAATTGGCTATAGAAAAACATTAAAAAGCAAATTATTGTATAGTATATTAAGACATACACTAACTTGAAGAAAATGTTTTAAAAAAAAACCTGTTATGGTTGTAGAAGAATCTTACATATATAGGATCATGATTTGGATTGTCTAATTTAGCATCAAAGGAGTTTGGTGGTGTCTTATTCAAATAAAAACTGAACTCTCTAATGTCTATATTTTGAGAAAACAATCATCAATTACATGTTGGTGTTAGAATCCATTGTTTGGTTGAAATATATATAGTTATATGTTTTGGCACCAAAACAAAATTTGAGCAACTTTAGCTAAAAATTGGCTCCAGATTTTTGAGAACTTTGCATTCATTATATATGTGAGTTAAACAAATTTGTCTTATTTATTAATAACAATATTGAATGTTGGCTGCAATAATATAGAAAATATAGGGATCTTCAATATGGGAAAGTGAATACTTAATAATGACAAACTAGTCTAAACATAAAGAAGGCACTAATAAAGATTTTGGATGGTATAATTTTATAACAGAATCATGTATTTAATTTAATTTTTCATAAAAGAAATTAGGTACAAGAAAATGTTTGTCTTAATAATAGAGACATGTATGATCTTCAATACAAAGTTTCAGTTTTTATTCTTTTCTTTCTCTTTTGTTGTTAATAATGACATGATTAAATGACATTTCAACAAGTTTTTAATATGTGTGAAAATCTTAAAACAAAGATCATATAGGAAGGATAAAGAAATCCCTCTACATAATAAAATCGTGAGAAACGCTGGCACGTTCGTTGTTCGTGAGGTTTCTCTCTACTTTTAGTCGTCTACTTCGGAGTCAAGAACGAAACTTGGGAATGCTAAAGTCACTTCCCTACAATTCATTAAATGACAACGATAACTGATCAATTACGAGCATTCCCATCTTAATAAGAATCATTGTTATTGTTTGCAAGAAACTTTGGTATATATATTACTTGAGGTAGGGTAAAGTCATGTTTTTGAGGATTGCAGGATTCTTAGCGACGAGGTCTTTCCACTCTTCTTCATCAATTTTGCCATCTTTGTTCGTATCAACCTCAACCATTGTCTGTGTTATTAATCCAATAAACCCCAAAATTCATCAACAACAGATATGCAAGTTTTCTGTAAAAAAAAAGAAAGAAATCCAATAGATAATTCGATGATATAAAGGCAAATGTAAAGAAAACCTGTTCGACGATGGCTTCAATGCATTCTTCTGATAATCCTAAGTCTGTTTCGCTAAGTAGTGCGCTCACCATTTTCTTCAACTATATTTACACCAAAACATAGCACATAAGATGTCTTCCAATCTTTTTTCTTCTGTACGTGTAAGGATTTCATCATTCTGTGCAACATATATTTATTCTTTTCTTTACTAGTAGAGAGATCACTCTATATATTACTTTCAGTACGTACCTCATGTCGCTGGATGAACCCGGTTCCATCAAGGTCATAAAGCTTGAACATAACTGCCATTTCACAACATTATAGAGTGGTTTGCTTAATCTCTCAAATACGAACACAACGCTTAATTATGATAATAAATAAAGCATGAAGACACGTACATGAGGACTTTTCATGTTCCGGAGTGTGTGGATGGAAGATGCTTAGTGAACGAACGAATTCACCAAACTCAATCACACCGTTTCGTTTCCTATCAAACATATAAAACACCTGCAAAATTTTAAAATAATTTTTCTTAGTATCGCTAAACCAAAATCACTCATTTTGGTACGGAAAAACAAACATATAGTATATACTAGTTAACGAGTATGTATCATGGAAAAGGACGTAGTACCCTGTCGGCAAATAGATTTTGCATACTGCTGTTTCTGAACAAAGCCAGAAGAAACTCTTCCTGCTCATAATTAAATAAGGCCACATCATAAAAATACTAAAATGCCACAATTAAGTAATGCTATTTTAAGATTAATTGTTTAAACATGTTCTACATTTTTTCTCATGAAAAAAGCCCACTAAATAAATAAATAAATGTTACCTTGTGGATAAGACCATCGTTGATAATGGATGTACTTAGCTTCTTGAATAAATTGTGTAAAGCTTCTATCTCATTCACCGTAACTGCATATGCTTAACAGTTACGTATATAACCTCTATAAAGGTTCATGCATGAAACATCAAAAACAAATTACAGCTCGTACTCGTTATAACTAGACATGTGGGTCGTCAATTGAAACTTCTTCTTCTTAGTTATCAATTTTATTTATTCAATTAAGGAGTTGCGAGTTCTTTTTTTTTTGTTTGACTTACATGGAGTTTTTTTTTTTGAGTAAGGGATTGACTTACATGGAGTTTCAGATGCAAGAACCTGAGGGTCCTCATATCCACGAGGATGCTTTGTTCGCTTCGAGGAAAAGCGTTTCACGAATGCCAACATTTTTCTAAAATTTCGGCAATCAGTTTTTGATTAAATTTTACTAATCAACATCGATGCACCGACAACTCAAAAGAAAATTAATAATAATTTGCTGAAATAACAAAAGAAAAAAAAAATTATGGTTCCAAATTTTAGTTTCTATCAGTGATCAGTCGTTTGTCGGATTATATATCTTGATGAACTACAAAAACATATACGAAAGCAGAGACGCCTGAATCTGGCTTTGAGCCTCTGATACTACCATTTTATGATTAGAAGTCAAAATCAGAATATGAAACAGACTTGAAAGTAAAAATAGTCAAACCTATCAAAATTTTGAGGGTTTTCACCAAAATGCCATTAGCTTTTAGATAGACCACGTAGGATCCCAAGATCCAAAGGAAACCAAAAAGTACAAAGAGAAAGAAAACATGCCTGCAGAATCCTATTTGTCAGGACAATCAAACAAAAATTTCAAAAACATATCGCACAGTTCTATGTGTTATGAAATAAAAGAAGTCAAATAATCAGAGAAATATTCGATGTTTGTCAATAGAAATCATGATACCTCTGGATGATCTTGTCTTCAGTTTCCTATTGGTTGGATTTAGATTTGCTGTTCTTCCTTTTTCGGTGTTTGAGAAGACTTTCTGTTTTTTTTTTCTTTGGGTATGATACAATGACGATGGAGTGCTCTTGTGATTGGTGGGGAAAAATAAGGTTTATTCTCTAGGTAAGATTGATTGTTGCTAAATAATACTTGATCATTACGTTCAAGAATAATTTAAAATTTTTAAAGTTGTGACTGTACGGTTTTTGATTTGAATCATATTAAAATTGCTAATAAATAAACCTTTTTGACTAATAATAAATAAACTTTCAAGTACAATAAAGTGATACATAAGTAGTATATACTTTCTCATGAAGATGATTGGAGATCAACGAATGATAATCGCACATGATGTTGATTATATATATCTTTTAAAAAAATTGCCGACCTTCGTTTATGCTCCTTTGTTTAAAAAAAATAAAAAATACTAATACTAAATTTTGATACGCGTAGTTTCTCTCCCGTTATTAAATGTTTGATATGAATTAGCTTTTTTTTTCATTTTTTTTCAAAAAAAGAATTAGTGCTTTTATTTGGATGGAAATCATTAATTTACAATTTCATATTATATAAGAAAATGATTTTCATTTGAAATAATTTTTCCACTTGTTTTTTTTGAGATTTTGTATGTACACTCTCAATCATAATTTTATCTTTATTTTTTGTATACATTTTATAACAATTATATTACATAATATTTACTTGAAATTTTTTGGACTAATCTAATAGAATATATTTGTAGAATTTTAATAGTTTTTAGCAGTGTTTTTATGATCCAGACACTCGGCCTTAAATCTGGTTTCAGATTCAATTAAAATAAAATATTGCAAAACCAAATAATAAAATACGGTAAAAATCTGAAAACCGCAATCCAACAACAACCAAATCCAAATAAATTTGATAATGTTTAAGAAAATGATTGAGTTCTTGATATATTTTTGATAGTATATAAATTTAAATAAATGATTTGATTTATGATTTTCAGTAGTCTATTTGATTGATTGATATATTTGGTATAGATATTTTTAGGTATAATATAGGTTTTGTTTTGTACATACTATTTTTAATATGTGGGGTTTTCTAATATTAATTGCATATTGGTTGAACAGATCCGCTAGTCGTTCCTCTTCTTAGCTTGAACAGATGATTCTGAAGAGATGTCTTCAGTTTGCAGATGCTCGAGGAAAGGAAAGGAGATTGCTCCTCCGAGGTCTGACCATGATGTGTCAGGTGGATCCGATCGAACAAGGATCAGCGCCTCGTGTGGGGAGTGCTCAACTAAAACCAGCTATGCTCTGTCAAAAATTAATGTTGAGGTTGAGATATTCGATGAGTTTGATTGGAAGAAATGTGTGTGGTAGGTGAAAACATCACCAGAGATCCATCACTTCCTCTAGTAAGCAAAAAAAATAGGATTCTTTCTGGTGGCTCTCTTTAGAAAGGAGGATATCATATGGACCCACTTTGTAACAGATGTGGTGTGGTAGGTGAAAACATCACCAGAGATTCATGTTCTCCTCTTGTCCCCCCATTCGCGGCTCGGGTTTGGAAGGCAACACTGGGATCTTCAAGCCGAACCCCACCCTGTGGCCATCACCGGCGGTGAAGAGTTTCTTCATCAACATGATATTATATATGTTTCTTCAACGTTTTGTGATCATACGTTGGTAGACCCTGAAGACAAGAAATAATCTTATCTATATCATTGGCTGTTGAAAATTTAGATCCTTTTTTCATGAAGACAAGAATATGAGCGTGTGGCATTTCTCTTTTCTGAAATTCAATCGTGTACATTACTAACAAAATGAAAAAAAAGTGTCAGATAATTTTTAATCAACCAAAGAATTTTTAACAAAGAGTACACGTGTATTGAGATTTACCTGCAGCAGTAGGGCCAAATAAAGAGCCGTTCTTTTTTGTCAACTCGCCGATAAGATTATCGAGTTTCATCTTGAAAACTCTACACAATATTTCTGGTCTGTCTTCGCTGGTCAGGTTATATTTTTTCAGATACCTTATAACTTCAGGCCATTTTGGATTACAAGTAAAAGTGATGAAAATATCTGAAAATCCATGGTACTTGCACATAGCCATGGCATCATAGTAGTGCTGCTTCATATACCTTTTGCCTCCGGTGAATGTTGCTGGAATAAAAATCTGGCTCCCTTGCTCAGCCATCTTAGCTCCACCTTTAGCAGCTGCTTTCTGGATTGCATCGTAACTGTTAGACCGTAGCTTTTTCTGATTCAACCACAAGTACCGCAGTCTACTCGATTCTATCATTGTGTAGGCGTCCACAAGGAACTGATGAAACAATCTGCCTGATCTTGTAATTGTTGCTGCTTCCCACCTCCTCTCTAAAATCCGAAAGGCAAAATACTCACGCATAATTACATTTTTGCGTTTTCTCGCAGTGCTCTCCTCAAAACCAATAGGAATATTTAATCGAAAGCCATCCTCTCCATATGGAAACAACAGTGGATATTGCAGAGGCAAATACGCCGGATGTAGTTCGCTTATCCTTTGCAACTTTCCACTTGTACTCTCAAGAACAATATCTCGAGGTTCCATATTCAAAACAAAATCGCCAGGTATCAAAGCAGCTACTTCATTTGCAGTCGGAAGATTATGGGTCCGTCCATCAGATTGTCGACTCTCAATCAACCTCATCCTATAACCTGTAGATCCCTCCACGTCGAATCTGTTTCTTGCAGACCTAAAAGCCTGAACATGAGGGTTACACTGATCTAACATATTCTTCAGGAGAAGAACAACTGATTCTCTTAAATTCTTAGCACCAGCTCTGTCTGATCTGCAACATATGTTTTCAAAAAATATAAGATCACAAAACGTTGAAGAAGAAACTCTTATATTTTTTGCAAAAAACATATCTTCTTGTGATTCACCGCTGTTTCACAACTGCTTCAGGCTTGTCAACGTATGGTCACCCTTCCTCCATCGGGTCTGGGAATTACCTCCTGTTTGAGAACAAATCATACTCCAAGGAAGAATTGGTGGTAAAATCACTTCAAAACAGTCGACCCTGAAGGCAGCGCAAGATTCACCACGGTGCTATGGTGCTAGATATTTGTTTTTGCAAAAACATATATAATATCATGTATGCTTCTCAAAGTTTGCATTAGAGTTTCTTACACACTCTGTAACAAAACAGAGCATTTCACAAGAAGATACATAGACACAGAACCAAGTGTTCGAAAGAAACATAGATAATACAGAAAGAAATCTAACTCTGGTCACATACAAAGATAATAATGTTGAAGGTCTCTTTTAGTTGTACTTCCTCTTCTTAATCTTGAAAGAAGAAGAACGGATAACGTCGTCATCGGCAGTGAGAACGGTCTCGAGGGGAGTGATGGATTCGGGTTTGGTGAAGTAAGTGAAGAGAAGGTAGATGCCATCCAAGTAAGTGTTGGTCTCTCCAGCTTTGTTCTTCTTTCGGATGCTATAAGCCAATGGAATCACTCCTCTGTTAAATACTTCCACATACATTCCACCCCCAGCCACAAGCAACTGCCAAATCAATACAGAACCGTGACTTGATCAATGTCATGTGATATATACAGCCTAAAGAATCCACATATATTACAAGTGTGTATTGGCTCGTTACAAACTGGATATTTCAAGAATCGACTAGAACTTTAAAAGTAAATGCACCTATCTTGTGCGTATATATTGTTCCTAACCAGTAACCCTTAAACTACAATATTCAAAGAAACGTTCACATAAGAAGAACCATAGCAAATTTCAATCATACTATCAAAAGAAAGTCTCCACATTGGATTCTGAAAATTGATTGTACCAACTGATCAAACAATCTTTGAATCCACAAAGTCTCCTTCTAATCTCTAACATCCCTTTGATCAGACATAAAATCCAACACTTTTTTTTGTTTGGTTAACTAACCTCTTCGTACTTCTGGGTGAGACCAAGGCGCTCGTCTTCAGACATGTCGGGTCTCAAGACGGCCATAGTTTCGTACTGTCGGAGACCAGGTGGGCATTGAGGTTCGGGTTTGTCCTCAAGGGCAGTAGAGACGGAAGGAGAAGTAGGGTCATCGTCGGAGCCGAATCCACCTTCAAAGAAAGTGCCTGAGAAATCAAGAGCCTGTGATTTCACCACCACAGAGTTCTCTCTCTTCTTCTGCGAGGCAAAAGGTTTGGACTTGGAAACGAATGGCCTGAGGGAACGGGAGAAAGAGAGGAGTGGCTGGGACGAGACACTAGGAAGAGAGTGAGGGCAAACAGGAGAGTTCGATAGGCATAGCGAAGACGCCAACATTGTTGTTGTTAATATGAGAATGAGAGCTAATTAGAATAAACAACAGCAAGAGGCGATGGTGGTGTAGTTGGATAAGAGATGTTGAAGATGGTGTGTGCACGTTAGTCCGAATGCTAATGTAAACCGTGGGCCTTTTTAAGATCGACTCGGCCCGTTAAAGGCCCATATATTTGTAAAGCCATATTAGTAACTGTGTGCGTCTCTCTCTCTCGATATCTCTTTCTTTGCAATCAAGCCAGTTCGGAAAAAAAAATCGTCGCCGGAAAAGAAAAGAAGAAAGCTCTCTATGGATCCGCAGCTAACGGAAGTATCGCAGCAGTTGGAGAGATTCAAGGCGGCGTTTGTGAGGAAAGATTACAATACCTGCAGCGATCTCTTGTCCCGGCTTAAGGTATACCCACTACTCTTCGGAACCCTACTTTGATTCGGTGGTTTCAATTTGCATATTTTGTCGCTGAAATTTCAGATCTAGGAGAGATTCTTCTTTTTAAATAGCTAATTTTCGATTATCAATGTGCTGCCAAAGTTAAGATTGAGAATCTTCTGATGGTTGTGTTAACAGGTTCTTCTTACGAAATTCACAAGTCTTCCTCCATTGTTTGAGAGCACACCTAATGCAGCTCAGGAGCTCACTATTGCTAGTATGTTTCTCTCTTTGTGGCTCTTTTATATATTAATCTTCTTACTACAAAAATTGACAAAACTGTTTATAGGGGATATCTATGAGCACGCTGTTGTTCTTAGTGTCAAAACTGAGGATCAAGACGCTTTTGAGAGAGATTTCTTCCAGCTCAAACCCTACTATGTCGACGCCAGGAACCGTCTTCCACCTTCTCCACAGGAGAATCTTATCCTTGGTCTCAACCTTCTCAGGCTGCTCGTCCAAAACAGAATTGCTGAATTCCACACCGAGCTCGAGTTACTCTCCTCTGCTACTCTCGAGAATCCTTGCATCAAGCATGCCGTTGAGCTTGAGCAGTCCTTCATGGAAGGTGCTTATAACCGTGTCCTCAGTGCTCGACAGACCGCTCCTGATGCTACTTACGTCTATTTCATGGACCTCTTGGCCAAGACCATTAGGTATATACATTTTCTTCTCTGAGTTAGTTCAGTCTCATTTAGCGATTTATCTCATCCTTTTTTTTTCATATGGTTATCAGAGATGAAATAGCTGGATGCAGCGAGAAAGCTTATGATTATGTCTCTATCAGCGATGCCAAGCAGATGTTGCTCTTCTCTTCTGATCAAGAACTCTTGACCTATGTCAATGAGGTAATACTACAAACTTTTTGTTGTCTTTTTTTATTTTTATTTCTTTCGTGGACTCTTGACGCGATTTTGGTATCTTATAGGAGCACCCGGAGTGGGAAGTGAAGGACGGGTTTGTTGTGTTCCAGAAAGTCAAAGAAACTGCACCTTGCAAAGAGATTCCTTCTCTTCAACTCATCAACCAGACTCTAAGCTACGCCAGAGAGCTGGAGCGTATCGTGTAAGATGGACTTTTACTCACTGCTCGTCTCTTCCATTTTGTTGTTAAAGAAAAAGATCTTCAGGTCATAAAACTTTGTTATCAATGTAATGACTGATTTGGAGAGACTCAGTACTTGTCTTTGGTTAGTTGAGTTTGGGAAATGGGATTCTTCGCTCTTACATTGTTACGTTTATGCTTTTCGGTGTGCGCTTTGATGCTCTATTCTTTGGAAAAATGTTAGTCCCTGAATTTGCCAGTTTGAACTAGGCTTAGACATTGGAATATCGGTTTGTACTGAAATTTTTTACTTCAGTATTTCCTTGTTTGTGGTTCTTTTTCGTTTTGAATAAAATTTAGGAGAGATTTGTAGATCAGTAACGTACAGTAGCTGGAGCTTTGTGTAGCCTAACTGAATTCGAGTCCTAACCGATAAGAGAATACACGGACCAAGTTACCTAGGAAAAGGAATGCCAATTTTCAAGCACTTATTAACTTTAATGGTATACAACGTGAAACAAGTTAGTTTCTTTGTTGTTTCTGGGAACATGGTTTCGGTTTTACATTCCTTGGAACTGGAGTTCGTGTTAAATTTTAAAATATATCCATATCATTGAGAACTAGAGTTTTGGTGTTAAATTTTAAAAAAATTAAAGATAAGAAGACTTATTCCTGTCGAAGTTGAGAAATTCGATGGAAGAGGAGATTTTGTTCATGAAATAATAAAATCTTATGTCAAATTAGTAACTTTGTGAAGTTTGCGGGCAAGAGATTCCACACGAGACGTACTTGTTCGAGACCAGGAGTTACTTGTGTTCAAGACTAACTTAATCTGCGATCAATCTATATCCTTCACAAGTTTATCAATTATGTTAAGAAAATAATTATATAAGAGAAAGGAGAAGTAGAGTTCTTGAATACAGACAGAACAAAACCAATAAGTTATTCATCGCCTCTGTTGAGACTACTAAGCTATCGGTCTGTTCCTCAAAATATGGTTTCTCCAGCTGTAGAGATTTGTGGTATACAAGAAAGAGTTTCTGCAATAGTTATTATTAATTATTACATTTCATTTTTGATGGAACATACATCAAAAGAAATATTAACGTTTATCGGATTTGAAGTTAACAATTACGTGAAAAGACAGGAAAATAACATACAGGAGTAGCTGGTAAAAGGCGGAACATTAAAACGCTGGGACAAAAGAAATGCTAAAGCCAGAGTTGTTCGACAAGATCAACCTCCATAGACCCGGCCCTATAACATCTAAACCATTATCCTTTGGTTTGTCAGCACTTCCGAAAGCAAACTTGTTAGATCCGTTGACAAACTTCTGGATGGTGAAGATGCTGTCTTTTACTTGAATCCGATCCCGACAGGATTACTTCTTTGACTGGCAATGAGGTATCAGCCACTCTCCAAATGCCAGACTCCTCGCACTCATCGGCCCATGGGAACCTGATGTTAAGCTCTGTTGATACACGTAACACGTACCTCATCCGAATCTGTTGATAATATGAATTCAATTGGTATATGTATGCCTACCATTTCATCAGACACAGATACCACTCTTTGGGGCATGATGTGGAAGAATCAGCGTACTTGGAAATCCATGCCGTTCCGTTTGGACTCTGGACCTCGACTAAATACGGAGCATGGGCAAATAGTGGATGCCCGTTAGAATCAAGCACTGCTTCTTTTTCACCAACCACAGCACCAGATGCTGTTATCGCAATGAAACATAGATATGTCATCAATTGGAAGACTGTGATTGCACCCGTTGTTTTCATCTTCTTCTTTCTTTTTTTTTTTTTTTCTGATTTCTTGCTTTGTGCTTTTTTTTTTGAATTCAGCTGATGGTTATGTGTATTTATAGAAGTAAATAATTATATAATGGGGTTCAATTCCTACTTTCTAATAGCCATTTTGAACGTGCTTACATTTATTTATTCCTTACTACCTGGATATTATATAGATTACGAATTGATCTCCGTCAACGCTACCTACGAAATTAAGAAATCTATCTTATTAAAGTAGAAGTACTTTAAACTTTTGTTTGGAAACATGGATATGAATTAAAAAAAATATTTGTTTGGAAACATGGATAGCCATTTTTTTTTTTTTTAATATTTACCAATCTATATACTTAAAAAAAAACTTACCTCACCGGCCATATTTTTATGAAGCCCACAATATATTCTTTCGCCCAATACTTATATTATTTTTGTTATGTTATTTTAGGATAGTATCTAATCTATTAATTTAGGGATTGATTTTTATCTACTGCTGAAAGTTGTTATTTAAATTTTAGACCCTTTAAAAGTTGTTACTAAGCTACTTAAATTTTGGACCTTTGCATGTTTGTTACAATATTATAATAACTACTTAAATAATACAACCAGTCTATTTAAACTAAACCAACATCGCCTAATAAAACTAAACCGGTGTCATATTCCGGAATTAAACTAAAACTAAACCTTCGGTCACTAGAAGAACAATACAATACACGACTCTTCTTATAGCATGTATTAACACCACTGACATCAGGTTATTATAGATGATGGTCTTTGCTCTCTTCAAATCACTAACTGCAACATGACAAAATATAAGTAATTCATATTTAATTTGTCCATCTTTCATCTTACCAAATTATCATATATTATATAAATATGAATTACACATATATATGGCGTTACAGGAAATACATATTTGACAATCATAGACCATAATGATTTTATAAATAATTTTCATACTGGCAGTTTTTATATATTTAGTCATCAGTAACATAGACCAACACGTTTATATGAATGTCGAATACCAATATGTTTTTACATTTTTTTCAAAAAAAATATGTTTTTACATGATAATATAATAATATAATAATATAATTTTCATAATTTACCATCATAATTTAAAAAATATTATTTTTTAATGTAAATAGTATATTTATTGTTGCACAGAGCACTATGTATACCAAGATTTTAGTAAATGGGAATATACCAATGCTAAAACTAAACTATTAATTTAAATTATGGATATCTTCTTAAATAAGTCATTTAAAATCTATATTAGTAGAAGGAAATCATTTTAAAAATTTACTGTAAGAAGTTGTCAGACCTATCTAAAAATAAATAAATCTACCGTATTAATTTAGAATCCTTTTTGAAATATACCATGAGACCTATTGAACATGTTATAGTTTAGATAAACCATAATAATTTTATAAATAATTTTCATGATGGCAGTTTTTATATATTTAGCCATCAATAACATAGAACAACACGTTTATATGAATGTCGAATACCAATATGTTTTTATATTTTTTTTCCAAAAAAATATGTTCTTACATGATATATAATAATTCAATTTTCATAATTTACCATTATAATTTTAAAAATAATTTTTAATGTAAATAATATATTTATTGTTGCACGGAATACTATGTATACCAAGATTTTAATAAATGGGAATATACCTATGCTAAAACTAAACTATTAATTTAAATTATGGATATCTTCTTAAATAATTCATAGACCTAATAACTAAACAGAAATCAAACCTAAATTCATAGATCATTCACAGTTTCTATATATCTTGAACCGAAAACCAAAACCTTCAACCGAGCTAGAAACTAATTGAAAATCGAATGGCCATGAGTGAATATATTGGTGACGAACAAATATTCTAATAAAATTATTAACAAAATTTAATTCTGCAGTTTCAAAGCGCGGGTCATAACCTAAATTTTGAAGTTCTCATTTAAATTTTGGACTCTTTCATAGTTGTTGCTAGAATATATCATTTCTCTTATACAATGCAACCTACCAACTTAAATTAAAACCAAATATTAATCGACGTAGCAATTGAACCTAACCAATAACACATATATAATATTTTTGGTTAATCTTGTAATATAATTAGATCATATAAAACTCAACCACTCTTAAATCAACGAGTTCCACATCATTCCAGACATAAGAGAAAAAACGTCCGACTCACTTACAACATAAGCAACGAAGACCGTGTATGCTTATGCTCTTTGATCTTCCAAAAACCAAATAATTGTGGCATAGAATAACATATGCTTATGTTCATATCACTAATTTTACCTTCATATATTTACTATTCACTCATATCATATCATAAAATGCACAGTTATGCAAAAACATATTTTTTTCGTTCAAACAACCAAATAATGGTGGCATATGGTGAGTATATTTTTTAAATACGTTTTTTATATATTACATTTTACTTAGACTATATGTATAAGTTAAAAGGTAAAAAATGTGACAATGTAAACTATTATACTAAAAAGAAAACAAGATTAAATACAAACTAATAACATGTACAACACAAATTATAACACTATTTAATTCTATATATATATTTAATAAAATATTATATATATTTCTAATATGTATATATAAAAATATTACACAAAAATATATATTATATTATATTATATTATATACACATATTATATATATCATATATATTAGAATTAAAATTTGACAAATCAATTTCCGCCCTTTAGGGCGGGTCCTAATCTAGTAATTAATTAAACATGCGTCAAGCGAGCTTAGTTATAATTGTTAAAGGTCTTCGATGCAACGCTTCTTTTTTTTTTTAAAATGGTTCTCTCTACTTGAAATGTGGAACATGCTTCTGAAGATCTTGTTACTATCGTTCTTCCCCCCCCCCCCCCCCCTTTTACAGCCTTCAGATTACGAGTGGATCTTAGCCAATGCTACTGATAGCATGTGAAGAGTTGACATTTCGTAAAAGGAAGGCTCTCTCCCCACGTACCTGAATTATTGCTTAGTTGGAGGAACGGCCCAATCCAAAATAAGGTTCTATTCATATTAAAAATGTGCTCTTTTCATACTAACAAACCTGTAATATATTTTCGAGTTTTTTTATATCTAAGCTTACAAACTCCACAAATTTTCATGGACCCTATGCTATTTCTTACGCTGCTTGTGCCATGGGTCGGGCCTGCTTAATTGTAAAGTTGTTTGCGTCTATGATTGGTTTCCTTTATAACTGGAAGATACATTCTAGGTCAAACCGAACCAGACCATGTGATTAGTCCGGTTCGGCTAAACGTTCCTTGTTGTTGATGTTGGTCAAGTGTTGATTCTTCACCTTTTAGAACATCTCCAATGGTATGACTATGACAAGGTGATTCTATATCAGTTACTTTATTTATTTTGTATAGAAAAGATTATCCAGAGTGATTAAACATAATTTTCAATAGCAAATAATCCAAACCCAACCCTTCATCCAAAAAGGAATTCATTGGATCATGGGAAATAGTAACACACGTGAGGGTTTTGAAGGACAACTGGCTTTTATGAGTGTCTCATTCAATTCCACAAGGCTCTCGAGCCTTTCAAATTCTGCTTTACTTATACACTATATTTTCATTCTAATGTGTGTGTGTGTGTGTGGCTGTGATGCATAGGTGATTCACGACGACAACGAGCATCTGATATCGAAAAGGGTTGATGAGCTGTCGATTGTGTCCCACAGAAGGATTGCACCTATCCATGAAACCTTCCATGACTACAAGAAACTTCTCCAATCTTCATCTTGAGAGTATCATATATCAAAACCACACTCGACTTTGGCTTTTGCATTATGTCAACAAAATCCATGTGAGAAGTAGATGTTAACTGTCTTCTGTCTTTGATCCAAAAAAAAAACTGTCTTCTGTCTGTCACCATAATGGTGATAACACTAACACACCAATCACCATAATGGCTCTGTTTGTTGCTTATCCACATTAAATCCAACTTTTCAAATTATATTTTAGAATATGCACTCGGTATATACAGAAATAGACACCGTATTTAGGTAACTAGTTTACACCAAGTTTTCTTCTTAAAATAAACTGTGCTTCGCTTGCTTCTGGTTTTTGTCTTGCTGCCCATTAAGGATCGGTCTCTTCAAAAGTCCAGAGTAACTGCCGTCTGCATGAAACAACAATTACTCTAAACCTTTGTTCTTAAACAGTGTCAGATTGTCAGTTTTAGCTACTTCTTCAACACTTGTCCATCGATTCCCCATTTATTTTAGTTATCAGGTCAAAAACCTTGGGCTACATGTGTGTGTGTATATATATATATATACAACCCTTATTTTATGCATGCTTAGGAACATGATTCATCATAACTCACTTGACTTTCTTTACCTTATCTTTTTCTTAGAAATTATGATGGTCACTTGCAACCATCGATTAATTAATCAATCATAAAAGATACTTCAACAAATTGGTTTTCTAAAAAAATGTTTTTGAGTTTTATTGGTTGAATCTGACTAGGAATTTTACATGGATACGTTTCATTTCAATCCATCGCTCATGAATCTCGTGGATGTATTTGATCAATGAAACTCGTGCGTACTTATTTTAACGATAGTGTGATTAACGCATAATATTATTATATGGAAAAGCAAGATACTGTCTTGTGTTAAGACGACACACTATCAGAAGTTTCAATGTGTGAGTCAAAGAAATATTTTTAAAGAAAACTTTATGGAATATATCGCCCGCTAACGTTACAAGTGTACATGTTTTTCAATGTTAAACCTCAAAAATTGCAGCTTGCAAGAATTCCATGAAGAAACAACATATTACAAGAATGTTAATTCGATCTGCAAGAATTTCCATGAAGAAACAATAAACTACAAGAATGTTCATTCGATCGGGTTGAATTCTCTACTTGCGAATATTCTATTGGAGTATGCTATTAAAGACCAAGATGCAACGGTGTTGTTACTGTAGAATGATCTATATATTCATCTATCAAAAAGGCTTTCCAGATAATATTTATGTAACGCCATTTCGTATCTTTTATGCATGCACATTTGGATCTTTCGGGTCGGGTACTATTTGTTGGGCCAATTATTTAGCAAATAAGCTCAAATAATAAGTGGCACATGTGAATACAAAATGGGCCTTCGGGTTATTAAGAAAAGCCTGGTTGGCTTTAATGAGAAGAAGTTAACAACATCCCACATCGCTTATGAGAAGCAAGATGGAGTTGTATATATATGACTGAGCACTAGTATGTCTTCAAAGGATGCAAAAGAGGAGACTGCACACGCCACGCGCGCGCGCCGCCGCCGCCGTCCGGCCGGCTCGGCTCGGCGTGGGCGTGGGCGTGGTCTTGGGTCTTGGGTCTTGGTGGAGGGCCCCCGGCCCAATAAGAATATTTTTTTTGGACCAAGTAAAGCTCAATGTTTTGTCATTCTATTTCATAAAAACAACATGACGTTCGTGAATAAACGACGCGTAGTTCGTCTGAAAACGACACGAAGTGTGTCTGTTCGAAATGGATCGTGTCTGTTCGAAATGGATCAGAACGAGTCAACAAAGAGAGAAACTTGTGGAGAAAGCTGCTCAACGTTCCACTCCGAGATTCTTGAGAGATTTTCGGAAATCGTTCGCAACGTTTTCAAAAAACCGCTCCCCATCTCTTCTTTAAATATTGTTTCTCCGCCTCTCTCATTTCTCACTTCTTTCACATCGAAAAAACCAACAAAGAAAATCCCTTAGCGTAAGTCTATTTCCGAGAGTGTTTCGTAGTGTTTATGGTTCGTTAGGGCGTTCACGAGTGAAGCGTGAATCGTCGCCATGGTTTTATCCTGGGACTCGATATTCGTACAGTTCTGTCTCACTACGGAGCGAATATTTAGAGTTAAGATTGTAGAAGCCGAAAATCGAATTGAAATAGTCATAATAATAAAAGCGATGTCAAGGAAAGAAACAGATGAGGAAAGCGAAATGAAACCCGTATAGAAAACGTTTCATGGAGTCGAGATATGAATCGGTTTTATGTCGTCTTCTGATGTGACGAGATTTACCATTGTAGAGATTATTCTGAGCCCGAGCTATAGCTGATTGACTATCACAATGTATGCATATAGCTGGCACAGGTTTCTCCCACATAGGAATATCTTCCAAAAAATTTCTAAGCCATTCAGCTTCTTCTGCAGCTTTGTCTAAGGCTATGAACTCAGATTCCATTGTGGATCTAGCTAGAACTGTTTGTTTGGTAGATTTCCAAGATATTGCTGCTCCTCCTAGTGTAAAAACATATCCACTTGTGGATTTTGAGTTTTTAGAATCTGATATCCAGTTAGCGTCACTGTATCCTTCTAAAACTGCTGGTTCTTTACCATAGTGAAGCCCAAAATCTTTGGTGTAGCGCAAGTAATTGAGTACTATTGTTATAGCTTTCCAGTGTGTATGACCTGGATTACTGGTATATCGACTGAGTACGTTTACTGCGTGCGCTAGATCTGGTCTTGTACAATTTGTCAAGTACATGAGACTTCCGATCACACGTGCATATTCGTTTTATGAAACTGCTTCACTTGAATTCTTTGTCAAGTGCATTTGAGGATCTAACGGAGTTTTTGCCATACTACTAGAGTAGTTTTTAAATCTCTCTAATATTGTTTCAGCGTATTGAGATTGAGTTAAAGTAATTCCTTTTGAATTTCTTTGTACTTTAACCCCGAGAATAATGTCTGCTAATCCCAAATCTTTCATCTCAAATTTCCCTTTGAGCATATTTTTTGTTTGATTGATTATGTATTTATTGCTTCCAATAATGAGCATATCATCTACATATAAACATAGCAAAACATACGCATCTTTGGTAGTTTTGTAGTATATACATTTATCACATTCATTGATTTTGAAACCATTTGACATCATATCTCAACTGGTGTAATCACAATAGACTACATCAAATCGGCTGACAACCTAGCGGATCCATTTACTAAAGGTTTGCCACGAGATGTTGTTGCTAAATCATCAAAAGGAATGGGTTTAAAGCCTATAACAAATGAAGATGCTTGATTGCAACCCTACCTATCATGACTGGAGATCCCAAGACGTAGGTTCAAAGGGAAAACAAATTCAAGTAAAATCTAACCAAAGCACTTTGAGACACAAAAAGTCTCATCCCAGCTCCTAAAGATGATAAGTGCTAACGAATATGAGAAGGATAAGCATAAAGCTTTTAATGATTCCATAGCTTCTAAAGCGGAGTATTACTCAATACTTTTCATGGTCAATCACCTAATGAGTGTGAAATAGGGCCGTTTCTAGGAGAATGAATGCTAGGCTATATTCTCTAAGTTCACTCATGAAAACCAGGAATAGTTCAGGGCCACAATGAACACAATAGAGAACTAAGTTCTACGAGAAAATGAAGCTGCGTTATGCCTGTTGTCTCGGTCTACATAAAACACCGGTTGGTTCAAGACATCATGTTCACCTTCTGGTAAAGTAAACCCGACAGATATTAACTATGAGTGGTTCAAAGTTTAAAAATGCAACCTACTCAAACACAGTGAATTTTTCGCAAACACTCTCGATAAGTCTGTCTGTCTAGTCTTTAGTATAAGTCTAGTCAGTAAAGTTATAGTTTTAGAATCTATCGAGTCTGCATTTAGTATAGTCTGCATATGTTTAGAGTCATTTCTATTCATGTGAATTTTTCGCAAACACTCTCGATAAGTCTGTCTGTCTAGTCTTTAGTATAAGTCTAGTCAGTAAAGTTATAGTTTTAGAATCTATCGAGTCTGCATTTAGTATAGTCTGCATATGTTTAGAGTCATTTCTATTCATGTGGGGGATTGTTGGGCCAATTATTTAGCAAATAAGCTCAAATAATAAGTGGCACATGTGAATACAAAATGGGCCTTCGGGTTATTAAGAAAAGCCTGGTTGGCTTTAATGAGAAGAAGTTAACAACATCCCACATCGCTTATGAGAAGCAAGATGGGGTTGTATATATATATGACTGAGCACTAGTATGTCTTCAAAGGATGCAAGAGAGGAGACTGCACACGCCACGCGCGCGCGCGCCGCCGCCGCCGTCCGTCCGTCCGGCCGGCTCGGCTCGGCGTGGGCGTGGGCGTGGGCGTGGGCGTGGGCGTGGGCGTGGGCGTGGGCGTGGGCGTGGGCGTGGGCGTGGGCTTGGGCTTGGGCTTGGGTCTTGGGTCTTGGTGGAGGGCCTCCGGCCCAATAAGAATATTCTTTTTGGACCAAGTAAAGCTCAATGTTTTGTCATTCTATTTCATAAAAACAACATGACGTTCGTGAATAAACGACGCGTAGTTCGTCTGAAAACGACACGAAGTGTGTCTGTTCGAAATGGATCGTGTCTGTTCGAAATGGATCAGAACGGGTCAACAAAGAGAGAAACTTGTGGAGAAAGCTGCTCAACGTTCCACTCCGAGATTCTTGAGAGATTTTCGGAAATCGTTCGCAACGTTTTCAAAAAACCGCTCCCCATCTCTTCTTTAAATATTGTTTCTCCGCCTCTCTCATTTCTCACTTCTTTCACATCGAAAAAACCAACAAAGAAAATCCCTTAGCGTAAGTCTATTTCCGAGAGTGTTTCGTAGTGTTTATGGTTCGTTAGGGCGTTCACGAGTGAAGCGTGAATTGTCGCCATGGTTTTATCCTGGGACTCGATATTCGTACAGTTCTGTCTCATTACGGAGCGAATATTTAGAGTTAAGGAAAGAGATTCATATCTCGACTCCATGAAATGTTTTCTATACGGGTTTCATTTCGCTTTCCTCATCTGTTTCTTTCCTTGACATCGCTTTTATTATTATGACTATTTCAATTCGATTTTCGGCTTCTACACTATTTGTTCCTTGCAGTTTTGGGTATTTTGGATACTAGAATTTTATACCTAACTAGGTGATTAATTGAAATATTTTAATTAAGTTTGGGTCGGTTCAGGTAATAGGATTGGTTCAAGTTAACAACTAAAACATATGTAATTTTTCGATACACAATGGGTCTGAATTGTTTAGAGTATTTATGACCAAAAATGAACTGAACTATCTGAACTCTGTCCAAATTTATCCAGTCCATCATTGATGGTTAGCTCAAAAAGAGCAAAGATTTTTATCCGCCGAGAATTTTCGATGGATTCTTGACGAAATACTCCAACTGCATTTTCGAGAGACTTTCGTAGAAAAATTTAAGAAAAATTTTGACGAATTTTTTTCGGTTGGAAAATTCAATATTTTTGTAGTTTATATATTCTGATCGATTTTTTTTGGGTTCGAATCTATGCAGATGGTTCTTTTCAGTTCCAGTTCTTTTGGATATATTTCTTTTAGATCCATCCAAATAATTATAAATTTTTGTTTCACTTTCAGGTCGTGTATTTTAGGTCAATTCCTGTTCAGATGTTAAGTCCGGGTAAGATTTTCAAGACATAGTAGCTTTTGTTGCCAAGCGGGCGGGCAAGTAAGAAAGCACCCATGTTTTCCTACATAATTCGTTCGAACTACAAGAAATTCACCAAAAAGTCCATCGGATTGAATGAATATTAAAAAGTTCCAAAAATATTTTTTTGTCATTAGATTCTTAGAAAGGAGTATCAAACTGTTTACAAAAAAAAACAGAATCAGCTAGCCACTCACTAAAATCTTAGACTGTATGGACTATGGACTATGGACCATTCAAAGCTTGAATATATGTATAGTGTTCTCTAAAAGGCTACCAATAAAACTAATTAGTACGTGATTGGTTGCTAACAACATAAAAGTATTGATAGCAATAATGGCATGCTATATAGAAAGAGGATATGGACCAACTCTCTATCTCTCTTGGCAATTAATTTGGTAATTCAATATCACAACCTAACCCGTTTTAACACATAAAGCAAAGATTCCAAATTTGCCAATGTCATTCAGATTCCAAAGGTAGAGGAGTCTCATTTCTTAATTCCAGTTAATCAAAAGTTTATTGTATATTTAACGTCTCTCACCCAACGATCCGTTTTTTAATGCTAATATAGTGCGGGATCTTTAGAAACAGACAAGGGCTCCCAAGGTGGAGGAGTTTATATATTATTCACACCATTTCATCTAATTCAGTTTATCTCAATGTCCCTTCCACCATTTCCTTTTCTTATATTCATATCCTACAAATTGTTGATTAATAATTGATTCTTAGAGGTTGGACCATCTTGTTTCTGTTTTTTTTTTTCTTTTTAAATGAATTGGATCCATAAATTTTTCAAGAAAAGACCAATCATTGAATTTATGATGGATTCTCAAACCAAATTTGGATCCAAAACCAAATATAGTGAACCAATAACAATATCTTCTTTGGGTGAGTCAAAAGTATTTCAGGTTAATACATTAATTTTAACCTATAAATTCGTTTGCAACTTTTTCTATAGAGGAGATACAAATAATCTGACACATTTGGAGTCCATTTCTCTCTGCAAAGTAATATGCCGACATGATTTTCTCAATTGAAAATACCTGAAGTTAATCTTCATATTGAGTTTATATCTATGAGGTAGTTATTTATGGACCATTCTAGACCTGCAATAAGACACATGTATTTTTTGAGTTGGAAAATATTATAAACTAATTGTATACTTTATAAATAAAATTGAGTGGAATTGTTAGTGGGTAGTAGTTGCATTTGGGTTAGATTACTTTTTGATGATTTTCATAATCAAGCTTGAAGATCTTCTTCTCATCCATTGATGGAGTGGATCCTCCAAGAACAAAGAGGTCAATTAGCTTACTCTATTGTGTCAATCTCCACAATCTCCACCGTATCTTTTGCATAAACCACTTACAATTTCACTAGAAAAACTAACTACGTGACAATTTACTTAAAGGTGGAGTTTAAGAATATTCTCAACATATCAATTAATTATATTTTTTGATCAAATAATTATGTGTCTGAGGAATTGTGAGGTGTTAAGATCATATAAATATTTTATATCTGAGATTAATGAAATGATCATCAAGTCTTTATTATATTGCTTCGTTTACTTGTAGCATTTATAACATGAACAACTATTGTGTTTGCAGATTAGTGACACAATTAGTATTTGTTGCATAGTGAGATTTTGAAGAAGAGAATAGCAACAAAAGCTTTTCAAATATATATACTAGATTTTCACTCGCAATCTTAAAATGCATAATTATTTTATGTAGAATGTAATTTACTGATTTTTTTTAAAAAAAAAATTGTCTATTTTGAAAATCAGTTTGATTTTATATTTTTCTGATAAATATTTAATTTGTTTTAAGTTATTTTGTGATTTAAAATATAATAATTTCTATTTGTATTTTTCATTTTAAAACTAAAATTATATTTTAATAATAGTAATAATTTATTTAGTTATTTAAATAAGAAATATTGAAAATTCTATATGATTTTGTTCTATTAAAATAAGAAATATTTAATACTACAGAAAATATTTAATACTAAAGAAAATATTTAATGTCATAAAAATGTTATGTGTAATAATGAATTCTATTAAAATATTTTAATATGTAAAGAATTGCTAAATTAATATTAATAAATGTCTTTTTTTGTGACAAATATTAATAAATGTCTAAAATAGTTAAAATTTGAGTAACAAATCACAAATCATATGTGAGGATTACTTCTATACGGTGTTTCTGTTTTAATAAAATATTACTCCCTCCGTTTCAATTCAAATGTCGTTCTGGAGCAAAATTTTCGTTTTAAAATAAGTGTCGTTTTATAATTTCAATGCAGAATTTATTGACTTTTTATTCCAATCTATTTTTTATTGGTTGAAATGTGGTTATTTGTATTGGTAATGATGTTTTTATCTAGTAAATATACAAAATTAAATGTATTATTAATCTGTGTGTCGAAGTATAAAACGACAAGTAATATGAAACAGAGAGAGTAAATGCTTTGAGAAGTGGTTTATACATTTCATGTGCAGCAATAAATTAAAGTTTCATAACACTCCATTTGAATTCTTGGCATTTCTAAATAAAAATGTTTAATCATGAGACAAATTTGTTTATTGTTTCCCTTCTTTAACCGGCTAATTTTTTCTTCAGCTTTACAACCGATTCTCGTAGCCATATGAAGAAGGGGAAACAATAATCAAACTTGTCTTATGATGAAAGATTTTATTTAGAAATGCGAAGAATTCATCAAGCTCACAGGTTTATACATCTTGTTATACAAAGATTATAAACTGACTTTCTAAAAAAAAGAGTATAAACTGTTGAAAAAGGTTTATCTTAAGTATAAGATCATTTCTATATATAAATGAAAGATAGTGAAAGAATGATAGATAGGTCGAGGAGGAAACCAAACTATGGTAAACTAATTATCTCAGACGTTTTCAAAATGAATAATAATCCTATAAACGTACGTGGTTGTGTATTAATTTTAGGTCCATTATAATAAAACCTGCACTTTATATATAGAGTATGACTAGGTAAGAGATAGAGACTTTGAACATATTTTTGTCAATCATATATAGATTATAGAAGCGTGTATGTTATAGAGGAAGGGGTCGAAGGGGACCATACATGAAATGGAAAAAAAAAGATTCGGAGGATAATACCATTAGCAAGTTGGCAAACGTATTGATAAATAGTGTTACCCAAAAACATGGCACTAGTTTCCACTTTGTATATTACATTACAGTGGTTTATATATGTAAAAATTTGGAAGATTATGGTTTGTAATCACCCAATATCAAAGTATAATGTTTGCTCCGTGACTCATCACCCTCTAGTCAATTAGAGTTGGCTAACCAAACATTTATTTTAATCACATTATCAATTCCGTTTATCATTTGTTATGGTGCCAATCAATAGGTTACTTTTATACGTTATTGGTTTTTTACTCATCTTGAAAAAATGTTTATTAATCAGAAATTTAAACCAAACTATAGTAACATAGGGGAGTGTTGTCTCCTTTCTCCGCATATGTCTTGCTATGTTCCTCCAACACGTAGCACTATAAATAGTAACCCCAACACACTCAAAATACTCAACTGCTCTCCTTAACAAAAACAGAACCAAAACTAATAGACACAGAGAGAGAAATAAAGAATGATTGAGACGGTTAAGCACCTGGTAGGCTCCGGTGGCCCAAGCGGATTCGGATCAAGATCCACCGCCGAACATGTCACTGTTGTTTGTGATCTCCGATCACTAACCGCCATCATCACTGGAGCAACGTCGGGGATAGGAGCGGAGACGGCGCGAGTTCTGGCAAAGCGTGGAGCGAGGCTTGTGATTCCTGCTCGCAGTCTCAAAACCGCCGAGGAAACAAAGTCACGTATCCTCTCTGAGTTTCCCGATGCGGAGATCATCGTCATGCATCTCGATCTCAGCTCCCTCGCCTCTGTTCGTCGATTCGTCGCCGATTTCGAATCTCTTCATCTCCCTCTCAACATCCTCATGTAAACATTCATTCTTCTTGATCACTCCAAGATCATATATATATATGATAACTAATCAACTTCCGGGATAATATTACAGCAATAATGCGGGAAAATACGCGCACAAGCACGCCATCTCTGAGGACGGCGTGGAGATGACCTTTGCCACTAATTATCTCGGTAATTATTATCTTTTGGGAATTATTATTAAAAAAAAATCATTTCTTCATTTTATATGGTCCGTCTGATTAATCGTGATTAGGTGACTAAACTTTAACGCATGTGGTTTTGCTTTGGACGCGCAGGCCATTTTCTGCTCACTAAACTGCTGTTAAAGAATATGATCGAAACGGCGGCGCAAACTGGCGTTCAAGGCCGCATCGTCAACGTTACATCGGTGGTCCACAGCTGGTTCTCCGGCGATATGTTGCAATATCTCGCCGATATCTCGCGAAACAATAGGTATATTAGTTAAACTAAATAAAACTATATATATATTCAAAAGCTATGTATATATTCCAATCATTTAATCATCATTTTGCGAATGATTTAATTTAATAGTATTAATAGAAAGGTGATATGCGACGAAAAAATATAAACGCCGTCGTCCTTCCTCACCAATTTCTTTTTACTATTTAATTGGTTCCACAGAATAATAGTACTAAATTATTTAAATGCTTTGACCTGCGTTTCGTAGAAGCTACGACGCGACCCGAGCATACGCGCTCTCCAAGCTCGCCAACGTTCTCCACACCATAGAACTCTCCCGGATTCTCCAAGTAAGTAACTAAACATATGTACCCTTTTTCATTTTTTCCATCTTTGTTGATAAATTAATATTTTCATCTCATCAAATTAATAGATAATTTGACTAATCACTGTATAGAAAATGGATGCTAATGTAACGGCAAACTGTGTTCATCCTGGAATCGTGAGAACACGTCTCACACGAGACCGAGAAGGTCTCATCACTGATTTAGTCTTTTTCTTGACCTCCAAGCTATTGAAGTCCGTTCCTCAGGTACCTAATTAAGCATATCATTATATATTACCTACACATATAAATCTTATAGAAACTGATCCGGCCTATTAATTATTATACATAGGCAGCAGCAACGACTTGCTACGTGGCAACTAGCCCCAGATTGAGGAACGTATCCGGTAAGTACTTCTCAGACTGCAACGAGGCTCCGACATCTAAATTGGGATCGTGCAGTGTTAAAGCTCAGAGACTATGGACTGCTTCTGAGTTGCTGGTTTCTCCAGTTTCATGTACTCCTCATCTTTACCAAAACTGTAAATACTCTTTAACCAACGATGTTATATGTAAATCCCAAGCCCTGTAATAACATCTTTATATATGTAGCTTACTATATATAATATAGACTATTAGTTAGACGGATAGGCGGATGTTCGTTTGTGTGTATAAGCCTGCGTCTGTAATGTTACTACATATGTGGTTGTGGTTTCATGTAAATATAATAGTATATACTTGTAGGGTTTTATAAAATCTAGCTATCTCTTTGTTATGTGATTCCCCTCGATGTACCATCAATCTAGCACAATTAATATATAAACATTTTAAGTTTTTCTACAATTACTTTTATAAAGTTGTGATCTCTTCTCTTTTGACAATTGCATGAATGTGTTGAGAGTTAATTAAACCGAAAAATCATAGACCTTGTCCTAGTCAGTCCTTGTCTCTCTCTCTGCTTCATCTTCCTCCAAGACATCATCTCAAATGTCTTCATTGAGGAAAACAAAAGAGCGACTTACCTTGTATCCTCTGTGGTTGCTAATTTTATCTTCTAATTACCTTGAAGAGGAGACACGAACTCATGAGACTTGGACAATGAGCTTTATGAAAATTGCAATTAGAAGAGGAGAGGTCGCGATCCAAGAGATCACAATTCCCTCATATATCACGGATGAGGTGGAAGAAGAAGAAAAAGGAGACAGTGAAAGGTAGTGATGATGAAGAGGGGAATGGGAGGGCGAGTGTGGGAGGCGGATGGGGAAGGATCATATTCCCTCATCTTCATTTGCAAGCCAAGAGATCCTTGTGGAAGACATATGGCCATGAACCACTAAATAAGACGTTAGCAAAGAGAATCAAAAAAGTAGATGTTGAGTGGTCTTACAGCTTTTTATTGAGTTTTGGTAATTTTTTCTAATTGTTAATCCATTGCTAGGGGATTTTTTCACTTGTACTAAAATTAACAATCGGCAAAAAAAAAACAAACACCAATTTAGTAGGGTAGATAACATTTTTGTCGACTTATAAATATAATACGAACAATCGACACACCATAATAACCTAATTATGACAACTGAAAAGCGGTCTTTCCTGAATATGAAGTTCCGATGAATTATACATATACAGTATATAATATATATATTGTTATTTACAAAGTGTTTGAGAAATGATTACGCCAGTCTTGTTTCATCCACAAATCAAAATAACAGTACAGCTCTTTTGTTACCAAAGTGTTGACAGACTAGGCCAAAGAAGCTCCATTTTCACGATATATCTCCTCGGCATGAGCTGTAGTTACGTAAACTGCATTGGCAAGTGAGCTGTGTTTTCTTCCATAGAAAACATACACCAACACTCCAATAACCAGCCACACAGACACTCTAGCCCATGTACCAGATCTATTATAAAGTTAGCCAGTCAGTGAGATTCCATCAATGATGATCCTTTTCGGGGGAATAATAAAATGGAAAATGAAGGAAGAGCATTGCTCACCCAAGGTTAACCAAAAGGTACATGTTGATTAGGATGCATATGATTGGCAGGAGTGGAACTAACGGGCATATGAAACCTATTCAAAACAACACACATGATATTTATATTTTAAGGCCTGCCTTTTAATTGCTTAAGAAATTGATTGTTTACCAAAATCAAATTATGATAGCAATAATTCATTTACCTCCAGAATGTCCAAAGGTGTGCCTGGCATCATCCTGATCTATAGAACTCAGAGCAATCAAACCAGCAAGGAGGAGACTTCCACCAACACCACACAGTGGATATCTAATAAACCTGTAAAGCATTTCCAGATGATGATAAGCAAATAAAAGCTTTCTTCTTGCTCTAAATAGACAATATTGAGTGAGAACCAACCCTGGGAAGTTGAGGCTTGACGCCGAATAACTTAGAAGGAAGGCCCCAATACAAGTGAACATTATGCTCCATCCAGCGACCTTCCTTCTTTTTTCTTCGCTCAGAACCCCTAAAAGATCATCAACAATGTCAATCAAATCTGTGCTCAAACATTTTTAGTGGTCTCAAAAGTGGATGCTACTCTTACAGAATCCAAGAGCTTCTTGCTTCTCCATAACCGAAGCATCATTCTCGCCAATCAACGGTTGTTTGGTAGTACTATTACTAGAAGTGCCAACATGATCGGATGATTTTGTTTCACCAGATATAAAGGAGACAGAGTCGATTCTATCCTGAAGGGATGCTGGAAGAGGTAGCTCATCCGGAGGAACATATCTGAGTATCAACACTGATACTGCCACTATTGTAAATGCCAGAAGTGTCCCAACACTCACCTGCACCATCACCACGAGCTCTTAAATACTAAAATAACGAAGAAGAAGTTCCACTAGACAAGGAATAAACAATACTGTGTCTTACCATGCCTGCGAGCTGTGAAACATCCAAAAAGAAGGACAAGGTTGCCGCGCAAAGCCCAGTCGCTACAGTTGCTTTAACCGGAACCTGAGTACGTCTATTAACGTCTGAGAAAAGAGAAGGCAGCAGACCATCCCTCGCCATTGCCATCAGAATTCGCGGCTGTGAAATGAAATATAGTTATATTGAGTTAAAAAAATAACACCTAAGTTTACTGGCATATAATTATTGGTTTAATGTTCTGACATTTTACCTGAGGGAGAAGGGAACCCATTAGAGCTGAGCAGAGAGCCATGACAGCTCCCAATGTTATCAAGTATCTACATCAAAGTTCCCAAAATAAAAATAATAAATCTTACAATCTTATTATTTAAAGTGGTCTAAACGAAACAGAGTGTATCTTAAAGGGTCATGTACTTACACGGCCCACTGCATGTCATGACTAGCAAACGCAGAGGAGATGGGAGTGTCAGGATCCATGGCATAGTAAGGGACTAAGCCAACGATCACAATGGAGACCATCATGTAGAGAGAACAACACAGAAACAGTGCAAGACCAATTCCAATTGGTAAATCCCGTTGGGGGTTTTTCACCTGCACATAGATATAACATTACTTAAAGTCTAAATTTCAAAAGAACAAAGTTACAAAACTTACCTCCTCCGCAGTACTTGCAAGTGAATCAAAGCCAATGAATGCAAAGAAGACTGTAGCAGAACCAGCAAACATTCCATCCACTCCGAATGGAAAAAACCTAAAAAGGGAGAAACGGTGAATAATAATACTCTTCTTACAACTATCATGACTCTCTCAAGTGATGGTGAATAATAATACTCTTCTCCTTACCCTGTGGGGAGTTCATAACCAGCCCAACCAGTCTTGAAGCCCAGATAGCTTCCAGCTACGATGACAAATAGCAAGACACACACATTGACTGAAGTAACAATCCCCTGAGCAAATGTGCTCTGCAAGTACAATTTGAACCAGAGTTGAAATGACTTATCCTGACGTGTGGGATCCAATATAAATCAAAAGCTTGTACGTACCTCCTTAATTCCAAGGCACAAAAGGCCAGTAACAATGAAGACAAGAATAGCTGCACACGGATCCACAACAACGTCAAGGCCTGGGATTTGATGACGCGCTAAGATTGAAGGCAAGCCGTCTTCACCACCAAAAATCAGTGCCTGTAATAATGTTGAAAAGTCCAAAAATGCTTTAGCTATAAAACAAGAATCTAAGAGAAAGGAAGCGTATGGATAGTCCACACACACTAACACTCAAGTTATCTATATTCCTAGCTCAACGCTCATGGCCTTTAAAAGCGTGAAACAATCAACCTAAGGATAATAAAGAAACAACAAAAAGTATGGTAAGTTAGTTGCAGACCAGATTAGGGGAAATGCCACGGGCAACAGCAGAGCCACCAATGGTGTATTCCAGAATCAGGGCCCAACCGATCAACCACGCAACTCTTTTTAAAAATCAATAAGAAAAATTAAAACTTAATTAGCAGAGAAGATAACAGAACAGAAAGAATTGAGTTAGAAGGAGTAACAAGTACCCTTCGCCGACACAGATGTAAGAATAGTGGTAGGCACTGCCAGCAGAGGGACAACGACTAGAGAGCTCAGCGTAGCAAAAGGCAGAGAGCGCAGCCGCGATTCCAGCAATAAGGAAGGACAAAGCAAGAGAAGGTCCTGAATGCTCTCTTGCAACTGTTCCCACAAGAATATACACTCCCGCTCCTATCGTTGCTCCAACACCTTTATTACAAAACACTCATAAAAGAGTTGATTAAAAAAAAAATCCTAAACCCAGAACTTGACAACTTCCACTAATACACGCCACCTAACAAGAAAAAGAAAAAAAGAATTTGAATAAGAAGAAGTTTACCAATAGCAACCAAATGAGAAACAGTAAGGGCTTTAGCGAGCTGATTATGAGATTGTCTATCAGCAGAGTCGACCTGTTTCCTTCGGACCAAACTCCTGACGCAGCCCCACGAATATCCGCCTCCTTCCTTCTGCGTATCCACCAGGAAACCCATCGGAGTCTCCTCAAAAAGTTTCAGTTATTCAATGTATGTAGTTGATTCGATTACTACTACTACCGAGAAGAGAACGGAGGCGTATATGCAGCAGATACAAGATGATCTCTTTGCCCTTTAAAGAAGAGAGAAGGGAGAAATGAATTATTGGTGGCGTGAGAAAAGAAGGCACTGACAAAATGTTATCCGGACCAATATCTTGGGGGTCAACCACAACGTGCCTCTTGCCGTCTCTGTAAAGCTTCCCTATATTTTTATATATTTACCGATTTATGATCCAATGGCTATTAGTAGTGTGTCCTGCTTTAATGATAAGAAAAGACATAATTTTTTATATATTAATTGATGCTGACATCACCATTATAATAATGTTTAAAACTGTTAAGAAATAGTAAGTTTTAATTATTAGAATAATTATAATATATTTCATTCATTATCTAGTTAATTTATATTATATTCCATACTAAATTAATCACAAAATTATTAGTTAGTAATCAGCAAGTAATCTGCTTTATTATGCACTTATAAGGTAAAAGCTATAGAATTACCTAATGTGGTTTAAAATATATATTACAATTAATGATTGAATAGTTCATATTTATTAACAATTTTTGTATTTTAAATATTTTGTGAAAACTTATAGTAATAAATTATTTAAATAATCACATTTACCATAGAATAAAAGTTTTCTATTTATTTATAGGCGTATTTTAACTTTTAAAAGGATGATAAATTAATAAAATTAAAAATATAACTTTTATATTTAGCAAAATATATATAATAAAAAATTTGTTAACAATTTTTTTTATTATTTTTTTTATAAAATGATCCAAATGATTATAAAACCATTTATAATTTTATACATGTGAGACCTCATTTTATAGATATCTAGAAGAAAAAAAATTATTTTAATTATATTTAAGGGATAATTTGGAAAATACCCTATTTAGGATTTGAAATTTGAAAAACACACTGCCTCTATTTTTTTTTGAAAACTACACTTTCTTTAATGTGAATTTATTTTTTACCCCAATTTAATATTTCAATAATTAATACATAAATTTGTAATTAATAATAATTTATAATACTTTATGTTTAAAAGAAATATGTGTTTAAAGATAAATATGTTACAATAATAAAGATAGATAAAATAAATAAAATTATGATTTTAGTTGAGTTTATCATTACGTTAATATAGATTTTAATTTATTTTGTTAACTTTAAAATAAATAAAATTTATATAAAATTTAGAAATATATTAAAAAGATATGAGAAATATATTATGTAGTTTAAAAAGATATTATGCATATTCTCTAACGATTTTTCTTTTTTTCTAAAACATTTTTTAAAATATAATAAAATTGAGAAATATTAAGATTGGGCAATTTGGTAAATTATATATAAATAAGTGTATTTTCCAAAATCTTAAATCATGGATGTATTTTTCAAATTATCATCTTATTGAAGTGCATTTATCCAAATTTTCCCTATATTTAAACTAAACTATATATCATCTAAAATCGAAAAGTGTTTTAATTTCAAAATTTTAGGACATACATCATATTTGGTTTGATAAAAATAAAATATATTTTCTTGGCAAAAGAATTTCATTGAATTTAGAAGAACTTCATTGCGAAGTAACTAGTGAAATAAAATCACTAAAACATATTTATTTAATTTTAACTTAATCAATTTATATATTTAATTTTAAAAAAAATCTTACTTATTTAATAAATGTTTTATGTTTTTTTAAATAAATTTTATATTCTTTTTTTTCTGTAGGTTTGTAGCACAGCAGTAGGACTCTAATTATTATCCGAGATTAGATACGAACCGAAAGCCAATCCGAAAATTCGATAGAAAAATGTTAGTTCCGTCTAAATCGAATCCGGTGGATATTTTGATTTTTTCAGAGTCTAAATCCTTAATATGCAGCCCGCAGATAAAAATCAGATCGGATATTTTCATTTGATTGTTCTCTTTTCACTATTGTAAAATTATTAATTATTTTTATTTAAAGAGAGTGCATCCTTTCAACAGAAACCGAACCTGATTTTTAATAGGTGGTCTAAGAGTTTTTCCCAGTGAACCAACTCTTTGTTTGTGGTTTATCCACTCTTGCGTACTTGAGTAACTTCTTTGCCACTATGTGGATTTGGATCTCCGGTCTTAAGCACCGTTTTTTTTTATGGAAGATTGAGTTGAGGAGAAGGGATCTTTGAGAAGTCGTTGCAATTTTCTTAAAATATATGCCTCAATGGTCCAACAGATTCGAATTTGCAATGTGGAAACACGTCAAAGAACCAGCTTTCCCTTTCTCAACTTTCGGAGAGAATAGCGTGTGTATTTTGTCTCTCGCAAATACTCACGCTATTGTGTAAGTTGACTTTCGTAAACAATCAGTTCTACCTTTCAGCACAGAATTAGCTTCCTTCTTTCAATGTACTAAAGTGGATAGACAATTATAATATATACGTTCACCTGCTCTTATTTTAATGACAATCCGCATAGATTACGCATTACCAAGAATAGTCATAGGAGACTGGCCACGTCGAAAGATAAACAAAACATAATTGTGTATTATATATTACTGGAAAACAATATTTGACATTTTGGGGCTGAGAGTAAAGGTACAGATCACCACAATCAGCTATGTGTACACATTTTGTACTCCTAACTAGTAAGTATAAATAATCTTCACACAAATAAAAGAATCCTACTCTAACCTTATTTAATCTAAATTCACTTTGTCTTTTAGACCCGAACTGGCAAACCATAGTTGTTAAATACTCTGATCCTTCCGTCCCAAGTCGCTGTTACGATCACAAGCCCCCACAAGTGAGGCTGCAACACATTCTTCAGAAGCTTCAGCTTCTTCCCTCTACTGCTCATTGTCGTTGGTGCATCGTCCAGCTGCTCTGCAGGCCATGTTGTTGATCCTTTCATCGGGGAGAAACAGCTGTCCGTTTTCCATATCTTCTTGTCCAAATCTGTGATGCACTCGCACAGGCTGTTCCTGTTTGCCTGCCTCAGCCAAGGTATAGCCACAGACGCATTATGCGAGATGAAACTTTCGTACGACCTGATTCGTTTCGGCTTTCCAGAAGATGGCTTCTTGCTGGGTAACTGAGAGTTGCTCCACACGTTAATCCCCGAATCCTCTGTTGTTGACACGATGTGTTTCCCATCCAAAGTAAATGAAGCAGTAGTTGTGCAGCCACCAGAAGCTTTAAGCTTGCAGATAACATCATCACCAGATATGATACGAATCTGTGAATCAGCACAGGTAACCATTACTTTGTCGGGGTCAGTGGGAAAATACTCAAGACCAGTGATCCTTTTGCTTTGAACTTTCTTCTTCCCATGTGACAAGTTAACCTCTCTATCCATTTGTAACTGGTTATCTGAAAATGCAGAAATATGAACAATCAGCTCCTAAATTATCCACATTATATATAAAAATATATGAAAAATAAAATTTACAAGTGAGTAAACATACCCAGTATATGGTAGAAGCGACAGTTCCCTACAATGGAACCTACTGCAGCGGCCTGAAAACAATCTCTAGTAAGCAACTTTTAATCATATCTGAAAATTACTTAAAAGACATTCAAAGTACCTTTGCATCCGGACGATAGCACACAGCTGTCACAATATCTCTTACATCAGTGTAGTCAACAACCCGACAACGGGACACATCCCATATTCGAACTTTCCCATCAATGGATCCGCTAATGAAGTAATTATCATCCACAGGGTTGAATGCCACACACGTCACTGCGTAAGGAAGGAGGTGAGAGTTGAGTAAGTACAACATCATACCAAAAAGAATGAAATGTAGCAAAAGCATCATTGACCGAAGAAAAGAACTCACCAAAATTGTTATGAGCGAACGTTGCAAGACATTCATCACAACCTACTCTCCATAAACGAACACTCTCATCCACAGACGATGACAGAAGATACTGCAACCAACGTTGTAAAATAATATTGATGTTAAAGAGTTTACAATAAAAAGACCATTAATATAAAAGCATACGTTAAGATCTTTTACCCCTTTGTCGGACCAGGAGAGATCTAAGATCTCACCGGCATGCCCTCTGAATTCATGGAGAGGCTTCTCAGATATACCGAAGATCGTAGAAGGTAACACAACGCAAGTCGAGTCCGATGACTTCCTCAAGAAGCTACTTGTCTTCTTCTTCTTATTCTCATTGTTGATATTCAAAGGCCTAAGCTGAGAATGTTGGTTCATACCAAAGTAAACACCAGAATCAAGTACAGTCACTTGATACTTATCTGTTCTCTCTTCCTCTTTTACGCTCCAAACTCGCACAACGCAATCTTCACCAGCGGTTGCGATGAATTTGCCATCGGGAGAGAACTTCATGGCCAAGATAGAGCCATCATGCGCTGTGAACTCTTGGTCCACGCACAGAGAAGAGAGCTCCTTGAACTGCTTTTTGTACGTCTGCACATTCGTTGGCGTTCTTTCTGAATCACAGTCTAGAGACTCTAGGACGTGTGTGAGAGCGCCTAGCTTCTTCAACCAAAACTGCGCACCTTTCTTCAGAGTATCATCTCGAAAGCTTCCTGATCTGCTTGAACTTGATTCACTCAATCCTTGAGTACTACTACTAGTGTTCCTGGAGAAAATCAAGGACTGATCATCTGTGTCCTCAGATGAGGAAACAGAGGATCGTTCAAATACAGAGGAGGAGGAGGAGGAAGTAGATTCATTTCTCAACAACGAATCATCCTCTTTCGAAGAACCGTTGACATCTTCAGAAACAGAAACAGAAGGTGGTTGAAGTTCATCATCATCTTCAGAGACAGAGGAGTCGTCGTCTCGTCTAGTCTTGTTGAAGCTAAAGGCCATGGACTGGAGGAACTTGCGGCGTCGGTTGGAAACACTGTCAGGGTCATTAGTCCATAGTTCAAAACGAAAATCTTGGGGAACGTGATCATCATTAGGGGCATCAAAGAAACAATCTTCGTCTTCATCATCCCCACGAGTACCCATATCTCTCTCTTTCTGTTCGGTGAACAAAGAAAAAAATAGAAAGAAATCAACTTTGGCTACCTATGATAAAAGTCTCAAACTATTGGTGGTAGTCAATTTAAAACTACGGAGATAGAGACTAGTCGTCGTGTGGATTAGTAAATAAGAATTGAAAATTCAAAAACAGAGAAATGCGAAAAAAGCAGAGTCAAAAAATCACCAAAGTTGGGCGCAATAAAGAAAAATAAAAGTATTATGTAGCCAACCTAACACACTAACAAACAAACAAAGGTCGATGGAAGAGATTGCTTCCAAGTCAAAATATTAGACAATTCCATTATCACCGAGACCAAAGAAAAAAAGTGATGAAATTTAGCTTACCTGTCTCACCACACCAATAATTTGATCTTCCTACTAACCAAATACAAGAACCCAAAGAAGAAACAAAATTGATCGAAGAAAAAAAAGAGGGTGGAAAGGTCTCTTTGTTTATAAACCGAAGGAAGCAAGGAAGGGGTGTATATGTGTCGGTTCGATTCAAACTGTTTTGTAGTGCAAAAGAAGTACCCTTTCGTACCTAATTTTAATCAACCAATATTTGGAAAGGGATTTAAAGAGTTACGATTAATAGCGAGTTTTTTTTTTTTTTTCCGACTAAATTTGTTTATTGATTACTGTCTAGATGGACATTGTTATACAAGAATTGTGGACATGAATGGAACAGGCTCCAATCTGTCTGAGATAGAATAGATTTTCTTGCTAATAAATCAGCACAAGTATTGCTACATCTCTTAACATGAACAAACCGTATGGCAATGAAGCTTGATTTCCATGCATTGATAGTAGTGACCAAATTCTTGAATCGTGGGCCGTTATCTTCATTGTTGAGATACTTTAGAATTCCAATATTATCTCCTTCAAAAATAACTCTTTTGTATCCTAAAGCTGAGCATGATTGTATTGACCAAAGAAGTGCAGTAAGCTCTGCTTCCATTACTGATGGTCTTCCTTCAAATTTACCCATTCCCGCTTGTAAGAGTATACCTTGTTGATTGCGGATAATCCATCCCATACCCGAGTCTACAGCTCCTTCGTGATGAGAAACATCGTAGTTACATTTAATCCATCCCGTTGTTGGTGGTCTCCATTGTGATCGGATTGATAGACCTCGTGGTGTTGTTGTTGGTGAAATTATATTTGGTGCCCGTGTTGAAGAGATCCATTCTTGAGCATCGTCACGAGCCTTTATGACGATATCAAAAGGAGAAAAAACCTTTTTATTAAATAGAACGTCGTTCCTGCACTTCCATAAACGCCAAACTATCCATACCGTTAGGAATCGCTGTTTTTGAGGGATGCGTTCGTCATTAAAATAGGTAAACAACAGTTTTAGTTTATCCAGCAGAGTGGTGCCATGGTCAGTGAATCCAGGAGGACAACCAGCTAATCTCCATACTTGTTGGGCATGAATGCAAGTAAAGAAAACATGAGTCGAGGTTTCAACTTCAGTGCAACAGATAGCACATAGAGGATCATCAGGGATGTGTCTGTTCCGCAGATTTTCTTTGACCGCTAGAATATGAGAACCCATTCTCCAAAAGAAATGTTTGAGTTTTGGAGGCATACTTGATGACCATATTTGTTTTGTCAGCTCCGGTGATGAAGCTAAAGGTGGTGGTATCACATCAGTTTGATAGTTTGTTGTTATAAAGTGATAACCAGACTTGACAGTATAGTTTCCATCCATTGTATATGGCCAAATAACATCATCTGATACCGGAGCGCAAGGTAAATAAAGCTTTCGAATCAGTGAAATATCAGACTGCTCTATTAAGTCTTGTAGCATCGTCATATCCCAAGTATTTGTTGTACGGTCAATCAGAATCTTTACAGGGAGTGTTGGATTGGTGTAAGGTAGAAAGCGAGGAGCACGTGGAGGTAAAGTTGGTAACCAATTATCAGAGAGAGCAACCTCATTACCAGCCCCGATACTATGCTGCATTCCAATATCAAGGATTTCACGACCATATAATAAGGACTGCCAACCATAAGAACTCTGGTATCCTCGTTTAGCTTTCCATATAGATGTTTTACGGAAATAACGGTGTTTAAGAACTCGAAATACCAAACTGTTAGGACGTTGAGAAATTTTCCATATTTGAGATGCAAGAAGAGCCTGATTAAACTGTTGCAAATTCCTGAAACCTAAACCACCAGTCTGTTTAGAAAGCGATAGACGTTGCCAAGATAGCCATGACATCTTCCTATTCTCCGGAGTGGAGCCCCACCAAAAACGTGATAGTATTGAATCGATCTCAGAACAGAGTTCAGTCGGTAGTTTATAACAATTCATGGAGTAGACCGGCATAGCTAAAGCAACAGACTTGATTAAAATTTCCTTTCCTGCCATATTCAGATACCGGTTTTGCCATCCATTGACTTTCCCAATGACACTATCCTTTACGTATGCAAACATTGCCTTCTTATTTCGACCAAACTGCTCCGGCAATCCTAGATATTTACCTCCACCTCCTATATTTGGTATACACAGTATACCTTGGATAGACTCGCGAGTTTGTTGGTAAACTTTTGATCCAAATGTGATAGTAGATTTATCAAGGTTAATCATTTGACCTGAAACTTTTTCATAGTTTTTGAAAATCCGAAGAAGCTGGTGACTATTATTATGATCCGCTTTGATAAAAAATAGGGAATCGTCGGCGAACAATAAATGGGATATGGGAGGGCCTCCAATACTGATTCGCAAAGGCTGGATCTCATGTGCAATCTCAGCCTGATGAATCATAGAACTGAGAACATCTGCACATAGTATAAATAAACTAGGGGATAGAGGGTCTCCCTGGCGTATACCTCGACTTCCTCGGAAGGAGCCATACGAACTTCCATTCACCAAAACAGAGTAAGAGACTGTTGTTACACATTGCATAATCAGCATTATCCACTTCTCAGAAAAACCCTTCTTTCTCATTACCTCCTCCAAGAACTTCCACTCAATACGATCATAGGCCTTACTAATGTCCGTCTTGACAGCCATGTAATTTTCCGCTACTCGTTTTCTTACTTTTAACGAGTGAAATACTTCATGTGCAATGAAAGTATTGTCTGTAATATGTCGACCCGGAATAAAGGCAGTTTGATTCTCCGAAATTACCGAGGACAAGATAGCTTTCAAACGTAGTGATAAGATTTTGGATATAATCTTATACATTACATTACATAAGGCTATCGGTCGAAAATCTTTCATTGTTTGAGGATTTGTGATCTTTGGGATGAGACATAAGTTTGTATGATTCAAATCCGTATACATCTCACCGGTGTTGAAAAAATGTCTCACTTCCTCCGTGACTGCAGATCCCACAATATCCCAATATGTTTGATAAAAGCTTGCTGTGAGGCCATCAGGTCCAGGGGCACGTGTAGGTCCAATAGAGAAAACACTTTTACGAACCTCCTCTTCTGTAATGTCTCTAGTGAGATAAGCATTACACTCTTCAGAAACCACCTGTTGGATATTGTCCAGACTATCTGCTATATTGCCTTGTAGCAAAGACGTAAACATATCAGAGTAATATCGTTGTGCTTCCGTAGCTATCTCCTTGTTACCATAGATGTCTTGACCAACGTTGTTCTGTATACTTAGAATCTGATTTCGCGCTCGTCTGTTCCTCGTTGAAGCATGGAAAAATCGTGTATTACGATCACCAAAGTTTAGCCATTGGATTCGACTTTTGTTTCGCCAGAATGATTCCTCATCCTTGTATGCTTGTAGTAGATCTTTACGTAGTTGATGGATTTCACTCCATGGACAAGAAGGATCAGCATGGGCAGCATCGATCAAAGCAGTTAGAGCCTTAATGCGTTTAGAGGAGTTCGTGTTGTTTGCTTTCTTCCACTGAGAAATCGCATGTCGACACTTCCTTATGCGCTCTGGAACAGAGAGGTAATGACCTGAGTTATCAGAGTTCCAGCCAGAGATAATAACTTCTTTGAAACCTTCTCGTTCAATCAGCCTGTTATCAAAGCAGAAACTTTTCTTTCCAAATTCTGTAGTTTTACGTATCTGTATCACAGCAGGTCGGTGATCAGATTCAATCATCTCCAGGTAGGTTACCCGTGAAGCAGGATACATAGCACGAAATTCATCATTACCAAATCCCCTATCTAACCAACTTTGCACCGAATATCCTTTTCTTTTCCCTAACCACGTCATGTTATTCCCTGTAAAAGGGAGATCTTGTAAGCGACAAACCTTAACCATCTGATTAAAATCAACCAAACTCCATGGTTCACGAGGACGACCACCAATTTTTTCCTCTTGTCGCAAAACTTCATTGAAATCACCACAAAGTAGCCATGGTCCTGAACGTGTTGTGGCTATTCTCTGTAATTTTTCCCAGAGGTGTTTACGTAATGAACGAATAGGATGACCATAGATACAAGAAAAATACATAAAACCATCTTTATTATTAATCTTGCAATCAATCATGCGATCATCCATAGTGTTAATAACAACATCAACTTCTTTGTTCCATAATAATGCTAAACCCCCTCCTATTCCCCTAGGAGACACACACCGAACATAGTCGAAACCCAATTGTGCACCTACATCTCGAACTACGTCGTCAGAATTCTTCGTCTCAATCAGAAAGAGTACGTCCAGGGAGAAAGATGACTTCATCCCTTGTAGGCGTCGAACTGTCAAGGACCCTTTCAAGCCTCGACAGTTCCAAAAGGCCGTATTCATTCTGACGCCGGTGGCTTTTGGCCCACCGTGCCTTCTCGATCGTTTTGTTTGTCTCGTCCCGGAACAGAGGCATGAGAGGAACTTGCTTCTGGATCATAGATACATTGGAACCATTGCTTTGCGTCACGAACATCTGATTGCCTCCGTGAGATCTTGGAAACATGCTCTGTTATCTCTTCGTAGGCTAGACCTTGTCGGGATTCACACCCAAGTTGAATCATCTCTGGCATAGGAGCAGATGAATCAGTTTTGCGCTTCTTGTTTGGTGTTGTATCTGGTCCAGAAGGCTCTGTTTGATCCATTGATAGTGGTGCAGCGCTTGGAGGATTATTCTGATCAGGGGTAGCAAAACCAGGAGGTCCACCATCAAAAGCATCATCATCACCATCACCGTTATCATCTACGATTAATAGCGAGTTTAGCGGTTGGGGATTTAGAAAAATGGAACGAGAGTTTTCTTTTTTTTGGAAGAGCATAAAAAAGAAGAAGAAGACATTTTTAAGATTTACGTAGAAGGAAAGAAAGAGTACAAATTAGTTTCCTTTTCTGTTTCACCTTTTTTTGTTTCTTTTATATTTTTTTCAAATGGTATTTTTTTTATTTTAATTTTCAATATAATATATTAGATTTTGAATCATATCATGATTTTTAAGTTTTTCATGTTGTTTTGTGTGCTTACAATTAATATAGTAACTCAAAAGTTTATAATTAATTATTACATTATTTATCAAGTACATAATAATTTCATGATAAACATATAAAATTGTCTTGTGGTATTGTGGAAATAATTATACCTGAGTGTAAAAAATGTATACATATATTTCTTCTTATATAAAATATCTTTTAAAATAGCAATGTTTAAAAAATAACTGATTTTCGTTTTGTATACAAAAACCTACATTTTTGGATTTAGTTTCTGTTTATAAACAGATAATATTTTTGAAAACTAGATTCCCTGATTTTAATAGAATATATTTGTTAATAAACGATTAAATGATTTAAAAAAAATAAAAAATAAAACAAAAATTCAAATATGGATTGGATATAAGTAGTTTTAGGAAACATATTTTTTTTTTACAAAAAACTACAAACAATCAACACCTTATATTTATGTATTTTTCTTTCAATAATTAATCTTTAAAAGATTAATGATTTGCCTGTTTCGCATATATTAAAATACAATAAATTAAATATATTAAATCCGGACAATAAAACAAAATTAGTCGGCAGTGTTTAGAAATAGAATTTTCATTTGCTCAAAATAAATCTGTCATTTGTGAACATGTGCCTTAAATAAATTATTTATAGGATTTAGATAGTATTATCTTGTTTATAGGAAGTGTGGAAAACGTGGCTTGATTACTTCTCAACATTTTCATCACCTAGATCCACTATTTCATTCCAATAATGATAATAATAATAAACAAATGAAACTGTATCTACCAAACGTGTAAACTAATAGAAGCATATAGCACGGACATACGAAATAGAGAGGGAAAAATATTTTGCCTTGTTCTGTGTTTCCCATATTTTGTAAAATTAGTTAAACGACCAAACAAATCAAATTACAAATTATTTTAGTAATTTATATTGTGGTGGGAGCGCGATTTTTGAGCCATTTGACGTTTACTCGTTCACGTTCACGGTTCACGTTCACCACCTCACTTCAGCGTAAATCATCTGTCCTATTAACATATTATAATTCTCAAAAAAAAAAACATATTATGAGAAGTTTTTCTTTGAGCAAAATATCATATCAAATGTTAGTTTACTATACGTTACTGGATAAACTTACCCGAAGTACTCAAATTTTTAAAAAGAAAGCATGGTAGATTGGTTTGAGTGGTACGTTAAATTTGGATTTAAAAATTACCAAACTTTTTAACATTTTCACCAAAAAAAATTACCAAACTTATATTTATCGTTCAAAAAAACTTATATTTATCGTTTGTGTGATTACTGATTAGGTGATGATATGATATCTATTTCCATTACAAATAATCAGATATGTTTGGCGCCAGTAGACAAATTCTAGAAAACTAGTCAGTTAGATTTTGGTTTCCAAAACTTATCAAATAAATATTCAAAATTTGTTATAGGATCATAAAAAATTTGTTGGGAATAATTTATCTTTATTAAAAACATAATTTTAAATGTTTTAATTCACCCTAAAAATATATGTACATTTCGATCAAATACTTCTAAAATTTACTCAAATTAAATAATATAAAAAAGTGTTGTTCATATAAATATTTTAATAAACTAAAATAAGAAATTCACAGTTAATTATTTTCTAAATTAAAAAAAAAATCTATTCCAATTTCTTTTACTAATGACACAAAATATCTTAACATCTTATTAAATTTTTTTGATGAATATTATTTTCACATATCAAACTTACATTAATTTTTCCAAGGTCAAATTTTGTTAATATATTAAATATGTTTGAATTTTCATCCAACAATTAGTTTTTTTTGTAAATGCTGAAGATTTGGGAAATATAATTAATTGTTCACATATAATTTCTGTATAAAGATAGTTATTACTTTCAAATAGATGAATTTTTCAATTATTTTTATAATTATAAATCAATTATAATAAATAAATCAGAACAATTTAAACTTAGTGTATTTTTAAGAAGTTAGACAAGTTGATTTATAAATAATTCAAAATCACAAGCTCTGTAGTATATTTGACCAAATATGATCACATGAAAGTTTTTTTTTGTGTGCAAATGTTAAAAGATCACATGAAAGTTGGCATGCGAAGTTGCAGAGATCAACGAAGACAGTCTTTCCCTTAAGAGTTTTGTTGAGTTTTTGTTTCTGTTGGTTTGTTTAAAACTGGTCACAGCCTGGTTCTTGTAACAATCTCTTTTTCAGACGTTAAAAAAATTACGAAATTAGTTGATATATTATTATATATTTAAAAATATTTATTTTTTTTTATAAGATCTTGTTAGTTTTTTTGTAACAGATTTTCATATAAAATTTAAACTTATTGTTAAAATTATTTATTATTAATATCTTTATTGATTATTAAGTTATTTTAGAAATAATATATATATTTGACTGGTTAATGTAAATAGTTAAATTTGTCATATTAAATGATTAATGAAATGGTTTTCGTATGACTTTGTACAATAGATATAAATAGTACTTATCTTTTAATAGAGAAAGATATAGATCCTTTTTTTCTTACTGTGAAATTTCACTTGATATCCCACTTTGAGTAGCTAAGATAATTTAACATAATCTTTATTTATTTCGAGTGTCTCTCTCTAGTGACACTCGAAAATGACGGTAAAGGAGTTGAGCCTTACCAAGAAAGATCACGAGTCATGAGTAGCATGTGTCTCTACCTTACCAAGAACAATGTTAGTATGTCACAACTAAACTACATCAATCAAAGTACACAATAATACCAACTCTAAATAAACTTGGTGCACCAATTTACGTTCGGAAGATATGAATTCCATCTTAGTTTATTTAAATCAACCTCCATGAACACTCGGCTCATCACGACACTTCGATTGTATAAATGTATTCAAGTCAATATATAAGATTTGGAAAAAAATATGATCTATCCGTGACCCGTGACCGTGTATCAAACATAAACAAAATATTTTGCCACACGTAACTTAACGTGTTTTTCTAATTGTATTTTGTTGACAATTGTTCCTCCATGAAAGAATATTCCAAAGGCAGCATCGCTGATGTCTTGAATTTTTTTAAACTGGAAACTTACCGGAAGGAAGTAATCGCACAACATTTGCATGATCTCGAAAACACATCACCCAGACACGTTATCTGAATACCGTCACATTGCTTTGTGTAATGTACTATATAAAATTAAAATCATTAGCAAAATTCTAGTCAACAGACTAAAGAATTTGCAAGATAGTATAGTTTCCGACTTCCAAGACGCATTCACTCATGGACGATTAATAAAGGACAATGTAATAATCGTTTATGAGCTTAAGCACTTTCTGAAGTCACGGAAAAGGGTGTAATGTATCAGACTCAAAACAGATATCTCAAAAGTAAATGACAAAGTTGAATGAAAATTTATGGAGCAAACCATGCGTGCCTTCGGCTTTTTTTTGAAATGTGGACAAAGTGGATAATGGAGTTGGTACCAACAGTTCAGTACTTTCTACTAATCAATGAAATATCACAGGGTTTGATTACTTCAATGAAATCCTTTTGTCGCCTTATCTCTATATGTAAGGTTTTGCTTATCCTTATATATGCTTTATAACTTAGAATGATTAACACAAAGAAACCTTGTTCCTCTTTTATTCACGTATAAGAATGGTTGCAACACTTCGAATAAGAAATCACAAGAACTCTCTCAAACTAAAACAGAAAACTCTAACTTATGCTTTAGTAAATCTCTTGATCTCTCTCTTATTCCTTTGTTTCTTTGCTTGTATCTCGGATGATTTTCTGTGACGTTAGCTCTGTCATCATTATAGTCGCAAGTCACAACTCCTTTAATTTTCACAATCCTTTATCATGAAGTCTTATGTTTCCTAATCCACTTTACCTTGTCCCTTACGTTAGCTAAATGGAAATATACAAAAGGAAATATATCTTTGTTTCCTAATGTGCGCAGGACATAGAACTGGGCTAGAACTAGGATCAATTGAGGCCCACAAGGATTTACAATCTCCACCTTGGGCCCAATTAGTTTTCCCGCCATCAACCACGAGAGCTCTTCTACCTCCAATCCATTGCTGTGACTCTGTTTGCGATCCGCGAAAGGTTTCCCTTGTTCTTTCTCCTTTAAGCTATGTGTCTATTTTCCTGAATCGCCATGGATTGTTTTGGTTTCTGCACCTCTTATCCATCTAACGGAAATCACTTCGACGACGAGACAGACCACTGATGTGCAATTTCCGTGGTTTCTCATTTGCCTAGAGAACGTCTTTACCACAGAAGATCGCAACTTCTGATAGGTACCATCAATCCTACTATCGTAAAAGGAATGAACAAATGAAGTCTATAAGGAGAATGAAGGAACGACTCTTGAAGAGAAGGAAATAAGGGCAGCGCCGGCTCAAGTTTTTTAGGGGCCCTTGGGCAAAAAAAGTTTTTTTATGCCTTTCAGTTATTAAAAATATATATTTTAGTATGGTTTTTAAAAAAAATATAGTATATAAAATGTTATTGACTTTAAATTTGAAAATATTTTAAATAAAACATCTAAAACATATGAATATAAATGATTTTCTTAATAAAGTTTAATTTTTTCTTTAAAAAAGTTTTTAAACTTTTTTTTTAACAAAATTGGACCCCTATCGTAGGCCCCGGGGCGGTCGCACTGCTCGCCCCCCTAACTAAGCCGGCACTGAATAAGGGTGGGCACTCCATCCGACCCGAAACCGCACCCGAACCCGACTCCGAAAACCCTAACCGAAATCCGAACCGAAGTAGCAAAATAACCGAACGGATATTAAGTTAAGAAAGATTGGATATCCGAACCCGAATGAGTAATATCCGAATCCGAATGGATATCCAATAATAACCGAACATGTATATACATACTTTTATATTTCTAGTTTACATCTCTAATTTTATTTAAAATATTTATATTGATGTTACACATACTTTAAAACTATATAGTATATATATATATATATATAATTATGGAGAAAATGATTTGATATTCATTTAAAATGATGTCAAACTTTTTGTTTTATGCATTAACAAAAGTTACATCCAAAGTTTAAAGACAATAGTCAAGTTAATATCTATTTGTTTTTGAAATGTATTCTCCAAATTTATTAATCATTTAATCATAAAAATTAAAAAAAATGGTTTAGTGAAATCTATATATTTTAAATACAAGAAAGTTAAAAATGAAAAGAAAAAATCTTTTAAAATCTAAATATCTGAATCCAATCCGAAATAACCGAATCCGAACTAAAGTATAGAAATGCCCGAAGGAATTCGCTATCCCTATATTGAAATACCCAAAAATCTAAAATACATGATCCGAATCCGAACGCCCACCCTTAAAAGGAAGTTTGGACTGAGGGAAAGACTTAAATAAGGAGGGTCTGGAAAGAACATAGAAAGACTTGAGTTGAATAGTCAGAGTCACACAAATCTTTAACACTAAACTTTGAATGTTTAGTAGACGTGATGAGACTCCTTCTTGTAGCACCTTTTAGATATCTTAAAACCCTCTTTACCGCCAACCAATTCTCCCATCCTGGTTCCAACATCAACCGACTTATGAGTCCAACTGCATAGCCTAAATCAGGTCTTGAACCGACCATTGTGTACATAAGACTTCCAACCGTGCTTCCATACGGTATATCCTCCATGGTGTTTTCATACACATGTGTTGTTGTGCTCATGTGCTAAATCTGATTGTGAGGGATGGTTTTGCAAGGGTTAATCCTAGTATTGTGGCTTATTGGAATGTTGTTTGAAGTATGTGAGATCATCTTTCACAAGGTTGAAGTCATGTGAGTTAAATGTGTGACATGAAAGATCTCTAGAGGCAGTTTAGCTTTATATTGCATGACTCGCTGGAATTCAACATACTGTATGTTATCTTCTGCTCCAAAGTCGCATGTGGTTTTTGAGAAGATTTTAGGTGAAGACAAATTGTATTGTAATTAATTCACAGAAGAAGATGAGAAGAAAAAAAAAAAAAGAGTTGGCCCACCAACTGCTTCAGATTGAAACGAAGTGCAAAAGCTGAATTTTTTTCTAAATATCTTATTCAACTGTACTCTAGCATTTTTAGCTTCCATGTCGGTAGCTTCCACCCTTTGTTACGATGAAATTGTTGATATCTCTTTGATCCATGAAACAAGATGGATTTTGTTTGTTTATGCTTCCAAAAGCTCTATGGTAAAGATACTATATAATGCAGAAAGTTTCATGCTTCATCGATAAAGGTGTTGAAGAATATAGTATCCAGTTTTGACAACCAGAGCGTACTGATGCAGCAGAGAACACAAGCAATCATGAAGACTTTGACCAGTCTAGCTAGTTCTAAGTTTGATTTATCAGATGATGATAATGGTTAAGAGAGGATGGATTCTCTTTACAACTTGATATTTTAAATTGTTAAGTTAATGTTTTAAATGGCCAAAATTTGAAAATCAAAATTAGTGACAATTTTCCTATTTTGAATTACAGCAAAGAAAATAAAAAGAAAGATAAGGGAGTCGAGCCAGCTGAGGAGACAGAGTGAAATAAAGACAAAAAGTTGATTGTAACAAAGAGAGACATTCCCTGACAAATGGTGTCTTGTCCAACCAAGGAAGGAAAATGATGTGTGTCTGGGTGCCTGTGCACCTTTACCCAAACTCTACCTTGTGTGGGTCGCACCTTGCTGTTTGCGAATGTTCATGATTGTTTTTTTTTCAAAAAAAAAAAGTTCATGATTGAACCGGGTTATTTTTCTTTTTACTAGTGTGTTTAATTAAGTCATTTCACAGTAGATGTTTAGAGCATTTCTATCTTATTGTTACATTTTATCTCTATAATAAAATCGAAAAATAAAAGTTGATCCAATTCACTTCTATTTCTTTCTATAATAGAGATTACTATTGTCTATTTATAGAAGAAAATATAGTATTTGTCTGTTTTTAATTTATATTTAGAAATTACTATTTTTGTAAAATACATTGAAGCATTTCACTTCTGTTATAAAATTTTCCTGTTTTAGTGTTTCTCTATTTTAGCACTAAAAACAGCAAATTAAACTGGAGGTAGGTTCTACCTGCTAATCATGCATGTTATCCAACTAAAAATCAATAATAATGCTTCCTGTATAATTTTATGTGTCTTATTACAAGAGTAATGCGTTCAAATTCAATTCTCGGTAGTAAAAATTTATCCTCCTATAAAAATTAATTTAAAATAATTTAGATTTCTATATAAAACGTATACAGACTTTCAGATTCTCTGGACATTTTCAAAAAGAACTCTTACTCAATGAAACAAAAATTTCTTGTTTTAATATCGTGAAATTGTTGAATAATTCTATGTAATCTTCGTTGAGTAGGTTGATTAGAGTTTAAGAGTAACTAGATTTTGACATGCGGTTTCAAACCGCAGGATAATTTTTGATACATTTCAAATTTATTTGATATAAATTTGTATTTTTATTGTATAACATTTAGATATCTTTTATATAAACGTTATATTGAGAATTTTAAAATTTTACCCGACCCGCTGTTAAATTGGAAAATTATATGGTCTCAATTGTAATTTCGGTTTAGTTTTCAGAAAACATGTTAATTAAAAATCTTATAAAACCTGTAATAACAGCTAATACCTAGAATCTGGCTACCGGTTGAACTGGTAGATGATCCAATATACAATTCGGTTTGATTTAAATTATTATAATTAGTGTATTCTAATATATATATATATATATATATTCGTGAATGTGTAGATGAATGTGGATATTTAAAGAAAGTGATGTTCCAATTTTAATATATATTTTTATTCAAATTAAATTTTCATCTTGTTGTAAGCGTAATAGATCAATATTTGAGAGGATTCATATTAAAAATGAAATATATTTGAGCATCAACAATTTGAATACGTCTATTAAAATTTAATTATTTATGTTTGTAAATATAATTTTCATTTATTTATTTAGTTTACTTTTGTTATTCACATGTTATTAGATTTTTTATGTTGTGTTTATGACTTATTTTAAATTTAAAAGTTAATTTCATTATTCGCATTAGAAATATAAATATTTATTATATATGTTTTTATTATATATATAATTATACTTTATAATTAATTAAACTATTGACATGTACTCTCCACATCGATTTATGTTAATGTAATGTTTTATGATATAATTGTGTTAACATATTTGTTAAATTAGTTAATATTTTGATAAATATATTACATGTGTTTGAATATCCCGTAAAACTATATTCATAAAAAATATCAATAGTAACATGTTTCACCGTATATTAAATATTAATAGTATCGAACTATTAATTTTTTATCATATATATATATATATATATATTTATTTATGTTTATCTAATTTTAATACTCTAAATATAAGAATCATATTTTATACATTTAGTGAGGGTTTTGAAGATTTTTTTTTGCATTTTGGATTAATATATAGTTGTGTATATAAAAATTAATAGACATATATCATTATTTACTACATTAATAACTAAAATATAATTGATTTATTACTTAAATTTCGAATTAATATAAATTAAATTTATGAGTTTAAAAAATAATAGGTTAGTTAGTTTCTTAATTTTAGCTATGATTTATATTTAATAATAATTAAGTTAAATATAAGTAAAAATAATAGGAAAGTTAATAAAAATGGAACAACCTAGACTACTTGTAAGTAGATAAAAATTGATCATATTTTAATAGTATTGATAGTTTACATGAAACTCTTCAAACCCTAGATTCTTTTTTTCCTTTGATGAGATATTTTTTTGTCCGGACACCAACATCATTGGTTCGAGAAAGCGAGCGTTTCTGCGTGGACCTCATCGCTTAGGGACCTCATTCCTAGGCGAGGTAGATAAATCCATCGCTTTCCCTCGCTTTTGATATTTTTCTAAAACGCTAAAAACAGCGATTCGTTGTACCAGTAAAAAAATGTAGATTTTATTCAGATATCACACTCCAAGCTGCATAGGCAATATTGTTATGCTTTTATTTTAGTTTTGGTATCTACTTTCATGTTTCTTACCATTTTTTAATATTGCTCAATGTTTTAGTTATTATACTCTCTTCCAGAAATATCAATCTTTTTATGTTAATTGCTTTCGTCCTCTCCGAAGTTTCTAACATTTCCACACATACTAACCTATTCAGACTAGTAGGCGGCGATTTACTAAATTCTTAGCTCGACGAAAGAAGACTGTAAGAGGATACCTGACTGAAAGTCCTAGTTTGGATGGAGCTAATTCTAATATCCTTTGTGGTTTATGATTTTGGAACAAGACATGGTCCACATCCGTTTTTTTTTACAATATAAACTTCATCCACGGTTTTTCTGATAACCATAAAGATTCTCAAACATTTTAGACCCAAAGACTAATCCTACTAGATTTTGCATCTGGATACTTCATCCATTTCCTTGGAACAGAGTTGCTCATTTATCTAATTTCTACGTGATATTAGAATCTTGAGAATTTTTTTATAGAGACTCTTGAGTTTTTTTAACTGACAAGATGTTTTTTTTGTTAGTTGAACTGCTGTTAGTTTTATTTGTATAATAGAAGTACTGCTATTTTGGCATGCCCTATTTTGATGACTATATTAAAATTTAATTGTATGATCGCATCTATTTTAAGTTATTTTATTATGAAGTTTTAATGTAAAATATACAAAGTTATAAATTGTATATTAAAACGGTATGTTTTTAGAACAATTTTTCAAGTAACTAAAACGATAGGCTGACCGGATCGTTTGATAGGCTATATAAAAAAAAATAAAAAGATGGAATCAAATCTATTAAGTAGCGGTGGGCAGAAAAACCAAAACCAACCCAAACCGACCCAACTGAACTCAAACCGATCCAAACCAAACTAAAGTAATGTCTAAACCATTTGGTTCGACATTTAGCCAATCAAAATGGTTCGGTTTGGTTTGAAACCAACCAAACCGAACTAAACCGAAATATTTTTAACTAGATTAACTAAATATACAATACTAAAAGTTAATGTATTTAACAATTTAGTATTAAGAAAAACTAGACATAGTTTTATGAATTTTACTTCTAGATGAAAAGAATACACACAACAAAAATAAAATAAAATAAAAATATGAATCTTCTACACTAACTTTAAAACAAAAATAAAAATATTTTGTGTTCTATCTTGTATTTACTGTGGTATTTTGTTTTACGGTATGGGAAATAATAATTTAGTGTTATCAGTGATGATTGTTCATTTGTTATAAATTATATTTTTGTAACAAAACTAAAAATTTAACTCGATTCAACTGGATAAATACAAATAAAACCAAATTAAACCGAACTGAACACAAATCATTTCAAACTAAAACCAAACCGAACACAGCCAAACTGAACTAAAACCAAACCAAATCTAACACAAATCGAACTGAATTAATTTGGGTTGACTTTGGTTAAAGTTTTCTTAAACCTAAATAAAGTAAACCGAACCAAACCCAAACCAAACTCATAAATAAACCGAAACGCCCACCCCTACTATTAAGTCTTTAATTCCTTGATTTAAATTCAAGCATGCCAGAGTAGTTAATTTCTCTCAGTTATATTACTTAACAAATACAATTTTAACAAATAAAACAAGATCATCTTACTTTAATAACACGATCGTCAATATATTTTCATAACCGAAAAATTCTCACAAAGCTCTGAAGCAGTCTTAATCAAGAATTTTGAATATTCAACAATTTCCATGTAAATTTATACTAGATTTGAACCAGCATTTTAAAAGCAAAAAGGTATCTTGATCAAAATTTTATATTTTAAAACTAATCATTTTATATAATATATAATTCTCTCTTATTTTTTTAATGTGAATAGTTTGTTCTTGAAAATGCTTTGCTAACATATTATGTATTATTTTTTAATTTAAATGAATAAAATTAAAGTATGCTGAGTTACTTCATGTGTAATTTCACATAATGTTTTTATTCTATTATAACGAAATATATGAGTATAAAATATATATATATATATATAACTTAAATTCTTAATTTATAATATATTTTTACTAATTACGAAATTAAGGAATTATTTTATAGAAAGATAGAAAGTTTTTAATAATATTTTATATATTTTTCCGGCAGATTTTGTTGGAATTTATATATATATATATAAGGTATTAAAAAGTACTGTAATTAATGATTGAAAATGTTTTCATATTATCTTGTAAGAAACACATTTAATAAAGTTTTTAGATTGAGTAATTTTTGTTGGAGTATTATTAAAACATATACTTAATATTTTATAAGAGATAATCTAATTAAAACAACACTATGCAGTAATAAAATGTGTGATCTTGTTTCAATAATGTAGATTAAATAATATAATCTCTTCTATACAGGGGTAAAAAGAATAAAATAGTAAAGACGATAAGAATCTGGACAATCAAACGCAGTGTTTTTAAAACCGGACCGGCTAACGAACCAGAAATATTTTGGATCACGGGTCATTGTGGTTCAATTGGGTTCGATACGGTTCAAGCCGGATTTGATTTGATTAAAATAAGTTTAATACTATTTTAAAATTACATATTCTTATAAAGATATATTATATATCAAATAAAATATTTCAATAACCATAATGCTTAGAACTTTTTTAACAACTAACAAACTGAAAACGTACTAAAAATAATAAAACAATTTAATAGCTCAAATCCAAAATCAATAGTAAATAAATAAAAAAAAACATCTACACTTTATTCTCCAGGTCTTTATATTTCTAAATCTTCATCACCTAAAAAAATTATAGGCACATTAATTTAAACTTTAAAGTTTATATTTTGAAATAAAATTTAAAAAATTATACTATGATCGAATTTTTCTCAATCTTTAGAATATTTTTCAAGAATTTTATCTTCTAATTAATAAAAATCTAATTCTCCTTCTCCTTCTTTAATCGAAACCTTATTTATTTTTAAAAAGAAAATTTTAATTGTTTTATTAATAAAAATTTTGTTTATTTAAGAACCAAAGTTCAATTGGTTCGTTGGGTCACCGGTTTTCAGGTTTTTAACGGTTCAATAAGAGTTTTTAACCGGTTCAATTTTAGTTGGGTTTGGCACTAATCCAACCCGGATTTGTGTCTGGTTCGCGGTTGGACCTGGTCCGACCGCCGGTTCGGCCCGGGTTTAAAAACACGGAAACGAGAAATCGAGTTCTCACCTTTTTAGCGAAACTGACTGTCTTGGTGAGTGAAAATCATAACGAAGAAACTGTTATGTCGTCACATATATGCTTGCCCTTTGATCTTTATATTGCAAAAAAAGAAATGTCGATAAAGCACAATGATACATCTCCGACAGAATCCCATTCGGCCATACATACATTTAAAACAAAAAAAAACAAGTAAACGATATATGCATTTTGGATCGATGTAGTAATTCTTACTAACATCATTTCATATTTCATTTCGCATACTAATTATCCTAACTTTTTGTCAATAACCACCCTTTGACCATCAGCTATTTTGTTTTTGACAGTCTTCTAATTGTGCGGCTGTCTATTATAGTTGCTTTGTTTTATTTTAATCTATAAAGTAGATCTCTTTTTTTTTTGTAAACTATATAAAGTAGATCTCTTACTCTTGGAATATGAAAGCATATATTAATTACAATAAAATATCAGCTAAATTCTACTCAAAAAATATGTGCCTTGCTGTTTATAAACTTTCACATACCTAAAGTTTTCAACTATACAGAATATTAAACTATACTATACCATTTTCATGTCCATCTACATAGCCGAATGTTTTACTATACCATACCACTTTCATATGTCTCTCTACATGGCCCCTCAGTGTTCATTCGGATTCTATTCGGTTGATTTAAATTTTACTAATTCTTAGGTTGGATTCAAATCTTATCATAACTAACTAGGTGATGACCTGCGCTATACGCGGAGTGATGGATCTAGAGAGATTATAATGTAAAGATTTTTGGAACATTAGAGTTGTAGTAAAAATTATAAGATGTAAAGAAATATTGAGGAAAATAAAGTATATTTATAATAAATTAATTCTTGTTTCTTAGTTACAACAAAGGTACTTGAATCACTTTAAATGAAGTTTATATTATTGAAATAAATCTATAACAGTAAATAGAATTATTTACTATTGAAATAAATCTATAACAGTAAAAAAAGATTGAAATCTAATATGATGTTAATTAGATAAAATATAACATAGTAAATAGAATTATTGCTTCCATATTATGAATGATTTGAGAATTCAAAACCAAACAGTGGTAATAGAAAAATAAAATAGGAAGGAAACAAATTATAAAGAAACAAAACAAAAAAAAGATAAAATGACATCTGCATTAGAGAGTTTTCAGAATTTCTGGTTTGCATATGTCTATCTACACGGCACGATTCGGTTGATTTAAATTTTACTAATTTTTAGGTCGGATTCGAATCTTATCATAACTAATGTTTGAAATCAACTAAATATTTTTTAAACCAAAAAAATATTCTAAATATAAACTTTATTCAAAGCTAATTAAATTATGTATACTAAATATAAAGTATTCAACATGACAAATAAAACAAACTATAAATATTTAAAATACTCTAAAATATTTAAAGTATCGTAACAAATATAAAAAAAACTTGATATATTTAAATAATCCAGAGATTGATGGATTCTTGTTCGGTTTGGACTGTACCCAAACTCAAAAATATCTAACTCTTAAATCTTGTTCAAATATTTTAAATCGGTTCAGACTGAATTTCGTTCTTTTTATTTGGATTAAGATTCAGATTTCAGTTTAGAGTAAAAGTGCATAAACCTATGTTCGTTTCAGATTTCGGTTTAGAGTAAAAATGCATAAACCTATTTTCGTTGACATCCGTGTTGAACATTAAGTATTATATTTCTTTTTGGACAAATCTCACAGATACATAAAGACATATATCTGAAAATAACATATTTCCTTTGTTTCAAAATATTTGAAGTTTTGGCTAAATGCACAAGAATTAAGAAATCTAGTTTTACCTTAAAAAGCAATACTAAAAATATAAATTAAAATTATTTTACCAAATCATCAAAAAAAAACTATAAAGCATTATTGGTCACACAGTTTCCGATAAATATAAAACTAATATAAAATATGAAAACATCAACTATTTTGAAACATCAACAACTCTCCAAAACATGGTGTATTTTGAACAGAGAGAGTATAAGAAACAACCTCAAAATAACATTCACTAGACAAAAAAGCCTAGATTATCATAACTCCAACCTTAACATGCACTCTTTAAAACTAAACTCCAATTCTAAATTTTATACTCTAAGCTCTAATCAATCACTGATCCATAAATCCAAATGTAAAATATGTATTTATTAGATAAGTTCTTATTTACTACTTGAAATTCTTTAAAATATTTAATGAATCTTATAGCAATAAGTATGATGTATATTTGTCTTTTTACCTTTTAATGAACACTATTTTGATGTAAGATCAATTAATCCATAGTCAAAGTCAAAGTCACAAAGATACATGATGAAATCCAAAGCTAGTGAGTTATACCAAACTCCTAGAGACTAACATGAAAAAGGATATTCCTTTGGAGGCATAAGTCAGCCGAAAACAAACTAAATTACCGAAAACATAAAACAAACAAACAATACAAAGGGTTAAGTAAGAGGAACTGCCGAAGAAAGACGGATAGGATAGAACCGATCGGAAGAGTCGTTTTTTTTCAGAAAGAAACTACACTTCATTATATTGCTTTGAAGAACATTTCATAAGGCACGAGGAAGAACGCAGAAGATCAAACCAATGAAGATGATAGACACAACTTTAAATAATTCAAATCTCACAACTGGATGTAGAAAAAAAGCAAGCCCTAGATCCAAGCAAAACGAGCCGGAGATCCCATCCATAAAAGCAGAACACGGATTATTACGTCTCAAAAGAAATCAAGGATATGCAATACTTTCCACCACGGCAGATCCACCACAAGAAAAGAGAGTTCAGCAAGATCTTGCTGTTTGTCTCTATTCATTTTGTTTCAATATCACTGGACGGAACTTTTTTACTTTGTTCCTTTTTTTAGCAAAATACTAGCGGACAGGAAACATATGTGTGTGATAAAGGACTTTACTTAAATCCTATGAATCAAATCAATGTAGTATATATGAGATTCAATCCAATCTTAAGTGACCATGATGCAATGAAAATGCAGGAGAATGCTTAATCTAAGTGCAACCAATTTAGTGAAGTGATATGATTCTATAACAAGAATAAAATGTAATAAAGGAACAAAATTTATATCAATGAGATGCAACATGACTCATGGGGCTAGGAATTTGACTTCAAGTGATTAAGATCCAACCTAGAAGTGGCAAGATGATAACAAATGCATTTCCTCAAGTCTAGACACAATGGTAAACAAATTCTTAGTCAAGATGAATACTCATTTACTATCCTTAATCAAACATAATGTCTTGGCTCAATTAACTCAACTAATCATTAAGAATGAGTCTACTAACTATCTAAGCTTTCCTAACACAAATGTCTTTGGCTAAGCAAGCAAAGAACTAAGAAGAGTTGGTTCAGACATTTCATCAAACACCTTCCAGGCCTGAAATGTCTACAGCTCTAGATTAGAGTGGCCAACACTAATCTAGCATTAAGAGTACTCAGCTAGCAAGAAAATAGATAGATCTAACACAAAACACCCTAGATCTTCACTTAATCACTCTAATCACCCTAGCCCATGAATCCAAAAGGTAACTACTTACTAATAGACTTGATAAACCTAAAAATCAATGATGATTCAAGGTTAATCATGTTTAGTGATCAAGATAAGCCAATAAACACAAGAGATAAAGATGAGAAGAAGACTAAAGATTCAATCTTTCTTCAAGATCCCAAAGTGTTAAGAAAACAAGATATCCCTCAAAATTAGGTTTACAAAGTATTTATAGAGTGCTAGAAAATGAGGGTATAATGGTAAAAACATCTTGTCAAACTTCGAGTGTTGACTTTCTGGTTGGTCGCAGCAGCTTCTTGCGTCGTCTCTAGGCCGCTGGGAGTCACACAGCGGTTCGTTTCATCGTCGTTTGGCTGCTGCGTGAAGTAGACATCGGGCAGGGAGAGGGTCATTTTCCCAGCGGTTTCATCACATCGCTGCGCAAGGCTGCTCCACACGTACGGCAGCTTCTCGTCGAGGTCAAAAGGCTGCTATGAGGTTGTTTGGCCGCTGGGACACTTGAGCAACTCATGCATCGACTCAGAATCACCATTCTTGCTTCTAAACCATCTCCAAATGTTCCAAACTCACCAAATAACATCTACATTATCTGATAAGGACATATGTAATGCAATGTAACCTAAATGCAAACTAAATGCATCTAAATGGACAAAATAAAAACTAAAAAAATGCTTCAAACTATGCAAATTCACAAGATATCAGTGTGCATAGTTGGATGTTATTACAATACACATGTACATGATAGTTAAAAATCAAGAGTATGATACTTATTTTATGTTTGGATATATCTAATGCTATCGACAGACATGTATTTGTGTATATATATATATATATATATATATATATATGTGTGTGTGTGTGATTTATAGTTATACCAACGATCTACAAGCCTTAGAATATTTCCTGGTTGTAGTCATGTACGTAGCCTTTTTAATGACACTGTGCACAAATACAAAAGCTTATGTTCATATATATATATATATATATATATATATATATATATATATATATATATATATATATATATTTGTGTGTGTGAAAAGGGAATTATGATAGATGATGGTAGTGGGAAATAGCATGATAGTGTTACCATAAGAGTTTCTTAACAATAAAATAAAATAAGGATAGCCATCGAAATTGGTCCTTTCTTTGGGACAAAGCGTGCCTTGTTTGCCTTTTTCATATTCCTTTTTATCCCTAACTATACAGATCATTCTTCATCATCCCAACATTTTAGATACTGTACTAAATATGATAATTTGAACTCTGCTATTGTAAGTATCGATTGAGTGTTTGAGCATTCGATACATAATCAAATAGAGATTGCATGTACCTGCATAAAATGCGAGGTTACTGATTCTTTATCTTTTCTGGTTAAAACGAGAATATTGACTATTATATGGAAATTTTGCGATTGTATAAAGAACAACAATTTACCAAATATTTAAGGAATTACTGATATGAAGTGCTGGGTAAACTGAATCTAAAACGTTAATTTACTTTAGAGACAGCAGTGTTTTAGTTTCCAAATTTAAAAAGACATAATTATTGAAGTTGATGTTGCATCAAGAAATGTGGTTCGCCGTCTTGGTTATTAATGAAACACAATTAAACACAACAAAAATAAATCGTTATATATGGACAGCAAAAAAAAATATATATATATATACCAATTGAACGTGATGTAAATAAAATGTACATACTTATCATTTGGTAAGATCCATAATTTGATATACTTTTGAAGGTGGAAAATAATACGGTTGACACTTGAGAGAGACTACGAAGAAACACATATTGCATAAGATGTGTGCTACAAAGGGATGCGTATTGCACAAACTACTAATAATATCATGCGTGTTGCACAAATTACTAATAATATCATTCTACCTGGTTTATAACAAGGTGCGGGGCTGCGGGCTATGGTTAGCGCTGGTCTCATATGTCTAGAATTCTAGATGGTAAACACGAAAACAATAGCAACTGAGCAAATTTGTCTTCAAAGCCGATAAAGGAAGACAATTCTCTAACTTTTTAAAGGGAGAATCTTAAAACTAATCTTCATAACAAGAAACAAGCGTACAGCATAAAATCCCACTCTTGGATTTGGTTCACCACTTTCGGACACCGTTGTAATAAAAACGGAAAGTCTTGAAAAGGGAAATTGAACAATTAAAAGAAAAAGATTACGATAAATCTTGATGCCGTTGACTTTTACTCTCAACGGCCATGATTGAGCGTGTAATGAGTGTAAGACCAAATTATGATTTCCTAATAAACCCCAAAAAAGTTACGAGCTTTTCTTCAATTTATAATATAGTTATAAAATTTAAAAGATGTTCAGTTAAATTACGTATGTGTCATATATGCATATGTGTTGTGAATGGACACATGTGTTTTCCAATGTTTGTTTTTTTTATTAGATGACGTTTTAGGAAGATACATATAGATTAATAAAAAAAATATTTTTACAGTTTTTATACAAAAATATTAGTATTAATTATCAAAATAATAACCATAATTTGAAAAGTTAAAAATTAAATGCAAAATAGAAAGTTTTACTCTCTCTGTTTTTTAATATAAGTCGTTTTAGAACTATATTATAAGATATATTATCATTGATTATTTATGCAATCACAATCAACCAATAAAAAATATAAGATATATTATCATTGATCATATAATATTAAGTGTTAATGAATTATACATAGAAAACCAAAAGCCTCATATAATTTAGAACAAAAAAAATTCTCTAAACGATTTATATTAAAAAATGGAGGGAGTATATAACACGAAAACTAATAAATTTTATATTGAAAACTGGAAATATCATCTAATTTGGAACATAAATAATTATCTCATGTGTCAAGTATTAAAAAGGGAGAGAGAGTTTGTTTTACGATTGATGTTCTGCACATTGATGAAATATTTTCATATTGCTGAAACAATTTCTTTAAAAAAATATCTAGACTATAAAGATCATTCTTCTAATATTTTCAAAATATATTGTTAGTAAATCAAAAGAGTAGATTTCAATTAAATTTGACAGTTTCATGATGCCCTAATCTTCATTCCGATGAGAGTTGAGATTCTAGATGGTGTTGTGTTATTCGTTTGCATAGTTTGAAGTGTGATGTGAATCTCTCATAGAATATATCGTAAATGACATCTTTGATATCTTGCATAACCTTTATCAAACTTCTGTAAGTTTGTATTTCTATCTTTGCTATATGTTGTTTTCTATAGAGCAAATTAGCTCAATATACTAAAAAAAGGGGGATACCATAAAATTGGGGGAAAAAGATAATGATGGGGGGAGGGGGGGGGAGGGGGTAAATAAGTAGGGGAAATAAGATAGAAAGTGCAATTATGGGGAAAGTGGTATGTATAGCTTACAATTTTCCATATAGACATTTTTGCTAATTTCTATATGACTAGTATTAATATCACTTTGGATATCTAAATATAAAAGTATTAATATTTTAATACAATTTATTTGCTTAATTGAAATTAATTATTTAAAATATTTTTGCATTTTTATAGCATCTCCTTGAGAGATTGTCCCATGTAATTTTCATTTATATAATTATGTGTTTCAGATTAATTATTTTATTCAAATACATAAGATAACATATTGAATATATAACATATACCTTATCTGTTTGTTTTAAAATAAAAATGCTTTGGGTATATTAAAGTATTTCAAAATCATTTCAGCTTTTCTACATTCCCAAAATTTCTAAAATTTCCAAAATTTTAAAATGATATGAACATGAGATATAGTTCTTACCCAACTTATTAAAGGTCTTTTTATTCCATCTTTGAATTTTAGAATCCATCTTCCTATTCGTCTTTTTATTCTATTTTGTATTTATACATTGGATATAGCGTACTTCAGTATTAGATTCATCTATCCCGCCCTCTTTAGTTAATTTTGTGTTGTACTTTTAGAAAATAACATATCTAAAATAAAACAGATAAGAGTAAATAAATAAACATACGATATATATAATCACAAAACTTTAAAACGATGCTGAACAAACGAGTATTTAAGAAAAAAAACAAAAACAAAGAAAACGAGGTTATGGTATGCCTCAGGGAGGTTTTATGGTATGTTTGAGAGATCCTCAGTTCTGTTGTATCTTGTAATCGCTTATATTTCTAATCCAATCATGTGTTAAAAAAAAGGCCGAGTGTGAAGATCATCTCGGTTACAGTTTTTTTTTGTAAATGATCTCGGTCGAAACCCCACAGACCCCTTATCTTTGGTGGGGATCACAATCTCTCCTTTTGTTATATTATCTCACCAATTCCCATAAATGTTTTTTTAATTCAATTGTTTGTTAATCATTATAATATCTTATACTATTAAAGTTACATCATAAATTCGTATCGGGTATTCATTAATCCATATTAAAGTAAAATCAATCCCTTATTATGGAAATTATACATCAAAGATCCCTCCCCCGTATTAGTTTTCAAAAGACAACAAATAAATAGTATAATATAATATCCCATAAAAGGAAGCAGACTTTTCACTAACCGGTAATAGCAGGTGTAGTTATCGTCACTTACAGGGCAAAAGCGTGACTGGACACCGGCAAACAAATCAAAATACAATAAATTAGTAGTATCTTTTACTATTATTCTTTTTAAAGTCATGCAATGCAACATCTCTCTCTCCTATTCCTCAGACAAAAAGGCTCTTCCACTTCCTATGGAATCACAAAATGTCCACACACATTATATGCTTATATAGCTTATATCTATAGAAGGACAAAGGCTTTAAACTCCTTTTAAATTGCTTGAACAAAAAGCAAAGCAATTCTCTGTTTTTTTTCTTTCTGCATATAAGAAGAAAACCATAAACAGACATTCCTTCTTCTTCTCTGTTTTCCAGCTTTTGTCTTTGGAGTTTGGTTTCTGGAGAAGACAAAAGTTTCAACTTTTTAAGAGTTCGAGATCCATTATCTATAATTACTATATAAGTGGAGATCATTCATAAATAATTTAAGAAGTCTTCTCGAGTCTTGTGAGCCTTGGATTCTTAAGTTTGGTGATGATGGATATGGAGGTTAAGCAGATATTGAAGAGTCTATGTTTCAGATATGGATGGTCTTATGCTGTCTATTGGTGCTATGACTCCATTAATCCCATGTAACTTCTCCCTCTTATGCATGCTTGTTTCTTGAATTATATTTTCCATAAAACTAGTTTTCATTTTTTTTCATTTTTTATCTTATTGATTTATGGTTACGCTAAAATTGCATATTGCCTTAAGGTTCATATATCATTTTGCATACTCTGAGATTTTACTGTGAATTAATTTTCTTGGATGGAAAATTATGATTTCATTTTCAGGTTACTAAGAGTTGAAGAAGCACACAATGATGAACTATCAGTCGCATTCGTTGATCATATGATTCTCCAGACTCATGTCTTAGGCCAAGGGTAAAAAGCTCAAATATTTGTTCGTATAGACATGTTTTGGTATATTTATGTATCTTCATTAGTCATGTTCTTTTAATTACTCCAGCATCGTGGGTGAAGCTGCTTTGACCGGTAACTACCAATGGCTGTTCTCGGACACACTTGTTCAGGTTTTGTTCACCTTCTTCACATTTGTGTTAGATCTCTGTCCAAATATTATGAAGAATTAAGGATTTTTGATAGTCATCTTTGTTTGATTGTTTTGCAGTGTGAGCATGAGTTTCAGAATCAGTTTCTCTATGGCTTTAAGGTAAATTGAATTAGTCTCGAAGTTTAAGTATCCATATATGGAATCAGATTCTGATATATGGATGTTAAATTTACAGAGCATCGCAATCATTCCAATAGGATCAAGCGGCGTTGTTCAGTTAGGGTCTACTCAAAAGGTTCGCATATAAAAATAACAAATGTTTTCCAATGAAATTTTATATTTCTTGCAGTGGAAGTCAAAGGACTAATTAGTGTTTTTCAAACTATCTTGAGATTGTTGAGAGCCAAGAGATGTTGGACGAAACAGAAAGAGCTCTGCTGGAGAAGCATTCTTTGAAAGTAAAGGATCAGTCGGTGGATCTTGATAGTTTGTTCGAGTCTCTAGTACCACTTGTAGACTGTGAGATTGTCCCAGAATCTTTTCAAGGACTCAGCTTCGATGACATCTTCAACGACGACACTAATCCTCCTTCTTTGCTCAGCAGCCCTATCTTCGATAAACCAACCTCTGAAAAACGTTCTTCCTCAGACATTAATGGAGATGATGATACTGTGTTCGACATTCTCAACTCCTACTCTTTGGACGATCTGTACCAGATGCTGGCTGATTCACCAGAAGAGAATTGCTCATCAGGAGTCGATCAGGAATGCTCCATGGTGATCCAAGAAAATGACAAGGATCTTTTTGGGATGATCAATTCCTATGGTTCTGGATTTGGTGCAACGACTCCGCAAAAAGGACAGTTATTCTCTGAGCTCATAAGCAGTAGCCTTAGCAACAGCAATAGTTGTCTCACAAATGTGCAAGAAGACTCTTATTCTGGCCTGAATCAGAGCAAACGACGAAAACTTGAAACATCAATAAGCTCAAGCTTCTTCATGACTCAGGCGGAGACACTAACACCTCTTAATCCTCCCCTGTGGATTGATGAAGACGTAGCAGGAAACTGGAAGAAACCTCAAGAAGAGGAAGAAGGAGTGAAGAAGAAGAAGAAAAGAGCAAAGGGAGGAGAAAGCACGAGGCCGAGGCCTAAAGACAGGCAGATGATACAAGACCGTATCAAGGAGCTACGAGGGATGATTCCAAATGGAGCAAAGGTACAAAAATACACACATCTTAATTAATTAACCAAATGATTAGAGATTAGCATTGAGATCACCATTAATGAATTTGAATCTTTCTTGTTTGTGAACAGTGTAGCATTGATACGCTGCTTGATCTGACCATAAGACACATGGTGTTCATGCAAAGCATCTCCAAGTACGCTGACAAACTCAAACAACCATATGAGCCTAAGGTGAGTCACTTAAAATGATCAAACAAATCTACTATTTCTGTTTTTTTTTTAGGCAAACCTTCATTATATTAAGTTTAGAAACATTCTCACTCAAAAAGGGATGAGTAAAACAAATATATATATATATATATATATATATATATATATTTGTTCTTATAATGATGATTAAATTGGCAATGTATATGGCAGCTGGTGAAGGAGAAGGAGAGAACATGGGCGTTGGAAGTTGGGGATGATGATGAGTCTGTGGTATGTCCGATCATCGTGGAGGATTTGAAACCGCAAGGACAAATGCAGATAGAGATGGTGTGCCAGGAGAATGGGGATGGTCAGTTTCTTGAGATTGCGAATGTGGTGAGAGGTCTAGGATTGAACATACTGAAAGGAGTGATGGAAACAAGACATGGAAAGATATGGGCGCACTTGATCGTTGAGGCAAAGCCACACATCACTAGGCTTCAACTGTTTTACTCACTTGTTCACCTCTTTCACTCCTCTTCTTCCCAATCCCAGCACCAAACATGACGACAAACTATAATAGGGCTCACTTACTATTCATTATGTATGCTTTGGTTGATCTCTTACATCTGATTTTTATGATTGGTGGATGGCCAAGAGAGCTGTTGATAGTTTAGTAGTTCCATCCCAAAGCGTTTTGTACTATAGGAAACATGAAATGCAAGATTTTTATTTTTAATTTTGGCTTGAAAGCAATGATTGAGTGTGTGAGCAAGACAAAGGCCCATAGAACATAATAAAGAAGACCCATTAATTGGTTGATCTAGGCAAGCGTATTAGAACTGAATATTCTAAGTATTTTACAGCTTTACGAAGAAGAATACAATGACCTGGACATGTATTCTTTTGGCATGTGCATGTTATGTTGGAGATGGTAAGTTGGTAACATGTAAATATCCATATAGAGTGAACGCAGAAACACCTCGGTTAAGGGTCTGACTGGTTCAACCGCAGCGGTTGCGGTTGCGGTTGCGGGAGTTTGCGGATGCGGGTGGTTGCGGTTTCTAGCGGTTTTAAGCGATTTGAACGACTGGTACTGCGGTTAAAAATTTGTGCGTTTGCGGGATACTTATGACTGGTTAACCAGCGGTTGAAAAATAAATTAATAATATTTATATTTTCTATAATTAGAAAAATACCAAAAATCATAAAATTATAATAAATATCAAAGTTATATTTAGAAAGTTATAGTTTTAAAATTTTAAAAATTATAAAAAAAACTTTTATTTTAAAGTTTTATAGTATTAATTGAAATATAATAGATATATTTTAGAATTTTAATAATTTTAATTTAAATTTTTTATTGAATATTTTTATTTTTGTATTTATATTGTTTTTGAAAAAAAAGAATTTTTTTTTACCCTCCCGCAACCGCCCGCAACCGCAAACGCTAGCTGGAACCAGCTTTTGAATTTATGAGGTTTGAAGCGATTTGAAGCGATTTGAAGCGGTTTAGAGCGGTTTGAGTGATTGTTGCAAAACGCCAACAACCGCTACCAACCGCAAAAGCTGCGTTTGCGGGTGGCAGCGGGAAAACCAGTCAACACCTAAGTCTGGTCGTTTCGATCCCCCCACTTATAGTATCCACCGGATTTGGGTTATGCTAGTTGTTGCCTTCTTTTAAACTTTTCATTTCCCACCGCTTTGGTTTATTTAAACAAAAATGATTAATCGTTTAAAAGCTTTTGTCCGAAGTTCCAGATTTGGAAATACATTAAGGGAAAATGGGAAATTAAGAAAACGACAAGAAGACTCGGAGGTATAATAAATAATTCAGAGGGAGATCCAAAAGAAAAAAAAAAGGAGCCAATCACTTTTGCTAAAATAATGAAAAATATTAATAAATGATTTAAGACATATAAAATATCCGAAAAAGAGCCAATCACCTTTGCATTTTTGGACAGAACAAAATTAATAAAATATTCAAAATAATTTGACATTTTCACATGATAGCACCGACGACGACAGCGCAGGCCAGCGAAGCAACGACGGTGAAAAATTGCAGCGACGAAGATGAAGATTTCTGAGAGAGTGGGATCGATCCAAATGCGTTTTGGTAAGAGGGAGCGTCGGCATCGGCAGCAGAAGAAGGAGACAGGGCGTCAGCTTCGGCAGAATAAGTGCCGACGGAGACGATGAGCTTCTGGTACTTTTGACAATGGCCAGGTTGTCCGCTGGTGAAGTAAAAGGTTCCGTTCTGGGTGAGGTTGAAGAGAGAGTTTCCGTCGTTCATGTACAAGATTGGATCTTTGGTGTTGCAGCTCTTGAAGTTGGAAGCTGTCACTTGAATCATTGAATCCTCGCTTGGTGGGTACAAGAACACTGTGTTTTATTTGCATCACAATTAAATAATGACTGTGAGAGATTTAAATCATTTTGTTTCATTGAGTTGAATCGAATACTTCTTTTTTTTTACTTACAGAGGGAGTCACCGATCTTGAAAGAGTGAGATTTGGGCCATTTGGTGTAGACTTTAGCATCAGTCGGGATACCCCATGAGTCCAAGTTCCCAACTTTGTATTGCGTCGAAGACACTTGCACTAACAGTACCATCATCACCAAAACCATTACGCTGCTCACGCTCATCCTTCCCATCTCTCCCTCTCTCTCTCTGTCTTGATTGATGTGTGAGTTTAGTTTCTGAAAAAGCTTTAGCTCGTAATAAATTGGTGAAAGTCAAGGAGTAAGGGAATGACGGTTGTACCCCTGACTTGGAGAACAGGGGCACATGGCCTCAAGAGGGCAATGTCGCATGACATCTAATCAAAATTCATTTTTCTCAAGTGTCTGCTTGCGTTGTATTGTTGTTCACATGGCCACCACCATTTTACTATTCATCAAGTACATGACTACTCCCTCGCGTTAGTCTGTTATTCTTGTGAACGTAGAAAGATTGGACTTCCCATTTAAACCATCAAAACCGTTTCAGTGGTTTAAGGCCAACATCAACTTCTAAAGATTATTTTTCCAAAGCACAAATAAAAGTTGAACCAAGAATCCCAAATAGGCTGTTTGAAATTGCACAGGTTGTCTGAGCGTCGGCTACATCTCGTGAAAGCACAAAATCCAAATATAACTAAGATATTATGGATTAGGCTTGGGCGTTTGGTGGCCTCTTTGGTTTCGGAACGGGTGATTCAGATTTTGGATGTTATGCTCATAAGTATTATTCGGTTTTTACTAATTATCGAATCGGATTCGGTTTGGTTCCTTCCTGGTTCGATTCGGATTTAACCAATGTTTAAAATCGTCTAAAAATATATTTTTTAAAACCTCGAAAATTGACAAAAAAGAATTCAAAATATATAAATTATTTGCAAATATAATTAAAAATTAGTTAAACTATTTAAATTAACTAAAAAATATTCAAGATAACATATAAAACAAACTACAAAATATTTCGAATACTCTAAAATATCTAAATTACTTTAACATATATAAAAACATTAACATATTTAACTAATTTCAGATATTTTCATATGCTAATTCGAATTTCGGTTCGGTTCGGGTTATTACCAAAGTTCAAAATAGTAAGTTTTTAAATCTTATTTTTTAAACAATTCGAATTCAGATTCAATTTTTCCGGTTCGAGTTAGGATCGATACTTCGGGTTAAGTTAAAAACGCTAAGACCTATTATGAATTTTGAATGGAAAGGCGCAGAAAAAGAATATATCGTCTATTTGAGTTGAAATTGTCACATCTTTCCCTACCATTTTTGCATGGCTCTTTAACCATTTCTTTTCTTTTCAATCTTGATATTTCACTAATTCACCCAATAATAAATTGCATTCGCAATAACAACGTAGACGAAAATTTGGTACAAAATTTTAACGTAGTCTATCAATTAGCGTTGGGCTTTATTGTTTCTTTGTGGGCTTGGTGTTCATCTCTTCCTTATAATATTTTAGTTTTCATCCGTACTACTAAAATGGTATCATTCCTATTTTACGTTCTTAATGAAAATTACAACTTTTTCAAAAATATTCTTATTTTTGTAAAGAATTTACAAAATTCATTAATAACATTTGAGTCTTTTGATTTTGGGTCTGCAGATTATATATTTAAATAGATCAATAAACAATGGGTTTGATATAATATTTTTATTTAATATAAATATTTTAATTTAAATATTACACTTATATATTATGAAACTAAGTTGATCAACAAACATTATGACATCATAATATTATTTTCTTAAATCTATGTATCATAAATTAAATTTTAAATCTAAAAAAAATACAAAACTTATAATAGGTTATTAAAAACAAAAATAAACTATTATTGTCATATCAATAAGCTTTTTATATTATCATTTTTATTTGAATGACATAATAAAAATATCATCAAATTTTAAAAATCATAAGTTTATGTAATATTAAAAATATATGATTTAAATTATTAAACATCTTAAAATATTATAAGATATTTTTATTTTTAACAGATCAATCACACGTTAATAATATGTTTTTGGGTGAATAAATGAAATAAAAAATGCCGCATTTTTTAGTATTATTGTCTTTCGATTTTTCTAAAATGTCTTTAATGATATGACTAATATCCACATATAATTGAAACTTGTTCATGTCACAATTTATATAATTAGAAAGAATAAACATCAATTTTCATATTGAAAAAACAATAAAAAAGTGTCCGCTTTTTTAATGGCGGGTCAGAATCTAGTTATTACTGTATTTCATTGGTTTTTAAGTTGTAATAGTATTGTTTTGTATTTCATTGGTTTTTAAGTTGTAATAGTATTGTTGGGATATCATATGCGAGTATATTGGAGAAGAATTGGAAACTATTCGAGAAGGTTGTACTCAGAATGTAATATCTAATGTGGCTAACGTACCTTATTTCTTTCTTGAATCACGTTTATCTATTTTTCTTCTACTAATTATCCCAAATTGGTAAGAAATTTCATCCAGAGATGCCTCTACGTACATTCATTAATTTGCACTCAAGACTCGAGCGAATTAGACGGCCAGTGGAACCTGCTTTATTCTTAGCCGCTAGCTAAACTATCCACATTTAAATTCAAAATAATAAAAATGAAGAGGTAACAAGAGAAAAAGTTACATTTGTGTTCTTAACAGGAAGAAGTAACCGAAATATGCAAAAGTAAATGGGTATAAAATAATGATTTGAATGATAGTGATAATAACTGGGGATTGGTACTTTTTATATACTTAAACGAGGAAGGGGTTAACTAGTTTAAATGAATTTAAGTAGAAGTGGATCTGCGCCAAATGAGCTCAAGCTCACTAGCGAACTCCTTCTGCCTCCCAACCACAATGGTAATGTGGTCTTTATCAGGGACTATGTGAATTCTGGCGCGTGGAACTTTCCTCTTGACGCCGTAGCTGCACTCCACCGGGATAAGGTCATCGCGGCCACCATGGAAGACGGTGACTTCACAGTTCACGTTGTCACGGACATGGTCAAGATAAGCTTCTATCTTGCTCCCCGATCCGAAGATAATGTTGTGTAGTGTATGCCATGATGCATTGTGTGTATGACACAAGAACCCTTCTATTAAATACGTCCGCATCCTGCATATTTCATAAGCATCCCAATTATTCACCTTTTTCATTAGAAGAGTTGAAAGTGCAATAATTTATGCGCATTTACATTATGAACAACTTTAATATGCCACAATAAAAAAATTCCTCACGTCTCAAACGTAATTACACTAGGTCGGTCTAGTAGTAGATGACTGAGTAGGTAGGCTACCTGTTTCTGGTTAGTAGCTTGGTGAGAAATTCCAACAAGTGGTGGTTCTTGCAAAGGACTAGACTGACGGTGCGGCTAAGGTGCTCGTACCAGCTAGCCACTGAGGCTGCAAAGGCCATCGGAGGCCACACTTCCTTGGGCGCCATTCTTCTCATCACATACTGTGTCGCTTGTACTCCCTTTGGCACCGAATAATATGGCTGCATTTTCCAATATATATTAATCACCTAATAATACTAACCAGGAAGGATTGTTCAAGAAAATTATATATAGTTGAGTCATGACTCACGGGAGCCAATAGAGTGATTGACTTGATGGCTCCTGGGTGTTTCGCAGCGAGCGCAAGAGCCAAAATGCAGCCCAACGAGTGAGCCACAACGTGGAATGTCTTGAGCCTGAATTGAGAGATCACTGATCTCTCTATCATCTCTAAATGCTCTTTCAATGTATACAGTGAATCATTTGGCTTTGGACTTTTCCCGTACCCCAACAAATCTACTGCTAAAAACCTGTAATTTGATTTGGCTGAGTCTGAGAAGTTTGGGAAGAGAGTCTCCGTCCAAAACGTGGATGATGATAAGAACCCATGTATGAAAACTACGTTTTCTTGTGCCTTGTTGTCTGCACATTCAAAATTATTCACTTTATCCTCAGGAAATAACTTAACACTGTTACACGTACAATGTGGATTTTTTTTTTTGGATATTAGTGATTTTTTATTTTCCCCTCCCCCCTTTTATAATCTTTGAAGGCAATTCCTCACAATTATTGATATTTAACCATGTGAAATGAGACTTTCCGTTAGTTTAGTAACTTTAGTATATTTATTGTACCAACGTGAAAGGGCCCAACAGAACGCATAAACACATAACTAAGTTTTTTTTAGTTAGTTACAACTAAGTATCTTTGATTCGATCCAAAAGTAGCATGCACTCCTTACGAACCATTTTTTATATCTTTCTCATGGTAATTAATAACTGCTCTTAGATGATCCAAAGGTAGCATTGAGAATGCATGCGGCACAAGAAACTAGAGAGAGATTCAAAAAAAGAAAAAAATACAGGGGGTGAAGATTATTCACTCAATCTATGTTGTTAGTTACTTTTTTTTGGACAACCTATATTGTTAGTTGCATTATGTAAAATGTGGATCATGTATGTACCTTTGGGTTGTTGGACATTGACATAGAGAGAAGAGCTGGAAGAGGAAAGCCAAGAAGTGCAGAATGTGCAATGGCAATCAGACCATCTTGGTGTTCTTTGCAACTTCTCGACCACCGTGGAATTTACTGTTAGTCGTGTCTTCTTCTTAGTCGACGGTGGTCTCTCGTCACTGCATTCCACAGCATTCTTTTTGAAGCACTTCACCAGCTTGGCGAGAAGTGAAGGACGTGAGTAGAGTGACTCGGAGATCTCATCCAAATGGATCTTTGTTCTCGTAACCGAGACCACCTTTGAGTACTCTCCTGATCTTTCCGAGACTATCATCTTTCTGCCTCTGTTCCCTCCGGCCGCCGCTTGTTTGGCCTCGGGCGGCGGACAACAGTAGCATGGTTTCCACTCCGACTCGAAGTAGAAATCAAGCGTCCTGTATGTGAAGCAAAGCAAGAAATCAACAATGTCGAGGATGAAGAAGACGAAACAGCCCACAGTGCGATTGAGCCACCGTGAAATGCCCATGCTGTGGAGTGTGAGTCTTGTGGAAGATGGCATGTATGTATGATGGTGATGTATGTAAATGGGTGAGAGAAACTAATATCAAATTCATGATCATGAAGGAAGAGGGAGAGAGAGAACAGGTAGCAGATAGATGAATTTATTGATCGCATTTAACATACACTGTTGGCTTAAATGACGAAATTGGGTGGTCGTTGAATCTTTTCCTCACCACTCGCCCACGCATATCCAGCACACACCACACTTCCCTTGCATTTACAGTATTTATTTATTTTCGACAGCACTTTTATTTTATTTATTATTTGTTCGAAAAGCTTGAATACTTGGCAACATGTGGTGTCCATTGGTCGGGTGATATAGTCCACAAACCACTATTGCTTCTTACTTAATTTACACACAACGCAATGTCAATTAAGCCAGCATGCATGAAGGGTTCTTTTGCGTTTATGTTTTTTTTTTTCTGAAAAAGGGCTTTGCGTTTGCGTTTATGTTTCCAACTTGTAAACATAAAAAGAACAAAAAAATCGAATTCAAATTCGTCTGAGTTCCAACTTATCTTTTTTTTTTTCTTTCTTTCAAAAAAGTTACCATCTAATAACATTATACAATTTATTTTATAAAGTATTACTAAAAAAAGTATTATTACAAATATATATTAAAAACTATCCAACCAATCATGAAAAGACTCTAAGGTGTAATTGATTGGACATTTCCAATAGAGTTAAAATTAACATCAAAATCTCAAAACATCTTACATACTATGAAACACCAAAAACCTTCCAAGACATCTTACATTATAAAATGGAAAGAGCGTATAATAATAAGACTTGGTATTTAACAAGAGTAAACATATTTGATGGGAAAAATTGTGAGAGGAAAACGTTTATCAAAAACAACATGTTTAATTTCTCTGTATAAATAAATAATCAAAAACGTAGATGGTCAATGTGATACTCTAGATGCATAGTTTGGTAAGACTTTGAGGGATTTGGCCAAACTGACTTTAGGGATCTAAAACTACAAGAGCGCAACTAATGACTATATGATATTAATTGATGTGAAACTGAAACTAATCTATACGTCAAATCATTGAAGTAATGGCATATTAATGGAAAATTTGTAAATGTTGAGGGCGTTGTAAATATCGATAGCGAAATAAGAAGAATGAGAAGTGATAACAGTGGTGACATGTGGCTATCTATCGCAAAGCCATCACTATGAATGCCCACCGGCTCAATTAAACAGTTTTCCGGCTGACCCATTTCTAGTCAATTGTACAATATATGTATAATTTTTTTTCCTTTTCAACACGGTTATCACTATGTAGTCTTTTTTTTTTGTCAAAATGTATACAGATTTCGTAAAGATGCGAGCAACTAGTTTTTTCTATGATAATGTTATAATTATCAAAATATATAAATAACTTTACAGTAAAAATTCTACATGTTCTTTTTACATGTTTCACTTACACGTCTTGAGAATCATTTCTCACATGTTTTGAGGATGACTTTTTACACACCTTTGTCATATAACTTTTAAAATAAATTTTAGTTTTGATCACGCATGTTTCAAGTGTCCCTAGCTCAAACCGTTAAGTGAAACATGCAGAAGTTTGTAAGGTTTTAAAATTAATTTTGTTATACTATAAATTTATATTTTATAATTTATAGCATGACATATTATGTTCTGTAAAGCCAAAATATTCAAAAATCAAATTTTAGTTATTTTATTAAAAGTTCTAACTTTATAATTATAGTTTTGTAACTTTTGAATTTTTTTCTTATTTTGTTTTGTATTTTAATTGTAAAATTCAGTTATAATCGAATTATTACTAAAAATAAATTATATTATTAGTGTTATCTAGTTATCTTGTTACGTTATCATTTTTACATCATCATGCCATCTCAGCTGTTTTTTTTTTTAACACAAATGCCATCTCAGCTGTTTTTTGGCGGAAAATATATTGAATGATTCATATGTTGAAGTTGTTCATTCGAAGATTTGAAATGTTAGCGAAAAAAATAAAAGTTTAAAATACCTTTAGCCCTTATTTGCTGTGTTGCCTTTTATTCTTATTTATTGTGTGCCTAAAAGTTGATTTATTAATTAGATGAGTGTCATGTATAACTATTGAATTGAAAACAACCTCTTATGTTTGTGCATAAATATACCGTAACTTATATACTAACTTTGTTTAAATGTTTTATATACCAGTTCACATAATTTTGAAAATTGATATAATTTTTACAAAATGCAATTCATTTCAGTTCAATATAATTTTGTTTTTTATTTGAAAATAAAGCTGTTCTCGAACTCGAAACTCAATATAACTTTGTTTGCGAGAAAAATGCTAGACAGTTCGATAGTCTTGCCTCAAACGATTGAAAAGCAGCCTCATATAACCATTTTTATCTGTTAACCAAATGAGAGCTTGCTAAGTTCTAAGTAAATCTTAGTACGACAAAAAATCCTAATAAAACAAATTAATGATGAAGAGGTCAAGTGGTCAACTGAAGACGTCTTAGAATAATCGGTTTCTAATTTGAGTAATTTATATAGAAATTATAATATATTCCCTCAAGCCTCCTTGTATATTTAATTGACTTTATCTCATACTCTTCTTTCACTACAAGAAAACATTGATATTCTGAGGAAAATTCCGAGGGAAAATGAGTTCGTCGGAAATTTCTGACGGAATTTCGAGGAAATTCCGAGGAACCTCAAAAATGGGGGGTTCCTCGGAATTTCCTCGGAAATTTCCGAGGAAACATTGTCTCCTCGGAAAATTCCGAGGAATTTCCGAGGAATTTATGTCCGTCGGAAAAAACCGACGGATTTTTCTGAAATTCCGAGGAAATTTTGTAGCCGTTAGATAGCCGTTGGGGTAGCCGTTGGGCGGTTTCAAAAATTCCGAGGAAATTCCGAGGAAAGGATGTTTTTCCTCGGTATTTCCTCGGAATTTCCTCAGTATGTCGGCAGGATTACATCTATAAATACAGCCACCCCTCTTCCTCTTCATTCACTCCATCTCTTCTTCTTTCCTCCCAAACACGAATTTGCTTTCAAAAAAACATGTCTTCTTCAAATTATTATCGTTCTTGGATGGATCAACCTCATTTGGATCCGAACACGAGATTGCTTACGAAAGAATACGAACGAGGTCTAAAAGAATTCATGGGGTTAGCTCAACGACAACCGGAAGCGGAAACAGGTAAGTTAAGATGTCCTTGCTCAAATTGTAAAAATAGAAAGGTTATTAAAGAGTTGGATGTTTGGACACATATTTATTTAAATGGGTTTACACGAAGTTACAAAATTTGGTATCATCACGGGGAAACTGATTATGAACCTGGTAGTACTAGCGAACCTCAGCCGGTGGTTAGATTAGAAGAGCCAATTAGAACGGATGTAGATTATGGTGTAGGTACTGAGCAGATGGTAAATGATCATTTTAGAGAGGAAGATTTACCGAATGCAGAAGCTAGGAGATTTTATGATATGTTGGATGCTGGAAAGCAACCTTTGTATGAAGGTTGCAGAGATGGTCATTCAGCTTTATCATCTGCTACAAGACTGATGGGCATTAAAACAGATTATAACTTGGCTGAAGATTGTGTGGATGCGATAGCTGATTTTGTAAAAGGTGTTCTACCTGAGGATTGCCATGTGATGATGCAGCGCCTCCTTCCGTTTGCCTTCAAAGAACTATTACCACGAAAAGTTCATGAAGCAGTTGCAGGGATAAGTGCTTTCTTCCGCGATTTATGCAGCAGATCAGTGACTCTTGAAGGTATTACAAATTTGAAGACTAACATAGCCGTGATTCAGTGCAACCTTGAGAAGATATTTCCTCCCTCGTTTTTTGATGTTATGGAGCATCTTGCTATTCACCTGGCAAGAGAATTGGAACTTGGTGGTCCTGTGCAGTATAGATGGATGTATCTGTATGAACGGTATATGTTCTATTTGAAGAAGATGGTGAAAAATTTTAGTAGGGTTGAAGGTTCTATAGTTGCACAGATGATCAACCATGAAATTTCGAACTTTGCGGAGCACTACTTTCCAGCAGAAGTTCAGACCAAAAACAGAAGATCTGCTAGGCATGATGATAGAGGCGAACGGGCAACATATCATGTTCAGGTTCCAGACATTTTCACCGAAGTTGGACGACTTAGTGGAAAAGCAAAGGACCGTCGACTTACTGAGCAGGAGCGAAGTCATTTGCAGACATATTTGCTCACCAACTGCGAAGATGTTCTTCCATATGAGAGGTAAGTTTATTATCTTACAAAATTTTATTTTAACAAATTGTCATTTAAATCTTAAATAATTATATTATTGTCATCATATGTACAGGATTTTCATGGCACAAAAGCGGTTAGAACATAGATACGCCACAGAGGCGGAACTAGAAGAAATGAAGCAGAGAGAATTTGCTGGATGGATGTTTACTTATGTGAGTGCCTTAAACATATTAAAATAACATTTATCATATATTTATACTAATTCATTTATTGATATAATCTACTTATGTGCTATTAATAGGTGTATGATGGTTTGGGCAGAGGTGAAACATTTGACGATTGGATACGCGAGATGGTGGTTGGCCCAAACTGTGTTGTGAAGTCATATCCGAGATTTTGTACTCGAGGATATGCATTCGCAACTGAAAAGAGGAGACGTTCGCGAACCACCTATGATGCTGGCGTTTGTTCTGCATCAGGAGAGGATGTATACTACGGACACATACATGAGATTTTGGAAATCAAGTATTTGGGCTTGCTTGGATTGCGCTGTACTGTTTTCTATTGTGATTGGCACGACAACACTCCAGATCGAGGTGTGACAACAGATGCATTTGGTGTTACATCAGTACATTCGAGACGAAAACTGCAATATTATGATCCTTTCATTCTTGCTTCTCAGGCCGATCAGGTAAGTTATTCTTGTTAGAATTCAGAATGATTGATCATAATTTATACTTTTACTAATATTTTTTAAAAATGTAACAGGTTTGTTATATCAAGTACCCACAGAGGGGGAACAGAGATGATCCATGGGTTACTGTTACAAGAGTCAACCCGAGAGGTCGAGTTCAGGGAACTTCAGAGCTGGAAGAGCCACTGCAACCAATCACAACCGCCAACTTAAGTGCAGCAGAAGATGTAGCGGAAGGTGGCCTTGTAGTCGATTTGACCGATTTTGCAGAGGAAGCCGTCGTTCACGTAGAAGATGAACCAGTTATTGGAGAGTTTCACCAAGATCCACATTCCGATTTATCTGGTGATGATGACTCGGAACCAGAGTAGTTTTTTTTTTTTTTTTTTTTTTTTTTGGAATACCGAGGAAATTCCGAGGGAAATTAGGGTTTCCTCGGAAATATTCAGGGATTTGAAAAAAAAAGTGTGAAAAACCCTGTTTCCTCGGAATGTCCTCGGAAAATTCCGAGGACATTCCAAGGAAACTGGGTTTTTCGGTTAAAAAATTCATTTTCCTCGGAATGTCCTCGGGAAATTCCGAGGACATTCCGAGGAAATGGTGATTTTTTAACCGAAAAACCCAGTTTCCTCGGAATGTCCTCGGAATTTTCCGAGGACATTCCGAGGAAACAGGGTTTTTTAACCGAAAACAACGTTTTGCGGATTGAATAACAAGTATTTAACCTTCATTATGTGTATTCACCATATTATGAAGTCACACTTTGGTGTTTTACACAATAACAAACACTTTTACGATTGCTTGAACGAAAATCACACAACATAAGATAAACACTTATACACTTTAACAAACGTTAAAGAACATACTTACAACTGTTTTTGAAATTTTGTTATTGCATGGTTTATGATCATCTATACAAAGTATACTCAATGGTATGCATTACATTTGTATTAGAAATGAAATATGGCAAAAAAAAATCGAAATTTGAAACCCCAAACTCTTGTTCCTCGGAATGTCCTCGGAATATTCCGAGGACATTCCGAGGAACAAGAGTTTTTTTTTTAAAATCAAGTGTTCCTCGGAATGTCCTCGGAATATTCCGAGGACATTCCGAGGAACTAGGGTTTTTTTTTTTAAAAAACAAGTGTTCCTCGGAATGTCCTCGGAATATTCCGAGGACATTCCGAGGAACACTTGTCCTCGGAATCCTCATAAATTAGGTAAAACGGGATATCTCTTCCCCATTTCCTCTCTTCCTCATTTCCTCCGCCTCCTTGCTCTCTCCTCCTCTCCTCCACGCCTCTCTCCTCTCCACGCCTCCTCCTCTCTTGCTCTCTCCTCCACGCCTCTCTCCTCCACGCCTCTCTCCTCCACGCCTCCTCCTCTCTTGCTCTCTCCGTCGCCTCTCTATGTCCGTCCCTCTCTCTCTCCATGTAAGTTTCCTCTTTCTCTCTCATTTTTTTAGATTTTCTTAAGTTAGAAATCGAATTTTAGGTTGTTAGGTTGGAAATTTTAGGATTGAATGGATTCTAGGATTGATTGTTGTTTGTGTAACATGTTTAATAATTTTAGAATTTTTTTTTCAGTTTTGGTTCAAAACCAAAACGTTTTTTGAATTTTAAAAACGTTTTTTGAATTTTAAAAACGGGTATATGATTTTTAAAAACGCTTTTAACTATTTTAAAACAATTTATGTAATTATTAAACTATTTTTCTAATTAATAAAACTATTTTTGAAATTATTAAACTATTTTTGTAATTTTAAAAATATTTTGGTAATTATTATAACATTTTTGTAATTATTAAAACTATTTTGTAATTATTAAACTATTTTTTTAATTATTAAAACTATTTTGTAAATTTTAAACTATTTTTGTAAATTTTAAAAAAATATTTGTAATTTTATAAATATTTTTGTAATTATTAAAACTATTTTGTAATTATTAAACTATTTTTGTAATTATTAAAACTATTTTGTAATTATTAAACTATTTTTTTAATTATTAAAACTATTTTGTAATTTTTAAACTATTTTTGTAAATTTTAAAAAAATATTTGTAATTTTATAAATATTTTTGTAATTATTAAAACTATTTTGTAATTATTAAACTATTTTTGTAATTATTAAAACTATTTTGTAATTATTAAACTATTTTTTTAATTATTAAAATTATTTTGTAATTTTTAAACTATTTTTGTAATTTTAAAAAAATATTTGTAATTTTATAAATATTTTTGTAATTATTAAATCTATTTTTCTAATTATTAAACTATTTTTGTAATTATTTAACTAATTTTTATATTTAATAAAAAACTAATTTTGTATCATCAATTACAGGTCTTATGATGATGATCAGAGTCGGCCTTCCCGACAGCGTCGTGTTCGTGGCTCGGGGAGCCACTCCGTTCAGGAATCCCCATCCCCCCGCAGCTCCTACCATACATCTCCCTCTCCATTTCCCGACGCTCCTTCTGGTTCCGGTGCTGCACCCCCTATTCCGCCTAATTATCAGGGTCCTCCGGAATTGATTAGGGTTGCAGAGTTTGTTCGACAACCGGGTCGTGACCGTCTCCCGTTTCTCACTCCGTATCCATCTGGAGAGGGTCAAACCTGGTTCGACCGGACCACGAGCAAGATCAGCACCTTTATCAACCGTATGATGTATGTAGCTTTGGATGTGGGACATCCGACTTTCGCAGAATTCCCTACCGCCAAAAAAATCCTGTGGTTTCAGCAGTTTGCGGTAAATATTCTAAATTTTTTTTTTTCAATTTGTAATATTAATTTTTAACTAATTATGTTTTTTTTCAGCAAGAATACAACTGGAATCCCGACAACACCTTGTTTATCTATTACCACTTTGTGCATAAAGTGATGACCAACTATTCGTATCAAATCCACGAGTGGAAGAAGAAGTGGGAGTTGGGCCAGGTATTTTTTTTATTTTAAATAATTTTAAATTTTTTTAAATTTCTTTTTTACATCTAATACTTTTTTTTAAAGGTCCCAAAGTCGATAAACCCCACGGTCTTCGAGGAGTTGATTGTCCATTGGTGTAAGGCCGAGACGAAAGCGACTTCTTCAACCAACTCCACCAACCGCAATAGCACTCGTCAAGGCAAGGGCGTCTTCAAGCACAACTTAGGTGCTCAGTCCCAACAAACTCTGAGGGATCGCATGGTAATTCACTTTTTATTCTATTTTTAAAGTTTTGAAATTTTTTTTTCATCTTTTCTTCTAATTACTAATATTTATCTTCATATCAAGGTGCAAGAAAACCATGGTGAGCCGGTTGATGACTTCTCCCTACTAAAGAGGTCGTATACCAACAAGAAGACCGGCGAGATTGATGATGGTGTTGTGAGGAATGTCGTCGACCTCATCCAGACTCAGGTGGAAGAAGAAGCGTCTCAGATGCAAACCGAGGACGAAGAGTCGACGGGTACCCAATTGCCTCGGGCTCGGATCAACGAAATCGTTGAATCGGTAAGTTCTTTTATAAAATTTCAGTTCATCTTAATAGCTATTATTTACATTTTTTTATTTTCTATTTCAGTCGGTTCCAAAGAGGAAGGGCCGATTGATCGGTTTGGGTCGTCGGTCCCGGTCTGTTTCGTCTTCTGCTGCACCACCGCCCTTTGTTGATCCCGAAGCACTTATGGGTCAATTGCATGACAAGGATATCCGCATATCTGCGTTGGAGACCCAGATGGCGACTCAACAGGCGCGCTTCGAGCAACAGTATGCGACCTTCGAGGCACAGCAAGCGGGCTACGAGGAACAGAGGAGGCTGAACCAGCAGATGATGGACATGATGAGGACGTTGCACCCGAACGTCCAGTTCCCGACCGTGCAAAACCCGAACCCGAACCCGAACCCGAACCCGAACCCGTAGTTTTTTTTTTCAAAAATTTGTAATGTTTCAAAACTTTGTTATGTTTTTTTAATTTGTAAGATTCTGAATTTTAATTTTATATTTTTGAATTTAAATTTTTAAATTTAAAATTTTTATTTTCGAATTTATATTTCTAATATTAAAAAAAAAAATTATTTTTAAAAAAAAATTTTTTTTTTAAATTCCGAGGAAGGTTCCCTCGGAATTTTCCGAGGCTTGTCTTCCTCGGAAAATTCCGAGGGAACCTTCCTCGGTTTGTTCCAAGGACATTCCGAGGGAGTAGTTCCTCGGAAATTTCCGAGGAAACTTTCCCTCGGAATAATCCGACGACATGCTTCCTCGGAATATTACCCCGCTTCCGAGAAAGTGCGTTCGTCGGAATTGTCGTCGGAATATTCCGACGGACCGTTCCTCGGTATTTTCCGACGAACATTCCGACGACTACACTTCCTCGGAATCTCCTCGGTAAATATGTTCCTCGGAATTTCCTCGGAAAATTCCGAGGAAATTCCGAGGAACTCATGAATTCCGAGGAGATTTTTCCGAGGGACTATTTCCTAGGAATTCCGTCGGAATACGGTTATTCCGACGGAATTCCTAGGAAATAGTCCCTCGGAAAACGCATGTTTTCTTGTAGTGTTTAGTTGTCCCAAATCTTCCGGGGTTTTAAACTGGCCAAACCAAAAAAATTATGTAACGGAAATCTTTGGTCATATTAAAACTCAACCTTTTTCGCATCTCATCCTAAATTTGTGGTTTTACACACCATCTGGTGTAAGCACTGGAAGATTCACTAACACTCGTGTTAATGCTGATATCATGCAGACGGTCAGGTAGCGTAAGTGAAGCTAGCGATGAATTTGATGTAAAGCTTAATATCAACTGATGGATCTCTAAATTTAACTCAGAAATTAGGATTATGATTTATGTAAATTAATGTACTTAACAAATAATTAAAAAATAAATTTTCTACTGGTGAATTTGTATGAGAAATGTGGGTGTTTATTGATATATCATCTAATACAGCTATGGAAACTCAAAAGGATATCAGATAACAAGTACAAAAGTATTTAGACTATATAGGTTTTGATATGAAGAAATTTGATTCTCTTTGTTTTTATCTTTGGTTTCTCTTATACATGTGTTGATAGGTTGTAACTGTGACGTGATTTTTTTTATGTTCTAATTTGACCATGCAAGCTCGTCATGAATCATCATTTCATCTTGGGGTAGACCTAACGCCAAGCATTAGAAGCTGGTGCTTCCAGCCGACATTAATATATCAATTTACCAGCCCTAAACATTTGATTATGTCTCGTTTAGTGTAGTGATAATAACAGCTTTGAGATCATGGGTTCAAGTAATTTTGCATTTTCTATAAACATAACTATTAGACCATCTCCAACCCATACATATTTTCTCTTCTATAATTCACACCAAAATAGAATGACTCTATTATAGTGTAAGTTTTTGCTCCATTGATTTACACTAAAACAGAGTTACTCTATTATAGGGTAGAATGTAGAGGGATTTCACTTTTTCACTCTATATTTGGAGTGAAAAGTGAAATCTCTTTATTTTCTACCCTATAATAGAGTAACTATATTTTAGTGTAAACCAATGAAGAAAAACTTACACTATAATAGAACTACTCCATTTTAATGTGAATTATAGAAAAAAAATAGGTATGGATTAGAAATGCCCTTAGCAACCCTTTGTTTAGGCTTTTGGCCTTCATATTTCAGGGTCCGTCACTGGTGTGTCTCATTACCTTTGTGGCTTCATTGTTTTCTTCAGAGCTTTTTGCCACACTAGATCGAATTTTTTGGGCATCTCCAACTCTTTTCCATTTTCTATTCCAAACATCATTTTGGAGTAAATTTTCTCCAATCCCACTTCATTTTCAACACCAAAATGGAGTAATGGCTAGAGTTACTCCATTTATGGAGTAATCTTGTTCATTACTCCATTTTGGTGTTGAATTTTTTTATTTGTGAAATGGTCCTTTAACTTTTTAATGTTTTTATTTTAGACTTAAATAATATTTTAAAATGATATAATAACATAAATAAACAAGATATTCTATTATAAATAATTTTACATCAAAATATAATATGTAATAAAAATAATAATAATATAAAATAAAGATAACATAAAAGGATCTACAATTGTGTTTTGCTATCGTCAAAGGACATTTTCGGTTTTGGAAAAAAAAATGTGACATATGACATCATGACTACATGTATAATTTTACAAAACATGATAACTGAGGATAAACGTGAATTCAATGCAACAATTGAACTTGAAAGAGAAGCTCCATCTCCAGATATCAAAATTACAAAAGATGAAAATGTTTGATTCAAAAAATATTTTGCTCAATTTAGAAATATCAAAGAAAAATAAGCTTATGTTTCATTACGAAATACATTAGTTGATCTTTTGTGAGAAAAATATTTTAATTTCATTATTTAACCAACTTATATATTATCTTTTATTTTAATTTTAGGATTTCTTGTACTTTTTAATAATATATATTTAATTTAAATTTTTTATAGTTTTTTTATAAATGTAAACATAAAATAGTTGGGTTAATTGGTAAAATTTTATAAGTATAGGGTCTTATTAGCAATTTTTAATAAAACATATTATTTTGGAGTAAAAAATAGAGTAATACATTGAAGTAAAATCTTACTCCATTTTGGTGTTGCAATATTTTGAAGTAAAATATAGACTAATAAATTGAAGATGCTCTTAGACCAGATCGAATGTTGTGAAATCCCGCCTTCCACATCAACCATCCGGAGTTGTTTGATAGAGCATGATAAAAAGTCTGACTGTTGAGAAATATGGTTAGCTACAAGTCTACAACTATAAGTTACGTTACAGGCAATGACACAAGTGTAATGCAGTGGTCAGCGACGACTGCCATAATTTATATGTGCAACCCCGTTCAACATGCAGCGTTAGTTGGGTTTGATTTCTGACAATTGAGACTATTGACTATCGAGTAACTAATAATAATATACCGTAGGTGACCAGAAGGGTCGAAAGACTAAAGAAGCTGTAAATGCAATGTCGATGGAGTTCGGTAGGGAGTTGTCTTTAATTGATTGTTTCACATCTTTTGAAACTTGAAAATGCTCCTCGCCTCTATTATTTATTTTATTCCACTTGCTACTTATTTAACCTATTTACTGACAACAAATCAAATATAAATGTCACTAACTATTGACAAAATAATGTCACTAAGTACAGTAAAACCTCTATAAATTAATAATGTTGAGACTTTGAAATTTTATTAATTTATAGAGGTATTAATTTACAAAAGTTTTCTTATATAGATTTTTTATTTTAAGATATATCTATTCTAAAATAAGAAAATATATTTAATTAAGTGTATAGACATTAATTTTTACTTTTTGAAATTTGATATTTATATTAATTTTATTATATTGTTTGGTGTATATAATATATATTGCATAGAATCTAAATGTGATTTTAGATATAATTTACTAAATCTCATCAAAATATATTAAGTGTTAAGAATATATAAAGATAATTTCATTGTGACTATAAAAAGATATATAACAATTGATCTTACTTATATAAAATATGTGTACATATATATTATTAATTTATAATTTTGATGGGACCATATATTTATATAGAATTTTCTACTATATTAACTTTAACCGTGAGAGGTGATAATAAATAATAGTTATATATATATATATATATCATTAATAGTATACTATGTAATAACACATGCCACACGCAAAATGATATATTCAATAAATTATTTGTTAAATAAATATTTTCTATCATTTTTTAAATAATAAAACAATAAAATATATTTTGATGATTTATATATATATATATATATATATATATATATATATATATATATATATATATATATATATATATATATATATATTAATGATTTGATCAAACTAAAACTGCATAAGTTGAAATATTACGGAAAACAAATTGTGTGAGACTTTAAAAGTTTTGGTAATTTACATTCGGCTTTAAATTTAAAATGTAATATATACAAAAAAAATATTTGTTTATTATACAGTATAAACTATATAAATCAATAAATCATAAATTAATGAATATCTCGACTTTGGTTCGATATATGAAATAAATCAATAAGATAGTAAATTTCAAGAAAAAAAGATATTAAATTTTTAGAAAGTTCTATATAAATATACCATCCCAAAATAATTAAGTTGATAATTTATATGTATATACATTTACATAAGTAAAAATATTGTTTTTATATTTATTTATAATCACTATGGAATTTTCTTTATTTTTTTAATGAAATTTAGTAAAATTATATCTAAAAACACATTTAAATTCTATAAAACACATTTTATATACAGAAAATAATAAAACCCTATAAATATCATATATCAAAAATTAAGTAATATTTATTCAATAAAATTAAATAATTTTATTATTTTATAAAATGTACTCTTAAGTAAAATTATATATTTTTAAAAAATATAAGAATAACTCTGTAAATGAATAAAATATCATAATTCCAAAATTATTAATTTATAGATACTGAATAATTAATTTAATTATTTAATTTATTTTAATAGTATAAAACTAAACAAAATGATAAATATATTGTTATCAAATCTTTATTATTTATCATTAGTTATCATATATTTATTTTAAACTATCTTAGACTCGTAATTTTTATTTAAAGTACTAATGAAAAAAAATTAGATTGCTAGTAATTATGTTTAGTTTAATGAAAAATATAATTTTTAAATAGACTAAATAATGAATGACATGCATTCTAATTATTATAGTAGTTTATTTTTTTTCCCTTCTAATGACTTTAAAAATTAGTTTAGTGATGATCACACATAAGTATAGCTTACATGTTAAAATGCTTCTTAATTAACATAAGGGATATAGCACCAATTATAAGAAATTATAAGCAAGATTCAAGAGAAATAGATATGCCAGAAAGATAGTAAGCCATATATTAGATTACAAAACGTGTGCCACAATAGACATGATATTAAGACATTACATTCTGATGAAAGCCTTCTCGAATTGTGTCCACTTCTGCTCCAATGTACCCGCATACCCCACAGACATTCGTACAAGGCCAGGAGAGATACCTGCGGCTGCTTTCTGGGAGGGGTCGAGCTCGCTGCTGGTGCTGCTACCGGAGCAGGACATGAGAGTCTCGTAGTAACCCAAACTGACGGCCATGAGACCAAACTGGGTGGCGTTTTGGAGATACGTCATGAGCTTGTTGGCTCTTTCCTCCGTCTCCATGTCTATCGACAACAACCCTCCGTATCCGTACTCTCGGTTCACCATTTCTGTAGCCAGCTTGTGCTGCGGGTGGTCCTTGAGGCCCGGGTATATCACTTTCACCCCCAGCTCTCTCATTCTCTCTGCATAAACTTGGGCCCTGCGGCTGTGCTCTTTCATGCGGAGGCCCAAGTGAGGGATTCGCTCAGAGAGCTCAAAGGCCACCTTGGCGTTCATGGTAGGACCCAGCAGCATCAGAGACCCGCCACGCAGATCCATCATCCCTTTCACCAGCTTCTCGCTCCCACACACGGCTCCTGCTTATTGGGCCACGCCAAAAACACGTGTTCGGTTATTTGTGCATGGCTCCCCTCACGTGAATGATAACTAAATATGTACCCTTGCGACAAAACTAAGTCACGTTACCTGCGATTATGTCGGCCCCACCACTAATGAATTTGGAGATACTGTGAACCACCACATCTGCTCCAAGCTTTGCCGGGGACAGCACCATGGGGGTAAAGGTATTGTCCACCACCACCGTCACGCCCTTCTCGTGTGCCATACGGCTCAACTCAGGTGTGTCGGCCACAGTCAGCGTCGGGTTGGCCATCGACTCAAAATAGAGGACGCGGGTCCTACCCTCGACGATCGCGTCTGCCACCGCGCCATGGTCCGTTATGTCTACGAAAGACGTGGTTATGTTGCTGGTGCGTGGCAAGAAATGAGAGAGCAAAGCGTGTGTTCCTCCGTAGAGCGTCTTTGAGGCCACCACGTGTCCCCCACTGCTGCATAGGTGCAGCAGCACCGACGAAATCGCCGCCATACCTGACGTCAGTCTCAATATAATAAAGTTTTGCCTCTCTTTTTAGTTTTGCTTAAAAGTTCTAACATTCAAAATTGTAGTTCTACCAAAGATTCCGTATCAAACTCAACTAGGTTACATGGTCTGAATATATATTAAATAATATAATTCTTCTTTTTATATATAGTTACCGTTTGCACACAAAAATAATAATATATAGTTACCGCTTGAGGTACAGTAGGCGGCTTGTGTGCCTTCGAGAGCAGCCATCTTGCGGCTGAGGTTGAGTACGGTGGGGTTGAAGTGTCGGCTGTAAACGAAGAAGTCATTTTCCGGTCCCAGTTCGCCGGCGAAGATCCGCCTCATGGTGTCCGGTTCCATGACCGTGAAGGTAGCAGAGGCCTCGATGGACATGTTCACTCCGCCGTGTTCCCCGAATTCATGTCGGATGCTTGCCAGCGCCACATCGGGGTCAGCTTCACATGCCATCAGTGAAGATTTCTTTGCAACGGTGGCGTCTCCGTCTTCGTCATCGCGGTCGTTTCGTTTCTTCCCGGGGATTGCGAGGAGATGTTGGGTATTCAGGATATTGGCCATAGTATTTTTTTTGTTAAAAGGGACTTTACAAATAATTTTGGTGGTACCATATGGGTGAGAAGAGTGTTCTATATATAGAATTAGTGTTCCATATCTTTTTTTTATTACTGTATCAAATATGACATCTACAACCCCATCACATTTTATCTTCTATATTTTCTATAACAAAAAAAAACTCTATTATAGAAATATCCGATGTATTATTATAAAAAATAGAGTCAAAATAGCACTTTTATATTTCAACTACCGGTGTGCTTTACACCTAATGAATCATCTATTAATGTTGCAGGAAATATGTATATGTATTTCTCTATAATAGAAGAATTCTGCATAATCATACATTAGATTAAATTCATCTCTATAATACTCTATAACATATTTTTATTTTATTTTAGAAGAAAAAATAATAAAGTTGGATTGAATTCTAAATACAATTTTGATAATTGAGTTTAAAAACATCTACGTCAGTAGTTTCTTACAAAATATTTCATCAAAAATAATAACAGACAATAAAAAAGCAGAATAGAGGGAGAAAACAAATTGAGAGATTTTAATAACAGTTTGTCATTGGAAAAACTTTCATAATAGTGAGAAACTCTATTTTATTTATCATCGTCTTATTAATATATAGCATTCTCCACCATCAAATTGGCATGATATAATTAACTTATTAATATTACAATAAAACAAACTTATAAACCTTATCAATACTAATATTTGAAAAAGAGCATTTAAAAAGTAAAAACAAGATTTAATACTTTTATATTGGGTGGACATTTCAAAAGCTTGAGAATCTCTGCAATAGTATCTAAATGAAAAACTATTGCATGAGATTCTCAAGCTTTGAAATCCAATATAAAATTATTTTTTATTCTTAAAATACTACAAATGAAAATATCCTAAGACTGTTAATTTTCCCATTTGATAATAGAGGCTATGGAGGAATAACAACACGAAGGTCCGGTAAATTGAATTGTACTATTATTATTCAGAAAGTGCGTAGCCATTCACGTGTTCCCTGTCTAGCTCTTTGGAAGGTAACCCTTTTGGGGCTTTGTAGTTGCTGTTCTCGTTGTCATCGTCAGATAGTTTAGGAAATTGTGGGATGCGTGTAGTGTCAGGGGCGAAGCCAGGCAGTCAGCTATGGGGTCCTGTGCACCCGTAATATTTGTATATGTTTTACAATTCGTTAAAGAAAATAAAGAAAATCTGTTGGATCAGATGGAAAAATGAGATTGTGCACCCACAGTAATCCCGGGTTCGAACCCTCTTCTCTTCCTTTTCTGTTTTATTACTGAAAGTGCACCCACCAGATTAATTGTCTGGCTTCGCCCCTGTGTAGTGTGAAATGCATAAGTATAGACATGAGATAACTTATCTTTGCATAATGTGAAATCGTTAGGGTGAGATAAGAAAAGCTGTAAATTAATGTAAGGACGCATGATTCGACCACGCAGGTTTTCATAAAAGGTAATTAGGGAACTCAAGATATATTAGCTTTGGAAATTGACGTCGAGCTTTTAAATTATAATTTGTTGAGAATTTTGTCAAAGAAGAGATACTTCTCCCTTCTCGCTTCTTGATTAGCGTTACACGTATTGTCTATTGTGTTCGTGTGTGTGTGTCTTTTTTTCTTTTAAACGAGAAGATACGCAACTAAAACCTATAATATCCTAGATTTAAGGAAATAAATTCTAAGAACGAGAAATTAGAAAAAAGACTTTTTTTATCTAAAAAAAATTATCTGACTTCCCTCTAAGCCTCCGACGTGAATAGTGATTCCGGCCGACGAGGTGGGCTTCCACAGCCACCGTCAGTCCGGCTTGTGATTTCTTTTTCTGTTTTTTTTCTTTGTATGTCTATAATAAGGTTGGATCGATATTTTCCCTCTGGTTCGGATTTATCTGAACGGAAATTTTTTGACTCCGGGATGTGGAAGTTTCGTCAGCTCTGTCGTCGCCGGCTTATGACTCCGGGGAGGTGGAGGCTCTCTAAGTTCTGCACCGCCGGCTTCTGATTAAGACCCACCGTTTTTCCTAGACGATGAAGGGGTTGGGCTCTTTGGATCTTGGTTTTTGACGAGTGTGTGGGATGGCTCTGTTTCTTTGTATTTGGTGATTTCGTGTAGCAGATGAGATTTCGTTTTGGGAAATCTCTTCGTGAATGGTGGCTCCGATTTGGGTGAAAGCTTCTTCTCTTGATGGTTATGGTTTGTATCTTGGATGAGATTTTGATTGGTCGATTTGATACTCTCCGATGCTTTGAAAAAGAGATGAAGTCGCATGCTTTGATGGTGGTGGTTTATGTGTGCTCATGGTTCCCGGCTTCTCCGGTGGCGCCGATGAGATTGGTCTCCGGCGTAAAGATCTGGACGGTGAAGGCATGGCGAAGGTTGGAGACACGTGTTTTCTTCTTCTCTTCGTTGACAAACACGTGTGGTCACGTGTCTTCCCGTTTCAACTTTCAATGATGTGTTGGTTTCTGTTGGGCCTTATCTTTGGTGGGTTTAGTTTGGTCGCTTTGGGCTTTTGTTGGTAGCCTCGGCTTGTGTTTATGTTTTAGCCTTTTAGATGTAATACTTTATTTTTATAATATATATTCCTTAGACGGCAAAAAAATCTCTTAGATTTAAAATCACGTCATAAAGTATTACTTTCATTTCAGCGGTTGATCGAACTTAAAAAATTCGGTTTATTTTATCTTGTAATATATACTTTTGTAAAAGAAAATATTTAATATGGAAATTTGATTTCATGACATAAAAAGATAATTAAGAGAACGTACATAATACCATAATGGCTAAAATATACTCTATATATTATATCCCCATTATATGTACGAGGAGTTTCATCTGCCATGTGCAAAATAGTATTTTTGATATAATATTATTTTTAAAAATAAATTTTAATTTATACTTTGATATTATTATTTTTATATTTAATTACCTATATTATGTGAAAAATAAAACCATAAATTTATTCTTTGTAAATATTAACTATTACATTTAGTTTTATTTAGATTTTAATAGAATTAAATTTGAATTTTATAAATATTTTATATTAACTGTGTTTAATTATTATTTATTTTAAATATGTTTTATGTGAATATATAATTCTAATGAATTTTATATTTTTCTATTTAAAATATGCTAAACCAGAAAAAATCAATATCTTAATTAACTGATAAACTTAAATAAAAATGATAAATTAACTATTATTTTTTTTGTAATTGATTAGTACTGCTTAGTTTTGCATTTTCAAATGTACACTTTCAATTAATTTTGATAATATATGTATCTATATATATTTATGAAAATATGATATATAAGTTGATGCAGAATCCATATTTGTAACTATATTTAGTTTATTTTTTACTAATGTGATATATAGTTTACTTAATGGTATAACTGAGTTGCTAGTTATTAATATTTCAAAAATCTTACAATAATAAGTAATAACATAAAATTTTACTTTAATAATGGTATAAGGTTTATTACATATTACAATATTTAGAAAAAAAATTGCAAGAAAACATATTTTCTAAGAGAAATTGTATATATCACAATTAAATCAATGTAAAGTCACATTATTCAAAATTCATGTCATCTTTTTTTTTGAGAATGAATTTGGTTATCACACATATGCAAATCACTTTTGGTAAGTACACTCTATATATTGCTGTATGTATTATTTGTCCTTTCACCCTTGCATATACGTTGCATACAAGTGTGTAATGTAGTGTATTGTTTTTTTTAACATGTTATCCTTTCTAATTTTGAATGCTTTTAGTTTCTGTTAAAATAATTATTAAATTTTGTATTTTACATATTAATAACATAGACTTTTTTTGCACATAACATGTTTTAAAAAATTTTAAACATACATATGTTTTACAAAATTTATAATATATTCATAAAAATCAGATTTTAAATATGAACTATGTTTTAATTTTATTTTCAAATTAGACAGCATTTTGTTTTGTTATATTATATTGTGAAAATATAGAATAATATATTATTTTGTAGTCTCTCATGATGTTGGCCACTCTTATGTCTCTAATCCTGGGGTTGAAGAAGGTCTCAAGGGTTCGGTTGATCGCCGATTCAAGTGTTACTAAGGTGAACTTTTTATCTGCTAAATTTGATTTAATTATTTATTCGTTACGATTTGATCCAAAAAAAAATCAAATATTCATAAGTTTTTGAAGCAAAACAAATACTAAAACTAGTATCTCTTAAAATGAAGCAAATCACATATATAAAAAATCTAGAGGCGGATATCTGACTTTTATTCAAGTAGATGTATATCTAAGATTATATATCAAATTTAAATGTATAATATTACATAATTATTTTTTAAAATTTAATTTATTTAATATTATTTAAAATATTACTTATGAAAATATTTTATGAAGAAAAATGTACAAAATCTTTATTGAAAACTACATTTCTTTTCTAAAAACATTTGTTTTATAAGAAAAAAAATATTAATTTTGAAAATTTTAAAACATATAATTTTATTTACCTTATATTTCTATTATGTAAAATATATATATTTAAATAATTGTGGTATTACTTTTCTAAATTTACTTTTATTAAACAAAATGGATGAAATATCCATAAATATCTGTAATATTGCAAATATCCATGAATTTTCCGCATATTCAGTTTCGAATATCTGTATTTTCGCGAATAGAAAAAATAAAAAAATCAGATATCTGTAAAATACAAAAAAAATTACAAATACTGAAAATATGGTACTATTCTATTTGTTTCTAGTCATATCTCTAATGTTAGATAAGTTAAAAACGAAATCTTAAAAACAAAAGCAGAAGTTAATTGTCACGAACCTTATAATGAACTGAACTACTTTCACAAATTTCTAATCTATTAGCTAGCATGTTGTAATTCATCGACCAAGAAAAAGATGTCAAATGGAAATTTTGTTGGCGGAAGAGAAGTGAGTAGTACAAATACAATAAAAGACGGAAAAGTGGATCTGTACCTGAAGAAACTACAATATACGGGCAATATACACAAAGAGAAGTCGACATGCGTTGGTGAGTGTGGAACATTCAAACTGATGACATAATACAATAATTAGATAAGCATTAAAACTCATCCTCATTTTCTTCTCTTTCACTTTGTAATGTCCTTTACCTATTCTCTCACTTCCATATTTTACAATATCCCTTCTCCTTTTACCTTTTTTCCTTTTGTAAAAGAAGCGATAAAATAATGTAAATTATTCAAACTAAATTTCTTTAAACCGTTTAACACATGAACTTATTTGTTACTTAATTCAATACTATAACTAATTTTTCTTAATGCTAGATTATATTATTAAACATTGTAAGTAAAAAATTATAACTAGTAAGAATTAGATATAAAACTAGAAAATAGATACATCAATAAGATTCAAAGTAAACAAACATCGTGCATATGTATAATTAAATTTTTAGATAAATGCTTCATCTTTGTTTTTTAAATAGTTGAATTTTAATGGAGATAATCTTCATAGTAATCCAAAAACATGACGCTCAATAGCGACAAAAAATCAACAAGATAAGTAATCTTAAGACTAAACTGGCCACATTTGTTATTCTCTTTTTATTGTTTTAATGGGAGCATTAATATTTAAATTACTCCATAATAGCAATAAAGTCAACAAGATCACCGTTCCAAACAAAAGACTAAATAAAATTTCATGCTACCTTTTAAAGTATCCATTGTTTGGTGGAGTAAAAAATATATCACCATCAAATAAAGGACCATCAACTATTGAAACCAGTATATAAGAACCGTCTCCACTATCCGTTTTTAGATCTCTCTGTTACCTTTTCTAAATAGTTTAGTTGAGCCAAAAGCCTTTGTCTTCCAAAATCCATTGGAGGAAACACTCAAAAGAAAAATCAAATACTTAAAATAAATTGACACTAAAAAAACAAAGAAACATAAGCATACAAAAATCAATCAAGCCGATGTCATTATTATAGAAACCTAAGGCCATCGGCTAGAACCTACAAAAGAATCTATATTTTACTTTTTATGAAGTCTAAAATCTGATAAAAGAAGTAAAAATATGAAAATTTCTTTTAAAAATCAAACATTAATAAAAATAAATATTAAATAAAAGTAAGTTTCAAGATTATTTATTATATTCCATTATTTTCATTAATTTCTGTATATTATATAGAATTTATGTGAGTGAGTAAGAAAACAATTATTAAATATTGAAATAGTATAAAAATTAATTTATTTGTCAAACAAATTGTAATTTCAAAAATATTTTATTTGCAATTTTTTTTTGAAATTAAAATTTACTTTATTAATATTTGTTTGTCTTAAATATAAACTCCTGCTTTGCATCCAAATGATGAAGACATGATTCCACATGGTTTCATATTTGCTACCTTCATGCTCGCTTTAATCATTGGTAGCTCCATTGCTTCTCGTTTGCTGGTACACTCGTCTCCTAGAGTAGAGAGCTATATGCAGATTGTATTTGTAATCTCTTATGCAGCTCTAATGCTTCCTGTTGTAAGAAGCATATGCTCTCCATCTTGATTGACATCTCCCATTATTTACTTTCAATAGCATATATAACTTCCCAGTTTCCAATTTGAACAGTTCTTGGTGGCTCCCTCACGTGTAAAAGGTGGAAGCATCTCATTCTCTAGGTGCATTCAGCTTAATGGGTTTCTGCACATTTGAAGCTTGCGTAGGAATCTTATCTTCTGGCCATCTATAATGAAGATGAGATCGCAATACATCCCAGAAGAAGCCAGAAGACCCATTATGATTTTTCCCGCATCCCACTCAACATATGGATTCATATTCGGATGCGAACTAGTGCATAAAGATGTATTGCCATGGACTTGAACGAGCTTTTCTGTTATTTGTATATGCTAAAGCCTAAAGGTGGATGTTTTTCCAATAACTGTGTGTTTGGATGTGCTATGTATTCCTTTTTTGGCATCTGTACAGCAGAGGAGGTTGATGAATGTAGCCGAGATCCACAAGTCAAGTAAATCTTCTCAGACTACTTAGGATATAGTTCAACTGAAAGTAAAAGCCATGTGCTTGATTGGTTCATGTAAATAATTAGAGGATTTGGGAATATGCAATCATGGAAATAATAGATGCTCCCATCAAAATTATGTGGGTCATTTTCATATTCGTCACGGATGAAATGTAACAAAAGCGGTTATTACTACTAACTCATGTTCGATGTATCCATGCTTGCTTACATATTGACTTGCATGCTTATAGATTTCTTTAACCATAGGTTTTTGCTTGCATTCCTGTCAAATATTGAAACCATTATCTTTGTTAATAGTCAGTTATGAACATGTTTGATCTGATCATCTTGGGGACGGTCTGGTGATTCTAGTGTATCTTATTTACCATTGCGGGATCACCAGAGTTGGCAGCAGCAGAAGAGATAACCTCGGAAGCTGACCCTCTAAACCCATAATGACAAAAGAAGAGTAAATTAACATCGCTGCTCAGTCCTCCTCTTTCACTTATATGATTTTCTACTTGTCTTAATACGTTGAGTCGTAAAGCCTTTCCATTCAAACCCACAATATCTTGTTAGTTATATTTGGATTTTGTGTATTTTACCAGATGTAGCCGACACTCAAGCATGTGAAACTCCAACCAGTTTATTCAGTTATTTGGGATTCTTCATTCAACTTGTATTTCTTTAGAAGTTGATATTGGCCCTCGGCCACTGAAACGGTTTTGGTGGTTTAAAGTCTTTGTACGTTTACAAGAAAAACAGACACATATAAATGATGGAAATTGCAACGCGATGGACTGTCCCTCCTCAGCTCACCCTAGCCCCGGCCCTTTTGCTCTTCTAATGTAAGCTCCAAGGCTTCACACCAAGTCTTCACTTACATAATATGCATGCTTAAGTAGAGTCAGGCGGAACCATTGTTGCCTGATGGGAACTAGTCATAAACTAAATTAATAATATAATGGTGCCATGGTGGCCATGTGAAGAACAATAGTACAATACAACACAAGCAGGCACTAGAGAAAAATGAATTTTGATAAGATGCGACATTGCCCACTTGAGGCCATGTGCCCCAGTCCTCCAAGTCAGGGGTACAACCGCCATTCCCTTACTTCTTGACTTTCACCAATTTATACGAACTAGGCTTTTCAGAAAAACAAAACTCACCCACCAATCAAGACAGAGAGAGAGGGAGAGATGGGAATGATGAGCTTGAGCAGCGTAATAGTTTTGGTGATGATGGTACTGTTAGTGCAAGTGTCTTCGACGCAATACAAAGTCGGGAACTTGGACTCATGGGGTATCCCGACTGATGCTAAAGTCTACACCAAATGGCCCAAATCTCACTCTTTCAAGATCGGTGACTCCCTCTGTAAGTAAAAAAAAAGAAGTATTCGATTCAACTCAATGAAACAAAATGATTTAAATCTCTAACAGTCATTATTTAATTGTGATGCAAATGAAACACAGTGTTCTTGTACCCACCAAGCGAGGATTCAATGATTCAAGTGACAGCTTCCAACTTCAAGAGCTGCAACACCAAAGATCCAATCTTGTACATGAACGACGGCAACTCTCTCTTCAACCTCACCCAAAACGGAACCTTTTACTTCACCAGCGGACAACCTGGCCATTGTCAAAAGTACCAGAAGCTCATTGTCTCCGTCGGCCCTTACTCCGCCGATGCTGACGCCTTGTCTCCCTCCTCTTCTTCTGCCGATGCCGACGCTCCCTCTTACCAAAATGCATTTGGATCGATCCCACTCTCTCAGAAATCTTCTTCTTCGTCGCTGCAATTCTCCACCATCGTTGCTTCGCTGGCATGCGCTGTCGTCGTCGGTGCTCTCATGTGAAAATGGCAATTATTTTGAATATTTTATTAATTTTGTTCTGTCCAAAAAAGCAAAAGTGATTGGCTCTTTTTTCGGATATTTTATTACTATGTCTTAAATCATTTATTACCTCCGAATCTCTATATTTCTAGTCAGTTCGAATTTTCTAAAAATTCAATGGAGTTATTGAATAAAAGATTCAACTGCTGAATCATTATAATAAAGGTATTTCAGAGACTACATGATGATTTCGAGGATGTGAGATTTTTTCATATTTTTCGGAGTCGGAATGGTTGGGCAAATGCGTTAGCAAAAAATGCAAAGAGCAGAGAATATATTTTCTCCATATAGATCAGACCAAGATAGATGGAGATGTTCCTTAGAGAATCAGCTTGTCTGTTCTCCACTTGATCTAGCTTAGATGGATTGTCGACAAAAAAAAAGTGTTGAAAAATGAAATCTATTGATGTGAATTAATTGGTGTTGAAAAGATAAAAATAAAGTAGAGCCTATTAGTGACACATGTCATTTTTTAAGGATTTTTTTTATTTTTTATATTCTCTAAGTTATTTAAAACTAATAATCTCATTATATATGAAATCAATTATTTTTATTTTTTATACAAAAATTTACTATTTTAAATTCTATATAAATAGAGACTAGATTTATTTAATTTAGATATAGAAAAAAATAATTATTAATTAGTAAAATAAAGTGTTGAATTTTATTCAACAAAACCATTGTAGTGTGTAAAAATTGAATGAGTGTTGAATGATGAGTTGGAAGAAAGAAATATATGACATGAAGTGTTAAAAGATGAAGTGGGAGATGTTGAATCTTGAAACCATTATATATAGTCTAATGAGTAGTGTATTATCTTCCGATTTTTGTTATAAACACTATGACCAGCTATTTTATCCGTTAAATTTTATTTGATTCATTATTTGTTTCATTCGATACAAAATTTATGGATATATGTAAAGTTTCGAATCAAAACAAATACTAGAAAATCAATATTCATTAAAATCTAAGCAAATCACAAAAATTAAAAATTTGAAAAAGTGAATATCTGATCCGATCCGACAATATATAAATGCATATATATCGTGATTATATTTGACAAAATTTTATTCACATTATTACTCATATAAAAGTATTACATAAAACGAAGAGAAACAATTTATGACAATTATAACTTTTGTCTTAATTTTCGTGTTTAATTGTTAATCAAGTTTAAAAAAATTACAAAATATGTAAATTTGCTATTTTTTAAATGTTAATCAAGTTTTAAGATTATTTGTATTATCATAACAGATGAGATATCCCGTAAATATTGATAAATATCCAAAAATATATATTTATTTTTCATACATCTATTTTTATTGAATATCCGTATTTTTCTAAATCAAAGCACTGCTCATACTTGGAATCTCATACGAGGTCATTCTCTGAAGGTTCATTGGTATAAGGAAGTGTGGTTTAAAGAAGCTACTCTGAGATTCTCTTTCTTAGTTTGGCTTGCTGTTCGAGACAGATTGGAAACAGGAAATAGAGTTCATAGATGGAATCCTCAAGCTATTTCTATTTGTTGGTTGTGTCAGCAGGAAGTGGAAACGCGTGATCATCTGTTTTTTTATTGTGTTTACTCTAAGAAAGCCTAGCTGAATACCATCAAAAATTTGATGGGGAATGGGCGTGTTTATAAATGGTCGAGGGTGCTGCAGGCAGTTGTGAAAGGCCTTCATAGGAGAAGTTCAACGTTTCTGTTACGTTACAGCTTTCAAGCTGTGATTTATGTGATATGGCATGAGAGAAATGTTAGAAGGGTGGGAGAAGCTTTGCAGCCGCCTTCTTGTCTGATTGCAAAGCTTGATAAACTTGTAAGGAACAGAATCACTTCGTTGAGAATGGGAGAAGGAAGGAAGCTTGAGTAAACAATTGAGGTTTGGTTTGCTAGAGAGTATTGAAGGATAGAATATCTTTTATAAATCGAGTTATATGAAGTTTTTTGTGTAAAGTTGCAGACTAAACAGCTCTGAGACGGGAACGGGTACAGGAAATGGGGTCAGGATCGGAGACGGAAAATGGGAAACTTAAAAATTTAAGATACGGGTACGACATAGAAACGGCAATTAAAATATAAGAAAATATAAATATATCTATAAGTTAAAATGCTAAAATCTGAAGCACAGGTCTTAAGATTGAAAATAAACTTGATAAAAATACTAAACAGCAATAGAATAAGCTAATAATCTAGCAGCTCGATTTTAAAATCAGATTCATCTAGTGAAAGGTGACAGACTATCATTAATGAACAACTTTTTTTAATACATTTTTTAATATTTCTAGAACTAAGTAGAATAAAATAACTAAAACCAATATGGAATGGTTTGGATTTGACACATCGTAACACCAAAAATCAGAGGGATACGTCTCTTTTCTCCGAGACATCTCCGGTTTCTGACCAAACCCGTTCCCGGTGTGTCATGCCGTCCCGGGTTCACGGCACATGTGTTGGGGACGTTTCCCAGCCGTACCCGAGACGTACCCGTCCCCCAGCGAACCCGGTACGCGAGACGGCTCTCAAGTGGCGTACCCGTGCAACCTAGGTGGCAGATCAAATTCTATAAAAAAAAAAATTTTGGTTGAATAAATTTAATTTTTTTTAAAAAACAAGAAATATTATATATCCATAACATACGAAATAAATGATAAATACGTTCAAACGTCCAGATATCCGTTCAGTGTCGATGCCTAATATACACGAGTAAAAGTACACTCCTCCATGTATCTTCTACATTTCGAACTTCTATCTAAGCATTTTAAGTTATGAACCATCAAAAACAATTCAGTAGTTCATTGCTTCAGTCAAAACAGACAAATCAATAGTTCAGAAAATGAAAGACTTTACTGTTCTTCCGCAGGCTCGACAATGTCACTAATTGTATATAGTAATACAGTTAACTATGTCAAATCTAAAACGGCGGGAGGCTCAATGTTTGAGTTTCGCCACGTCATGGAGGAATAACTATGGGCTTTTTCAATCGAAAGAGGGATTATACAACATGTGCAGTTGAAAAGCCCAATACGTTAAAGGCCCAGCCCAAACCTAACGGACTGGGGAAGGCGAGAGAGAAGAGCGATGCGTGTTTCCTTCTTCCTCCACCTTCCTTCCTTCTCCGAATTGAGAGAGAGAAATCAGAGAACGAAGGAAGGACGCAAGGGGAAAATTGATTTAAAAGTTCAGAAGAAAAGGATCGTAAAAAATCAGATCAGATCAGATCTGTGTGGGTTGCCTGGTTGGGTTGGGTTGGAATGATGTACGTGAGAGCGTTGCCGACGACGGACGTGAATAGGAACACAGAGTGGTTCACGTATCCAGGGGTGTGGACGACTTACATCCTCATCCTCTTCTTCTCATGGCTCCTCGTTCTCTCCATCTTCAATTGTTCCCCTGGCATGGCCTGGACCATCGTCCACCTCGCCCATTTCGCCGTAAGCTAACAACCAACCAACAAAGAAAGAAAGATCTCATTCGATTCAATTCAATTCAATTGACTCTTGTTCTTCTTGTTCTTCTTGTTCTTGTTGATTAGGCAACGTATCATTTGTTTCACTGGAAGAAGGGAACACCGTTTGGGGATGATCAAGGGATCTACAATAGGCTGACTTGGTGGGAACAGATTGACAACGGCAAGCAACTCACTCGCAATCGCAAGTTCCTCACTCTTGTCCCCGTTGTCTTGTAAGCTCTCTTCTCTCTCCTTTCCTATAACCACGTTTGTGTAGGTCAATTTGGAACCTCTTCCTTGTTCTGCCTGGTCTTCAATTTGCTTCGGATAGTTGCTTGTGTAGCATATTATGTGCCTACCATTTGTATAAAAGCCTTTTGCAATATTATTTCCAAATTATTCAAAAGAGGCAATGTCTCCTTCCTTTCCCTTTTCTCACTTTCCTTTATATATGTGATTGTCTTCCTTTTGGGAAAGATATTGGAGTCACTTGTGTTGAGTTCTATTAGAACATTGCTATAGCTTTTTTTTTTTGGTATGCATCAGTAACCTCTTTTCATTCTCCTTGTTTTATGTCTATACCATTCCTTAGGATTTTGCTCTTATTAGCCTTTGATTTAGCGTTGTTGCATAGGATATAGTATGCTCTCTGAGAGCTGTAAGGAACATTAAACCATTGTCATACCTATTTTATTACACAATTCTAGATATAGTATGCTTGGACATGTTCCTTAGTGTTGTTTTGCTCAAGATTCCGATATGGATTCTTCTGACCATCTCAAATCATACTTGGAACAAGACAATTTAGATGTACTGTTAGAATGTTTGGACATAATAACTACATACTATTATTGGTGACATGTCAAACTTGTGTTTTTTTTACTCATAGGTACTTGATAGCATCGCACACTACAGACTATCAAAATCCCATGCTGTTTCTGAACACGCTTGCTGTATTTATAATGGTGGTTGCAAAGTTCCCGCACATGCATAAGGTTCGCATCTTTGGAATCAATGCTGACCAGTGAAAGCACCAAATGTGGTTGAGCTATGAGATATGTTGTGGTAAATCAATCTGATCATGATGCCTTGGAGTAGAAAATACATATGCCACTTTTGTCTTACTTCTTCTCCTTAGATTCTTCTTTTCCTTATTTATGTAAAGACCGAATAATTCAAGAGTGGGTTTGTAAGTCTGAACCCGTGGTTTAGTGATTTTTTCAAAAATCATATACTAATACTAATTATACATAATATACAGTCGACGTAGTCATTTATACCTTAAAATTCTTTATATGCATCTCATCTGAATTTTTTTTTTTGCATTTGTTCACACTTAAATTAATACAATAATTAATTGTATATCATAAATTTATTATTTTGGAATTATTATAGTACTCTATAAAATAAAGCTAATATTAACTAAAATAATTCAACTATTTTAAAAAGTTTCTTACAATCTTCTATTATTGATTAATATATATATTTTATAAGAAATACAAAAATCTCATTTTATGAAACATTTTTTTTTCAAAACATTTATCTTTGTAGCACAACTGTAACAGTTATTATGTTTATACATTTATACTTAATGATGTTGCTATTTGATATGCTAGCATTTAGTGTTGAACTAGGTGTTTTGTTGAGAGCTTGATAATTTCCAAATATTTATAATTAGATTTTAGATCCGCGCGTCCACGTGGAAATAAGTTACCAATAATTATAACTTCAAATTTTTGTTTTTAAACTTTGTTATATTTTCTTGTATTTGGAGATAGATGTATGTTGTTCAGTTTGTTTAGTGTCCAATTATAAAATATGATGTTTTAGAGTTTTTGTTTTATTTTGTAATTTTAACATTAATTTGTTCTTAATATATGAATATAAACAAAATATAGTGGGTGCTTTATTTATTTTTTTAATTCTAAGCAAAGTAAATTTTGAAAATTATAGTTGTTGTTTTTAAACAGTAATAATAAAACTATTTGAAAGTAAAAATTAAATATAAGAAGTCCAACAAAAAATTAAATGATTAATTGAGCCACTTTATGATAATAGTAAGAATGATTTATCATTTTTTTTTTAAAAAAATGTGGGTCATATGTACATTATGGAAGCCCAACACGATTTTGGTTCAACTTAAGTCAAAACTCTGAGTTTTAATATAATGGTATAAAGATGCAATTTTTGTGAAAAACTTAGAACTAAGTACATTTTATACTTCTTTTTAATAGATTAGATAAAAGCAATATCAGTTTAAAGGTCATAAAAATAAGATATTGTTCATGCATTCAAAATATTGTTTTATATATAACATGTTTTATATATAACATGGTTTTTCACCAATAATAAATTATTTTTATTATGTAAAATAAATTTGAAAATACTCATGCACATAGAATATTTAGTAATAAATTAAATATCAAATTCTGATAAAGTTTTCCATCATTATAAAATTATTTTTTATTGTGTAAATTTGAAAACACTCATATACTAGGTGTTTTGCCCGCACTTACGGGCTTAATATTTTTTTTAAAAAAAACTGTAAATTATCAATTCAAAACTATTAGAATAAATTATATCATGTTTTTTTGTTTTATTAAAATATTTTTATTACGTAAAATGAACTTGAAATATTCATCTATGCATAAGACTATATACATGAATTTATGTTTATTTTTTAAATATTATGATGTAAAATATATTTGGATTGCATAATATAGAATCTTTTTAAATAGTAATGATAAAAAAATAATATTTTTTATAATTTATGAGTAATTGTATATTAAAAAATATAATCTAATTAATTATTAAAGGTAGTAAAGAATTTAAAACTTATAAATTAAAATTGAAAGCAAAAAATCACTTCAAAAATAAAAATATATTATTTTGAATTTTTTACCAATTTTTTTTCAAGAATTATCACAATGAATGATGTCATCATAAGAAATCTATCTTATGTGATATATATATATATATATTAAAATAGAGACGGTTTAATATTACTAAACAAAATATAATATAAAAATATATGTAATACTTAGGTATTACTAAAAAAATACCTATCTATATATATATATATATTTAACTATAATATTATCCTTATATTCTTTTTATATTCAAGATAATTATCAAGTATCAGCTAAAACAGTAAAATTATTTTTAATATTAACAGCTGACCATAATATATGATTAAACTAAAAATTATGGAGAAAATGACACATCATCAAATTTACTTCTCAAATAATAATATAGATACATAATATATATATATATATAAAGATTCATCTTTTGTTCAGGTTCAATCAGTTCGGATTTTCGAACTATGAATTCCAGCCCTGTTCAAATATTATAAATGTTTGGTTTTGATTTGGTTTTAGGTTTAGTTGGGTTCGATTTTGGTTTAGTAACATTTCCAAAAACCAATTAAAACTAATATAATTCCTCGTTTTAGATCTTAATCGTATTTTCTGTTTCAAAATATTATTTTGTACTTAGTTAAACTTGAATATTAAATAAAGATTGAGTGAAACAAAACAGAAAAACAAAAAGAAAAAAAAATGGAAATGAGAACTGCTCTTGTTACGATTCATTTTGGTTCAAATGTAATTTTTGACAAGTGAAATTAGAGAGTAAACACAATGAAATTAGAGAAAATAAAACTCAAAATTATATGCAAACAAATCATATCTGACAAATCTGGAATAAAAACACACTAAACACGGTAAACACGACTTGTTTATAAAAGAAATAATAAACCGCACACCAAAATATATTAAACTTAATTATTATTCGAGTTAGTTATTCATGTAACATATATTTATTTTAGGTACTTAATGAGGTTTCCGAGTATTTTAGAGACTTATCGGGGTTGAGTATGACTTCGGTGCGAGTATTTTCTGAAATTTTGAATATTATGGGTTTTCGAGTTTGGGTTAATATAATATTCATAACCCTAATAATCATAAAATAAGTCGCATTCAGCATTTGTCTCAGATTTGATTTGGTTCACGTTCATTTTTATTATGTCAATTTTGATTCGGATTTTGCGATTCAGTTTATTTTTCCACCTCTATATACAGTGAATGAGAGAATCGTAAGGCGTCAGCGTTCTTTGTTTATAGTTTCTTTTTTTTTGCTTCTAGTTTGTTATTTGTTAGAATTTTGTAATATTTAATAGAATATAAAGCTATAAAAACAACTCATATGACACCGTTGCCATCATCTTCATGCTTTACACCCAGTCAACATGTTTTAAATCTGCTCTGCGTGAATAGAGGATGGTAGATAGAAAAAGAAAGCAGTGGGAGCTACCCGAGGGGAATTTTGGGTTTGCTCCCCTCATTTTCTAATGTTTTTTCTTAATCTTGTAGAATTTGAATAAAAATGACTTCTTCCTAAAGTTTCCTTAAGAAACTGAGCGAGTTTGAGTTTATCCCTTGATTATGAGTTGGTTTGAGTTTTATTCTCATGTTAAGAGTCTATTTGTAACCGCTGATGTATTCTCCATCTTTTCTTATAATTCAAATTCAGATGACCCAAAAAAGAAACTCAGCAAGTTGTGGTTCTCTTTCTCTTCAGAAACCGATTTCTTCTCTTCAATACCACTTCGACTCAAACAACTTTTCCCATGTCTAAATGCTTTCTTGTATATTATACTAGAGATTTTCCTGCCATTATTTTACTTAAACAGAAAATTTTAGTTTAGATTTTGATATTATTATTTTTTTATTTTAACTACATCTCTTCAAAAGCCACTTCAACTCAAACAACTTTGCCCATATCCAAATGTTTTCTCCTAAGTGATGAACAAAGAACCAAATGAGAGCAGTCTTCACTAAATTAAGGACTTTAGGTAGAGTTTCGTATGTAATATCAAGTGTAATATGTAAAGGCATGTGGCTAATATAGAAGGGATAATCAAGCGAGAACGGCTTAGTGGTCTAGAGGAAACTTCGACCCCAACACAGATCTGGATTCAAATTACACTGACCACTGGAGATAAAATTTAACATCTAGATTCTTCAGTACTCGGTGACTGAAGTGTATTTCGACCGATAATATAGGCTGCTAGGGATATTCATTATTAGTCTGGATTCAATTTAATGGGAACCAAGATACACTGATTTATTAAAAAAAAAGGATGATAGAAACTAAAAATATGAGGTCTTCTATGTCTTAAAAGAGTGTAATTAATGACCATTTCTCTCCTCTTATAGCATCAAAATCAGTTGTACAACAGTCTCCAGTTACACTAAAGTTATTTCATTTGGGATGTACTACACCATTAGGCACTAAAAGCAAACATAATCAATAACATTTTAGATAACTATCTGGAATTTGATAATAAAACAAAGCCATCACAAAGTTAAAGATAGTAAACACTAAAGTTATTTCATATGAGATGTACTACATCATTAGACACTAAAACAAACATTAACAATAACATTTTAGATAATTATCTGGGATTTGATAATAATACAAAGCCATCCATCCCCAACCCAACAAAGTTAAAGATAGTAAACACCTAGATGGTAGTTAGTTAACCTTCATCTTTTAAAATTTGGATGAACAATTTAAACTGCACGCTTCTCTTTTCTTTAGTTTTTTTCCTCTTATAAGAAACTATAATTATTGCCATGGTCCACCAGCAGAGGAAGTAGAGGCACCAGTACTTAGCATGCCATCCAAAACCCAACAGAATTGTCAGCTTCTCCTTCTTCTTTCTCACGCTCATGATCATTCCCACTGGCACCACCACTATTGGTGCTTGATGATGAAACAGGAACTTTCAGGCTCTCAAAAGGCAGCAAAGGCCTTCCAATGTCCGTGCCACTGGTCCCACCTTCTTGACGTAGAGGATCCCCACCATCAAGAGAGAACCCCAAAGGTGGTCTCATGAACTCTTGAAACTGTGGGTAACTCATACCAAAACCAGGTGATGCTGCTTCTGTGTACACCGACGAGTCATGAACGTTAGGATAAGTCACGAAAGCAGGGCGTGAATTAAAGGAGGTGACGGAGGAATTAGAGATCCCTAAAAGCTCCAAAGCCGATGAGGTTGATACAAGTGGGACTTGCAGAAACTCAGGAATAACTTGATGATGATGACCAATCCCAAACCCTTGAGAAAACGCCGAGTTGAGATCTTTGGCTTCGTGGGCGTCACCAAAACCATGAGAGTACACCAACTCTTGAACTTTAGCCGCCGCTGCCACTGCCACGTGGTCATTCTCAGCAGTCTTGAGGTTTACCTGTTGAAGTGGTGGTGGCGTTTTGTTGTCGACAAAAAGAGTTTTCTTTGAAGAGGAAGAGGAATTGGAATTGGAAGAAGAGGAAGAAGATCTTTTGTTCTTTCGGACACCACCGCCGATGGGAATGTTCCTGAGGGAGCCACCTTGGGTCCAATATCTCTTGCAGTCTTTACAGAAGTACCTGGGCTGAGTGAGGCTGTAGTTGTTGTAGTAACAGAACTTGGTGTTTAGGGAGTTGCATCTTGGACAGTTCAAAGCCTGATCTTTCTCCGGTCTTGCCTTCTTCTCCACTGGCGCAGCATCAGAAGGATTCGGCTGGTTCAAACATGTCTCGTTCATTGGCTTCACTATAAATTCCTTTTTTTTTTGCAGGAACAAACAAACAAAGCATATGAACTTATGCTATTAGATCCCACAAGAAAATCACGTTAATTTTTTTCAAAACAACTTTTATTAGAAAATAAAGATTAAAGAGAAAGCAGTTTATTTTAGAAAGCAGCATCTCATAAAAGAGGAAACTGAAAAGAGATGAGCAAATATATTAAATTAATAATACCTGAGGCCATTTAGCTGTGTCCATGGCTATGATATTTTCAAGTTGATCGAAAACCCTTTAGAAGAAGCTGCTGCAGTAACTAATGAAAGAAACAAAGGTAGAGAGAGATAAAAGAAGTGTGTGAGGAAAGCTAAAGTTGGTTTTTTAAAGCAAGAAGAAGACGAAAAAAGAGAATTTTAAAATATTTTTTAGAAATGTCACGTTAAGTGTTGGCCTGATGAGAGGTTGATGGATTCTTCGTTTGAGAGAGAAAAAATAGTTTGCCTAAGTCTGACACACTCTCAAACTATGCACCCGCCGTCCCACAATACTATAGTAACCTCGTGGACTGGCAGAAAGGCATTTTAAATTTGCAAGTATCTCCCTAAATCATCTCAAACTCATAACACTATTATAATGTCAAAACTATATTATTTTAATGTAATTTCAACACTAAATTTCTTTATCTCCAATTCAACTCTAAAACACTATTTTAATGTAATTTTACATTAAGCAGTTCCAGCTAAAAACTAAAATTACACCATTTTAATTACACCATTTTAGTGCAATATTATAGTGTCACACTAAAATGTTGAATTTTTAGTGTTGGACTGAAGAGTTACTCTAAAATAGCGTATAAACGACACTAAAAGTGTTTTAGAATTAGATTGAGGATAATTTTAATGATCAACAAAATTATGGAATGCAACTAAATGTAAAAAGTATATTTGAATTTTTGTTGATAAAAATATTTTTAAGAAATCATGAGTAAATGTAAATAATCAACACTTACATATTATTAAATTGTATATTAGTACCATATATATATATATATATATATATATATATATATCCATTAAAACATCTGCTCGGTTGTTTAATTCTTTGAACTCATCTTCTCTTTTTCAAAATAAAAATTGTAGTTTTTTCTTAATTAAAGTTTATTTACTATAACTATGTGTTTATGATTGTTGTGTTTATTGGAAAAGACATTTAAGAAGAAAAAGACCCAGTCTCAAGAGAGTGCCAGTCTAAAGAGAGTGGAATAAATTAATTTGGAATTATGGAAATAAAACTAAATTAAAAGTAATGGCTGTTTCTGGTTTGTCATGTGTGGGAGTGTGTGTAAAATATATACCAGAAGTGAAGAAGAGTATCATATTATTATTGTATTACAATACAAGTTAAAGAAAGAGAATTTGCTTGTCAAACACTTCCATCTCTCACAATATACCCAACCAAATGACAGAGAGGTTAAGAGTCGTAACCGGCGGTAAACTGGAGCCTGTCAATCAGAAGAGTGTGGTACCCACCAAGTGAATCTTTTGACGATTGCAGACAAGTGTCTTGTGAGTTGTGACGGTTTTGGAGTCCATCCACAGTGGTAAGAAAAGTCACCAAAAAGTAGTAATAACACTGCTGTTGATGTGTGTTTTGTTGAGTCTGGACGGTGGAGATTAGTCATCTTATGGACCCTACCTGTTTGGTTTATTTCTGGTCCGAATACAAGCTTTCCACCTCATCTCAGCCGTCCGCTGCTCCCTCTCGTGGGCCCGACCATCTTCTTTTATTGCAAACCACGTCACCCGTACTAGCTAAGCTTTAGGGTGTAACCCTATTAGTACGATTGTTATATATTTAGACTAAGCACACATCTTTTCCCCGAAGATGCTATTTAGGTGTTTTGATCTATATTCTTCACGCAAATTATTTACTATACTTAGCTATGTGTATCCACAGATTCTCCGTTGAAAATTGACAATTAATATGCGTTGGATATCTTTAATCGCACAAATGAACGACTGCGCATCTGCATGACTCGTTCTCCGACGTTTAAAACGACATAATTTATTTTTTGTTTTAAGGATACTTAAATTAGGATAGGATTTCAAATCGTCGAATATTCAAAACAGAAGCTAAAACATGTAGGACACAAATAATAACCGAATTGTTGGAGTTATTTTGTTCATACGATTAGACTTTAGGAGGGACTCCAAAAGCAGAGTCCCAATCAGAGACAGAGGGTAGACGTTAGGCCACGCTACATCACCTAGAAAACCTCGCATATAGTGCGATAAAATTCTATATGATTTGTTGTTTGGGAAGAGATGGAAGGGATTGAAATGATCCAACTCCAACCAAACATGAATGGCACAGCTCACATGCTGACATGCATAGTATATGTGACGACTACAAAAGAAACTGTATGTGATGAACTGATGTGGAGAGCCGGGACTGGTCATATGGCATGCTATCAACAAAGAAAAGAAAAAAAAATCCAAATATTGTTTACACAATCATTCAATTTTTCTTATCCTCGCTCGTACAAAATATAATGTTAAGTTAGTATACCCATATGATTAGGATGATTGTATGTAGTAATGTCGCATATCGTGTACGAATCATGTGGACATTAACTAAATTAAGCGATGCCAGTGTAGATGGTCCATTTAAGGTGGACACTTCCTTTGGCATCTAAAGATCCATTATTATTTAGAAACTTATGTTTTTTGGCACCAAACCAACTGATATCGTTTCTACGTAAATGTCCACTTGATGCCTCTCAATATGGATCGAGAAACGTATGGTTACTTGAGCAATTTAGTATTAAAATACCCTATAGGATCCATTCAAAAACGTTCCTTTTCCTTCTAGTATATATAGGAATGTTTCAATATTATAAAATTGTGACACTGTAAACTGACGCAAACATTTAACCCCCGAGAATACAGGGCGTGTCATTGTTGATGTTTGGACCACATTCCAATTGGATAATTAGTTAGCAAATACAGGTTTTATGGTATTAATTCGTGCGGTAGGGTCCGAATGCAAGCTTAGCTATGAAAAAGGCGAAAAAACTTTAGCTATGAAACAAGATCACATATTTTGTCTATTTCCGTACCAAATTTAAATCCATAGTTATTATTATTAGGTACAGAGAGATATCGTACAAAAACTCATTCATAAAAGATATAATCACATTTTATAATTTATATTTTTATATAAAAACTTCTTAAGTATTTTACTTTAGAGAAAATTACATTGTCACGATCAGGGGCGGACCCAGAAAAATATTTTATATGGGGCGCAATATTATTTCATATAATTTATAAAATATTTCTACAATTTTATTATATTATTATAAAATAATATATGTTTGCAGTAATTTTAAGTAACTAAATAATCTTTATGTTAGATAAAGGTTTTGAAAATATATATATTTTTAGAAATATAAACTATTTTAAGATGTATATATACTTTATTATTTTTAATACATTTTATATAAAACAATAATGGTAAACTGTAAATTTGAATAATTATTTGCATTTATTGAATTATTATTAGTTAATCACATAAATAATATATTTATTATTTTTTGTAACAAGAAAAAAATGTAATAAGGGAGTATAAAATAATAATTTTGAAATCCAAGATTGATATTTACATAAAAAAGATGAAAAAATTAGACATATATAGCTAATTTAATAAAGTTTAAGAAAAATGCTAAAAATTAGCCTCAGTTCAAAAACAAAAGGGTAAAAATTAAAAGGTGAATTTGCCAAACAGCCAAAATCTGAAGCACAATTAAGCGAATATCATTGATTTTGACATATTTAAATAACTAACAATTAAATACCAATTCATTCGGTTATACCCTTTTTAATGCAAGTTACCGGTTACAGAAAAAACACAAGACGTCGATAGATACTTATGTGGTCCAGAACAATCATGGAAAAAAAGATGGAGAGAACTACTATCTAAAATGGAATAGAAATAACTCTTGTGAACACATTTGTGTCTCCATCCCACCTCCAACCCTAAACCCAACACACTTCCAAGATTTAAATACCAAACCCTCAACTTAAATGTCTAAACCCAAACCCAATGTAAAATATTTTAGATTAAATTAAAATACAAAATAGTAGTAATATTTTTTACTGTTAACTATATTATAAGAAATGAAATGGAAAGGAAACTAGACTTGATAGAGAAATACATATGTGCTGTTGAAATGTTAACACAATTGTGTGTCCAACCCACCTTTAACCCTGAACCCAACACACTTCCAAGATTTAAATACTAAACCCTAAACTTGAATGCCTAAACCCAAACCCAAATGTAAAATATTTTATATTAAATTAAAATACAAAATAGTATATAATATTTTGTACTATTAACTATACTATATGAAATGGAATGAAAAATAAACTAGGCTTGATAGAGAAATACATATGTGTTGTTGAAATGTTAACACATTTGTGTCTCCAACCCACCTCTAACCCTGAACCCAACACACTTTCAAGATTTAAATACTAAATCCTAAACTTGAATGTCTAAACCCAAACCTAAATGTAAAATATTTTAGATTAAATTAAAATACAAAATAGTATATAATATTTTGTACTATTAACTATGCTATATAAAATAGAAAGGAAGGGAAAAAAGACTTTATAAAGAAATACATATGTGCTGCTGAAATAGTGAAATATATGATATGATCGCTAAACTCAAACTTCAACTCCTACAAACCTAAAATAAATATGTAATATGAGTTTTTAGTCAGAATTTTGTTTAACATTCAACAAATGGAATAGAAAAACACATATAGCATAGTATAAATTATACTAAAATGACAACAGTCCAGAAATCTCACATCTTTTGACGTCTGAAAGAGTAAAAAAGAAAAATGTGGACATCGATAAGATACAATTTACTTTAGGTTAGTTTAATAAATAATTATTTTTTTAAGAAGTGCAGCCGGTTAAACTGAAAGAGTATAAGGGTATTAATATGAAATTATAACGGTGTGTACAGATGCGTTAGGTTAAATAGCTAGTTGGCATATTATACTTTTTTTCTTGTCTATTGAAACTAATTTCCCAAATTAAAATCTAAGAACAAAAAGTAATTAGACACATTTAATTTGGCAATGACAAAATAAATTAAATAAAGGATAGAAGAACGTATGGTCAAACGTCAGTGTGTGGCACACACTTGTGTTAAACATAATATGCTAAAATTAAACATTATGTTTAACTAAGTCAATAGTGCCAGTAGTTAAACATAATATGCTAAAATTTACGTAACCACACTTGTGTTACAAACACAAAATTATAAAGTTAGCGTGGGGCAAGTACCCCACCCTCCAAGCAAGTAGATCCGTCCCTGGTCACGATGTCGATTACACTAATAGATAATATTAAGAATGGATAATTTTATACTTTTAGATTATAACTAAAGTACAGATAGGTTAATATCAATTAAAATATACCTCTTTAATATAGTATATAAGTTATCTTGAAATTACGAATACAACTGAATACTTTTAAAACATATATAACCTAGATGGTAGCCCGCACACTTGTGCGGACTAATATATATCTAACAAATTTAAATTTTAACAATCTAAAAAAATTAATCTAAATTATTTAATTAGTTTCAAATATTAAATTAGTCAGAAGATATAATTTTTGTTATTACACATGTAAAACATATCATCATCATAATAATCTAATAAAGTTTTATAGATATTTTAAATAATCATATGCATTTACGGGTATAATTATTTTATAGATATTTATTAGTAAATGTACTATTAGTTAAATATCAAAAATAATATTTATTTTAAAATATATTGTTATCTTTAATCAGTTTTACTATATTAATTTAAAAACTTATATCTAATTAAATAAACAAATACATAATTGTGGATAAAAATTGATGTTTTCAAGCCAAAATTTTGAAGTTATCAAAATCTCAAAATAAAGCAAAAAAAAAAAACCCAGTGACCCAACTTTACATATTATATGAATCATTGTTAATTAAAATATTGATTATTGTTACATTCTAAAATACCTCCCATAATAATTGAATAAACACGCAAACAGACCATATTGACAAACAAAACATTAATATATAATGTATAAGATAAAAAAACATTTCATATATATTGTTATTTTAATTTCTAAATGCTATAATAGAGAAAAATAAATTATAATCAATCTATATTTTTTTACTCTAAAATAGAAGTTGCTACTTTCTATAAAATGATATTGATTAATTGTTAAATAATATTTTTTATTAATTTTCAAGTAGTGGTCTTTATCTTTCAAGATTTATTAAATATAACTAAAACGAATTATTTTGGAAATATTTTATTAAAAATATAGATACACGCTTTTCTTTATATAATAGTCTTCTACAAAATTTTTAATTAAAACAAAGTCATAACTCTGTGAAACTCTTGAAAGAAATTAAAAGTAAACATAATTAATTATATAATATAATGTACATGTTGTAAATAAAAATAATATTTTGAAAATATTCTCCTTTGGAGCGATATTTTAAAAATATTTTTAAATATGATTCTCTTAAAAAAATAAAAAATAAATAAACATTAATTTTCAACTTAAATAACAAATAAATGTTATTTTTCAACTGTAATAATAATTAAAAGCACTACAAAAAGTCACATTATCAAAAAATATATATCAAATTTACTGTTATAGCTTATAAACCTCATTAATAAATTAATATGTTTATAAAAATATTTGCCTTGATATATACGTTTAGAAAAATATAAATAAATTTATTTATATTTTTTTAAACTGTTTTTAATATTTTAGTATAATAATAAATCTAATTATTATATGTGTATATAAAATTTTAAAAAAAAATTGTAGATAAACACAAGATAAAGTTATGGGATTATCTTTTCTTCTTCAAACACGTTTTATTATTTTTTCAAGATAGTTTTATTAATTTGTAATCAGTTAAATAAATAATTACTCACTAAATATATCAAAATTTCAATGATTAAATAAAATAATATTAAATATTGGTATAGTGAAAAAATGTAATTATCATGTTTTCAAATATTTTATTATTAGAATATATGAAAAATATTTATTAAAATCATTGATTAAACCTAAAATCATGGATAACATGACAAATAAGCAAAAAATCTAAAAATATGGAAAAACTGACATATAAGCCCAATCACTTCTCAAATAATAATATAGATCAATCATTTGCTATGAACAAGGTAATTTATAATGATAAGTAGGACATTTATGATTTTCGAAGCTAAGTAAAAATATGATTACTAGTAATTTCGAGAGATCTCGTTCAGTAACATATTCTTAGTAAATCACACATTCTAGCTTTCCTTCATTATTTGTATCTTATGTAAAGTTAAACCATTTCTTATGAATCCTTGCAATAAGCTATACTACAGGAAATTCTGAACTCAACCTAGAGGTCCTAGACGTGTTAAAAACCTGCAACACACTGTACTACACGGTCTCAGGCTTCTTTAGGGCCCAATCTTGTCATATTGACAATTCGAACAATTTGACTGAATCTTTCAACAAAACCATTAGAGAAGCTCGACAAAAACCATTGCTTGATATGTTAGAGGTATTGAAGACAAGCCCAAATCAAGTCATGAAGCCCATTATAATGTCGGAAGCCCATGTGTTTAGGGTTCTCAGCATTTTAGAGACCGCGGATCAAATTTGTTTGTAGCGTAGGCACGTAGAGATGGGTAGCAAGCACACCCAAATGTACGTAGAAAACTGTAGTTTACTGGTTTATCAAACAGTTTCTGATAGGGTGTTTGATGCTCTGGCAGACTTGTTGTAGGAAGGAGATTGATCAGGAAGTTAGCTGTGAAGAATGCCTCAACCCAATACTTCAGAGGCATTTTGCTGTCATACATCATCGACAGTCCAAGCTCAGTGATGTGTCGATGTTTCCTCTCTGCCAGGCCATTCTGCTGAGGGGTATGTGGACACGAAATCTGTCGACGTATTCCATCTTTTTGCAAGTGAGAGACGAAGGCAGAACTGGTGAATTCACCGCCACCATCACACTGAAAGGTACCAATTTTGCATTTAAGTTGATTCTCAACTAAAGCTTGGAACTTGCAAAAGATTGAAAGAAAATCTGACTTGTATTTCATAAGATATATCCAACAGAATCGTGACCAGTGATCAATAAAGATTACATAGAATATAAACCCTTGAACAGAAACAGTTGGAGCAGGCCCCCAGAGATCACAGTGAATCTTCTCCAAAGGCCGCTTTGCTACAAAACTAGAAGACATGAAAGGTAGGCTACTGCTCTTGCCAAGTTGACACGATGAACACATCTTCTTGGTTGTTGAGCTTATTGATATGAAACGCTTTGACGACAGGTACTGAAGAACTTGCTGATGAGGGTGCCCGAGTCTCCTATGCCAAACAACATCTGATGCTGACTGCTGTCTAGAGGAATAAAGGGCTTTTATTTGATGCTTGTTCTCTAGCCTGTAAAGACCATTATCCTTTCTTCCCCTGGTGAGAACCTTCCTTGTGTTCTTGTCCTTTACAGAAACCTCAACATTGTCAAATTTAACAGAACATGGATAATCTTCTGTGACCTTAGATACCGACAGCAATGATTTGGCAATCTGAGGACAAACAATGACATCATTAAGAGGAATCGTACCTGAGGAAGATCCAATCACCGTGGAACCAGTGTGAGTTATGGGTAAGTATCTCCCATCTCCAACCATTACCGTGTCGGACCCATGATAAGGCTGTGACTGTTGCAGGTTCTGCGTTGAGTTAGTCACATGAGCGGTTGCTCCAGAGTCAGGATACCATTCAGACCCAGCCTCATCCGTGATATCAGTAATGCGCATCGCTGCAAGAGCTTGAGGAAATTCTTTAAGCTGAGAGCTGTTGTCAAAACGATGATAGCATTTCAATGCATTATGGCCCCCTCGACCACAGATCTGACAGATAAGGCGATTGTCACCATTGGTAGAGATTTGTTGAGTGAAGCCTCTGCCTCGTGTAGAGTAAGAGCCTCGACCCCTTCCTCTTCTACCACCACGACCACGTGAGGAGTAGTAGTTGCCTTGCTGCTCAGCACGAGTCGTCGCAAACGCCATATGAGGAGTGACTTCTTGACTACCGTTATAGCTTTGAAGTCTGTCATGAAAAGCAACCAACCGAGGAATGATAGACTCAAACATTGGAGGAGAAACTGTATCGATAGATCCTTCAATGGATGTCTTGATAGGTTCATAGTCACGACCGAGACCACAAAGAGCAGAGAAGATCTTCATTGCCTTAGTCATGGGAGCACCAATGGAGGCGAGTTGGTCACTGATTGTTTTAACTTCTTGAAGAAAGTCAAACATTTTCTTGTCGCCCTTTGATAAAGTTTGCATCTTGTGTTGTAGTTCAAAAAGGCGGGAGTTTGAAGGTCTGTTGAAGTGAGTCTCCAAGGTGGACCAGATCTCATGAGCTGTTGTGCAGTTGACCACCAGAGATTGAAGAGACTCAGTAATGGAACCCAGAAGCCACGACTGGACGACTTGGTCCGTTTGGAACCAGATCTGATGGTCAGGATTCGGCACCGGTGTTGATGTTCCATGTATAGTAGGCGCCATGATAGTAGCAACTGGTTGAGGGGAGGAACCTGTAACGAACTCAAACAAGCGTTGCCCACTGAGGAAGGACTGAAACTGACGCTTCCAGAAGAAAAAGTTTTCTTCATTGAGCTTGACTGTAACACAGTGGATGATGTTCAAGCGTAGAGGAGAATAAGGCTCAAGATCCATGGTAGCACCGTGTGCTCTGATACCATGAACGCAAGAACTGGAAAGGTGAAAACTTTCAACTTTGCTTTGTTATTTCACTTGCTTGAATGTTCATTACAACTTTAGAAATCTATTTATAGTGTAGAACTTAGGGTTATGGTTTCAGTCTTCGGCGTCCTGTAGCGCAGCGTACCGGTTCAGCATAGTGACAGTCTGTCTTGTGCTTGCTAACTTGTCCATTTGCTTTTCCTTTACCGTACTGGTCTTTAACTATGTTTTGTCTGTTTTGTCTTTGCAGGTTGAAGACCGTTGAGAGCTGAACGCTGCGTTTTGAGTGCTGGACTTGAGTTCAGAAATGTTGATGGGCTTCTTCAATATTGGGCTTTTCCCATTGTCAATGATAGGCCCCCTCAAACTTGGTGTATCGATCTCGTCGACACCCAGTTTGCTCCGGAGACTCTCGAAGGCGGCATGCGGGAGTGATTTGGTGAAGATATCTGCGATCTGATGTTGATTTGAGATATGCTTCACCTCAAGAGCTCCTAATACCACACGTTCCCTCACATAGTGATAGTCAAGAGCAAAATGCTTAGTCCTCGAGTGGAATGAAGGATTTGCAGAGAGAAGCACCGCCGAGAGATTGTCACACAGTAACAGAGGTGTTGTGAGCAGAGGAAGCCCAAGTTCTTTGAAGATTGAGCACAACCAGGTAATATCTGATGCTGTCTCTGAAAGTGTTCTGTATTCAGCCTCTGTAGAACTCCTTGAAACTGTCGGTTGTTTTTTTGATGACCATGATATCAAATTCTTGCCTAGAAATGTGCTGAATCCTCCAGTAGATCTCCTTGTAGTACTGCATCCAGCCCAGTCACTGTCACTATAGGCAATCAATGTGAAATCAGTATCTTTTCTCAAAGAAATGCCCATAGTGATTGTGCCTTTAACGTATCTTATGATTCGTTGTAGGAGGTGGAAGTCATGAGTGTGGGAACCGAAATTAGCACTGTCGATTTTAGTTAAGTTTTATCGGAGGAAAACTAAGTAAACCTAGTTTTCCCTGAAGGCCCGGATTCTCTGCGACAGCCAACGACAATTGACCGAACAAGTACGGAAAATATGGAAAGATAACAAAAGACGAAAATCGTACAAAAATGATTTTGTTAGGAGTTTGGACTGGACCTTGAGAAAGGCTGCCTACGTACCCCTTTCGAGGATCAAGTCGGACGTAGTTCAGTTAGAAAGATTTGAACAAGAGATCGAACTGCCTGGCGGAGTTCGTCTAGTACGAGCGTTTGTCATAAAAACGGGCGTGTCGAGAATAACGCCTAGGGTTTCTATGTGCGGAACTCTGAATAAAAGGATTGTTACATTCTTGCGAAGGAACAGAAGTCTGCGGACAAGATGAAGGTAGAACGGGAGGCGGCCAGACGTCCTAGGTCATGCCTTGCTAGTCTGACCACCTAAGTTCTAAGTTCCCTCAGTCTAAAATCTCGGATGTGCTCTCTAAGTCTCTCTAGGATTTCTTGTGCTCTTAATGATTTCCGCTCTGCCTTTCCTTCTCTCCCAACGCTCCTTTATATACTCCTTCTTATGACGGTCTATTCTCCTTTTGGGCCGCGAAGCAGGCTTTTTCCATTTTCGTCGGCCTTCATGTTTATCGGGAAACTTGACATTTATCTTCGGGAAACTTGACATTTATCCTTTTGGAAATTTAGCATTTATCTTGTTATGTAAAGATAAACGTAAATCGTCGTATCTATCTCAGATAATCGTAAACGGACTGTCTGATCGCGTTTGGTCCCTTTCGGGCCGTCTCTAGGACTTCCGCTGTTTTCTACGATTTCTTCGGAAGATCTTCATTCCTTCGTAGAGTTGAGATGAGTGGTGTCCTAGGATAACCATCACTGTTTCGTACGACGAATTTAAGATCTTCCTTTCCGTTGATATCTTACGAGTTTCCGAAGTGTTTCCGACGATCTTAGTTTGGAGTAAGAACGAGAGTTTTGTACGCGGAATCTCAATGATTCATTCCGCGAGGACTCGGGAAAGATTCAAAGTACAGACTTTCGACGGCCGGGGCCTGGGAATTGTGCACGGAAGATTGTCGCTCGAAGACTCGAGTCAGCACAGGCGCTAGGCGCCCGGCGCCTAGGGGCAGCACGGACGCTAGGCGCCCGGCGCCTAGAGGCAGCACGGGCGCTAGGCGTCCGGCGCCTAGAGGCAGCACGGGCGCTAGGCGTCCGGCACCTAGAGGCAGCACGGGCGCTAGGCGCCCGGCGCCTAGAGGCAGCACGGGCGCTAGGCGCCCGGCGCCTAGGGGCAGCACGGGCGCTAGGCGCCCGACGCCTAGAGGCAGCACAGGCGCTAGGCGCCCGGCGCCTAGGGGCAGCACGGGCGCTAGGCGCCCGGCGCCTAGAGGCAGCACGGGCGCTAGGCGCCCGGTGCTTAGAGGCAGCTCGGGTGCTAGGCGCCCGGCGCCCGGCGCCTAGAGGCAGCACGGCCGCTAGGCGTCCGGCGCCTAGAGGCAGCACGTGCGTCTCGGCGAGGGCTTCGATTTGATATCTTACTCGTTTTCTGGGTCCTCACGGTTTGAGAGAACGGGATCTTTGAAGTTTCAAGGCGGATTCTTTGTCGTTCGGCCTGTCCAAACTTAGATTACTTCCCGTTTCTTCCGTATAATTTTGTATGGTCGTGTCATCTTACCTACGGACCTAATGTCTCTCGGTTCTTCTTGATTGTATCATCGAAGTTTTACGACTAAATCTTATTTGGTTTTTCTCGTAAAGTTTATCGTGTAAATCAAGAACGATCGACTTTAACATAGGTTTTTTAAGCTATACGACTTGTCTTGCTCTCGACGCTTGTTTTATGGAAAGTCCGCGCATGATAAATAGTTTTAGCCGTTGATTTCGAGAGAACCGTTTTTGACCCCAACAATGAGCTGTAGGAGAATGCATCATCTGGCAAATATAATTGACAGCAATTTGTATATCGGGCCTTGTCAGAGTCAAGTACTGAAGCTTCCCCGCAAGGCTCCTGAAGTAATTGGGATTCGAGAATGGCTCAGACTTATCTTCGACTCTGTTGAGCTACTGAGGAAGAGGAGTAGAAACTGGTGCACAATCGGTCATGGATGCAACAGCAAGTAAGTCTTCTGCATATTTTTGTTGACACAAGAACAGTCTGTTGTCATGACTCTGAACTTTTATGCCAAGAAAGTAGTGTAGCCCTCCCATGTCTGGCATTCTGAATTCACTGTTCAGCTGTTTCAGAAGCTTTTCAAGACTGTCTGAACTGTTTCCTGTTATGATCATGTCGTCTACGTAGAGCATTAAGATGATAATGTCTTTTTCGGTTTTGTAGACAAACAGGGAAGGATCCGACTTGGAGCAACTGAAGCCAAACTCAATCAAGAAGTTGCTGAACTTATCGAACCAGGCACGTGGAGCTTGTTTAAGCCCGTATATGGCTTTGTTCAGCTTCCACACGTGCTTTGGCTTTTCTTGATCAACAAAACCAGCAGGCTGCTTCATGTACACAGTTTCTTGAAGATCTCCATGTAAGAAAGCATTTTTTACGTCCATCTGTCGAATGTCCCAGTTTAAAACCGTAGCCATGTGTAGTATTGTTCTCACTGATGCCATTCTGACCACTGGACTGTAGGTTTCAAGATAATCGATTCCTTCCTCCTGTTCATTTCCTTTGGCAACCAGACGGGACCTAAACTTCTTAAAAGAACCATCAGCATTCAGCTTGACGCGGTGTATCCATCTGTTACCCAGAACGTGCATATCATCAGTTCTTGGAACCAAGGTAAATGTATCAGTCTCCTTACACGACACATACTCATCACTCATTGCATTTCTCCACCCTTCATGTCTAAGTGCTTCTGCAATCGTGCGAGGCTCAGGGATTGCAACCTTCTTTGTCATCAAAGCATATCTTGGATTTGGTTTAACCGTTCCAACTTGTGATCTTGTAACCATTGGATGTTGGTGCAATGTTACAGGATCAGGTGTTGGAGCTGCAACAGGAACAGAAGCTGGAGGTTCATCTCGAACCTGTTGTGACACAACAGACGGGACTGAAGCAGACTGAGCTGTCGGCACGGAAACAGACTGAAGCGGTGGAAAATCACTTGCAGTAAACAAAGGTGTCTCAACTTGATGAAGAATTGTTGCATCTTGCTGAGACGAGGTCTTCTCCGCTGTTGTTGGTTTCTCAGGAGGTAAGAAACTCATTTGCCAAGCTTTTAGCAGAGGGGTTAGAACTGATGGATGACTTAGCTTGTAAGTGTCCATAAATAGAAAATCAGTCTCGTCGAATAGAACATGTCTTGTGATGTATACTCTGCCCGTAAGTGGATATAGACATTTGTATCCTTTGTATTTATCATTGTAGCCTAGGAAAACACATTTTATTGAAATAGAAATAGATAAACTAAAGATAGCTCATTGAGCTTTATTGAAATGTAAAGAACAGAAATGAAAAGACTAGACTTTACTCAAATGAGCTTTATTGAAATAGAAATAGATAAACTAAAGATAGCTCATTGAGCTTTATTGAAATGTAAAGAACAAAAATGAAAAGACTTTAGGTTGTCACCAAGAACACAAGAACTTGAATTGATATTCCAATAATGAGAAGAGGGGCTGCCTTTCACAGCAGCAAGGTTGAGTTTTACAAAGCTTTAAACTACTATATATATATATATATATATAAATCTAAAATGCTGAGAACCCTAAACACATGGGCTTCCGACATTATAATGGGCTTCATGACTTGATTTGGGCTTGTCTTCAATATTCCCCTGCAAACTTAGCATCAGATGAAAGCAAAATGCTGAGTTTGAACCATATATGAGGAGAGCTGTGACAGGAGCAGAAGTAGATGAAGTAGGAAGCTTGTGATTTTGGCAAATGGCTCTACTCACCATTGTAGACAGACATTAGTGTGAGATCTATTCAGGCCTATACTTGGAGAGTATCACATGGCTTCACTCAGAGGTTTCTTTGAATTTGGAGAGCTTAGTTGATCTCACTCAGAGGTATAATTATGACTTTTTTGTCTCATTATGAATCTAGGTTTCCTTTACCTAGATCATTCTTCTAATGTGTCTCATGAAGAACATTCTTTCCACACCTACTCCAAAATAACTATACTCACGCTTTGCTTCCCATCAATATATCACCAAAACTCAGCCTCTAAACAATGTGACCTTCTTGTTAGCATATCAGCGAACACCTTGTGTGCATTAACATTAAAGCCAGAGAATAGCATCCAAGTCCACACGTAACAAACCCAGACCAGCCTATATCATCATAGCCTCTGTTCCAAACATATCTTAACGCAAGACTCTAAGCCAACCAGTAACTCTATCCAACACACGGCATTTTATTTCTATCCCTTGTTCTGTCTAAAAAGAAAGAAACAGACAGTACCGTTGACTAAGTGATGAAGAAGTCTTCTTTCTTCTTTGTCTGGTCTGAACTCTTTCAAACAAAGCTTCTATCTTTAGCCAGAAAAACACATAGCTCCATCTGACTGTCTTCATTGTCTGATGCTTGAAGACAACGGCTTGTATGCTTGACGTTGAACAGGCTGGATGTTCCATGAAGTGACTCAGTGTGTGACATTGAGCAGCGAAGGTTGATGAACTTGTTGGCTCGAGCGGAAGCTAGAACCCCATGAATCGCCGTGGTCTCTGATACCATGTTGACAATCTCAAAACAAGACTAGACTTTGCTCAAATGAACTTTATTGAAATAGAAATAGATAAACTAAAGATAGCTCATTGAGCTTTATTGAAATGTAAAGAACAGAAATGAAAAGACTTTAAGTTGTCACCAAGAACACAAGAACTTGAATTGATATTCCAATAATGAGAAGAGGGGCTGCCTTTCACGACAGCAAAGTTGAGTTTTACAAAGCTTTAAATTACTATATATATATATAAATCTAAAATGCTGAGAACCCTAAACACATGGACTTCCGACATTATAATGAGCTTCATGACTTGATTTGGGCTTGTCTTCAATAAGAGGACATTAGAAGGTTACTAAGAAAAAACACAACAATTGGTTGTTTGATATTCACCGTTAAAATTTTTAAGGTTACTTAAACTTTCCTAACTAGACGTAATTAAAGAGTACTATTTTACACGAATGTGTTTGGTGTGGGAACGCTTAAGTCTTGTGTAAATCATGAATTAACTTTGGATGATAACTAAAAAATCCTCAAGTCGTAATGTAAGGCTAACCCCAAAATGAAGAAAACTTGGGAAGGATCCCAGCAGTAAAATAATACTCTTTAATTCATGATTCCCTCGTCCTTGTACTGGATGGGAGAGAGAAAAAAAGAAGTTCGGCATGAAGTTTGGAAGATAGAAGAAGCAAAACACTCTTTGTGGTGGTGGTGACTCTGAATCTCTGATATTAAATGGATAATTAATATTGTTACAAGAAAGAATTGTGTCTGGCAAGTTGTTAAGATGAACATGAAGAAACATGTCTCTAAATTATTTATGACAGATTCTTATCCAATTTTCCCAATGTGACAGGACAGGACCGATTAGATTTAGAACCAAACCAAAAAAAGAAAAAAGCAATAGAATAAAAAAAAGAAAGGGAGAAGGAGAGTGTACCGAGACGGCAAAAGACACGTAGAAGGAATGGGCCGGCCCCTTCGAGATGATAACATATAATGTCAGGAGGCAGGGGCTCCCTTCCCTACGCCACCAATCAATCAATTCAATTCAAATTCATTTTTTTTAAATTAGAAAAAGATTCTGCTCTCTTCCTTCTTCCTCCTTCCTCCCAGAGAATCCATTTTGAATCATTTTTTGAGGAAAATATATAATCATCGATTAATAAATTGTTGTTTGGATTGAAATTTAGGAGGAGGGGGATAAAGGATGGGATTTCTGGTGGATACGCAGAAGGAAGGAGGGGGACACTCATGGGGTTACCTCAGGAGTTTGGTCCGAAGGAAGCAGGTCGACTCTGCTGCATCAGCCGAGCCTCATTCTCATCATCACCACCAGCTCGCCAAAGCCTTAACTGTTCCTCACTTGATTGCTATTGGTTACCTTCTTCTTCTTCTTCTCTACCTCGTCAAGTTCTGGGTTTTAGATTTTTTTTTTTTCATTTAAAGATTGATCCTTTTTGGATAGAAATCATTGTCCACCAACTCTTTATGTTTGTTCTTATTTTTGGTTAAATATTATTTATGTTTGTTTTGTTTTGTTTTTGTAAAATTAAGGTGTTGGAGCAACGATAGGGGCGGGAGTGTATATTCTCGTGGGAACAGTAGCAAGAGAGCACTCAGGACCATCACTTGCTTTGTCCTTTCTTATTGCTGGAATCGCCGCTGCGCTCTCTGCCTTTTGCTACGCTGAACTCTCTAGTCGTTGTCCCTCTGCTGGCAGCGCCTACCACTATTCTTACATCTGTGTTGGCGAAGGGTACTTGTTTTTACTACTCTTCTTTTAACTCGATGCTTCCTTTCTGTTCTGTTCTGCTAACTTTTGGATTTTTCTTATTGATTTTTAAAAGAGTTGCGTGGTTGATCGGTTGGGCCCTGATTCTTGAATACACCATTGGTGGCTCTGCTGTTGCCCGTGGCATCTCCCCTAATCTGGTCTCCTACCTTTAATCCTTACTTTAACTTTAATCCTTATGCCAATCCATGAACCTTATTTAGCTTGGGAACATCCATAGATAGATCTAGAGTGTTAACTGCTCAATACTTTTTTTTCTCCCTTGGATTTTCTTATTTATGGGTTAAATAACAATATTGCAGGCATTGATTTTTGGTGGTGAAGATGGTTTGCCTTCAATCTTAGCGCGTCATCAGATCCCAGGTCTTGATGTTGTTGTGGATCCATCTGCTGCTATTCTTGTCTTCATTGTAACTGGTCTCTTGTGCCTTGGAATTAAGGAGGTGCGTACATACACTCTTTTTTTTAGTTTATTTCCATTCCGCACGTCTAGATAAATCATTGGCAACACTTGTACTTGCAGAGCACATTTGCTCAGGGGATTGTGACTGCAGCCAATGTGTGTGTCTTGTTATTTGTCATCGTAGCTGGCAGTTATTTGGGCTTCAAGACTGGTTGGGCTGGTTATGAACTTTCTTCAGGGTAAGATAAGCATTATTCACCATTCCTTAAGAAGACAAATAGGATAAAATCAAAACCATTTTATCTTTTTAAAGGTTTTTTCCATTTGGAGTGGATGGAATGTTTGCTGGTTCTGCTACAGTCTTCTTTGCATTCATTGGCTTTGATTCGGTTGCAAGTGCTGCTGAGGAGGTAAATTTGGGAATCCATTTTATAGCTTTTTTAACCCTTTCAAGCAACTAGTACTAATAAGGGTATCCATATCTATGAGCAGGTGAAAAATCCCCAGCGGGATTTACCGATTGGAATTGCTCTTTCACTCTTTCTCTGTTGTGCTGTCTACATGATGGTCTCCATTGTGATTGTTGGCTTAGTCCCTTACTATGCCATGGATCCTGACACTCCCATCTCCTCTGCGTTTGCTAGTCATGACATGCAATGGGCCGTGTAAGTACATGGTCGTTTCAGATCCAGTTTTTGTCATTCTACTTAGACATATATGCTAATAAGATTGATTTGGGGACTTTGATGTAGATACTTGATAACTTTAGGAGCTGTAATGGCTCTCTGCTCAGCTTTGATGGGTGCCCTTCTCCCTCAGGTAAAATGTTAAGAAAAAAATTAGCTGTTCTTCTTCCTTGGTGTGTGGTTGTTACCTCAATATGACTAATACTCATTTTCACAGCCGCGGATTCTGATGGCAATGGCTAGGGATGGTCTGCTGCCTTCTCTTTTCTCAGACGTTAATAGAGGCACACAGGTTCCGGTTAAAGCGACCATAGCAACTGGGCTTTGTGCAGCAACCCTAGCTTTCTTCATGGATGTTTCACAGCTCGCAGGCATGGTAAGACACAGTATTGTTATTCCTTGTCTAGTGGGACTTCTTCTTCGTTATTTAAGTATTTAAGAGGTGGTGATAATGGTGCAGGTGAGTGTTGGGACACTTCTGGCATTTACAATGGTGGCAGTATCAGTGTTGATACTCAGATATGTTCCTCCAGATGAGCTACCTCTTCCAGCATCCCTCCAGGATAGAATCGACGCTGTTTCATTTATATCTGGTGACAATAGTAATAAACAACCTTTACTTGGCGAGAGTGATGCTTCGGTTCATTTCCCAGTTATCGAGAAACAAGAAGCTCTTGGGTGTTGTAAGTAACTTCCACTATTGAGACACATACGTATCTTCCACTTTAAATTGTTTTAGCACAGACTTGACATTTGTCAATGATTGTCTTTTAGGGGTTCTGAGCGAAAAAAACAGAAGGAAGGTCGCTGGATGGAGCATTATGTTCACATGTATTGGGGCTTTCCTTCTAAGTTATGCGGCATCAAGCCTCAACTTCCCAGGGTTGGTTCTCACTCACCATTGTCTACTTAGAGCAAGAAAAAAGCTTTTATTTGCTTATCATCATCTGAAAATGGTTTACAGGGTTATTAGATATCCATTGTGTGGTATTGGTGGAAGTCTCCTCCTTGCTGGTTTGATTGCTTTGAGTTCTATAGATCAGGATGGTGCCAGACACACTTTTGGACATTCTGGTGGTTTCATATGCCCGTTTGTTCCACTCCTACCAATAATATGCATCCTCATCAACATGTACCTTTTGGTTAACCTTGGGTGAGCATGCTCTTCCTTCATTTCCCATTTTATTATTCCCCCAAAAAGGACCATCATAGATGGAATCTCTCTGACTGGCTAACTTGACAGATCTGCGACATGGGCTCGTGTATCTGTGTGGCTGGTGATTGGAGTGTTGGTGTATGTTTTCTATGGAAGAAAACACAGCTCCCTGGCTAATGCAGTTTACGTAACAACAGCTCATGCGGAGGAGATATACCGGGAACATGAAGCTTCTTTGGCATAGTGTCTGTGAGGAAGGCAAACTCTTCGGTGACAAGAACTATACATATGTAACAAAATCTGTACTATTACATCGTTTTGAATGAAACCAGACTGGCATAATCTTTTCCCACACGTTCTTTGTATATATATATGCACGATATAATCAGAAAAGATTCGGAACTTGCCAGTATGTTGTTATCGCTACTTGGAGGGTTAACGAGTCTACAAAAATGTCATGCATTTCTACAAAATGGGTATTTATTTTCCTTTTAACTTTTAAACACGTCATGATAACATTGGAATGCTGCTATGAAAAATGTCTTTTAAACAATCATTCACTACAATCTTGATGGAAGTAAGGCTAATTCTTAAGGCCATGAACCCCATTTCTGATCTCCATCTGGTCGGCACCACTCGGCATCTACTTTTTTAATCTCTTTGGTAATGTCTTGTTGTTGAGTGGTCAATGGCCATAGGTCTCCCCAAAATGATTTCTTAGCTTGCAAATGAAGATGAGGGTTCTTGCTCTTCGTTATCACTCTCCTCTCAAAAGCTCCCTCTGACCCTTCCTCGTTGGTCGGCACACACATGTCCAACGTCACTTGTTTCCCCTTGCGGAATGGAGGGAATATGATCCTTCCCCATCCTCCTCCTACACTCGCCCTCCCACTCCCTTCTTCCTCTTCTGGTTCATCTGCTTCTACTTCATCCTCATCGGTACCTTCACCTTCGTCTTCTACTTCTTCTTCTACCACCAGCTCATTCTCGTCCTCATCGGTGATATCAGAGTCCTCTGCTCTTGGATCAATATAAGGCACCTCAACCACCTGTGTTTTGATGAACTCCTCTGCATATATCAAAATGGATTTGCATATCCGTTAGGCACACGGCTCAACTCTGGCCAACATATACACTCGTGTCTCAGAAAGTTAGCCCCAGACTTTACCATAATCAATCTCGAGATCCTCTGGTTTCCTATTCGCGCGCATCTCTTTCAAAGTCTCCAATTTCATGTTATCAAGAGGCCATGGTTCCCTAAATTTGAAAGCATAATCCACAAAACTCAAATCCTAAACATTTTTTCTCTGAATGTATAACAAATCATTAAACATCATCAAAACTACCAACCGTGGGCGCTGACCTCTCCTGAAAACCACAAAGCAAAACTTCTCATCCTCAAACCCACGCAAGGGAACTCCTTTTGTACGCTGCAAACAGGCTAAGGTTTTGAGTTTGGAGCCCATCAACAAACAGAGAGATGACTTAACATTTTATATATTTGCACAAGGAAGGAACCTTGTAGGAACGTTGGGACGAAGTCCTCTGCAACCGCTGAACAAAATGGCAATACTTTCCAGTGTTTTCCAACGGACACTTTCCATCATGAGGACACTGCTCTCGTTTGCAACCCCAATTATATGTTTAAAAAATACATTCAACATAAAGAAAACAGCAGCTAAGGAGACTTTATCAGTATTGACACTTACGGGAGCAACAATATGAGCACCGGATTTGAGATCGAGCACTTCCTTGCCAGTTTCAGCTTTCTCCTTTTTACGCAGTTTCTAGACAAAAATGGAATACATTCCAAAAATCAGCATAAGAGGTATAACTAACTTGTGACAGCAAAGAGATAACAGATGGTCATTTGAAAACAGTACTCTATTCTCCATCCACAGTATATAGGACCGCATCTGAGATATGATATTAGCACCATGTGGCGTTCCTGGTTCAACCAAAACCTGTTCAACCAGATTTTATGTAAAGAGTGCCGCAAGACTCATTGGATAATAATGTAAAAGAAGTCACTGAGGAAGACTGAAAGCATATACCAAGAGATCATCTGTAAGGTCCCAGAGCTGGCGAACCATAGTAATCCTGTCTTTTAGAGATGGTATCTCCCCTAGCACATAGGACTTAACCACCATTGGTAAACTTAATCAGCAAATGACTTACAAACAAAAGAAATTTGAAGCAAAAAACAGAGATTGTTAACCCACAGCGATGACAAGCTCATGTTTCCTCTCGGATTTATCATTGAGGATTCTGCATTTCTTGTTGAGCTCTTGGGAAAGAGATAGAAGGCTAGTATACCCATGGATCAAAGGCAAATCCTTCATGCCTTGCAATTTCACAACAACCAGCAAGATGAGAATCAAACCACAACGCAGTAACACTTTTGTGACTTAAAGAGCTTTTATCAAATACCCTGAAGCAAGTCACGTCCTGCACGCTGCATTGACTGAGACGGCTCCACAATATTGACTTTCTGCGCACACTTTGGCCAAACCTCTTGAACTGCCCTACAACATTGTTATCACATAGAGAGAATCAATCAATCAACACTGAAACAAAGTAAGAAAAGACAATAATGTCCTCACCAGAAGCCAGAACCGGTGCCGGCACCAAAATCCAGAACCCTTGTAGGCTTAAAACCAGGTAGTCTTCGACGAATCTATAAACAAGTTAACATTGTCGGCTTAACCAAATGTATTACATACAATGTTCACAAAATCTAGTAACGAAACACTTTATAGAGGACTAGATTAAGTGGATAATTTGGGGCAGTCAACAAATTAAATATTTTAAATCTTCTAATTTCCGAGTTTAATTATAAAAGTATTGTGATACATTATCAAAACTATATATACAAAACCAAACAAAAATTAGACAAATTTGTGGATTTTTATTAATAGTATTGCTTAATTTAACATATTTAAACTGACATTTTAACCAATTCTCGCCATCTAAACCGATTTTTAGAATCTTCATAGACTTTCATAGACTTTATATGAACTATATACAATATGATATATATATATATATATATATATATATAATAAAAGCAAGTAGAGTTAAAATGTAAAAAAGGAAGCTTTTTAGACCTCAGTGAGGACTCTGTAACAGACAGAGTAAGCGGCAGGCATCCGAGACGCCACGTAAGCAGCAGTCTCACCGTCTCTGTACTCGAGACCGCTATCTCCATAAACCGTCTGTATCTTCCACCGCTTCGCCTCCACGGAGTTCATCGAATCCGCCAGACGCTTGGCCGTCGTCTCTGGCAACAGAAGATTAGAGTCCTTAATCTCCTGGAACGATTCCGACAGCTGGCGAACCTTCTTCCTGATGTGAGGATCATCCTCCTCGCGGAGGTATTTCTTTATCGCGCGACGGAGACGCACGGGCACGACCAGGCACCTGAACGACTGCTTCGCTAGTGTCCTTAGGCTTTCGATCGTTAATGCTTTCTGCGCATTCGCCATTTCTCTTTAGCCTAACTTCCTCCCAGGAGGAAGAAGACGAGGGTCTAGGGTTTAGCGCAATGGGCAAACGCTCTGTTTTTTTTCAGAAACAAAATGGGCCTTATATTACCAAATGGTTATTTGATGGGCCTTACAACAGTACACTATCATATGGCATTGCTGTATGGAAAGTTTGTGCTGGGTTTGCGGTCAATCTCCACCGTGGATAGAATCATTTTTTTTAATTTAAAAATTGGGTAATACTAATTATATTAAAATAATATATTTTATTTGTATAATAATTATTTTAAAAGTAATATTCAAACAATATATTTATAGTTAAAATTATGTAGATATTTATAGTATTTCACATATTTTTCAGAAAACTTTCAAAAAAAAATCTTTTCAATTGCTCAACCCGCACCTGCCTTGAAGTGGATCAAATGGGTAGGATCCGTGAGTTTTGAATAAAATTCCCACTGAAACTTGGAAGGTACCCAATAAATATTTTAACACTAAAATAAAAGTTAAACTGAAATTTCTCAAATAAGAAATTTATACTCATGTACGACCTTCATGACATCATGTATTAATCTTACCCAGGACCTCGTAGTCCAGTGGTACCAACCTCTTTGGGAGGGGAGGGAGGTCGGCTGTTCGACTCGCGGGGAGGGGGAGGCGTGCCCAGGGCCGTAAAAGGTACAGGCAAATGCTGGCGCCGGGCCTAGGTGGTGGATTGCCCGAAGGGTGGTCAACACCTGGTTAAACAAAAAAAAAAAAAAAAAAAAAAAATGTATTAATCTTTAAATTGTTTAAATTTTTAATTTTTAAATTTTATTAAATAGCTAAAATTTGTTAAAATAATAATGTAATAAAATTAGATAGTTTATTATTATTATTGTTATTCTCTTAATATCTCTTACTATAATATTTTTCTTTGAAATATCCAAGGAAAGTATCTAAACTTGTTCAAGTTAGTATTTTAATATTTTTCAGTTAGACATTTGAATTTTGAAAATTAACACATTTCATAAATATTCAGTGAATATCTACAAATCTCTCATTTGAGATACTTTTCCCTCTCCTAGTTTGTTTCTACTCTTTTAAAGTTGTGATATCTTGGAGACGTTCTTAGAAGTTTTTTTTTTTTTTTTTTTTTATGTTCTTAGAAGTTAATAAAGTAAGAGTGGTTAACATATCAGATTTTCTTACACATGATTGATGTGTTAAATGTATACGAACCAAAAAAGTGTTGTTTGCATATTATAGAAGTTCATGCATGCAATATATTTTCGACAGAAAGTAACAAATTAAGAGTTGATTTTAGAATTTAGTCTTTATATATTATTTTTTACTGAAGTCTTTATATATTGATTGTGCTAGATTGATGTAGGTAGGAATTACATAACAAAGACATAGCTAGATTTTACAAAACCCTACAAACTTTATATATAACATATATATTTACATAAAAAAACACAGCCACATATAATAATAATATGGAGGCATGGCTTATGCACACTACACACACAAACGAACATATATTGCTACATATATACACATATATTATAAAGTAATGCTATCTAGGTCTTTAAACAGGGCTTGGTATTTAGACATACACAGCATCGTTGGTTAAAGAGTGGTTAAAGGTTTCATAAACGTTGGGACTTTGGAGTGGAAGCTGGAGAAACCAACAACTCAGAAGCAGTCCACAATCTCTGAGCTTTAAGATTGCACGATCCGGATTTGGAAGTCCGAGCTTCGTTGCAGTCTGAAAAGTATTTGCCACACACGTTCCTCAATCTCGGACTCGTTGCTACGTAGCATGTCGTTGCTGCTGCCTATAAATAAATAATTAACAGGGATCATTAATTTGTGTATAAGACATATTTTCTATGATGTCTTACGCATGGATAATCATATATATGATTTATAAGTGAAAATCGATAAAGTATTGATTGATTGACGTACCTGAGGAACAGACTTCAAAAGCTTGGAGGTCAAGAAAAAGACTAAATCAGTGATGAGGCCGTCTCGGTCTCGTGTGAGACGTGTTCTCACGATTCCAGGGTGAACACAGTTTGCCGTTACATTAGCATCCATTTTCTATACGGTGATTAGTCAAATTATCAGAAGTCTTATTATATTATTAGTAAGAAATAAGTAAGGAAAAAGGGTTTTAATGACTAATTACTTGGAGAATCCGGGAAAGCTCTATGGTGTGGAGAACGTTGGCTAGCTTGGAGAGCGCGTAAGCTCGGGTCGCGTCGTAGTTTCTGCAAACACGCAAGATAAACCCATGGCCTTAATTAATTAAGTAGTAAAGACTATAGAGTATTATTATTCTCTCTAATCAATTAAATAAATTAAAGAAAGACGGCGTTTATTCTTTGTCGTCGCATATTCATCTCTTTTTGTTAATCATTAGTTAATTATTCGCAAAATGATTAGTAGCATTAGTATATGATTCTCGTAAAATACCTATTGTTTCGGGAGATATCGGCGACATATTGCAGCATATCGCCAGAGAACCAGCTGTGGATCACCGACGTGACGTTGACGATACGGCCTTGAACGCCGCTTTGCTCCGCCGTTTCAATCATATTCTTTAACAGCAGTTTAGTCAGCAGAAAATGGCCTGCGCGTCCATACAAAAAAACAACGTTAACTAATCACGATTAGATCATATAATAATATAAATGTTGATTGCTTAAATTTAATGTTAAATACTAGTATAGAAAATTACCGAGATAATTAGTTGCGAAGGTCATCTCCACGCCGTCCTCAGTGATGGCGTGCTTCTGCGCGTATTTTCCGGCATTGTTGCTGTGATTTTATCCCAAAGATTAATTAATTATCAGATAACAAATATAAATATGACAATGACGTCAAAGAAGAAGAAGCGTAAATAATAATAGTAAAATTACATGAGGATGTTGAGAGGGAGATGTAAAGATTCGAAATCTGCGACGAAGCGACGAACGGAGGAGAGGGAGCTGAGATCGAGATGCATGACGATGATCTCCGCATGGGGAAACTCAGAGAGGATACGTGACTTTGTTTCCTCGGCGGTTTTGAGACTCCGAGCCGGAATCACAAGCCTCGCTCCACGCTTTGCCAGAACTCGCGCCGTCTCCGCTCCTATCCCCGACGTTGCTCCAGTGATGATTGCTGTTAGAGACCGGAGATCACAATTAGCAGTGACATGTTCGGCGGTGGATCTTGATCCGAATCCGCTTTGGCCACCGGAGCCTATCAGGTGCTTAACCGTCTCAATCATTCTTTCTTTCTCTTTTCTCTGTGTCTATTAGGTTTGGTTATGTTTCTGTTATGGAGAGCAGTTGAGTATTTTGGAGAGTGTTGGAGTGAGTATTTATAGTGCTTCGTGTTGGAGGAACATAGCAAGACATATCCGGTGAAGGGAGACAACATTCCTCTATGTTGTGTGTTTTTGTATATTTAAAATTTCTATCTAATAAACAATCACAGAATAAAAAAAGAAGAAGTTAGTTACTGGCATCAAAGCAAATGAAAATGAAATACGCAATAATGTGATTAAATAAATGTTTGGTTAGCCAACTCTAATTGACTAAGACAAATTTATAGAGGATGATGACTCACGAAGCAAAAACTATACTGGAAATGGGTGATTACAAACCATAATCCTCCAAGTTTTTATTCAAAATAAAAAAGCACTGTAAGTTGAAACTATGCATAGATAGTGCCATATTTTGGGTAACACTCACTATTTATCAATATCATGTCCGACTTTCTTATGGTATTATCCTCCGAATATTTATTTTTTTCCGTTTCATGCATGCATGGTCCCCTTCCTCCTTAACATACACATTTGTATAATCCATATGAGGTGACAAAAATATGTTCAAAGTCTCTATCTCTTACCTAGTCATACTCTATATATAAAAAGTTCGGGTTTTATTCTAATTGACCGATAGAATTAATACTCAATCACGTACGTATATATAAAATTTCTTATTCATTTACAAAACGTATGAACCGAACTACATTAGTTTACCATCTATTCCTCCTCTTCCAACCTATCTCATGCTTTTCACTATCTTTCATTTATATATAGGATTGATCTTTGTAAGATAAAAGTTTCTCAACTCTATCTATAGTCTTCGTATTACCAGATATATAACCATTTCGTAAGCTTGAGTTCTTTGCATGCATTTCTAAACAAAAAATCTTAAAAATCGATTATGTTTTTTTTGTTCATACCGTGAAAGTGAAAGAAATTAGTCGGTTGATAGAGTGTGTATTGTGAAGCGGTTCATATGTTTCATATGCGTAGCAATAGCTTAAAGCTTTATAACACTCCGTTTATACATCTATACTAATAATAAAGTAGGTTTTTTATCTCTTTGAGAGAAAATGTCATGTGACATTTTATTTTTAATAATTAAAATATTTTCTCAACTTAAATTTAATGAATTTGGTATTAGTTGTGGAATAAATATATAGGGGTATTGGGGGGGGGGGGGAGGGGGGTTAAGCCTTTCTTCATATATATCCAAGCGTTTATAAAAATGTTTTGAATCTGACCCGGATTAGATCTATTGCTGACTACCTCTTGATTTTTTATAGATGTCACTTTTATGTTACAACTTTTTTAAATAGTCTAAACTATTTCTTAATATTTTGTATGTACACTTAAAATTTTTAACTTTAATTTTTATAATATTTGTTTTCATAGCTAATATAATAAAAATAATTCATTTATTAACCCGCAATTCATCTGCGGTTAATCCAATGATCCAGTGCTTCGGTAAATCATATGATTCAGTGTCCGGGCTGAGTTTCAAAACACTTGTTTATAGGATTTTTTTTGTATTTGATGTTGACGATGGAGAATATAGCCTCTACAAATCTTCTTCTTTAACACAATCGACGTAATCATTCATATAATCAATCCAGAAATCGCATTCATCCCACCATTTCCTATTGAATGCTTCTTTAGTTCCTGCTTTTTCAGTTTCATTGTATATGTATAGATGGTGTGAGAGTTCGGACGATACTCCCTTTACTTTTTTCAATTCAATCATTGTCGAATTTCCAGTTTCACTGCTCGAAATTAAAGACAAATCGTTATAGAGATGTTCAAACTAAGCTACAACAATTTTGGCAAGTTTGAAATGTTAAGAAAGGAGAAAGATATTAGGGTTGACATGTGTTGATTAATGGGAGGGTACACCGATTTGTTATTTCAGTTTACCAGTTAATGATTGCTTACTTTTAAAGTAGTAGTTTTCTTATGCATCATCTCATTTCTCAGGTAGTGCTTCTACATGCGTTAATCAACTTTCTCAGGTTTAACACCTTTAAACATTTCTTGAAAGAAAGCTCAGTCTATGACATGAATATTTAAGATTCTAACTAAAATATTTTTTTCGACTATTAATTTTTATTCTTTTTTATTAAATCGATTAGTAACAACTACTTATGCTATTCTACTTTGAACTAAATAACTTCAAACAAAATAAAATATTACGGTTGCTAATCAAAGATCAGAAAATATCATTTTTTACATATTTTCATTTTTTAACATATTATCTTTACTAAGACCATATAATAAATTATAAATTTAAGTAAGAATAAAACATATAAATCCGGGGCATAGCGCCGGAATATCACTAGTGTAATATAAATTAGAGTTTTTGCAGTTATTTTCCTTTTTCAAAAGTCACTCTTCAGTAATTAGTTATTGTATCACTAATCTGCAAACACAATAGTTGTCAGTGTTATGAATGCTATATAACAATGACTGGATGATCATTGATTTAATCTCAGGTTTAAAATATATGATATTAATACATCACAATTCCTCAAACACATAGTTAATTGATATGTGGAGAATATTCTTAAATTCCACCTTTAAGTAAATTGTCACGTAGTCATTTTTACTAGTGAAATTGTAAGTGGTTCATGCAAAAGAAACGGTGGGGATTTTCAAGAATGGCACAATAGAGTAAGCTAATTGGTCTCTTTGTTCTTGGAGGATCCAATCCATCAATGGATGAGAAGAAGATCTTCAAGGTTGATTATGAAAATCATCAAAAAGTAATCTTACCCAAATCCAACTACTACCCACTGACAATTCCACTAATCTTCATTTATAAAATATTTATTTATTTTCGAATATGTCTCAACTACAAACTATACATGTGTCTTATTTGCATGTCACTAGAACGACCCATCTGATTCGTATTAAACTATTGTCTCATAATTTATAAGCTCAATATAAGGATTAATTTTAGGTATTCTCAAGAGAGGATCAGGTGATAATATTGCTTCGCAGAGAACTGGAATCTGAATAAGTTAGATAATATATTTGCATCTCCTCTATAGAAGAATTAGATTAATATGTACCTGAAAGCTTTTTTAACTCACCAGAACAAGAATTTTTTTTCTTTTGTTATCGTCTCAATATTTTGGATACCATGCGTGATGCATCTATAACCAATGTTTTTTCGTTTTTTATGAATCTATCGTAAATATTTTCAATGATTGGTTAATTATGATCTATGAACATTTTATGGATGAAAAAAAACAATATGTTGTCCTTGATTTTTTAATTAGAAAACAAGATGGTCCAACCTCATTAATAAGAAAAAAATGGAAGATACTAATATAATAAAAGGAAAGGATAGAAGGGACGCTGAGATAAAATTAAATTAGATGAAATGTTGTGAATAGTATATAAATTCCTCCAGCTTGGGAGGCCTTATCTGTTTCTAAGGATCCCGCACTACATATATATATATATTAAGAATTATAAATTAGGATCGTTGGGTGAGAGACGTTGAATATACAATAAACTTTTTGATCAAGTGGAATTAAGAAAAGAGAGACTCCCCCACCATTGGAATCGGAATGACATTGACAAAGTTGGAATCTTTGCTTTGTGTTGAATCGGGTTAGGTTGTGTTATTAGATTACCAACTTAATTGGCTAGAGCGTTGGTCACATCCTCTTTCTATTTGGCATGCCACTATTGCTACCATTCCCTTTATGTTGTTAGTAACCAATCACATACCAAGTCTTATTGGTAGGCTTTTGGAGAACAATACATATATTCAAGCTATGCATGGTCAATGCAGTCTGAGATTTGAGGGAGTGGCTAGATGATTCTGTCTTCGTAGACAGTTTGGTACTCATTTCTAAGAACCAAAAACAATATCTTTGAAACTTGGTATAATTAATATTCAATCCGAAGACCATTATGAAACCAATGTATTGAACAAAATTATTTGGGGCAAAAATATGGCTGCTTTCTTAATTGCCGACTTGCTAACAAAAGATTCTATAATAGTCTTACAAAATAATATTTGCAAAACGTTTTCGACTGATGAATATCTTTTTTTTGTCACAGCGATTGATGAATAGTTGAATATAGATAATAACATCGTTGAATCTTGGTCTTGAACAACATACTCCAATATAAATAGTGGCAAGTAGATAATCAAACCAGATCGAATGAATATTCTTGTAGTTTTTGTTTCTTTTACATGGAAATTTTTGCAAGTTGCAACTTTGTGATCACTTTAGTAACGTTGAACGAATATTACACTTCTGATTTGTAGCGGGCGATATATCCTATACAGTTTTTTTTTTTGAAATATTTATTTAATTATACATTATGAAATTTTTGATAGTGTGACGGAGATCCCTTACGTCTTAACAAGATCGTATCTTGCTTTTCATATATAGTAGACACTTAAGTGTTAACCACATTAATTAAAGTAAAAAAATAAGTTAGCACGAGTTTCATTGATCAAACGCAGCCACGGGATCCATGAGCAATGGATTGATATGAAACGTCTCCACATAAAATTCCTAGTCAGATCCAACCTCTCAAATTTAAAACAACCATTATTTTTCCTAACCAACTTTTTGAAAATCTTTTATGATTAATTAGCTGTTATCGGTTTACAGAATCTTCTAAGGAAAGATAATACAAAAAAAAATCAAGTAAAATGAGGGTCAATAGTTATAAGAGTTATGATGAATCATTTTCCTTAGAAAGTATTAAATCAGGGTAAGTATTTACATATATATAGCCCAGGGTTTTTGACATGAAGCAGAGGAAAAATAAAAAAAGGGAATCGGTGGACAAGTGTTGGAGAAGAAGCTGAAACTGACAAAGTGATGCAGTTTGTCATTGTTTACATGAAAAAGAAAAACGAGTTAAAAGAAACGGTTGTGTTAAATGCAGACGACAGTTACGCTGGACTTTTTGAAGAGACTGATTCTTAATGTGCAGCGAGACAAAAACAAAACCCTGAAACCAGAAAGACCAATCAAAATCCAGTGTTGACTGACAAAACCCATGCCTTCATTTGGAAAGAGGAGATTCAAGTCTTTGCCTCTTCTCTCTCTCTCTCTCCTGTTTCACATTCATGCTAACGAGACCTACTTCTGAACCGAGTAGACCACTTATATATAAAGAGAAGAGAAAAGTTACTTTTGTTGGGCAAACATAGGGAGTGTGTATAGAGGTGAAATCGATGGAGTCAAAAAACAAGGATTTGGAGAAGAAGCAAATGAAGAAGAAGCTGACACCAATTAGGTCATTCAAGGAGAAGAGATCGAGATTCTACATCATCAGGCGATGCCTGGTCATGCTGCTGTGTTGGAGAGAGCCTCGTGATTGATTATGCCGAATTACTACGTAGAGTAAAAGAGTAGTTAGGTGAGTGTAGAATTCAACTAAAATTCATATGAAGAAAGAAGACAACAACACATTTGTCTCAGCGTGTTTTTTTTGTTTGTTTTGAATATTAGTTAGTCATTCAGATTATAAGGAAGGTGAGTGCAGCCCGAAACAACACAACATGTCAATGCCGATGATACACGAGTAGAAGGAAGTAGAAAAGACAAGGTAGCATACTAGCATGTGAAATGCACTTGCCCTGATGATGGTGTTTCATGCATATCCATGGGCGTAGAAGCTGATTTGTTTTATTGTGAACAGTTGGCATTTATGAAGGAATAATAGACTGTTTCTTTCAAAAGCGCGCTGTAAACTATGTTTAAATGTGTATGCACAAAATGAATGTGAGTGTAAATATAAGATTGTATCTATCTTGAAACGATTTTACTTTCACGTAGTGTACTTGTGTCCGATCATATAAGTACTGTACTTGATGACTGAGGCTTCAATCAAGTAAGAAGATTGACACAATTTATGTCATCATGTTGAAATGTTGGCCTCAATTTAATGAACATGTAGTAGCACTCTGAAGAAAGCCGAAGGTCTTAAGCTCAAAATCTGATTCGAGTCATTTTAACAGATCAACCAGCTTATTGCTTTCGTTATTCCGGTTTGTAACTCTTTATATAAAATAGAAACAGAATTGTTGTGGTTGGTATAGTGGATAGACGAGTCGTTGTTGTCAGCTCCGTTGAGATCTTGAGATTACTCGGAGTTGGAGAGCTCGTTCTTTGAGATTAGTGAAGCTTGCTGGATTGGGTTCTAACCCCAGAGATTAATGCCTCATATTGAGTTTGATACTATGGCAAACAAATCAGGTGTTCTTTCATTTATGCTTGTGACAGTACTCTATTTTTCATTAAAGAGAGAGAGACTGGTGGTTGTGATGACGAGGGTGGTGGCGACGAGTGTGACGAGCGACCGTGTCAAAAGGAGTGTGGTGGAGAGTCTGGAGACAGGCTCAGTCGAGAAAACATGAAAAGGATGCTGACCCACAAGAATGTAATTGCTGAAACTAAATAAAACAAAGTGTACGTTTTGTCAAAATAATTTGAATAACCCACTTCTTTACGTTGAGCTTTATCGAGCACCGCTTGGTGTATTATTTTGACACGTGTTGAATCTGTGATGAATTTTAATTGAGTTTGTTAGACCACCTCCATCCATTAGGACCTCCAATGGATTCTTTAGATTAATTTAGTGTTTAATTTTGTGAACTGAAAACTTTAGAACCCCTCTTAGTCTATTTATTTTTTTCATCCTCCATTGGTAGAACCTCAATGGGGTTCTTTAATTTTTTTTCTTGTTTTTTTAAAAGTTGAATGATTTAAAAGAAAAACATACATAAAAATTTTAGTAAAAATTTGATCAGCATATATTTTCAGTTATTTTGATGGATGCAACATGTATTTTCCTATGAGACAGAGAAGAAATGAAACATTCACCAATGGTATTCACTACCTCATATGCAGCTCCTTGGCTACCAGCTCCTTGGCTACCATTGCAAGCCAAGCCCTGCTCTGTTTGTGAAACCAGCATAAGTTTCCTTGCTTCAACTAGCTTGCTCATTTCAGTAACCAGGGTTACATGCTTTGAGACGTTGTCTTGCATTTTTGTGTACTCAGGGTAGCTGTCAATAAATCTGGCCATGTCCTCTGTAAAACCAACGCACCACAGGCATATATTTAAAATAATATCATAAGAGCATCCTATAGGTGTGTGATAAAGAACATGCTCAAGATGCTGAGAAAGTTAGAAATCATATTACACAAACTATCACCTTCTAGACACTGAGAGTTGAAGAACAATGGATAAATGTCACCTTAAGAGCGTACTTGGCAGCAACATAACCACCAAAAGAGTGTCCTAACAGAACAAAGTTACTGAGATTCTTGGATTTACGCCATTCCTCAAATTATAAAGTATAAATCATGCTTCTGTTTCTGCATTAGACAAATCAAGAACAACTGGTGAATCAACTCCATATATGTATATACAAAGCCATGAGTCATCAAAACTATAACTCCTGAACCAATATTCACTCGTTCTTGTACATAAGGCGTCATGAAGATTTGTTCACTCCACCCCAAAATTAGAAACTTTCAGAATGAAAAATCATAAAGGCAATATAGGAAACAAAGTAATCATCAAAAAGAAAAAAAAAACAAAGATATACTTGAGGATGGAGAGAAGACGCTTCTCGGTGGCGATGGTGTTATCGGTGGAGGTAGGGATCCACCGGAGTGAATTGGGCCTCAAGATTTTCCATTTCGACTTCGCCGAGTTCGTAGCAGCCGCCGTAGCTGCGGATGAATCCGCCGTCTTTGAGATTTCCTCCACCATTTTTGAACAGGAAGAGGAGAAGATGGAGTGATCGAGAACAGGAGAAGATGGAGTGATCGAGATTGGAAGAGGAAGAGAAACGATTGATTTCGTTTACACACAAGCGACAAAGAACCAGAAAGAGAGAGGAGAAGATGGGAGGCCCAATAGAACCGTGACACGTAAGGGTTCTTTAGCACTTCTACAGGCTTCACATAAAGGTCCGGTTCTGTCTCTTTTTTGCATTTTTCATTTATTTTTTCCCCTTTATTCGGTCAGAACCCTTCCCTAAACCCCTCAATGGACCTGCTCTTAGTATTTGATTTTCTTCTATGAGTATATTCCCATTAAGAAATGGTTTGATACATGTTCATGTCGGTATTGCAAGTGTTATTGTACTTCAAAATAAGTTATTGAGATATGCAATAAGCTTAAACTGCCCTCACAAACTAATTTCGGTCATGTTCTTTGGTGTTGTACATATTGATTATCCACAAATTAAACTGATGGGAAGTTGAATAACTCCAAGAGTTAAAATCATGTACAATCATTTGTGAAATAGGGAGGAGGAACCTTGGTACTTGCAATACGGCTACCCAGATCTATTCTGAAATTCAGGTTCCTCCACGTTAACCGACCACCAGGGTAGACAAATGATGCATCACTGTAGAAAAGAATGAAACCGAGTTAAGAAAATCTTACATATCAAAACTAGAGAAGTTTGTGTCAGATTCAGAGATGGTGGCAAACCTGAAACTGATAGTCAGTCAGCAGTTGGGAATTCAAAATTCTTAGCTGTACAAGAAAAGATAAAGGTTAATGTGTCAAAGATTGGAGCTGAGAGCAGGTATAGAAATGATACTGTAGCAATTTTATTCCATACCAGAGACTATAGAGCATCAATCAATAAGAGGGGTTCACTTTCTCAGGATCCTTAATAACTCGATCCACATGAGCACCACTAATGGCAGGCGTGGAATCTCAAGATGGTTCTGCCAATACCAGAGGAGAGGAATCTCAGAAATTTGAATATTTATAAAGAAAACAGATTTTTGCTAATTGGAGAAGCTCATAAAGCAAATACACCGTAGGTTCATCCAGCAACAACAAATCAGGCTCCATGACTAACGCACGAGCAAGCGCGATTCGCATCCTCCATCCTCCGAAAAGGTACTTGTAGATTTCTTCTGCATGTCTGGAGTGAAACTGAGCTCCTGAAAATATCATAGAGACAACGTTTGCAAGTTAGATGTTGAAAGCAACAAAACCACATGCAAAGATGTTAACAGAAGATCACATCCAAAATCTTCTCTTGATATGCTTTTTGTAGTGATGGGTCACGACTTGTGTCCAGATATGCACACCCTTTTCTTTATATCTATTCTATCATGGGATACAAATATAGGGTAGCAGAATATGTTTAATGGTGAAGAGCTTCTTACACCAAGGATACTAGCTGCTCGAGCCTCAGAAGTATAAGCATCAGCTGCATCAAGCCTTTGAGACAGAAGATCTCATTCAGCTGTATCTTGGGTAGACGTTTCATCCTTAGTTGCAGCTTCTTTTGCCTCCAGTTCTATCTTCAGATTAGCAAACAATAGTCAACATTACCACCAAATATTGATAAAACCGAGAAAGAGGCAAAACATTAAAACGAGTCAATGCTAATACCAGCACGCAATGACTCCAGTTATTAGTAAAATCAGCTTGTAGCTAACCTGCTTGGCCAGTATTTGAGTTTCTTCTTCCAAGAGCTTGGCTCTTTCAATATCAGTGTTAAGAAGACATTGTTAGGCTGTCGTGTTGCCACCAACTACTTCTTGCTTGACATGCAATCCACTTGGACTTGTTTCTGCCTGTTCGACACACTGCCTTGGTTTCCTCACTAAAGGGAGGGCGAAAGAGGACCCAGTCTCAACCTAGCAACACCTACGTCTTCCTTTGATTCTGCATCTCTGCTACTTTTTGGTGTCCTCTTTCTCCGTGATCTACTAGAACCAAATTGTGTAATCTTCGTTTTATCTGCTGGTTCTGTCTTCCCTATGTCCCTAACCTTACTACATGAGGGACGGCTACTGGGATCCAGACTTAACCAAGGACTGCTTGGGGAATCTCTGCCTAGTTCTTTGCCAGAACCAACATCTGTTGAAGTCACTTCTACTGCGGAGCTTCTGTTATCCTGCAGACGGAAAAGTTCATGCATCACCAAAACTTTCCACAAGCCACATAACTATGCAACAAAAATAACACCTCCAAAACTACAGGAAAGTAGGATCAATACATGCTCAACCATTTAGCTCACAAGCCCCTAAGATATGGGAAAATAAATTACCAGATACTAATGCTGCCCCAAGGCACCCTGTACATAAACATAACTGAATAAATTGCTGCAACTTACCTTATCTTGCGTTTCAATGATTTCTTCGCAATCAGAGCCCTCTTCCCCTTCTGAGTCGGCCATCTCTTCACACTCAAACTCGACATGTTCTTCTTCCATCGTCTCTTCGTCAGAATCACTTAATTCCTCTTGTTCCATCACTATACCAAGATTAGATTGATCAGCCATCTCGTCAATGCATCTATCACTTGTTGCAGTTGATCCAGGCATTTCAGAGCCATCTTCACGTTCAGTCATAGAGATATCTGGAACTTCTGAAATATTTGCTGCTGAAACACTACCACAATCTTTTTCTTTAGAAGATCTCGGACTTGGATTGATCTCTGAGTTCACATTTTTAGCATGTTTGTTAGAAGTGACAGATTTTAGGCTGCGGTCATTACGAGTAGCACCAGGGATACAAGTCTTCTCCACAGCACTAGAAGTATCCTGAAATAATTTGCGTTTCTTTCCAATACTTGTGTCTAAGTTCCCACGCCCACTATAACTCGTTTCACACTCAGTTCTTTGAAGCAGAGGATGAAAACAACTGTCCCCCAGTGCTGCCTCTTGATCATTTGATGATGTCTTTTTCTGTAACTGATCAGATGAGTGATTGATTTGCCTTGGGCTGTTGAAAAGACTCAGCAGCTGAGGTCGATTGTCAGAAAAGAAACTAAAGGCACTAGAACCTCCTTTGTCTCTGTTTGAAGGGTAACATGAAATTTGGCCATGCTCAGGGGTCCGGAACAATAAAGGATGCATTTGAAGATCTGAGTCATTGTCCGTCTCGCCCATCCCAGAGGAGCTCTCTGCAGGCAAATCTTTCTCACAAGGGGGACCATTGCTATCTCCGTCAGCTGAGAGGCAAGGAGGTTCGGTACCCAAAACGGCCCTCCCAGAATCACTAGACATGCCACCTTTAGCGGTACAAGTTTTGGAGGACGTTTCAGACTGATTCTTCGCAAAAGCAGACTGTGAGATGACACGGACAGAAGGTGGAAGGTTAAGCGGAGGTAAATCAGGGGCTAGTCTCACTACACTTCTGTAGCGTAGTCTACGAGCACGATGATATGAATGCATAATTATCGGTGCTCTTGAGGTACCGGGTGCAAGCATCCGCGTATCTGTCAGAGTTTGCGCAGTTTTAGACCCTTCACCAGTACATGTTGGTACTGGCTGATTGCGGAGAACATTCTTCGCATTGCCAAAGGAGTGCATAGATGTAGAACAGAAGAGAGTTGGCATGCCGGGTCTCCAGTCTGCTAAAAATCCTTCATGAAGGTATGTGTCACCTGAATTTTCCACCAATTCATGTCCAACATGATTTTCATTGGCCTTAGAAGCACCATGACGGTCCTGCAACATGTAGGCGAGAAAAGTGAGTTAAGGTAAACTACATTTTTATGAGAAATCCAAAATGAGTGGGTTGTATGATTTGAGGGGTAACCAAGAAATGCATACCTCTTTTGCAGATGCCGGCTGCTCTCTGGACATTCTTCTCTTCGAATCATTTAAACGCCGCTTCTCTTTTTTGTCATCATCTTGCTTATACGACTTCTGGATACCAAGGGCAGTTCGCAATTGCCTTGGCAGCAAGGATGGGTCTCGATAAGGTACAATGAATTTCCACACCGACATCCAATCAAATTTGAAGTACCTAAGTCCCTGAGCATTCAAATTTATACTCAGCATTCGAATTCACGATTTCTAAAAGGGTGAGCTTGTCAGATTACCTCTTCTATACGTTCTATCTCTGGCGGGGTCAGGGGAGAGCTTTTCATCCTCAAAACTGCCTGTAGGTGGCAAAACACGCACACACACACACACACACACACACACACACACACCAGTGAGGACAAAATCCAGTATACCCTTGAAACTGAGGTTGGAACATAATCAAATACATATCATTTTATGCATCCGTCTGGGACTGTCTTAAATATATAATCTTGATTTGCGTAATGTAAGTATATTTTATGTATGCCATAATGTATGTCACGGAAGCAGCCGTTATCTTTTATGACAACGAGTTCGTATTCTGATTCTCCTATGTGCACGTGATATATAATGCACAGTGCTTATTTGTCGACATACTAGTTCAGGCCACTGACTTTAGGGAACGGCCATGCAGACAGATAAGAATACAAATAGAAAGGTGATAAACCATATCAAGAATATAACAAACCTTAATTGGATTTTCTGGCGCTTTAGATGATCTCCGGTTTTTTTGCCTAATATAAATCTGAAACAAATAAAAGTAGAGTGTGTATTAGAAGAGACAAGTCATTCATTCCTTGATCACCAGCCTGGTTGATGAAATTCAGTGATGATTACCTGATTCTCGCCTTTACATGGAAGAAAGCGCTGCTTTATCGCCTTCCAGTCTGAGTTATATTCCATTATTCCAAGAGCCAATAATCTGCATACAAGCAGCACAACAGATCAATTTTTTTTAAACTAAATTAGAGCAAAGAGGAAAGGAAAAGAAAAGAACTCACTCATCCTCAGCGTCAGTGAAAAGGAACCGATTGCTAACAGCAGCAGCAGGTGGCTTGTGGGGATACAGCGATCCTTTGAACAACGGCAGGAATCTTCTAGCTAACATGGCGATATCCTTATGGACCAAGGCAACAGATTGCTTCTTGGCCGATTCAACGAGTGCACCAGCTAACGTCTTCTTAGGCTGCTGCTGATGATGTGGTGATGACGGCATAGGAGGAGGAGGAGTGTTGATGTGCTGGAGAGGAAGTGGAAATAACGGCACTCTTTGAGCCAAAGCATCAAATCCGGATTCCACTTGACACCTCCGATACTCTTGAACAGCTACAATGGTTCAATAAACAAGACAATAATTATATAACAAAATTAAAAAGGAAAAAGAAACTAATCTTTCAAACACAATAGCGTACCGATAGAAACGTCAGTTAGATATCTGCCAGCTAGATTCAAAGTATCAAGCACAGGTGATGCGGAACGAAGATGAGTTACTTGGATCATCTCAGAGATAAGTCCATGGACTTGAGCTCCAATGTTTCTCCGCGAATGATCAAGCGCGCATAGAGAGTAAACCTGGATTAAAAGCTGAAGGTGATCTTGTAACAAACAATGCAACTCTCCCAATTGAGATCGAGTGAATCCAATTCCTCTGCTGTTCGCCGACGAAGACGAAGAAGAGGCAAGTGATTCAGGAGGAGCGGGAAGAAGCATCCTAACAGGCTGTACAACTGGTAAGATAGGGCGTAGTAACAAACTGTTATTATCCTGCTGCTGCTGCTCAGGAGAAGAATCTTTTTGTTTTCTCTTCTGCCTAGTCATCACAGGCCGTTTGGTGCCATCAGCTGTGAGGTTATTTTCGGGAATTGGTTCGTCGTCGTCAGTCTCCAGAGCTTCCTCGAGTTCGATCTCGAAGTCTAGATCGTTATCCTCCTCCTCGTCATCGTCGTCGTCGTCATGTACCGAGTGAACCTCAGGGGCGGCGATGTGTAGAACGGCGGCGAGAAACTTGCGGTATTCTTCCTCGTCGTCGACGTTTGGAATGTCGTCCTCGTCGTCGGTTTCTTGGAGGAAGGCCTCGAGGTCGTCGAGAGTGAAGCTTTCGAGGGAGTAACGAGCTCTGGTTCGCTTGCAGATCGCGTCATCTTCTTCGGCCTCCGCCTCCTTGGAGCCTTGGGGTGGAGGAGGTGGAGAGACCTTGGGGGGGATTGAGGCGGTTTCCTCCTTATCTTCTTCTTCCCTTGGGTCGAGAGTTTCGACATCGGAGCTCAGACTGGAAGAAGGTTCACGGGACGGAGCTTCTTTGAGAAGAGGATTGAAATCGACGTCTTCTTCTTCCTCCTCCTCTTCTGGTGAAATTAGGGTTTCTAATCGATCCGATTCCATAGGGTTGTTGTTGGTTCCGACGTGAAACGGAAGAAGAAGTTTCCGATTCGAAGGCTTTGTCAATTTTATTTACTTCACACAAAACCAATCGAAAATAAAGGGGGAGAAAAGAGAGATTGAGATGAGAGAGTTCCGAAAGAAAAGCACTTGATCAAAATAAATATTAAAAAATTAAAATAAAAAAGAAGAGAAAAAAAGCATAAAAAAAACGTTTATTATTCAATCTTTTCTACAAAACGCTGGAAGATGTGTAATTTGTATTGTGAAACGTACATTAGGCTTAGACGCTAACGAACGAAATAAACCTGAAATAGGCCCATGGACTCATCTTCCTTTTATCTAACATTTTGATTTCGTTGATAAATTGGTAGAATCATTTTCGTTGATTTCGTTGATACAAGATGTTAGATTTTTTTGTCGTTAATAAAAAAAAAGTTATACGCAAAACGGCAAAGAACTACATTCTTTCTAGAACCATAAGCGGATCCTTGTCGTAAACCTTTTGGAACCAGATGAGATAAAGCAACAAGATGAAAGTACAAGGACATGAGATTTAAAGTTAAGGTCGGCTCTGAAAAGATGAACAAAGGTAGATTTAAATAGCTATTGGATTTTCATATGAGAACCGGGGAGACACTCCTGTCGCGAACCATAACAGAGACATCTACATTTATTGAAACAAGAACAACGGCTTAAGGGGAGTGTATTTATTAGAACTGGTGAAGATCAAAGTCAGCTCGATGGAGAAGATGACGATGAAAGAGAGAGTTTGAAAGAAAATATCAAAATGTATTTACTCTGTTTGTTGTAACCATATACATGAGTGTGCTTTATATATCTACAATGTATCTAACCGGTTTTAATTTATACACATAACTGGTGGTTTAATAAGTCTAATAATATTAAGAGTTTTGGGAGATTTGGGGAGGTTTGGTGGGATTTAAGTGGTTTCTGAAGATGTTTGGATGATTTCGGTGGGCTTTTAAAATAAAAATGCAGAAATATTGGTGATTTGACATGATCTTTTTTCTAAAATTTCAGAGTACATGGGTGAATTAAAATGGGAAACAAGAGAAATCATGAACTGACTGTGATGTGTTGTTACCAATGAGTTGTTAAGATTTACCAAGATTCTCACTTGTTCTCTCATGAACTTCTGTGTAATCCAAAATCATTCATTCATACCCAACCGAAGCTTTAAACAAAGAAGGAGTATGATGTTGAATCCATTAAGACTCTAGAGTCCCGACAAGCAAACAAATGATACAGTTCGCTAACTCAAAACCACATATCTGATCTGAACTGGTTATAACCATCACCGCAGACCAAACCAACTCCAAGAATAATCGGATATTCGATTTGTGCCCACCCTTACATGGAACAATGGAAGATTGTTTATTGGATCACTAAGAATTTGACCAACTATTTCATGCAAGGTATGAAATAATCGTCATGATCCAGCCTAGAAGTGATTGATGATAGGGACCAAATTTCCTTAGCTACCCGATAGTAAAAGATCATATCACTAAATAATTTCAACTTCCTCTACACATATTAACAGTCCTTATTGATTCCCCTTCTATGAAGATTTTCAGCTAATATTGGTTCTGAAAATATAAAGACCTGGAAGAAGAACGTGAGTTTTATGATCTGCACACATGTCTAGGTTGAGCTGCATATAGTATCTTGACTTTGACTTGAACATGGTCACCATGTATATTCCGGATTTTCAAAATGACCATTGCAGTATGTCATGGCCGTTAGTCATACTCTTGACATAATCCTCTCATCAGTAGTATTCCCTCGTGATGATATGCAACGCATAATCCAAACATTCATTGTTATTAAGTTTGGGATACTATTTATTAAAAAAAAAAGATTAAAAAGTCATTATAAACTGATTTAACAATTCAATTGTTTGATCAAAAAGGCCAGGTGAATTCTGCAAGGAATGAACCTCGGTTTTCGAGAAAATAACTTAAGATGAAGACTGGAGAAGTTTCTTGTAGTCATGGAAGGTTCCATGGAAAGGTGCGATCCTTCCGTCGGACACAACCCACAGCTCATCCACGCTTCCCGATATCAGATGCTCGTCGTGACTCACCTATGCACCAAAACAACACACAATTTAGTGTTTAATCTTTTGCCCTAATAAGAAGACAAAGGACTTGATACTCGAGTTGTTGTTTTTACCATGCATATACCGCCTTGGAATAGGACAAGTCCTTGAATCAAAGCTTCCACAGCATCCAGATCCTGACACATTATTATTACACATTTTCAGCATTAACTAATATAATCCTTTGCTGTTTATTTATTAACAAGAAGAATATGGCTTACAAGATGATTGGAGGGCTCATCGAGCAATAGCAAGTGTGGTTTCTTGAACGTGATCTTGGCAAATGCCACTCTGCTTTTCTGACCCCCTGATAAAGTGTACATCGGCTGCAGTGCCAGATTTCCAGTAACCCCAAGAGAACCCAGGTGACTTCTCAGCTTTTGTTCCGGTACTCCCTATTACCATTCAATCCACATACCAGTTAATAACATATAATCAGCCAAGGGTGTATATATTTTGATTCAAACTAGACTTGTCACCGTAAGAGAAAGACAAACAGTTGTTTATGTATATGGGTCCTTTGCAACTTGAATATGATGTCCTCTTAACTGAAACAAGTAAAGAAGAGGGATCTAACGAGTTTGTGAACTTACAGGGTAGCAGCGCATCATATATAGAAGAGGATTCGAAGTAAGGTCTAGCCCATCCACATGGTGCTGACTAAAGACTGCAACTCTAACCTGTCAAAAGGACATATCAATACATCATATTAGACCTGCCGACAAGTTTAGCATTAGTAGAGCAGGGAAACCAATCCAAATCCTTAAACATAGAAGGGGTCGAAAAAGAAAGGGTCATCCCAAATTTGTTGTTCAGATAAGAGAAAGAGAAGCCTTCTGCCATACCTTAGCAGAACGGAAAACTGTTCCAGAGCTTGGCTGCAGATCCCCAGAAATAAGTTTGAGAATAGTTGATTTACCAATACCATTCGCTCCCACCACTGCAAAACGATGAGAAGGAAACCATATAGAGAGCTTTAAACGCTAGTAAGAGACTATAAAATTAAGTTTTAGAAGTTCTACACGTTCTTTAGTGCTGGAAATAATGATATTCATAACTGAATTATTAAAGTTTAGTAAATATAAACATGTCTCATCTGTGAGATCTCATAATTGAGGGAGGGGGAGCCTTCTTACTTGCAATACGGCTATCAAGATCTATTCCGAAATTCAGGTTCTTAAACAACAACGGACCACCAGGGTAGCCAAATGATGCATCACTGTAGAAGAGAATAAACGAGTAAGAAAATCTATCATCTGGATCCTCCCCATACCACAATTATAAGAAGTTTGTGACAGATTCAAACCTGAAACTGATAATAGGGGGTCCAGGCTTATCGTCAGGAGTTGGGAATTCAAATTTGTAGCTGCACAAGAAAAACAAGAGGTTAATGTATAATGAGATTGGAGCTGAGAGCAACCATCGAATGCTACTGGAGAAATTTCAATATATCTATAAGAGGGGTTTCGCTTACTCAGGATCATTAATAACTTGATCCACATGGGCCAGCCGGTCCAATGCCTGGGTTGTAAAAACAATACTATTAGAGCATCACTGACGGCCAACTTATATAATCAAATAAATAGTTGTGACTGTTGACACCTTGATTCTTGACTGAACAAGCGACGCCCTCTTCGCATTGAAACGAAATTTATCAATGAACGCCTGCACAGAAAAAACAAATATTAAATTGATATCCCTACGCAGGAACACTAATAAACAAAGACGAGTTGAAAACAGAATATATGATATCATTGAGATGAAAAAGAAAGAAACCTGCATATGTGCCCGTGATCGTTCACTTGATTCAAAAGCCTTTGTCTGATTCTTCACATGTTCTTCCCGAGTTCTTTCAAAAGTATCATAATTACCCTTATAGGTACTAAGTTTTTGGTTTTGCAAATGGATGATATCCGTGACCACCTGCAGCCAAAAACAAGCATTAAACGTGTCCAGAGAAAAATTAACTGCATGAAGATCAAGAGAGAGAGAGAGAGAGAGGGGAAAAAAGGAGAGAAAGGAAAGTACCGTGTTCAAGAATTCCCTAGCATGAGAAACGACGATAAATGTTTTAGGCCACTTCGTTAGATACGTTTCCAGCCATAAGACAGCGTGGAGATCAAGATGGTTCTACCAAAACAGAGGATAGGAAACTCAGAAATTTGAGCTAAAAAGGAAAAAAGGTTATGGTAATAAGAGAAGGTCATAAAGAAAACACACCGTAGGTTCATCAAGCAACAACAAATCGGGCTCTATGAATAGAGCACGAGCAAGCGCAATTCGCATCCTCCATCCTCCTGAGAAGGTACTTGTAGCTTTCTTTTGCATTTCTGGAGTGAAACTGAGCCCCTGAAAGCAACAAAAAGCACATGGAAAAAAATTAAACAGAAGAGAACATCCAAATCTAGCTTTTGATATGCTTTTTGTAATGATTAGGTAGGAATTGCGTCCAGATATGCATACCCTTTTGGATATCAATGCTTTCATGAGAAAAAGAATATCCTAAGCGGGCAGCAGAAACTGTTTAAAGGTAAAGGGCAACTTACAGCAAGGATACTAGCTGCCCGAGCCTCAGCAGTATAAGCATCAATTGCATCAAGCCTTTTGTATATTTCTTCAAGCCTTAGAGATATAAGATCTCCTTCACCAGTATCTTTGGTAGGCACTCCATCTTTCGCTGTGGGTTCGTCCACCTCCAGATCTCTCTTCAGATAACCAAAACATAGACAACATTACCACCAAAGATAGATGAAACAGGGGAAAAAGGACCCCAACGAGTCAAAATCCTAATACCATTGAGGCAAATGCCTCCTCTATTAGTAAAGTAAAACAAGCTTGTAGCTAACCTGCTTAGCCAGTATCTGAGCTTCTTCTTCCAAAAGCTTGGCTCTTTCAATATCAGTGTTAAGAACACATTGCAAGGCTGTGGTGTTGTCACCAACAACTTCTTGCTCGACGTGCAATATCTGGCAATTAGCAGGAATACCCGGGATAGCATGCATAGCCATATGCCTCAAAAAGGTTGTTTTTCCGGTTCCATTACGTCCAACAAGTCCTGTATAGTAATAATCCAAAAAAGAAGCCATTTGTAAGCACCAAAAACTTGGATTCAAACAGAGTATTAAAAGAAGAGACTGACCATAGTGACGTCCGAAAGAGAGAGTGATAGATCCGTCAACAATGAGATCACGGCCACCAACAGAGACGTTGAAGTTATCCATATGAATATCTCTAACAGCAGAGCCACCACCAGCGTCATGATTAACACTAACAGTAGGCATCCCTGCTTTAACAGCTTCCATTTCAGCAACATGCTGTTGATATTGAACCTGCAACGAATAAACAAGAAAACCTAATCAGGTAAATAAATCATCACAGTAAAATAACACAGTAAAAAAAAGAAGGAAATCACAATATAGTTACTTCTCTTTGGCGATCGTCCTTCTTCTTCCTCCTCTCGATCTTAGCCTTGTCACGCTCCGAGAGCAAAGGACCATCAGTAGGCTCAGGCTTCTTCTTCTTCACAGGTCCGTCGTCCATCCCATCGTTCATCCTCACAGGCATCGCCAGACTCCTAACCGTCGGCGTAGGCTTCACCAATCCATGCTTCCCGAACTTATCCGCAAGTTTGCTACAAACCTACACAGTCATTTCAGATTACGATTCAAGCAAAAACGAATCTGGAATACGATTAATAGTGAGTGGACACGTCATCTAATTGATTGATTTGCTTACCGAACGGCACTCGTCGAAATCGGAGACGCATTCAGCAGCGACGAGGAGATCGCCGACGGCATCAACGGCACCTTCGCCTTCCTCGCCGAAGTCGAAATCCTCGTCGGCGAGGACGTTGATGATGTACTCCATGATCGGCTCGTCGACATCCTTTGCTCTGCTTCCCAGCACTTCGTACACCACCGAGCTCGCAACTTCCGTCATCGCCGCCGCACACTATTATCTTCTGATTTGGTTCGATTCGCTCTCTCAGATGAGAGAAATGAAGGGAAGGGCGAACCATTTTTGGGCTTGATGGGCCTATTCAGAACCTTTATGGGCCCCTACTAAACTAGCTTCCTTAAATGCAACTTTGTTTCTTAAACCCCAAGCTGTAAATTTTTATGGCCCAACTATAGCTATATATCAATTACCATTTTGTTGCCTAATATCCAGTCTCATTTTTAAGTGATAAGATCGAATAAATCTTCAAGAATAAAATCAGAGAGTATTTGCTCTTAAGAAAATTGTAGCGTATGTGATGAGTGCTCGTGGGTGCCAGAAAAACGAATATTTATGGCTTTATGGGTTTGGTAAAGGTCTTGAAAGAGATATGAATCACTCAACTTTTATTTGGAATATATCAATTATATGGTGCTCTTCTTCATTATTACGTTACATATGACTGCCACCTGCATATATTTATACAAAAAGGTAAATACACTGCATTAATATCAGTCCCTCTATATACATTACACAAGAATATGTATTTCCTATAAAATATATATGTCACTATGTCGTTATATATATCATTGTTTCAATACTACAGTGGAACCTCTATAAATTAATACTTGATAAATTAATATACACTAAATTTTTTCTATAAACTAATATAATTTCATAGTTCTAAATTGAGTTTTGATTCAATTAGTATTTCGATAAATTAATATCTCTATAAAAAATATATAGTTTTGATGTACTTTCAACATTATTAATTTATAGAGGTTTCACCGTACTTCAAAAGTTTTATTCAAAGATATAACCGAAACCACTTAATACCTAAATATGAAAACAAGGTACAGAGTTTCACCGTGTGACAAGAGTTTAAATATATAATACAAACAAGAAATATATTTTTGAAGAAAAAATAAAAAAATTTGAATTGATTGAACTATTTGAAAAAAAATAGTTTTGATATTTTTTAAAGAATTATATTTTTGAATTGATTGAACTATTCATCTATTCATGAGATTTGGAGACAGATGTGAAACAACGTTATGCAGTGGCGAATCTACGGATCTAGAAACTGTTTTTAACCGGGCAAAAGTTAAATATCAAAACATAATTTAATAAATTTACAACTATACTAAAAATAGAAATGCCATAGAGGGCGACTCCCCCCACCCAAAATGTGAGTAGATTCGCCCTTGACGATATGTCAATATGTATACATGCAAAATGTACAACATATGTTATGTGTACATCTATATATAATTTCATATGGATTTTGTGAAGTTAGGAGTAAACTAAACCAAACCGAGATATGATGAAGAGAGGTGACAAAAGAGGGTCCCTAGTGCATGATAGTTGACTTTGATAATATATATGTCTCATCCATTTTTCTATAAAAAGGAATTTTAAACTTTACATAATAAGATTAATAAATAATATTTATATATGTATATATATATTAAAAATATACATAGCTTTTATTGTGTTTCCAAATTGAATAACAACTTTCATTACTATGTCTCCACCCCCTTACTTCTATATAACTCATCTCATTTGTCTCTATAAGCTCCCACACTTAGTCTTCAAAATCTCAAGTAGTTTAAGAAAGAACAAAAACATCAAAATGAGCTCTCATGCAAAAAGGTTAACAATTTTCATTGTTCTTATTTTGGCTATCACCTCCACTGATGTTTCAGACGCTACCCTTCGTCATGTCATGATGAATCTCAGATCGAATACGGTAATTTTTCTTTCTTTTTCCATTTTAAATGATACAACAATATTTCTCAAAACCTTTGTATTATATGATACTATGATTCGTGTGCTGCGGTTTATAACTTGCTATTTGATTTCTTTTAATACTATTTGATACAAAAGGGTATTAAGGAGGGTAATGAAATAAAGGAGAGGGAGCTTGTGGAGTTTCACCTTGACTACGCAAGAACCGGAGCAAATCAAGATCACGAACCAGGGAAAGGAAGACCTTAATCCAACTTAATGATTCATAACTAAAATAATAAGCTTCATTAACTCTACTACTTCACAAATAAGCGCCTATAAGGATAAATTATCTATATTTACATAATATGATGTAATATAATATCTTAGCAAAAAAATGATGTAATATAATAGGCCAAGATTTTGGGCAAGGTTAAAATTGCATGTAAAAAACATGTGTAGCAGTATGCATGCATGCATTTGAATGTAAGTTTTACTATATGTGATATTATTTTATGTGCGAGTGAAATTACTATAAATTTGGGATGAAGTTGTTTACTTTAGCTTATTTAAAACAATTTATCTGTATTCATGTATTAGTTCATGTAAAATGAGCCAAATGACGTATATCCCAAAATAATAAGGGGGAATCAAGATTATTTTTTTTCATTCCAATCAACATCTATTGATGCGGAGAAGTGTTCTTTATACATTTTGAAAATTTGACACTAAAACTCCTGAAAAAAAAAACAAAAACCAAAACAAAACTCTCAGATCAATCCATAAAAGAAAGTAGGTGTACAAGTGAGAGCATTGGTCACAAGGACATCATAGTTTCCTCCGAGCTTTCGCATGAGCTCCCAAAGTTCGGAGTCACATCATGAACTGACAGCCTCAGTGTGTTGGCTTTAGCTGCGTAGAGACACTCGCTGAGATCAGCATCGCAAGAGACCGAGACCCACTCTTTGTCGTCGTCTAGATACTTGAGCTCAAACGCCCCAGTTTCGAGTTTCAGCCTCTTGGCCACTTGCTGCTTTAGTTCCGCGATGCTTATCGACTCCGGTGAGATCTTGAACCTGATGATGTCTTCTCTATACGTTGCCTTTATACTCACCAGCTTATTGTGGAGTGCTGTTGGAGAAGCCGTCCAAAAACTAGCAATGTTTTTAGAGGTACTGTCTGACTCGTCAAAGGCCGTTTGTTTGAACGCTTCTTGGTTTTGTGTTAGAAGCCGGAAACGCGACTCGCTAATAGGACTCACTGTGAAAACACGAGACAAGATGAGAATGGATCTTGGAGATTCTTTCTTAGGTTATTTTTTTAATACCTTTGCAAGAAGCACGCGAGGTTGACGAACCAGCACTGTCTTCTGCATCTCGGTTTTCGAGTTTGATATCTTGCGTTGGCGATCTAGTGGCTGTTGGTGGTGTTGGTGGTTGAGAGGAGACGTGCCATGGGCGAGGGGAGAGGGATGTTAAGTTGATTGATCCATCAGCGCCTTGAACAGAGTCTATAACATGTTTAAGCCTCGTGAGAGATCGGTTCACCTTGTTGATTTTACGAGATGGCCACCTTGAGATCCCGTGTTGCCGGCAAATGCGTTTCATTGTTGTTGGACACACTGAAAAACAAAAATCAACAAGTTTTTAACTTTTGAGTTTGTTAACAATAACTAGTAGATAAAAAAACTCAAAAGAACGTTACCACCAAGGCTCTTGGCTGCATCTTTTAGACTACCAGCAAAATATTGCTGAAGCACTTCTAGACTGATCGTTTTCTCTGTTTTCCCTCGCTTCCTTTCTGATTTCTTCTCAGTTTTAGCCTCCGGTGAAGGATTAACCGTTTGAAACCCATTAGCAACTTCCTTGTTCTCCACCACAAGGTCAGGTTCTAATCTCAGCTTCTCTTCAGGTGCATTGAACCCGAGATGATGTACTTGGATCGGTTCAAGTTTTGAGTAAACCATTCCGTCCTCCGAAGCTTCCACTACTTCAATAGACATCTCATTTTCAAAGAGTTCAGTTCCAGAGACAACCTTGAGACTCGAGTAGTGCTGCCTCATCGTCTGAAACAAAGAACCCAACAGAGAATCTTGCTCCCCCCTGTCAGTGATCCCCGGAGGAAGAAAGAACTCAAGAACGTACTCATCGTCTCCTGTGTACGTGCTTTTCAAGCAGACCGCGAAACAGCTAGTGAGCTTGAACATGCGCGCATAGTGTACCAACGGGTAGTCAGTTTTGCAGAAGCGAGTAACATCTCTACAGAAACAGAGGTTTCCAGAAAGAAACGCTCTTCCAGCAACACCCTGTCCCTTCTGGAGATGGTGTTCAGCACAAGCGTCTCTGAAACCCCAAACGTGAGCGTCCACGACATAAACGGCTAAGTCACTAGTGGACATGCAGACTTTCCCCATGCAGCTTCCGTCGAAGCTGGAACAACTTTTCTTGAAACCACCACCAAAGGCTAGTACACTGCGGTGCCTGCAAGGGACCCATGTCTGAGCTAAAGGTAGTTTGTATGTCTCGCACACCACAGTCAGTATCTCCAATATCTCAGCCAATGCATTTTGACGACCCTCGTTGCAAATCTGGTCATAAGAGAAGTCACAAGGAATTGGAGATTATAAAAAGAGAATAAACAGCTCTAAAACGAACTCAAGACAGTTCTTGGAGTGGCAACTACGAGCATCTCGAACTCCATTTTATTTTTTATTCTAAAATATAATTTAGAGTAAAAATGCTACACTATTATATTTTCCATTCTATAATAAATGAAAAAAATGGTTTATTTCATAAATAGAGTAATCTTTATATTTTGTTCACTCTATTTTTTTACTATAAAACATAATAGAATTCGACTATTATATAGTTAGTGAACTATTGGAGGTGGTATTTAACCTGAGTAGACTCGGGGTTCAGTATTTCCGAAGTCTTAAGATTCACAGCCTGCAGCATAATGGAGAAGATTAACGTCACACAAAGATCAAAACCTAAACAAAAAAAGAGAAAGATAAAAGAAGCAAACCTCAAGGGCTTTACAAACTTTTTCAACCTCAGGTGCATAGTTAATCTTCGGAGAAGTCATAATAAGCTCAACAACCCCAACACAGAGCTGCCTAGAAGGCTCAAAAACAGGCAAAGCTAAAGTACCCTGAACATTATAGTTCAACGCGTGACCAAGCCGTGAGAACTCTTTGCTTGAGTAATACTGAACATTAGGCGTCCACTCAGGCAACTTTTTCCTGAAAACGCGGCCGGGGAGCCCGAGCTCCCCGTCGCGTTCGCTATCGAGGGAGAACATGTAGGTGAGGGAAACCATCCTGTACTGGTGAAGGCCGTTACTATTGTTGGGACCGAGAACGAAAGGCTGTCCCGAAGTGGTAAGGAGATATCGTCCGTTTCGGTTTTTGACCGGGGCCCAGACCTGAGCGAGAAGGTGCTGGTGTCCGGTTGATTCTTTGAAGAACCGGAGCGCTTGAGTCATCTTGGCTTTAATGGCACAGTAGGTATCTGGATTCTCCAACGGCGTTAGACCACTACCCCATGAGGGAGAAGGAATGAGATGGTGATTGTCTTTGGTTGCAGTCTCGGTTTCCGAACCTACATTTCGTGAGTTTCAGATCAAACAACGGATGCAAATACGGATGACGTGGCGTAAAACATTTCTTCCAGTGGAACAGAACTAGGGACAAAATGAAACCAGCTCCAAGCACTAAACAACTAGCCCAACACACCATTGATAAGATCAACAATATTGCAGCAAAAACAAAAAGAAAATAAAAAAAAAACAAATCCGATCTGTTTGATTCCTTCCTAGGAGAATATTGGTAGAGCATATCCACTAGCATTATTCGAATCTAAAGAGAGAAAGAGAGTTTACTTGCAAGTAAGAGGGAATAATCGGTCATGAGAGTGGGAGCTCCGGAGCAGAGTTCACCGGCGGCATCACCGGAGGAGAAAGACCAGAGAGGGGAGAAAGGCTGTTGTTCTGAAGAAGGGAACCTGAAATTAGAAGAAGCAAAAGAGATCTGATCCAACGGCCATGAACTGCCGAGATCCAAATCGTCAAGTTCCATAAACAGCGGTTAAACGAGAGACAAAAACTAATCTCGTCTAAAGTGAGTATTACGAATGTTTCTGCCTAGCACTACTTCCTTGTAATCTCCGACGCAATAAGGTGCCCCCTTTTCTTCAGCTTCAAGCTCTAACACAGAAAGATGAAGCACATAATAAGAGGAGGAGGACAAGTTGTCAATATTTTAAATTTTTATAAAAAAAAATATTAGTATAGCATAAGACATTTGATTCCACGCTGTACCATTTTACCCCAACCACTAGAATATCTTCCCCATTCATGCTAACTTCTGTATTTTTCTGAATATTATTTTTGTCACATTTGTAGTATTTTTACTCCAAAACTTAAATGGAGCACTAGCCAATCCAATTATCTTATTTCAGCTCAAAATACTATTTATTGACTATTGTGCCAATTTCTAAAACTATATTGATTGACCATCTCTAGAAGTGGCTTTGACAAATACAGTATTCAAGTTTCAATATTCAATTCACACAACCTCAGGATTATTGCTATTAATTATACATTCACTTTAGATTCCAACATATACAACTAAAAAAACTTAAAATGCAATTTGTTCATATATTGAAGCTTTGTCTTACATTGTCGACAAGTGATTTATGGGTATATTTCTTACATGTCCACCACCAATGAGTTGTCATATCATAGCATTTTTTAAGAGTCATTAAAAAGTTACAAAACAATATTAAATTAAGACGACGCAATTAGGCACTAAGTGCTTGTTGCTGGTGAGTAGAATAACAACGACTCACATAATAATGATGTTATTAACAAATAAATAATAAACAAACCAATAATTGACCAATAAAAATCAAGGAAAGCAATGATACTTAGGAACTTAGATGTACAAACAACATTTAAAGGGGTAAAAAGATAGAAACCACTCAGCCACTTTCAACTGCCTACCCCAAGTGTTTCATTACTTAAAGCCCCTTTCTGAAATACACAATTAGTCAATGAAATTATTCTAATTATTACTACTCCCTCCGTTTCGATATGTAAGTAGTTTTGGTTAAAAGCGCGGTTATTAAAAAATTGTAATAATTTTAAAAATTAATATTTAATTAATTAGTTGAACCAATTATAAAAGATTTGATATTATTTCATTGGCTACATCATATTCAATAAATGTAAAAGCTGTCTAGATATGTGGAAACTACTTATATTTTGAAACAAAAAAAAATTCCTTAAACTACTTAGAATAAGAAACAGAGGGAGTAGTATTTTATTTATCCTGTGTAGTGGGGAGGAGGGTTTACTAAATCTCATATTATTTTAAAGAAAAGATATGGAATCGCGATTTTATCTTTCCTCTTCTAATTATAAAACTATTAACTTGTTGATCAATTGTTAACCCCAAAACAGAAGAAATGCTTGCAACGTAACATCCACTTGTTTCCAGTTGTTGTCCCAAGTCGTCGAGTGTCTGGCAATGGACAACTCTCTCCTCCCAACTTTCTTAATATTGGGCTTGAGCCAAATCAGAGCATCACAGAGAGGAGGACCAAAAATAGTAAGGAGTGAACATTAACAACAGAATAACGCAAAAGAGCCAGCCAGTCTCATATGCAAAATCCAATTATCCGAATAATCATTTCTTTGAGAAATACTGAGTCATTACATGATAACAAAGTTTTATGACCTGAAGATTGTCTTTCCAGAAACAAAATGGAAGTGACGAGCAACGTGGATCTTACACGATACGCTCCAGCTCTCTGGCGTAGCTTAGAGTCTGGTTAATGAGTTGAAGAGAAGGAATCTCTTTGCAAGGTGCAGTTTCTTTGACTTTCTGGAACACAACAAACCCGTCCTTCACTTCCCACTCCGGGTGCTCCTATAAGATACCAAAATCGCGTCAAGAGTCCACGAAAGAAATAAAAATAAAAAAAGATTCCAAAAAGTTTGTAGTATTACCTCATTGACATAGGTCAAGAGTTCTTGATCAGAAGAGAAGAGCAACATCTGCTTGGCATCGCTGATAGAGACATAATCATAAGCTTTCTCGCTGCATCCAGCTATTTCATCTCTGATAACCATACGAAAAAAAAAGGATGAGATAAAAACAATATATAACTCAAGAGAAGGAAGGACTTATTAATGTTATACCTAATGGTCTTAGCCAAGAGGTCCATGAAATAGACGTAAGTAGCATCAGGAGCGGTCTGCCTAGCGCTCAGCACACGGTTATAAGCACCTTCCATGAAGGACTGCTCAAGCTCAACGGCATGCTTGATGCAAGGATTCTCCAGAGTAGCGGAGGAGAGTAACTCGAGCTCGGTGTGGAATTCAGCAATTCTGTTTTGAACAAGCAGCCTGAGAAGGTTGAGACCAAGGATGAGATTCTCCTGTGGAGATGGTGGAAGACGGTCCCTGGCGTCGACATAGTAGGGTTTGAGCTGGAAGAAATCTCTCTCGAAAGCGTCTTGATCCTCAGTTTTGACACTCAGAACAACAGCGTGCTCATAGATGTCCCCTAGAAAGTTTTGACAATCGTCAATTTTTTTTTAAGAAGCTAATAAATCCATACAAAACAGCAATCCGCTAGTTACTCAATCCAAATTATGCATACTCCACTTGAAGTTATCCAGAGACATATCCAGAAGGACAAAGAAGCTAAATAAGAGAAAAAACTAACACAATCCCTCAGGTTTTGTGATCCTTAACCAAAATAAACTAAATAAGGCCATGTGGTCAAGAGAAGAGACGAATTCGAAATACTAGTCCATGGGGGCAAAGCATATATGACTTGCAATAAGATAATCTCATTCATGTAGAGGGGGAGGTAATAAGGAAAAGGAGAGAAACATACTAGCAATGGTGAGCTCCTGAGCAGCATTAGGTGTGTTCTCAAACAACGGAGGAAGACTTGTGAATTTCGTCAGTAGTACCTGAAAGTTAACATAACATAGCAAAGAGTCATCAACAAGAAACTCTCACCAGAAAATTTCTCGATCTAAAACTCGGCGGCAGCACTTAACTCGTCTAAAAAGATCTTGAACACATAAACTATCTCTTTCAATAATACAACTCTCTCATAGATTCGAACCCTAGCGACATAACTCCATCAATTTCCCCCTCATGAGATAGATAGATATGCAAAAGTGAAAAATCGAATCAAAGTAGGGTTCCGAAGAGTAGTGGGTATACCTTAAGCCGGGACAAGAGATCGCTGCAGGTATTGTAATCCTTTCTTACAAACGCCGCCTTGAATCTCTCCAACTGCTGCGATACTTCCGTTAGCTGCGGATCCATCTTTACTTTTCTTTTCCGGCGACGATTCTCTTCTTTTTGAGATTTGGCTTGTTTGCAAAGAAAAGAGGTATCGAGAGAGAGATGGAGACAGTAATAATATTGCTTTACAAAACTATGGGCCTTTAACGGGCCTAGTTGAGCTGAAAAAAGGCCTTCGGTTTACGTTAGCATTCCAACTAACGTGTACACACTGAATCATCATGTTCATCTCTTATCCAATTACCCCCCATCGTTTCCTCGTTGCTTTCTCTGACAAGCTCTCATTCTCATATAACAACAATGGTGGCATCTTCGCTATGCCTATCGAACTCTCCTGTTTGCCTTCACTCTCTTCCTAATGTCTCGTCGTCCCAGCCACTCCTCACTTTCTCCCGTTCCCTCAGGCCATTCGTTTCCAAGTCCAGACCTATTGCTGCCTCGCAGAAGAAGAGAGACAGCTCTGTGGTGGTGAAATCACAGGCTCTTGATTTCTCAGGCACTTTCTTCGAAGGTGGATTCGGCTCCGACGATGACCCTACTTCTCCTTCCGTCTCTACTGCCCTTGAGGACAAACCCGAACCTCAGTGCCCGCCTGGCCTCCGACAGTACGAAACTATGGCGGTGTTGAGACCCGACATGTCTGAAGACGAGCGCCTTGGTCTCACCCAGAAGTACGAAGAGGTTAGTTAACCCACCAAAAAAGTGTCAGAAATTATGTCTGATATCAGAAGTAAATTAGAGATATGTCGGGTCATGGATTCACTGATTGTTTGATCAGTTGGTCCGAATCCAATGTGGAGACTTTTCTTTGATAGTATTATAGGTAAAGTTATGATTGAAATTTGATATGGTTCTTCTTCTGTGAACGTTTCTTGGAATATTGTTGTTTAAGGGTTACTGGTTAGGAACTATTAATTCTTCGAGTCTCCTCCATCATTCTAGTCCATTCTTGAAATATCCAACGAGCCAATACACACTTCTCCTTCTTGTTATATAGGTGGGTTCTTTAGGCTATATATCACATGTCATCACATTATTAATCAAGTCACGGTTCTGAATTGTGTTTGTTTGATATATTGATGTTTTTTTTTTCTTTTCGGTTTTGTATGGAAGTTGCTTGTGGCTGGGGGTGGAATGTATGTGGAAGTATTCAACAGAGGAGTGATCCCTTTGGCTTACAGCATCAGAAAGAAGAACAAAGCAGGAGAGACTAACACTTACCTGGATGGTATCTACCTTCTCTTCACTTACTTCACCAAGCCCGAATCCATCACTCCCCTCGAGACCGTTCTCACTGCCGATGACGACGTTATCCGTTCTTCTTCCTTCAAGATCAAAAAGAGGAAGTACAACTAAAAGAGACCTTCAACATTGCGTGGGGCGAATGTGACTAAAGTTGGATTCTTTTTTGTATTATCTATATTTGGTTCTGTGTCTATGTATCTTCTTGTGAAATGGTCTGTTTTCTTGTGTTACAGAGTGTGAGAAACTCTTAACGCAAAATTTGAGAAACATGCATAATCTATGCTTTTTCAAACAAATTATAAACTCGAATGCTTTGTCTTTTTCTAACTTATGTACCCTAAAAATACTAGCACCTTGACAAACACATAGCGTCTCCTTTTGTTTCTTTTTTTTTTTGTTGGGTCAAAAGATCAATTTGTAGACTAGATTTGGGAGCTGTCGATAAGTAGTTGTGTAGTGAAGATCATAACCACAAACTTAAACAAACATAAACAATATACGAGACCCTGCAAGCTAAGCACTCGAATGATTCTCATGCGTGCATCGTGATAACATAGTGTTCACTATAACAAATCATCAAAGCCTGTCACATAACAAAATAGGTGTGTATTTTATTATACGTGTTGTTTGTGTGTTCATCTTCTTAATTAAACTCCCTCCTTAATTAACAAAACAAACAGGGCAACGTATCAATCCATTCTCATTACACTTGACACACTTCTCCCACCTTTCTCCCTTCGCCGCCACAGCCCCCGCCGCAACCTTACAGCTCCCCCCGCACTCCAAACAAGGAACCCACCTCGCTCCTCCGCACCCTTCACAAGTCTGCCTCCCTTCCTCCCCTACTCTCTCCACGCGCGCCCACCTCAACACTCTCCCCAACTTCCCGTTCTCGTTCATCGCCGTAACCTCCGCCGCTCCTCCCAGATACCTCCCTTTCACGAACACTCTCGGCGGCGCCACCGTCGTCTCTTCGTCCTGTAGTAGCTCCTTGAGCTCGCTCAGCACTCCGGCGTCTAAGGACACGTCCCTCTCGTCCACCACCACCCCTTGCTGCTCCATGATGGCTCTCACGCGCATGCAGTCCTCGTAAGTCCGACGCACTCCCTGCAACGACGTCGTGTACACCACCAGCCCGTCCCCTCCTCCGGGAGGACACTTCTCCGGAAACTCCCTGAGCGGGTCCCAGTTCATCACCGGTTTCTTGTTCCCTTCTTTCTCCCTCCGCTCCCTGTCTCTCAACACGAATATGTTCTCCTTCACCGACCGGGGCCCACCCGAGTTGGACTGAGTCGACTCGGTCGGAGGTCTTAACTCGGACATGGACTCTGTTTTTTTAAGCTTCACCGTCGTCGCCGGGTTCTGCGCGGCGATTTGCTTCCTCGCCTTCGTTTCCAGCTCGTCCAGCGTGTGGAACGAAGCGCTCTTCCGCGGAAGCCGTCGTGGAGGAGTCGCCGGAGGCTCGACGGAGACCGGTTCGGCCGGTTTGACGGCATCTGCTGGTTTAAGGTGGGTTTCGAGAGACTTTTTTACGTCGTCCCATGGTCTGGGAGCGTCGTCGTCACCTTCCTCGACTGCGATCGGCGCGGCGGCTGCGCTTGTGGGTTTTTCGTCGTCGTCATGTTCGAATTTTAGCCACGGCTCCTCGATGGAGTTGATGTTAAACACGGCGAAGCTAGACGGGGGTGGTTTGTAGACGTCGGAGACGACGTTGGCTTTCACTTGCTTAGACGATGTACAACCCATTTCAATAGTTTTTCTGATTATTATTTCTTTTTTTTTTTGTGAATGGAGTGTGTTGATTATATGAAGAAAACAAGTAACATGATGGGGTTAGAATTTTATGTGGTGCGAAACCTTCCCCTTATCCAAATAATTTATGCATAGAATTATTACAACAAATTATATTGAATAATTCTGGATTTATTTGAGTCCATGAACAGGGCCGGATCTCGGCAAAACCGGATGAAACATTGGTCTCGGCCCCCAAAAATTTTAGAGTTTTTTTACATAGGAATAAGCCCCTAAATATTGATCCCGGCCCCCAAATTTTTTTAAGTCTTTAAAAAATGTTTCAAGCCCCCGCAATCTCAGATCCGGCTCTGAATATATGAATATGTGAAACGATTATAATGAGTAGTCTCTGCTAATGAACACAAATGTTTATGTGGTACCAGTGAAATCAACGTGGTGAGTCCATCACATTCTTCACATCTTCCAGTTGTCTCGACCAGGAAACAAATGCAAAAATGTCTTAATCATTTCGAGCATATAATGTCATAACTCCGGAAAATAGACTAATAAAAATATAATTAATAAGCTTTTTAAAAAGCGTTACAATGAACCGCCTCCATCCTTGTTGAAATCAAACAAAAGACACAACTTAAAAAAAACACTAGCATAGATGAAGACATCGGAATCTAAGCAGCAGTCGAGTCTTCTTCCTTCTTCGTCTTGTTCTTCTTCTTCTTCTTTTTCTTAGCCGATTTCTCGCTTCCTCCTCCTTCGACGTCTTGCACAACCTGAGCGTGGTGCTTCACCATCTCGCTCTCGATCGCCATCACCGCCTTCTCGACGAATCTCTCCACGACCTCCCTCACGATGAGCTTGTACGGATCTTTGGAAAGGTCGAGATCCAGCTCGTCGGAAGCTTCTTCTCGCGCCTTGACCTCTGTTATCTGATATAGACTCGATCGTTTCAAGATCTTGTTCACCGTATCCTTGATCTTCTTCTTCAGATCTTTGTCGATCACCACCACTTCTCTTGCTTCTTCCTCCATTGATTGATTTGGTGGCGTGCTTTTTTTTTTGATCGAAATTTGGTGGCGTGCTAAGCTTCCAGACGGCTCTCGCTAGGGTTTTGGTGTCTCTCACGTGACTCAAGCCCCTCAATTTTCTTGGCATAAACCCTCTCTAGCTAATCTTTTTAATGTACCAATTAATTTATAGGATGGGCCGCAAATGTTCAAGCCCAGACTGTTTTCTCTCTTAAATTATGCGGATAACATCACTTGTATATAACTGAAATATAAAAAAGTTTTGTCTTAAACTCAAGTCTAACATGTATGTAGGGGTGTCAAAATGGGTCAAATGGGTCAACCCAACCCATAACCCAAATGGGTTGACTGTTAATGGATCATGGATCAGCCCAACTCATTTATTAAATGGGTTTGGTTGACCTATGATCCATTAAATTAAATGGATCATATGAGTTAGTGGTTGACCCATCAACCCAACATTTTATAGTGAACCATTTTTGATAAAAACATTACGTTTGCAATAATTCAATATGTAACACAAAGACCAAATTAAACTATTTGTTTTATGCAAACTCTGTTTTGTCCATATCTGGTGAAAACAAACGTCAGGAAAGATAATGAACTGAAATTTGATTAAAGAAAGTCAAAAATATGAGAAGATAATCAGACAAGAGGATCCTCGTCTCTAGCTTAACCATTTTACGCTTCTTAGCTGAACTAGCAAAACACAAGAGCTCAGTCACACTTCATGTAGCTCACACTTCAAAACAAGCCGACAACAACGAAGATGATAGCAATAACCTTAACTACACGTATTTGATACTTAAGCCAAAACGGTTCCAAACTAAAGCAAACAATGTGAAAAATGGAAGTTACCAGACAAGAGAAGCAGCTTCAGAGCTTCAAAGGATTGAGAGAGTGAGAGACAAGAGATGAGATTGAGAGCTTCAGCGTTTGATCTTAACTTCAGTTTCTGAAAAAGGAAAGATGATGTCAGGACATTAATGTTTATAGAAATAAAAAAGCTGCTCAAGTTCACAAGAAACATAATCCAAATAATAAAACAAAGATCGCAAGTTCACAAGTTCAAATATTTTCAGTAGAATTACAAATGAATAACAAGCTCACAAGCGAGATGAGAGAGACAGCGAGATGAGAGGGTTGCTGAACTCTAGAAAAAAAAAACAAAAAGCGATCATAGAGAAGATGTATGTAACATTTCATATTTAATTATAAATATCAAAAAGGCCTAAAATTGGCAAAAAAAGATTATAACTAAAAGTTACGTCTTTCAGACATAAAACTTTTAGAACCATATACATGTGTCCGTGTAATTTGAATTCTGTTTTGTTACTTTTACTGATCATTTTTTTTTGTAAAAAAATACTGATTATTTTCAGACTTCATTTCGGGTTTTCCAGTCTAGGTGAAATACTCAAAACAGCCAAATACATATGTAAATAAACTACCACGAAATCTAGAAACTAAAAATATTTGAAAAGAGCAATAAATACAGCACAAAAATAACTTATAAGCACTGCCAAAATAGAAACCTTGAAAATAGATCCAAATACATTATTTCAACAAAACATTAAACAGTGAACGAGAATCGAACTTGTAAACACATAATCTTCACCTCAAAATCTAAATTAAGTACTTTGCATCCAACACTAAATTAGCATATGTGACTTTATCTCCACACAAAATCGGTATATAGCTATATCCCCCACACCAAATTGACCATTATGATTTATGACTATATATCACGCAATGTTAGCCTACATTTCCACAAAAGGTTAGCATATGTGATTATTGAGACATAAGCTATTTGATATTTAGAAAATAGCATATATGACTTCTACTTAGAAATTTTTGGATATAGTTAATTTGTATAGATCTTAAGCTGCTTAAAAGTTCCCCTTTTAACGGTCGACAAATAAAATAAAACGAAGTAGCCAAGCCAAGTAGGAATTATATGCATGATAATGCATGAACTGGTCATCCGAATTTTTCGAAAGAAACGACAAATCTTTAGTGCTTCGTGTCCCATGACACACTTTCCTTTGGACCTTCCTTCTTGATACAAGGTACTACACCCCAGGCCCTCAGAAGAAACGTTCACATTATTGTAGTTTATAGTATATAAAAAGAATTTAATGTATTATATTTATATTAGTTGAAAAGTAGCTCGGATCAAACAATGTTTCATTTCGCCGATTTTATATCAAATTGATTATATTGTTAAATATTTCACCAAGAAAAAAATGTCATTACATAACTGATCCAAAATTAGTAAATAGCAAAGTGAATTACATTTGGTAAAAATACTTGTATAAGCTACATTAAAAGCATATCCAACCCAACTTCAGATCCTCAAATTTTAAGATTTTTGTCATTTCAACAGAACTTTAAATCTTCAAATTTTGAGGTTTTGAATAGTGACACTTCAAATTTAAAATTTCACTTATTATTCATTTTTTCTTAGTCCTTACAGTTATTTTCTTTCACAAATACATATGCTAACTTTATTTACACACCAAAATAAAATAAAATAAAATAAATATTAAATAATATTAAAATAAAGTTTACACAAATAAAAATATATATTAAGTAAAGTTCACACAAAATAAAATGCATTAAAAACTTAACATAAATTAAAAAAAACTATATAAGCATTTAAATTTACATATCTTACAAATAATACCAAAATACATGAATTCATTGGCAAACCGGTGTTGTTTTATTATATATGTAGTTTATATTGTTTTTATTATATAAAATTGAATATTTCATGTTGTATGATATATTAAAAATATGTTTTATACATATTTGTGAAGTTTTGTTATTGTTAATAGTTTTTATTAATGTCAACGATTATTGTGTAAATAAATAAATTTTAAAATATTTTTTTTAAGTTGGTCAACCCTAAAATTCTCATTTTGAAGTTTTACTTTTTTTTAAATAAGATTTTGGCTTAGAAATGCTCTGAGATGTTGAAAAAAAGCTACATAAACATAGAGGGATGATTCTACGAAACCTGCATAATTTATCATAATTCATGAAGTATTTATATACTATTCCCTCTGTTTTTGAATAAGTGTCACTTTAGCTCTTTTTTTGTTTCACAAAGAGTGTCCTTTTACAATTTCAATGCAATTTTTATTAACTTTCAACTCAAAATTAATTGGAAAATACATTATTCTTATAAATAAATATATTTATCTAGAACACTGTTGGTTAGTGAATGTTATTAATGACAATTTATATATATTTCATCGTTTTTTTAATTTATGTGAAAAGTGTCGGAATAACACTTATTTAGAAACTGACAGAGTAGTATACGCTTTATTTTAAAATATAAATAGTATACTGATTGATAGTTGAGGCTTTTGAGATATGTTTATTGGGTTAAGTGGGAAGAGGACCCCTCCAGTCCATGTGCAACGGCAATATTCTCGGTTTGAGACCTGTTCAAGTTTCAGAAAAGGTTAAATGCTCCAGTCATTAGGTTCGTGTAATCTCATCATCTCTAAGTAAAATAATTATCAACTTTAATTAATGTATACTGTATTTCTTAGAAGAGAATCACACGTGGCGAGATATCATTGTAAGAGTGACTCAGAATACCGTGGTTGGCCGGCAAGAGAAAAGACACGTTATTGTTTCCGTTAGTTGGATGACCGTAAGATTAACACGTTAAGGGGGGAACAATAAGTTAATTTAAAATTTATCTAATGAGAAAAATAAACAAAAGTCCGAATACGTTAAACGGTGGATATTAACTCCACGTAAGAAATAAAAGGAAGGTAAAATTTAATGCTATTAATAAATTTTTTGTTTTATTAGGGAACAAACGGTGGTGGAGATGTAAGAGTAACGGCGTTAAATTAGAAAAAAAAAAGGCATCCGGAAAAGGCTAAGGAGCGGGCGTCTATTAAAAGAAACAACGGCTCCAATCTTCCCCTTCCTTTGGTAGACACAAAAAAAAGAAGTTAATAATCGCCGAAGATCACTTTCTTTTAAATTGTGGTTTACAACTCTATCAATTGTCATTAATCTTTGGAAAGGAGATTCATCATGAATTCGTAGGCTTTTGTTCTTGTTTAAGTCTCTGTTAGGATTCAGGAGGGTTGTTCTTTTTCTAAGTTGGGGTTTGGATCTTCCGATTGATTTTACATGGAGGGGTGTCTCTTACTGATGCCCGTTCGATCGATCTTATGTTGTTTAGATTAGAGAGAGAGCTAGTTTTTTTTATTTATTAATTGGAATAGGAAATGTCAGTTGCTGATGTTGCATTGACCCCAATTCATAGAGGAGGAGGAGGATTAGGGTTTTCGTTTTGTCACAACTACTCACTCAAATCAGTTTTGGTGTTCCTTCGTGTTTCTTCTTCTTCAACGATGCCTATGCTCATCCTCGACTCCGATTCCATCGCCGACGTCAAACTCAAGATCCAGACCGTATGCAACGGGCTCCGCGTCACCAGACAGAGACTCGTTTTCCGCGGTAGAGAGCTCGCAAGAAACGCCTCGCTTGCGAAGGACTATGGAGTCACGGATAATAGCCTTGTGCATCTGCTGCTCAAGAAGCTCTGCGATCCTCTCCTCGTCACCGTCGTCACGGTTTCCGGTAAAGTCTTTGACTTTCATGTGGATCGCCGCAGAGACGTTGCGTATCTCAAGAAACGGATCTCTAAAGAGGTCAAAGGGTTCCAAGATGTTGATGATCAAGAGATCTTCTTTAGAGGGGAGAAGCTTCGTGACGATAGAGTCATTGATGGGATTATCAAAGACGGAAGCTCTGTCATCCACTTGCTGCTTAAGAAGACGGTGAAAGAAGCTTTTGTCCAAGATATTGGCAAAGACTTCTTGTTAGAACCTCTGCTTCTCAATCCCGTTGTGAAGCTGCCTCAGGCTATCGAGGATATGATTAACCGCACGGTTAAAGGGTTAAACAGTGGTAATCCACCTGTGAGATCAGCTGAGGGAACGGGTGGGACGTACTTGATGCAAGACTCTTCAGGTCTCAACTACGTCTCTGTGTTCAAGCCTATGGATGAGGAACCTATGGCTGTGAATAATCCTCAGAAGCTTCCTCTGTCATCAGACGGTCAGGGATTGAAGAGAGGAACTAGAGTTGGAGAAGGGGCAATTAGAGAAGTTGCTGCTTACTTGTTAGATCATCCAAGAAACGGATCCGGATCACAGGTTATGGGTTTTGCTGGTGTGCCACCGACAGCTATGGTCAGAAGCTTTCACAAAGTGTATAATTACCCAAAGGGTGTCGACAGTTGTAGAAGTGCAAAAGATGCCAAAGTTGGTTCGTTGCAAATGTTCATGAAGAACGATGGGAGCTGCGAAGACATTGGTCCCGGAGCTTTTCCTGTGGAAGAAGTGCATAAGATAAGCGTCTTTGACATACGAATGGCAAATGCAGATAGACATGCTGGAAACATATTGACAGGGAAAGGAGAAGATGGCAAAACCGTTCTAATCCCAATTGATCATGGCTACTGCTTGCCAGAGAATGTAAGTTAATATCTTTATCAGTGCTTTCAGGTATTTTAGAAAGTGAAACTAAGTTTATTGAAATGGGTTCGCTGCAGTTTGAAGATTGCACATTCGAGTGGCTTTACTGGCCACAAGCAAAAGTCCCGTTTTCTGAAGACACACTCAACTACATAAACTCGCTAGACGCTGAACAAGACATTGCGCTTTTGCAACTCAACGGTTGGGACGTCCCTGAAGCTGTCTCACGCACGCTGCGTATCTCCACGATGCTTCTTAAGAAAGGCGTTGAGAGAAACCTAACGCCGTATCAAATTGGAAGCATAATGTGCAGAGAAACGGTGAACAAAGACTCTGTGATTGAAGAGATAGTGAGAGAAGCTCATAACTCGGTGTTACCTGCTTCAAGCGAGGCTACATTTCTTGAAGCTGTCTCTACGGCCATGGACGCTCGTCTGGATGAGCTAATTAAGTAAACTTTTCAAAGTACATAGTAAAAAAGTATGGTGTTTGTATCTGTGTATGTTAATGGTTGAAATAAACTTTGATAAGGCTCTTCATGGATAATTTTTTTCTTCCATGAAAGAAGCCTTTAAGCTTATGTGTTTGTGTTCCTTAAAGCTTACTAAATAAAACCGTTGAGGCTATCATGGTTCAGTAGAAGATACCAAATAAGTCAAATGTGAACGAAATCAAATCATTGTTAGAAGACTCAAAACCGAATTGAAAATGTAGATGGAAACAATGGTTGACAAAAAGAAAAGATGGAAACAATGGGCTATCTTGTTCTACGGGCCTGGACGAGACTAGGGACCCAGTAACTAGTATTAGGGGGGTTTCTGTCATTCCTGTTAGATGTAATTATTTTTGCAAGCTGGATGCAACTGAACTTCTAAGTTCTAAAGTAACATAATTTCACCGGGCGGAGACAAAGGAAAAACACAAAATTAAACAAGTAGTGAAAGTTGTTCGAGAAAAAAACAAGTATTGAACCAGCAAATCTCACTGATAATTTAATTTTAGACCGTCTCTCACCCACTACAACGTGGAATTACAGACGAAAGAAGATCATGTGACTTTGGAATCTTCGTATATCTTAAAATTTAAAACATTCTTGAATAATGTAATAAGCGAAACGAAAAAATGTAAATGAAGTCTTAAATGTGTGTTGTTTGTTGTCTTTAAAACATAGTAATAACAAGTCCCATATAGCTTTTAGTTCTCACTGCCTTAATAACAACAAACCCTCACACTCCTCTGTCTCACACTATCACTCTCTATCCTCCTCTCCAAACACTCTCCGATCTCGAGCAATGGCCAAGCCTCACGGTGGTCATCGCCGTCCTTCGAACCGCACAAATCTAGCTTCTTGCGCCGTCGCCACCGTCTTCTTGCTATTCCTACTCGCCGTCTTCCTCATCGTCTACTTCACCGTCTTCAAACCAAAAGACCCCAAGATCTCCGTTAACGCCGTCCAGCTCCCATCCTTCGCCGTCTCCAACAACACCGCCAACTTCACCTTCTCTCAGTACGTCGCCATCAGAAACCCTAACCGCGCCGTTTTCTCTCACTACGACAGCTCCATTCAGCTCCTCTACTCGGGCAACCGAGTCGGGTTCATGTTTATACCCGCCGGTAAAATTGAGTCTGGGAGGACGCAGTACATGGCCGCCACTTTCACCGTTCAGTCTTTCCCCATTTCTCCTTCTCCTTCTTCCCCCTCCGCCATAGCCACCGTCTCCGCCGCCGTGGTTCCGGATTCTCCCGTAATGCCAATGCCCGGTCCTCCGGATTTCACTGTAACTCCGAGTTCTCCGAAGATACCGGATTCGCCGGACTTTCCCGGAGATCCGGAAACGCCGGAGTTTCCAGGGAATCCGGGGCCTCCGAGGAAGCCAGGATCTCCGATTATGCCGAGAAATCCAGGCTCGCCGGAGTTTCCAGGTAATCCTCCGTTAGATCCAGGCTCCCCGGTTGCTCCAGGGAATCCCGGGTCGGGTTTTCCGAGAAATATGGGTCCACCGGGTTTTCCAGGAGTCGGAGGACCTCCAGGATTTCCAGGGATCGGAGCTCCACCGGGATTTCCAGGAACCGGAGCTCCGCCGGGATTTCCAGGAACCGGAGCTCCACCGGGGTTTCCAGGAACCGGAGCTCCACCGGGGTTTCCAGGAACCGGAGCTCCGCCGGCGGGATTCGGGGGAGTGACGGGGCCAACGGTGGGAGATGGATATGCGAATCCAGGTTTCGGGTATGCGAGTCGGGTCGGACCAACGATGGAGATAGAGTCGAGGATGGAGTTAGCGGGTCGGGTCAAAGTGTTGAACGTGCTTACGCATCACGTGGTTGCTAAATCAGATTGTCGGGTTACCGTCTCTATAGTCGATGGTTCCGTCTTGGGCTTCCATTGCTGATTAATTTCCATATTTTTATTTTTGTTTTCTCTTTTTTAGTTTTTTTGTTGGTCACTAATTTGTTTTTCTGCTACGTTTGAGATAACTAATTAGAAATTGTAAAAAAACGTAATTTTCCCATTAAAAGAGTAAGTTCATAGTGTATTGATTAATGTCCATGCAAAGATGGTTAGGTTTTATTTCCTTGTAATGAGCCCAAAAAGCTGGGTATTCTGGCTGCATGGCTGGATTTCAATTCAATTTGATGTATATTCGACGGTGAGTGGGTGTATGTATGGATTCTGCACATGAATTTGAATATGAATATTTGATTAGTGAATTTCGTTTTGCATATCTTCGCATCTAAGAGTGTTTAGAGTTGATAAAGCAAGAGTATATACCTTTTTTCTTCTGATCAAAGCAAGAGTATATACCAAAAGTGAAGTATTTGTATTGTTCTTTATAGTGTTGTCTTTTTTTTTGCTTGAATACATCTTTTGAATTTGCAATCTCAAGAAGTCAAAGAAAGAACAAAATAAAGAAAAAGTAATTTGAACGGTGATGTCACATCATTGTAGAGCTCCCACTATCCTTGAGATTTGTGTAATTTTATTTCCAATATATCTTTAGTACTTTTGTCATAAATTTTCTTCCACAATTCATTCAAAATAAAAAGACAATTTGTGGGCCTCATTTGGACACTGTCCTCTTTATAGACATTTATTGTGTGAAGAAGAAAATGACAAAGTGAAGAGATTCTTTATACATAATAGCAGTAATTCAAAATAGACAAAACCCATAATTGAATAAAAATACTTAATCCAGTTCCTGTTTAATACAAATAATAATCCCATAAATAACATGAAAACAAATAATTTCCTAAGGAAGATGATACAAATCCAATAAATAAAGAAAGAATCCACTTAAGTTAAGCCTAAGCGTGTGAACGTAAATATATAAAAATTACAAGAGGCGAAAGCAAAGCATATATGAATAGACAAGTAAGCAGCTTACTCAACTGTGTTTTTGCCTATGAAGATTAATAAACCTGAGCATTGGATATGGATCTGAGCGGTGTGTGTAAAATAAATACCCAAGAAAAAGAATGGAGTGTGTGTTGGATTTAGCATTTTCAGTTAAGCTTTGTCTCCTGTTGAAGAACCGTAACCGAGAGGATTATTGCTTGCCCAGTTCCATTGGTCCCTACACATCTCGTCTATTCCATACTTTGGCCTGTCCAAACATACATTTTTAGTTTCTTCCGTAACAAGAGGGCTTTGCCAAAAAGAAATTTCAGGTCTTGCACTTACTTCCAGTTTAGTTCACGTTCAGCCTTTTCGGTTGATGCATACACCGTCTCTGCATCACCTGGTCTTCTTCCAACCTTCACCACTGGGATTTTCTGTACCATACGATTTCAGACTATCAAGTCCAAGCGATGTAATAGATCAAAGCACTCTAAAAGTTTTTGTGTGTGTATACAGAGAGCTAGAGAGGAGACAAGTGATGTTACCATTCCCGAAGCTTTTTCAAATGCATCAACCATCTCCAACACCGTTGTTCCTTTTCCGGTTCCTAGGTTGTATACCTCGCAACCTACCACAAGATCCAAGTCAAACCACTGACCATATATGTATATAAAGAAGCAGAGATATGCGTTGGTCGAGACATTGAGCTACTTCGAAATCCTTTACCTATATCGGAATCTTCTAGCTTTTGAAGCGCAGATATATGGCCATCTGCTAGATCAACGACATGAATATAGTCTCGTACCTGAAGTTGAAAACAAAGATTATTACATCACAAAAATATCAGTCAAAGTGAAGTTTACAGATCAATTCTCATATCATTGCTTATTACTGAAGCAAAGACAAGCGAAACTAACAGACAAGATGATGAAAGCTTGATAATGTCTAGTGACGACCCAACACATCTAGTGCCACCATTACAGCTAGGATTTAAAGCAACTACATGTCTTTTGGATTCTCAATAAGTGGACAAAAAAAATCAAAATTTAAATGATCCACGTGGGAGAGCCATAAGATCTGATATAGGGATGTAAAAGAAATGTTATTGTATTAGGGTCCTTACACCGGTGCCATCTTTAGTGGTATAGTCGGTTCCATAAATCTTGAGGTTAGGAAGCCTGCCAACAACGACTTGCTGGACATAAGGCATGAGGTTATTAGGAGTGCCACAAGGATCCTCACCAATGCGACCGCTAGGGTGAGCACCGACAGGGTTAAAGTATCTGAGCATAATGATTCTCCATTCAGGATCACCACGTTGTACATCACGGCAAATATCCTCAATGAAGAGCTGAGAGAAAATTGAAAAGAAACATTTCAGATATTAAATACCAATGAATTATTATAGCTACGAAATAAAAAGCATTCATTTGAAAAAGTACCTTAGTTCTAGCATAAGGACTCATTCCGGAGAGGGGAGACTCTTCAGTGCAAGGAACCTCCTTTGGCCAGCCATACACAGTAGCCGACGATGAAAACACAAGCTGATACAAAGTAAGATGATATAGAGTTAGTTATATACAATGTTTCACATCACAGGAGTAACACAAGTCCACATTGCAGAACAACAAAAGGAGGCATACTTTTTTACAACCGTGGGCGGCCATGACTTCCAAGAGAGAAATAGTGCCAATCAAGTTATTGTTATAATAGAGAAGCGGTTTGGCTACGCTCTCCCCGACTGCTTTCAATCCAGCAAAATGCATCACTGCATCGAACCTACATTACACAGGTACAATGACCAACGAACCATTATCGTTATGTTTATGTAGATCAGATCTTAATCCTGCATCTGTGATCTGGCAACGAGATTCTATCTTTCTCAACTTTTCGGATCAAACTAAAAGATCCATAAGATTTGAAAGATTTGATTGCGTGGAAATGCTATATAAAGGACTCACTTGGATTGGGAGAAAAGCCTCTCAAGCGCGGGTTTATCGCAAAGGTCCACCTGCAGATTGCCAATAACACATTTTCAATCAAATCAATTCAAATCGAGATACATAGAAACTATCTCTCTCAATTCAAGGTCATGACTCATGATCACGCGAACACAATTATTAAGAGGGAGAAATGGACAGACCTGGTGGAATGTGAGATTATCTCCACGATCTCCGGCGAGCTCCTTGACGCGTTGGATCGAGACGAGAGATGAATTGTCCAGGCTGTCGATTACCACAGCGGTGTATCCCCGGAGAAGAAGCTGAAGCACCGCGTGACTTCCGATGTATCCAGCACCGCCGGTTACAAGAATATTCTTCACCATCTAGCTCCAAGAGGCGATGAGGAAAGAGACAGAGATGAGAGAGAGAGAATCAAAAGAGAAGCTTCTTTACAATTAATAACGAACAAACCCAATAAGAAAGCTTCTGTATAAGAAGAGGACTTGACAAGAGATGCCACGTGGCTTTTTCCTTTTCCCTTTTTGTAGGAAACTAATTTAATTGAAATGTCACAATTTTCTTGAGAAAAGTCGCTTTGCGTGCTTAGCAACTAATTACCCAGACAGAAGAAAGCTTTGCATAAAACATGAACATAAAAAAAAAGGAGCACAAGGGAAAAAAAAAACAATTCGGTGAATATTAAACTATACAGTATATTCATTACATAACACATCTATAATTAGCAAAGAGAAATTAACTTGTAGCGACCGACACAAGAAACCTTTTAACTTTTAGCGATGCTCCAGAAGTTTTGACCTGTATCATCATGTGGTGCTCAAACATTAATAATTATTAACATTTTCTACAAAATATTGTTTTTATAGTGAAAATACTCCAATTATTAACATTTTTGTAAATTAAAAGTGTAAATTGCCACAACATTCGTCCACATTTCCCTATCATTGACGAATCTACAACATTATTAATGTCACACCTATGCCGCCGAAAGATGATTACTTTCCATGAGGATGAGGTAAGTTGTGATGATTGATGATATTATCATATGAAGATGATGATGATAATGATTTACTCACCCGTTTAGCTTGTTGATACATGATTAAGGTTGAGAGCTGAGAAGTCTCTCTGCCTCATCGTTTGCTTCCGCCTGTAATTTCCATTTCTGCATCTCAAAGAAAATAGTATACGCCAAAGTTAGCACACTAAACAACCAAATGGAACAAGAAAATTGCAGCTAATTCATATACTTGATTCGAATGCAATGTGATTTTGGAACTATATACCTACCTCTTCAAGGTTTTCCAGTTCCATAATCTGCTCTATCTGTTGAGCAATGTTTTCCTGTGAAAAAAATCATGGGATTTTTTACGTCTGATTCTTTCATAATTAACTGATATAAAGAACTCACAGTATTGTTCACTGCCTCGGCTGCAAGAACATCACTGTCCATTTCCACCTCAATCTCAATCATTGATGATATCTACAAACAAGTCAAATCGAAAATGATGACAATTCTTGTTAATCAACCACTACATGCACTTACATTCTAAAGATCACGATCTACTGTTTCGTTTACTTACTCTAGCATAGCTATCGATCAGCTCAATCCTTCCCTTTATGGAGTTTTCCAGACTTTCTCGTACCTTCTTTACTCTTGCTCTTCGCGTACTAAATTCCAGTATGATAACACATGTTATGCCATTTATGTTTCTCTGTTAACAATTCCCAGATGATGAGCTTAGAATGATCTGAGAGGGCCTACTTACCGGTAAGCTGGCTCTCCCACGGCTAATATTTTGTTTTCGAGCTGGCACATTCGAGCCAACATCCACACCTAAAATGGACGGACACACACAAGTTTCGTTATGTTTTCTTTTTAAAGTTACATACTGTGTGGATTTCAAAGGTTGACAAAGTCTGTCTCATGAACTAATACCTCTTTCTCAGTTGCTTCTTTTAGATCTCCAATTCGACGCTGGAGCAGATCATATTGAGATAAAAGTTGCTGCTTTATACCGACCACATCCACTGTGCTTTCAGGGAGCTGAAACCGTGAAACGGATCATGAAAATTCATTTCCCAAGATGCCAAGACACATGTTCTCTTAACGCAAGTAGCCAACAAATACCTGATTTAGCTGAGGAAGGACAAAAGAATTAAGGGTTGCTCCCACTGCCAGTGACGTTACAGCAGCAACTGAGAGTAACTGAGGCAAACTGGGATCAATAATCCCAGAAGCAGCATCTCCGGTAGCCAAAACAGCGAGGAGAGGAATAAGAAACGAAGGCTGCAAAGATTTATCTCCTTCTTTACTAGGAGGTCTTAGCAAAAGAGATTCTCGTCCGTCTTTGTGATTTGTGAGGCTCATGGGTTCTCCAGGGTAAAGGTTTGGAGACTTGGGGGCAAACTTGAAAGGTCCCACTTGTCTGTAAACATCTGATGGTGCAGCAGATGCAATTGTCACTCTTTCTCCTTCTTGTGCAGGGAGCTCGGCTGTCTCAGTAGCAAACCTGTGCGTTCGAGCTGTACCTGAAGGAGTTTGTACCTGAAAATCCAATGCAACGGTTACTTTATATACTGTATCCAATTTTTTTTTGTTCTTTTGAGAGAAGAAACTGATGAGGATTTTACCACAATAGAATGCACAGAAGATGTGATTTTGTTCTTCTTTATCTGGATTAGTCTGAGCCCCTTTTCCAACAGAGGAATGTCTTTGCTGCGTTCGGCAGATTGAGCTCCTTAGAAAAAGTGAATATCTCAGCATCAACACACAACACATTTCAATCCTTTTCCGGTCAAATTACCTAACCAACTCTCCCAAAACAAGCCCTAGTGCTATGTAACAGAAAACATAACATGTTGAAAGAGAACTAACCCGAGCTCTTCAGATTCTATGCTGGTAATGTCACCAGAGAAAAGCTCGTATTGGTATCGGCATTTAGCACAGGAGACAATCTAGAGACATATCCAGAGAAAAGCTGGTATTATTTTTTAAACAAAATAGGCTAAGCAGTGAAGAATAGATCAGATAGAGATCAGGATTACCTGAACTCCATGCTGGGGTTGTGCAACAGCAATGGCAATCAAACAGCTTGGACATCTCACAACTTTACCAAAGGGAACCTATATCATCAATAGCAACGTGTATTTGATTTACAGCTGTTGATATATATATATCATGCTTAAAAACATAACCAATGAACCCTACTTAATGGAATCATAACTATTGGAGAAACTAGAGTATATGTTACCTCCTCAGCAGGGGAGATTCCAACACGGCAAATATCTCTGATGATATTTAGAGAATCAGAAACCCTCAAGGAAGCAGCAAGACCATTGACCAACATCGTGTAGACCTCTACATCAGGCCTTGACCATCTCCATCTATCAACTTCACTCCCACCTGCCAAACACACACACACAGACACAGTCACACTCCTTAACTTTCTCAATCAAAACAATCACTCTCTTGCTGAATCGAGATAAACCTAAATCGAAACTCCCTCGCATGGCGTAGAAGATCGACAACGCAAGCTCCACATTGCCGCGGCTCAAGGCAGCGGATATTATCGAGCGGCAATCTCCGATTTCAACTACTCCTCCGCCGCGATTCCGTCCGAGCCGATCACTGATCACCTCGAGCGCTTCGTCCGCGTCTCTAACGGCCGATACACTGCTCACAAGCTCGTCGTCGAGAAGAGACGACGAAGGCGTCTCCGAAACATCCGCCGCGGCGCAGAATCTGAATTTGTTACGATATCCATAGGACGAATACAGAATCGGTCGTCGTCGGCGATCAGAACCGGCCGGTTTGTTCCCGTGAGTGAAGAGAATAGAGCGAAGGAGAGAATGAGTCTCGTGATGGTTAGGTGTGCGATATATTCCGGATGATAAGGAGGAAACTAACTGACTGCTCATTGTTTTTAATCGGAAATTAAAGGAAGTGAAAGTCACCGGCGGAGGAGCATCGGCGGTTGTCTTTCTACACTTGGATGAGAAACGAGAGGCTGAGAAAGAGGGAAGGAGAGAGACCAACGGTCTCATATGATTTTTTATTTATATCTATATCTGTTTCTTAGTTTGATTCTGCACCGTTGATTTTTCAGTTAAGGAAGAATCCGACGGTTAAGCATGGGAAATGCTTTATTAAATCAAAAAATAATTAACCGATTAAAAAAAGATGGAGGAGCGGGGAATCGAACCCCGTGCCTCTCGCATGCGAAGCGAGCGCTCTACCATGTGAGCTACACCCCCGATTTTTGTTAATTATGAAACCGTATCCTATTTAACGAATAGTGAAAGCAACCAGAATGATAATATATTTCTTTTGGGATTAAAGATCTTATTATTTATGGTAAGCTATCGACCTCGAGTCTTGTCTAACAGAAAAAAATATCTATCTAAAAACATAAAGTAATACAAAAATGTTAATTATATAGATCTCCGATCATCGTGATTTAACAAAATGCAATATAGATTCCGATGATCATCATAAACTCGCCATAGATTTTATCTTTAGCATCCTCATCTATCCATCTCTTGGACTTCAGGGCACTCCATGATGCTCTCTAAAGACGGTTCCCACGCCATCGATGATGATAACGATGATGATGGTTTTATGATCCTCTTCTCTAGCTCTACCATAACATCTTTTGTCATCATCAAGTTTCCATCATGATTCCTATTCATTTGAAGCAAAAACATATCCAATTCATGTCTTGTAAGCACTATCTTCACCTTCGTTCCACCTTGACGTCCATCTTCATCATCATCACCATTAAGTTTGAATGACTCTTTTGCCTTTTCTCTTACCTCTATATTTCCTTCTTCTCCTTCTCCTTGCCTCCACCTCTCCATGCAGTTTCCCATTATAACCAAATCAAAAATAAAAATGACAAATCTCAAGGAAATAAACAAACGGACTTGTTTCTCTTTTTCTTTGACAATAAGTGATTGCCATGAGTGTGAATACACCTGTTATATATAGAGGGTCAAATAATTTAATACAATCAAATCTTCTTACTGATTTGTCTTTACAAGCCTTTAAAATTTTCCCAACGACCCTCATTATTACTCTTAGCGACAATGACATATTTGAGAATTTAAAACTCAAAATATGTAATGAAGAACTTGTACATTTAAAAACACTCGATGTTTAAATCGTATGGAGCCAACATATAATTTCTTTCAATTATGAAATATTTTTTTGTCTTAGTGTTAGATATATAAAATCTATGGAAGCTTTTTTGGTATAGTGGTTTGACTAAAAGTTCATTAATGCTTTTATATCAAAAGATCTGAGTTTAATTCCCAGCAAAAACATATTTATGCGAATTAATGGAGAACGTCTTACAAAAGATTTGCAGTATGGTGCAAATAATACTGTCAAAATGGATCCGATAGGACGGTTAATGTGATGCAATCAAGCGTGAATCTTTATAAGACATGTATAATTGTTGGCTGTAGAATCGTCTGTAATATTTTTCCGATTTTGTAATATCATAATATATTTAGTATTAAAAAAATATATAAAATCTAAATAAACACTGCATTTAACGTATCGACATGATGATCAATCAACTGGGTCATAAAATGATAAATAAATATGATACTTTACTGTTTCTAATTGAATAATTCTAACAAAAAAAGAGACAACCGTCACAAAAAGACAACCGTTAGGTTAACGTCAATATCAACCGTTCGGAACCTGTTGCCCGACAGTGTCACGGACACTATGCAAAGACTTTTGAGACGCAGTCACGCAGCTTGTAATAAAGGTTTAAAGCTTCTGTTCTAATTTTAACCCAAAAGTGTTCAAAGAGCAAGAATAAATAATTCAAACCCATAGACTTTTTTGATGACTTTTTCGCCAGTGTGAAAATCCGATCACATGCTTGGACTAAATGTGAACACTAATATATCCTATGAAATTTACATGCAGAAGCACTGAACATTAAAAGAAAACTAAACTGTTGTGAAAAAAATCTAAACTTGAATTGCTATGTACAAGTTGCAATTTATGATGCCCATCTCCCTGATATAGTGTTTCTTGTCAATTTAATATTTTGATGTTCTTGCAAGTATTCCCATGATTACAAATATACAATGTATATCGATCCCATAGACCACACGGGAAATTAATTAAATGTCGGGAGACAGGTGCACGATTTTAGGTATGACTTTCAGGACATGGTCTAATAATTAATTAGCCTGATGTCATACGTGTAAACTGTAAAGTAAACTTGAGAGAAATAATTAATAAAAATGGGCTATAAGTAATTTATGGCCCTAAACTTAAGCCTCTATTTTGATGTAGAATGAAAGTAGCAGATACTATTGTCTAAAGTTTTAGTGATTAGTAGAAATGATGGAATAAAGATGAGTAAAACAGAATTAGTAAAATAATAAATAAATTAGTCTAATCTATCCCTTTGTTATTCTGTAAAATAATAGAGAAATAGTTTCCTTTAGATGTTGAATGGTAAAATATTAAAAGAAATGTTTAGTTCTACCATTTTGTAAGAATTTAGAGGAATGCTTAATACAACCATTTTTCAAGAACTTGAGGAGACTTTGAGTCTCTGTCAAAACGAACAGACTGAAAAGTTTATCATTGGAGAATTCAACAGAGTAGCCAAAGACAAAAAAAAGGTTATAACTTCTTCTTAGTTCTTGTTTGTTTTCTTACAACAATCTCTTTATTACAAAATGGGTTTTTGATTGTTATTTACAGCGGGAGGGATTTGAGCTGATCAAAGGTGTTCACTTGGACACAGTGCCATTCGACACGGAAAGAGATCTTACCACACCTTCTTACAAGAAGAATTTGTTCGGAGTAATTGTCTACCAAGATTCATCACCTTGGGTAGAAAATGAACAATTTGGCAAAGGTTTTATTTTTGGATTTCACATTAATTAATATTGCTAAACTTTATTGTGTCCTATGGAAGTAGGGATGTTAATACGGGTTGGAGGCCCGCGGGCTTGACGGGCACTTATGTAAACGAGGTGAGCCCGTACCCGTTTATGCATTATAACGATTTAACGGGTCAGTACAGGGTATACCCATTAAAGCCCGTTTATAAATGGGCGTAGCTTTAATATAAATGGGCTGCCCGTTTATATTTTTTTCTTTTACAATAAATAAAACGACGCCGTATTAACATCCTTATTCTCATCAAGCTGTCGTCGGTTCTTCTCTCTTTGACTTCGACACCGCCTCACTTTGAATCGAGAAATCTGAGAGATCGAGAGAAGGGTCTCACGCCGTCGTCGGTTTCATCGTCCTAAGAAATCGAGAGAAGGGTCTCAGTGTCTCACGCCGTCGTCGGTTTCATCGTCCTAAGAAATCGAGAGAAGGGTCTCAGTGTCTCACGCCGTCATCGGTTTCATCTTCACAATCACTTCAATCTGAGAGAAGGTATTGGTTCTCTCTTCTCAGTTTCTTCTAATTTGATTCTCTTTTTCAGCTTATTTGATTTTGGTTTGTGTTATGGGTTTCTCTTTTGGTTATGTGTTCTGTCATCTGTGACTCTGTGTATTGACGTAATCTTATAATTACAACTTTACAAGTTTGTATTATGGGTTTCTACGTACTAAGACGTGACGCTGTAGAACATGTGAAACTTTTTAAATGTTGTATCAGATACTCAGGAGTCAGGATGCTAGTTTTATTAATCTGGTTGGAGTCTTATACTAGATTACTGCGGAAAGTACGATGATAGTTTGTGTATACGTGTATCTTATAATCCTTTACAACAAGCACACTGCTTTCTTCTGTCTTATAATTACAAGTTTACAACAAGCTTTCTGCGTTTGTGCTGTTTCCTTTCTTCTGTCTTATAATTTATTGTATAGCTTGTTTAAAAGGTTATATTCATTTTGTTTCGTAGTCTCACTAGATTGTATTATTGTAATTTATTTTCTAGCTAGTCCTTGATTACTAAATGTCTGTGTGTTGAATCTTAACATCTCTGTGTATTTTCACTTTTCAGGATGGATTTAGAGAGTCTCAACACAATTGCAGTCCTTGATGCTCAAAGGGAGTACATGGACATGAATGAAGAAGATGCTCTGTATGAGGAAAATGCAATGAGAGAAGGAGAAACAGAAATGCAAGAACCAGAACAAGATGACACACAAGCTGCTGGAACAACTCAAGCGACAGAACCACAAGGTCCACAACCACGTAAGAGACGTTTAACTTCTAAAGTCTGGGAGCATTTTACATCTGTTGGGGTTGAAAGTGATGGCAAGGAAAGAGGTCAGTGTAACTATTGTGGTAAAAAGCTAGTGATCAATACTAGAACACATGGTACACATCACTTGAGTCGCCATTTAGATACTTGTCCAGAAAAGCCTAAAGAGGTAGATAGGCCTGCATATGATCATCAGATTGATAGAGAGATGACTAGCGAGATCATTATCTATCATGATTTGCCAATTAGATATGCTGAGTATGAGAAGGTTAGAGCTAGAGATTTGTATCTCAATCCGGATTGTAAACCAATATGTAGACAAACTGCTGTCGCTGATGTCTTTAGAAGGTATGAAATAGAAAAGGAAAAGCTTAGGAATGTGTTTGCAAAGCATCAGGGTAGAGTTTGCTTTACTTCAGATTTGTGGGTAGCTCGTCCCACTACCATGGGTTATCTCTGTCTGACTACCTCGTTCATCGATGATGACTGTGTTGGACCCAAATATGACCCTCAGGTGAGGTACCGGTAAAATGTGAGCTGTTAAGTGGGCCGCGTAAAGCCCATCACATTAATAAGAGCTGGAAGCTGAACTAAAGACTGAACCTAGAAGTCGTCATAATGGAGGTCACGTTATAACGGGAGCCGATACTTTGGAGACTCGGTCAAGAGGAACCTGGAGCGAGTACGTAACTGAAGCCGTGTATTTCGGAGGTCGGTTAAGGAGCTATCGACGAGACCTAGGCTATATAAAGACAGAGAAGATCCAAAATAGGGGACCTTCTCCGGATATCAACTTTTGTATTAGATTAAACACATTACGTATTCTCTTTGTAATCATCCAAAAACACCTTTTGTAGCATTCTTTGATCATCAATAAAAACGTGTTCATTCATCGAGCTTACTTACGGGATTCAGCCCACGATTCTTATTCATTATCTCTCAACCTAACCTAAATCTTAGAAGTGAAACCTTGTCTCTCACAATTGGCGCCGTCTGTGGGGACAATTAATCGAATCCCTATCTCCAAAGCTTAAAGATGAATCCACTCGATGGAACTAATCCATCTAACCCCGATCAATCGAACCTGAGCAATAGCTCACCGAATCGCACTGCTTCGGGGGCAAATAACCCGAGAGCCCCCGGAGGGACCAACTCTGGATCCTCAGCCCTCAACAACATATCGCATCAATCCGCTCCGAACCAAACGGAAGCTCAGCTTTCTGAGATCCGGCAGATGATGCTCCAGTTAGTGGACAAAGCTCAACAAACCGAGCGAACGGTGCAACAGCTAGCCGAACGGCAGCAACAATTCGAAGAGATAACCAGATCTCAATCCGCAACAACCCAACCGTCCGTCCACCAGGGAAGAGGGATCACGTTCCATGAACGATTAGCTGACCCTTCCTTCCCTCGAGAGCGTCTGAACTTCTCCCCTGATAGCCCTGGAGCAGACGGTCAGGAACCTGCTTTCCAAACGCCTCGCGCCAGGACAGCTCCTGCGTTTGTCCCACCAGTCATCAGCACCATGGGGAGCAACGTAGCGACGACGAGCTCCGCGCCCGATCGAAACACCGCTGGGAGCGCATGATTGCCTCCACCGCCACCTCCTTTGGGGTCTGGAGCAGGAACCAACATTCCGTCCGGGGGCAGAACATCAGCTCCGGTGTTTCAAACTAGGGTTTCAACCCCAAACACCGACGGATTTCAAAGAACGGATGCTGATCCTGCAGCTCTTCGTACTAATCTCGCTCGGAACCTGAGGACGAACGAACGATCTGTTTCGCCAACTAACTGGGAAAATGATCGAGTTAGATTCCGCCAGGAACCCGTGCACCGAACACCTGAAAATGATCCAAATATCCTTCCCTTCGAGGGACCTGACGCGATTCGCAGATACATGGAGCGAACCCACGCAGCTCTCCAGAAATTGGGAGCTCAGGTTCACAAAGCAACGAGCTCAGCTCCCGAAATCGAGAGCCTAATCGAAGAGACTCGTGGAACTCCGTTTACCGATAGAATTGCTAACTCTTACATAAGAGACACTCAAAAAATCAAGATCCCTGAGTACGATGGAAACACAGACCAAAGGCTTATTTAAGAGCCTTCCAGCTAGCGATCGTTAAAGCTCACTTCACGAAGGAAGAATGTGATGCAGGATATTGCAGAACATTTGCTGAAAATCTGACTGGAACAGCTCTAGAATGGTTCTCTAGTCTCGAACCAAATTCTATAGACAGCTTTGATCAGCTAGCTAACGCCTTTATGAAACAATATTCAACCCACATCCTGAAACAAGCCTCCGAAGCTGACCTCTGGAAGATCAGACAAGGATTGGGAGATTCATTGCGAGTCTACATCGAAAAATTCAGGGCAGTAAGAACTAAACTCTCGAACCCTAACGATCACGTAGCTATTGAAGCTCTTAGGAGAGGCCTCTGGTACAAATCAGGCCTCTTCTCGGAGCTAACGCTAAATCCTCCTCCAACTATCGACGACGCCCTCCACATGGCCTCTAGATACATTACCTTGGAAGAAGAAACTGCAGCGTTAGATAAGCTTCACAGAAAATCCCAGAATCACCCGAAAGGCGAAGCCTCCGACGGGAAGGGACCTCACAAAAGAGGAAGCTCCCGAAATAACCAGACTCAAGGAGAGCATTCTTACGTAATCGAGGATGACAAGGAAGAGAAACCTGTCGCCGCGACAGCCAAAGCCCCCTGGTCCAAAGGCTACGACGAGAGCAAACATTGCTCATATCATGATCGAAAAGGACATTCAACCGAAGAGTGTTGGGACCTCCAACGACAACTGGCTGCCAAATTTGCAGCCGGAGAAATAAAAGACGTGGATATCAAAAAACCACAGCCTTATCAAAAGAGAGGTCCCCGTGATAACTCCCCGAAACGCGAAAGGTCACCTGAAAAGGAAACAGATTCGCCACCTCCCGCTCCCAAGAAGAGAGTCGATATGGTCCTTGGGAAATTCCCCCAAGGAAAAAGCCTTCAAATTAAAGCTCTCTTTAATAAAGCACCTCCCCAATCGAGCCCCGACTCAAGGGTCGATTACATCCTTGGAGGGTCTGATATGTGTCAAGACTCCGTTAACTCTATTAAAAGTCACGTACGGAAAGCTGTGTCCAATACTCAGTCTAAACCGACCAAACCCGAGTCAAACACTAAAATCTCCTTTTGGGAAAGTGAGACATCAAACCTTGACAGGCCTCATGACGATGCCCTCGTCGTAACGTTAAATATAGCAGGCTACGAGGTACCTAAGCTCATGATCGACACCGGAAGCTCCGTCGATCTCATTTTCTATAACGCATTAAAGGGAATGGAAATAGACGATTACGAAATTGTCGACCAGAAATCCAACCTTGTGGGATTCTCAGGAGAAACAGCTACCTCCTTGGGAACCATCAAGCTCCCAGTCATAGCTGGTGGAGTCATGAAAATAATCAACTTTGTAGTTGTCGACAAACCATCTCCCTTCCACGCAATCCTTGGAAGACCTTGGATTCATAAGATGAAAGCAGTAGCTTCAACTTATCACCAATGCGTGAAGTTTCCAGCAACCGATGGGATAGTTACCGTACATGGTAGCCAAAAGATTTCAAGGATCTGTTACCTGGGAGGATTCGAGATCATAAAAGATTCCCCCCAATAGCAATTACAGGTCCAGGAGAGTCGCGAATTGCAACAAAATATCCGAGGTCCTCCCAAGAACCTCATCGAAAAAGTTAGCATTGACGACTCGAACCCTGAAAAACAAGTAAACATCGGATCTGAGCTGCCTCCCGAAACTAAAAAGGAGCTCATCGAATTCCTAAAACAAAATGTCAAAACCTTCGCATGGGCCACCAGTGACATGAAGGGCATAGACCCCAACGTCACCACACATAAGCTCAATGTAGATCCCACCTTCAAACCGATCAAACAGAAGCGTCGTAAGCTAGGTCTTGAAAAAGCCTAGGCTGTTAACGACGAGGTTGATCGACTAACAAAGGCCGGATCAATCCGAGAAGTTCAATACCCCGACTGGTTAGCCAACCCAGTGGTAGTAAAAAAGAAGAACGGGAAATGGAGAATCTGCGTAGACTTCACCGACCTAAACAAGGCCTGTCCTAAAGACAGCTTCCCGTTACCTCACATTGATCGCTTAGTCGAAGCAACGGCTGGTCATCAGCTCCTGTCCATTATGGACGCCTTTTCTGGATATAACCAGATTATGATGGAGCCTGAGGATCAAGAGAAAACCTCGTTCATAAGCGAACGAGGAACCTATTGTTATAAGGTCATGCCGTTTGGCTTGAAAAACGCGGGAGCTACCTACCAAAGGTTAGTAAATAAAATGTTCGCTGGACAACTTGGAAAAACCATGGAAGTCTACATCGACGACATGTTAGTCAAATCTTCAATGGGAGAGGACCATATCTCCCATCTAAGGGAATGCTTCGACATCCTCAACAAATATGACATGAAGCTAAACCCAGCTAAATGTACCTTCGGAGTACCCTCCGGCGAATTTCTAGGTTACCTCGTAACTGAAAGAGGCATCGAAGCCAACCCGAAACAGATAGCGACATTCCTAGAAATGCCGTCACCTAGAACGACCAGAGAGGTACAAAGATTGACTGGACGGATCGCAGCACTAAATAGATTCATCTCCAGGTCCACTGACAAGTGCCTCCCATTCTACAAACTCCTAAAAAATAATAAGAAGTTCCTATGGGACGAAAAATGCGAGGAAGCCTTCAAACAGCTGAAAGCATACCTCTCGGAACCTCCGATACTGTCCAAACCTGTAACTGGAGAACCACTGTACCTGTACCTGGCCGTATCGGCAGCCGCAGTTAGTGGAGTGCTAGTACGAGAAGAGCAAAACGAACAAAGACCTGTCTATTATACTAGTAAAAGCCTAATAGACGCCGAGACGAGGTACCCTACCATGGAAAAACTAGCCCTAGCAGTCGTAACAGCTGCTAGGAAGCTACGACCATATTTCCAATCACACTCAATCATCGTAATGACCTCACAGCCATTACGAACGATTTTGCATAGTCCTAGCCAGTCCGGACGATTGGCTAAATGGGCTATCGAGCTCAGCGAATACGATATCGAATACAGACCTCGAGCAGCAGCAAAAGCTCAGGTCCTTGCCGACTTCGTTATCGAGCTAACGTCCGAACATCTTGACCAAGAAGTAGAGGTCCCGAAATGGAGCCTATACGTGGACGGAGCCTCGTCAAAACAGGGCTCCGGCGTCGGTCTAAGGTTAACCTCCTCAGCTGGAGAAACAATCGAACAATCCTATAGACTTGGATTTAACGCCTCCAACAACGAAGCCGAGTATGAAGCATTAATCGCCGGCTTAAAACTAGCCCTTAGCCTCGGAATCCGAGAGCTGAGCGCCTACTGCGACTCACAGCTAGTAGCTAGCCAGTTTCACGGAGAATACGAAACGAGAGACGAAAGGATGGGGGCATACCTCGAAGTTGTCCTAAGCCTGACAGAACAGTTCAACAAGTTTGAGCTAACGAGAATCCCACGAGGAGAGAATTCTTCAGCAGACGCGCTCGCTGCGTTAGCCTCCACATCCGACCCTCTCGTAAAACGAATTATACCCGTCGAAGGAATCGAAAAGCCGAGTATCGACATAGCTACCAAAGCTGAGCTAGATAACAAGTCAAAAGCAAAAGTTGAGGATAACAGCCTTCCCACGGAAGCTACCCAAATCTTCACGACATTCTGGTTCCCTAAAACCAGAGCACGCAGCTTCAGAAAGCACTCTTTTAACAATGCAACCAAAAACTTAGAGGACCATAACCAAAGTGAGGGCATTCACCTAAGTTCGAACTCCCCTGAGCCTAACTTAACGAATACCCCCGGGGGCACCACCGAAACCTCGGAACCACTCGTCCTTAAGGTACAGACAAGAAGCCGCGCAGCTCGTAAAAACATGTCTAGAAACACTACACAAACCACCGGGGACAATGAAGGAATTGGAGATACTTGTGAGAGACAAGGTTTCACTTCTTAGATTTTAGGTTAGGTTGAGAGATAATGAATCGTGGGCTGAATCCCGTAAATAAGCTTAATGAATGAATACGTCTGTATTGATGATCAAAGAGTATTACAAAAGGTGTTTATGTTGATTACAAAGAAAATGAGTGATGTATTTAATCTAATCTGATAGTTGTTGTATCTCTCGAGATCGCCCCTTATTTTGATCTTCTCTTGTCTTTATATAGTCCAGGCTTGTCGATAGCTCCTCAACTGATCTCCGAAATACACGGCTTCAGTTACGTACTTGCTCCAGGTTCCTCTTGACCGAGTCTTCGAAGTATCAGCTTCCGTTATAACGTGACCTCCATTATAACGACTTCCAGGTTCAGTCTTCGATTCAGCTTCCAGCTCGTACTAATGTGATGGGCTTTACGCGGCCCACTTGTCAGCTTACATTTTATCGTGACCTCACCTGAGGGTCATATTCGGGTCCAACAGTTGCCCCCAGCTTCCGAATAAAATCTTTGTCTCGGAAGCTAGAATCCAGCTACCGACCTTATCTTTTCGTTAAAGTCATGATTAGTTCTTATCTTGTTTAGATACGGTTTATCCGATCTAACGGTCCTTATCGTATTAACCAAAATCAACGGTTCAGATGGAGGAAGTTTGAAATGACGTTTCCGGATCTCGAGAGTTGATGAGATATAAAGCTGCGAGCATTAACTGCTGCGCCTCCCACTTTCTCCACGCCTCCGTTCAGTTTCCCAAGGTAACTTTCCTCTCCTCTTGGTTATTTTTACTGCGTTTTTCTTTTTTTTTTTATATCTTTCTCGTTACTTCTCTCTGTAAATCCTTTCCCGAACCTTGCAATCGACTTTCTTTCTTGATCTTCCCCATATCATGAATCCTCCAAAAGAAGGTTCCGGCGAGTCCGGGATGCCTCCCTCTGCCTCTGGGACTAAATTACTGAAGGTTAAGCAAGAAGTCGGAGCCAAGATGAAGGGGAAAAAGAAAGCGAGAGAGACGATCGCAACCATGGTCTCTAAGAGGAAGAAGAAAGATGATTCCGGTAGCCTACACTCGCCGTCGTTGCTGGACAGTCAAGACGTAGTCAACCTTATGACTCAGGCTCTCGGCTCGAAAGAGCTTGGCCGTGCCTGTAGCTCCGACGAAACCCCTGAGACTGCTCCGGAGGGTTGGTTCTGTTGTCACGAGAAGTTCATCTCCAAGTCTCACTTGAGATTTCCTCTCCCGACTTTGTTGCTAGATCTACTAGATCATTACCAACTAGCTCTTCCCCAACTCTGTCCCTCGATCATCCGTGTGATTAACGGCTTCATCACTAGGTCCAGAGAAGAAGGGGTTAGCGTTGGTCTTACCGAGCTCATGAGCCTCTTCTCTTTGAAGGAGAGTGCTTCCAAAGAAGGCGGTTCCGGGACTTACTACCTCTCTAGTCGTCCCAATCACGTGATCTTTAGATTCTCCAGTAGCGATGATGACTGGAGGAAGAAATACTTTTATGTTAAAGTTGATCCCATGACGGTTCCCGCTGGTCGGAACCTTAGGGTCACTTGGTCTAACCCATCTGGTTAGGAATTCTAGGAGTATCCCTTTTCCTATTTTGCTTGTTTACGGTTGGTTAACCTTTTTCGTTTGTTCTGATTTTTTCTTTTGCAGAGATCGAGGATCCTCCGAAGCTTTCTACCAAGCTTACCAGAGCTTTATACCGCAAGCTGCTTCAGAGTCCTTGTTCCTGGACTGCTTATACCACATCTCGAATAGGTGCTGCCAGGTTCCCAGACGTCTACAACGCTTCTTTTCAGGATCCCATTCCTGCTGAGAACCTTGAGGGTAAGTTCAGGCTCGAATTCTTTCTTAAACAGCTTTGCCGTTTTTTCGAAATTTTCCATTCTTATAAGAATTCTTGTTATTCTAGTTTCCGCAGGGGACTCTGTTGTATCAATCTCAACCGGTGCTAGCGCTTCAGGTACCGAAAAGACCAAGTCAGGTGACATGACTCTCAGGCCATCTTTCCGCTCTAGGGGTAACCCTTCGAAGGCTGCCAGTGTTTCCCGTGGGGGAGATAGGAGCCAAGGAGGATCTTTCCTTAACTCAGTGAAGGACGTTTTGGATGATGGAGTATCCAAACCTGTCACAGAGGCTGCTCCCGCTGAGGTCACAGCTCAGGATACCACTCTTCCTTCTGAGGTCCCTGTGCCGGAAGCTGATCATCCGGCTCCCAGGGATACCTGCGAAGTTGAGCCGTCGAGGCACAAGAGGCCTAGGACTGATCATGGTGGAGCTCCCACTCGATCCTCCTCCTCGTCTTCCAGGGGAGGAACCGTTGGGTGGAGCTTTACCCATTCAAAGCCTGGGTCGATTTTAGACGATTCGTGGGGCTTAGCCGCGATACTGAGGCACCTGAAGAGGGTAGGATGTCCCCTTCCAGCGCTCAAGGACTTGTCTAACCGGGAGAAGTATCTCGACATTGCCCATTGTATGGGTCAGGTGCGTGATCTCTACCCGTTCTTTATTTTCATTTGTTGGGAATGATATTCATCGTCATTTTCTTTGTTGTTGTCATAGTTGGCTGGGGCTGTTAACAGGGCCCAGCTCGGGTTTGAGAATGCTCTGCGTGATGCCCCCGATGCTGGTGAGCTTGCTGAGGTTACCGAGGTGGTTAAGGCAGCCAAGGCTGATCTCGATCAGGCCCGGGCTCGAATCTCCGAACTTGAGGCCGAAGTTACGAGGCTGGGCTCGAAGGCTGATGCTCAACAAGGAAAGATTGAGAGCCAAGAGCTCGATATCCAGGTGAAGAGCAGGAGGATTAGTGACCTGGAATCTGCTCGAAGGATAGCTGAGCGACAAGTTCGTGAGCTCGTTACCTCATCTCAGGAGAGCCAGAAGAACAAGGTGGCCGAGGTCAAGCTGGCAGTTAGGGAAGGGAAGAAAGAGGTCGCTGAAGCTTATGGCAAGATCCTGGCCTGTGTTCGGGAGAAGTTTGCTAAGAAGAAGGAAGAGGTCAGTGCATTGGTGTACGCTCAGGAGCTCCAAGCCAACGTTGACCTCTTGAGGGACATGTTGAACAACAAGATCCAGAGTGTTGAGGAGGAATACAGCCAGCTGGTGGCTTTGTTGCCTGATGCGACGACCGCGTATGAGAAGGCTCAGGTGTCTGACTTTTCAGTCAGCAAGCTTCCTCTTCCCCAGATCTCGGACAGCTCAGGTACTTTCGAGATTAACATGTTTAATCCGTCCTTTTCTGGGGAATATGGTTCTAATCTGGATTTAATGGCTCCTGATTTAGTTCCGATCGAGGTAGCTCAAGGAGGCAATGCCAATGTGGCTGAAGGAGAGGTTCCAGCGGGTGATGGTGAACCGATCCAGGATGAGAAGGAAGATTAAGAGCTATGGCTCTTTTAAGTTTATATTCCATGTTTTTCAAACTTTGGTTTAAGTTTCGTTTGAATTCTACGACTTTAGTGCCTGAGGAGGCCTTTAAACCTTTATCACTGTCTAGGATAGCCTGGGGAGGCTTTTAAACCCTTTGCCATATTTAAGACTTTGTTATTTTCATTTCGAGCCTTTGAGCTTGGTCGTGTCCTACTTTATCATAACGATTGCTGAATCGAATTAGGACTTTTAATTTCGATTTGTTTTGAACATTTCTGCTTGATCAATGTTTGGTCATGATGACTTCGAAGAGAGGTCCTTGACATTGTTTCGGAAAATCTAGGGACCAATTTGAAAGTTCTGAGACCTGACATCTAGGTCTGTCGGGACCTGAGTTAGACTCATCGAGACCTGGGTTAATCCGAAGGATTTCGGGACCTTTGGAATGTGGTGAATGAAATCGAGGAATTTTGAGATTTTATTGATTCTTTAGGATTTTAAGACCTTTTGATTCTTATGAGGATTTTAAGACCTTATTGATTCGTCAAGGATTTTAAGACCTTGGTTGTTGTTAAGGATTTTGAGACCTTATTGATTTGTCAAGGATTTTAAGACCTTGGCTTATGTCAAGGATTTTAAGACCTTCGTGGGTGTTAAGGATTTTAAGACCTTATTGATTTGTCAAGGATTTTAAGACCTTGGCTTATGTCAAGGATTTTAAGACCTTCGTGGGTGTTAAGGATTTTAAGACCTTAGGTTATGTTAAGGATTTTGAGACCTTAGGTCCAGGTTCTTAGGGACCTGAATGTGTTCGAGACAATTGAGCTCAGGTCGCGGTCTGATGGGACCTGAGCTGTCTCAGAGGGTTTTAAGACCTTTGATGCTTATGAAACTGAATTAATCGTCTTATTAATGTCAGATATCGAAGAGTACATGATTCAGATTGTTTACATAGTAGCTTATTTTTGGGCTAAGCGTCCTTGGTGACAGGTGCCACTTTGGCTTAGATGATGAGATTGGTGAGAAGAGGTTGGGGCTGCACTCATGACGGAGTTGCCTACGTACCCAGTCAAGGGATCAAGCCAAACGTAGTTCAAGGAATTTGGGTACCTAATGATAGTATCTTTTGAGGTTCGTGGCGTTCCACGATCGGATTTCAGGTACCCCGGTTCGTACCTTCTGGAGTTTGTAAACTCTGGGTCGTACTATGTGGATGATTCGATAGGGTCCTTCCCAGTTGGTTCCTAACTTTCCAGCTCCTGGTTCTTTAGTTCCTTCGAAGACCTTTCTGAGTACCAGGTCTCCTACGGCGAACTGCTGGGGCCTTACTTTGGAGTTATAGTGCCGTGCCATTGCTTGCTGGTAATTTTGAATGCGGAGCAAGGCTTGGTCTCGTCTTTCCTCGATTAAGTCGAGGCTATCCATCAGGAGCTGGTTGTTAGCTGCGGGGTTCGAGGTGCAGAGCTCCCGTCGGAGGCTGCCTGCGGTAGTTTCTGCTGGGACGACAGCTTCCATCCCGTAGGCTAAGGAGAAAGGAGTTTCCTCCGTAGCCTTTCGTGGGGTGGTTCTGCAAGCCCATAGTACTTCGGGTAGTTTTTCTGACCAAAGTTCTTTCTGAGCTCCTAGGCGTTTCTTGAGGTTGGCTAAGATCGACTTGTTAGCAGCCTCCGCCTGGCCGTTACCTTGAGGTCGCCGAGGTGTTGAGAATGTGAGACGGATGTTCCACTTATCACAGAATTTTTTGAAATCGTGGGATATGAATTGTCCTCCGTTGTCGGTTACGATTTCGTATGGGACACCGTGCCTACATACAATGTTCTTCCAAACAAATCCTTCGACCTCAAATCTGTTTATTTGTTGAAAAGCTTCAGCTTCGATCCATTTCGTGAAATAGTCGGTTAGGACCAGGAGGTTCAGTAATTTCTTTCCTTTGCCTGATGGTACTAATGGACCTACGATATCCATAGACCACCTCATGAACGGGTAGGGAGCTGATATGTTAGATAGCTTCTCCGCTGGTTGGTGTATGATCGGTGCATGCCTTTGGCATTTGTCGCATGATGAGGAGTAGACCTCGCAGTCCGCGATAATAGTAGGCCAGAAGTAACCTTGCCTTTTAATTCGGATAGCTAGAGCTCTGCCCCCGGAATGATTACCGCAGGAACCGTCGTGCATTTCCTTCATGAGTTTCATAGCTACTAGACCATGAACGCACTTTAGGTAAGGTCCGGAGACACTTCGTTTGTGGAGGGCTGACTCGATTATGCAATATCTTGCTGCTAAGGCTTTGAGTTTTCGAGCCTCCCATTTATTGGGTGGGATTTTTCCCTCGAGGATGTAATCCATGATCGGTATCCTCCAGTCTTCTCTTCCTACAACTTTGTTGTGAAGAGAGGAGGGAGGTTCCTGTTCGGGACCTGGTGAGGTGGTGCCCCCGGGGGTATTCGTTGGAACAGGCTCCAAGGGGTCTGAGTTCTGAAGAATATCTCCAATTCCTTCGTTGTCCCCGGTGGTTTGTGTTGTGTTTTTGCGAGCTGCGCGGCTTCTTGTTTGTACCTTGAGGACGAGTGGTTCCGAGGTTTCGGTGGTGCCCCCGGGGGTATTCGTTAAGTTAGGCTCGGGAGAGTCCGAACTTCGGTGAATGCCCTCACTTTGGTTGTGGTCCTCTAAATTTTTGGTTGTATTGTTAAATGAGTGTTTTCTGAAGCTGTGTGCTCTGGTTTTAGGGAACCAAAATGTCGTGAAGATTTGGGTAGCTTCCGTAGGAAGGCTGTTATCCTCGACTTTTGCTTTTGACATGTTATCTAATTCAGCTTTGGTAGCTATGTCGATACTCGGTTTTTCGATTCCTTCCACGGGTATAATTCGTTTTACGAGAGGGTCGGACGTGGAGGCTAACGCAGCGAGCGCGTCTGCTGAAGAGTTCTCTCCTCGTGGGATTCTCGTTAGCTCGAATTTATCGAACTGTTTTGTCAGGCTTAAGACTACTTCGAGGTATGCCCCCATCCTTTCATCTCTTGTTTCGTGTTCTCCGTGAAACTGGCTAGCTACTAGCTGAGAGTCACAGTAGGCGCTCAGCTCTGGGATTCCGAGGCTAAGGGCTAATTTTAAGCCAGCGATTAATGCTTCATATTCAGCTTCGTTGTTGGAGGCGTTAAATCCGAGTCTATAGGATTGTTCGATGGTTTCCCCAGCTGAGGAGGTTAATCTTAGACCGACGCCGGAGCCTTGTTTTGACGAGGCTCCGTCCACGTATAGGCTCCATTTTGGGACCTCCATCTCTTGGTCCAAATGTTCGGATGTGAGCTCGATAACGAAATCGGCAAGGACCTGAGCTTTTGCAGCTGCTCGAGGTCTGTATTCGATATCGTATTCGCTGAGTTCGATAGCCCATTTAGCTAGTCGTCCGGACTGGCTAGGACTATGTAAAATCGTTCGTAATGGATGTGAGGTCATTACGATGATTGAGTGTGATTGGAAAGATGGTCGTAGCTTCCTAGCAGCTGTTACGACTGCTAGGGCTAGTTTTTCCATGGTAGGGTATCTCGTTTCGGCGTCTATTAAGCTTCTACTAGTGTAATAGACAGGCCTTTGTTCGTTTTGCTCTTCGCGTACTAGCACCCCACTAACTGCGGCTGCCGATACGGCCAGGTACAGGTACAGTGGTTCTCCAGTTACAGGTTTTGACAGTATCGGAGGTTCCGAGAGGTATGCTTTCAGCTGTTTGAAGGCTTCTTCACATTTTTCGTCCCATAGGAACTTCTTATTATTTTTCAGGAGTTTGTAGAATGGGAGGCACTTGTCAGTGGACCTGGAGATGAATCTATTTAGTGCTGCGATCCGTCCAGTCAATCTTTGTACCTCTCTGGTCGTTCTAGGTGACGGCATTTCTAGGAACGTCGCTATTTGTTTCGGGTTGGCTTCGATGCCTCTTTCGGTTACGAGGTAACCTAGGAATTCGCCGGAGGGTACTCCGAAAGTACACTTAGCTGGGTTTAGCTTCATGTCATATTTGTTGAGGATGTCGAAGCATTCCCTTAGATGGGAAATATGGTCCTCTCCCATCGAAGATTTGACTAACATGTCGTCGATGTAGACTTCCATGGTTTTTCCAAGTTGTCCAGCAAACATTTTATTTACTAACGTCTGATAGGTAGCTCCCGCGTTTTTCAAGCCAAATGGCATAACCTTATAACAATAGGTTCCTCGTTCGGTTATGAACGCGGTTTTCTCTTGATCCTCGGGCTCCATCATAATCTGGTTATATCCAGAAAAGGCATCCATAAAGGACAGGAGCTGGTGACCAGCCGTTGCTTCGACTAAGCGATCGATGTGAGGTAACGGGAAGCTGTCTTTGGGACAAGCCTTGTTTAGGTCGGTGAAGTCTACGCAGATTCTCCATTTCCCATTTTTCTTTTTTACTACCACTGGGTTAGCTAACCAATCGGGGTATTGAACTTCTCGGATTGATCCGGGCTTTGTTAGTCGATCAACTTCGTCGTTAACGGCTTGGGCTTTTTCAAGACCTAGCTTACGACGCTTCTGTTTGATCGGCTTGAAGGTGGGATCTACATTGAGCTTATGTGTGGTGACGTTGGGGTTTATGCCCTTCATGTCACTGGTGGCCCATGCGAAGGTTTTGACATTTTGTTTTAGGAATTCGATGAGCTCCTTTTTAGTTTCGGGAGGTAGCTCAGATCCGATGCTTACTTGCTTTTCAGGGTTCGAGTCGTCGATGCTAACTTTTTCGATGAGGTTCTTGGGAGGACCTCGGATATTCTGTTGCATCTCGCGACTCTCCTGGACCTGTAATTGCTATTGGGGGGAATCTTTTATGATCTCGAACCCTCCCAGGTAACAGATCCTCGAAATCTTTTGGCTACCATGTATGGTAACTATCCCATCGGTTGCTGGGAATTTCACGCACTGGTGATAAGTTGAAGCTACTGCTTTCATCTTATGGATCCAAGGTCTTCCAAGGATTGCGTGGAAGGGAGACGGTTTGTCGACAACTATGAAGTTGGTCATCTTCATGACTCCGCCAGCTATGACTGGTAGCTTGATGGTTCCCAGTGAGGTAGCTGTTTCTCCTGAGAAGCCCACAAGGTTGGATTTCTGGTCGACAATTTCGTAATCATCTATTTCCATTCCCTTTAATGCGTTATAGAAAATGAGGTCGACGGAGCTTCCGGTGTCGATCATGAGCTTAGGTACTTCGTAGCCTGCTATATTTAACGTTACGACGAGGGCGTCGTCATGAGGTCTGTCAAGGTTTGATGTCTCACTTTCCCAAAAAGAGATTTTAGTGTTAGACTCGGGTTTGGTCGGTTTAGACTGAGTGTTGGACACAGCTTTCCGTACGTGACTTTTAATAGAATTAACGGAGTCTTGACATGAATCGGACCCTCCAAGAATGTAATCGACCCTTGAGTCGGGGCTCGATTGGGGAGGTGTTTTATTAAAGAGAGCTTCGATTTGAAGGCTTTTTCCTTGGGGGAATTTCCCAAGGATCATTTCGACTCTCTTCTTGGGAGCGGGAGGTGGCGAATCTGTTTCCTTTTCAGGTGACCTTTCGCGTTTCGGGGAGTCATCACGGGGACCTCTCTTTTGATAAGGCTGTGGTTTTTTGAGGTCCACATCTTTTATTTCTCCGGCTGCAAATTTAGCAGCCAGTTGTCGTTGGAGGTCCCAACACTCTTCGGTTGAATGTCCTTTCCGATCATGATAAGAGCAATGTTTGCTCTCGTCGTAGCCTTTGGACCAGGGGGCTTTGCCTGCTGCGGCGACAGGTTTTTCTTCCTTGTCATCCTCGATTACATATGAGTGCTCTCCCTGAGTCTGGTTATTTCGGGAGCTTCCTCTTTTATGAGGTCCCTTCCCGTCGGAGGTTTCGCCTTTCGGGTGATTCTGGGATTTTCTGTGGAGTTTATCTAACGCCGCAGTTTCTTCTTCCAAGGTAATGTATCTAGAGGCCCTGTGGAGGGCGTCGTCGATAGTTGGAGGAAGATTTAGCGTCAGCTCCGAGAAGAGGCCTGATTTGTACCAGAGACCTCTCCTGAGGGCTTCGATAGCTACGTGATCGTTAGGGTTCGAGAGTTTGGTTCTTACTGCCCTGAATTTTTCGATGTAGACTCGCAATGAGTCTCCCAGTCCTTGTCTGATCTTCCAGAGGTCAGCTTCGGAGGCTTGTTTCATGATGTGGGTTGAATATTGTTTCATAAAGGCGTTAGCTAGCTGATCGAAGTTGTCTATAGAGTTTGGTTCTAGACTAGAGAACCATTCTAGAGCTGTCCCAGTCAGGTTTTCAGCAAATGTTCTGCAATATCCTGCATCGCACTCTTCCTTCGTGAAGTGAGCTTTTACGATCGCCAGCTGGAAGGCTCTTAAATAAGCCTTTGGGTCTGTGTTTCCATCGTATTCAGGGATCTTGATTTTTCGAGTATCTCTTATGTAAGAGTTAGCGATTCTATCGGTAAATGGAGTTCCACGAGTCTCTTCGATTAGGCTCTCGATTTCGGGAGCTGAGCTCGTTGCTTTGTGAACCTGAGCTCCCAGTTTCTGGAGAGCTGCGTGGGTTCGCTCCATGTATCTGCGAATCGCGTCAGGTCCCTCGAAGGGGAGGACATTTGGATCATTTTCGGGTGTTCGACGCACAGGTTCCTGGCGGAACCTGACTTGATCATTTTCCCAGTTAGCTGGCGAAACGGATTGTTCGTTCGTCCTCAGGTTCCGAGCGAGATTAGTGCGAAGAGCTGCAGGATCAGCATCCGTTCTTTGAAATCCGTCGGCATTTGGGGTTGAAACCCTAGTTTGGAACACCGGAGCTGATGTTCTGCCCCCGGACGGAATGTTGGTTCCTGCTCCAGACCCCGAAGGAGGTAGCGGTGGAGGCAGTCGAGTGCCCCCAGAGGTGTTTCTATCGGGCGCGGAGCTCGTCGTCGTTACGTTGCTCCCCATGGTGCTGATGACTGGTGGGACAAACGCATGAGCTGTCCTAGCGCGAGGCGTTTGGAAAGCAGGTTCCTGACCGTCTGCTCCAGAACTATCAAGGGAGAAATTCAGACGCTCTCGAGGGAAGGAGGGGTCAGCTATTCGTTCATGGAACGTGATCCCTCTTCCCTGATGGACGGACGGTTGGGTTATTGCGGATTGAGATCTGGTTATCTCTTCGAATTGTTGCTGCCGTTCGGCTAGCTGTTGCACCGTTCGCTCGGTTTGTTGAGCTTTGTCTACTAACTGAAGCATCATCTGTCGGATCTCAGAAAGCTGAGCTTCCGTCTGGTTCGGAACGGATTGATGCGGTGTGTTGTTGAGGGCTGAGGACCCAGAGTTGGTCCCACCGGGGGATCTCGAGTTATTTGCCCCCGAAGCAGTGCGATTCGGTGAGCTATTGCTCAGGTTCGATTGATCGGGGTTAGATGGATTAGTTCCATCGAGTGGATTCATCTTTAAGCTTTGGAGAAAGGGATTCGATTAATTGTCCCCACAGACGGCGCCAATTGTGAGAGACAAGGTTTCACTTCTTAGATTTTAGGTTAGGTTGAGAGATAATGAATCGTGGGCTGAATCCCGTAAATAAGCTTAATGAATGAATACGTCTGTATTGATGATCAAAGAGTATTACAAAAGGTGTTTATGTTGATTACAAAGAAAATGAGTGATGTATTTAATCTAATCTGATAGTTGTTGTATCTCTCGAGATCGCCCCTTATTTTGGATCTTCTCTTGTCTTTATATAGTCCAGGTCTTGTCGATAGCTCCTCAACTGATCTCCGAAATACACGGCTTCAGTTACGTACTTGCTCCAGGTTCCTCTTGACCGAGTCTTCGAAGTATCAGCTTCCGTTATAACGTGACCTCCATTATAACGACTTCCAGGTTCAGTCTTCGATTCAGCTTCCAGCTCGTACTAATGTGATGGGCTTTACGCGGCCCACTTGTCAGCTTACATTTTATCGTGACCTCACCTGAGGGTCATATTCGGGTCCAACAATACTCTTCAGAACCCAGACCTCTTGGAGCCTGTTCCAACGAATATCCCCGGGGGCACCACTACACCAGGTCCCGAACAGGAACCTCCCTCCTCTCTTCACAACAAAGTTGTAGGAAGAGAAGACTGGAGGATACCAATCATGGATTACATCCTCGAGGGAAAAATCCCACCCAATAAGTGGGAGGCTCGAAAACTCAAAGCCTTAGCAGCAAGGTATTGCATAATCGAGTCAACCCTCCACAAACGAAGTGTCTCCGGACCTTACCTAAAATGCGTTCATGGTCTAGTAGCTATGAAACTCATGAAGGAAATGCACGACGGTTCCTGCGGTAACCATTCCGGGGGCAGAGCTCTAGCTATCCGAATTAAAAGGCAAGGCTACTTCTGGCCTACTATTATCGCGGATTGTGAAGTCTACTCCTCATCATGCGACAAATGCCAAAGGCATGCACCGATCATACACCAACCAGCGGAAAAGCTATCTAACATATCAGCTCCTTACCCGTTCATGAGGTGGTCCATGGATATCGTAGGTCCATTAGTACCATCAGGCAAAGGAAAGAAATTACTGAACCTCCTGGTCCTAACCGATTACTTCACGAAATGGATCGAAGCTGAAGCCTTTCAACAAATTAACAGATTCAACGTCGAGGGATTTGTATGGAAAAATATCGTATGTAGGCACGGTGTCCCATACGAAATCGTAACCGACAACGGAGGACAGTTCATATCCCATGATTTCAAAAAGTTCTGCGATAAGTGGAACATCCGTCTCACATTTTCATCACCTCGGCGACCTCAAGGTAACGGCCAGGCGGAGGCTGCTAACAAGTCGATCTTAGCAAACCTCAAGAAACGCCTAGGAGCTCAGAAAAAACTCTGGTCAGAAAAATTACCCGAAGTACTATGGGCTTTCAGAACCACCCCACGAAAAGCTACAGAGGAAACTCCTTTCTCCTTAGCCTACGGGATGGAAGCTGTCGTCCCAGCAGAAACCACCGCAGGCAGCCTCCGACGGGAGCTCTGCACCTCAAACCCCGCAGCTAACAACCAGCTCCTGATGGATAGCCTCGACTTAATCGAGGAAAGACGAGACCAAGCTTTGCTCCGCATTCAAAATTACCAGCAAGCAATGGCTCGGCACTATAACTCCAAAGTAAGGCCCCGACAGTTCGCTGTAGGAGACCTGGTACTCAGAAAGGTGTTCGAAGGAACTAAGGAACCAGGGCTGGAAAGTTAGGAACCAATTCGGAAGGACCCTACCGAATTATCCACATAGTACGACCCGGAGTTTATAAACTCCAGAAGGTACGAACCGGGGTACCTGAAATCCGATCGTGGAACGCCACGAACCTCAAAAGATATTCTCATTAGGTACCCAAATTCCCTGAACTACGTTTGGCTTGATCCCTTGACTGGATACGTAGGCAACTCCGTCATGAGTGCAGCCACAACCTCTTCTCACCAATCTCATCATCTAAGCCAAAGCGGCATGTGTCACCAAGAACGCTAAGCCCAAAAATAAGTTACTATGTAAACAATCTGAATCATGTATTCTTTGATATCTGACATTAATAAGACGATTAATTCAGTTTCATAAGCATCAAAGGTCTTAAAACCCTCTAAGAAAATTCAGGTCCCATTAAATCGTGACCTAAGCTCAATTATCTCGAACACATTCAGGTCCCTGAAAACCTGAACCTAAGGTCTTAAAATCCTTAACATAACCTAAGGTCTTAAAATCCTTAACACCCACAAAGGTCTTAAAATCCTTGACACAAGCTAAGGTCTTAAAAACCTTAACAAATCAATAAGGTCTTAAAATCCTTAACGACAGCCAAGGTCTTAAAATCCTTGACAAATCAATAAGGTCTCAAAATCCTCAACGACAACCAAGGTCTTAAAACCCTTGACAAATCAATAAGGTCTTAAAATCCTCATAAAAATCAAAAGGTCTTAAAATCCTAAAGAATCAACAAAATCTCAAAATTCCTCGATTTCATTCACTGCATTCCAAAGGTCTCGAGATCCTTCGGACTAACTCAGGTCCCTATGAGTCTAACTCAGGTCCCGACAGACCTGGATGCCAGCTCCCAGAACTTTCAAATCGGACTCAGGTCCCTAGATTTCCCGAAATAATATCAAGGACCCCTCTTCGAAGTCCTCATGACCAAATACTAACTAAGCAAAAACGTTCACAACAAATCGAAACTAAAAGTCCTGACTTGATTCAGCAATCGCTATGATTAAGTAGGACATGATCAAGCTCAAAAGCTCGAAACGAAAGTAAATAAGTCTTAAATACGACAAAGGGTTTAAAAGCCTCCCCAGGCTATTAAAATCCTAGACATCGATAAAGGTTTAAAGGCCTCCTCAGGCACTAAAAGTCGTAGAACTTAAACGAAGACAAAGCAGAAAGTCTTATAAAACATAAAACATAAGATCAACAGAGCTGAAGCTCTCAACCCTCCTTATCATCTTGGACCGGTTCACCAACAGGAACCTCCCCTTCAGCTACATCGTCATTTCCTCCTTGAGCTGCTTCGACCGGGGCTAAGTCAGGAGCCATTAAATCCAGATTAGAACCATACTCCCCAAGAAAGGACGGATTAAACATGTTAATCTCAAAAGTACCTGAGCTGTCCGAGATCTGGGGAAGAGGAAGCTTGCTGACTGAAAAGTCAGACACTTGAGCCTTCTCATACGCAGTCGTCGCACCAGGCAACAAAGCCACCAGCTGGCTGTATTCCTCTTCAATACTCTGGATCTTGTTGTTCAACATGTCCTTCAAGAGATCAACGTTGGCTTGGAGCTCCTGGGCGTACACCAATGCACTGACCTCTTCCTTCTTCTTAGCAAACTTCTCCTGAACACAGGTTAGGATCTTGCCATAAGCTTCGGCGACCTCTTTCTTCCCTTCCCTGACTGCCAGCTTGACCTCGGCCTCCTTGTTCTTCTGGCTCTCCTGGGACGAGGCAACGAGCTCGCGAACTTGGCGCTCAGCTATCCTTCGAGCAGAATCCAAGTCACTGATCCTCCTGCTCTTCACCTGGATATCGAGCTCTTGGCTCTCGATCTTTCCTTGTTGAGCATCAGTCTTCGAGCCTAGCCTCGTCACTTCGGCTTCGAGTTCGGAGATTCGAGCCCGGGCCTGATCGAGATCAGCCTTGGCTGCCTTAACCACCTCGGTAACCTCAGCAAGCTCACCAGCATTGGGCGCATCACGCAGAGCATTCTCAAACCCGAGCTGGGCCCTGTTAACAGCCCCGGCCAACTACGACAACATCAAAAAAAAACGAATGAGTATTATTCCCAACAAGTGTAAATAAAGAACGGGTAGAGATCACGCACCTGACCCATACAATGGGCAATGTCGAGATACTCATCCCGGTTAGTCAAGTCTTTGAGCGCTGGAAGGGGACATCCTACCCTCTTCAGGTGCCTCAGTATCGCGGCTAAGCCCAACGAATCGTCCAGAATCGACCCAGGCTTTGAATGGGTAAAGCTCCACCCAACGGTTCCTCCCCTGGAAGATGAGGAGGAGGATCGAGCGGGAGCTCCGCCTTGGTCAGTCCTAGGCCTCTTGTGTCTCGACGGCTCAACTTCGCAGGTACCCTTGGGAGCCGGGTGATCAGCCTCCGGCGCAGGGACCTCAGGAAGAAGAGTGGCATCCTGAGTTGTGACCTCAGCAGGAGCAGCCTCAGCGACAGGTTTGGATACTCCATCATCCAAAACGTCCTTCACCGAGTTAAGGAAAGATCCTCCTTGGCTCCTATCTCCCCCACGGGAGACACTGGCAGCCTTCGAAGGGTTACCCCTGGAACGAAACGATGGCCTTAAAGTCATATCACCTGACTTGGTCTTTTCGGTACCTGAAGCTCTAGCACCGGTTGAGATTGATACAACAGAGTCCCCTGCGGAAACTGGAACAACGAGAATTCTTATGAGAATGGAAAATTTCGAAAACAGCAAAACTGTTTAGGAAAGGGTTCGAGCTCGAACTTACCCTCAAGGTTCTCAACAGGAATGGGATCTTGAAAAGAGGCGTTGAAGACGTCTGGGAACCTGGCTGCACCTATTCGAGATGTGGTGTAAGCAGGCCAGGTACAGGGAGTCTGATGCAACTTACGATATAGAGCTCTGGTAAGCTTGGTAGAAAGCTTCGGAGGATCTTCAATTTCTGCGAAACAAATCCAAGCAAAAAGGTTAATCAACCATGAATAGATAAACTCCATAAAAATTTATCCCTGGAAATCCTAACCAGATGGGTTAGCCCAAGTAATCCTGAGATCCCGACCTACAGGGACCGTCAAAGGATCGACTTTAACATAGAAGTACTTCTTCCTCCAGTCGTCATCACTACTAGAAAATCTAAAGATGACATGATTAGGGCGACTAGGAAGGTAGAAGGTTCCGGTACCGCCTTGCTTAGAAGCACTCTCCTTCAAGGAGAAGAGGCTCATAAGCTCGGTAAGACCAACATTGACTCCTTCCTCTCTAGCTCTAGTGATAAAACCGTTTATCACTCGGATGACTGAAGGACAGAGTTGGGAAAGAGCCAACTGGTAATGATCGAGGAAATCGAGCAGCAACATCGGGAGGGGAAATCTCAGGTGACACTTGGAGATATACTTCTCATGACAACAAAACCAACCCGCCGGAGCGGTTTCGGGGGTATCATCGGGACCACAAGTTCGAGCAAGCTCCTTCCGGCCAAGGGCTTGAACCATGAGGTTAACCACCTCCTGACTTGTCAATAACGAGGGTGAATGGGGATTACTTCCGCTGGAATCGTCCTTCTTCTTCCGCTTAGAGACTCTGGTCGCAACCGTCTCTCTGGCTTTCTTCTTCCCCTTCATCTTGGCTCCAACTTCCTGTTTAACCTCCAATAGTTTAGCTCCGGAGGCAGAGGGAGGCATCACGGACTCACCGGAACCTTCTTTCGGAGGATTCATGGTATGGGAGGATCAAGGAGAAAATCGATTGCAAGGTTTGGGAGAAAATTTACAGAGAAAAGTAACGAGGAAGATAAAAAAAAAAAAAAATCGCAGTAAAAATAAGAGAGGAGAGAAGTTACCTTGGGAAAACCGAACAGAGGCGTGGAGAAAGTGGGAGGCGTAGCAGTTAATGCTCACAGCTTTATATCCCATCACCTCTCGAGATTCGGAAACGTCATTTCAAATTTCCTCTATCTGAACCGTAGATTTTGTTTAACGTGATAAGGACCGTTAGATCGAGTAAACCGTATCTGAACGAGATAAGAACTAATCATTACCTTTAACGAAAAGATAAAGTCGGTAGCTGGATTCTAGCTTCCGAGACAAAAGATTTTATTCGGAAGCTGGGGGCAACTGTTGGACCCAAATATGACCCTCAGGTGAGGTACCGGTAAAATGTGAGCTGTTAAGTGGGCCGCGTAAAGCCCATCACATTAATAAGAGCTGGAAGCTGAACTAAAGACTGAACCTAGAAGTCGTCATAATGGAGGTCACGTTATAACGGGAGCCGATACTTCGGAGACTCGGTCAAGAGGAACCTGGAGCGAGTACGTAACTGAAGCCGTGTATTTCGGAGGTCGGTTAAGGAGCTATCGACGAGACCTAGGCTATATAAAGACAGAGAAGATCCAAAATAGGGGACCTTCTCCGGATATCAACTTTTGTATTAGATTAAACACATTACGTATTCTCTTTGTAATCATCCAAAAACACCTTTTGTAGCATTCTTTGATCATCAATAAAAACGTGTTCATTCATCGAGCTTACTTACGGGATTCAGCCCACGATTCTTATTCATTATCTCTCAACCTAACCTAAATCTTAGAAGTGAAACCTTGTCTCTCACAGACTGGAGGTTGAACAATAAGGTCTTAGCCTTCTGCGTTGTGAGGTGTCCACACACTAGTGTGGAACTTGCTAACACGATCATTGAGTGTTTGAAGGATTGGGGTTTGGAGAAAAAAGTATTCTCTTTCACTCTAGATAATGCGACCAACAATGATAGTATGCTGAGAATACTTAAAGGGCAGCTTCAGATGATGAGTGGCAGTGGTTTGTTATGTGATGGGAAGTTCATGCACGTGCGATGTTGTGCTCACATCCTAAATCTTATAGTGAAAGATGGGTTAGAGTTAGCAAAGAACCTTTTACATGACATTAGGAAAAGTGTCAGGTACGTAAAGGCATCTCCACAAAGGATACAGTCCTTTGCTGCTTGTGTTGAGAGAGCTAGGATCACGGATGGAGCAGGTTTATCCCTTGACGTTTCAACTAGATGGAACTCTACATACCATATGCTAGTCCGGGCATTAAAGTTCAGAGCAGCTTTTGAAAGCTTGGCCTCTTTTGACACCCATTATAAGACGTTGCCTTCAGCCGCTGACTGGAACTGAGGAGCTAAAATATGCGAGCTGTTGAAGCCTTTTAGTGTCATTACTACATATTTTTCAGGCTCTAAGTATCCTACATCAAATGTTTATTTCACTGAGGTGTGGAGGATAGAAAGATTGTTGAAGAAATATGCTCACTGTGATGATGATGGGATAAGAGGAATGATTCAGCCAATGCAAGCTAAATTCAGTAAGTACTGGGAGGATTATAATATGATTCTTGCTATGGGAGCTGTGTTAGATCCTAGAATGAAGATTGAGGTTATTGAAAAAGTTTATGAAGCTGTGGATCCTACTACTGCTGTTTTAAAGATCACATCACTTAAGGAAAACTTGGAGAATCTTTACAAAGACTATCAAGCTAGAAAGTGGGCAAGCTCATCAGGTTCTTCATCTTCACAAACTCCATATGAAATAGTCAATGAATCACCACTAGAAGAAGAATATGATAATGTAAGTAAATCTCAATCTTCACTTCAATCTTCTATACTATTGTTATATGATTTTTTTTAGTTATTGATATGAAGTTTCATTGTATAGGATCTTTTTGAGTTAGAAAGAAGCCTTGCAGCTGGTGTGGACAACCCAAAGTCACATTTAGATATTTATTTAGAGGAGCCAAGAGTAAACAGAAGAAATTATCCAAACTTGGATGTCTTAGGCTTTTGGAAAGAGAATCATCATCGACTGAGTGATTTAGCTGACATGGCAAGGGATTTGCTTACCATTCCTCTCACTACAGTCGCCTCTGAGTCGGCTTTTAGTATTGGTGGTAGAATTTTGACTCCATACCGAAACAGGCTTCTTCCTAAACATGTTTAAGCCTTGCTTTGTGCTCGCAATTGGCTTAGAGGGTTTGCATAATTTGAAGGTGTCACTGAAGATACTGAAGATACTGAAGAGGTTCAGACATGCCAGTGAAGAGGTAACTTTCTGTTTCTAATAAGAAATATGAGAACTTGGAAGTAGAATTGGTTTCAAGCTGTTAGTAGAATTGTTGTGAAAGTCTGAGTTTTGAAAAATTGTTTTGGCATGGTTTCCTGGTTTTCAGATTACAAGAAGATGGAGGATGATGAAGTTGTTTTGAAAGATTGTTTTGGCATGGTTTCCTGGTTTTCAGATTACAAGAAGATGGAGGATGATGAAGTTGTTTTGAAAGATTGTTTTGAGATTAAAGGAGGAGGATGTAGTTGTTTCTATCTTGTTTTAAATATGTATCATATTTGTACTGGTTTTCAGAAAACAAGTCATGTACTTGAAGTTGGTTTGCACTTAAAGTTATCAACATAAATTTGAACTTATGTATATGTGTTGCCTTTTTTGAACTTAAACTAAGTTTTTGAAATAAATAAATGGGCTCACGGACCTAAATGGATACCATAATTGCAAACGGGCTTCAGTTAAACGGGCTCTAACGGACAGGACTTTAAACAGATATTTTTAATGGGTTCCAAACGGGCCGGGCTTTAAACGGGCAGGGTCTAAACGAGTACGGGCCGCCCGTATTAACATCCCTATATGGTAGACAAGTATTTAAAAGAAGCTAATAACCATATCACATTTCATTAAAGGACTGTTGTTGAGTTTTACAACTGACCACCAAGAAAGAGAAAACACACAAAAGGACAAAGGCTTGCACATGTTTTTTGAGCTACAAGGAATGAAAAAAAACAATCCTTGCACATTCTCATAAGACACTATCTTTTTTTTTCTATTTTCCCCTCTCTATATATAAATTTTAAAAAAGCATTGAACTTGGAGTAGAAAGAGGATGAGCACTTTGACTCTTCTTTAAATTTTCTGAAGAGTCATTCACTCTCTTCACACCGTTCTTCCACCCTTCTTCAACACTTTACTATTCACCCCAGAAACCCGAAAATGCAAAATGAAGATAAAAAGACCAAACCTTTAAACTTTCTTGACGAACCAGAGGAAAAAACCAACACTTTCTTCTCCTTCTCACGACCTATACACACTGTGATTCCTTTTGAAATTGTTGTTGTCTGGTCAAGCCAACGTGTAGCTTGAAACAGCGACATTTGCGGGAGTTGTTGAGTGAATGTAGACGAACTCTAGGGATTTTCCGGATTGCAATGAGTGCATCCAGGAAGGTAAACCGAAGGAGTTTCCTGTTCTAGAGAGTCCCCAGATTGGTCCGTAGAGATTCTTGATCGAAAGGTTGAGACTTTTGAGAGCTCTAGGTGATTTGTTAATAACAGTTGTTGAGTATCTGTAGTAAGTCCTTCCCTTTGAGACCCACGAACCTGTCATCTTCTGAACTATAGCCACTGGACCAGAAGCTGCACAAGATAATCAAACACAGTCAACTCTATGTTCAATAGACACACTCATAGATATTCACATGTAGAGAGAAGAACACAAGAGCATACCTCGGACCGGGGAAGTCACTCTCGGTTTACGAATAGGCATTGGTCTTCGGACAACAACAGGAGCAGGAACCACTGCAAAGGAAAATTACTTGAGTTCCAATGTTCTTCTCAAGTATATAGGAGGAATGTATTAAATCTCTCAGACACAAACCTGGAAGAAGCTGGCTGTAACCGGAATGACCACTGCTGAGACGAGCAAGAACACCAAGAAGTGGTGCATTGTTGTAAGTAGCAGGCTCAGTCTGCTCATAGTTATCTCTCCTGTCAGCGAAATTGTCGTAAGCATCAGGACCGCCGACGATAGCACCAGTGAGGAGGTTGGGGTCACTGCCTTTACGGCTGAACCAGGTGGCGTAACCACCACGGCAGGTGACAAAAGAGCGGTCAACCTTGTAAGAGACGATGGAGGAGCCTCTGTGGTGAACTCTCTGAGGGAAGTTGTTACCGTAACCAACCATGTAGCTAGTAGCTCTTGGGTTATCTCCGAGAATGTAATCAACCTGTGATTTAGCAAAGGAAAGAAGCTGCGAAGGAGCGACGTTTCCAGATGAGCATCTCAAGTTGCTTCGAGAGGAAGTTAGGTAATCAGAGTAAACGGTGGTCAAGAAGGAAGCGCTAGTGACGAACTGCATGTTGTTCCAACGCTGTCGGAAAATCAAACCACCGGGAGTCTTCTGAATGTTTCTGGAGCCTTTACCCAACAAGGAGCACATAAAGAAATCAGCTTTCTGTTGATACTTCTGAAACACAGGCGTGTGTCGTCCTGCTTTCCCTTGCATCAAAAACTGTTGTTCCACCACAAAAAAAAAAGAGGAAACAAATCGGTTAAGAATCAAACCAAGATTATCAAACCGGTTTTTCTTTTATAAATTGGGTTGTGTACTAAGTACTAACCTTGGCGACAAGGGTTTGAACACCAGCGTACTTAACGTCCCAACCGAACTCGGTCATGGACCAACCAGTACCACCCATGGAGTCACCGTTACGACCCAAGTAGTCCAAGTAGTACTGGTTGTTGGAAGCTTGGTATAGCCACGCTGCTGCCCAGAGTAACTCGTCCTGAAATTAATCAAGGGTTAATTATCAGAGATAAAAATAAAACAGGATCATTAATGTCAAAGTGGAATCTTACATTGTAACCACTGACGGATCCGTAGTATTTACGTGCGACGGTGATGCTGCTGTCGTATTTTCCTCTGTATTTGTCCGCGAAATCAAACAGCTGTAAATTATAGTATAAAATTTTAGTTAGGATGGCAGATCCGTAATAAAACAGATAAAACAAGGTTAGTTTAGAAGTTTTAGTGGGGAGTGGCAAGTTCGTTAAATATTGTTGAAGAGTAAATAATTAAGTGTGAAAGGTTGTTACACGGCATGGGGCACCGACATCCCCAAGACACGTGCGAACTATATTTGTTTTTCTTAAGAAGAAAAAAAAAGAAAAAAAGAGAAAAGAGAAACTCGAGATAAACGGCTGAGATCGTTTATAGAATGGAAGATTTGTACAGACACAACAATGAAAAACCCGTGATGGACGGGGAACGACCTCGTTTCCAACCTTCTAAAAGTGATCTATACGGGGTCCCACTTACGGGATCACGGCACCTTTCCGCATGTAGTGTTTTTTTAGTTTAGTTTAGTTGTAGTAAGCTAGTGTGTTTAAAATTAAATTCTAAACTCAAAAAGAGTTTAGAATTTGCTAAACTCCTGGTGATAGGTAACTGGTATAATTATAGCAAATATTAGAGAATAATTCTTTTTAAAGCATCTATAGATTTATGGCTATTACAGTGACAACAAAATTAATTTCCAGGTCATTTTCATTAGTAATGACACCTAACGTGCTTTGAAAATGACTCGTAAGTGACTTTCTACTATCTCTTGAGTAGTGTAGTAAATAATGTGTCAGGAACATCCCAATGAAACTGCCGGTTCATTGCTCTACATGCTAAAGTGCGCATCCTTAAAAAAGGTAAAAATGCGCCGAAGAAGATAAAAAGTTGCATTACCTGATAAGCGTGAGTGAGTAGAAGCCTAGAGTAAGCAGGGTTAGATCGGCGGAAGACTATTGAGGCTGCGGCCATAGCAGCTGCTGTTTCTCCCGCTAGATCCGACCCGGGATTACTTGGATCTATCCGGTAAGCTTTCCTGTCCGTCGTCATTTCTTCCGGTCTCTGCCAACAGTAATGGTCGGTGTTGCCGTCTCCAACCTAAAAAAAATAATCATATTATTAATTACGAAATTAAAATTTGATTATTTTAGAAATCTTATAAATTAAATACTATAATAAATACCTCGCCGTAAAGGACGTTGGGCTCAGGATGGGCTTTGATGAAGTAATCAGTGCCCCATTTAATGGCATCTATGGAGTGGCCTAGCTCGCCGTTGGCCGCTAACTGGTTGCCGTATTCAATGACGCTCCACGCCATCATGGTCACCGTGAAAGCCATCGGAAGTCCGAATTTCACATTGTCTCCGGCGTCGTAGTAACCTCCGACCAGATTCACCTGAGTTAAAAACATACCAAACAACAACATTTCAGTCAAAAAAAATGAAACAGGAACAATGTCGGAAACACTGTTAATCAAGCTAGAGATGAGACATACTCCGCTTGATTTGCCGTCGGTGAGACCGGAGTGAGAGCGCCAAGTGACTCTTTGGTTACGAGGGAGGACACCAGATCTCTGAGCTTCGAAGAAGAGAAGACTCTTAGACAGAGCTTGGCCGTAATCATGACCGGAGAAAGCTACTGGAAAACAGAGAAGCAGTAACAGAGCAGTCACGGATGCAAATCTCTCCATAACTTAACCAAAGAGAGAAGAGAAATGCCAGCGATATTATAACAGCTAAAAAGCGCTGAATAATAAGCCAAGACTAGAGACGTTAGAAATGGAAGACGAAGAGGGAGTGTGAAGACGAAGAGACGAGCTGAGGTGTTGTATATATGGAAGGAGGATGGAAGAAGCAGGAAGGTACCAAGGGACAGAAAATATTGACAGTTAGCTTTCATTTAATGATTACTTTATTTTCATATTTTACTTAATTACACAATGCTTTGATTTATTGAGTATGCTCATTATTACTATTACTATTTAATTATTGGAATTGTTGGTCGAAATTTTGAAATGCACATGAACTATGTATACGTTACGACAATGATTGTTTTGAAAATTTGTAAACTAATCTGGAGGAAAATTATGTCGTCCTCCTCTGCATTAATCATAGATTAATTGCGAAACAATTATTCTTTTTTTAAATAACGTCAATTGCTGTTTTTTTGGAACTCAGAGTAATTACAACAAAAAAATTCAATTTCTATTACTCCCTCCATCCCACTTTAAGTGGTATTTTAGGTTTTTGCACATATATTAAAAAAATACAAATTTTTATATAATTTATCTTGGTAACATAAAAATATTATTAAATGAAATTAATTCAACCAATAAGAAAAAAACTTAGCATTTTATAATTGGTTAAAAAGTTAAAAAATATTAAATTTTACTTAGAATAGTAAGAACATCACATAAAATAAGATAAAAACAAAAACCTAAAACACTATTTAAAGTGGGACGAATGGAGTATAAAAATTGAAAACATGAAAAGAAGAAAGTCATGTGAGTGTTCCCATGAATCTTAGGTCTCATTTCACATAGGGGCGGTGAGGTGGTAAATGAATGTGTTTACATTTACATAAAGTACCAGTACTAAAGCCCTTTCTCAAAAAAAAAAGTACCAGTACTAGAACTAGTTTCGTTTTTTAATAAAGATAGCATTTTGTTAATTAAAGTTAATCTACAACCATTAATATTATTAATTTATTACTACTATTGTGATATTATCAAGGTGTTATATGGTAAGAGTGAGAATGTGGTGTTTTGAGGCAAACCCATAAAAAAACTGAAGAAGTGAAAAAGGTGATATCCTCTTAACAATATGCCCAGACGAGCTGGTTCACTTTTGTGCCAATTCTCCTAAATACCCCAGTTATTGTCCAGGTAGCACTTTTGGCAAGGGTAATACGGGAATCAACCAAAAATGTTAGATATTTCCTTTAATAATTTAAAAGAAAAAACACGAAACTTGGCATAAATTCTTTTAAATAAAAATAAACGCTCGATTTGTAAGATGAACTTTCAACAACGTATTACAAAAAAATTACGGAAACCTTCGAGCAATTTGACAAAGAGACTTCTTTAAATCAAATAAAAATGATAACATGCAGCGAAAAGAAAAGGAGGACATAAATTTCGAAAAACAAACAAGGAACACGTTGACGAGCGGCTTTGACATTCGGTTTTCTGCAAACCATCCTAGTGGTTAACCCGTATAACCGACAACTAAACACACTTCTTACATTTATTCTCTTCGTTTCACCTTACTCAGTGGTTGTTACTTCTCAAGTTAACAAATAAATGTAAGTTTGATTGTTTACAAGAGTTCCTCTTTATTAACGAATATACTAGTAATAAACATTACCACAATTAACTAATTTAGAATAAGTACTTGGTATAATCAAAATAAATAAACAAACAAAATACACCGTTGTAACGACAACAATAGCTACAAATCACAAACATCTACCTAACTGAAAACGTATACTTGTTTATGGTTGAAAAGAAACAACTTAACATACTTCGCTGGCAAACAGTAAGAAAATTAGATGTGCACTAACCATCAATGTCATGGAAAATGTAATCTTAAAAAGTCCACCGACAGTTTAGTTACTGATAACGGTTTCGTTTTTCTTGCTTGGGAAATGGCCTGTAATAAGTGTACTTTCTGTGATATGTGAACTCACGCACTCGGTATACAATAACTAGTTTTGAAACACAATACATCTCTGCTGTTGTTTCTACCTGTGATTAATATTATTGAATTGTGATGCAGCACACATCTCTCCTTTACCTATTGGGCTTTATTTCATGTTTCCTTTTTTATTTAATGTATTTTTTCTTGGAGCATTTCCAATCAAATCTTAAATCTTCAAAATTTAAAGCTTAATTCCAACCAAACTTCAATTCTTTGAATTTTGAGATTTTACTATTCAAACTTAAAACTACATTTCATTTTATTTTTAGTTTTTTTTTACTATTATTTTTCGTAAATACATATACTAAACTTGATTTAGAATAAGCGTAAGTAGCACTAAGATAAAGTTCACACAATAAAAAAATACATTAAATAAAGCTCATAAAAAATACATTGAACAAACTTAACACAAATTAAAGCAAATTATACAAACACTTAATATTATATATCTTACAAAAATACTGTAAGACCCGATCATGGCCTCTCGGCCCAACTAGATCCGCAGACTTACTTATATTTTTCTTTTTCATTTACCCAGTCATATTCAGATATGAGGTTCATAAACAAAACGACCAGATTACACAACGGAATATAAATGTAGTTCTACTTGTATTAATTAATCATGTGATCCTATACATAGTTTCTTAACAGTCTCATAAACGATAACTAGTTCTTCTCTAGCTTCGTTCAACCACACACTGCACAACTTCTCACTGATAGAGTCTTTACGGCTCCTTGGTTTGACCACCACAAGCCTCATTTTCTGAAACCATAACCAGATAAGCATTAATCATAACCGAAGTGAAACAGGTAGATTCTACAATGCTTGACTTGGTCCATGTGACTAAGATAAACCTCAATCAATACTATAATAAAATGATTTGGAACTGCCTATCACATCCCAAGTCTATCAACCAACCATCCCACGACTTTAAATAGATAGACAGCCCAAACAAAACATCAGACCATGACCAGTCCATACCGCCCCAAAGACCAGTCCGACCATCAAGACAAAATCTAGGTTCGACCAGTGTACTTGGAGTCCGGCTCAATGGCCCAATGGACGCCCTTACCTGATCCAATACTGGCCTTAGATCCATACCAATTGAGTAAAGCCCAAGCATTGATTCACAACTGGCCGACCTTGCGACTCATTACTCCGGATAGACGACCGTGCATACATCCTTGGTCTAAGCCTTGGACTGAACCATATGGACCGGAAAAAACCTGCATCCATTGGCACCATTTGGAACTCACACCCTTTGGTATCTCCTGCCCCTTGGTCAATCGTCATCTCTGGTCTATGGTACCTTATGGCACTTGTAACTCTTGGTATCCCATACCTTCTGGTTACTCGTGCTCTCTGGACCCTTATGACTCTTGACAACTTGTACCCTTTGGGACTTTCCAAATGTTAAGCCAACCGTCCAACCCTTGGAACGATCTGTATTGTCTCGTATCACCGACCCGTGGTCAAGTTATCGGTTAGGATGTGACCGTTCAAGTCAAGAGATGCAATCCTTGGACCCAACTGACACAACCCTTCGTGGATCATCAGAAAAAGATGAAAAGATAGCCTAGAAACAGATTGGAGAAAACAGATGGGACTGGTGAACCAAACAAAACCGCGGTTCGGCCACAAGGGCTCACCGGAGGGACTGATGGGACCACGGTCCTTTTCCATACCTTCTGAACCACGACTGGGTTCTCAGAGTTCTTCTCCTTGTTCTGATCTTCCGGTTCAACCATAGGTTGATTCTCAAACGATCGGAGTAGTCGGAAAACTAAACCACCACGAAAACTGCATTTTTCTTGGCCAAAAACTCTCTCTTTCTCTCTCTCTATTTCTCTACAACTTTCTCTGAGTATTTTACTCTGAAATTGGATGAGAAAAGTGAGTGGGACGTGCCCCTATTTATAGGAAACTAGAGGTTATGTGCAAAGAGACACATCCCTTCCATGCAACTCATTGGAACAGATCTTGACCATTGATTATTACCAACAGTCCAAATCGTACCTTTTCACCTATGGAAGGTTCCAGACACCTCTAGACATGTCCAGACACGTCCAGGCCTAGCCCAGGCCAAGCCCATACTTCATACCTAAGTCCACAACCCGCCCACAAGAGCCCAAAGGCTTATGGACCATGTGGCTAAACTAACCAGCCCGCCACCGGCCTGAACCTATTTATTGGGTCAGGCTGAAGCCTAAACCATTCTCCAGGTCCCTTAGACAGTGCCCAAATACTTGCCTAAGAGCCCACCGGTCCATGGACCACATGGCCGGACCACCCGGACTAGGACCGGCCCGGACCCGGACAACTGTCTCGGACCTGAACAGTCCATCCAGGTGAGATGAGCTGGCTTCCAGGTGACCCAGCTGAGTGAGCTAGTAGTCCAACTAGTGGAGCTGACTTAGTACTCTAGCAGAGCTGGAGTGAACTAACCTAGCTTCGAACAACTCAGTTATTCTTCTCGGTAGCTTTGGCCAGCTACTGTTTTACTCGTCCTAGTTGACTTCTTTATTTCTCACTCATATTTGGTTAAGTCTTATCATGCTTAACCATTTATTTGGACCATAGAACGCTTGCCTTTGGCCTTACTGACCAGCGGTACGTTTCCTCAAACCATGGTCCGTCCGGACAATCCTTCTCGGGATTGGGGGTGACAAATAATGTTTTGCGTATTTTGGTATTTTATATGTAACTTTCTAAAATTTGTGTGTAGTGTGCTGTTTTATCATATATGTAATTTATATTAGTTTTATTATATTAGATTGTAATATTGTTTGTATTATAATATATTAAATTTATGTTTTATATGTATTTGTGAAGCTTTATCATTATTTGTAATTAATTTCAAGGACAATAATTTAAATGAATAAACTTATAAATTTCTTTTTGAGGATTCACAGTTTAAACAATCAACCTTTAAATCTTCATTTTGATGTTTTGCTCTCTTTAAAAAAGTGTTGAGTTCAAGATGCTCTTAACTGACTTTTGATTACTTTTCATATTCTTATCATGATTATGTGAGCTATATATAAAGAGTTTACTTTATGTTTTAAGGTACCTTTGATTTAATTAATAATATTACTGAGAACTTTTTATACAAAATTATTGAATCTTTAGTTTTTGGATACCTCCGAGATTTCAACAGGTCTTAAAAAGATTAGTTAACATGTATTCTTAGAATTTAATGTTATTATTGCGTTATCAATATTTACCCTCTGTCAAATTGTAAAATCTAAACCAACTTCATTTGAACAAAACTCTTCTATATTTTGATATAGGTCCAATTGGTTCATTCCCAACTGGTATAAATGTTTAACATTCCTATATCTAAGAAAATAAACTAAATATGACTTAAAGAAAATAAATCAAGCCAAATTTAAGTTTTTTACAAATAATTAGTTAAAATTGTAATCTACTATAAACCATACACCATCAGTTTATTTTTTTTTGTGCTTCGAGTACCTTTGCTTTTTTTAACAATTATTTATATCTTATTCGTATACTAAGTGTTGACCGAAACTATAATAGTTTGTTTTATAAAGAAAATGGTTAAACTCGAGTCTATTAAAGACACATATCTAACTCCGAAACAATAACTTATATCTGTGTAGTCAGTGAGATTTGAACTAGGATTCGCCGTATTGAGTTTTTAATTTCTGTCAAGCGCTGATTACCACTACTGATTAACTATAATAGTTTTTTTTTTGTTGAAAAAATGGTTAAATCCGGATTTATTGAAAACACAAACCTAGCCCCCAAACTATAATAGTTTAGAGATAAAACCATCCAATCGGTCGAATTTGTAGTCATATTCATTAGATTTTGTGCAATGCGCTTTTTTATATTATTTGTCTAAGCTGAGCAACAACAACATAGATAAACTTAATTAATCATACTTAGAATTCGAATGGTAACATACAACTACGAGATAACTGAAGAACAACTGCAGAGTAATTATACGGATTTTTTTTGTTAATATTAACAATATGATGTACTTTTTTCAGCTCCCACGGTAAAAGTAAGACTATCAGCATTCAAATCCTTACTTTTACCACTATAATGCAGTCATTACTATTACCGGGATGAAAAATCTTTTTTTTTGAACACTAACAGGAAGAAAAATAAAAGAGAGGAAATGGGGTCAAAAAGAACAAGTTTCCTTGTCAGATGGCTTTATTCCAACCGCAATCAACGGTCTCCCACCGAATATTTATATTTACATCTTTTTCTCTCTTTTTCTTTCTCCTCTAATTCACTTTATCACAAATGTTATCTCTCTTTTATTTTTTTTTGTACTATTTTATATTCTGAATGTTTTCTTTATAAATCAAACTTCTCGAGGTTTACTTTTTCTTTTGACCGTATAACATCTTATCTTTTATCCAAACAACATTATCTTTTCTTATGTAAAATTTAAAATGATTTGATATCGGCTAATGATACTTAAATTAATTTAACTGCGACTTGAAAAGTAACTGACACGTACGGAGAGTTCAAAGAGGCAAAAGCTCAGTTTGACCGACTGTCGCAGGTTGAGTCACGGCTACGGTAACTCTCCACTCAGGCGATCGTTTCTGTTATGGGTCACACTTTTTAGTACTCCTAACCAGTCAAAACTAATTTTAATAAACAGTACGTAATAGTATATTGCGAGAGGATAGATAAAATAAAATCAATTAAAAGACCTTTTGAAAGAGTCTTTAGAGCATGATTATTGGTGACCTTGCACTAAAATCCTTTAGAAAAATAATATGTGTATGTATATATTATATAAACGTGTGTAATTGTAGGTTAAAGACTTTACGGAAACCAGAGCCGAAAATTCCTTAACTAAGAAACTTTTGGGTTTGGTTTCCGTAAAGTCCTTAATCCACAATTACACATGTTTATATAATATATATATACACATATATGAGTATTAAGGACCCAACATGAATGACTCCCAATAATTATACTGCGGACACTTTAGGGACATGACTGGTTTTCCGTTACCGTCTGCAAATGCAGTTTTTGCGATTGACAGTGGTTGTTTGCATTTTGCAACAATCATTTAAACTGCTATAAATCATTTCAAACTGTTTTAAGCCTCTTATATTTAAAAGTTGGTTGCAATTAGTGTTTGCGGTTTACATTTTAATTATAAAAATACTAATATATATATATATATATATATATATATATATATATATATATATTTTATATTCTAATTAATATTATAAAAACAATTTTAGAAAATATTTTCTGTAATTTTAAAAATTTAAAACTATAACTTTCTACATATAATTTTTGTATTTATTATAATATTATGATTTTTGATATTTTTATAATTATATAAAATGTAAATATTGTTAATTTATTATTTAGTCGCTGATGCATTTGATAGTTAACCGGTTACAAGTATCTAGTAAACGTAACAAATTATAACCGCAGTACCAGTCGTACAAATCTCTTAGAACTGCTAGAAACTACAATCACGTGCATCCGTAAACTCCCGCAGCCGCAATCAAAACCGATGCGTTTGAACCAGTCAGATCTTTACAGGTTTTTTTGTGTCAATTCTCACTTAGACCATCTCCAATGTATTTCTCTATTTTTACCTCTAAAATGGAGGAACTCTATAATAGATATGTGTTTTGCTCCAGTGTATTTTTTTTTTAAATAAAAATCTTTAAATATAGAGCAAAATATAGAGGAATGCTATTTCTTCCTCTATAAATAGAGAAAAAAAAATAGCAATCTCTATTTTAGAGGTAGAAATAAAAGTGGTTTGGAGTATTATAGAGATAAAAATAGGAGAAGGATGAAGATGTTCTTAGCTAAACCAAGTTTTGTTTAAACCAGATGTTTCTCCAAGAACGTCATTTTCTTAGCATACCCTTAAATGAAGAACCTAACGGTCATTTTTTAAGAAAAAAACAAAAATAATATTATTTTTGAAATAAATCTTTTTAGTTCTCTAATTTTAAAGTTTTTAAAAAAATAAAATGTCAGTAAGATTTATTCACGTAAATCAAACGGTGATAAGTGATAAGAGCTTTAATTGGTAACTTTGCGGAGTGGTGGAATGGCGTGTGAAACGCGATTCCGCAAGAATTTTACCTGTAAAAAAAAGCTACGGAATGTAAAAAAACGCAAAAACGCATGTTTGCGTTTTGCGGACAAAAATATAAATAGAATTTTCATTAAGTGAAAAAATGAGTTTTAGTAGATTGTGGTAGAAACTTTAATAAATTTAACACTTTCATATTACTAAATTATATGCTAATCTCATATTTAAATTTTACATAAATAGTAATAAATTTTTAATAATAAATAATTATTATAAATAAAGTTATATTTACCTTTTTATAATATCAGAAAATTTCAATTTGTTATTAAAATGCACTGAAAGATAGGTTAAATATTAATAATAATATGAAAGATCCAAAACTACAACACGTAATATTATTTTCATAACAACGATTATTCGAGCCATAGACTTCTGACCTGTTGGTCACAATTTTTTCAGTTGAATTAATGATTTCTAGTTAATGGGGTTTCTCAACAAAACAAGTTATCGTTATTTAATCATATGAAAATAATCATATTTAATTTTGAATTAATTACCTTTTGGGCCACTTTCTCACTTTTGGGTAACACCGTTAACCACTTTTGACTTGTGGTATACTTCCCTTTAGTCTAAAAGACCACACTATCCTTTCTTTAGAGAAGAACCAATTTGCTTCAGTTTCTTCCCGAAAAATTTACACTAGAAGACACATTTCCACTTCTTTATTTCACCTAAAGTCACATTGTGCTTGAGGCATACTTTCTAGAAGTGATTTGTCTATTTTGTCCTTATAGGTATGTAACAATTATTTTTGTTTGGTTCTTTTTCTCCTTCTCTTTGTATTCAGATCCATCGACTTCTTGTTCTTCCAACTTTATTTTTCCTTTTCTTCTAAAATCATGTTTTTTTAAACAAACTCAGTTCACATTTTTTATCTCTTTTTGTTTTCTTTTCATTTTTATTTTTTCATCTCAAAAATTTCAGATAGATCTCATATTTCTCACCCAAATGCCTCACAGATCTTCAACCGTTAATATGTACAAATATATCTGATAATTAAAAAGTATTCAAGAGTTCGTGGATGCGTGGTGTTACAATTACACGTTTTAATTGTTACTGATCAATGCTCAAATCTACGTATGGATTGCCTAGTCAATTATTATTTCATCTTTTGGGAACTTCTCAAGTTCACCTATTGTCTACAAGTTAATACATGTCACAAGTTGTTGTGTACAAGTTAATACATGTCCACAAGTCGTGACATTATTCACAAATCGTTACGACGAACTGTTGCGACGTTGTCCACAAGTCGTTGTCCACTTATCTTATATCCACACATTAGTTAGTTTTAAGTTATTAAAACAAGCTATCTGGTTTTACAATCTCGGAGACCTTCCTTAACGAGGTTTTACTTGTCCCATCCACATTTTTTTTGTTTGTCCACATTTTTTGTTTCCAAGATCGTGTCCACGAAAGCATATTATTGAAACAGAAAATTCATTCTGATTTATCTCTATTTTGAGTTTGTATATAATTTTACTATTCATATTTTTCTAATCAACAAAATTCATCTACCTTTTATGTACATTGTCCACAAAAAATAATATTTACCACGTTTGTGCTGTCCACGCTTTATAGATGTCCACATTTTTTTTATATCCACACTTTTTTTGTATACATATTCATATATATATATATATATAAAATATATATGAAAATGAATGTTAAAAGATAGAGAATTTCGTAACTAATCTATTGTGACAATTATAATTATTTTATATATTTTAAAATTTGAGATAAAAGTAAAAGAAAATATAAGATGAAATAAGAAAAAACAATAATAAGAAAAAAAATCGAATAACAGAAAACATATACCAAATTCACTTGAATAAACACGAGCTCTTCCCGTTTCAAAGAAGGACATAATTGTCCAAATAAATTATTGGTCCCACATAAAAGTGTCTTGCATGTAGGATGTGTCTCTGAATGCAAGGTAAAGTCATAAAGTGTCCTAAAATGTAATCAACTCTTTCTTCCCTTCGGTTCATTACACAACTCCAGTTTATTTCACAGATACGGTACAATTTCAAATTTTATGGATCTGGTTTTTTTACCATATCCACTTCATTTTGTATCCACAATCAAACCCTAGCCCCCATTCCACATTCTCTCCTTCGTCTCCCCATCTTCGACCTTCTGCGGTGTCCTCTGCTTCGGCATGGAAGGTGGTTTTTTTTCATTCTCCTCTAATTCTCATAATTTAGAGGAGAATCCTCTCACTTTATTCTCATAATATCTTCCTCAAAACACCTGTATCTATATTTTCTCACTCAGATCCCACTGCATGCACTCTGTTTAGCCAATTTAACACTAAGCACCTTTTTGATTCACACTTGTTTTATTTTGTGTTTGATTTTCTTATTGTTGATTTTCTTGTTCTGATTTTCTTGTTTTGATTTTTTTGTCAGATTCGTCTAGGGTTTCATTTTGTTTTGATGTTCTTGTTGTTGATTATTTTGAATCGTAGTTGATTTTTTTTTTCAGATTCGTCTTACTAGGATTTCATTTTGTTTTGATGTTCTTGTTGTTGATTATTTTGAATCGTAGTGGGTTTTTTTTTTCAGATTTGTCAATTATTTTGTACACTTCCGCTAATCTCACTCTAAAATCTCACATTTTTTTTATAATTCTTACAGAAGAAGACACTTTCGACAATCGCCTTCCACAGCGTCTGTTTGCGACGGACCGTTACCCCTGCTACCGTCATAATATCTACTCCAAACCCGACTATTTAGCGTTCATCCGCCATGTTCTCCGGGATACAGAGGAGTTCGATATCATCAGAGCATCTTGCTTTGGGAAGTTATTCGATCTCCCAGCACGCCAGTGTCCTGTCTCGGGAAAACTTATTCACTCATTCCTGACGAGACAGCTTATATGTGTGGACAAACACACGCTATGGTCTGTATTTGGTGGCAAGCCTCTCCGGTTTGGCCTTCAAGAATTTGGCACAATTACTGGTCTTCCATGCGATGCGTTTCCTCCTAGCTACAATCCCGACACCAAGCTACTATCTGACCCGCGCAAAGATTCATTTTGGTTGAGTCTCATCGGGAAGAAGCGGTTCACCACAATTGAAGATCTAGCTTACAAGCTAGAGACAGCCACAAACATGCCAAGCGGGAAGAAGGTGCGTCTGGCTTTAATTATCATTGTCGATGGAGTTCTTATAGCCCACGAACAGAAGCCAGGGCCAACATTGAGGTTCGTTAAGCTTGTCGAAGATCTTGATGCTTTTTTGTCACCCTTGGGGAAGAGAGTCGTTCCTCAAGACCATTAATTGCATGAAACCTCCCAAGTTCCACAAACGCACTTGCCCTGACCCGCCGGGTAAACTCGTCGAACTCCTCAAGCAGGAAACTTACCGACTTCAAAGCTTCCCACTGGCTCAACTGTTTGCATTTACCTCGGTCCCAAAGTTGCTCTCTATAATCTAAGCCCCGTGTGACACGCTCACCATCATGGACCTCGAGGTAGATCACCTCCCCAATCACCCATCAATTGCGACTCTCGACATCCACGGCGTGGAAGCTGATCCCAAAGTGAGACTCTATACATATTTTCAGTATTAAGTATTGTTCAAGCTTTCGCATTTCTAACTCTACAACCATTACTTGTTTTAGCTCGAAGTCACAGCTCTGATACCTCTAGAGCCCCAACCACAACCTGGATGGGGAATTTGGCCGGATTTCTGTGAAGATGAGAGGGTTTCCTACATGGAGCAACTTATTGCTGATCGTCAGCCGTTCTCAAAGTCAATGTGGCCCGGATACTTTTGAACCTTTCATCACTTTCCCATGCGTTGTCGTCAAAGGGGAGAACAAGAAGCGGTCCACACGATCTATGAGATCAAAAAGGAAAAATGGGAAGCTTAGACATTCTGTCAAGAAACCCTTGTCGTCCCGCAAGCAGAGACGTATCAGCACGTATTTCAGCAGAGCTGCTCCAACCGTTAGTCAACACGACCAACTGATGGCTATTCTTAGTGGTCTTTCATCACAATTCTCCCATTTGAGTCAATAGTTCAAGAGTTTCCGGAAACAACTACGACTTAAACAGACCTCATTCAACCGCTCGTCCTTCCATTCACTACTTTCTTCTTCAAAGTCACGCCATCGTTCAGACAAAAGAGGGTCCAAATCCAACCATTCAGACAAAGGATGTCAGACGGACCCCACAATATACAACTCTAAACCAGACGACAATTGTCTCGTGAGTTCCTTTTTTATTTTTTTCCATCACATCTATTAACTTGAACCGAAAGCATGCTAAAAGATGTAACGAAGTATGCATGTGATTTTAAATTTTTTTAATTTATGTTCATGCAGCCTAAGTCTCAAATTGATCAGCAAGTTCGAGCGTCTACTAACGATGTTTCTACAGAAAGCGTTGTAAGTTCCACTCTAAACTCTTCGAAATCCTTTCTCATGAAAGGAGAGTTGTTACAACATTGAATTCTCTATTTACAGCACAAGGAGGACATGGATGTGGATGCTACTATATCAGTCTCCCCCAAGGATCAGCAAGTCATGCCGGTTTCTAAAGTCTCTGCGGTGGTGAGTTCTACTGACACCTCTACTAAACTCTGAATTAGGTCACAAGAGATTCTAATGAAAGGAGTTTTCTGTATTACAGGACGGGAAGGACATTGATGTAGATGCTAATATATCAGTCTCTCCCCTGATAGCCAATACGCCGCGCATCAGCTTCTTCACAAAGAGCCTAAAACAATTTCTTCTATCCACACTTCATCCATCCACACATCTTCCGTACACACATCAACCATCCACGACTCAATCTTCCACGATACACCACCCATCCACATCTCACCCACCGATGGTTCTGCTTCAGAGATGCCTAAATCCCCTTCTGATGATCGTCAGCTGTTGTATGATACCAGCGCAGCTCCACGCGACATCCACGAAACTTCGCCACCCACTACAAAAAGCCCTCCTTTTCAGGAAGTTCTTTTCAGTGGTGTTGTGATCCACTCTCCTGTTTGTCCCGACCCTATCACACCCACACTGCCTATATACGACTCTTCAGTAGGCCCATCTTCTCATATGCTTCTCTTGTTCCCTATGTCCCCACAACCTTGCTCAACAGAACGTTCACCAACTAAGAGTCCTGGTTTTGCATTTCATGCAGTTGGTGTAAACGCATTTTCGGCTACCGCTAATTCCAAAGCCCTTTCTACCACCACGACAGTTACAGAGATTCACGAGGTACATACATTTATATTTTCTACTTATTTAATTTTTTTTGCCGAGCCTCAGTGGATTGTGAGCTTTTTCTCATATTTTGATCCCGCGTATATAGCGTAACATGATACTCTTACTGCCTTAACTATGTTCTCCCAGGCCCAACCAAGCGTCGTAGTGGAGCTAAGTGACTGCGAGGGGACTCCGCCAAGGAGAGCACCCACCTATTTCCCATGCATGGGGGAGAACTACGTTGCCAAGGAATTATACAAATGCAAAAATATCCCAGCGCCAACTCTTATTTGTCAACTACTTCAAATTCAATGGGATCTCTTTTCCAAATCAATATCAAAGTTTGGAGAGACGTAAGTTCCGTTCTATTTCCTAAACCGTTTCGTTCTACTAGATCCTTATTAATTGCATTGATCACTCCTCTATCTTTCAGGTTCCACGACACACCTTCAAAATTGAGCTTCTCCAACAATTTCCTACTGCAACTTGCTAAGCCTAAGGTGTGGATAAAAACATATGAAAGTGACACGACTATTTAACGGTTGTACGCATCAATGCTCAGGTCTTATATAGGAAACATTATACTGTTAAAGCTTCTACTGAAATCTTCTTTTTCTCTACAGCACATGGTAATGCTCATGCACATGTTGTCAGAAAAGCACGTTCGACTCCTCGAAAGTCAGCAACTCTGCTTCACAACACCATATCTGACTTCTTCTATTCAGAAGATGTACCCAAGCTTCAGCAGGTCACGTAAGAAGGACACATTCTCCTGGGATAGACAACTTTCGGAGATCGTTCTCATGCCTGGAAGGAAATGGATGGTGGATGTAACTACTGTCTACACACCTATGATCTTGGAAGATCGACATTGGGTTGGTCTTGCAATAAATTTGGACCTTGGTCTTGTAGAAATATTAGACCCAATGCCTGACTTATACAGCGACAGGAATGTTCCGAGTCTCATGATTCTTGTCTTGAAGTCCCTGCCTTACCTTGTTAAGAAGGTCGATAAGTTCGAGCAAACTCAATTCCGCAGACTAGGGCCGTTCACATTCATCCTCCCCAAAGACATCTACCGCAATGAAAGATCAGGTGACTGTAGACCGGTTAGCGTCAAATTTATGGAACTGCATGCGCACGGCGACCGAGAACCTTGTATGTCGGGCATCACAGACAGGTTGGTGGATGCGTTTCGAAAGCAATACGTGCAAGACATCTACAAGAATATTTTGCTCCCCACCTACTACAAGGAACCCCAAATCAACGAGACATGCAAAATGATCTTCTTCTAGCGGAAGCTGCTTATGACTGTCTGTTCTTTTGCTGCAGTTTGGTTGCTTTCTGAAGCCAAACAAATTTTCATCAAACTTTTTCTCGGCCTTCGTTTGTTTCAAAAACTTTTCGGCATTTAGTTCCTCTAAACTCCACTGCTTTTGTACTCTAGACTAATGTTTGTCACCAACTTTCTCCCTTATGCTTGTAATATATAAGTGGGTGTTATAACTATGTTTGTGTCTTCATCCACGTCCACCTTGTCACAAATCCACGCAGGAAAGCAAGACCACTTACAAAAAATAATAATATATATGTTCCTTCCCATCACCTAACCGAACCGAAATTAGTCCGGTTCAATTTAATAATTTTATTCCGGAAATGCTCATGTCTATTATCTTATTTCTGTCCGTTAAACCATCCACGTCCACCCACTCACGTATCCACGCGGGAAAGTAAGGCCGGTTACAAAATTTAAATAAATATGTTCCTCCGCTCCATCCACACGCGCCCAAACATTTTTCACAATTACTTACCGAACCGAAATTAGTCGTCTTCAATTTAATAAATTACTTCCGGTTAAACCCAAACCGGATCTCCTCAGCTCTATTAAAGAACAGATCAGCTTTCCCCTTTCGGCGGAGCAGAAACGCAGATTAAGGTTTCAAATTGTAGAAGGACAATAATTTTGAAGAATCTTATCGGGAGTCATGAGTTCCTCTTCCACCTCTTCGTGACCAACTAACAGACGTTCCGTTGTCGGTGTTTCCACACGTTGCTGGTGCAGAAATAGAATCAAAACATTCGCCTCCCAAACAAAAGATAACCCCTTTCGGAGATTCTATAGATGTGTACTAGCCTCTCAGGTTTGTGAACACACCTTTTTTTTAACAAAAACAACTTAAATACTCTGAATTTCTGTGGTGAACTGGGGTGGTTTTATACAAAATTATGAGTTGGTTCCTATTTAATTCTTTCATAGAGAGAAGCAGAAGAACATTTTTTCAAATGGGAAGACGAGGCTATACTGGACGAGATAAGGATGGTTGAGGCCAACCGCCTAGATCTTTCTCGCGATGTGTAATCTCTATCCAAAAACGTGATGTACCACCTACCTGTTCTAGAAGCTCGCCTCTTTGTAATTGAAAATAAGCTACAACAAACTATGGTGCAACGGGAGGACACTAAATACACTACAACATCTGCGTGTCCTCAACCACATCAACTTCTCAGCAACCAATCAACGACCAACCAAGCATCACCACTTCATAACGTTGCGGTGGCTATTGCTGTTCTGGGAGCGGCCGCGTGGTTCTATTTCAAACTAGCTTGATGTTATAGTTTAACATTTCTAAGATCTCCTGCTCCACAGGATCATGTATGCGCACAACTAATTTCATGTTTTCGCACAACTAAGGCTCAATATTCATGTAATCTTCGACAGCTATTGCTACTTTATATCTACAAGAGTTGTCATCCACAATTGCATCGGTAAACATTTCGTTCCATCCACAAAGCATACACATCTTCGAACTAAATACATTAATCATATAGGAATTCCAAACTAAACTTTCCCACCTTATAAAAAACATAGCGCAAACATATAACACAATCCAGTTAAAACTGATCAAATTACGTTATCAAATTCGATTACATGATGAGTAAAGAAACAAAGAAACATTTCATCTGAGTACAATAAGGAAGACAAGACATCCGCATTGTTGTGATTAGTAATCACCAAAAAGAAAGACATCCGCATTGTTGTGATTAGTAATCACCAAAAAAAAGATTCCCACAAAAGGCTTCCGACAACTTCTATGCTTCACTAAATAGGAACCGTGCACCGAGTGCGGTTGTGCCCCTCCTGACGGCACCTAGTGCATTCTTACCTTCTTTTTCTTCCTTCCAACCTGTAAATGTACAACGATAGTCATTATCTTGTGGATGGGTTTCGGGTCATCCACGCAAACTACTAAGATGAAACACTTACAGGAAAATCACCAGTTGAAGGGATTCGATTATTACGACGACGTCCAGCAAATCGCGTAGTGGTTGGAGGCAACAACACCATCTTCTTTACCTCCTCGGGGATGTCCTCATCACGAGGATCACCGTGGGGAGATATCACTCCTGCGTACGTTTCCCTCCACGTCGACGTCTTGGAGCAATTTCCAACCAAAGTGTCGTAAGGCACACCCAAATGGTTGGCTGCCATAATGGCATGACCGCACGGAATCTTTATTATGTCAAAGTAGTTGCAGCTGCATTGCTTCTCATCAAAAAGCACACGGTCAGACTGCCCAAATTTGTTAATTATCTCACACCTCCAATCAGTGGAGGAGTTGACTCTGCTCCCAGTCACAAACGACATATTTTTAGTCAGCTCCTTGTCCACCTCCACACTCACAAGGCCTTTGTGCTTCTCCGCTTTGGCTCTCCTTGCCCTGAACCAACGAATCATCATCCTCTGTATGAAGATAACCAACTTCATCACAGGTAACGTTCTCCCCTCCACAAGCGCCTTGTTCAGCTGCTCTGCTATATTGCTGGTCATGATGTTGTACCTGTCAGCTTGGAAATTGACCCTTGACCAGTGAGCAGCTCTTATATTATGAAGATAAACTCCACAATCAATGTTGGTTGCTCTTATTTTCCCATATTGCTCCTTGTAAACACTAGGTCTATAGGCTGTGGCGGAAGCAACAACAGATTTTGCTAATCCTTTACTTGAATAGCGAGAGTTAACGTTTCTTGCCAAGTGAACGATGCAATAACCATGATGAGCTCGGGGATAAACACGCTTCACAGCTGTTGCAATACATGTGGCCCGGTCCGATATGATAGCAAGCCTAGGTGAGTCTCCCAATATTCTCTCAACCTTCTGGAGGAACCAAGTCCATGCATCCTCGTCTTCACTGTCCACAACCGCATATGCTAGTGGAAAAATCTGAAAATTTGCATCTTGACCACTGGCCATCAAAAGAACACCTTTGTACTTCCCTCCAAGATGTGTACCATCAATCACAAGCACAAGCCTAAGTTTACGAAAACAAGATATAGAAGCCCCAAAAGCAAAAAACAGATATAGGAAGCGCTCATCGCCATCTTCATCAGTTTCGGTTTCTATATCATCCACTGTTCCCGGGTTAGCAAGCTTCAACATATGTAGATACTCGGGCAGCTTCAGATATGAATCCTCATCGGATCCAAAGACACCCAAAACAGCTTTCTGTTTCGCGCGGTAACACTTCATGTATGAGGCCGACACCTTCAGATCCTCTATCAACAATTGCTGCAACTCTCTTGGCACAGGACCCTTCCCAGGTGCCCCAAATTTCGACTTGTACACAATAGCTATTACCCTAGACGTTGCTCGGCTTTTATATCCCATTCTAAAATCAATAGAGCAGCTGTGATCTAGCTGAGCTTTCCTAATCTCTTAGTAGCCAGTTCCCTTAACCTCGCGCGCAAGCACCCTCCAATCACAACGCAAGTCAGGGCATTGAACAATGAAAGAGTCTAACTTTGTTGTTGTTTGTTTAAACCTGAATTGCTTCTTAATCGCATAAATTGCGAGTGAGATTTGGCAATCCTCTTTGTTAGCATAAACCTTCCCTACGTAGATCTCTCCATCATCTTCAGTCGTATTCATGTCTGGTATCTCAGATGATTCATAGGTGGTGTCGTCGAACAACGGTGGGATGTCGAACTCGTCGTCACCAACGTCTTCAAGCTTTCGCGGAGGTGGACGCGGTTCACCGTTCACACCACCACCAGAAGACTCTTGCCTATCAGATTCTTCTCTGTGGCCACGCCCCCCCCCCCCCCCCCCCACTGGAACCATCTACTTCAAAGATCGGCGAAAATCGTTCACCGCTGTTGGGAGCAAAATAACGTGGACCACCCCTCCTTAGCATCCCATCCACAATCTCGTCCTCGTTGTACACAAATTTAACAGCATTCGAACCACCGTAGTCGCCACTGAGTAATGGAGTCCAGAAGTCCTTGTCATATCCTCTCTGTCGTATGTATATCTCATCATCCTCCTCTTCACTTTCACTACCACCACTAAAGTCTCCTTCATCGGTTACTCTCCCTTCTCCCTCCAATTCCTTCTCCAGTTTCTCCGCCTCAAGCACAACATCAGCATCATCAAGGTTAAATGAAGGAGCATCAGACACACAACACCCCTTAGACATAACAGGACCACCCGTTGCATACATGTTCTTCTTCAACACAGACGTCATAACGTGGGGAGTCTTCTGCTTGAAACGCCCTGGAGCACTAGAAGTAGTGTGCTGTTTCAGTGTAGCAGGGGTGACAAATCCCATGCCAGAGTCGTCAATATTGTCGTTGTCTGTCTGAAGAACGACCTTCTCAAACATAACAAACAAGTTCATTGCTCCTTTTACCCTTAAATGCTGCAGAAAATATCTTATCGCTGCGTCGCTGGTGAGTAGAACTGGAGGGGTCGTTATCCCGGTGGCTAGTTCCAGCATGGTGGGGGGCCAGTAGCTTAGCTTAGCCATGTAAACAGCAGCGTCGAGCTTGAACTCAAGCAATACCTTAGATTCAAGTTCTGCTAAACATATTCCATCGGTTAGACTCACAAGTCTTGACATCTGATTCTTGTCCACCACGAAATCGCACTTGCTCCCAGGACCACATACCCAATGTCCGGCGATTACCATACTCAGCTCCTCCATCGATTTCGTCTGCACAAATAACAAAAGGTAAGAGATGAAAGAAAGTGAAATCTAACCATGAAAATTCATGAAAAAACTTACACTTTCCGAACTCATGACTTTCAGATCTAGAACCCACTCTCTTCAACCTCTATGGCTATATGGAGATAGCTCACGTCGTTGTCCATAAGCTCATAAAAAACATAAACCTAGGAGTCGAGCTTTAACTTCACGTCGTTGTCTACTTGTACTATAATATCTAGTTTGAACACCAACCGTCAGATCACATCTTTCTTTTGTAATCCTATGGTCCACAAGAGTCACAACAGCCAAGACACCTAACTATTTAATGCAAAACAGTCACATTTAACCGACGACATATTGATGTACCGTCCACGTCCACGAAAACGATACAAATCGAGACAAGCCAAGCTTCGGTTCATTAAGGACTTTTACGACAAATCAACAATACAACTCATAAGAAAAGTATGCCACAAGCAAAAAGTATCTCCCACCGTAAAGAAAATACGAAAAGTGGCCCAATGTGTTAAAAACTCTTTAATTTTTCGTACAAAAATCAAAGCTAGACTAATCATTGGTTATAGGAACTTAGTTGGTAGTCTACATATCCCAGTCAATTAAAAAAAAAGAATAAGATCTTTCTCCTGGAACGCCAGCTTAAATCTGATATTCGCTTGATGCATTTAATTCAAGATTTAGTTTTTTCTTTACGATTGATATGCCAAATTATTTCACATGTGAAAAGGTCATCAGTTGACATCAGAACATATATGTTAGTTTATTTGCCGCTGGTCACAAAAAGTAATTTGTTTCCGATATTTGCTGTAGTCTCGAGTGAAGTGAGATTAGTTTGTACTCGGCTCAATTTGTGAGCCCGGTAGAAAGATTAGTTTGTACTCGGCTCAATTTGTGAGCCCGGTAGATCTTTCACTGCCAAACACCTTCAAGAACATGTTTACCGAAGAGTTCTTAGAGCATCTCCAATGTATATTTCTATATTTTCCTCTAAAATAGAAATCTCTATTATAGAAGTGGAATTGCTCCAATGTATGCCTCTATAATAGAGTTTCTCTATTTTAGAGGAAAATATAGAAGAAAGTTACTTTTTGTCTCTATATTTAGAGGTGAAAAGTGCATATCTCTATATTTTCCTCTATAAATAGAGGAACTCTATTATAGAGGCATACATTGGAGCAATTCTACCTCTATAATAGAGTATCTATATTTTAGAAGAAAATATAGAGATGAAAATAGAGATGGGTTGGAGATGGTCTTAGGATAGGGTTCTTAGCAAATAAAAAAATTAAAAATCGGTTCTTAAATAAAATACGTTTGTAACAGATATCTAATGACATAAACATGTGTATGGGTCTGAGAACACGTAATGTGTACAGTATATGTCATAAATGAACATGTGTAATTTATGTTCCAGAAGCAGACTATTGTTTTAATTTCTTCAAAAAATAATTTGTTTATTTAAAGAGCTGTTCTGTTAATTAAAAAAAACAACTTATTTTTCGAAGAAATTAAAACAGTAGTCTGTTTCTGGAACATAAATTATGACATATAAGTTGTTTATTTTAAAATATGGTATTTAAAATCACATTTGTATTAAAAAGGAAAGGTGAAATTATTTTGCCAATGACTGTTTTTCGAATATATAGTTCAAAGAAATTTTATAAGAGAATATGATTTGAACATTTTCAAAAATAATATATTAGGTGGTTAGTATTAATAAAATACTATGAAAATATTTCAACTGGACTTCAAAATTTGTCGATTTTTTGTGCTAAGAAAAATTCATCGATTTGATAAAGACGACACAGTCGATCTTCATATCTCGTGCATGCTCGAGAGTCGGGATTTAACGCTAGTGGTGATATTAGTCAGTGGCAGACCTATGAAGATTAATGAGGTGTCACCTGACACTTTTAAATATGATTAAATACCGTTTTTGTAACAATAAGAAATCATTAACTCTTTTGGTAAACTTCAGCGCCTGACCCCCCAAACCACATTTTGAATACCCATAGCGACATCCATTATGCGTTTTTCCCTTTTATATATATAGTTTGATTCAGGTTAAATTTATTCTTTGGTCCGCCACTGAAATACTACTATTAGTAATGTAGTAGTAGTAGTTATACCCTTGAAGACAAGTGAGCAATGCTTTGAGAGCATCTTTCGTCACCAGAGCATTTTACGAAAGAGGAGATCGATCGTATAAATATCTTTAAATGAGAAAATTGGTGATATCGATCTTTTATAAATAAGAAAATTTGAAAGAGTCGATCATATCAAGAAAAATGATTTGATAGGAACTAAAGAGAAAAAAAAATATACATAGAAGGATGAATATGAAAGTAATAAAAGCATATAACTAACGACATGATAAGACTTTATTTTTTATTTTTCTATCAAAGTTAATTTATATATTTTATTACTACTTTATTAGGTTTGACATTCACGTATGAAATCAAGTCATGGTGCGGAGTGGGATACAATTTATTAGTTAAATCATTCCAAGTTCTCTTTGTTCAAAAACACAACACCTTGTTATATAATACTAGTAGAAAAACTATTCAATTCAGAAAAGATGCCTAGCGTTTTTTTCTTTTCTTTACGTGGACAGAATAAAATTTGAAACTTTGTGTGGTAGTGGACCTATAGTGGTTAGGAATATAATTATCCGCAAATCTAGCCATCATTTCGCTCAGTAGGAAACAAAGATATAAATACTGGTAACCGTGATTATATGTTTTTTTGAAAGGAAACCGTGATTAACTGATTATATATGTTACTATCTACAGGCCTGACTATCTAATCCATGCACACTAGTCCCCGAGGTTAATTAGATTAATCTGTCGACACTCGACTCTTTTTTTTTGAACAACACCCTCACTTTCAAATACAAAGGATAGGCTTTCTTTGTTTTTGCGTATATGTTTTCAGATTAAAAAGGATAATATTTTACCCTTTTCACAAACGAAAAATGAAAATAACGCAGGTGCGAAAAATGTTTCATCCTTTATGTGTTCTATGTCTTAGACCTATTTGCAAGACAATGCCATTTTTGGGTGAAAAACAGTGATGAAAACCTAAATAATGTAAATGCTAATTCAAATAAAAGATCCAATAAAACAATCAAAACCTGCACTGTCATTTGTTGAAAATATAGGAAAGGTTTTGACAAAACCTGACCATTAACTTATAATTATGTGGTTTATGAGCTAAAATACTTTCCTTTTAAAATTATAAATCTATATCACTAACATGATGTCCCCAGCTATACAAGCATATAACTCGCATGCATACCAAATGATCAGATTATTGGGGAAAACAAATAATTACATTACTAAAATACAATTTCTTTAGCGATGTTTATTGGTTTAGAATTCTCCACGCGTAAGTGACTAACTGGTAACTACCGCCTAAATGCTTTTGAGACCCACAAGAGTTCTCACACGTGCGAGTTACGATTTTGATTTTGTGTGTATTGTCAATTTGTCATATTTTACGTTGTCATTAAGCCCTTTATTGCGTAGAGTATGTTTCCGCTAACTAAAACACAAATACTTAAAAAAAGAATTGATTAGAAAGCAAAAACGTGTCTAGACAAATCAATTTCAAACCCGGCTTGTAACATAACATGGTAAATTCGTGTTAACTTGTGAACATTTTTTCTTTGTTTTTCTTTTTGAATATTTGGTACTACAACAATGGGGTCCGAGGTTTAATGGCAACATGTTCCCTTGAAGTTCAAGTCTCCATCTTCCAGCCTTTCTCATTCCACGATCTCCGGAGCACCAATTCCTAGAAATTTCTCTTTGTTATTTTTTTTAAGAGGATCTCTTTCTTTTTTCCATCTAAAAATATTATATTAAAAGGCTTAAGTCCAGACAAATTACAAAATCCGCTAAAAGCCGGATCCAATACACACAACCTAAATGGGTCTATAGCCCAAATTTGAGAAACCCTAGCGTTTACAACGCTGGCCGCCGTGCCGATCGGGAAATGAATCGAACCGGACACGTGTCATCATCCTCTCCACCGAGAGACACACGTCGCGCGAGCCATCACGTCTCCACCGCTACTCTGTCTCCGGAGAACCCACACTCGGTTCACCGGACCACACCAGAGCTCGAAGCCTCCTCCCATCTTCAAATGCGAACCACTTTCGATCTCATGAGTAACTTTTACCGAATAGATCCAATCGCCGTGGCGAGATCTCATTCATCGACAATCGCCGCATCAACCCATGAGAAGCTTCGCATGCACCAAACAAACCCTTTCCGCCTGAGAACATCACCGTCCTCTGACGAAAACTCAGACCAACAAACCGAAACTTAAAAAAACAGAAAGGACAAGGACGATGAAATTATACCCTAAAAGACTAGGGGCCAAAAGCTGGCGACTTGAAGCTGTGGAAGCCCTCATCCCGGAGACTTGAGCCGGCGACGGCAAAACTGGATAAGCTTACCCGACTCGAAGACGAAAAAACCGGCGGCGACGGAACTGTGAGAGCCTCCATCTTACGGGAATGGAACCCAAACTACAACCATCTCCCCCGCGCTATCGATTATGCATCCGCGTCTTCACTCCGAGAACAGGAACACCACGGGTGGTGGCTGACTAGAGGTCAAACAAGACAGAACCCAGGGGAAACATAGAGGAGACAAGAACTAGAAACTTTCACAAAAAGAAAACGGGCTCCGGTGACGGTACGGACGCTCACGCGCCGTCTGACCGCCGCTCAGATCTAGATTTACTTTCTCTCTCTTCTCACTTCTTGGCAAAGGATCTCTTTTAATCAGTTGTGCAACTATTTGAATTATATGTACTATTTTCAACGACAACTATAGTACATGTTAGCTAAAAGACTACAACTATATACATAACTATATACGTCAGCATATTTTTTTTTTTGAAAAAAGATGGTTTGACCTCTTTGCCAAAAACTCAAACATTATAAATAATTCATCTCAACGAAGATTAAACTTGAGTGGTTGAAGTTACAACCGCAACTCCTTCACCACTACGCCAATTCTACATTGGTTACGCTAGCACAAATTCTTAAAACCAATCCAAATGCCCACGTTTATCACCAATATATCAATTATTTTTTGAATATTATATATATATACACATATGCATGTATGTTTTAAATGCACTCCCCATTTAATTTTAGTTAAAAAAAACTGTTATATTTTTTTTTTGTTATGTTGTTAGTAAATGGTTGTAATAATTTGTATGAACCATTACCAGGGACAGATCTAGCTAGTTTATAACATGAGGCACAATATATTAGATAACAAAGTTAATTATAGAATTATTATAGTTTTAGTTGATTTTCAACCAAACGTGCATAGGCAGTGAAAGCCAAACCATTTGAATTTCTAGATTTTGTCAATTAAAACAACTGAAACATTTTTTTTGTGACACTTGCCACACCTTTTGATAACCCAGATCCTGCCATGACCATTTATATGAATAGTTGCAACTCTTATATGAAACAATGTAGTTATTGGTGATTGCAACATTTGGTGATTAACCATTATAACTCTTGATCAAGCGATGGTAACCATTACGATTCTTAATTAACATTTGCAACTAGTAGTTTACTAGGTGTTCTCCTGCATGCGCATATGTTAATGTTTATTAAGTTTCTTAAAAATATGATAGATGTGTTAAAATAAAAATTTAAATCATAATATTAGTTAAATTAATCACTTATTCTAAAATTATGGAGAATATGTCAATTAAATAAATCTACTTTTCTAGTAATAATATATACTAGATTTGACCCGCCTTTAAAAAAGCGGATATATTTTTTGTTGAGAAATTATTTTACGTAATAGAAATTATGATTTTTGATAAACTATATATTTTAACTTTTTATGAATTTTTTTTTTTTACATATGACTAAGTTATTGAAGACTCTAGATAATTCTAATCCATGATATTATTTTATTTATTGAATCCGAAGTTAAACTTATTTACACTGATTTTTTAATTTAAATAAATTATTATATATCTTCAACACTCTTTGTATTGAAAATTTTATTTGTGCGTTTCAAAATATTTTCTATAATTTTATTAAATGTACTTTATGTGATTTAGTTTTTATTTTAAATAAAACTATTTTTTTAGAAGTTGAGATAATTCAGACCAGTATTATGATTTTGTTGATTTAATCATTTGTTATTTTAACTTGATTTTATTTTGAGATTTCATTTAATAATTGCTTTCAAATAATTAATAACATGAAAGATTTTGGAAAATATGGCGTAAATATTTAAGAAACATTTTTTAAAAAAGACTAAGAACTGAATTATTAAATAGTTTTTAATGTAACAGCAAAATAATAATTTTTTATTAGTTGCAAATACTGCCGGCAAAAAAATACATACAATATTTGTTATTAATTGGAAAAGTCATGATCATATTCATAAGAAGTATTTTACTTTAATAGTATAGATGTTTATGACTAACTGATTTTATAAACTGATAAAAGACTGTTTATTTAGTAAAATAATATATTAAATGAAAAATTAAGTGACAATAAATGTAAAACATTTTTATTTTTATATTTAATTTATTATTTATTCATAAAAACATGATTTTGAATAATATTTTTAGTTCCGTTATTTTCCACCGGTTGAAACTAAAATATTTTTTTTACTAAATAGAACATTTAACCATATATAGAACTTAGTTATTTACATTTTTGAGTTTCTAATTGGCACAAAATCTATATTTATTAACTAATAAACAAAAATCTACACTATTATTATTATCGTAATATAGTTAATGATGTATATCATCATTAAGATAATATAATTAATAAAATTATTAAACTAACTGAAATATGAAAATACAATTAATGTAGTACTACTATTCATGTTTATGAACAAATTTCTTTTAGAATACTATACGTTTTTTCAAATATCTCCAAAATATACTTCAATTTTAATATATATATATATATATATATATATATATATATATATATATATATATATATATATATATAATTGTTATTAAAAGCCTAACGTAACAGTTTTGCATTTTACTATTGAAACTTTTGTTTTTAGAGCCCTAGTTTTTATTTATTTCATTTTTTTTAACTTCTTTTTTTATTTTCTTGTCATTAATGACAGTGGGATTTATGCTTTACAGATAAAATTTAATGTCCATTAACACTCCCCATAAAATCAATTATCGTCTCCTACTGTGGCAGACCGATTTTATACCTAATTTGTCCGTTTTACCGAATATCTACGCAATATGCCCTTTAAGAAAAAAAAGGCTACTATTTAAATCACATGTTTCCACTACAAGTACATGTTGAAATAATCCGAGAAAGGAGGTTGTGATTGCCGCAACTGAAGCATGGACTACGTATATAATCATATTCAAAGGTCAGTCACTTGTATATTTAGATTTTTTTTTTTTTGGTTTACAGTTGAATTCTAATAATCCAATCGAAAAAATATAAGCAGTAGTTGCGGCTGAGCGTATATCAAGGTAAATTGTTACCATCCAACGTGAATTATGAGTCCCTGATAAAAAAAAAAAACGTGAATTATGAGTAAATTACGAAAAAAAATTTTTGTCTTTTTTTTTACTAGATTTTGATTTGCGTTTTGAAAGAGCGGAATTGTCTTTTGTTGATAAATTTATCTCCCTATTGTTTTGGGCTCTAATATGTTTAAACCTGAGTGTTTGCTCGATTCTATTTTAATCTGTAAACACGAGATCGTAGTTTATAACTGAAAATTATGCCAAAATGTGAGATATTTTAATTCATGAAAATTCAATGAAAAGAGATAAATTAAATCTGATTTTAAATTTTTAGTAGATCACTTTATTAAACATTTTAAAATACTGTCAGAATGAAAGATCAAAATATTTTTTAAAGATTATTTTAACCTGTATCAAGACACGACATCTGAATACTATTATTGGAAATAATCCATAACTTTTTTATTGATTTAGTAAGTTTTATGGTTTTAATATAATGAAGCATATTATAGTTAGGTACTATTTAAGTGTTTACTGAAAATGGTAAAAAAGTATTTCATCTAATATACAAAATAAGCATAATTAAATGAATTCATATTTCTAAAAAATGAATATGATTAAGACGAAATGACATTTATTATATAAATTTATGAATTGTTATAAAAATATATAAAAATAATATATAGTCATTATGATATATCTAATAGTTCCAAACATAACATATGTTACCAAATCATTTTCACTAAACGTCTTTAAGCTGTGATTTGCTGTTTTAACGTTTAATGTATACAAAAATAATATTAGTTAATAAAAATAAAGAATCAAGTTTTTTCATTTAATAAAGATATATCTTGCCGTAATATCAATATATATATATATATATATATATATATATATATATTATTTATTGATTTATTTAATATATTATGAGAATATTAGGTATATTCTCGTATTGTTAGATTTTAAATATATTAGTATTAGCAATAATAAAAACATTGATAGATTTCATTTAATATATGAATGAAATATTTGGTAATTTTTTTCAATATTTAGATAATCACTACTATATATAACATAATTTATTATATTATTTTTGAACAAAATGATAAAGTTTTTATGCAATATACTATATACTTATATATATATACATGCATTGATTATTAGTCTATTTCATAGTTTTAATATATTAAAATAAATGTGTTACACATTCTGAAAGGAAGCTCACAAACACAATATGTATACCTCTATGTTCACGTGTGCATCGATAACACCTAAGAGCATCTCCAATATATACCTCTATATTTTTTTACTAAAATAGAGATTTCTATTATAGAGGTGAAGTTGCTCCAATGTGTGTCTCTATAATAAATTTTCTTTGTTTTAGGAGAAAATTTAGAGGAAATATACTTTTCGTCTCTATATTTAGAAGTGGAAATAACATATCTCCATATTTTCCCTCAGTTATAGAAGCATACATTACAAAAATTCTACTTTTATAATAGATTTTAGAAAAAAATATAGAGATGAAAATAGAAGTGGGTTGGAGATCGTCTAAAATCAAGTCTATGGTGGAACAGAGATATTTCCATCTTGCTGAGATTTATAAGTAATGCATAAAGTAAAAACTTATGTGAGGTATAGGACTTTATTTGATTGAATAATGGTTTTGGATTATACAAATAGCAAGCGAGTGATTAAAGAACAACTAATAATTTGTAGTATCAATAGTTTTTTAAATTATAGATAGATAAGTAGTTCCCTAAACTATAGGTAGATATAAGAATTAACAATTAAAAATATTAAAAATAAAAGTATTATAATTAAATGACAGTGGCATGGATCGAAATATTTGTAAAACACAAGGGGATTTAAAAAGGCTTTGTGTTTTAATAGTATTGATTTTTTTTTATGGAATTGTTGAGAAATATTGGAAGTATTTAAACTATTACAAATAGTGTAATTAAAATTTGAAAAATCAATATATTTCATAGGGCTGGGCAAAAACCTAACCGAACAAAAACGAATCCAAAAAATAATATCGAACTCGAACCAGAATTGTTCAAATATTCAAACGTGTTCAATTTTTTGTATTTAGAGAACCCGATCTGATTCGAAGTATTTCGAGGACCCGAATATATCCGAGATAAATTTATATACCTATACATATTAATTATTTTTAGATATAGTGTATATTAAAATATCAAAATATATAAGATACTTTTAAGTTGTTCAAAATACTTGAAACTATATATATATATAAATAGTCAAAATTAAATGTCTAAAATAGCTAATGTATACTTTAAACACAAAATGACTTAAAATATCTTTGGATTTTCAATTCAAATATTCAAACCAAACTAAGTTATATGTTAATTTTACATATTTTTACATAAGCTATTCAAATTTATATGTAAAATAATCTTTGTATAGATTTTTAGAAATTTAAAGCATATAATGGATTTTAAATAATTTAAATAGTTTATCCGAACCCGCAAAGATCCAGACCGAACCCAAACAAAAATTTAGAAATGCCTTAAAGGCTGAAATCTTTGAACCCGAATAGATTCGAACCAAACCATGAATGGATACCCGAACACCCATCCCTATTATTTCAACCGGGTGAAAATTACTATGATATTTATATAATCACAAACCTGAAATGTGGGTTAATTAATAATCTGTTTCTGGATTAATAGAGCTATTAATATTAGTTAGTCTATTAATCCCAAATGGTAATAGTAATTTTTTGCAGATATGTATTCTGGATTAACCATTATAGTCATACGAATAAATATAAAATGTTTATATTTAAGTGTAAGATTCTAAACGTGTGATGCATTAATTTCTTACATAGTAATATTTCATAATTGTTATGATTGATTTCTCAAACGGATTAGTATCTTTTTAAGAGTGACCATCAATAGGATTGATTTTTGTTTTTGCGAATATTAACATTTAACATAGTTTTCAAAATCTGATCATATACCAAAACAATAATAGTTATTTATCTTCTTATATATTATGAATGGAATACTAAGTTAAGACTCGCACCTTGTGCGGGGTAAACATGCTTCCGAAATAATGTTATGTAGTTACTCTTTAGTACATACTTTGTGGTTTCAAATCCAATTACTCTTACGTGTTTAGCATTTAGATTAAATATATCTATGCACTTGTTGGTTTTGTAAAAACCACAATATGCTAATATATTAGTACATGTGTAATATATGTCAATTAGAACTTAATGGTCAAGTTCTGGTTCTGGAAAAAGTGCGGCTTCTACCTAAATGTACACTACAGATAAAATAATAAGGTAGAAGGTGTTATAAGAATATAAAACTGTAAGAGTTTTAAATAGCTGGAACAAATAGAAGTTGTGAGACAATTATCGTGTTTATATACTTTTAAAAATTTATGTATGATTGGAGGGAGTAATATAGATTCCACATTTTGTTACACCATAGTAAGTGGGTAATAAATTATATTAATTAAATTAATAAAATAAGTATACTTTGATTTGAAATTTTGAATAACAAATCTACACTGAATTTTGTAATACTGTTATCATTATTACAAAATTTTACTTGTCAATCAAACATAAGAGATTGCACACCAAGTTGTATATATATAAAAATTTACTTTATTTGTAATTAGCGAATAATAAAAAGTATATCTTAAAGATAATATCTAAATCTAGCAAAACATTTATATACACGATGACTTTCTTTCAAGTGGCTCGAGTGAAGAATATAAAAAACAACAATGCGTTCAAATTCATGTATGCTTATCCCCATTTTTAGGTTTATTGAATAATATATATATATATATATATATATATATATGTATGTATGTGTGTGTGTGTGTGTGTGTGTGTGTGTGTGTGTGTGTGTGTGTGTGTGTGTGTGTGTGTGTGTGTGTGTGTGTGTGTGCAAAACAACATGGAGTCACAATGTATTAAAACGACACGACATTTCTTCGTGCAAACCAAACGATTCTTGAACCTATATAACTGTCTACAAAATATGATTTAAAATGGTCTACTATATATTTTATTCTCATATCTTATGTGAATTTACATATGCAAAATAGCACACATAGATTTATACGAATTCAAATTCCCACGACGAAATCATAATCAGCCATTTTAAAGCAAAGGAAATTCCTATAAAAAATTATGATTGGAATGAAATACAGTCTAGTATAATACTTAGTTTACATAGGAGAATCAATTGGTATCAGCTCAATAAATTCTGTCTAAATGTATGTATATACGACATTAAATACATAATATATTTGAATAGCTGAATCTAACTCTGTGATCCATTTTCTTACATATTTGATGACGAACATTCTTTGAATATTTGATATCTTATGTGAATTTACATATGCAAAATATCACACATAGATTTATACGAATTCAAATTCCCACGACGAAATCATAATCAGCCATTTTAAACTTAAGAAAAGGAAATTCCTATAAAAAAATTATGATTGGAATGAAATAGTATAATACTTAGTTTACATAGGAGAATCAATTGGTACCAGCTCAATAAATTCTGTCTAAATGTAGGTATATACGACATTAAATACATAATATATTTGAATAGCTGAATCTAACTCTTTGATCCATTTTCTTACATATTTGATGACGAACATTCTTTGAATATTTGATATCATATTATTTTATTTTACAACAAAAGAACTAAACGATGATATATGCTATTTGATATCATATTAAAAGTCAATTTTTGATAAGAATGAATGCCATATATAACTAACATAGCTTTCAATTACAGAGCTGGTATTCGTGTTAGCCAAGACCCTCTTACAAAATTAATCTATTTTAATTATTGAGATTCTTGTTCAATGGAGTGCATAACGCCTATAATACTTTTATAGGAAAAAAGCTTAAACCGTAGAACCATATTAGGAATATTAAAAAAAATTATTACATTTGGTGTTTCCTTTTATGGCCGAAAAAATTCCATAGATCAAGCACATAATTCTTCCTAATTCACCTATAGGTCCTATGACATACGTGAACATTTAATGTAGCATTTTTTTATAGGAATTTTGAATTTTTCTTAGAATGTGTTATAATATAATACAAATTCATCGTATTAGAATTATAATCTTAAATAGGCTGGTTAGGGTACATTATGTTATACATGAAACATTAGTTAAATATTTTGCAGGTGAATCTTGTATTAAAGATCGTATAGAACTTTGTTTGTAAGAAAATAATTAAAAAACATATATACCCCTTTTTAATAATTTGAAAAATAATATAGAACATATAATATACAAAACAATTGATAGTACTATACTTCATTGGCAAAAATAAAAAGAGTCCAGAATTGTTCTAAGTTGTGCCTCTCAGATATTTTGAAATTTTTATGATGATTTAGAATGCTTGCTCAACGTGTGATGATCTTAATATGATATTATTATAATATCTGAATTGACTAAGAGCACCTCACGATTTTATTAAAAGTCTTTGTATGCTGATAAAGATGACAACTACGAAATGTTAAGAAAGTTGTGTATTGCATGCATATAGTGGAAATTGTTATTATAATCAGATGTGGAAGACCACAATTTAAATTTGGTATAACCATACAAAATAAGCATTGTCAAATTATTAAATTTGGTGGTCCAATGGCACTTTTAGTAAATAGTCTAATTATAAAAGGGTTAAAGTCAAAAGAGGCTGAGAAACGCTCTCATCATGACACATATGCAAAATGGCATACTTGTAAATAATTTACATTTTTAAGGTTGCTCTTCTATTTTGCTTCTCTTTTAATAAGAAGGGGATTGTATAGTAACGATAAGAAAACCAGGAACATTTTGTTGCAATATTTCAGTAAGATACGTTGAAAAATAAATAAAAAAAAGTTAAACAATATTTTTTTGGATTAAAAGGCATTTAGTTGAATATATTTAATTAAAAGCATATGTTTAAAACAAGTCAATGACATAGATCTATAAATACTTTCAAAACAGAAGGACATTTTGACTAGATTTTTTGATCCGCAGTTTTAAAGCGCGAATTTGTTTCATTTGTCAATTTTTTTTGTAAGGAATGTATTTCAACAAAAAATGTGTATCAATATTTTAATGGTTTTTTTAAGATTTATACTTTTTAGGTTTATCGGTTGAAAAGATTGAAACCAGAGTTTGATTGATTGATTTGATGTTATTTTATATAAATAAGAGAACTATATTGCTTTCTAAATTTGTGTTACAAATAATAGGTAAAAATATATTTTAAATGCAAATCTGATAGGAGAATATTATAATTCTGTCTAATTCTGCAATAAAGAAAATAATCTGCAATTTTTTTTAAAATAAAACTGAAAACATAAATCATAGATTATCGAAACCTCTCTAAAGACAACATTTTTTGTATGGCGTTGAGGCTTGATTTCGCTCGACAATCAGAATGTTCAAGCCTTTCTTAAAATTCACTCTGGAAACAGCTACATATAGTTGTCCTTGAATTTTATTGATAATAATAGCGAAATCCACACCAATGGGAAGTTGTCTCATCCTCATTTTGAATGGCAATTTTTTGTCTGAAAGAGTAATTGAAAGCCTGGGAATCAACACGGTTCGACCAACATTTTCTCCTGTAGTAACCTTTGCCTTTATCATATAGTCATACAATTATGTGATCTGAAGCCTAGTTCCGTTCATCAATCTTCCAACAGGATCTATGTTTTTTTAGCAACATGACTCTAGACAACCAACTTTTAGACGCAGACTATGATTTGGCAGTCCTAACGCTTTAATTATGTTTAGAAAATCTGGAGTGAGAACCTGTTCATTCTTTGAAAATCTATCAGAAGCGTCGATTGAATCAGAACTAAGTAATTTTTTTTCTCTCCTGCATTTTAATACCTAAAACGTTAGTCTATTGAACAAAACATACACATAATAAATATACTATCTAAAGAAAATTAAGACACTCTTTACTTACCATCAAGCTTGTCCAACATGTGATGATTGATCATGTTCACATTCTCGTTAGTAAAACATAATATAGCTCTCTCTTGAAAAAAATTAGGTTTCTTCAAGTGAAAAAAGTGGAATCTACATAGACTGCTTTGCTTATAGCTTCTATTGGGTCATCAATATCAAGAATCAGAAACTCTTCATGAATATCATTAGTTGCTTCCCCATCATTTCCGTCACCAATGTTTCCATCTCCAACGTCTAATATCCATTGTGAGAACTCTTGCAAATCTTTTGCATTTTCAGGGAATAAATTATTTGACTCAAGCCGCATATTCCTGGTTAACTACAAAACATTTACATGCTTCCATATATAAGATGAATTTAGAGCAGCCATAACAATATCAAACCTTCCTGCTCCATTAATGACATGCAATACCTGTCTAAAATCTCCACCAAAAACAACAACTTTCACACCAAAAAGTCTATTTTCGCAATCTCGACAATGTCCAACATACTCCTATCCAATGCTTTGAAACAATGCTTGTGCATCATTGGAGCTTCGTCCAAAATTATAAGTGAGGCTGCTTTCACTAGATCCGCTTGATCAGTTCCTCGTATAAGTGAGCAAGTTGAGAACTCATCTGGATTGATAAGAATTGCAAATCGAGAATGTGCAGTCCTATCTCTCTGAAGCAAAAGAGAGGCTAACCCGCTCGAAACAACATTCAAACATATTTCACCCCTGACACGTAATGCAGCAGAAAGACATCTCCACAAGAAAGTTTTCCCTGTACCACCAAATCTAGTTACAAAGAATACACCTCCTTGTTGTGTGAAAACATCATCAGTAATCTCATCGAAATTTTTCTTTTGCTCCTCTGTTAGTCTTGGTATGTCATGTTCAATGACATATTCTAACTCTTCCCGGTCATAACTGAGCTTGTCCATGATCAATACATTGTTATTAACAACGTCTAGTATCGGCTGAGGCATAGATTTCCAATTCCCCAAAGAGAAACCATTACTTTTTAAAAGCTTGTCAATCTCTATAAGGGTATATTGTTTTTTTTCTTCATCACTCAAACAAATATCTGAATATATAAAAAAAGATCAGTGTAAATATAATAATCATGTCAAAACCACAGATTGTAAACAAATCCAAAAGAAAGGATATTGTACCTGGTTTGTGTAATAGCCTTCTTCTCATATACTCAATGTCTCCGGAAAGAAATTTCCAAGTCTGTTCCCTAACGACTTCTGGCTTTGTAAAAGTTTTAGACATGAGCATAATCATAAAAGTTTGACGCATATAATATCCCATCTCGCTAAAACTTGCTCTCAAGAGGTCATCAATGTATTCTTGATCATCTTCTAATAGTCTCATAACAAAACATGTTTTCTTGTATGTTTCATAAAGAACGTTATGAAACGTTCTAATGTCGGCATCACATGTTGGACCTCTCACGATGTTAATCATCACTGACCATAAGTGCAGCCAGAATCTGTGGAAAGTAAAATAAGTATCAATATTCAAATGAATAGTTGAAATTATTATTTGTTGAACTTATAAGCGTAGTTAAACAAATTTAAACTCAAACCGTGGTGAAACATCGAAGACACTGTCTTTTCATGTCTCACACCACCAAATATGAGTGATGATCTCTTTATCATTCAATTTCTTAACCGTTGTTCCATTTTTGAGCACTCTTTTGTTGCAAGCTTTACAACCAAAATAATACCATGACCAATCCATATCGATGGCATACACCGTGCATCTCACTAAACATTTATCAACCTACAGTTATAATAGATTTAACAAACTATTAAACAAAGACAAAATGATCTATTATTTCATAGATCTTGACCCTAATAAATGCTTACTTGAGTTGATGTTATTATTTCATAGATGCTCTCACTGGGAAAGAGTAACCACTTATCACGCTGTCCACGCTTATCCACCATTCCAACTTGTTTGTTTTTATCATCTTGAGAGTTGCCATTACTCTGGAATGATGTTAGAGTCATTGCATCATCGTTGATCCTGTATAAAATACAATCGAAAAAATTAGTTTACCGTGTGAATAAATAAAGTCGAGTATAGTATTATGGACTTACAAAACTTTAAATGTTTCAACTTCAGGTATTGGCGGATTGAGCATCATTACAGAAGCATCAAATGCATTTGAGATTTGCAATTCTCCTATAAGGTATAAAAACACACTAAGTGTAAATAAAAAAAGTGAAAATGATTAGTTTGTGTAAAATGGTTATGTATTAAATTATGTACCTCTAAATCTCCCAATCTTAGTAAACCTGAGAAGCATAGTAACCAGTCCATCTTCTTGATTAATTGAAGAATGGAGTTTGTCGCCTAAGTTGCCCCATATGCAACATGTTAAACGTGTATGACTATAAATATTTGTGAAATATGGTTAGTAATATAATCTACATCGATACATATAATTTTGTTCCTTATCCTTAGAAGCTGACGTACTTGAGGTTGCTTAGAGTGAACTTAAGCTTTTTTCGTTGCTTTTCCCCAGTACACTGCATGGTTTCAACATCACCACAATCCATAACTTGACCGAGCACATCTGTAAGAAATGAAAATGCATATGTCAGTATCAAGTTAATGGATAATGGTTTCTAGCAACTAAAACCGCTAAAAAGAGTATTTGTTTACCAATTAGGAAATTATCATCGAGTGTTCCAGACAAAACAGATTGAAAGTCGGCCAAAGACAGGTACAACTCTTCATTAACGTGATTAGATTGAGTAACGGCCGTATTTTGATTGAAACTCATTTTCCAAGTATGATTGGTGGTTCGATAAGCTCCAAGCAGGAGCAATCTGGAAATTCCAGATGCATCGCCATTCTCCAACTGCAAGAAGCCTCGTTTTACTTTCTATCAAAGTCCTTTTGCATGTTGCATGATTTTTTTACCTTAAACATGACAAATATGAAATGGAAATATTTGTAAACTTGAATAAAATGTTAAATAAAACATAAACGGCTGATAATCACAATAACGAATGCTTACACTATCATCAGCGAAGACAAATTCAATGGTCTCCACAAATTGAATGATTTGTTTCCAAGCATGTAGAACTTTTACATGAATGAACCATGTGTTTGTCAATGGTTTCAAGTCCTCGATGGCGGCCACATTATCATCAAGACCTCTGGATGCTTGAATTTGCATTTTATTAGCCACTGTCTTGTTTTTTGGTTTGTTCGAAGGTGTGGGTTCGAATAGGAATAGGGTGATAGGTATTTATAATACCGATCAGATTTAAAGGAAATAAAACATAAACGGCTGATAATCACAATAACGAATGCTTACACTATCATCAGCAAAGACAAATTCCATGGTCTCCACAAATTGAATGATTTGTTTCCAAGCATGTAGAACTTTTACATGAATGAACCATGTGTTTGTCCATGGTTTCAAGTCCTCGATGGCGGCCACATTATCATCAAGACCTTTGGATGCTTGAATTTGCATTTTATTAGCCATTGTCTTGTTTTTTGGTTTGTTCGAAGGTGTGGGTTCGAATAGGAATAGAGTGATAGGTATTTATAATACCGATCAGATTTAAAGAGAGATGTTTAGGTTTTAGTTGAAACTTGGAGAGAAAGTTGGAGATCATCTCGTTATTATCAGATCTTACTACTAAGTTAGGATTACTATTTGGAAAATCTTATTTAAATCACAAAATCTTATTTCTATATACTATAATTCACATTTATTATTAATAATATTCATGGATTTGTTTTGATCCCACCCCGAAAATATGTGCGATTAAACAGAATATATAGTTGAAACTTGGAGAGAAAGTCGGGGATCATCTCTTTATTATCGGATCTTACTAATAAGTTAGGATTAGTATTTGGAAAATCTTATTTAAATCACAAAATTTTATTTCTATATACTATCATTCACATTTATTGTTAAGAATAATATGTTTCTGTTTGTACCAATTCAAAAGAATATACTCAATATCAACTAATATGTCGATTTTAATTTTGAATTTCTGTTTCAATAAAACATTACATCGAAATCAAGATGGATTATTAAAGATATTGAAAGTCCATTAAGTGTGTAAAAAGAAAAGCAATGTTTTTATTGGGCCTGCGATTTTTGTTGTTACTAAATGAAAAGATATGTTTAGTAATTAACTTACAAATGTTAATGAAAAGTCATGTTTTTAAATTATTTTAAGAATGTTTTATAATTTCGTTAAAATTTCATGGACAGGTTCACAAATAGTCATCTGCTTTAATAATATAGATTTTAAAATAAATATATACATTGAAATCTCTATAAATTAATAATGTTGAGACTTTACCAAAATTATATATTTTTTTATTAATTTAGAGAGATGTTAATTTATCGAGATACTAATTGAACCAAAATTCAATTTGAGACTATGAAATAATATTAATTTATAGCGATTTTTCGTGTATATTAATTTATCGATTATTAATTTATAGAGGTTTTACTGTATTCACATTAGATTTTAATGTATTCACATTAGATTTTAATGATTAGAATTTTGAGTTAAGTATTAAAGTGGAGCAAGCATTGCAGATCAAACAGATCAAGTATAACAAGATTAGATCAAGTGGATCTAGCGGTATAAATGTGGTCCAAGAGAATCTATCGGTTTAAAATATATTTTAAATTATGAAAGTGAGTAAACAACAGTTCAATATTCTGTACAAATTTATAAAATATATATAATGTTGTATACGTAATTATTTTCATAATTAAAAGTATTTTAATAATTTATAAATTTAATAACTAAAAAATTTATATATATATTTATATTATAGTAATTAATATAAGTATTAATATGTATTCTATTAAATTATAAATTCATTTGTTATTTAGTTTTTAGTTATGTACATTATAGTTACACAAATTGAATACAAACATTAAAAAATATAGAATATTTCACAAATTAAATGGTTATCTATAAACACAATTTTATGAACATATTAAAAAAATTTAAACATTAGAATTTTAAATACTTTAAATAAATTATAAAATATTTTTTAGTAAACCACGATGTATAAGAAATATTATTTAAACTATAAAAAAGTTTTTAGTAAAACCCCTATGTATAAGAAATATTTATGTATGTTTTTTATTAATTCTCACTATTTTTTTTTTAAATATAAAAGTTTTCAAACAAAAGAATAACACATCATATTAATATATCATATATAGAGAAATATGGTGTAAATTATACAAATCAAATGTTATATCTAAATTAAATAAGATCTAAAGATTAAATATTTAGATGGTATTGACACATCACAAATAAAATTGATCTGTTATATAACATTAAAAAAACTAATTTCTAATCAAGAGTGGGCGAAACCCTCCATTTAACAAGTGTATAGAACTAGCAGTGAATCATCCACTTTTTCATACAAGACAAAATAAAATTGGACTACTTGTGTCTCCTCCATCTTTTTAATCAAATTATAGAATTTTGGTGAATGAAGATAATTTGGTCTAGATACACTTGTGTTTGATCCACCAATTCCATTCATACTCTACTATTTTTAATGTTCGGTAAATGTTTTTTGAAAAAAAAAAGAAGTTTGGTGTGCTATCTCTCACTTACCATTTTTTTTATCAATTGAGAAGAGGTGTGTGTGATATACCATACTATCTGTACTATTTCGGAAAAGTCAGTTCTCTTTTAAAATATGTATCAAAATAAATATATTTATTGGATAAAAAAAACATATGTGTTCCAGGTTAATGCAAGTAACAACAATGAAAACAAAAACACAAACACGAGGGCAACAAAAAGAGGCGTATACACCATATGCCTCCAAGGCTCCAACTGGTTCTCTTAACCGTGTCTCAACTTATTATTTATAGATGTCAAATAAGTCAATCCGCGCTCAAATAGCTGAACTGTAACGTATTCAATAGCTTTACAGATCACTCGGGCTGGCCTGCTATGAATTGCGGTTCATATATGCTAAACTTTCCCATCTGAGAAAAGTAGTGTAGTTACTTAAACGATCGAAGAAAATGAACAGTAAAAAAAAAGAAACATTATATACTGATTTTTTGTATTTCATTTTATTAAAGAACCACAAAATAAAAATGTAACTTCACAGTAATATAATTTATAACTTCAATGTATGATGTACATTTGTTGGTTATTTGGGTTGTAACCCAGAATAGTTACGAAGTATATACTTAGGTAATGATTGAATCGTGAATGAGGTCGATTGCTTTAAATAGTATTTCGATCCTATTCCAATGTTTTTAGATTACATGAAATCTTTTTGTAGAATAATATAATCAAATGTATAAACATTAAAGCTTATATTTGTTATTCTTGTATCTCAGTCTAGAATAAAAATGAGACTTAAATTGTCTTATTTTACAAAATTTCATGTACCTCAAATCATTATATAATTCAAAACTATTTGGATTACAACCCAAGTAACCAACATCCTCCACGTATATTACCATCTGTGGTCTCTCACCTCCTACCATTGTCTTTTCTTCCCCTCCACCCCTCGTAGCAACAGAGACATCCCCTCCCAATTCATCCTCTTCTTCTCACCACTTCTTACCGTCGCTTCTTCTCTTCTATCCCAACAACATCTTCACCTCCTCCTCTTGACTTCTTTCTAATGTCTTTTCTTTTCTATGATGTAACTTCGCAATAGTATAATCTATAACTTTATCACATCAAAAGATCATAGAATACGAATGTAACTTCGTATTAATTTAATCTAAAATTTCACTGCATTATCCTCAACTTTCGTTGCACAGGAAGAGTGTGAAGTGTCAATCGATGGGCAAGATTGCTAATTAACCGTTACATATCTAAGGCAATCGATATGTCACAATTTTTAAACGGAATGATATGGAATGATGTGTTAGATTTCATTGATGCTTGTTGTGAACAACTAACAAATAGAAAAAAATATAAAAAAAAAAAAACTTCAACTTGCTCTGGACACCACACGGATATGGGCTTGCTTTAGGGCCCATTTGAAAAACTGGGAGGGGCGTCTATCCGTGGGCATTCCTTCCCCTTGGGGATTAGTCTGGGCCTCTGGGTCTGGGATACCCCCAGGTTAAACAAAAAAAAAAACAAATAGAAAAAAATAATTCAGTTTGATACTTGTGAAGTTGTGATAAAGACACCCACAAATGCTTCGCCCAAAATTATAACAAAATTATATCAAATGAGGATTCAAAGTGGGGGCCACATAGAAGTCGAACTGAATTTCGTAGCCAGTAGTAAAGTGTGTACAAAAAAAACAAATTATTAACTATTGAAACAATACATACGAAATAGTAACTGCACTGATGTTGGCCATGTAGTATTTTGTTGGCTTTCGGTTTTTTCAGGAGTATTTGGTTGACTCTATTGGGTAGTAGGTAATATGTATAGTTTGACTTTGTTTAATCTCAGTCTCAGGTAAACCGTAAACGCACCAGTAAATTTTGATCATACGTTGACCTACAAAGCTTAGACAAAGTGTGAAATAATTAGTACAATGGTAGAGTAAATTTGCTCTCTAAATTACACAACAATAATAAGGTTGATCATAACATGGAATCCATGTCATGGATGATGGATCACGGGCAAAGGATCAATAATCTTGTCAATGATAATTCATAATCCTATTCACGTTATCACAGTACTAGCTGGTTCTGATTAATTTGGCAGCATACATTAGTTAGTTTGAGGCTCAATTAATTGCTGGCAACGTTCACTACTTGATCACATGATATTTTCCGGCTTATCAACAATTACGTAAACAGATATTACTTTATTTATCCGCAAAATCGATATATATATATATATATATATATATATATATATATATATATGACTGGTTAAAAAGTGGTTTAAATCAATATTACTAAAAGGAGATCATTTACATTTAATACCCTTAATAAAAATTACAACTTTTTCAAAAATACTTTTATTTTTGTAAAATATTAATAAAATTTATTAATAGCATTTGAGTCTTTTGATTTTGGACCTGCAGATTATATATTTAAATGGATCAATAAACAACGGGTTTGATATAATATTTTTATTTAATATAAATATTTTAAATTTAAATATTACACCTATATATTATGAAACTAAGTTAATCAACAAACGTTATGACTTCATAATATTATTTTCTTAAATTTATGTATCATAAATTAAATTGTAAATCTAAAAAAATATAAAACTTATAATAAGTTATTAAAAAAACTAATATTGCCATATCAATAAGCTTCTTATATTATCATTTTTATTTGAATGACATAATAAAAATATCATCAAAGTTTAAAAAATCACAAGTTTACTAATTTTAATAAAAATATATGACTAAATTATTTAAAATATTGAAATATTATAAGATATTTTTTAACAGATCAATCACACGTTAATAATGTGTTTTTGGGTCAATAAATGAAAAAAATGATGCATTTTTTAGCATTATTTTCTTTCGGTTTTTCCAAAATGTCCTTAATGAATGACTAACTAAAAATCTCATTAATGACATTATTGTCTTTCGGTGTTCTGGGCTTATTTCAACATTTAAGTGGACTTGTTTTCGTACACCAATTTACTAAAATGGTGATGTCGACTTTATGGTTTTGATAATGGGTTTTTCGGATTTTTTGGGCCGAATAGTTTTGATATCGTGTTAAATGAAATATGTTTTATATAATTACTTCCATATTCCATACTTTAAAATCTGCAATAATTTTTAAAAATTGATATTACATATTGAAATTTTATAACTACACGAGGATAAGAATTAATCAAAAATATTATTGATCACTTTCTATGTTTAGCAATATTTTATATAATTTATATTTCTTAAAAATTATATAATAGCCTAAGTACGAATTTGGGATATAATCATAGTTTAACTTATTTACAAACATAAAACAGTTGTATGATGCATTTTAAATTTCGTTATACTGTACACACTATAACAAACCCGCATATAATTGTAACTTGATCATGTCACAATTTATATAATTAAAATGAAAAAATATCAATTTTTATATTGAAAAAAAACAATAAAAAGGCTAGTGTGGAGTTAAAATGCTAACAAAAATTACGGAACATCGGCGGGGTAGTTTTGAAATTCACGTGGACGTAATCAAAATGTGTCGGCCGGCATAAGTTTACCCAGTTAATAAAGGGATCCGTTTGGATTTTACCGACCGACACTATCCCGATTACTCCCCGATAACAAAGTTCGATTAGTTGCTCGATCTGGACCGTCCCGTAACTGGGGGTCCCACGACCGTCGAGAATGCATCGAACGTTCCTTGTTCAGCGAGACAAGAAGTACTCGACGACTCGGGTCGAGTTTAGAAGCCGAGACGTTTCTTCTCATGTGCACATGAACTCACGTGCCGGCTGACAGCAGAGAGTGGTCCCCACCATGTGAGCTTAATGACGACGTCGTTTGACAGCACCACGTGGTGGTCTCCGGCGGCGCCTTACTTAACGTTAACATTAACTTGACCGGAAGATTATTTTGACGGCCTCGTGTCTCCTAACTCCTAAGTGTAACTAAAACTGAATTTCCGATTCTACTTTTTAAAACCGCACATGTTTGTTGACAAAAAAAAAACCGCACTTGTTTGTTTATGTTTTAATTATCGGCCCAATATCTACGTGAGGTCTTCATTTATATATTTCCCTATTTTTTTTGGTAAAAGTTTTCATTCATGAACATTAGGGATAGACATTTTATCCGTTAAATTTGATTCGATTCGTTATTCGTTGCTATTCGATTCAAAAATTTCGGATATACGTAAGTTTTCGAAGCAAAACAAATACTAAAATTCAGTATCTGTTAAAATCGAAGCAAATCACAAATATTAAAATTTCCGAAAGCGAATATCCGATCCGATCAGTCAATATATAAATACATGTATATTTTGATTATATTTAAAGTTTTAAATGTATAAAATTATATAATTATTATTCTAACATATGATTTGACATATTCTATTCACATTATTACTTATATAAAAGTATTACATAAAATGAAAAGAAAACATTAATGACAATTATACTCTTTTCTTATGTTTTGTGTTATTATAATTGTTAATTAAATTTAAAAATGTACAAAATATGTAGATTTCTTATTTCTTTTATTTTTTTATCTTTTATATCATGCAAAAAAAAGATTTTACAAAACAAATTTGTATCAAATTTTCAAGATTATTTGTATTAATAAAGAAATGAGATATCCGTAAGTATCCGCGAATATCCGCAAATATCTATTTATTTTCCGGATATCTGTTTTTCCGAATATCTGTATTTTGCCGAAGCAAAACAAATCGAAAAATTAGATATTCGTAACATTCGAAGCAAATCACAAATATCTTCAAAAACTCGGATGATCCGTGTCCAGGCCTAATGTATATCTCCTAACTGTATTCTTTTATTTTGATAACCGAGGTCATCACAGACTTGGCCCAAACTAATCACCTCGAGGCCCCTGAAATTCCGGGCTTTCTTGCCACTTAAGGCGTCCAGGAGTGGCCTACGGAAATCGAACCCAGGAGCCGTACTTGCAGCCGCAAGCTGTACACCCACTAGGCTAATCCCGCGAGGTTTACTCCTAACTGTATTTGTTGTCTGTTTTACTTTTCTTTTTTTTGTAACTGAAAGCCGGTTCTACTTTTTTTTCCATGATTATATCATAAGCTATTTTCTTTTTTGCAAATTTCCAACACTAATTTTTTTCAATAACTCGACCTGAATTGTGGAAGACAATATATTAAAATGCAAAATATTACTTATAAAGTTATACTATAACTATTGTCATAGTATTTTAAGTTTAAATTATATTTATTAAAATACCTGTTATCTAAAACATAATTTCAGATATATATATACACATATAATAAATATTCATGAATACTACTAGTGAAAAAACAATTCACACTGATATATATATATATATATATATATATATATATATAAACAATTTTGGTATAGTTTAATAGAAGAAAGTTAGTATATAAGACTGTTTTACAAATTTAGAAATTTTAATAATTTATACAATAACATTATACAAATATAAAGAAATAATTCTAAAATATAAACAACTTGTAATGCACATTTGCAGTTTTAAAATGATTTTAAATATTCTTCTCCAAATTTACCAACGAAGCCCATGTCGGTTTTATACCGTAAGATTTATTTTTTGAAAACTATATACCGTAATATTTACACCCTCCATAATAATGAAAATAAAAAATCAGTGATCAGAAAATTTGAAAGGGAGATATCATCTTCACAGGTTCATGCACAGGTTTATAACATTTCCAATGATTAGCTTTGTTTTTATCTTCTAAAATTTATTTTATTCAAAATGAAGAAAAAATGAAGCAATATTCACTCTAATAGTTTGCTTTATTTCTTTTTTTGTAAAACGAATATTCTAGATATATTTTATCTCCAAATTATTTAATTATTACTAGAAACTTATATTTTTTTATATTTACTTATTTCGCCTAACTATTTTGTTTTAACAATAATTCAACATAATTATTATTACATATAAATTTAATATTTTCATATGATGAATTTATTACATAACATGAATAAAAAAATACAAAACATTTTAATTTGTATAAAAAACACCATATATATAACTTTTTCTATAATTAATTATCAAAAGTGTTTAGTAAGAAATTAGCTTGTTTATCTTTGACTCTTTTAAATCTAGTTAAGAAGTTTTTAAAATAATATTCATATGTTTTTTGATATAAACATCTGATTAGATAAAAATAATAGTTGAAAATTTGAAATTAATTGAATTATATTAAAGCATGTAATTTTTTTGGCTAAAGATAAGAATAAATAAAAGTTAAAGAGCAATTTATAAGGATAAGTTCATCTTCAAATAAATGAAGATATATACAATAAACATTCAAATTTAAAGCAACAATGTTCATTGCTTCATTTTGAAGCAGAAAATAAAATAGTATTGAACCAAAACTTACTTTAAAATGAAAAAAAAAATGAAGTGGAATTAAAGATTTTTTTTAACAACAGTTGAAGATGTTCTTATGAAGACAAATTAGGCCATAAAACAAGAAGCCTATACTCGAAACATGAATGGGCCAATGGTATATAACCACAACAACCAAAAAACTCGCGGTATGTCTACACCATCCAATAGGCAATAGCAAACCTTTGTGGACTTGGCTCGCGGATTTTCGACCCATTCACATTCTAAAATACGCTATACGCTAGCCGGACGGTGGATTACTGTATAGCGCCTGGATGTATATATGGATGTATATACGGAATATATACGGTAGACATATTTAAATAAATATCATAATAATAAACAAAATAATGATATAATAATAATAAAGTAACTACATAAGTTATATGTAAACAATAATATATATATCAAGCGTAATTAAATAGATTATACATTATATATATTTATGGAATATTTAAAATAAAAAATAAATTAACGGGTACAAATGAAGTCAAAAGAATCAAAACTATAATTAAAAAAAAAAATAAGCCAAAATTTAGCAGAAAACAAATTAAACGTTGTATAAACGCTGTGTAAACACCATTTTATACGGCATACAAACGATGTATAAACGTCATATAACCATAACTGTATTATTTTACCGTATACCAAAATACAGTACAGTGCACTACTGTATATAGTATATACGCTGTATATACAGACTGATACGCCATATATTAGAACACTATTTTTTATAATTGACTTAACCTAGTTTCATACTTTCATCCTATGGACACCGCATTGGATTCTATCGTGATGATTATAAGACCACCAAAAATACAACGCCTGCCCGCTTGGGAGTTGGGGTTTCGCTAATTTCCACTTCTACCCATTTTTGGGGCAGTGGGCTTATTTAGTTCAAATTCACGTAGCCTATTCTCCATAAACGCAAACCTGTTTACGAATGTTTCAGTTGCATATTAAACATGTCTCACTTAGTTTTTAGGGCACATCTCTTCAGAGAAGCGTGGATGCGGGAAATATTCGCAAGATATTCAAGCTCAACTTTCGAACTACTAGTTTTTTTTGGGTATGTAAATGTGAAGATTATTAGCTACTAATTTAGCAGAAGTAAATGGAATTTCTCGTATATCTATATTATTAAAGTAGAAGTACAAAATCGGAGTGTTTGGTTACTTGAATAGCCTATTAAAAAAATTCAGAGTGTTTGGAAACTTTAATTGTAGTCATTAAAAAGTAGTGGGTTTAAGTAAAAAGTAGTGGGCTTAAGTTATTAACTTAAGTAAAAAAGTAATACACTTAAGTTATTAAGTCCATTATAAAAAAATGTTGTTAATATATATAATAAAAATACAAAGCAAAGCCAATTTAAAATACCAATTAAGTTATGATTTTTATATTTCATATTAAGTTTTTAAAATATAATATATGTAATTATTTATATGATGATACATATAAAATACTATTAATTATATGATGGTACGTATAAAATACAATTAATTATTTGATGAAATTATACGATATATAATAATGACTAAGGATGGGTTTTCGGACATCCATACGGGTTTGGTTCTGATCGGTTTGCATTTCGGGTTTTCGAGGTCAAAAATTTCAGTCCTATTAGGATGATTATAAATTTTTGTTTGAGTTTGATTCAGATCTTTGAGGGGTTTGGTTCGGGTTTGGATAGCCCAATTAAATTATTTCTAAAGTTTTAAATCACTATATATTTTTAATTTCTCAAATCTATAAATAAAATAATATATTACCTATAAATTTAAATAATATATGTCAGAATACCTAAGCTTAACATATCAATTGGCTTGATTTAAAATTTTGGATACAAAATCAATAATTATTTTAAGTATTTTTGGTGATTTTAGTATATTTTAACTATTTCAGATATTTATTTTTGACTATCTATATATATTTTCAAGTATTTTAAACCAATTTAATAATATCATTCTTGATGTTTTATATACGTTAAATATAAAAATAATTAATATATGTAACTATGTAAATCTATTTTCAGATAAATTGAGGTACAAGAATACTTCGGTTCGGATCCGATTCGATTCTCTAACTAACAAAATTTTGAATAATTCGATTATTTAATCAATTTATGTTCGGGTTTGGTACTATATTTTCGGATTGGTATCGGTTTTGTTCCTTGGATTCATTTTGCTAAAACCCTAATAATTACATGAAAAACAAATATCATGATATTTTTCAAAATATACATCCGCGCAGATGCGGAGATCAAAGTCTATAATCATTTATTTTAACAACAAGCCAAATAAATATGTCGATTGGAGAGAGAATAAAATAAAGTCATAGAAATACATAGTTTACAAAAGACATTATATGTGTCGAATTAATTATAAATAAAGTTTTAATAAGATAAATAAATTCAATAATTATAAAAAATAATAGATTTCATAAAATGAAAAATATTATCCGAGCTTTCGAAGCGCGGATCAAAATCTAGTTGTGATTATAGAAGTAAATGGAGTTTCCTGGCGTTATGATTACTAATCATGTAAATGTAAACAGAGACCTACCTATACATGATTGGAATTTGGAAAAATATCTCTTTAATAGTATTAAAATTATGTAGTGTTTATCGTGTTTAACATTACAATTGATCGGCTCATATGTATACTATTCAACTGTTTGAGTTTTTTTTTTCCTGAGATTATTCGAATAATAATTGAGACGAAAACGAAACTAAAACCAACAACTAGACAACTAATACCTGCATGGGTAGAAGAAAAACCAATTAAACAGACAAAAAGTCAAAGCTCCACTTGGCGTCGGTACTGAAATCGCCACGTGCTTTGTCAACGGCGAGAGTCAAATTACCTTAATTATAGGGTAGTAGTGTTAGAATAATGTCATAGATAGAGTGAGTCTGTACACTTTATCTGGAAGTTTGGCTACATTATGTTTCGTGACCTATTCTTATCAGATGATGATATTGTTAAGGGTGGGCAAAGTATCCGTAAATTTTGATTTGATTTGTTATTCGCTTCGATCCGATCCGAAAAATTTAGATATCTGTAATTTTACAAATCAAAGCAAATACTTAAATTCAATACCCGTCAAAAACGAAACAAAACAAATATTATAATCTTGGAGAGCGGATATCCGATCTGATCCGGCAATATTTAAATACATGTATATCTTGATTATATTTAAACTTATGTGTCTATAAAATTATATAATTATTATTTTGACATATGATTTGACAAATTTTATTCACATTATTACTTATATAAAAGTAGTACATAAAAGGAAGAACAATATTTTATGAAAATTATATTTTTTCTTAAGTTTTGTGTTATTATAATTGTTAACTAAGTTTCAAATTTTTACAAAATATGTAGATTTACTAATTCTTTTAATTTTTATCTTACATATCATGTAAAAATATAGTATACAGAACAAATCTGCATAAAAATTTTAAGATTATTTGTATTAATCAAAACATATGAGATATCCGTAAGTATTCGCAAATATCTATTTCCGTTTTTTCGAATATTCGTATTTCTCCGAAGCAAACTAAATACAAAAATTAGATATTCGTAACATACGAAGCAAATCACAAATACCTAAAAAAACTCGGATATCCGATCCGTGTCCATGCCTAGATATTGTTTTGGTTGTTTGTTGATAAAGTAGCATAGTTCCTACTGATGTGCATGAATTATTTTAATTCCTAGACCATATATAGAAATATGCATTGCCCTCTTGTAGTTTGGTAAATTGGTATTGTGAATTGAACTAAGTTTTTGAGACACTATCGACCGAAGCCAAGAGCGGTGTTGTTGTTTTCTTTTTAATTCTCCCAACTCAATCATTTCGTCACTACAATCAAAAACTATGCTCCTCAAAATTGAGATGTCGTTTAAGACGCGTTTCATCGGATAGTAACACTGTTGCAATCGCGGTAGCATCTTTGGTAATGTCTGGACATGTTATCAATCCAAAGGCCCAACTTGGCTTCATCTTTGTTGTCATCTGAAGCTTATTCTTAGAGCTTTTATGACCTATTTAGTTCTTTCATCAGTTGATGTTTTATTCAGATTGTTACGGTAGTTCCCCTGAACCAAAGTTTTGAGTATAGTATATATTAGCATTTTTGATTTTTACTTTGTCTTTTATGTTATGTGACTTTTTGAATATTAATATCAGTGATTCCAGATCTAACAAACCTCTTAATTTAAAATGAAATTCAGAGTTTAAAAAAAGAGAGTGCATATAACTAATTAACAACCAACCTAAAAGAAAAATCCTTTGTAATGCATCGTCACTAAAGTTTCAATATTTGTTTAGCAACAAAATATAATAATAAAAATGTTTCAATAATTTGATAGCACGTATTTTTTTTTTTTTTGTCGGCAAGATTACAGACTCATGTGGACTCTGTAAACCAAACTGGTTGCTCTGTATCCATATGGACCGTAAACGACGTCTGTTGCCTCACACCGCGTGCTAAGCTATCCGCCTTCTTGTTTTGCGTCCTTGATATATGGATAATCTCCGAGCTGTGAAAGCTTCTCTTGAGACTTCGTATGTCCTCTAAGTAACTTGCGAAAGCCGGCCATTCTTCTGGTTCCGAAACCATCTTCACCAATTGAGAACAATCCGTTGCAAAAGTAACACTATACTGTCTTAAGTTCCTCATACATTCCATTGCCCAGATGAGAGCCTCCACCTCCGTGTGTAGGGGTGATTGACTCGCCCTTGTGTTCCGTGCTCCCATTAAACCCTCAAATCCTACTAAAGTACTATACCAGCCCTGGCCAGAAAAAGTATCTCCCGTTTTCCAGGAACCATCCGTAAAACACCACCGTCCCGACCTAGGTGGTAGTACCGGCTCAGATGATACTAAAACCTCGGTCTTCTGAAGGATAGCGTGTTGTGCATCTGACCATAGTAAAGATTCCGTCATAGCCAAATTAAGAGTATCCTTTGGGTCTATATCCAAATTACTGAATACCTTATTGTTACGTGCCTTCCATATGTACCATAAAATCCAAGCAAAGAAATGATCATCCATTGCTGGTCTGATTCTCCAAAATAAGTAATCCATATTCGTGAACAATGCTTGTCCCGGAAAAAAATCCGGATGTGAAGGGATTGTCGATAGAGCCCAAACCTGGACTGCCGGTGGGCATTCAAAAAATACGTGATTAATTGATTCCTCAGCCGCTCCACATCTGTCACAACCAATATCTCCCTTAAGGCCCCGAGCTTTGAGATTTTTCCTAACAGCTATACATCCAGACAGCAACTGCCACAGAAAGTGCTTCATCTTTGGTGGACAACGCACTTTCCAGCAATGTGCTTTAAGATCTGTAACTGTTGGACCAATCTCGGTTTTCCCAGTCTCCCTATCTGGATATGCTCTTTCAAGTTGGTATCCTGATTTAACCGTATACTTACCATTTTTGGTAAAGTGCCAGCCATCCCGGTCTATTGTTTGGATTCTACTTAAAGGTATGGTTTCCACAACCTTAACATCCTCAGGTTCCATGATTTCCCGTAAAGCCAGTGTATTCCAAGTACGAGAAGAGCTATCAATAAGAGAGTCAACCGTAAGATCAGGTAAGAGAACATTTTGTTTTTTGTTTGCTGGTCTCGGGCGGTTGGTTGGGAGCCAGGGATCATTCCATACTGATATGGACGTTCCCGATCCCACCCTTTTGATTAGTCCTTTGCTAACCAGAGATCTAGCAGAGATTATGCTACGCCATCCATAGGAGGACGAGTACGATCTAGCCGGTTCCAGGGGTGAAGTATTCCTGAAGTACCGACCTTTAAAAACACGAGAAAATAGAGAATGTGGTTTCTCTATGAATCTCCAGAGCTGCTTTCCAAGCATGGCTGTGTTGACATCCGTCAGGTCCCGAAAACCTAATCCTCCAGCATCCTTATGTAAACAAACTTTATCCCACGATTTCCAGTGTAATCCTTTGGTATTCCCGCTGGGACTCCACCAAAATTGAGCTACCGCACTCGTAAGTTTCTTCATCACTGTTTTCGGAATTCGGAAACAGGACATAATATGGTTTGGTAGAGCAGTAACCACCGATTTTATAATCACCTCTTTTCCTCCTTTCGTAAAGAATTTGAATGTCCATCCATTTACTCGATTATTTAATCTTTCTTGAACAAAGCCAAAAACTTGGATTTTTGAACCACCTAAACTCTCTGGTATACCTAAATAAGTACCCATTCCCCCCCGATTTTGGATTCCCAGAACATCCCTCAGCTCCTGTCGAATACTTTCATCAATCGTATGTCCAAACTGAATGGAAGACTTTTGAAAGTTTATTTGTTGCCCCGAGACTTTTTCATACTCCTTCAGAATTGCCAAAATTGCCTGACATTCCTCTTTTTGCGCTCTACAAAAGAATAGACTATCGTCTGCAAAAAGCAGATGAGAAATTGGGGGACAAGCCCTTGCCACTTTTATTCCTGTCAATTGTTTTGCATCCTCTGCCTTTTTGATTGAATTAATTGAAGAAGGTCAAACCGACCGGGTCCACATCCAGCTCCGTTCTTTCTTAATAATTGAAGTTTTGGCTATTAATAAATTACATTCTGTGTAGAACGAAGACTAAGTCGTCAGCTACATGAAACTATATTCAAGTTGTTTTAGATTTTCTACAAGCCTATGCTGAATATCCTGCTTGGGACTCTCGTTTTAATACTCGCCTATGGTTTTAAGATTGTATTGCGATAAATATAGGTTATTACAGCATTTTTTGTGGATTTAGGAAGTCACATATGCTATTCATTTCATTTATCGGAATTATATTCGTAAAATTTGTTAATTGAAATACTCGTATTGAGAAGATTACGTATCCAACTAAAGCTAATCAATATGTGTCAAGGTTGGCAAAATATCTGTAAATTTTGATTCGATCTGTTCTTCGTTTTGATTCTATCCAAAAATATGAATATCCGTAACTTAACGAATAAAAGCAAATACTAAACTCAAACATTCATCAAAGACGAATCAAATCACAAAGACTAGTATTTTTAGAAATAAATATTCGATCCGATTCGTTATATGCATATATATATATATATGTTTATAAAATTATATAAGATATATAATTTTATATCTCTATATAATTTTTATAATGTTTTATTCACTAAATTAATTATTTAGTTATTAAAATTTTGAAAGTATGTATTTTTTAAAAAATTGTAATGAAATATTATTATTTTATATCAGACTTTCTTTTTTTTTCTTTTTAAAAAAAATTAATTATTTTTTACGGAACGAATCGGATATCCGGCAAAAATTTATATATTTGCAGATATCCGAAACACTGGATATTCAAAAAGTAACGGATCAGATCGAAACGAAAAAAATTGAATATTCGTAGATAACTGATCGGATCACAAATATCTTTAAAGCTCTAGATATCTGCTATGTGTCCATCCCTATGTGTCATATGGTGCATGAAATAAATTCCCTTTAGCAGTTTCTTAGTTGTGTTTATCGCGAATAACTAATAAATTTAAAATTAAAATAAAATAAGAAAATAAGAAGACTGGTAGGTCCAGAAAAGTATGGACATATATCATACATCCTTTACAAAAGTTGAAATTCTACATTAGGCATGAGAGGGGACCTCATGTATAAGCACACATAGTTGAACATAAATATGCATAGTAGCCAAGCAATATATATGTTAGGGAGAGATAGTTGTATTAAATATTTACACAATCCACATCAATAATTATGAAGAATTATGAGAATATATGAAGAAAATGTATCCAGTTTGTTTCTAGAAAACCCGTTTACTATTAGTTCTGTTGAAGTGTTGATGATTCCTGCCTTTGCCTAAGACTAAGGAGCTATAAACAAAACTCTGATTAACCAGGAGATTAATATCTTAACCGCTTTAAAATCAGTTTCAAAAAAAAAATATCTTAACCGCTACAGTATCATGGTATAGCTTCGTTTAAGATTTATTATGTTTTGTTAGAACTAATACCTATACGAAATCAATTCTTGTTCAATCATATTGTTTGTTACACAGCAAAAAACTGTATTAATATTTATGTGTTGGTAATTTATTACATGCACTAAGAAAGTTCAGGTATATTTTTTTTGAAACTCAAGTTCAGGCATATTTTGCATTTTGTTTCTTGGTTTAAAATTATCACTTGATGATGCTTTAGTGAACCCATAAGTAAAAATATATCTCACGAAAAACTCATTTAGTAACTAAAATCAGCATCCTATATATATATATATATATATTGTAGTGTTAAGTATCTCACATCTGGTCTTCTAACTATACATGATAATGCCTTGGACTCGGAAACCAAAAGTCTAAATGTGTGATGGTCCACAATAGCCGTCAAAGAAACGATATTCGTCGCAATGTCTACGATCCGTTGAATAATGTCCCATCTATTTCTTAATTTTTAGCCCATCAAGTACAATAGAAACCATATATACAGAAATTAGTGTAAGTACCTCACATCTGTACGTGTCGTAACAAATATGTTTATTACCACAACAGTACAGATTTTCATATTCATATATATGGGGTTTGGTCGGTAAATTAATTGAATAGAGAGTACTTCGGAGTGTATCTAAATTTAATAATCAATTCCCTATAAGTTGCAAAAGGTATACGTCTAAACCTGCAGTTGATAATCCTATGAGGTCCTTAACGATTCACGTAGGTCTGTGATTGTATCTTTAGCTAATTTTATCAAGTTTTCTTATAAGGAAATGACGTATATGTTAGTATGCATTTATAGATGAATGTCGATGCGTGCAGTAGTTATCCACTCGTATTAGGACAAATGCGGGCGGCAAATAACGAGTCGCCTTAAATGTACATTCATAATTCACCATGTTAACATGCATCCGTAGGATTTCATATCAACCTTTGAGTTTTATATTTTTTCACACCGTATAATCATGGTTGTTAGTTAATTGTTATCAATTATAATATTCAGTGTCATGATATTCATTCTAATTCCAAGATTTTTTTATTGCGTTTTTATTTAATATATTAAATTTGCCGAGTATTGGTTCAATTATTTGAACCTTCTCTTACGTGTTCTAGTTTTGGATTTGAAGATGTCAGCTGTTCGATGTCATATCATATTAGCAACACACTTACATTGATAACTTTCATTTGAAATAAAAAAATGAGTTGATGAAGATATTTATTATATTCTTAACGTTACTGAAGGAACCACGTGAATGAAAACAAAAAGGTTAGAATTAGGTCTAAGTTAAAGCCATTCCAACAACATATCATCAAATATCAGAGGTGGGATAGTGGCATCAGTGTGACGTCATTTCCCGTCGAAATTACACAACTAGATGAAAGAAAAATGATCTTTGCATTTAATCGATCTGGAGAAACCGATAATTTTCATGGGACCCCACAATGAGACAAAATTCGTTGACGTGTCGTCTTCAGGAGCAATGGACCACTGTTCTGTCGGCGTCGCCTTTCCAAACATACGCTAATAACGACAAAACACTACTTTTCGGTGATTGTAATGTCGATCCTATCCCTAACACTTCCTATTATCTACTGGTTTATGCCATAAGTTTTTCGACTAAAAAACGACGACGACCCAGTTACTTTCACACTGTGTCTGTCACTCGATCCGGATAAGATTCTCAATGCTGTGGAGTTTACCATATCGCCCATGCATCCGTTACTTGTGCACCGCTTAGCTGTAATGCTCCGCGGCTTCCACTGTTCATACGAAAGCTACTAATAGAGGTTGACATTTACGTGCAAGAAACAAATATATCATGCGTATGTATTTTATATACACCCAGCTGTGCTTATCAACTTTTTTTTGCTCAGCAATAAGCATAGAAACATCTCAATTTTCTTAGTACTTATTGTCCGCCAATCAAACTTTATATCAGTATAGTAAACGGGAATGGACTATACAAAATATTTATATATATGTTTCGATTCTTGGTTCAAAGAGATTATGAGTTTTTTTGTAACTGAAGAGAGTATGAGTTTAAAGCTCATAATTTGCTGGTTACCAACATAAAATATTTTATAAAGCTGCTTGAAATGGTACTATTCTAAATAGTTAATTCGTTTTATATCGGGACGACTGGACATTTTAAACTTTTTGTCATATATATTAATTATTAAAGGCCCTTAATTTAACTGTGAAATTTCAATACCGGTTGAGAGAGACCTATGTCGTCTTTAAGTGACCTCAAGTACGATCCACATGGGGTTTCTATCATCCTTATTGTGGATTTAAAGTTGCCTAAGTGCTTTCAGCGTGAAATATTTTATGACAAACTTATTTTTTTTCTTTCTGAAAAAAGGGTTTGCAACTTATTTTTCTTCTTGTACGCTTTTGTATTAGCTGGTTGAATGTATATTATTCTCTTGAAAATCAAATTACTAACAAAATTGTACCAAACCAACATAAAACTGGGTTTTCAGGTTTTAAAATTAGATATACTTGAACTACGAGTGTTAACGCTCAAAAACTAACAATCAAACCACCAATTAATCAACCGGATATGGCACATCTAATTGGTTTAGCATGCAGGTAGTTAGTTATTTCATTTGAAAGATAGTTTGTTAATATGTAATAATAGTTTGGAAAAAATGTTATTGTAGTTTTTTTAAGAACTGATGATGTAAATATATTTCAAAGCCTCGTAAGTACATATGCACATCCCACTTAAATTCTTATCACTCTTTTTTCCTCCTGTGAGGAACAAAATAACAAAATACGAAAAATCACCGAAAGCTTACATGTGATTGGATTTAATGATAACTTTTTGGATTTATTAGGAATGGACCGGCCCCGAGATATGTTCTAAAAGCAATTTATTGATTGTACGTGTCATTGATCACATATTCACCTATATTATATGCCTACACATAATATGCACAGTTCAAATGCAGAACTGAGATCCCCGATTTTGGCTAACACTGCACGTTCTAGAAAAAAATCACTTAGTGCAGCAGTTCAAAAGGTTAACCTATTCGGGAATCTCCCACACCGGAACTCTTGCTTCTTGGCCAAGAGAGCTTGGATGGCGGCTCAAGATCAGCCTCATGATGATTTAGTGATTTAGATATGGTCATATATTAATACAACTCGTGGCCTCCAAAATTTCACCTTTTAGTGATTTAGATATTGTAAGAATCTTGACTATGTAGTTAGATGACTTTACGATACTTTAAGTTTTGGTGCAAGACTTTCAGGTACTTGATGCAAATAAATTGGGTCTATCGATGTTTAATTATCAAATGTTTTCTTGCAACAAGTGCGGTATATTGTATAGGGGCGTCAAAAAAATCCAGGGGTCTTTTTTGTTTGCTCCTTATGATATGAAGATCCGAGTCTCAAACTACTTCCATAAATTACTGAATAATTAAAAAAGTCACATTAGTCGATATAGTATAATGTGTCCTTTTTCACTAGAAAATGACACATTATACTATATCGACTACCATACTATTGATTGGACCACATAATTTTTGATCATCTGCTTTTAAGTATTTTACAGAGCAAAATCAAAAGTTTACGTTATTCAAATATTTTGTGACAAATATATTCTTTAAAAAAACTTTAGTATTATCGATTAGACCATAAAATTATATAAAGGGCTTTATACCATTTTTATGCACAGATTGAAAATGAGATTGTAGTTCGTGGAGGAGAAGAGAAGATAGCGAGTAAACGAAGGCTATCAGCGTATTTATGATACCTTTCTAAAACGAAAGAAGTTTTGACTCTTCTCTACCTATCTCTCTCTTGCCTCATAAATTCAAAAAGTTTCTTGTGGAGACCACACGGATTCGTCTTTGTGTTGGCCAAAAAATGTGAGGATGTAATGTTAATCTCAGCTGTTTCTACATCATACATTGTTTACCAAAACAACATATATATATAAGTATTAGTGTCAAACACAATGGTCAAATCGTGTCGACATAACAACTTCCAACTTCCAAATTCCAACGACGACGCTAACTAAGTTTTAACACCGTGTTACAAAGACCATGCACAAATGATGTGTGTTTCAGATGTATTTTTGTATAGAAACAAATATAATAGTAAAAAATATATATAATAGTATATGACTGATTTGAAGAAAATATAGTGTTAATCGTTTCAAAAACATGATATAGTATTTTACCATTTCCTTTCTTTTTTTCTTGTAATTAAAAAGCTTACGTTTCGCGCGCATCGATCACTGATCGCATCATTTAGATCGAGATGTATTCTGACTAATCATATATACACGTAATACATTTTGTTTGAATGCATAGTACGAGAGCAGTCGAAGGCTCAAACTTAGAGACAAGAAAAATATCCGTAAAATTTGGTTCGATTCATTATTAGTTTCGTTTCGTTCCGAAAAATTCGGATATCCGTAACTTTACGAATTGAAACAAATACTAAAATTCAATATCCGTCAAAGACGAAACAAATCACAAATATTAAAATTTTGGGGAACGAGATATCCGATCTGGCAATTTATAAGTACATGTATATCTTGATTATATTTAAAGTTCTAAATGTATAAAATTATATAATTATTATTCTGTCATAAGATTTGATAAATTTTATTCACATTGTTACTTATTTAAAAGTAGCACATAAAAGTAACAAAATTATTTAATGATAATTATAGTTTTTTTTCTTAAGTTTTGTGTTATTATAATTATTAATTAAGTGTAATTGTTTTTACAAAATATGTAGATCCACTAATTCTTTTGATTTTTATCTTATATATCATGTAAAAGTATATTATACAAAATAAATCTACAACGAATTTTTAAGATTATTTGTATTAATCAAAACATATGAGATATCCGTAAGTATTCATAAATATCTGCAAATATCTATTTATTTTCCGGATATTCGTTTTTTGAATATTTGTATTTATTCGAAGCAAAACAAATAAAAAAATTAGATATCCGTAACATACGAAGCAAATCAAAAATACCTTCAAAAACCCAGATATCCGATCCGTGTCCATGCCTACTCAAAGTTTCTTTGTCATTTGCACCCAAAATATAAATTACTACATTTCCATTCTTGCTTAAAAATGGTATAAATGGTCTGCCAATAGTGTGTATGTATTCCACAAAAGAGGTGTGAATGTTAAACGCTCACCTTCAGTATTATATACAAATCGAGCTAAAATTTTAATGTTGTTGTTACACATCAAATGGAAGAACAAGAATACATATTATGCTTCAGCTTCAGTACTAGGAGATGAGGGTGGACATGAACCAAATATCTGAAGTTTTGGAGGTATTCGTGATCTAATTTGTTTTCTTTGGATTTTCAACTTTCCTATTCGAAATCCGTAGTCATCCGGATATTTGGTTTCCGGATATCAAAAAAAATAGACACTTTTTAGATTATTAAGTTCAGTCAGTTTCAATACAAAATCAAATTTATTTTAAAAACAACTAAAACAATTAATTTAATAAAATATTGTATAACTTACACACACATATAACTATAAAACTTTATATATAATTATCAATATGTATGTTGATAGATGCATATAATGGATTGGAACAGACATATGTTTCTAAAATATTAGTATTTTTTTTTCATTTTGATGGATATTTGATATCCGTATTTGTTTTTATTCAAAGAGTTATGAATATCCAATTTTTAGTTCAAATTGAAATTAAAAATATAGAATCAAATTTTACGAATATTCTATTCACTTCTATTAAAAATAGTAGTATGGTTGAGAATTGTAACATAAAAAGTTCTAGATTTTTACTAGTCCATCTTTCTACACCTAGCAAAACTGTAAGAAATAGTAGTTGTTTTAAACACTGGTCTATTTGTTCATCAACAAATCTGAACTCAAATTTTCAGAAGCCTAGAACTGATCCTAATATCTCAAAATTCATAGGTCTGTGTATGGGTTTCGGTCCAGGTGGTTAACATGGTGGCCGTAACAATAGCCGGAAGGCATTTTAAATTTGGATCAGATATTGTGATATGCTTTCAGGCTAGTTCACTATGTAGAACTAAGCGTGTTTCTCCCGAGATCGACCGAATCAACCGAATCAACCGACAGGATTTATCAAAAATAAAAAAATTCCCAAAGCTTCAATGGAATAAAATTTAATCGTATGCAAGCTTAAGAAATACTCCTTCCGTTTCGATTTAATTGTTGTTCTAGAAAAAAAAAATATTTTAAAATAAGTGTCGTTTTATGATTTCAATGTAAAATCTATTGACTTTTTATTTCTACCTATTTTTCTATTGGTTGAAATGTGGTTTTGTGTATTGGTAATGATGTTTTTATCTAGTAAATATACAAAATTAAATGTTTTACTCATATGTGTGCCGAATCTAAAACGACAAGTAATATGAAACGGAAGGAGTAGTAGTTTATAAATACTTGTCTAATTTTACCATCAACAAATCTTAACCCAAATTTTCAAAAACCTTGAACTGGTCCTAATATTTTAAATTCTCAAATCTAAGATAGAATAAAATTGAATTGTATGCAAGCTTGTGAAAGTAACTTCAAACTCTAATAGATATGATATGCTGAGGACCGGCTATCTTGAGTCTAGTACTTATAATTGTCATGCACTGGTTATCAGAAAATAAAAATATGGTTAACATATTGTCTGTATATTTATCAAATTAGAGACACTCTTAGGGGGAAGGCAATATGTTGAGGGTGGGGTCAGCCGACCCCGCTATTTTTTTAAAAAATATTAATTTTTGTTTTTAAAAAATATTTTAATCCAATAAAAATTAAATTTTGACCCCATAATTTATTTTGATCCCAGTACAAAATATTTTTGGCTTACGCCGCTGGACACTCTATTAAAATCATGATGTAAAGGAGTTAGGCAAAACTTAAAAAAGAAAAGAAAAAAAAGAAGGTTCAAATAAGAAAGTCAAAGAGCTCCATGTGAAAACTGTAAAGCAACCTTTATGGGATTTTCCCCTTCTCTCTACTAAATAAAGTCTATAAATATGTACAAGCTGTTTATAAAATTTAAAACCCCAAAGATCTCTCTGAAAAAACCAAAATAAATTCTACTCGTTTTCTCATAATAAAACAACTCTGTCAGAACCTAGAAATCCACCATCACCATACTCCGTTTCAAGTTTTCACTATTATCATCTTCTTTGATCCCTATTTTTGTTCAAACAAAATTATTACAACACTCCAAGAAACCAGGACGATTTGGGGTTCTGATAATCTTTTGTTCTTACAGTTTGAAAAAAAATGGAAGAACATAACTATCATTTTCAGACAAATTTGAGTCCAAAAATCTCAGAAATCAGAGCTTCTCTGTCTCAGATCATACTAGCAGGTGGACCAAACACACTCGACTCCGTCTTCTCATTTCTCGCTACTTCCTCCGCCACATCATCCCTCGACACTCTCAACCCTCCGCCACCGCAGCTCGGCTCCTCCGTCTATCTCCACCAGCGAGATCTTATCGAGAGTTTCCACCTTCAAAACAGAGCAATCTCCTCTCCTCCTCCTCTGTTTTCTACACCGTTCGATCACCAATCTTCTCCGGCCGCAGCTTTCGCCGCAGCGTTAGCGGCAGGGAGGACGGCGAAGAGGAAGAAGCTTTACAGAGGAGTGAGGCAGAGACACTGGGGAAAATGGGTAGCCGAGATAAGACTGCCGCAAAACAGAATGAGGGTTTGGTTAGGTACTTACGACACGGCGGAAGCCGCTGCGTATGCTTACGATCGCGCCGCCTATAAGCTCCGCGGAGAATACGCTCGTCTCAACTTCCCGAATCTCAAGGACCCGAGCGAGCTGCTCGGGCTCGGAGACTCCTCTAAGCTGATGGCTCTCAAAAACGCAGTCGACGGGAAGATCCAAACGATTTGCCAGAGAGTGAGAAGAGAGAGAGCCAAGAAGAGCGGAAAAGAGAGCAAAGATTCTCCGGCGGCGACGGCGGATTCATCCTCGCCGGGAACTCTGTCTTCTCCGGCAACAACTGCCACCGCGGTAAATTCAGAGGATAGCTACTGTAATTCGCAGATGGGTCTGTGGAATAGCAAGAATAGCTCTCCTGCGTCGGTCTCTGTCTCCGATGAAATTCCGGCGACGGCGGAGGAGGAAGACACGATGATGGATACTGATGGGTTTTTACTTGCTAGGATGCCATCGTTCGATCCTGAGCTTATTTGGGAAGTTCTAGCCAATTAATTATCACGAAACTGTGAATCATATGGAGAGTAAAAAAGGAAACTTGGGTATCAAGGAATATTTTGAGAAAATTAGGGTTTTAGGTGTGAATTAAGGTCTTCGTTCGGAAGTTGTTTTAGGGTTTTTAATTAAAAATTAAGCCTCGTGGTTTTTGAGAGAGGTTGTGAGAGCTCCTTTTTTGAATTTATATTTTAATCATCCAAGGACTTTCTGATTGTACTTTGAACAATTATTATATGTAACAACTTTTATTTTAGCAAAAGATCTTCTGGAGATTTTTAACACAGGTGTGAAGTTAAAACATAATGTTTGTAAGAACACAATTAAATAAGACCGGTGGGGAAGGTAGAGGAGATAGCACATGTCACAGTCTCTGCCATGGACAATGCTTTTAAAGTGGTCCCTTTTATTCTCTCCTTCCATGTGATAAGTCAAAGACTTATTGTGGTTCTTATTAACATTTTATCATATACACCTACCTTATAGTATGATGGACCAAGCAATCTCGGATCAAACACCGTAACAACACTGGATTTGGTCCATAATATAAATTCAAATTTATATACCTAATTCATTTTTACTTATATTCGATCTCTCAATGCCTCAATCATATTTTTCTTCACTCTCTTTGGACTCCTGAAAATCCACCATCGATACCCTCTGTTTTTTTCTTCTTGTCTACAATGACTTATTTTTACAGTGTTTGGAAAGTGGAAAAAGGTGATGGTGTTTTCGAGATAAATCTCAGTACCAAAATTTTCCGATATATAAGCTTGTAAAAATTTCGATATCCAACCCATATTAGCCATCTTTGCAAAGACTAAACCGGGAAACGCCAACATCACCGATCTTGTTATTATGTTTTTATTTAGCGTCAATTGTCAAACATGATAGAGTTCTATCTCTATGTATAATAAAATTATATCCATTTTCTTCTCACTACTGTAATGTGAAAATGAATATTGTCTACTGTAATTTTAAAATCATTATGTTCCTGTTAACCAGAGAGTGAGTCAAAGTTTCTCATAATATTTTATATATTCAAGATGATGTGATTTAGAAATGATCTTACTTGTTCAACTAGCTATTTTCTGGAGTAAAATTTATGTTTATCCTTGATAAAATTGATGAAGTATATATGGATCACTTATTAGCTGGCCGACTGATAAGCGTTATAAGCATTGATATCTCTAGTCTTCTCCATTGGTTTTAAAACAAAAGTAAGAAAGTTGATTCATACTAGTGAAGCTCATATAACACATGCAGAGACACACAACCATCTAAGTGGCTTTTATTCTAAGCGTTTTGTGTACTTACTTATATAGTCTCTCTTTATTCTAAGTATACGTCTACTTACTTTATGCAGTCTTTCTTACATAGGCTTATGAAATCATTTCATTCAGTCGCTGTCGCTACCGCTGCTGCTTCCACTCTCATTGCCACTGCCATGCCCATCCTTGTTCTTCTTCTTCTTGTGCTCATCTCGCTTCTTATGTTTCATCTCTCCATTGTGAATGAACGTTCCTAGGCCATGAAGACCTTTGTTTGTCTCATGAGTTTTCTTCTCGTGCTGTCCTAAGGAATTCCCATGTCCATGGCCCTTGTTCGCCTCTTGGCTCTTGTGTCCTAGAAACGTCCCTATGCCGTGATCCTTTTGGCCATTTTTACCCTTGAACAGCCCATCAAGAAACCCACCGTGGCTACGGTGATTCAGCGTCGGGCTTTTCCCATATACTGGGCGGGTCTGGCTCTGGCCATATCCCTGGTGCTGGTTCTGACCATAAGCCTGGCGAGTCTGGCCTTGAGCCACATCGTAGTATTCTTTTCCACGTGTTTCGTAGTACTGCATTGTGGTTGAGAAGAAGAGTTTTATGTTTTGGATTTGTGCTGTGTGTGGATTATGGAATGAGCCTTAGATGTCTATATATATATACGATGTGAATTAGCTTGAGTTCTACTGAATTCGAATAAACTCTATTTGTTATAGTGCCTGTATTTATCTTGAACTTATTCTTAGTTTAAACTTATCTAAACTGAATCAATTCCAATGGCATTTTCTTTTTACCTAATATGGATGTCTTTTTCAGAATTGGTTCTCAATGATATTTGTCCAAGATTCAGATCTTTATCTCAAAAAAAAAATCCATATATTCTTGTTCTTATTGATCTCATTGCGATCTGCTACGTGAATATTTGAAGAAAAAAATTGTCCTATTTCTCTTAGTAAATATCAATACTAATACTATATATGGCAGATATTTTTGTTTGCTTGTTTTAATAAATAGATTCAGCCTATAAGTTTATTTGCCTCACTTTCTTTGTTTTTTTTGTCTAAACTTCAGTATTGCATGAATAAACAAAACATAGAATTCATTGACAACCCAAACATGTTTTTTATTGCAAGAAGCTAGCTATGAAACATGCAGATAAGCGTCTGATCTTGTCAAGCCGATTCGTGTAACAGTTTGATATCTAAGAGGTTGTCATCTTTTAAAATTTATCAAGTCAAAAGTACATAGTACCGCCTCAAACCACGTTAATACGACGACTTTGCATCATTGCACGAAATCTCTGCTACGAAATCCTTACCAGAAGACAAAACGCTCAAATCCAAAAGTTCGGTAAGTATCTAGTAGCATTAAGTCTTCAAAGCATATTATCTAGATAGCTTCATAGATTATGAATGTTAGCTATCTTACAGATGTTGCATGCTTTCATGAATACGCAATTGTAATTTCGAGTTTCTTGAGGACATTCATGATATGTTTAGAATGAATTAACGAGACCATTACGGTGTGATCTCCGGGTTAAGTTAGGGCTACAATGATTGAAGGATTAAAATCGATTTAACTTGGTTAATCCGAAATTTATTAGTTATTAACTTGACCAAATTAAAATTCCTAAACCGATTTTGTTTTCAAACTTCGATTTGAATTTTGCTTTGATTTGATATCAAATTCAGAGCCAGCAATTTGGTTTCTGTTCATGTTTCGATTGGTTCAATTCTAGTTTGGAGCCGGCTTAGGTAACGGTTTTTTATTTTAGTTTGCAAAACTGGTTTTATCTCGGTTTAAGGATAACTTTAAGTTTTGTCAAAGATGGTTCAATCGCCTTATCGAGTTATCTTGGCCAAAATACGTCAAAACCGAAATGAAATGCAACCATTGTAAGATATGATATTGTTATACAATAGAAACCTTAGACCCTTTAAACTCACATTGAGAGATATGAATCATCGAACCAAAACTCCAAATAAGTGAGGCCGAAACATGTTCGAGGGAATTTAGGAGGCAACTGGTTCGAGCGTGGCCTGTTCGTGCCACTCACCATTTAAGTTGGACTGCCACAATCTGACCATCCCATCGCTTCCAGTACTAGCTAAAGTCATGCCACTCATGTCCCATTCCATCTGCCAAACCTGAACATGAAACACCAAACAAGTGATATTAAGTTATGTTTTACTAGATTAAAACACAAGCGCTCTAAAGTTCCATTCTCAAAAAAGAGAGATGGACGGTAAAACAGAGGATTGAAAGTCGGATACCTCGCCTTGATGACCAGAAAGCGATGCGGCCTTCTTTACAGGAAGCCTTCCATCCAGGTCAGGAGCTAGTCCAACTTGCCATATCCCTATGCCTTTATGAGTTGCAACAGCAACAACCTCGTATGGTCTTGTATCAAACGAGGATATAAGTTCAAGCGTTTCAAGTACAGTACTGACGAAAGAGATTGATAGAGATTTACCGGCCAATATTTGGGGCCCATGAGACAGCATAAACAGGATCACCTTTGTCTTCTGGTGAGGCTAGTTCTGCTACAGCCAACCATCTGTTATGAGCTTCGTCAAACTCCCAGATCTGCAAACAACAAGTCTCTCATGTCATTCGTTCCTTGGTTTCCCCAAGTTAATTAATGTCTTTTACCTTGGAAGAGTTAAGATGAGGAGAATCAGAGTTGAAAGCTAAAACAAAGCAGCTGGGTTCTTGCTCCCCACTCCTCACTGGATTCCAAGAAACGGACCCAGACATGGTCGACGGTTTACCCAGAGCCGACAGAGAATCGATCACATTCTGAAACTCAGCCTGAAGTTGCCAGTTCTTTAACTCCAAAGGGTTCAAGAGCTCAAAAACCCTAAGGAACCCATCAGAATATGCTGCAACCTGCCAAAAACGAATCATAATATGTTTAAATGGGGAAGCACAAGAGATTTGTTAAAAAACAAAGCAAATAAATATAAAAGAAAGGCTCTAACCATCTTTAGACTCTTTCTTGAAACCCCAAACTGAACATCAAGCACTTGGCTAGACTTGTTCAGCATACTCTTACACAGCTTCCACTCAAGAGCATTTGTATCTGTCAATTAAAGTAAAGCTCTATAAGACAAATTGATTCTCAATTGATTACTTAGCAACGAGTTACCTTCAGAGACCTCCTCCCAAATGGATAAGCTGCCGTCTTCGCAAATGCAGGCTACCGCATCGCCGTATTCAGAAGGAAGCCAGACGATTTTGACGAGACTCGATTTTTCGCTAACCCTAACTTTGGAAGTGCGAGTGAAGGAAGAAGAAGAAGAGGGGACGGGGGAGTCGTAGACGGAGAGGGTTCCGTCTATGGATCCGGCGGCTAATCGGTGGCCGGAGTAGTTCCAGGAGGAACAGGTGGTGCCAGAATCAAGCGTTGCCATCGATTTCGCAGCCATGTCTCTCTCTCTCTCTTACCGTCGTGCACACTGAGTCACTGACACGGAGAAAATCGAGCGCCGGTTGGTGGTGGGTTCAGAGAGATTTCCAAGTCGCAGTAACTGTATATTGGGCCTTTTCTTTCTTTTAATTGGGCCGTTTTAAATTCGTGGGTCATGTAATATATAAGTTACGAGGCCTCTAAAATATAAAAGAAATACAAAAGCAAGAAAGAGAAAGAGTCCAGTCTAGGAGGAAACATTTATTTTATTTTATACCCATAGAAGTAATTTAAGCTTATTGTTTGTAAACATGGATAGTAATATTAAATGAATTTTATTTGAAAACATAGATAGTAGTAAAAATAAAATTTGTTTGGAAACATGAATTGCAGTATTACATTATTTATATTTTTATATTTCACTTGGTTTAATAATTTTATTAATTATATTACCTTAACAATAATTTATATTATTAATTATATTACTATAATAATAATAATAAATATTTTATATATTAATTAATCAATATTAAATTTATGCCAGTTATTAAATCAAAAATGTAAAATAATTGGATTTTGTACATGGTTGAACGTTCGGTTTAATTTGTTTTTCTAAAACATTTTTTTTATTTTAGTTTCAGTATGTGGTAAATTACGTAGCTAAAAAATCTATTATTCAAAATATCTTTTGCGAATAAAAAAATAACTTAATCAAAACAATAAAAATGTATTACATATATTGTCAATTAATTTTTCACTTCATATAATCATTTTACTAAAAAAATCTTTCTATTTCACTTAATTTAACCAAAACATAGAAAGTGTAATTTTTATTAATTAATAAAATAAGTTGAGCATAAACATTGGATATCCATTTTGATTCATGTTATTCTCTTTGGGTTTCATTTTAAAAAAGTAAGCATTGCTTGATTATTATAAATGTATGCGTGAGTTTTGAGTTTGCTCTTTCTAAGTCTAGATTAGTTTGTTTATGATGTATAGAAACCTAAAAATATTTAAATAATCAATGTATCTAAAAAGGGTCTAGATATGTGTATCCAAAATAACCATATTATCCGATTCGGCACAAACTTTAAAATATACAATTAGTTATATTACAATACATCTAAAATATATTAATTATGAAAAAAATCAATAGATAAAATGTAAGAACAAATATTGGTGCGGGTGAACAAGTTCAATCTCTAATATTATCTGCGACAGTAAACTAAAGTTGTAAAAGTTGTGCCCATTAACTTTTGTTTTTTTTAAATTTTATATATATTATAGAAAAAGATCTGTCCAGTCGGACGGGTTAAAATCTAATATGACTTAAATGATTGTGCAAAAAAAATTGCAAATAACATATTTAATATATTTTTTTCAAAAACATTCATGTAGATGCTAATCACTTAATCTGTAAATACAACACGCACAATAATTTGAAAAAAAAATCAATATAGTTGTTTTATAAAAATATATTTTTAAAAAATAAAATATATATATATTTGGAAAACAAAATTTCTATATTTTTATTATTTAGTGAAATAAATAAAATTCAATTAACTAATACAATTTAAATCTAATATAAAATATATATTCGTTATAATGTGTCATCTTATTACTCTTATATAAAATATACTAGGTGATTTTCCCGTGCTCATGCACGGACATAAATATTTATAAGTTAAATAAATTATAATAATTGATTGATATTTACTTTAATTTTATTAATTTATAATTTTCTTTATAATTTATATTAATATTCTTATATTAATTTAATTATACAAATGATTTTAGTTATTTTATATCTAATCAGTTTTGTTGTTTTTCATAGTCGATTTAGTTATCCGTTGGACATATTGAATTTTTTCTGTTTCTTTTAATTCAACAATAATATTTTTTATTCTAAATATATTATTATTTTAAATTATTTTTTTTATTCGCATTTAGGTTGATTTTTATCTTAGATATATAAGTATATTTTAGTAATATTATGTATAACTTAAGATATATTGTGGTTAGAATGACATACAAAATAAACTAAACTATCTTTTCCATAAATTAATATAATAATAATATTATAAAGTCTCATGCATATATATAAATTTACAAAAGAACTAAATTGAAACAGTGAGTTAATATTTAATCTTTCATTTGTTCATAGGTTTTAAGTCATCCTATAATTTAAATTTGTAAAATAAGCAAATTTTTATTATATAATTATATATTTTTATAAAATAAATAAATTAATATTTTAGATATAAGCAAAATTAGTCAAGTTACTCATGTTATAGTTATTTGATCAAAAGATGTTTATTGTTAAACTTTTTTAAAAGTTTTTTTATATCTCTTAAAGTATGTAGTAAAAATGTGTTTGTTTTTGAGAAATTATATCATATAAGTAAAATATATTTTTTCTTTTTTTCTTTAATTGTAAGATATTATAGTAGACTAAACATATGAAAAATTAAAAAAGAATATATATATATATATATATATTTATTTATTTATTTCAAATATTAATTATAAATAATAAATTAATTTTTTTGTCAATCAAACATATATCAGTTTATGTTACTTAATTATTTTATGTAATCATCTACTAAAATAGACAGATATATAAAAATCAGTTCTATTACTTTGAAAATATATATTCACACTGTGTAAAATTATGTTTTAAAAGAAAATATTTCTTATTTTCTAATATCAAGAGCATATGTGTGAATCTTTTTTTATGAAATCACATTGTATACAAATATTTTTTTCATCTAAGAATATATAGATATAAGAAAAGTATTTAATCACTTCAAAAATATATTTTATGTTATTTAAAATATCTTTTAAATAAATTATTAATATTTTGTGAACTTTCCTTTTTTATAAAATCATATTATATATGCATATATTTAGTTTTAAATTTTTTTATGCTTTATAAATATTTCATTTTTATTTTATATTGTTATTTGGAAAAAAATTAAAAGAAAAGAGTAATATTTAAATGTTTTTTTTATTTCATTAAAGGTATCATATTAATCAATCATTCTGAGAGTTAACATGAACGCAACACATAGTAAATTGAATTATCAAATAATATTATAGAGATGTAAAATATGTATTTTTTGTCCACAAAAAGATATAAAAGATATATTCATATCGAGGAGATTGCACTTCCTTGCTTCCAGCTTTAATTCTATCGTGGTCGTCCAAAAAACAGGATTCTTACAAAATAGGAGAAATCGAATAAAGGGATAACCCAGCTACAACAATCTGTACGATTCTCGGCTTCGGCGTTGTTGTCTTCGTTTGAGTCGCAGATTAGTCCATCCGTAAGTTCAGTGTTGAGAGAAGAGTGCTGAAACGCTGGATCAAACTCAGTCCTTCGTCTTGTCTCAGTTTCGTCCGTCAACACCTGGACACCACATTCAATGATGTCGAGCTCATGGCAGGTGCTGGTGAATTCGAACATTACCTCATTCTCCTGTTCAAGCCATCCATGTTCGCCAACCAAATCAGCATAAAATATGCATAGATGTTCCTCTTGGATATATAAGTATATAACAGTTAAACATATAATGGCCCCGTTCGGTGGTGTAACCCTTGTTTAAGCGCATGCGATACGTCAAATCAGAATAATATTTATCAATCTGTTCCCTAGGGGAAATCACAACGCAAACCCTAAATGCTTTGAAATCTGGACTCAGTGATCGGATAGTCAAGGAATTTCCTAAAGCTCGATGATCGAACTCTGAAGGAATTGTTCTTCCAGGTAGGCATGCTCGACCTGATAGCTGGGTAATTGCTCTCCTTGCTTTTCGATCCAATTTGAAGCAGTTAGGGAAACTGCAATCTATTGTAGACTCATAATCCAGAGTTACAACCTTCAGTGATTCACAATCCATTGTTATTAGTGTTTCTAGTGAGACAGGGAGCTCCGGCAGTGATACAAGTTCGGAACAGCCTTGCACATTAAGTGATTGTAACCCATAAAGATTTTTGATCCAATCTGGCAGTTTCTTGATATCTGCGCCATCCCCATAGGCGAATATACTGAGTTTCCGGGCCAAAGACTAACTGATGAAGACTTAGGCAATTTTGCGAGCATTGTGTCTGCAATTGCAAGTGCTGTGGTGTTGGTGGAAATATGTGGAAATTTTCTTATTCGAGAGCATCTTCTCATGTCTACAAAAGCATTAGGCGCCAATTTGAAGAGAGTTGGAACCTCTTGCAGCTTTCTACAGAAACTCATATCCAACCAATCTAGTTTGTCAAGATTTCCAATAGATGGAGGAATCTCTAACAAACTAAAGCAACCACGCAAAACCAATTTCTCCAGATTTGCAGCTTTTGAAAGATCCGGGAGTTCCTTTAAATTAAATGACCGTAAAAGATGCATCTCCTTTAGATTCGCAAGTGGCTAAATGCAAAACAACACAACACAAAGAAGAACATCGATCGTCAACACATGATGTGAAAGAAAGTGTACATATGTATGCAAATATCATAACCAACCTGAGTTCCTTCCCAGAGCTTCTCTAGCTTGCTATCTGGTAAATTGAGTTCCACAAGATATTCAAGATTGAATGTACGAGGAAGACACTTGCTTGGGTACGCCTCCCAATGTAGTAATCTTAGACGACAGGGAAGTTCCATCTCCTTAGGTATATGCACTATATCATTTCTATCATCTTTGCTTTTGTAAACTTTGAGGAAACGTAGGTTAGGCATTCTCTTAAAACCTCTATGGCTGATAGATACTTCCTCAATATCAGATATATCAAATGATATGCCAGACACAGCTCTAGCGCCCTAAACCAATATTCCAAATACAAACATATATTGTTAGCAGTACTAGTAACTTGCTTACAAGAGAAAGAACTTACTTCGGCACGTTCAAGAACATCACATATCTCCTGAGCATCTGTTAAGATCCGCCGTTTCCAAGGTTCTTCTCTACGAACAGTTTTTATACCCACTTGTTGTAGTAACTTGTGCATCACTATTTCACCATTGTCAGATTCATATATGAGAGATTTGTTCGCTAGGAGTTTCAACGTGTATTTAATATCCAAGTTATTGTCTGCAAACATGACTTTAACAAGATCACCATCTTTGTAGTTGAAGAAGACTGCAATATGGAGAAATAGAGATTGCTCTTTCTCATGTAAACTCTCGTAGCCGACTCTTAGCACTTCCTCAATATCTCGATGATCAAGAATAGTTTCTAGCCTGCATATTACTTGTTCCCACTCTTCCTCATTCTTTCCACGTAAAGTGGAACCCACCACACGGAGACCCAATGGAAGGTTACCACAAAGCCTTGTTACTCTTTTGGCAAGCTCTTTGAAACCAATATGTGGATAGCTTTGTTTAAAAGCATATCTACACAGGATCTCAAGAGCTTCTCCTCCAGTTGGAAACCGCACATGGTACGTATTGTTGAAACCATGTTTCTGCAACAACTCTTTGTTTTCTGTGGTAACTACAATCCTACTTCCAGGACCAAACCAAGTAGTTTCATTAGCCAAGGCCTCTAGTTGCTTTAGATCATCAACATCATCAAGAATGATGAGCGCTCTCTGGTCGCGGAGCCTCTCTTTTATTGCACCTAAATGGGATATCCTCATGCCATTTTGGTTCAAAATCTTTGAAAGAAATTGTTCTTGTGAGCGCATTTTCAAACCATACTCATCAAAACCACTACTACGAGAGCTTCGCCTAAGGTTGTCCATAAAACAAGTAAGCTGAAATCTATTAGAGATTTGACTTTGCAAAGCTCTGGCAATGGTGGTCTTACCAATCCCTGCAGGACCAGAGATGGCAACCATCTTAACTTGATCACTATCTAAATCCAGCAAAGACTCTATCTCTCTTAAATGACCCTGAAGTCCCACCATGTCATCAAAGTCGCTTGAGGGCGTAGTATTCAGTTTTTCTGAAACATCTCTTCCAATCTTGTCAATCATTTCTGCTTCATTATCCCTGCAAAAAAAGAGTAAGAAGCCCATTCATTCAGCCTTTCGTTCTCTTGAGTTATCACATAAGAAAATAAAGCTTAGCTAATGAAGCGCAAACCAGTTTAGGAAGTGCTCTCCGGCTATGTTGCCCACATGGGTCAACGCTTGGCTCCATTTTTGTCTCTTCTCTTCTGTTTCTCGACCACAAGTTTCATCGAAAGCGCTCCCAAATTCGCCGCTCTGTTTCCGCACATCGAAAGCGCTCCACCAATTCATCCAAACACCAGCTGGAAGAAGCATAGTTCTTCGAGAGCACCACGATCGAGATCCATGATTCTCTGATTGCTTGAGTGACTGCAGGGGCAATAATCTGACTTCTCTCGATGCCTTGATCATCAAACATGGAAATCCCGTTACTGTTAAACTGTTTACGTAAGTGGCTGAGAAAGGTCTTACGGACGTCTGGTCCATGGAAGCTCGGGAAGACACGGTATCTCCAGGTGCGAGGCAAGGAAGAAGAAGAAGAAGAAGCCATGAGAGTTGGAAGAAATTTTTTAATGAGAAAGTGGGACTCTGTTTTTCTTTTGGCTTATCGAGAAAAGTTTTTCCGCTTATTAATATTTTTTCGTCCATTTAAGAATGACAATTATTCGAATTAGTAATAACCGAAATAATATTTTAAATCTGACCGAAATATAAATTAAGTTTTCTTATACACCAAGCTTTTATTAAAAGGGAAACCACCAATTCGGTCTTATTATATTGATTTCCAGGGTAGGTAGTTAGTTTAATGTGGAAAACTAGAACTAATTTCTTAGGAATTGTGTTCAGGTTCACTCTGCTGATTGGATAGTTTGGTGACACCACGACGCAAAGCTTTAATGTAGAGAAGGAAGAAAGAGGATTGTTACCATATCTGGACTAATAATATAATGAACTTCTTCTGGCTCGGAGATCAAACTCCGCATGTGCTTCTCTTCCGGGTAATATAGCCCTCTCGCATAAAAAAGAACGTTGGATAATTTCTTTTTGTGCTTGTTCGTCCAATTTTAAGCAGTTGGCGAACACGAGAGGTCTGGCAATGATGCGAGCTTCTTGTGCAGGTAGTTAACTTAAGGTGTAACGAATGGAGAGACTTGATGCAATCTGGAATGCTTTCAATATCAGTATAGCTTAGGTCCAGATACTATATATAAACTCGTCGTCGGGGGATATTTTAAGCTCTCCAGCTTTCCACTTTTCTTTGTTTTGAGATTCGCATGGCGAGGGCACAGCGTAATTACAGGCACATCTTCTATTTTTATGTATGCTTAATCCACTTTTACCGAATTAGTAGAAATTATTGAAAAGTTTCTCAGTTTTCAACACCTTTGCATGCGTGTCGATTCTTTCTAAGGATGCAAAGGTCAGGCGAGATGGAATGACTTGTAGGTTTATGCAAGCCCCCATCCGCAAGTCTTTTAACTTCTGAACATTGCGAAAAAGTGAATAGAATCTCTACCAAACTCTCGCAGTAATTCAAATTCAGTTTCTCAAGATCTGTAGATTATCTTCAGGGTCTCTCCTCCAGAACTGGCGTGGCAAAAACAGCTACTTTGTCAGACGTCTATCGTGATGGGAGATGGTTGATACGTCCAGCTCGTTCAGATCAACAAGTAGCGCTTCATGCCTACCTCTTGTTCCATATTTTTGTCAATCTTAACTAGTCTAGAGACTGATCTATACTAGTTAAGAATGACATAAAAGAAAATATAATCTTTACTAGTCCACAGACTATAATATTTTGAAGTAGATCAAGTGAAAAATTAGTTGAACTAGTCTACATACTATATTGCACTAGTCAAAGTTTGATATAAGAGAATTGAAACAATCTTTTAGTAGATCTTGAATGATATTCTAATGTAAAATCTCATCTAATATTCTTGATGTAGTAGATCTTGTATGATATAATCTTTTTGGTGTAAATATAAGTCTTATGTAATATGATATTTATGATGTAATAAATCTAACACATATCTTTATAAGATTCAAAAAAGTTTAAGAACTGAATTTAGGAAAGGTTAGGTTTCTGATCTAAATTGTAAAGACTATATGAAAAAACAGAGCATGACACTGGCAACAAAATAAAATACAGTTTGGACAAAAGGGTTGGAAACCTCACCACACATCTCCGTCTTTATGATCCTTACAAACCGCTACAAAACAATCATCACACCCCCCAACAAAACAATTTCAAATTGAAAAAAACAATTAAAGAACAAGAACTCAATTCAAAAAACAAAAACTAATGAACAAAGCTTTATCTCTGACTCACAGATAGAAGGACAGAAGAATTCACTTTAAGCTCGTTGTGGCTGTCTTTGTCCTCTTGCCACAACCATTTTGGACAAAACCTCTTCAAGATACTCACACCGGTCTCTATGGTGTTCTGTCCATACACATAACTGTCTTATCGCTTCCTTCTTCTCTTCTCCCAACCCCAACAACGACTCTTTCAATTCTTCCTTCTCTCTTACTTCTTCTCTTACTTGACCTTCAAGCTTCTTCTCCATCTCTTCTTTACTCTTCTCCATCTCCTCCTTCTCCTTCTTCATCTCCACCACACGCTCCTTCGCCTTCAAAACCATCTTCGTCGCTTCAACCACCGTCTCCTCAAAGCTCCCGTGCCTCTCCTCAACTTTTTCAGACAGAGCCTGGAACCGATCAAGCAGCGTCGAGTTCACTCTCTCTACCAAACCTCGGTACGTTTCATGCGTCATCACGATCTTCTCCTGTAGCAACGCTTGCTTCTCTAGATGCTTAGCTTCAATGCTCTTCAGCTCTTCTTCTCTCTCCCTCAACACTTGCTCCGTCACTCTCAGTTTCTGGTTAGACAAACGCAGTTTCACCTCGATGTTGTTCATCTTCTCCATCACATGCTCGACCTCTTCCCCTTTCATCTCCACTTGGTTGCGCAGACTCTCCACCGTATCCTGCAGCTCATCGATCTCGGCCTCCCTCGATGCCACGTCTTTACCATTCTCTTGCATCCTCCTCTCCGTCTCCTCCAGCTTCGACATATACTCCTCCAGCATCTCCCGTGCTTGTTTGTAATCTTCCGTCAGCTTCTTGATCGTTGCTTCGCGTTCTTGGAACAGACCGTTGACTTGTTTGTGCTCTTGGCTTAGCGTGTTGTACGCACCTTCTTGCTCTAGTAATGCGTTCTGCACATTGTTTAGCTGGTTAAGCAACGCAGCTTTCTCTTGCTTCTCTCTCTCGATCTCTGCTTCTGTCTGCGCATGGAGACGGTTTCTTTCTTCAAACTCTGCTTCCAATGCATCTCTCTCTTTCTTCACATCATATAGCTTCTGATTCAGATCGGTTTCCTTCTCGCCAGCAGCTTCCAGTTTCTGGTTTAGTTCATTGTTCTCGGTTGCTAACTTGTCAGTTTCAAGTCTCAAATCTCCAATGATGTCTTCTGATTCCTTCAGCTTCTTCAAGGTTTCTTGGTGTTCTGATTCTACAGCTTCCGTCTCTTCAACAGTTGTTTCTAACTTCTTTTTCAGATCGGTAATTTCAAGATTTGCAGCTTCGTTCTGTTTCATTATAGACTCCATCATGTCATTGTCCTGTTTCTTGTGGCCGTTTCTCTTGCTCTTATTATCTGAGTCAGAGTCTGAGCTTGAAGAAGAAGAGCTATCGTTCTCTCCTTTCCCATGAACTTTGTTCCTGATCTCACCCGTGAGATCATCGTATTGGCGATACAAGGACTCATAATCTCTGTAGAATTCCTTCACTAACTCTGCAACCACTGCTCTTTTGGATTCATCTTCCTCAATGTCACCACCCTCAACAATTCCCAAGATTCTCTTCACTTTCTCATCTATTTCTGCATTTTTGAGATTTTTAAAGTGTTGTTTTCGTGTTATACAAGTCTAATAACCAAACGACCTATGGATTTGAAAAAAAAGTGTACGTAGAAGGAAGATTACCAGTTTTGGTTCCTTTGAGCAATTCAGCATTATCAGGATGAAGATGAGGCTCAAAGAAAGATTTCAAGGATTCTCTGATGCTATGCTTTCTCATTTTCAATCAATCAAAAATGGCACTTAAACACAAAAAATGTTTTGAGATTTAGAACTGAAAAGTCATCTCTGAGATATGTGGAACTCCCTCAAGCACGATCTCTGTTTTGCCACAATTTCACAAAGAAGAGAAACTCTTAAACTTGTTCAAAACAGATGAAACTATGTATATTTTTATATTTAAAGAAGGTACCATCACTTTCATGTAAAGGAAAAATATCAAAAGTAAACTTAGTAAACTAATATTATTTTGGCCTGATAGTCAAGTGGATGGTAACCAAAAAAAAGAAATGAACAAGCTAGATGGATGACTCAGGTGGAGCCTTTTATGCTCAAACAAAACACAGACTAGAATATTTTAAATTTTAGTAAATAATATTTTATGCCACAGAAGTATGATTCATTTAAAGACAGATGGATGGATGCATCCACCCCTGGTAATCAAATGGCAAGAATCATGTTTTGAGGTAAAATAAACTTTTAAAAGTAACATATCCCTAAAAATCCCAGTAGATACTCTCAATCCACCACCAATATAACATTTCTCAAAATTTAAATAGTGAGAGAGATCCATGTGATATAATTTGTACATATTAAAAAAACTAATATCCAAAATTGCTTATCACTTTTAGCAATGAGTCAGATTTTAGATGGAAATATCAAAAGTTGGCACTCTCTTTTTGGACAATGATCTTTATTATTAGAAATGTGATAACTTTTTCTACTAATTGCAGTATTAATACTAAATTATATAAAAAATGATGAAGTCCTATAGTTAAAACATCTCAAATTCCACTTCATTTTTTCACCACAAACTCCATTTTGAAGTAAAATTTTAAAATAACGTATTAATCAATTCTACTACATCTGAAACTCTGAGAAAACTGGGATGGCTTCAAAAAAACTCGGTAATTGTATTCTTTTTTTCTGACAATTAATTAATTGTATTCATTACACCATTTTTATTCATTATCATATTCGAACATAGAGATTATTTTAAAAAAGAACATAGAATAATACATTGGAGATTATTTCATACATACATTAGTAAATGCAGAAAAAGAAAGAAACGGGTAGAGAAAGTGGAGCCATCAGAGCAACTTTTGGGGAATGGGAACCAGACAACAACACAGAATGATTAAAAAGACAGCTAATGAGTTGTTTTGTTTTTTTCTTTTATGTAAGCTTCCACTAGGGTTGGGTTATATCAAACAATAATAGATGCTAGAGATTAACGGGAGATAAAAAAAAATTATCCTTTCTGAAACGAAGATCCGAGCATACGAGTTACTAATCATCTATTATTAATCCATCGAAAAAATAGGGTCGTGAGATCTTCTTTGTTAAAAAATCACTAGAACGGAAACATCATAGAGAGCATATATTTGATTCATCATTCATAAACTCACTAATAGTAAAGATGGAAAAAACAATCAGTCACCTAAGTTGTGTTCTTAATCAGAAAACAGGGTTTAGGCGTTACTAGCTAATACCGATCTACTCAAAATAAAATAAAAAGAGAAGCTAAGCATCGCTTAATGAAAATCATCACTCGTGATCGGAGATATTACCTGGGACAGAAGGTAGACTCGGTGGGAGAGTCGGTGACAGAGAAAGAAGATGGAAGAAAAGCTGTGTCCTTCGAATATGATTTATTTATGCGAGAGAAATGAAATAAAATTCAATTCAAAGCGACGGATACCAGAATAAGAATAAATAGAAAGAGAGAAATGAGAAAAGTGGTTCAGGTTTTGACTTCGGACTTCTCAAAGCTACCACCCTGTATGCTGTGTGTAGTGTCTGTCATGAGGAATTTGTTCAAATCCCACAAATACCCCTTCACTTAACTCCTTATTACCGTTATGTTTTTTTTTGTTTTCCGTTGTTTGACTCTATTCCTTCTTCAGAGCGTTTCTTCCCCTTCACAGCTGGCATTTCCGTAGTTTTTGGTCACTGTTCGCCATTTTAACAACATTTAGATAGTAGATCCTCTAAAATTGTGGCAATGATTTTTCTAAACCATTTACTATAAAATTATAATGCTTCAGTAATATATTATTATAAAACTATATAATATAAAATCTTACAAAAATAAAATAACATGAACCTTAAGATTTATTTTAGATCATCTTTTTTTTTTGTAATTTAGATCATCTAAGAAATAATTTGACCCCTGATTGAGCATTATAATTGCTAGACGTAACACACAAATTTTTTTATTATTGATTCACACCTCAATGCGTATCTATCAAGTTGTTAAATTTTATTGGCTCTCTTCATTATCCTAAGAATTTAATGTCATTGTTGAAGCCATGTGAGTTACAACTCCCACCTTGTCTATGATCAGGTAGCTAGTTCCGAGACTTCACATATATCCCTAATTATATTGAGCACTAACTTTGTTTCTCAGTTTCATTTCCTAAGGTAATTGTCATAAAAATATACATGATAAAAATATACATTAAAAAGAAGATTCATCTCTATTATGAAAATTATTACAAAAGTTTCTAACAAAAGTCAAAAAGAAATAAGTTGGGGATGTACAATACTCGACTTTTTTTCTCCATATCAAAAACATTTTCCTAGTTCTTTCCTCACTCGCACATGATTTTTGATTTGAAATTAAAACCCCAACCTGAAATATGCCTGGATTATTATTTTTTTATAGTTTCTACTACGTAAAAAGAAATTTATCAATGATCAAAGGAGAGGTGTTCTGATGCACAAAGGTGACGAACCAACACTATTACACCCAGAATGGCTTTTATTTTTCTTTTTCGATTTCGTTAAAGCTAACTTTTTCAATTAGAGAGAAATCAACATCAATGAGGATAGCATGAACTTTTCTCCTCTTTTATGTATATCTTTTCACGTATTCATTAGTCCGCTAAAGGTTTGCTTACGTTATTTTTCTCGGTCTGATCAGGCATGAGTTTAAAAATGTGCATAAATTATTTACTTAATAGATGATGTGCCTTTTAAAAAAATCTGAAGGTTTGAATAAAATAGAAAGCAAGATTTATGAACTTCCCATTGGCTGTAATTTCAGCTGTGAAATCCTTTGCCTCAGACATGTATTTGAACATTTATAAACCTTAAATATAGAATATTCATATCATGGCCAAACAATATAACCATTTTACATAACTTTCAAACACATTAGATCCACGATCTTACAATAAACATTTCATATTTTGCAAGATGGGTAGATGATTCTAACGTGAATAGATACAACAATAAAACTTATAAAAAGAAGGCCATTTGTGAAAAGAAAGACAAAGCGAACACAAAAGAGTTGAGTTTTGTAAAATTAGGTATTAAGAGAAACCTTTAAGACTGATTTCTTGAGTTCATCGTATCGATCTCTTTGATAATCCACAAGAACACATAGTTGTCTTATGGCTTCTCTCTTCTCTTCCCCTAAGCTCAGCAGTTCAACTTCTCGCCCCTTCACATTGATCTCAAGCTCTTTGATTCTCGCTTCAAATTTGGTCACAACCTTTGCTAGACTCAGTTTCTCAGTTCCTTCTTCCGCAAGTTTCTTCTCTAGCTTAGATAACTTCTCCTTCAACAAAGTCTCTTGAGCTTCTACGCATTCCAGCTTTGCTGCTAATGTTTCTAACTCGCTCTTCTTCTCACACACCCAAATCTTCGCTGAATCAATCTCTTTTGCTAGCCTAGCAACTCTGTCCGTCTGTTCCTCTGCTTCCTCCAGCTTCTTGGTCGATCTTGTGTACCCTTTTTCCCAAGTGTCTTTGATTCTTTTGAAATGGGTTTGGTAAAATAGCAAACTTTTTCTTGTTTCTTTGTTTTCTTGGATAATATCTCGTATTTTGATATATTCGTTCTTGCTCTCCAAGTGTATCTGTTCAGCTACATGGATCCTCCTGTACAGTATCCTGATGTGGTCTTCTATCTTCATCCGGAAATCGTCAGCAATTTCTTCCATTTTTTTCTCTACGGTATTTGGGTTCAGCTTCGAGTCTCGGCTTGAACCAAGTGACCAACGTTTTGATTGCTTCAGATCTTCAGAGAATTTGTCAATGGTCTCTTTCTGTTCTTTCACAAGTCTTTCCTGATCCTTGATTTTTGCCAATTGCCTGCGAGATAGTAAATAGAGCTGGATCTGAGATTTACGTGGCGGTAAACTTTTTTATGTTAATTAGTTAAAAATGATAGTTAGGAACCATGTGTCCTTTTTACGAATAATAGTTCTTTAAAATTTGAAGATTAAGGCTAATATTTCATCGGACAACAGGCCATCTATATAAACAGAATTCTAAATACTCGTGAAGTTGAATCAAAATGTTTTTGTTGTTTTACCTGCTAATAACATCATCTTGTTGCTTCAGATCTTCAGAGAATTTGTCAATGGTTTCTTTCTGTTCTTTCACAAGTCCTTCTTGATCCTTGATTTTTTCCGAAAGCCTGCGAGATAGTAATTAGTTAAACACTTTTATGTTAATTAGTTAGAAATGATAAGAACCATGTGTCCTTTATACGCATATTAGTTCCTTAAAACTTGAAGATATATTAAGGCGAATATTTCATCCGGCAACATGCCATCTATATAACCCAAATACTTATCGTGAAGTTGAATCAAAATGTTTATGTTGTTTTACCTGCTAATAACATCATCTTGTTCCTTCAGATCTTCAGAGAATTTGTCAATGGTCTCTTTCTGTTCTTTCACAAGTCTTTCTTGATCCTTTATTTTTTCCGATAGCCTGCGAAATAGTAAATAGAGCTGGATTTGAGATTTACGGGACTATAAACATTTTTATGTTAATTAGTTAAAATGATAATTAGAAACCATGTGTCCTATCTACGTATAATAGTTCCTCAAAACTTGAAGATTAAGGCGAATATTTCATCCGGCAACATGCCATCAATATAAACCAAATACTTACTCGTGATGTTGAATCAAAAGTTTATGTTGTTTTACCTGCTAATAACATCATCTTGTTGCTTCAGATCTTCAGAGAACTTGTCAATAGTCTCTTTCTGTTCTTTCACAACTCTTTCTTGATCCTTAATTTTTGCCGATAGCCTGCGAGATAGACAAAAACTTAAAGAGTTAGATGTCTTTCCAACGTGAATTCACGTAGAACATCACGCCATCATACCATATATACAGATATGGTAGGATGAACCAAGTTGTAAAACAACTTAATGTTGTAAACATAACTTAAGTGAATGGTACCTCAAAATTGAATTAATTATTGAAGTTGAATCACAAAGATTTTGTTGTTTTACCTATTGATAACATCATCTTGTTCTTTGAAAAGTTTCTTCTGATGAGAAAGTTCAGCGTCCAGTTTCTTGCTCTGATCTTCATTTTCATCGGCATTCTTGATGTCTCTCTCCATCTGTGATGATTCAAGTTCTGTGATTCTTGCATGCAGCTTCTTGTTTTCTTCTGTAAGATGGTCAATCTCTTCATTCAACTTGTTCCTTTCTTCATATATTTCTTGTTCCATACTCTTCACTTGCATATCTTTCTCTGTAACTTGTTCGACTTTCTTGTTCCGCAAAGATTCAAGCTCATGTTTCAAACTGCTAACCTGATCCATCAAACCGATCACACGTTCTTTGTCCTCAACTCTCTTAACTTGAAAACTTGCAGCCAGTTCCGCGTTCCTCTCACGTAGAAAACCAATCTCCTGCTCCAGGTTTCTCAACTGGCACTTCAAATCTTCGATCCTCGATGTTAAACCTACCTCACTCTTCCCAAACTTGTTCACAAGCGTCGATATCTCATCTCCTGTTTCTTTCAAAACCAGTTTCAGACCGGAGATCTGAGACCTAAGCCCTTTGTTCATCTCTCCTAGCTGCTTACTTTCGCTAGCTTTCATCTCAATCTCTTCTTCCAAATCTCCCTTACGATCACACTCGGTTTTCGCCTCTCCTAGCTCTCGTTCTAGCTCCTTCACGCGTAAAGCCAGTGCATGTTCTTTCTCTTCAGCCTCGTTCCTCAATGCTTCAAGCTTGCTTCCTTGCTCAACAAGACTCACTATATCCTCCGATGAAGCAACGCGCGATTGCACTTTACTCCTGCCACCGCTTCTTGTTGGATCAAGATCTTGTTGAAAATCATCAATGGAAGAATAAAGGGATTGACAATGCTCTTGGAGATCGGTAGCAATGGCTAGGAGCTCTCTCTTTGAATCTCTTGGGATCTTGTTTTTGTTTTGGAGGAATTTTAAAAGTCTTGACACTTTCTTCTCAACTTCTGTAGAGACAACAAGAGAACTAACCAAACCCTTACATAAACAATTTTCAAAGAACTAAAACAAACATTTTCAGTTGAGCATTTTATTCAAACAAATCTTACCTGTTTTTGCTTGCTCCATTTCCAAGGAATTTGAAATAAACTCTCTGGATGCTTGTTCTTGTCTCTGCATTTGAAAGTGCAATAGAGACTATCGATCCAAACGAAAATCAGGAAGAAAAGGAAAAAAATTCTTATAAAATCACAAAGAAGCAAACATTTTTTTCCCTAAAGTATGCATTGCTTTGAGAAATAACGTGTATATCAAGTTTCCAAAAGATCACAATGAATCTTTCAAAAAAAAAATCACAATGCATGAAGAGACCAGTTTTCTTTTCTCATAAGGACAATCATAAGGACGTAGATTTAAGGTATTGAAATAAACGGATTCCACATACCTACGTAGCACCAGCTTGGTTATTTTGTTTGGTAAAAAACTATTGAAATTCTGAGCAAAATCAAAATCTCTAATACATTGACATTTTGACTTCTCCAGAAAAAAAATTGAGAGAATTACCAGGTATATCTGAAAATCAAATTGTCCTTTCTCCGCAGTCCTCGGAGAAATCTGTTTTTGAATCAGGAAGAGAGAACTCAAGCAAAAAGAAAGATAAATATTAGGGGTGGGTGATCAGAATAGAAAGGAAAAACAAAATGAATGGTTTATTTTTGACTCTCTATTTACATATACAAAAGCCCTTTGTTATTTTTGTAAGAACTATCCGGTTTAATCTGGTTACCAAATCAGACACAGTTAGATCAAAAACTATGTTTCTCATAAATACTTATTGAAGAAAACTCGGCAGTCATTTTGCTATAATTTTAGAAGAAAAGTAAAAAGTAATTATAGAACTGTCAAAGATTAAATTATTGCTACTATTATGATCAGAGCCTGCTTTTGAGATATCAACCGATGTGGTTGCTCTTAGATTTTAAACCTAATGAATGCTGATGCTCTTAATAGTTTATATATATATATATATTATGTTTAATTATATACTATCCAAAAAAATACTTCCAGTCCTCATTTATGAAGCTTAACCAGTAGGTTAAAGTGCTTTCCACAGACATAAGCCAATAGCCAATTGATGAACCCTCTTGTTTATTTTACTTTTATGCATTTGATTTGTTTCTAATATTTTGTCTCATCCGGTATAAACAATTTCCACGTATCAGTCCGGAGGTCGGTCCATATCAGGATTGTGAAGGTCCAGGCCCATTAGATTTATCTCTTCTCTAACAACTAGGTTAAAAGTTATAAAGGCATACAAATAAAAGTAAGTTCTGTCGGGTTGTTTCCTCGTTTTTATGTGGACAAATCTCTTATGGATCTGATAAATCTCTTATACCCTTAATTCATTTAAAGAGAGTGATTTTACAAAATTGACCCTTGTTCCTATCCAAAAAAAAATTTGATTCGATTGGGTTGGTTGGAAAAATGATTATGGAATCGATTTGGTTTGGAGTTCATTTGGTTTGATGATATTCGGTTTCGGTTTTTAACAGATTTAAAATCAAAATCGGTTCTGGTTCATCGCAATTAATTATTGGAGGGAGCGTTCCTGTTCTTCTTCTTCCGTTCTCTCTCGATTTCATCGATTCATCGATTCCCCTTCGAAACAGATCCTCCTCCTCTGCTCTAGCTCGTATCTCAAAGATTGTGGAGCTCCGTCGTCTCCCCCTTTATAGACTCCCTTCTAGCATTCTTTGAACCCGGTAAGTTGTGGTCTCCGCCAATTCATCGTATTACCGTTCAAATTGGAGTAATAGGCGTCTGTTTCGTGGGTGGGTCTATCAGTATATTTAATTGGTATAAAATGGGATTGAATTGGCAGTAGAATGGAATAGGAGAGCATAGATCGCTCCACTCGTCGGACGGAACTGGAAACTGTTAGCTAATCAAGTAAAACTGTATAACTAGGACAACTGATACAACTGTGTATAACTTTTGGAAAACTATTAGCAAGTGGTAGTACTGTGGATAACTGTGTATAACTTTGGAAAAAAAATTATTTTGCAGGATAGAATGAGAAATAATGTCGTCATACATTTTCAATTCAAAGACCAGATGTTCGGTATAAATGTGAAGACATCAGTGGAGGAAATTACTTTGTCAATGATAAAAGAGAGGATGTATAAGAAGCTTGGATTGGATGAAACAAAGGAAAATCTGGAACTGAGCTACATTCCAATGGTGATAGGATGTGAGATACGTTCCAATATTATTGATGATGAGGATCTTTATATTTACCTAACATGCATGGATAAAGAGAAGCGAAGGAGTCTTTTGTTTGTAGAGACTAGTGGGAGATTGGGACCGGTAGATAAACTCTCGATTGTGGAAAAAAGTTCTGTTGGTATGAACTACGAAGAGTTGCAGCCATTGGAGGATGAAATTGGACCTAATGCCATAACGTTGTACGTTGAAGGGAAGCAGGGAAATAACGAGGCTTCAGAGGGTGAGAAAGATGATGCTACAACACAAGATGACTGTATGGAGACGGATACTGGTATGGAGACTGATACTGGAATTGAGAGTGATACCGGAATTGAGAGTGATCCCGGAATGGAGACTGATACTGCTGCGGAGACTGCGGAGACTGGTGCCGCTGCCGAGACGGCGGAGACTGGTGCCGCTGCCGAGACTGCGGAGACTGGTAGCGCTGCGGAGACTGGTACGACTGTTCCAATTACGGAGACGGATACAGTTGTTCCAACTGCTGAAAAATTTGTTGAACAGCAACCTGGTGTAAAATCGACAAAATATATAAAGGATTGGGGTGATGGGTTGAGTCTGAGTAAGCATGACGAATTTCCAAGTAAGAAGGCAGTTCAGGAGGTGGTTGATAGAGCTGCATTTGCTGAATGCTATCATTATATCACTCCTAAGTCTGATCGTAGACGATTGGTGGTAAAATGTTCGCAGCAGCCTAACTGCAAATGGGGATTACGAGCTGCGAAGATTAGTGGGACTGAAATTTTCTCGATTATAAGCTACACGAAGATGCATACATGCTTACGGAGTAACCAGAGTAACAGCAACGATAAGAGACGAGGGTCTGCAGAACTAGTGGCAGCATGGTTGACTGAGCAATATCCAGGAGGCATGGAAACTCCATCTCCAAAAGTGATAAAAGAGCTCGTTCAGTTCCATTTTGGTGTTATGGTATCATATTCGACAGCGTTGCGCGGGAAGAATCTGGCAGCCTGTGAACGACGTGGTACTCCGGAAGATAGCTACAAGATGATGAATTGCTATTTGTACATGGTAGAGCAAGTGAATCCGGGAACAAAAACCAGTTTGAAACTGGATGGGGCAGGTAAATTCAAGTATCTCTTCATAGCCCTAGGAGCTTGCATTGAAGGGTTCGTAGCAATGAGAAAAGTTATAATCGTTGACGCGACATGGCTGAAGAACGGATATGGGGGTGTTCTTGTTTTCGCAAAAGCTCAAGATCCTAATCGTCACCATTATCCACTTGCGTTTGCAGTGCTAGACGGAGAGAATCATGATAGCTGGAGTTGGTTTTTCGAGAACCTAAAATGTTGTATACCAGATTCTTCGGAACTGGTTTTCATGACTGACAGAAATCAAAGCCTGTTCTTCTCTATTCGAAACGTGTATCCACAGGCGCACCATGGTCATTGTCTATGGCATTTGAAAGAAAATGTGAAAGGTCATGCTTGCAACGTCAACTAAGATGTAGTCGGGCATAGATTTATGGAGCTGGGGAGATATTACACGATGGCTGACTTCAACGCTGCTTACGAGTTATTTAAGACAAGATATCCTTCGGCTTGGCAGTATGTGGAAGAGCACACCGAGAAAGACAAATGGGCTAGAGTTTTTTTTCCACGTGACAGGTACAACTTGGACACAAGCAATAGCGTGGAGTCAATGAACAATGTGTTTAGAGAAGCACGGAGATGGGCCTTAATACCAATGCTCGATTGTATCATCCGGACATTCTCTGATTGGTTTAATCAACATCGGAAGGATTCTGCTTCTGGGTCCGTCGAAACCAAACTTGTTCCTCTTGTTGAAAACTACTTGCACGATCAATGGAGTGTTGCACGAACGCTGCCTGTGCGGGAGCTTAATAGTTACGACCTTCAATACGAAATCACCGGGAGTGATGGCCATATGTATTTGGCGAGCTTGGTTACAAAATCATGGTCTTGTAAAGTGTGGGATTATGAGAAGTTTCCCTGTTTGCACGGGCTAGCTGCTTACATATATTACACAAAGGATCTTGATGGCGGGGGTGGCAGGCGCAGTGATATCCACATTGAATATCATAAGCTCTGCTCTCCATACTACTGGGTGGAACTTTGGGCATTAGCATATACAAGGACGCTTTATGTTGTGCCGGACAGGTCTTCATGGAATGTACCTGATCATATCAAACAGCTTGAGATCATACCTCCCGATAGAATCACGCGGAAGGGAAGGAAAAGAGTTAAAAGACATCCATCTTGTGGTGAACGGCGTAAAAGGACACAGAATAAAAGGCGGCCAAGGCAAAACTATGGTTTTAATTGGTTATTATTTGGAAATGACAGTGCGGCGCCAGCCTGATAGTTTGTTATTTGCATGGTTTCAGTTGTGATGAATTGTTAAACTCTGTAAAACTATTTGATCTGCTTGGTAATACTCTATTTTGTTTTAAAGTGCAGTTAGTGTTATTTATATCAAAAGTAGTCTACCATCTTAATTCCTCAACTCTAGCATATATTTAGAATTCCCTGTTATTCAAAGACAGAGCTTTCCAAAAACAAAAAAAGATTTTTTGTAAAACTCGAAACATATCCATTACCAACCTTGAGATTATACTCACACTTCATGAGAGAGCTCTTGTTGGAGCATCTAAATTTTTAAAATTAACTACAACCGTAATATTAAAACATAATATAAAGTGGTTAACATAAAAAGGTAATTAAGTCGCAAGTAAAACTAGAAAAAAAATTTGAAAGGGTTAGTAACACTCAATTTTGTAGAAATCACCAAAAATATAACTAAGAACAATTTTCGTAACACTAGCATATTACGTATAACTAACAACGATTCTTTGGGGGGGGGGAAATGAAAATTTCGTTTGGCGCCAAAAATATTTCACCCAAAATTTTCAAGGATCGAAAGACTAGTCTCATTTCACCCAATAATTTCTATCTCTCCATCTCTCTCTCTCTTCCTTCAGTTCTCTAATTTCTTTCTCAACCTATTACATCCCGAAATTTCTCAACTTTCTTTAATTTCTCTGAATTTCTTTCCATTTTTTTCACGGATTCTTGTTTGAAGCAATTTTCTTGGTTTAAGACTTATCTCGACTTTCTATCTCGACTGCTTGTTTCAAGCAGTGTTCTTGTTCAACAGTTCTTCTTTAAGACTTATCTGGAAACAGCAGTCTTTCAAGCAGTGTTCTTGTTCAACAAAGATTTGATCCTAAAGATAAGTTAAAGTTCATAATCGTCATCCGTTCCACATAAACCGAAATTAAAAAAGTACATAATCCGAAATTTAAAAAGTACATAAACAAGATGTCTTAAAGTACATCACCCGATGAAACAACAAAATAAATAGATTAATCCGACATAGATATCAAGTTCAGTCCTTCTTAGATCCCTTCTTCCCCTTCTTCTTTCCCTGGTTTGATACCTTCTTCGACTTACTCTCTGATACCCTGTTCTCACCCCTGTTCTCAACCATGCTCAACCTCTCCACAATGGCCTCCTGTCTATCCAACACGGACTGCATCTGATTTCCAATAGTTTCCACTTTCTTGACCAAGTCCTCCAACATCTTCTTCTGTTCTACCACTTCTTCCACTGGCCTAATGTCTCCAAGGTCTGGTTGTGCTTCGGTTGCTTTCCGAGCTTCCATGTCTTCATCATACATGTCTTCGAAAAAGACTGTAAATCCTTCACTCAGACGCTTAGACCAGCTGTCCGCAGCAATATCACCGGTATCAAGATCGTCATCCTCTTCCCATAGATTATCCAAAAGAACCACTTCTTCATCTCTCAGCGTAGGAATGATGCTGTATATTTCCTGTGGCTGATAACAAAGATTCACAGCAAAATCATGATTGTTTTCAAAGCTTTATCTAGAGTTCCTAGTTCTACTTAATTTCAAAGTTTTATCTAGATTTCCTAGTTCTACCTACTTAATCTCACAGTTTTATCTAAAGTTCCTAGTTTTACCCACACGTACCTTTATCTTATCGAGTTCTTGATTAACACTTGCAAGAGGAAACCCTTTCATTTCTGTTCTTTTGAACTTTGACTGGCACATCCTCGGACATTCTGGATCAGCTCCTTCAACCGGTTCTGTAAACCTCAAACCCAGCTGAGGTATTGCCTCGAAAGCAAGACGCTACAAAAGCAACAATTTTTTACAAGTCAGAAAACAATACTGTGTGAAATTGATAAATGATTATTTTCTAATCAAGAACAACTGACCTCTAGAGGAATACAGAAACCCGGAAGTGGCCATAGCGTCTTCTCTTTCACCAATCCTCCAAAATGATCCATTGTAATCAAATGAATATCTCCCCCATGGAAAGGTCTTGCAGTAGTCAAGATTACCCGCAGCTCTTTGGAAAAAATCCAAGACATCATTGGCCCCCTGACCGACTTTTGTTTGTGCACAGACCACACTTCCTAAAAAGAACAGAACCATCATCTTCAGCCTGTCTCTGTGGCTTCCCATTGCCAACAGCTTCGCTTTCACATCCTCCAACCTCATTGTTTCGCCTTTCTTGAAATGACGCCTCACAAACTTCTTATCACCAAAATCATTGTATCCGAGAGGATAGTTGCCGCAGTTTAGGCCTGATATCAAAGCGTGTTCCCTAAGTCCATAACGGATGGGAACACCATTCACCACGAACCACACTTCTCTCTTCTTCTGAACAACGGCAGTATGCAGTAGCAACATCCACATTCCCTGAACCTTGTGGTTTGAAGTCTTCTTCCTCTTCTTATTCTTATTGAACTCTTCTTGTGCTTTTTGATCGATTTTATTGTGGAACAGGTGACAGAATTGTGGATGCTCCATAAACCACCTCCCCTCCGAATCACTTGCCTCCGGGGTCAACGACAAAAACGTCTCGATAACGTCTGCTATCATACATCTTGTCCCTAGCTTTATCTGTTTCTTGTACTCCGAATGATAGAAGAACATATCAGTTGGCTTGATTGCCATTGTTTCCCCGGTTGACTCTGGTACCTGCAAGAAAAGTGTAGTTATAAGTCAGTGATTCAATATTTTTTTACCAAGTTATTCAAGTATTACTCATCTGTATTGTATAACTAAATAATACTAGCAATATCCATAACTCATACTATTCATTTTTCGAGTCTAAGTATTACTAGTTTTATCATACACTTATACTCAAAACTTATCAGTATAGTTTTTATATCAACTTATAAATGTATTCCTTATTTAACTAAGTATTACTAGTAATATCCATAACTCTTAGTATTCCTTTTTCGAGTTCCGTCTAAGTATTACTAGTTTTACAATTAGTAATTTCTGAATTCTTACCTCATCCACCGACTGATTCTCTTGGACAGTTGTTGTTTCCTCCTCCACAACTCGTTCAACCTCGTCACCGCGTTCATCCTTGTTCCCATCCTCATCCTCCTCTTGGACCGTTCCCTCCTCTTGGACCGTTCCCTCCTTCTCCTCTTGGACCGTTCCCTCCTCTTGGACCGTTCCCTCCTTCCCCTCTTGGACCGTTCCCTCCTCTTGGACCGTTCCCTCCTCTTGGACCGTTCCCTCCTCTTCGGTAACAACTTTCTCATTACTTGCATGCTCCTCTTCCTCCTCTTCACCCTCTTCCTCCTCTTCATCCTCTTCCTCGCCGTCTTGATCGCCGATTTGATCGTCGTCCTTCTCCTCGTCGTTCTCGTCCTCGTCGTTCTCGTCGTCCTTCTCGTCCTCGTTCTCGTCGGCCTTCTCGTCCTCCTCGTCGTCGTCCTTCTCGCCCTCCTCGTCGTCGTCCTTCTCGTCCTCGTTCTCGTCCTCGTTCTGGCCGTCCTTCTCGTCGTCGTCCCTGTCGTCCTCGCCGTCTGCTTCTCCGTCTTCCATGGATTGATCGCCGTTTTCCGAATCCTCGTTCTCCTTATCATCAACCTTTTCTTCAACAGACAGTGGAGTAGTCGGAGTACATTTATCCCCTTCACACCCAACAGACGCCGCAGCTTCCACGAGGACGTTCATCGGCCCGGCCGTCGAAGATGGTTCCGTCGAAGATGCATCAGTCGTCTTGGTCTTCTTCGCCACTTTTGTTTTCCTCTTCCCCTCCGCTTCTTTCGTCGGATTCAATTTCCTCTTATTACCTAATCTTGTTTCAACCATCGTCGATTACGGAGAAATTGAAATTTCGAATTCTAGGGTTCGAGAGGAGAGAGAGAAAGGAAATGGGAAAGTGTTGGAAATGAGAGGGAATGAAAGCAAACGGTTTATGAAACCAACAACCGAACCCGATTCCCTCAAAATCGAATGACAAATTGGTTTTTTTTCGGTTTCGTAATGATTTCTAGTTCTGGTTAAGTTGTGGATGAACCAATTAGATTAAGATCGGATTGCATCCGGTATAACCAGGTAAAACTCGTAAATATGTAAACTTGCCTACGGTTTTGTGGTCTTTTACATGTTTTTTGGCTTAGATTTATTTTTCTTTTTCCCGTGTCTTATAACGAGCCCATTGGAGATTTGCCCATGACATATAGGGGCATTGGAGCCATTGTTCCTTTTTATGTTGATTGTTGCCTCTGACTTCAAAAGACAGAAACTCCTCCAGGTAGCAAAAACCTCACTGGATCAATGGCATCACCTCCAAACGAACCAGATGACACTGTTTCGGTTAGTTGTTTGTTCAATCCACATCTTATGAAACAATGGGAAGCTCTTTCATCTTTCAGACCCAAGCTGAACACTAATAAAGTGGTTTGGACTAATGAGATGCTGAAGGACAGGAAGGTTATCAATCTCGAGGCCTGGAATCGTGTTGGAACATTTGAGGAGAGGATTCAAATCATCAGAGAAGCTCTAACTTGTCTAACGGTTGAAGTGAGTGTTAGATCTGTGGGTGCTCTCATGGTATGTGCTTGGGGTTTAGTTTCTTGTGAAAATCCAAACCAATCTGTGTTTGGTGGATTATGGGAGACTTCCAAGGCAAGAGAGCTTGAAGAGTACACTAGTCTCTCTGATGGAGTACTGTGCAAGTCATCCAGATGGAGTTCCCCTCTTGATATCAAGTTTACTACTACAGGTAACGCTTTAAACTGGGTGAGAACGGCCTGCTTTTACTGCGCTGCAGTGTTGAGACTAGCTACCAAGGAGCATGATGCTCTTGTAAGGGCTTGGTCTGGTCTTCCAGAGCATTACCAGAGTTTTTACAATGCTCCCATAGAGTTTAGACTCTCACTGGATCACGAGTGCTTAAAATGCGCGAGGAGGCTTTTTCAGAACAACACAGTGATTCGCAACTCCGTAGCTCCCTTTTTGTTAGCATTCCAAGACATTGGTGGAAGCAATAATCGAGGTATCTGCAAAACGTTGTTTGAGAGCCATCTGGGGTATACAGGGCTCCATGCTTATACTCTGTTTATCTCAAACGCTAGTAAACTTGCTGTGCCACACCATGTGTTTCGTCATGTACTGCGTCATCACGCTGCCGAAGAAGGCCTAGAAACAATCATGGAGATATTAAAACGATATGAGGATCCTAGCTTAGACGAGGGTGATAAAAAGTCCAAGTGCACATGGGTTTACTCTAGGATCTTCGACTCAGATATGTTTGGCAGTCTGCAAACAAATAAGTGTAAGTTTTTAGCAGCTTTACTAGCTGTCATTGCAGATACCATTGGAGGAACATCATCATCATCAGGAGGAGGTCGAGCTTCTAACATCAAACAGTTGCAAGGGTATATTCAAAACAACCAAGATGATCTTCATCTGTGGGCTGGAAGAATAATTGCATTCTGTAAGGAGTTTAATGAGAACGAATCAACCAAGAAGTAAATCGAGAACTCCTCTCCTCTGTACTTTCTATTTACCTATCTAGTTGCTTTCTTATTCTAGCTTTGTTAATGGAGACTGCCATTTGATATCAACCAGTCATTATGTACTAAGAATGATCTGCACTTTCAATTATTGTTCAATACATTAAGAATAAGAAATCCTCTAATGATAACAAATCCACCAAAGATAGAATATATCTCACTTCTCTAATCGAACAACAGCAAATCGAAAATCAAGAGGTTGTTACTAACCTCATCTTGCAACTGAAAGCTCTTCTTTTTATCCGTACTGCTGCTCAAAACACAACAAAGAGCTTCTCTGCTTCTTTGTCATCCCTTTCATCTATATCAAGACAGACCTATGATCTGTTTCCTTGCGAGTTAAACCCAGCTAATTCCTGGCAATTTACCTCCAAAGCTTCCTGAAACTCCATCTCTAAGCATCTCTGCTTCATCCCATTTCCCATTTCTTGCATACACATTAGACAGCATAACGTCGTAAACACCTCTTCTTCTTCTCTCTTCCTCCTCGTTCTCCCTTATCTTAGCTGCTACAACTTCAGCCAAATGAGCATCCTCGTGAACTTCACAACACGACAGCAATGCTCCCCAAATCCCTGAATCAATCGGTCTTCGCAGTGACATTACAAACTCAAATGCTTCTACCAGTTCTCCAGCCATTCCCATCAGCTTCACGATGTAAACATGATGCTCTGTTCTTGGCTCAACCCCAAACTCGCTCTTCATCCTCATGAACATCTCTTGACCCTCGTATAAAAGACCAGAATGGCAACATGTGCAAAGAAGAGCAGAGAAAGTGACCTCGTCAGGTTTCAATCCCATCTCAAGCATCTCGCTGAACTTTTCAAAAGCAGAGGAAGCAAATCCGTGCAAGCCAAGACCCAAAATAACAGAGTTGAAAGAAACAACGCTTTTCTCTGGAACTTCAGCGAAAAGAGTCATCGCTGAGTCAAGAACCCCACATTTTGAATACATGTCTATAAGAGCAGAGCTTACCTTTATATCCAGTTCCATCCCTTGTCGAACAACATAACCGTGCACTTCTTGTCCGTAAACCGAATCCGATAACTCAGCACAAGACCCTAACACAATCGAAACAAGAACAGAATCTGGCTTCTTACCACTCACTTTCAGCTCATTAAACAAACACAAAGCCTCCTTATGATAACCACATTTCGAGTAACCGTTTATCAAAGAAGAACAAGCAACTAAATCAGTAGGATCAGAGATGCCACTAAACACACCACAAGCGGAAGCAATACACTTACACCTCGAGTACATGCTGACCAGAGCAGAACCAACGTAAGAATGAGAGTCTAAACCCACTTTCAGACAAAACCCATGAACAGACCGAGAAACGAGTGTTAAACAAGGATCAACCACTCCACTCATCAAAGCCACCATCGTATAACAATCAGGTCTGTTCCCTTGACCTAACATTAAATTAAACATACTGATCCCTCCTTCTTCCCAAGAACCATATCCAGAGATCATAGCATTCCATAGAGGAACATCAGGCTCTGGTATAGAAAAAAACAGCTTACTTGCTTCAAACGTAAAGCCAGCTTTTGAGTACGCTTTAACAAGAGTACTGCCGCAGACTCGGTCAAAGCCAAGACCAGACACAATCGCATTCCCATGGATACACCTCAATCCCTCTGTATCAAAACTCTCTGAGAAGCCACGTGCTAGGCACGCGTAGGTGAAGCTATCCGGCTTGGTATCAGAGCTGAGCATTTGAGAGAAGAGTGACAAAGCGTGGCCGAGTTGGTGGGATTTAGCGTGAGCTCGAATGATTGAGTTCCAGAGGAAAACGCTTCTCTCGGGAAATACGTCGAACAGCTTGCGTGCGGAGGTGAGGTCGTCGTTTAAGGAATAGTATCTGACGAGCTGGGTAGCGAAATAGGGATCACGTGCGAGTTGTGACTTGGTAACGAAGCTGTGCAGCTTCTGTGTGTTCAGCTTCGTTTGAAATTTTCTCGAGAACTCGTTGATAATCAGACGTAATTGCGACTGCGATGACATTTGCAGAAGCTAGAAAAGTGAGCTCATAATTTGCTGCGGCAAACCTATTTTTTTAGAACATTCCTAAAATCCAGCTTATATAATTTAAATTAGTTTAAAGTGAAGTAGTTTAAATCAGTTTAATTAAACGATAACAACAGTGCAAATTCAAAAATTAGTCTAGTTTATTTTTTTGTGTATGTAACTTTATAATTCATCAAAATATTTTTATAATTAACTCAAAAATTAAAATTAAAATATAATGTTTGTAACTCATTAATTTTTAGAATATTATTTTCTCGGTTACATTTTAGTTGTCATTCTAGGTTTATCCGCACATATTAAAAAAAACATATAATTTTATATATATTCATAATAAAAAATACAATTACTTTTACACCTAACCATATTTCAACTAATACTAAATAAAAAAAATTTATTAATAAATCCTCCTATACATTAAAAGAGAAGTCACTTTAGTGATTTCTGCTTACGTGGCGATCATACAAGACACTCTCGGATTAATTCTTATAATCTTATTGGTCGGTTTTTTTTTTAATTTTTTTTTATTTATTTTTTTCATCGGCCAAACCTTGCCAAATACATATTCCATGTAATTAATATACGTTCTTAACTAATCGATATATATATTTCAAAAGTACAATTATGGTAACTTAATAAAAACATATTTAAGTGGCAAGACAATCATATTAGAGTATTGGCAATTTAAAAAAAAAGGTCTCAGAAACTATAATTTATCTGTCAATTACGAAATCATAATTATTATAGTAAAAAAATTGTTATTGAAATCATAATGAAATCATAATATGTGAAAAAATGAAACATAGTAATTATTATAATTCCGGACATGAAAATCATTGTAAGTCATAATGAAATGAAATCATGTTAAAAAATGAAATCATGTTAATTATTAATAAAATTTGAATAGTAAAAAATTGTTATTGAAATCCTAATGAAATTATAATATGTGAGAAAATGAATTGGTAAGTTTGCAAAAAATTAACACATACAATCGAAGCAGATTTCATTTCTATAGTAAAAAAAATGGTAACAATTCCCTTATATGTATTTGATTTATTTCAAAAACAATTTCAACCGATTTAGTTTCCATAACATTTATTTCAAAAACGATTTCAACCGATTTAGCTTTTTGAAAATCAGTACTCTTAATTGATTGGTCGATCAATAATTATTTACTAATTTATTACTAATTATTACATGTATTAATAATTTTCTTTATTAGATATTACTTGCGCAAGAATGTTAATTAATACATGTATTAATAATTTACCTTATTACAAATACGGAAAACAATTCACTTTTGATATCATATTTATTACATTGCTTGCTGTGATTTATCGAATAATATCTAATTAGGTAATTTGTTATTATTAACTTACCTTACTAATATTAACTTACCTTCCTAATATTGATTTATTGAGAATTTATTAGAGAATATTCTACTTCTTAGCTTATCATGCAATCTAAATCATTGACAAACGTCTATCAATTTACTATAAATAAGAAGTCGCAGTAGAAGAAACGAAATCATTGAACTTTGTATTCTGAACTTTTATTGTTAATAATATTCTGAATTTTTTTCTTCTTATTATTTTAGAACATTAAACTTTTATATTTCATGAGAGCTGATTTTTCTTTTGGTTTATATGCAGATACCTTATTATGACAATTTTCCGCTGAAGCTATATATGATTTGATTATACACTTCTTTGATATATCATTTCGATAACATCTTTGTTCCTCTTGATGTAAGATAAGTTAAGTATATTTTCTTTTTCTTTTTCTTTTTTAGTTTCGGTTGCTAGGGTTTGGTCCCGATTATAGATCGGGTGGTTCTCTATGAAGTCTGCTCTTCAAAACTTCAATTATCCACCACCTCTTGCTTCTCACCTGAAACCGCATCGTTAGACGGTGGTGATGGAATAACTGTTGTCGGTTTCTTAAGAGACTTCGTTGGTCGTGGTTGGCGTGTGTTGGTTTTGTCGGCCTGGGATCCGATTGAGATCGCGATGTGATCACCTGATGCTCTCCGGTGAAAGATCTTAGGCGACGTTTGGTAGCTCAGAGGCGAGTTTGAGTTGGTGCGGCGCCGTAGAAGTCGGCAGACCGCGAAAATCAGGGTGGAAACCCTAGATTTGTTGGATGTGGGTTTGAAGCTCAAGTTGTCTTAATTTTTTAATTTCGGGCCGGACCTTGTTGTAATCTGTTTTGGATTGGGCTTCGTCCCTTTTAATTAAAATATTCAGAAGGAAAAAATCTCCCTATACATTAAAAGAGAAGTCACTTTAGTGATTTCTGCTTACGTGGCGATCATACAAGCCACTCTCGGATTAATTCTTATAATCTTATTTGTCGATTTTTTTTTAATTTCTTTTTGATTTATTTTTTACCATCGGCCAAACCTTGCCAAAAATACATCTTATGTAATTAATATAGAATATATGTGCTTAACTAATCAATATATATTACAAATGTACAATTATGGTAACTTAATAATGACATATTTAAGTGGCAATGCAATCATATTAGAGTATGAGCAATTTTAAAAAACAAAGGTCTCAGAAACTATAATTTAAAGTATTGGCAATGTAAGAAAAAGGTACAAGAAACCATAAAATCTGAAAAAATGAAATATAGTAATTTTTATAATTCCGGACATGAAAATCATGTTAAAAAATGAAATCATTTATTTATTAATAAAAATTGATTAGTGAGTATCAAATATTATGAGAAAATAAATTAGAAAAAAACCATAATATCTTATTATTAACCAATCACGAGATCATAATTATTATAGTTAAAAAAAAGGTACCAATAATCTAATGAAATCATAATATGTGTAAAAAATGAAACATAATAAAATTTAAAATATTTGAGTGGTGAAATGAAATTATCAAATGAATACGTAAAGTTTAAATTAGGAAAATGGAATATATTTAGCTTGTTCAACAATTTGTAAAATTAGGAAAATGATTTGGTAAGTTTGCAACAAAAGTAACACATACAATGATATTAACACGATTTTTGTTAGTCAATTTCTATAGTATTGGTATCACTTCCCTTACACGTATAATCTTTAATTAAAAAGTGATTTCAACCGATTTAGTTTCCCTAACATTTATTTCGAGCACGATTTCAACCGATTTAGTATTGTGAAAAGACACAACCCTTGGAGAGTCTTCCCTTTGCATTATAAATAAGACCAATACGCATCTCATTTCATCCCACCTTTCTCATTACAATTTCTAAACTCTCTTCTAAAACATTATTGTGCTTTCAAATTTCGGTTAGTAATTTTTTTTTTCTCGATTTAGGTTAGTAAATCATCACGAGTTAGTTTAGTAACAGTTTTGTCTATTCAGTTTCTGTTAATTGTAATCTATCAACTCTCTTCTTCCACATTTTGTTGTCTTTTTTGTCTCTTAAAGTTGATAGATAACCAATCGTGATCTTTGGCAAGTTATACGTGTTTTCATTGGTAACTTTACTTCATGCAAAAGTATTGTTGATTAGTTTTGTGATCTCTTATTTGTAGTGATTAGTCTCCTATTATTACCGAAGCGTATGTGATATTCATAAGGCTGTGAAATAGTGATTGTGGTTATTTCCCGGTTACTATAGAAATTTCCCTTTTATTATGTTGTTTTTGACTAACAAAATATTTGTACCATTGCATGCAGCCGAAGATCTCACCATGAAAAACTTTGTAAGGGACCTCAAACTCAAGTCGCTCATGGAGGAAGACTATGGTACTCCCATAGAAGAGGTATTCGACAAATGTGTGTAAGATATGACAGAGCATTACCAGGCGAAGCTGTTTATGCTCAAAAAACAACATGAGGCCGAGTACAAGAAGTTTCAAGAGGAGCTTGAGGTGTGGCGCATTCAAGGCAAACTGGAAGTCATTAACGATCTCTTCAAGAATGATGCATTGAAGGAAGAGAAAGAGAAGTTGGAGTCGGAACTCCAACTTGCCGAGGCGAAGGCAGATGATGTTTATGTACCGACGATCGATTGGTTCGTCCTCAACGAGCCACAGATGTATCGTCCATGAGTCATCTCTTCAATAATAATATCTTTAATGTTTTTTATGTTTTGGTTATGTTTTTATGAAGACATTATCTTGTTTTTTAATCTTGGTTGATTGCTACACTACAATCGAATTATGTTATAAAAAATCAAGTTCTTATTCGCATATCCCATTCTCGGTTTCTTATTACTTTCACAATTGGCTTTCATGTTTTGCGCAAGTTTATGTATAGAGACATGTCGAAATATAGTTTAAAGATCATATTTATATGCTTGAAAGATCAAGCAGCATGATATTGAAATGAAACTCATTCATAATACACGTTCATCATTTCTCATTAAATAAACAATGTCTCTACTTCTCCATTTTCTCCAAGTTAAAGGTTAGTAATTTTTATTTTTAGATCGATCTTCTCTATATATCTTTATATATAAATTCATTATCTTAGTATAGATGTCATTTAGAAAGGTTAGGGAATACGTATTTTTTTCTAGATCGGAGGAAGTATCTTTATATCCAATATGGACAATTGGTAAATATAGTTTAAAGATCATATTTATATGGTTGAAAGATCAAGCAGCATGATTAAATTGTCTCTTAGGGTCGGATGAACGGTGTATTTTGCTTGGTGAAATGAAATTATCAAATGAATACGTAAAGATCATATTAGGAAAATGGAATATATTTAGCTTGTTCAACAATTTGTTAAATTAGGAAAATGAAATATATTTAGCTTGGTCAACAATTTGGAAAATTTTGTTTACAAAAAAAATACAATTTGTTAAATTTATGAATCACAAATTAATTACATGTCAAATGCTTTTGAGAACTAAACAATATAAGGAAAGAATAATTATTATATGAGAACGAATACGTATGTGATGATATTTTTGAACTCAATTGATATTTTCTTATCATATATACATATCTTCCTTGGATATCAAATAAAACTATTTAACATGAAAGCTAATGATATTTTTAAATGATTATATTGGTATCCATTAAGATATTTTCCGTAATAAATAGTAATGAGATATTAATTGTGAAAAGACATGATGCATTTTCGAGACTCTTCCATGGATTTATAAATGAAATGAAACTCATTCATAATACACATTCATCATTTCTCATTAAAGCTTACCATCTCTCTACTTCTCCATTTTCTCCAAGTTAAAGGTTAGTAATTTTTATTTTTAGATCGATATTCTCTATATATCTTTATATGCATGTTCATGATCTTAGTATAGATGCTATTTAGAAAGGTTAGAGAAGAAGTATTTTTTTCTAGATCGATCTTCTTTATATATTTATATATATGTTCATGATATTAGTATAGATCTTATTTTAAAGGTTAGTAATTTGTTTTTTGTTCTAGATCGATTGTAGTGTATATATTTTTATAAAGATGTTCATGATCTTAGTATAGATCTTATTTTTGCAAGGATAAAATTTTATATTCCCATTTGACATTTAGATCTCAGTATCTTTTTGGACACGATTACAGATGAAAGGTGAGCTAAAAGAGATTGTTTTCCTAGATCATTATTGAGATTATTTTTCGCTTATGGCAGTGGTGTTCTTATAACATATTAGTGTAGGATTTGTTTAGATTCATATAAGAGGGATTGTATATTTTAAACTTTGATTTGATATAGAATTATATTTAAATTTGACTATGAGATTGATATATGAATGGAATTATATTTAAATTTGACTATGTGCAAGTACCATGGATTTCCAGATATTTTCATCACGTTTACTTGCAATCCAAAATGGCCTGAAGTTACAAGGTACCTGAAGAAATATAACCTGACCAGCGAAGACAGACCAGAAATATTGTGTAGAGTTTTCAAGATGAAACTCGATAATCTTATCGGCGAGTTGACAAAAAAGAACGGCTCCTTATTTGGCCCTACTGCTGCAGGTAAATCTCAATACACATGTACTCTTTGCTAAAAATTCTTTGGTTGAACAAAAATTGTCTGACACTTTTTTTTTGAATTTTTTTAGTAATGTACACGATTGAGTTTCACAAAAGAGGAATGCCACACGCTCATATTCTTGTCTTCATGGAAAAAGGATCTAAATTTCCAACAGCCGATGATATAGATAAGATTATTTCTGCCGAAATACCAGACAAGACCGTAGATCCACACCTGTACGAAATCGTCCGGGGCCGATTGACGCAAATGGATTTCCAGCGTACATGCGTCGGATTGATGGTAGGTTCATTGAGAAAAATGGAATCAGACTAGACAATGGATATGTTGTACCATACAACAGAGACCTCATGCTCCGATATCGCGCGCATATGAATGTCGAGTGGTGCGTCCAAACACGAGCTGTTAAGTATCTTTTCAAATATATTCATAAGGGACCTGATTATGCCTCAGCTGCAATGGATATGGAAGATGAAGATGGTGTCATTGACGAAATTAAAACATATTATGACTGAAGGTATTTTTATTTCTTACATACATTAGTTTTATGTCATACAAATTACTAAATTCTACAAACTATTTACCAATATATATATTAAATTCAGCAGACACGCTATAATAAATCCATGTTAATATGTTCTCCAATATATATTTATTTAATGGTCAATAAAAGGGTTTTAAAACGGATTTTTAGAATAAAAATAAATAGAATAGTGTATACCTTCAAATATTATAAAATGTGTTATAATATTGACCCTGAAATATACATAACTATATTTGATAAAACTTAATTATTTATTTATTAATTTATTATATATAACAATTGTTTCAATTTCATAACTTCATAAATTAATAAATACATTTATTAATACACACATTTTTACTGTTTTCCCATTTTAAGGAATAAGTTCAACTTTACTAATTCGTGTTTATGTATCTTATTAATTAGATATATTACGGCATGCGAGTCTTCATGGCGAATTCTTGCTTTTCCTACACATTTCCGTACTACTGCGGTAGAGAAACTTGGATTTCATCTTCCCGATCAGGAACTGGTGTTTTTTGATGAAGATAAACCTATTGAGAGTATTCTAAACAAAAAGACGGTCAACCAATCCATGTTTTTGGCCTGGTTCATAGCAAACAGAAAATATCCAGAGGCAAGAGAGTTGACATATGCTGAATTTCCAACTAAATTTGTGTGGAAATCATCTACGAAAGAATGAGTACCACGGAAACGAGGCTTTGCGATAGGGAGGATTGCGCATATTCATCCATCAGGTAATGAGCTCTAATTTATTAATACGGAAATTGCCATATAAGAAATGAATATTACAAATACGTATTTATGGAAACTAATTATCGAAATTATGGAAAGATTATTAATGTTAGATTTATTACTTATAATAGAAAACAAACTATAATATATAATTAATGATCACCGAAGAGGATAAGATAAGCAAGCATAGTTTTATACTTTATAAGATGAATTGTATTCGAATATAATTATATAATAATTATTGCAAATATTACAAAATTAAGACATGATTATTTAATATTATTTAAATATTATTTATCGTTGCTTAGAGCATAAACTATTTCTTTTATAAACTAATTATTTTAAACTATTTATATTGCCTTATCATATGTTTTCAATTAGTATAAGTAAATTTGTCATTTAAATACGCTTATATATTTATTTTGAAAATATATAATAACTATGTCAAATATTAATTGAGATATCGTTTAATATAAAAGTTTTTTCTTAGGTGTCTGTGATTTTTATAATAACTATTATAATGAGATTCCGTAATAAAAGAATTAATTTATTTATTTTATGTCCTTTAACATCACTGTAAATATTTTCTTAGGTGATGAGCTATATTTTTTAAGAGTATTGCTAAATTGGGTAAGAGGTCCGACATCGTACGAAGATATAAAAACAGTTGATGGGGTTATATATCCTACATACGAAGATGCTTGCTTTGCATTGGGATTGATGGATGATGACAAGGAATTCATTGAAGCTATCAAAGAGGCCACTGACAATAGTTCTGCCACGTATGCGAGGAAGCTTTTTGCGAGAATGTTGGTATCCAAAACGTTATCTCAGCCACATGTTGTTTGGGAAGCTACTTGGGAGTATCTCACCGAAGATATCCTTTACAAGAAGCGCCGAGAAACTGGACGACCTGGTCAGTTTTGTCTTTTTAAACTTTCATATTTGATACACCCATCTGTTATTTAATAAAATAAATAACTTGCAGATATGAACTTGAGCATAGAGCAGATCAAAAATATTGCTCTTACTGAGATCGAAAATCATTTGCTCAGCAATGGTCGTAGCCTCAGTAAATGGCCCCTCATGCCAAAGCCCGAAGATTTTGCCTGTTACAATGGAAATCGCCTTATAGATGATGAGCTTAATTATGTTGTGGAAGATCAGCTAAAAGAAAATGAAAGGCTTATGGCGATGATAACAGATGAGCAAAGAGTGGTATACAACCAGATTCTGGATGCAGTTTTAAATGATACAGGTGGAGTGTTCTTTTTTTATGGTTCTGGAGGCACAAGAAAAACTTTCGTATACAGAGCACTCTCATCAGCTATCCGATCTAGAGGTATGATTGTTTTAAATACTGCATCCAGTGGAATTGCTGCACTGTTGTTGGAAGGAGGTAGAACCGCACATTCGAGATTTGGTATTCCGATAGATGCAGACGATTTCAGTACCTGCAAGAAAATGGAACCAGGATCAGATCGTGCAGAATTAGTTAATGCGGCAAAGTTAATTGTATGGGATGAGGCGCCTATGATGAGCAGACACTGTTTCGAGACGTTGGATCGTAGTATGCGTGATATTATAAGATCTTCTGAAGACAAACCATTTGGAGGTAAAGTTGTTGTTTTTGGTGGAGATTTCAGACAGATTTTACCGGTTATCGTCGGAGGTGGTAGAGCAGAGACGGTTTTGGCGGCTCTGAATTCGTCGTATCTTTGGGAGCACTGCAAAGTTTTGAAACTAACAAAAAACATGAGATTGCTCGCTGGTCTTACTGATGTTGCAGCAAACGAGCTTCAATCGTTTTCAAAATGGATTTTGGATATTGGAGATGGAAAAACAAATTTGCCTAACGACGGTCAAGTTGAGATTGACATCCCTTCTGATTTGCTGATAGAAAATGATGGAGGAGATCCTATTGATACAATGGCAAAAGAGGTTTATGGACAAGCTTTTCAAACCTCAACAGATAAGGATTTGTATAAACATCGAGCATTCTTACTCCCACAAATGATGAAGTGGATAAAATTAATGATTACATGCTTTCGCAGTTGCCAGGTAACATGTTGAACCATTTACTCTTATGTTCCACTAGCAATAAGAGGTCACTAATAAAACGTCCACATATACTTTCAGGTGAAGAGAAGGTTTATCTTAGCTCGGACAGTATTATCCCATCCGATGTTGACATAGAAGAAAATGTAGTATATCCTGCAGAGTTTTTGAACAGTGTTAAAGTGGCTGGACTGCCTAGACATTGTTTGAAGCTCAAGGTGGGTGCTCCTATTATGTTTCTTCGTAATATGGATGTTGCAGATGGCTTATGTAATGGTACTAGGCTAATTGTTACTCAGTTACTGCCCCATGTGATTGAAGCTAGAAAAATAACGGGAAACAATATTTCTGGAGACAAGGTTTGGATCTCTAGAATGTTTGTCACGCCACCTGACGCAAAGTTTCCCTTCAGAATGCGTCGAAGACAGTTTCCGGTTACATTGGCTTTTGCTATGACCATCAACAAAAGTCAAGGTCAAACACTGGAAAGTGTTAATTTGTTCTTACCTAGGCCAGTATTCTCCCATGGTCAGCTCTATGTTGCACTTTCGAGAGTTAAGTCAAGATCGGGATTAAAAATCCTAATAACTGGTAAAGATTCGAAGCCGCAGACGCATACATTGAATGTTGTCTACAAACAAGTTTTTCAAAATATTCCGTAATCAGGGTACGTAATTTTAATATATTTTTTGGAAGTTCGATTGTTTTAATGTCTAACTGTTAGAATAATTATTTTTTTACAAAGATGTGCAAGATGAGTAGGGATTCTGAGTCATCAGACCTAATTAATGAGTTTATCATCCAGCTTTCTGCCTATTTCTTCGATGGTATGTCATTAATCCAATTTTATGTTCAATAAAATTGTCATATATTTTCTTATATCTATCAAATAATGTTATCTGGTCCAATAGCTTACCAAACCTAATTTTTTTTTTCAGGTGTCTAATGGATTTGGTTTTCTTTATCGAGACTTTGTATTTCATAATTTTTTGTCGTTCATTGATTATGTAATTATATTAAATATATGTGTAATATTTATGGATAATATTTTGCAATTTATTATTGTTTCTTTTATTATGTGAACATTAATAATTAAATTACTGAGTAATATAATACTATTATATTATATTATAACCAGATATTACAACACATATACAATACAATTCTAATTACAAAGGATAATTACACTATTTAGTGCTTCGAGTTTTAATGAAAATATATGATCTTAAGCACACTAATTATTTTGGGACTTTGCAATTATACATACAAACAATAACAACCTCTTCAATCTCGAGTTAACATATTTCCAAATACTGTTACTCTCTCATCTATATCAGATATTGCATAAATATTTTTCTTCTTCGCTAAACCTTTATCCAAATCACGTGACTTGATGATCCAAAGTCAATCCGTTACCTCTAAAGCTATACACTATATAATCCATATTTTGAACTTTCTCATGTCCGCACAGGGTGCGGACCGGTCACCTAGTTTTGAATTAAAACTCTAAAACTACGCTTACTTTGAAATAGATTTTTTTTTCTTTACAACAACAATTAAATCTAAACGAAGGAAGTATAACTTTACAATTCATCAAAATAATTTTTATAATTTATCAAAATAATTTAATAACCAAAAGAATTGAAACTAAAAGAATAAAAATTACACAAGTAAAATATTCAAGAATTGAAACTAAAGTTGTCTTGTCGGAAAACTTTTTGTTGTAGTATAAGATTCTTGCCAAAAAAAAGTGGGTGTTTAAAAAGCTAAGTTAGCTCAGAGTCAGAAGCAGGACCAGGGAGATGTCTACTACGTCTTGGATGGCTCAAAGGACTCATAGGGCTCATAGGACTCAAAGGCAGTCTTGCATCTTTCCTTGCTTTGCTGTTTCTTCCAAATGGACTTAACGGCAACGTCACTTTCGTTGCTGGTCTTGGCTTTGCTGGCGATGATCCTGTTGACCGTAAACCTATACAACATTTGAAAAATACTTGTCTTTAGAACTAAATATCAGTTTGGTTGTGTAAAAATGTAACTCTAACCTGCGCTTGAGTTTCTTCTGAGTTTGGCCGTGTCGCCGCTTTTCTTTTGAGCTGATGAGATCTTTTTCTTGGGAACCTCCGAGTACATTGATCTTGTATCCGACGCTGAGTATTCAGATATTGCATCTAAACACAATGACTTTGTATACTTTGCCGTTGTTGTTGTTGGTGGATCCGAAACGCTTTCTGAAGCAGACTCACCTCCTGTGTCCGAACTCTCTTCTTTGTTCACGTTTGGACTCATCTTCTCTTTCTCCGCGACCCTGTACGAGTAAAGCTGGAACGGTATCTGCATCACGGACTCCGCGTGAGACCCTGACTCTATTGAGAACTTTTTCAAGAATCTTGCTTCCAAGTCCCAACAATCAACAAGCGGGGTCTGGATTTGAATGTGACCCTGGTCCGGATTCACAACTAAGAACTTCTTCACGTATCGGAGTATCCGGCAAATGGAAGAGAATGTGGGACGCTGGCTCGGTTCAGAGTGCCAACACCGTTTGATAAGACTAACTAAGTATTTAGGGGAAGGGATTGGGAAGAGAGGTCTATCTCCCCTTCTTATGTTCTTACCCATCTCATCTCCTTGCAGATGACTATCTTCAAATGGTACTTTACCCGTTATAAGCTCAAAACACACCATAGCAAAGCTATACACATCGGCTTTATGCGTATACTTTGATCTCGGAACCGTTATACCTTTGAGATCTTGTTCCATCTCTGTTAGAACCTCAGGTGCATACCAAATCACAGGAGCAGGAGTGGTTGGTCTAGAGGAAGCTCGAGTAAAAGTTTTGACCGAGTTCAAACCGAATCCGGATATCTTGGCGTGGAAGTAACCTTCGGTGTGACTTCTCTCTTTCAAAAGAATATTCATTGGATTCAAGTCTCCATGGAAGATCTCGTTCGAATGAAGATACTCCATCCCTCTCGCGATTTGAAGCATGATATCGATAACAACAGGAACAGAGAAGAGATATCTTCTTCTAGGTCCACAGTTCTCCTTCATGTAGCTTTTCAAGTCTTTGTGCATTAACTCCATGACAAGAGAGCATTCTTTCTTCTCTTCATCATAGAACCCACATAGGTACTGAAGTATATTCGAGTGGCATAGCGCTAACAGAGAAGATATCTCAGCGTTCAACGGCGCAAGATCTCCGAAAAAATGTCTGAGCACGAAAGAATCACCTAGCCATTGAATCTCCTTGTACTGACCACCACCGCCTAGTCTCCTCCTCACTTGGTAATCTTTAGAGCCAACAAGTATCGAACTCGGGAAGAGCCTACCATTAAACTGTTCCAAACCGGTTAGTTTCTTCAGCAGAAAGTCAGCTAAACGCTTCTCGGTCTTGCCGATCTCATCGCTCTTTGACTTTCTCTTCTGTTGTAACGCCTCCACTAGATTCCACCTATCTTCTCTCCATGAATTCTCAAACCGGCTGCATATATCCTTGGGGATCAGATACTGCTTCCCAAACCTCCACTGAAACAGCTTAGGATCATTCCACTCTCTATCGTACTTCCTCGAGAAGACAACTCTCCTTCTGTCCATCTCAGAAGGGTCAAGACCAGAGATCTCTCCAGCTGTCTCTATCGCCTCGATCACGGCAGGGAAGTAACAGAACAAGTTGTGTATGTGAAACTCGACACAATCTTTGTTTTGATGGAAGTTGATTACTTTGCCCCACCAATCTTTATTGGACATACAGGTTCGAACATAGGTTTCGCCTTCTTTAAACACTCTGTAGAGCTCTTTCAAAGGCTGTTCAAGGGCTCTCCATTTGGTATGCTTCTCTTCCAGCTTCAAGTTTTGTCTGATCTCTTCGGCTACGGTGTTGAAACCCAAACTGAAAATGTCTAACAGCAAACAGCATTGTCTTTGGTTGATCAAGATGTCGTCTTGTAATACCATAAGCGCGTTTAAGCTTCCAAGAACCTCGCCGATTTGCCTGAACTGCTCCATCAAAAGGCTAGTACAAGTAACCAACAAAACCGAACTTAGGTTTGATCTGATGATGGCTGAGCCAAAAAAAAACATTAAAAACATATATAAATAAATAGAGAAAAAATCAATTACATTTAAAACAGTTAAAACATTTGAAGGGAAAAAAAAACAGAATAAAGAGAAAAAAACCTGAAATGAAGATCCTTGTTGGTCAAGGATCAATGAATTCTCTTTGCGAATAATTCAAATCACATCGTTGAGTAATCGAATCTGACAAAAAAAAATACCATATCTCAAAATTAGGGGTTAAAAACTAGAAATGTGAGAAGAAACCAATCGTAAAAAAAGATTGAAGAAGACTACCTATATAATAACTTCGAATCAGAAGAACCTTCAATGCCTAAAGAAATACAATTAGGGTTCAAACTAGACAACCAAATCTCAAAAAAATAGGGTTCCAAATAAAGAAACCAAACCGTTAGGAATATTAGATCTTTTTACCTATATAATAATTTCTAATCAGCATAGGGCTTCAAAAGAGAAGATTATTTTTCCTTTGTTCTCTTTTGGGGTTTGCTGCTTCCGAGTCGCCCTGGAAAAGATTTCCTTCAAAGGTTTTCGCTGTCTCTCTGTAACGGTTTTTCCATAGAACGCAGAAAATATATTTTTTCATTAATTGCATGCAAAGTGTAACGTTTTGGTCTAAGTTTGATTTGGTTTGTGTTTGACCGTTGTTGTCCGCACTCTCTGGGGGAGCCATTTATGCAGTGTTCCCGTGACTTTCGTCCTAATTATTTATCATACCATGTATTTTTTTTTACCATAAAAATGTCATGTAATTAATTGGAGATTATGGACTACTGTGAGATTTAAGTGAAAGAGTGTAAATTGTAAAGGTCGATAAGGGCATCTTTAACGAGGGCATCTTATGAGATGCTTAATTTTAATTTTTTTATTAGAAATTTCTTTTTTATAGGTATATTAAAAATTAAAAAAAAAAATAAAAAAGAAAGAATCAATCATGGGCCACCACGTTTTAGTGGGGCCCACGAAATAGTGTAGTTGCCGATACTTAATTAAGTATCATAAACGGCGATGGTTAATTTTTTAGCGGGACCTACCACTTATTTTATTATTATTTTTTAGATTCTCTCTTTAACTCCTTCCGTTAATACTGCTCTAAACACTATGTAGATTTTGCAAATATGTTTACTCTGGTTTACATATTTTTTAGGGAAAATAGTTTTTTTAAGCCAAAAAAATGATCTTCATGTCCCATTAGACTAATTTTATGTGATTCATGTCCTAATAGACTAAATCTTTTCAAAATGGCCATATTGCCCTTAATTTCAATTTAAATTTCGAATTTACAATAAATAAACCGATATGTAAATATTAAAAATATTTTTAACTAAAATATTTTAAAAAATTTCTGTTTTAAAATTTCCAGAAATATAAATCGTAAAAGAATAAAGGTTTGATGATTCATCGGGATCGATCGATCCCATTGGAAACGATCGATCTATGCTGCTCGATACGAGTAGATCGACCGTTCTCCAGTGTGGATCGATCGATCCCCATGAAATCCAACATGTGTTAGCGGATTTTCATCGGTTAAATCCGGTTTGATTCCCACTTTTTTTAAAAAAATTTTAACTTAAAAATTAGTTAAAACATGATTTCCTTTTTTTATTTTTTTTTAAAACGAAATATTAAATAAGGAAATAAAATATTTCAAATATTTGATTCCTATATTTTTGGAATGTGTCCTTATCTGTAAAATATGTATTCTACTATATGTAGAATACTTTAAATATGTTAGAAATCGATTTCTAATTGTTTTAGATTTATAGTATTCTGTAGAATCTGATTTCTACTGGTTTTAGAAATCTAGTTATGTGTAGATTTCGATTTCTACGGATTTTAGAAACATATGTTAAGTGTAGAATGTGATTTCTAAATATTTTTAGATTACTATTATTTATGTAGAACACATATTCTAAACATAGTAGATTCAATGAAAAAAGTAGATCATATTTTCTACTATGTAGAATGTCAATTCTACTTTTATTAGAACAAAATATGAAACTATTATTTAAACATTTTTAGAATTCAAAAAAAATACCAATAAGTTGATATTGGTTTTTCATCACTAGTTAGTATTTTTTAATTTTTTTTTGTTTCTAAAACAATTTATTCCATTTATTTTATGAATTACAAAAGGGTATTATAGGAAAAAATGGCACAAATATAAGATTAGTCTAATGGGACATGAAGATCATTTTTTTGGCCTAAAAAAACTATTTCCCCTTTTTTTTATTATAATTTTTGTTAAGAGTAAAATAAAGTACACTTTTCGTGTTACTACTGAAACTGAAAGAGGAAGCAAATCAGTGAAACAATAATAAAGGATCAAAGTAGTGTGTTCATTGTTCAACAATTTTAATTAGAACGTATAGGTTTTTAGAGAAGAAATTAGAACGTATATGTTTAGTTTTTTTTTTTTCAAATTTTAGGTCATTGTTCAACAGTATTAATTTAGATTGAATTAGAAAATAAATCATAATGACTAAGAAGAGAATTGAATATATTTTTATTTAAATTAAAATCAAACGATTTATTTTTTAAAAAAGAAATCATGCCAATAACATATTATCTGCAGTAACCCCAAATTCTACATAAGTCTTTAGACCCGCTGTCTATGTCTTGGGGCTTGTGGTTGTGGATAAGCCATTAGATCTCCCGCCCAGTTCAACTCTCTCGTAGTCAGAATAGAAAGGAAAATAACTCATGGTCGAATTATACGAAGGGAAAAACTTTGGAGCTCTTATGTGTAGTTTCTGAAACTTCCCGTTATTCATATTGTATGAACAGATTCCATCCAAGTCAGCCAGTGTTACCACGTCGTTGCTTGAAAACCCCACAGGTTCCAGCCCTATACTTTTAAGCTCTTTCACATGTACCCATGAATCCCCAAAACTCGACACCAAAACCCATAGGTCCTGATAATCCACTCCTTCATTCGATCTCGAACTAATAACTCCAACTTTTCCATCGTATCTTGTCAACTTTAGAGAATTATCGCCTAGATTCTCAGGAACCGGGAAAAATGACAACGAATTGGTTTTGAAACAAAACCGGAATACATTGTTGCTGTTCGTTAACCAATGCAAGAACCCGTAAGAAGCAACCGGATTAGCATTTCTTGTAAGCAACAAGTCGTCTTCCGGTAGCTCCACGTTGTTTAATCTCTTCCACGCAAACGAATCCGAGTCGAAAACTTCACAAACGAGAGTGAAACTGAAGTTGTACCTCTTATTCTCGTAGCCAGGCAACTGTGAGAGCCTGAGGATCTTGTACCGGAAAGGATCGGACCCAATCACCATTAAACCGAGTGCAATTTCGAAATACCGGGTTTTTGGTTTAGGTAGAATCGTGTACTGTTTTGTGGTTGGTTTGCAGACGATGTACTCGGGTTGTCTTCCTTTAACCGGACGATCATTAACACAAAGCAAAACCCCATGACTTGCGTCACAAGCTTTAATACTAACTCTTCCTGGTGGTAGAAAATCTAGCGAGACTTCATCAGATCCACGAGGAACGTCGTTGCCAAAGTCTTTGACGAAAGCGGAATGAACCCTTAGTCTCTCGCTGTATTCGAGGAAGTAACCGGAAACGGAGTTGGTTCTAAGGAGACTGAGATTGCGGAAGGAAGACTGGTATGTTCTCTTGTTACATTCTTTGTTTAAGAGTCTACACTGTCCGACGACCGAAGCGGGAGAATGAGAAAGAATCTCGACGATCATGTCTAGGTTCATATCGAAAGAAGCCATGGTGGTGGAACTCGAGAAAGAGATTAGTGAGAATGTATAATCTGATTGATGAGTTGTGAAAAGATGATTTTTGTTTATCGTTGGGTGTGTGTATTTGCGAGAAGAAATAGGTCTATATATAGTGGGATTTTTTTCAATCAGGAACTATATTTCCTTTTTAGCTTTGATTTTGTTAATAGTACCAAGGGTTTCCATTTTTCTTACTTGCGCGCGGTAGTAATCAAATGTGACAACCACAAAAAAAACATATATATATTGGGATTTTTTCAATCTTGAACCATATTTCCTTTTTAGCTTTGATAAGGAAGGTTTGATTTCGTAGCGTTTCATGTTTAGCCTAATCGGAAAAGAAACAAAACACTCTAAATAATTACTACTACAAATCTTCTTATAAAAATCCTATTTTCCTTTTAGTTTTCAACAAGAAATAGGTAATGATTTTGGTAATTATACAAAGAGTTTCCATTTTTCTTACTTGCGCGCGGTATTTTCTTAGTACTATATCAAATGTGACAACCACAAAAAAAAACCCCGCCAATTTACCCTTTAATATTAAAATATATATTAAGAATCCCATCGAATTTCAAAAAGCGCGAATGAAACATTCTATAATAAAATGATCATCTACATACCTGGAATGTTAACGTGAATGGTAATCAAATCTTTCACATTATACATCGAAATAAGCTTTTGTTTTTATCTAGATTCAAAGGCTCACCTAATTAACGAACCAGTTAGATCTTTCACGCACAAATGCAAGTAACACAATATATTACAACTCTGGGTAGGATCGACCTTAATAATGCCGGTCTAACAATGTACATTATGCTAATCCAACTTTTAAACTATATTTTTGATATATTTATCCAAAACTAAAAAACTAATATAAACTGTAACTACTTTTTTTGTCAAAAAAGTTATTACAGTTTTCATCAAACAATCGAATCACATCAACTGTTATCAAAAGCAGTAATCTGTAACACACTAAAATATAGTTTTTTACATTTTTTTACAAAATCATTCATTAAACTAATTTAATAAAGCTTTAATCATAGTTGTCTTAACTGATATATAAAAAAATAAATTCTTTTAATATCAAGTATGATATTAGTAGACCGCATATAAATATCTATCAGTTTTAGCTTCGACATACTTCTTTTATCTGTGGTAATCGATATTAGAATAGTCAATAATATGCAATGAGCAATTTATGTGTGTTTGATAACAATCTTCTATTTTCAGTTAAAAAATATTAATAAGCTTTCTAACTTTTTGGTATTGATTCTCGTAAAAATTCTAGTTCCATAAACAAATTATCATTAGTTATGTCTGAATGCATATCATTTTAAGGTTTTCAAATTCAAACATTATGCTTTCAAATTATCATAACTAAAAATGTACCTATTATTTTAAATAAAAAAACTTATCAAATTTTTTTATGAATGAACATCAATCTCTATAATATTATTTGAGAAGTCAGTTTCATATGTGTCGCGCTCACATTAACTCTCACCATAGTTGATTACATTGATACCCTTAATGAATTAAAAAACATTTAAATAATATTATTCTATTTTAAAAAAATTTCAAATAACAATATAAATAAAAAGGAAATATTTGTAAAGTATAAAAAACAATTTCAAAACGAAAATATATGTATATATAATATGATTTCATAAAAAATGAAAGTTCACAAAATAGTAATATTTTGTTTAATAGATATTTAAAAAAACCTAAAATATATTTTTGAAGTAATAAAATACTTTTCTTATATCTATATATTCTTAGATGAAAAAATATTTGTATACGATGTGATTTCATAAAAAAAAGTTCACACATATCCTCTTGATATTAGAAAAAAATAAGTATTTTTCTTTTAAAACATAATTTTACACAGTGTGAATATATATTTTCAAAGTAATAGAATTGGTTTTTATATATCTATCTATTTTATTAGATGATTACATAAAATAACTAAGTAAAATAAACTAATATATGTTTAATTGACAAAAAATAATTTATTTCTATAATATTATTTGAGAAGTCAGTTTTCTATGTGTCGCACACACATTAACTTTCACGATAGTTAATTACATTGATACCATTAATGAATTAAAACATTTAAATACTATTACACTCTTTTAAAATTTTTCCAAATAACAATATAAATAAAAAGGAAATATTTGTAATGTATAAAAAAAAATTTTAAAACGAAAATATATGTATATGTAATATGATTTCATTAAAAAAGCAAATTTCACAAAATAGTAATATTTTATTTAAAAGATATTTTTTTAAAAAAAAATATTGACAAAACATAATTTATAATTAGTATTTAATATATATATATATATGTATATATATTTAATTTTTCATATATTTTGTTGACTATAATATCTTACAATTACAGAAAAAAAATAAATTATATTTTAATTATATAATATAATTTCTCAAAAATAAATATATTTTTACTGCATATTTTAAGAGATATTAAAATAAATGCACATTTTTACTACATATCTAAGACAACAATCAACCTAAATCCAAATAAGAAAACTAATCAAAAATTAATATATTTAGAATAAAAAAATACTATAGTTGAATTTAAAAAATAGAAAAAATTAAATATATCCAAATGATAACTCAATTGATAACTAAATCGACTATGAAAACAACAGAACCTATTAGATATAAAATATCTAAAATCATATGTATAATTAAATTAATATAAACTATACAAAAAAATTATAAAATAATATTAAAATAAAAGTAAATGTCATTCAATTATTATAATATATTTAATTTATAAATATTATGTCTGTACATGAGCAAGGAAAAATCACCTAGTAAGAAAATAAATATGAAAATGTCCTTTTAGATCGGATGCCCTAATCGATGACTTTGATGACTTTCCATCTGGGCCGGTCATGTTCCTAAATCTATCTAAGTTCAGTTATAAAGGAACCCAAAAATATATAAAGGTTCTGATGTCAAAGTGGGAATGAATGAATCCGAAGGAGCTTATGTAGTTATGTTACGTATCGTATACACAAAAAAGCTAGCAGCTTATTTAAATAAAGCTCATAGTAGGCCTGGGCATAATACCCGAAACCCGAACGGGTTGAATTTTTTGATACATTGGTCTATGGGTTTGGTTCGGTTTAAACCGAAAACCCGAAGCATAACCCGAACATCGCATGTCTGTATATTTTAAGAAACACGCGTGTTAGAGTTACAACTACCAACACACACTTCATGTCTCAAAATCCCTAATCGGCTAAGCTAATCCTACCCTAATTCTAGACTCGAGGAGGAACCGATTCAGTTTCCTCCTACTTTCGAAATCTCTACCCTATCTCCTATTTAATCGAAGAGTAGTAGAGCCTCTCATGTTTTATCGCGACCTCACACTCTCTCCTCCATCTGCGATTTCGAGAAATTAATCTCAGGTTAGTGATAAGCATCTGAATTTACTTATTCTTCCTCTGTTATGAGTGACGAGTTAGAATCTTAGCAATCCTGATTAGGCCTTAGATTAATTTTGGATGATATTGAATGTTTGTCTTATGTGATGATTTTGAGTTATAGAGATTATGATATTGAATGTTTGTCTTATGTGATGATTTCGAGTTATAGAGATTGATTTCTTGATCTTCTAATAATTTGTTACTTATATTTATTAATTCTTGATGATATTGAATGTTTGTCAGATGGATTCATCTTCAACACCTAATGTTGTTTCTGACAACGGCGATGAAGAACAAGAGTTCTTGACTCCGAACAATAGAGGCAAGAATAAGCAGGTTGTGTGACTTGTGTCTCCAGACAGAGGCAAGCGCAAAGAACCATCATAATCTAGTGGAGCAACGTTCTAGACACAAAAAGCGCCTAGGTATCTTCCTCCAAGGTCTAAGATATGGGGACATTTCACAAGAACAAAGGAGAATCGTGACAGATGTATATGTCACTACTGCAACAAGACGTTCTGCTGTGCTACAAGACCGGGCACATCCAACTTGATGAAGCATCTTAGCATATGCAAACGCTTCATGTTGTTTTTAGAGGGTCAAAGCTCTACTCAGCCTGGCGTCAATGAAGAAGGACAAATGAAACCTAGAAAGATAAGTGAGGCTACTTTCAGAGAGCAGAGCTACCACTCAGTTTCATTGAAGGTGCTGGTTGTAAACACTTCTGTAACAAGGTCAGTTTCATCGATTCACTTCTGACTCAGTTATATATATTAGATAATTTTTTAGTTAAGTTTGGTATTTAACTTTAAAATTTTAAAATTGCAGATGGAACTAGGCAAACCAGTTTCAAGAAGGACATCAACAAGAGACGTTGTCAAGATGTATATATCTACAGAGGAAAGCTGTTACGAAGCAATGGTTTAAAGCAAATAAGCAAAGAGTTTCATTAACTACTGACATATGGGTGGCTCAAGTAACTCGTAAGCAAATACTTTCCTTATCTCATGTTTTTTTTTTTAAATTCTCAAGCAAGTAGTTTCCTTAGCTTTTGTATATAGTTTGATTCATAAGCAAGTATTTTCCTTAACTTATTTGTTTAGTTTGAATCATAAGAAAGTATTTTCCTTAACTTAATTGTTTAGTTTGAATCGTAAGGAAGTAGTTTTTTTTTTCTTATGTGTTTGGTGTGTTTATTTTTTTTTATCTCATGTGCAAGCTACATGGTTGTGACTGCTCACTACATTGCTCCGTGTTGGCGTTTGAAGAAGCTTATCATTGGGTTCAAGAATGTCACTGATCACAAAGGATCAACAATTTCGAAGGTTCTGTTGGACTGCTTAGCTGAGTGGGGTATACATAAGATATTCTGTGTGACAGTGGACAGTGCAACATCAAATTCATCTGCATTGCAAAGATTTCAGGCTGACTTTTCACTGGTGTCTGAAGAAACACTGGTTCTACAACTCGACTCTTGTTGTTTCTGCCTCAACCTCTCTCAATGCGTACAAGTGCTACAGGGAAATTGTAACAACAGAAACTAATCTTATGGATTTGACGAAGAGCAGAGATCATCATCTGTATAGGTAAAGGCAGAGGAGATGTATGAGAAATTCGACAAGTACTGGAATGGGTTGAAGAACATCAATAAGATGTTGATCGTGGCAACTGTTTTTGATCTCATGAAGAAGATGGATCTCGCAAGCATGTGTTTTGAAGAGCTTTTTGGGCCGGACAGCTTGGAAGACAAAGAAATGTATGATTTTGTGATCACTGTGTTGTGAAGTATGTTCAAGGAGTACAGTGACAGATATGGGAGGAGTCAAGAAGAGCAATCTGATCACTCTAAGAAGTCTAAGGGCGAATCCTCTCGGGGTGCTGAACAGGAAGTATCAGTTCATATGGATTTGGTTGAAGATGGTGTCGGTTATAACAGGATTGACCGAAGGTATATGCAGAAATTGAATGCAGGAGTGAGAGACAAGCGTGATGAGCTTGAAATTTATTTGAAAGAAGAGGTTGAGAATTAATCCAGACTTGATGGCTGGTGTAGAGTATGATGTTCTATCATATTGGAAGAGAAACAGTACCAAGTTCCCGATTCATTCACTGATGGCAAAATATGTCTTGGCTATGCAAGTCTCCTCCGTTGCATCCGAGAATGCCTTCAGTACAGGTGGAAGGATCCTTGAGCCATCTCGAAGCTGCCTTACACACTTCATGGTCGAGGTGCTAATGTGTACCGAGCAATGGCTAAAACAAGACATTCGATGTGATTCAAAAGTGCTTACTAATGCACAAATCCTTAAGGATATTGAAGAGCAAGAAGAGATTGAGAGAGGTATGTCTGTTTTGTTTTTGTTGTTTAGTAAATATGTTTTTTACTTGTTTTTCTCTTTGCATCAGAATTAATTGGTCGAACTGCTTAGGTTCAGCCATAAGCGTAAGGTAAAACCTCTTCTTTTAGCTTTATGTTCTTCTCGAATGATCTTGGTCTATGGCTCAAGATTACATGTTTTTTTTGTTGTCATTTTGTTTCATAGGAGTAGAAGTTTGTCAAATGCTCACTTGGTCGTGGTGATGCTCTCAGAAGAAGCTTTACTCTCTGTTATGTTCTACCTTGTTGTTTTTTTCTTTTGTTATGAAACTTGCAGTCTTATTTTCTGGTGTGTTTGAACGATGGATGTATGTTTTTTTCATTTCGGATTGAACTCAGGGTGTGTTTGAAGTTTGAACGATGGGTGAGTTTACACTAAAACTATAACATGATTAATTTACGCATCTAAACCGAAGGCATCATAATGAACTTTAGTTTTGTTGATTCAATTATAAACCAAAAAATCAATATTAATAAATACGTTTAGAGATACATTGAACGTCTAAGGCTAAGCTTAGGCTTTGATATACAGAAGAAGACAAAGAGGAGACTGTAAGAAAAATGTTATCGTAGACTGAACCATAGATAAGAAATGAGAGATTCAGAAAAAGACAAAGTGGAGATGGCATAGAGATTGTTTTCAAAGGTTAAGCAGTGGAGTCTTGATTACGGTGATGATTCATGTTTCTGAAGCATTCATCTCTCATGGTGGTTTTGACCTTTCTCAATAGCCGTTTAATTTCCTGGGCTTCTTCCAGGTTTGGATCGTTTAGCCTCATTTATATTAGTTTTGTTACCGGTCTCATCTTACTTTATAGTATTTATGTTAGCATAAAAACAACGTGTAGTCAAAATATTTATAGATTGTGTTTATAAGTTTTATGTTGTGTGGTTTTTTCTCACAGTATTATAGATTGTTCCAGTCAATATTGAATGCTCATTTTCTTACTTAGATTTTTTTTGATGTTAGGAAGTGCATCTCCTTGAGTTGGGTCAGAGTTTAGTCATTTTTGATGTTCATTTATTTTTGTTAGCTTACAGTCCATAGTCCCTACTCGGTTTGGTTTTCAAGATCTAATTTTTGATAATCTGACTTCTATGTTCTCTTTCATAGTTTGAGGACGGCTCCACCGTTTGCTGATTTTTTTTCGTTTACTCTTCCATATATTCTGTCATCTCGTTGCAATTTTCTCTATTGTCTCTCAATTTTGCCAAATTTGCGACTCGAGGTTTTCGTGTATGCTTTGTAGATTTATAATATACTTTCTGGTCTCAAGCTTGGGCTCTTATTTTTAGTGGTTAATTTTCATTCTCCCTCTTTCAGATTGTATGTCTTCTTCCCCTACTTTTTTTAGTATAAGTGTACAAAGTTAGTTTTTTGGAATTTTGGTCATTTCTAACTAGAGTTTTGTGGTTATTTGTTGGTATGGGCGCCTTTTTGTTCTTGTTTAGTTTGTGGGGTGCTTCTTACTTCTTAACTGGTGGTTGTACTTATGGTGTGTTAAGTATTTGTCTTTTTTTCGTGGTGATTTCTGTTGAATATTCTTGCTCTAACACGTTTTTTTGGTTCTTTGTGTTGGTTCTTGATCGAGTTTCTTTGTATTCGAGAAATGTTTTGTCTCAGATTATCTTTCTACTTTTTTCAACATCTCTTTATTATGGCCAAAATATTCGATGATAAAGTGATTTAAGTTAGTTTTTGTTCTTGATCTTGTTTTAGCTCATAACCTTTATTTAGTTAGTATCTTTGGCATTTTGCTTTTTTTTCTATGGTTATAGAGATTTTATGTTTTGATTATGAGTTGCGCTTTAGTTTATTTTTCTTAGTTTGATCAATATTAAAATAAATATATAATTTGTAAATGAAATAATGTAAAATAGTAAAAACTAATAAAATAATGAAAGTTTATGCTATTTTTAGTTGTAAATAAAATTTTTTAAAAATATATTTATATTATTTTGTTTATTTTTATTCAATTGTATTTTGTAATCAATAAAATGGATAATCAAACTTTAAAAATGGTTAGTATGAAAAAAATAGATAGTGCACAATTAGAAAGTGGTAAAACAAATTGTAATAATATAAAAGATTAAAGATATAAAATATAAAAAGATGAAAAATTTGGACACATGTCATCAAACCCCCCCTTCCACATGTCATAAGAAGGGAGAAAAATCTACTTTATATATATAGATTTAAACTATGTAGTTGTTTTCGGATTTATTAAACTATGGAGTGTTGTGTTCTGTTTTTTTTTTTTTTAATTTTCATTTGAGTTTTAAGGATTATGTTTCATATACAGTATATTGCTTGCTTCATAAAAGTGTATTTTACTTTGGTATAATCCGAAAATACCCATGATTTTGATTACTTTATGGGTTTTACGATGCAAGAAACCCGAAACCCGAAACCGACCCGTTTTAAAAAAAAATGAATGAGACTTTTAAGCTTAAACCTGAAAGTCCGAATAAACCGAACCAAACCCGAGCCGATATCCGAAGGCCCAGGCCTATCATAGATTGTGCATTTGTTACACACTTGACTCATTAATCTTCCACGGCGTTCACATCGTATCAGAGGCGTTGACTACGATCCACTCGTATCTTCAGAAGCATGTTCCACAGTTCACGTAAATATATAAAAGAAAAAAGAAATAACAAAGACTGGCATTAAAGCCATTATCAGCTCGCCTGAAGCGTGTTTAACTATTTATTAATTAGTAGGTATCATTGACAAAAATCAGGTCGTAATCTATATATCCAGGTCGTAAGGAAAAAAAAAACAAATGTTTATAAGATTAATTAAGAAGTACGTTCAACACTTAGACCAACAAACATTAACAATCAACATGGCGTGTAGAAAACAAAAGTAGAAGAAAAAAAAAGAGTAATGAACCACATTATACATACCCTAGCTAATCTAGAGCATTATCATTATCGAAAGAACTCAACAAAAAAATCACAGAGCAAAAAATCATAAAAAAGGAAGAAAGATGAAAACAGCTGGTGCAGTCACAATATTAAGATTGATGACATCTTTGCTGCTCATTGCGATAACATCTTCTGGTGTTGTTGCTGGTCAAAAAGAAGTAGTACTCGACTCTAACGGACAACCAGTAAAGGCCAATACTCCGTATTACATCTCGAAGCCGGAAGAAAGAGCATTGATTTCCCGTTACGGAAACAGGTTATTTGCTCCCTACTCATGCCCACAGAGAGTTGTGTTGTTCTATAACGGAATTGCAGAAACACCTCCACCGGTTATATTTGAATTAGCATCATCAGATGATGTCGTACGTGTATCAACAGATCTTAACATCATGTTCACAAGGCGCTTTAGATGCCGTGAGTCCGGGTATTGGAGAGTCGTTACAAATAGCTCATCGCCAATCAAAGAAGTAGTCCTGTCTGGATCCAAGTCAAGCAATGACAGTACCTTCACCATCATGAAATTTGACAACGCATCTTACAAGTTTGCTTTCGGTAGTGCTGACAAACCGACTGATATCGGTAAAGATGGGATAACACATGGTTTATGGAGGTTGATATTGTCCAGCAACTCTAGCTTTGGCGTCTCTTTCGTCCCGGGTCTTTAAAACATGTTCCACCTTTTACCGGCCACTCTTCCTGCCTTCTTTTTCTTTCTCTTGTCTTTCATGTAATGTTTCATTTCAAATCAAATAAACTTGCTTTTTTCTTCTTCTTGTGATGTAATGTTTGATAATTAATTATAATGTTTGGAGAAATGCCATCATAAAAATAAATATTCCGTAAAGATTATTATCTCATGATTGAAGCTGAAGGAGAATGTGTATAAATACCTGCCTTGAGAAGAAGAGCGCAGCAAATCTCACCAGGCTTGTTGGTGGTTCTTGACTTTTTGAGGTTTTAACTAGCAATAAAACCATCAACGCAAAATAGTACCACTGGTTTAATTGCAAGCCCTGGTTCAGTTTGACACAATACCATTTAACCAGTTAAGTAGAAAAAGGATACAAAAAAAGTTCAAAAGATTGTTTTTAAAAAGGGCATGGAATCAATTCTAACGAGCTAATGGTAATGCTCCTCTTCTTCGGTCTACAAGCTTCTTATCCAAGCATTACTACTGCCTCCTACCACCACCCTTCTTCTTCCTCTCCTTCTTCATCATCGTCCTCTACCTCGGAATCAGCTGCATACTTCTCTAGCTCATACTGGATCATTACCTCTACAGATGACTTTCTAGGGGTGAGATCGTATCGAAACTTGTCAGCTGTAAAAACATGATGAAACAATGCACGTCACAAAGAAGAAAACCATCAGTAAAAAGTGGTGTCAGACAAATAAGAGATGGTAATAAAAGTCACCAAGATTGATACTAACGAACGAGCTTGATTTTTGACATACAAACGCAGTAACACAGGTACATAAACGAATGATCTCCAACTGAATATAAACCTAAAACGGTAGTGCTGACAAACCGATTGATATCGGTAGAGATGGGATAACTCATGGTTTATGGAGGTTGATATCGTCCATTAACTCTATAGCTTTGGCGTCTCATTCGTCCCAGCGTTTTAATGTTCCGCCTTTAACCAAGCTCTTGTCTTTCTTTTTCTCTCGGCTTTTCATGTAATGAAATGTTTCATTTCAAATCAAATAAACTTGTTCTTTTTTTCCTTTCTCTTGATGTAATGTTTGATAATAATAATAATAATATTTGGAGAAATTCCTTCATAAAATTCCAGTAAAGATTATCTCCTGCTTATCTCATGATCTAAGCTGAAGGAGAACGTATAAAACCTGACTTGAGAAGAAGAGTATATAGGGCAATCAACTCAGTAAACCATCAACACAAAATAGTTATCTCTATTGTTAAAATTGAAGTACATATATAAATTACCTTTTAATTTTCAATGTTATTTACAATGGCATGTCACTGAGATTATTAATTAACATACCTTATATGATTTTTTTGTCTTTTCTCTTTAATAAATGCATTTCAAAAAATCAAATTATAACTAAAAAATTATGTAAACGATAATTAAAAAGCTTAGCTTTTAATATTCTCTGTATTTTCCAATTTTATTATATATATGTGTGTCTGAAAATAATTAATTTCATACTAATTAACCTACCTTTTAGGATTTTTTAATGATTAATTATCTACCTATCTTTAAATCGTTATTATATTTTTATTATTTATAAGTAATAACTAAAATAAAAATCACAAAAAGAAATATTTATATAAAATATATATATTGATATATAAATATGTTATGTTACGCATATTTTCATAAAATATTAGTCCAATATAAATTCAGGATAATAAATGTTAAAAAGTAGAAAATATATAGGACCATACATTTTAAATAGTATATACAACAATTTAGTTGTGCATTTTCATAAAATTTTGATCCATATAAATAAAAATACATTTTTACAGATATACAGATCATATTTTAAACAACTATTTTTTTAAAAAATATATTTGTTTCAATAAACTATTTTTTATACATATGAATTTTATTAATTTTTTATAAATATTACATGGACATTTTAATATGTTATATTCCATACAAGATGGACTGATAAACTGATGCTAAAAATGATATTTATTTATCTATTTCATATATTTTACTAACTCAAAGTAATTTATTTTGAAACACATTTTAAATTAACTACATTCATATACATATATATATTTTAGTTATAATCTATCATTGTTAATTTGACGCTTTCATTATATACTACCATTCGATTGTTATTACAAACACAAAAAAATCAAAATATTACATGTAACTGTAACAAAATAGATCATTTAGTATAAATAAAAATTAAAAAATAAGATAAGCAACCGGGCGGGTCATGGTCTAGTACTGGTTTAATTCTAAGCCCTGGTACAGTTTGACACAATACCTATTTAACCAGTTTAGTATAAAAAGGATGCACAAAAAAAGTTCAAAAGATATGTTTTGAAAAAAAAGGCATGCTCCTAACGAGCTAATGTTAACTGGATATATATTAATTTGCACAAGTATGATCATCTAGTTCATTGTTAAAAAATATTAGAGATAGAATTAGAAAATAAATCATAATGAAGTACAAGACATTTGAATGGATTTCTATTTAAACAAAACTAATACGATAAACACATATATATTTTAAGTATTATCTTTTTTATCATTTTTTTTAAGTGATGCCAGTAACAATAGATTCTACTGTCTCCTTATTGACAAATTATTGAAAATTTTCTACCAATAACCTCATATTCTCATATAAGTCTTCCTTCTCTTCTCTATCTTTTGTGTCTTGTACATGGATAAGCCATTAGATCCCCCGTTAAGATCAACTCTCTCGTAGTCAGAATAGAAAGGAAAATAACTCATGGTCGAATTATAATAAGAAGGAAAAAACTTTGGAGCTCTTATTTTTAGTTTCTGAGATTTCCCATTATTCATATTGTATGAGCAGATTCCATCCGAGCCAGCCAGTGTCACGACGTCGTTGCTTGAGAACCCCACAAGTTTGAGCCCTATACTTTTAATCTCTTTCACATGTACCCATGAATCCCCAAAACTTTTCTCCAAAACCCATAAGTCCTGATAATCCACTCCTTCCTTCGATCTCGAACTAATAACTCCAACTTTTCCGTCGTATCTTGTCAACTTTAGAGAATTGTCGCTCCCTAGATCTTCAGGAACCGGAAAGAACGAACAAGAATTGGTTTTGAAACAAAACCGGAATACACTGTTGCTGTTCGTTAACCAATGCAAGAACCCGTAAGAAGCAACCGGATTAGCATTTCTTGTAAGCAACAAGTCGTCTTCCGGTAGCTCCACGTTGTTTAATCTCTTCCACGCAAACGAATCCGAATCGAAAACTTCACAAACGAGAGTGAAACTGAAGTTGTACCTCCTATTCTCGATGCCAGGCAACTGTGAGAGCCTGACGATCTTGTACCGGAAAGGATCGGACCCAATCACCATTAAACCGAGTGCAATTTCGAAATACCGGGTTATTGGTTTAGGTAGAATCGTGTACTGTTTTGTGGTTGGTTTGCAGACGATGTACTCCGGCTGTGTTCCTTTAACCGGAGGATCACTAAAACAAAGCAAAACCCCATGACTTGCGTCACAAGCTTTGATACTTACTCTTATTAGTGGTAGAAAATCGAGCGAGATTTCATCAGAGCCACGAGGAACGTCGTCGCCTGGATCTTTGACAAAAGCGGAATGAAAATCGTCGTCGTCGTCGCCTAGATCTTTGGATTCGAGGAAATAACCGGAAACGGAGTTGGTTCTTTGGAGATTGAGATTGAGAAAGGAAGAATCGTAGGTTCTCTTGTTACATTCTTTGTTTAAGAGCCTACACTTTCCGACCACAGAAGCGGGAGAATGAGAAAGAATCTCGACGATCATGTCTAGGTTCATATCGAAAGAAGCCATGGTGGTGGAACTCAAGAAGCAGATTAGTGAGATTGTATGATCTGATTGATGAGTTGTGAAAGATGATTGTTTCTTTTTCCTTGGGTATGTGTATTTGCGACAAGCAACATCCTGTATATATAGGATTTTTTCAGCCATATTTCCTTTTTCGCTTTGATAAACCCTATATTTCCTTTTTGTTAAGAAATAGGTAATGGTTTTGTTAATAATACCAAGCGTTTCCATTTTTCTTACTTGCGCACGGTATTTCCTTAGTACTATATCAAATGTGACAACCATAAAAAAAAAAAAAAACCCGCCAGCAGTTTACCCTTTAATATTAAAATATATTAAGAATTCCATCGAATTTCAAAAAGTGCGAATGAAACATTCTATAATAAAATGACCATCTACATACCTAAAATGTTAACGTGAATGGGAATCAAATCTTTCACATTATACATCGAAATAAGGTTTTGTTTTTATCTAGATTCAAAGGCTCACCTAATTAACGAACCAGATAGATCTTTCACGCACAAATGCAAGTAACGCAATATATTACAACTCTGGTTAGGATCGACCTTAATAGTGCCGGTCTAACAATGTACATTATGCTAATCTAACTTTTAAACTAGCTATATTTCTTATATATTTATCAAAAACTAAAAAAAAACATTAATATAAAATTAATTACAGTTTTCATTAAACAATCGAATCATATCAACTGTTATAAAAAGCAGTAAACTTAAACGCAATAAAATATTCCTTCCGTTTCATATTAAGTGTCGTTGTAGATAAATTTTTTTGTTGCCAAATAAATGTCGTTTTCGTATTTCAGTGTAGAATATATTACTTTTATTCTTTATTTTAATTTTCTATTGGTTGATATTTATGAGTAATGATGTTTCTATATAGGAAATATACAAAATTAAATGATTTCTTAATCTGTGTGCATGAGTTTAGAGTGATACTTATAATGAAATAGAATGAGTATGTTTTTTTTATATTTTTTTACAAAATCATACATTAAGCTAATTTGATTAAGCTTTAATCATAGCTGTCTTAACTGACAAAAAAAAAATCAATCCATTTAATATATATCAAGTATGATATAGTAGACCACATATAAATATCTATCAGTTTTAGCTTTGACAAACTTTTTTTAGCTGTGGTTACCGATATTAGAATAGTCAGTACTAATATGCAATGAGCAATTTATGTGTGTTTGATAACAATCTTCTATATTCAGTTAAAACTTTTTGGTATTGATTCTTGTAAAAGTTGTAGTTCCATAAACAAATTATCATTAATTATGTCTGAATGCATATCATTTTAAGGTTTTCAAATTCAAACATTATGCTTTCAATTCTCGGCTTTTTAGGAACTGTATCTAGTAGCAACCAGTATTCTCATCACAGAGTATGCAAAAATCAAAGCACATTAATCATTCGGTTTAGTTTTTCTCTCTAGGGTCTCTCTCTAGGGCGACAAATTGGGGATTAGGGTTTCTTTCCTACATCGCCGCCGTCGGAGGCCTCACGCCTCTCCGACGAGAATCTTCTTCCCCTCCTCCTTCTTTGTTCTCAATCGTCTTTCTGTTCTATGTCTGCAAGGAAAAAAAAGCGCCTTCAAGCTCTCGGTGCCTCGTCAAAGGCTCGTAAGTTTGGAAAGGCGTGTTCTTCGCAGCCGGTTTTTTCTTCAAACCACACCCAGCTCCCAGGTGATAGTCTTCAGGGAGCAGTGGCAGGCGGAGTCGCCCTGAGTCTGGAAGTGCCGAATATCGAGGAGATGAATCAATCAGATCCTTCTCCTGTTACTTCGCAGTGTTCTGCTCCCGCCGCTGGACCCCCAGCTTCAGATGGAGTAGTGAGTGTTGGTTCTCCAGCTAACAAGTTAAAATCTCAGGAGCAGGAGGATCCAAAGTGTGTAATCGAAGGATCACAGCAGCAGTTGTTAGCGGGTCCAGCGGGTACAACATCTGTTTTCTCTTCTCCGCATCCCGTAATGTCTAGTGGGCGAGGCAGCGTGGACTTGAGAGGAGCTTTAGCAGCCACATCAGTTCCGGTTCAGAAAGGGGACGAAGAGTCTGACAAACCGGTGGTGCCTAAAAAGAGTTACACATCTCTGATGCAAACACCCTCTCAACTGGAGGAAGTGGGAGTTCCTTCTGAGCATGAATCATGAGTCCCCTTTGTTCTCATTCCCGACGAGAATATTGCTGCAGCGAAGGAGGAGTTTGAAGACTTCATCTTTGCACAGTTTCAGGGTGATATTCCTCCAATGGGGAGAATAATCGGCATTGTCAATGCTATCTGGGCGCGTAATGGTCCAAGGATCTTTGTTCATCGGATTGGAAAGGGAGCCTTTTTGCTGAAGGTCATTAACAATACGATTAAGGAAGCAATCTTAGCAAGATCGGTGTGGAATATAGCCGGATTCCCAATGTTTGTTGCAGCTTGGTCTCCGGAATTCTCGCCGGAAGAGGCGCTGATAACTTCCGACATCGATTGGTGAGCACCTTGTAAAGCTTCCCTCTGAAGAGGAGATAAGAGGTACGTTGTTTAGGATGCCTAAGAATAAAGCATCCGGCCCTGATGGGTTTGCTGCAGAATTTTTTTGGGAAGCATGGGAAGTAGTGGGAGGTGATACAATTTAAGCAGTTCGAGAGTTCTTTGTGGCCGGTCGGTTATTAAAACAGTTTAATACAACAGCGATATCTCTCATTCCTAAAGTGATTGGAGCTGATCAGTTGTCTTCATTCAGACCGATTTCTTTATGCTCCACAGTCTACAAAATTATAGCTAGACTTCTAAATTCTAAACTGCAGCTTTGCATGTCGGAGGTAGTACAGAGGAATCAAGTTGGCTTTATTCGGGAGCGCCTTCTTTGTGAGAATGTTCTCTTGGCTTCAGAGTTAGTAAAGATTTTAACAGTCAAGGGCCGGTCACGAGAGGTTGTCTTAAGACTGATCTGTCGAAAGCGTATGATAACCTGAGTTGGGATTTCATTCTTCCTGTCCTGAAGACGATTGAGTTGCGAGAAGTGTTCATTGGATGGGTTAGAGAGTGTATCACTACTCCTTCTTACAGTGTAGCAGTTAACGGAGAGCTTCATGGTTTCTTCCAAGGCAAGAAGGGATTACGACAAGGAGATCCAATCTCCTCGCTGTTATTCGTTATTGCAATGGATGTTTTGTCCAAGATGCTTGATGCATGGGCAGTAAATGGGAGGTTCCAGATACACCCAGAGTGCGAAGCTCCACTGATTACTCATCTTAGCTTCGTGGACAATGTCCTAATCTTTTTTGATGGGTCAGTGGAGTCTCTTCGAGGGATATTGGAAATTTTGGAGGAGTTTAGGGAAGTTTTGGGTCTTAAGATGAACTGAGAAAAGACAGAATTGTTACTGGATGGTGGAAACGTTGGTAGATGCAGGGAACTGGCAGAGGAGCTAGGAATTGCTCAAGGATCGTTACCAGTACGTTACCTTGGAGTTCCTTTATCTCCAAGAAAGATGTCTAAGTCAGATTTTCAGCCGTTACTTGACAAAATACAAGCTCGTTTCAACTCTTGGACGGTAAAGCATTTATCGTTTACAGGCCGCTTCCAGTTGATTCAGGCAGTGATTTACTCAACCATCTCTTTCTGGGCTTCAATGTTCATAATTCCGAACGAATGTGTGAGAATCTTAGAAAGGATGTGCTCGGCTTTTTTGTGGAGTGGTGCCCCTAACTCAGCACGAAGTGCAAAGATAGCCTGGGACTCGGTTTGTACCCCAAGAGAAGTGGGTGGGCTAGGCTTAAAACGCCTAGCAGATTGGAACAACGTGCTTGGTCTCAAATTAATCTGGCTGATTTTTACGGCTGGGGGTTCTCTATGGGTTTCATGGGTCCGTAGAAACCTCATCGGGCAGGAAAACTTCTGGGTCCTTGAACCAAGTAGCTCACGAAGCTAGATTTGGAAGTCGATATGCAAGTTGAGGAATATAGCTAGACCTTTTATTCACTGTCAAGTAGGGTCTGATATTACAGCGAGCTTCTGGCTCGATAACTGGACTTCACATGGTCCTCTCATAGAGCTAGTGGGATCAAGAGGGCCAATTACTACAGGCATCAATATCAACGCAGTGGTAGCTGATGCTCTGAATGATGAGGGTTGGATTTTTGAGAGGAGTAGAAGCAGAAACCCTATTATCACCCTCCTGAAAACCTGTGTTCCAGATTCTCAACAGATTATTGCTTTTGAAGTTGATGACAGGTTCGTCTAGTATTCAAATAGAAGAGATGGTTCGGGTGTCTTCTCAACGAGGGAAACGTGGAGTACTCTGTTTCCCTATACAGAAGAAGTCTTTTGGCACAAGGAAGTTTGGTTTGCAGGTCGAGTTCCAAAGCATGCCTTCCTTTCTTGGGTTGCAGCCAGAGATAGGTTGGTGACAAGAGATAGGTTGTTGAGGTGGGGCATGTCAGTTCCGAAGGAGTGTCTTCTTTGCGTGGGGCATGACGAAAGTAGACAACACTTATTTTTTGATTGTTCATTCAGCGCTCGGGTGTGGTCATATTTCTTATCAAGGCTTCATTTGAATGCGCCGCAGAGCTTTGAGGACGGTTTGAGATGGTTGAAGAACCCTTCTCGCGATAAGAATGTGAGATTGATTGTTAACCTACTTCACCAAGCGTGCGTGTATCTAATTTGGAAGGAGCGCAATGCAAGACTCCATACCGGGTTAGTAAAACAGCCACATGCGATCATTGCTGAGATTAAGAACACCTTGAGACTCATATTGAATCCTATAGCTAGATCCCAACGGCTTCAAGAAGGGAAATTGTCAGTTTTAGCCTTTTGGATAGGTTTTTTTGATGTATAAAGCTTTTTGGTAAGGTCGTGGTAAGTTGTTTCCTTTTTTAGTCGTAGTAGTTCAGTCTTTGGTTGTAATAAGGTTTTTACCATTAATAAAGAAAATCTTTTAGTAAAAAAAAAAAAAAAAAAAAAAAAAAAAAAAAAACATTATGCTTTCAAATTATCATGACTAAAAATGTAAGCATTATTTTAAATAAAAAACCTTATCGATTTTGTTTATGAATAAACATTAATAACAAAATAAATATGAAAATGTCTTTTTTTTAGATCGGATGCCCTAATCGATGACTTTGATGACTTGCCATCTTGGCCGGTCATGTTCCTAAATCTATCTAATTTCAGTTATAAAGGAACGTAAAAATATATAAAGGCTCTTATGTCAAAGTGGGAATGAATGAATCCGAAGGAGCTTATGTTATACGTATCGTATACACAAACAAGCTAGCAGCTTATTTAATAATTAATCTCATAGATCGTGCATTTGTTACACACTTGACTCATACAAGTATTAATCTTTATACGGCGTTCACATCGTATCAGAGGCGTTGACTACGATCCACTCGTATCTTCAGAAGCATGTTCCACAGTTCACGTAAATATATAAAAGAAAAAAGAAATAACAAAGACTGGCATTGAAGCCATTATCAGCTCGCCTGAAGCGTGTTTAACTATTTATTATTAGTAGGTATCATTGACGAAGATCAGGTCGTAATCTATTTATCCAGGTCGTAAGAAAAAAAAATGTTTATAAAATTAATTAAGAAGTACGTTCAACACTTAGACCAACAATCAACATGGCGTGTAGAAAACAAAATTAGAAGAAAAAAAAGAGTAATGAACCACATTATATATCCCTAGCTAAGACCATTAGCATCGTCAAAGGAACTCGACAAAAAGATCAAAAGCAAAAAAAATCAGAAAAAGAAGAAAGATGAAAATAGCTAGTGCAGTCACAATATTACGCTTGATGACATCTTTGCTGCTCATTGCGATAACATCATCTGGTGTTGTTGCTGGTCAGAAAGAAGTAGTACTTGACTCAAGAGGACAACCAGTAAAGCCCAATACTCCGTATTACATCTCGAAGCCGGAAGTAAGAGGATGGATTTCCCGTTACGGAAACAGGACGCTTGCTCCCATCTCATGCCCACGAAGAGTTGTATTCTTCTCTTACAACGCAATTGTAGAAACACCTCCACCGGTTATATTTGAATTAGGATCATCAGATGATGTCGTACGTGTATCAACAGAGCTTAACATCATGTTCTCAAGGCGCTTTATATGCCGTGAGTCCGGGTATTGGAGAGTTGTTGCAAATAGCTCATCGCCAATCAAAGAAGTAGTCCTGTCCGGATCCAAGTCAAGCAATGACAGTACCTTCACTATCCATAAATTTGACAACGGATCTTACAAGTTTGCTTTCGGCAGTGCGGACAACCCGGCCAATATCGGTTTAGAAGAATTTTATCCCAGTGTATCAAGGTTGATATTGTCCAACACCTCTAGCTTTGGCGTCTCTTTCGTCCCGGGTTTCTAAAACATGTTCCGCCTTTTACCGGCCACTCGTCTTGCCTTCTTCTTTCTTTCTCTTGTCTTTTCATGTAATGTTTCATTTCAAATCAAATACTTTTTTTTCTTCTTCTCGTGATGTAATGTTTGATAATTAATAAATAATATTTGGAGAAATTCCATCATAAAATAAATATTCTGTAAAGATCATCTCCTACTTCATGTGACAACACATTATTTGAAAAGAAGAGATTTTATAACTTTGTAGAGAGAAAACGCGTTAAAGGTATCACCGACGTCCGGCCGCACGTCCGAGCGCGTGCCGGCACCGGTGGTTCTTTGTTTGTTGGATCAGTCTAGTTATCCGTCAGTGCGTTTCGATCTGTGGTCCTCTCCGACATACTCGCGACTCTGGGCTAGAGTTTCGCTCCGGGAAGAGTTCTTCGGTGGAGAGCTTTGAACGGCGGTGACGCAGCTTTCTCTGGTGTTGCGGTGAGGAGGTAGGACGGCGGATCTGAGGCGGCTGGAACTTGTTGAGGTAGGGTTTGCTCTGGGAGGCGGAGGCTCATTTTGGCTCCGTCATCGCCGTTTTAGCTGCCGGGGGGTGAAGGCTCTCACAGCTCTGCGTCGCCGGCTACTCTCCGGGAGGTGGAAGCTTTCGCAGTTCCATCGCCGCCGGTTTTGGGCTCCGAGGGGTGAAAGCGTTTCTCGCCTTGCGTTGTCGGCTTTTGTGTTCTAGTGTTTCTTTCCCTTGTGTTTGTTTGTTGTCGGTTGGACTCTGTGGATGAGCTTTGGTTTGTTCTGTGCGACGGTTCTTCCTCTGTGTGTGCTACATCGGTGGCGGATGAGATCTCGTTCCGGAGATTGATCTTTCCAATTCAGATTTCACAAGATTGAATGTCGGTTGCGGTGAAGAGATGGCGGAAATCATGGGCTCCGGTAGGTCACGGTGAGACATGCTCCTAAAGTAGCCGGTGAGACGCGTCCTCTCCGACGTGGGTTCTCCCGGTGGTGGTGGCATTGCGGGTTCGACCCCTATGTTAGGGTGAATCGCGTTTTGTCGGTGAATGGGTTTGGTAGGTGTGGGCTTGGGCTTGGGCCTAGACTTTTCGGTTTCTTTATCTGGGCCCTGCTTGTGGGCTTTCAGTTGTTGTAAGATGTGGGTTTCGTCCCTTTTATTAAATAATATCCAAAACTTTGATGGAAAGATCATCTCCTACTTATCGCATGATTGACGCTGAAGGACAATGTCTATAAACCTGCCTTGAGAAGAAGATCGAAGCAAATCTTACCAGGCTTGTTGGTGGTGGTTGACTTTTTGAGGTTTTAACTAACAGTAAGGCAATCAACTCAGTAAAACCATCAACGCAAAATAGTACCACTGGTTTGATTCTAAGCCATGGTTCAGTTTGACACAATACCTATTCAACTAGTTAAGTAGAAAGGGTTCTTCTTCTGTCAGAAACAACAAAGCTTTTGTCAAACAACTAACTTCTAAGAGTATAATTCCATAACACAGAAATAAGAAATTGCATTTCTCAACTCTTTATCACAGGAGGCTCCTTGCTTTTCCCTTTCCCTTTTCCTTTTTCAAACGAAGACGGTAATAAAATTCACCGAGAACATAATATCAACGAACCAGGTTGATTTTTTGACACACAAACGCAGTATCACAGGTACATAAGCGAATGATCTCCTACTGAATATAAACCTAAACCGGGTTGATTCAAATCTGTCTAATTAATTTTGAGCTCTGATACTTTAAGTGGAGGTGGTGCAATGAAAGCGGGAAACAATGTTGGAACTCCGGAAGCTTATTGTTTGTATAGTTATTTTGTTAGTATAACAAAACTTAAAAGGACCAAATTTATGTATAAGCAAAAAAAGGGCAATGAAAAGAATTCAGAGTAAGGAACCATAAAAGAAGGATAAACAATTTATTTGTCAAAGCAAAAAAAACAGATGTTAACGTCATAACGTGTATAGGAATCAAATCTTTCACATCTTTAAATCGGAATTAGCTTTTGCTTTAATCAAGGTTCAATGGCTCACCTAATTAACGAAGCAGAATGATATATCACTGGCAAACAGCTTATTTGAATAAATTTCTAGGTTGTGCATTTGTTACACACTTGACTCTTAGAAGTATTAACTTTCCATGGCCACACCATATCGTATCAGTGGCAATGACTAAGATCCACTCGTAATCTCCAAGTCGTAATGGGAAAAAGATTAATGATTATGAGCTTGGAACTGGAAGCACGTTTCATGTTCATGTAGAGATTAAAAAAGAGTGCCATTGAAGCCATTATATTTATAAACTCGCCTGAAGCGTGTTTAACGATTTATTAATTAGTAGGTAGCGTTGACGAAGATCAATTCGTAATCTATATCCAGGTGGTAAGGAAAAAACAAATGTTTAGAAGATTAACTAGGAAGCACGTTCAACACTTAGACCAACAAACATATTAAAAGAAGAACGTTCAACAATCAACATGGCGTGTAGAAAAAAAGAGAGAGAGTAACGAACGACATTATATATCCCTAGCTAATCTAGAGCATTAGCATCATCAAAGGAACTCAATAAAAAGATCATCACAAAGCAAAAAAAAAAAAATCAGAAAAGAAGAAATATGAAAACAGCTGGCATAATTACAATATTACGATTGATGACATCTTTGCTGCTCATTGGGATAACATCGTCGGGTGTTGTTGCTGGTCAGAAAGAAGTAGTACTTGACTCAAGAGGACGAGCAGTAATGGCCAATGTTCCCTATTTTATCAGGACGGAGAACGGAGGAGCATGGATTTCCAGTTTCGGAAACAGTATACTTGATCCCTCCTCATGCCCACAAAGAGTTGCATTGTGGCCTCATGCAATTGTACAACATCCACCATCAGTTATATTTGCATTAGCAGCATTAAATGCTTTCGTGGTACGTGTATCATCAGAGCTTAACATCATGTTCTTAAGGCGCTCTTTATGCCCAAATGAGTCCGGGTATTGGAGGGTAGTTGCAAATAGCTCATCACCAATCAAAGAAGTAGTCCTGTCCGGATCCAAGTCAAGCAATGACAGTACCTTCACCATCATGAAATCTGTCAACGGATTTTACGAGTTTGCTTACGGCAGTGCTGACAACCCGACCAATATCGGTTTAGATGGGATATACCCTGGTATATCGAGGTTGATATTGTCCAACAACTCTGGCTCTGGCTTCTCTTTCGTCCCAGCGTTTTAATGTCCCGCCTTTTACCAGCTACTCGTCTTGTCATGTAATGTTTCATTTCAAATCAAGTAAACTTGATCTTTTTCCTTTTCTTTTGATGTACTGTTTGAAAACAATAATATTAGGAGAAATTCCATCCTTAAATTTATATTCAATAAAGATCATCTCCTATTTATCTAATGATTGAAGCTGAAGGAGAACGCATAAAACCTGTCTTGAGAAAGAAGAGCTTAGCAAATCTGACCAGGCTTGTTGTTGGTTGTAACATTTTGAGGATTTAACCTAACAGTATATAGGGTAATCAACTCAGCGAAACTTATCAACGCAAAATAGTCTTACTGGTTTAATTCTAAACCTGGTTCAGTTTGACACAACACCTATTTAACCAGTTACTATAAAGGATACGCAGAAATCCAAACGGTTGTTTTTAAAAACAGCATGAAATGAATCCTAACGAGCTAAATGTTAATGCTCCTCTTATTCGGTCTAACAAGCCTCTGCTTATACTACTTCCTCCTACCAACACCCTTCTTCCTCCTCCTCTGCCTCTTCATCCTCTTCTTCTTCATAATCCTCTTCCTCTTCGGAATCAGCTGCATACTTCTCTAGCTCATACTGGATCATTACCTCTATAGATGACTTTCTAGGGGTGAGATCGTATCGGAAATTGTCAGCTGCAACAAACAGGTTGAAACAAATGCATGTTTACAAATAAGAAACCATCGCTGAAGAAAAGAAAGAAAGAAAAAAAAAACATCTGATCTTAAACTCATACCAAGTTGCTTAATGATGTCAGTAAATGAAGCCTGTCAGAAAACACACAAAGCTTTTGTCAAACAACTAACTTCTAAGAGTATAATTCCATAACACAGAAATTACATGATGGTGTTCGAAGTCCTCACCGTTTTGAAATCCATCACTTTCAAGATATCAAGAATTGCATTTCTCAACTCTTCATCACTAGGAGGCTCCTTGCTTTTGCCTTTCCCTTTTCCTTTTACAAGATAACACAGAGATGGTGTCAGACACATAAGAGACGGTGATAAATTCACCAAGAACATAATACTAAGTCCGGGTTGATTGAAATCTGTTTTACCAGATACTGTAAGTGGAGGTGGTGCAATGACAGGGGGAAACAATGTTGGAACTCTGGAAGCTTCCAGCCAAGTTGACATCTCCGGTACATGAGAAAATGTAGCCGCATAAGTTTTGTAATAGCGTTCAGCAGAGTACCAGTCGTCTACATACTGCAGATGGTCGATTTTCATCTTCTTGCAGACAGCTACAGCGTGCAGACATGGAAACTTCTTCCTCTGAAACTTCCCACACGTGCAGGTTGAGTCATTCAACTGAACAATGCATTCCTTATATTCTTTATATTTCCCCAATAGAGTGCTTCCCTTTTTCTTTGAGGGTCCAGAGACCTGAAATGCATCTCTTTCTAACGGCGTTATAACATATGAAGCCGAATCTTTCACGTACTTTTTAAGTTTGTCCATGACAAACTCTGTGTAGACACCACCACGGCTACGAGAACGACGGCTACACTTAAAAGACACGTCAAAAGCGTCTCTCAGCTCACTAAACAGAAGCATTACACCCCCTGTTATTGTGATTTTCGGAGAGCTTCTATAAACTGCAAACAGAGCTTCTGTATCTATCTCCATGATTCCGTATCTGATACCACTGTCATGAGCTAGAGTCCACTGATGCGGAGGGATTTGGTCTAGCCATTTCCAACCTTCTGGACTCTTCTCTTTGATGTCCTTCATGTGAGAATCAAATTCTGCCTTCTGACTCGACGACCCAGCCTTCCTTACAAGATACTCCGTGAAGTGGTGGTCTGGGAAAAGCCGAGAGAACTGGGAACACAGATGGTTCAGACAGAACCTGTGATAAGCCCATGGTTCTTCCCACTGAGACCCGGGTTCGTTCACAACGGCGAGTATGTCCGGGTGGTTCCTTGAGATGAGGCAGAGGCCCTTCCTTTGCGTTACCTTCTCTCTGATTCTAGTGAGAAACCAGCGCCAACTATCTCTTGATACTTCTTTAGTAACCGCAAAGGCAAGCGGGAAAAAATTGTTGGCTGCATCAAACCCAGAGGCTATCATCAGTTTCATATTGTACTTACCCTTCAACTGTTTTGTATCCACAACAATCAGAGGTCTACAATGCTTAAACCCTTCAACAGACTGTGAAAACGCCCAAAACACGCTGCCAAAGGATGCATTTTCAGGATTAGGCAAGGAATCGTACTGCCAGTCAACGAGCAGCCCGTTAGAAGAGTGAAGCGCAGACATTAACTTGGGTAAGAATCTGAAACTCTGATCCCAATCTCCAAAGAGTCCTTTGATAGCTTTCTCTTGCGCTTCCTGCATCAGCCCTTGAGCATCATCAACTTCTTCTAATCCATCGAGCTTGAAGCCATGTTTTTCTTTCCACCACTTCAGCAACTCTGCAACAGAGAGCGTGGGGTGTACACTGACCACACGCTTAATCTCACCTGCGAAAACATCCTCATCAAAACCACGTGCATATGCGTCCTCCTGCTCATCCTCATCTTCGCAACACAAACCACCAACTTTCTTGAGTCTGCACCCATCTGAACCTACTTTTTTACCAGCCGGCTGTGCCCTCCTCTTCTGTCTTTTGTAGGGACCACCATTCATTGACCATGAGAAGTCATCAGGAGGAGGAACAACAGAAGTCGCTGGCTTAACTTCCAAATACAGTTCCAGAGTGTTTGTAGCAGGACGATTGCTTGGAACCTTAAGCACTCTCTCCAAATCACTGTCGCACATGACGGGAACAAGCAAATACTTTGCCAGCGATTCTGAAACAACAGACAGCCACCTACCAAAGATTCTAAACTCTGACGTCTTCTTATCTAACCCAGTCATCAGATAAAGTCCATCAAGAAAACTGCTAAAGTTAGTATCTTTCTTGATTCCCATCTGTTTAAGATTGGATCCTTCGAAGTAGACACCGTCTGGGCCATGCTTGATACTACCGTCCAAGTAACACAACGCCGTAACCTCTCTCTCAGCCATGATCCACACAACAATCCTGAAGAGAATTTCAAAGATTAAAACGCAAAGTTTTAAAGATCGAAACGCCAAAACCCTAGAAAAGCTCCGTATTAAACGATAATGTCTATCTCTAAGAGGAATGAAAAAGATCATAAACCCTAAGCAATGAAAAACAAACTTGCAAGTTTCTCGAACCCTAGAAATCGCCGAATCAAATGATAACGGAAACAGCGACGCTTAACGTCTCTATCGGAGATAACAGAAAAGAAAAAAAACAATCAAGTTAAGAAATGTATGCACCTGCAAAGGTAATTTTTCCGAGAAGAAATGGAGAGTAATTTCACAAGGTTGGTTTCTCGGAGGAAGCGTCTCGAGGAAGACGATCACTCACACACACTCTTCTTTACTTGTACGTTCTTCTCTCACACGTTTCTCATTTTTTGCGAAATATATAACTAAAAGCAGAAATTTATGTGTAAATGGGCCGGAATAGAGAGGCCCGTTTGTGTAAGGGAGATTTTACCGCTTGAATAATTTAAAAAAAAAATGGATCGAGGAAGTGGGATTCAGTTTCTGATCCGGTTTAGCTTTGATTCGTATCGGTTCATGGGGATCACAAAAGTTCTCGTTAGCGAACCGGATCGAGAAAGTCATAAAAGTGAACATAATAGAAGTCAGTCGGTCTCTACATAACCACACCAAAATACCCGGTTAGACAAAAAGCTACTAAGTTCTGAAACCGGATTTAAACTTACTTACCAAAAGTCAAAAGCTACTGCATAATTAAACACACACCAAACTACCCGGTTCGGTTAGGTTCAAACCTCTCTACCTTTTATCAGCTCTTCTTGTTACTAGTTTTAGGGATAGTCTTGCGTTGGGCCTTGCCTGGTACGCTAGGTGGAGGTGGAGGTGGAGGCTGTTGCGGCGTCAGAATGACCGGAGGAAACAATCTCGGAACTCCAGAAGATTCGGGCCAAGCTGATAACTCTGGGACAGGAGAGAAAGTGGCGGCATAAGTTTTGTAATCCCGTTCAAAAGTGTAGCAGTTGTCTACATACTGCAAAGGGTTGATTTTGAGCTGCTTGCATACAGCTAGAGCGTGCAGGCATGGGAACTTGTAGCTCTGAAAATCCCCACATGTGCAGCAGCTACTACAATCGCTAAACCGGACGATCCATTCATCATTTTTCGATGGTTCTGCAACCTTAAACGCGTTATTGTCTAATGGCATCACAACGTAAGTAACCGTAGATGTCATGAACTCTTCAAGCTTGTCCGTGACAGGTGTGGTGTAACCATCGCCGGAATTAAGACAGCCACGGCTAAAATGAGAACGGCTGTCGAACCAGTCTCTCAGCTCATCAAACAGAAGCATAACGGAACCTGTGACTGCATGATCAGCCAACTCAAAGCCTCTACCAACTGCAAACAGAGCTTCAGTATTTATCTCCATGATTCCGTATCTAAGACCACTGTCATGAACCAGAGCCCACTGATTTTGTGGGATTTGGTTTAACCTTCTCCAAGCTTCCGGGTTCAGCTTTTTAATTTTCTCTATGTTTGTTTCAAATTCCTCCTTATGACCTGTGAATCCAGCTTGCTTCACAAAATGCTCTAGATAGTTGTTATATGGGAAATCACGACAGAATTGGGATGAGAACTGTTTTAGACAGAATCTGTGATAAGCCCAAGGTTCTTTCCACTGAGACCCTGGTTCGTTAATAACAGAGAGTATGTCAGGGTGGGGACTGGAGATGAGGCAAAGGCCTTTCCTTTGTGTGACTTTCTCTCTGATGTTAGTCAGAAACCAACGCCAACTATCTGAGGACACTTCCTTGGTCACAGCAAATGCAAGAGGCAAAAAATTGTCGTTTGCATCTACTCCTGAGGCAATCATCAATGTGAACTGGTACTTAGTTTTCAACTCTTTGGTGTCCACTACGATCAAAGGTCTACAGTGCTGAAACCCTTGGACAGACTGTGGAAATGCCCAAAACACTCCACTAAAGGATGCAAACTTAGGATTAGGAAACAGATCGTATTTCCAGTCCACTAGGAGTCCATTAGATGATTGAAAAGCAGAGATTAACTTGGGCAAATCTTCAAAACTCTGATCCCAATCTCCAAATACTCTTTTGATAGCCTCCTCTTTCGCAGCCCGCACCTCCTTAGTTTCAAGCTCAAAGCCAATATTTTCCTTCCACCACTTCTGCAAATCTGAGAATGATAGCGTTGGATGTCTCCTGACCAAACGCTCAATCTCATCTGCTTCAAACTCCGAATCAGATTTTTCTGGCTCAATGGGACGACAGGTATGTGGACCAGTATACTTGGTTATCTCGAAAAGTCCATGCTTTTCCATTTTAGCAGCCCCAAGTGACCACTTGCATCTCCATTTGATGCACTCAAACATACACTCGTCAGCACCAGTCTCTCGTACTACACACTTCTGAAGCCCTTTGATGGAACACCACTCCACAGCCTTCTTCAGCTCATCAGCATCTCTGAAGCACAGCCCTACACGCAAGTCATGATCGTCGAGCCACAAACTAGACAGACAAGGCTTTGAAACACCAGAACTGGACTCTTTAACCGAACCCTTCTGAGGGTTGCTGTTATCTCCTCCTGTCAAATGAAGCACCTGCTCTACAGCATCTGAACCAGAAATGCTATTTGTCATGTCAGCGTCTACTGCTGAATCTCCAATGTTGCCATTACTGCCATCCCTCTCTACCTTAACAGTCTTCTGTCGTTTTGAGGAACAAGCAGCAGGACCAGTAACCCCTTCGGACTTCACTTCCAAATACAACTCAACATTTTGAACAGAAGGGTGTTTGATTGGAACCTCAAGCATTGTCTCCAGACTATGGTTGTTCACCACGGGAAGAAGCAGATACTGAAACTTCGACTGTCCAACAACAACAAAAGGATACCTACCAAATATTTGAACTTTGGATCTTTTCTTGTCAACATCTACTCCAGTTAGCACATACATCTCATCTAACAATCTGTTTAATGCGATCTTTGGGTGGACTATAATCTTCTTAGGAGTGGATCCTTCATAGTATACACCTTCAGGGCCATACTTGATGCAACCGTTCCAGTAACAGTAAACTGATACCTCTGTTTCAGCCATGAGCCCAACAAACCTGAAAGGAATTCAATTTTTTTTTAAAAGAAAAATCGTCTATGAAGTGGATAAAGACCATGTCTTTGAGTTACATGTAAAACTAACCCTAAAAAGCAACAAGAATAATGTCTCTCTCGGAAACAACAGAACTAAAACGCTAACACATGTGTCTGATTTTGGAGGTACGAGAAGCTTTAAGAGACACAGAAATGATTCTATCCGGCAATAACTATACACAAAAACCCTAAAAACAGAAATGTCTACAAACCTGAGAAAATGGAGATTCTAGTCTTTGGTAGTCACAAGGAAGCTTGGATGTTCAGAAATTAAAGAACTTTCAGCTGCATTAAGGATTTCTCCGGTGATTGTGATCAAGGAGGCAGGCGGTCACTCTAGTAGACTACTACTACGCTCTGTAAATAAGTTGTTTTCGACCGTCGGGAACCCACAATAACATCATATTAACATACGACCAACAGGCCCAAAAAGGCCCATTAATGGGTGTGTGGGTGAAGAAAATAAAGCCCAGCCGGAGGAGAGAATGATGGCAGGAGACAGGAGTATGGAAGGGACCCGACCCATATTTTCGTACCATCAAACGGATCGGATATCCGTTTTTAAGACATGATTTGGTTCTAATGACATTGGATATATATCGATTTTTTTCATTCGGAAAAAAAAAGATATTCAGGATATTCGGAAAACGAATATCCGGCAAATGAATATATATTTAAAGATATTTACGAATACTTACAGATATCTCGCATATTTTGATTAATACAAATAATTTTAAAAAGTCGATACAAATTTTGTTTTTTAATTTTTTTGTATGATATTAAAAGTTAAAATTAAACAAAGTAGTGAATCTACATATTTTGTAAATTTGTTAAACTTATTTAAGAATTATAATAACACAAAACTTTTTTAAAAAAACTATAACTGTTCTAAATGTTTTCTCTTTCTTTTATGTAATATTTTTATATAAGTAATAATGTGAATATAATTTGTTAAATTATATATATATATTTTTTGTCAACAAGATTACAGACTCATGTGGACTCTGTAAACCAAACTGGGTGCTCTGTATCCATATGGACAGTGAACGACGTCTGTTGCCTTACACCTCGTGCTAAGCTATCCGCCATTTTGTTCTGCGTCCTTGAAATATGGATAATCTCCGAGCTATGAAAACTTCTCTTGAGACTTCTGATGTCTTCTAAGTAGCTTGCGAAAGCCGGCCATTCTTCTGGTTCTGAAACCATCTTCACCAATTGAGAACAATCCTTTGCAAAAGTAACATTATACTGCCTTAAATTCCGCATGCATTCCATTGCCCAAATGAGTGCTTCCACTTCCGTATGTAGAGGTGATTGACTCGCCCGTGTGTTTCTCGCTCCCAATAAACCCTCAAAATTTTCCAAAGTGCTGAACCATCCATGTCCCGAAAAGGTATCTTCCGATTTTCAAGATCCATCCGTAAAACACCAATAATTTTCCAAATTATATTTTACAATGATAATTATATAATTATTTACATTTAAAACTTTAAATATAATCAAAATATACATGTATTTATATAATGTCAGATCAGATCGGATATCCGCTTCCCAAAATTTTGTTTCGATTTTAACGGATATTGACTTTTAGTATTTGCTTTGCTTCGAACGTTTACGGATATCCAAATTTTGGATTGAATTAAAATCGAATAAAATTTAACGGAAAAAATGCCTAGCCTTAAGTCTAAGAATGCCCTAAGTCTGAGTATGCCTGGACTTAGGCTGTTCTCAGCTTTTTTATATTTAGAATTATTTCAGCATTTTATTTCATTTTCAGATAAGTCACACATACATAATACGATTCAGATAATCATAGGTTCGAATTAACAAGCGAATTTGATATAAGCTATTTCTTAAACATGTCATATATCTACCAAAATTTACCATCTTTCCTTCCTGCCTTAGTCTCGCGGTCAAACAATGTCTTTACCCTTCCAAGTCTGATCCCGATCTACATCTAAAAACAAGGAGGCATAAGCAACAATATGCTTAGTGATGCGGTATCCCGTCTCACTTAGTCAAATGAAGTAATCAATGCAATCAATCAATAAAACAGACAAGTTTATCATCAGTCAGTTATTTTCACCATATGACATCTCTATCTAGATAATCCATTTGTATAATCTATCCAAATTATTATTCAGATTTTATGGGACTGATTGTTTGTCTATCCAAATGGTTCATCCATATGAATCATCTAAATAGTTCTTATGTGTGTTTCTTTATTTTTCATTTCTATCAAGATGAGTTTAGTAAACAAATTACAAAGATATTTTTGTTTAAGTTTAATCATATGTTTGATTTTAATTTAAACTATATTAACTTTAATTATTTAGTCTAATATATTTACATTAAATTATTTTAAAATTAGAATTTTGACATTCATTACATATTATTTTGTATACATTTACAAACTTTTATTTAGATATTTTTTTTAAAAAACAATTACTACATTAATAACTTCTAATAACCAAAAAGTTTGATAAACATGTATTTAAAAAAATTAAAGTTTTTTTTTTAAAAAAGAGTATTAATTATAATATTCAAATAAATTGATCTAAATTAGTACTTTTTGAGGAAAACATAATTTTTTCGTTTTTGACAGAAACTATAATTTTTCAGTTTTCGGCGGGAAAACGTGATTTTCGGTTAAGGACGAAAAAAACAATTACTGGTTTTGGCAGAAAAGTGTGATTTCTGTTTTTTTTTGCTTTGGAAGAAAAACAAAAGTTTTGGTTTTACGGAAACAAGATTTTTCCTGTTTTGCCGGAAGAGATTTTTCGGTTTTGACGAGAAAATGTAATATTTAAGTTTTGGCGGGAGAACAAGTTTTTGCGATTTTGGCGAAAAAATGCTTTTTGACGGTTTTGGTGGGTAAACACTTTTTGCGGTTTTGGCGGAAAAAATGCATTTTGGTGGTTTTGACGAGAAAATGCGGTTTGGCGAGAAAATACATTTTTACGGTTTTGGTGGGAAAACATTTTTTTGCGGTTTTGGCGAAAAACATGCATTTTGGCGAGTAAACATGTGTTTGCGGCTTTTATAGTTTTGGCGTGAAAATATATATTTTGCTGGAAAACATGTTTTGCGGTTTTGACGAAAAAATACATTTTGGTTGGAAAACGCGTTTTATGGTTTTCGCGGAAATTGCAATTTTATAGTTTTGGCAAAAAATGTGTTTTGTGGTTTTGGTGAGAAAATATGTTTTTGTGGTTTTGTCATTTTTGCGAGTGATAAAATAATAACAGGTTTAAGTTTAAATTTTGTGAATTACTTAAAAATATAATAGACATTTAGTTTGAGAGAATAATCTCATCTATCTAAATGGTCCAATTTTATTCAGCCAACTGTTTTTAGAATTCTTTCTCCTACACACCTTTGTTCTCTTTCACCGAAGAGGAAAGAAGAACCCTTCCAAGCTTGATATCTTCGGTTTCCTGTCCCATTTGTGGCTTTAATAAAAAGATACTGAAGAAGAACAGTTGGGGGAAGAGATGTTGAAGAAGAAGATGGATCAAGGAAGTTGTATTTAGTTTCTGATCCGGTTTAGTTTTGACTCGTATCGGTTCATGGGATCACAAAAGTCATCGTTAATAAACCGGATTAAGTTTCACATACAAAAACCATCAACGCGTTATATGTTTCAGCTACACTGCATAAAGTATTGTCGAAAACCGATACATCCCCAAAAGTCAAAAAGCTACTACATAAAAACACACCAAAAAATGTCAAAAAAAAAAAACACACCAAAATGCCCGGTTCCGCTAGGTTCAAACCTCTCTACCTTTTATCAGCTCTTCTTGTTATTAGTTTTAGGTGTAGTCTTGGGATGGGCCTTACCTGATACGTTAGGTGGAGGTGGAGGCTGTCGCGGTGGCGCCGGAATGACCGGAGGAAACAATCTCGGAACTCCAGAAGCTTCCGGCCAAGCTGAAAACTCCGGAACAGGAGAGAAAATAGCCGCATAAGTTTTGTAATACCGTTCAAAAGTGTAGCATCTGTCTACATACTGCAAAGGGTTGATTTTGAGCTGCTTGCATACAGCTAGGGCGTGCAGGCATGGGAACTTGCATCTCTGAAAATCCCCACATGTGCAGCTACTACCACACTCGCTAAACTGGACGATCCATTCATCATTTTTCGATGGTTCTGCGACCTTAAACGCGTTACTGTCTAACGGCATGACAGTGTAAGTAACCGTACTTGTCCTGAACTCTTCATGCTTGTCCGTGACAGGTTTGGTGTACACATGGCCGGAATTAAGACAGACGCGGCTAATATGAGAACGGTTGTCGAACCAGTCTCTTAGCTCATCAAAGAGAAGCATAGCAGAACCTGTCACTGCACGTTCACCCAACACAAAGCCTCTACACTCTGCAAACAGATTTTTTGTATCTATCTCCATGATTCCGTATCTACGACCATTGTCATGAACCAGAGCCCACAGATTTGTGGGGATTAAGTCTAACCTTCTCCTAGCTTCTGGGTTCTCTTTTTTAATTCTCTCTACGTGTGTTTCAAATTCCTCCTTCTGACTCGCCGATCCAGCTTGCTTCAACAGATTCTCAAGTTGGTGGTAGCCTGGAAAATCGCGACAGACCTGGGACGAGAACTGTTTCAGACAGAATCTGTGATAAGCCCAAGGCTCTTTCCATTGAGACCCTGGTTCGTTAATAACAGAGAGTATGTCAGGGTGGGGACTATAGATGAGGCAAAGGCCTTTCCTCTGTGTAACCTTTTCTCTTATATTAGTCAGAAACCAACGCCAAGTATCTGACGACACTTCCTTGGTCACAGCAAATGCAAGAGGCAACAAATCGTTCTCTGCGTCTACACATGAGGCAATCATCAATTTCAAAGGGTACTTACCTTTCAACTCTTTGGTGGCCACTAGTATCAAAGGTCTACAGTGCTGAAACCCTTGGACAGACTGTGGAAATGCCCAAAACACTCCAGAGAAAGATGCAAAGTTAGGATTAGGAAAAAGATTATATTTCCAATCCACTAACATTCCATTAGATGATTGAAAGGCAGACATTAACTTGGGCAAATCTTCAAAACTCTGATCCCAGTCACCAAATGCTCTTTTAACAGCCTCCTCTTTAGCAGCCCGTACCTCCGATGTTTGAAGCTCGTAGCCAAATTTTGCTACCCACCAATTCTTCAACTCTGAAAATGATAGCGTTGGATTTACCCTGACAATACCTTCAGTCTCATCTGCTTCGAACTCTGAATCAGAATTTTCTGGCTCAATGGGACGACAAGTATGTGGACCAGTATACTTGGTTATCTCGAAAAATCCATGCTTCTCCATTTTAGCAGCCACAAGTGACCACTTGCATCTCCACCTAACGCACTCAAACACACACTCGTCAGTTCCAGTCTCTCGTACTAGACACTTTCTCAGGCCATTAATAAAACACCATTCCACCGCCTTCTTCAGGTCATCAGCATCTTTGAAGCACAACCCTACACGCAAGTCATGATCGTCAAGCCACAAACTAGACAGACAAGGCTTTGAAACACCAGAACTGGAATCTTTATTTGAATCCTTCAGAGGGTTGCTGTTATCTCCTCCTGTCAGATGAAGCACCTGCGCTACAGCATCTGAGCCAGAAATGTTATTTGTCATGCCAGCGTCTACTGCTGAATCTCCAATGTTGCTATCCCTCTCTACCTTAACAGTCTTCTGCCGTTTCGAGGAACAAACAGCAAGACCAGTAGCTCCAACAGATTTCACTTTCAAATACAACTCCACATTTTGAATAGAAGGGTGTTTGCTTGGAACCTCAAGCATTGTCTCCAAACTATGATTGTTCACCACGGGAAGAAGCAGATACTGAAACTTCGACTGTCCAACAAGTGAAGGATACTTACCAAATATTTTAACTTTGGATCTCTGCTCTACTCCAGTAAGCACATACATCTCATCCAACAATCTGGTAAATCCAATCTTTGGGTGCACTATAATCTTCTTAGGAGTGGATCCTTCGTAGTATACACCTTCGGGGCCATACTTGATGCAACCATTCCAGTAACAGTACACCGGAACCTCTGTTTCAGACATGACCACAACAAACCTACAAAGAATTCAAAGGCGAAACAGAGAATGTCAGTGCAGTGGGTAAAATAAAACTCATGTCTTTTGATTTTACATGTGTAATGAACCCTAAAAGCTCTCTCTTTTGAAATAACAGCCTTAAAATGCTAACCCATGTGTCTGATTTTGGAAGTTTTAAGAGAAACAGAAACGATTGATATCTCTAAAACTAGATGAGACAAGAACTAAAAGAAGCCCTAAAAACAAAAGGTAGGTCATGGAAGATGTCTACATACCTGAGGAAATGGAGATTCTAGTCTTGGTAGTCGCAAGGAAGCTTGGATGCTCAGAAAGGGAAGAACTTTTCAGTTGCGTTAAAGGATTTCTCTAGCGATGTGAAAAGAAGCAGACAGTCACACTCCCTCTCGCACTCTGTAAATATGCTGTTTTCGATTGTCAGTGAACCCACAAATATATCATTAACATACGACAGGCCCAAACAGGCCCAAACAGGCCCATTTATGTATGTGTGAGGAAAATAAAGCCCAGCTGGAGGAGGGAATGATGGCAAGAGATGCACCAAGCAACAATGAATGCTACGGTCTTCGTTTATAGTTTTCTGTAGCAAATTGTTTGGATACTCCTTAAAATTTAAGATTTTGTTTTGGTATTTAACTAATTTTCAAGGATTCACACGTTTGATTGGTGTAGATAATTATAGACAGGTCATTTTTAAACATTTGTGCAAGGAAAAGAACAAAAGGTAACCAGGGAACAAGGAAAGGATCAAAAAAGAAGAAACTTTATCCCATTGCATACTTCTGGGTCCAGCTTCTTGCTGTAGACTCATACTTGACTCTATCGGTTTTATACATGTGAGCAATCTCCGGAACCATAGGATCATCTGCGTTTGGATCCCTTAACAATGAACATATCGACACCAAAACCTAGAAAGTCACAATAGACTGGATTTACCTAATCGGAGTTAAAGACTCAGTATCGCTATTGCTATTGCTATTTTGTAAAATAAAGAAAAAAGTGAGCTTTCTTGTAGTTCACCTTGGATATGGTGAGGGCAGGACTCCATTGTTCTTTCAAAACGTCTTGGCAAATGTGAAAGCAAATGCTTCCGTTGCTGTTGATATTAGGATGATATATTTTTGTCCTAAACGCAACCTGCAAGAAGAAGAAAAAGCAAATGAATTCCAATAGAATGATTTTCAAATGTTATAAATTTGATTCAAACCTTGGGTGGTTTGAAAGGATAATCAGGAGGGAAGTGAATGGTTAAGAGAAAAGCTCCACCTGAGTAAGGACTGTCTGATGGACCCATTATTGTAGCTTGCCAATGAAACAAGTCTTCAGCAACTGGACCTTGAACGTTTCACAATTGTTCACCGAAGACATAAAAGAAAGCTTTTAAACACATGATCCATAGCAATAACTGAAATAATACACACAACAAAACATAAATGCTCGCGTGCACTGTCCTAAGACTTCACCAGCTAGAATAAGGTATGAGCAGTTTGAAATTCTCCTAAATGAATCCTCTGACTCTACTGAGACAAACGGTACCGATTCATAATGAACATTTACATACTGAAAGGCAAAATCAACAACTATATACAGGACACACCCGAGTGCCAATAGTTAACTAACAGGGAGCAAGAAAGAGCTTTCTTTTTGTACCCTGATTTGAAATGGTGTTGCTATAAATAACAAAGAAGATTTTAAACAGGGCACGATGCAATATACAGCAGTTGGCACCAATAGCTTAATTGATTATGATCACTACAGAGCGGCGAATTATGCTATCTGCTTGAATATGCTCATTAACCCACTTAGTATATCAGTAAACCTATCAGTTTGTTCAGTATGATTATTAAGTAGCTGCAATTACATCTTAACTATGTTTATGTCGATTAAGAAGAAGAAAGATTTATTTCTGTTTAAAATGAGATACTAAGAGATCTACAAACAGATCAGAGACGAATAAGAGTTAAGTCTGACCAGCACTGTAGAAGGTTAAAGGATCGTTCTGGAGATCCTTGAGCTCTTTTAAGATCCGTTTCGAAGCCATTTTCTCCCTCTGAACAAACCCACTCGATCGATCGTGAGAAGACAAGAGAAAAAGCCTTGGAGACCAAAATTGCTAGCAATCGAGAAAATAATTTTTTTTTAAATTAAAATGGAAAATAAATGAGAATGAGTAAACCTTCTGACCCAGACAGAGTTTTCCATGAAGGATGCTTTAAAAGGGTCTTAAACCCTTTAGGGTTTTTGGCCTAACCTTCTCCGCTTCCAAAATACTGACACAGATTAGACGCAGACTCGCGGAGTTGCTCTGAGATCAGAATCAATGGCGGCTAAGCCTTCTTTGAAGATCAAAGCCAGAGGAAAAGGACCAAAGGGATCCTCTTCTTCCACCTCGTCATCATCCAAGTACGAGCTGGTCAAGGACTGGACCAACTGGTCGCTCAAGAAAGCCAAGGTCGCCACTCAGTATGGATTCATCCCACTCATCATCGTCATCGGCATGAACTCAGATCCAAAGCCTCACCTTTTCCAGCTCCTCAGCCCCGTTTGATCTTCCCAATGTTTTAGTTTCTTTTACTTCCCCAAACTCTGTTCTGTTTTTCTTTTTAATATATGAAAATGGATTATTTTGTTTGTTTCTGAATCTATATGAACTCAAAGTTTCGTTCTTTTTTTTGCCAATACATCAAATAACAACAAGAAACACGTATAAATTGAATAAACAAATGATCTAATGTTACTTAGTCACTCTGTTGGATCAGTTGATCGAATATCTTGAATCATTTTAACAACATGAGCTATATGAGGTCGTTCTTGTTGCTTCACCGCAACACAAGCCAACCCTATCTGCATCATCTCCACCATCTCTTCCTTGAAACCACCCGATTCACTCAGAATCTCCAAATCAAACACTTCCCCTGTCCACTCTTCCACCACCACGTTCCTTATCCACGTCACCAAATTCATCTTCTCACCATCTTTTGTCTCTAGACTCCCCGGCGATTTCCCCGTCAGAATCTCCAGCAAAACCACCCCGAAGCTGTACACATCCGAGCACTGCGTGCTCTTTCTCGTGTCTGTTATTTCAGGCGCGTGGTAACCCGAAGTGAGGCAAGTGGACTGAGGAAGAGATCTCATGATGGTTGTTAAGCCAATGTCACCGATACAGCCGTAGCTTTGCGAGTCTAAGAAGATGTTTGATGATTTGATGTTCCCGTGGATGCATCTCCCGTTGTTCCCTTCATGGATCTTAGCCAATCCTCTCGCTGCACATGTTGCTATCCTCAGCCTTGCGTCCCAATCCAAAGGTACTCGATCATACATTCCTCTATTTCCTGCACACACAAAAATAAAACAAACTAAACATTTTGTTTCTTGATTTATTTAAGTAAAGAAGTAACTAACCGTGCAGCCTTTGGAAGAGGCTTCCTTGAGTGTAATAGCTATAAACAGCGAGTTTATCGTCTTTGGAATAGTAGTAAGCCTTTAGCTCAGCTACATTCTCATGTCTGATCATCCCAATGATCTCCATCTGTTGCTCAAACTCTCTTCTTCCAACCACTACTTCTTTTAACCGCTTCACCACAACAGTGCTCATGTCTTCCATTGTTACCTTATAGGTTGTGCCAAAGGGGCCTTTCCCCAAAACTTCAGCTGATGAGCTTAGAAGATCGTCTAAATCAAAGAGATGGTTCTTTCCACCGAAGAAGATGATCTTGCCTCCTCCTTCGCCGTCGTCGTCTCTAGATGTCCAGTTCCCTGGAGGAGTGGACGAGGAGGAAGAGGAGTCTCTCTTCCTAAACTTCCCAGAGATTCCGAAACAAGTGATCATTATTATACAGGAGAGTCCGGAAACACCCAAAAAGCAAGATGCGGAGAGAATGAGCAAGAAAGGAAGCTGGCTTAACCCGAGAGGAGTCTTGTGTTGTTTTTCCTTTTCGGAGATTATGTTGTTGTTGCCGGAAAATGCTGAGCTATTGAATCTTTGAAGAGACTTCGGTATTGCGCCGGTGACTTTATTGTTAGACAGGTTGATTTGACGCAGGTTTGGAAGATTGAGATCGGGAATGTCCCCTGAGAATGAGTTGTTTGCAAGGTTCAAGACTCTGAGTCTGGTCAAACGTGAAATAGAGGTTGGGATGCTTCCGTTGAATGCATTGTTAGAAAGATCAAGAACTTTGAGATTCTTTAACTCCGAGAAGATCGGTGGTAATGGACCAGAGAGGTGGTTGTGTTGTAGATAGAGATGAGTCAGGTTCTTGAGGTTGACGAAATCAGAAGGGAGCTCTCCGGTGAGTTGGTTCTTTCTAAGGCTTAGAATCTTGAGAGAAGAGAGACGAGTGATGGTGAATGGTGGGATCAAACCGTTGAATCCAACCGCCGGCAATCTAAGGGATACGATTCTGTTTCCGCTGCAGGTAACTCCGGTCCACTGATGGCAAGTCGGAGAGCTCTGGTTCCAGCGGTGAAGAGGTAAAGTGAAATGTGACAAGAAATCAAGCAAAGCTCTCTTGTCGTTTTCAAGGGTCTCGGAGAAGATCAGAGTGAAACAGAGAATCAAAGAAAAGACGAAGAAGTAGACTTGCATTGTAAGAAAACTAGCTTTTGTCTCTATCTTGTAACAGAGAACTTTTTTTTAGCTGAAGAATGTGTGCAGATTGTAAAAAAAAGTTATATATCGTGTGACTGCAAAGATACGCCGGCAGGTTATAGCCGGCAAAAAATGTTTGTTTTATAGTCTGAGAAATTAAAAAAAATTGATGAAGAGCCAATCGTGACCGTTTCTCTGCGTTTAAGTTTTCAACTACTGTTGTTCTGTAATTTAATTCTTGCTTGTATCATTTTGGCACCAACGGCTATTTTGACTATACTGTAACGCAAGCGCGGTAAGCAGTGACCAGTGTAAACTTCAGAGGCTTAACTTGCAGTTTCTTTGTATAAACGGGAATAGTATCTTGATAAACATTATCATTTTCGAATCAAATCGTAAACAATATCAACTTTCTGTTTGAAAAGGTTAAAGAATCTACAACAAAACATTTTATGATAGTTGAATATTTTGTCTTATTTGTTTTGTATGTTGCTTTATGTGTCTGTGTGTTCATGTATTAGTTATGGAGAGATTTATGTCAGTTTTATAAATTTGAAGTGTTGTTTATATTGGGGATGTTTGTTTGTTTTATTTTTCCTGTAACAAGTGGTACGAATTAGAAGTGAGGATAGAGATGCAAAAACAAACTTAAAAGTAACAAACTATTTTATAACAAAACATATCTGTAAATTACGATTTGAGGTTATTTGATAGGGTCCCAATTGTAATTTAATCTATTAATAATAGGAATCCCGATTCATTCTAAAAAGTGCGTGTTTTTATATGTATTTCAAATCTTGTGAAAATTTGTGATTTTTCGTTAAAGGTGTCTTCCTGTAAAAAAATTGTATCTTTTCTTTATGAAAAGACGCGACTACTTAAAATGTTGTGTCTTTTTTTAATAAAAATTGTAACTATTTAAATTGAAAATATGTGACTTTTCAAAGATAGTTTTTCAAAATCTATAAATAGTCTATGTTTATACTTTTCTGAAAGTAAAAGTTCCGCTAATCTAATTAATAGTGAAATGGAGAAAAAAAATAGTTCTATGAAGTTAATTGATTACAAATTTTTAAAAGATGTTCAAATGAAACGTCGTGATAAGAGACACAACCTTTTAACATAAGTGAAATTTACAATCTTTGAAATTAATCAGGATTGTTATTAATTATTTTTAAAGGTTGCTTGTTCATAAGACACAACTTTTTAACATAAGTGAAATTCACAACCTTTAAAAATAATTATTTTAAAAGTTACATCTTTTTTATCTACTAATAACTACTTATGTTGAAAGAAACATAAGTTGTTTGATCTGAGTTTTACGGTCGTTGGTTGGTTAGTCTGAAGGTAAAAACCACGTAATTTGAAGGAGACCTTTTGATTTGAAAAATTATGATTGTTCATATAAGTATCATTTCATAATGATAGCTGTTAAATAGAAAAATGTGACTATTCAGCAATTTTTTGAACTGAATAGCATATGTTTATGCTATCTCAAATTATAATTTCATTAATCAAATAAAATGGCGAAAGGAAAAAAAGTTCTATGCATTTAATTAGTTACAAGTTCTTAGAATATATTCAAATGAAGTGTTGTCAACAAAAACTAAAAACTAGTTGGAAGTTGTGTCTTTTCTAAAAGTGAAAAATTATGACTATTATAAGTATATTTTCTAAATAACTACATTTAAATTAAAAATATGACTCTTTAAATTGAAAATATGTGACTGTTCAAATAAATTTTCAAAATCTATAAATAGTCTATGTCAATGCATTTCTCAAAGTAAAATTTTCACTAATCTTACTAATAATAATAAAATGGTGAAAACCTTCATGATTGCATTTTCTATATAATTATTTACACACCTTTTCATTTTCATTGTAACTGACTTGTTACAATTAATTGTCTCCGGCAATAACAACTATGCTCTCCTACGGTTTTCGGCTTTGTCAAGCGTCATTTATGGTGTGGTCTTTCTCTTCTTCTGAGAGTGTTTCTTTCCGGTACTAAAAGGTAAGAGTCATAGTTCATGGTACTTATATGTTGGTGTCGTTTCGTTGCTTTTGGTGTACGATTTTCATATTCCTCTGGAATTTTCCAGCGAGTCTTATGGTCTTGTTTATTTAAAAATTGGCAATGTCTTGGATAGATTTCCCAAAAAATAACCGGTTCAACTCTCACCAATAAACTTTTAACTAATGCATCAAACTAATACTAAAAGGTGAATATAATCAACCTTCAGCCTTCCACATAGGATTATTAATTCTAGCCAATAGGAATGTTGCAAACAGTCACGTCATCGGCGAATTAGGTTCGTTTGGGCTTTTAGTGTTTTCAACCCGTTTGATTTTTATTTTTTTCAGCCCATGTTTTGCTGCTGGGGATCGGATGAGTTACGCGATGTCGTTACCCTAATTTCCTCTTCACTCACCTTTCAGTTTCCAGCTTTTTCATCTCTCTTTTTTCTCCAAATTCGTTTTCTCCAGAACCGTTCACAATCAACATCACCACTAACTCCTCTAATCAAACCTTGGTTTATCTCATTCAATGGATTCCTTTTGCTTTCCTCTCTATTTTCCTATTTATAAATCTGTTGCATAGCTTATATCTCCATCAAAGTTGATAAAATTCTCTCAGACACTCATCGAGGTGGAGCAAACCGGCAAATCTTCGATCTCCACCGACCGCAAGACCGTCGACTCCTCAGCATCTGTGAAACCAAACGGGAAGTCCAGTGCTTCTCCTAACGAGAAGTCTGTTTCATCTGGCAATCCAATGAACCCAAACACTGCTACCTATCCTTCCTCCGCGTATGGCGAGAGCAAGTGATGTTGTTCAGAGATGTTTCACACGGCCCATGCGAAGCCGAGTTGATGTTTCGTTTGATTCACTTCTGGGAGGCTCGCAAACCAAACACAAAAACCTTAATTGGACAATAGATGCTCCTTATCGACGAAGAGGTTTGTCCAAATTTTTTTTAACTTCTTCCTCTTGCTTTAATTAATATTCCTATATTGAGAGAGTATGAATTTTTTTAGCTTTTTCCTCTTGCTTTAATATTGCTTGATTGTTATACATAAATCATTCAGACACACAAAAGAACATAAAAATAAGTATTATATTAATCGATGATTTGAATTGTTCACAGGGTACTGTTATTCAAGGTTTTATTCCAGCTGGACGTGTTGGGACATTTGATCTGGAAGCTGTTCTGTGTATAAACTGAGCAACTTTTTCGGATCCAGAAGCAAAGAACAGTACCGTGTTGCTGATCATGTCGCCACCGCCTCATGCAGTTGGAATTCTTCTTTGTCGTTGCTTTAGAACCCTCCGGTTCTAATTCCAGAAGATAGGTTCAGGTTCGACGGCTATGAGGAGTTCAAAGCCAACTCTGGCTCCAAGGGCGATCTTTATGGTAAGACATGTTTAACTATTTAGAGTACATGTTGTGTTTGGACAACAAATGAGCCTCTTATAGACACGTTGAGTTGATGTTTGATGTCTGCGGCTTTAAATAGTTCTATTTCAGATTACGTTGGTCACATGAAGTTGGTGAATGGACAGACTATCAGGGACCATATGGTTCTTGACGAAGTTGACATCGCCGAGAAGCGGCATCTATGCATTATGTTCAGACACATGAGTAAGTTTGTCTTTCTATTAATCGCTTTCATTGTTTTGTGTATTATTTTAACGCATAGTTTTCATCTTATTTAGCGGACCGGTATTGAAGCTCTATCTGTGGGACAAGGCTGCAGCCGACTTCTGCAAGAAATTTAAGTCGTATGGAAGCACCCCAAGCGTTCTTTTGGTCACCACTGTGAACCCTAAACATCTTGGAGCTTAGCACTTCTCTACTATACGTCATACTCATATACAGAGCTTAGTTGTAGTAATTCAGTTGGAACTATGTTAGGTATTCTTTTATTGTGAGATGAGGCAGTTGCATTGTATGTTATGGAGAATCACATCGGTTCATTTGCTATTAACAGGGACCCTTGCTATCACTTCTATGTCATCGATAACATATTTTGGGCTCCTCTATTTTTTCAGGTTGAGATCAAACTCTGATATTGCTAATAGGATTGCTGCTGAGGTTGTCACTAAGCCTAAGACAGTGACTCTTGCAATTCTATTCTCCTACATCAAGCTGGAAGATTCTAAGGTACTATAGTGTTCTGTTTCTATTTTCATTCCATAGGCTTAGGTACTTATTGAGTTTATTTTATTTTTTACAATGAAGGTTACTTGGTTTGAGTGCACAGCAACTATAGATGATGTTGTCCAGGATTCTGTTTGGTATTACATTTCATGCGGTGGATGTAATAGCAAGGTGGTCAAAGGGCCTACTTCTCTGATTTGCAACAATAAGAAATGTGGGAAGAGGGAGGTCACAGGCGTACCTCAGTAAGTGAGTAGTCTTAGTTTCATATATGTTTTGTCAGCGTTAGTATCTAATTTTCTTTTGTTGTAGGTACCTGACGAGGATTTCTGTGTATGATAAGAGTGAGCAAGCAGTTTTTGTCATTCTTGGTGATGCTGGCAAGGAATTGACTGGGAAACATGCATCAGCATTGGTTGCTGATTACTTTGAGGTAGTATTAGATCTGTCTATGCATAGCAAATAGTTGGGTGGCTAGAACATCACCGATTCGTGTATTATTTCAACTCATTTACATTTTGTTTTGATGTTAGGCTTATGATGGAGTAGGAGCTGATCACTGTGTGCCGGTTCCACAAGCTTTACTTGATACAATAGGGAAGACACGCAAGTTCATTGTTAAAGTATCTGATCATAATCTCACAGGCAAGACTCAGACCATAACTGTTACCAAGATACTCCTACCAGAAGCTCGACTTCCATCAGCTGTAGGTGATGAATCTGGTTCTTCCGGAGGCTTTGGAGATAATGCAGGTGATAAGGCTAGGAAAACTGCTGATGCCCTTGAGACAGCTGAAGCAAAGCGTTCAAAGAGTGGCTGATATGGTCCGGTGTTTGCTGTAGTCCAAGTCCTGTTTTTTATGTATCCCTAATGCTTTGTCTTATTTTCATTTCAAACTTCAGGCTTTTGACCTTTTATGTTTAAGTTTTTTTTTATGTTTCCCTAATGGCTTTGGGTTATTTTCCATTCAAACTTCAGGCTTTTGCCCTTTATGTTTAAGTTTTATTGAATTCAGTTTCCATCATATGGTTTTTGGTTATCATTATGAGCAGTTTACTTATTGTATTATGATCTTTTTCATAATGCGTGAAGAGTACATGGTATACCTTCTACTATGTTTGTATAAGTGTTATCCAGATTATGTGTATACATTCTACTATCCAATTTATTACACATTTACAAAAAAAAACAATTGAAAAAGTGTATCCAGATTATATGAAAAAAAATGATATACGTATGAGCACAAAAAAATTGAAACTTTAGCCAAAGCAGACTGTTTGAATTTCTAATAAATATTAAAACATGACTGTTAAAAGACTAATATAAGCTCTTTTTTTTTGCTCTCTTCAACTGATACCATTTGACTAATATAAGATTTAAATAAAGTTTGATAAATCATTTTAATTCGGCACCAATTTATTACACATTTACAAAAATAATAATAATAAGTGTAGCCAAATTATGTATAAAAATATGATATACATTTGAGCACAAAAAATAAAACTTTAGCAAAAGCATAGAGTTTGAATTACTAATAAATTTTAAAACATGATTGTTACTAATATAATTTTTTTTTCGTCACTTCAACTGATACCATTTGACTAATATGACCTTTAATTATGTTTACACACAAAATATGAAATAAAATATGAATTAATGGTATTCCAAACATAACACTATAATCTTTCAAAGAAATTGCTATGGTCTTAAAAATATTATCTAAAAATATATGATATAATATAAACATAGAATAATTAATTTTGTTAAAGGTTGATCCTATCAAAATTCAATAAATCTAATATCCATAACTTTTAACAAATCAAAATCAGTGTAGTATTACCTTATAATAGAAATTCAATGATGGTGTAATATTACATATGAAAAATATTTTTTTCTAAATCAATTTAAAATCGATGGAGTATTTAACATCATTAATATATAAACAAATTTTTAGTTGCGAAAATGGCGGATATTAAAAATATGTTGGCATTAACTTCTTTAACAAAATCTTCTTAATACACGTGATTTTAGCATTTATACGAAATCATTACCTAATTCCATATTCACACCAATCTTCGTGTGGAAAGGAAGGTTGATATTCTTAAAAAAAAAAAAAAAAAAAAAAAAAAAGGTTGATATTCTTAACTAATGTTTCTTTTAAAATAATGTAGTCGAATTCTTTGCTTAATATCTTGGTAAAAAAAAATCTCCTAAAAACCTATCTCCCTCTTCCCTAATCCAACAGACGTTCTCTATCATCTTCTCACGACTATCCAACAGAGGCTCTGTAAGTTAGATACAATCAGTATTAACTCAACATATTATGCAAATACATATACTGACATACCTGATATATAAGTTGGTTGTAACAATCGCTGCGGAATTTACGAATGGATAACACATCCTCCGAAGAAGCCATCGCCCATGCAGGTAAACAAGTCATCTCCTGCCTCTTTCTCTGCAATGTCCAATCGAAAATAAAGTATGGTTAAATTTCAGCACTGCTTTGAATAGTTCAGCATAAAAGGTTTTATACTTATTCGTTACTTTTAGACTCTACTCCTTAGATATTGTAGATTTGAACTTTTCAAAATATAAAAAGTTATAGATTGATTTATAATTAAAGTAGATCTATTAATAACATTCTTATTGGTTATTATTTTAAAAATAATAATAATTATCAAATTAATGAAATAATTCATTTTTATTTTTATGGGTATATATATATTGACAAATTTAATTTAATTATTTTAAGGATAAAAAATATTTCAAATATTCTAACTTTTAACGTGAGAACAAAACAAATATTTTGGGCCTAACAAATTAGAGTCCAAAGTACGTCTAATATAAAAATTAATCTATAAAAGCTTTGCAGTTTTGGTATTTTCTCAAATATAATAACATAAGAATGTTTCTTTTCTAGACTTATAAATAAACATAGTAGTATATTTTTTTTATGTTTTTATGTAATTTATATCTATAAGAGTTAATAATTTACTCACCCAAGACTTCTAATAATTATTAAATTTTCGGTTCGTATGTAATGCATATATATGAAATTCACTAATTTATGTATTTCTCAGCTTTAATATCCATAGCTCTAGGGCAAATAATATTTTAAAAGTACTACACCATCCATCTATATTATATTAAAATAGAAGCCATGACTTCTAATTCATGTGTGATTTTTAAAAAAATGGACTACTTACTAGAACTAACAACTTATTTATTTATTATTAAAATATGCTTAATAAAATGTCACTCATATATTAATCATAATACTTTTGATATATTTTCATTTAATATATATATTTCGAAAAATCTGTTTAAAAAATATTTTAACAAAATCTTAATTTTCAAAAATTATATGTAATATCTTCATTAATTTCGTAATTAGTTTTTAAATAATATATTTAGTTGTTTTTATAAAATCAAAAAAAAAATTCTATCTCATTTTTATCTATTATATAATCAGAACCAATCATATTATTTATCTAAATATTTTAACAATATCTTAATTTCTAAAAAAATTCTGTAAATATTTTCACTAAATTCATAATTAGCAAATTTCGAAAATCTGTTAAGAAAGATCTTAACAATATCTTAATTTTCAAAAAATATATGTAAATATTTTCACTAATTTTGTAATTAGTTTTAAAATATTATTATACAGAAGTTGTGATACTTTTGATATATTTTCATTTAATATATATTATATTAAAACAATAGTCATGACTTCTAATTCATGTGTGGTTTTTAGAAAAATGGACTATTTACTAGAACTAACAACTTCTTTATTTATTATTAAAATATGCTTAATAATATGTCACTCATATATTAATCATAATACTTTTGATATATTTTCATTTAATATATATATTTCGAAAAATCTGTTTAAAAAAAGATTTTAACAAGATCTTAATTTTCAAAAATTATATGTAAATATCTTCATTAATTTCGTAATTAGTTTTTAAATAATATATTTAGTTCTTTTTATAAAATGAAAAAAAATATTCTATCTTATTTTTATCTATTATATAATCAGAACCAATCATATTATTTATCTAAATATTTTAACAATATCTTAATTTCTAAAACGTTTCTGTAAATATTTTCACTAAATTCATAATTAGCAAATTTCAAAAATCTGTTAAAAAAGATCTTAACAATATCTTAATTTTCAAAAAATATATGTAAATATTTTTACTAATTTTGTAATTAGTTTTAAAATATTATTATACAGAAGTCATAACTTCTAATTCATGTGTGAGTTTTTAAAAAATGGACTAATTACTAGAACTAACAACTTATTTATTTATTATTAAAACATGCTTAATAATATGTCACTCATATATTAATCATAATAATTTTGATATATTTTCATTTAATATATATATATATATTTCCAAAAATCTGTTTAAAATAAAATCTTAACAAGATCTTAATTTATAAAATCTTAACAAGATCTTAATTTTCTAAAATTTTATGTAAATATCTTCATTAATTTTGTAATTAGTTTTTAAATAATATATTTAGTGGTTTTTATAAAATGAAAAAAAAATATTCTTTCTTATTTATATCTATTATATAATCAGAACCAATAATATTATTTATCTAAATATTTTAACAATATCTTAATTTGTAAAAAGTTTCTATAAATATTTTCACTAAATTCATAATTAGCAAATTTCGAAAATCTGTTAAGAAAGATTTTAGCAATATTTTAATTTTCAAAAAATATATGTAAATATTTTCACTAACTTTATTATACATTAATATATTCATTGGTTTTTTATAAAATGAAAAATAAATATTCTATCTTATTTTTTATCTATCATATAATCACAATCATTCATATTATTGTTCTAAATATTTTAATTTCCAAATATTTTATTTAAATATTTTCACTAATTTCGTAATTCACAATGAACTATTATTATGTATTAATATATATTCAATTATTCTTCATAAAATTTAAAAGTAAAATTCTATCATATTTTTATTTATTTTATAAATATAATCAATCATGTTAAGAAGTATTATACTGAACCAAATATGATAAATTATATTAAATTGGTAAATTTATAAATTTTATTTTCATAAATACAAACATTTTTAAATATATCACTACTTTTGAATTTATTTAAAATATAAATGAATATTTCATTTTTCAGTTAAACAAACTTTTAAATATTTAATTAATTTGTGGTTGTTTAAAGTGATATTAAACTGAACAAAGTTTATCGTAAATACCACATAATGTAAGATTTTCATTAGTGTTCATGTTTTAATAAGAAATATATCACTAATAATTTGAAACAATAATTAAATTATCGTATTGTTTATGAAATTGTTTTGTTTGAAACAAAATTTGGTAGAGTATTAAAATATTATCATTTGCAAAGATAATGTAATTTTTCACTCAATAAGATAGTTAAAATTTTTAAATTTATAAATTCATATATTAATATTATAAACATAACACTAATCATGTAAATCAAATATTTATATGTATAAAATGAAAATAATCATCCGCACGGTTGTGCGGGTCGAGATCTAGTTTTGATCTAAAAGACGCTACGGAACTTCATTATACTTGATGTTTCCAAAAAATATTGCAAAATATTATAGTCAACTACATATATATGAAAAATAAAAGAGAATTTCACTAATACTACTAATTATAAATTTTGTTTTGGTTACATTAATCTGTGAGGAAATATATATTGACCAAATAATTTAATATTGAAAATAAAGCCCTGTGTGTAATTATTATAGTTGAAAATATATGTATCTTATTACAATTTATAGTTTCTTTTGTAAAGTTCTATGAATGTATGCCCTTAATTAAAATCGCATGTTGTACAGTGACTTCTCGTATGCAACACATTCCTCAAAGAATATACCAACTTCAAGAAGGGATTTCAGTGCACTCTATCACGGTATGTATAGTAAGTATTTGGGACATCAAAAAACCCCATATATGTATAATACTCAAATTTGCATCGGTTTCATGGTCTACGACCACCATGTAAGCCTTTTATTAAAACTTTAACGTATATATATATATATATATATATATATATATATATATATATATATATATATATATATATATATATATATATTCCAATCCAACATATTTGATATAAACTAATCACCATTTACTTAATTGGTTCGGCACAACAAATTTGTTCACATTCAGGGACAACTATTAGAAGGTCGGCTCACCTGAAACATTCAGTCAAATGACCCAAAAATTTTAGCCGAAGGAGATATACATGAATTTTCAGGATTTTCTGTCATACATAATTCACGACGACGGAAACTCACCCAACTGCCGTATTACATTCACATCGACCAAAAGACAATAACGTCGAAAGTTACGGACATCGGTCCAACATTTCCAGTTCATAATTTCTCTCCTCAGAATTACAAAAATCTATTGCGCTTAGCCACTACAGCCACCTACTTATCATGTAAATAACTCCAATATCAATTAAACAAACATGGATGTTTATTCTAACTCAAAAACAATGAGCAAATATCGTCGGGCAAATATTCATAATACAAAAAAGAAATCTGTACCACCCAAAAATCAATAATGATGCCACGATTGGTCTACTGCTGAACAGGTAAGTCTAACACAATAGGTAAAAACAAAATCATAATTCTCTTCATACATACACCTCTATCTTAGGTCGACAATGGTTAAAGTTCAAGTTATCATCACAAGCATAATTCTTATACTTTTCCAAGGTAAATAATTTTTAAACACATCAAAAAATAATACAGATCTAAATTTTTTTTTTCTCAACAGAAAAACAATATCTAATATTTTTCAGGCAAACTACTACTCAGTTCATCACCAGCAACAAATTTCTACTTCAACAAATCAATCAAATACATAAAGCATTTAAAAGGATGAATAAGAGATCATGCAAATGCATGCAGCGAAGAGTGGCTTTAATTCATGCATCATTTGGATTATTATTCTCTTTCCCACACAACTTGATACTTAGATTTATTTACATTTAAAACAACTTTATCGTTGTTTTTTTTTTAAAAAAAACTGTACTTCTTTTATAAAATCTAAAACTCAGCTTCTTTATTACAAACTTTGCTAAACAATTTAAATATATAGAAAATAAATTAATAAGACACATTCCGCGCATTGCGCGGACAAAGAATCTAGCACACTTAAAATGACATAGTATTGGGCATTCATTAAAAACTTAAAATTATATACAAACATTTATATACATATATAGTTGACGGTTATATTGTGGGTTGGCAAACACTTGATGGTTTGACCTGTAGATTTTTAAGATTATAGATAAAATTGTCAAAAAAATCACATTGATAACTTTTTAACAGAAATCCCAAAAATATAATATATTTGATTTTATAAAATAAGTTTCCGTGCGACATCACACAGGTTATTACCTTGTTAAGATACAAAATAAAGTGGCTCTATTTGATGCAGGCTTAAAACATCAGGGGGTCATATTGAAAATTACTAATAAAGAAAAGGAGGAAATGAAAAAAACGTAACCAGGGGAGGAGAAAGCTAGGGTTTAGGCACAAACTCTGGGAAAAACTTTCAAGCCAACATGGCATTGGATCGACAGTCCTCTTGTCGGAGAAATGCAATCGATTTGTAGCAGCAGTACAAGGTTGCTTCATAGGAACCGTTTCTCAACGCTCTTCCTCGTTTCACTTCTTCGTCTTCCCCAAGCTGGTCTGAGAATGAATGGAGCAGCGAAGTATCTCATTAGCTCACTGACAAAGGCGATTTCTTCCTCTTCTTCCCCAATACCCGTAAGCTAGCCCACTGCCATTGGTGTTAAAAAGAAACGGAACCAAGAATCGTTATAACTGAAAATTGTATGTGATAGATAATTGATGATAAATAAGTGAACTTTCATTGTCCTGAATAGTGTGGTGATTGATTTGGCTAATGTCTCAAAGACAACAGATGTTTACGTATTCATCGAGGTGCTTTCCCACAATTGGAGATTCTATTCAGTCTACTCCTCAAGGACTCTCTGTTTCAGCTCCTGATGTACCTCCTAGAATCAAGTTCAAGCGGCTTGGTAAAACCGCCAAGCATATCGTGCAGGTACCAACTCCCAACTTTGACAATTGGTCTTTTGAAAAATGAGTCACTGTCATGCTTACGAAAGTTCGCAATCTTTCTGAAGACTGTAGACAAGGAGGCGGTTGAGGAAGTGAGAAATGGTAAGAGATATTCCATAGATAAGGCCTGGTTACATTGTTCAGCTTAAAGTGGTAAATATACTATATTTAATTTGCACCATAGATTATTAGATTTTATGTATTTTCTTTCTTGGAGAATGGGATTAAAAATTTCTTCAAAAAGGTTGAACCTTACATAGGCTTTGTTGCATTTTAACTTTGGTAGATATTGCCTTGTTTCGAACAGCAAGTGCCTTGCTTTGTTGCGTGTTTCAATCCGTAAAAGGCATTGTGATAGCAAGGCGTAACGCTGGTCTTAACTCTACCTTCAGAATCATAAGGCTTGTGGCTGGAGTGGGAGTCGAATCCAGGTTCCCCTTGTATTCGCCAAACCTGAGGGAGATTAAGGTGTTGGATAAGAAGAGCCAAACTTTATTACCTCAGGGACAAGATGAAAGCTCTCAAGAAGCATTAGAGCACCCCTTAAACAAGCTCTGTCTCCATGTACTTGCATAAAATAATATTGTGTGGACTGTAGTTTTTATTAACCGTATTCTTTCATACTATTCCCACGGTTTCATATTGTTAAAACGTTGTAAGAGTATTTACCAACGGGAGTATCTTCCCAATGGTTTCTAAACAATTTATTCTTCATAACTTTATGTAATTTAATTAAAATTCAATCTTAGATCACCAAAGTTGTGTAAAGGAGGTATGTTAAATTTTGTTGTCAAGGTTGGTAGCAAAGAATCGATGGTATCTCTAATTCCACTTTCTCTAATACTATTTACTTTTAATCACTTTCTCTAATACTTTTTATATGTTTTTGTAGTTACATATTAATAAATTATGAATGAAATTAAATTACAATATTTTAGAGTTAAATAAATTTGATTTTTATATTTTTAAATTTAATATAAAAATCAAATATTAAAGAAAAAAATAAATAGAGTTTGTTGAAAAGAAGAAAATATAAAAGCAACAGTTTGTTGTAGACAAATAAAAAATTATAGTAGAAAGAGATGAGTTTTTTTTTGTGTTTAAATTAAATGAAACAAGTTTTTGTTTATAGACTATGAATAATGATAAATTTTGATGTAAAAATATTCTTTTGAAAATATAAGTTTAAGAAATAATTAATCTTAAATAATTGAAAGTAAGAAAACAAATCAAAAGTTTCAATAACCAATGATTTAGTGACAAGTGGTTTTGAAGAGTCTATTTTGCCTCACCTTCAACGATTCAACATTGTTCAATTTTTGCAACTATATTGAATACATGTTGTATTAAGTTTTTTTAATACTCCATTGCAATTTTTTTAACTATTGAATTAGAAAATTCGGTAAACCATTAATGTAAATTGTCTAATAAATATTTATTTAAAAGTATCTTTTAAAAATATCACTAAGATATAATTTGAACTCAATTTAGTTAGTCATAAATAAAATAACAAAAATATAATTAGTTTTGTAAATTTTAATAAAGATAAAATATATTAAAACAATTTATATCATAAAACAAAAAGAAACACTTAAGACATCGTATATATTATGGAGTTTATTTGTAGGCGTGGGAATAGATAACTTATAGTTTTAGTCATCGCTTCTTTTTTCTTCATGTCTTTCTTCGTAGGTGTTTATATTTCTGTCATACACTAAACGGTTATGCTTATCATAGATCACGATTAACAAACAACGAAATCTTACGCTGATCCTCGCAAGTAAAGAAGAAGTTTTAAGCAAAAAAAAAAGTAAAGAAAAAGTAAAAAAACACGTGACTAGTTGGCTTGAATCTTTATCAACGTACAAGGGTCACATAGTAGTATAAATACGTAGCAATATACGAGAATAAACAAGTCATTGCATCTTACCAACAAAACAATATTATATTCCAAACTATTTCATTTTACAAAATGGTGCCTTTAAATTTCCAGATTATATACTCGGTGAGATTCCTTGTTTTAGCACTTATAGCACTGTTGTTCGTCGTGATGATCGTCGGAGCTGCTTTATGGTTCTACTGCCGCAAGAAGGACGAGTCGGCCGGTCCACTCTGCTGCCTCTTCTGGTTCGCGTACATTCCACGTCGTCCTGAAGCAACTCCGGCGGCAGCGACGAGCGGTTGATTGAAGATTGACGAGCGGTTGATTGAACAAGAGTTTGACATATGCTAAGATGCTTATATATATAAAAATGGTGTTAAGATGCTTAAAACATATGTTGCTTATATACGAAAGAGGAAGAAGTGTTGGTCATGTAACCATGGTTTTATGTATAAACCATTATCTATAAACCATTATCTATTTATCTATGTTGCCAAGATGCTATATAACCTTGGCTGCATAATAATAAAGTTCCTTTCCTTTGCATAATAATCATTTATACTCCAATTTTCATATCAATAGTCTGATTTCTTCCGTATGTTAAGGAGACCGTGTGTTTTTTGCACACCAAAACGCCTAATCATCTAACTTGGTTTATATCCTTTACTAAATCACGCAGCTCCGGTTTGAATATAAAGTCTCAAGTAGGGATATCCGTAAGCATTTGTGCTTAATCACCCACATTATTTTTACAGTTTGTGTGCTCCAACAAAGTTTCTGAAGAGACGAAAGTCAAGTTTGGGAACTAATCTTGTTATATTATTTGAGTCAAAGCTATTACAGCTTCGATTAGATTTTTTCCTGAACATCCACTATCTTTCATGATTTCTCCAAGTTTATCATAGAAGCTTTTAGAGAAGTTAAACGTAGTCGACAAAATAAAACCTTCCAAAGAAGGTAAGAATAGCACCACCAATAAGTCTTTGTTTAGTTCATTATGAGTAACCTGTCTCCATCTTTTTAATCCTTGTCACAAAGAAAGGTTCAAACTAAAACCATAAACAAATGCTGTGTCTCCGAACATCGTTGAACCGTATGATTAGCTAGCCACCGAACACCCTTTGATTGTTTGTATCTGCGTTTACATTTTGAATAACTGTTTGAAACAATCAATGGATACGATCTCCTTGCAGCTATTATTCTTACTTTTGTCTTTGTCCTTCTTCTTCTCGTTGGTCTTTTTCCTTGATGTCATTCTCATTCTTGCTCTTTTCCTGTGGCTCCATGTTCTTGTCCTTTTCAGCCTCACTCTTATTCTTATTCTTCTTCATACTCTTCCTCGGAAGCTCCATGGGAGCGGTATCTGTCTCTGAGCCTTTCAAGTAGATGGAATTGTAATGGATCTCAGCCAAATAGCTCAAGTAAATGACTCTCTCGAGTTTGATAGACTTGGGAAGAATCTCCATGGAAGGCACTTCTTTGTGTGATGTACTGAGCAATATCTTCAGCCCAAACTGCAAAGATTTATCTTTTGTTACACGAAGCTGATCAAAGGAGTGATGCAAAAGTAAATAAAACTTAAGTTACCGTATCAGCAGCTGCCTTCAGCGTGACGCTATCACCCCAAACGCCGTTCTTGGACATGTTTTTTACAAACTCTGCGTAGTCTTTGGGAACATTGTTTGATATTCTCTTACTCGAGTCCATTTCAACGTAACACTTGTAAGAATTCGGACAAGAAATAAGCTGTGGAAAAAAAGTAGGGTTCATATATTATCAAGAGGGACACTGTCTTGTTAAAAAAACAATCTGCAAAGTTTGAAAAAGTTTCAAAGATAACTTGTTTCACTACTCTTTCTCTGACTATTTCGTGATAGTCTGCGCATCTGAAGAGTTGATCAGCTAAAGAGCTAAACTGTAATAGAATTTAAATAGTTTTTTTCAGGATATACGATCAAACAAATATGAAAGTTGTTGATGATGATGAGTTTAAGAAGGATTTAGAAACATTAAGAATACCTGACAGTTTCCATCACTTTTAATCTTGGTCTCTGAAAAACCTCGCCACTCTAATCTGAAGTCCACGGGAAATAAATAAATATGGTTATGACTTCAGAGTAATCGAGTTAATTATAACAAGTAAACAAGTTTGTAAGAGAAGAACTGATCGTTACCTAGCCTGAAGAAGTCTCTTGTGATCGTTAGACATTGCTTACTTTTTCTAACCGAAGATCAGAACCGTAACCAAAGCAAATCTCTCTTCGATGATAAACTAAATCGTATTGGAAAAGATTAGAGCGGTCAAATGGTATTTATAGATTTTAAACCAGGAAAAAAAAGAGGACGGGGTCGTTTTAATTTTTCTATAGCTAGGGTTGTTCTGGACAGTGGACGTAACGCATAAATAGCCATATGCCAATTCATAATACCACTTAAAGCGGTGTTCGTCGGGTTCCACTTGTGACCAGAGCTGAAAACACAATCTTCCTAAACCTTCTTCTTCACTGCAGACAAAAATCGCAACTTCGCAAGCCATGACGACGGCTCTGAGCTCTCACCGCAAATCCTCGCAGCTGTACACAGCGACGAAAGTTTACACTCTCCTTAAGCTTTTTGGAATTTCATTAACCAGAGGCTCGTTCGACTTTGGGCAGTGAAAGTATATGCCTGGATTCACTGCTTGCCCTTTCGGAATCATAAACACAATAATTATATACTTTTTTTTAAACAAATTTTATATACTTTATATCGAGTAATTTTATTTTGTTTTTTGACCCGTGATTCCTTTTTAATGATCTGTATGGAGGGATTAAAAATATATTCTGATTTGGTTTTTCAACTGTTTTTTTGTTTGTTTAGAAATACTTCAAAGATGGCAAGGGTACAAAATAGCTAAACTAATATATACATATAAATATATTAATTTTTTGTAACCGGTTTGAAATATTCAAAAAGATAAATTGTTATGGTTTTTATCAACGATCGTAAAGTGAATATTTGAAAGTGAAGAATACGTAATACCAGTACAAACTATCCGCGCTTCGAAAGCGCGGAATTGTTGGATTATAAACAAAAACACATTTTGATTTGAATTAATAGTTTGGGATTGTTGTCAAACTTATATATGTTATAAATTCATATTATATCAAAGAAGAAAAAATATTTAAATCTAGTTAGTTTATTAGACATTTTGTATGTATATTTTATATAACATTCTATTAAATATATATATTTTTTCTGCACTCAAAATCCGAACCAAAACCTACCATGAAATACATATTTAATCTGGGTTAAGGTCTAAGACAAAATACCTATTAGGTAAATAATTGGACCCGCAGGTCTTGGTTCGATCTAATTCCTATCCGACATCCGGACCTGTTGTCGAAGCCGTAAAACCGATGACTGGTACATAATCTGCATGTTGTCGAAGCCGTAAAACCAATGATTGGAACATAATCTGGTTCAAATTTAATGAAAAACTGTTTAATTAAAAAATTCAAACACTTAAAGTTTGATATTGACTTATAGAAAGAAATTGGTATTGATTGTTTAAAAATTTAAATTTTGATATTGACGATTTTATGAAAATGATGAAGCTTTTTCAAGAAGTTACAAAATTTAGAAAGTAATATATGCTTTCTAATTTTGTAAGGTTATTTTATTTGTAATTTGGAGAGTTTGGTATTGAAAAAATTAGCTAATATTAGTATTGCGTAAAGATCTTCCAAAAATATTTTATCTTGTTCCTTAGTTTGTTGCTAAAAATATGGAAGATATTGGAATGTGATTTTTAAAATTTATAGAAAATTTGTATTTAAATAGTTGAGTTTAAAAACAAAATAGTTAGTTTTGTTACGATTTTGATATCTAAAATATAGCATGATTTGTATTTAAATAGTTGAGGAATTTAAAATCATAACATATATTCGTAATGTATTTTAAGTTAACATGTTTAATAATAAAAAATGTTTTATATAATATATTATTTATATTTCAGTTTGCGTTTTTATTTTCACTATAAAGAATTGTAAATAAAAAAATTTGTAAATATAGTGACAGGATTGTAAATAAAAAGAAATATAGAAAAGAGGTTGGTTAACGTATTGTAAAAACAATAGTTAAATGTGTAAATAAAAAGAAGTTTTAAATATGTTATTCATGTTTTTAAACAATTCTCATTTGTTATTAATTTATTGAAAATAAAATGGTTAAATGTGTAAATAAAAGGAAGTACACATCTCTACTATCCATGTTTCCAAACATATATCATTTATTCTACTATATTTGTTTACAAACAATCAAACGGTGTACTTCAACTTTAATAATATAGACTATGACAAGACCCGCGCAAAAGCGCGGAGTAAGTTTGGTGTTTAAGAATATCTTTCTGGGTAAGATTGATTTTTAGGATTGTCATTTCTGTTTAGGATTAATACTATATCCTTTAGATTTAGAAATTTAGAAAATATCATCGTGTTAAGTATTACATAATTAAAATATAAAACATTTGGTATTCTCAAATTTAAGATTTATAAATTATTGTTTCGTACACCCACACCATCTCGGTTTAATATAGATGCACTGTTATTTATATGAATTTACATTTATCATAATAATATCATTTTGTTAATCGACCATTAATCATACTAAACTTAATTAACATAAAATTACACAAAAATGTTCAACATCAAACAAATCGTGTTTAAGATCACGGTGACAAACATGTTTCTCTAACGTGCATGAATATACAAAAATCATAAACGATATACAAAATTTTCAACATCAACCAAATCATGTTTACGACCATAAGCTATGAGACTATTTCATTCTTCTTTCCTTTCTGGGCCGTAGATAAAGAATGTATATGATCCAACTAATGTGCGTGTTAGAGTGTCTATAACAGAAGTCGCTTCCTATCTTCTGGTTTCGAATTATAATTAATGAGAATGTTTGATTCTTTTATTTGCTGGCCTTAGTTAAAGAACTTCTTTGATTCAATGCGTGTGTGAGAGTATTTTCAAAAGACTGCTTGCTGTTTTCTGATTTGAGATTATAAGCAATGACAACGTTTGATTATTTTTTCTTGGTCGTAGATAAATTTCTTATCCGCTCCAAATGGTATATTGGTATACTTACAAACTTGGCTTCTCATCAACTTGATCGTTATGAACTTATTTCCTTGTATATCAGAAAACATACAGTCTAGTTGACTACGTGCCTCGTAATACGCCATTAGAAAACTCGTACTCAATTTTTTTATATCAGAACATTTTATTTGTTTCCTTTGCATGTTCTGATCTAAACTGTCTATTTTGCAAATTAGATACGTAGAGACACGTAGTCATACACTTTATTTGTTTGATTTGCATGTTCTAATCAACATGTCGTTTGTGAACTTGTCTCCAGTTTGATTCTCATGAACTTAATCATTATTAAAACTCGTGAGATCGACACACCGTTTTCGTACTCAGTTCTTTTTCTAATATGCAAACTTGGAAAGTTCTTTTCTTTTAAACGTTGGTTTTTGATGAGAAGCTCTACGTAATTAATTTCAAATCGCTGTGAATCTGCCACGTGGCAATTATAGTGTAAACACATTTATTGACAATGCTTCTCTTTTAATATATAGAGGATAATATAGATGATAGTAATAATAAATTAATTTTCTTAACTAATTGTTGCCTTTTTTTAATTATTCTCACAAGTATTTTTTTTAATTCCAAAAAAGTTGAGATACATAGTGTCGATAGAAACCAAAATCAAAGAACACAAACCAAACATAAAACAAAGACATAAACTGAGCCTAAAACTCATCCATGTCCACAAGTCTATTCCTTCCACCTTTCCAAAAGAATTTGATATCAATGGAGCTGACCTAAGGAACAAATGTCTTGAGCGGTCTCAACCCTGAAGGAAACATCACCAAGCCATACTAGAACCAACAACATCAGAAACAGTCGAGATGTCAAATCTACACCAATTCCAGCAGCTTCTATCAATGTGAAACTTGCATGACCAGAATCCACCACTAAAACTAAGATACAAGGATAAAATACCTTGAAACGCTACTTGGAAAAACGTCAAAGAAGACCACTAGCTCTTACACGCAGACACTCGCAAGGCAGCCAAGTGACCTACAGAACAAAGAATGTCCACCTCCTCGCAAGAGAAGAACTGAAGATCAAATTAATTTCTTCGTCTAGAAACCATCTCCCAAAACCACAAAGGACCAAGATAAGGTCTAGTAGATACCTCCACAGCGAATGTAAATCACAAAAAAACAAATCCAAAAAGCCAACTTAGGATGCGACGAAGTGACAAAGACAAAAATATTATACAAGACAAAGCAAACTTAGATATAGGTTCAATAAATATTTCAGTTGCATTCTACTGTAAATAAAATACAAAACTAAAAAGCATTTCGATTTTATGTGTCTTTTTTAATAATACAGATTAAACACGCGATCTAAATTATAAGTCCTTTTTCAAAAAAAAAAACACAAAACACGAGATAAATTATTTATTTTATTAACTGATTATATTATTTTATAATGCCATATTCAACAAGATTTTCCTCCAGGTCCACCATATGTGAACAAATTAGATTCTATGAGGAAAAATCTTTTCTTTCCATCTTTTAATCCGTAACATTTGTTACTGTCTAATAACTTATCTAAGTTATTTATGTCACGTTCTTTGATTTTAAATTTAGAGTTTACAATTAAAAGGTGTTTAACCCGCGCTGATTCATCCTCATTTTTAGTTGGTAGATGACCATTACCCATTGGTGGGCTTATCCCTGAAGGAGAAGCTTGGACTACTCCTGTAACTCCAACCATGCCCACACTATGACCTATTATATCAAATAGTTCTTTTGGCCAATAGCCAATAACTATATCTTTTTTAATGTTTCGCACATGTGTTGTCCACCAATTTCCTGATACTTCATCCTTATATAGATAATAAAACATTACAAACGTTAGATTTGTAAAACTCTAAAGAAATTATTGTCAAAAAAATATAAATAACACCTGTACAATACTAGGAAAAACAGCTCTATCTCCCTTCCGGGGACGAGGAATAGGGCCAAACAAAATGTCAGTTTGTGATACTTGAATAAAACCAGGACATATTGTATTATAACATCCTGCTCCATCGGCACCCTGTCAGTATTCAGTTCTAATATATTAGTTTAATTTAGATAAAAATTGAAACAAGTATACATCTAATGTACAAATATCAAAATATTTATTGAAAGATAATTAATTCTGTCCGAATAAATTTATTTAATACTTACTTATATTTAAAATGTAGCTTAAAACCTTTCGCCTTGCATATATATAGTAATTGGTTTGTTTAGCCAAACTTGATGAATATGTTTATAAAAGGTGAAATTCAGTGTAAAACAGTTAATTTAATAATTAAAGAACAAGAAAAACAAATCATATTGTTTTAGTTATCTTTTTAAATATCAACAGTTTTAATATAACAACTTTAAAAATAGAAGATGGCTATTAATAACTTTCAATTTAAATATACAGAAAACATAATAGGCACTTAAACACTGTTGCAATGTATCTGATAACCTATACATTTTTCTTTATTAAAGATTTGGAATTTTAGTAACACTCTTAACTGTGGTTTATCATAGACTCTTTTTGTTTCAGATTACTTGTCATTGTATAGAAAAAAAAATTGTTTCAAAATAAATACCGTTTCATAATTTCAATGCAAAATTTATTAATAAGATTTTTATGTTTATTTTTATTGGTTGAAATATGATAATATATATAGATAATGATGTTTTTATTTTGAAAATGTATAAAATCAAATGTTTTCTAATCTATCTGTATGGACCTAAAAAGACAACTAAAAATGGAGAGAGTAGTTTGTAGTTTTATTTTGTTAAGAAATTAACAGAGAGTATTTCATATGTTAATTATGTACCTTCCATAACCCATAACGCCATGTTTGTCCATCACCAAATAAACTTGGATTTACCTATTACTCAAATATCAATATATATATATGTACTTATATACAATTAAAATAAATTATTGAACTAAATTAAATCTACCATCCAGCCTGTTTGGATAAAATTAGTTTTGTTCTTTAATACACTGCCAGCGTATATGTTAGCATATGAAGCTTGGTCTCTACTAACGTTTAAATCATGAACACTCATCCAAGCTGCCAAACCATGGTAAGGACCTTGACTTTGTTCTCTAACTCCAGCAATCTTCAAATTACCGTACTCAAATCATATACATTTTTAAGATGTATGAATGTATAACTCAAAAAATTCATAAGACTTACATGTTTTCCATGGCTTTCGTCTGTGAGCGGGTTGAAGTGTCTCTCAGCCCAATATTGAGCATTTACGACATATTTTTTTGTATTTTTCAGGATAGGTACTGTTCCATTTGGACATTCAACTCTTATTCTGTTTTCAGTTATATCCTTCACTTGGTTTTTAGGTTTTAAGGTTGAAAAAGATGGCTCCATCTACTCCAAATTATAAATTACACAATAGCAACAGGCAAGAATTAAGTAGTGTAATATATCGCCTTATACTTTCCCAAAAAAACAAACAATTCAATATTGCTCGAAAAAACTCAAATTAATTTATTTAGTTTTTGATTCGATTTTTTTTAACACATCCCATTTGAAAAGGTTAAAATTCAATAAATCTATAATAAAAGTGGTTGACGGCTAATTTCATTTTTGTATTTAATCCCTTTATAAATGTAATTTAAGAGAGTAACCTAAAAAAACAAACCTATAACCAAAAAGGAATAAGGATTGTTAAAACAAATATTGGATTGATTGTAATAACTAGTGTGTATATCAAAATATTAAATTAAAAAGGTACCGTTTAAAATTCAAAAACATCTAGAGAAAAATATATCTTGATAAATGGATACCTGGATTTTATGGTTTTTTAGTAGTGGATGACTTAACGAAGGTTGTTTATATATATCCACACAGTCGTATAGAATCTTCTCCTTTAGATATAAAAAAATATATATTTGGAATCAATATAGAAATTAATTTACAAAGTATCAGTTTAAAATTTTGAATGGGTGTTAACATATAAATCTTATTATCTTTTCTCATTTACCTTGGATGATTTCACATTTTTTACAATTTCTCTAGATTGAGCTAGGAAAACTATGAAAACGAGTTTGACAAAGATATGCATGAACTAAAATAAGAGTTCTGGAAAAAGTTTTAATATATTTTTGGTGGTGGATACACCTTCAAATATTTATGTATTTATAATAGTTAATGGTGATAAATCTATGGTCTATCCTGGTTTTCAAATTACTATTTTTCATATGGGTCTATCGAGGTATTTATTACTCATTAGTTCACTTGGATATTTTTATATCAAAATATACAAATCATACACACTTAAATTTTCTTAATTTGATTTTTTGTTTTTTTCTATTTATTATTATTTTTAAAACCTCTTTTGTTTTTGTTTTCTATACTTAAATAAATATTTTATCTTTTTATTACCTTTTTATAAAAAATATTAATCCATAGAGATCTTATTTATAATAAAATGAAAATACATAGTATTTGTTTAATGTGTTTTAGGCGCATATTTTTTTTAACATGTACGTTACGTTGTTGCACGCAACAACATTATACTATACTTTTCTGTATTGCATTTTACCTTTTTAGTAAAATATATTAATCTATAGATTGTTTTAATAGGAAATTTAGTATATACACTAACTTTCTGAAATATACATTGGTTTAGTTATTTAATTAATACACTTTCCATAGCAATCCAATTATGTTGTCGTTTCAATAAGAAAACTAGATTTTGATCTGTGCTATCAAAGCACGGATTTATGTTTGGTAAAAACTTTATATAATCACGTTTATATAATTTGTCTTGTATCTATACTATTAAAGTACAAGCACATTTGGATATTTTACTAAACTTGCCCTTTTTAAAATTAACATTGCATGTTTCATTAAGGGCAATCAAGTAATATTAATAACACATCAGTTGGGCCATTATTTTTCCAGATCCAGCCCACTACCACATTGGATATCTTTTGAGTCATTTGGGCCGATTAAGAAATCATATTCAATTCCAACATTTTTTTCCTTTGGGCCATTGAATCTAATTTCAAATAACTTTTTTTTCAAACATTCTTAATATTTTGTGTAGTGAAAAAAATTAAACATATAATTTTTTTTCTTTCTTAATATAGTTTAAGCATTCATAAAAATGATTTTTTTTCATTGAAAATATAAATCTTTATTAAAAATAAATTATTTTCATTAAAAAATTTATCACATAATAAAATTAATTCATCAGAGTTATACAAGCTTTATTCATTAAAAATGAAATTTAAACTTTTAAACATAAATAGTCATTTACAAAGGAACACGATAATAGTAATTTTTAACAATTACTATTACAACAAATGGTTTAACCGGTAACCGAGTTCCGATTACAGTGGTTTTTGTTGGGTTTTTAAATTTTGTTTTTTTTTCACAAAACTCAAATTGAATTTATTTTTGATCACTGGATTTACCAGTTCAACTGCGGGTCCAAGTCTGATTTCAAAACACTGATCAAAACTATACAACTATTTATATTGTTTTCGTATTTAAAATATCTAATTCAAAATTAAAAACCTAAAATACATATACAATATGACTTTAATCGAACATAAAATACATATACGAAACGGGATATATAAATGCATATACAAAACGGGTTATATAAATTTGATTATATAAATTTTTCAGCAATCATAAACCCGCACTTTGAAAACGCGAATTAAAATATGACATTTAATAAATATTTGTCAATTAAAAAAGAAAAGAAAAATAAACCCGCACTTTGTAAGCGCGGGTCAAAATCTAGTCTATACTATTAAAGTACAAACACATTTGAATTATTTACTAAACATGCCATTTTTAAAACTAACATTGCATGTTTCATTAATGGCAATCAAGTAATATTAATAACAAATCTGTATTGGGCCATTATTTTCCTGGGTAATTTGGGCCAACTAAAAAATCATATTCAATTCTCACATTCTTTTTTTTCTTTGGGTTATTGAATCCAAGTTCAAATAACTTTTTTTTCAAACATTCTTAATATTTTGTGTGGTGAACAAAACTTAAACACATAATTTTTATTTTTTTTCTTTTCTTAATATAATTTAAGCATTTATAAAAAATGGTTTTTTTCAATGAAAGCATAAAATTTATTAAAAGAATATTATTTTTTATAAAAAAATTAACCACATAATAAAATTAATTCATCAGAATTATACGATCTTAATTCATTAAAAATGTAGTCAAAATTTTTAAACATAAATAGTCATTTAAAAAGAAACATGATAAAAGTAAATTTTAACAATTATTATTGCAACAAATAATTTAACCGGTGAACGGGTTCCGGTTTCAGTGATTTTTGTTAGGTTTATAATTTTTTTTTTCATAAAACTCAAATTGAATTTATTTTTTAACACTGGATTTACCGGTTCAACCGAGGGTCCAAGTCTGATTTCGAAACACTGATCAAAACTATAAAACTATTTATATTGATTTTATATTTAAAATATCTAATTTAAAATTTAAAACTTAAAATACATATACAATATGGTTTCAATCAATCGAACATAAAATATATATACGAGACGGGTTATATAAATTCATATACAAAACGGGTTATATAAAGTTTTCACCAATCATAAACATGCACTTTGAAAGCGCATATCAAAATATGACATTCAATAAATATTTGTCAATTATAAAAAGAAAAGGAAAATAAACCCGCTCTTTTCCGCGCTTTGAAAGCGCGGGTCAAAATCTAGTATACATTTATACTAGGTGATTCGCCTGCATCCTATGCAGACATAAAAAGATATTGTGATATCGGCTAAGTTGAATTTTGATAATGAACTCACATATCTCAATTTATTGCTAGTGCACTGAAGTTGACACTGACATATACTGTGCATCTTCAAATGTGGAAGAAAGTGGAACAATTGAGAGTTTCAATGCTGAGATAAGATTTGCGTAAATCTTCTAGATGCATTATGGTAGAGATAAAAAACGAGTTGCATAGCTTCTCTTCCGGAAATACCATGTGCATGCATAAAAATATTCAAATATGAAAAATTTATTAGTGCTCAGTTTTAGAAGTTACATGTTGTATATTATGACTAACTGAAATTGTGCTGTATAAATGATGTAATTGTATATTTTATGTGAAATATTATATTAAAGTTTTTATAGTTTTTTTTTAAAAAACAGTGACATATTAAAAGAAAATATGATAAAAATTAAAATATAATCCATAAGTAATATAAAATAAAAAGTACAATTCTCGAAAAAAATCTCATTGAAACCTGCAAAAATTTATTTAATTTTGATTCTCGAAAAAATCCTATCGAAACCTGCAAAAATTTATTTAATTATGTTAGAAATTGTACGATATCAAATAATTTAATATATTTCCAAAATTTACTGAAATAAAAAACAACACAAAATTTACATACCAGTATTGAAATAGTCTTAAAAGTGGTTTGTAGTCAACGACAACCAGTCTTTCGTCTGTGTTATTTATATGTTAATAGAATAAACAAACAAATATAAGAATTTATAAATTTAAATTTTTTATCGAATAAAAATAGACTAAAATTGCGGTTGTGTAAATTTCATAAAAATATATAAAATTACGTCAGTTTATGATTTTGAGAGTATCTTTATATATAGTCGTTCTTCCATGTGGGAGAATTAGTAGGAACATATATTTCATAATAAATGATGTCTAGGAAATATTTTTCGCAATAAATAATGAAAAAGATTAAAGAAAGTTATTAACATTAAATTTTCATAAATTGATTTTCATTTAATATATAAGAACTTGCGCAAGGCAAAAATATATTAAAATAAGGTAAGTCATTAAAAACGAATCAACAATTTAGAAACATTAGGGTAAACTGCATTTAAAATATAATAAATGTGATAGTAACTTGCGCAAAATATATTTATTCAAAATAAGGTAACTTACATTTAAAATATGCATAAGTTACTAATCAATTTGCGCAAGTAATACAAAACAAGATAATATGAATTACTTGCGCAAGTAACAAAAATCCCCATGTTATTACTTGTTGTTTTCTTCATTTTTAAATCGAAGATATGTACTATGACTTAATATGATTAATCCAGTGTTTTTAAACCGGACCAAACCGGCAGACGAACAAGGTTCAACAGCGAATCGGACACAAATCCGGGTTGGATTAATGCCAAACCAAACTAAAACTGAACCGGTTAAAAATCTACATTGAACCGTTAAAAATTCGAGAACTGGTGATCCAACAAACCGATCAAACTCTGGTTCTTAAATAAACCAAATTTTTATCAATAAATCAATAAAAATTTCCCTTTTAAAAATAAAATAAAATTTCAGATTAAAGAAGGAGACGGGAAACTTAATTTTTCTGAATTGGAAGATAAATTTCTTGAAGAATATCCTAAAGATGGCGAAGAACTCGATCATGGTTTAATTTTTAATTTTATTCAAAATAGAAACTTTAAAGTTTAAATTAATGTGTCTATAATTTGTTTTAAGGTGATAAAGACCTGGAAAGTAAAGTTTAAATGTGTTTTTTCCTTTTAATTTTGATTTGAAATATTAAATTGTTTTATTATTTTTATTAAATTTTCAGTTTGTTACTTTTTAAAAATATTTCTAAGCATTATGGTAATTAAAATATTTACCTGATATGATATATCTTTATAAGAATATACAAATTCAAAATAATATTAAATTTATTTTAATCCAATCAAATTTGGTTCGAACCCTATAGGAACCGGTCAAACCACAACAACCATGATCCAAATTATTTTCGGTTCGCTAGGCTGGCTCACAAATTAATAGAATTAAAATAGACAATTTCAAACATTAAATATTAGAGAAATTAATAGTATTTAATGAGGTTCCACTTTCTTTGTTATAATTCATCAATAAGCAAATGATCCCAAATTTGACATGCCATGTATCTTTACAAGGTTTTAGGTTTTTCACAAAAGATACACATGTTTTTGAGTGTTGAACAATTACTACTGATTTTTTTTTAAATAGAAAAACCGAGATATTTTTTGTATAGTAAGATCACATTATGACCACCACTACTATATTATAAAACCAATACGTTAGAGAGTCAATTGTAGAATATGTACAATATACTAACATTTTTAAATTAAAAAGGAAAAGATATGAGATCATTCAAGAGTTCCGATATTCTAATATTAATTTGTAAAGAATATATTGGTATGAATCTAATTAATTACCCGGTTATTTATTCTTGAAGACTAAGAGAAGGTTCAAGAGTATTATATCTGATTGGTCCATTATTCCCTACTCCGATGATCTAATATTAATTTGTAAAGAATATATTCTTCCCCCGGCTCTGCAAGATCAGTATCACCAAATTTAGTGACGTTGATTATAACAAAAAAAACTGAAGATGTATAGTATCTTGAAACAAAAACCAAATTATATAAATGATAGGACAGACCCGATCAGAGGCATCATGAATGGATGGAGGAGGCTTTGTGGTTTGTAACAAATATTTATAGAGAGACAATATGGAGAGCAAGAGAACAAAATAATTGGAGAAGAAAAGTCTCGAATAAATTACCAGTAATGATGTTTGTCTATGAACTACTTATTGATTATCATTTATTGGATCATAAACCTGTACAAGATAAAAAAACAGAATTAAAATTAGAACGATCAAAAACATAAGAAAGCTTAAACAATAGCTGCATGAGACTAAAGAGGTGGCTTGGTATTTATATAAAAACTAGCTTTTGATCTGTGCACCCACGCGGATGTATATTCGATGTAATTATAATAGTTTTCCTAGTTTTTAAAAGATTCATGTAATTGTTTCATATCTTCATGCGGTCTAGCGTTAATGTATCGTGTTTATTCGGTTTATTGTACTTTTTAAATAATTAGAGTTTATTGTTCTTACATTAGATTTTATTTTGTTTTTTTTTGGTAAACTAAACATAAAGTGTATAAAATTAGAGCATATATTGCAGGTTTAATAGTAAAATTAAATAAGAAAAAGAAAATAAAAAATAAAAATATTGTGTTAAAAAGAAATAGCTAAAATTACTTATATCAACAAATTGGAAAAGGTAATATATTCATTTTGTTTATGTAACATTAAAAATAGATAGAAATTATAAAACCAATGGAAAAAGTAAGTCTAAAAATATTATATATATATATATATATATAGATATAAGTTATTTTTAGAAAAAATAAAAAAATTATTAAGCCCAATGCGATTTTTTAGAAAAAAGAAAGAAGCAAAGCCCAATACGATTTTTAATATATTATATGTATGAGTTATTATTAAGCCCAATATGAATTTTTAGAAAAATGAATGAATCAAAACCCAATACGATTTTTTAAAAGAAAATAAAGAATCAAAACTACGTAGTTTAAATAGTGGCATATGAATGTAATATTTGTGCAATTTTAAAGGAGATTTTATTTTGTACTTCTCCCTTAATAATTTAGATTAGTTTACGTTTCTAAATGATAACTTTCACTATAAGATTTAACTAAACAATCTAGCTTTCATAATAAGCTATGTAACATAATATTATCTAGTATTATTAATGAAATAAGTTAATATTTTAGTGAAAATAATGTTTATAAGATATGTTAATATCACTAAGCCTGTTTTAGTAAATATTTTTATTTATCAACATATCAGTAAATAATAAAAAAAATCTCTGTTGGTCAAGATGAAACGAGTAACACGTGAGATGGGATGGTTTTAGTGGCAAACTGACAAAAAAACAACGAAACATGATCTGGATGGGTCGACCCGACCATATAATATTAACTATATCTGCTTGCGGGCCCGTCCACCACATTAAACAAAACCGTTTCAATACTAGTAAATATCTCTCTTCATCATCATCAAACACTACTACAAGATCTCCTCTAGTTTTTTTTTGTATCTCCCAATCATCATTTGGTAGGTGGCTGAAAGTTTCTCGCGGGCGCGAAGATGAACGACGCAGATGTGTCCAAGCAGATCGAGCAGATGGTGAGGTTTATCCGCCAGGAAGCCGAAGAAAAAGCCAATGAGATCTCCGTCTCCGCCGAAGAAGTCTCTTTTCTCTCTCTCTTGATCTATTTCGCTTGACTGATGACGTTTCCAACTGTTTTACTTGATCTTCTGTAGAAACGATTCTGATCTGCTGAATCGTGATGTTTCAGGAATTCAACATCGAGAAGTTGCAGCTCGTCGAGGCAGAGAAGAAGAAGATTAGACAGGAGTATGAGAAGAAGGAGAAGCAAGTCGATGTCCGAAGGAAGATGTAAGCTTTCTTTGTTTTTGGCTTAGAGATCTGTTTCATGGCTATTAAGTTTGGATTGAGAGTCATAATTGATTAGTATTAGTTTTCTGGCTCCTATTAGATACTAATCAATGCTGGTTCTTAGGGACTTGTATTGTGGTTTTGTCTTTGATTTTATGTCACCTTGTTAATTTGTGTGTTTTGCTTTTCCTTTTCTTCTTGTGTCTGTAAAAGTGATTACTCAATGCAACTGAATGCATCGAGGATCAAAGTTCTGCAAGCACAAGATGACATTGTCAATGCGATGAAAGAAGAGGCTGCAAAGAAACTCCTCAAAGTCAGCGAACATGGCTTCTTCAACCATCATCACCATCAGTACAAACATCTCTTGAAGCATCTCATTGTTCAGGTCTGTCTCAGACCAACAATCTCAATCCCATCGTTTTGATCTAAACTGTTACAGTTCTCTATAATTTGGTTTGTGTTGTGAAATTTGTAGTGTTTGCTTAGACTGAAAGAGCCTTCAGTGTTACTGCGTTGTCGCCAAGAAGACCTTCACATTGTGGAGTCGATGCTGGACGATGCAACTGAAGAATACTGCGAGAAAGCAAAGGTTCATGCTCCTGAGATTCTAGTTGACAAGGACATTTTCCTTCCTCCTGCTCCTTCCGAAGATGATCCTCATGCTCCTTTCTGGTAACTTTCTTGAACACCAAAAACACTTACAAACTATAAAGAAACCAACCTATAATAATACCACTTGTGTTGTGATGTATAACAGTGCTGGAGGAGTGGTTCTAGCTTCTCGTGATGGGAAAATCGTGTGTGAAAACACTCTTGATGCGAGGTTGGAGGTCGCTTTCCGTAAGAAACTCCCTGAGGTAATAAAAATCCCCATTGGTTCCTCACAAGGCTCTTGAAATCACATTTGTCTTCTTGAGAACAAAACTTTTCATCTTTCTCTAAGCTTTGAGATTGTTTTTATTAAAAAGATGTTTATATTTGAATGTGTGTAGATCCGAAAGGCGCTCTTTGGCCAGGTTGGTGCAGCTTGATTGATGAGTGTCTCCAACTTTGAACCATGAAAGGTAATGGCTCCCATTATCTACTATCCATTCTTTCTATTGTTCACCAAGTTAAAACACTGTGTAATTTGTTAATTGGCCTTTTGCTTTTGTCAATGGACCTTGGCCTTTGTTTGTTATTTTCTTCGCATGTATGTTGGTTGGGTGCGGTGAGGTTATAAATAAATACTTGGTTGAATATGCTTTTCTTGTGATAATTTTTTTTATTAGTTGTTCCATTACAAATAACAAATTTTAGGGTTGAGACTAGAAGAGACAGAAAATAGCATTTGTTTTAGTAAAACTTTAAGAAATAGACTCCACTAAAGGTGACTTGTGACTTTTTGTTACTTTCATATATTTGTTGGTTTGGTTTTATGGGGAATAATACATTATATGATGTATTCATTTTATTATACTTTTTGATAATCAAGATCTTTTTCATGATTTTTACTATTTTAAAAAATATTGACAATATGTTTAATTTTTTTTTGAAATATATAAAGTTGAATTTTATTATAATTAATAACGGATAAAAAATTATATATGACTATTCAACATCAAATAACTAATTTATATAATCTTTAAATTTTTAAAAGAGACTAGAACATATGTCAGTAGAATATTTCAGTATGAGCTTTCATCAATTAAATATTTTATTAGTGTTGTAAGTAAATTTCACATTTTCATCAATGTGCGGCCCGGTTATAGAAGAAGTCCACTGAATTCGAATGTCCAAAAACAAAGGAAATCCAACTCGTTAGAAGACAAAAGAGGATGATGAAAGCAACAGACAAGATCGCGTCGGAAAAACGTGTTGACTCAGCAAATACATAGTATGATATAATCCGTGTTGACTCAGCAAATACATAGTATGATATAATCTGATTCACATAATACCTTGGGACGACGCGATCTGCATCCACATCGTAAAAAATATGCTACTATAGTACTATTCAAGATTTCGAATAGAGATTTATGCACTCGGACTATAGAGTTAAACTTGATCCTACATCAGCTTTCCCGTTGTGATGTTGAGGAAAAGAAGTCAAGGTGTTGTCTGAAAAGCGGATTAACCAATCGACTAGTTTGGTTGACTGTTTCGCGTTGAAAGTCGTCTAAAGACGAGGTTTTTGCTTTACGAGGTGAGCCTCCAGGGTTTAGGACTGGAGCGTACCACACGGAGACGGAGTGGACTAAGACCATCATTAATCCTAAGGACCTTTTGTTGAATCTTAATGAATATTTAATAATTAATAATAGTTAAGAATTTGTAGTTAAAAACCTCATATATTTCTAGCTCTAATGGAGAGTTTTTAATTTTGGGTTTCTTAAAAAAAAATTTATGATTTTGGGTACATTAAAACACAAAACTGCAACATCTACAAAAGTAACAGCCAGATGAGAAGAGAGAAACTAGTTCGAGGAAATATGAGAAAATCGAGTATAGTTATCTGATAAAATTTCTCACGGTCGAAAAGTTTTCCAGAAATTCATTCCTTGCTGTCAACAATTGTCTCACCAAATATGTTCTGGGTGGAATGAAGTAGTCAATCGTAAGAAACAATAGAAACAAAAATGTTGAGGCATCAGATAAGAAGAGACATAGAAGTTGATTAGTATCTACAAAGCAGATTTGAGGTCTGTGATGCCTTTGCCTCCATTCAAATAACAACAACAAAAGAGAAGATTATAGGCAATGAAGTTACAAAGCGGATTTTCATTATAAAAGTCAATATATAAACATTCCAATAGATCAAAAACAAACTTAAAACTTACATTGGTTGAGCTCTGGTACGTAATATCAGCATATGAATGCAACAAGATGCTACTGATCCATGCATTGATCTGAAACAAAGTGCAATAGACAACAAGATTACACCGGCACAGAACCACAACAATAAGAAACCAAAAACTTAAAAGAAAGAAAGAAAACTACCTTCAATTCTTGGTAACCATATATCTTCCCATCTCCATCAAAAAAATCGTTCAGGTCAACAGGAGTAACACATGAAACATCAGGAGAACACACTTCCTCCTTGCTGGAAGCTATCAATTATATGTACTGCGACACTATATCAACTATATCGCAGACTTCGAATCACACACAGTCAATTCTAGATACAATTGCAATTAAATTTCAATTTGTCTGATAAAATCCAAAAACAACTACAGAAACGTAAGTGAGAACAGCTAATTTCATCAAAGAGGGGAAAAGGGGAAGCGTACCCCTAATTTCGTAATCAGAGATACGTACCGAGGTAAATTTTGATGCACTCGTTAAGAGGAAGTAAAAACCGGCGGGAAAGAATCCGAGAGGGATTGAATTGATGGAGAGGGAGGAGCACGGAGGAGCAGAAGCAGAATCAAAAGAGAGGGAGAAGCATAGAGGAGCCAGTTCTGGGGTAGTTCAGTTTGTTGTTGCCAGGAATCTCTGGAAATTTTGTGACGATTCGAAAATCTCCGTCGCGAAAAAGATGAAGAAACGGAGAGAGATGATCGAGAGGGACGCGCAACTGATTTCTTCATCAGCTCATGTGGTGACATCTGTCACTAAAGGGCGGGCCTTCCAGACCTTACACAAGGGAGAGGTGTGTTAAGAGTCAGCGATAATGCTGCTCTAAGCGTGCTAGGATAAGCAATTGAGGTTTTTGTTTTCTCTAAAATCATTTGTGTGTGTTTATGGAGTTTAAACCCAAATTGTTTCAAGAGCATTTTGTTCAGATTATTACAAAATAAGAAATGCACTATTTTGATTTTTTTGCTGGGGTACTAGTACATATCAAGCATCTAGTTTATTGATGAAATCATCCGTAACAAAGTAAATTCATGAATTAATAAATCTAAGAAGGTTCGTAGAGGCCGAGCACATGACCGTCAAGACATCTCACAGATGCAACCTGATTTATCAAAGAAAACGTTAACAATGAATAATAAGATTTGAGCATTTGCAGAAAAGATAAAAGAATAGGGTTGGTCTGCTTTTACCTTGCCGTGGACTTCGTATTTGATAGAGCCATCGAGTTCAGCTCCTAACTCCATAAGTTTAGAGATTGATGTATTAATGTCTGTCACAGTGAACGATAGTAACGAAGAGTATCCCTTCTCACTCACCACATGGTCGCTGCACCAAAACATTAATCCTTTATCTTTGCATTGATTGGACACTATATGATCAACCATTTCATCAGACATGCTTTATAGTGAATTAAAGGCAACCAAAATAAATAAATAAACTGCTCTCGAGAAATAAACCTACGAAAAACACGTTTCGTTGAGGCAAATGATCGAACAGGTGATCTGCATTGGTAGATATATGAATTAATACCTGGGAGATTGCATAAGAGCTAGCTTGAGAGAACCAGACTGAAGCTCAGCCCAACGTAAAGTAACAACATTGACGGAGAAATCGAGACCTTGCGCGTAGAAGCGAGCCGCTTTTGGGACATCTTTGTGTAGCTGCAAAATCCACCTGAACGACGCCGTCGCCATCTCTTACACTTTCTCTATCAAGAGACGAAAAAACCCGCTGACTTTGTCAAAAACAAGGCTACGAATCAGCTTAGCACGATGCCGTTTCGATCTCTTTAGTATTCCTACCGAGTCTAATATTATTATGATGGATAATGGGCCTATTGTGGCCCAAAATAAAGTTATCCGTCGCGTCACACGTGTGTTGTTAATTGAATAAATCGTTTGACACACGAGCGATGGCACGATGAGGGTAATACGTGGAGGCGCGCGCATAACACAAGTTGAGAGTGGATTTTCACTATCTTCAGACAACCAAACAGAGCCAAGCAAAGCAGAGGGTATTTTCCTCTGCCAGTAAAGAATCAAATATTCACAGTCTCTCTCGAAGAAGATTGATTGACCAAACAATACTCTGGGGGGAAGAAGATTAATAAGGAGAGAAATGCTTAGTTTGAATTCGCTTCGTCTTCCATTCCCAAACACTAGACCTCCCAACTCTTCTTCCTCGTCGTCAAGGAGATGCGTCTCCGCTTATCCATTTCCGGGCGGGTTTTCGGCCCGATGCATCTCTAGGTATGTTTTGCTCTCTCCTAATGTTCATCGGCTAGTCCAATTTGCTCAGCGAACGGAACTCAGTGTCTTGACAATTCTGTGCAGACGTTTGACTCAATTGCGTCGAAATGAATCTCGGAGATGTTTCCAACGAAATGCGTCTTGTTACCTCGATGAGGTGACTTTGATTCTTGTTTTTTTTTACTCTGTTCGATCCCTTAAGAGATTCTGTGGAAGCCAAGTCTATTCTTGAATTGCTAGTATCAAAATGTTATAGAGAGTGTGTGTGTTTAATGCATAATCTAAGAAATTATGAGAGTGTGTGTGTTTAGGTTTGATTTGAATTGCTAGTATCAAGATTTATATATCTTTAGGTTTGATTTGAAGGTTAAACTATAATTGAGAGTGTGTGTGTTTAATGCATAATCTAAGTTGTTTTGTTGTTTTTTTTTGTTCAGAGATCTGAATCCGAAGAAAAAGATAGAAATCTTGATGTTGTTTTGGTCGGGACATCGATAGCTCACCCGACACAGAGAGTTCTTAAGCTCTTGGCAGTATCTGCCCCGCTCGCATTGCTTGGAGCTGATCCAGCTTTTGCTGTTTCGCAAATTCCGCAGTCATTTGTCGCTTCTCTCGGAGACCTCGGAGACATTAGCTCAGGTTTTGCTTCGGTTAGATAATCTTCCTTTTTTTTCATTGATCCAAGGAACTACTTCTTCTTCTTTCAGTGCTAGTCCTGTAAAAATTATGCTTTGCTCTGTCTATTTCTCTCTCTGCAGGCGTTCTTGCTTATATTTTTCTCTGAACTTGGAGACAAGACTTTCTTCATTGCGGTATGGTCTTCCGTATTGAGATATGTTAATCTACCGCTTTAGAATTCTCCCTTTCATTAATTGACTGTGAAAATGGTTTCATGCGGTATTGTTTAGGCCCTTTTGGCAGCAAGGAACAACGCTGCTACTGTTTTCGCTGGGACTTTTGGCGCTCTTGGGTAATGAATGCTTTCTTTCTCAAAACAGAGCAACTAAATGATAATGTTGAAATTTACTAGAGGAACGTTACAAGTTTTGGTAATTTTGCAGGATTATGACGATAATATCTGTAGTGCTTGGAAGAACTTTCCACTATGTCGATGAAATTCTTCCCTTCAGGTTTGAGATCAATGAACAAAAAAGAAAGAAACTCCCGCAAAGTTTTGATGATGAATCTGAATGGTCAATGACTTGAAACACACAGGTTTGGTGAGACGGATTTACCTATAGATGATATTGCAGCTGTCTGTCTTCTGGTAAAAATCCTTATTCAATATTCTATATAGAGCTCAGGGGGTTTTAGTTTAGCAAGTATATCTACCAATGAATGTTGTTCGGACCCGTTTGGTATAACTTTTTTCTGAGTGAAGTTTAAGTCTCAGGTTCAACTAAACCAAATTAAGATATTGATTGCTTTTTTCAGACCTGGTTTTTGGGGTTTGGGTTAGATCGTTATCTTACAGTCTTATTCTTAACCATGAAAGAGTGTTCTAACCATTTTTGTTGCATTTAGGTGTACTTCGGTGTTTCAACGTTAGCAGATGCTATCTCTGACGATGGACTTAAAGCTGACGAAGAACAGAAAGAAGTAAAACTCTCTTTTTAGCCTTTTTGACTTTTTTATATTTCCATAAACATTCAAGAACTCACTACTTGTTTTTTATTTTGCAATTCAATACTTGTTTTCTACAGGCAGAACTAGCGGTTTCAGAGCTTTCAGGTAATGGAGCCGGGATAGCAGCAGCCGCTAACACCATCATCAGCACTTTCGCACTAGTTTTTGTTGCGGAATGGGGTGATAAATCCTTCTTCTCAACAATTGGTGAGACTTAAGAACTTTTAAACTTTCATCATATAAAGTTGGCCAGCATTATTACCAAAGCTTAGATCCTTAACTCCAATATGCATTGCATTATCATATTTTTTAATTATTTGAAGCTCTTGCGGCTGCATCATCGCCTTTGGGTGTCATCGCTGGAGCATTGGCGGGTCACGGTGCTGCGACTCTGGTGAGTTATAGCTCATTTTCTTTGACAAAATGATGTGTAGTATCACCACCGTAACAACTAGGCTAATCAAAAGAATTTATAAACCCCTAAAAATTTTAATATTGATAGGGCTTTAAAACCCATCAACTAGGAGAACTGTTACTCTCCAGAAACTTGGAACACAAGAACTCTAACTTGCTACTTGGATTTGTTTTTTTCCTTATTGCAGCTTGCGGTTTTGGGAGGTTCTTTGCTGGGAAACTTCTTGTCAGAGAAGGTATCAATTATCTTTATACATCTATTAGTTCCTAAAGCATATCCTTGGAATTATTCAGCCTTTATTACACAAAAGACAGATTCTAATGGCAATATTACTAGCTTTTATCCTCAGTTTTTAGTTCCAAAAATAACTTTTTGAGTTTTGTTAGTCAAAGGATCTTTTTTTACACTTGATGTAAAAGAAAAGTGAGAGAAGTTAGAGATTAAGGTTTTTATTCTATGGCAAGTGGCAACAACAGTCTTCTATGTTCATTGATCTCAATCCTTCCACATCATTTGGTATCGATTCCTCCCCTCCCCCAGAAAGAGTCAAAATAACATCTTTTATTGTTTTGATTCTTTCATCTGTCCGATTTAATCTGTCAACAACGTGATAATATTCTTAAACAAAGAAACTAAACGCCAACAAATATTTCAAAAAAGTATATAAAAAGAGTGTTCAAGGTTAGGGTTTGAAGGTTAGAGTTCAGTTTGAAGACGTTGGATTTGGATTTTTGATTTTTGATTTTATTTTAGTAGTTTTATATAAAACCTTTACAACCATCATAACTCTTCCAATTTTTATTTTATTTTAATTTTTTTCCTTTGTTAAACAAACTTTGTGAAACTGCTTTTTGGAGTGGCTCAAAACTTTTAAATTATTCATTGAAGTGTTTGAGTGAGAGAGAATTCTTAACAGGAAGGTAAGCTAAATGTTTGTTTTGTTCAAAACAGGCAATAGCTTATGTCGGAGGAGTTTTGTTTCTCGTGTTTGCTGCTGTGACAGTGTCTGAGATCATTACGTAAGTGACGACATTAATAATAATATTTCTTTTCCTCTTATTTGTTTGCGAATTTAATATACATTTTTCATGTAATTTGTAAATTTTCACCATTGTTTACTTTCCACTCTTTTTCTGCTAACTATACTGTGGATTCACAGTGTACCATCAAGCATCGATGCATTTGTTTTTAGTGGTTAGATTTGCTTAGAGGTCAATATACGTAAATAATCTTATTATGTTTTTGAAAGATACGTCCAAACATAACACGTGTTCGGGACAGTAAAGAATATAAAGGAGTCGAACATGGTAGAGCATATTCTTTTTAGTATTCTTCGTGTAAAGGTATATTTAAATATTATAATCGTGGATCTGAAATAAAGTATATGAGAAGTTATAAATTCACACGCTTTATAAGTTCCACTCCCAGATGAGTTTCTTTTCTTATAATTTGTAGTTTTTTTGTTTAAAGTTAGACGAAAAACGGTGTACAAAAAATAAATACCTTTTACCACTTATATTCAAAATTAAAAAATAAAATACAAGTTTCTACTTTAAAACTACATAAATCATAAAAAATCATCAAATTTATCAAAAGTAAATATATCTAACATGTTATGTATTTTATTGACGTTGATAGTCTAAGATGATTTAACTGAAGTGAGTAAATAACAAAAATTAGTTGAATTTGAGAATCAATACATTTGACCTAAAAGAGTAAATCTATTTTTATAAAAAAAGTAACAAAATCTATGGTGTCTGCATGTGCAACCTGAACCACTCTTTGATCGTACGTGGGCCTTCTTCTTTGGTTTCTTAATCCGGACAATGAATGTTAGCAAAGGGAAGAAATTGCCGCTTTTATGTATTGTTGTCTCAGAATAAAAATTAAAAAAAAATCGTGAAAATTAGGCTATCGATCGTAGATATTCCCGATGGAATCATGTGGGGCCCACACAAAGAGGCAAGTAGGGCCCAGACTCATAATCACAGAACCAAATTGAACGGTGACGAGCCGCTGCTGCTTCAGCCGCCACGCACTCTGCGTTATGCTGACGCTGGCAACCGCCGACTGTTGATTTGGTCTTACGCTAATTACTCAAATTCATTCGTTACCAGCAACATTAATCTTTCTTTCTTCTAGCAAGAAGCCCCATCTTTTATTTATTACACTGTTCAACTCTATTAAATTGGTATATGAAATCATTGAAAACTCTTATTTTTTTGGTCAAATTGAAAACTCTTGTATATTTTACGAATTTTAATAATTTTTTTGGTAGACCATATATAAATTTGCTGGAATTTTTTTTTTAGTTAACATTGTACTGAGAAAGAACATTTTTTTCAGTTAAATTATTTTTAACTTCAATTGAAGCAATAGTAAAAAAAAATCCTACATACAAATTAAAACATAGTATGAATTTAAGAGACCTGATAAAACTCGCAACATATAGTTAAAAAAAAAAACCCAGAGGAAAATAAACTTTCGGTTAAAGAAAAAAAAAGAAGAAATCAGAAAAAAAATGGGAGGAAAGTGGGGGACACAACCAAATCATGTATTGACAGGTAATTAAGTATCTTTTTTAGCTGTGCTTACAAACAATTAATTAAAGTAATTATTGATTGTTAAAGCCAAGTTACAAAAAAAAAGTAATTATTGATTAATTTTCTCTGTTAATAAAAATAACAATTCAACACAAAATGAGGGAAGAAGACAAGAAGACACATAATTTGGAGGTCTTTGTAAACAATGATATTAATTAATAAAGCATTTTAGTCGAGGAAAAAAAAGGGAAAAGGCACGTGCCAGAGATTCGGAAGGCACGTGTGGGGGAAATAAAGTCTATGTAAGCCCTGTTTTATTTCCTCCTCATGTTCTGAGATTCGATGATTACCACTCCTTTGCCTTTCTTTCTTTCTCCTCTATTTATATCTCTTTCAATCTCTCTCTCTCGCCGGCGCTGCAAATCCCTAACCCCAGAAGAAGAAGACAATTCGTGAATAGTATTTTTAATTTCGTTGAAACAGAGAGAGAGAGAGAATTGCGATTTTTGATTAATCATTTGATGTCGTGAAATTCTCTAATCGGATTCACAAAAAAAGAAGTTGAATTGAGGTAATAATTCCTCCACAAATCGTTACTTTCAATTCGTAATTTTTTTTGTCTTTGTGTGTTTTCGGTTGATTTGCATGTTTTGTTTGATGAAATTGAGTTAGAAAAAGATCTCGATCGATGTTATGTATGTCTTAGAAATTGAGTTATTTCAATTTATTTGTTGTGTTTTCTTTTTGAGTAATATCTCTGAAACCGATGGAGTTAGTTCGTGTCGGTGTTAGTTTTCTAGTTTTGGTTGTGTTTATGTTATATTTAATCTGATTTTACAACCCTCTTAATTAAGATCCCTCGTCTCACAAACGCTGAGGTTAATTAACAAACTAAAAGACTTCTCTTTTGAATCTAATTTCTGATGAAAACCATTTAATCTTTGTTATGCTGTCACAGTCTTATTATTTAGGCTTGTCTTTTTTCTTTATCTTAAAATGATTGTGTTAACTTGGTTACCCATTTAAATTTCTCACTGTTTTTTTTTTCTTTTCTCTACGTTACTTGCAATGAAACTGACACTCACGTGATTATTATCTTGTTTGTTTGTTTTGTTATGAAGCAGAAGGATGGTTAATACTTTGGTCAAGGTTGAGAATTAATTCACTTTGGACTGAGAGGTCAAGTATACGAATCAGCTGCCACGTTTTGGTTTTGAACCTTTTTTATTTTTGAGAAATGGATCGGTGTGATACGTCAGGATTTGTAAGCGGAGGTGGAGATGCTTATAAGGTCTTCTAACTCTTAGTACTGCTGCTGTGGCTTTTTCTCTCTTTTACCCCCCGGGAACCTTTGTGGTGTATCTCTTGTGTTGGCTTTGGTCTTTCTCTTTGACAAGTATTCATCTTCTTAAGTTGTGAACCATGCATGCCAGATTCCAAAACACTGGCTTTGCTGCTAAGTCTTCACCCAATTCATTCAAGATCTTGGGCCGTTCCCTTCATGTCCAAGAAACAGAGGCCGCCGCTGCTGATACTACTCTGCGTCTTGATTCCCTTGCCTCTCCACTGGCCAACTCAAAGGGTACTAAAAGGAAATGGAGGGGTCAAGAAGCTGATCCTTTGCTCTCCTTGAGGCTCGGCCACTCCTCAAGCTCTTCTGATAGCAAAGAGAGTTCAGCAACTGCATTCACGAGTTTATCTTCTGCCAAAGAGATCGAGGAGGCCTCCTCCTCCATGGATCTTGAGCTGGACTTTACACTCCATCTTGGCAACAGAAAACCAGCTGATCCGAAGATGAAAGGGTTGCAGGTCCTCTCCTCAGAATCTGATCTTGAATTGAGTCTTTTCAGTGGAGGAGGAGGCTCTTGTCATTCTGAGGTCACTGCGGTCCAGCAGCAGCAGCAGCAGCAGCAGCAGGGGAGCCAGTTTCCAACTCTTGCGGACATGTTACGTGCTACTAATGAAGGATCCACGTCATGTGGTGGATGGAGACCAGGGTTTGCATCGACATCACCTGCAATGCAAGCTTTATCAAGAAAAGAAACAAGCTCCTTCCTAGCTCATGCTCCTAAGAAGATTATCATTCCTTCTGCTCCTCATCATGTTCTAGACCTGTCATCTAGCACGACAACAACAACACCAATAAGCTCGGGTACATGTACTTCCGTTTTATCTCAGCAGCTGAAGCCACAGCATAAGAGTTCTTCTTCTACTTCCAAGTTGTGTCAAGTTGAAGGATGTCAAAAGGGGGCAAGAGGCGCGTCAGGCCGTTGCATCTCCCACGGTGGTGGACGAAGATGCCAGAAACATGGTTGCCACAAGGGCGCTGAAGGTCGAACTGTCTACTGCAAAGCCCATGGAGGTGGGCGTAGATGTGAGTTTCTTGGATGCACCAAAAGCGCTGAAGGACGTACTGACTTCTGTATAGCACATGGAGGTGGGAGAAGATGCAGCCATGAAGATTGCACACGAGCTGCTAGAGGAAGGTCAGGGCTCTGTATCAGGCACGGTGGAGGGAAGAGATGCCAGAGAGAGAACTGCACGAAAAGCGCTGAAGGGCTTTCGGGACTCTGCATCTCTCATGGAGGCGGTCGGCGTTGCCAGTCTAGTGGATGCACGAAAGGAGCGCAAGGGAGCACTATGTTCTGCAAAGCACACGGTGGTGGGAAACGGTGCACACACCCTGGTTGCACTAAAGGCGCGGAGGGAAGCACGCCGTTCTGTAAAGGACATGGAGGAGGTAAGAGATGCGCCTTTCAAGGAAATGATCCTTGCTCCAAGAGTGTTCATGGAGGTACTAACTTCTGCGTGGCGCATGGAGGTGGTAAGAGATGTGCGGTACCTGAATGCACGAAGAGCGCTAGAGGAAGGACTGACTTCTGTGTCAGGCACGGTGGAGGGAAGAGGTGCAAGTCTGAAGGATGTGGGAAGAGCGCTCAAGGTAGTACTGACTTTTGCAAGGCGCATGGAGGAGGGAAGCGTTGTGCGTGGGGGCATCCCGAGACTGAGTATGCTGGTCAATCTTCTTCTGGTCCTTGTACCTCGTTTGCTAGAGGTAAGACTGGTCTCTGTGCGCTTCATAACAGCCTGGTTGAGGATAACCGGGTTCACGGAGGAATGACTGTAACTTCAGAGAGCCAAGATCCGAGACGAAGCAGCAGCGAGACAGTGAACGAGCAAGAGTTTAGTGGTTCTCAGGGCATGAACATGGATATGATGAAAGCGAGAAGCGCTGTGGGATCTCCAGAGACTGATATTGATCTCAATGAGAATGAAAGAGGATTGGGGTTGGCTCCAGAAGGAAGAGTCCATGGTGGAAGTTTGATAATGGCGATGTTGGCTGGTAGAGAGGGTGGTGGCTCTGGCTCTGGCTCAAGCAACCTGCCTAAGAGGTGGGTGTAAGTTAATAATGTCTTTCGTTTAAATCCAGTCTTTTAATTCTACACGTGTGGGAGTAGTATGTTGGCACGTGAGAGTAAAGTGAAAGTGTTAAAGAGTCTTGTGTTTGTTCTTGTTTAGATTTGTGTTTAGAGAGTACAAAAGGGATCAAAGTCTCTATTCTCTGTCTTATTTTCCTGTAGATATTGAATTTATGGGTTCACGCAAAGGTTATTGTGAATTGTCAAAACAGTCTATCTTATGATGATGATGATGATGATGAGAATAAAAGTCATGTCTTTGTGTGCAGATTCCAAGTTTAATTGGTTCTCTATTTGTGTTCAGGTCATGTTAATGTTTACACTCCTTGACTAACCAATTGAAATAACTAATACATGCATATCGAGCTATGAACAAAGTACAATATAGTGCATAAATAAATGATCAGATGAAGAGAGTTATATAGATAAATGTACTTGAGAGCTCTGATCATCTATATGATCATGGTTTCGAGAAAACATACCCACATTGATCATGCTTTGGTCGTAAACTCAAACTCGTTTCAGTGACATCTCTCTTCTTGATGTTTTATCTTTGTTACTAGCTTGTATGATTGTGAGCTTTATAAATAAATGATCTCATTGTAACATGTTAATATAAGACAACTGTTCAGGAGAAATATTGCATTAGTTAAGGTTTTGAACCCGTTGTTTTGTATATAATAAAAAAACGAAAAATTAGTATGGAAGGGAGAAAAAAATAAATAAATGTCAGAAGTGGGATTTGAACCCACGCCCTCTTTCGAAGACCAGAACTTGAGTCTGGCGCCTTAGACCACTCGGCCATCCTGACTTATGCTTTAATCACACGTATATTCAAATAACAACGTGATATAATATTTTATTACAAAAGAGTTTTTTTTTGTCAACTTATTACAAAAGAGTTTATTTTCCCGTAAACATGGAAGGTCAGCCCGCTGAATATTGCAAGAGAGACAAATCAGCCACTTTCCCGTAAACATGGAAGATCAGCCCGCTGAATATTGCAAGAGAGACAAATCAGCCACATTAAAATTACATTCTCGAGAGGTCTGTTTGATATCCAAAAACTGCTGAGCTTTTAATCTTATCAGATATATGTAGATAAGCGTATGTTAGTGTAGCTGTGCATATTAGCTGTTAGTTGTGCAGTTACAGTGTAAGTTAGTGTAGCTCAACTATATATATACTGAGCTCAATTGTACAGTTAACGTTAATGAGAGTTTTATACATTTCATATCAATCTTTCTCTCTCGTTTCCTCTCTGATCTCAAATCCTTGATATGGTATCAGAGCAATCACGATCGAAATCATGAGTGTTCCTCTTCGGGATCTCTCGATTCGTCTCTTTGTTGTGATTCTCTCCGCTGCATCTCGATTCATCGTTCTCGTTCTTCAATCGCTCTTTGTCGTCTTCGGTTCGAGCTCGATTTGAGCTTCTTTCGTCGTCTTTCTTGCGATTCTTCGATCTTGTTCATCTTCGTTTCTTCGTTCGTCGTTTCTTGAGCTTCTCCGATCTCGTTCCCGGTGATTCCTCAACGATATGACAATTCCTGATCTTCCGTCGCATCAATCGTCCGATTCATCGCCAGTTACTGATCACTATGATAATCCCTACTATCTTCATAGTTCTGATCATGCTGGGTTGAAGCTTGTCACCGATCGTCTCTCTTCCGGCGCCGACTTTCATTCTTGGCGGCGTTCTGTACGGATGGCTCTCAACGTTCGTAACAAACTCGGTTTTGTTGACGGTACGATACGCAAACCTCCTCCTAATAGTCGTGATTTTGGTTCTTGGTCAAGATGCAATGACATGGTTGCTACGTGGTTAATGAACTCTGTTTCCAAGAGTATTGGTCAAAGTCTCTTGTTCATGTCCACGGCTGAGTCGATTTGGAATAATCTGATGTCACGTTTTAAGCAAGACGATGCTCCGCGAGTGTTTGAGATAGAGCAGCGTCTGAGTGGTCTTACTCAGGGTGCACTGGATGTTAGTGCTTACTATACTGAGCTGATAACGTTGTGGGAGGAATACAAAAACTATATTGAGCTGCCTGTTTGTACTTGTGGTCATTGTGAATGCAATGCAGCTTTGTTGTGGGAACAGCTTCAGCAGCGTGGACGTGTTACCAAGTTCTTAATGGGGCTCAATGACGTGTATGAACAGACGCGTCGACATATTCTCATGCTGAAGCCTATTCCTACGATTGAAGAGGCTTATAATATCGTTGCTCAGGATGAACGACAACGTAATCTCAAGCCTGTTATCAAGACTGATACTGTTGCTCTTCAGGCGTCAGGACCTACTGCTGGATATTCTGATCCAATGGAGCTTGCTGCGGCTTATAATACCTATCGTCCACGTGGGAATCGTCCTCTTTGCACACATTGTGGTCAGCTTGGTCACACTATGGCCAAATGCTTCAAGCTTCATGGGTATCCTCCTGGCTATAAAGCCAATTCCTCTGGTCCGGGACAGTCTTATGGAGCTTCTCAGCGTGCTTCTGCTCCTCGTGGTCAACATAACTATGCTCCACGTTCTCAACAGCCGGCTAATACTGTTGCTCAGATGTCATCTCAGGCTGGTTCTGCTCCGTATGTCCCACCTCCTGCTACTTTGGCAACATCTTTGGATATCAACCAGCTGAGCTCTTCCCAACTTCAATCCATCATCCAACAGCTCCAATCTCGTGTTCAACCTTCTGACAATGTAGTTGCTTGTACAACAGCCTCCATTACTGAGAAAGGTGTCATGGATCCTCAATCTTCTTCGGGTATTACATATCAAATTTCTTCCAATCTTCGTTATAACAATAACATTTTCACATTTCATCACAAATGCTTATCCACTCTTTATAACTCACTTCCTCGTAACTCTTGGATCATTGATAGTGGTGCAACAAGTCATGTTTGTGCTGATCTTTCAAAATTTCAGGAAGTCTTCGCAGCATCTGAAATGACTGTTTCACTGCCTAATGGAACAACATTTCCCATTTTGCATACTGGCACTATTAGACTTTCTGATACACTTGTTTTATATGATGTTTTGCATGTTCCATCATTTCAATTCAACCTTATTAGTGTTCATGCTTTGTTGCATCATAACAATTGTTCTGCACATTTTTACCCGGATCATTGTTTTCTTCAGGACCTTTCTCAGGCCTTGATGATTGGGAAGGGTGATGTCTTCAATAGTCTTTACATCCTTGATTTGTCTGCTACTTCATCAACTGCTTTACCTGCTGGTTTCTGTGGTTCTTTGTCCGTGAATTCATCTACTTGGCACAATCGTTTGGGTCATCCTTCTACTGCTAAACTTCAAGTGTTATCTGATGCTTTGTCTTTACCTAGTTCAAGTGTAGCTGCGCATGAGCATTGTTCTGTTTGTCCTATGGCGAAACAGAGAAGATTATCTTTTCCTTTTCATAATCACAAGTCTGAAACTCCTTTTGATTTACTTCATTTAGATGTTTGGGGTCCTTTTTCTATTGAATCTGTTGATGGATATAAGTACTTTCTCACTATTGTGGATGATGCTACTCGTGTTACTTGGGTCTATATGCTTCGTAATAAAAGTGATGTGTCTCATGTTTTTTCAAACTTTATTACTCTTGTTCAGACTCAATATAAAGCAACTTTGAAAGCAATTCGTACTGATAATGCTCCTGAACTGCAATTCTCTGCTCTTGTTGCAAAATATGGTTTGACTCATTTCTTCTCATGTGCTTATACACCACAACAAAACTCTGTGGTTGAGAGGAAACATCAACATCTACTTAATGTGGCTCGGGCTTTGCATTTTCAATCTAATGTGCCTCTCATATATTGGACTGATTGTGTTACAACTGCTGCATTTCTTATAAATCGTTTACCATCACCATTTTTAAAAAACAAGTCTCCGTATGAACTTTTACTGAAGAAGTCTCCTGCTTATGATGTTTTGCGTACCTTTGGTTGCCTTTGCTATGTTAGTACGCATGATAAAGATCGTCACAAGTTTAGTCCTCGTGCTCGTGCTTCTGTATTTTTGGGTTATCCACCAGGCTATAAGGGATATAAAGTGTTAGACTTGGAGACTCGTTCTATTTCTATATCTCGTAATGTCATCTTTCATGAAAATATTTTTCCCTTGCGTGATAAGTCTTCTCCTGTTTTTGATTTTTTTTCTCACATTATATTACCTACTTCGACGCCATACATTCCTGATTCAACTCCTGCATTTGTTCCTTCATCTACATCTACTTCTACATCTCATCAACCACCTGCATCTCCTTCATCACATGTTGTTCCAGTGGTTCCTGAAACAGTTGTTTCAGATACTTCGTTGGCTTCTTGTCCTGTTGAAAGACCACGCCGACAGACTAAGGTACCATCTTATCTCAAAGAATATCACTGTGCTCTTTTACAATCTCATACTCCTTCTTTACCCTCCTCTTCTACCCCACTTTATCCCATTTCCTCTGTTCTCTCTTACAAGCGCTTGTCTCCTCCTTATTTTCAATTTCTTCTTTCTTTTTCGGTTGAGACTGAACCTAAAAACTTCTTCCAAGCCATGACATCTGATCGATGGAAAGGGGCTGTTAATGAGGAACTCGTTGCGATGGAGGTGAACAAGACTTGGTCTGTTGTTTCTTTACCTCCTGGTAAGAATGTTGTTGGTTGTAAGTGGGTGTTCACCATCAAGTTTCGTGCGGATGGTACTGTGGAGAGGTATAAAGCTCGTCTTGTGGCTAAGGGCTATACACAACAAGAGGGTGTTGATTATAATGAGACGTTCTCTCCTGTGATCAAGCTTACTAGTGTCAAGTTGATGCTTGCTCTTGCTGCTGCTAAAGGCTGGACTTTATCTCAGATGGATGTTTCGAATGCTTTTCTCCACAGCACCCTTGATGAGGAAATCTACATGTCGCTTCCTCAAGGTTATACGCCTGGACCTTCTGAAGTTCTTCCACCAAATCCTGTCTGTCGCTTGCATAAGAGTCTGTATGGTCTGAAGCAAGCTTCACGACAATGGAATCGAACTTTGGCTAAGGTTCTAGTTACTGCGGGGTATGCTCAGTCTGAATCTGATACAAGCTTATTTGTCAAAGCTACTCCTGATGCTTTTCTTGCCGTGCTGGTTTACGTTGATGACATTGTTATTGCTAGTAATAATGATCAGGAGTTATCCCGTTTGAAGGAAACTTTAGCCACTGCATTCAAGATCAAGGATCTTGGTACGATGCGTTTCTTTCTTGGGCTTGAAATTGCTCGTGCTTCTTCCGGAATCTCAGTTTGTCAACGCAAGTATACACTGGATCTCTTGGAAAGTGCGGGTCTTCTTGCCTGCAAACCTGCAAGTGTGCCTATGGATCCTTATGTTCATCTCAGTACTGAAGATGGTGTTCCTCTTCCTTCTGCAAGACCTTATAGAGAGCTGATTGGACGCTTGTTGTACCTCACCATCACTCGGCCTGACATCACGTTTGCGGTACACAAGCTCAGCCAGTTTCTCCAGAAGCCTACGGATGTTCATCTTAATGCTGCTCATCGTATTCTCAAATACTTGAAGGGTAATCCTGGCCAGGGATTGTTTTACCCTGCTACATCTGAGCTGTGTTTGAATGCTTTTGCCGACGCTGATTGGGCTTCTTGTCGTGATACTCGTATCTCTACGACTGGTTACTGTGTCTATCTTGGTACTTCTCTCATTTGTTGGCGTTCTCAGAAGCAAGGAGTGGCTAGTCGCAGTAGTACAGAAGCGGAATATCGTGCTTTAGCAGATGTTACTCGAGAGATTCTCTGGTTTCAGAAGCTTCTTCGTGATTTTTGTGTTGAAGTTACTGCGGTTGCTAAGCTCTTCTGTGATAGCAAGTCTGCAATCTACATCGCCACTAACCCGGTCTTTCACGAACGCACCAAACATGTTGAGTTCGACTGTCACATTGTTCGTAATCAACTCAAAGCTGGGACGTTGAACACCATTCATGTGACGAGTCAGAATCAGCTTGCTGACATTCTCACTAAGCCGCTTCATCCTGGTCCATTTCGTTCACTTCTTTCTCGTTTATCTGTATCAAGCCTTTATCTTCCTCCAGATTAAGGCTTGAGGGGGGCGTATCAGATATATGTAGATAAGCGTATGTTAGTGTAGCTGTGCATATTAGCTGTTAGTTGTGCAGTTACAGTGTAAGTTAGTGTAGCTCAACTATATATATACTGAGCTCAATTGTACAGTTAACGTTAATGAGAGTTTTATACATTTCATATCAATCTTTCTCTCTCGTTTCCTCTCTGATCTCAAATCCTTGATAAGTCTCAAAAATGGCCCATCTTTATCATTCACAGTTACATCAAGAAAGAACCACTTGCACACTCCTCCAAAAGACAAATAAAACTCACGCGATATTTTTGGCCCGCGAGATTATTTTTATATGTATTTATGGCAGTAAGATGGATCATTCAGACATGATGCGAAGATAGGGGCAGCCATACCTTTAGATGTAAGCCGTCAAAGTATCCCCCTTACGTGGATCTTATTCTATAATCCAACAGCTTATAATAAACCACGTCTTCCAGATCTAACAGTCATGCTTTCTACTAGTTTCCGTGCCTTCTTGTATTTTATTTTATTTCGTTTCCAAATTTTAAATTATTTAGCTTTCTTTTCCTGACACAAATCTATTTTATATATACCCCAAAAACTATTCATTTATTACAAGTTGCCCCCAAATAAAATCATAATCTCATTTTACAGAAGCTAATTCTAAAGTATTTAAGCATCATCTTTGAATAATTCTTGTTTATGAATGTTTGAGATAATAGTCCTAGAATTGCAAAACTCAGAGTTATTTCTGTCTGGGACTTGAAATGCAATTGCAAATATACCTGTCAGTAAATTAAAAGAGCAAGAGAATTGAAGGGCATTAAAGTAAGAAGCGGCAAAATCGAATTAAAAACTGCCAAAACCGAACCTACTAGCCGTTGATTTTGCGACACGTAAGCAAAATCCCGTAATGAGTCATCAGTTTTCATGTGTATGTATGTACGCATTCATCTCAAAAATACACATTGATAAAAACAGAGAAGCGATCCCAAAAAGAACTCGCAAAGAAAACCCTAAATCTCTTATTCGCCGCAGTCTCCGCCTTCATTTCCACAGCCGGTGATGACGTGTCAGTAGATCCAGTTTTCACATATGTTTCTGTGATTTTCAGAAAGTTGAAGGTTTTATATGTTTCGAGTCATAAGGTTTTCTGTTTTCACAAGAAAGTAACTGGAGAAGAAAAGGCCTTAACGATACCTTATACAACAAGGTTTAGTTTTTTTCTTTCTCTTGTTAAATAATTTAAACTACTTGGAAAGTTTGTGCGTTTTGTAGGTTTGAATGTTATTTTATGAATTTATCATTGTTACACTTATGTTTTTCGTATAGATCTTTATCTATGTAGTAATACTAATACTGTTTGCTCTTTGTTTTTCGTTATTGGTAAGATCAATGGATAGCAAACAGATGTTGTTATCGGCGCTTGGCGTCGGAGTTGGAGTCGGTGTCGGTTTGGGCCTCGCTTCCGGCCAAGCCGTAGGAAAATGGGCCACCGGTAATTCGACGTCAAGTAACGCCGTTACGGCGGATAAGATGGAGAAGGAGATACTTCGTCAAGTCGTTGACGGCAGAGAGAGTAAAATTACTTTCGATGAGTTTCCTTACTATCTTAGGTAAATTTATAATCTATTTTATTCATTTTCTGATCATTATTTTAAAAGATTCGTATGATAAATAGTCGAAACTTTCCAAACTTTAAGACGATAATACAACTATTCAAGTGAGGATATAGAAATGATAAAGTAGATAAAAAAGTCAAGACAGTTTTTTTTTAGCAGTCTATTAAAATTCGATAATTATAAAAAAAATGGATAATCCAACCAAAAAAAAATAAAAAAACGGATAAGGTATTCGTTGGAGTGATAGAAATAAAAAGTGAAGGGCATGTGAGTTTCTGTTTATGTACGGCGGGGATGGCCTCATTGTCTTTTTTTTCTGTGACACGTGGAACAAACAGTCAGATCCTGTGATCTTTTACTCCCTAGATGTATGGAATTATTCCCTTCATTCAATGTTTGTGCAGTGAACAGACACGAGTGCTTCTAACAAGTGCAGCTTATGTCCACTTGAAACACTTTGATGCTTCAAAGTATACCAGAAACTTGTCTCCCGCGAGCCGAGCCATCCTGTTGTCCGGTCCTGCCGGTTAGTTCCAGATGATTTGATCTCAATATTTCGTTCTTGAACCGATTTGGTTGTGTTCTGATTCGTAACTTGTTTATTTACAGAGCTTTATCAGCAAATGCTAGCCAAAGCCCTAGCGCATTTCTTTGACGCCAAGTTACTTCTTCTAGACGTCAATGATTTTGCGCTTAAGGTACGTGAAACCCAACCCTACCCATACTTAAAACCTTAATCAGTAATCTGTTTGTTTATGTGAGTTGTGAACCTTATATCTACTTTGTTGTGACTGCAGATACAGAGCAAATATGGCAGCGGAAATACAGAATCATCCGTAAGCGGTTTACTAATTTGGTTTGCATAGTGTTTCTGGTTTCTTGTATATGATCTAAAATCTTTTTTTTTTCTTTTCAGTCGTTTAAGAGATCCCCTTCAGAATCTGCTTTAGAGCAACTATCAGGACTGTTTAGTTCCTTCTCCATCCTCCCTCAGAGAGAAGAGCCTAAAGGTAAATGTCTAAACCGCTCTGCTTAGCCGGGTACTGATAGTCTTGGTGATCAACGAACCTTACTATCAAAGTTTAATGACATTGTTTGTTGATGACTCTATTTAGCTGGTGGTACCTTGAGGAGGCAAAGCAGTGGTATGGATATCAAATCAAGGTTGTGTTTCTATACCTTCGAGATCAAATTTTCAAGGAACGTCAAAATTTGTCAACAATCAAACTACTAATGTGTAAGTTTATTGTTTAATGTGTGATCCATGATCTATATACAGCCCAATGGAAGGCTCTAGTAATCCTTCAAAGCTTCGTCGAAACTCTTCAGCAGCTAATATAAGCAACCTTGCCTCTTCATCAAACTCAGGTTATTTCTCATCATTGAAATTTAAAACTTTAGTCTATCTATTGTGGACTAATATATGATTCCATTTTCAGCGCCTCTGAAGCGTACTAGTAGCTGGTCCTTTGACGAAAAGCTTCTAATCCAGTCTTTATACAAGGTAACGTATTATATAATACTATGCATTTAGGGTGTTATGAGTATTGTTTAAATATATCATGTTGCAACTACCAATCTAAGTGCAGGTCTTGACCTATGTCTCCAAGGCCAATCCGATTGTGTTGTATCTTCGAGACATCGAGAACCTTCTGTTCCGCTCACAGAGAACTTACAACCTCTTCCAAAAGCTTCTCCAGAAACTCAGCGGACCGGTTCTCATACTCGGTTCGAGAATCGTGGACTTGTCTAGTGAAGACGCTCACGAAATCGACGAGAAGCTCTCTGCTGTTTTCCCTTACAACATAGATATAAGACCTCCTGATGATGAGAGCCATCTGGTTAGCTGGAAATCGCAGCTTGAACGCGACATGAACATGATCCAGACTCAGGATAATAGGAACCATATCATGGAGGTTTTGTCTGAGAATGATCTTATATGCGACGACCTGGAATCCATCTCTTTTGAGGATACAAAGGTTCTGAGCAATTACATTGAGGAGATTGTCGTATCTGCTCTCTCGTATCATCTCATGAACAACAAAGATCCTGAGTACAGAAATGGAAAGCTCGTTATATCTTCTACAAGGTTATATAAAAACCCTATCTTGTGCAACAAGCAAACCGTAATGCAGATAATTGAACTGATGATATATTGTTTCTTGCGTGGTTAGTTTGTCGCATGGATTCAGCCTCTTCAGAGAAGGAAAAGCAAGTGGTCGTGAGAAGCTCAAGCAAAACCCTAAGGAAGACAAATCCAAGGTCTCTCTCTATTACTCTGTTTCTACCTGAAAACAGAGGATTCTGACATACTCTGTTTCAGGAACCAAAATCTGAATTAGCAGCTGCTGTCAAGCCAGATACCAAAACAGAGAGCGTCACCGCTGCAAGCAGCAAGACCGAACCGGAGAAGGAAGCTAAGTCTGAGAAGGCAACCCCTAAAGCTCCGGTATGTTTGACCTAATCTACTATTTTTCAACTAGATTCAAACCTTTTTGTCAATGGTGTTAAGCTAACCTATGGAAACAGGAAGTCCCACCGGATAACGAGTTCGAGAAACGGATAAGACCGGAAGTAATCCCAGCAGAAGAAATCAACGTGACATTCGAAGACATCGGTGCGCTTGACGACATAAAAGAATCACTACAAGAGCTTGTAATGCTTCCACTCCGCAGACCAGATCTCTTCACGGGAGGTCTCTTAAAGCCCTGCAGAGGAATCCTGCTCTTCGGCCCGCCCGGGACCGGTAAAACAATGCTGGCTAAAGCCATAGCGAGAGAGGCGGGAGCCAGTTTCATAAACGTTTCCATGTCGACCATAACTTCGAAATGGTTTGGTGAAGACGAGAAGAATGTTAGGGCTTTGTTTACTCTGGCTTCGAAAGTGTCGCCCACGATTATATTCGTTGATGAAGTTGATAGTATGTTGGGGCAGAGGACGAGAGTTGGAGAGCATGAGGCTATGAGGAAGATTAAGAATGAGTTTATGAGTCATTGGGATGGGTTGATGACTAAACCTGGTGAGCGTATCTTAGTCCTTGCTGCTACTAATCGACCTTTTGATCTAGACGAGGCCATTATCAGACGATTTGAACGAAGGTAACTTTTCTCCCAAGCTATCTAATGTTTTTGGTTTACCCTTATACTTCTTGTTTAGTTTTTTTTCTTCCGTAGGATTATGGTGGGGCTACCAGGTGTAGAGAACAGAGAGAAGATACTAAAGACATTGCTGGCAAAAGAGAAAGTGGATGAAAACTTGGATTACAAGGAACTTTCAATGATGACAGAAGGTTACACAGGAAGCGACCTCAAGGTTTGATTTTTTTTTTTTGTTCTGTAGAAACTCATCTCTTGAATTCCTCCTAAAGTAATTAGTTGATTTGGCTAAACAGAATCTGTGCACAACTGCTGCGTATAGACCAGTGAGAGAACTTATACAACAAGAGAGAATCAAAGATACTGTAAGAAATTATACCTTTTTTGGGGTTCTTTTTCTCAGTTCTTGTTTCTTCATTTGTTTGGTTTTATTGTTATTTGTAATTAATTTTAAAAGGAGAAGAAGAAACAGAGAGAGACTACGAAGGCAAATGAAGATGATGAAGGCAAAAATGAGAGAATTATCACACTTCGTCCGTTGAACAGACAAGACTTCAAAGAGGCCAAGAATCAGGTTTAGAATAGACTGGGGAACATTTTGTGATGATATAGATATGGAAAGTAGCGTTTTGAGTTTTAAAATGTTGTGAAATTGAAAACGCAGGTGGCAGCGAGTTTTGCAGCAGAGGGAGCGGGGATGGGAGAGCTGAAGCAGTGGAATGAGTTGTATGGAGAAGGAGGATCCAGGAAAAAAGAACAACTCACTTACTTCTTGTGATGTGGTGATGAGGATGGATCAAATGAATAAAAGACTTGATACTATGTTGGATGATGAACTAAGTTTGGTATTGTAATAATATTATAATGACTTCCTTTTTTCAAGGTTAATAATAAGAGAGGAGAAACTATGATATACTTAATTATCTTGGCCCCAACATGTATTCCACAAATACCTATCTATAAAATTATGTATGGTACTAGATTATATACGAATTTTGTACTTAATAATACAATATAAACGCTAACACTAAACACATACAAATTGGTGAAACATGCGTAACATCATTTAACAACATTGCTCATTGTCTCGTAGCAATCCTTCAACCATGCAGTATGTCGCTCTATTTATTTTTCACACTAGATGTTCTGTAAAAAAAGTTTAAAATATATTTTTTAATAGATACAGTATAAATTATGTTTAAAACTAAAAAATTATTTTTCTTATCACTATTTTAAAACATTTTTTTTAATTGAACATAAAAATTAATATAAAATTATTTTTGTTTATTTCAAATTATATTTAAGAATATGCATGTATATATTTAAAATTATAATTTTAGATAGATTTTTTTTTTCTATTTATTAATTAAATATATTAAAAAAATTGTAGTAGACATTTTGTAATTATCAAAAATTAAAATTAGACACTATTTATTAAATTTGTAAATATATAAGAAATTAATGATTTTACGATTAAATTTTATTTATTTTCAAAAGAAGAATACATTTTTGAAAAAAATTGTAATAAAATTGTATACTTTAAAATTTATAATTAAATGATATTCTCAAAATTTTTAATGTCATATTTGAATATATTTATTTTATGATAATTTATGAGTTATTACCATATTTTAAAAATATTTCCAAAAATATAGATCGACACTGAATGTAATATATGAGTTATTACCATATTCTATAAAGATTTTCAAATATATATATATATATATATATTTACATTAAATACAATTGCCTATGTCATATTTAATCATAGTCAATGTAATCAATTTTAGTAGACATGTCATCATTTTTGTCCATGTCATATTTAATCATAGGTCATGTCATCAATTTCAATAGACATGTCACCATTTTTTTGTGAAACTGATTGCAGAGAGGACATGTGGTAAAATCACTTCGCAAATATAATTTAGGGGATAGTATACCTCTCCATTTGTTGGTCATATATATTTGGAAGACCTCATAAAATAGGGTGGAAGAAGAACTTAGGAAAGAAGGTAAGAATGATAAGAAATAATGATTAGAAATAGATGCAATCTTATAAACGATTTTATTAGACCTATTTGGTTAGAAACCAATGGTTAGACACGATGGATGGTTAGACACGAATGGTTATACACAATTTTTATGGTTACCGAATTGGTTAGACACGAATGGTTAGACACATAAGATTTTATTAATTAAATTTTGGTAACATTGGTAACAATATATGGTAAGAAGTTATGCTGAAAGTTAATTATATGGTAAAAAAATTCTAAGTAGTGTAATTGATCGACATGTGGTCTTCCATGTCACCTTTTTTTGAAAAATCACTCTTAAATATAGTCTAGGAGATTGAAATTTGAGGACATTATATAATATATGATTGAAATGTATCATGGTTCACATTCAAATTTGAGGACTATATATATTATTATATGATTGAAATGTATATGGCTCTGTTCTTTTAGAAAACGCTGGCTACCAGCAGCAGCCACTGAAAATCATACTTTTACCATTGGAAATGCAGCGCCGGTGAGACAACACAACCTTACTTTTTCGGTCATAAACGGCAAAAAGCAATAAACTTTCAGCGACAGCAACGTTTTCGGTCATTTTATCTGATGCTGGAAATATCAGCGACAGCAACGTCTCCTTTTTTAGTCGCTGCGGAAAGCCACGATAAAAGAAGAATAAATAGAAGAGAATGAAAAAGAATATAAAACCCACAAGAGAAAATCACATAAAATGTTATGAATGAAAGTCAACCATTTCCATCAATTGTTTAATTTCTTAAATAGATTCTTAATTCCGTCTCTAAATTTGGTAGTATTTTTTATTTCTATTTCTACGATGAAAACAAAGAGATCATATCAAAATGTGAATTAATAACTAAATTTTTTTAGACAAAACTATATCTAAAAGAGAGAGGTTTACAAGATAACACATTGAAAAACATGGATCACAGACGGTATCTCCCCATGGCCTTTCGCCTGTCGATTCCCAATCTCGAAATTGAGATTGCATATTTAAAGAGTAAAGTTGATTTAGAATTGGAAAGCTTATGTGAAAAATAAAATTTCATTGTTGTAATATTTCAGTTTTATATTTTAGTTTGCTTTGAAATATTTTTTTTATAAAATTGTTTTTGGCCTCTTAAAATTTATTAAATTTTACTTTGTATATTTTAACATACTAGGAGTTTTCATGCGCCATACGTAGATATAAATTTTTTAAAAATACTATTATTTAATAGAAATAAAATTTTCAATTTTTATATTTCAATTTATTAATTAAAATATAAAACCACAATGTAATTGTTTTAGTTTTAATTTATTCAAACTTACTTTAAATGTTAATTTTATATTATTTAAATTTTAATAAAATAATTATTTTTTTATAATGTTATTTTTCATATTCAAATTTATTTAGTTACTTTTATTTTGAATATGTTTATTTGTAAATTTATAATCTAATTCTAATAAATATATACATTAAATATAAACAACATATATAAGTTGATAAAATTTATAATTATAACTACACTTTTTATAATATAATTATGGAATTAGTTAAAATATTTACACATACTTTTGAATACTAAGATCTTAATATTTTATATTTATGAAAATAAAATTTATAAATTTATCAATTTAACCTAATATTATTATACTAAGTTCAATATAATAAAAAATTAATTGATTGATTGTAATTATTTAATAGATAAAATAATAAATAAAAGAAATCTGAATATATTAATGTATAATAAAAATAATTACATAGTTAGTTAAAATATTTACATATAATTTTGAAAATTAAGATCTTGTTAAGATCTTTAAATAGATTTTTCGAAACTATATATATATATATATTTAAATTTTAAATAAAAAGATATCAAAAGATATTATGGTTAAATAGTTCAAAGATTATATATATTATTAGTCTTATTAAATAAAATTTAATATTTAAAAAAAAAAACTGACCAACTTAAAAATCACACATGAAATGAGGTTTTGACTTCTATTTTAATAGAATATATTACTAAACTGATTGTCGGGATTAAAAAAAATTTACGATATATAAATATGATCTCGTTTTGACCTTTTGATTATTCACTTAGTAAATATCCTCTGGGAACTAATAATCTGAAAAAATGAAACGGTAACCAGTTTTTTTTTATTTTTTGTAAAATGGGATTCACCTGAATAGGTCAATTTATCAATCAAACTGGTTTGTTTTTGAGATCCAGTGGAACATGTAATACGACTTCTATTCCTTACAGTGTAGTTTTGAAGTATAAGCCGAAATCAACCTATTATATGCAGCATGGGCATTTCCCATACTTTTTTAACGAGTTGTTACTTTTGTCTTTAATATAGCAAAATAACTTTCAGAAAGTAGTCTAAGCTTTGGTCATTTCGGTAAAAGGTTCAAAGTGCATGGTATCTGATCTGAAGCATATAAGTCTCAAAATTCAATTTTATCCAGGATGTCGTTCAAGAAACATTCATGGTCAACACAAGTAACATGTAGGCTGTCTATGACAAAATTGCAGTTTTTTCCCAAATTATTTTACCTATACTGTGTCAAAATCTAAAATTTAAAATTTAAAACTAGGCAAAGCAAGTGTGGATCAGATCATTGAATGTTAAAAAGATACATGAATACAACTATATTAATTTTTATTTATAACTGAGAAGTTATCAATCTGGTTAACATAAGAGAAATTTGTGTAATTAATTTAATTAGTATGGTTAGTTTAGATCTTATCGACGAACCTTAGATCTAATCCAATATCCTTACAAAAATCTTTCTTAGAAGAACCAAAATCAAATTGAGAAACAACAAAGTTCATGCATCATACCAAACATTGTTGTCCAGAAGTAAATTAATGATTTAATCATTTTATAACTGTGGCTACTAAAAGACATAGAAAAACTAAGAAATAACAAAGTGCATATCATGATTTCTAACATTCTTTGCAGTCGCATATATGATTGGTACATTTCATAATTTTGCACGAGTCAAAACAACTGTTTTTGCAATCATCATCCTTAAAGCAAGTCCCAAAATATTGATTTGGATGGGCCAACTTTGATTGACATGATGCTCCAACACACTCTGTCTCTCGCACATATTGTCCAGGTTCCATAAGTTCTCTTGCATTTGATATACAAACACCTATAAAACATAATTACGTATATGCACTTTCATTTCAAATATCGAACTAATAAGACATCATATATAAATATTTATATATTTCTATATAGAGAGAGAAAGAAAGAGGCGAACATGAGAGGAGTGCGACCAGAACAATAAGCAATGTTGTCTTTGCTACTGTCATGTCTTTTACAATTTTTACTCGATGTATATGTTTTATGATTGTGCTTTGAGATTCTTATATGTCTTAGAGTCTATTTATATTATGTTATGAGGCATAGAAAAATGGTAGGTAAATATAAGATTTCTTCTCTGAGTAATAAGTTGTATCCAATACATTGAACAATAGAGAAGAAATAAAATCAAATGAAATGGAAAAAAAAGAATAAAATCAACAGAATAAAATTAAATCAACAAAAAGTCACCATTACCATAAATTGTATAATTTATTAAATAGCTTGTTTAATTCTATCTCTAAATTTGGTGAAAAATATTTTTTTATATATTTCTTTAATCAAAACAAAGAAAGTAAATAATAGATTAACATACCAAATGTTAATTAATAAAATTGTACATCCACGTAGAGAAAACTATAACAAACCTACACATAAATAGATTAGAGATAGAGGGGTTTACAAAACACAACGAAAAATATTTTATTAAAATATAATTGGATTTAGAATAGAAATATTATGTCAAAAATTAAAAAATGTATAATTCATAATATTTCAGTTTTATATATATTATAATTGTTTTCGAAATTTTATCTTTCTATCATATTTTTTGGCCTCTTAAAATTTATTGCTTTTTACTTTGTAAAGTTTAACATAAATTTTAGGCATGTACAATTTAATCAGACTACCTAATCCTAAATAATAGATGATTATATAATATTAGTTGTCTGGTTTGCTTATGTACAAGGGTGTTATAATTGTTGTAATTATTTCAGAATCATTAGGTTCGAAAGGCTAAATAACACTCATATAAAATAATTATTCAGATACTCAATTGGTATATTTAGATGGCTAATATAATATTTAAAATTATATGAATATTTAAAAAATTACTTTAAGTATATGATTACGAATCGAGCAAAGTCTGATCTATAATTTTGAAAATTAAGATCTTGTTAAGATCTTTAAATAGATTTTTTGAAATTATATATATATATATATATATTTAAATTGTAAATAAAAAGATATCAAAAGATATTATCATTAAATAGTTCAAAGATTATATACATTATTAGTCTTATTAAATTACATTTAATAATGTTTTTTAAAAAAATGGACCAACTTAAAAATCACACATGAAATGAGGTTGTGACTTCTAGTTTAATAGAATAGACTATATTTGACTCGCGGTTTCAAACTGCGTGATAATTTTTCAAAACATTCCAAATATATTTAATACCAATTTGTATTTTTATTGTATCTACTAAATACATTTAGATGTTTTAAATAAAACTTTAAATTGAGTATTTTTAAATTTAACCCGTCCCGCTGTTAAATTGACAAATTTTGTGGTCTCATATGTAATCTGGTTTAGTTTTTAATAAGATTATTATTTAAAAATCATATATTTGAACTGATAGATGACCTACTATGCAATCCGGTTTATATTCATGAATGTTTAGACGAATGGTGGATATATAATGAAAGTGATATTTTATTTTAATACAATTTTTAGTCAAACTAAATTTTCATCTTGTTGTAAGTGTAACGGATCAATATTTGAAAGGATGCATACTATATATATATATATATATGAGCATCAAAAATTTATATACGCTTATTACAATTTAACGATTTATGTTTGTAAATATAATTTTCATTTATTTAATAAGTTCACTTTTTTTATTCACATGTTAACAGATTTTTTTTGGATGTTTTGTTTATGATTTATTTTAAATCAAAAAGTTATTTCCATTATACGCATTAGAAATGTAAATATTTATTAGTTTTAATTTTGATATATATTTCTATCATATATATATATAAAATTATATTTTGCAACTAATTAAAATATTGACTCATAGTCTCTTGCATCGATTTATGTTTTAATGTATTTTTTATGATATAATTGTTAATATATTTGTTGAATTATTTATATTTGTAAATATTTTACATGTGTTTGAAAAACCCGTAAAACTCTATTCATAAAAATAGCAATAGTAACATGTTTCATCGTATATTAAATATTAATAGTATTGGTTTTTAAAACTCTAAATATAGTAGTTATATTTTTATGTATTTAGTGAGGGTTTTAAAGAATTTTTTTTTCATTGAATTAATATATAGCTGTATATATACAAATTAAAAAAAATATATCATTATTTATTACATTAACAACTAAAATATAATCATTTATTACTTAAAATTTCGAATTAGTATAAATTAAATTCATTAGTTTAAAATAAAATATTAGATTAGTTAGTTAGTTCCTTAATTTTAGGTGTGGTGTATATTTAATTGTAATTAAATTAAATATATAATTATAAATAGTAAGGAAGATAAATATAATGGTCCAACATAGACTACTTGTAAATAGATAAAAAATGTTCATATTTTAATAGTATTAATTACAAAACTGATCGTTGGGATTAAAAAAGTTTTACGATATATAAATATGCTCTTGTTTTGAACTTTTGATTATTCACTTAGTAAATATCATCTGAGAACTAATAATCTGAAAAAAATAACGGTAATCAGTTTTTTTTTTGTAAAATGGGATTCACCTGAATAGGTCAATGTACCAATCAAACAGGTTAGTTTTCGAGATGCAATTGAACATGTAATACGACTTTGATTCCTTACCGTGTAGCTTTGTGTCTTTGAAGTATAAGCCGAAAGCAACATATTATATGCAGCATGGGCATTTCCCATACTTTTTTTAACGAGTTGTTACTTTCGTCTTTAACATAGCAAAATAACTTTCAGAAAGTAATCTAAGCTTTGGTCATTTCGGTAAAAGGTTCAAAGTGCATGGTATCTGATCTGAAGCATATGAGTCTCAAAATTCAATTTTATCCAGGATGCCGTTCAAGAAACATGCATGGTCAACACAAGTAACATGTAGGCTGTCTATGTAAAAATTGCAGTTTTTTCCAAAATTATTTTACCTATACTGCGTCAAAATTTAAAATTTAATATTTAAAACTAAGCAAACCAAGTGTGGATCAGATCATCGAATGTTAAAAAAATACATAAATACAACTATATTGATTTTTTTCACGTCTAAACAGATTTTATTGATATACCAACATACAAATGAAGTTATAGAATCTTTTACAAAACAACTATATTCAAATTATTACATAAGCAGAAATATGCAACATATGCTGAAGACAAATTATTTGTAGAAGTGAAGATTGACGTTTCTTTCTTTTACAGTAAGTCTTACACGCTAACAGAATATGTGATCTGTTATTTTCCTTCTCCAGAATTCGTCTCACTCTGATACGATGGATATGCCATTTTGGCATTTTATTCTTTTTCCATATCGTACAGTAAAAAAATGATTTTTATTTTTACCTGAGGGGTTATCAATCTGGTTAACACAAGAGAAATTTGTGAAATTAATTTAATTAGTATGGTTAGTTTAGACATCCAAAATCGACACACCTTAGATCTAATCCAATATCCTTAAAAAATCTTTCTTAGAAGAAGCAAAATCAAATTGAGAAACAACAAATTTCATGCATCATATCAAACATTGTTGTCCAGAAGTAAATTAATGATTTAATCATTTTATAACTGTGGCTACTAAAAGACATAGAAAAACTAAGAAATAACAAAGTGCATATCATGATTTCTAACATTCTTTGCAGTCGCATAAATGATTGGTACATTTCATAATTTTGCACGAGTCAAAACAACTGTTTTTGCAATCATCATCCTTAAAGCAAGTCCCAAAATATTGATTTGGATGGGCCAACTTTGATTGACATGATGCTCCAACACACTCTATCTCTCGCACATATTGTCCAGGTTCCATAAGTTCTCTTGCATTTGATATACAAACACCTATAAAACAGAATTACATATATGCACTTTCATTTCAAATATCGTACTAATAAGACATCATATATAAATATTTATATATTTCTATATAGAGAGAGAAAGAAAGAGGCGAACATGAGAGGAGTGCGACCAGAACAATAAGCAATGTTGTCTTTGCTACTGTCATGTCTTTTACAATTTTTACTCGATGTATATGTTTTATGATTGTGCTTTGAGATTCTTATATGTCTTAGAGTCTATTTATATTATGTTATGAGGCATAGAAAAATGGTAGGTAAATATAAGATATCTTCTCTGAGTAGTAAGTTGTATCCAATACATTGAACAATAGAGAAGAAATAGAATCAAATGAATTGGAAAAGAAAAGAAAAGAAAAGAATAAAATCAACAGAATAAAATTAAATCAACAAAAAGTCACCATTACCATAAATTGTATAATTTCTTAAATAGCTTGTTTAATTCTATCTCTAAATTTGATGAAATATTTTTTTATATATTTATTAAACCAAAACAAAGAAAGTAAAGAATAGATTAACATACCAAATGTTAATTAATAAAATTGTACATCCACATAGAGACAACTATAACAAACCTACACATAAATAGATTAGAGATAGAGGGGTTTACAAAACACAACGAAAAATATTTTATTAAAATATAATTGGATTTAGAATAGAAATATTATGTCGAAAAGTAAAATTGTATATTCATAATATTTCAGTTTTATATATATTATAATTGTTTTCGAAATTTTATCTTTCTATAATATTTTGGCCTCTTAAATTTTATTGCTTTTTACTTTGTAAAGTTTAACATAAATTTTAGGCATGTACTATTTAATCAGACTACCCAATCCTAAATAACAGATGCTTATATAATATTAGTTGTCTGGTTTGCTTATGTACAAGGGTATTATAATTGTTGTACTTATATTTCAGAATCATTAGGTTCGAAAGGCTAAATAACACTCATATAAAATAATTATTCAGATACTCAATTGGTATATTTAGATGGCTAATATAATATTTAAAATTATATGAAATTTTTTAAAATTACTTTAAGTTTATGATTACAAATCGACCAACGTCTGATCTATAATTTTGAAAATTAAGATCTTGTTAAGTTCTTTAAATAGATTTTTCGAAATTATATATATATATATATATATATATATATATATATATATATATATATATATATATATATATATATATATATATATATATATATATATATATATATATTTAAATTGTAAATAAAAAGATATCAAAAGATATTATCATTAAATAGTTCAAAGATTATATACATTATTAGTCTTTTTAAATTACATTTAATAATGTTTTTTTTTAAAATGGACCAACTTAAAAATTACACATGAAATGAGGTTGTGACTTCTATTTTAATAGATTAGACTAGATTTTGATTCGTGGTTTCAAACCGCATGATAATTTTTCAAAACATTCCAAATATATTTAATACCAATTTTTAGTTTTATTGTATCTACTAAATACATTTAGATGTTTTAAATAAAACTTTAAATTGAGTATTTTAAAATTCAACCCGACTCGCTGTTAAATTGACAAATTTTGTGGTCTCATATGTAATCTGGTTTAGTTTTTAATAAGATTATTGTTTTAAAATCATTTATTGAACTGATAGATGACCCATTATAACAACTAATACATGGAATCTGGCTACCAGTTGAACTGATAGATGACCTACTATGCAATCCGGTTTGACTAAAATTATTATATTTAGAGTATCATAATATATATATTCATGAATGTTTAGAAGAATGGTGGATATATAATGAAAGTGATGTTTTAATTTTAATACAATTTTTGGTCAAACTAAATTTTCATCTTGTTGTAAGTACAACAGATCAATATTTGAAATGATGCATACTAATATATATTTGAGCATCAACAATTTATATACGCTTATTACAATTTAATGATTTATGTTTGTAAATATAATTTTCATTTATTTAGCAAGTTCACTTTTTTATTCACATGTTAACAGATTTGTTTTGGATGTTTTGTTTATTATTATAAATCGAAATTTTAATTTCATTATTCGCATTAGAAATATAAATATTTATTAGTTTTAATTTTGATACATATTTTTTATTATATATACATAATTATATTTTACAACTAATTAAAATATTGACTCATACTCTCTTGCATCGATTTATGTTTTAATGTAATATTTTATGATATAATTGTTTAATATATTTGTTGAATTATTTATATTTGATAAATATATTACATGTGTTTGAATAACTCGTAAAACTATATTCATAAAAATAGCAATAGTAACATGTTTCATCGTATATTAAATATTAATAGTATTGAACTATTAATATTTTATATCATATATATATATATATATATATATATATGTATATATATATATATATATATTTACGTATATGTATATCTGTTTTTAACACTCTAAATATAGTAGTTATATTTTTTATGTATTTAGTGAGGGTTTTGAATAATTTTTTTTTTCATTTGGACTAATATATAGCTGTATATATACAAATTAATAGAAATATATCATTATTTATTACATTAGCAACTAAAATATAATCATTTATTACTTAAATTTCGAATTAGTATAAATTAAATTCAGTAGTTTAAAAGAAAATATTAGATTAGTTAGTTAGCTCATTAATTTTAGGTATGGTTTATATTTAATTGTAATTAAATTAAATATATTATTATCAATAATAAGGAAGATAAATACAATGGTCTAAAATAGACTACTTGTAAAAAGATAAAAATTGTCCATGTTTTAATAGTATTGACTAGAGTTTGACTCGTCTTTTTAAAGGGCGGACAAAATTTAATATTTTTCATCATCTTATGTATAGATTTTCCTCTCTTGTTAAATGTTTGAGATTGGTTTAGTCAACAAATTTATTAACTTGTCTTTTTGTTCACCAATATGTTTAAATATAATGTTTGGTTTTTGGTTTTGGTTTTAGGTTGTTTTTTCTTTAAGATTTTGGTTTCAGTTTGATTATAGTTTTTTTCTTTTTTGGTTCAAGAGATATATGAACTGTACAGTTATTTATGAAATAACTTAATATGATTATACTTGTGTTTACCCGACCCGGATCTAGGGAGTTATTTTTTTTCCAAAATTTATTTATTGAAAATTAAAAATTGCATACATGTATTTTTTATTAAGAAAATTTTATAGATACCTAAATTAAAATTAATAAATATAATTTGTTAAAATAATATAATTCATTTATAAAATCCGTCATTATTAATTTTACTTATATTTAAAACTTGAAATTATAGTAAAAAATATTTTTAATTTTATATTGGTCAAAATTCATTTTATTATTATATAAATAAAATATACTTCACTCAACCTGTATCATACTATATCGAATTATTTTTAATACTCAAATTTCAATGTGTAATTATTTATTATTTTATATATTACTTAAATATTTTATTTCAATACGTTGAAGTATGTGGTAAAATTTATGAATGTATGTTATTCTTTAATTTTATGATTTATAAAATATTTAATAAATGAATTAAGTTACTTTATATTTATTAGTTGATGTATTAATTTAATTATCAATATAAATATTATGGGAATATTATTTCTTATTCTATAATGAAAGAATTAATATTTGTTAATAATTTATTTAATCTTAGTTACGAATTTTATTATTTAAAAATAAATATTAAAAATAATTTATGTTTACATGTTAAATAAAAAGATATTAAAAGATATTTTATAATAAAATCTTAAAAAAAATACTTGACAATAGTTTTTTAGATATCTTATTTTGAAAATATTATTAAGTTAGTTCTAAGAGAAAAAAATAGGAGGTTAAATTAATTCTATTTTACAAATCTTGAAATATTAATAGATAATTGTTAGATTAGAAAAACATTATATGATAATAACTAATGAAATTATTTTAGTTGGACTGTTATGTCTTTTTTAATAGTCCAAAACATAGTCGATAAAAAGTTCTTCTGTTTTAATAGTATTGATTACAAAACTGATCGTTGGGATTAAAAAAGTTTTACGATATATAAATATGCTCTTGTTTTGAACTTTTAATTATTCACTTAGTAAATATTATCTTAGAACTAATAATCTGAAAACAAAATAACGGTAATCAGTTTTTTTTTTGTAAAATGGGATTCACCTGAATAGGTCAATGTACCAATCAAACAGGTTTGTTTTCAAGATGCAATGGAACATGTAATACGACTTTGATTCCTCACCGTGTAGCTTTGTGTCTTTGAAGTATAAGCCGAAAGCAACATATTATATGCAGCATGGGCATTTCCCATACTTTTTTTAATGAGTTGTTACTTTCGTCTTTAACATAGCAAAATAACTTGCAGAAAGTAGTCTAAGCTTTGGTCATTTCGGTAAAAGGTTCAAAGTGCATGGTATCTGATCTGAAGCATATGAGTCTCAAAATTCAATTTTATCCAGGATGCCGTTCAAGAAACATCCATGGTCAACACAAGTAACATGTAGGCTGTCTATGTAAAAATTGCAGTTTTTTCCCAAATTATTTTACCTATACTGCGTCAAAATTTAAAATTTAATATTTAAAACTAGGCAAACCAAGTGTGGATCAGATCATCGAATGTTAAAAAAATACATAAATACAACTATATTGATTTTTTTAACGTCTAAACAGATTTTATTGATATACCAACATACAAATGAAGTTATAGAATCTTTTACAAAACAACTATATTCAAATTATTACATAAGCAGAAATATGCAACATATGCTGAAGACAAATTATTTGTAGAAGTGAAGATTGACGTTTCTTTCTTTTACAGTAAGTCTTACACGCTAACAGAATATGTGATCTGTTATTTTCCTTCTCCAGAATTCGTCTCACTCTGATACGATGGATATGCCATTTTGGCATTTTATTCTTTTTCCATATCGTACAGTAAAAAAATGATTTTTATTTTTACCTGAGGGGTTATCAATCTGGTTAACACAAGAGAAATTTGTGAAATTAATTTAATTAGTATGGTTAGTTTAGACATCCAAAATCGACACACCTTAGATCTAATCCAATATCCTTAAAAAAATCTTTTCTTAGAAGAAGCAAAATCAAATTGAGAAACAACAAAGTTCATGCATCATATCAAACATTGTTGTCCAGAAGTAAATTAATGATTTAATCATTTTATAACTGTGGCTACTAAAATACATAGAAAAACTAAGAAATAACAAAGTGCATATCATGATTTCTAACATTCTTTGCAGTCGCATAAATGATTGGTACATTTCATAATTTTGCACGAGTCAAAACAACTGTTTTTGCAATCATCATCCTTAAAGCAAGTCCCAAAATATTGATTTGGATGGGCCAACTTTGATTGACATGATGCTCCAACACACTCTGTCTCTCGCACATATTGTCCAGGTTCCATAAGTTCCCTTGCATTTGATATACAAACACCTATAAAACAGAATTACATATATGCACTTTCATTTCAAATATCGAACTAATAAGACATCATATATAAATATTTATATATTTCTATATAGAGAGAGAAAGAAAGAGGCGAACATGAGAGGAGTGCGACCAGAACAATAAGCAATGTTGTCTTTGCTACTGTCATGTCTTTTACAATTTCTACTCGATGTATATGTTTTATGATTGTGCTTTGAGATTCTTATATGTCTTAGAGTCTATTTATATTATGTTATGAGGCATAGAAAAATGGTAGGTAAATATAAGATATCTTCTCTGAGTAGTAAGTTGTATCCAATACATTGAACAATAGAGAAGAAATAGAATCAAATGAATTGGAAAAGAAAAGAAAAGAATAAAATCAACAGAATAAAATTAAATCAACAAAAAGTCACCATTACCATAAATTGTATAATTTCTTAAATAGATTGTTTAATTCTATCTCTAAATTTGATGAAAATATTTTTTTATATATTTCTTAAATCAAAACAAAGAAAGTAAAGAATAGATTAACATACCAAATGTTAATTAATAAAATTGTACATCCACATAGAGAAAACTATAACAAACCTACACATAAATAGATTAGAGATAGAGGGGTTTACAAAACACAACAAAAAATATTTTATTAAAATATAATTGGATTTAGAATATAAATATTATGTCGAAAAGTAAAATTGTATATTCATAATATTTCAGTTTTATATTATAATTGTTTTCGAAATTTTATCTTTCTATAATATTTTTTGGCCTCTTAAAATTTATTGCCTTTTACTTTGTAATGTTTAACACAAATTTTAGGCATGTACTATTTGAATCAGAATACCCAATCCTAAATAATAGATGCATATATAATATTAGTTGTCTGGTTTGCTTATATACAAGGGTATTAGAATTGTTGTAATTATATTTCTGAATCATTAAGTTTGAAAGGCTAAATAACACCCACTAGGTTAAGACCTGCGCCTAGGCCTGGGCATAATACCCGAAACCCGAACCCGGATCCGAACCCGAACCAATATGAAGGGATCGGTTCGGTCTAAAATCTATTGAAAAACCCGATCGGGTTTAGTATGGCGATACATTGGGTTATGGGATCGGTTCGGTTTAAACCGAAACCCGATGAGTAACCCGAAGTAAACCGAACTTCGAGACACGTAAGCATTCATTACACAACAAGCGTGAGAGACCTTTCTTCCCCTTTCGAGACTTTTGTTCTTTGAGTTTCAATGCTTTGTTGAGTTTCGATGCTTCTTTGTGTTCGCAAAAGCCAAAAGCATTAAGCAAGAGGCTAGGCCTAAAGAATCTGTTGATCTTCTTGCACCTTTCGATTTCCCTCTCAACTACTATTAAACCTACAGAGGCTCTCATGTTTCAAGTATTCACTCACTCTCCATATTCTTCGTTTTCGCGAATTCAATCGCAGGTAACCCAAAGCGCCTCTCATCTCATTCTGCAATTGATTCAATTAGGGTTTCAGTTAATTAGATGATCTGATTTCTTCACTTGTTCTTTTTAAAATCAATTGCATATTAGGGATTTTGTTAGGATTATGATTAAATCAATTGAATCTATTGAGAGTATTTTCTTATCTTTTGATCATTAATACTAACAAAGTTGTATTTTTTTTCCAGATGGATTCATCTTCAACTCCAAACCGTGGTCCTCATGACAATGACAGAGATCAACAAGATGAAATTGAAGTGTTCTTGACTCCGGATAGCAGAGACAAAGCCAATGGCAAGCGTAAAGTATCATCTGAAGCTACTGAAGAAACATATCAAGCGAAGAAATCTCGTCGGGTTCTTCCTACAAGGTCTAAAATCTGGAACCATTTCACAAGAACAAGGGAGAATCGTGACAGATGCCTTTGCCACTATTGCAAGAAGTCGTTTTGTTGTGCAACAAGGTCGGGAACCTCAAACTTGCTGAAGCATATCGCTATCTGCAGACACTTCAAATCTTTTACAGAGGGCCAAAGTTCGACTCAAACTAACATTGATGAAGACGGAACAGTGAAGTTTTCAAAAGTCAGTCCAGCCACTTTCAGAGAAGCTACAAATGAGATGATGGTGATAGGACAATTACCATTGTGTTTCATTGAAAGTGCTGCTTGGAAACACTTCTGTAAGAAGGTGATATTTCTACTTTTTTTTAAAAAAAACTTAACATAGTTTAATGCTTAGTTTAAATAGGTATCTAACTTTGTATGTTATTTGTGTAGATGGAACTAGAGAAACCTCTTTCAAGGAGAACATCAACAAGAGACATTGTAGAGATGTATGTGGCAAGGAAGTTGGCTATGAAGAAATGGTTCAAAGCTAATAAGCAAAGAGTTTCACTGACTACTGATATCTGGACTGCTCAAGTAACACGTAAGAAATTTCTGTGTACTGATGTTTTTGTTTTTGTATTGTTTTGTTCCTTATGTGTTTTATCTTTTTGGCTTGATCCTTATGTGTTTTATCTTTTTGTTGCCTTGATCACAGGTGCTAGTTACATGGTTATCACAGCCCATTTCGTTGATGATTGCTGGCGATTGAGGAAGTTTATCCTTGGGTTCAAACACGTCATTGATCACAAGGGCCAGACAATATCAAAGGTTCTTTTGGATTGCTTAGCTGAGTGGGGAATATCCAAGATCTTCTGTGTAACCGTAGACAATGCAACGGCTAATTCTTCTGCTTTAAGAAGATTTCAGAGTCAGTTTTCTGCAAAGGCTGAAGATGCATTGGTCTTAGATGGAGAGTTCATGCACATGAGATGTTGTGCACATATCATCAACCTGATTGTGAAGGATGGAATGGCTGATGTTAGTGAGAGTGTTGAGGCTGTCCGCAATGCTGTGGTTTATGTTAGAGCTTCAGGAAATAGGCTGTCATCGTTTGAGCAGAAGGTAGACGCTGGCAAAATTACTCGAGGAAGCTTGCCGTTAGATGTGACGACTAGGTGGAACTCAACTTACCTTATGTTGAGCACAGCCCTGAAGTTTCAAGTTGCTTTTGATAAGATGGAGCAAGAGGACAAGCTGTACAACGATCACTTCCTGGAAGTGGAGAAAGGGAAAAAGAGAACAGGTCCTCCTCAGATGATTGATTGGAAATCAATAGAAAGACTCAGCCGGTTCTTGGTCATCTTCTACAACTCCACTATCGTTGTATCAGCTTCCAACACTCTCAATGCTTTCAAGTGTTACGGAGAGATTGTAACCATAGCCGCCAACCTGCAGGATTTGAGCCACAGCAGAGATCAAGAAATGAAGACAAAGGCCATGGAGATGTACAAGAAGTTTGACAAGTACTGGGATGGGCTCAACAACATCAACAAGATGTTAATTGTGGCGACGGTATTTGATCCAACAAAGAAGATGGATCTTGCAAGCATGTGTTTTGAAGAGCTTTATGGAGAGGACAGCTTGGAAGGCAAGGAAATGTATGACTCTGTGATGAGTGTTCTACGTAGCTTGTTCAAGGAGTATGGTGAGAGGTATCGGAAGAGTCAAGGTGGGCCATCTGATGAATCAAAAAAATCTAGCACCCAAGCCTCTCAGTGTAGTCAACAAGAACAACAATTAACTGCTACTTTGGATTTGGTTGATGATGGTTTAGGCTACAAGAGGATCGACCGAAAGTACAAGATGAAGGTAAGTGAGACGGGAGTCAGAGACAAACGTGATGAGCTCGACGTATACTTGAAGGAAGCTGTTGAGAATCCAGATTTGATGCTTGGTGTGGAATACGATGTTTTATCTTTCTGGAAGAGAAACTCTACCAAGTTTCCAGTTCTGTCACTGATTGCAAAAGATGTTTTGGCCCTCCAAGTTTCTTCGGTTGCATCTGAGAGCGCCTTCAGTACAAGTGGGAGGTTAATTGAGCCATCTAGGAGCTGCCTTACTCACTTCATGATCGAGGTTTTGATGTGTACTGAGCAATGGATAAAAGAGGACATTCGCTATGAGTCAAGAGTGCTTACAAATGCACAAATTCTTGAGGACATTGAAGAACAAGAGAAACTTGAAAGAGGTATGTCTTCCATCTGCTTGTTCATATTATTTTGATTCTTAATGTGTTTATAATGACCTGTTTGTTTTTGTATTTGCAATAGAATTTGCTGAGTGAATTCACAGGTCTATTACAAGGTAATGACAGCTCTTTTTATGTAGTTTACAATGTCTATGATTTTTCTGTTTACAAATTTTTTTGGTTTCTGATAAAATGTTGTTGTTATTCTGTTTTTGCAGGAATACAAGCTTATCAAGTGCAGTGCTACTGTGTTTCATATGCTTCTAAAATGTTGTTGTTGTTTTAAACTTTATTGTGTTCTTTTCTTGCTATTTTTCGGAGTTGGTGTTTTGGATGTTTTTTCAGAGTTCTGTTTTGGATGTTATTTTCGGATTTGATGTGTTTGGATGTTTTTTATTCTTATGGAATGTTGTATTTTCGGATTATTATGTTTAAGATGCTTTTGAATTCAGTTTATCTATTATGTTTTGACATTGTTTAATGTTTTCTATGTTTAGTTTTTTTTAATGTTTTTTACTTCAGTATAACCCGAACCGAACCGAAAAAAACCCGAAACCGAATGATATTTGATTACTTTACGGGTTTTAGAATGCAATACAAATTATATCCGAAATCGAAGTGATATTATCTGAATCCGATCCATATTAAAAAAAAATTAGAATGAGTACTAGAAGCCTAAACCCGAATACCCGAATACCCGAAAAACCCGACCCGAACACCAACGGGTACCCGAACGCCCAGGCCTACCTGCGCCTTGCGCAGGGTGAAATAACATAAAAAAAATATTTCAATAGTGAACTAAACTAATAAACGTATGTGTGTTATGGTTACGGTGAAATTTACCATCAACTTCGTTTCACCTTGACTGATCTTGGTCACGAACTGGCCAGCCAGTTCTTTCTTAACCGTAGCATAAATCACATCGCCCTGTAAGAACAAAAAGCGAATAAGATTATGAATGTAATTTAGAACCATGTATGTGCAAAGAAATAGAGATTACTTTTGAATCGGCTAACACCATTTCCATTGTTTATCCAAAAACTCCAAAATACTGTCTCCAAAGACGAATCACCTTAACACGAATCTTCAACATCAACTTGAAAGACTTCCAGTCGCAAACAAAATCTAAATCTGCCATTGATATTAGGTATTGCTGAGGAAAAAGACTTTAGAGACTTAAGAATGGAGAGTAGACGATATCGCTGAAGCAATTACGTGTCATATATTTATATAGTTTACAAATTATTCCAATAATAAATGAGTTCTCTTTTTAAAATATACAGTAGTCAATACTGATTGGCAATTTAGAAGACACACAATAATTTTGTGTATAAATTTTTGGAAGTTAATAAATGGTACTTTGTCGAATATGTTAGGTTATTAATAAAAATTCGAATCAAGCATTACGTTGTTGACATAAGAGTGAGAAGGTTGTATAAATCATGGCAATCAGTTATAAATATATACCCTAACGTAAAAATCTATGATATCAATCTATTAATTTCAATACAATATCATAATGAACAAAATCAATTATCTATAGTTACGGGAAATTACATAAATTTGTGCGAGACATGGTAATATCCGAAAACTCCCGTTTGAAATCGTTCTTAGATTTGATTATATCATAACAAAGAAACGAATAGCACAATTGTGATCTCTTACAACATCGAATATAATATTAATTTATTTAATAGGTTCCAAAATCATTTACAATTAATTTTGTTAGTTATGATACTTACAATTAAATTTTATATTCGATGTTGCATTGGAAAATTATACAGTCGGTTTCTTTTTTTCTAATGTAAATGATAATAATGCAAAAAATATAATAATGAAAACATATAAAATAAAACTACAACCGATATATTCTCCAATCTGGAACAAAGTATCATGACACTGTTATTTTCTTAAAAAAAGTCCTACGATGAGTTATAATGAAATCTTACATCGGTGTATGGCTTATAATACAAGATATTGTTCAATGCGAAAAAAAATTAAAAAGGGATATCGACGTTCGAGCGTTCAAACTGTTTCATTTAGAAGCGCCATTAGGTAGATATATGAACCTATGTTACAGAAGTAAACTGGGAATAAATAAGGAAAGGCATGCAAATGGCAGTATATGTAATATTCTAAGGCAAGTGAGGATTGTTTTAATGTGGGTCTGAAAATGGCTTTTTGCATGCCATGTAGCCATAATGGCACTATTGTAAATATTTTACCATTATAAAGTTTCTCTTTTTAATTACGTCTATTTTAATAGTAAGGGGATATCAAATAATTATTCAGATACACAATTGGTATATTTAGATAGCTAATATAATATTTAAAATTATATGAAATATTTTAAAATTACTTTAAGTATGTGATTGCAAATCGACCAAGCTAATAACTTAAAGGTATTTAAGAAATCAGATAATTGGGGCATGCATTGTTTACGATTGGATGATTTGAACAACATTGAGCATACCATCTTTTTCTTAATGTTTCTTTTCTGAGAAAGGGCTTCTTTTATTTTGAAAATTGCAGATATGAGATCTCGAAACCTTAGCTAGAACTTTGTTTCGCCTGAATTATATTTGCCTTGCCAATATTCCAAGTTATTAATAACGAGCTGACCAGTGATGGCGTGTTTAACCTTGTAAAGTCCTTGAGAGATTCGAAACAAGTAAAAGGAATAAAAAACTGACGACGTATACAGTATTCTATTGAATTGCTACAACTAGTTCAAGTTGGTGCGTTCACTAGTGCAAATGAGTCCCAGTTTACTTAACTAGTTCGATCTGGTTTGCGTTTTTCTTATTTGATTGCATAATCAAAAAATCAAAACAAGAGCATATTTACAATCGTAAAATCTTTTTTAATAATGTAAATCAGTTCAGAAAGTAATTATGCAAACCAAAAAAACAGATGGACGCGAACTCCATTATGCCGTCGCAAACTCTAATTTGGATTATTCAAATTCAAAGATCTATTACAAGAACAGAGGAGGCGGTGATATAATAAACTCAAATTTTATATGGTTGTATAAAGATTTGGTTAAAACCCCGAATAAAACCCACAAAGCATAAATTTGAGAGACTAAAAGGGTTTATTAACCAACACAGCTTCCCAATACAAGTAAGAAAAACAATACTTCGATATTAATATATCAACCTGGAAGACTCAGATGATGATGAGAGAAACTTACAGACTCTCTAATCAATCCTTCTTCTTGAAGGCTCCTTTGGGGATTTTGCTCATGACCTTACTCAAAACCTTCTCATCAAGCACAGCGTATTGCTTCTTGATCTCCTTCATTGCCTTTTCACCAAAGTCATCGACTTTATCCTCATACTTTTCATAGAGCACGGGAACGGTGAAGAGAAGAACAGTTGCTTAAAGGAGAGAGTGAAAAAAATGAATTATAAGATATCAGAAACAAACACAAACAAGAGTGTTTTTATGTAGTAAGTGTATGGATATAGTTACCGATATAGACTAAGGTCAAGAAGTTGCATGAGCTACCAACTTGGGACAAAACCCACAACCCAGCAATCACCTAAAACAGATTTTAACAGTCATCGTCAAATGGTAATCAAACAACAGCCATGGTTAACCAAAAAATTTTAAAAAAAAAAGAGTATTTACCATAAGGAACTTCTTGAGATCTCTTCCTAATGCAATGTTCCTAAGAAGAGTAAAACCACGATTGATTTCAATCCTGAGTCCAGAAGCAAGCTGGAGGACAACATCCTCGGGGATGTGAACTTCAGGGATATGAGGAGGCGTCCTATAATAAAAAAAATGCAAATAATTAATCATCCTTTTGAACATAACAAACAATCTCAACATTCAGCCAAATTGCGAGAACTTACTTGTGAATGAAGGTAGTAGCACTAGACCACAAGAACAACACAGCAAGAGCAAGAATCGAGATGTGGCCGAAGAGAGTGAGGAGGTTGTATTGAAGGTACTCGAACAAGATCCATGAGAGAGTTGCAGCTCCCAACACTCCTCCTGATACCTTCTTGTTCCTCCATAGGAATATGTCAGCAGCTGAATTCAAAACAGTGAATACACACAGACCGTCTTCAGGTGTATAATATAACAAATCAAAATCATTATTCTATACACCACATCTAACAACAAAACTCAATCTACAGTAACGGTCAACCTAAGTAAGCATACAACAACACTTCACGTTCCGACAGCTAGATTCCAGATCCGACAAGGTACCAAACAGCAGATTTAGGACACTGTTAGGAGAGAGAGAGAGAGAGAGAGAGAGAGAGAGAGAGAGAGAGAGAGAGAGAGAGAGAGAGAGAGAGAGATCCGTACGTTTACCGCCACCGAAGACCTTGTGAACAGGCTTTTCTCTTCCGAAGAGACGATAGATCTTCGTCTTGATAGCGGAAGGAGACGATGCTTTCTTGTCGTCGTCTGAATCTGAAGAAGAAGAGGCATCGTGACCGTGGATCTTCTCGGCAATCTTCTCCATGATTGATTCCTCGTGTTTGTGCTCTTCCGCCATTGTAACTTTTACTTCCTTGAAACCTCCGCAAAAACCCTAAAGACACTTTCTGGCTTCAGACGTGAATGAGTGAGAAACGGAGATGAAAATAAAACGACTCTTCAGTCACCCTCTAAATAATAGCGTTTGATACAGATTCCATCTCAGCCGTTGATTTATCGGGGCAGGTAACGGTCCACGTTGGAAATCAATAGCTTGCATTCTAAATAAATAATTAATTTGAAAAAAAAGTAGACAAACGACCGTTAAACTGTAGCCTCCAGTCCTAATGTCTCCGTTAGCGAATCATTTAGATGTCTCCACATCGATCGATAAGGAATCAGTACAAGCTTGGATACGAGACGACATACGAGTTACGACTATACGAGGAAGGGGTCAAAGAACAATGTGTAAACCGCTAGATTTGGGCCTGTAAGGATTTTAATGGGAGGCCCAAAAGGTATAGCCAGGACACCTCTATATGAGTTTTTTTTTGTATGAACTTTATGATGTTCCGGAAAAAAAATTCTAAGACCTTACAATTCTTCTAAAGTTATATAGTACCATTTACATCACATTAGAAATACATGAAGACTTCTTTATAAACAGAAACCTAAAGTCTTAAACGACATTTTTGTGAAATAGAACATTTCATTATTACAAGACAGAATCTAATTGTGGTTATTGGTCTAATAATTACATCGTCTCCTTTTTCTTGGTTTTTTCTAATCCACTATACATTCAAGTATACATTTCTGGAGCAATTTAACATTTTCAGAGCAATAGTATATAAGTTTTCTCCTATAACATACTAACACATGAATTTAGGGAAGAAAAAAGTACGTAGCTAGCCGCTAGCCAAATCAAATCTCTATGGCTTACTATTGATGTAGCATGCCAAACAATTTCCCGACAAGATCAGATTTTCCTAGGGTGGTAATATCCTTCTCGTGATTAACGTGTAAAAAGAGCATATGTTATACACCTCATCGTATAAGTATCTGAAATTATTTAGGATCATCATGTAGTTAGAAATATGTAATTTGCTTAATCATTGGGGTGGACGGAAATGGCTAGCTCCGTTGAAGCGTTTTTCTTTGACCAATAATAAAGGTACTGTCAAAATTTGAATCAATGTCATGTCAATTATAAATGTTTATTGTTGATTGGTCTAACAATTTCAGGTATAAAATGTTACACTGTTTTTTTTCGTAACACTTATATATTGAAAAATTGAAAAATATTCCAAATTTTTCTTTTGCTGGTCTAAAATTGAGCGGTTTTGAAAGTTCTTGATTGCAGTAGTTGTAAGTTGTTTTAAAATATCCATCTACAATAATCACAATCATTTTAAATTGACATAATTCGTATATATTTATTTTGTGTATTTTTTCCAAGTAAGCAACACAGAGACCATCAAATTTATCGAGATGTTCGCACAAAACAATGTTTTCCTTTTGCAAAAAAAAATGTTTTACAACTCATTTTTAAAAAAAAAAATCGATTGAATTTATTTGCTAATCGGAGTTGCTTCCAAAAAAAATATACAAAAATTGCTTACTTTGTCTGTTTATATAAAAAAAAAATCTGATTATACCTCTTCTACATGAATGACACTTTTCAATCTTAATCATAACTGATCCAATTATGTTTTTCTACCCAGTTCTCCAAGCACTCTTCATCGGCTAATTCTGCTACCAAAATTATAAAAAAACTTACTTTATACTTGGGGGAATCCACTAAAGCTGAATTTCAGGAAGCCCTATAAAAACAACCAGAGAGTAGCTTCTTTGACTTGCTTTTCAAAGTGCGTTGTCCTTTTGAATTTGATAAAGCGAATAGGAAAAAAAAAATGTTTGAGAAAAAAACGTTTTTTCTTTTTGTTTCGAAGAGTGCGTCGCATTAACTAGTTGAAAAAACCAAGCTCGATATAAACGTATTTAATGAAGCATTGAATAAACTTCAACTAGAAACGAATTTCTTTATCGATGAAACAATAAATATACAACGAAACATTAATGATAATAGACTGATCCCATGAATCATTTTAAATTAACTAGAAAATATGCAGTAGAAAGAAAAAAGTAAACGATATTCATACGAAATTACATAGTATTAATATGATAACTTGAGGCCCATTAAAGAAGGATGATCATGGGACTTTGGGGTCCACATCTAATGAATCCGATTGTATAAATTTTCGCCGAATAATGATTATGTTAATAATACGTCTCGGAACTACAAACTTTACATATTACAAATCATATTAAACATTATCCAGATTCTTTCAGAATATGTTCTGTTGGAAAATATACGCAACACCATCGCTTTTGTCGATATAACATTAGAAAAGAGAGAGCTATAGCTCTATATATGTAACATAATCTCGTAAACCTAACCTAAAGTGGGCTGCAGAATATGTGGTGAAAGAGACTAAAGACAGAAAGTTCAGATAAAAAACAGATAGTGTTATACTGTTATAGTATAAAGATACAGCGATAAGAACTAAACGGTGGCTTAAAATCTACTAAAGTATAGTGTATATGAGAATCTCAAATGACTGAAATTTTTTTTCATGTGCCAAATTGTTAAGATACGGGGAAAACAGTATAAAATGATGATAGACGCAAAAAAGGAGCGCGAGCCTTAGCTTTAGACAAAATAAAATTACAGGACAGTTTAAAAACATTTCAAGCTCAGTTAAAATAGTAATCAAGCGCAGTCATGCTAATAAAATACAGTAAGTTCATTGAGTCGTTGACACAAAAACACAAAACATTAGCTCTGTCTATAAACGTGCAGTAATTTTTATATCGAAGCAGTTAAAAAGTTACTACTGTATTGTTTATTATAGATGTGTACTATGCAGAGGGAGAGTACGTATGCATACTTTAATGATATCTGACCTTTTGGTCTGACTGTCCCAGTCTGAAAGTCACGTGACTGACCTGCTCCCTACGCTTAACAACTCACTCGCTTCACAACGCAAATCCTGGCCACGTTTTTCCTCTTATTCATCATCTCTTTTGGCACTTCTCCTTTGTAAAAGAGTGAAAATACAAAGTGAATTTTACAATATAAAACATGTTATTCTTCTTTTTCTTTATTTACGCGAATATGACATTCGTTTTGATTATGAATAATTTAGAAACGAAAACAACATCCGAAGCCTTTGTTTTCTTTTTTTTTTTAAACACTAGATTTTCATTGATAAAGGGAGTGAGGATTACAAAGACAATCGAGTAGGATACAAATCGATTACAGAGGAGCTTTTAAAGAAAAAGGTGTCTAAGCCATGAAGGATAACCTGCATCAATATAGGACTGATAGAGTCTTTCTTTGATCACACTTTTTGCAATAAAATTTGCAGCAACGATTTGTTTGTGGGAATGATATTGTACTTTGTAGTCTGTAATATCATTAACCCATTGTAGAAGATGGGAAGAGTAGAACCGTAAGGAAGGCCAAGCAGATGGTTTGTTGATAGCTCCAATGATATCCGAGTCATCGCTGGCGAAGATAATGGCATTAAAATGGAGGTTTTTTATACTCTCAAGCGCCCAGCTCCAAGATTGAAAAGATGCTTCAAGTTTATTGGAGATACCAACAAAAGATCTTCTTCCATGCAAAAGAACTTTACTTTGATTGTTTCGTAGGATCCAGGAGGCTCCACTTTGATTGTTGACCCTGTCCCAAGCAGATGCAATATCACATTTCAACCATTCAGGTGGTGGAGGTTTCCAGCCATGAATGATTTTCTTTTTTCGCTCCAAGTCGATTTATTTAGCATTTTGTTCAGCTTCTTTGATTAGGAACCAGTGATCTACTTCTTGATAAATTCCTCTGGTAAAGTGAAGACCCAAAGATAATCTTCCTTCAAATAGAAAGGAATTTCGATTTTTCCAAATAGACCAGATGATCCAAGGGCCACTTCTTCTAATAAATTCAGGAATGAGAGGGTTGGTTCTTGAATTTAGAACATAGAAAATGTTTGAGTAGATCGAAGAGGGATCACAACCGTTTGGAGGATGAGGGAAGTCACTATTTGCCCATGTTGGTTTAGCAACCGTGCAAAGAAACAGAGCATGATTCACAGATTCTCCCTCCAATCCACATAACTGACATCGAGTATCAAGTTTCATACCTCGGTGAATGAGATTGTCAGCTACGGGAATGGCTCCACTGATGACCTTCCATAGAAAATCTTGATTTTTGGAGCAGTTTGGAGAGCCCAAATAGTGTCTTTAATACCATTTAATGATGGTTTCAGACCACCAGACACGAAAGCTTCTTTGCCTGCAATCTTTTCAGCTAACCAATAACCAGATCGAACATCATAACTTCCTGATCGAGAGTGATTCCAAATGAAGAAATCGGAGGAAGAGATAACAGGTTTGATTTTGAGTATGATTTCAATGTCTTGTGGGTAGAAGAGTTCTTCTAGTAAACTGATGTTCCAATGGTAGGAGTTGTTCAACATGAGGTCGCTTACTTTGAGATTAAGGTTCACAAGAATGTTCTTCATTAGAGGAATGCGCATCCGATCACCATCAACTAGCCAAGGAGAGGACCAGACATGAAGAGATTTGCCATCACCAATCATGTGTCTTAAACCTTTGAATAATAAATCTCTTCCGTGTAAGAGACTTCTCCAAGCATAAGAAGGCCGAGATCCAACCAGAGCATTCAAAAAATGTTTTTCAGGGAAGTATCTGCTTTTTAAAAACCTGCTGAGAAGGGACGATGGATTAGAAAGGATTCTCCAAGCTTGTTTAACAAGCAGCGCCTGATTAAAAAGTTCGATATCCTTAAAACCCATTCCTCCTCGAGATTTAGGAATACACAACTTATCCCAGCTAAGCCAGTGTATTTTTCCTTTATCTTCATGAGAGGACCACCAGAACGCTGCCATAGCTGCTGTCAAGTTCTTGCAAGTAGTTTTAGGAAGTCTAAAACAACTCATGGCATAGATAGGCATGGCTAGAGCTACTGATTTAAGAATAATTTCTTTTTCGGCTTGAGAAAGAAATTTAGAGTACCATCCAGACATTCTACCCTTTAGTCTGTCTTGAATGAAGTTTAGAAGTTCTACTTTAGAGCCACTGAAGCATTCAGGAAGACCTAGATAGGAGCCGGCTCCTCCTTCGGAGAAAATGCCTAAGGTTGATTTAATTTGATCCTTCAAATTATGATCAATGAACTTCCCAAAAGTAAGAGATGATTTTGCCAGATTAATGACTTGACCCGTTGCCTCACCATATTTGTCGAATATAGCTTGGAAAACACGGCATTGAGATATACTTGCCTTAAAAAGGAAGAGGCTGTCATCTGCAAAGAAAAGATGATGTAGCGCTGGTCCTTCAAGAGAGAATTGAATACCTTGCAAAGATCCGTCAGCTGAAGCTTGATTTAGCAAGTGAGAGAGACCTTCAGTACAGAGAACAAACAAAAAGGGAGAAATTGGATCTCCTTGACGCAATCCCCTTTGCGGAGAGATGAAACCATATTCTTGACCATTGATGAGAACAGAGTACTTCACTGTTGTAATACAAGCCATGATCCATGAAATCCATTTGTTGTCGAAGCCCAGGGAAGACATTAGAGCTTCCAGGTAATTCCATTCCACTCTATCGAACGTTTTAGACATGTCAGTCTTAGCTGCCATGAAGTTCCTTGAGATGACATCATGAGAGTGAAGACTATGAATCGCTTCATGGGCCAAAATAATGTTGTCAGAGATTAATCTATCTGAAACAAAAGCTGACTGAGTAGAGGAGACAATCTGAGGCAGAAAAACTTTTAGTCTGGTCGCTAGGATTTTCGAAATCGTCTTGTACATGACTGTGCAGAGACTAATAGGCCGAAGATCTGACATCAATGTAGCATTAGGTTTCTTCGGGATGAGACAGAGCTGAGTATAGTTCCATTCTGATGGCATTATACCAGTTTCAAAAAAGGAGAGAACTTCATTGGTGAGCTGACCACCAACAATATCCCAGTAGGATTGGAAAAAATATCCCGACATTCCATCAGCTCCTGGGGTACTATCCGCTTTTATAGAGAAAACTGCTTCTTTGACTTCATTCGGAGAAACTTTTTGAGTGAGAGAATGATTCATTCTGCTGTTGACTCGAGGAGGGAGGTCTCTTAGCAGGGAGTTGTAATCTTCAGAATTTGAAGATTGAAAAAGTTGTTTAAAATAAGCAATTGCCACCTGAGCTTTTGATGCTTCAGACCTTTGAGCATTACCATGAATGTCTATTAGCTTGACAATCTTGTTATTTGCTCTTGAGATTTTAACCGCAGCATGAAAATTTTTGGTGTTGCCATCACCAAAACGAATCCAGTCATCTGTACTTTTCTGTTTCCAAAAACTTTCTTCATCTCTGTAAGCCAAAATAAGATTCTTCTTAAGGGTGAAAATTCTTGAGAAGGAAGGAGCCGATGAGGATTCTTCTACTTCGAGTTCATCCTGAAGCTTTATTATACGATCTTGTGAATTTGCTTGATTTTCTTTTTTCCAGGTACTTACTTTCCTACATTGACGTAGACGAGAAGAAACTGAAGAAGAAGCTTGTAAAAGAGGCGAATTCCAAGCCGACTGGATAGCTTCTTGAACTAAAGGTTTATGTAACATTCTTTTATCAAAACGGAATGATCCTCTGTAAGAGTGTTGAGAAGATAAGAGTTTAAGAACCACTGGCCGGTGATCTGATCCTCTCTTTGCTAGAAAAGCTTGATTGGAAGCTGGAAATTGGGAGAACCATTCAGTGTTTCCAAAAGCTCTATCTAACTTGCTTCTGATCCAGAGATTACCTCTTTTACCTCCCCAAGTAAAGCTATCTCCAGAGCTGGGAAGTTCAGTCATACTACAAGAATCTAACATATTTGCAAAAGGAATGAATTGAGTTATCACTTCTTCGAGGACCACCAGACTTCTCTGAATTATTTAAAATTTCGTTGAAGTCACCGATCATACACCAACTATGCTTACGGTTAACTCCAAAACGTGTTAGCCTTTCCCAAACGATATGTCGAAGACCAGTGATTGGGTTTCCGTAGACACAAGACAAATAGAACTGCTTATCTTCATATAATACTTTTACATCCAAAATATTCTTGTCTGCATACAAGATTTCCACTTCTACACTGTTTTTCCAAAAAAAAGCAAGACATCCTGAAGTATTAACAGGGTCTACAGTGTACAGACGATCATATCCTAGGCAGACTTGAAGATCCACTAAAGTATTTCTAGAGTTCATCGTTTCCATTAAAAATAAGACTTCAGGAAAGTACGACCGTCGTAATTCCGTTAGCCTTTGAACCGTCAGTTCCTGAGGAAGACCCAATCCCCGACAGTTCCAACTGATGATACAACTGATGATACTCATATTAAGCGTTCGACGGTCCCTCACGTGGGACCATCACTGATGCATTGCTTCTAGCAACCTTGGATGCACCCGCCAAATCTTCTTCTGCCTTCCTTTTCTTCTGCATTGGACTTGTGTGAGGAGCTTGAACTTCAGCTTGTTGTTTATCCTGTAGGGTAGTCTTCTTAGACTTTGTATTCTTTTTGTATCTTCCGGGAGTTCTTTTGCCTTTGAGCTTATTGTCTGTAGCTTGAGAAGAGAAGACAATTGTCTCTGTTGTTTGTTTACTCTGAGATGTTGATGGTTGGGGAGCTTGTAGAGTTAACTGACAGTAGACATTGGTAGTCGGGTTGAACTGAGAGTGACCTGCTGCGATCGATGATGCCATCAGTTTTGGTTGAGTGTTGGAGAGGCTTCCTTGATCTTTTTTATCATACCCAAAGACCAGACCTTTACCTTTATTTAAGTCTGTAGTAAATACAGGAGGAGAGGTAAGTTGAAGGACCGTCTTTTGGGTTATGGGATCTTGTTCTGCTTCCTTTACCGAAGAGATAACTCTCTGCTCTCGGATGTATTTGTCTTCAGATGATGATGCTAGAAGATAGTTACGCATTTCTTGAAGCACCAGAGGATCAATCTTAGGACGACCAGAGATAGGATTGATGCCGACTTGGTCTTCTTGAAGAACACCAAACAGAGGGTCGTTTTCTAGTATTACTCTAGGAAGTTGAGAAGGTTGAGATGGAGCCTTGCATGTGATTGAAGAAGCATTAGATCCTTGTGCATGTGCGAGAAAAGGGCATCTTTCCCTTGCATGTGTTAATCTTTGACAGTGAGTACAACGCTTCTGAACTCTTTCATAGAAAAGATGGAGAGTTGTTTGACCACCTTTGGGTAGATTAAGGATTCTTGTTTTCTTCAGTGGTTTGGAAACATGCATGCGGATCTTGACCCTAACATAATCTTGACTTTGAGGTTTTTCAGGATCAAAATCTACTGCCTCAACATGACCAAAGAGTTCGCCGAGACCAGTGATACCTGCCCTTGAGTAGTGATTGACTGGTATATTCTTGATTCTTACCCAGATTGATACATAATCGAGATAACCATCAGGAGGATTTGGATTCCATCGTTCCACAGCTAAGCCCCAGTCGTCGAAGGTTTGCATGCCGCTATCAAGGATTTCTTCGAGGTCATGTTCATGATCAAACACGAACTGGAACTTTTCTTTTGTGAGAGCGAAGCCTCGAACTCTTCCGACTTTATGCCATTTTCTTGGTAGATCGAAGATAAGCTTTGGCATGCGTTGGAATTCTGGGTTAAGAAGACGACCAATAATGCTGCATGCATTTCTTTCTGAGGCGTAGTACTGAGGAAGATCTGGTAAAGTGAGAGGTAGATCATCATCATCTTTGAGAGAAAGAGAGAGCATAGCTTTATCCATTTCAGAAGACATGATGAGAGGATGAGATTTAAAGAAGAAAACGAAAGGTTGAAGATTTTATCGAAAGCTCTTTTTGGTTTTGGGAACCACAAAAGAGAAACTTTAGCTCTAGAGAGAAAACTTCTAGAGAAAGACCAAATATGGTTTTATAACATATCACAATCTAAATGATCAATTACAGTTCTAAATGTCTTTTTTTTCTAAAATCAGTTAATTGTTTAACCAATTTTTGAAGCCTTTGTTTTCTTATATCCTAATGCTCAACTCTAAAAAATTAAATTCACACCAAACCTTAAAGAGCAATTCGCATCACCTTATGCAGACATGTTGTAAATAAAATAACCATAGTATTAACATAAACTTACCAATGTATTTGTAGATCATCGTATTACTCTCTCCATTTTATAATAAATGTCATTCTACCTTGTTTTTTTCTTGTTCAACAAAAAATGTCATTTTACAGTTCCAATGCAAATCATGTACTATTTTCAACTAAAAATTAATTGCAAACTGCATTGATTTTATAAATAATTTTATTTATCTCAAATACTATTGGTCAAAGAAGTGTAATTAATAACAATTTGCATATATTTCAACAACTTTCTTAATTTGTGTGAAAAGTGTCGGAATAACACTTATTCAAAAACGGAAAGAGTATTTAAGACAGTAAAAACTTGGAACGTTAATAAGCAAAATGCAAAGTTGGTGGATGATCCAGAGATGGAAATGACGGCTCCCTCGATAAAGAACACCACTTTTGACTATAACTTGATGGCGTCCAAGCTGATTGATTACCAGTCGAGAAAGTGGAACCGTCAAGCCTTGCAGGAAATTTTTGTATCAGGAGATGTTGAGCTGATTATCTCCAAGCAACCAGTGATATTAACAGAAGATTCTTTCATCTGGAGACACAACAAGAGTGGAAATATGACTGTTAAATGCTTATTGGCTGGCTCAGAATTTGAAAATAAAAGAAATTTTCTCGGAGGTGCTTAACCTCCCTTCGGTGAATCCCATCAAAGAAAAGATCTGGAAGATACATACGCCTCAAAAAATCAGAACCTTTCTCTAGAAATCCTTGAGTGAAGCATTCCTTGTTGCTGACTTGATCACTTCCAGAGGAATAAAGGTTGATGAAAGATACCAGATTTGTGGGATGGAAGGGGAGTCTATTCTCCATGTTTTCTTCTAATGCCATGTAGCAAGACAGGTATGGGCGTACTCGGGTATTCCCCAACCCCACTTCCAGTTTCATGATGGAAATATGTTCACCAACATGAACTATCTCCTAAGCTTAAGCAAAGTAGATCAGGGTGAGGTGGAAGACAAGAGAGCTTGGCCTTGGATTGTTTGGTCAATTTGGAAGAGTCGAAATGCTTTTTTGTTTGAAGGGTTTAGTCGCACCCCACTGAAGATATATCGAAAGGAAAAACAAGAGTCCTTAAAGTGGTTCTTGGCTCAAGAGGTAGACAAGTAACTATCATGTGTTTCATCAGTTGGAGTCAAGGTCCCTAAAAAGAAGTGGGTTCCACCGAACGAAGATTGGCTCATGTGTAATGTGGGGATGGATTGGAATAAAAACTCGAGGATCTTGGGGGTTACGTGGATGGTACGCAATCACAGAGGTGTGGTGTTTATTCACAGTCGTCGAGCTTTTTCGAATGTCGGGGGCCTTAATGAAGCAAGATTCGTGACGATTATGTGGGCCATTGAGAACATGATTAGTATGCATAAATCTTAGATTATATTTGCGGGGGACTTTATAGATTTATTTTCAGTTGTTGGCAAACCGGATCAACGGCCGACCTTAGAATTGAGATTGATGCTCGCAGGTTTGGAGGAGTTTCAGCTCAAAGTCGTTAGACCAGAAGAGAATAGAAATGCGGCGATCATCGCTCAAAGTGTGACTCGATAGGGTCGAACTTGTTCGTATGTTGCGACGGGTCTTTCGTCTTGGCTTTTTGAGTTCTTTGTCAATAAAAGTCGCTACCTCTAAAGTTTCTGCTGTGTGTCTAGTTCGGGAGTCTAGTGGTTTTGGTTAATGTTTGCTTTAGGTGTCCAATGTGATCGGTTGTTTGATGTATTGGATTTGTTCTTTGTGGTTGCTTTGAACTCCTCTGTTTCACCGCTTAATGAAATTTGAAGTTAAAAAAAAAGAAGCAAAATGCATAGTGTTTAACTATTCTTTTTTCGGGTGTAAGTGTTTCACAATCCGTGTCACAAAATTGTTTTTTGTTACAGTTGTTTCACAAATTTGGCAAACAGCAATGCAATTAAAAGCAAAGATATCGTATAGTATCTCAAATGAATAAATTTAGTTAATGGTTTGAGAGAAAAAGAAGGATAGAATAATGAATTATTTAATGTTTAGTGATATTTACCACTTTAGCATTTATAGCTTTCACTCTTCTCTTCCAAGCTCCCACCGTAAACCCTTCTTTTCTCTTCTCAAACTTTTAGAGCAGAAAGAAAGTAAAAGGAGAAAAGAAAAGAAAAAAAACCTCGCAAAGCTTACAACAAAAAACGCGGCGTTTTGAAAGGCTGACGATTCTGGCTTTCCCTACCATGGAAGCTTTCAGTCTCCTCAACTACTGGAAGAACAATGGTGTTCCCTCCGGCCATAGCTTCCTCCCTCCTCAATCCTCCGACTCCTCTTGCCGTTACCCCGGAGAAGCCACCACCATTGTCACCTCCGTCACGGAAACCGAGGAAGAAGACGCTGAAGACGACGACGAAGGACCGTTCTTTGATCTCAAGTTCGCTGTTCCGGTCGAAGAAGAAGAAGAAAGTGAAGAGAGAGACGAAGCTTCCGACGTCGGAGTAGGAGGAGATTCCGATGGTTGTGAGTATAAGTTCACGCTCTCGTCGTCTTGCTCCGGCGGAGAAGACGGAGAAGTAGTAGATCAACAAGACCTCATCGTCTCTCCCTCAGGCGACGTTTACTTAAAGGGACAGATCGTGGAGGAGGAGGAGGTTGAAGCACCGTCTACGGGAACGGAGCAGACGTGCTCCGTCAAAGCTCCGGCGGCGCAGCTATCGGCGTCTATATTGAAATCTGCTACCAAGCTCCGTGTGTTCATGCTCGGCACGAAGAAATCGAAGCTGCTCCAGGCAAAACCTAAAGATCCACCTCCTCCTCCTCCGTTGCAACCACCGTCGCAAGAATCTCAACAACCGAAAAGTACCGTTACGGTGAGTTTAAAAGCGGAAGAAGTAGTGCCTATAGTCTCTCTCTTCACGAGAGACAACAGCTCGAGAAACTCCTCATCCTCCTCTTCTTCTCCTTGTACAAAACGGCAAAACGGCAGCGAGGCTGTCGTTTCGGAAGAGAACCGTTTCGTGATGATGCAGAAGTATCTCAAGAAAGTAAAGCCTCTTTACATCAGAGTTTCGCGTCGTTACAACGAAAAGTTGAAGCAGCACTCCGGCGGCCCGTTGAGCTTGGACTCTTCCACCGCTCCGACGACTAAATCGGAGGAGTCTCCGGTTAAGAAGGCTCATAAACCGGGAAACATAAACATCAACATTCCGGCGGGTTTTAAGGTGGTGAGGAAGCATCTCGGTAAAAGCAGATCCTCTTCCTCGACAACGACGGTTCCGCCGCCGGCGGCTACTGTTACGACGCCGTCTGAGTCGAGGAGACGTGACGACTCGCTTCTGCAGCAGCAGGATAGCATTCAGAGCGCCATTTTACACTGCAAAAGATCTTTCAATTCCTCTCGAGGTATCTCCATTTACATTTTTCTCTAAACATTTCTTCTTCTGAATTTTATTGATTGTTATTTCTTTATTTTTGTATTTTTTCAGATAAAGATCCGTCGGTGTTACCAAGATCGGTAAGTGATTCTTCCTCTTACGACAAATGAAACAATTAGCCGTGTGTCTTTTTCTCGCATTAACACATGATAATTATGTTTATTGTAAATACTAGCTTCTAGTATCTCTATAGCTTTGTATTTTGGTAAGAGTGGTAGCAGCTATGTTTGGTCATGTAGTGATGATGACTATTGAGACTTTGGAACATAAAAAGCTTATGAAGAAGAAAAAATAGACTTTTTCTTCCTTCTATTCTCATCATACTTTTAAAACAACTTGAAATAGATACACACACAAAAACATACTATATAGTTTATATACAATGAAATTGATTTATGTGTTAATCGTTATGTCTATTGTCATATGGAGTACACAAAATTGTTGGTCTTGTCTAAAATATTTGACAAAAAGCAGTTTGGTTAAAGAGAGAGCAAAAGATGCTAAACATGTCATTAACTTTGATTTTATTTCATTTTTCTTTTTTACTGAGTGAGTGGTATGGTATATTAGTAAATGTGGAATAACGGAAAGAGAAGTAAATGCGAGGCTTTATTGATATGTGAGATGGTGAAAGTTGAGACAAAAACAGTGAAAAACAGATTTACTTTTCCCTTTTCCTTTGGCAATGTGATGTTCTCTTTTCTTTTTGTTCGTAAGTGGTAAAAATATGAGGAAGAAACAACAACAAAAAGTAGAAAAAAGAAACGAATCCATAATTCGCACATAAAAGAAGTGTCCATATATTTCAAGTTCCCGTAAGATATAGAGTAGGTTCTACTGAACAAAATTTAGACTCCTACAAAATAATTCACAAATAATAAATAATTTTTTGTTTAGTCAAATAAAAATAAAAAATAAATAATCAATGTTAGAATAATATTGCTCTGACTGATTTCATATTCATCAGTTACAAAACCATCATGTGTGCACACGGGTTACAGAATGCATGTCGATTATTTCATTGGGCTGTAACATTCAATGCTTCTTTTTAACTCAACATTCAAGGTATTGTACTTAATAGGCAAAAATCAATGATGTATTGTACTTATGAAAACGACAAGTATATAAGGGTTTTTTAAATATATTTTTTCTGTGCCAAAATTGAGTAAAATAGCCTAAAGCCCAAACCCAAATATAAGTATTATAGTGGACCCACTGGTTTCAGCTTTGCCCAAATTTCTGTGAGGTTCAAAACGGAATAAAAATACGGATTTAACCGAATCGAAATTTTGGACAAAAAGAATCCAAATCCAACTTTCGTATCAAATCGTTTGATATTGTTTTCATACCAAACAAACAAATCGAACCGAATCCAAATTTGGTAAACGGAAATTCTTAACTAAAGTGAACCAACCCGCTTTTCTGAACGCACGGGTGGGCCGGTATGTGAAGGTTGTAACTTGTAAGGCTTGTTAACCCGATTTAACCATATCCTAAATCAAATCCATCTCATCAGACCAATATTAACCCGGCTTTCGGGTCGGTACAGTATGAGCTAATCAGTAGATGTAATGTGATGTGTATGTGCATCTACGAGTCAAAGATGTGGGACAATCGTATTAAATATTGGGGAAAGTCACCTTAATGTCCATTTACTCCACCATTAATGTATGAGTTATTTGTGGATTCACCGTATAGGATAAACCTGTTGGTTCAGATTCACTAACCAATACTCTCTCCGTTTCACAAAGAGCGTCACTCAACCTCTTTTCACACATATTAAGAAACTCATTAAAATGCATTTATATTTTCATTAATATCACATATCTAACCAATAGTATTTTAGATAAATAGGTTTATTTATAAGATCAATGCATTTGCAATTAATTTTGAGCTGAAAGTTTATAAAAATTGCATTGGTATTGTAGAATGACACTTATTATGAAACAAGAAAAATCAGCTAAAGTGACACTTAATATGAAACAGAGGGAGTATAATTTAGTAATTTCAAATTTAATATTTAAAAAAAACAAAATATTGCAAAATTATATTACGTTTATAAAATAAAAAAGAAGTATAAATAACAAAAACTGATAGTAATTGCAAAAAAAAAATCACATTTTTTTTAATACTATAGACAAAACACTAAATTCTAAATTTAAACCCTAAACTCTTTGGTAACCTTAAACTTTTTGGAAAAATTCTAAATTCTTAATTTAAAAAAGTTAACACAATCAACAAAACAGTAAAACCTAAATCATAATCCTAAACCCTAAAGCTTTGAGTAAACCTTAAAACCCTTGGATAAATCCAAAACCCTTTGATAGATCTTAAACGCTAAGATTTATGATCTATCCAAAAAAATTGGGTTTACCTAAATGTTTAAGGTTTATGGTTTAATATTTGTTGGCAGCTTTGAAAATCATTTTTTCGATTAATTTTTTTTTTGATTAATACAATTTTATTTTAAAAATATAATATAACTCAATAATATTTTGTATTCCATTTAAACCATACTGAATTTAAAATGACACAGTTATATTGGTTGGTGGTGAACCCATGAATAAGTCTTAATGTATTTGCTATTGAAGAGATAATTTTTCGAGTTATTTTTGGGTTCACCAACCAATAGTATTTGTTTATTTGATAATTGATATCTTATAAAAAAAACAAATTAATTACGAATTTAATCTATATTATATCTTATAAACAAAATATAAAACACATAAAAATAGTAACAATTGCAAAAAAAAAAATAATAAATATTGTTAACACCGTTATCACAATACTGAACCCTAAATCCTAAGTCTTAAATTCTTGGGTAAATCATAAAATTTTGGGTAAATCTTAAAACGTAAAACATTAAAAATGAAATTCTAATAAAACTAACTCACTAAATCCTAAAACTTTGTGTAAATTTTAAACCCTAAACATATTTAAAATGAATTTCTTATAAAATTAAAACATAAATCCTATTCACTAAGCCCTAAATCCTTGGATAAACTATGAATCCTTGTAAATGATAAACTCTAGAGTTTATGGTTTACCCAAAGATTTAAGGTTTAGTTTTATTAGGATTTCATTTTTTTAATGTTTTTAGGTTTTAAGATTTATCCAAAATTTTATGATTTACCCAAATATTTATGGTTTAGGATTTAGGGTTTATGGTTTAGTATTGTGATAGCAGCGTTAACAAAATTAGTTTATTTATTTTTTGCAGTTATTACTATTTTAGGTGTTTTTATATTTATTCAAAAGATATGATATAAATTAATTTCTTAATTATTTTTTTTTTAAAATATATAAAATATCAAATAACCAAATACTATTGATCGGTGAATCTAGAAGTTAACTCCTAGAATAACTCTAATTTTATCATTCTTAACGCGCTAAACTTTTTAGTTATGAATTTCGTAAACAAAAATATTCCCCTTTCATATACAAAGACCATCAAATTACAATATCGCAAGAGCACAAAACAACAAAGAATAATAGCCTTCTGTACCGGATTACAAAACCGATCAATAACTACTAATCACATAACAAGTTTTCGATAAACCGACCGTTTAAATTAAGCCTCATGGTACAACTCATCACACCAAGTTTCCATTGCCTCCTTCCCAGCACTTTAATCCTCCCTCTAACCTCAGCAACACTAGTCAGCTCCAAAAAACCAGACCTCAAATCCGAATCCAAACCCCTAATATTCAATAACCGAAACGAACCGATCTCAGCCTCAATCCCGGTTACTCTAACCGTCTTGTGAGCTTCCACTCTCCTCCCGCCAACCGTCGTCTCCCCCACAACTCCATGATCAGCGTAGACAACTCTCAACGAACTATCCTCGAACTCGAAAGCCCCGAAGTTCGAGTTTCGAATCGAGATGTCGCTCACTAGCGTGACGTTGAAGTAAGGGTTCGTCGAGTTGCTGTCGAAGCGGAGGTCTCTTGTGGATATAGATACGGTTTCGATCTCTGGTTTCGAGACGCGGAGAAAGATTAAGGAGAGGATGAGACAGACTGCGAAGACGATGACGATGATTGTTAAGGAGTAGACGATACAGTTCCCTGGAGGGTCCTCTTTCTTCGGACGCCAGAATTTTGGTCCGCTCTGTTGTTCTTCGTCGCTCCGGCCGTAAATTTCCGTCGGTGCTAACGTCATGCGATCTTCATCAGCCATTTTTGATAATAAGTGTTGTGATCAGAGGAAGAAGAAGAAGAGAGGAGTTAATGGGAAAGTGTGTGGGTGGTTTGTTTCATTTGGCGGTTAAAAGAGGATTTTCAGGGGGCTTTGGTGGGACACGTGGCGAGATCTTGATGAGTTAAGAAGATTCCTCATATAATTTACGCGGTATTTTGTTCACTTTTTCCATAGGTTTTATTTCTTGACTCAGTTTTAATTTGTTCCTTGATGATGACTCAGTTTTAATTTCTTCAGAAGTCTTTTTTGGAGGCCGTGGTTTCTTTTGTTTTCTTTATTGCAGATATTTTCTTTCTAATTATTATTTTGTGCTTTTGAAAATACTATATGTTATGACAAAATATATATCTTTTAGAGCATTTCCAACATATTGATGTGCTAATTAACATATAAAACCTATAACAAAGAAAAGCGTTTCAATCCATCTTTTATTTTAATAAAGGAAAAGATAACACTCCTCTATTATAGTCATACTTTTTTTTTCAAAACATTTCCTTAACTTTCAAACTTTTATAATTATAACTAAAACAGTTATCTCTATAACAAAATACAGTTTCTATATAAATAGAATCACATATTTATCTATAACTAATCTCTAAGAGAATTTTAATTTAAACAAATCCATAATTTTAATAAAAAAACTTATAAAAACTAGAATTAAACAAGGTTAATTTTCAACTTTCATAATTAAAAACATTTGTTGTAAAAATAAAAATATAATTTTTTTGAGAATATTTTCTAATAGATAAAAATAAAAGAAAACATTAAAGATAAATATGTCTCTACTTTAGAAATATAAACAGAAAAATACATTTGAGATGGTTTTATGTATATCATTACCAAAATTTAATATACTTTAAGGATATTTTCTCCATTTTTATTGCATCGTACTATCTTATTATTATTATTATTGCTTGAAAATGAATTATTTCATTACTATGAGTCTATAACATATAAAACTAAAATAATCATGTGATGTGATACGCAATGGTAAACAAGAGTACACGGGACAGCATTGAAAAGTCAGACGTTATTGAAAGTAGGTTGAAAGTCAGATGAGTAAAAAGACAAATCTCAAATCGAACTAATTGGAAACATGCTAATTAAATGGTTAATTGTTGTTCGATTAGTTAATTAACGTCGACGAATAATTTGCAACCAAGAGTTGTCGTGGTCGGTAGTCATTGGCGCAATGGTTTAAACTCTGTCATCTATGAACGTCCAATGTCCTAGCCCTTTCTTTGATTACTGAACATTTTAACTATCAAAAGAAGAAAAATATTTTGATGTGCTTGACCTATTTCGAAACGATATACATATGGCTACTGCAAATCTAATCAGTCATTTAGTTTCAAAAAAAAAAACTAATCAGTCAGTCTGTCAGTGCAAACTTGAGTTCATGAGAGCAGCTCCACTGGATATTGAGAAAGTTTTCATTATTTAAGAAAATATTAATTAAAGTGAAAAATAATAGAGAAAATTTCTCATGCAGAAGTTTTAAAAATTGGTTGTGAATCTTCAAGGACAGATGTCAGTCAACTTAATTTCTTTGTTTTTCTTTTTTTTTGATCAAACCCTTGTTTCATTCAAACTTTAAAACATAACAGAGTCATCAATCTCAGGGAGATTGTTTGAGATACAACATAAAGCTTGTTTTGCTAAACAATCCGCTGAGTCATCAATTTCTTTGTTTTTCTTTTAGAAACAATTACAGCTTCTAATCAACAATCCTGCTCTAATCAACAAAAATTGGAATCAGCTTTATAAAAGGTGAAAATCTTACAAAGTCTGATTTGAAGTTTTAGACCAGTATTTGATGGACCATCTTATCAAATGGGTCATACATTTAACTCATTTAGGATATTTAAAAGGCAAATGGGCTTAGTGGTTAAGAAGTAATGACGATTGCCTGATCCATTAACAAAGATTTGAACTTGAAATTGAGCTTAGGATTTGGCAGTCCTTTATTTTTAGAAACAGAAGTTGGCAAAATGTGAGAAGACGATTAGTTTTCCCACAAAAAGTATCACGTAGCACCATATATCTACTAAAGTATGATCCCTTATTATTTTTCTCTGAAATAAAAGTTTGAAATCTATTTTCCACGAATATAAAGTTCTATTAAAATTTCTCCACAATTATAAAGATCGAAATCTAAACACATAAAATTAATTTATAGTGGTTTAGGGTTCTAAAACCCCATACTCAAACCACTTGACATTTTGTTCTCCAAACTTCAATTACAGACCAGATTTCGTTTAAGATTTTTATGAAAATATCACAAATATATTTAGTCAGGTAGCACGGAGTCATACTTTAGTGGACATTTAGTGCTATATGATAATTCTCGTGGAAAATAGATCGTCTTTCCGCAAAATCTTTAAGAAAATAAAAGTTTCTCAAGTGATAAAACATTAATATTTTAATTATGTATGTTTTCGGGTTCAAAACAATTTTATTTAAATATATTAAAGCAATCTGAAAGTTTCAATAAATTTATTTTGATGACCCTGGTATCTTATATTAATATTTAATAACATTAACGAAAATATATTGGAATTCTTTTATTTCCCAAATATCCTACCAATAATCTAGAAGCTCCCGTCTCTCATTCACCGACTCCACTGAATTTTGAAAAGAGCAAAAGAAATCTTTTAAGAAATATAAAAAATCCCCCAAAAATGTCTTCTCCCTTCCTAATCACATGGACCTTATCAACGCATTATCAGCTTACATCCTCTCCGTTCCCTGCAGCTGTATTGCACTTTCTCCACAAGCGAAAACGACTTCGGATTTACACATCACAGTCCTTTTCTCTCACCAAACCCTCACCTTCTAGAATCTCTTATCTCATTTGCTTGATATGCAAGCAATATGTAAACCCTAAATATATAACATGAAAAAGTTACTACAGTATATTCTTCTATCCAACTTCCCCTTTATATATTTCTCCTCTTAAATATTTACACGTATGCCTCGGTGGATATAGACCTAGAGAACGTGTGAAACTAAACGTTAACACACTCACTTTTGACAGCGTGTTAACGTGTAATTGCTTTGAATTAAAGTATGTATGGGGATAGGGGAGTGAAGAGATTGCTTCTATACTATTACGTGGCTTTAGGTTTATTCCTTCTTGTCTTTTAGAAATGCTCCTTGTGGAACTCAAACTTCGTTGAACCCTTTTGGTTGAATGTGTTGCATAGTTTGCTAAGCTCTTTGCCTAGAACCGGTACTCCGCAGTAAAACACTCCTGCCAAAGAAAGAAATTCAAAGATTTAAGAATCATCGTTGCTTTTTTATTCTTATTGTTGTTTGATTGTGATGGAAAGTGAAAGCTTCTATCAAATCATGAGAGTGAAAGCTTCCACAAAAAGCAGATACCCCTCAAAATACGCTGAAATTCTTGCCGTATACAAAAATGTTAAAGTGTTGTATGGACTAAATTGATTGAATCTAATGATCTTCTCTTTTTCTGTATATTTGTGAAGATTCGGAAATCATAGAGGTAGTGATAGTTACCTATTCTTGCATTGCAGTGCTTGGAACTTAGCTTAGAGAGAACCTTTTTCCAGTTGGGTCTTGCAAAGTGTGTTCTGACCTGAAAATTGAAAACATAATTTTCTTTGAGTTCTGGGGTTCATTATTCCACAAATGAGAAGTTGGGGACCGTTTTGAGAAATCAAAAGAATCACGTACACTAGTGCCAGAGACAATATCGACTCCATTTTTGGCATGGTTAAGAGCTTGAACCATTGTAATGAGAGCAGAACGAGCATCACCTTCTTCATACACACTTGTCAAATAGTTATGCATCTCTATCACACCCTGTTCAAGACACAAAAAATAGCAAATCAACTTTGATATACTCAGGAAAGTGCTAAGTGATTCTCTTAGGAAATGTTTTTACCCGTTGGTCAAGTTCTGCTACTTCGTTCATGACGCCTTTGAACCAATCAAAAGAGCCTTGTTCTCTTGTAACCCAATAGAAGTAAGCATTTGTGGTTTTTAATATTTTCTTTCCTCTCGGTGTATTAGCATTGTTGCCACTGTTGCTTCCTGTGCTGTTCTCTGATGATCTACTAAAATCCGAGATCGAATCCTGGAAATGTAAAAAAACATTGTCAAGTTCACATCTTCAGTAACTGTTAGGAGAAAAAAAGGTTTAAAGATTACCGCTTGCTCCTCCATTTTAATAATGTTGTTGAGCAAATCTTTCAAGATACTGATAAATGGAGTAGCACCAATGCCAAGACCAACTAATAAGAGAACATCATATTTTCTATAGTCTTGTGCTGGTGCACCATACGGTCCATCTATCAACAGCTTTGGCAAACTGTAACAACATTGGACTAAACACATCAGAATTTGCTTAACTAAAGATTTTAAGTGGTTTACATTTTTTTATACCTCTTCTTTGTTGTTTCATCGGCTCTAAGAAGTCCACTTTTACCGGCAACCGGCGGCTCACACACTTCAGAGAATACTCTTTTGAGTTCTTGAGTCCAATCTCCGAGCTGTCTAATGTGAATACTGAGATAATCATCTCCAGGCGCTGAAGTAATGGAGAATGGATGCCTAAATCAAATACAAATTAGTAAGAAAAATCTATTTGATTAAGAAGTAAGAAAAAATGTTCTCCGCTTTTAAAAACTTTTACCATTCAAATGGAGAAACTGCTGGACATTGAACGAACATGTACTGTCCACTTTTGTAACGAAACTGAGATGGTTTCGACATTTGCAGCGTCAGAACGTTGCCAGGATATATAGCAACCTAAGGGAAAAATGAAAAAGAATTAGATTGTTTCAAATCGACATATGAAAACATAGTACTCTGTTTTGGTTTCTTTCACTAACCTTTAGAAGTCGAACCGAATAAGAACCAGACCGGAAGTACCTAAGTGTTCTTTCTCCACCATAGAGTAAAACTGGTACTGCAAGATACATCCATGTCTGCAAAACCAAAACATCTCAAAATCAATACCAATATTACATTTTGTTAACAATTAATAAGCTCCCAACTATATCAAATACTTACCGTGTGAACATACCAAGGTTTGGCGAAATAGAGGAAGATACCGTGAAGGACAAGCAAGACATAGACCAAGATGAACAAATGGTGCGAATACCAAAAGGCGTTAAAGCCGGTAAGACGATCAAATGGCTTTGGAAGCTTGACGAGGTTACGTCTAAACCATCTCGTTGCTAATGTGAATGAAATAGCCATCAGAATGATCATTAAAATCCCCGTGACTCCTTCAGGTCCCTTAACTAGGTCGAAGTACGTTGGCTGTTTGTGGTGGAAGTAGTGAAACAGATAGCGATTGTAATCATATTCTGTGGCTTTAACGATTCTTGGGAAATCACAAGCAATATGGTCTCCAACATGAAGGATCACCGCTACTACAATGGCTCCTGCTATTGTCTGTACATTACACAAAAGAAAATTATTAAAAAAAATAGCTTTTTCAAACCGAACCAAAAAGGGAAAGCGAAGTATAGCTGTTTAGCAGTCAACTTCCAGTGCGTGCACAAAGAATATGAGCCCCACATTATCAGCTTTGCTAGACAGACAGCACATTGCGTTCGAAGAGGGTTTTGTATTTAATCAGTGTTGTTTTTGACTTATAGAGTCACGAAAAGAAAGTTCTAATGGGACCCCAAGAAAATGCTAAAAAGTAACAATCAAACGAAACAGACAAAATAAAAAAAAATGAAGTTTTATATTTTCAGGTTTATTGTGTATGTTCACTAACCTTGTGGAAGTTGATGTTATCATCAAAAGGAATAAAGTAGGAGAGTCTTGTGGATCTGAGCCAAGTAATTGTGTTTCTGCAAACTGGGAAAAGTATAAGAGCCATGTTGAATTTAAGTGTCTCTGCTGCCCCTTTTGCTGTGAGCAAGCAATAACCCATCACATGAAATGCATCTTTTTGCTTGTATTGGAAGAATTTCCACAAGAACAATCCAATCATGATCACGATCCATAAAGACAGAACCCATATCCTTTTCCAATTTTCTTGCATGAAGTAGACGAAATCCGAGCTCATTCGATGTATTCTGCTATTCTTTCTTAACCCTTGAAGGTTTTGGCTCAATGCTTGGCTTGTATAGCTCAATGCTTGACTGTAGTTTAGGTATGTGTCTTTTTGTAGAAGCAGAGTCTCTAGTTGCCATAGCTACACATGAAAACAGCAGCATGAGATCTTTGTCTAATTAAACTTTCATAGCAAAATGCTTGGAGTTAGATATGTGTGACCAGCAAGCTTAAACAGTAACATGTATTAAATTTTGAAACTCTATTCTACCCTAATTGGACATTTGCAATAGTTTAATTGTTGTAACTACTTCACCTACAATTTGAGGTCATTATTGAATGTCAAACTTTAGCTAATGGATTAGAAAAGAAAAGGAAAAGTTTATACTATATTTGAGCTAGTGAACAGAAGGATCTAGGTGTCAGCAAATGAGATAGAGCAGAAAAAAGTAAAACAGAAAATAATGTAACGCCAATAAAATTGTATTTTATATACCGTATGTATTGAATTCTATTTATGGGCGGCGGTTTGGCATACTTTATTCGGTTTGTGTAACGAAAGTTGAACTCTTTTTGGAAAATATAATATTCACATCATGCAAGCACGGAAACAAAACATGTGATGGCATGAAAATTCAATACTCATTTTGTGACATATTTAAGATACAGGGTATTGGGACCAACCAACCTCTATGTAGCCAAGTCTCTCAGGGTCTAACTCCTCCATAATCAGAGCTGCATATTCCTCTGCTTGTTCTTTCAATCTTGATAGCTTATTTGCAGATGCACTCAGCATTATAATCTGTAATAATCAATTTTTCATTTTTTTTTTGCAAATAATAAAAGGGATAAGTATCTTTCATAATGTTAAGTAAGACATCTCTGTTACATGTTGTGTCACCGTCATTAGATATAGTAAACCAACTTGAATATTTAGTCAAAACCAATTAAAAAATAACAAATTTCAACATACATGCCACCTTAGTTACAGATAAGAATCTAAAGACATTGGTAAATATCAAACACAAGAAAATTCGCATTTTGTTTCTTTTTATTTTTATAATATAGATGGAGTGGTTAGTATATCAGCATTTCATGCGATTTAAGGTCACCAAATCCCCGCCTAACTTTGAGTATATATATAGAAAACCTATTTTGAATTTTACGATAATCAAAAATTTAAATATTTGTTTAACTGAATAATTAATGACACAATCAATGACGTTAATTGTCTATTTGTTAATTTAACTATTTTTTCAAACTAGTCAACATTTAATTAATTACCTCCTTTACTTCCTCTTCTGTAATTCTCCCATCTTCATTCTTGTCCACTCTGTAATTTCCGACAAGAAAAGGTGATTAATAGATTGTGATCGATTCCGTATTAATGAAAGTCAAAGGTTCCGCAATAAGAAAACGAGTTTAGTATAATTAAAACATACGCATCGTCAGGAACAATAATTCCCGCACACATGCAAATTACCATTATGATAATTAAGAAGACTGATCTGGAGGGATCGTTTATAGTAAAATGATTATTACGAGCTTTATAAGATAATGATTATTAGTATGAAAAGTATGATTACGAGTAAGTAATCTAATTACTTAATCATTAAGCAATTTTCTCTCAACAAAAAAAGAAACTTACATGTCGAAGAAGATCTGGAGACGAGAATCGAAGCTATCGTCGTTGATTTGCATCCAATACTCGTAAAGCTCGTCGTGACTGATCTTCTCAACCTTCAGTCTTCTTCTCCTGCTCAATGCGTCGTACAGTTCCAATGCAAACTCCTTTGAATCTTTCATTCCTGAGGACAAAAAAATCAAATTCTTGAAAATATCATAACCAAGTTCTTGAATAAAATAAAACGTAAGCGAGTTTCGAACCTATGCACTGTGCGAAGTCGGAGCGATAGATGTAACCGTTCTTGGCAAGCTTCTCGAAGTTGGTCTGAACATCGTTCCACCCTTCAACGTTCTTGTTCTTATTGCTGATGAATCTCAACCCACGTAGGGCTCTCTGAGCACTAGACCGAGTCCGATCCAGCTGAGCTCGTTGCTTACGCAACGCACGTGCCTCTAGAGCCGAGTTCACCATCCCTCCTCCTCCTCCTCCTTGGTTCGCCGAGGTTAACGTACCGGAGAAGGAACGGGACCACGAGAACCGCTTCAGCTCCTGAGACAGCTGCTTCGCTTTGGCGACAGCTTCCGCCTTGAGCTCCTGCGAGAACTGCCGGAGCCGGTTCGAGGAAGTGCGTTTCATCGTCGGAGATCTCGAGATGGAGGCCGGAGTCATCATCCCTCCGCCGGCGGAGTTTTCGTCGGAGATGTCGATGTTGATGGCGGTCGCCGGCTCCACGCTTCGGAGGACGATGGTGTCGTCGTCTTGGAGATCGATGGTGACCTCGACGAACTCTTCGCCGTAACCGCCGTTGGAGCATTCGGTTCCGGGAGAAGTTGATGCACTACCGACGGCGAGTTTTCCGGCGGAGACGGAATCGAATGACCACCGGCGACGATCGTTCTTAGAGAACGGCCTCATTGATGAAAGATCCGGCGAACACTGAGGATGAAACTGTTGGGTGGGGGAAAGATGTATATTACACGTAGCATATACAGTATATATATATATAAGGTAGGTGGAATCTTTGAAAGGAGGAGAGGGAGAGAGGAGAGATCTTAAACGCGTCGTGGCTCAGTGGAGAAAGCCATTTTTCACGCGCTGTGTATAACTGTGCTTTATAGGCGAGGTGAGAGAGAGAGAAAGTGATGCAGAGGTTAAAAAGACTAGAGAGAGAGAGAGAGAAGCGCACTGAAGCAGAACGTTGACGAAGAGAGAGGAAACACGGCCCATGAGGTTCGAATTGGACCGGCAAAAAGTTTATGCAATATACTCTTTTTGAAAAAAAAAAACTTTACAATAATAGTAATATTGAGTTTTAATGTTTTTTCTCTTATAATTTTTTTGTTATTAACTGAGAAAAATATAAAATTATTTTACTTACGAGAAATATTTGGTTTTATTTATTCCTTTCTAAACCCGAGCACATCAAATATATATAATATGAAAAATAGAACAATTTTGTAAAAATAAATGTAATCCTGAAATTAATTTTGGGTTCTATATTTTAAATTCATGTTTTAAATTTTCCTTATTATTTTTATGAAATTTTCTTCTTTTGATATACTGAATTTATAAAATTTTAGAATTCTAAATTTGGTGTTACGTTTGAGGCCTGGGACTGTGCGATCACAAAAAGAACCAGTGCTATTTTAGAGTATCTTTTCTTTTTCAAGTTTATATTTTAGTTTTATGTTATATTTTTGGTTAAGACAAATGAGACTTGAGAGTATATCAGTCATTCGATCAGTGTGGTGTTTTACTACATAGATAGTTTATCTGTAGATATCACTAATAGTTTGCTCTTCCAAGAAATGTGTAAGACATGTATATCTACTGCTGTTACTGTATCCATGGCGTTTTACACGAGTGAATGTGTGAATGTTTGTCTGGTTGTCTTTCTGCAAGTCTACTTAAGTCTTTCGCCCGACGCGTTTTTGCCAAAGTTGTGCTTGTATATTTTTGAGAGAAAAACAAAAGGGACGACTTTGAATATAAACTTAGACGAAACTTTTGGATACAAGTGTTACAGTGATTGATGTATAGTATATCTTAAGTCCACGACGACAAATATAGAACAAACCAGATTTGATAACAGCATAGTTTAAGTGCTTGATATATTCAAAATGTTTTACATCAAACTGAGTATGTTTCATCATGGGTCGTCGAATAAATCTTGTATCGCGGATATTCGCTTAAAGACACTAAGATGTTTAAGAATATACTTATGTTATTTGTAGGAAGGCACACATCACAATTTATATTTTGAGTGGTTTGTGTGTGCCTCTTCGTTTTTCATGGAGATTTCAATTCAAATATTAGGCTGTGTAACAGTTGTAGTAAGTCGTAAAACAAAAACAAAAACTCCATGCATGTAAGAAAGTGAATGTGAAAAGTTTCATGAAGATTTTGACTGTACTATGCCTAATATTAGAATATCGTGTTATTCTATATAACGAGCCCACTTATCGTATAACTGATGACGCAATGATTTTTTTTTTTTCTTTTTAAATGATACATCTATTTCATCAATAAATATTTTTAACTCTTCACCAAAAAAACAAACATCTAAGCAAAAGATTCTAAGTAGTTACGTTTTATGTTACAGAATGAATAACTCTTTCACATCTAGATATCTATACTATATTAGTATCTATTTTTTTTGTTGGCTATATTTGTAGCTGGTTTGAATTGGTTTAAAATTTAAGCAATAAATCTATTGGATAGATATTTGATTTTCCAGATGTCTACTTTTTCTTACCACATTCCAGGCGTCTACTTATACTAATTATTTTATAATCTAAAGTATATTTCGTCCAGTGATACTGATTATCCTATTTAAAAGACAGATGTGTACAAGAATAAATATTTACAAAATTAACTGATATCAATGTGGCGAGAATTAATATAAGCTATATATGATAGAGATATTGGCATGTATGATGTATGCATGCATGTGTGCTTCAATGTTTCAACTTCTTCGTGAACTAAGTAGAAATCATAACTTGTTAAGATTGTGACTTAGCAACAAACTAATGTAGACTTATTGGACATTCTAAACTTCAAAACGAAATGTCGATTAATCTAAGAAATATTTAATTAGTTTCTTTTTAGACGTTTACTGAGGGACTTTGCCTCCTTCATTTTTGTTAGTCTTTGAAAATGTTTTCGTGTCTACCAAGTAAATTACATACATATATCTGTGTTGATTGATGAATTAATCGACACATGATAGTTTGAAAGCTAATCCGTATATAAACGATGTGTGCTCAACCCTAATTGATATCACAATTATTATTACAGAAAAATGAAACTATATTATGACATTCCATACTAGAATCCGTGAGTACTAATCTAATAGCCAACGTTTGGCATCATTATAATGACACATATCTCATACTAGTCTAGAAGTCTAGAACTAATGAGTACGATGGTACTGATCTTTACGATTTACTACTTGATCATATCGTTTATACTATAAACTAGAAATTGATGAAAGGAAAAAATATGCGTAATAGTCTAAAGCAATATGTAAGATATATGTTGTCAAATTAATCGGATGTAAAAGTCAAGCTTTGGTTTAGTTGCTATAGAAATATTTTCAGACACAGCTAACCTCAATTTAAAAAAAACATGTGCTTTTCAAGCGAAACCAATTTCAATTTAAAAAAATACAATTGTTAGTGTAGCCACCAAAAAGTTCTTAAAGTTATGTGAATGAAAAATCAAAAGTTTTTAACATACTCGTATTAATAGAAATTGTGTATATAAAAACACTTGTGTATATATGTATATATATTTGTAGAATTTCTGTCACTATATTCTGCAACATTTATAATTTCGATGCAAAATAACTTGTCCCACGAGTTAGTGAAGTATGCATCTGAACTCCAACGTTGTAGCGAAGAAAACAGTTTACTGAAAGAAAATATTTAGATTAATATACGAGACCTTAATATACTTGCAACATTTTCCCTTAATGCAAAATAAAAAATCTAAGGGGAGTTAACCCACCTGCTTGACTCTATGGTTTTCAAAATTTGACATATCATGTGCTTTTCGACGAACTGTTAATTAGTTACAATAATAGGTACCTTATTGATTAAAGCCAAACGTTCTTGGAATGTTGGATCAACCTTAACTGTTGTTTGTGTAATTTATTATGTCGTCCGACGGAGAAAATAAATACTCCCTGACGCAGTCGAAAATCACACAGGTTAGCCAACACTAACCCTAAGAACAAATCAAGCTCTCAAACAAGAACTTGAATAGTAAAGCTCTGGAATCCACCAAAAAAGCTCTGGAATCCACCAGAAAAGATAAAAGTTTTAAAACTTCTATTGATAAGAAAATTAGATTGTGTCTAAAACAGAATGCCTAAGACTTTCTTATATAGAGAAAGCCTAAACCATAAAAAGGAAATTAAAACATAAAAAAAGAAAAAACACTGAAAATGTAAACTTCTAAAAAATAATAGAAAAGAAAAACTTCTAAGATTCTCCTACATCATTCTCCTCCACCTCTGAAGAACTCGACCCCGAGTTCTCTTCTGGATAAAGAACACCATCAGCATGGTATTCATAGATGTCAGCCACATTGAACGTATTAGAAATGTTCATGTCTTCTGAAAGTGCTACCACATAAGCATTATCATTTATCTTCCTCAAAATCTTGAATGGCCCATATTTGCGAGGCTGTAGCTTGCGATATGTGCCAACCGGGAATCTTTCTTTTCGTAGAAACACCATCACTTCATCTCCTTCGTTGAACACCTTAACTCTTCTTCGCTTGTCTGCTGCTTCTTTATTCTGTTGACCAGTTGCTTCTAATTTCGCTCGGACAGCTTCTTTAATTGCTAAAATATCATCGGCCATTGCTTCAGCTGAGACACTAACTCCAGGAGCTTTAGGCAACTTAACCAAATCAACCACATGCTTCGGAACAGAAGTATAAACCAAAGAAAAAGATGATTTCCCTGTAGCTGAATGTACAACACTGTTGTAGGCAAACTCCACTTGAGGTAAAGCTAGATCCCATTGTTTCGGTTTATCTCCACAAACACTTCGAATCATATTCCCCAAAGTTCTGTTTGTTACTTCGGTTTGTCCATCAGTCTGTGGGTGAGCTGTAGAACTTCGTTCTGGTTCCAAACATCCTCCAAAGTGTAATCCAGAAGTGACTGAGAAACTTGGTATCTCTGTCTGAGATTATTGTCTTAGGAACCCCATGAAAACGTACTACTTCCTGAAAAAACAACTTGGCGATGTTAGAGGCATCTGTAGTCTTCTTGCAGGCGATGAAATGCGACATCTTGGAGAATCTATCAACGACCACAAACACAGAATCGACGCCTCGCTGTGTACGAGGCAAGCCTAGCACAAAATCCATGGACAAGTCTTGCCAAATATCCTCTGGGATCGGTAATGGCATATAAAGACCAGTGTTCTGCGATTGTCCTTTAGAAATCTGACGGACATAACACCGTTTAACTATAGCACCTGCATCCCTCCTCAAATGTGGCCAATAATACCTTGCCTCCAAGCTAGCAATGGTCTTGTCTCTTCCCAAATGTCCATTAAGGCCACCACCATGCAGATCTCGGATCAACTTTTCTCGTAATGACGAGCAAGGAATGCACAGCCTGTCCCCTTTAAAAAGATAACCATCTCGTATGTGGAAATCTGCTGAAGGATGCTTCCCATTGCATTTGATCCATAATTCCTCGAATTTAGCATCACGTTCGTACAACTCCTTCAAAAGCTCAAAACTCACAATCTCTTGTGCTAAGATAGTGAGTAAAGAAGCTCTTCTACTCAAGGCATCTGCCACCTTGTTAAGTGTTCCAGACTTATGTTGAATAATGAAAGGAAACTTTTGCAGAAAACTTACCCAACGAGCATGCATTTTATTTATCACTTTCTGGCTGTGAAGATACTTTAGAGCTTGGTGGTCTGTAAATAGAACAAACTCTCTCTGAATCAAATAAATCTCCCATTGTCTCAGAGCTCGAAAAACCGCATAGAACTCTTGATCATATGTGCTCCATTTTTGCCGCGCTTCACTCAACTTTCACTAAAGAAAGCTATAGGCCGCTTCTCTTGTGATAAGACATCACCTATTCCCACACCACTAGCGTCACATTCCACTTGAAACACTTTGTCAAAATCGGGTAAGACTAATACTGGTGCAGTACAAAGCTTCTCTTTAATTAAAGCAAAACTCTCTTCTTGTTCTGATCCCCAATGAAACTTCCCTTTCTTCAAACACTCAGTGATAGGCGCAGTAATGGTACTAAAATCTCTAACAAACCTCCTGTAGAAAGTAGCTAAACCATGAAAGCTGCGTACCTCAGTGACTGATTTAGGAGCAGGCCAATCACGTATGGCACTCATTTTGTCCTCGTCAACCTGAATCCCGTCTTCACCAATAATGAATCCTAAAAATAACAGCTTGTTGGTGCTGAACGTACATTTCTTCAGATTAATGTACAATTGGTTTTCTTGCAAAACCTGCTTCAGATGCTCCATATTCTCGTCTTTGGTCTTATTGTATATCAAAATATCATCAACGTAAACCACCACAAAAGAACCAATGAAAGGTCGGAGAACCTGGTTCATTAATCTCATAAAAGTGCTAGGAGCATTTGACAACCCAAAAGGCATCACCATCCATTCGAATAACCCATCCTTACTCTTAAAAGCAGTTTTCCACTCATCTCCAGGCCTGATTCGAATTTGATAATAACCACTCCGAAGATCTATCTTTGAAAACACCTTAGAACCCGACAACTCATCAAGCATATCGTCCAACCGAGGTATAGGAAATCAATACTTAATGGTTATCTTGTTGATGGCTCTGCTATCAACACACATCCGCCACTGGTTACCTTTCTTAGGAACTAGAAGAACTGGTACAGCACATGGACTCATGCTCTCGCGAATAAATCCCTTTCTCAGCAAATCTTCAATTTGTTCCCTTAAAATCTCATTCTCCTTAGGGCTCATGCGGTAGTGGGGAAGATTCGGTAGACTAGATCCTGGAATTAAGTCAATATGGTGTTGAATATCTCTCATGGGAGGTAGATCATTAGGAAGTTCCTCTGCAATCAGCTCTTTGAAGTCGTCCAGAATTTCTAGCACTTCTTGTGGGGTAGACGTCTCCTCCGCTACTGCACTCAATAGCCCTTTAACCACCAAGGGATAGAAACACTTTGCTTCTTGAACATCCACATCAAGCTCTTTGTCGTCATGTGTCATAACCAAGAAGCTTGATTTCTTTTCCTTCGCACTATTACAGAAATCTTTAACAGGTGCCATGGCAATTTTATGATTGCCCCATGAAAACAATATCACATTGTCTCGACCTCGATATGTGATGTCGTTATCATACTGCCAAGGTCGACCAAGAAGAACATGACAAACATCCATGTCCAGAACGTCACAAGTGATCTCTTCCCTATAATGTTTACCTATAGATATGGGAACTTTGCAAGTCATGCTAACTCGAACTTGTGATCCTCTCTTCACCCAACCAAGGCCGTACGGTTTCTCATGACGGGTCGTGGGTAGCTTCAGATAATCCACTAGCTTTTGAGAAACTAAATTCTCCGAGCTTCCATTATCCACAATTACATTACACACCTTGTTTTGAATAGAACAGTGTGTTCTAAACAAATTCTTACGTTGGCCTTCCTCTTTAGATGAGAACAAGATTTGTTGCAGCACAATGTTTATTCTCTCTCCAGATTCTTCTTCAGCGAATTCAGCTCCCTCATATTCTTCATTCTCAGCGAAGTTCTCTTCATCCTCTTCATCTTCTTCTTCTACTATAGCGACTATTTTCCGACTTGGACATACATTGGATTTATGATCATGTCCTTGACATCGGAAACACTTGTCAATGGAAGGCCTTGCATAGGAAGTGTTCTGTCTCTGAGCTGGTGTTTTATTCTGTTGTGTAGCATTAGAGCTACTAGCTCCTTTGTTTCCCGGGTTAGAGTCTTTATTGGCTGCACTCTTTTCTTTCTCACTCGTGGGTTCAAGACTGGTCTGACTTGTGTTTCTTCTAAATGTTGAGAATCCTCGTGATGACTTCTCCATTAACTCGGCTTTCAGCGCTAGACTGGAAGCTTCCTGCACGGTCCATACGGTTTGCAAACCCATCTTTCCTTGAAGAGGACCCTTTAAACCGCTGATGTACCTAACCACCTTCTGATTCTCTGTTTCACCTAACTCATTGCGTTCAGAGAAACGCAAAAATTCTGTTGTGTATTCAGTCACAGTTCTGTTTCCTTGAACACAATCGAGATACATCTTGTAGAGAATCTGTTCATAATCTTCCGGTAAGAATCTTTCCAGCATTAATTGCTTCATTCGGCGCCAGGTTCTAACAGGCCCTCTCCTCTGTCTTTGCCTTTGGACTACGAGTTTATCCCACCATACTGCAGCTGTCTTCTTCAATCTGACTGCTACCATCTTGACTTGTTTACTCTCGGGAACACCCATGACATCAAAAAATCGATCAACATCAATTTGCCAAATAAGAAACTCCTCCACTCCCATAGTTCCATAGAACAATGGAATATCGGCCTTCACCCGGTAATCATGATTGTTTTGTTGGTTATCTTCAGCTATTTCTTCTTCTGATTCTTCATCGGAGCTGGAATTATCAACAATAACATCACGATTGTTTCTCCCTTGCTGACCTCGCACTCTTTCTCCGCCTCTTTGACCGGCGTGTACTCCACCTCTTTGACCGGCGTTTTCTCCACCTCTTTGTCCGGCGTTATTAACCTGATTGGGAAAAGCCACAACCTGATTATTTAACGCTGTTACCAGATTTGCCAATTGAGCAGTTACAGCAGTGAGGTTTGTGGTTGCCTCCCTTAATCCTTCTGCAAAACCCTCGAAGTCGGCTCTGGTTATTGGTTGATCACCCATGGCTGATCAAGCTTCGAAAAGAGAAGGAGAAAGCCTTGCTCTGATACCACTTGACGCAGTCGGAAATCACACAGGTTAGCCAACACTAACCCTAAGAACAAATCAAGCTCTCAAACAAGAACTTGAATAGTAAAGCTCTGGAATCCACCAGAAAAGCTCTGGAATCCACCAGAAAAGATAAAAGCTTTAAAACTTCTATTGATAAGAAAATTAGATTGTGTCTAAAACAGAATGCCTAAGACTCTCTTATATAGAGAAAGCCTAAACCATAAAAAGGAAATTAAAACATAAAAAAGGAAAAAACACTGAAAAGGTAAACTTCTAAAAAATAATAAAAAAGAAAAACTTCTAAGATTCTCCTACATCACTCCCTCGTTCCTAAAAGATGATAGTTCTAGAGAAATTTTTGTTTTTAAAAGATAGTTGTTTTATATTTTCAATGCAAATTTTTTCAACTAATAATCAATAATAGTGAAGTTCAAAAACATTGATTGCATTTTATAAAATTTTATTGGTTTAAAAATATAGAAAATATAAAATTACAAAAAACTATGCATTTATAACTAAGTTTTAATGTGTTTTATTAAAAAATGTAAAAATCCTAAAACAACTATCTTTTAGGAACAAAGAGAGTATATTACAATTAGAGCAGTTAATGGTTTCTATTATGGACATTTACAACACAGCTCACCGGATATGGATAGGTCTGGATAGACAGTTAAGAGAAAATTCAATTTATTAAGATACATAGTTTTATTCGACGTGAGTGTATCTTGCATTTAGAAGTGAAAGCACTGCAGTGCACGATGCAGAATATGCTTCAACATTCGATATGCTAGAGATATGGAACGGATTGTAAAAAATTGATTGCTATAATTAAGGATCTATATATGTGGCATAGATTTGCAAAATAATTAGAGAGGACATAAACTTTGTATGCTATCCGGACTTCAAAATCACTCATATTCTATGAACGCAAAATCAGATTTCTAATTAGGATTGCGAGATCTTTCTATAAAAAACTTTGTTTTGTTGGTTTATCTATTCTGATATGATTACTTAGACTACTTTAAATTGGAGTAATTGAATAGTTGTTTGATATAAAAAAGAGTTTTTTTGTGTTAATGTTATAACATGTTTTAGAAAATAAAGGCTCCCTTTACATAGGTACATAAACTTACCAAAAATTTAGTAAAAACAAAAGTTACCAAGTTTAACGGTCACCAAGTCAAAATTTTGTTTATAAATAGACGATAAGTTATAGACTTAATAGTTACATAATTTATTTTTTGGACCAATAAAGCAAACAATATACATATGTATCATCCAAACTTCTGGGCTTCTAGAAGAAAATAACGTGATGGAGGCCCAATACAAAGAGAGAAAAGGGGCCCACCATATATCTGGAAGTCAATGACCCAACTACTTATAACTTACAAAAGAGAATCTATGCCATCTTATTTGTTTTACTAAATATCCTTGAAAATTATTTATTTATTGTTGTTGCTTATTTGACATGTACAATTCTCTTTAGTCTTTACCCTACCAACTTTCACTAACGAGGAAAAATGTATGCTTATGCGGATTTAAGGCTAGACGATGACATAAAGCTAGCATTAGTAAAATAATTTCTCATTCCAAACATATAGCTTCTGACATCAAGAGAAAACTGGCTTGATGCAAAAAGGAAGAAAACGATAAAATAACAAATGGAATAAAGTAAGAGCAAAATAGCTTGTCGCCAAAAGAAAAAAAATAGCTTGAATGAATGTTTGTTGAGTCAAAAAAAAGCTTGTCGCCAAAAGAAAAAGAGAATAAAATGGTTCTCATAAATCATTTTCCCGTTTTCAGTAAATACTTTTGGTTTAATGAATATCAAATTTTAAAACGGTTCTATTAAATAGAACACGCTTATATATTAATGTTTTCTTTTATATTCAAAAAGCAACTCGTTAAGAAGTTGAAGGCCTTTTTTCAAAAAAAAAAACTCGTTAAGAAGTTTCAATATGTTCTATTTGATTGAATCAATATTTCAGTTAGGAATTATTTGCTCAATTGTACTTCAAAATAGAGTACAAATTCGCATTGTAGTCTCTGGTGTACTATTTGATAGGGAATTTTCTGTTGTACTACTTTTTTCTTTTGCTTAACCTACTACTTTGATATGATGCTTTTGGAAAAAGTTCGTAAAATTGTTCTTCTGTTTACTATCAAACTCATAGATTAATTTCCCCGGTTTTTCTGTGAAGTCTTAAAATGTTATTCAACTAAATAACCAGTAAATGATACATAATTTCAAAAGTATGTTAAAACACGTAAGAAATACGAACTCTCCGATCGTGATCGGTGTGACACCACATACATAAAGTTCGAACTAGAACCGACTTCGTGATGGCTTTCCAAATTAAATATATTATCTCAGGTCAAAATAATCGTTTATACACAACTCATTAGTTACCCATGTGTAGTGTATGCCTCCTCAACAAATTGATAAAAAAATATTCTATCTTTTTGTGGTTGAAAGGATGTTTAAACTAATTCTAGTTGACAAAAAAAAAAAAACTAATTCTCAAATAGGATGTTTCATGTTTAAACTAAAAACAGTTGAACGGTACAAGACTGTGACTTATGAGCCATACAGTGTTTTACAAGGAAGATAACATAGATGAGGTCCCTAAGAAGAAGAAGGTGAGGATTACATACAATTTGACCGTTGAACATGAGTCTTATATGTAGTCTTCCACAATCACGACTTCCGCAACCGCTACGGCGATATGAAAATAATATAGCACGTCTTGGAAACTAATTTTGTTTACAAAAGCTTTTTAGCGTTACAAGGCGCCTGAAAAATTGGAAACAAGAACAAGTTTGAATAGTGACACGCGTTCACTGCGTTTGGTGAAAACGTAAAAGCAGCTATATATGACTATCACATTCTAGTTATTTATATTTTTTTTGGTGCAAAACTTATATATGTATAATTTATATATTTATATTTATTTATTTACATTTAATTTACTTGAGGTAAACCTAAAAAATACTTCAAATTCATGAGAATCTTATGCGTACGCGTCGTCTGATTTGTGACCAAGAGTGTGTTGTTGGTGGAGACTAAAAAGAACAATTCCAAATTTAGGAGTTGACGAAATTTTCAAAGCTAATAGTCTAAATGTGATATGATAACTAGAAGCAGACCAAACTCTAACAACCTTCTATAGTATGACAAAATGAAATCTCGTATTTTCTAATCAACACGTTAAAGGGGCATATTTCAAATTTTGCTAAAAATATTAAAATATTTTTAATATTTAGTTATTTATACGATTAACCAGTGACAAAAAAAAACATTTATACAATTTTTAAAGTAAACAATTTCCACTGATTCTAAACAATGTATCTATCTATCGTCCATAAATATTCTTAATATCTAAAATTTGCTTATATTGATTATTAAAATGTGCATTGAGGTTTCATATAAATTTTCTTTAAGATACAATATTTTTGTTGACATTATATATTAACAATGTTACTACAATTTTTTTTGGTAACTACAAAAGTGCTGAAATACATCTTACAAATCCGGAACTCCTGTGTTCCAAGAAAACTGACCATTATGTCTATCAGTCTATGAAAACACCACGTTAAATTAATTTGTTGCGAGAACCACTTCTAAGTTCTAACACAATCATAGAGTTCACTACCCGTGAAACATGAAGTTGAAGTACTACATAAAATATTCATAGCTCCTATTATTGTTTCTTCCACTCTTTCCTTGCTGCAAAACAATCACCAACCTCGATATTTATCTACTCTTCATCAACGTAACATACAAAAATTTTCAGTAGACAAAATCTTTATTTGGAACTTAAAATAACCAACCATGTGCGCACAAATACACGTCTTAAGGGATAAAATTCTTCAGCTCAGCAATAACGGTAGTGCATACATACTTATACAAAGATAATGAAGTTGGGATTTATATCATTAACCTCGTAGAATTAATAGTCTTTAAACACAACAGACCTTAATAGAACTGTGTGGCTACAGCTACAAATGAAAAAAAAAATGTTACAACATCGAAGGCAACACATATATAAACTATATATAGTCTTCTGCACCTCCTAAACTGTGCAAATAGAGAAGAGCTTACCTTACACCGTGACAACATTCATATTTACAGACGACTCCTACCACGTGGTTTTGTCCCCCTTGTAGTACTAGACCAGCTTTAAGTGTATCCATCAACCGATTCCTGGAAACCTCCGAGCTTTGTGAGGATAAGTGGAAGACTTCTGGAGAACCCTCGCTGGTGGTGGAGGCGGTGGCATCATCATACGGGAATGATTCTTGAACTTGTTTGAAGATGAATGTTTTCTATCTAACTCTATTACGGTTGATGATGATGAGCTGCTGGGAAATGACCCTTTCTTGTTCTCCATTGTTGATAGTTTCAGTCTCTTTGAGGGCTTAGGAAGATGATGACGATCATGATGATTATGCACTGCTGCTGCTGAATCTTTCCTCACGTGGTTGCTCTTCTTGCTGCTTGAGATAAGATGTAAGGAGGATGATTCAGTTGTTACGGGCCTTTCGAGAGGCGTTTCTATTAGTTTGGATTTGCGGGCTTTCATTGACTTCTGAGAAAGCTTCGTTGGCCACCTGAGGATTCCGTTTGGGTTGTTGTTGTGGTTTCCTGTTTGGACTGCAAAGTCGCAAAGTGTTTGAGCAGCTGCTAGTAGCTGAGGACAGGATCGAGCTGCAAAAACATATTATCATCATAAGATCTAGGTGATGAGAATTTGATAATAGCATTTGTGAAAACTTACCATCGTCTTGAACATCTCGTGGGCCCTCTGCTTCTACATTTGATGAGAGACAACAGTTTTAGTTATGAGAATAAAAGGAAGAAAATCTAGAAAAACGAAACACCACAGATAGATTCTTACCTGTAGGAACAGGTGACGCTTTTTGAAAGGTAAACACAGATGCTTCTGTGCACTGGCACGCACTTGTGTTTGCCAAAATTGCCTGAGAGGTTTTGGTTCCAGCAACAGTTTGCTTCTGTACTGGAAGGACTAAGCTTTGATTGAAAGTGAGTGTATCGAGATTTGCAGAAAGATTGGTTATACTCTCGTGAGACCTCATAGTAGTCTCGGCTATTCTTAGCCATCGTCCTTGACAAAGCGTTTTGCCGGTAAGAAGCTTTGCAGCTTCCGAGTTGGTTCTAGAGCTCGCATTATAAGCCTGTGACCAAGGGAAATGTGGCAATCCGCCACGGTGAGGTAGTTGTTTAGCTGAACGCTGCTGGTCCGACATGTTCTTAGAGTTCTGAGAAAGTTTTGAAGCATCTTGGAGCAGAGAGTCTAAATCTTTCTGCGGAGGAAGGCCTAATCTTTTCAATATATCGCCAGAGTCGCATAATGGAAAATTAAGTGGTGTCGAAGGAATCTCAGGATTGACACTATGACCCTGAAAACACACAAAGAGTATATAACTTATCAGTTGAACCAACAGAAGCATCTAAGGCATGTTATACTCGTACACAGGTCATATATGAAATTTCAAAGTATTAAATTAAGAAACGCACCTTAGAAGATGGGGACAGATCTCCATCAAGAGCATTTACTTTAACGCTGTTTTCTCCATTTACCGTGGCAGAGATAGAGCTAGGCGACCCCAGAGATCTGTCTAATTCAGCAGAGGTTTGTGACTGAACAGGCCTTCTAGTTGGAAGAAGAGACCAAACACTTCTGACTACACTCAGTAAAGTGTCATTAGTATTCTCCCGTTTCTTCATTTTGTCTTTGCCCAAAGGACACTCAAAAGAGCCTTCAAGAAGCTTGTTCAGTGACAAATCTTCAACAAGTTTGGTAACATCATTTATTTCAGGCTTCAATCCATAGGCACCTGCAGGCAAGGCAGATTATGAGGTAGACAAAAAGATCATAGCATGTCATGCGATGAGGATATACTGACAAAACTTGCCATATCACCAAGGTTGCGTTTAAATGAAAATACAGGTTTTGTGACTCCCACAGTGTCCCTTTGGTATGTAAAGAATATGTCAGCCAATGAAACCTTTTCAGTTTGATGTTAGGGGTACTAAGAGAAAAAAATACTCAAAATCACCACACAACCGAGGAAACCTCTATAGCTACATAAAACAGTCCAAAGTTCAGACGGTGCAACCTACAGAACAGAAAGTATACAAGAACTAGCCAAAGTAAATGAACCAAGTTAAGGATGGTTAAATCCGCAGCCTGCTCTTGTTGAATACCACAGAGATAGTTCAGAAGCAGTCACATACCGAAAAATGCATTCTCGCCGGTAGATGTATTGATGGTTGAAAAAGTTCTAGTAGGAACTTTCGGGTTCCTCTTATCACTTCGCCTACCATTACAGCTGCTTCTTTGCTTCACTACTAAAGGTTTATCTACCCAGCAGTAAACAAAAAAAATAATAATAAGTAACCAAATTAATATGTAGCATCTCCAACCAAACTTCAAAAAACATATTACATAGTCTCACTAGAACTCAACAAATTCATATACTTTTAATAGTTTTCATATACCTGAGAGAGTAGTAGATCCTTGTCCACATAACTCCTTAGTGTCATTATCTCTCACAGTATCATCTAAAAGAATCAATCTAGACCTTTTGGAAGTAAGGTTACTACTACTACTTCTCGAAAGCTTTCCTCTTTTCCTAGAAGACTCCGCACTCTCAGGACTGACGATCGGTACATAACCGTTCTGAGGCTCGGAAGAACTCTCAACTCGGAGTTTAGTAAGCCTATCATGTACAAAGTCGTGCGAGTGCAGTAGCTTCCGCCATTGCGATGGATCTGAAACCACACTGCTGCTACTCCCTCCTCCTGTATTGATTTAGAATCTTTAAAAAGTTAGCAAATTTAACTAAATCTTTGATTGGATCTATAAATTCAAAACGGATAGTAAACAAAAAGGTCAAACCTTTCTTACTAACTGAAGCACTGCAACGCTCAATCTCGACACGAGTCTTCTCACAGTTGTTGTTGTTGCTACTGTCTGCTGTTTTATTATTCGACGAAACCCTAACTCCACCACCACACCCTTCAGATCCCATAAGCTTAGCCTGCAACGAAACCACCACGGGACAAGAAACCTCCAGAACGTCCATCACCACACGACATCGCAACCGTGTAGGCTGCGAGACGAAGAAGAAGACATAGCTAAAAGCTTCGATCGAGGTCGAGAGGAAGCTAATTAGGGTTTAAAAGAGTGAGATTGAAATTAGGGATTTGACGATTTGGGGGAAGAGGAAGGCGATGGTGGTGCGGCTGCTGCGTGGTTGATTTTTTTTTTCTAGGGCAAAAGAGAAAATGAAAGGGGATTAAAGATGAGTATTTATAGTTTTTGGAAAATTAATTTTGTCATCTGTGGATATGCTGTGTGTTCCCGTGTGCGAGGCTACACTGGTAAGCGTGACATGTTAACTACATTATTGCTGTAGAGAGTGATTAAGATCCGTTCGATACAGACTGGTGACGAGGATTTTGTGATCCAACGGCTTTAGAGAGGTACGTAAGCTTTGGGCACGTAAATGTTTTCGGTGAGTTTCTGAAATGTTCCCATGGAGTGTTCAGGTGTTGGCTTGGGCATGTTTATTTGACGGAATTACCCCTTATCTGAATACCAACGCCGTTAGATTGTCTAGTGTCCGTTAAATGTTTTCATTTTTATTTTTATTATTATTGATTACCTCAAAGAAAATTGGGTTGTATAATTTTCAAACAAATTATAATTTAATGTATGGCAAAAAGTTCTTATTTTGTGTGTATTACATATGTTTTTTGTAATATTATTATATTGTCCTCCAAACAACCAATAAAATCTGTAAAAATTTTAAATAAATAATTATTATATTTTTTTTGAAACACAAATAATTATTATATAATAAAAATAAATTATGATGATTGGAAAGTCACAAATTTTATTTCTAGATTTGTTTCACCTCTTTTTTTTATTGTTTTCAATACCAGTATACCTTTTTGATGGAGAAGACCATGTGGAACTGGTGTCATAACGGATGTGTGTGGAACTAGTATCAGCGGAGGTGACTTTTCACCGCTTCTGAAATCAACAGACAGGCGTGGCGGCGAATTATATCAGACATTTTTACAATCACTTCAACTATGTTTGAAAAGGAGGAGATGAAGAATGATGGTGGTACATCAGCAAATCTGTATCACCAAATCTGAAAAAGACGAGGTGAAGAAGATTAAGTCACCATCTATACTATCTTCACTAAAAAGAAATTATAGTATAGTTTGTATTGTGCATGACAAAGAAAATATTGTATTATATATTTCAGATTTTATTTTATTTTATATATTATAACTTATAGTTAGATTTACGATTGATTTAGTGGCTAGTATTTAAAGTTTAGTAATAAATACGGATTGGAACAATATTTAGTATTTAGGGTTGGGTGACTATGAGTCTTATACTACTTCATCTATATGAAATATAGTACTATTCAAGAATATAAAATAAAAATGTGATTTTACAGTGAATATTCATGTATGTTTTCAAGTTATCATTGATATGTATATTGATTTATGCCTTAATTAAACATGTACAAGTGATTTAGAAATTTGATTTCGATTTTATCATTTCGCTAACCACATTCACACAAATAATTTTAGTTTACAAGTCTATTATATTTTCCATTTTATATAGTATAGTTCATCATATAATATTATATACAAAATTTCAGATTTTAACTGTATTTTAAAATTTAATATATAAATTTTTTAAATTTGGTTTGGGTTTAGTGATTACCGTTTATGGTTTGGCATTTAAAACTTGGGAATAGGTTTAATATTTATAAGTTGTGAGTGAGATTAGAATCCTATAATATTTTGATAATTTCTTAATATATATATATATATATATTAGTTTATATTTAGGTTTGAATTTAGTGATTACAAGGGTTAGAGCATGTTTAATGGTAAAATCCTTAAATGTCTCTTAAGTAGGTCATAGAGAGAAAGAGACAACATCCATTCCTTTGCTTAAATAAGGTTGTCCCTCCTATTTTCTTCCCTTTTTCCTTTATTTTAATTGCAATTATGCTTAACAATCTATACTATTAAAGTACAAGCATATTGATTTTTTTACTAAATATATCCTTTTTAAAACTAACATTGCATGTTTCATTAAAGACAATCAAATAATATTATTAACACATCTATATTGGGCTATTATTTTTCCGGATCCAGCCCACTGTACACATTAGATATCCCTTGGGCCATTTGGGTCGATTAAGAAATCATAATCAATTCTCACATTTTTTTTTTTCTTTTGGGCCATTGAATCCAAGTTTAAATAAATTTTTTTATTCATTCTTAATATTTTGTGTAGTGAACAAAAATTAAACTTTTTTATTTTTTTTCTTTCCTTAATATAATTTAAGCATTCATAAAAAAATGTTTTTTTCATTGAAAGTATAAATCTTTATTAAAAGTATATTATTTTTTTTTATTAAAAATTAACCACATAATAAAATTAATTCACCAGAGTGATACAAGCTTAATTCATTAAAAATGAAGTTTAAATTTTTAAACATAAATAGTCATTTAAAATGAAACATAATAATAGTAATTTTTAACAATTACTATTACAACAAATAGTTTAACCGGTAAACGGGTTCTGATTTCAGTAGGTTTTTGTTGGGTTTTTAATTTTTTTTTTCACAAAACTCAAATTGGATTTATCTTTGATCACTGGATTTTTTTACCGGTAAACGGGTTCTGATTTCAGTGGGTTTCTGTTGCCTGCTTAATTTTAGCTACAGATTAGAATTTCTAGCAACAAAATAATCGATAGCTAATTCCATAAATTCTTGTAGTGACTATTAAAGTAAAAGCATATTGATTTTTTTACTAAATATATCCTTTTTAAAACTAACATTGCATGTTTCATTAAAGACAATCAAATAATATTATTAACACATCTATATTGGGCTATTATTTTTCCGGATCCAGCCCACTGTACACATTAGATATCCCTTGGGCCATTTGGGTCGATTAAGAAATCATAATCAATTCTCACATTTTTTTTTCTTTTGGGCCATTGAATCCAAGTTTAAATAAATTTTTTTATTCATTCTTAATATTTTGTGTAGTGAACAAAAATTAAACTTTTTTATTTTTTTTCTTTCCTTAATATAATTTAAGCATTCATAAAAAAATGTTTTTTTCATTGAAAGTATAAATCTTTATTAAAAGTATTTTATTTTTTTTATTAAAAATTAACCACATAATAAAATTAATTCACCAGAGTGATACAAGCTTAATTCATTAAAAATGAAGTTTAAATTTTTAAACATAAATAGTCATTTAAAATGAAACATAATAATAGTAATTTTTAACAATTACTATTACAACAAATAGTTTAACCGGTAAACGGGTTCTGATTTCAGTGGGTTTTTGTTGGGTTTTTAATTTTTTTTTTCACAAAACTCAAATTGGATTTATCTTTGATCACTGGATTTACCGGTTCAACCGCGAGTCTAAGTCTGATTTTAAAACACTGATCATAACTATAAAAATATTTATATTGATTTTATATTTAAAATATCAAATTCAAAATTAAAATCCTAAAATACATATACAATATGGTTTTAATCGAACATAAAATACATATACGAGACGGATTATATAAATACATATACAAAACATGTTATATAAATTTGATTATATTAATTTTTCACCAATCATAACCCCGCATTTTGAAAACGCGGATCAAAATATAACATTTAAAAAATATTTTTCAATTAAAAAGAAAAAGAAAATAAATCTGCGCTTTGTAATCGCGAATCAAAATCTAGTCATTCTTTTAGGAACATCAATAAACCCGCTCTTAGTGATTACAATTTAGGGTTAGTATTTAAAATTGGAGTTGTGTTTATTATTTAGAGGTTTTGGGTACGGTTAGAACCATATACTATTTTGTAGCATTCTAAAACATGTTAGGCGCTACGCAGGAGATGAAGCCGTATAGGCGGACAACTAAGCGGAACATATAATACACCTTAATTTTAGAAAATGAACATAAGTAAAAAAAAAAAAAAAAAAAAAAAAAAAAAAGAACATAAGTAAATTTTAAAAAAAAATTATGTATAAGCAGACAGTTTAACATATACAACCAATTTTATGTGGGTGAGGGGACCCTTTTATTGGGAAAGCACCCCATTCAAAGTGGCTATCTCCCCCCTCCCCCCGGCACATTAATATCCCACTTTGTGTGGCCAACGTGCTTAGGCTTTAGATGGACCACTAAGTTGGTTCTGATGACTTAAGTATCTCTGTTTGGAAAGTTTAGACACTTATTGTTGAGTACAAATATCAAAGACAAGTTATGATCCACTCACACTCTCAAGTCTCAATGCATATCATTCAACTGATATGAAAGAAGAAATTCTAGCAGGGAAGTTGATCCTTGTACATATCCAAGACCGAACTTGCTGCAGTAATGGGACACAACCTGAGAGAGAATGAGTATGGTTCTGGTGGAATCAGATACTTATCATGAACAGAAGGTCTCCAGCTAACATCTCCTCCAACCCCCATGTGTTTATGGTCCAGATGCACCTGCACAATAAAACACCAAACAAAAAAAAACAATAGAGGCTAGTTGGTACTCAAGTACTCCATAATAAAGCAATCTAAACAAGAGGATCAATAGAATCAGGACAAGGGGAAGATGACTACCTCGATGCTTTGTCCTTTGATAAGATCCTCTTCATGCGTTGCACGATCAAGCTCTCCGGTTGTGTAGTAGCTAGCATTCATCTGAATTGGAGAAGAGCTACCATATGCTGAAGCATATATTCCTACACCCTCTTTGTTTGTGAATGTCACCCACCTAACATCTGTTCTACCCCCACATTCTCCTGGGACAATATAAGGAACATGCATGTCCGCAACGTTCTGTTCATATATCCCCACATGGGCTGCTGATTTTCGGTCTGGGTAACTGTTATGAACTGAGATGTTTATTGATTAGAATCCTCCCAACCACCCTCTCTTAAGCTCCACACACGGAGTTAAGCCATTTAACAAATCCTTTCCCCCCCTTTCTAAACTTCCTTGAGTCCTTTATATACTTCAGGCTCAAGTAACAACTTGTAACAAACTCTTTATTAAAAGAACGTAACTGACTAACGCTCTTCTTCCACGTGTACTCCTAACTCCAACGCTCTCTTTCTCTTCGTCGAATACACTCTCCATGGCATATCAATACCCCCCTTTCGCAGACCGAGCTTGCCCTCAAGCTCGAATGAAGGAAACTGAGCTTTAAAATCCCGTAATCTCATCCAAGAAGTTTCATGTGATGGTAGATTCTTCCACTGCACCAAAACTTCCAAATGTCCATCTCCACTGTACCGAGTACTCAACAACTCCAACGGTTCCACGATCAATTCATCTTCCGTCGACAACACCGGTGGTAGCGGAATCACCGTTTCACCACTGCCTATTACCGGTTTCAACTGAGACACATGAAACACTGGATGGATCTTCGACTCCTCAGGTAAACGTATGCGATAAGCCACCTTCCCTATCCTCTCCAAGACCTCGTACGGACCATAATATCTCGCTGCTAGCTTCTGACAGATCCGTTTCTGCACCGACTGCTGCCTATAGGGTCGTAGTTTCAGATAAACCATTGTACCCACGTCAAACTCCAAATCTCGACGGTGCTTATCTGCGTTGTTTTTCATAATACTTTGCGCTCTTAACAACTGTTGCTTCACATCATCCAACAATGCATCTCTGTCCTTAAGCATCACCTCTAGCTCAAAATTCTGAGTGGATCCATCCTCATACCGTAGCAGCGAAGGTGGATCACGCCCATAAACCAATTTAAAAGGAGAACATTGAGTAGCCGTATGATACGAAGTGTTGTACCACAACTCTGCCCACATCAAGTATTTAGCCCAAGTTTTCGGATGGCTCGACGCAAAACAACGCAGATAGGTTTCTAAACAACGATTCAAAACCTCCGTCTGACCATCCGATTGAGGATGAAATGCCGTACTGAAACGCAGCTTAGTCCCTGATGCCTTGAAACAGTCCTTCCAAAAATTGCTCAGAAACACTCTGTCTCTATCTGAGATTATGGATTTAGGGTAACCATGAAGCTTTACAACCTCAGATAAGAACTTGTTAGCCACGTCTGACGCCGTAAAGGGATGCTTCAACGTTAAAAAGTGACCATATTTGCTCAACCTATCCACCACAACCAATATTACATTCACCCCTCGTGAAGCTGGAAGTCCTTCCACAAAATCCATAGAGATATCTTCCCACACTCTTGTTGGTAACTCGATCGGTTGTAACAACCCAGCAGGTGAGAGTGTAGAATACTTATGAGTTTGGCAAACTTCACAAGCAGCTACATAATCACTAATTGTTTTCCTCATTTGTGGCCAATAAAAATTCTCTCTGATCCTTTTCCACGTACGTAACACTCCTGCATGACCCCCTAATAACCCATCGTGGCACTCATGTAGAATAAGAGGAATATACTGAGAATTCTTTGGTAGCACCAAGCTGCCCTTATACAACAGTCGACCCTGACAGATTGTGAAACCAGTCTTTACTCTCTCGTCATTAGACAACTTCGAAATTAGCTCCTGTATCTCCTGATCTTGACCAATCTCATCGTAAATGTCCTTCATCTGCAGAGTAGCTGGCACAGTTAAAGCACACATCCTCGTTTTAATCTCAGCTGCGGAATACTGCACAATCCGTGATAATCCATCAGCCACTCTGTTCTCTGCACCCACCTTGTATTCTATATCGAAATCATAACCCAAAATTCGCGTTAACCATCGTTGATAGTCCAGAGTAACCTCCCTCTGCTCTAACAGATATTTCAAACTCTGTTGATCCGTTCGAACCAAAAACCGTCTTCCCAATAGGTAGTGCCTCCATTTCTGTATCGACATCACAATTGCCATCAATTCCCTCTCGTAAATGGGTTTCAGCTGCTCCTTTGGTGTCAGTGCATGACTAAAGTAAGCAATCGGATGTCTGTCTTGCATTAATACGGCTCCCAAACCAAACCCTGAAGCATCAGACTCGATGACAAACAACTTAGAAAAATCAGGCAACGCAAGTACCGGAGTTGATGTCATCGCCACCTTCAACTTTTCAAACGCCACCTGAGCTGCAGAGGACCAGATAAAGTGTTCTTTCTTCAGCAGCTCTGTAAGAGGTTTAGCTAACATCCCATATGCTAACACGAATCTTCTATAATAGCCTGTTAGCCCCAAGAACCCTCTCAGGTCCTTTACTGTTCTTGGATTAGGCCATTTCACTACTGCTTCAATTTTTTTTGGATCAGTCGATACGCCTAACTCGGAGATAATATGGCCTAGGTACTCCACCTTTCGCTGACCAAATTCACACTTTTTCCTGTTAGCAAACAACGACTGCTCTTCAAACACCTTCATAACCTCAGCGAGATGTTGCACATGCTCCTCTAACGTTGAGCTATACACCAAGACATCATCAAAGAAAACCAATACGAACCTTCTTAAGAACTTCTGAAACACCTTATTCATCAGTGCCTGAAACGTAGCTGGTGCATTGGTGAGGCCAAACGGCATCACCAAGAACTCGTAATGGCCTTCATGGGTTCGAAAGGCTGTCTTCTCTACGTCTTCCTCCTTCATCCTAATCTGATGATAGCCAGACCTCAGATCCAACTTCGAAAAATACTTTGCCCCATGGAGCTCATCCAACAACTGATCTATAATAGGAATTGGGTATTTATCAGGAACCGTTACCCTGTTCAATGCCCTGTAATCCACACAGAATCTCCATGATTTATCCTTCTTCTTAACCAATAATACAGGACTAGAATAGGGGCTATGACTGGGACGAATCGAGCCAGCAGCTAACATTTCTTGAACGCTCTTCTCCATGACGTCTTTATGAATTTGAGGGTATCTGTAGGGTCTGACACTCACCGGTCCTGTACCTGGGACGAGAGTAATCCCATGTTCATTGCCTCGTACAGGAGGTAGCTCCGTTGGTTCTCTAAAAACATGATCATACGACTTCAACACTTCGAGAATCATCGCATGAGTTTCCAACTGAGCTATACCTGAATTGGTTCCTTTTACCTGAGTGTGTGAAGCTCTATCACCCACCAACTTAACCCGTTTCCCATGATACCAAAACTCATACTCATGGCGTTCCCAATCAATTTCGCACTTGCCTAGAGTCCTGAGCCACTGCATTCCCAAAATAACGTCAAGCTCACCAAGATCCAAGACAATAAAATCAGTAACAAACGTCACTCCCTGTAACGTCACCTCCACATTTTTACAAACTCCTGTTCCCTGAACTGATACTCCAGTTCCCAGCAAAATCTCCAGGTTCCCAAACGTTTCTACCTTCAATTTCGCATGATTCACCATTCTTGGGTAAAGGACTCAAGGAAGTTTAGAAAGGGGGGGAAAGGATTTGTTAAATGGCTTAACTCCGTGTGTGGAGCTTAAGAGAGGGTGGTTGGGAGGATTCTAATCAATAAACATCTCAGTTCATAACAAATTGGTGCGAGTGAACGATCTGGATCGAACAATCGCGAGCGATTCGATGACGAGACCGACGCAAGCTTCGGGTAACATGGAGACGTTAGCTTCACAAATCGCAGAACAAAGAGAGACGAGCGTTCAGCTGAGAGGAAGTATCGATGAGATCCGATCATCGATGACGGAACTCGAGCAACGTCTAGATCTGAAGTTCGAGGCGATTCTGAAGAAGTTGGACAAGCGACCGATGGAGGAGATGGTTGCGCATCCAAATACGATTGATCTTTCACAAGATCATCAGGTACGATTCGCGAACTTGGAACCTGGCCGTAGTTTTAGAGAAACGAATGAGTCAGTTAGATTTCCGGTACTCGACGATCGCGATAGCTTTATTAAGAAAGTTGAGCTTCCGATTTTCTCCGGTGATGATGTGTACGGTTGGATCGCATTGGCAGAACGATTCTTTCGAATCGGAGGTTACGGTGAATTGATGAAGATTGAGCTGGTATCAGTTAGTTTGAGTGGTGATGTGTTGAGCTGGTTCAATAGTGAGGTCTTACGTCGTCCCTTTGTGAGTTGGATAGATTTCAAGAATCGGTTGATTTCACGGTTCAGTAGAGTGAGATTACGTGATCCTAGTCAACCGTTCTTCGCCGTGCAGCAAACCGGACCGATTGCTGAATACATCCATAAGTTTGAGGATTTGTCAACTCAAGTAGTTGGGATTACAGATTCGCAGAAGGAAGGGATCTTCATGAATGGGTTAACACCTGAAATGAGAGAAGTGGTGACGATGTGCAAACCAGTAGACTTACCGGATATGATTTCGACAGCATATCAAATGGAGTCAAGTGCCTTACATAGTGTGGTTCAGAAGGAGATGCAGAATAAGAGTGGAGGAACATCTAAACCACCAGAGAACAAAAGCAAGTCGTACTCAAACTCGTATACTAATACTGGTTGGGTTGCAAAGCCACAACAACAGAATACATCAAAACCACCACCTACGAGGCCTCGCCCTCAGTTGAGACTTTCAGATGCACAAATTGCTGAGAAAAGGAAGTTGGGATTATGCTATACTTGTGATGCTAAATGGTCGAGGCAACATGTTTGTTATGAACTGAGATGTTTATTGATTAGAATCCTCCCAACCACCCTCTCTTAAGCTCCACACACGGAGTTAAGCCATTTAACAAATCCTTTCCCCCCCTTTCTAAACTTCCTTGAGTCCTTTATATACTTCAGGCTCAAGTAACAACTTGTAACAAACTCTTTATTAAAAGAACGTAACTGACTAACGCTCTTCTTCCACGTGTACTCCTAACTCCAACGCTCTCTTTCTCTTCGTCGAATACACTCTCCATGGCATATCAGTAACACTCAAATGGACCTCTTCCATACCATTCTACACGGTCCAATGTTTTCTCAATGTGAAACTCTACACCAACCCGTGGTAGCGGTGGAAGATCAGAGTTTGGTACTACATACCAATTGGTGACGATATCTCCAGAACCATAGATCATATATGTCACATTGACTTTGAACAAAGCATCTGATTTGGAAGACTCAGAAGCTGAAGAACCAAGGTAGATGAACTCTATCTCCACGGATTAATCAGTGGTGCTTTTTACTGAACAGCTTTCAACAATGAACTCAACATTGTCTAGTTTTGCTGCTTTCCACCTTGAAAAGTAACCAGAGGTACGTCCACCTTTATCATTGTCTGTCGGTGCTCGCCAGAAACATGGCAGTATAGCTTCATTCATAAGGAGAACTCCTTGCACCTGTCATTTTGAAATATCTACAAAACCAAAACATCTTACTAAAGTTGGAAAATAAATTAATTAATATTTCCAATGTTTTATATTTGATAATATATTCATATTCTAATTATGTATCACACAATACTAATTACTTATGAGTTTATATATTAAAAGTTAATATATATGTATATATATAAAATCTGTGAATCAGGTTTACCCGGTCAAACCATACTAAACCATGACCCAAGCATTGTATAAATAAGAAAAGAACTTTACCTTCCAGCCTTCAATGGCTCCTTTTTGGACATTGATCATTAGCTCCCAAGAACTTTGCTGACTGATCTTAATGAAATCTCCAACAGTGTCACAGGTGATGACATAGTCTGTCTCTTTTATCACCTGCAAGAGGAGGCCACTTATGTCACAACTTCATATTTTCTAGCAGAATGAAGAAAGATGAATGGGAACTACCTGTGATATTATCTCTCTTTTTGACGGTAAAGGAATCTGAGTTGAAGACAAGAGATGACCAGCTTCAAGTGAACGGGTAGGATTAGATATCTTGGCAGTTATTGTCAGAAACAGTTCTCCAGCATTTGAGTCATTCCAGAAAGAAAACCATGGTCCTGACTTCCACTCCATGTCAAAACTGTTCTGTGGCTTTATCACAGGAACAGAGAGAGTCCCAGATCCAAGTCCAACACCATCCCCATGAATTGTCCAGCCAAATTCCAACTCTTCTGTTGTATTGAAAAAGTAAGCGTTTGCTACCTGCAAAGATTAAAAGTCTGAGCTGCATATATATAGGATTAACACCAAAGCTAAAATCAGGTGAAGTATATATTAAGTTGTACCCTCATCGTGCCATCCTTCAATGAAACCTTGATTGGTTGATAACAATGCTTGACCTCTTCAGCAACAACACAAGGACATGATGCGATGCAAACAGAAGATAATCAAAATACCACATGATAAACGAAACATGGTCAAGTAATTGGGGGAAAGAATGTGATACGCTTTAGATTTATGTTCCTTTATTGAACAATAATTTGATATTTCATGATTTTGGAAATATTTAGGATTTCAATTTCTTAACTAGTTTCCTTAGAGCTTTGCCTTGACGAGAGATTTCGTTTGTAAGATTCATCCACGCTTAGATAGAGCATCGGATGCTATTCAAGCTGGTTTCAAGTATGTTTTAGATCAAATTTTGAGGCTAACAGAAATGGTTGCTGCAATTCAAGTGAGCATGATATCTGAAGTACCTCAAGAAACGTCTACAGATTTTATTGTGATCCCTATAAGAAAAAATCACTGTATCACAAAGAAGTTGATGAATTTAAAGATCAAGCAACAGAGGTTCCCGACATAGAGGGAGAAGTTGTCATATTCAAGCTCCTCCAACCTCAAGTTTTTGTGAAACAACAGTCCAAAATTGTTTGTGGAAACCAACAAGTTTCGACTGATATTCCACCACATCTGGATTTCAACGAGGATGAGGATGATGATGATGCTAATGATGATTTCATTGTTTTGGAAGGGCGTGCTTTGGAATGAACTCCTTGGTTTATTTGGTTACCTTCCGAGTCAAGCCTTGAGGACAAGACTGTTTTTTCTAGGGCTGATTTAGTTTTATGCTCCTCAGGATTTCATTCAGTATCTTATTAGTTTTTTTTTTACTAGTGTTTTTCGTTTACATAGTATAAGGATGAGATCTCGGTTGTGAGACTCATCCAAGCTTAGAGAGAGAGAGCACTGGAGGGATATTGGCAAAGCTTTGTTATAGGTTTTGCCAGAGGAAATGTTTCTAACAATTTAGGTTTTCAAGTTCATTTGTTTCAAATTCTAAAAGCCTTTGGTTTTCTTTTGTGATTCCTAACTCTATCAAGATGTTACCGTGGAGTGCTGGATGAGGTGTTCGGTCAGGCCACATAATCCCATTCAGACAGGAGTTCAGATCATTAGGTTGGTCACCAAAGTCCCCTCCATAAGCCCAATGCTTAATGCCATCTGACCCCATCTTCAATAGACCCTGAATGACAAAAGACAAATGAGATATTTTGCATGGCTTTGGCTGACAAAATATGTTACTGCAGTGGCGTAGCACCTATAGAATCTTACCGAAGATATATTGATGTTACGCGTGACTAAACAAGTAACAACTTTGAGATTATAAATATAAGAGATAACAGGTTTTGAGTAATTTGTTAAGAGACATTATTGTATGACGAATCAGCTTAGAGTGAAGTTCAAGATATGAACCTGGTCAGCCCAGTCCCATATGAAGCCTCCTTGCAGGCCAAAGGTACTGTCAATTGCCTCCCAGTACTCGTCTATATTCCCGGTGCTATTACCCATAGAATGTGAATACCTGCATTTTTATGGGGAAGAAAATTTCTCAAGTAGACAACATGAAACCTAAACAGTTGTGCAAATACACTGCCACCACATAATGCCAGCGCATTTCAAGGAAAATGAAGGGAAGTCTGAAGAAACTGATATCACATACTCGCATAATATCAACGGACGTGATTAATTTTTATCCAGTGCAATCTTGACAATGTCCCAAACCCGCATGTACATAGGGCAGACTATATCAGTAGAATCTGTTCTGGAACCACCACCTTCGTAGTGTACCAACCGTGAGGGATCCTTTTCCCTAATCCAACCTGGTCCACAAGTTAAACAAAAATAGCTGTAAGATAAAAAGGGATGGAATTTGGAACTCACATCAGAAATGTAAGCAATTTAGGATTGAAGAATATCTGAAGAATATTTCAAAAATGTTCTTCACATAATTTCTTAACTTACAGATAATTTTATTGATATAAAATCAAGTAACACTGCCTTTAAAACCAAAGAAATCAACTTAAGGGAAAAGAAAATAGTGAAGGTATTAATAATATTTTTTTTCCTCCAAACCAAAGGGTAAATCACAAGAAAGAGAGAACACACAGACGCTTTCTTAGAAGGAAGATATAGTTAGTGCTGTCATTCCAATAGCACAATTTTGAATTTGACGGCTTACCTGCCATGGCAGAGTGATTAGGCCCATAGCCTGCTTCATTTCCCAGTGACCAAGAAATTATGCACGCATGGTTTTTGTCTCTCTCAACCATCCCAACTACTCGATCCAACATAGCAGCTGCCCAGCTTGGCTCTTTTGTAGGGTGCTTTAGGTGTACAGAACGACCAAAACCATGTGTCTCTATATTGGCTTCATCGATCATGTACACGCCGAACAAATCACATAATTCATACCAGCGGGGATGTTGAGGATAGTGACTGTTTCGCACAGCATTGATGTTATTTTCTTTCATCATGATTAAATCCTGGGAACAGTTATCACATGGGTAAAATAGAGTATACAAGTTAAACATGGTAGCGTTAAAAATCAAAGCTGGAAAAGAGAGAAAAAAAAAACACATGTTACCTTGACCATGCAGGACTCTATATTCGTCTTCCCAACACGTGGGTGGTGTTCATGCCTGTTTACACCTTTTATCATGACTGGCTGCCCGTTAACGAGAAGCTGCTTGAAGGCCTTTGATACTTGGCGAACGCCAACAATGCTTGACTCAGAATCAAGGACTTTCCCAGATTTATCTTTCAGGGTTACAATGAGGATGTAAACATTTGGCTGTGCACAAACATAATTCAAACAGGAACACATGAGTCAGTAAATACGGTTTCAGTACATTTAACTATGTAACCAGGTGGCTGAACCAGAAAGTCAATAGCGATAGCAATGAGCCTGCTTACTTGTTCTGCTGACCAGAGATTTGGAGAATCCAGTTTTCCCTCAAGCAAATAACCAGGGAATTCCTGAACTGGAGTTTGAGAAGGATTAAGCTTCAAATCAGCCACCTTGGGAGAAAGTTCATCACAAAATCCTCCAGATTTGTACCATCTTGTAGTATCAAATACCGCACCCTCTATGATGAAGTTAGAAAGAAGAAGATCCTTTGAAGACTCCAGCGTATTGTCTATCTTTACTTCAACCTGGAAGTTCATAAACAATGAAACTTAAGCACAGTAAAGTAGATATTTAATTACTTGTTGATACCAAAACAAAAGCCTACCAAAAATACAGAGGAGGCAAAGAGATCAGTGAAAAATGAAAAAAAAAGAAAAAAAAAGAAAAGTTTCTAGGCACATTCGGAGCACACGAAGCAGATTGCACCCTAAGAAGCCAGACTTAAGATAGGCTACCTGGATATCTGCGTATGAGAAGTCATCTGCCAATTTGGACTTAAAAAAGTAGTCAGCAATGAAGACCTGCATAAATAGAAGTTAAACGGTTATGCTTTAATGCTCGTAAACGAATAAACAGTACATACAGTCTGGTTAACGAGACAAGAGTAAAAACCTTGGGCTTTGCTAGCAAAAGCACATCTCGATGAAGACCAGACAACCACCAATGATCTTGGTCTTCGAGGTACGAACCATCACTCCATCTAAAGACTTGGACAGCAAGAACATTTTGTTTCCCGGAGTCCCATGGATAGCAATAGTCGGATATTTCAAATTCAGCTGGTAATCTGCTGTCTTGACTGGTTTAATAGAAAAAGATAAAATAGTTTGTTAGTATATTTCAAATTCAGCTGGTTTTGGCGAATTTTGCAGTTATGGCGGGTAAATTCTGATTTGGCTTTGGTGGAAAATACAATTTTATGATTTTGGCGGAAAAATACAATTTTATGGTTCTGACGAAATAAGAGTGATGGTTTTGACAAGAAAATACGATATAACGGTTTTGATAAGAGAAAATAAATTTATAATTTTACTTGAAAAACTTGATTTGATGGTTTTGGCAAAATTATGATTAAATTGGCTTATTATAAACTAAAAAATAATGTATGTGTGAGGAATTTAGTGTTAACAAAATATATATATGAGAACTATGAGTCTATGATCGATTAGTTTATTAAAATTTAATTATGTACATGAGAAAATAAATAAAATTTGGTGTAAAATTGGTTAAAAAATTGGTATGAATATTTTTTGTTTATATATTTGATTTTAATTTTTGTTTGTTATAACTTTTTATTGGTTTGGTTATGGATAATCCATTGTTCATTACAATCCAGACTATTTTGAGTTTTTGATCCAATCGATTAAGTACATTAATCCATTAATTCATTTGTATTCACTTTTTCTATTAGTGTCAATGGTTTGGATTGGTTTGGGCTGACTTATTAGTTTTTATCCATGTTGATGATACTCGTACCTGTACCCAACAAGGTTGCCATTCACCCAAGCAAAGAATGCGGAGTCTACAGCTTCGAAGTGAAGAAGTATTCTTCTGTCTGCCAGAAAGAAAACAAAAGAAAAATTATAAAGTGAGAAAGGAAAGATCATACAAAAGATAGGGAACAGATCATAATACCCTTCCATTCTTTTGAAATCTGGAAGTAGGTCCTGTAGCAACCAGTAGGGTTATCTTCAGGAACATGAGGAGGATCTTTCGGGAAAGGGTACACAACATTCGTATAAATAGGCCGATCAAAGCCATGGCACTGCCAATTGGAAGGAACTGTAAAACCAAGGATGCAGTTCAAAACATGGTAGAGACGAGAAGATAATTAACAACAACAGAACCAACACTCAGGGTTCTGTTTTGAAAAGGGAACTAACTGACCTGGTAAAGCTTTCCAATCGGAATCGGGAAACGCAGCATCATAAAACTTGTCTGGGACATTTGCAGGACTAGGAGCCAAGAAAAACTTCCAGTAACCAGATAAAGACTTAACAAAGGGTAAGCCGTTGACCCAAAAAGCAGAACTGTCAAGGGAAGCTTGAACAGAATCATCGTTCCAAACAGCAGATTTTGATACAGTGAGATCCACGTTGTTTCTCTGATACCAGTAGCTCAAAGATCCTATAAAAATTTAACGCCATATTATACTCAGTTACTACACCCTTTAAGCCATAACAATACAGTAACTAAAGGTCCAAAGTTTAGCTATCATCATTAGTTTTTACCTTGGACGGAATCATGGCAACGTAAGGTGACGTGAGGGTCTCTCTTGCGCCACTTGAAAAGGGTCTGATCCTCCCAAGCTCTGTACCCATTCTCGGAGGGAAGAATCATTTGTGTTGCCAGAGAAGCCATGACGACGGAGCTTTACGTACTCGATGTGTATGCAGAGGAGAAAGAATGATTTTTTCGTGGTGATATCGCCAAGGAAGGATCAAAAGTTAATCAATCCAATTGGAAAAGACAGATGGTGGACTAGGGAAGTAATCTAAAACACTCCAGTTCCTAATATTTTATTCTCACCAACCATCACTCCCTCCTTCCTCCTTCCTTCCTTCCGTTCTACTTGTTTATTATTATTTCTCTTTGCCGTTTAACTTTTATTATAATAGTCTTCTCTGGGTCCTCCATTTTTTTTGTTTAAATCTTTGTTTCCAGGAAATTTTATGAGAGTTTAAAAGCCCTTTCTCAAAAAAATTTATGAGAGCCAGCAAACTGTTCTTTTTCGCGCCAAGAACCTTTTCTACTATCAACATTTTTAAATAAATATATAAATAATTGATGGTCAATAGACTCAATATGAATAAATATTTTCTATTTTTAGCAGCTTCATAAATTATGCAATAAGTTAACTAACTAATTACATTTTCTCACATTTTTTCTTCGTGTAATATACATTAATAATAAATTTATATCTATACTACTAAATTTTATATGTGATTTTTTTTTTCATTTAGAGTTTGGAGCAATCCTTAGAAAATTTATCAAATTTTACGTAGTGTACTTTTAATATTTGATATTTTTATCTTATTTTTGCAATACAAATGAATGTTTTCAAAACAAAATCTAATTTTTTTTAAAATATTTTAAAATTATTTCTGAAAATTAGTTAATTTAAATTCTAGTTATCATAAAATATTACTAGAAACTAAAATTAGGTTATTTTTCATTTCTAAACGAAAATTCAAATTAGATAAAATACTTTAGTTATATTTTAATGATATTAACAGTTTCGATTGATAAACTTTCGAAAATATTTTTAATTTTTTTTTAAATATCTTCGGTTTTAAAAAAATATTAATTTCTATTTAATACTTTTTTAAAAAAATCTTTATTAAAATAAATAAAAATATTTATTTCATGTGTAATCTTTTATTTGGAGTATTCTTTAATTTTTTCTTAAATGTATATTTTATTTAATTAATAGTATCCTAATATCTTATTATATATAAAACTTAGTTTTCAAAGTTACTAATTAACAAGATCGAGACACATGACAGTTATATATTTAAGATTGTGACATGTGTTAATATTTTTTCAGAATTTTTCCTATTTTGAGAATCTTTTTAAAGGTATTATTATAAAAATAAAACGATTTTTAAATTTTCCTTTATTAAAAAAATGGAAAATACTATTTTATGTTAATTATCCTTTATAATAAAGAAAAATAAGTTTAAAAACAATTTTTTTTTTTAATATTTTTACTCTCACAATGCCATTTTTCCTTTATTCAAATCTAATTAAAAAGGTCATAAGGATAAAAACAGAAACATTAGATAGTAATTATCTTTTTCTTTTTAAAGTTATTATTATAAAAATAAAACGATTTTTAAATTTTCCTTTATTAAAAAATGGAAAATACTATTTTATGTTAATTATCTTTTATAATAAAGAAAAAATAATTTTAAAAACAAAATTTTCTTTTTTTAATATTTTTACTCTCATAATGCTATTTTTCCTTTATTCAAATCTAATTAAAAATTTCATAACGATAAAAATAGAAATATTAGATAGTAATTATCCTTTTAAAAAAACTTATAACAAAAACAAAAGTCAAAAACTGATTAATGTTAATTTTCCTTTAATAAAATATAAGGTAAAAAAATCACAACCCAAGAAGAACTATGATTATTCACAACTATATATATAGAACTAAGATCTTTCATATTTTATCACACCAAGCATAATTATTGATTCAAGAAAAATATAAGGTAAAATTCAATATTCTTTTCTTCGACAATATATCTTATTATAAAGTTGTACAAGTTTGATATTGTTTAATTACAAAACTGTTTTTTTTCATATGCTGTAATACAAAATACGTGCAAAACACAGAACTCAGAAGCTAAAATATAATAAGATTATTGATTCAAGAAAAATATAAGATAAAATTCAATATTCTTTTCTTCGACAATATATCTTATTATAAAGTTGTACAGGTTTGATATTGTTTAATTACAAAACTGCTTTTTTCATATGCTGTAATACAAAATACGTGTAATGTTATACGCTGTCAAGAAACTTTAATTAGCTTCTTAAAGACTCAGTAATCTTATTATATTTTAGCTTCTGAGTTCTGTGTTTTGCACGTAGCAGTACGGTGTCCTATGTCCTATAGCAATACGCTTTAACTTCATTATTATACTTTCGTATGTGTGTTTGTCCTAATTATAATTTTCTAACTAAATTATAATTTATTTTGTTATCAGGAGTTATCAAGAAACAATGACTTCAGCAAATTATTTAACACTAAATCAGTTAAACAAAAAACGCTTTTACTAAATTATAATTTATTTTGTTATCAGGAGTTATCAAGAAACAATGACTTCAGCAAATTATTTTCTAACTAAATTATAATTTATTTTGTTATCAGGAGTTATCAAGAAACAATGACTTCAGCAAATTATTTAACACTAAATCAGTTAAACAAAAAACGTCTTTACCGTCGTACTGTAGTTCGTCTTACTAGAAAGTGGAAAACAAGAAATTTAACTAAGAACAATGAGCTTATAGCAATAAATTTTCTACTACTCGATGAAAAGGTAAATTGTTTAATTTTTTTAAAAAAGCTCTTATATACTTTTATTATTATTAAATATATAATTTGTTTATTATATAAGAAAATACCGTTCAAGGTTGTGTGCATCCTTCTCTTATAGAAAAGTTTGGAGATAGATTGCGCGAAGAAGCCATTATTGAAATCTGCAATTTTAATATGCAAGATTGCAATAAAACCTACAAAGTCTCAGATCCTAAATTTCAGATAAGATTGAATGAGAGAACATCAGTTGCATGTTTGGTTCAACAATTACCTCAGATACCGCCTGAAAAAAATTGATTTCGAAATTATGAAGATTTAACTCAACTGAAAGATTCAACAGGCGATTTATATAGTAATATATCTTATCTTATTATATAAAGCTTGATTTTCAAAGTTACTAATTAACATGATTGTGACACATGTCAATTATATATTTAGGATTGTAACATGTGTTAAATAATAAATAATTATTTATTAGTATTTTTCTTTTTTAAGTTTCAAAAAAATATTGTAAACAAACTTTTTTCATACAAATAAATATTAATATTATTTTCCATTTTTATATCCAAAACAAAGAAAATTGGAAAAGATATTTAAAAGATATATGAAAATAAATTTCGTTTTTAAAATAGAATTATAATAGTTATTTAATACTATTTTTTTTTAAATTTTAAATAAAATATTGTAAACAAAAGAGTCCATACAAATAATCATTTAATAAGCAATTATATATTTATGATTGTGACATGTGTTAAATAATAATTTTTAAACAAAGAAAATTGTAAATATAAATAAAAATAAATTTTGTTTTTAAAAGAAATCATGAACAAATAGAATTATAATAGTTATTTAATATTATTTTTCTTTTTTTTAGTTTTAAACAAAATATTGTAAACCAAAAAATAAATACAAATAGTCATTTAATAAGAAATTATATATTTAGGATTGTGACATGTTTTAAATAATAATATTTATATAAATAGTTATTTAATAGTATTTTTCCTTTTTAAGTTTCAAACAAAATATTGTAAACAAAAGCTTTTTTCATACAAATAATTTTTTTAATATTATTTTCCTTTTTATATCCAAAAGAAAGAAAACTGTAAAGATATATATGAAAATAATTTTCCCTTTTTAAAAAAATCATGAAGAAATAGAATTATAATAGACATTTATTAGTATTTTTCCTTTTAAGTTTTAAACAAAAAATCGTAAAGGAAAAAAAATCCATATAAAAAATACTAAATCTTGAACAAATAGAATTGTAATAGTTATTTATTAGTAATTTTTTCTTTTAAGTTTTAAATAAAACATTGTAAAACAAAAAAAAAATTCAATACAAATAATTACTTAATAGCAATTTTCCCCTTTTAAATAATAAACAAATATAATTATAAAAGTTATATGAAAATTATTTTTTCTTTTAAGGAATTTATAATTTTCCGTTTTCTAATCATAAAAAAACAAAATTATGAAATAATGTAGTAGTTTAAAAATCTTTCAAAATGAATTATAAAAATTTGAGAATACAACAAATTATTTTATAATAAGTCTAAATATTTTTCCTTATTAAAATTCTAACTAAAAAAAGAGTTGTAAAATTAATCTTATTGTTTAGCTACATTTCTATGGAAGCGTCGTTCATGTTTGACTAAAGACTAATGTTTTTACACTATGTGGTTTAAAAAAATATAATTATGAAAGAAAACAGTAGCTTAAAAATCTTTAAAAATAATCACAAAAACCTGAGGATACACGCAACAAAGTATTTTAAATATTTTCTTTATTTAAATTGTAAGAAAAAGAGAGTTGCAAAAATAATCTTTTAGTTTTCCTATAGTTAGCTAATTTTCTGTGAAAACCTCATTTGATTCATGTTTGACTAAGGGTTAATTGGAGAATAAGTTTATATGATATTTCAGCATTGTGTAAAAAATATCGCCTGGTGTAAATCTTATAAAACAACTCATGATAATGTAGTTAGACGTTAATCCTCATAAAATATGTAAAATTATTATTTTTAGATACGTCTCTGTAATGTTTCTCATAATTTATATTAACATAATTAATCAGTGATAACAAAACGAGAATTTTTTATATTATTGATATACATATTGATCTATAAGTCAACAACTAATATATATATATCTTATTATATAAAGCGTAGTTTTCAAAGTTACTAATTAACATGATCGTGACACGTGACAGTTATATATTTTAGATAGCGACATGTGTTAAATAAATATTTTTTTTAAAAAAAAAGATTAAACCAACATAATTTGAAAAGTTAATTTTCCTTTTTCAAAAGTTCTTTAACAAAAAAAAGTAAAAGATCAAAATATATTTCCATATAAATAACTATTTAAGTATAAATAATTATTTAAAATTAGTTTTCCTTTTCCAAAAGGTCAAAATATATTTCCATATAAATAACTATTTCATATATAGTATTTATTTTTCATTCGTGGTTTTACAAAACAATAAAAGTTAGTTTTCCTTCTTTAAAAAGTCTTTAACAAAAAAAATGTAAGAGATACAAAGTATTTCTATTTAAATAACTATTTAAGAATAAAAAGTTATTTAAAATTAGTTTTCCTTTTCCAAAATGTCTTTAACAAAAAAATGTAAAAGATCAAAATATTTTCATATAAATAACTATTTAATATATTGTATTTCTTTTGTATTCGTGGCTTTACAAAATACAAAACATTATTATAAGATTGATTTCCTTGAAAATTAAATATTAAAAATATTTATAAAACATATTTCATAATATTTCATGTTAAGCAAATACTAAACTAAAGAGAATTGTAAAATGTTTTTTTAAGTTAGTTTTCCTTTTTCAAAAGGTATTTAACAAAAACAAATGTAAAAGTTCAAAATATTTCGATATAAGTAAATATTTAAGAGTAAATAGTTATTTAAAATTAGTTTTTTTTTCCAAAAGGTCTTTAACAAAAAATTGTAAAAGATCAAAATGTTTCCATATAAATAACTATTTAATATATAGTATTTATTTTGTATTCTTGGTTTTACAAAACATTGTTTTAAGATTGATTTCCTTGAAAATTAAATATTAAAAATATTTATGAAAAATATTTTATAGTATTTCATGTTATTTTGTTCAAATTGTATTTTATAGTATTTCATGTTATTTTGTTCAAATAGTTATAGTATTTCATGTTATAACTATGTTAATCACTAAAGAGAATTGTAAAAAAAAGAATTTCAAAGTTAGTTTTCTGTTTTTTTCAAAAGGTCTTTAAAAAATCTGTAAAGGATCAAAACATTTCCATATAAATAACTATTTAATAGATAATATTTCTTTCTGCACATGGGTTTACAAATACAACAAACTATTTTGAAAATTAATTTTCTTGCAAATTAAATATTTATAAAAAATATTTTAGTTAAGAAAATACTAAACAAAAGAGAATAAAAAGGTTCTTTTGCAAGGTTAATAAAAAAATATTGGTTTAAAAAAATTTAATAATATATACTTTTATTTAATTGTCGTATTCATTTTTTAGGAATCTTATTTTCAAGGTCAAATAAAAATATGGGTTGAAGATAATTACAAAATCAGTAGACATTGGCTTATATAAATAATTTCCGTATAAAATAAAATAGTTACAAGATTATATTTTTCTTATAAATATTTAATAGTGATTTTATTATAAATATGTAACGTTTCTCATTGTTACTAATAAAATAATTAACAAAAACATTGTTTCATCCTATCAATATATAGATTTATATTTATATTGATCAATATATTATCAATAAATGGTTACAAAAATAAATATATTAATACATATTGATCTATTATTAAATTCTAAAACTAAATTATTTGGCAGTTTCAAAACATAAGAAATAGTAGATGAAGAAAATGATTCTCCAATGTTTGTTATATTAAGATTATCTAGAGAAATCGAGAATCCAAATGATGTATTTGATATCAAATATTGTATATTTTAAATGAAACCACAAAAACGTTATAATGATTGTGCATTCTTTGCCTCCATTACAGTATAAAATAATAATTTATTATTTATTTTAAGATTTATCACTATTAAAATTTAATTAACAATTTCTTTTAATAAATAATACTCACACAATCGGGATTCAGAAATATGGTCTTCATCATGCAATTTAATTAACAATTTATTACCTCAAAATTACCTGATAAAAATATTGATCCAATGTTTTCTATTGGTTAAACAACAAAGATCATTTCCGTTTCACCTGAATTTTTATTTCTATATTTTCCATTAAAATAAAGAAATGATAGTATATTGGTGGATTTGATTCAGTTTAGGATTTGTAATATAATTTCTTTATTTTATAAGAAATTATAGGATTATGCTATTTTAGTCTCTAAATACAGAAACTGAAATAACTTTCACTAATTTTGCTTAAAAGTAGATAACTTTATAATAGAGTAATGTGAAAATCATCACCTAAAAAGAGTTTCAATATTTTAGGGGAAAATATAGAAAATATATAGAGATGGATTAGAAATACTTTAAATGTTAATAGACCATACAAATAGTATATAAATGTTAATAACTTTAGAAAGTTAATACAAATGTTTTGAAGTTTTGGCTCTTGATGATAAATAAATTTAAAATTTCATCAGAAAAATGTTAAATTAAGAGCATAAAAATGTGTATGACATTGTCATCAATTAAATAAGCTTGATTCATTTTTCAATTCATTGTATTTCACTGTAACTCATATTTTTTCGTGACTGAGTTTGATTTGAATTTTCAGATCTGAATTTTTTATCGCTATCCCTAAATAAGAAAACTGATAATTACTACTTAGAGCATGATTATCGGTTGGAAATGTTGCAGATTCTAAAAGAAAAAAAAAATCAATAATACCATCTTTTTATTAAATTAATTTTCTAAAACAATTAATATTGTTAGTAGTATAACAATATTCTTTGTGGATTTACAACAAATCCTTAAAAGTAAAGAGCTGTGGATTTTTGTTTTTAATTCTCTTTCGTATTTTAATTATGTTTTCTTCTTTTTCTTAAATGATTATAATCCTTCTAAATACTCTCATAGGAATTGCTCTTATACACTATGATAAATGAAACATAAATACCAACTAAACTTAAGTTGAAAAAACAAGTTTATACTCCTAAATAAGTTTCAATCAAAATATGCAAAATTCTACAATCGCTTTAATTTTTTTTCCTTTTCTTTGCTTCACGAAATTAAAACATCAAATAAAACCCGTGCAACGCACGGGTCCATATCTAGTGTTACATAAATGAGACATGAAAGTAGAACCGTATAGAAGCGCATAAGTGAGCTTTTCTAGAAAGAACTATGTGTTGGACGCATATATATATATATATATATATATATATATATATATATATATATATTAAAAATATAACAATAATTATATACTTATATATAGAATATATATATATATATATTAAAAATATAACAATAATTATATACTTATATATAGAAAATATAACTTAAGCTCTTATTACATAATTTTATTACCTTACATGGGTAAATAACTTAAAACTCTTTTTTTCCGGCTAAAACATGCTTTATTATATGTTGTCAAGACAAATGTAATAACTTAACTCTTAACATTTTTTGTTTTCAGTTTTTGTTTCAAAATACAAAGAAAAATTATCTTTTGATAAAAATCCATACGGGTCATATAACCAAAAAATACCTGATGTAAGTGCGTATAAATAATACAGAAAAAGATAAACCGGGTTCCGGTCTGGTAAACATGATGAAGAAGTCGATACATAGTTTTGGGGGTAAGTTTAGATACGATACGATACGATATTTACGATAGGTCGATACATAGGTCGACGTAGACGACTCGCAAAACCCTAGTTCGACCTTCTCTCTATATAAATAAATGTGAGCGCTGAGAACAAAAACAAACATAAAAAATTAGAAAGATGATAGGTCGACGATTCGCAACAGGATGCTCCTTTCTTTCAAGGATGAGTTCGAAGATGAAGATTCAAAAACTTAGCACATCCTCAGAAACAGTAGATATGTCTGTCTCAGAGGTAATCGCAAGTCCCTCTCTTTCAAAGAAGGATCTGCGAAAAGCAATGAAGAAGCAAAACGACGCTGACTTGGTCCTTACCGGCAAAGTGATTGCTGTCGAAGCAAAAAAATCTAATTTCGTCTTCTCGCCTCCATCACTCAACAGCGTCCTAACCATGATGGCCGCCACGTATGCATCTGAAGAACGTAAGGCCGTCTTCAACGAGACTGCTACCGTCGCTTTTGCTGATGGAAAGGCGAAAGGTGGCCCCAAGATCAAGGCGATTAACGGTGTTTGGGTTGAGCAATCACTCCCCGTTGATCATTCGTATAAGCATCTCATGGAGAATGTCTTCAAGTCTACTTTCACTCAAGTTGATTTCATGTTCAAGGTAGGTTTCCCTCATGCCTATTTTTTTTGTTTGTTTTACACTATTTATCGTGCCTTTGTTTTATATACTAATATTTTTTTATTGTTCTGAAGGCTGAACAAGTGCGAAGAGAGCTGAATAAATGGGCTTCAGATCAGACCAATGGTCTCATCAAGGATCTTCTTCCTCCTGGATCCGTTGGAAGGGATACGGATAAAGTTTATGGAAACGCATTGTACTTCAAGGGAGTTTGGGCAGACAAATTCAGCAAGTCAAAGACAAAAGACAGAGAGTTTAATTAACCTTCTCAATGGAACCTCAGTGTCTGTGCCGTTTATGAGCAGCAGTCGTGATCGCCAATACGTTGAGGAGTGCGATGGTTTCAAGGTCCTTCAGCTCCCATTTCGACAAGGCCTTGATAAAAACCGCAGTTTCTCAATGTATTTCTATCTTCCCGATGAGAAAGATGGTTTGGATAATCTTGTTAATAAAATGACATCAACGCCTGGTTTTGTGGACGATCACCGTCCAAGATGGCGAGTAAAAGTTGGTGATTTCGCAATTCCAAAGTTTAAGATCTCTTTCGGGTTTGAGGCTTCATGGGCTTTCGAGGAATGTGTTAATAAGCGTTTGTACCATAAAGCTTGTGTCGAGATAGATGAAGAAGGCGCTGAAGCTGCTGCTGGTTCCTTAATGGTGCCAGTAAGCTATACTAATTATAGGGTTGATTTCGTGGCTGATCATCCTTTTGTTTTCTTGATCAGAGAAGACACAACGGGTACTGTTTTGTTTGCTGGTCAAATATTTGATCCTTCCAAATCATCTCAACCGGACCAAGATCAAATGAAATGAAAATTCACGTTTCTATCCGTTTTGTTTAGTTCCATCCTGTTCCCGTACCAACATTTATTTGTTGAGACAATTTAGTTTGTTTTATATACATGGGCTTAGGGTTTATCCCAAGGGCTGTTCTTAAATTTATACATTTTCGTTTTTTTTTTTAAATTAAATTAATATGTTTTTAAAGGCAGGTTTGATTTGGTTGGACCATATTAAATTGTAACCCAAATGTTTTGGTTCGCTCTTTGTTCCAGTTTAAACTAATAACAGCTAGATTTGATAAAGTGATTATCAAATTTCTGATGATAAAAAAAGGATAAGTTTTCAAATTTCTATATGTATCTCATAATGTACATTTGCCTTTTTTTTGTTAAAAAGTTATTTTCTTCTTCATTCGTAAAAATATTCCTTGATATTTTAATTATAAAAAAGGTAAAACCTAGATTGAAGTAGTATATATGCATGTATATGTTGCTTACACGAAATAAAGTATAACCCCCAAAGACGTGATGAATAACACAGAGATGAAAGAAAAAGTTGGTAAATCACAAGTTGCAGATCTCTCTATCCAAGAGACGAAACCAAAGAAGAAACAAAAACTTAGTGAATAACAAGTAATCCCAAGACCATCTCTATCGAAGTTTGATTTGTTAGACGCGATGGAGAAGCAAAACGACGTGGCCATGTGCCTTGCGGGGAAAGTAATCTCAACCCAAGCCAAAAACACTAACTTGGTCTTTTCACCCTCATCAATAAACGCCGTCCTCATCATGGCGGCTAATAGGCCAGAAGAAGAAGAAAAAATAAGATCTTTTATCCTCTCCTTCCTTAGGTCTTCCTCAACAAACGAGCTCAACGCTGTTTTCGGTGAGATCTGTTCTGTGGTTCTCGCAGACGGTAGTGCAAGCGGTGGCCCTAAAATCGCGGCAGTCAATGGAGTCTGGATCGATCAATCACTCCCGGTTGATTCCTCTTGGAAGGATCTCTTAGTAAACTTCTTCAAAGCTGAGTTCGCTCAAGTTGACTTCAGTACCAAGGTACTTTTACTATTTATTTATTTTTACGGTTTTGATTATTACTGAAAGTTTTAGTCTCGGCCGGTTGTTGCCTTTATTTATTTTTTTGTTTGTTTTCTTAGGGGTGGGGGATTTTATAGGAATTCTATTATTTTTTTTTTACTATTTTATAGTTTGATGCATTTTCTTGTTATTGATTGATGATGATTTTTCTGTTTTGAAGGCTGAAATAGTGCGTAAGGAGGTGAATGCATGGGCTTCACGTCACACAAATAATCTCATCCAAGATGTTCTTCCTCGAGGATCTGTTACAAGCCAAACCAAATGGATTTATGGAAATGCATTGTACTTCAAAGGATCTTGGGAAAAGAAGTTTGATAGTTATCTGACTAAACACAAACCATTTCACCTTCTCAACGGAGAATCAGTCTCGGTGCCTTTCATGAGCAGCTATGAAAGACAATATGTAAAGGCTTATGATGGTTTCAAGGTCCTGAGGCTCCCTTATCAGCAAGACCGTGATGATGCCCACCGCCAATTCTCAATGTACTTCTATTTACCTGACAAAATAGATGGATTGGATAATCTTTCGAAGAGATTAACATCTACTCATGGATTTTTGGATCGTCACATTCCGAGATACAAAGATCTAGTTGGTGAATTCAGAATTCCAAAATTTAAGATCGAATTTGGGTTTGAAGCTTCAAAGGCTTTTGATGATATTGAGCTTAAAGTGTCATTGTACCAAAAAGCTTTTATTGAGATCGATGAAGTTGGTACTGAAGCTGCAGCTGCTACTTTCGTGGTGTGCACTACTGGCTCGAGCGCTTATGAGCCGGAGAGGGTAGATTTCGTGGCAGATCATCCATTTCTTTTTTTGATTAGAGAAGACAAAACTGGAATTGTTTTGTTTGTTGGACAAATCTTTGATCCTTCCAAATCTTCTCCTGAATAGGACCGGGTTTAACCGGACCAAGGTCTTTTATGGAATTTTTTGTCTATTGGGTTTGGGGTTTTAGTGAACTCATTGATTGGAACCGTACTATGTAAGAACTTTTCTAATTCTAATATATAAAAAATATTATATATTAATTTTATACTATAAATATATTTATTATAAATAAATATATTATATATAATATTATATATTAATTTTAATAATAATTTTAAATAGTATGTTCATAATGCTCTATCAATCAATCTTATAGACAGTTTAGCAAAAACATTCAGCTTCTGCAGTATACTACTTTTATAACATAGTGTTACTGTTTTTTCATCTGATTTGCCAATCAGAGCCTAAATGTATTATTCCAACCCCCTGTTCAAAAATGCGGCTCAGGCTACGCGGCAGAACAACGCTATCCAGTGAGTAGCCACGGCAATTTTGGTATATGCGGACAAAAACTCGGAGCTCCACTCTTTTTAATTTTCAGTGTTCAAAATCAAATAACTAGTGATAGATCTATCATAAGCGATTGAAATCTATGGTAATAACAAAGAAAAACGATGATAAACAATAAAAAATGACATTGGCGGCTGAAAATTAGGTATGAATTCGCAGGTGAAGAAGGTAGAAGACAGGGATAAAATGGTAATTTTCAATTAACAAAACAAAAAAACGATATATTGCAATTAAAACACAGGCTTGGTATCGAACCCACGTTGTGGACATTAGATGCATATCGTTATACCACTGAACCAACAAACATTTTAGTATTCTATTGTAAACATTTACTATATGTACGTATATGTAAATAAAATAGTAGAAAACTAATCCCCGATTAATCGTTGATTAATCTCCGGTTAATTGATTCGGCGCTAGGCCCGGATCGACCGCACGCGTAGCGCCTAGCGCAATTTTGAATATTGTTCCAACCTTTTGTCATTTTCCTTATCCTTTGGCCAATAGCTACAACTTCTAGGTTCCTGCGCCTCATCAGGATCGCTTTTCCCTTACATGTATCAAAAGATCAAGCAGAAACATGAACATACAATTACGAGATTGGGAATGTTACAAAGTAATCTGAACATCACCTTCATCACTCTGGCGGCTTAATATTTAGATGGTTCCTTGTTCTGTTATCGATCACAACATATGCCCCACTTCCTGCAAGACTCAAAACGGTTTTATTACTCATAATATGTGACGGAGCGGAAGTATCCGCAGTAACCGATAATGTGAAGATAACGTTGAATTCTGAGAATGCCCGTTAACTAAGTCTTTTTAAATTTGTTGAATTCTCAAAAAATACCCAGGATTCAAGAGTTGTTTAACACAAAGCTCTAAATTTTATAAATCAATAATCAAAGTTATCTCTAAAACAATAGAGAAGATCTCTTTATATAGACTCACATACGAGTCATATACTCCTAAACAAAAGCCATCTATATATATAAAGAAGAGTTTTCTCTCTTCTTATGACATGTGGAAGAGGGATTTTTTGAAATGTGTCTTTTTTTTTTTTTTTTTTACATTTTAAGTCCTTTTAGTTTTAGATTATTACAATTTGTCTCATTATTTTCTAATTATGCACTATCTAATCTTTTTTATATTAACCATAATTTGATAATCTATTTATTGTTAAAATTTCAAAATAAATAAAAATATATAAAAAATAATATAAATATATTTTACATATTTAATTTATTCACAACTAAAAATAACATAAATTACTGTATTTTATTATTTTTTTACTCTATTGTATTTTTTTACAATTATATGTTTATTTTATTAATTAATGCGAAAATAAGCTAGAAACACAACTCATGATCGAAACATAAAATCTCTATAATCATAGAAAATACAAAATGCCAAAGACACATTAACTAAGTAAATGCTTAGAACTAAAACGATATAAAGAACAAAAATTAACTTAACTCACTTTATCATAGAATATTTTGGTTATAACAAGGAGATGTCGGATTCGTCTAAAAAATACAAGGAGATGTCGAAAAGAGTAGAAAGATAAACTCCGAGACAAAACATCTTTCGAATACAAAGAAACACGATCGAAAACCAATACAAAGAACCAAGAAAGCGTGTTAGAACAAGAATATTCAACAGAAAGCAAAAATCGCCATGAAACAAGAAAACAAATATTTAACACACCATAAACGCATCCACCAGCTAAGATGTATGAAACACCTCACAAACTAAACAAGCACAGAAAAAACGTTCATACCAGCAAAGACCCACAAAACTCTAGATAAAAAAGATTAAAATTCTGAGAATCTAACTTCGCACACTTATACTAAGAAAAGCAAGGGAAGTAAACATACAACCTGAAAGAAGGAGGATGAAAGTTAACCACCAAGAAACCAAAGCCCAAACTTGATACCAGACACAACATTATAAATCTACAGATCATACACGGAAAAAATACTATTTAAACCTGAAATGGCAAATTTGGCAAAAGAGAAAGCCACTAGAGATGCGAGCAGTGATGAAATCAGCAAATCATGGAGCCAACCTCAAACTATGAAATAGAGCATAAAAGTCTAATGATCAAAAACCAGATCTTGAAAAACTAACCGAACAAGAATTATCGACGGTAAGCTAACGTAGAAGAAATCAACATCAAAGACGACTAGACTATGATCCAACATAAGGAGATGCACTTCCTAACATCAACAAAAATCTTAAGTAAAAACAGGAGCAGCCAATATTGACCGAAATCAACTATAACGATGTAAGTAAGAACCACACTACATGAAACTTATAAACTCAATTTATAACAAATACCAAACAATCTGAGGAAGAACAAACACACAGAGGTGAGTATTTTTTCGGTGAGGATGAGAAGGAAAGCACACGAAAAAGGTAAACGAAATATATTGATAGTGATGGCTTAATGTCAAAATATGAAGAGAGAACACAAAACATCTCAAAGAATAATGTTCAAATAATTCAAATAAAAAATAAATACAATTTATAACGTTAAACTGTTAATCTTAAAATAATAAATACAAAGTTATTGAAATTTAATATGCTTTACATCAGAGGCTTAACTATTATATACAAAACATATTATTGAAAAACACAAACACAAAATATATAAATTTATCACCTATTACAATATAACACAATAAAACATTAAATAATGTTCTTAACAAGTAGAAGTGGCCTCATAATTACATTATCTAAAAAAAATTACTCAACAACAATAAATATCAAAATTTCCAAATTCTTAATACTAAAATTTAGGATTAAAAATACACCGTACCAACTTCGAATGTATCTTTACGATCAATATATATTTGATTGGTTAAATTGATATAGTCATAACTTCTTAATTTTGACAAATTCAAAGCGAGAAGAAACTAGCTGTTAATATAACACTTATGATTATTTGAAATTATCATCATAAGCACCGCTCTCAAAATATAATTCATTGAAATCGACCTAGAAAAGTCCAAAGCATCAAACTATTATAACACCTCCCCATCAACCCAATATACAAAACTAGGTTTGGGCATAAATCTCGAACCCGAACCGGATCCGAAGTAAAAATATCGGTTCAGTTACGGATCTAGCCAAAAACAAGATCGATTTCATTTACTTTGGGTTTTCGGTTTCATTTTAGTCGATAATTGAAGAGTAATCCGAGCTGAACCGAACAAATACAAAGCTGATAGTGTAAAACGTGACAAAAAAGTTCATTTATTCCAAATGAGATTACGCAAAATAAAAGATAAATAAAAAATGTCGTTTATATAACTAAAATATATTTATCAATTTAAGTTTTTAAGCATCTTTACTATCATATCTAATGATTGATATATATATATATATAATGTGAAAATATTATTTTTTCACAACATAATATATATATATATATATATACATATAAATATATATGTATAAACTCTATTTAATATAATCATTGTAAGATGAAGTCCACATTTATAAATTATCTAAATTATAATTTAAATTAATAAGTTTTAATCAAATAATAAATAATTCAGCTATTACACTTTCAAATTGTCATGCATATATTTAAACTTAAATTTATTTCATAGTAATTTTACAAAGACTACAATTAAATTAATAAATTTCATAAAATCATATATATATTTTGTTTTCTAAAATATTGTTGAAAAATTCTCTAGATTATAAAACTATAGTCAAATCATAACAATACTAGCAAAACCGGCGCGTAGCGCCGGCAAATCCCTAGTAAGATAAATATGAAAATCAACTAATAGAAGGAGAATTAGTAAAAAGGAAAACACCATGTAAATCCAAGTAGTAACAGGAGGAGATGTACGCTGCATCCTTATGTATGTATGGCCTTTCTTTATTTCTTTATAGAGTTTTGATACTTCTATATACTGATGTCACATCATGAAAACAATCAAAATACAATAGAATCAACACACGAACGATCATCGGTAGATGATGTGACAACATATTGCAACACCAAGTCGACCAATGTGAATGTGGAACTTTTTCTATACTTCCAATTCAACCAAACACACGTAAATTTCCCTTTTAGTTTAATGAGATATTATTTAATATCCCTTAAAATGAGTGGACAAGATCGGAGATTGCATTGTGTCCGGCGGGACAAAAAGTTCGCTTGGAAAAAATAAGAACAAAACAAGAGACGTTTGTAAGTCTACAATACTATACGTTCGGCCAATCATACCATACTAACTTGTAACGTCAGGACTGGATCTGAGGATTATAAACATTTATTTAAAAATTTTAATAAAAGTTTTCATGTCATAATTCAAAGATCTATATCCATGTATAAAAATATTTGAAAAATTTAGGAGCCATGGACAACGTCCCTCACCCTTAACCAAAGCTCAAGTACAAATTAAAGAGAGCGAAGAAAACATGGAAACGGAGAGAGCTCCAATAAGTCTCAGTCATCGTCGCCGACTCTTCACCCAAGAAGAGATCTTCCGTCTTCCTAACCACCGTGTGGATCAAGATTGGAACATATACGATCAGAAACGGCCAACCGTAGATCATGTCCTTCGCGTTGGTCAAGATCAGAAAAGCCATGGTTAACATAACCAAGCAGCTCATGACGATCTGTATCATCCAAACACTGATCTGACAACAGAACAACTCGATCGGCCTTTCGTTGTCCTGGAGGTAATAAAGAAAGATGTAGATGGAAACCAACGCGGTGAAGGCGATGTATTGGAGAGAAGATATGAGCGAGACCGGATGCTTGATAAGACTAACGACGATGGCTATCAAGATGTTGATGGAGTAGAAGATCCTGTAGTTCGTGCGGAAGTAGTTGTAGTTCGTTTTGAACCTGGAGGAAACATCGGAGACGCTGCGAGGAAGCCTCATGGAGTGGAAGTCGAACATCGCTCCCCAAGGACGACGGGGCATGGCGCACGTGGTGCTTTGTTTGTCGCTCGATTGAGACTCGACATCCACCACAGGTGACGGTGATGCATGAGACGGTGTTGGGGGGGGGGGGGGATATTTGAATAGAACAGTCAACGGAAATAATGAGGAGACAATTTTTAATTTATAAACTGGGCACTATTATATGTATATGGAGTGGAGGTCCATTGAATAAGTCAACGGAAAATAATGAAGACTTCTAAACCTATGCTCCATTGAATAAAGTGATGACATATGCATATAGTCGTTTTTAGTTTTATCTGAATCTTTGTTTGTGGAACAAAACAAGATTCTTTTTTCGCGTTTGTGATAATACTATTACAGCAGTGTTCCGGGAGTGAGGATTTGATTAATGTCAATGTCTGAAAATTATAAAGTTAGGTTTTCATGAGCAACACCAACTTAAGTAAGCATGGGCACGGATCGGATATCCGGGTTTTAAAGGTATTTGTGATTTGATTTGTATGTTACGGATATCTAATTTTTGTATTTGCTTTGCTTCGGAGAAATACGGATATTCGGAAAAACGGATATCCGGAAAATAATTAGATATTTGCGGATATTTACGAATACTTACGAATATCTCATATGTTTTGATTTATACAAATAACTAGATATGGATCCGTGCGTTGCACGGATTTCGATTAATATTTTAATTATATTGTATGCTTTTGTATATATTGTGTGAAAATTATTCTAGGTATAAAAATTATTTTTCTCACATAATTTTTGGTTAGTACTCATATTTTAACAATCATGGTGCATAAGTGAAGTGAGTTATTACCAATTTTATACATAAAGTTAGAGAAAAAATCTATTCCCGAAAATTCAAATCGAACTCAACGTAAAGAAATAAAAAATACAAAGAATTTAAAAGTTGAATCATGCCAATTGAGTTGATGATACTGTCATTCACTTTCTTAAACTCTTAATTTAATTCATGTTTGTATTAATTTTCTATGTTATTCTTGTTGTACAAATATATTCTAATGCTTCTATAACAATTTAGTAATGTTTTGTGTTGTCATTGTAGGATCTCAAAATATTTTTGTGCATTTGTTAGCATTTATATATTTTGGTTTGTATAGTGAATTCATCTTTAAATTATTTATAGCTCCCAACTCTATATATTTATCTATTTTTTCATAAAATAGAGTTATATTGTAAATGTGAATCTTTCCATTGTCTGATTCTGCTATAAAATTTATATATTTTAAGGAAAAAAAATGTAATGGAAAGATACTTTCATTTCTTTATTAATAACAAAAAATACCATATCTCTATATTTTCCAGTAAAAATAAAGGAACTCTATTTTGCATAATCACACACTGGAACAAATCTATCTTTATAATATAATTTGTATATTTTAGAAGAGAATATAAATATGAATATATGAGTGAATTGGAAATAACCTTAGTTGTTTAATCAATAGATAACATTATGAATTAACTCTTTTTAATGCAATTATAGGTAATGAAACTATTAATACTTTATACAGTTTGATACTACTTTGATTTTTGTGATAGTGTATTTTAAAGACCATGTTTCTAAATCTCAGTTGTGTGAAAAACTATTTATAAAATAATGTGTAATATATACAAACATGAAGAAGATACAATCATTAAGAAGTTTTTTTTTAATTCATTTAAAATATATGATAGTAAAGATCAGATATATATTTTGGAGTCATGTTTTAAAAAGAAATGATTATTAAATTTTTCTCACTTTGGACCTGTAGTTATAGTTACAAAATTTTCTAGAAGATAAATATGCATATATCCCTAAATTATAATTTTCTGTATATAACAGATTAATTACATAATTATACATGTATAAGATTTTTAATAAAAGAAAAAAAAACTAAATATATTTTTTTAACTATTAGTTTTTAACTTATTGATAAATATATATCGATAATATAAAAAACTCTTTTTTGTTAATGCTTATTAATTATGGTAATATAAATTATAAAAAACATTACATAGACATATCTACAGTTAACAATTCTACATGTCTGATGTGGATCTGCGTCTAACTATATTATCATGAGTTGTTTTATAAGTTCTAACATCAGATGGTATTCTTTACATAAATGTTGAACATATCATATAAACTTTTTTTTTCAATAAACTAATAATTTGCTTTCTCTCAAACTCGAAACCTAAACGACGCATAGTAAAAACACTAACCCTTGGCAAAACATGGACTACTGGGACTTCCGCAAAAAAATATCTAATTATAGGAAAATAATAAGATTGTTTTTACAACTCTCTTTTCTCTTTTGCTTAGAATTTTAAAAAGGAAAAATATTTAGATTTATATAGAATAATATGTTATAATATCAGGTTTTTATAATTCATTTTAAAACTTTAAACTACTATTTTCTTTCATAGTTCTGTTTTTCACGATTTAAAAAAAAAAGAAAATTAGAATTTCTTTAAAAGGAAAATTATATTCATATAGCTTATACAATTTTATTTGTTTATTATTTTAAAAATGAAACTCGCTATTAAATAATTATTAGTATAGAATAAGTTTTCGTTTACAATATTTGGAGACATATCTACAGTTAACAATTCTACATGTCTGATGTGGATATGCGTCTGACTATATTATTATGAGTTGTTTCATAAGTTTTACATCAGATGGTATTCTTTACATAAATGTTGAACATATCATATAAACTTTTTTGCCAATAAACTAATAATTCGCTTTCTCTCAAACTCGAAACCTAAACGGCGCAGAATAAAAACACTAACCCTTGGCAAAACATGGACTACTGGAACTTACGCAAAAAAAATCTAATTATAGGAAAATAATAAGATTGTTTTTACGACTCTCTTTTCTCTTTTGCTTAGAATTTTAAAAAGGAAAAATATTTAGATTTATGTAGAATAATATGTTATAATCTCAGGTTTTTATAATTCATTTTAAAACTTTAAACTACTATTATCTTTCATAGTTCTGTTTTTCACGATTTAAAAAAAAATGAAAATTAGAATTTCTATAGAAGGAAAATTATATTCATATAGCTTATACAATTTTATTTGTTTATTATTTTAAAAAGGAAACTCACTATTAAATAATTATTAGTATAGAATTATTTTTCGTTTACAATATTTGTTTTAAACTTAAAAAGGAAAAATACTATTAAATAGCTATTATCATTCTATTTGTTCAAGTTTTTTTTTTTTTAAAAAGAAAATTATTTTCATATAGCTTTTACAATTTTTTGGTTATAAAATAAAAAAACAATATTAATTAATTATTTTATGAAAATTTTTTTATTTGCAATATTTAGTTTAAAAATTAAAAAGGAAAAATACTATTAATTAATTATTTATATAAAATTATTATTTAAAACATGTCATATTCCTAAATATACAGTTGTCATGTGTAAAAACATTTAGTGAAACATGGACTATTGGAACTTCCATATAAAATTAGTTAACTATCTAAAAATAAAAATATTTTTTTACAACTCTCTTTTCTTTATAATTTTAATAAGGGAAAATATTTAGATTTATCATAAAATATTTTGTTTTGTATTTTCAGGTTCTTATAATTCGTTTAAAAATTTTTAAACTACTATTTTCTTTCACAATTCTGTTTTTTCATGATTTACAAAAGGAAAATTATAATTTCTTAAAAAGGAAATTTATTTTACTATAACTTATACAATTTTGTTTTTATTATTTAAAAAAGGAAACTCCCTATTAAATAATTATTAGTACATAATTTTTTTCCTTAACAATTTTTTTGTTTAAAACTTAAAAATGAAAAATTACTATTAAATAACTATTACATTTCAATTTTCGTGATTTTTAAAAAAGAGAAAATTATTTTTGTATATCTTTTACAATTGTCTTTTTGGATATAAAAAAGGAAAACCATATTAAATAATTATTTATATAAAAATAATTACTTAACACATGTCACAATCTTAAATATATAATTGCCACATGTCACAATCATGTTAATTAGTAAGTTTGAAAACCAAGCTTTATATAATAAGATCTTAAATTTCGATGCAGATTTGTTTTGTATAATATAATTTTTACGTGATATATAAGATAAAAATTAAAAGAATTAGCAAATCTACATATTTTGTAAAAATTTTAAACTCAGTTAACAATATAATTACACAAAACTTAAGAAAAAAATTATAAGTATCATAATTTTTTTTTTCTTTGTGTACTACTTTTATATAAGTAATAATGTAAATAAAATCTGTCAAATCACATGTCAGAATAATAATTATATAATTTCATACATATAGAACTTTAAATATAATCAAGATATACATGTACTTATATATTGCCGGATCGGATCGGATATCCGCTTCCCAAAATTTTAGTATTTGTGATTTGCTTCGCTTTTGACGGATATTGAATTTTAGTATTTGCTTCGATTTGTAAAGTTACGGATATCCGGATTTTTTGGATCGGATCGAAGCGAATAACGAATTGAATCAAAATTTACGGATATTTTGCCCTAAGCTTAAGTAGTTGATTACATGCTGAATGACAATATCGCAATACTAGTTAATCATATACGAAAGTTGGATAATTATTTTCTATTGCACTAACTATAACTCGCAAATTAATTGAACTGAAATTTTAGTAAAAATTAGAACTGCATAATAACAATATGATGTTTTAGTTACATAAACCAAAAAGCTACTATTAAAATCAGTTTTCATTTTGTTAAATGATATCCCCTCTGCTTCTAAATAATACACTATAAATTAATACTATAGTTTTAAGTACATCTTTTTTATTCCAAATAATTTCATATGATTCTAATCAGTAGTAATTCAAGAAATTTATTTTATCAATTAATATTTATTGAAGTTTGCACCTTCTGTCATGAATTAATAAAAAATACGTAAAAGATATAACACATTTATCTTCATAAACAAGGTCATTATATATTTTCACTTTCTTATTTCGGTATAGTTTAAAGGACTACTAACAAAGAGTATTAGTCTATTAGACCATTGGTAAACGTCAATGACAAGTTTGAAAAGTAGCAATCAGACACGGAGTCGCCAAGAGAGAAAATAGAGCGGAGTTCAATATTTTGACTTGTCCATCACACGGCATAAAAAAACGAAAACAATGAAAAAAGTGAGAACAGAGCTATGAGAACTGAGGATTCTAGTGGTTATGAGAATCTTCTACTTTTTCCAAATCTTGGATTATGATATCTGGAAGACCAAGAGCAGAGCCTCAGACGGGGTTAGCTCTGACAGCCATGAGTGTTACTTCCGTGCTCATGCACACGAATATAAATATTTATAAAATAAATACATAATATTTTTTTTTAAGTTTTAGTTATTCTGTTATTTATGTTGTAATTAATATGCATTTCAAATAACACTATGTTATTTTAATTAGACGTACATTTTGGATATATAATATCTAGACTGTTTGGTTATTATTTGGATATATTAGATAACATTTACTTTTTCGATTCAACTAATTTTTTTTGTTATACAGATTAATTTTTAATTAATTTTGTTATTTTCATGTAGTTTGCTTTTTGTCTTATATTTTATATATTTTTTTAGTAAGATTGTGTATAATTTAATATATGTTGTTTTAAGAATTTAATAGATTAAAAACAAAATAAAATGTTAAACGATTCAAAGTTACATAAATAAATATACTTAACTTTAATAGTTGGTTAATATATTTATAGTATTATTTGAGAATTTCAAATTTATTTAGTAATCTGTTGAGTCGTTATATAATTTATATGTATAAAAATATCACTATAAATGAAAATATATTACATTCTATTTAATTTTTGACTTTGTATAGAAAAATTAGATTGGTTCTAGTTACTCATTGTGGGTACATTATGTTGCATATATTCCGTCAAAATCAAGTATAACTATTTCTAATCTAATTCAACCAAGTCATATTTATTATATTCATTGCATTAGTTTAGTTTTCATCTTAAATGTGTATATATATTTATGAATTGGCTAGTTTAATAGCCCCATGACTATTTTAATTTTATAGGACTTAGTAATCTGGTATATGTTAATTTATAAAATAAATTCTAAAAATAAAGTGATGATAGGTACAAAATTGTTAAAGACATAATTGATACATTTTTTAAAGATATATTAATTATTTACTTTAATATCAATACTAATTTTCTAAACTTTCCCTTTTATGTAACCATATTATATGCAGAAAATATTTTCGTTTTAAGTTTTATAAATATTTTATTTTATTTATCATATTTGTATTTGAAAAAATATAAAAGGGAGCATAAAAAGATCACACTAAATTTTATCTATTAAAGATATCTTAGTTTATGTTATTAAATTATTTTGTAATAATTTTAGAAATATATTGTTTTACGTAAAATGCTTAATACTTTTACGTAAAATGCTTAATACTTTAAAATCAAGATTATTTTGTGAACTTTCTTTATTATGAACTAATATATATATATATAAAAGATATTTTCGTTTTTCAAATTTATAAATTTTCTTTATAATATCGTTTATTTTTTTTTAAAAAAAAGAAAAAGGAAACCTTAGTCAAAGGAAACATAAAATAAAATAAATATTTAATAATGATAAATAAATAAATTTGATTCATTAAGGATATCATCGTAATCAACCACCGTGAGAGTTAACGTGAGCGCAACACGTAGAAAACTGACTTCTCAAATAATATTATAAAGATTAGATAAGAAATATTTTACATGAAGTATCATTCTCTAGTTTTGTTTTAGCTACAAATGTTTAACTTTCGATCTTAACATATGAATAAAAATTCGAATTTTATTTGTGATGTCATATATATATATATTTTGGTAAGGATGTCATATATATATTTTTCCCTAAATAACAAATATTTGTAAACCAATATATTTTTAAATTAAAACTATGAGAACAATTAATGTTTATACATTCAAATTATTTAATAATACATCAAAAAAATTATATAAAAATTTTTTCACTATAACATAATTACTTTGTATTACATAAAGTAAACTTGAAAACATTTATATATAGCACAAAATTATATAAAATATATAAAAATAATTTATTATTAAAAAAAAGAAATCTATGTAAGATTATTATTTGGATAGCACAATGTAAAATACTTTTATTTAACAATAATAATTCAATCACTAAACTCGTTTTAAATATATCTAATTAATATAATTATTCATTAAGGTTAATAAAGAATTTATAAAAAAATATAAAATATTTTGGATAATGATAATCATCAAGTTATTAAAATTTGTTTTTTTTTATTTCATGTTTAACTTAAATATTAAAATAAATAATTATTCATTAAGAGTATAAACAATATTAACCACTCTAACTTTCAACATGAGAGCTCTGTTGTGAAAAATCACTTATAAATATTTTATAAAATTACTTATAAATACCAACCTTACTAATTTTAAAACTATACAGAAAAACTATTATTTATATTTTCATTTTAATTTTTATGTGAAATTCTTACGTGTACTATACTCATTATTAATAAATAAATTTAGAATTCACTCGATTATATAAATTAGTAGTTTTACTTGGTTATTATTTAGTTATGTGTTTTATGTTTTTATTTAATTTTAATTTTTGATTAAAATATTTGTTTTGGATAACAACACAATATATATATATATATATATATATATATATATCATAATTATCTTTAATTTTAAATAATATTTAGATTTAAATCATTTCTATGATTTTATATTTTTTAATTATTAATTTTAATCATTTATATGATAAAATAGTTTAAATTTTTTTTTGAATAATTTATATATTTTATTGATTAAGTGTATAAACGATTATGTCGTAAAAAATCACTCGGCGAATAATAATATTGATTTGGACAATAAAAGAGTAATTTTCAATATAGGCTACAAAGATATCTTTACAGTTACGATATGTCCTAATTTATTTTCATATATAGGGTACAAAAGCATAACATTTAGGATTGACCTCTTTGAAACGGGTTTGGAGTAATTGTATTGTCTTTACCTGTTTTATAACAGACTGTTCTACTCCCAATCCCAAACATTAGCTGTGTATAAACAGAAAAATCTATGGGGCGCTCATCCAATTCTAATCAATATTATTAAAATAGAATCAATTTTTATCTATTTACAAATAGTTTAGGTTGGACCATTATATTTAATTATCTTTCATATTATTTCTAATCATATCTAATTTATTTATTAAATATAAATCATAACCTAAAATTAAGGAACTAACTAAATAATCTATTATTTCTAAACTGATGAATTTAATTTATATTAATTCAAAATTTAATAACTGATTAATTAAAGTTAAGTTATTAATCCAATAAATAATTATATATGTCTATTCATTCGTAAATATACAACATTATATTAATTCAAATGCAAAAATAAATCAAATTTTTCAGAACCCTCACCAAATACATAAAAATATAATTCTTATAATTAGGATATTAAAATTAGATACACACACATATGTATGATAAAATAAATATTAATAATAGTTATATGATGAAACATGTTACTATTGATAGTTTTATGAATATACTACAGGTTACTCAAACAGACATGTAATATATAAATCAAATATAAACTAATTGAACAAATATATTAACACAAATACATCATAAAATATTACATTAACATAAATCTATGCCAGAGATATGGGTCAATAGTTTAATTATTTTAAAATATAATTGTATATATATATATATGTATATAAAATTACAAAAATTAAGAATTAAATATATAATAAATATATATATATATATATATATATATATATATATATCAAAATTAAAACTAATAAATATTAATTTTCTAATGTGAATAATGAAATTAACTTTTAAATTTAGAATAAGTCATAGACAAAACATCAAAAAGTAACTAATAACATGTGAATAACAAAAAGAAACTAACTAAATAAAAAAACTATATATTTCTTTTGTAAACGTAAATCATTAATTTGTAATAGACGTATACACATTATTGATCTTCATATTTCATTTTTAGTATGCATCCTCTCAAATTTTGATCCATCAACAAGATAAATATTTAGTTTGACTAAAATTGTATTAAAATTGGAATATCACTTTCATATTATATTCACTATTCATTTGAACATTCATGAATATATATTAGAATACTCTAATATAATAATAAATCAAACCGAATTGCTTATTGGGTTCCCTATAAGTTCAACTGATAACCAGATCTCATGTTTTAGCGACTGTTACGGGTTTTATATAATTTTTAAATAACAGTCTTTTTTCTTGAAAACTAAAATGGATTGCATATGAAACCATCCAATTTATCAATTTAACTGCGGGTGAGTCAGATTTCAAAACATTAAATATACTGTTTCATTTGTAATATCTATGTGTAAATACAATTAAACTACAATTTTATATCAAATAAATTTGGAAGGTTTCGAAAATAATTTTGAGCTTTAAAATCTAATTGTCCTTGAAAAGTAACTTAAGCATGTAAACAATTTGCTAAATTATATTTGAATATAAATATTTGAGAAACAGTGTTTGAGAAACTAAAGTGATGCTGGTGCTTACGGATGGAGAGCACAACATACAGGGGTACGTGCCCCAAATAACTTTTTAATTTTCTTTGACAAATATTATAAAATGTATTAAGTGACCCCAACCCAAAGATAAAATACAATGGAAAATTGTTTGTGCCTCCTATTAAATCTGTTTCTGCATCCGCCCCTCTCACAGTGGTGATCGAAGATTGATAAACCCTAGTTCCATACTCACTACTCAGATATCGGGCGTAGGTACTCGGAAGGTATGGGGGTCTGTTGACCCCACTTTATTTTAATTAATCATAGTGTTTTGTGTAAGTTTATAGCATTGACCCCAGTACAAATTTGTTACTGATCTATCAATACTATTAAAACATGTGTCCTCTATTTCACAATTATTTACCATCATGTGCCACCAGATTAGTTTTACGCTATTATTGTTTTTATTGGATGTTTTATATTTTTTTACTGAATTGCTGTTTTTATTTTGAACAAAATTTAGGTTCATCCCTATGGTGAATTTTCAAATTCACCTCTCTTCTCTATACCAATTAAATTGCCATGTAGGATAAGTAAATATGGAAATAATTTTTTAAAAGAAAATACGTTAAAAAAAGTTGCCGGGTTCTTTTTTGTCAAGTTTGAATTTCCAATTGTATGCTTTCAAATCCAATTTCAATTCTATCTTCTCGAAATCAAATCAAGCGATGTTTTTTTATGAGATAGAAAGATTAGTTTATGTCTGTAAAAATGGAACTGCTAAAGATGAATGTGTTGATTTCTAAACCCTAAACTCAAATCCTAGATCCTAAACCCAAACCGTAAATCTTAAATCCAGACTGTAAATCATAAACTCAAAATCTATGTATTAGGTTTGAGTTTAGGGTTTACAGTTTGGGTTTAGGGTTTAGGATTTGGATTTAGAGTATAGATTTGAATCTAAAAGCACATAATTAAAGACTCAGAGCTTGATAAACAAAACTTCATATATTTTTTAGAGAGATGAAGAAGAAAAGCCGATGTTTTTCTCTTTTCCTATTTTCCTTTTAAAAAAAAATTGTTTTCTTTTTTTATTAATCTACATGGCACTTTAATTGGTATAGAGAAAAGATGTGAATTTAAGAGTTCACCATAGGGGTGAATCCAAGTTTTGTTCTTTTATTTTATGAGAGAATCGTTGTTTTTGTTTAAATGCAGGATAATTAAGCAACAAAATAATTGATATTCTAACAAACTATATTTGTTTTAACTCCCATTCATGATTCAACGCAAAATTTTAAGCCTGTTTCAAAATAATAATTAACACAATTCTTAAAAGAATATGTCATCGCGTAATTGTGAATTTTTAACTATTCATACTATTGGTTGATACAAAGTGATGTTAAAACAGTACTATATGATATTGTTTTTATGTTCACCATCGGTCTGTTTTAACATCATTGATATATATATTGACTTATGTATAAAATAATATTACATCAATATGTATAGCACAAAATCATGATCGTAACTCAATATTATATCTATATAGTACCGTTTTAACAGTGTTGGACAACTCCATTAATTTAGCCTTCCAATTCCAACCAAAAGATAAATTATACAAACAATAAAACGCAAGTTTTGAACATAAATACCAAGATTTTTTCGAGCTCTATTATTAAAACCATATATTCTTAAAAAAAGGAACAGATATTCTAAATATTATGCCTACCGTGTTAGTTGTAAATATTTAACATATCTATAAATACAAACTCCATTAATTTATCCTTCTTTTGTTTGGTCAAACAAGAATATCGGAAGTTTTGAGCATCAATATCGAATATATATATATATATATCATAAAGGTTAATAATCAGGTTCAATGTTTGTTTTGAATGTAAGCGATTAGAATTTAGGGTTTGTCATTTTCTAGGGTTTGTTCATAAAGTTTTTGGTAATTTCTCAAAGTTAAGAATATGCAATCAATTGTGTATAATAATATGATAAGTAACCTTTAAAGGTGTACACATTGAATTAGGTGATAAGTAAACATTGAACTAGGTGATTTGTCTGTACATGCGGACATACTTATTTTACAGCTACTTATTAATAAATGTATTATTAATTTAAAGATACAAAAATATTAAATTTATAATATCTTATGAATCTTTCAATTTCTTACTTTTTAGTTTTTATAGAATCACATTTTTCTTACGTAATAGTCTTTTAAAGAAATTTTAATTTAAACAAAATAATAATTCTGTGAAACTCCTAAAACAATTAAAAGTAAATAGAATGGTTTTTTATTATAAATATGAAGTACTTGTTGATAGTTCCATTCCCAATAAACATATTTAGAAAAATAAAAAACAAATAAATATTAAAATTTGAATGTATATTAAAATAAATGTTACTTTTGCAGCTGAATAATAAGAGAAAAAATAAATCATGGAGAACATGACAAGTAAGCAAATTCACTTCTCAAATAATAGTATAGATATCAGATAGTATATATATATATATATATATATATATATATATATATATATATATATATATATATATAAACAAAATTCATTTATTATATATACATAAATAAGCCAAACATCATTTAATGTTTAGTCTTTTTATAAAAAAAAAGTTATTTGACATATATGGGTCAATGTTTCAAAAATTAGACACTGTTATAATATGGGAGATAAAATAAAATATATCCGAATAAGTTTAGTCTGATATATTCTTAAATTATAGTACTTATTTCTAAAAACAACTAAATTTCTGGTATTGAAAAAAATAAACTCATGAATCAAATTATGTTTTAATATATATTTCAATATATTTTTAACATTGAACTAAATTCTAATTAAAAATAAAATGTGAAAATATTTACAATGTTTTAAAATATCTATATTTTGACATTATCATCTAACAATTAGCACATAAATTTTAATATTTAATCTAAAACAAAAACCATAAAATAGTATTTTATAAAATTAGAAAATATGAAAATGCTATTTAAAAATGTCGCAGCAACTCATAATATTGAAACTTATATGAGAATTATAGAATTATTTTCTAAATCAATAAGAAAAATATACTAAATATATGTGTTTGTAAACTATAATTGTACATAAATTCTATTTGATAAATGCTAACTGTTTTAAAAATTATTATTTCAAAACTCAAATAAAATCAAGTTTTCAACACTAATCAATGACAAATGACTTTATATACATTTTAAAATGATCATTTTGAGATATTCCGTCAAATATGCAAAATAATTATTAAGTACAAATGGGTTGAACTAGCAAAATATATCGGGTTTGTCATCTGAACCAAACCGAAAGCCAAAATAATCAAACTGAAACCAACCTAAATTCATAAAAACCGAACGGTATTTATATCTTTTAAACCGAAAAACTGAAAAATATAAATGAACTGGAACCAAACCAGAAACCAAAAACAAACAATTCAAACGTCCATACTTAAACATATTAGTGAGCAAATAGATGGGTTAATAAATTTGTTAAAAGAATAAACCTAAGTTATATTTCTTTTATCGGGTTCTTAACATTGTTATCAAAACCAAATCGAAAACAATAACAACAGTACTGAAACCAGCCATAAATTCATAAATAACCTAAAGGTGTTTATATCTTTTGAACCGAAAAACCAAAAACTAGAAATGAACCGGAACTAAACCAAAAAAAACTGGAGCGAAGTTTGTGAACAACAGACGGGTGAATTATTTTGTCATGAAAATAATTTACATATATATATATATATATGTGTGTGACTACAAAAAAAAACAGAAACATGACCTATTGATACAGGTTAGGTCCAACTATTTTGATAGAATAGATTAAAGTTTTTTACTAATCATTTAAGAATTTTTTTTTGAATGAATGTTAATTTTTATTTCGAAAAAGCCTTTTTACAACTAAGTGTAGACATTTTTCATTTAAGAAAAATATTTTACATATATATATATATATATATATATATATATATATATATATATATATATATATATATATATATATATATATATATATGATTCCAAAGAAACCCAAATATAATTAAAATGCAAATATGAAAATTCAATTTCTTAAAAAAATATAAAACAAAAATATATCCGCCCTTTAAAGGACGGTCGTAATCTAGTATATATCCTTTAAAATCTACGTTGTTTCAACCGAAACAATAGTATATATTTCGAACTTAAGCAAAATCTATGTAAAGAATTTTAACTTTGACTCCGGTTGAAAAACTTTCTAGCTCTGCAACTTGATGATACCCTTCTTTCCCAAGTAGATCCGCCTTTAGTTCCATTCTTATATCTTCTCTATAGATGTTAGATTGTTAGCACCTACACATGCACATGTATAATGTGAGTAGAAATAAATAGAAACGATAAACCGGGTTTCGGTCTGGTAAACGTGGTGAAGAAGTCGATATAGTTTTTGGGGTAAGTTTAGATAATTAAATACGATCCGATATGTACGATGGGTCGACGGGGACGACTCCCAAAACCCTAGTTCTACCTTCTCTACTACATATGTGAGCGCTCAGAACAAAAATAAACATAAAAAATTAGAAAGATGATAGGTATACGATTTGCAACCGGATGCTCCTTTCTTTCTAGGATGAGTTCGAAGGTGAAGATACAAAAACTTAGCACATCCTCAGAAACAGCAAATATGTCCGTCTCAAAGATAATCGCAAGTCCCTCTCTGTCAAAGAAGGAGCTGCAAAAAGCAATGAAGAAGCAAAACGACGCTGACTTGGTCCTAACCGGTAAAGTAATTGCTTCCAAAGCAAGAAACTCTAATTTCGTATTCTCTCCGGCATCACTCAACAGCGCTTTAACCATTGGTGCTGCCGACACCGCCTCTGAAGAACGTAAGGCCGTCTTCAACAAGACTGCTGCCGTCGCTTTTGCTGATGGAAAGGCGAACGGTGGCCCCAAGATCACGGCGGTTAACGGCGTTTGGGTTGAGCAATCACTTCCGGTTGATGATTCGTATAAGGATCTGTTGGAGAATGTATTCAAGGCTACTGTCACTCAAGTTGACTTCAGGTCCAAGGTAGGTTCCCCACCCCCAATGCCTTAGTTATTTTTTCTTCTTTTTTGACACAGTTCTAAACTTCTAATCTAGATCACAGTCCCATGCCTTAACTTTCTATGCGATTATATACTAATATGTTTTTATTGTTCTGAAGGCTGAACAAGTGCGTAAAGAGCTGAATAAATGGACTTCAGATCAGACCAATGGTCTCATCAAGGATCTTCTTCCTCCTGGATCCGTTGGAAGCAAAACCTATAAGGTTTATGGAAACGCATTGTACTTCAAGGGAGCTTGGGAAGACAAATTCAGCAAATCTAAGACGAAAGACAGAAAATTCCACCTTCTCAGTGACGCCTCAGTGTCTGTGCCGTTCATGAGCAGCACTAGCCCCCAATACGTTCAGAGATGTGATGGTTTCAAGGTCCTTAAGCTCCCATTTGAGCAAGGCCTTGATATCAAGCGCAGTTTCTCAATGTATTTCTATCTTCCCGACGTGAAAGACGGTTTGGATAATCTTGTTAAGAAAATGACATCAACTGCTGGTTTTGTGGACGATCACAATCCGACATACCGAGTAAAAGTTGGTGATTTCGCAATTCCAAAGTTTAAGATCTCTTTCGGGTTTGAGGCTTCATGGGCATTCGAGGAATGTGTTTCAAATGCTTTGTACCATAAAGCTTGTGTCGAGATCGATGAAGAAGGCGCTGAAGCTGCTGCTGCTACTTTTGGTATGCCATTAAACTATACTCCTGATAGGGTTGATTTCGTGGCTGATCATCCTTTTCTTTTCTTGGTTAGAGAAGACACATCGGGAATCGTTTTGTTTGCTGGTCAAATCTTCGATCCTTCTATATCTTCTTAACCAGGCCAAGATCAAGTTTAACTTGGTCTGGTCTTATTGTGGTAAAGAAGTCATTATATAATGTCCTGACAGTTAAGGTTTAAGTTTTTTTTTAAACTGTTTTTTTATTAATCTTCCCTTCCGGGAGATAACTTTCGAGTTACAACCATTTGAACAGCGAAAGAGAAAGCAGCATAACTTACCAAAAAAATAAGCAGAAAAGATATGAATCATATGATGAAACACAAGTAAAACTGTATGTATTTGTACCAAGTGTATACGAAGATTTCTTGAGATCCTGAGACTGCAGCCTAGAAGTTTTAGGGTAAATTTAGTTTGGTTTAGGTGACGTTCATTGAACTTTTATGTGATATATCTATGAAGTCAGGTAACTCATCTGCCTCAATAATAGATGTGACTACATTCCCAAATCTCGAGTCATCCAAACCCTGATGAAGTAGTGCACACGCTCATCCTCTCGTTCCTTTTCATAGGTTGCTGCTGCCGAACAAGTACAAGCTGGTGCAGGTTTGTAAGTCTGCAACTCTTCCCACATAACAGCAATTCGACCATAATAGTCTATTACAGCTTTCCCACTCTGCCTAAAAAGTTGCTAATTGATCCATCAAATGGTGCACACACACTTTGTTTCCAATAGCAAACCGCTACAACTTGTGTGTTTCTATTATGAAAGTCACTGTCCATTGAACTATTGGTTCTATTGACGATCTCATCCATCCCACGATCATCGAGGTCGAGTTTGATTCAAAGTTGGTCACTTTCATCTGTTTCTTTAATGATTCTGTGTGTCTATTGGAATAACAAGGGAACATGTGTTTTGAAATGATCTCTTTGTGCAAGTCAATGAAGGTGCGCAAGCTGAACTCTGGCCAACTATGCTTGTTACTTGTCTACTTCTGCTGGTCCTGTGATGGGTGTTATGTATCTTTCTACGCACAAGTTTGCGTTTTGTAGTGACAGTCCTCTTTCCTATAAAGAAGGTGATCAGACCAAGTGGAGCTATTACAAGGTACTATGATACCTTTTTCTTTCTTGCTCTTTGCTTTGATATCTTTTTACATTTAAGAAAAAAAACAATTTGGGAATAAAGATTCAGAACTTGTAGTTATTTGATATGTTGAAAGGTTTAGTGAATCTAGTTATATCCAGTGTATACATAGGTAGATAGACTCTATAATTGATGTAGCGGAAGCTACGGATAACGCAAATAATCTATTGATTCTTAGAATACCTAGAATAATTGCCTTCTTGATTCGTTGAGAACTCTCGAGTTCTAGCCGTAACAAGGAAATAAAGGGTTTCAAAACCTCTCTTTATCAAATAACAATATCAATAATCTAAATACAACTCTAGGCATAAGATGAATATTTATATGAAAACCAAATAACCTAAAAACTATTAAAATCATTAAGATAATTATAAATAATTAAGATAAATATCAAAATAAATAATAACTAAATAACTAAGATATTTAGAATATATCCAAATATTTATCTCCATCATTCTCTCCGTGGAGACCTCCACCTGATGTAGCGGAAGCTACGGATAACGCAAATAATCTATTGATTCTTAGAATACCTAGAATAATTGCCTTCTTGATTCGTTGAGAACTCTCGAGTTCTAGCCGTAACAAGGAAATAAAGGGTTTCAAAACCTCTCTTTATCAAATAACAATATCAATAATCTAAATACAACTCTAGGCATAAGATGAATATTTATATGAAAACCAAATAACCTAAAAACTATTAAAATCATTAAGATAATTATAAATAATTAAGATAAATATCAAAATAAATAATAACTAAATAACTAAGATATTTAGAATATATCCAAATATTTATCTCCATCATTCTTTCCGGGTTGGAGAAGATTCGCCCTCGAATCTTGTTCGTTTGCAGATATTCTTTTTCCATTAGCTTCTTTGGTTGGTGATTCCACGCTTGACACATCTCTGTATTATTCATCTTAATGAATATGCCTCCAATGAATACTTTTGGATCCACCGTAGTCACATATCTCTTTATTTGTTAATGCATATATCATAAAGAAGTGACATGATTCCCAACCTTCCAATGCACGTGTAACCCAACTACTTTCTCTCAATCTCCCGCTTTGGATAGCATCTCTGAAATCTGTAAGGCGTGATTGTGTAGTCTTGAACGCATCTTTGCTGAATACGAAATCAATTGGTTCGACGATCATGACGTCCTCACCATATCGATCATAAACGGCAGGACCAACAATTTCTTTGTACCCTCCGTACAAATCTTCGGTTGAATTAAATGGATATTCATCTGGTTGAAAACATCCAAGCGACATGTTGAAAGTTACAGAATCGAACTTTGATTGAAAAATCAAAGTGATGGCTCTGATACCAAACTGATGTAGCGGAAGCTACGGATAACGCAAATAATCTATTGATTCTTAGAATACCTAGAATAATTGCCTTCTTGATTCGTTGAGAACTCTCGAGTTCTAGCCGTAACAAGGAAATAAAGGGTTTCAAAACCTCTCTTTATCAAATAACAATATCAATAATCTAAATACAACTCTAGGCATAAGATGAATATTTATATGAAAACCAAATAACCTAAAAACTATTAAAATCATTAAGATAATTATAAATAATTAAGATAAATATCAAAATAAATAATAACTAAATAACTAAGATATTTAGAATATATCCAAATATTTATCTCCATCAATAATGCTTCATCTTCGTAGACTATAATTAAGGGCGGTCATGATGATTGAGATAGCGTTGCATTTGCTTTGTTAAGAAGTGTTATGATCATGTGTGTACACATGATAATTTCTTCTCGTTTTGTATCGCAGGATAGACATCCGGACAAATACAAGACGCTTCCAAACTCTCTTCCGGGTACCTTGTTTTACTTACATGTATCATTGTCTCGTATTCTTTTGTTGGATATAAATAGGGAACTTTGATATATAAAGCAGGATTATGTTGTCAACGAAATTTTAGAACATGTAAATCACATATGTTATGTTTTATGTAATAATTTTTTTTAAAGAAAATTTATAAAAAATGTTAAAAAAATTTAAGCAACCTAAAATAAGAGATTTGCAATGGAGCAAAAATGTGAAGTTGCTTACCAAAGTCTCTAACCAAAATTTACTTCTTAAATATTACTAAAATATAATTAAGCAATTCTTTATGGGTTGTTAGGATTAATGATGCTCTAATGTTACTTGGTCTACAGTCAATTGATGTTCTAGTAAAAAAAGAGCTTTTATGAGGAGGCTGAGAGAGCATAAGAGGAAATGACTATGACACGTCAGCATTATACTATATGTTGTAACTTAAACAATGCTTTTCAATTAATATATATAGAAAACTTTGAGAAAATTATACTATTTAGTTGTGTCAGTTGACCTTTTCCCATATGTAGTCTGTGGATGTAGGCATGTACACATATCAGATACCCAGATTTTTTAAGGTATTTGTGATTTGTTTCGTATGTTACGGATATCTAATTTTAGTATTTGTTTTGCTTCAGAGAAATACATATATTTAGAAAAACTGATATCCGGAAAATAAATAGATATTTGTGGATGTTTACGAATACTTACGAATATCTCATATGTTTTGATTAATACAAATAATCCTAAAAGTTTGATGCATATTTGTTTTGTATAATATATTTTTACATGATATATAAGATAAAAATTTAAAAATAACTAGTAAATCTACATATTTTGTAAAAAAAATTAAACTTAGTTAATAATCTATTAATAATTGGAATCATGATTAATTCCAAATGATGTGTGTTTTTATAGGTATCTTAGATCTTGTGAAAAGTTGTGATTGTTCGTCAAAAGTGTCTTTTTTATTAAAAGATGCGACTATTTAAAAGGTTGTGTCTCTTCTTTAATAAAAATAACAACTATTTAAATTGAAAATATGTGACAAGTTGTGTCTTTTCTTTAATAAAAATTACAACTATTTAAATTGAAAATATGTGACTTTTCAAATAGAGTTTTTCAAAATCTATAAAAAATTCATGTTTATATTTTTATTGTTCTGAAGGCTGAACAAGTGCGTAAAGAGCTGAATAAATGGACTTCAGATCAGACCAATGGTCTCATCAAGGATCTTCTTCCTCCTGGATCCGTTGGAAGTAAAATCAATAAGGTTTATGGAAACGCATTGTACTTCAAGGGAGCTTGGGAAGACAAATTCAGCAAATCTAAGACGAAAGACAGAAAATTCCACCTTCTCAATGACGCCACAGTGTCTGTGCCGTTCATGAGCAGCACTAGTCGCCAATACGTTAAGAGATTTGATGGTTTTAAGGTCCTTAAGCTCCCGTTTCAACAAGGCCTTGATATTAAGCGAAGTTTCTCAATGTATTTCTATCTTCCCGATGAGAAAGATGGTTTGGATAATCTTGTTAAGAAAATGACATCCACTCCTGGTTTTGTGGACGATCACAATCCGACATGCCGAGTTACTCTTGGTGATTTCGCAATTCCAAAGTTTAAGATCTCTTTCGGGTTTGAGGCTTCATGGGCTTTCGAGGAATGTGTTGACAATTTTTTGTACCATAAAGCTTGTGTTGAGATCGATGAAGAAGGCGCTGAAGCTGCTGCTGCTTCCTCTATGACAAGATGGAGCTTTTCTCCTAATAGGGTTGATTTCGTGGCTGATCATCCCTTTCTTTTCTTGATTAGAGAAGACACGTCGGGAACCGTTTTGTTTTCTGGTCAAATCTTCGATCCTTCCCAATCTTCTTAACCGACCAAGATCTAAGTTTAACTTGGTCTGGTCTTATTGTGGTGACGAAGTCATTATTTTTGTGCTGACGGTTAAGGTTTTAGTTTCTCTTTTTAAACTGATTCTTTTATTAACCTTCCTTTCCGAGACATCATCTCTGAGTTACAACCATTTGAACATTAAAAGAGAAAGCAGCATAACTTACGGAAAAAAAAATAAGCTGAAGGGATATGAAAAACACAAGTGAAGCAAACTGTATGTATTTGTACGAAGTGTATATGAAGATTTCTTGAGATCCTGAGCTTGCAGCAATAGATGTGTGCCTATGTGAACGTGTCTCTTCTGTCCAGACTTGAGAGTTTGGCACGTAACAACAATAAAAATTTCCTTAATCATTCGATAAGAAGGAATCGTAGCAGAAGTGTACATTAAATCGAAGTTTTAGGAGTTTCCTCCAAATTCAACTTCCCCGGATTCGAAAATCATCTGTCCAAAATAGCTTGGATTTTATGAGGTGATTCTTAAGACCAAGCAGCCGAAAGAGATCCATGTTTTGCAAACAGCATCCAAATAAGCTTCATTCCAAAACCTCATTTATATGGTGAATTGTCTTCTTATAAGACCTACACGTCTCAGCTGATTTTGGGTACAAATTGACTCATCCCATGCCACTTTAGCCCCTCTAGCAGCGGATGGATCTCCTTTCCACAAAAACACATTGCAAAATCGCTCTAACTCATCAATACAACCTTTTGAGAAGAGGGAAACTTGATGTCCAGAAGTTTGATGCTATAAAGGATAGATTGAATGAGTTGAAGTGGGCCAACGAAAGACAAATGCCTAACTCTATCTAGCTTGAAGTTCTCTCAAGAACTCTCTGTTATATATATATATTCATCAAAGAGGTGTATTGAATTGAGATTTTTAAGTGATTTGTATTAAATTGACAAATTTAAAATCCATTGTTATTGAACTTGACATTTCATAAACTACTTTGAAATCTAATATTATTAGAAATATTTTAAGTTTTAAAGTTCTAAAGTTTTAAAGTGTCACAAGTTTACAATTTTGTTAAAAAAAAGAGATACGAATAATCTCATAAAACCATGTGATCAAGAAGTTTGATTTAATAGTTATACACATATGAAAATATATTGCATATATATTTATGCAAATATCTTTTAAATTTAATTAATACATACAAAATATATAAAGTTATTATTTAAATTATTTACCATACAATAATTTTAAATAAACAAAAGTGATTGTTTTAATGTTTTTACGCCAATTTAATCATACAATAAAAGTTAATTATCTAATATGTATTTATTATTTTGTTAGTTTTGTAATATGAAAAAACTTAAAATGAATAATAATACGTAAACTAATTTTTATATACAATAGTCATTCCGTTTAATGTAGAAATATTAAACTAGTTCTAGGTAACACTTCTTAATTAAGGGCGGCGATGCACCAAACCCTAGTTCTATCTATAACGTTTGATGTCTTCTATATATGTATGTATAAGCTCATTAAAATATTTACAGAAAACCTAAAAGATGGATCCAAAAGGGAAGAAACGAAAGCTTACAACATCTGAAATCACTAGTCCCTCTGTAGATCAACAGAAGAAGAAAGAGAAGAAGAAGAAGAAGCAGAAGGTGAGCAAAACACTAATAACCACAAGTCCCTCTCACTCAGAGAAGGATCTGGTAATCCCAAGTCCCTCTTTAATCTCAAAGATTAATGTGGGAATAGCGATGAAGAAGCAAAACGACATCGCCATGTTTCTTGCGGAGAAAGTAATCTCTGCCGTAGCAACAAACTCAAACTTCGTCTTCTCTCCCACATCAATCAACGTCGTTCTCACCATGGTCGCTGCTAGCCCCAGAGAGGAAACACTACGATCCTCCATCTTATCTTTCCTTAAGTCTTCTTCAATGGATGAGCTCAGCGCTGTTTTCAGCGAGATCGCTACCATGGTTCTAGCCGATGGAAGCGCATGCGGTGGCCCTAAGATCTCGGCCGTTAATGGAGTGTGGAAGGAGCAATCTCTGCCTGTTGATCCCTCGTTGAAGGATCTCTTTGAGAATTTCTTCAAGGCTAGTTTCTCACTAGTTGATTTCCGATTGAAGGTTAGTTTCTCTAATTTCACTTGGACTGATTAGATTAGGTTAAGAGTTTGTTTGCATGGAACTGTATTAGGTTAAGTGTTTGTGAATCTATGTCTCTCTAGATTAGGTTAAGTGTTAGTGAATCTATCTCAGTGACCGTAGAAGAAGATATATGTGCGTTTCAAAGCGATAAATCAGCTATACTTGAAATACATGCAGGCCGAAGAAGTGCTTGAGGAGGTGAATTGTTGGGCTTCAAAGCACACCAACGGTCTCATCAAAGATATTCTTCCTCCTGGATCCGTTACAAGGGACACCGACTCTATTTATGGAAACGCTCTATACTTTAAAGGAACCTGGGAACAAAAATTCCCAAAGTCTTTGACAAGAGACAGAGAGTTTCACCTTCTCAATGGCACATCAGTCTCTGTGCCTTTCATGAGGAACAATAGGAAGCAATACGTTGAGAAGTACAACGGTTTCAAGGTCCTTAAGCTGCCTTTTCGACAAGGCGGTGACATCAATCGCCAGTTCTCAATGTATTTCTATCTACCGGACGCCATGGATGGATTGAATAGTCTGGTGAAGAAGATGGCATCTTCTACTTGTGGGTTCTTGGATAGTCACACTCCAATAATACAAGTTGAAGTTGGTCAGTTCAGAATCCCAAAGTTTAAGATAGCTTTCGGGTTTGAGGCATCAAGTGCTTTGGATGGTTTGGATCTTGCTTTGGTTTCATTGTACCATAAAGCTTTGGTCGACATCGATGAAGATGGTGCAGAGGCTGCTGCTGTTACTGCTGTAAACCTCTCAAGTGGTGGTAGAGGCTTTAAAAGAGGTAGGAGGATAGATTTTGTGGCTGATCATCCATTCGTTTTTATGATTAGAGAAGACAAAAATGGAACCGTTTTGTTTGTTGGTCAGATAGTCGATCCTTCTAAATCTTCTTCTGCTTAGGACCGGATTAGGATTATGGTTCGGTATTACTTTGGATTTTGGTTTTGTTACCTTCTAAATATTCTTCTCCACATTCATCTCCACTCTCTCCCACTCTCTTTTTTTCCGTTGATATATCCACGATAAATGGCAAGGACAAAAGTTTCCATCATAACATTCTCAAATCATCAGTATAAGCAACCGAAGATGCATTGTGAAAGAACAGTTCAAAATAGCGTTTAGTGAAAGAGATAAACACAAAGAGAAGGTTGAGAAAAGATAAAAGCACATGCCTAGTATGTGAGAAATTAAAGTCACGATTCACGAACACAATTTTTTAGGAAAGTTATTATGTTTAAATTAAGTTGACAAAATAATAGTAGTTTCCCTTTTCTTTGAGTTTTAGGAAGTTTTCTTTTGCCAAAGTAAGTTTTAGGAAGTTTTATATAAAATTATACCAAGCTTATATTATAAATACACGAGCTACAAGTTAAGAATATCAATAAACTAGTTATTCAGAATTCTAACTTGTCATTATTCTGAGAACAAACTCAGAACTTTTTTTTTCTTATATCATAAATTCCAACATGGTCGATTCCAACAAGAAGAGACGAGAAGTTCGCAAATCACAAGCAGAAGATCACGCTCTTACCAATATCTATCCAAAGAAGAAAAGGCAAAAAACTGGCAAGTCACAACTAATCCCAAGTCCATCTCCCACAGAGATCGATTTGGTAAAAGCGATGAAGAAGCAAAACGACGTCTGGATGTTCCTTGCGGGGTAAGTAATCTCAACCCTAGCCAAAAACTCTAACGTGGTTTTCTCTCCGGCATCAATAAACGCCGTGCTCACCATGGAGGCTGCGACCTCCCAATCCGACTGCGTCAAAAAGGAAATCATGAACTTCCTCAAATCTGCCTCCGGCGATGAGCTCAAAGCTGTATTCAGAGAGATCACTGACGTGCTTCTCCCAGACGGCAGCATGAGCGGTGGCCCCAAAATTGCCACGGTTAATGGAGTCTGGATTGAGAAATCACGCCGGTTTAGTTCCTCTTGTAAGGATCTCTTAGTGAATTTCTTCAAGGCTGAGTTTGCTCAAGTTGATTTCCGATCCAAGGTACGTAATATTTCTATAACTTATGGACTAGCCAACTTAATTCAAGATTCATGATCACGACTTTGTTTTTAGACTAATTTAACAATCGAGTTCAAAATAATATGCTAGATATTATAATTCTTCAAGTTATCCAATTTTTTTTTGCTATAATGGTTTTTTTTAATTATTTTTGAAGGCTGAAGAAATCCGTACGGAGGTTAATAAATGGGCTTCACATCAGACCAACGGTCTCATCGAAGATCTTCTTCCTGTTGGATCCGTTACCAGCTCAACGACTCAAATTTATGGAAACGCATTGTACTTTAAAGGAGTCTGGCAAAATAAGTTCAACAAGTCCTTGACGAAATACAAAGACTTTTACCTTCTCAACGGCAAATATGTACGTGTACCTTTCATGACAAGCGGTGAAAGACAATACATTGAGGCCTACGATGGTTTCACGGTTCTTGGACTACCATACCGACAAGGCGGCGGTGATGATGGTACCAACCGAAAATTCTCAATGTACTTTTATCTGCCCGACAAGAAAGATGGATTGCATAATCTTGTGGAGAAAATGGCATCTACTCATGGATTCTTGGATCGTCACATTCCGTTAAAGAGAGCTATAGTTGGTGCTTTTGGAATACCAAAGTTCAAGATTGAGTTCGGGTTTGAAGCTTCAAAGGTTTTTGGTGACTGGAAGCAGGGAATGCAATTGTACCATAAAGCTTGTGTCGAAATTGACGAAGAAGGTACTGAAGCTGCGGCTGTTTCTGCTCGAGCAGGTTATTGTACCTCCAATGGTATTGTGCCGAAAATTATAGATTTTGTGGCAGATCATCCGTTTCTTTTCCTGATTAGAGAAGACAAAACTGGAACTGTTTTGTTTGTTGGTAAAAGTCTTCAATCCTTCTAAATGTTCTCCAGCTTAGGACCAGTTTTAACTACACCACAGTCTGGTTTATTTCTTACTAGGATCGACCCGTCCTACGGGCGGACGAGATATACAATTTAAATTGAGAAATTGCATCCCCTATACAAGAATAACTGCATAATTTGCAGAAATGGAAAAGTCATTATTTTTTACTGTGTATTTTTAATTAATACCATTATACCCCTACTGTATTATTAAAAAATACATACTCTAACTGTATATTGGCGATAGAATCAATGCTCTTTGTCTCTCTGTTCTCTTCTTCTCGACAACTTCTTTCTTTCTTTTTGTTTCTGTTTTTTTTTTTTATATTCTGCAAACTTTTTTATGTTAGTTTCACTTAACAAACTTTAATTTTTGGTTTGATTGGTTACATCAGCTGCTAAAAATAACTCCGCATCTTCTTATATGAGCGAGAATCGCGGCATCCCTGCACGATCATGCCATCCCTCTCCGTGGAGTCAACCGTCCGCGGCGAATAAAAGCCAACGTCCATCGCTTCTTCCCTTCAATCCAAGGCTCCAGTCGATCTGATTCCTTATGCCTTCGATGCTCTGCCTGCTTCTCTCTTTCGGTTGTTGTCGACGAGAAATTGGAGGGATCTAGTGGTCATTGCATTTCCGGCAATGCAAGGAAGAAACCAGTTTGGAAAAAGAAATAGAATTGGGCTTATGAGCCAATCATGGGAGCTTTCCTCGTGGCATGTTCTTTCTTAGACCACCAAAGCTCATTCCAACAATTCTTTCTCCGATTCTTTAGAAAGCCTTGGCGTTCTGTCGATTAATTCCTTTATTTTTAATTAATAATAAGAAATGCTTATATGTCTTTGATACAAGTAACTGCCAATGTTTATGTTCTCCTCCGTGTTAGTGACAACTTTTCACAATGAGTCTTAGAAAGAGCAGGCCACATGGATGTATATCTCTATTATTAGCTGTCTATGTAAAACTGAAAACGTTATTGACAATAGAATTAGTCGGCTAAAATAGTTCTGTATACAGCTACATTTTATGTTGGCATATAGACAACTGAATTGAGTGTTTATCTTATGGAATATTTTACAAACATTTTAGAAGCCGGTGTTTAAATAATTTGAAAAGTGCTAGTCTATCTTTTCTACCATATACATTGTAGAAGCCGGATAATAGTTTTGTTAGCAAAACAATATTATTGTTGTATGACCTTTTCTATATTTATCTTTATAATCTTTATTTAAAATTAGCTTATTAATACTATTGTTTTCGATATTCACGGTTAACAATATTTTTTGATAAGCACTACTTTATTGGCTAAATTATAAGTTAGCAGGGTTATACTTTGACTTATACAAATATCTTATATGTTAGCCGGTATATTTTTCCTGTTTCTCCACCGTGTTAGTGACAACTTTTCACAACGAGTCTCAGAAAGAGCAGGCCACGTGGATATTTTTATTATTAGCTGTCTATGTAAAACTGAAAACATTATTCATTATATAATTAGTCAGCTAAAATAGTTTTGTATACAGCTACATTTTATGATGAACTATAGACAATTGAATTTTGAGTGTTTATCTTATGGAACTTTTTACAAACATCTTAGAAGCCGGTGTTTTAAATGATTTGACAAATGTTAGTCTATCTTTCTACAACAAACATTGTAGAAGCCGGATAATAGTTTTGTTAGCAAACCAATATTATTATTGTATGATTTTTATATATTTATCTTTACAATATTTATTCTAAGTAACAATAGCTTGTTAATACTGTTGTTTTCGATATTCACGGAGTTAACAATTTTTTTAATAAGCACTACTCGATCGGCTAATTTATAAGTTAGCCGGGTTATATTTTGACTTATACAAATATCTTGTATGTTAGCCGGTATTTAATTTTGGTTTACCGGATATTTAAATAATTGACGATCTTATCTTTCAGATGCCAGCAAGACTTATGTTTACCCGAATACATAAACTTAGTATCATATCAGACGAGTCTTTACTGGAATTGTGACGGCAAAGCTCATGGTGATAATTTGTTTGTCGCTAAACACATGGCGATGCATGCAACAAATGGTAGACACTCACGCCGTCAAAGCCATGGATCTTTATCTCAGCCTATATTTTTCGTGTTTGTGATTTATGGGTCACTGTTAAATTTGTCGATGGGTCTCTGTGGAGGAGAAACAGAGATGGAGGAAAAGCAGAGGACGAGCAGGATGAATGTAAAATTTAAACACATGGCATTACATGTACATAAATATATATAATAATAAGTACATATACGGTGGTCCTATGTATTAAAGTTAGACTATTTAAATAAATAAAGGGGCATATGGTAAAATACTTCCAGACAATTGCTCTGACAACCATGTTTTTTTGTGCTTTTCCATATTTGCCAATTTTTCAGTTTTTTTTTTTTTTTTTTTTTTTTGTCGGCAAGATTACAGACTCATGTGGACTCTGTAAACCAAACTGGTTGCTCTGTATCCATATGGACCGTAAACGACGTCTGTTGCCTCACACCGCGTGCTAAGCTATCCGCCTTCTTGTTTTGCGTCCTTGATATATGGATAATCTCCGAGCTGTGAAAGCTTCTCTTGAGACTTCGTATGTCCTCTAAGTAACTTGCGAAAGCCGGCCATTCTTCTGGTTCCGAAACCATCTTCACCAATTGAGAACAATCCGTTGCAAAAGTAACACTATACTGTCTTAAGTTCCTCATACATTCCATTGCCCAGATGAGAGCCTCCACCTCCGTGTGTAGGGGTGATTGACTCGCCCTTGTGTTCCGTGCTCCCATTAAACCCTCAAATCCTACTAAAGTACTATACCAGCCCTGGCCAGAAAAAGTATCTCCCGTTTTCCAGGAACCATCCGTAAAACACCACCGTCCCGACCTAGGTGGTAGTACCGGCTCAGATGATACTAAAACCTCGGTCTTCTGAAGGATAGCGTGTTGTGCATCTGACCATAGTAAAGATTCCGTCATAGCCAAATTAAGAGTATCCTTTGGGTCTATATCCAAATTACTGAATACCTTATTGTTACGTGCCTTCCATATGTACCATAAAATCCAAGCAAAGAAATGATCATCCATTGCTGGTCTGATTCTCCAAAATAAGTAATCCATATTCGTGAACAATGCTTGTCCCGGAAAAAAATCCGGATGTGAAGGGATTGTCGATAGAGCCCAAACCTGGACTGCCGGTGGGCATTCAAAAAATACGTGATTAATTGATTCCTCAGCCGCTCCACATCTGTCACAACCAATATCTCCCTTAAGGCCCCGAGCTTTGAGATTTTTCCTAACAGCTATACATCCAGACAGCAACTGCCACAGAAAGTGCTTCATCTTTGGTGGACAACGCACTTTCCAGCAATGTGCTTTAAGATCTGTAACTGTTGGACCAATCTCGGTTTTCCCAGTCTCCCTATCTGGATATGCTCTTTCAAGTTGGTATCCTGATTTAACCGTATACTTACCATTTTTGGTAAAGTGCCAGCCATCCCGGTCTATTGTTTGGATTCTACTTAAAGGTATGGTTTCCACAACCTTAACATCCTCAGGTTCCATGATTTCCCGTAAAGCCAGTGTATTCCAAGTACGAGAAGAGCTATCAATAAGAGAGTCAACCGTAAGATCAGGTAAGAGAACATTTTGTTTTTTGTTTGCTGGTCTCGGGCGGTTGGTTGGGAGCCAGGGATCATTCCATACTGATATGGACGTTCCCGATCCCACCCTTTTGATTAGTCCTTTGCTAACCAGAGATCTAGCAGAGATTATGCTACGCCATCCATAGGAGGACGAGTACGATCTAGCCGGTTCCAGGGGTGAAGTATTCCTGAAGTACCGACCTTTAAAAACACGAGAAAATAGAGAATGTGGTTTCTCTATGAATCTCCAGAGCTGCTTTCCAAGCATGGCTGTGTTGACATCCGTCAGGTCCCGAAAACCTAATCCTCCAGCATCCTTATGTAAACAAACTTTATCCCACGATTTCCAGTGTAATCCTTTGGTATTCCCGCTGGGACTCCACCAAAATTGAGCTACCGCACTCGTAAGTTTCTTCATCACTGTTTTCGGAATTCGGAAACAGGACATAATATGGTTTGGTAGAGCAGTAACCACCGATTTTATAATCACCTCTTTTCCTCCTTTCGTAAAGAATTTGAATGTCCATCCATTTACTCGATTATTTAATCTTTCTTGAACAAAGCCAAAAACTTGGATTTTTGAACCACCTAAACTCTCTGGTATACCTAAATAAGTACCCATTCCCCCCCGATTTTGGATTCCCAGAACATCCCTCAGCTCCTGTCGAATACTTTCATCAATCGTATGTCCAAACTGAATGGAAGACTTTTGAAAGTTTATTTGTTGCCCCGAGACTTTTTCATACTCCTTCAGAATTGCCAAAATTGCCTGACATTCCTCTTTTTGCGCTCTACAAAAGAATAGACTATCGTCTGCAAAAAGCAGATGAGAAATTGGGGGACAAGCCCTTGCCACTTTTATTCCTGTCAATTGTTTTGCATCCTCTGCCTTTTTGATATTTGTTATTAAGGCTTCCGTACACATAATGAATAAATAAGGAGATAGGGGATCTCCTTGGCGTAATCCTCTATTCGGGACAATGTGTCCGCGAGGTTGGCCATTTAAAAGAACCCTATATTGAACCGAGGAAATACACTCCATCATCAGTTGTATCCAGTGAGGATCGAATCCCATTTTTTGAAGTAAGGCCTGAATAAAACTCCATTCCACTCGATCGTAAGCCTTACTCATGTCCGTTTTTATAGCCATAAATTTGTTCCTACAAGCTTTATTTGTCCTTAATCCATGAAACATTTCCTGTGCAATAAGAATGTTGTCCGATATCAATCTCCCAGGAACAAATGCCGATTGAGTTTCCGATATCAGAGCCGGTAGACAAGCCTTCAGCCGTTGACACAATACCTTAGAGATAATTTTGTATCCTACATTACAGAGACTTATAGGTCTAAGCTCTGTCATCCTTGTTGGCCTCTCCGTCTTAGGGATCAAACATATATTTGTGTAATTTAATCGTTCATCCATCGTTCCAGTTGTCAAGAAATTGTTAACCAGATCCAGAATATCCTTCTTAATGAGATGCCACGAATGCTGGAAAAAAAGTGCCGTCATTCCATCTGGTCCCGGGGCCTTTTCCGGGTGCATCATAAATAATGCTTGACGCACTTCTTCTTCCGTTGCAGGCTGTACTAATCGCTGGTTCATTTGCTGAGAGATAGATGGTTTAATTTCATCTAAAAACTCATCAAATTCTGAAGGCGATGTTGTACTAAAGAGATCATCAAAATAACCCACCGCCACCTTCTCGATTCCATTTTCCTCCGCAACCCAGTTTCCATTATTATCGTATAACCCCACTATGCGATTGCGTGATCTCCGTTGTTTTGTTAAAGCATGAAAAAATTTTGTACTTAGATCTCCTGCTGTATTCCAAGTATTTCGACTTTTCTGATGCCAATATTCCTCTTCATCCTTATATGCCGCTTGTAATTTCTTAGAGACGTCTAGAATATCCTCCTGTGATCTATTATCATCTGTTTGGACTTCCTCTAAAGCCTTTTGAAGTTCTGCAATTTTCTCTTTTCCATATGGGGGATTATTTTTTTTCCAGGTTGAGATCTCGTGTCTACAATTAATAATTCTTGACACGACATCTCCCCTGGAATCCCCTGTGTTCCGCATTTCCTTTGTCCAACCTCTGGTAATGGATTCCATGAAACCCTCCCTTCCAAGCCACCTTTTGTCAAAACGAAATTGTCCTTTGCGTTTAACCACTTTATCTTCCAGAAAAGCCACAATCGGTCGGTGATCCGAGCCCACTAGTTTCAGATATTCCGTATATGAATTTGGGAACATTGAGTGCCACTCTTCATTTGCCAAGGCGCGATCTAAACGACACCGGATCATCGTTGCTTTGCCATTAACTTTCCTTCTTCCTTGCCAGGATAATTTATTTCCTCGTGCCGGGAATTCCAATAGACCACCGTTACGTATCATATTATTAAAAGATACAAAGGAATCTGCACCACGTAACGGTCCCCCTTCTTTTTCATGATTCCCCCTGATCTCATTAAGGTCACCAATAATAAACCATGGGTCGTCCCTTGATATACCATATCTTGTTAATCGTTCCCAAACTTGATCTCTCAGCTTCTGAATTGGGTCTCCATATACAAAAGTCATATAAATTTTCTTTCCCAATATCTCAGCTTCCACATCTATCATTCGGGCACTTGAAAATAAGATCTTAACTTGGAAATCATTATTGAAATACAATGCTAGGCCTCCACTCGCTCCATTTGGGTCCACTGTTCTTACATTGTCATAGCCAATTTTTCAGTTATAGTGTAGTTTTCTTGCAAATCGCTCATTTAAATTTAAAATAATTAAAATAGTTATGAATATATTTATACATATTTTAATGTATTTGAATAAGCATATTAGTTATGTTTCACTAATAGAAACATGCTATATTTGAAATAAAATATGTGTGTTTATGTGCGTGCGCAGGTTCAATTTGCACATCATTTTGTTTTGTTTATGATTTCCTTACCCCACTTATTTAATCCGGGCTTAGTTTGGTTATATTACAACAAAGAAACCACAACTTGGTCGAACACAAACCACAAAATAATTATATAAATAAACCTATAATGCGAACACAGCAGTGGAAACCTGGTTCATATATAGACATTCACAGTCTGTATGGGAAAAACGATTGATCTCGTTAACCAAAAAAAAAACCACACACCTACTTGTCTTTTCTTTTCCTTTTTATAGCTTCATACGAAAGTAACAACTCTTTGAATTTTGCTTCAGCTACATCTGCAACAATCAATGAGACCACACTCAAATCAAACACAAAGTAAGATCAAAGTAGGGTCAATTATATTAAACTATAACGAACTATAACGTCACCTTTGTTATCTTGATTTTGGTCTGGATGGAATTCCATCGCCTTCTCCCTGAAGGCTTTCTGAATGTATAACAAATCAAATCAAAGCATAAGGACTAAGTGAGGATTACTGCATGTGAATACAAATGACTTGCATGTGAATTGAGTATCTACCACTCCTCTCCCAACGAATTCATGTCTTGGCATTTATTGCGTTTCAGAAAACAAATATATATGCAATATTTCTTGTATATGAATAACATATTGCGTAGAACTTAACGACACTTTTTTGTAGCTAAAATCAGAATCGAACTGTTTCAATATTGACCAAGAACTTAAGATTTAAACAGAATCAATGACCAGAAACAGAAACAGAACCAAGACCAAACCGAAAGTGACTCAAAGAGGAGTTTCAACTCTCTCAAAGCCCTAAGACTTCTAAACAAACTAATGATCCCAAGATCCTAATCTGTTCTAACCCACACTTATGTACACTATTTCTATCAGTTTCATCCATAAAGTGTGAAGCGAGAACCATGTACAAATATCTATGTGTGAGCATTTTGTTTCTATAATAGAAAGAAAAAGAAGAAAACACAACCTGCTGAGCCCTAAAATAGAGTAGTGATGCGATAATGGATAGACTCTAGAATCATTTTCCTTCCAATTCTCGAACCCCACTCTAAATTTGTTCCTCTCTCTGTTGAAAACGCTTTGCATACGCCTAATATGCTCCTGCAAGAGAGAGCATCAATTATCAAAAAGATTGATGAGTTTTGAGTTTCCATTTTCCAGGTAAAGAATCGCTTTTTTATTCTCCTCTCCTCCGTAACCACGCATGAGCCAATATTCAAAATCTGGTTTTAACACGTACCTTCCTGTATTTATAGAAACATGTCATTCAAAGGAGAGTTTCAAAAACTTCCAGTGCTTTCCAAAGGTAAAAGTTAATATGATACTGACTATACTTATCTCCCCTAAACAACATAGGGAAAATCGAGAAGCTCATCCTGTAGATTCTTAAGTCTTCCATGGACTCCAGTTTACGGCTCCAGCGCAAGTCCGTAATCATGAATAGAGCAAGAAGAGTGGTGAGTTACCAAGAAAGGGTCTATATATTGTTCAGATCATGAACACAGTCTTCCTTCTCCCATTGACCTTTAACGAACTTCTCGGAATACCATCTGCAGAATAAAAATAGAGGATGCAACTTAATGGTTTTGAGGACATAAAAAGGGAATTAAAAAAATCGATTCTAATTGACTGGAAATCGATCTTGATGCTAAATAACAGTCCATCTAATAAAAGGGGAGAAAAAAAATACAGAACCAATGGTAATTGACTGGAAATCGATACGATCGGTATAATAACTCGGAACAATCAAAATAGTTAAGACTTAGAAACGCACAACCTTGACGTTCCCAGCCTCAAAATAGAATCGAAGCACTCTCGCCTCGACAACGGATGAGCACCGCTCGACTTGAGATCGGAAAAAAAAACACCTTTGTGTTGGCCATTGTGTAGAAGAGAGAAGTAGATATATAGCAGACGAACAGCGCAAGAGGTTGATTCGTAATGGGAGATTTAAGACAATTAAAGCACAAACACGTTACAGAATCTCTACAGTCTCGGCGCTGCTCTAGATGGACGAAGAACACGAAGATCGCATCTGATTAGGTCTTCCGCTGAAGACGGGCTCGATGGGCCGCAGGAGAAGAGCGTAACAATCAAAGCCCAATCCGAAGAGTTAATGAAACGCTGCGGATCTGACGTAGCGACGCCAAAGAACCTCTATTTGTGACATGGCATCCGAGCTGGCGCAACAGGAGGGATTGAAACCCTTCTTTATATATAAAGATTGGTTCTAATCCGTTCAGTTTAGCGAAATGTTCATCCGGTTGAAGGCTATATAGAATCGGCTCAGTCTGGATTTTTTTTTTTTTTTTTTTTTTTTGTTGTTTATTGGTTAAACTGTATAGGGTTTATTATAAAAATAATACATAATGTTCTAGATATGCTATGTTTACCCATAATTTGTTTTAACTGAAACCAATACATAATTTTCTAATTTGTTGGGTATATATCATATAACTAGTTGTTTTTTTGCACCTCGTGCAGTAAGAAATTTCTCAAAAATTTAATTTATATAAAAAAAAAGTAAAGTTTACAAAATATTATAAATTTTATTATTTTTACCAATATTCAGATATATATATATATATATTTGATTTACTTAAATATTAAATTAAGATAAAATGATTTTTTTAAAATATATTGAAGAATGTTTATATTTATATATTTAATTATAATCTAAGATAGTATTTTCTATCTATTTATATTGTATAAATATATTAAATAAATTTGTATTTTTCACAAATTAAATCTATTTGTATAAAAAACTAACAAAATGATATAAAATTTTATAATTATCAAAATTTAAATTAAAACATATTAATAAAATTTATAGATATATAAGAAACTAATGATTTCACGATTAGAAATATATTTTAAAAAAATGTTGCAATTTCGAAAGTTTTAGTAATCAAATTTTATAATTATAGAAAATAAAATAAAATAATATTTTGAAATTTTTATGAGAACATTTAAAAGGATTGAAGATGATGTATGAGATATAATATATTTATTTTATTGATGATGTATGAGATATTACCATATTTTAAAAAGTTTACCAAAAAAGAAATATCAATATTAAATGTAATGCATGAATAATTATCATATTTTAAACAATTTAGCAAAAATATATCAACATTAAATGGAATAGACCATGTCATATTTTTCAGAAGTTATGTCATCAATTTTAATAGTCATGTCATAATTGTTTTATAAAACTGATTGAAGAGAAAACATGTGGCAAAATCACTTCTCAAATAATATATACTAGGTGACCGGTTCGTACCCTGTGCGGACATAACAAATTTCAAAATATGAAATAAATAGTATATAGCTTTAGAAGTTACGGATTTTACATCATAATACCACCGTCTTTGGGAGAAAATATCAGCCATGTAAAAAAGCTGGTACTCAATATTTGACATGGACGAGAGAGAAACAATTAACTTCAGTATCAAGAGGCAATTATTGTGTGTAAGTATAATTGTAACGTCGCAAAATAATTTGCGTGTTTAAGAAGATACTTTCATTCAAATTATGGAACAAAAATTGTATAGTTTTAGAAGAAGCATATTTATATTATCACTAATTAGAATTGTTTCATATATTCTTGTAATCATTTTATTTAGCTGAATAATATGATTATGTTTAAATATTTCATAAAATTTATGTAGACATATTAAAAGAAAATATAATAAAATTCAAATTATTATCTATAGATAATATAAATTATGAAGTAAATTCTCGATAAAGGAAAAAAAAATCCATTAGAAACCTGCCTAAAAAAAATTGTAAGAAATATTCCCCCAGCAGTAACCAAATTTTGCAACTCATATAGCACCATCCCGTATCATAATCAATGGCAGCAATTGTACACATAACAATACACTTCTGCTGTTGTGTATCCAAAAAACTGAGTGTTATAAAAGAATTGTAAAACAACCTTAAGATATAACATCTCTTTTACATGTTCTGTCTCCAACACTTCAATAACCGATTTCTGAATGAAGGCTTAAAAAATCTATACTCTTCACAATCCGGAATCAGACAATATGGTTTCTACACCACCAATGCATTTTGCGGGTCTCTTTTGTTCACCCTGGAAATATTTGAAAAGTATTTGTAATTATGATCGAGAAAGCGTCGGTATAATATATATTTTGTAAAATATTTCAGTTAAGTAATTTTGAACGGTTTCCAATATATAAAAACTAGGATTAAACCCGCCCTACGGGCGGGTAAAATATATAAAAATAATTAAAATATATATATAAATTGTTTTATTTATTTTTAGATAAAAAATAAAATTAATTTTTATATATTTTCATGTCAAATTTGTGTATTTATTTTGAAAATCATAAATTTAGGTAAACATAGTCTATTTATTTTCAAAATCATAAATAATTTTTTTTTAAAAGTTTGTTCTAATCTAGCTTCTAACAATATTTTACTTCAATTATTTTTAGCAAATAAACATCTAACTAATAGTTGTAGCTTTAATCTAAGTCTAATGTTAAAATTTCAAAATTTTCCTTCACTTCTATGCAAAATCACACACAAAAAGTAAAATTGTATTATCGTAAACTAAGTTTGTCATTATCTGTTTTTATCGTGGAATTGTCGGCTTGAAAAAACTCTTTTCTAATCTCTGACGTGTTTGCCTATTAAATTTTTTTGCAAAAAATCTCCAGTTTCACACATTTAGTTTCTCTAATTGATATATGGACTTAAAGGTAAAGAAATATTGGTGCAGAGAAGAATAGTGAGTTGGAGAAAAGTTTGGAAGTCATTTCAAGCGGTTTAATCGCATAGTTTTCTCTTCTCATTCACCATTTTTCTCGCTCTCAACCTTGATCATGTTTTCTTTTATCAATTATGATGATCAGTTTCTTTCTTTTTCGTAATTGCTATCTTAACTTCTCTTTTGTATAGTCAAAGTTAGGATAATTATTTAAATTAGTTGATGAGGTTATGATATTTAGTTTTGACTAAGTTTAGTTTGCGTACAAACTATAAAATTAGATCTTTGTGTTTAACAATGTCTAGAATAGAAACTTTTATCATCATTTAACTATGTTATTCGCAGATTTATATTTACATTTTTAAGGCTGTCTCGTGCTGTGACTTTTCGTGGTAGATTTTGCTGCATGTTCCATCTATGAAATATTTTATGGTTATCACATTTGATTTTTGTTAGCGTCATATTATTTTGTAACTTTTAAACTTCTTCTTTGTAGCTTTTGGTTCCTTTTCATTATGTTATGGCAACACCACTACTTATTGCTTTTGAGATCCTGCTATGTGTACATCTTAAAGAGCAATATGATATACCCTTTAACTTGTAATATTAATTATGGATGTGTTTATGATTGGTGTGTTTGATTAAGATGTATTTGGTTGTATCCCTGACTCCTTGTGTTGCAGTTGCTTATGATAGATTTGGTTGTGTCTTACCGTTGCTTGTGTGTGTTTATAGTTGGTGTATTTGTTTGTGATAGATATGGACTTGGTTTCTTAATTATTTTTTGGTACTACATAACATCATGCCAAAAAGTTGTAATTCATTACGTTTTTTTTTGTTCTTAGGGAAGAGTGATTCTTACTTATTTGTGTGATGAGTTGAAAAGAGAGGACTGAAAACAATCATGTGCATGGTAGTATTTCCATTTTTTTTCTCTCTTGCCAACTCTCCATTTTATTGTTTAGAAACCATATATTTTTATTCAAAATACAATCTCTAGTCTATATTTTTTTATGCTTGCAAGCGCTATGCCGCAAAATTAAATGTGTAGAATGTGTATGACACTCATAATTGGACATGAAGAAACTATGAGTAATGAAGTCATATGAAAAACACTTCTTGTAAGTTGGTTCTTCACTATCTGCATGAAAACTTATCAAAGCATATTTTCCTATATAAGAGGTTTTCCTTCATCGTTTCTCATCTCTGTATTCTATAGTTTTTTCATCTTTTTTCATCGGTGTGATTTTACTCTGTATTTGTCAAATTTAGGAAATTTTATAGTGAAAAGACATGTATATTGTTTTTGTATATATATATATATATATTTGCGGACCTTACTATTGGAAAATATTGTTGAAGATTTTTATAAAGACAATATTACTCACTCTAGTTCCTGATCTTTTTTCTTCTTGTAAGCAGTGGTTGATGTACATAGACAAATGGTGAGGTAGTAGCCCACCATGGATTTTAAAATTTCATTGTATTTTTAAATTTTTTTATCAAATGCCTTTGTTGATATTATTGATAAATATGTGTATGCCCCAGATCAAGATAACTTCTAGATCCGCCACTGCTTGTAAGATGCTTAAGTTTTCAGGTGATGTTAATTTTGCAAGAGCAATGTATAGCTAGCCATGACTGAAAATGCTTTAAGCAAATTCAAAATCACTGATTTCAAACTTTATCATTGTGTTTTATTTATGGTCATTGCATAGTATACTATTATTTAAAATTGTCTATAGCGTGATAATCAAACTATAACTTATTTGTCAATTTGGTTTAATAAGCCATTGGCGGTTAGAGTAATAATGTGGGCTATAATAATAATAGTTCGTTTGTAATAATTCAATAGTTTTTTTTATCCAAAATGACAATCTTTTTTTTTTTTTTCCAAAATGACAATCTTACATATGTTTAATTTAGTATTTCCATTTTTTATGTTATATGTTTACATATTATTTATTATTTCGAAATTATATTTATATTAAATTGTAAAGTTAAATATTATATCAATTTTTCAAAAATGTAAAACTTCAGTAATATGATTTTTAAGTAAAATAGTAATTTTTTAAAGTAGTAAAATGATAATCTTACATATTTTTGATTTAATATTTTTATTTTAATTTACATATTATTATTTTCAAAATTATATTTATCAGTAATATTAAAATTCCACGTGTCATCTTTATTATATGAGATATTATTTTTTATTTTTTATATTTTTTTTCGATTTATTATTTTATGTAGTATTTCCATATTGTAAGATTGTATATTTCCATTTTTAATATTATACATTAACAAAAAATTGTATAATTGCTTTTTATGTTGTATATTTCCATTTATTATATGAGATATTTCTTTTTACATTATTTTCGATTTATTGTTTTATGTAGTATTTCCATATTGTAATATTGTATATTTCTATTTATAATATTATACATTATTTGTTAAACAAAAAAATGTATAATTGCTTTTTTTTCCGATGACACGTGTCCACAAACGCTTCTCTCTTATTTCGCTGATGTGGACGCTCCCAGGAGCTTCAAAAGGTTCCTTTTAATATTTATAATTTTTTTGTTTAATGTAGTATTTACATTGTTTATATTGTATATTACTTTTTAATGTAGTATTTTCATTTTTTAAATGTGTACTTACTTATCATTATTTTTTGTATATGATATATTTACATATTTAAATGTATATTTACATATATTTAATTTTTACATTCTAAGGTATATGCTTAATGTAGTATTTTCCATTTTTATTGTGTATTTACTAATTATTTGTTTCATTTGAAACAATACAATTTTTTTTGTTTAATGTAGTATTAACTTTTTATTTTTTTTTTATTTTATTAATGTGGCATTTCCATTTTTCAAGTTTTGTATTTACTTATAATTATTTTTCATATATTATATATTTAAATATTTAAATAAATATTTACTTATATTCTAATTGTGTAATTAATTATTATTATTTTGTATATTATATATCTAAAAGTTTAAGTTTACATTTACTTATAACCCTGGTTTTTTTTTTGCAAATTAATCCGCGAACTCAAAAACCCACGAATCAACCCTCCAAATACCAGTCAAACTACAATATAACCCTCAATCATATATATGTGTATTTGACTGTGTATAATTTTAACATTTTTCAGTATTATGTCATGTTGGCGCTAATTTTTTTATTGAAAAAAAATCGTAAAGACTAAGATTCAAACCTTGATCCTCAAACACAGTTTGAATGCTACATAACCATTTTGGCCAACATATATAATTGTTCACTTATCAAACTCAATTATATATATATATATATATATATATATATATATATATATAGATATTTCTAAATGCATTTTGGTATTTTGGTTTATAAAAATAGGTACCATATTAAAATCATATTTACTTTGGTTTGGTTCAGTTTATATACCATCGATTTTTGGTTTTATACCAAAAAACCATAGACTTTTGTGAATTTTACTTTATATAATTAGATATCAACTTTTATATAACATAAAAAATATTTTTTTCTTAAAATAACCAATTTTTATTAATTATTTTACTATTTAAAATAATTAGTAAGCATATTAAGTTAGCAATTATAAGTTTTTGTATAAAATAAAGATAATAAAAATTGGTAATATATAATGTTATAAATTAGGTCATTTCAGAATAAATTAAGAATTATATATAATGTTATATAAATTGGCAGAGACGATTATGTAGCATAGACACTGTGTTGGAAGTTCAAAGTTTGAATTTTGAGTTCTACTAAATTTTTTTATTAAAATATTAGTGTCAAAATGACATAATATTGAAAAATGTTAAAACTATACCCAGTCAAATACACATAAATACGGCCGAAGGTTATATTGCGGTTTGACTGGCATTTGGAGGGTTGACCCGTGGGTTTTTGAGTTCGCGAATTAATTTACAAAAAGGAACCACATTGAGGGTTTTTTTGCAGAAAACCCTTTATATATTTTTGAATTTTATTTTCAAGTTTATTTATTTAAATTTTTGTAAAGCTAAATGTAAAAATGTGTTATTATTATTTTGTTATATTTATATTTTCTTATTATAATTTCGAGTTTATTTGCATAATTGTTTTATAATAAATGGTAATATTACATTGTAGACAATTATAAGAAAAAAGTAATAACGCCACGTGGCATTTTTTCGAAGAATGATTTTACGCTGATGTGGACGTTCCCAGAAGCTTCAAAAGGTTTCTTTTAATAGTTATAATTGGTTCTAATCCGTTCAGTTTAGCGAAATATTCATCCAGTTGAAGGCTATATAGAATCGGCTCAGACTGGATTTTTTTTTTTTTTTTTTTTGTTGTTTTATTGGTTAAACTGTATTGGGTTAATTATAAAAATTATACATAAAGTTCTAGATATGCTATGTTTACCCATAATTTTTTTTTAACTGAAATCAATACATAATTTTCTAATTTGTTGGGTATATATCATATAACTAGTTGTTTTTTTGCACCTCGTGCATTAAGAAATTTCTCAAAAATTTAATTTATATATAAAAACAAAGTTTACAAAATATTATAAATTTTATTATTTTTACCAATATTTAGATATATATATATATATATATATATATATTTGATTTAAATAAATATTAAATTAAGATAAAATGATTTTTTAAAAATATATTGAAGAATGTATATATTTATATATAATCTAAGATAGTATTTTCTATCTATTTATATTGTATAAATATATTAAATAAATTTGTATTTTTCACAAATTAAATCTATTTGTATAAAAAACTAACAAAATGATATAAAATTTTATAATTATCATAATTTAAATTAAAAAATATTTATAAAATTTATAGATATATAAGAAACTAATGATTTCACGATTAGAAATATATTTAAAAAAATGTAGCAATTTCGAAAGTTTTAGTAATCAAATTTTATAATTATAGAAAATAAAATAAAATAACATTTTGAAATTTTTATGAGAACATTTAAAAGGATTGAAGATGATGTATGAGATATAATATATTTATTTTATTGATGATGTATGAGATATTACCATATTTTAAAAAGTTTCCAAAAACGAAATAGCAATATTAAATGTAATGCATGAATTATTATCATATTTTAAACAATTTAGCAAAAATATATCAACATTAAATGGAATAGACCATGTCATATTTTTCAGAAGTTATGTCATCAATTTTAATAGTCATGTTATAATTGTTTTGTAAAACTGATTGAAGAGAAAACATGTGACAAAATCACTTCTCAAATAATATATACTAGGTGACCGGTTCGTACCCTGTGCAGACATAACAAATTTCAAAATATGAAATAAATAGTATATAGCTTTAGAAGTTACGGATTTTACATCATAATACCACCGTCTTTGGGAGAAAATATCAGCCATGTAAAAAAGCTGGTACTCAATATTTGACATGGACGAGAGAGAAACAATTAACTTCAGTATCAAGAGGCAATTATTGTGTGTAAGTATAATTGTAACGTCGCAAAATAATTTGCGTGTTTAAGAAGATACTTTCATTCAAATTATGGAATAAAAATTGTATAGTTTTAGAAGAAGCAGATTTATATTATCACTAATTATAATTGTTTCATATATTCTTGTAATCATGTTATTTAGCTGAATAATATGATTATGTTTAAATATTTCATAAAATTTATGTAGACATATTAAAAGAAAATATAATAAAATTAAAATTATTATCTATAGATAATATAAATTATGAAGTAAATTCTCGATAAAGGAAAAAAATCCATTAGAAACCTGGATAAAAAAAATTGTAAGAAATCTTCCCCCAGCAGTAACCAAATTTTGCAACTCATATAACACCATCCCGTATCATAATCAATGGCAGCAATTGTACACATAACAATACACTTCTGCTGCTGTGTATCCAAAACTGAGTGTTATAAAAGAATCGTAAAACAACCTTAAGATATAACATCTCTTTTACATGTTCTGTCTCCAACACTTCAATAAACGATTTCTGAATGAAGGCTTAAAAAATCTATACTCTTCAATAATCTTAAGGTTGTTTTACTCTTCAATACTCTTCAATAATTTTACATGTTCTGTCTCCAACACTTCAATAATCGATTTCTGAATGAAGGCTTAAAAAATCTATACTCTTCGCAATCCGGAATCAGACAATATGGTTTCTACACCACCAATGCATTTTGCGGGTCTCTTTTGGTCACCCTGGAAATATTTGAAAAGTATTTGTAATTATGATCGAAAAAGCGTCGGTATAATATATATTTTGTAAAATATTTTAGTTAAATAATTTTGAACGGTTTCTAATTTTGAAAAAGCTTCAACCTCTAACATTTCATGATTGAAGGAAACGTCAGTAACACCGTATGCAGTTGATACACTATCTTTTGGTCACATAATCAAAATAGTTAAGTAAACCGCAGACATTTGGCAGACATAATGTAGTAGTTAAATACAGGAAGTTTATCTTTGAACACACTGATTTTGCCAAATCGCAGAATGCATATAATAGACTTCTCCTGGATGAGGTTTTGAGTAGGATCATGAACAAACATAGCATATCTACCCCACATATGAACCGTGAGGCGATCAAAACTGCAATAAAAATTCGGAAAAATATCTCATATATTTTCTAAGAATATGATAATATGAATAAGCGCTGATTGATTTTTAAGATTTTGAAAAACATACAACTGATTCTGGAGCTCCAGTGATATCTTCTCAGTGTCTTTTCTATTGAGAGAAACAATATTTACATTGCTGACCCCAACTATTTGACCTATGACTTCTACAAAAAATAATTGAGGGAAAATATCAGTTAAAAATTGAACTGGATAGATGTGGTCGTAACAAAATAAGCGCTTGAGAAATGAATCTCATCCAAAACATGTTTTAATATACTCACCAACAAAATACTCAGTATCGACCAAACCATCCAAAATATCTCTGAAAGCAACTGGTTGGAAACCAGTGAGTGAGCATGGGAGGAAATCAGACACACAAACACGGGTATTACGGACAAACTCAATCATGTATGCATGTTTTCTTGTTCGATATGCGGCTCCTGATTGGAGACTGGAATTCTTTCAAAAGTTGTCCATAACCATTAATCTTTGAGTCTTCGCTCAGATGGTACTACCAAAGCACTACCGAGAGAAGCATGAATCTTATCTCCCTGCAAGTTAAAAATTCATATAAGGGAGAAATCTATAGGTCGGTATACATATATACTTTGGTATACTAAAGTCTATGAAAGTTTACATCTTACAAAGACATCGCATAGCACCAAATCAATAGTATATAGATCAGCTGCAATATAGTTTTTCCACAGACGAATAATCTGAACATGAATGGAATATCTCTTTGTAAGGCTCGAGCTCTGAAACTATTCTGAAAGTAGACATTTCTATGATTCAGACCTTAAAATTAGGTTAAACAAACTCTTTAGGTTGAAATATGTGTTGTTATATAAACATATTTTTATTAATGGTGTGTCCGGCAAGCTAAATTTATATTTGTTTTATAAATTAGGTCTATAAAATTATTATGCATATATCCTCTACCCATATTTACTTGTAATCATAAATTTAAAATCAATTGTAATTAATGTAAATAATATTTGTCAACTCCATTTTCAAAGTAAATATAAATGATTGACTTTACTTTGACATTAATTCAGAAATCTATTTACTTTCTAAATACAATGATTGAGATCTAATCTAATAGGTAGAAACACAATTAATTTGATATCTTCATAAATATTGAATTACAGTATTGGTCAAGTAATTCACCTTCCTCAACGTAAGATCTTCTCATTTGTAGTGTTTGAGATCAAGATATGAGTATTGGCAAAGTAATTTTTAAACAGCTTTACTTACCTATATAATATTGACATTTACATAAAGTGGTTTACAATAAATATGATATTAAATTCCGAAAGATATCTTATTCAAAATAAGGTAAATTAATAACAATTGTATTAACAAATGTGGTACATAAAGTGTAATTACAAATAAACAATACTTTTACTATATCAATTTATATTATCTTGTACCTTATTCAGTTTCGTGATAAGAAAACTTGTTCCAATTTTTCTATCATATTATATTTTATATAAAAATTTAAACGAATTAGCATATGTGTTTATAATGGATTTTATTACTTGTAGCCTTTAGAGTATGTCGTTGTAGGTTCGATGGAAATATCATTTTTGTGTTTTTGTTGTCCTTATTTTGCCAAATAGTTGATTGTATAAAACTACTCTCCAAATAAATGGATAATATTTAAATCTCAAACAAATTAGACATAATCTAAGCGAACAAATAATAACTTAGTTTAAAAATGCGGGAATTTTTTTTAAAAATAAGAATCTTCAAATCTTAAATTTCGGGTTCCATGTCTTAGCTTTCGGATCCCAAACAATTTGAGTTAGAACTACTTATTAACAATTTAGAAATATTATAAACTCGAATTAATGTGAAACTAATTTGTGCAAGAAATGCTTGTCCTCAATAAGGCAACTATATATTGTCGAACTTTAAAAAATAAATGACGTTTCTATATAAATGTTTCACAATAAATATTTAAATATGTTAAAAAAAAGTTATCCCTCTATTGACTATTTTACTGTCGATTTTATATTGGTTGCAATTGGCAATAAAAATATCAATAAATGTGATAATAATTTTGGCAATAAATGTTTAAAAATAAATAAGGTAATTTAAAAATTTTCGATTCACAACTTGTGCAAGTAATGTGACCAAGGATTTAAACAAATTAATTTATTTAGTACATAAATCTATATTATTAAAATAGAAGTACACTTAGGAGTTATCCCTTAGTTTTTCAACTTATTTACACTGCAATGCCACTGACAATTAATAAATCTATTTTTAGTTTCCTTTTTCTTTTACAGGTTAATAAATGAATGTTCACAATTAATGAATATATTTTTTAGTTTCCTTTATCTTTTACAGATTAATAAATGCATGTCGTAAAGATCTAAAGATTTATTTTAAACTAACCAAAAAAAATAAAAAAAAAATATTAAAATATTAAATATTCATATATACGAGTTACCTTAAATAACTATATTTATAATAAAAGGTAGATTCATACTACACATGTGTAAAAATATCGAACATGATTTATATCATATTGTCTGGTTATTTTTCATATGTCAATAATTTCAAATTTCACAATTTTATTATATTAAAATAAGATAAAGTATTATATTTGGATAAACCTAAATATACTAATAATTATAGACAAATATCTCACATTTATCAATCAATATTTACAAAAAAAAATATTTTCAAATTCAATGCTAAATTCGACCATGATTTTAAAATATTATTTCCAAAAACATCTTCCTACATTTATGGAATTTGAATTTTATATTATATTGCTTATAATTTTAAAATGGGAGCATTTGTATAAGGGAGTTATTTATTTTTGAATTCGACTGAATTTATTTCTTTGTTTTTTTCCACTTGAAAATATTATTGATTATCAATAGCAGTAAATGTATCAACTATCCAAAAAATAACATTGCATGAACATATTTGTCTATTCATACTAAACGATTTTAAAACACTAAAATAACTTTAACATATCTTACTCTTATTTTTTCCCATAGCTTGATGTTTTCCATTAATATTTAATATTATTTAATTATCTGATAGACTTAGTTATAGTTGATATTTGATGTTATAGTTTTTAACGGGTTTATTTTATCAAACACATAAAATTTTATCAATTTTAATAGAGTTTTACCGGGTTAACCGGTGTCGGTGAGATAGATGCTGTTTTTTGGGTTTTTACAGATTTTATCATGTTTTTAGTTAATGAACTGTTTTGTTAAATCCTAACCGGATTAGATATGGATCACGGGATTTACTAGCCATGGTTTTAGGTCGAGAACTAAAACACAAAGCCCTTTAAACTGTCAATAAATTTGTTATTTTCATCTATTAAGCTAAGATGGTATTGCTTTATCTATTCTCTCCATAGTTAATGAATAACTAAAAATAGAATTTAATACCCGTGCCAAGGTCTATTATGTTATTATTTTTAAAATCGACTACATGAGTTTGGGAGTTATTAAGGTTTTCGGCAAAGTGTGGAATGAGAGTATATATAGGAAAAAACAGTTGCTTTGTTTATTTTTGTAAAGATATTTTATAATATGAATAATCATTACAATCCTAGATAACATACAAACTAAATACTATTTGTTAAATAAAAATTTATTTCAATCAATACAATTTCGTATTGTCATATCAAAATCATCATTACAAACATATAAAGCCTAAATAACTTGTCAAAAGATTTAAATTAAGGGCTTTTCTTTATTTCCCTAGTGTTTCCGTTTTTGCTAATATTTTTAAGGAAATATTATAAATCTTTAAGGATAATCGTATATTGCCTTGGAGTGTTTGAAAACCTAATCAAAGCTTTTCTCAAATAAATCTTGGACGCTGAATAAAAAAAAGCAAAATAAATTACCAAAAAATCAACCAATAAGATTAAGAAAATTAATCCTAGAAGCTCTCTATGAGTGCCACCTATTGAGAAATCACTAAAGTGACTTATCTTTTAATGTATAGGAGGATGAGATTTAAAACCAAAAGTATAATTTTTTATATCAGATCATTTTTCTAAACATAAACTAGATGATTGCCCGCACTTTGTCTTGATTAATATATATTAAACTAGTTCAATTTTTTATATTTTACCTTTTTTATTACAAACAACATAGATAATAGTCTGATAGTTACAAAATATTTTAATTATTCTATCACCAAACCATACATGTTAAAAGTAATATAAAATATACATCTACAAAATTAAAGCCACAATTACCAGTTATCAGTAGAGCATATTAAATCGAGCCCCTCTACATCAAAGTCTTAATTATATATTTTTTATGATATTTTATCATCGGAGATCATAGTTACAGTTATTACTAAATCTAAAATAATTAAAAACATAGTTCTATGTAACCAAAATTTTATAAGCTAAAAGTAATGATAACGACTACAGTCTAGAGATTGTATTTTTAGACTCATATTTTTATTGATAAAATGATCGGTGACATAAAAGATGAAAACTTCTTTTATAAATAATAAATAAAAAGTAAATGATTCAATATTACTAAAATAAATATTAATTAATAAAGTAAAAATATTGCTAAAATTTGATAATATTAATGTAAACGTGTCACGTAAGTCACTGACTTATCAAATAATATTTTAGATATTCTACTCTAAATCCCAAACTTTAGCTGTGTATAAACCGAAAAATCTATGGGCGCTCATTCGGTTCCAATTGCCCTTTAAAAATCAAACTTAACCATGTAAAACGTTTGCTAAAATATGAATATAAATATTTGAGAAACTCTGTCTGAGAAAGTAAACCGATGCTGGTGCCGGTGGATGGAGAGCACAATTTATACATAATCATTAAAATAAATATATTCATATATGACAATATACATTTCGAAAGATTATTTTATTTTTATAATTATAAATTTTTTATTATTATTTTTTTTGGAAAACAAATCTACATTTTAAAAAACAAATTAATTTTTTCGAAGTGTTTTGCAGTATTTCATATTTATAATCAATTTCACCAAAAAGATAACATGTATACCAAAATTAATTACATGTCTTAGACCTAAATATGATATATAAAATAACATTTAATACAGATTTATATTTTTTGTAAACTTTTATATTATAGTAATAACGCATACATTACATTTAGTGCTGATATTTATTTTCGGTAAACTTTTATATTAATTTTGAAAATTTTAATAATAAAATTGTATAATTATAAAAGTAAAATTAATTAAATTTTAATGCATAATTGAATATATTTATTTTAGTGATGATTTTCGAGGTATTGATATATTTTAAGAAGTTTACGAAAAATATAATTAACATTAAATGTAATGTAAGAGTTCTTGTTATATTTTATAGAGTTTACCAAATATATATATCAACAATAAATGTAATTTTCCATGTCATATTTAACTATAAGACATGTCATCAATTTTAATAGTATGTCATCATTTTTTTTTTGTAAAATTAATTGTATAAAGGACATGTAGCAAAATCACTTTCTAAATAATAACTACTAGATGATGGTCCGCACACTTGTACTGCGGACTAATATATATCCAACTAATTTAAATTTTAACATAATTTTTAATTTTAATATACATTATATAACTAATTTCAAATATTAAATTAATTAGTAGATAAAGTTTAATTTTTCTATTATAACTCAACATAAATAACAGCTTAGTACTTATAAAATCTTTTATTTATTCTATCACCAAACCACATATATAAAAATTATCATCATAACCTAATAAATTTTTATTAATATTTTATAATAACCTAAAGATAAATCTACAAAAAACTATAATTATCAATTATCAGCGAAGACTATGAAATCATATCTCTCTTTATCAAAGTTTTTATTACATTTTAAATAATTTTCCTCTTCATCAGAAGCTACACTGACACCTATTAAAAAAAATTAGTGATTAAAAGTATACTTCTAATTAAAAAATATAAACTTAAGGTAATAAATTATTCGATGACATAAAAGAGAAAAAGCTTCTTTTAAAAATAAAAAATAAAATCATGAAATGATTAAATATTACTCAAATAAACATAAGATGAACAAAATTATAAAATTATTGCTAAAACTTATAATTCTACTCATTAATAATAGTTATCCCTGAATAAAAGAAAAAGTTATTAAATATTCATTAAAATATTTAAAAACTAACAATTTAAAAAGGTATTTATTAAAATAATAATTCAACATAAATAATGGAAAATATGACAATAAGCAAAACTAAAATTACCATCTAAATTATTTTAAAATATAGAAATTACCAATTAATATTACTAAGCACGTGACAAATAAATTAATAATCTAGATTTATAGATAATATTACAAATAAACAAAATTAAAATTATGAAAAAATAATAAATAAATAAATTATCTAAAATTATGGAAAATATGACAAATAAACAATAAAATATATAACTAACAAATTAAAATTATTAAGTGTAAATTAATAATCTAAATTTATTATAGATAATATGAAAAATAAATAAAACTAAAATTATTAAAACATAATAAATAAGCAAATTGCTTAAAATTTTAAAAAAAATATGACAAATAAGTAATAAACATTGACAAATAAGCGAAAAAACCTAAAAATATGGAAAAGCTGACACATGAGTTAAATCACTTCTCAAATAATAATATAGATAAATAAATAAAATAGATGGATGTATTGAGTGTCCCCAACCAAAAAATAAAATACAGTGAAAAATTGTTCGTGCCCCAATTAGATCTGATTCTGCATCTGCCCCTCTCACAGTGGTGACCGAAGATTGTTAAGACCTTACGCATATGATACCCCTCTATCCCAAGTAGATCCGCCTCTGGTTCCATTCTTATATCTTCGCTATAGATGCTAGCACCAAACACCTACACATGAACATGAATGTGAGTAGAAATAAATAGAAAACGATAAACCGGGTTTCGGTCTGGTAAACGTGGTCAACAAGTAGATATATAGTTTTGGGCAATGTTTGTAAACTCCACCCGGACACTGAACCGGAAAACTTACCGAGTCACCGGATCAACTGCGGGTGAATTCGGGTAAATTAGTAAATGAATTAGTTTTATTATATAATATTATATTAGCTATAATAAAAGATTATTAGAAACTAAAATTAAATATTTTCTAACTGTTTGTAGGAACATAAAATGTATAAATATAAAAAATATCAAAAAAATAGTTTAGACTATTTAATATTTTGTAACAAATTAATAGTAATGACATCTAAAAATAGCAAGATATAAAATATATAAATATGTGAATGACATCTAAGAAGACGACCACAACAACCGAAAGAAAGTGAAAACCTAATTTTAATTGAAAATTTAGAAAATAAAAGAGAATTCAAAACTATAATTAAAAACTGAAAAAATTAAAAAATAATTTATGGATTCAACCGGTGGTTCAACCGATACCGGGTTTTGGGTTTTAGCAGGTTTTTCTAGGTTTTCGCGGGTTTTTAAATTTTTGGTTTTTCACAAAATCCAAATCGGATTTATTCTGGGTCACCGGATTTACCGGTTCGACCGCGGATCCGAGTCGGTTTCAAAAAACTGGTTTTGGGGTAAGTTTATAAAAATTAAAAACGATCCGATATTTACGATGGGTCGACGTGGACGATTCCCAAAACCCTAGTTCTACCTTCTCTACTACATATGTGAGCGCTCAGAAAAAAAATAAACATTAAAAATGAGAAAGATGATAGGTATACAATTTGCAACCGGATGTTCTTTTCTTCCAAGGATGAGTTCGAAGATGAAGATACAAAAACTTAGCACATTCTCAGAAACAGCAGATATGTCTGTCTCAAAGATAATCGCAAGTCCCTCTCTATCAAGGAAGGAGCTGCTACAAGCAGTGAAGAAGCAAAACGACGCTGACTTGGTCCTTACCGGTAAAGTAATTGCTTCAGAAGCAAGAAACTCTAATTTCGTCTTCTCTCCGGCATCACTCAACAGCGTTTTAACCCTTGCGGTTGCCGCCACCGCCTCTGAAGTGTTAATCTTTTACCAACCGCTTCTATTACACAACGAGTTTTAAGAGAAAGAATAAAAATGGATGTAACATGCTTATTTCAGATGATTACGAAAGTGATGTAACTTCTCTGAAATGCTTTTTATTATTGAGATTCTATGTGTATTATTTTTACATCAAATGATTGATCTTTATATAGAGATCGAATCATCAAGCTAAGAGACACACCTCTTAACATCAAGAGTCACATCTCTTTGTGTAATAACATAAATAACTAACTTATGATCGATGTTACATCTCTTCGATGTTACATCTCTTTGTGTAATAAATAACTAACTAATGTTAATATGAACTAAGGAGAGATATTATTATATAGTTCAACACTCCTCCTTAATCATATCTCGACTTGACTCCAAGCTACTTCCTGAGATCTTCAAACCTTGAACCGCCCAATGCCTTAGTGAGAATGTCTGCCACTTGATCATCCCCTTTGCAATACTTCAGTTCAATGATTCCTTTCTGCTCAACTTCCCTCACGAAATGATACTTGATCTCTATGTGCTTCGTCCTTCTGTGTTGCAATGAATTCTTCTCATTCATCGCTTCTCTCCATTCCTTGGTACCACACGTTTCATCGTAAGTGTATGGTTCTTCATTTGCATAAAGACAAACTTCTATAGCTTGAGCCGCTTCATCAAGCTCTACTATTGGTGCCCTTTCCATGATATCAACCATGGACTTGAACTTCTTTGGTGCCTCAGAAGCTTCTTCATCTTCATCACTAGTATCAGGATCATTATTTTGAATGAAAACAGGGCTGGAAGTACCTTCGATTGGTTCCTTTGGCGATTGAGTGTCTTCCATAGACAACTCCAATGTCTTCTTGACTTCTTCTTGCCTCTTCCAATCCCACTTCTTGTTTTCTTCAAACTCTACATCTCTTGATACTTCAATCTTCTCATTCTCCAAGATGAGAACTCTGTAGCCTTTGGATTGATTGCTATATCCAACAAGGACTCCACGTTTTGTCTTCACATCTAACTTCCTCCTCTTCTGATCCGGTACATGTATGTAGCATAGGCTACCGAATATTCTCATGTGTGACACATCAGGCTTGTGTCCACACCACTTCTCTATAGGAGTGACATCATCTTCTATAACCTTTGATGGTAAACGGTTTAGAAGATATGAAGCAGTGTATACCGCCTCTGCCCATAACTTGAGTGGTAAGTCTTGCTCTGCCATCATAGTTCTAGCCATCTCCACCAAGGTTCTTTTCATCCTCTCTGCTCCATCTGATCTCAACGTCTTGATGTTAACACCAGATTGCTTCTCCACCATTGCTTTGAACTTCTTGCTTCCATCAATGGATTGGTGCTGCATCGATCCACATACATCCGTATGTACAATCTCAAGCTTTTTCTTTGTCTTAGTTTGAGATTTCTTTGGAAAGCTTTTGCGTGATTGCTTCCCCAGGCTACACGCCTCACATGCTTCCTTCTTGGCTTTAAACTTTGGTAATCCCTTTACCAAGTTTTTGTCTTGCATTTGTTGCAACCTTTTGTCGCCTACATGACCAAGTCTCTTGTGCCATGTCTCCATCTTGCCTTGCTCACTTGCGCTCATGGCTTCCTCTTGAGCCGAACCCATCCTGATTCTGTAGCTTTTGTGAGTCATTGGGATATTCATTATCCTCCTTCCTTTTGCATCATCTATGATGCATCTCTTCTCTTGGAACTTCACCCGGTATCCACTTGAAACAATCTGCGGAACACTCAGCAAATTTTTCGCCAAACCCGGAACCAAGAGCACATTTCTGATGGTCCTCTTGCCACCAATAGTCATCACGGTAATATCTCCTTTACCTCCTGTCGTGACTATGCTTCCATTTCCAATTTCTATTGGAACCTTGATACTCCTATCAAGCCTAGAGAAGTAACCCTCCTCCTTTGTCATATGATTAGTTGCTCCACTGTCAATTAACCAGACATCTTCCATCAATGTTGTTGCTGCTTCACTCGCACTGAACAACATGTGATCTTCATTCAAGTCTTCTTCTTCAAGACTTAGATGTGCTTTCTCCTTTTTCTTTGAGTAGCACTCCTTTGCGAAGTGGCCTTCCTTACCACAGTTGTAACACTTCTTGTTACTCTTGTGATCCTTCTCTGGATCATCCTTGTTTTGTTTCCTCCAACACTCACTCTCGTTGTGGTTGTTCTTCTTGCAAACCTTACACCACTTCTTGCCTCCATGGCCCTTTGAGTTGTTGTGAGTAACACCATAATTTTTCTGTTTAACACGAGCATCGAATGCTCCTTCACTTGTGCTTTCTTCTCTTACAGCCAGCCTTGCTTCATGAGCCTTCAAGATCCCGATCAAGTCTGCCATCTTTGTTGAAGTCAAATCACTTGTTTGCTCCAACACACTGACAATGCTATCGAACTTGGCTGGGAGAGAGATGAGTATCTTCTGGATGAGTTGAACATCTGACTTTTGTTCTCCATGATAAGTTAATTGATTTGCCAAAGCAACTAACTTATCTGTGAAGACCTTGATGTCTTCATTCTCATCCATCTTCAGATTTTCGAACTCCCTTCGCAACGTTTGAAGTCGAATCAAACGGACTTGAGGAGAGCCTTCATACTCTGCCTTCAATGCATCCCACGCCTCTTTCGATGTTGTTGCTGCTGCAATCCGTGAGAAGATATCATCTGATACGGCAGTTTGCAAGATTTGCAAAGCCATCATATCTTTCACCATCGCTTCTTCTCTAAGCGATTTTACCCTTGCTGTCTCAGGGGTTTCATCCACTTGTGCTGGTGGGGCTGCTACGCCTTCTTCAACCACAGACCATAACTTCCTGGTCTTGAGAATGGTTGTCATCTTAATGCTCCAGAAGTTGTACTTCTCACCATCAAATATGGGGATTACTTGATTCTTCATCGTTTTTGTGTGCTTCCGATGTAACGTATGACAGAATCTTCTAGCCTCCTTTTCTCCACGCCAAGTGTTTCTCTTACTAGTGCTTTTTTCGTTGTCCTCTCAACCGTAAAGCTCTGATACCATGTTAATCTTTTACCAACCGCTTCTATTACACAACGAGTTTTAAGAGAAAGAATAAAAATGGATGTAACAGACTTATTTCAGATGATTACGAAAGTGATGTAACTTCTCTGAAATGCTTTTTATTATTGAGATTCTATGTGTATTATTTTTACATCAAATGATTGATCTTTATATAGAGATCGAATGATCAAGCTAAGAGACACACCTCTTAACATCAAGAGTCACATCTCTTTGTGTAATAACATAAATAACTAACTTATGATCGATGTTACATCTCTTCGATGTTACATCTCTTTGTGTAATAAATAACAAACTAATGTTAATATGAATTAAGGAGAGATATTATTATATAGTTCAACATGAAGAACGTAAGGCCGTCTTCAGCGAGACTGCTACCGTCGCTTTTGCTGATGGTAAGGCGAACGGTGGCCCCAAGATCATGTCGGTTAACGGTGTTTGGGTGGAGCAATCACTCCTGGTTGATGATTTGCATAAGGATCTGTTGGAGAATGTATTCAAGGCTACTTTCACTCAAGTTGACTTCATGTCCAAGGTAGGTCCCCCCCAGTTACCTTAGTTTTAGTTTTTGTTTGACAGCAGTTCTAAGAATTCTAATTTAGATCACAGTTCACACATGTCGTAGTTTTATATGCAATTGTATTGAATTTATTTTAACATGTTTTTATTGTTCTGAAGGCTGAACAAGTGCGTGTAGAGCTGAATAAATGGACTTCAGATCAGACCAATGGTCTCATCAAGGATCTTCTTCCTCCTGGATCCGTTGGAAGTAAAACGTATACGGTTTATGGAAACGCATTGTACTTCAAGGGAGCTTGGGAAGACAAATTCAGCAAATCTAAGACGAAAGACAGAAAATTTCACCTTCTCAATGACGCCTCAGTGTCTGTGCCGTTCATGAGCAGCACTAGCCGCCAATACGTTCAGAGATGTGATGGTTTCAAGGTCCTTAAGCTCCCATTTGAGCAAGGCCTTGATATCAAGCGCAGTTTCTCAATGTATTTCTATCTTCCTGACGTGAAAGATGGGTTGGATAATCTTGTTAAGAAAATGACATCAACTCCTGGTTTTGTGGATAACTACAATCCGACATGCCGTGTTACTCTTGGTGATTTCGCAATTCCAAAGTTTAAGATCTCTTTTGGTTTTGAGGCTTCAGAGGCTTTCGAGGGATTTCCGGTTTCAGATGATATATACCATAAAGCTTGTGTCGAGATAGATGAAGAAGGCGCTGAAGCTGCTGCTGCTACTGCTGTAGTTGTGGGCGGATGCAGAATCAATCCTAGAAATAGGGTTGATTTCGTGGCTGATCATCCCTTTCTTTTCTTGATTAGAGAAGACACAACGGGAACCGTTTTGTTTGCTGGTCAAATTTTCGATCCTTCCCAATCTTCTTAACTGGGCTAAGATCAGGTTTTAACTTGGTCTGGTCTTATTGTGGTACAGATTATGTCCTGGCGGTTATGGTCTTAGTTTTATGTTCTCATTTGAGATTTTTATTGAGAAACCGAAATTAGTTTCAGTCTGATTATGTTTTAGTTTATAGGTAGCGTTCTGGTCATTGAACTGATGTGATTTAAGATATGTCTACGAAGATTTCGTTCAGGCCAGATCGGTTTGTCTTGATATTTTCTCCGAATTTCGATTATTATTATTCCTTTGATCAATAAAGTTTGGTATTTATATTGTTTTTAGCAGCTTCATAAAGGTACTAATCATTACATTTTTGTCATGATATACATTTTTCTCGTAATATACATTAATAACACTAATTTTCTCACAGTAGCTAAAATGAGCAAAATATTTTATTTAAAAGATTAAAAAGCACATACAACTTCTATATATCAAAGGAGAACTTTTCTCATTTTCTCCTAGAAGTACTTTTAAAAATTACCTTAAAAGTCTATTGGCAAGATGTAACATGACTTCACGAAAAGCTTTTATTTACCAAAACGTTTAGGTGTCAAGTAGAGAACGTTTCTTATCACCAAAAGTGTAAATTTAATGCAAACAAATACATTGCTTAACAAGAACTTGACACGATGAACACTTTTCTCTAGGAGTACTTTTTTTTGAATTATATAGAAGTATTCTTGTCCTACATAAGTGATCTAGACTAGTCACGTGTTGCCACACGTCGGTCCTCTACGAATACTTTTACGTGATAGAACCTCGGCTTCAAGTTTGATTACTTGATTTATCAGTCCTTTCAATATAAATATAGCATCAAAATATCGGGCCTCGTGGTTTGGTGGTAAAGAAACCTCGGCTGAGGTGTCCTCTATCACGAGTTCGAGCCCCGACCACAGCAGATTTAACATGGTTTCCGTTTGGCCTCCAAAACCTTCCTCGCCAGTTCCGTTTCGGTACGGTTATTAACCGCTACTCGAAGATAAATGGTATTTAAGTCCTTTCTCAAAAAGAGATAAATGGTATTTACTATTTATTTATTTCTAATATGAAGATGATTACATTACGTGATAAATAAAACTGAAGCCACGTTATATAGAAAACAAATTATAATGCTTGGTTCCCAAGCTTTTAATAAGTAATTATTAATTATTTTAAAATTTAATATACTTAATATCTAAAGTTTTCCCAAGATTTATAATGCTTGGTTCCCAAATTTTTCCCAAGATTTATATACTTAAATATATTAATTATTTTAAATTTAATATCTAAAAATATACAAAAAATATAACAAGTTTTAAAGTTGTCTAAAATACTTGAAAATATATAAAAATAGTTATAAGTATATGTTTAAAATAGCTAAACAATAGTTATAATACCTAAAATACTTAAAATGTCTATTGATTTCCTCTCTAAAGTTAAACCAACTTTATGTCAAGTTTAAGTATTTTGGCATACACTATTCAAATTTATATGTTATTTATTATTTAAAGATTTTAAAATTTAAGTACATATGAACTTTACTTTTTGAAAAAAAAAATTAAATTGGTTATCCGAATCCAAATCCAAACCAAATCCGCAAAGATTCGAACCATACTAAACCTTCAAAGATCCGAATCGAACAAATGGTATTCTAATGTTCACCTCTAATCAAATGTAAGAAAAAGTTATTGATGAGAAAATGTATATTGTCTATAATATTTAAGTACAATGTATTTTTTAAAAAATTTACTTTGCGCAAGGCGCGGATTATCATCTAGTATCTCTAGTAAAGAGTGGAGTTTTAGGATCAAAGAAAATAATAATAAAAAAAAAACAGTTTGAAAAATAATATTCGGATTTCAAAATAACGTTCGAAAAATAAAGAAAAGCTGAGTTTTTTTTTGAAAAGTTAAAAAAGTTTGAGTTGAAAAAAAGTTTTTCAGAAAAAAAAAATTTGTTATTTATTATTGTTTTCTTATATCTATATATATAAAGTAAAGATGGAATGGTTTTTTCCTATTAGTAAAACTATTTTGGTAATTTTTCTTTGTGTTCTCGTATACATTTCAAGTTACTTCTTAATCGAGGGGGCGATACACCAAACCCTAGTTCTCTCTTTGACGTTTGATATCTTCTATATATGTATGGATAAACACTCATTAAAATGATGGCAAAAAAAAAACCCTCATTAAAATATTTATAGAAACCCTTAAAGACGTATCCAAAAGGAAAGAAACAAAAGATTAGAACATCTGAAATCGCTGGTCTCTCTCTAGATCTAAAGAAGAATAAGCAGAAGCTGAGCAAAATAAGTGTCACTTTTAGGTTTCCCATTTGTTTCGAAACAAGTGTCATTTTATAATTTGTACTTTAAATCTTAACTTTGTACTTTAAATCTTTTTTTACTCTTTTGAATAGCTAGTGAATTTTTATTTAAATCATTCTCATTTAATTAGTTATACATTAGTGTAACTGGTAACCATCGTAGGAACAGTACGTAGGAACGGATATGAAAAAAATAGGAATAAAATTTAAGGACTGACAATGAATGATGATTCTTTATCAAAATTAATAAAGAACAATTTTGTTTTATAGTTCTCTACTAATTAAGGAATGAGAAGGAATGAAAAAGAAAAATCATTCCTCATGAATGGTAAATATTTTAAGAAGTGTTAAGAAATGTTGTGTTCCTTTTATTCCCTTGGTTACCATTCAAAGCCAAATAGGAATATATTAGTCCATTATACAATTTTCATAATCTTCATGAAAAATGTCAAATTAACACTTATAATGAAATGCTTAATGTGGCTAATATATGACCATTAATATTTTGAATAATAAACATTTGTTCTTTTACATATCATAGAATAATAAATATATATATATATATATATATATACATAAATTTAAAATCTAGCAACTATTACATATAAAATTAATTGGTGTGAATGCATAAATAAATTTTATTAATTCAAACAATCATATTTTTTATATGGTATATCTCTATATATAATATAATTTGAGAAGTCAGTTTCATATGTATCGCGCCCACGATGATTACATTGATACTTTTAATGAATTAAAATATTATTTAACACTATTATAATTAGATGATATTAACATATATGTATAGTATATTTTTAATATTGAAGTTTATTAAATGATGTTTTCTACTCATTTTTTTTTTGATCATCTTTTTTGTTTTATAACGAAAACTTTAAATCACTGATGAAAAATTTTTCATTGTGGGATTTTAATAGCATTAGTAGATTTAAATATTAAATTATCAAATATTTATTTAAACCTTTTAATGCATAAAAATTTCCTTTGATTTTTTTCCTTAAGAAGAAAGAGCTAAACCGACTATACGCCGACCCAAGTCATAGATAGAAGTAGTATATATATGCATGTATTAATGTGTGCTCACACAAAATAAACGAAGACCCCAAAGACGGTGATGGATAGCAAGATGAAAGAAAAAGTTGGTAAATCACAAGCCGCAGATCTCTCTATCCAAGAGACGAATCCAAAGAAGAAGCAAAAACTTAGTGAATCACAAGTAATCCCAAGACCTCTATCAAAGATTAATTTGGGAAAAGCAATGAAGAAGCAAAACGACGTAGGAATGTTCCTTGCTGGGGAAGTAATCTCAACCCTAGCCAAAGACTCTAACTTGGTGTTCTCTCCGGCATCAATAAATGCCGTGCTTTGTAAGAATATTTTGTATTCTATATGACCTATGTATCTATTGATTTAATACAAAGTTCAAGTTCATATTAATGTTTTATATTCTAATATAAAAGACGATACCGTGATGGATCGGTTTCGATTAATGAATTAGAATACGGGTGTATTGATAACCCTCCTACTTTACCTTATATTTATTAGTGTTTTTATTCTCGTTATCATAGTAATAATAATGGAACATATTACTATAATATTTAATATATTACGAAGTGGTGTGATTAAAGGAATAGAGAGTTGTGTTGGTTACACGCAACCTTTTGGCTAATATATAAAGCTTCGTACGTTGTTTTATACGTATGTAAAAAGTCTCTCAAAAACACACCATAAAGTGATTATCATAAGGAGAGATTAAGGAAGGTTTTGGGATTTCTTGTCCATCAAGGAAATCACCAAAAAGAAGAAGGTTAAAGAGGAGAACATCAATTGGTGGGATTGCATCCAAGCATGGATCAAGGTTAGTCATTCTACCTTCTTTAGAAATCTGTTAGGATTGAATTAAAGCAAATCTAATTAGGTCTTGGCATTGAAATAAATTAACATGTGGTATCAGAGCCATCTTAGATTTGATTAATTCATCCTTGATTGAATCTGTCTGCACGTGATGCTTGTGAAACGTATATTGAATTTTGAATCTAAATTATTAAAGTTACGACAACAATGAAAATTGGTTTGTGTCATGCGTACGTTTCATGATCGTCACTGCGTTAAAATAATAATAATAAAAAAAAAATTCTGGAATGCGTTAGAAAGTCATGTTGTTTCGTAACTGTCTAGAACTAACGTAGCATGCATTATAAACTGATTTTGTTAACATGTGCTTTCATCGGTTTACGGTTTGCATCATGCGGTAGAGTTAATGTTGTTATCGTTAAGGCACATGCATAAATTAATTAACTTTCGTTGAACATATACGGTATCAACCGTTTTAAAGAGTGTTTATGAGATTTGTTTTTTTTTTTAAATCACAGTAATTAATTTGACATTAAAGTTTTGGTATCGTAAGAGAAAAGAACGTATAGTGATTTGGTATCATCCGATCAAGTTCAGCACTCTCATAATGATGTACGATGCCATAAGTTTTTTTTTTGTCATGGAATTGAACATGTGCATGCATGAAAGAGTGTGTTCTGTTATTTATTAACATTTGATAGCATTCGCATGACTGTTAGCGCATGATAATTCATCTAGTATGCATAAATGAAAATAATTTATCTAAGTAAATGCACATTTGAATTAATAAAGATTTATGTTGTCGTGTCCTGGTTAGTGGTGTTTACGGCAACACCATTGAACATAAGGAAAACGATACACATAAATAAATCTGCGCTAAGTAAATGTTTTATTTTATTAGATTAAAATAAATGATCAAACAAAAGAAAACTGCTTCCGCGCATTTTAAAGATTAATAATTGTGTTAAGAAATATTAACACAATTTAAGTAGTTTCTCCCCATAGAATTTTTTTTTAAACGTTTATATGTATATAAGATGATAGTCACCAAAGTGACCATGTTATATTACACATAGATATTAAAAATTCCATAGTTCGTAATTGATCAAAGATCAAGGATGCTAAATGACATAAAAGTTTGATCGGTCAATTAATTTATTATTTATATTCTAGGAGATTATCCAAAGATGAATCATTGAATATAATTAATAAAAGAAAAGAATTAGTCATTTTTCACTCTAGTGAATAATATGTATATCCAAAGATAACATATTTATTTGACTAGTGTTTGATTTGATTAATATTAAAGAATATATAATTAGCATCAATGATAGTACTTATATTTAAATATTGCCCAAAGGTTATTTAAAATATGAGTGTTAAAGTTTTTATCAGTCTGAATATATTTTAAAATCTCAAAGCACTAACGGGTAAACATGTATGAATGCTTGCAGCTTCATCAAATGTGTTTGCATCTGCTAACTCTGTGGTAAAGTTTAATGGCCTCAACTATGGTGAATGGGTCGAGCAAATCCAGTTTACACTTGGTGTAATGGCTTTGGACTCAGCCATACTAACTGATGAGGAACCCTCAGCTATTACAGTAGATAGCTCCGAATCTGAAAAGTCTCGTTATGAGAGATGGGAGAGATCTAACAGGCTGAGCTTGAACCTTATGAGGTTGACGATGGCAGAAAGTATTAAGCCATCAATGCCTAAGACAGAGAAAGCAAGGGAATTCATAGAGCAAATTAAGGAATGTTCACAATCGGAATTGGCTGACAAGTCGATTGTAGGAAGTCTCATGAATGAGCTAACTACAAAGAAATTTGACTGGTCTCAGCCAATCCATGATCATGTGACGCACATGTCTAATCTGGCAGCAAAGTTAACGACCTTGGGAATGGAGGTGCATGAGCAGTTCTTGGTCCAATTCATCATGAACTCTCTATCTCTTGAGTTTAGCCAGTTCCAGGTGAATTACAACACCATAAAGGATAAATGGAACTTTAAAGAATTAAAGGCTATGCTAATTCAAGAGGAAGGGAGATTAAGGAAGATGAAAGATCAAGTTGCTAACCTCGTTGGTCATGGAAATGCCAGTGGCAGCAAAAGAACATCAAGTAAGAAGGACAAAAAGAATGCCAAGAACTTCATGAAAGGACCTCAAAGTCAAATCCAGAAGGAAAAGAAGTGTTTCTTTTGTAAGCAAGTAGGACACTTCAAGAAGGATTGTCCTAAAAGGAAGAGTTGGTTCGACAAGAAAGGTAAACATTACAGCTTTGTTTGCTATGAAATGAATCTTGTTGAAGTTCCTAATAATACTTGGTGGTTAGATTCTGGTGCTACTACTCATGTGTCTCATATTAAACAGGGATTCAGTTCGATCCAGCCCATAAGAGGACCTGAACAATACTTGTTCATGGGAAATAGGATGAAGGCACGAATAGAAGCAATTGGGACGTATAGATTGATCTTGGACACTGGAAGTCATGTGGATCTTGAAGGATGTCTCTATGTACCTGAGTGTGCTAGAAATCTTGTTTCTTTAAGTAGGTTGGACAATTTAGGTTTTAGTATTAAGGTTGCACATGGTGTTTTCACATTGTACCGAAATGATTACTTTTATGGTAGTGGTACTTTATTTGATTCACTTTATAAGTTCAACCTTGATGCAAAGTTTTCTGAATCTTTATTTAATGTTGAAAGTCGAGGCATTAAGCGTAGCGCAATTAATGAAAGTTCTGCTTTCTTGTGGCATAAACGACTAGGTCATATTTCCAAAGAAAGAATTAAAAGATTAATAAATAATGAAATTCTTCCTCAATTGGATTTCAGTGACTTAGATGTATGCATAGACTGCATTAAAGGAAAGCAGACGAAACATACTTTAAAGAAACCAGCCACAAGAAGCACTCAACTTCTTGAGTTAATACACACCGACATATGTGGCCCTTTCGATGCTCCTTCATGGAGTGGCGAAAAATATTTCATCACATTTATTGATGATTACTCACGGTATGGATATACCTATCTACTGCATGAAAAATCTAAGTCTGTGAATGTCCTTGAGGTATTCATTGACGAGGTGGAAAGGCAGTTAGATAAAAAGGTGAAAGTGGTGAGATCTGATAGAGGTGGTGAATTTTATGGAAAATTCGATGAAAATGGACAATGTCCTGGTCCATTTGCAAAGTTACTTGAAAGTAGAGGCATATGTGCTCAATACACTATGCCTGGTACTCCTTAGCAAAATGGTGTAGCTGAGAGGCGGAATCATACCTTAATAGAAATGGTTAGGAGCATGTTAAGTAATTGCACTTTACCCCTTTCGTTGTGGATATATGCATTAAGAACTGCAACGTATGTGCTGAACCGGGTTCCTAGTAAGGCAGTTCTTAAGACCCCTTATGAATTGTGGACGGGAAGGAAACCTAGTTTAAGGCATCTACGTGTTTGGGGCTGTCCAACAGAAGTAAGGCTATATAATCGACATGAAAAGAAACTTGATTCTAGGACTGTCAGTGGATCTTTCATTGGCTATCCTGAAAAATCGAAGGGGTACATATTTTATTGCCCTAAGCATAGTACGAGAATTGTTGAATCGGGTAATGCTAGGTTCATTGAAAACGGTGAAACTAGTGGGAATGGTGAACCAAGAAAGGTGGACATTAATGAAGTTGAGGTTGAAGTTTCTTCACATGTAGTTCCACCTGAGGTAGTTGTTCCTATTGTTGCATCAGAGTTAAATGACACAACAGGACAACATAATGATGTGCCAGTCCCTCTAGCTGAAAATGCTATTGATGAACATGTCATAATTCAAGGAGAGAATAGTGAACCACAAATACCTTTAAGGCGATTTGGAAGAGAAAGAAGATCAGCCATTTCAACCGATTATGTGGTTTACACTATTGATAATGAATGTGACTTAAGCATGGATGATGATCCGATCTCATTCAAAATGGCCATGGAAAGTGACAATTCCGAAGAGTGGTTTGATGCCTCAAAAGAAGAGATGAAATCTATGAGTGATAATCATATATGGGACTTAGTAGAGTTGCCCGATGGTTTCAAAACCGTTGGTTGTAAATGGGTCTGTAAGACTAAACGTGACTCGAAAGGTAGACCTGAAAGACGTAAATGTCGCCTTGTTGCTAAAGGTTTCACTCAAAAAGATGGCATTGACTATAAAGAGACATTCTCTCCTGTTTCAAAGAATGATTCTCTTAGAATTGTTTTGGCTTTGGTGGCTCATTATGATCTTAAGCTTCACCAGATGGATGTGAAAACCGCCTTTCTGAATGGAGATCTTGAGGAGGAAGTATATATGGACCAACCAGAAGGATTCGTGGTCGTAGGAAAAGAAAATTTGGTGTGTAAGCTGAGAAAGTCAATACAGTGAAACCTCTTTAAATTAATAATGTTGGGACTGTAATTTTTTATTAATTTATAGAGATTATTAATTTATCGAGAAACTAATTGAACCAAAAACTCAATTTGGGACTATGAAAATTTATTAATTTATAGAGATATTAATTTATAGATTATTAATTTATAGAGGTTATACTGTATATGGACTAAAGCAAGCTTCTCGACAGTGGTATATAAAGTTTAATGATACTATTACGTCATTTGGTTTTGTGGAGATCATTGTTGATCGATGTATCTACATTAAAATCAGTGGGAGTAAGTTTGTGATTTTAGTCCTATATGTTGATGATATTTTGCTTGGTGCAAATGACATGGGTATGTTACATGATGTGAAAAAGTATCTCTCTAAAAACTTTGAAATGAAAGATATGGGTGAGGCATCTTATGTGATCAGGATAGAAATCTTTCGAGATAGATCACAAGGACTGTTAAGTTTGTCTCAGAAAGGATATATCAATAAGATCTTAGCGAGATATAAAATGGAAAAGTGCTCTGCAGAAATAGCTCCAATTCAGAAGAGGGATAAGTTCAGTAAAATGCAATGTCCTAAAAATGAATTGGAGCGTAAAGAAATGGAAAGAATTCCTTATGCATCAGTGGTTGGGAGTTTGAACTATGTTCAAACATGCACTCGACCTGATATCAACTTTGCTGTTGGAATGTTGGGTCGATATCAAAGTAATCCCGGAATGGACCATTGGAAAGCTGCAAAGAAGGTTCTCAAGTACTTGCAAGGCACCAAAGAGCACATGCTTACATATAGGAGATCTGATCAGCTATAAGTCATTGGATATTCAGATTCAGACTATGCCGGATGCGTTGATAGCAGAAAGTCAACATTTGGCTACTTGTTCCTATTAGCTGGGGGAGCAATATCATGGAAGAGTGGAAAGCAGTATGTCATTGCTACTTCCACTATGGAGGCTGAATTTGTGGCATGCTTTGAGGCCACAATTCATGCATTATGGCTGCTGAACTTTATCTCAGGGCTTCGGATTGTCGACACTATAGCCAAGCCGCTGAGAATTTACTGCGATAATTCTGCAGCAGTCTTCTTTTCAAAGAACGACAAGTACTCGAAGGGTGCTAAGCACATGTAGCTAAAGTACTTATCTGTTAAAGAAGAAGTTCAGAAACAAAGAGTGTCATTTGAGCACATAAGGACGGACATGATGGTAGCGGATCCGCTAACTAATGGTTTACCACCCAAGGCGTTCAATGGCCATGTAGAGCGTATGGGTATTATAGATAAGACTTTGCTATTTTAGTTATGGGATGCTCATTATGTATTTGACACAGAGAATTCACTTAAAGATTATGTTTCTGATTTAGTAATTATGTTATCATTTAAGTATGTGTATACACTTTATGGTTTGTAGATAACATATGTTTGGTTTGAGAAATAAACGTTCTTGTCATATAAAGATTAATATAGAATTGGAATTGATTTGTGATACATGGAAGGAACTATGCCGGTTAAATGACATACAACCGCCATGATTCAATCAATTTTAATTTTAGTAAAGATCAAATGAACTTGATATAAAAGTGCACATTAAAGTTATTAAACTCTTAAGTTGATACAAAGGTCAAGTGGGAGAATGTAAGAATATTTTGTATTCTATATGACCTATGTATCTATTGATTTAATACAAAGTTCAAGTTCATATTAATGTTTTATATTCTAATATAAAAGACGATACCGTGATGGATCGGTTTCGATTAATGAATTAGAATACGGGTGTATTGATAACCCTCCTACTTTACCTTATATTTATTAGTGTTCTTATTCTCGTTATCATAGTAATAATAATGGAACATATTACTATAATATTTAATATATTACGAAGTGGTGTGATTAAAAGAATAGAGAGTTGTGTTGGTTACACACAACCTTTTGGCTAATATATAAAGCTTCGTACGTTGTTTTATACGTATGTAAAAGGTCTCTCAAAAACACACCATAAAGTGATTATCATAAGGAGAGATTAAGGAAGGTTTTGGGATTTCTTGTCCATCAAGGAAATCACCAAAAAGAAGAAGGTTAAAGAGGAGAACATCAATTGGTGGGATTGCATCCAAGCATGGATCAAGGTTAGTCATTCTACCTTCTTTAGAAATATGTTAGGATTGAATTAAAGCAAATCTAATTAGGTCTTGGCATTGAAATAAATTAACATGCTTACCATGGCTGCTAATAGGCGAGAAGACAAAACACTAAGATCCTTCATCCTCTCCTTTCTTAGGTCTTCCTCAACGGACGAGCTCAACGCTGTGTTGGGTGAGATCTGTTCTGTGGTTCTCTCAGACGGCAGTGTGAGCGGTGGCCCTAAAATTGCAGCAGTTAGTGGAGTCTGGATCGATCAATCACGCACTCTCGGTTGATTCCTCGTGGAAGGATCTCTTAGTAAACTTCTTCAAAGCTGAGTTCGCTCAAGTTAACTTCCGTACCAAGGTTTTTTTACTATTTATTAGTCTTGTTATTTTCTAGGGCTTTAATTATCACTGAAAACATATCTCTGTCGTTTATTACTGGAACATAAGCTTAGTCCGATAATGATTTTAATTTTTTGTTAAAACTTTTTTTGGATTTTCTAGGCATTCTTTTTTTTGGATAATTTTATAGATATATATATACCATTTTTTGTTAATGTTTGATGATTTTGCTGTTTTGAAGGCCGAAAACGTGCGTATGGAGGTGAATGCATGGGCTTTACGTCACACAAATAATCTCATCAAAAATCTTCTTCCTGAAAGATCAGTTACAAGCCTAACCACATGGATTTATGGAAATGAATTGTACTTCAAAGGATCATGGGAAAATAAATTTGATAGTTATCTGACTAAAAACAAACAATTTCACCTTGTGAATGGCGAATCAGTCTCTGTGCCTTTCATGAGCAGCTCTAAGAACCAATATGTAAAAGCTTATGATGATTTCAAGGTCCTAAAGCTCGATTATCAACAAGGCCGTGATGTTGCCGACCGCAAATTCTCAATGTACTTCTATCTACCTGACAAAGAGAGATGGATTGGATAATCTTTTGAAGAGACTAACATCTACTCATGGATTTTTGGACCGTCACATTCCGAGATACAAAGATCTAGTTGGTGAATTCAGAATTCCAAAATTTAAGTTCAAATTTGGGTTTGAAGCTTCAAAGGTTTTTGCTGATTTTGAGCTAAATGTGTACCAAAAAGCTTTCATTGAGATCGATGAGGTAGGTACTGAAGCTGCAGTTGCTACTGCCCTGGGGAGGAGAGCTACTGGCGCCTGCATACCTGTGCGGAAGAGGATTGATTTCGTGGCAGATCATCCATTTCTTTTCTTGATTAGAGAAGACAGAACTGGAACTGTTTTGTTTGTTGGTCAAATCTTCGATCCTTCCAAATCTGATTAGGGTCTTATATTACTTTTGCTGTTTCTGAGGTTTGGGGATTTCAATTTATTTATATATAGTTGGGTTAATGAAAATGTTCATCATGACTATAAGCTACCTAGATTTGGTTCTCCCTCATCTAAGTATGGTTCTGAATCATTCTTCACATGCAGTTTAGTTGAGGAGTAATTTTCAAGGATCCTTTAATATTTTTTTCTTGCAACAGACAATTCACGACTCATTTGAATTGCAATATTTACAAAGTTACTTTATCATATGTATTAAATGATTCATCAATATTTAAAGGATTTGAGACCCACTATGTTCATATCCTTTTTTACAAAAAACAAAGAGTTGTGTTAGAGCAGCTCAATAGCGACGACACTTCCAGTGGAGATGTCTCATCCTAGAGTTGGTGGCTGAGACGATCCTAGGCTCTGACTTAACTTGAAAAAGCTCATGTTTGGGGGAGACTGTGTCTGATTCCGTCTTCTTCATTCAAGATCTTGCTCCGGCTTGCTACCTCCCCAACAGAAGAGGAGGATACAACTAGGTTTGTGGAAATCTGTGGCTCGTTGAAGAAAGTGGCTAGAAAAGGAGGCAGTCATTAAGCAGATTTTAATTGTTTCTTTGATATTATCTGAAGAAGGAAACCCTGTTTTAGCCAAGGAAGCTACAGAAGTTGCTATCTGGTCTCCGACCAAAAACGTTGTTTGCTGGAAGCTGTGGTACAAATAAAATATCCAAAGACAATCTAAAAGTTAGTCTTGTTCTTCTTAAGACGCCTGTAGAGAAATGGAATGATCATTCCCTCAAACTACCATCATCATCACCACCCAACGCACGGAGAAAACTCATTAAATGTGTATTCACTATTTCTTTGATATTAGCTGGAGAAGGAAATCCTGTTTTAGCCAGAGAAGCTACAGAAATCGCTATGTGGTCTCTGGCCAAAAACTCTGTTTCTGGAATCGCTGGAACCATCTCTATAAAGAGAATCCAGAAGCTAGTGTTGCTCTTCTTAAAACTCTTGTACATGACTGTGAGGCTCATTCCCTCAAGTTCAATCTATCATCATCAAGCAAGGAAGTGACAGAATTCATTCGACTTATATTCACTTTTTCTTTGAGACTAGCTGCAGAAGTTATTACAAAACCTGATTTAGCCAAAAGCTGCACCAATCGCTATCTGGTCCCTGACCAAAAAAGGTACTTTCTGGAAGAGTTAGGACTATCTCTATGAGGAGAATCTAGAAGCTAGTGTGTTTCTCTTCTTAAAACTCTTTTAGAAGAATAAAAGTAATCATTTCCTCACGCTATAATCGAGTGATACTCTCACTCTTAGTCAAACTATGAAGAGCAATCAAGGCATCGTTCACTGAAGGAGGGGCCAATGGGTATCTTTTCAAAGAAGCTGACAAGTGATATTAGGGAGACTCTTCCGTGGAAGTTGCAGCAGCCTGAGAGGTGCATGCATTCTGCTGTGGTTCTAGTTGTTGCACTTGTTCTGTTCTATCTGACTGTGTTTGGTTTCGTAATTACAATCACAAAGTTGGGTTATAGGAGTCTGTTTAAAGCACGCAAGTTTGTTTTGTGTGGAGATTTTTTAAACAAAACTTTCGACTATAAACAATTTCAAAACAATATGGGAAAATTGCCAAAACGGAATAAAAATTCATCACGATTGTCCCTATAGTATAAAAACCATCATTTAGTTGTCCATTTAGCATAATTTTTTTTCATAATCCCAAAATTTAACCCTTGATTAATCTAATTAAGCACAAAAACTAATAGAATTTAAAAAAAATAATAAATAAAAACGTTTAAAATTTGAAAATAAAAATAAAAATTTTTATTTTTATTTTTTTCATAAACATAAACTTTGTAAGATTAATAAAATAAAAATAAAAATAATTTACATTTTTTTAATAAAAAACGTTAATTCAACCTAATAAAAAACAGTTTACAAAATTTTATTTTTTATAAAAGGTTTAAAATGTTTGTAAACTTTTTAATTTTATCAATTTTTTAATAAAAAAAATTAAAATGTATTTTTATAAAGTTTGTTTAAACTTTTTATTAAAAACTTTTTGTAAAGTTTTATTTTTATTTTTATAAAGTTTACAAGTTTTATAAAGTTTTTTTAAAGTTTTTGTTAAGCACATTAAACTAAAAGAATTTTAAAAAAATTAATTAAAAACGTTTTAAAAAGAGAAAATAAAATAAATCTTTTATATTTTTTATAATAAAATAACCTATAAAAATTATTTACAATTTTTTTATTAAATTATTTTTATTAAAAGTTAAATGAAATTATTAAAAAAAAATTACAAATTTAAATTTTTATAAAAAGTTTAAAACGTTTTTAATAAAACTTTAATTAAATAAAATATTAAATTTTATAAAAATAAAAATAAACCTTTACAAAAAAAATTAATAAAACTTTAAACTAACTTTATAAAAAAAACATTTTACAAAGTTTTATTTTTATAGATTAGTAGATTGCACATTCCACAGATTTAGTAAATAGTAGAATGTGCGTTCTAAAATAAGTAGATGAGCATGTTTATTTTAGAAATCATTTTCTACTATACAATTTTCCGTAGAAGACACATTTTACCTTTAGTAGAACGTATTTTCAAATTTTTATTTTTCAACTTTTTGAAAAAAAATCAAAAATACCAGCTTGTGTATATGGTTGTTTTAATAATTTTTTATATTTTTAATATTTTTTTGATTCACAAAAGTATTTTTTTCATTAGTTTTCAGAAATACAAAGGATAAAAAAGAGAAAAATTGGACAAAAAAGGATTTACACCAAAAGGACAACACCCTTGTTTTTTTGTTCTATTTTTGCAATTTTTCCAAACAATATCACATACATAATTATATGCTGACAAAAAAAAAAAAAAACATAATTATATTGAATTGAAAAAAAAAGAAAAAGAATAACACATAAATTAAACAATTGACACCACAAGTTAAGCAAGCTACCCGATTAGGCAAGACAAACAACACTTATCTATCTATACTATTATATACGGAGTGATTTTTCGCATCATAGCTCTCACGTTAAAAGTAAAAACGGTTAATATCAATATTACTCTTAATGATTAAAATATAAAATATAAAAATAGTAAAAAAAAAAAGAATTTAAAATATTTTGATTTGATAATTGATTAAAATTATTAATAATAAGAGTTACCAAAAATAAAAATATTTTAAAACAAAAAGATAATTCTTACATAGATTGTGTTGTTATCCAAAAATACCTTTTAATAAGAAATTAAAAACTGAAAATCAGAAAACACATAACTTAATATTAATTAAGTAAAATCATTAATTTATATAATTGAAAAATAATATTAAGTGATTTTTAAAATTTATTTATTAAATATAGTACTTATAAAAAATCATAATACAAGATATTTTTCAAATGAAAGAAAAAATAACAATTTATTATTATATTCTTTTAATTGATAATAAATTCATTAATAATTAATTATAAAATATTTATACCCGCACCTGCGGACTAAATACCTAGTAAAATTTTAAACTTAAAAATATTATCTCCTTTCAGATGTATCATTTGGATGATGAAAAAAACATGTCCTAACAACTGTACAAATTATCAACAAAGTTCAATAAAATAACTATGGGATTTATATAAACAGTTTGAAAGTTGATGATGAGAGTAACAGAGTTAAATAAAATAAAATATTTTTGTAGAAAAAGCATTGGTTTAGAAAAAAAAAACATCTTTCACTTTCTTCATCTATAACAAACTTTATTTATAGGCGGAAAAGAAAAGCCATTATAGGAAGGATAAAAATTGTGGATTGCATATTTGGTCAGCAATAAGATAAAAAATGTATGAATGATCGGGAGAATTTTGTATGTTATAAATATTTTTGGAAAATGTATTAGACAGACTGACTTATTTTTCAATTTTTGTTCTGAAGTTATTTATATATATATATATATATATATATATATATATATATATATATATATGAGTCTATATATTTTTATAAACTTCTAGATTTTTTTTTGTTTTGAGAAATACAAAAATATTTATTTAAGAAAATATTAAAATTTTACTTAATATATATATATATATATATATATATATATATTATCTATATATTTTAAAGTAGATGTAAATATTTCTTTTTTTATTATTAATTTATGGGCTTTGTAGAAAAAGGAAAAGTTATTAATTTTTTTATTAGATATTAAATTAAAAGTAAAATTAAATTTAAAAGTAACTTCTAGGAAAATTAAATTATGGAATAATAAACTTCTATATATATATGTATATATTTTAAGTGATAAGTTTCCATATTTCGGTTGTTTCTATCTTATACATATACATTTTTGTTTCTCAAAATATTCCTTTTATTTTTATTTTTTTTAGGAAAAAGAGCTAAAGCCGACGATAGGCCGACCACCAAACCCTAGATTGAAGTAGTATATATATGCTTGATGTGTGCTTACACGAAATAAGTATGGGAAAATTTGAAGATTGGGCAACTTTAAGTTTGAAATTTGCTAGTTGGGCAACTTTAAGTTTAAATTGGCTAGTTGGGCAACCTAGTATGAGAGAGAATATATTGTTGACTATTTTAGCCTTTTTGCCCAAGAAACTTGGCAAGTTGATGGTGTAATTCGTGGGCCCATTATTTACTTTTGCCCACTACTTTTTGTGGAGCCTACTAATTTGTCTAATAGGAGAGAGAATATATGTTAGACTATTTTAGCATTTTTGCTCATTAAACTTGGCAAATTAATAGTGTAATTTCGTGGGCTCAACATTAACTTTTGCCTACTACTTTTTGTAGAACCCATTACTTTTTGTAGAACCTACTAATTTGCCTTAAACCATTAAATATATGAAAGTTATTTATTAAACTGTGCATTTTAACTATAAGTTAAGCTTCAAATTTTATAAAATTTATCTAAATGTATGATAAATTATTCATAGATTTCTGTAAATTTATAGATAAATTTAATCAACTAAAAAAACTATATGGATCCTACATTGTTTTGCCAAAATAAATTCCGCATTGTTTTGGTCAAAAATGAAAACATAACTCATAAATTCACTATATTTATACCAAAGCAAAATGATAAATCATTTTTTTGTTAATATAATGAGAAGTTAGGATTGACCTCACATTGCATTCGTTAATAATTGTTTCGTTAATAAAATGAAAATTCGTTAATAAAATGACAAATTCGTTACTCAAGGAATCAATTTTGCTTTCGTGAAACACAAAATTGTTACTCACAGAATTATTTGTGTTTTTGTTACTCACATATTTGTTACTTAAAAATTAAGTAATATTTATTTAGTTTTACTCACATAATCAAAATTTTATTGAATTAATTAACTCACAGTGCATTAAGTAATTTGATTTACTATTTATAAAATATTAAAAATAAATGTTAATTTTGAGCAAAAAAATTAAGGTTAATTAAAATTTTATCTTGAAAGAAAATTGAAAGTAATATGCTAATTTTCATAAATTGATAATTGTTATCTAAATTATATTAAATAAAATTAATATATTATCTAAATATGAAAATATTAAAGTTGTAAATAAACCTATTTTAGTTAGTGGCAAAAACGTATAAATAAGACGAACCAAATCTTTTTTTTATTTTATTTGTCTATATTTATGCACATACGCATCAAAACCTTAAACCCGCAAACTCAAAATTTTAAATGAACACTAAACCCTAAACCAGCAATTCTAATAAATATTTAAGTAAATAAAATTTAAAATATATAATAAATAAAATTTTAAATGTTTTTAAATCAAACTCTTAAAAAGTTTGAATCATAAATCCTAAAACCCTAAACCATCAACTCTACATTTCATTTGGGCTCATTGGACTCTTCTATCTAAGTTTTAGCCCGAAGCGAGTGAAAACCCACTAAAACTTTAAAAGCCTAAAACTTCAACTCTTAGCACTAAAACTTCAACTCTAAACCAACCCTAAACCCATAGACCCTCAACGATAAACCCTAAACTCTATATCCTCAACTCTAAATTCTAAATCCAAAGTTTTGATTAGTTAACCCTAAGATAGAAGAAACATGTCTTTTCTAATTTTATTTGTCTATATAAGTATACATCTACATCAAAACCCTAAACTCAAAAACTTAAAATTTTAAGTAAAACACTAAACTCTAATAATATTTAAATAAATAAATGTAAAAAAAATAAAAAAAAAATTAAATATTTTTAAATTAAACTTCTTTGAAATTCGAATCTTAAACCCTAAACTCTAAAACCCTACAACCTCAACTCTAAGCCCTAAACCCCTAAAACTTCAATTCTAAACCCTAAACCCTAAATCAGAACCCCTCAATTCTAAACCCTAAACCCAAACCCTAAGTTTTGATTAGTTCCTAAGTTTAGAAATATCATTGATAAACCCCTAAAACCAAACCCTAAACCCTAAACTCTAAAAACCATAAAACCTCAATTCTAAACCCTAAACCTTAAAACTTCAACTCTAAACCCTAAACTTGAGCCCCTCATCTCTAAACCCTAAAACCAAACCCTAAGTTTTGATTAGTTCCTAAGTTTTTTTTGTCACCGTTAACCCTAGATTATAAATGTCATTTTACCTCTTTTTTTTAGACGACGAAACACTAGTCTATTACTCAAACTTGAGGTGCTCTAGGTAACCATACCGGAATACAAAATCAATGAAATAAAGAGTTCTATGGAAAGATCTCACATTCCTGGCTAAAAAATCTGAAATCTGATTTTGCGCTCTTGGAATATGTGTGATTTTGAAATCCTTGAAACATATCTTTAGTGTCTCTATTCTCTTTAAAGTGAGGATATAAATGGTTAGTATAAACATAAAAGTGGTGTTATGAATGTGGTATTTATGACAATTTTCTAACTAATAATTTTGGAAACCTACATCGGATCATTCATTTTTCCCAAGTAATAATTTTGATTTTCCTATATAAGTATACATCCACATCAAAATCCTAAATGAAACACAAAACCCACAAACTCAAAACCTTAAATGAAACCTTAAATCCAAACTCAAGGTGTATACTAAAAGGTGTACACTACAAGGTGAGAGATGTCGCAAATTCTTTGAAAAGTGTTCAAATGTCGGTGTACACTACTAGGTGTACACTAATCCACTGTTATTTGTTTTTATGTTTATGTTGGAAGTTTCTATCAAGTGTATAAATCATTTTATGTAGATTAATGTAACTATTTATTAATGTAATTATTGCTTTAAAGGGTTTTCCTGAAAAAAATATATGAAATTATAAAGTATATATCCACATCAAAACTCTAAATACAACACTAAACTCTAAACCAACAAACTCACAACCCTAAATGAAACACTAAATTCTAAACCTTGAAGCTTCAAACCTAGCATAAATCAAACATTAAATAATATACTTTGATCTTTATAGACTATACCCTTCTTGTTCTTTACACCATTGATCTACATATTAAAGTCTATGTCGATGTTTCAATGATGTGATTAATGTTAAAAATGGTAACACTATTATGAACACCCTTAACCCTAAATTATTAAATTATTTTCAAATTATTTTTTTTTCGAAATTTGAATCCTAAACCCTAAACCATCAACTCTACACCCTAAACCCTAAACTCTAAAACCCTGAAACCTCAAATCTAAACACTAAACCCTAAAACCTCTACTCGAAACCTTAAACCCTTCAACTCTAAACCCTATCAACCTGTCAACTCTAAACCCTAATTTTGATTAGTTAAACCTAGAGTTTTTTTTTCAAAGATAACCCTAGTATTATAAATATCTTTTTACCTATGTAAAAGTAAGGGTAAAAATAGTTATTATAAACATGAAAAGTGATATTATGAATGTGGTATATTTGACAATTTCTCAAGTAATAATTTCGGAAACCTACATGGATCCTACATTTTATGTGCGAAACTGTTTAGTGTAAGTCAAGTAGTGTACAATTAATAGTATATACATGAACGATCGTTTTTATCTCATTTATGTCATTGTTCACGATTTTATTTTTACCACAACTTTATGTTGATCACTTATTCTAGTTTTCTCATATATGTTAACCACGTTATATTCACCAATAGTATCGTGTACACCTAGTAGTGTATACCAATAGTGTACACCAATAGTGTACACCTAGTAGTGTTCACCTAGTAGTGTACACCTTTAAGTATTCACCAATTCTGTACACCTTCTATTTTCTTTTTTAGTGTACACCTAGTAGTGTACACCTTCTAGTTTTCTCTTTTAGTATGCACCTAGTAGTGTACACCTTGTAGTGTACGTGCATGCCTCATAGTGTACGTGTACACTTGGTAATGTATGTGTACACCTTGTAGTGTATGTGTACACCTTGTAGTGTACGTGCATGTCTCATAGTGTACGTGTACATTTGGTAGTGTACGTGTACATTTGGTAGTGTACATGTACACTTGGTAGTGTACGTGTACACCTTGTAGTATATGTGTACACCTTGTAGTGTACGTGTACACCATGTAGTGTACACATTCTCTATTATTTGTTTTACCTCATTTATAGCATTACACACTATTTTATGTGTGTGTAACAGTTTTTATCAAGTTTGTAAGCCATTTTATGTATGAAACTGTTTAGTGTACACGTGATAGTGTACACTTGATAGTGTACAATTTAACTACCGTTTTTATCTCATTTATGACACTGCTTACGGTTTTATATTTACCACAATTTTATGTTGATAACTTATTTTAGTTTTGTCATTTATGTTAACCATGTTATCTTCAGCAATAATTTTTATTTTCTACATCAAGAATATAATTTTCTACTTTAACTCTAATTTCTGAACTCTAAACCATAAACTCATAATTCTAAACCATATAACTCCAAACTACAAACTCTAAACTCTAAACCATGAACTCAAAATTATAAACCAAATACTTTAAAACCCGAATTCAACTCGATTTGAGCTCAATAACATAAATTGATGATATGAAGGAAGAATATAGAGAACTTACTAGGGGAAATCACCAACTTGACGTAAAAGGTCTTATAAAGGAGTAAGACACCATCCCTACACCTAATGTCAAATTTTAAGTAGTTTTGGTTCGATTATTTTATTAAAAAATTCAAAACATGAACATTTCCGTAATCATAACTTTTTGTAGAATTTTAAAATAATTAAAACCCTTGTTATAAGTAAATAATAAAAATAAAATTATACTATTATATTTTCAAATAACACTATAGCTAAATTTGTGTCAAATAATTAATGTTTGAAACAATATAATAACTATATTTGTGTTCAAAATAATATAAAACTTCACATCTCAATTTTTTAATATAAATGATCTGATTAATATAAAACTTCACATCTGATTTATCAATCTCAATATAAATGATCTGATTAATTAAAAAGTGGTAACAACAATCAAATAATTGATAACAACTAAATTTGTGAAAGCTGATATACCAAATTGTTTTCATTTAATTCAATAAATAAAATTAACATATTATTTTATTTGTGTTTTCATATATATGAAGCACATTCATTTATACAAACAAATTCATCTAAAACTGAAGATTGTCTATAAATAAAATGCTGAAATAAATAAGTGACATTAAATACATTTATTAACCATTCTTTACAAATTTTCGTAGTATGGATTGGAAAATAAAATAAAAGAATATTTTATGAACAATAGTGAACTTACTGTTGACGGTTACATTTATTTTTTAAATGACAGTTTTTTCACAGCCATGAAAACTAGAATTTTAGATGGATATGGTATTTTTTTTTAATAAAAAACAGACCTATTCTATTTTCTTGCATTTTTCAAAGATTTTTTAATTAAAAAATTTAAAAATAATGAAAAATGTAATAAAATAAGAATAAAAATCAATAAAATTGAAATATAATTTAGATAATTTTTTCCACTGGATTACTTTTAAGAAAACAATTTTTAATACTGATGCTTTTCATAATTAATAAACTTAAACCTACAAAATAAATAATTTTAAATATGTTTATGACACATTAAAAATCAATTTTATTAGCAAATATTTTAAATTAAATAAATACACTTAAATATCACTAAAACCTTCAAAATGTCAAAAACTAACTTGGAATATGTTCTCATAACAGTAACTATTTCTAAAGTCTTTGATACCAATCATATTTTTTAGAAATATTCAGAATAATAACTACAATTTTTAAAACCAAAATCTTTACAGCCAAAATTTAAAAGTAAAAGTGTAAAGCAAAATTGTCCTAATGAGAAATTGGATATTAATAGGTGTTAAGAGAATAGTGTATATTATGAAATCTGTGAATTATTTTGTTAGTGTATACAACAGCCTAGTGGTTTAAGATGTATGTTTTGCTGGTTCTCGGGTTCGAACTGTCCGAAGCTCATTTTTGTCGCTCTTAATTTTTTTAATTAATGAATGGCATATTCGTAAATACTTCATCTTCTTCCCCAAATTTTTTTCTGGGTTTTCTGCATGTTAATCATTTTTTATGGCAGCAAACTTTTCTTACCAGTAAAGCATCAATTTTATTTTGATTTCGTGTTGTTTATGTTATTTGTGGCTCAGCTGCTCTTACCACCAGCCTTACCAACTTCTTCTTCTGGATCCATCTTTCTCTACTATTTTAAACAATCAAAGATTCAGATAACAACAGCTAAAAAAGATTAATTTTTATCAAAACCCAGAAATATTTTCAGATGGAAGAACCAAAACCCAAAAATGATTGATTTTGACTGAAACCCAGAAACGATTTCAGAAACCAGAAACCAAGAAACAAAAGACCGAATCAAGCAATGAACAAGACAATTTCACAATCGTTGCTAATTATCTACAAGAGAGATGCATTTTAATTGAAATGGCAAATCTGAAATAAATTTAATTAGAAAAAAAATTAGGTAAAATTTTGATAAAGGGAGAAGAAATCAATTTTGCCATTTTAGAGAATCAGGAAAAAAAGAAGAACAAGAACAAGAACAAAAAGTAACATAGATGTGGAGAGAGATGATGATGTGGAAATAAAGTATCATATATTTTAATTGAAATGGCAGAGGTGTAAATAATTTATCTGACAAAGGTTTCAAAGGACATTTAGACTCAAGTTTATATGGGCAAATCCTAAAAGTTGCCCAATCCTCCAATTTAAACTTGAAGTTGCCCAAATAGCAAATTACAAACTTAAAAGTTGCCCAATTTGCCAATTTTTTCAATAAGTATAACCCCCAAAGACGGTGATGGATAACATAAGGATGAAAGAAAAAGTTGGCAAATCACAGGTCGCAGATCACCCTATCCAGGAGACAAATCCAAAGAAGAAACAAAAACTTTGTGAATCAAAAGTAATCCCAAGACCTTCTCTATCAAAGATTGATTTGGCAGAAGCGATGAAGAAGCAAAACGACGTATATATGTTCCTTACGGGGAAAGTAATCTCAACCCTAGCCAAAACCTCTAACTTAGTCTTTTCACCGTCATCACTAAACGCCGTGCTCATCATGGCGGCTAATAGGCCAGAAGAAGAAGAAGCAATAAGATCCTTCATCCTCTCCTTTCTTAGGTCTTCCTCAACCGACGAGCTGAACGCTGTGTTCGGCGAGATCTGTTCTGTGGTTCTTGCAGACGGCAGTGCGAGCGGTGGACCTAAAATCGCAGCAGTTAATGGAGTCTGGATCGATCAATCACTCCCGGTTGATTCCTCGTGGAAGGATCTCTTAGTAAACTTCTTCAAAGCTGAGTTCGCTCAAGTTGACTTCAGCACCAAGGTACTTTTACTTTTTGGGGATTTTCTAGGGTTTTGATTATTTCTGAAGCAGAATCTTGGTCTTGGTGGGTTTACCACTGGAACATAATCCCTGTCCGGTTGATCATTTTTTTGGGATTTTCAGGGCATTTGTTTTGTTTGATTTTGATAATTTTATAGCTCTATAAACTTTTTTTTTGTTATTGATTGATGATTTTGCTGTTTTGAAGGCGGAAATAGTGCGTACGGAGGTGAATGCGTGGGCTTCACTTCACACAAATAATCTCATCAAAGATCTTCTTCCTGAAAGATCAGTTACAAGCCTAACCACATGGATTTATGGAAACGCATTGTACTTCAAAGGATCATGGGAAAATAAGTTTGATAGTTATCTGACTAAAAACAAACCATTTCACCTTGTCAATGGCGAATCAGTCTCTGTGCCTTTCATGAGCAGCCATAAAAGACAATATCTAAAGGCTTATGATGATTTCAAGGTCCTGAGGCTCGATTATCAGCAAGGCCGTGATGATGCCGACCGCAAATTCTCGATGTACTTCTATCTACCTGACAAAAGAGATGGATTGGGTAATCTTTTGAACAGATTAACATCTACTCATGGATTCTTGGACAGTCACATTCCGAGATACGAAGTTCAAGTTGGTGAATTCAGGATTCCAAAATTTAAGATCGAGTTTGGGTTTGAAGCTTCAAAGGTTTTTGATGATTTTGAGCTAAATGTGTACCAAAAAGCTTTCATTGAGATCGATGAGGTAGGTACTGAAGCTGCAGCTGCAACTGCCATGTGCGGTGGTGGTGGCAGACCAAAGACGACAGATTTCGTAGCAGATCATCCATTTCTTTTCTTGATTAGAGAAGACAGAACAGGAACTGTTTTGTTTGTTGGTCAAATCTTCGATCCTTCCAAATCTGATTAGGGTCTTATATTACTTTTGCTGTTTCTGAAGTTTGGGGGTTTCAATTTATTATTTATATATAGTTGGGTTTTTGAAAATGTTCATGACTATAACTTACCTATATTTGGTTCTCCCTTATCTAAGTATGATTCTAAATCATTCTTCACATGCAGTTTAGCTGAGGAGTAATTTTCAAGCATCCTTAGAAAAACTATTTTCTTGCAACAGATAAATCACCACTCATATGTATTGCAATATTTACAAAGTTACTTTATCATATGTATTAAATGATTCACCAATATTTAAAGGATTTGAGACCCGCTAAATGTTGATACCTTTTGCGAAAAAAAAAAAAGAGTTGTGTTAGAGCAGCTCAATAGCGAGGACACCCCGTGCCAGTGGAGGTGTCTCATCCTAGAGTTGGCTGAGACAATTCTGGCCAAACCAGAGGCTTTGACCCAACTTGAAAAAGCACATGTTTGGGGGAGACACTGTCTGATTCCGTTTTCTTCATTCGAGATCTTGCTCCGGCTTGCTACCTACCTCCCCAACAGAAGAGGAGGATACAACTAGGTTTGTGGAAATATGTGGCTCGTTGAAGAAAGTGGCTAGAAAGGGAGGCAGTCATTAAGCAGATTTTTACTGTTTCTTTGATATTAGCTGAAGAAGGAAATCCTGTTTTAGCCAAAGGAATTAGCTACATAAGTTGCTATCTGGTCTCCGGACCAAATACGTTGTTTGCTGGAAGCTGTGGTACAAAATATCCAAAGACAATCTAAAAGTTAGTCTTGTTCTTCTTAAGACGCCTGTAGAGAAATGGAATGATCATTCCCTCAAACTACCATCATCATCACCACCCAACGCACGGAGAAAACTCATTAAATGTGTATTCACTATTTCTTTGATATTACCTGGAGAAGGAAATCCTGTTTTAGCCAGAGAAGCTACAGAAATCGCTATGTGGTCTCTGGCCAAAAACTCTGTTTCTGGAATCGCTGGAACCATCTCTATAAAGAGAATCCAGAAGCTAGTGTTGCTCTTCTTAAAACTCTTGTACATGACTGTGAGGCTCATTCCCTCAAGCTCAATCTATCATCATCAAGCAAGGAAGTGACAGAATTCATTCGACTTATATTCACTTTTTCTTTGAGACTAGCTGCAGAAGTTATTACAAAACCTGATTTAGCCAAAAGCTGCACCAATCGCTATCTGGTCCCTGACCAAAAAAGGTACTTTCTGGAAGAGTTAGGACTATCTCTATGAGGAGAATCTAGAAGCTAGTGTGTTTCTCTTCTTAAAACTCTTTTAGAAGAAAAAAAGTAATCATTTCCTCACGCTATCATCGAGCGATACTCTCACTCTTAGTCAAACTATGAAGAGCAATCAAGGCATCGTTCACTGAAGGAGGGGCCAATGGGTATCTTTTTAAAGAAGCTGACAAGTGATATTAGGGAGACTCTTCCGTGGAAGTTGCAGCAGCCTGAGAGGTGCATGCATTCTGCTGTGGTTCTAGTTGTTGCACTTGTTCTGTTCTATTTGGCTGTGTTTGGTTTCGTAATTACAATCACAAAGTTGGGTTATAGGAGTCTGTTTAAAGCACGCAAGTTTGTTTTGTGTGGAGATTTTTTAAACAAAACTTTCGACTATAAACAATTTCCAAACAATGCCAAAACGGAATAAAAATTCATGACGATTGTATAGTATAAAACCATCACTTAATTATCTATTTAGTATATTTTTTTCATAATCCCAAAACTAACCTTTGATTAATCTAATTAAGCACCTAAATTAATAGAATTTTAAAAAAAATAATAAATAAAAACGTTTAAAAATTGAAAATAAATTTAAATTTTTAAACGTTAAAATTAATAAAATAAAAATAGAAATAATTTACATTTTTAATAAAAAATGTTAAATCAACCTAATAAAAAACAGTTTACAAAGTTTTATTTTTTATAAAAGGTTTAAAATGTTTGTAAATTTTTTAATTTTATCAAATTTTTAATAAAAAAAATTAAAATATACTTTTATAAAGTTTGTTTAAACTTTTTATTAAAAACTTTTTGTAAAGTTTTATTTTTATTTTTATAAAGTTTACAAGTTTTATAAAGTTTGTTTAAAGTTTTTATTAAACACATTAAACTAAGAGAATTTTAAAAAAAATATTTAAAAACGTTTTAAAAAGGGAAAATAAAATAAAGCTTTTATCTTTTTTATGTTTAAAATTTATTTAAAATTTTGGCAAAGATTGATTTGGCAGAAGCGATGAAGAAGCAAAACGACGTATCTATGTTCCTTGCGGGGAAAGTAATCTCAACCCTAACCAAAACCTCTAACTTAGTCTTTTCACCGGCATCACTAAACGCCGTGCTCATCATGGCGGCTAATAGGCCAGGAGAAAAAGAAGCAATAAGATCCTTCATCCTCTCCTTTCTTAGGTCTTCCTCAACTGACGAGCTCAACGCTGTGTTCGGTGAGATCTGTTCTGTGGTTCTTGCAGACGGCAGTGCGAGCGGTGGACCTAAAATCGCAGCAATTAATGGAGTCTGGATCGATCAGTCACTCCCGGTTGATTCCTCGTGGAAGGATCTCTTAGTAAACTTCTTCAAAGCTGAGTTCGCTCAAGTTGACTTCAGTACCAAGGTACTTTTACTTTTTATTATTTTTGGGATGTTCTAGGGTTTGTATTATTTCTGAAGCATAATCTTGGTGGGTTTATCACTGGAACATAATCCCGGCCCGGTTGATGATTTAAATTGTTTGATAATTTTCTTGGGATTCTCTTTGCATTTTTTTGGGGATTTTCAAGGCATTTGTTTTGTTTGATTTTGATAATGTTATTGCTATATACACTTTTTGTTATTGATTGATGATTTTGCTGTTTTGAAGGCGAAAAAAGTGCGTATGGAGGTGAATGCATGGGCTTTACGTCACACAAATAATCTCATCAAAGACCTTCTTCCTGAAAGATCAGTTACAAGCCTAACCAAATGGATTTATGGAAATGCATAACGGGATCAAGAACACACGAGTATAAAACGGTTGCTTTGTTTTATTTCTTTCTTTGCTTTCTTAAACTTCTCTTATGAGATACTTCTTACATTGATCTCTATATATAGGTATTCTTATGCTTAACCTATTACATGTATATCTAGGACTTCTTATCTTTAATCCTAGTTCTAATAGTATTAGTTATCCACCTTACTTTAGGATAACTTGCTGGCTAAGTAACTGAAGCTTATCCAACATTCTCCCTTCTAAGCTTCATGCCATCTTCACTTAAATTTTGAACCTTGATCAACTCCCTCATCTCTTTGAACTTGATCCTAGCTAGAGCTTTGGTTAGGATATCTGCTCGTTGCTCTGTTCCTGGTATGTGTTCCACATCGATTAGCTCCTTCTCCACACATTCCCTAATGAAATGAAATCGCTTGTGAATGTGTTTGCTGCGTCGATGGAAAACGGGATTCTTTGCAAGTGCAATTGCTGACTTGTTATCCACGCGAATTAAAGTTCTCTCCACCTCTTTTCCTGTGATCTCACTCATCAAATCTTGAAGCCAAATAGCTTGTTTAGCTGCCTCCGTTGCCGCCATGAATTCAGCCTCACAAGACGACAGAGCTACCGTGTCTTGTTTTTGCGAACACCATGTTACTGGCGTGTCACCAAAGCAGAACAGATGTCCAGTAGTACTCCTTCCATCATCTGGATCGGTGTTGTGGCTGCTATCACTATATCCTTCAAGGCTTCGAGACCCTCCACGCTTAAACTTCAAACCGAAACCGAGAGAACCTTTTAAATATCTTAGTACTTGCTTTAACGCTTTGCCGTGTGACTCTCTTGGTGAATGCATGAATCTACTTAGTATGCCTACACTGAAAGCCATGTCTGGTCGTGTGTGCATTAAGTATCTTAAGCATCCAATCCGTCTCCTGTACAAGCTTGCATCTATTTCAGGTTCATCCAATGCCTTTGAAAGATGCACACCAAACTCCATCGGTATACAGGTTGCATTGCAGTCACCCATATTAGCTTCTTCAAGTATACGCCGAGCATATGCCTCTTGTTTGATCATGATGCCATGTGAGTCTTGCTTTACTTCTATGCCGAGATAATAGGTTAGTATCCCTAAATCCGACATCTCAAACTTTTGTGACATCGAAGATTTGAAATCTTTGATTGCTTGTTGCGAGTTCCCTGTAACAAACAAGTCATCAACGTATATGGCTACAATTAGCAGCTTATCACCTTCATTCTTGCGGTATACGGAGCTCTCTTTAGAGCACTTCTTGAAGCTCAAACCCTTCAATATTTGGTCCAGCTTTGTATTCCAAGCTCTAGGGGCTTGTCGAAGTCCATATAAAGCCTTCTTGAGTTTGAAAACTTTATGTTCCTCTCCCTTCTTTTCAAACCCTTCCGGTTGCGTCACGTACACTTCTTCAATCAGTTCTCCATGCAAGAATGCTGTCTTGACATCCAGGTGATGGATCTCCCATCCACTCGCAGCAGCAAGACCAATTAGTAGCCGTATTGTTTCAATTCGAGCCACTGGCGCGAATACTTCCTCAAAGTCGATTCCATACTCTTGAACGTACCCCTTCGCAACAAGTCTTGATTTGAACTTGTTGATACTACCGTCTGCGTTACGCTTTATCTTGAATATCCACTTGAGTCCAATCACTTTTGCTCCTTGTGGCTTCTCAACAAGGATCCATGTCTCATTCTTGTATATAGAGTCAATCTCATCTATACAGGCTAGCTTCCATCGCTTATCCTTAAGTGCCTCTTGTATGCTTACCGGCTCATCATTCAAGGCAAGTAGCAATAGTTCACACTCTATGTCAGCTAGTAGAACGTAGTCTTCAAGGTAACTTGGTAACTTTGTTTGTCGTGATGATCTCCTTGGTTCGTTTTCTTCATTAGCAACCGAGTCTTCCTCCTCTGTTTCACTTAGCTCAGTCTCTGTTGGTTCGTCTTCAATCGTTGGCTCTGCAACATCATCTTCCTGATGAACTCCTGCAATGTAAGGACCACTCCCTTCGTCTTCTGTAGTTCCCCACGTCATGTGGAACATACCAGGTTCACTTTGAGCTTCCTTACTACCTCCCTTCCAATTCCAACAGGCTTTTTCGTCGAAGATAACATCTCGACTTACTATTATTTGTCTTGTATTAGGGTTGTACAGTCGATAAGCTTTGGTTCCTGGTTCAATACCAAGATGCACCAATGCTATTGATCTATCATCGAGCTTCCTGAGATGTCCTGTATCCACTTTTGCATAAGCCATACAGCCGAACACTCTAATGTGAGAGAGACTTGGCTTTCTTCCTCTCAGACATTCATACGGAGTTTGATTCGTTAGAGCTCTTGTAGGAACCCTATTAATTAAGTATGTGGCGTGACGTACAGCTTCGCCCCATAAATAATTTGGCATACTCATTGCTTTGAGTATACTCCGAGTCATCTCCATTAGTGTGCGGTTCCTCCGTTCCACGACACCGTTCTGTTGTGGCGTGTATGGCGCAGTTAGATGCCTCCTTATACCATTGCTGTTGCAATAATCTTGAAACTCATTCGAGGTAAATTCCCCTCCTCTGTCCGTACGTAATGTTATAATCTTCTTCTCAAGTTCCTTTTCAATGAGGCCTTTAAACTCCTTGAACTTGCTAAAGGCATCACTCTTGTGCTTCAGAAGAATAGACCACATGTATCTTGTGCAGTCATCAATGATAACAAAGACGTAGCGGTTGAGACCAAGCGTTGCAGGTGAGATTGGTCCGCACAGATCAGCGTGTAGAAGTCCAAGTGCTTGTGTGGATCTGTAAGACGAGGCCTTTGGGAATGATTGGCGTGTTTGCTTGCCAACCAAACACGAGTCACAGTGTTGCTTTACTTCAGTGATCTCAGGAAGTCCATGAGCCATTCCATGAGCTGCCATCGGTTTTATTGCTTTAAAACTGATGTGTCCGAGCCTAGCATGCCAACGCCAAGGTTCCTTATCTAATCTTGCTTGTAGACAAGCTGCTCTTCCAACTTGTAGTCTTAACTTGTAGAGCCTGTTCGCAGACCTTTGTACTTTCACTAGTAGTCTCCCTTCAGGATCTCTTAGCGTTAAAAATTCATCTTTCATCCGTACGTCACACCCTTGCTCTGTTGCTTGTCCAAGACTGAGAATGTTGCTTCTGAGCTCCGGAATGAAGTATATATCAGTCAACAGTTTCTGTTCTCCTGTCTTTGCTTCAAAGAGAATCGAACCTTTTCCATTAATGTCGACATAAGAACCATCTCCAAACTTCACTTTTCCTCTGATATTCTCATTTAATTCTGAGAAATAAGATCTTTCTCCTGTCATGTGGTTAGAAGCTCCATTGTCTAGATACCACATTCCCTCTTCTTTCTTGTTTAATTCAAATTTCTTCGGTATCACCTTACCTTCGTTTAAGAACACGACCTCATGCATATACAGAGCAACATCTGATTTCTCAGTCTCTGTCTTGTTGAGTTCTTGGTCCTCTTTCTTATCAGGACAAACCGAAGCAAAGTGACCTTTCTTGTGACAGTTGAAGCACTCAATTTGTGAGTAATCTTTCTTCTCTTTGACTCTCTCGCCTGAGTTGCTGCCTCTGCCACGTCCTCTTCCTCTGTTACCACGACCTCTGTTACCACCTCTTCCTCGTCCTCTACTACCATGATCAGAGTAAAGAAGACTACCTTGTTCCTCAACTTTTTCCCCTTTCATTCGTTCTTTATTCCGCAAACGTTCCTCAAAGGCTTTGAGTCGTCCCACTACATCTTCATACCTTGTTGTGTTTAGGTCAAGAACCTGCTCAAGGGTTGCGGAGATTTGTAGGAACTTGTCTGGTAGACACGCAAGAAACTTCTTTACAAGCTTCGGTTCTTCCATTGTATGACCTAATGATGCTGCTGTCCCTACAAGTTCTGATATCTTTCCTGAGAACGAGTCTATTGATTCATTGTCTTTCATCATTAGACGATCAAAATCAATCATGAGTGTATGCAATCGAGCTTCAATAACGCGATCAGCACCAAGATTCATTGCTTTCAAGGCTTCCCATATCTCTTTAGGAGATTCTTGATCACCAACTTGAAGAATAAGATTCTCTGGAATTCCTTGAAACAAGATAACAGTAGCTAGGTCGTTTTTCTTTTGATCCTTTGACCCTGGATCAATGGTTTCCCATACATCATGGAACCTCAATAATACCTTCATGCGCATAGTCCATACGGCATAATTTGTTGCCGTAAGCATTGGTGTTTTCACCGAAGGTGGATTTGGGGTCATCTTCATCTGCGGTTTGACGTCTGTATCTCCCATCGTTTGTGTGTATCTTGATCTTCTTAAAACAAGAAAACGCAGGCTCTGATACCAAATAACGGGATCAAGAACACACGAGTATAAAACGGTTGCTTTGTTTTATTTCTTTCTTTGCTTTCTTAAACTTCTCTTATGAGATACTTCTTACATTGATCTCTATATATAGGTATTCTTATGCTTAACCTATTACATGTATATCTAGGACTTCTTATCTTTAATCCTAGTTCTAATAGTATTAGTTATCCACCTTACTTTAGGATAACTTGCTGGCTAAGTAACTGAAGCTTATCCAACAATGCATTGTACTTCAAAGGATCTTGGGAAAATAAGTTTGATAAGTGTCTGACTAAGCACGAACCATTTCACCTTCTTAATGGCGAATCAGTCTCTGTGCCTTTCATGAGAAGCTATAAAAGACAATATCTAAAGGCTTCTGATGATTTCAAGGTCCTGAGGCTCGATTATCAGCAAGGCCGTGATGATACCGACCGCAAATTCTCAATGTACTTCTATCTACCTGACAAAAGAAATGGCTTGGATAATCTTTTGAAGAGATTAACATCTACTCATGGATTTTTGGACCGTCACATTCCGAGATACAAAGATCGAGTTGGTGAATTCAGGATTCCAAAATTTAAGATTGAATTTGGGTTTGAAGCTTCAAAGGCTTTTGATGATTTTGAGCTAAATGTGTACCAAAAAGCTTTCATTGAGATCGATGAGGTAGGTACTGAAGCTGCAGCTGCAACTTCCTCGGCCGCTGGTGGTGGCAGACCAAAGACGATAGATTTCGTGGCAGATCATCCATTTATTTTCTTGATTAGAGAAGATAGAACTGGAACTGTTTTGTTTGTTGGTCAAATCTTCGGTCCTTCCAAATCTGATTAGGGTATTGATTTAATTTTTCTTTTCCAGAGATAATTGCGGTTTTCAATTTTTTGTTGTTTAGCCGGATTTTAATTCGCTTAGGTTTGGTTCGCCTCAACTAAGTAATATTCACAGGCAGTTTAGTTGAGGATTAATTTCCAAGCATTATCCTGTGATTATCTCTTGCAACAGATGAATTACGGCTCTACTATATATCCAACATATGAATTATTGTAAAATTTGCACAGTTACTTTATCCTATATAACTATATATACTAGGTAATAACATGGTGAATTTACTGATAAAAAATGTTTGTGCTTTAGAAAGTTTGAGTAATTAATTTTGAAAGAGGATTAGAGTTAGTTTAACAAAAATCAATAGCCTTGCGGTTTTTAACTGAACCAATCAAGCGGAACTGAAACAATTTTTTTTGGTTTTTGGTTCGGTTATGGTCTTAATTTTGGTTTTGTTCGGAATGGTTTTGAAAACTTATTCGGTTTTTGGTTTTTTAAAAAAATTATGAAAAATCAAAAATATCCAAAAATACCCGAAAATAACCATAACTCAAATCAAATTACCCAAAATAATCGAATTTAACCGAATTTAACGGAAAATATATAATTTATTTAACAAAATTATACCAAAATCTACATGAAACAAAAAAAACATCGTTTAATTCGGAAACTAAATTTAAAACCAGAGCGAAAACCAAACCGAGCCGATATTTTTTCGATTCACTTCGGTTGAATCGAATAAAACATAACCAAAAATATCCGAACCAAAAAAAACAAACTATCCGAACTCGCAGGGCTAAAAATCAATATGTCCACTCTCAGTCGAATTCTAAGTGATTCAATGAAACAAAATTGTTTTTCTTTATTTCTTTGGTGCGAGTTCATTTGCTTAGTTCCCTATTTGAATTATCAGCTACGTTTCTTCTCCATCTCACTACCGACCGGCTTTAAACAACACCTCGAGCTGCAAAAATGAAGATCCTTACTACTTCTCTAAGTTCCTTTATTAATTCATAAAGACGGCTACGATACCATCTTGTTCGACAATAAGATATCTATTCAGTTTGATCCAGTAATAACTATAATGTTTGGGTTCTGATTCAGAAATTAGTTGATGAAACAATACCATAGGATCGATGTCAGTTACACTTCATTTTCTTTGTATTGAGGCAGTTCATGTACAAATGAAAATAACTCACTGAAGAAAATTTGGTATTGTGGTTCGACAAAAAACGGAAAGAGTAATATTTGGAGTTGATAAGCCAAAACAGTATGAACAAAGTTTTTTAACACGAGCAGAATTATTTATTACATATTACATCATCTTATACTAACATGGCCAAACTACACAAAACTTACTCTTGAATTGACTAACACATCTCTATAGTCTCACCACCTTGCGAGGATTATTGTTAATTTTCATAGGCGAATGATCTTAAAATTAGCTGCTATTGTTTTTGTAGGATAGATATTCTGGAGATAATGAGAGTTATTGTATAGATATAGTTTTCAAACACATTAGGTTACAATTTGCACCATTATCATTTACGAAATAAAACATTAATTACAATAATTAAATAAGTAAACTATGATATTAAAAACGACCATATATTGGTATCAGTATTGCATTTTGGTAGACTTGTCAATCAAGCATCAACGATCCAATATGATTATATATCACTGTCATTTTTGAGATTATTGTTCCTTATATGGTATATGTATATTTGAATCAATAAACATTAATATGTTTCCAAAATACATGACTTTGAATGAAATTCGTATTAGTTGTTTCCAACATGCTTATGGTTGTATAAATGTTAAGTAAATTTGATTATTTAGGTGCCACTTATATTTTATATTAAAATTATATGTTAATATGTTCCATGCAGACTATGAAACATAAAGAAGTAACACAAAGCCGGTACGTCTAGTGAAACCTTCTAAGCAACTACCATACTTGTCGACACTGAAATAAACAAATTTGCTACAATATTTGCAGGTCATATTACAATCAACGTGATATTCGTGTTTACGCACACCAATTAACCTAATGTGCACACTACCACAACCGAATGGTATGTCGATGTAGCACTTTAGGATCGTATCCACAGAGACCAACTATTACACTTTACTTCTATGGGATCAATATTAAGCTAAAACAAATTGGGGGTTTGGAGGTTAAGGTAACGAGCAGCAAATAAAATAAAGTAAAAGTAAATTCAATCTAAAAAGAATGCTAGCCTAGGGTGGTTTGATCGGGTGTTAAACAAGTGTGAGCCAAACAATTATTCAAGTTCCATTAAAGAACAGTCTAGAACTCGGATCACTTAAGATAGATCAGCCCACTGTCGTGGTGCTTCACCTTTTATCAATCGATCTCAGTACCTAAACTGTCGTTTGGACTGAGACGCGATGACAAACATTAAGATCAAGTCCGATCTGTTCACAAAATACCCTAACATCTACTTTCGCTGGTTAGGGATATGATGCTCATTCAAGTTATGTCTAGCAACCTATAACACTTTTGATGAATAGATTAAACTTAGAATCAGGCAATAAGTAGCTAGTTTAATGCAAGCCTTAAGAACAACAGTGAATGAAGACAACCGATTTATAACTTATTTATGTCAAGCTCACGAATCTAACACCCTAACACCCTAGACTAAGCAAATCGACTACTCAGCCATGAAGCAAGAAAACACAAAGACAGAGATATAAAGCAACATGAAATATGACTGAAATAAAGTAATAGGGTTCAGGGGGTTCTTCTCTAAATCGAGAGAGATGGCCTTCTCCCTTTACAAAGTAGCAAAATCTCAAGTCTCCCACTCTAGGGTCTGGTTATTTGTCTCAAAAGAAGCGTAGAATGTCTAAGAAAAATAGAAAATATGATATATGAAAGCCACAGACGGCTGGGAGAGAAAATAGAAGTAATTAGGGCAAATCCCGAAATAAGTGTAGTTTCCTTAAAAATCTCCGCCGCGGAACAACCTCGGGATTACTCCATATGATTGTTCCGCTTGAGAACAGTCTCGGGGACTGTTCTTCTTGAGTGTTCTCCGCAGGATTTCTCCAAAAATACATCTTCTCTTCATGCACCTTCTCTTCACTCTTCTACCAACTCCAGACCTGTAATGACTCGAAAAGGACTAGAAAGACTCGATAAATACTTGAAAACCAATTAGAAAACATTTATACAATGATGTATAAAACAACATATATCAATTCCCCCAGACTTAGATCCTTGTTTGTCCTCGAACAAGACCAAGTATCAAGAACAGGAAGAAAGGTTTGAAAGTGTGGGAACTCTCCTATTCTCAGCAACCATACCTTAACCACGAATCTCTGAACCATACAAGCAGTAAACTAGGACAGCACACCCTTACCAGAACCCCACTGACTGCTGTTCAAAAATCGGCTCCATACTCTACATCTCAAACCTGAAAAAGCAACACTATCGAGACAGAACTCCCTACATTCATTTAAGAGTTGCGTGAGCTTCTCATCACAGGCACTATTCAGGGTAGACGGTCTAGGTGTGGAACAGGCTATTTAAGTGTTTCAATGGTGGAGTTTCAAGTGTTTAAGGGTTACCAATTTTTGAGGTGGATGCAGGATATCGCGCAAAACTGCAAGAGAGGACGGATCCATTGATGTCCACAGCCCCTACTCGTTTTTGCTCTCCCTGGAACGACAACTCTGCTCTGCTTCGGATCAGTCATCAGACTGCTCTGCTCATCTGTATGTTCTTCGACCCTTCATATTGATATCCACTCTTCTGCTCAACCTTTCCAGTGGCTCATGTTTCCTGAATTCTTCCCCTTCTCCATCACCAAATACTAAATAAAACAAAATATAGATTTTTTTTCTTTTTTTTCTTTTTCTTTTTTTTTTCTTTTTTTTTTTCCTTTTTTTTTCTTTTTTTTTCTGATACTAGTACATAAATAGATGGTGGGGTGACGAAGAAGGAGGTAACATATGATATAAGGATGCCACTGGTGGTTCTGATTCACACCATTCTGGTTCTCCACCCCTGTTCTTGCGCAGTGTTTCTTAGGGAGTGATTGTTCCCTTAGTCTGCTTGTTCTCCCTGTATGATTGACACTTGCAGCAGTAACGAGTAAGAGGCTGCGTCGATCCTTTCCTCTCTGGCCTTTTTGCACATATCTGCACTTATAACACTGAAAAACAAATGCATGGAGGTGGAATAAAGGCTAAGGTGCAGGGTAGGAACTAGCTAAAGATGAGCTAGCCACTCAGGAACAACAAAAAATGGATATAAAGGATAAGATGTCCTGAGTGTAGTTCTCGTATCCCTGATCTAGTGCCCATAACAAGAAGAATTTCAGTCAATATTAGGTTCAAGTTAAGTGGAGTTAAGTCTACTCAGTGTAACCTGATCGGCTGAGAACTTCTGGAGAATCAAGTGAGATATGTCAGGGTGTTCCAGGTCCACATGTGTGTCCTTCGCCACTGCTAAGGTCACTGAATAAGATAACTAAAGCACGAGGTGGTTAGTGATCAACACAGAATAAGGTCCTAATTCCCACAAAGTTTTGACTGACTCGATCTTAAAAACTTACTCGAAATGACTCAAAAGATAAGCAAAAGAAAGAAACGAGTTAGTAAACGATGAAACCCTCCCCCCAGACTTACTTCACAACGTCTCGGTGTGAAAATAAATCAGAGAGAAGGTGAAAACAATAATAAAAACATTTTTTTTTGTTGAGATACTTACCTGGAACTCGTGCTCCCCCAGACTTGTTCTGTTGCCAGTTTTTCACCTGGAGCCGCCGCTCTCTCTTCTGCAGAACAGATGCTCCGTTTCTGGAACAGTCGGGTGGAACAAACGCCAGAATGTTCTGCTACAGTATCTCGGATTTTTATGCTTTTTGACCTGAGACTCAATAACTAAAACGAAAAATAAGCAAAACAAAAATAAAACCAAGTTATATTTACACATACCAGTGGGTTGCCTCCCACTAAGCGCTTGGTTTAAGTCACTAGCTTGACTTGGTGACATGGATCAGTCAGGTTGAGCATCCAGGCTTGTTCCAAAACAAGCTCCACAATCAGACATGTTCAGCTTCAAAACTCTGCTCAACAACCCTTTCACAGCAGCTTCTCCTTTCTCTTTCAGCTCATCAGTGAGTATAACTCTGACTTTAGAGAAAGGTTTAGAGGTACCCTTACACTTTACCTCATACTCAATGGATTTCTCATCACACATGTGAGGTATCAAAGTCATCGTAGGACCGCCCTTGATCCTATTCTTCTGGACTTTTTTATTCACCTTTGCATTCCCACTGAGCTTCCTGGTATTAGTGTGAGGATCTCCATCCAGGACTCGTCCAATCTCACTCTCATCACCAAACTCTTTCTTGGGAAAATTTTCCAGCTGTTCTTCACTAACCATTGAGATGCTGGAGGCGTGTTGAATTTGTGATCTGGTTGGGACAGCCTTGTAGAAAACCTTCTTGTTGATGTTGGAAAAGAAGACTCTCTTATTAGGCATGTCGACGATTGCTCCCACTGTAGCCATAAATGATCTTCCAAAAATCAAAGGCATCTCATGTTTCTTTTTCATCTCAACAACCTGAAATTCAGCATGAAGCACACAATCCCCAACTTGGACATGAAGGTTGCGAATGGTGCCATAAGGGATTTCTGTGGAGGAGTTTGCAAACGCCAGAGTCACCTGAGAAGGCTCAACATCAGCAATACCCAGCTTGTCAATAATCGCTTTTGAGACAAGACTCACGCATGATCCGGAGTCACAAAGAGCATCCTTAAATTCTACTCCAGCAATGGAACATGGGAAAACAAACTTTCCAGGATCATCAACCTTAGGCAATACCTTCAGTGGTGGTGGAGTTGGATAGGGAACCTTAGGAACATAGACTCGCACTGGTGGAATCTCAGTATGTTCGTCAGGAGCAGTCACCACACAGCTAGCAGGTTGTTCTGTTCTCTTTTCTGCGCCTGAGACAGTTTCAGGAAACAGCTGCTCTGTTTCTTTTTCCACAGCTTTCTCACACATATGCTATGTTGCATTACAGTGCATCACATTCTTTCCACGAAGGATTTCTTGCTGCCTCTTGACATTTTCAGCGGTTTGAGCAAGCTGACCATCAATCCTCTTTATGTGGCTGTTCACAGCATCATATTTTGTATTCAGATCAGTGAACATGCTGTCCATCCTGGTGTTGATGTCTGTGGTAACCTGATTCAGTGCCTTGACCTGAAGTTGCTGGCTCTGGAGCATCTGCTGCATCATAGAGTTGAGATTTTTCAGCTCATCTGGCGGAAAAGTCGTAGGAGCAGTCTGATGGTTGTTCTGCGGCTGTTGCTGGTTCAAATTCGGATTCTGAGCGACGAACCTGTTCTCTGCCTCACTGGAGATAAAAGTTTTACCCTGGAAGTTCTGCGGGAAGGTGTTCTGATACCCAGATCCTTGTGCCTGGTTATTTTGAATCTGCCCAGTAGTAGCTCCATCCATCATGAAGACTTTTCCTTGGTTGTTTTTCAGTAGGTAGTCAATCTTGGCTGTCAGCTCATCTATCTTCTGGGTTTCAGCACTGTTCACGACCTTGGAACAATCGCTCTCATTGTTCTCATTGGTAGAACTAGCAGCCATGTTCTCAATCAGCTCAAATGCTCCAGCAGTGGTCTGAGTCATGAAATCTCCATTGCTCGCAGAATTCATAGCACTTCGGTGTTCCCAGTGTACTCCATCATAGAAAATGCCCAGGAGGTAATCATAATCAAATCCATGGTGAGGGCACTCTCTGCGATAGACATTGAAACGCTCCCATGCATCACAAAAAGGCTCGTCTGGGAGCTGTCAGAATGAGGTGATCTTGTTCCTCAATGCTGCAGTTCTCGCCTTAGTGTAGAAGTGGCTCAGGAACACTGATCGGACCTGTTCCCATGAAGAGAGAGAACCTGTAGGGAGAGAGTTCAGCCACCGTGCAGCTTTTTCATCAAAAGAGAATGGGAATAGCGTGCACTTGATGTAGTCTGGTGGAACACCATTCACGCGTGAAAAGTTGCAGACTCTCTCGAATCTCTCAATATGCTCCATTGGAATTTCTGTAGAGAGACCAGAGAACACCTTACTCTGCACTAGACCGATCAAAGCAGGCTTGATCTCGAAGTCCAGATTGCTACAGAGTGGAGGAGCAATGGCAGAGCGCGTAGTAGGAAGGTTACGTGGATGGTTTCTCTGCCCGATTGGAACAGTCTGTGCCGCATGTTCCTGCTGCGCGAGAGCAGCCTGTTGAGCAGCTCGTTCCGCAGCTGCCTGCTGGGTTTGGATGGTCTGCTGCATCTGAAGCATCTGCTGTTGCATCAGTGCCATTGCTGCAGCGAGAGCATCCTGTTGGCCGTGATCACCCATGCTGGTGTTGGTTGGCCTTGATTGTTGTCTGTACTTTCTTTCTAAACCTTGCGATCTCCTGCAACAAAGAGAAAAGAGCAAGTTAGAGGTCTTAGACTAAATAAATAACCGAAAAATAAAGGTAAAAAAGATGGTCCCCGGCAACGGCGCTAAATTGATATTCGTGTTTACGCACACCAATTAACCTAATGTGCACACTACCACAATCGAATGGTATGTCGATGTAGCACTTTTGGATCGTATCCACAGAGACCAACTATTACACTTTACTTCTATGGGATCAATATTAAGCTAAAACAAATTGGGGGTTTGGAGGTTAAGGTAACGAGCAGCAAATAAAATAAAGTAAAAGTAAATTCAATCTAAAAAGAATGCTAGCCTAGGGTGGTTTGATCGGGTGTTAAACAAGTGTGAGCCAAACAATTATTCAAGTTCCATTAAAGAACAGTCTAGAACTCGGATCACTTAAGATAGTTCAGCCCACTGTCGTGGTGCTTCACCTTTTATCAATCGATCTCAGTACCTAAACTGTCGTTTGGACTGAGACGCGATGACAAACATTAAGATCAAGTCCGATCTGTTCACAAAATACCCTAACATCTACTTTCGCTGGTTAGGGATATGATGCTCATTCAAGTTATGTCTAGCAACCTATAACACTTTTGATGAATAGATTAAACTTAGAATCAGGCAATAAGTAGCTAGTTTAATGCAAGCCTTAAGAACAACAGTGAATGAAGACAACCGATTTATAACTTATTTATGTCAAGCTCACGAATCTAACACCGTAACACCCTAGACTAAGCAAATCGACTACTCAGCCATGAAGCAAGAAAACACAGAGACAGAGATATAAAGCAACATGAAATATGACTGAAATAAAGTAATAGGGTTCAGGGGGTTCTTCTCTAAATCGAGAGAGATGGTCTTCTCCCTTTACAAAGTAGCAAAATATCAAGTCTCCCACTCTAGGGTCTGGTTTCTTGTCTCAAAAGAAGCGTAGAATGTCTAAGAAAAATAGAAAATATGATATATGAAAGCCACAGGCGGCTGGGGAGAGAAAATAGAAGTAATTAGGGCAAATCCCGAAATAAGTGTAGTTTCCTTAAAAATCTCCGCCGCGGAACAACCTCGGGATTGCTCCATATGATTGTTCCGCTTGAGAACAGTCTCGGGGCTGTTCTTCTTGAGTGTTCTCCGCAGGATTTCTCCAAAAATACATCTTCTCTTCATGCACCTTCTCTTCACTCTTCTACCAACTCCAGACCTGTAATGACTCGAAAAGGACTAGAAAGACTCGATAAATACTTGAAAACCAATTAGAAAACATATATACAATGATGTATAAAACACCATATATCACAATGTTCAAATGGCATGCTGAAGTTTCAAAGTCAAATTTCAGTGATCTAACAAAGTTGAACTACATTTTCATGACTGTCGTTAATTCATAGTGAAAAAAGGTGAACAACATTTTCATGACTGTTATTAATTCATGGATTGTCTAGCGATCTTGAACCACTCAGTGTGGAAAGACCCTTCCATGTAATCTCTTTGAGCTTGGACAAGGTTCGCCGGCAACCTCTCTCTCATGTAAGAGTCAAAATACTCCAGACTTGCAGACATGCCTCGCGTGCTAATACCCGAGTTGATACTCAAGCAAACCACTCTTCTCCAAGCTGACTGTCTCTCGATGATCTCTTCTGCAAACTAAGTATCTACCAGAAGGTTAGCCCGTTCTGTGTTCCTGTCATAAGCTTGCTTGATCCTGTTTAAGAAGACTGCTCTAATGGTGCACCCTCTTTTCCAGATTCTAGCCAGCTCACCTTGCTTAAAGCCCCGGTCTTTTTCCATGCTCTTGGCACGGATTAGGTTCATCCCTTGTGCGTAGCTGCAGATTTTCCACGCGTAAAGCACCTTCCTCACGTCATTTATGAGCTGTTTCTTGTCAATGGTTTGGTCAGTTAAGATACTGCCGAAATCCACCTTCATCAAAGACCTTAGTGACTTCCAAAAAAGAATAAAAATCCACCCACCTTTTTCTCGCATCTTCATCGACTTGTATCATAAACTTTTTGTTATCCCTTCGATAAATTAATGTTAAGATATCCGAAAAGGAAAATTTATATTAGCATTTAATTGACCATTTTTTGTAGCTTTCGTTTTAAGAATGACACGTATGCAAAATACAAAATAAAAGCTTCTCAATGAAAGTAGTTATTCTCTCTGCAAATCCGAATTTGGAAACACTTAAAAGTGCTTCTCTTTTAATATATAGGGGATTAAACGATTTATCAAATATTTATAGGATTTGAAACGCACTAAATTTTACTATACTTTTGTAAAAAAAATGTTGAATTACAGTATTAGTTTCTCTATATTAGAACAGTAAATCTTTATCTGGCAAATATAACACAAGTATGCAACTTTCGGTTATACCAATTTCAGAAGCAAGTTTAAAAAAAGAATAATATCACACATTATTATATATACTTACAAAAAACAAATGTAATATGATATATCTTTACTATTAAACCAGAATCCTATTTTAAAAAATTTGTAGTATACCCTTAAATTTTCATCATATTTACAAACAATACCATTCCTTATTTTTAGAAATTTAATTAATTAAAATTGACTAAAAATATAAACCAATTGTTAGCAAGTATTTAGTGACCAATTACATTGTAACTTATTACTTACGGTCTCTTATACAACAAAACCAATAAAAAAATTATCTTCTTTTATATACTCTAAGCCATCACCTTAACTTATAAACAATAAATCATATATTACAATTACAATATTTTGGAAGAAAAAATTTCCTTACTATAAAAATCTGAACCATTAAATTTTACCGATAAACTAAAATATAACAAAAGCTTAAAGAAGTCAACATAGGGTTATACATATACTATTATCTTTGTACAAAACAAATCTTGCCTACAAAATGTTTGTATACCAAATGTATCACATTATTTACAGCTACATTTTTTATACTAAACAAAAATAATTTTATAAATAGCATATACATATACACAATCATATCTGATTTAAAATTTATTGAATATTCTCAAATCTAGGTTAGAAATTATTGTGAACCATTTCTTAGTTTTGTTTGATCTATGTAGAAGCCGGTTTCCTTTCACAAAGTAAATTTTTATGTATCAATTGTTTTACTAACTTTTATTGTTTTTAACTAAATTTAATTTATTTTAAATCCACTAAGCATGACAGCCGTAGATACTAAAATTTTTATAAGTGAATTACATTGGTTTAATTTTTTGTTTTTTCAAAATAAAAATCTAAACATTGTTTTCATTTTCTTAGAACTTAATCAAATCAATTTATAAGAAAATAAAATACAAGTATACTTTTCTAAACAAATGATTTTGGCCACTCTAAATAAACTCAAACCGGTTTAAATTTATGATCTATAAAATTAAATTAATCTAATTGAATACAATTATTGAGAACTCAAAAGTAAATAATTTCAAACAGTCGAGACGTAAATTTGTTCTTTAAAAATGTGACGAAATTAAATAAGATGGACTACCATTTTATAATTTTTAACAAATCATTTGATGATTTTTATTAGATTTTTACAATGTATATTATCCTGCACTTTTAAAGTACGAGTCAAAATCTAGTCTATACTATTAAAGCAATATTAAAGCAAGATCTTATTTTAAAAATTTTGGATTATGCCCTTGAATTTTTATCATATTTACAATACAGTATTTTTTTTATTTTTAAATTTAGCCATCAATCAATATTATTTAATATAATAATATAAATAACTTGCTAAATAAAAGTACAACATATGGAAAACTATATATATGGCATATCAATTATTCTTTAAAATTTTAGTTAATCCTAGAATTATTAATTTCGACAACAATCATTGTTATTTAAAAAGAATTTGGAAGATACAAATATATTTAAAAACAATTTTCAAATTATGGTCACCAAATTTTTCTCATGATTAAAAAGAACATATCATTAAAAATAATAAGTATATTTTAATTTTAGAATCTGTATACCATTCAGAATGCTCCAACATATTCCCTAAAAATACTAACAATATAAATACTAAAATAACTAAATGTGTTTTCCTATCTATATTATTAATTTGGAATTACCAATATGGATTAAAACTTCAAATAACATTTTTAATTACATCTAATATCATTTTTACTCATAAATATAATTAATTTTAATAATAAATTTACAAGAACATGATAAATATGAGTTTCCTTATAAATCATATGTATTAGTTAAATTACCTAATATTTAGCTAATTTAAAAGATTGCAATCTTTCAATTATTTAATATTTAACAAAAAAAAAATTATATATAGCATATATAAATGTATATATATACAATCACACCTAGTAGTATATATATACAATCATATCTAATTTTAAATATATTGAATATTCTCAAATCTAAGTTTTGATTCGTTTGATCTATGTAGAGAGTAGTTCACTTTCAGAATGTATAACAATTAAAAAATGTACGAAATTTCTTTACAAATAATGATTTACAACAAAAAAAAATTAACCACATAATAAAATTAATTTTTAGAGTTATGCCAATTTAGTTCATTAAAGAATAAAGTTAAGTTTTGTAAACATAAATAGTCATTTAAAATGAAACACGATAAAGAAAGATTAAAAATTTAATTCTTCTATAAAATAAACAAAAATATATAAAATATGTGTTTACTAAATATTTGTCAATTTAAAAAAAAAAAATCAAGGAAAATAAACTCGCTCTTTAAAAACACGGATCAAAATCTAGTATTGTATTAAAACAGAATACAAAGAAGAATACTTAAATTAAAAAATTGGCACCACAAAAGTTGAGCAATTGATCCGATTAGACAGTACAAAGAACATGAAGCAAGAAGAACCAGTAACAATACAAAATATAACATAGTACAATTAAATGATTCTGAGGCTTTGTTTGAGAGAAAAGCTGCATCAAGGAGAATGTTGACGCAAGGTGAAATTTACTGAACAGCGAACGTTTTTTTTTTTTTTTGATATCTCTGGTGTCTGGGCAGCCACTTTCCCAAATATCCCCCGAAGGGGTCCAGCGCCCCAGCAGTAAGGATGTTAAATCGCTGTGGCCGGGTTTCGAAGCGAACGTTGATGATTAGAATAAGAGCTTGGGTTATTGTTGAAGGAAAATGTATTGTTTCTCTGCAGGCAAGGAGAACAAAGTGATCGCTAGAATTTCCTGACTTTTTCTTATTATGTTGAATCTTATATATATATATATATAGATTAAAATTTATATTTTTAAAATTGTTTCGTGAAGCCTCTTTATTCAGTCTTCGATAAATACTACACAGCAAGGAGAGTAAAAATCAAATAAATACCATCAATAAACATGAAAATCTTATAATATATGATTTGTTTTAACATTGCTATTGGGAAATCGATTGTGAGTCAAGTGGTTGGTTTTTGTCAATGGAGTGATGAAATCATGATTAATATGCATATACAACAAAATTACATTTACAAATCAGAAACTCTGGTGAGGAACTGAAGTTGCCGAAGGAGAGGACTAAGAGTCTCCATGAGCTTCTCACAAGGATGATTGTGAACACCTTCGTAGGTTGTTACAACAACTTTTGGATCTTTTGCCAACCTTTGCACTTGTTTCTTCACGTTGCATGTATGGTACGTGCATCTGTAATAGCTCCTGCTATATATTACGTTGCAAACACAAATTAAATGAATAATAAATCCGTTACCTACTGTATATGATATTGTTAGTTACGAAGCTACCATGCCAGGTTATTCTATATGTTATGCTGTTATGTTTTTAGGTATAGTGAACATATACTTATTAAAATTAAATCTCTACGAAAGGTTTGAATCAATCTGTTTATTGAGGATAAAGCCTATACATAAACACTCTAGTTCAAAAACACGAGCAGTGACCAAGCCTAAATCAACCGGAGTAACACAATTTGAATTCGATCTTTATAGGTTGTTAAGCTAACGTTTCCAACCAAGATAGACACGTGACCAAGTGTGTGTAAATACATTATCTTGGGTCAATTTCGAAATCTACTTTTAAGATGTCAAATATGTTGTTAAACACGTCATAATTGTCTATATATTTAGATGTAATAAAGTAAAATAATAACCTGGGATGAGCATTGTTTTTGACAGATTTTTGACCGTATTTTCTCCATCGATAACCATCATCAAGAACATCATCGTCACTCCTCGTATGAAACGCAATTCTCTGAAATGCGGACGATCTCTTGCCTTTCCCTTTATTATTGTGGTCATTTAATCCTCCCATATCCATCGCCTGTCCTCCTCCTCCTCCGCCTTGAAAGTTCTCTGGCTGAGCAGACATATGAAAACTCGCTGGAGAACAAGAAGAAGATGTGCCCATATCGCCGGAAAACATTAAGGAAGGAACCATCATCGTTAACTGTTTGTCTTCAAAAGAAGACAAAGGATTGTTTTCGCCTGCTTCTAGTGTTAACATCGAGTTTGTGTTGTCTATCCCTTCCATTTGTTTTTGAAGCTTCCTCTATCTAGATTTATCTCTCTCTCACGCTATATGTAAGTTTGTTTATGTATATGTTTGGGGATATCAAGACGAAGGAGAAGAGAAGAAGAAAGGTGATAAGGATATTTGTAGGGAAGAAAGAAGAAGAATGAGTAAAAGGGTATATAACACTGAGGCCAACTATATTCACCTAACTTTTTGTTGAACTGCCTTAGCAAGCTTTTGATCAATATTATTTTATGGATTCATATATTACCCTATAATGTATGTAATATACCAAGTTAATTAGTGGAAAATTAAATAGTATAATTTGTATTAAGTAAAAGGAACATAAAGCAACTTTGATTAATACTGGTGTAAATTGATTACTATATCAAATTTTTATATTACGGTAATGTATTAACATTTGGAAATTATAATGGTTTTTTAATGTTTAACTTTGTGAAAGATTGATTATACATGTATCCACATGCGTGTATCACATAAAAACCAATCAAACACATCTGGTTATATATGCTAGTGGTCAACGTTCTTGTTGATGTCTTCCCATGACAAAGGGAATGTTTTTTTTTTTTTGGTGGGAAAACGGGAGAAAAACTCCCGTTATTTATTCAAACATCAAACTCCAACTACAACCGAGTAAGTCGTGGCCTTGAAGGACCATCAACATCCTCTTTCAAACACATAACCACCTCTAACGGAACATCATCCAGACTATGAAAACCAAAAGGAAAAGAAAAAGCAAGGTTAGCCAACTCGTCTGCAACGCGGTTTGCCTCCCTAAACACATGCACCACTCGGACTAGCCAATCCTTTATCAAGAAGCCATGGCACAATCGTACCAGGAAAGACAGCGGATGAGCATCCCCGATCCCTGTCGTAAGAAAATCCACCACCACTTTGGAGTCAACTTCCAACTCCAATCTTCGTATCCCTTTCTCCCAAGCCACCACTAACCCATAGTACACTCCCCAAAGTTCCGCTAGTGGAGCAGAGCATCTACCAATATTTAGGGCAAATCCTCCACACCATTCGCCTTCCCCATTTCGTAAGACGCCCCCTGCCGTCGCCGGTCCCGGGTTTCCACGTGAGGCTCCGTCCGTGTTCATCTTCATCCACCCCACTCTCGGAGGTGTCCAACCTACCATTAGCTCCACCCTACTCCCAATCCCAGTGTTCCTCTTCTCTACCTCCCTTGCTAGCATCACTTCCTTAGCCAAGTTTCTCAAAAATTGGATTCTGTCCTTCCACAGCCGATTTTCCCCGAAGACATTCCCACATCTCCACTTCCATCCCCACCAAGTAGCCAAAGAGAACAACGTTGACCACGGAACTCCATTCCTCACTGTATTATCCCGCAGATTCTCGTAGAGCCATGTAAGTAATGGTTTCGAGAAGAACCTCTCTCGTTTCGCAGCTGGAACAAAGCGGAGCCATATACCAGACATCGCTGGGCAGTCTCTCAACACATGCAATATTGTTTCAATACCCCCTTTACACACTTGACACACATCCGTACCACTTAGGTGGCGCCGATATCTTTCAGCATTCGTCATAATTGCTTGATTCGCCACAAGCCAGAGGAATATCCTAACTCGCTCAGGAGCCACCACACGCCATACACTCTCAAACAGGCACCCCATATTTGGTCTCGGGGAGTCATCTCTTGTGATCATTGCATATGCAGAGCTCACGGAAAACTTCCCATTCGAGTTCTCTCCCCAAGCCAGCCGATCATGTACGCCGGTTACCGTATCTACCACAACTGCTGCTAGTTCCAGTCGTGTCTCCTCTGTCACAAAAGGGACAATCCAGTTAAGATCCCAGCCTCCTCCTTCCAACCATAGTTCTCTAACTTTCACGTCCTCATAGCCGTCAGGGAGCTCAGCTCTCACATCAGCCATAATCGTTTGGTTAGAAAGCCACTTATCCGTCCAAAACTTGATTTCTCTTCCATTACCAATCACCCACTTATGCCCTCCAAAATCACTTCCCTAATTCCCGACGCAATGCTCCTCCAAGTAGATGAAGCATTCGACCCCACTACCATCCACGTATGATCATGAATATCTCTCACTGAATACTTGCTTCGCAACACCTTGGCCCATAAGCTATCCTTATCCAGTAACAACCGCCACCCTACTTTCGCTATTAACGCCTTATTCATATCTTTGGATTTCCTGATACCAAGCCCCCCCCCCCTCCGCTTTAGGCTTACAGAGCCTGTTCCACGCTACTAGATGCTGTCCAGTACCCCACACAAAACTTCTTGAGAGGCTATCCAGCTTCTCAAGCGTGCTAACAGGTAAACAAGCCGTACTCATCGAATGAACAGGTATTGAAGATAGCACAGCCTTAGTCAGAGTAACTCTTCCTGCCAGGCTCAACGTCTGCTTCTTCCACCCTGCAAGTCTTGATGCAACCTTCTCCAATACTTCCTCAAAGGTATCTTTATTAATTCTCTTTTGTAAGATTGGCATCCCCAAATATTTTCCTAACTCCCTTGTTGCAGCAATCCCACTTGCTCTACTTATCCTTTCCCCTCTTCTTCTAGAGACATTCTTAGAGAAAAATATTTTCGACTTAGAGAGACTGACTTTCTGGCCAGATGCGCTACAAAACTTCTCCAACACTCTTCTTATCACCCGCACTTGTGCAACCGACGCTTCCGCAAATAGTATCAGGTCATCAGCAAAACAGATGTGTGAAAGTTCAGGACCACCACTCGACAACTTTATAGGTTTCCACTTCTTCTCTTCCACCGCACACTCAATCAAATGGCAAAGTCTCTCCATGCATAATACAAATAGATATGGATATAAAGGGTCTCCTTGTCTAAGTCCTCTAGATGGCTTAAACGTTTCTGACTTTTCTCCATTCCACAAGATACTCATAGAAGGGCCCGAGACACACTCCATGATCCTTCCCACCCAAGCTTCTGGTAGCCCAGCTGTCCTCAGCGTATCCTCCAGGAAGTCCCATCGCACCCGATCATAAGCCTTCTCCAAGTCTAGTTTCAATAGCATCCAACCTTTTCTACCCTGTTTTTTCTTCATAGAATGCACAGCCTCTTGCACTACCACGATATTGTCTGCACTCAAACGGCCTGGAATAAAGCTGGATTGAGCAGGACCAATCAGTTTTTTCATCATCTCCTTCAATCTTCCCACCATTGCTTTTGTTATGATTTTAAACAACACATTACATAAGCTAATGGGGCGGAACTGAGTAATACTTTCTAGCTTCATCACTTTTGGGATCAATACCACAAGCGCATCATTTGTACCTTCTGGTAGCTTTCCATTTTCAAAGAAGGCGAGAACAAAACCAACCACCGATTCCTTGACAGTTTCCCAACATCTCTGATAGAATACTGGTTGAAATCCATCCGGTCCTGGCGCTTTGTAGCTACCCATATCTCGAACCGCTTTCTCCACTTCGGCTTCTGAGAAAGTTCTGTTCAAAGTAATATGATCCTGACTTGTAAGCCTCACAAACCCCCTCGCTGGCAGACCTTGTGGAGCCGTATCAACATCCTCCAACGAGTAAAGCTTCTTGAAGTAATTCACAGCTAACTTCTCAAGCTCTTGGGGTTCTGAAACCCATCTGTCCTCATTATTCTTCAGCATCTCAATTTTATTCCGCCTTCGTCGAATAATTGTTGACATGTGAAAGAACTTTGTATTCCTGTCTCCATGATTCACCCACTTCTCACGAGACTTCTGGAACCAAATAAATTCTTCCTGTTCTAAGACTATTTCAAACTCCTTCAATAGATCTCCCTCTTTCGCTAATAGCTCATCTGTAGAATGGAGATCAATCTGCTCTTGAACATCTTTGATCTCCTTCACTAGCTTCTCCTTCTTACTCTGAACATTTCCAAACACTTCTCTGTTCCACCTTTTAAGCTTTACTTCCAACTGTTTTAGTGCCTCTCTCGTATCAATATGTCGATTCCACGAAGCTACTAACAACTCTTGAAAATCACTGTGTTGCAACCATGCCGCCTCGAACCGGAAAGGACGCCTACACGCGTTCCCTGCTACCCCTGGCGTAAGCTGCAGATATAGCGGAGCATGATCAAATGCTAAGAAAGGCAAATGGGTGACTCTTGTCTCTTGCCACTTAAGAAAGGCAAATGGGTGACTCTTGCCTCTTGCCTCTTGTAGTGGCTTCTTTGTTCTTTTCGATAGATACACATTCCCTTTTTGGTTTCGTTTATGCATTCTGAAAGTTAGATGTAGGAACTGGCATATGTTTTGTCAATCTGAAAATTTCCTAAGTTTGTTTTTTTTGGTTAAATAAATATATACTAAAATTTATAATATAAGAAAATGGTAAACCATTTTCCAGAAAGAGAATCTGAAAGCTCTGGTAACCACTGAATTTCGAACTGCAAATTCACCGTATTGGAGTTATCCCTTAAGTGCCTCTAATCTACCACCTCGTGGTTAAGTTTATTAATCATATATGAATTATATACATAGTTTAGGTTTATCAAACCAGTGCCGGCTTAGCATGCAGGGCGAGGGGGGCGACCGTCTTGGGTCCGCTCCAAATCCAGCAATATTAGGAATCCTAATTATTTTCATTAGCATATATGATCTAGATTTGGGCTGCATTAAAACACATTTTTGCAAAAAAAGAAAAATTAACTGAAATATCAAATAAGGGATGTGCATGTTTGATGCTCGTGTGAAAAGGTTAAAGAATTTTATTTTATTTTACCAACGTTGAGAAAATAACTTAGACATTTAAAAATGTTTAGAAAATAACTTACTATAGGACATTTAAAAATGTTTTGCCCAAGGGCCCTAGTTCATCTTAAGCTGGCCCTGTATCAAACTAGTACCAGACATGATGATATCGCTTAAAGGGTTGGGCCATTAAATATAGATAAACGAACTTAAGCAGATTATCGTGGTTGTAGTTGTTAGGAATCGAATAAATAAAAATAAAATTTGCATAAACAAAAGAAAAAACACTAGCAAAACTCGTTGTCAAAAAAAAAAAACACTAGCAAAACTCATGCACGCACGTGGAAGCTTCTCATACAAACTATAGTTCATGTAAAAAATCAATTGTTAATAGATCTAGCGTAACATGTGTCTACGAAAAATTTTCGGTTCAACTTATTGCTACACACACATACATTATTAATGTAAATATCTTACATCAACTGAAATTAACTGGATCTCAAAAAAAAAAGTTCACTGCAACACATATTATTTACTTATATGTATGTAGCTTCACGTTTTATATTGCAGAATTGATACAAGCGCAATGCATTTTACAAGTTTGGATTATGTATATTGAATATAACCAAAACAAAAACTTTGGATTATATATCTATGCATGTCGGTTTCTTATGATTGATACGACATACAGAAAAAAAAAGATAATGACATACAGTCTAAAAGCACTGTTTGTAATGTAAAAGCATGTTTATTGGAGATTTTTAGGATATAACTTTTATTTAAAAACTGGTTCTTAAACTTTTTTAGCTAAAATTAAGAGACCACTTTTTATATTCTGCTAATGTCTCCGTAGATCAGTCAAGCTAAAAACATCACACGCGCATCTCTTTCTCTTTATATAACAGATATGAAATCACATTCACAGGAGTTGTCAGTTGTCACTCATCATAAAAGATAACAGAAATTGAAGCTCTGTATTGCTATATGTTCAAATACATCAAGTATTCTATCAGTTCTTAAATAAAAGAGAATATTGTGGAGTTTTATGCATAACTCTCATATAATGTATGAATAGATTATAAAACACATCAAAATTGTTTTAAATAAAGATGATACTTATACATACTGATGATATTGATTAGTAACAAAACTTGCCCTAATCTCCAGTTTCCTACGCAGGCAGGTATAATGATATTTGTCCTCACTCACTTGTTTTTTGATACGAGACTGATTTTCTTTCCCTCCACAATAAACTTCTCACTTCGCTCCAGCTGCAACAAAGAGGTGTCAAGTCCAACATCAGTAAAAAAACTGAATATTCTATAGTAAAACTGAGAAAAACTACAATAAAAATGATTTAGGTGTACTAACTCTACATACGTATACTGTATCTCACATTCGATGAATTTCATGTGAAGGAGTCAGCACAAGAAGTAACAGGATAGATTTGACATAAGATGAGAAAAAAATAGAATTACCTTAAGTTTCAAGTAAGCAATAGCATCTTTCCTTGAAGAGAACTCTGAGAGAATTGATGGTGCTTGTTCATCAATCATAGATTTAAGCTGTTTCAGCTTCATTGATCCGCTACTACCAGCGACCTGAAAAATGCAAGATGTGTGAGAGAGACGTTATAGAAGAAGACTATTGGACTGTTCAAAGTAAATCGACAGCAAACCTTTTTAAGAATCTGCTTGCATAGGTTCTTCAACTTGATTTTGGGTTCAATGATTTCATCACGCTTCCTTTTTGCTGGGAGAGAGTTTTCAATAACAGAGTCCTTGTCGTCTTCTTCTCGCTTCCTTTTTGCCGGGAGAGAGTTTTCGATATCAGAGTCCTTGTCATCATCCTCCTCTTCACTCTCTTCTTCTTCCTCTTCCTCTTCATCATCATTATCATCATCATCATCATCACTGTTATCAAAAGATGTTTTCTTCCCTTGGTAGCGAACACCAGCTATCTTCTTCGGACGGTCTTTGATACCAAGTCCTTGTTTTCCAGCTGTGGCTTTATCCTGCAGACATTTCGCAGCATTAAGATATTCATATGCACAAACAAGTTCTACAAAAACAGCTTGAGAAGAAGAGTAATAGCAACACAGTCACGTACCTGAACCATGTTGTATAGATTCTCTTGATCGTCCTCACAAAACATTTTTCTCTCTTTAGATTTCAATGATTTTTTCTTGCCAGACTTGGCTCCAAGTAGACCCCCCGAGACAAACCCGGATTTAAATCCCCACCAGTCTGAAGAAGGTTCTTCGATCTTCTGTTCTGTTCAGTCCAAAAGATCCATACGGTTTCAGCTCAAAGGATAACAAAAATAAAGTCACAGTATTTCAAGAATTCAGGATCAACCTAAAATCACCTGTTACACTATCATGTTGGTCCTCGGATATAATTTTAATCTCCATAGTATCAGCTATGTCACAAACAGCAGGAGAAGGCTCCTCAGTTCGTTTAACCTACAAAACAGCAATCAGCAATATAGCTCAACTTTAATAATGCGTAGTGTTTCAATAATGTTGAGAAAATCCGAAAATATGCACAGCCTGAGGAGATGTAGAAGTCATAAATTAAATACTAATCGTCCTGAATCTTTGTCACTAGCGGATCAAACAAGTAGAGAGTACTTACCAGTATGCCTTCAAGATCTTTAGAGGAGTAAGAATTGACAAGCTTCCCCTTCTCTCTACGCTTATACCTTAAAGTAGAGAAAAATAACAAAACACTCAAACGCAATGCGACAGAAAACTGCTAAAGGGGGTAATAAAGAGAAGAGAAAGATCAAACAACCTTCCTTGTGGACGTGTAACTTTAGCAACCTTGGCCACGGCAGGCTCAGATTTTGCTGCTTCATCTTCACTTTCAGCTTCCTTGTCCGAAGCTGTTACATACCACAGAAACACAAGTCATCAGACAAACTAGAGTGACATGATTTAAAATAAAATGAGTAAAGTTAATTAGAAGGAGACTTACCATCATCTTTCTTGCTAGGAGCTGCTTGCTGCAAATAACACACACAGCAGAGACTGAAATCACATACATTTCTCAATAATATCAGTACGAAAAAAAAGAAACACAAACCACTTTCAACTTCTTGAGAATGTTATCGAACTGAGTAGTATCGAATGCCCATGGATTCGGCTTATCAACCCCAACACCTGCTCCCAAAAGTTCAAATAATCATTAGCCCTATTGCATTTACTAAAGATGAATATTCATCTAGCTTCATATACACACACATTCTAACAAAAAAAAAAATCAGAAATCAATAACTTATTAGGGTATACAAAGTGCAAAGAAGCTCTATTTCAAGTTTCCCCAAAATCTAAATTCCACAACCTCAAGCTTTGAGTGTTTGTAATGGCCATTAAATACAATACACTGGGAAGACAAAGAAGAAGAAGAAGAAGAAAGGAACAAACCGGTAGTGTCTTGCTTGTTCTTGACACGGACATAGCCTTTGATCCCTTGCTTGTCTTTACCTAGTCCTTCTCCTTCTTCCCATCCCTACACAAATATAAATCACCAATTCCAAATAATTAGGGTTTTTACATGCTTAGAGATGATCATTTAGGAAGAAAACTGAACTCACCATCGATTTCATTAGCCGGAAAGCGGCTGATTCCTTTATGATTCCGACGTACTTGACTGGAGCTTCCGGCGCCGCCATCTTCTCTCCTTGTTTTCCGGCGATCAATTACAGGCAGTCTTCGCCGTTTTTTTGGAGCTCTGAAAGCGGTGCAGAGGAGAGAGAGGAGGGAGGCGAGAGAGTTTTGAAGAAAAACCTAAAAAGAGAAAGAAGTGATCAGCAGTTATACTCTACGACGCGGTGTTTTGTAACGTTCAGTGGAAAGGCGACACGATTCGACGGTAGAGATCTAATCAAATTTTAAATGGGCTATAGTACAGACCCAATTAAGAGGCCCATTACACCCCACCTTAAAGAATTTATTTGAAATAAAAATTTAAGTAAAAATGTTGTGGCTGGTTAGTTGACTGGGAAGAGAGATCAGAGAGAAGTGATGGCAATGGCTACTTGTTCTCAGCTATCTTATTCTTCTTCTTCGTCTCTGTTTCGCTCTGAAATTACCAAAAAGCCCTTCCTTCTCCAAGTGACTGCGGCGACAATCAGCGTTCATGGTTTCTCACCACGGAGGCCAAAGTCTCTCTCTTTATCCCAACGTTCTCCAGTAGTCTCGGCTTTGTCTGCTTCCGTTGACCTCGATGAACCAGTGAAGAAATCAGTGAGAACGCTTCCGTTTCGAGTGGGACACGGGTTCGATCTGCATAGGTTAGAGCCGGGTTACCCTCTGATCATAGGAGGGATTGATATCCCTCACGACAGAGGCTGCGAAGCTCACTCCGATGGTAAAGTCTTGACCTTTATAACTAGATTGAAATTGAGCTTTGAGCTTATGTGTGGTGATGATGTTGGGAGGGGTTTTGTGTGCAGGGGATGTGTTGCTTCATTGTGTAGTGGATGCAATCTTGGGAGCGTTAGGTCTTCCTGATATAGGCCAGATTTTTCCTGACTCTGATCCTAAGTGGAAAGGAGCTGCTTCCTCTGTCTTCATCAAAGAAGCCGTAAGCTTTCCTAGCTCGACTTGATGTTCATTTCTGTATACAGAGACTTCCGTTATGCCTACCAATTTACACTCTTTAAGTCTGTAATAATCGTAAGTAGACGAGGTGTTGATTGTTAAGAAAAGAATCGGCTTTAAACGTTTAGTCCAGTGCCTTCTTGATTGTAGTGATCACTTAAAGCTATGCGTAATCTCACCGTTCTTGCATTTGCATAGATGAGTTCTCTATCTTGGCATAACTCAGGTATTTTTACAGTAGGTTCATGCTTGATGGGTTGATGACTTATAGAATGGTTCTGGTATTCTTACATTAATTTGGAGGAAATATATATGATTGATTTCAAGTGTGGCTGCTCTAGTTTGAAACTATACTGTTTCTTTCTTGTATATACTTATCTTTTTTATGACTTACTGTGACTGTTGATTTGTAAATCAAGCTATAAACTTTGTATGTTAATTAATTTTAATTTGGTGATGACCCCTTCTTAATGAGGTTACTTAGTTATAGCAGAAAAATGTGTCATGGAGAAGGATTTGGTTCATTGAGCTTGAAACCAGGTTTTGCTTGTCTTTATGTGTCAGGTGAGACTTATGGACGAGGCAGGGTACGAGATAGGAAACCTAGACGCTACACTGATTCTACAGAGACCGAAGATAAGTCCACACAAGGAGACTATCCGATCCAATCTGTCCAAGCTTCTTGGTGCAGACCCTTCTGTTGTGAACTTGAAAGCTAAAACCCATGAGAAAGTTGATAGCCTCGGTGAAAACAGAAGCATTGCAGCTCACACTGTTATTCTCCTCATGAAGAAGTGAGTCAGTTTTTATCATATTCTTTATCTATCAATCTCATAATGGAAAAAAAATACTTTATATGTAAATTTAAATTCGGTGTAAATGTAATCAATCTTTTGACTCTAGATAAACCATCCGTGATCAAATCTATAATACTCTTACTCGTCAATTGAAACGTCAAGGTTAAAAGATTAAGAATCTTAAAGATTATTACTTCTGCCGCTTAAAAAATTATGCTGTCATGGTAAGCTTGGAATTTCAGTCGCTCCCTTTCAGCATGTTTAATTCTTAATCCATAAAGATCTCGAAGCTCATGCACAATTTAAAATATTAAATTCTTTTTTTTGTAAGGAACCCTACAAGCAGATTGTGTGCAGACGAAAGTTTGTATTTTCGATAAAAACTCATAAATAAGACGAGATACAAAGAAAATTGTGTCCATGCCTCATGTGAATTATCTTCGCGGGAGAGGTGTCAGATGAGCCAATCAGCATTCAAGTAGTTCAACCCGTAACGGAATGAAAAATTTCACGGAGCGTACAGTCATGGAATACAGTCCGTATATGGTCACAAGCATCAATCGAAAACATGTAAAAAATTAACATTACCCACTTTAATTTATCACTCAGGCGATTGCATGGATGCATGTTTAACAGTATATACAAACCTTAGAAAACAAATTTTTTTTTGACGGTTTCATCTTTAACTATTTTTGTTTATTGTTTAAATTATGTATTTTATTACTGTAAATATAACAGAGAAATCAATAAAATGTTGTGATCAGCCGTAAACATTGTAGTAAGAATTTTAAAGCGAGCGGTAAAATTGATGGCATTTAAAATTATTTAATCAGTTGAATAATCTGTATAATAATGACCGGTTTGATAGTCCACAAAAAAATTAAGATTTATATGTTGAATAATTTTATTTCCTGTAATATATATCTGATTTATTTGCACCTTTCCGGAGGACTTGACACATATTGGCTGTAGGAAGTGTGGTTCCAAAATAAACCTCAGTTAGCCAGTTCAAACTTAACTCCACGCTTTAAAAAGGTGACTTATGGGACCAAATGGAGGCAGTACAAGAATATTCCCCTATAGAAACTACCTCCTCAATTTTATTGTGTTAACTAAACCTGATATTTTACATCAACCAAGAAACCCGAATCACAGTCGATCCGAATGTCCATCCCTAACTAACATAATAAAATTAAAGATCAGTGTCTTACTCAAGATCGGATTTGGTATCCCTGAATAGATCAAAAATTATGTATACGTTAGAATTTGAAACTTTTTGGTATTTTAGATATTTATTTAAGATTCAAGTTTTCAACTAAAACTTTCATATTTTAGATATATTTATAGCTTTCGGGTATTTAGGCTTTTTCGGAGTCTTAGGTATTCTAAACACTAGATATTCAAACCAAACCATAACCGAAATATTTGGATATATTATGGTTCTAGAAATTCAGACTCAAACCGACCAGGATTTCATGGAATCCAAAACTGAGCCAAAATTTATATTTTATTTCTTTTTTTTGTCGACAAGATTACAGATTCATGTGGACTCTGTAAACCAAACTGGTTGTTCTGTATTCATATGGACAGTAAACGACGTCTGTTGCCTCATACAGTGGCGGAGCCACATAGAATGAATTGGGGGCCACTGAACCCAACAAAATTTAAAATTTAGTGTAAGTTATATAAACTCAAGCTATAAGCCCCCACTCTAAATATTTAAGTTTAATGTTGATGATCCCAACAAATATATATTTTGCCTCCGTCACTGGTCTCATACCACGTGCTAAACTATCCGTCTTTTTATTTTTCTTCCTTGATATTTTACTTCTTGTTAGTCGATATAATAACAATTATATATATGACTCAAAATATTGAGATCTAAAGAGCCCAACGAGAACTGATCCAACCGCGACTGGAGGATCCTAATACTCAAACCTAGTGCTAGTCTTGTTATTTATTATTTCACTAAATGTAATATATTTTTAATAACAAAATCTCCATTCAACTGAGAAAGTAAAACTGAAATTCTCATTTTAATTAGTTAATTGAGGAGAAAAATTAAGGAACTATGCTGGTCAAAAAATACTATCCTAAATTTAAAATTAAATTAATACGATGTATCACATTAAAGGTTAAACAAAGGTAAAATGATAAACAACAAATTCAAAATGAAAATTTTGCCTGTGGTGACTGGTGAGAATAAAATACTTGTGTTGTGAAAAATAAATGTGATCATAAAGGAGAAGAAAACTTGACTATGTATGGTAGAGACATCTCTGTCTAATGATTATCATTACTCGACCAACTACCCCTTGAAAGGCCTTTTCTTTTAATTAATTAACACATTTGCTTCATTAGCATCAATAATTAATCACCCGAACTATTATTTATGTTGACAAAACATTACCTTATTTAACAAAAATATATGTGGTTATATCAAACATAGTGGACCCAAACTAAAAGGTCATTTCATTGCTCCTCCTTAAAGGTAAGCCAAACCCTTAATGATTTCATTGATAGAAACTAAACCTATGCTTAAGTTGGAAAATAAAGTTTTAAACACAGTATATATTATACTCCCTCTGTTTCATTATAAGTGTCACTCTAATTTATGAACACATATTAAGAAATCATTTAATTTCACACATTTCCTATATAAAAACACAATTACTCATGAATCTTAACCAATAGAAAAATAAAATAGAGAACAAAGTTAATAAATTCTACATTGAAATGCGAAAACGACACTTATTTTACAAAAAAAAAAATTTTTTTACAACGACACTTAATAAGAAACAGAGGGAGTATGTTATATATCTTTGAAAAACTATGTATGTGAAGTTCAGAATCGTTGAGTTCCAATAAATGCTCCTTTTCTTCACAAAATTAGGAAGCTTCCTAGTCATTTATACGTTCTCATCGAGAAATGATGTTTCCTTGAATGCATCTACCTATACTATTAAATTATAAAAACATAAATATAAAGTTGGATCCAACTTGATTTTTTTTAACATCTGATTAATTATGTTACTATATAAAAAATATTACATAAACAATTTTACAACCGAAAATTCTATCACCACATGAGAATACATGTCTGATTGCGTTACCCCGAACCGTCCTATGAGATTCATGTTCGATGATACACCTTGCACCATGCTGAAGACTTCTTGTAACTTTTTCTCCATAATCTGCATAATTCACTTTTTTTTTAAGATTTGAACCCCAGACCTTCTAATGTGAAAGCATTAATAAATTATTAGTCAAATCACTGGACTAAAAAGACTCAACTTAGATTCTAGGTGAAATATTTTTAATAACTATATTTTATATATATTCTCTTAACTTATACTATTACTAACTAATCACCCTTAAATATAGCTTAAATATGGTAAAAGTCTAAATGAAATAAGTATCAATGTTCACCAAACATTATTACATTCTGTTCATTTAATTCTATTTAATCCCAAAAAAATTCAACGAATAACAAAATCTATAAATATACCACGGTTCTAGAATTTATCCTTGTTTTGCATATATAAAATCTTTTTGTCACAAACTAAAGTATTAACATCATCTATATCATATTTCTCATCAACATTCCTCTTCACGATTAACTCAATACAATAACTATAGAAGAAATTCCATCACCTATTATTGTTTCCGATATCAGTTTGGAATTAGGAGACAGTTCATTGGCCTTTATGTGCACACCTACATGGCAGCCTTTTTCACGATCAAACTGAGCAAAATGTGAAGGATGATAGAGATGGCTTTATGAGTGATGCTACGAAAAATCTTAACATGTCAAGGGCTGGGAGGCCAATAAAACCACTTCAAAAGTTTCAAAATATGGAATAAAAAATGATGCGAGGAAAAGATAAACGAGGTCGCCAAGGTCGTGGATACCATACTCCTTAGTGTTTTCATATTCCTTTCTTGTTTTCACTAGGCTTGTGTATCGTAAGCTTATTCTTTGTAAGTGAACGCTTAGCTGAATATGATGATTGTCTCATCATACTTTCTAAAACTTTATGGTTTGAAAACCATACCTTTTATCTTTTATGTCTTTAAAATGAAAGCCTTTTTTTTCAAAAAAATAACATACTACGATAGAAACAATTAGTCTTTGCAAAGATGTTTTAAATTCGTATACATGAGATAACAAAATTTCTAAATACTATTTGGGTATTTTACTATATGAAATGAAAAATACAAACAATGATGATGGAGTCCTACAAATATATTCTCAAAACTCTTTAATTTTCAAAACTTCTAATATAAATAAAATTTTGATTCTTTTTTTTTAAATCGACATGTTTGAAGATGTATTCTTTGTATTTATTAAGTACTTTAAATTAATATAACACTAGAATAATAACAGAAAATGTTTCAAAATATGGCTTTCACTAACTTTAATCTCTTTGAAAATTTGTTAATACTATAATAAAGGATTATGGTAACAATATATTGTAATAATCCTAAAAAATGGTAACAAACAAAAAGATTCCTTATTTCAACTTCAAAATAAATAATATTATTTGCTTTAGTTACTTTTTCAAACCAAACCCAACTGCATAAATAACTGAACGGGTCATGTTTTTCATAAATTCCCTATACATTAAAGGATAAACATTTGAAAAATTATAACATCAATTTTGTAATATTTAAAAAAGACCCAATTCCTATGTCTCAGTAAACAAGAAGTTCCACATTCGATTTTTATATGTCGCTAGATACATTCGTTGGCCAAACTATATGATATAATGATATGATATTATATTTACGATAGAAACATTTATGATTGTTCCGATAGATATAATTAATATTTTCTTTTCTTTCATTAAATTTAACCTAGAAAATTACCATAAATAACTAATATATAAATGAAAATTAATGATTATAATAATACAGATTTGATAACAATTTATATCTACTCCATCATTTTTGTTTAATTTTATATTATTAAAATTAATTAAACAATCAAATTAGTTATAAAATTAAAATTTAGATTTTTCCTGAATGTTATATTTTGAATTTCAAAAAAAGACAACAAATGACTAGAAATATTAAAAAATTTATGTTAAAAATTAATTATCAATGATTTAACATTTTTATTATAACAAGATGCAAACGATCTTAAGACCATATGAGTAAAAAGTATCATTTAATAATAAAACCTATATATATATATATAATTAAACAATATATAATATATGATTACATAAATATATTAATTTCAAAAATTTCAATGAATTTTCAAGAACATTTATAAATTATAAACTTATTAAATTTTTCACATTAAAAGTTTTGTTATCAGTGATTTAAATATTTTGTTACAAAACGATATGAATGACAATAGAACCGTATAATTACGAAGTATTATTTAATAAATAAATATATAATATAATTACCTAATATGATTAAAATATATATGAAAATTAATGATTATTAATAATAAATATTTGAAAAAAAATTTGCATCTTAGTTCTTTTTTTAATTTTATATTTTTTAAAGATATTAAACAATCACATTAACTATATTATAAAAATATTTATATTTTTATGTTATATTTTGAATTTTTCAAAATGTCTATAAGTTATTAGAAATTTTAAGATCCTACTTTGAAAATTTTGTGATCAATAGCTTAATTTATTTTGTTATAATAAGATGTATGATCATAAAATTGTATCAATATGAATTTTTATTTAGTCGTGCAGTTGAAACTTTTCAAAAAGCAACAAAATTGGCAGCAGTTGAAATAAATATTAAAATTAAATAATATATATATACTAATGATTTAAAGCAACAAAATTGGCAGCATCAATTTAGTCGTGCAGTTGAAACTTTTCAAAACTATGTGGAAAACTAAAGTCAAAGTAATTTGATTTTGGAAATAATAAGATGCTGATTCTAAAATCATTAAAATGATTTTCAATATTAAATCTCTTGAACTATAATTAAGTAACAATTTAATGCAACTGATGCTTCTTATTTTCTTAGTCTTTCTTTTTTTATCTTTTTGTTTTATTATAACAGCAATTATTGAAGTAAAAATTATAAATTTGATGAAAAACAATTAGTTGAAATTCTTTACAACGTTTTTTATCTTAAAACAAACAGAGTTTTGTTCAATCAAAAACATATTAATTTGATGAACACTATATATGGAAGAATCTTTTCTTTCACGCTTCTGTTTTTTTTTTCAAAATTTAGATTTTTGATATTAATTTTAGATTTGCTTATTTTATTAGATGATATAATCATTTTTTTGATTTTTATTCTTTTATTTAAATATATAATATTTTTTCAATAAATGACTTTTTGACAAAATGACTTTAAAATTAGTATAATATATAATATGATCTCAAACTAAATACTTATTATTTTTTTTGTATAAAACCGGATAAAAATGAAAAGCGAAGTTATATAAAACAAAATCAAACCAAAGTAAATATGGATTTAGAATAGTAGTTATATTTTAGTACTAATCAAAATACCAAAAAAGCGAACCGAACCGAGACCAATCCGATATCTGGATTGTACAACCCTAACCCGAATAAAACTGAACTATTGTTTCATCCTCCAAAACATAATAAAATAACAATTTTGTCCCGTGCAAGGCGCGGATCTTATCCTAGTACATAAATAAAACAAAAACCACAATCGAACTGAATTGAAAAAACTAAATTAATCAAAAACAAAACATATGTGCTTAAACTTATTAGTGAGAACAAACCAACTAGTTAATAAATTTGTTAACAAAAACCACAAAAAAAAATTATCACCAACAGCCTATACTAAATATATTAGCGGTTCAAAATCTAGTTAGTTTTATAATAAAATACTCACATGCAAGATTTTTCCCAGTTTTAAACGTTGCTAATCTTAAGTTATTTTTTCTTTTATTTTTAAAAATCTAGTAAATTGAGTAGAATAAAAAAATAGCCGAGGAAAAGATTGCGATATATAGAAGCAAAAGTCATATTTCTATGTGATCATATTCACATCGATGTTTGGTACCTGATTTGCTCCAATCCAACGGTCCCACTTCTCCATCAATCTCATCTACGTACATAGGGCCGGGTCTCGCCATACTTGTGTGTTGGGAGGTATCATATTTTTTTCTTTTCAACTTTAGGGTTCTTGAGTCAGTCAGAAAAATTAATTAACTAACGTTTAAACAGCGGAGTGAGTGTTGAAATGAGTAAGTTGTATGAAACGAGTGTTTAATATATAATTATATATATATATATATATGAAATGAACGGACTGATGAAACTAAAAAAATAACAATAATCATGGAACAAGAGTTGAGTTTGATAATACATGTAGTGTTTTAAACTGTTACTTTGTCGTTAATGAATGTAGGTGAATGTTCAGTTCATCGACATAATAAATTTGTTGGATCGAGTGAATGGAACAGACGAGATCAACGAAGCAAATAAACATAACAAAAATAAAATGAAAAATGATCTAAAGATGTGGTGACCGGCGAGTGTTTACTTTTACACCTTATGTTTTTGTACTAAATTAGTATTGACTATTGAGTATGCATCTCAAATATTTGTGTAATGAAATCATATGTATCGTAATTTTTATGTAAACCTTCGTCTACACTTCTTTCGTTAGGATCCTATTTGACAAACGAATGTCTAATCAGTGACGAACTGATGATCTCATTCATGATTAAATATTTGGGCATGGTAGAAGTACGATGAATGGAATTAAGCTTAATTATATAGGTGACCTAAGCAAAATATAATGCAAAACTTACGAAATCTCAATATTTAATAAATTATTACTTTGATGGAACGAACCTGATATGACATATATGAATGTGATAAGTATTATATTAGTACTTTGCATGACTACCTTTACAAGTTATCAATAGGAAACTTAAAACAATGACGGTGATAATTTATAAACGAAGCGATTTCATTTTCGGCATGGTCTCCCGATATGTCTCCTAACTAACCGAAGCCTTGTAATTGTAATTTGCAAATGATTACCATTCCAAATATTTTTGAAAGAACAAAAAAAAATCCTGTGGACGTACGTTAATTTTTATTTTTTTTTGGTGTAAAACGTACGTTAATTTTAAACTACATTTTTTTTAACACGGAAGGATTACATTCAACCGTTACAAAAATTGTGTTTTTTAAGTCCATTTAAAGTCTATAAAGTTCTAACTTTGTTAGAGATGAATTCACTGAGAGTTGACGATATCAACCGAGACTGAGTTAAAATCTATGAGTGTCATCAAACTGAAACTAAATTCAGCCAAGTTCATAAAATTGTAAAAAATATTAATCTACAAAATTACTTTTATTAATGTATTACTCATTTTAGTTTAGATGACTATTTATTTCAATCTCCATAAGTCTAAATAATTTAATCTCGCTTTTAGTTAGTACTTTCGTCGTTTTTAATTTAATTTTGGATGATTTTGTCAACTGTTCAATACAATTTTTTTTTTATAATGTCAGATGTATAGTTTTTCTAGTCATCATATTGTTTAAAAAATGTTATAGATATTCGTATTGCACGTGTTTGAAATATGAGGGGAAATAAACAATGTTTTAAGCAAACGGTTATTAGTTGCGTAAGTTTCAATTAGAGTGCGACCCAAATAATACGAAAAGTGATCAGGAAGGAAAATTAGTCTTGGCTTCTTTTTTTTTGGGTGGGGATCGGCTAAATGGAAATCTTATAAAAATTACTATCTTATAAAAATTAGCCAGCTTGTGAGTTGTGACCATCAAGTTTTATCTAAATGGAAATTAACTTCCCTGAAACTGTGTTTAGCAACACAAAGTTCATAAGTTGCATGCTCGGCAAAGATTATGCTCCGACGTTAATTGAAAATCTCAAGAGTTAAAAGAAAAAAAACCCCAGAGTTCAATTAACTTATTTTAGACTGATATTCTCTTGTTTTTGATCCATTTATCTCAATATAGATATTAATGCTGAAATAAGCTTTTTTCTAATGAGCAGTTTTCAGCATAAGATGAACCAAACAATTTATGTTTCTAATAAGAAAATGGTGCTTTATTGGTAACGATACATGAGGCAAATTCTACAAGGAACTATATGTCACCATTAAATATACATATATAAATTATAATGGCGATTAATTTGTTCTACGAATTCATCTAATTTTCGTAGTAAAGTCTTTGGTAAAGCAGGCAAAAACTTTGATGGGAGACAAAAGGGTACGTGAAGAATAAAACATGTAAAAGTGATAAGGGCTTAACGTAATAATACTACAACAAAAACTCTCTACGTACAACGAGTAATAACACATGAAAATAGAAAGTTGATGAGAAGTCGTTTTAAGGTTAGATCGACGAAGAAATATCTCAGACCCCACCCTGGGACCAGACCCGGCCCGACCTTTGTCTCATCCCCTTTTAAAACTCCCCAAATTTTCTTCTTCTTCTCCTCTCTTCTATAGTTACAAGCCCAACACACAACACAAGAAAGAAAGGGTGGAATACATATCCATATAGATATTAATTTAAGATAATTATTGTGGTTAACTGTTTAATTATAATTAAGTTAATTTTGGAGCTAAATCATGGGCCATCACTCATGTTGCAACCAGCAAAAAGTGAAGAGAGGGCTTTGGTCACCAGAAGAAGATGAGAAGCTTATTAGATATATCACAACTCATGGGTATGGATGTTGGAGTGAAGTCCCTGAAAAAGCAGGTACTTATTATTTCATTTTAGTTCTTACGTTTTATCTCTGGCCAATTACATTGTTTTACATTCACTTATAGATTCAATATAAAAAAATATGTTATTGCAATGCATATTTGATATTTTTAGGGCTTCAAAGATGCGGAAAAAGTTGTCGATTACGATGGATAAACTACCTTCGACCTGATATAAGAAGAGGAAGATTCTCTCCTGAAGAAGAGAAATTGATCATAAGCCTTCACGGAGTTGTAGGGAACAGGTTTCGATTTTTTTTCCCTAGTTTTAAACTAAAGTTATATATACTTCACGTACTATACATTTAAACCATTATAACTGTACTATTATGGATAGACCGTTATATAAATTGTTTATATTAGTGTAATACGCGAAGTATATATTTTATCGTTTATAAACAGTCCATCAAGTTTATGTATATGTAAATATATAACATTACTATATGTTTACTTTGGCCACGGTCGAACGACTATACGGTCGATGACAAAGAATCTTTAACGTGTAGTTTATTCATCTTTTTGTAATTTTGTCTACTTGCTCGATCTGTTATGTAGTGTATTTCAAGTTACTTAATCGAACATTTCCAAAATATAACACAAACGGCCACACACGTGTGTATACACATTTATTGCTTAATGGTTGATGTTTATCTTATAAATTCGTATATGTTTTCAGGTGGGCTCACATTGCGAGTCATTTACCTGGAAGAACAGATAACGAGATAAAAAATTATTGGAATTCATGGATCAAGAAAAAGATACGAAAACCTCACCACCACTATAATCGTCATCAACCATCAATAACTACCGTGACAATGAACGTGGACGCTACATCAACTGTTACTGCTGTCCCCTCTACCACCACTACATCGACTATCGACAACTTACATTTTGACAGCTTTATGGATTGTCCTAACCAACTAAATTTCTCCAAGGATCAAGAAACTATAACAAAGATTCAAGAAACTCTTTTATCCCATAAAACTCCTCTCTTCATGGTAGACCCAACACTCCCTGTTCTTGAAGGAATGTTCTCTCAAAACATCATCACAAACAATAACAACAAGAACAATGATCATGACACACAAAGAGGAGGAAGAGGAAGCGTTTTTGAGCAATCATTTCTGACAAATAACATGGAAGAATGGGATATAAATCTTCGTCAACAAGAACCGTTTCAAGTTCCTACAATGGTGTCACCTTTGTTCAGTAACTCTACCAATTCAAATACCGAGACTGTTATAAGTTACAATATACCGGCGTTAGTAGAGGGAAATGTTGATAACATCTCCCCAATTGACAATAGCGCTCAAGATGGAGATATGGCTTCGGCATTCGAATGCTTAAAGAAGCAAGAACAAAGCTATGATCAATGGGTAGATTCACAACAGTGCTCTAATTTTTTCTTGTGGGACAACCTTAACATAAACGTGGAAGGTTCATCTCTTATTGGAAACCAAGATCCATCAATGAACTTGGGATCCACTGCCTTGTCTTCTTCTTTTCCTTCTTCATTTTAAATTATTGTATAAATCTCAGGAGAGAAACTCAGGCTAATTTGTCTATATGTTTACTTCTTTAATTTTTTTTTCTTTCTTACAGGTTGTTTTCGGATGTTTTTTACTTTCCCTTATGATGTTGTATAATGAGTGTTTTAAATTGGTGATGAGCATATGGTGTGAATGTATTTATGTGGTATTTGCTAACTCATGTCCCCCCCCCCTCCCCCAAATATATGTAATAAAAGACGAAAGCACTACTTCCATGTATTTTTTTAATCCTCATCCTAATCCCTCAGGTCCAGAACCACAACATGTCACTACTTCGATGTTGCGAAGCCATAATGCATGTTGTATTATTAATTCACAAAGTTCGTTAATTTAATTACGGCACTGTAGAAACTATGTTGTATAGTTTTCATTTTTAACTAAATATACATAATACATTGGTGGATGTTGGTAACTGCATCACAATTCTAAAATGAGGGTTAACAAATAAGACTTAAAAGTCTAATAACTACTTATTTATGATTTAATTTATCATATCAGTTTATTATTATTTTTGTATATCGTATCATGTTATTCAAAAAATACAGGATATATAATTCAATTTTGATATAAAATATGGAATATCTTCTATGTTTAGGTATAAAATATATACCGTTTTACTGGTTTTGGTATAATATATTGTTGCAAAAATGTATTTACGGAAAGAAATGCAAACATTAACCTGCACAAATAATTTGCTTAATACAAATTCTGTCTTACAAGTTACAATTATAAATAATTTCCAAATTCTCCACTATAGTTCTATAGTGGCGAGCGGTCTGCTGGTCGGTGGCTCGGAGAGGCGGCGACGGGATTCTGGTCGGGCAGGGCTTCGCTTGTTGTCTCTCTTGTGTCTTAAACCCTAGGAAGCTGTCCCTTTTATAGGAAATAGAGGTGTTAGGTTTAGGGTTCCCTCTTCTTGGGTCTGCGATTCCTAGGTTTTATTTTGGGCTGGGCCCGGGATGTTACACAATGTTTGTGTTGTCTTATGAATGCAGGCAGCACTTCTATTTTTTTACCGAAAGGAGATATACATATTTGATCCATAAAGTTGAGATATAGGAGATCAAATGAAAACGAACACATAACAGAGATACTGAGAAAAGAGAAACGTATGGTTCAAGTTTAAGAACCTTGGTGCGTGCATCTTCTGGTTTCTCGTATAGATGATGTATCTCTAGTAACATACGGCCAAGCATTCCAACTGCGTTACAGCCTGGTCCAGTGTTTCCTCTTACCCCACATTATACCTTCAGATTCTTAAACAGTTTAGAAGCGGTGCAGTATATTTAAGGTAAGAAAAGAAGAAAACAAAATCCAACCAATTGTTGATCCTTAGTTTTGTGTTGAATTCTGATATTCCTAGTCTGCAGGTATAAGCCGTATAGCGAGGATAAATATGTCGTTGTAATAACAAATGCCACAACCCTGTCAAATCGAAAGAAGGATAAATTATATGTATACAAATGCAAGATTAAATTTTTGAGATATGAAAATAGAAGGACGTTTACCAGTGAAATCTATACTTCTTAATCATAGATAGCTCTGAGCTGACATTATGGTTTCCTTTAGACCAAATCTCACATAGTGCAGCAACAAAGTGTGCTATCGCTCTGAAAACAAAACAAAAAACTACTAATTTGAAACCTTTAGACGGTGAAGGAATTAAAAAAAAAACTATACTCCCTCCGTTTCAAAATAGATGATGTTTTGGAAGAAGTATTTTGTTTCAATTTAGATGAAGTTTTGATGTTTTGGTTAACTTTAACTTTATTGGAAACTGTTCAGCCAATTAAAATTTACAGTCTTTTTTATAATTGGTTAGCTGATTATAAAATTTTATTTTTAAAATACCTTTTTAGAAAGATGTGACTCTCTTAATAATTGTGCAACAAGGTAAAACATCAAGTATTATGAAACAGAGAGAGTATATGTGTACCTGTAATATTCCAATGAATTTAATTTTCTCTATATTTATTCCATAAGTTAAGTTGTTGAGGCCATGAACGAATCCTCCTACAAAAATAAAGTGAAACAGTGACATATAGCGAGCTAATGAGGATTTTCAATGCATATGGTTAGAATTTAGAACCAAACCCTGAAGAAAAAGACCAAGTAAGAAAAATTTCAAGGATCGGAACAAAGCCTTTCTCGTTGCAGCATACTTGCATGAGGAAGATATAGAACGAGCACAAAGAGATGAATTTTATTGCTTGCAGTTTATTATAAATGTTCAAACCTATTGAAATCGTGACATGATTGGAAGTTATAGATGACACGATCATTTTGATTGAGGATTGGAGAAAATTCAGGAATTTAGATTTCTGTTTAAAAGTAATCCATTTTTTTTTAATTTTTTTACATTTATTTTTTTACAAATTTTTGCCACATGTCAATTTCTGATTTGCAAGACGACTTGCGCTTTAATATATAAGAAATTATTAGATAAATAGTTTTTTTTACACCATAGAATTATATTAGATCGTATATGGAAAATACAAATATTCCATCAACCATATAAGAGGAAGATCATGATAAACTGATAAAGAAGAAATATTATGAGCCATCTTTGATAATTTGTCTGCAGCACCATTACGTTCTCTGTTGACTGAAGCTAAAGAGCATAGGGGTAGGAAAGACATCCAATACCGAAGACCAAACAGAATACTTCCCAATTTGTTGTGGTTAGACAGAACAGTATTAATGACGATCTCAAGTTCTTTATTATCTCCTTCAAACCAAACTTTCCGCCAACCTTTAATCAAAACCTGTTGGAGAGCATACAACAAACCAATTGCCTCGCCTTCAAGGGGAGAAGATATATCATTTATCCAAAACATTCCAGAGCCTATATGCTTTCCAAACTCATCTCTGACAATCCATCCAATTCCTGAAGATCCATTGCTCCTGTAACTACAGTCAAAATTACACTTCATCCATCCTGTAGGTGGAGGTTCCCATTGACTAGACTTGATTATTTTATTCCTTTTCAGAGGAGCTGGTTGCACTGTTAACATCCATTCCTCATTTGCTTCGACGGCTCTACGGGCATCTTCAATCGGATGAACATTTCTTTTTTGAAACAAGAACTCATTTCTAGATTTCCAGATATACCAAATACTCCAAAAAGGTTGATGACTCATAACCTGGTTATCCTCTGCAGCTTTGAGGAATTCAAATAAGTACGTAAGATTTTGTTGGACATTCTCTGAAAACATACCGGTATTACCAAAACCACTACAACGCCAAATTGCTTGAGCATGAGGACAAAGGAATAACGCATGAGCAATAGTTTCTTCTTCCATACAGCATCGTTGACACACCGGATCAGTTTTAACCCCTCGAGAGCAGAGTTGTACCAGAGTTGGTAGAGCTCCTGAACAGCATCTCCAAAGAAACTGCTGAATTTTTGGTAAGATTTTTAGTTTCCAGATCTGCTTTTTAAGAAGAATGGATCCCTCCGGTGGTTGAATAGGTTCATCTTGAAGGAAAACATGGGTTGCAGCCCAATAACCTGACTTAACAGAGTAATCCATATTAGTTGTAAATGGCCATACGTACTGATCTTTAACTGCATATTTCGAAAGACGTATACTCTTTGCTAAAGCAACTTCTTCTGCTGGCAAAAACTGAGACAGCTTGTAAACATCCCAAGTCACTGAATATAAATCAATGAAATCCGAGACTTGCATAGGAGTTCGCACTTGCATTTGTGAGACTTTCCTTGGAGGAATAACCGGCAACCAATGATCCTCCCAAAAATCAGTATCTTTTCCATTAGCAAGCAACTTTCTTAAACCTTGTTTTAGAAGTTCCTTACCCTTTTGGATAGATTTCCAGCCATTAGAGGCTGTAGTTGAACTCGACGATTGTAAGAATGTCGACGAGTTATAATATCTACCCTTGTATATCCTTGCTAATAAGGAACTAGGATTTTGTTCAATCTTCCAAGCTTGTTTAGCAAGAAGAGCAATATTAAAGCAATGCAGATCCCTGAAACCCATTCCACCTTCACTTTTAGGTAAGCTTATTTTTTTCCAAGCAACCCAAGAAATCTTTTGCTTACCATTATTCTGACCCCACCAAAATTCAGAAAGTAATGAATCAATCTCATCACATATCGTTTTAGGAATAAGGAAACAACTCATAGAGTATACCGGTTTGGCTTGAAGTACAGATTTTATCAGAACCTCCTTTCCAGCTTGAGAGAGAAATTGATTATACCACAGAGCAGTCTGTTTCTTAATACTCTCAACAATTCCTTGAAAATCTGCAATCTTGCTTCTGCCAAACTGTTCTGGAAGACCAAGATATTTACCCTCCCCTCCATTGTTTGTAATCTTCAACACTTGTGTAATTCTAGCTCTCTTCACAGTCCCAATCTTTTTACCAAAAGTGATAGAAGACTTGTTGTAGTTAACTTTCTGGCCAGAAATATCCTCATATTTTTCGAAAATACTAGCCAAAACCTGGGCATCTTCCTCTGTTGCTCGACAGAAAAATAATGAATCATCTGTAAACAATAGATGAGTAACTTGGGGACAGTTTCTAGCAAGCTTCATTCCTTGGAATAGATTTAGCATTTGAGCCCGAGTAATCATTTGACTTAAGACTTCTGCACATAATAGGAACAAATATGGTGACAAAGCATCACCTTGTCTCAGACCACGTGTAGGTTTAAAATCACCATAAACATTGCCATTCACTATCACCGAATATGAAACAGATTTAACACATTCCACAACCAGATGAATCCAGCGAATATCAAAACCCAACTGAACCATAGTAGCTTCCAAGAAGGACCATTCAACTCTATCATATGCTTTACTAATATCAGTTTTAACAGCCATATATTGTTCAGAGCAATCCTTCTTATTCTTCAAAGCTGACATTAACTCATGGGCCACCAAAATATTTTCTGAAATCTGGCGAGACGTAACAAGCAGCCTGTGATTCTGATATGATGTCCCCTAAGCAACTTTGTAATCGTAAACACAAGATCTTTGAAATCAATTTGTAAGCTATCGAACATAAACTGATAGGTCGATAATCACCCATAACTCCTGCCTCATGAAACTTGGGAATCAAAAAAATATTTGTATGATTTATTTTTGGCTCCATATGCCCAGATTCAAAGAAACCAGCAACCATCTCAAATACGTCACCCTCAATATCCTTCCAAAACTGATGATAAAAAACTGCAGTATAACCATCCGGGCCAGGAGCACGATCTGATCCAATCTGAGACATAGCAGCAAAAACTTCTTCTTTACTAACAGGTTTTGTTAAAGCAGAGTTCATATCCGACGTAACCTTTGGTTGGATGTGCTGAAGAATATCAAATCCACTCATAGTATTCGAAGATGTAAACATCTCTTTGAAAAAATCCTCTGCTATCTGAGCTATTGCCTCGTCAGTGGTATGATAAATTCCATTCTTATCATTCATCCCTTTGATCTGATTTGAATTCTTCTTTGCCTTAGTGAGACCATGATAAAATCTAGTACTTCTATCCCCCAGATTTAGCCATCTATTTCGGCTCTTGAGACGCCAATACTCCTCTTCATCTCGATAAGCTTTATTTAGGTGTCTTCTTAACTCTTGTATAACTTCAACCGGAACAGTAACATCCTGCAGTGACTGATCAATCTGATCCCGAATCTCCTGAATTAATCTGGCAGAGTTTGTTTTGTGTTGGTGCTTCCATCGAACAATTTCTCCTCTACAGTACGCCAATTTATTATTCCATTCACTAATAACTCTAGTCTGATTCCAGGCTGCCGAAACAGTGTCAACAAAATCAGAGTTATCCACAAGTCTTTTATCATATCTGAAAACTCCACGACGAGATCGATGAATATAATCAATAGAGATAATCATTGGCCTGTGATCAGATTCTGCTAACTCAAGGTACTCTGTTTCAGAGACAGGGAACTGACGCAACCATTCAGAATTAACCATTACTCTGTCCAAGCAACATTCTATAATATCCTTTCGTCTTCTTCCAACCCAGCTGAACGGATTGCCTTTAAAGTGTAGATCTTTCATATCACACACCTGAAGCATGGTGTTAAAATCAACACAACTACTAGGATTTCTTGTTCTTCCTCCTTTTTTCTCAGATGGGTCTGTAATCTCATTACAATCTCCACATAACAACCATGGACCAGTTCGATTAACTGCCAAACGTTGAATACGTTCCCATAACTGGTTTCTGTATTTTGGAACCAGATTACCATAAATGCAAGAAAGGTAATACTGAAAGCTCTTATATTAAACATACAAATCAACAAGACGACAGTCACTGGAAATTACAGAAACAATTACATATTTCCTCCAAAATACAGCAAGACCACCACTAAAGCCATCAGGAGGGACTAACACCATACGTTCATACCCTAAATAAACCCCTATATCACGAACATAATAATTCTGCTACTTAGTTTCTATCAAGAACAACATGTCTGGATGATAGAATCTTTGCATCTCCTTAAGACGTCGAACTGTCAGGCGTTGTCCCAAGCCTCGACAGTTCCAAACTTCTACTCTCATGGGACTGGTGGTGGAACCGGGCCCACCGCGCCTATGTCTATTAGGGGTTGATCCTCTTCCAGCTCATAATCCTGACTGTAATCTTCCTTTATCTTCATCAAACCATTCACGGTGGGGGAAAGGACCGGCGTTCCCACTGTAAGCTTATCAACCAAAGCTTCCTCTGGACGAGACTTCTTAACTGAGGGACCACTCTCCCCACTCTGATGATTACCTGAGCGCTTTTGACCAATGACATACTCTGGATCACGGCGTGCCTCCATCTCGAGAATGATATGATCCGTATCATCATCAGTTTCGTCATTTCCTTCAGAAACAATTCCATTGGCAATCTTAGATGATTCTTTAGCCATATCTTCCAATAAGTTATCCACAAACTTCCTCTTACGTATTGTGTGCTCCACACCCATACGTCTATCAAACTCCGCCCTAGCCTCATTCATGGAGCGAATCTCCAAAAGTTGCTCTACACATCTGTGTGGGACATATGGGCTTGAACGACCCCATCCGGACGAGCTACCTCTTGATTAGCCTCATTATCCTCTCCAGGTTCTTCAAATGGAACTTCTCCTGGCAAGTCTCCATCTTCATTCACCTCTTGATCATCCTTTGGTAGATCCTCATCATCAGGTCCCTGATTCTGATCCATATCATCTCCTTGGTGATCTTCTGGATGGTTGAGACACTCCCCAGAATCATGGGTCATCATACCACAGAGATCACAAAAACCTCTGAGACGCTCATAACGGAACTTGAGAAGCGTATTGACTCCCAGACTGAACTGGAACAGACGCTGGAACTTGAGGGGAAGAGCAACATTCCAATTCAATTGGACATGAACAAACTCCACTGCAACACTGGTTTCCTCATTCAAATCCACCGATATGGCTTCACTTATCTGATCACCAATGCTTTGTATCACATCCGTTGACAAGAACTCCAAAGGAATACCACAGATCTGAGTCTAAAGAGGAATTCTCGTCAAATGCTCATCACCCATTCCTGGAAACCACTTCTGCACTATCACCATGCGCTCATTGTAAGCCCACGGGCCTCTTGCAAGGACCGTGTTCATCAATTCTTCTGTTGGAAACAGAAATTGAAGTTTCCTCCTTTCAACAATCCTTCCTGAGACCACCCCTATTAGACCCCACATACGAGGAAGAGCAGTCATCAAAGCCCTGATATTCTGCTCCCTCGGAATGGTAGGACGAGCCATCAAAGAGAATTGTGAGGCCCGTCTTGCCGCCTGGCAGATCGCAGTTGGGAGAGGTACTGGAGCATCATCAATACCAAGAGTAAGATCTTGGATGGCACGTCTTAGGTTATCAGCCATGATTGAAAGAGTGAAATCAAATCGATATGTAAGTAAGAATTGAGATGAATTGATGAAAGCGTATGGGGGTATTCGACACTTCAACGTATATATATACTGCTTTGGAATACGTTGAAATGAAGAAACTGCTTCATCGTAGTTGTCAGAACTTCCCACTACGGATATGGAAGACTTGCGTGAAGAACCGTCGAGAAACCGCCCCACTACGCAGTCGGAAAAACCAGAAACCGTCGTGCCAACGACAGTTATGAAATGAAATAACTGTAAAAGGAGAGACCGGAATATCGCCAAAAAAATCGCACTCAGAGACATTCCGCATCAGAATTAAATTGTTATCATTAGATAATTAGTTTTATAGACAAAATCCAGAATAAAACTTGGGTTCACCCCTGTGGTGAACTCTCAAATTCACCTCAATTATTAGCACCAATCAAAGTGCCATGTAGGATTGATAAAAAATGAAACAAAAAAAAAATAAAAATAAAAGGAAAGAGGTGAAAAGACGTCGATTATTTTTTTAAAAGCATCCATGGCTTATTCTTCATCACCCACAAAGAACATTGAAAGCTTTGTTTATCAAACTCCTAAATCCAAAACATTAAACCTTAAATCATTAGGTAAATCATAAACACTAAACATTAAATCCTAAACCCTCATAATATCTCTTTACCCAAGAGTTTAAGATTTACCCAAGGGTTCAGGATTTACCCAAGGGTTTAGGGTTTAGTGTTTTTGGATTTAGGGTTTAGTGTTTTGGGTTTAAATTTATGATATGAGGACAGATGATTGTAAACACCAATTTGACAAAAAAACTTTCAATATTATGTGTGGATGATGAAGAAGAAGCCATAGATGGTGTTAAAAAAAATTAGTCGTAGTATTTCACTTCTTTTTTAATTTAATTTTATTTCCTTTTTTTACTAATTCTACATGGCGTTGGTGAATTTAAGAATTCACCATAGGGGTGAACCCAAGTCTTGTTCCAAAATCTACTAGAAACAAATACCATCCAAAATAAATAAATAAAACAGTTATCCTCTTCCTTCCCAACTCTCCAACGATGCCTGAAACAAACCAGAGATTCAGTTTTTTTTTCTTACACGGGATTAAAGTATGCGATCTTGTGAAAAAAACTGATACCAATTCTACCGACAGACCAACAATAGCTTGTAGAAAAAATCAATCTGAAACTGTATACATCGTCTTCTAACCATGTCATTTGCCATGATTTCGCTGTTTCTTTGACCAAGAAAGTTGTAACGTGAATGCCAAGTATTAGGGGTAGTCAGTTTCTTTAACTAGGTTATAGAGAGGTCATGATCACAGAGGAGGCGTCGACTCAGGAAATAGTGCGGTCATTTAGAGGAGGGGTCTGCCTCCCTCCCTCGGGCGTTGCCTCTAACGTACTCCCTTGGGTTCTCTGGATGATTTGGACCTCCCGTAATACATTGATCTTCGACAACAGATCCATATCACCGGGAGAGACTGCGATTCGAGGAATTAAGTTAGTAATTGAATGGTCGCAAGTACAAGGAATAACAAGAGAGAAGGTGAAGGAACCGCACAAGCATCCATCGCGAACACGAAGACAGCAGAGAAGCACTTCAGAAGGAAGTGTGATTACATGCAGGACCGACGCGGCCTGGGACAAACAGGCGAAGACATCGGGCTTTGGGTGGGTCTTCTCAGGAGGATCCCTCTCAACACCGATCCATGGCTCCTCAGAACAACGTTTCATGGACCCTCATCGCAGAGGCGATTGCGATGAGACAAGCTCTCCATCATGCGACAGCCAGTTCAAAGAAATCATCGGAATCATCAACGATATCCGATCGATCTCCTCTGGCTTTGCATCTCTTTCAGTTTCTCATTTCTCTAGACCGGAAAACGAAACAGCAGACTCTCTAGCTAAACGGGCCTTACAGAGCTTCGTTCTATCCTTGTATTAGACTCCTGGAATGGGCCCTCGTTTTGGGCCCTTTCCTCTTTTATTTCTTTAATGAATTTGCAGTGACAAAAAAGAGAGAGAGAGCAAAATAACCATAGAAGAGTAACAATATATAACTTTGGTTTCTTTTACAATTTGCAGGATATGATTATACGTTAGAAGTCGTAAGGGAAACAATTGCTAGGAAATGTTATTTTTTAAAGATCTTAGCAAATATATTTTTATTTTAAAATTCTACTAAATCCCTCATCAAAATGTCTGTTAAAATCCTTAAAATCCAAATAGATTCAGTTAAATCCCATCATCTATGAAATCCTTATGTTTTTTCAAATCCCTATTCCAATAAGCCCCACTTAATTTCTGGAAGATGAAGGTAGAAGATAGAAGCAGGGAAGCTGATGAGGTGTCCATCATTACAAAAACTGTGGCGCCATCGAAGAGAGAGACGAAGGAACGAAGCAAAGCAATCTCTCTGCAAACCTGAAAAGGAATATGTAAGGAAAGAAAAAGCATACCAAAACGATGATTACGTTGCTAGTAGATCTGTGACATTGACTTTATATATAGTTGACAACAGAAATTGTGCCTCTTTCCCTTGTTTCTTATGCAAAATATGAATAAGAATAACACGAAGTGAAAATTTCTCAAAACATGCAGTATTATGTAAAAGAAACTTGCAAGTAAAATACTACTTACACTCTAAATGTGGATCACACCATTTTTTATTCTAAAATTCTTAAAAAAAGAACAACTCGGATGATGAAACCTGAAAACAATTCCTAAGAAATGAGTTAGAAATTTCCACATTAACTAATAATAGTTAAGCTAATGAGTTTGGTTGGTTTACCTATAATAATACCGAATTGGTGGTTTCCCTTTTAACAAAAGCTTGTTGTATAAGAACACATGAATTTTCTTTCGGTCAGATTTGAAAATTATTACTACTAATTCAAATAATTTTTACTCTTAAAAGGACGAAAAACTTTCCTCGATAAGCCAAAAGAAAAACAGGTCGCACTTTCTCATCATGGCTTCTTCTTCATCTTCTTCTTCCTTGCCTCGCACATGGAGATACAGTGTCTTCCCGAGCTTCCATGGACCAGACGTCCGCAAGACCTTTCTCAGCCACTTACGCAAACAGTTTAACAGCAACGGGATTTCCATGTTTGATGATCAAGGGATCGAGAGAAGTCAAACCATCAAACCTGAACTCACTCAAGCAATCAGAGAATCAAGGATCTCGATCGTGGTGCTCTCAAAGAACTATGCTTCTTCCAGCTGGTGTTTGGATGAATTGGTGGAGATTTTCAAGTGCAAGGAAGAAATGGGACAAATCATAATGACCGTCTTTTACAGCGGGGTAGATCCATCTGATGTGCGGAAACAGAGCGGCAAATTTGGGAGCGCTTTCGATAAAACTTGTGGTCGAGAAACAGAAGAGAAGAGACAAAAATGGAGCCAAGCGTTGACCCATGTGGGCAACATAGCCGGAGAGCACTTCCTAAACTGGTTTGCGCTTCATTAACTATGCTTTATTTTTCTTATGTGATAACTCAAGAGAAGGAAACGCTGAATGAATTGGTTTCTTACTCTTTTTTTGTAGGGATAATGAAGCAGAAATGATTGACAAGATTGGAAGAGATGTTTCAGAAAAACTGAATACTACGCCCTCAAGCGACTTTGATGACATGGTGGAACTTCAGGGTCATTTAAGAGAGATGAAGTCTTTGCTAGATTTGGATAGAGGTTGTTTGTTTCTCCATTCAAATGATTTATTCCAATGGAAATGAGCTTTTTGTTTGTTTAGACACAAAAAATAAAGTGTTGAAAAAAAGACACAAAAAGTACAACTCATTCGAATAATACATTTGAATGATTTTCGGAAATTTATGCTTAATTTTAAAGTTCATTTAATTTGAATCATTTGAATGAAAATGATTCATTTAAAATAATATAATATCTATTATGCCTCTTATGTAAATCACAAATTACAAACATAAATATAATATCATTTTATCATACACGAAAACTGACAAAACTACAAAAGCGCATTTTTCCGCAAAAATCTAAAAACTAATTTTTTTTTCACGCCAAAACCTCAAAACACACATTTTTCTGCAAAAATGTGCTTCCCCACCAAAATTGCAAAAATGTGTTTTCCGCAAAAACGTTTTTTCATTCCAAAATCGCAAAAACGCATTTCCACACCAAAATCGCAAAAACGCATTTTCACGCCAAAACCACAAATGCATTTTCCCACTAAAACACGTTTCTCCGCCAAAATTACAAAAACATGTTTTTCCGCTATAATTTTTTTTCTGCCAAAACCAATAAATGTGTTTTCTCATCAGAATAGATTTCCTGCCAAAACTGCAAAACACATTTTCTCGCGAAAATCGCAAAATGTGTTTTTCCGCCAAAACCAAAAATTTTGTTTTCCCACTAAAACCGAAAAATGTTTTTTCCTGCCAAAGCCATCAATCTTGTTTTCCACAAAAACCGGAAAAATTTGTTTCCCGCCAAAACCGAAAAACGTCTTTCCATGCCAAAACAAAAAAAAAATCTTGTTTTCCCGTCAAAACAAAAAAAATGTTGTTTTCCCGTCAAAACCGAAAATTTTTGTTTCTCGTCAAAACCAAAAAACGTCCTTTCCTGCCAAAACAGAAAAATCTTGTTTCCCGCCAAAAGCCAAAAAAAAATTGTTTCCCGCCAAAACTGAGAATGTATTTTTCCCGCAAAAACTGAAAAATTTTGTTTTTCCGCTAAAACCGGAAAACATATTTTCTCGCAAAAACCAAAAATCTTATTTTCCGCCGAACTGCAAAATTTATTTTTTCCGCCAAAACCGCAAAACTTATTTTCTCGCCAAAATAAAAAAATTGTATTTTTTCGTCAAAGTCGAAAAATCTCGTTTCCCGCTAAAACCGTACAAAAATTTGTTAATTTTGAAATAATTCTAAGATAATATTTAGACTAAGGGCCCGACTGGTTCAAATGCAGCGATTGCAGTTTCGGTTGCGGGTGGTTGCGGTTTTTAGTGGTTTTATGAGATTTGTACGACTGGTACTGGAGTTAAAAATTAGTGCATTTGTGGGGTATTTATGACTGGTTAACTACCAGATGCATAGCGGTTAAATAATAAATTATTAATATTTACATTTTATATAATTATAAAATATTAAAAGTATAATATTATAATTAATATAAAAATTATATTTAGAAAATTCTAGTTTTAATTTTTTAAAAAATTATAGAAATACTTTTATTTTAAACTTTTATAATATTAATTAAAATATAGTGTTAATAGATATATTTTAGTATTTTGATAATTCCAATTTAAATTTTTATTGAATTGTTTATTTTTATATTTATATTTTTTAGAAAAAAAAAATTACCCTCCCGCAAACGCTAGCTGAAACTAGCATTTGAATTTAGAGGTTCATGGAGGTTTGAAGTGGTTTAGGGCGGTTTGAATGATTGTTGCAAAATGCCAACAACCGCTACCAACCGCAAAAGCTGCGTTTGCAGGTGGTAGCGGGAAAACCGTTTATGCCCTAAATAATTAAAAGAATGTAGTTGAAATTAATATCAAAAATATGACTAAATCAAAACAAGGGTATATTTGTAAATTTTTTATCAAACTCATTTGAATGAAAAAAAAAAACATAAAATTCATTCAAATGGTTCATATAGATGGCTCATCTAGATAGAAAAATAAACAACATCTAAAATCTGGATGGATCATCTACATTAACAATTATATAATACATTTAATAAATATATATAGGGCAATTCTTTTAGGTAGGCTCTTTCTATGTTTTTGTCACAAAAATAGCACACAAAGAAAAAAATTACGAATATATTTTATTTAGAAGAGAAAATAATTTTATATCCAAAATAAAATGTTTTATAATTTTTTTTCAGAGTCAAAATGTTTTATATTTTTTTTTGATTTTTTTTATAGTTCGTAAATACTTTGTCAAACTATTTTTCAATTTTTTTTTTATTTTATAATTTTTTTAACTTTAGTTCCAAAATTCTATCATTAATTAATTGTAAACTCTAAGGTTTGAATTAATTAATTCTAAAGATATAAGTATAAATTATTTACTTGAATGAAACATCTTGGTCGTATTTTTCGTTGTATGCTATAATTAGGGCAATTGTCCATAATACCACAATCCAAGTTTATGATCTCCAAAATGCCACTAGAAGCTGAAGTTCACATAAATAACATTCATTAATAGGTAAAATATCCATACTGTCCTTGTTTTAAAATAATTAAAAAAAAGAAAAAAAAATAGAAACTCATCTTTTCTCTCTCACGCGACGTAGAGATTCCTCTTCTATCTCTCTCTTACTTCGGTCAAACCAAGACAACGACCACTGTCATCAACTCTGGTGGTGACGATCAACTCCGGCGGTGACGAACTCTGTCATCATCTCCGACGAAAGAACAAAGCTTTGATTATATTCTTTTCGATCTCTTTCTCATTACGGCAGCACAAAGACGACGAATCCCAATCAACTCCGGCAAAGACGAGCACTATCATCAACTTCGACGAAATTATGAAGGTTTGATTCTACAACGCCATCTCAGTATGATTCCAAGAGTTTTGAGATGAAATATGAGGCTTCAATCTTCAATGATAATGGGTTGAGAACTAATAAGTTTGTTTTTGTTGTCTTAATTGAACAGATAGAACAAAGCAATTCACGATTCACTTTGAGCAGTACAAAAGCTAAGGTAATCCATTTTATCTTCTCCAAATGTTTATATCTTAATGGGATTTGATTATGCCCTTAACATGCTCGATAAAATGACAAAGCTTTTATGTGTCATTTTTAAAGCCTTGATTGAAAAATATGATTAATGATCTACTTGAGCTGTGTTGAATACTCAGTTTTTGTGATTATCTTCTCACCTCTTGCCGTCATTGCTGCTGCTCTTAGTGTCTTAAATTTAGCTTTCCTAAGTGACATGTCATTTTGTTTTCTTCTTTAATTTCTACTTTTATATCCATACTTACATATTCATTTGTTGTTTGTTTGCATCTATTGAATGTGTTTAGGAAATGTTGTTTATGACATTGTAAGTCTCTTGTTGCTTGTCCTTGGAAACTGTCTCCTGTTTAGAAATTATTCATGAAACATTTGTGTAGTTTCAGGAAAACCTTCCAGAAATTCGGATGGTAACAAATTTTGAAATTTTTTTGCTTAATGTCTTGTTTTGCTTTGGTATGTAGATATCTTTGATAAGCTCTTGAATTTTCTCATGAGTCTCTAGTTGCTTGTGCTTACGAAACTGTCTTTTGAAACTGTCTATTGTTTATGAAAATTTTAGGAAGCATTTGTGTAGTTTCAGGAAAGCCTTCCAGAAAAGCTTGAAATTTTTTCCCTTGTTTTACACAGGATAGAAACAAGATGGGAGATTCAGTACTTCTCAAACTAGCACTGCGTAACCTGAAGTACCCTATTGCTCAACAGCCAAATGCAACTATCTGTTAATGAAAAACACCTAAGTGTATTTAACTAGGCGAAATCTTAAATTTTGGATGGCTTTTTGAATGTTCTGGATGGGTTTCCAGAAAATCATATTAGGTTTGTTTCCCATGTAACAGAGTTGAAACTAAAAGGCAAAAAAATGAAATGAGCTAAGAAAACTAAGGAATTTGATATTTGGATATATGGAAAATTTAAAAATAATTGTGTTGTTTTCAGATAAAAAAAATTATGTTTCCACTAGGGATCGAACCAGGGGTGGGAGGAGAGAGAGTGCATAGTGTTTAGCCGATGGGCTATGGTGAAATATCTGTTAATGACAGACACCTAAGTGTATTTAACTAGACGAAATTTTAAATCTTGGATGGTTTTTTGAATGTTCTCGATGATTTTCAAAAAAATCATATTAGTTTTGAAACAGAGTTGAAACTAAGAAATAAAAGTTGAAACTAAGAAAACTAAGGGCTTTGATATCTGAATATATGGAAAGTTTAAAAATAATTGTGCTATTTTCAGACAAAAAAAAATAGTGTTTCCACTAGGGATCGAACCAATGGTGGGAGGGGAGAGTGTTTAGTGTTTAGCCGCTGGGCTATGGTGAAATATCTGTTAATGAAAGACACCTAAGTGTATTTAACTAGACGAATTCTTAAATCTTAGATGGCTTTTTGAATGTTCTGGATGAGTTTTCAGAAAATCATATTAGGTTTGTAACAAAGTTAAAATTAAGAAACAAAAGTTGTAACTAGGAAAACTAAGGGATTTGATATCTGGATACATGGAAAGTTTAAAAATAATTGTGCTATTTTCAGACAAAAAAAAAATAGTGTTTCCACTAGGGATCAAACCAGGGGTGGGAGGAGAGAGAGTGCTTAGTGTTTAGCCGCTGGGCTATGGTGAAATATCTATTAATGAAAGACACCTAAGTGTACTTAACTAGACGAAATCTTAAATCTTGGATGGCTTTTTGAATGTTCTAGATGGGTTTTAACTAGACGAAATCTTAAATCTTGGATGGCTTTTTGAATGTTCTAGATGGGTTTTAACTAGACGAAATCTTAAATCTTGGATGGCTTTTTGAATGTTCTAGATGGGTTTCCAGAAAATCATATTAGGTTTGTAACAGAGTTGAAACTAAGAAAACTAAGGGATTTGATATCTGAATATATGGAAAGTTTCAAAATAATTGTGTTGTTTTCAGACAAAAAAATATGTTTCCACTAGGGATCCAACAAAGGGTGGGAGGAGAGAGAGTGCCTAGTGTTTAGCCGCTAGGCTAAGGTGAATTATTTGTTAATGAAAAACACCTAAGTGTATTTAAGTAGACAAAATCTTAAATCTTGGATGGCTTTTTGAATGTTCTGGATTGGTTTCCAGAATATCATATTTAGTTTGTTTTTCATATAACAGAGTTGAAATTAAGAAAAAAAAATGAAATGGGATTAAAAACAAAAGATTTGATATCTGGAGAATCATCTAGTTAATTTAAAAATATAAACATATTTAACAATAAAATTTATATTATAAACCTTGGAAAACATCCAACATATTCAAATAGGCTTCCAAAAGCAAAATATATATGGTATGGTGCATATCACATAAGCATCAAATGAATAAACACCTATAAATAGTTCAAAAACATGTAAATCATCAATTAAAGCCATTGAAAAGTAAAAATAAATAGAATATGTTGAAAGTATCCAATATGGACAGGACTAAAATCTGGAAGAGCATGCAGAGGAACTGTAGAAACACCTTCATAAAGAATACTCTGCAAAAGTCAAGTAATTTTGGAAGGCTTAGAACTTGAGTAGGAAAGCTATCCTGAACAGACAAAACAAACCCAAAACACAACAATGTACTTGTTTTCCTCTCTGCACAGTAGAAGGATTTGATGGATTGGCATTAGAAGAAACAAGAGAAGCAAATGTATCAGAAACTTGATTGTTACAACTAGCTGAACGGGTATTAACCTACAAAAGTCAAGTAATTTTGGAAGGCTTAGAACTTGAATAGGAAAGCTATCCTAAACAGTCAAAACAAACCCAAAACACAACAATGTACCTGTTTTCCTCTCTGCACAGTAGAAGGATTTGATGGATTGGCATTAGAAGGAACATGAGAAGCAAATGTATCAGAAGCTTGATTGTTACAGCTAGCTGAACGGGTATTAACCTGCAAAAGTCAAGTAGTTTTGGAAGGCTTAGAACTTGAGTAGGAAAGCTATCATGAATAATTTAGTTGAAGAAAATAATACAAACCTCAACACACAATCGAGAGTTTCCATCGAATTCTTTAATCTTCCCAATGAAGCTTCTGAGATGGCGAGTGTTTGCAATGGAAATAGGGAGAAATCCTCAACAACTATTTTAAAGTCTAAATAAATACCATAACCCAAGCCAATGTCTTTCTCTTTGACAGAAAAATCTTCTGAAACAATCTTAATCAATTCTTCATACTGAAAATCATCTTCTAGGGGAATGAAAATATTTTATTAATTTATAGAATTATTAATTGACCAATTTTTTTTAGATTTGTATATCTTAAAATATTTCTTTTGTAAAAGTGTGAAAAATATTTGTTTTTACGGTATATGTATTGATTAAATTTTATGGATAGAATTCGATTATATAGTGTATACAGTAAATATAAATACATAGTCAAGTATAAAATGACAAAATAATATGAATATATTTACATATATTAAGAAAAATTAATGATAAATTTCATTTAAATAATATATGATATATATATATAATTTCTATGCATTAGTTATTAATATATGTTTATATTGGAACTATATATTTACAAAAGGTTTTTCAAAATTTTATCAACTTATTATCTTATCAAATTGTATCATATTCTATATTGGTCTAATCTGAGACTGATAAAATTTATTAATTTATAATATTTAATAAGTGATGAGTATTATTCCCGCTGTTTCAAAATAGTTAATGTTTTGATTCAATGTACAAAAATTAAGATATACACTTTTATCTAGAAAATATCATTTGAAATATATATAAAAACTAATTCAACCAATCATAAAAAACGATGAAAACATCATTGGTCAAAAAATCTTCCATAAAACTAAAACTAACATAAAAATATCAAAACATGTATTTTGAAACATCACAAATTCTTCAAAACATCATCTAATTTGAAACGGATGGAGTACTTTATAGGGTAGGAGTTTCTACCCTAGTTTAAATGATTATGATAATGTTCTTTTTGTTGGATACATATAGACTTGTGTTGGAGAAAGAGAGTGTTCATTCCTTTGTCATGACAATTGGATGCAAACAATTTATTTTCCTCTTTTGTTAGGGTCAATGAAGCAGATATGATTGAAAAAATTGCTACCGATGTCTCTAGCAAACTAAATGCAACACCATCTAAGGATTTTGATGGCATGGTGGGATTTGAAGCTCGTTTGAGAGAAATTGAGTCTTTGCTCGATTTAGATAATGGTGAAGTTAAGATGGTAGCAATCACTGGTCCTGCAGGAATTGGTAAGAGTACCATTGCCAGAGCGTTGCATAGTCTATTGTCTAATAGGTTTCAGCTTACTTGTTTTGTGGACGACCTTAGAAGAACCTACCCTATTGGTCTTGATGAGTATGGTTTGAAATTTCGTTTACAAGAAGAACTGCTTTCAAAGACTTTGAACCAAAGTAGTATGAGAATATGCCATTTAGGTGTGATAGAAGAAAGGCTACACGATCAGAAAGTGCTCATCATTCTTGATGATGTGAACAATATAAAACAACTGGAGGCGTTGGCTGGAGATATTTCTTGGTTTGGTCCTGGAAGTAGGATTGTAGTTACCACAGAAAACAAAGAGCTTCTGCATCAACATGGTATCAACATTACGTATAATGTGGAGTTTCCATCTAGAGGAGAAGCTGTTGAGATCCTGTGTAGATATGCGTTTAGACAAAGATATTCACATTATGGTTTTAGAGAGCTTGCAATAAAAGTAGCAGAGCTTTGTGGTAAGCTTCCATTAGGTCTCCGTGTGCTGGGCTCCTCTTTGCGCGGGAAGAATGAGGATGAGTCGGAAGAAGTAATATGCAGGCTAGAAACTATTCTTGATCATCAAGACATCGAGGAAGTACTAAGAGTCGGTTATGAGAGTTTACATGAAAAAGAGAAATCTCTATTTCTCCACATTGCAGTCCTCTTTGACAGTTATGAGGGTGATCTTGTGGAAGCCATGTTGGCTGACAATAACTCGAAAATCAGACACGGGTTGAAAATCCTAGCAAACAAATCTCTCGTATATGTATCTAACCATAGTGAAATAGTGATGCACAAATTACTACAACAACTGGGGAAAAAGGTCGTTCATAAGGAAAAACCATGGAAACGCCGGATCTTAATAGATGCTAATGAGATCTGTGATGTTCTTGAACGTGCCAAAGTAAGTAGTTCTTTCTACCATGTATTTGTTTTATTCCTTTTTCATTAATTTATATTTTGAACAATTAAGTCGCTAACAATATCTTTATAAATGGATTAACTCGTTTAGGGTACTAGAGATGTGTCCGGCATATCATTTGATATATCCGATATCGGTGAAGTATTCATAAACCATAAAGCTTTTACAAGGATGCCTAATCTACGGTTCCTCAAAATTTACAAAAGTAAAGATGATGAAAATGATACATTGCATATACCTGAGGAGATGGAGCTTCCGCGTCGTCTAAGGTTACTACATTGGGAGGCGTGCCCTAGCAAGAGTCTTCCTCTTAGATTTTGCCTGGAAAATCTTGTGGAACTCAATATGCGATGGAGCAAGCTCGAAAAGCTCTGGGAAGGAACTCAGGTTAGTTTTGATACTTTGAAGACAAATATGTTCTCATCATGTCTTGATGTTCTTTCTTTTCTTGTGTTGTTGTTTTACATTTCAGGCACTTACAAATCTGAAGAAGATGATTTTGTGTTGGTCTTATAATTTAAAGGAACTCCCCGATCTTTCAAATGCTGCAAGGCTCGATAGACTGGATCTGTCTTTTTGCAAGAGTTTGGTAGAGATTCACTCCTCTGTTGGAAATCTACACAAAATCAGGCTCTTCCATATGGGTTATTGTACAAAGCTACAAGTTGTTCCGGCTCTCCTCAATTTGGCACCTCACGCTTATATCAGCTTGGTAGGATGCTCACAGTTGAGAAACATTCCAGATATTTCCACGACTATGAAATCGCTCGACATTACAGACACAATGATAAAAGTGTTGCCTAGATCAGTTAGGCATTGGTCTGCCCTCGGGTTTCTATATATACGCGGCCATAGCGCAGAAATTTATAGAATTCCAGATTGCATCAAAGATTTGCATGGGCTAATATCGCTTTCAGTATATAGATGTTCAAAACTTGCATCACTGCCTGAGCTCCCGGCCTCACTCAAAAGACTAATAGTAGATTGCTGTGAATCATTGAAGACCATAGTATCTCTGCCTTTTAACTCTGAATTCGTCTGTATTATCAGAAACTGCTTCAAATTGGGTCCAGATGCAAGGACAGCAATAAAGAAATCATTGAGGGCATGCCTACCCGGAAGAAAAATACCTGCAGAGTTTGATCACCGAAATATAGGCAATTCCTTGACCGTTCGTTCAGATTTGAAAAAAATTAGGCTATGCGTTGTGGTTTCCCCTAAACACAAACACCTGCCAGATCTGTTCTGTCGCATGCGCATAAACAAGGGTTACCCCATTGACCATCACATATACTTACGTCTCTTTACTATCCGAGGTGAACATCTATGTTTTTCTTACACTCATCTGATCGACGAACATGGATGGCTTGAACAGGGGAATGAGATAATGTTCGAATTCATCACACGCCGTCTCGACGTTATTGAATGTGGCGTTCAGATCATAACGGATGAAAGCGAGAGAAGAAGAAGGATTGAGTTTGATGAAGCCAGCAAAGCCTCTCGACTAATCTGCTACTCCGAAGAAAATGGGAATCAATTGAATGAGAAGAAGCATTGCAAGCTTGTTTTGGGGAAGAAGACCATAAAATCTATCTGGAAGCAAACAAGTGCAATCTCTCTGGTATCAATCATGGTTGGTAGTTTTCTTCGAAATCATAGTCTTAGATATACATTTTTTTGTAACACAAACGATTATATTAAATCTAAAATAAGTTTAAAGCATCGGGAGCTTGGCTCGACGGTAACAAGATAGTAACCGGAGAGATCCTCAACGGTTTGATGAGCAACAACAAGCAGAACACTAAAACAAAGGAGACCAAAGTTAACAAGAGAAACTTGCTCGGCAATAGAAGAACTGTGGGAAGCATCCGTTGTGTCCGTGGATAGGTTACTACCACGAGCATGAAATAGTCGGAATTGGCGTTGATTTGACCAAACCGCAAAGTTTGGAAGGAGGTGGAACGAGCGTGAATAGCTCTAGCTCCGGTGACATTGAGTCTCTCCAAAGATACTAGGTGAATCTCAACAGAAACAGAGAGTATAAAGGTCTTGGATTTGTAGTTGACGAACAAATAGGATGAACCTTGAAACTGAAGCGCCAGTGCAAAAAACAGAGCTAATGCAAGCTCTATCGACCTGTGATGGATATACAAATAATGGCAATAACATCACATCTCTTTGCACTGAGGCACGATATACACAATCACTATTAAATATTTATATCTATTCAGGATCTGAAACATCCTCTTGTTACATTCAAACAAGATGAGCTGAACCGAGAAAGCACCATTTGCAGCGACAAGACTGTTAAGGAATCTTCAATATACACTCATTCAATGCTTACGATTGCATTCCTTTACTTATGGATGTTTCTATATGTGCTTTAACCTAGCACCATTGCCTCTCATATAGTGTATATAAGCTTGTGTACATCCATTTGTGAATAATAAGAAATATCTTCTATTTACAAATGCACATATAGAAACTTCCATAAGTAAAGGAATGCAATCGTAAGCATTGAATGAGTGTATATTGAAGATTCCTTAACAAAGACTAACTAAAATCGAATATGTATTGTTCCGTGAATAGAGCAACGACTTTATGTTCTTATATCATTCACAGTATAACATTCAGGTCGTTGGAGCTTCTTCTGCATATACCCCTTTTAAAGTCTAAGTGGAGATGAATTGGAGCAATTCGAAGAGAACTTAAAAGTATACACAAATCTTTTTACATGTGAAATCAGTCACAGGAAGCAAGTTTGTAGCTTCCTATGACTTCAGAGGAACCAAATCTCTTTTTCAAATGTCTTGGCCGCTTGATTGGTCTTCTTGAAATAGCTCAAAAACATTAGTTTGTTTGACTATTTTTTGTTTTGTTTACAAATTTAAAAGATAACGACCACTGAACAACTCCATTCAATTATTTTAACATGTCTGCCTCAGTAGTCAGTTGAAGGCTTTTATAGAGATTTTCAAAAACACATTTGACTTCAAAGCAAACATCTCACTGTCCTTCCATCTCTCTTAGGTCGTCTCTCATGGCGTCTACTTCTTCCTTTGCGTCTCGCAATTACAATTTCAACGTCTTCTTGAGCTTCCACGGGGATGACGTCCGTAAAACACTTCTCAGTCACATGCGCGAGCAATTAAAATGCAGCGGGATCACTATGTTTAATGATCAAGAGATTGTGAGAAGCCAAGAGATAGCTCCTTCGCTCACAAATGGTATACGAGAATCAAGGATCTCGATCGTGATTCTCTCCAAGAAATACGCTTCTTCAAGCTGGTGTCTGAATGAATTGGTGGAGATACTGAAGTGCAAGGATACTATGGGACAGATAGTGATGACCGTCTTCTATGGAGTGGAGCCATCCGATGTAAGGAAACAGACAGGGGAATTCGGTATTGCTTTCGAGGAAACTTGTGCAGATAAGACGGACGAAGAAAGGCAGAAGTGGAGCAAAGCTTTGAAAGACGTGGGAAACATCGCTGGAGAAGACTTCAAAAATTGGTTCGTATTATCTCTTTTTTTTTATCTATTAGGTTCTTTTTAAGTGGTAATCACAAGTTAAAAACGACAGTTAATGGTGTCTTATTATGATTAGGTGGAACTACCGTAAATGGATTTTAATTGGTTAAGATAATGTTTTATTGAGTAAATATTAGAAGTACATGTCATAGAATTGTTGGAATAAGAGATGTTATCTCTGTGACAAACTTTCTACTATTTCTTTTCTTTTGTTAGGGATAATGAAGCAAACATGATCAAGAAGATCACAAGAGATGTTTCAGCTAAATTAAATGCAACATCATCTAGGGATTTTGATGGCATGGTTGGACTTGAGACTCAGTTAAGGAAAATGGAGTATTTGCTAGATTTTGACTACGATGGAGTAAAGATGGTTGGAATCTCAGGTCCTGCAGGGATTGGCAAGACAACCATTGCCAGAGCCTTACATAGTCGTTTCTCGCATAAGTTTCAGCTTACTTGTTTTACGGAAAACCTTAGGGGAAGCTGTCATAGTAGTGGTCTTGATGACTATGGTCTGCAAAAGCTTTTACAAGAACAACTTCTGTCAAAGGTTTTGAACCAAGATGGTACAAGGATAAGCCATCTACGTGTGTTACAACAAAGGCTATGTAACATTAGAGTGCTCATTATTCTTGATGATGTAAACAGTCTAAAGCAGTTAGAGGCTTTGGCTGGAGATACTTCTTGGTTTGGTTTTGGAAGTAGGATTATCATAACCACGGAAGATCAAGAGCTTTTGCAACAACATGGTATCGATAATATATACCATGTGAGTTTTCCATCTTTCGAAGAAAGTCTTGAAATCTTATGTAGATATGCTTTCAAGCAATGCTATCCAAAGGAGGGTTTTGAAAAGGTTGCTAGAAGGATAACAGCACTTTGTAGCAGGCTTCCATTGGGTCTTCGTGTCGTGGGTTCATCTCTACGTGGGAAGAGGGAAGACGAATGGATAGATGTAACAATCAGGCTAGAAAATATTCTTGATCAAGATATCGAGAAAGTGTTAAGAGTCGGCTACGAATGTTTAGAAGACAATGAGCAAACACTATTCCTCTATATTGCAATCTTCTTCAAGTATAAAGATGGTGATCTTGTGAAAGCCATGCTGACTGGCATTGACTTGGATGTTAGAAACGGATTGAAAATCCTAGTTAAAAAATCGCTCATAGAGATATCTGCACGTGGGGAAATAGTGATGCACAGATTACTACAACAAGTGGGTAAAAGAGCTATTCATAGACAAAAGCCCTGGAATCGCCAAATTTTAGTTGATGCTAATGACATATGCGATGTCTTAGAAAATAATACTGTAAGTTCTATTAATTCTTTCTTTCTTAGTAACTATTTTAAAAAAGTTGTCTGAGCAAGTCATATCGCTAAGATAAACAAAACATTCTCTCTTTTTTTCTGAAACACAGATAAACAAAACATTCATTTGTTATAACAATACCTTTTTATATGGGATTTGGTTTAGGTTACTAGAAAAGTGATTGGCATATCATTTGATACATCAGCAATCAACGAAGTGTTTATAAGCAAGGGAGCTTTCAAAAAAATGCCTAATCTCAGGTTCCTCAAAGTTATCAAAAGTACATATGATGGAAGTGATAGAATGGATATACCTGAAGAGATAGAGCTTCCGCAACGTCTAAGGTTTCTACATTGGAAGGCCTACCCAAGCAAGTGTCTTCCTGCTACATTTAACACGGAATGTCTTGTCAAACTCGATCTTCGACATAGCCAGTTAGAGAAGCTTTGGGAAGGAATCCAGGTTGGTTTTATATTCAGGTTACGTTGTATATGTACATGAATTCTGTCACTTTCTACATGTAATGATGGTCTTCTCTCTGTTTTTTGATTTTTACTTAACAGCCGCTTAAAAATCTCAAGGAGATGGATTTGGGTCAGTCCTACTATTTGAAGGAACTCCCAGATCTTTCAAATGCTACAAATCTTGAGGCACTGAAACTGAGTTTGTGCAAGAGTTTGGTAGAACTTCCCTCGTCTATTTCGAAGCTTCGTAAACTAAAAGACTTGTTGATGATTGCCTGCACAAAGCTAGAAGTCTTTCCAACTAATTGGGCCTTTGAATCTCTTAACCCCATCTACATAGGAATATCGAATGCAAAAATGTCAACATTCGGTATGTCAGTCCCAGCGGCCAAAGAAGTGGCTCCAGTGAGTGCCCTTTCCCATCCTCGATTCTCTCTCTATCTAAGCGATAATCCAAATCTGAAGACACTAACACAATTCCCGACGACTATTACTAGTCTAGACCTAAGCTTCGCTGGTATAGAAACAATGTGCTGCATCAAAGATCTTCACATGTTAGAAGAAATTCTACTTCTTGGCTGCAGCAAACTCAAATCACTGCCAGAGCTCCCTGATTCGCTCGAGTCTCTAGATGCACAAAATTGTGTATCACTGGAGACCGTGTTTTGTCCTTTGAACACTCCATTTGCGAGGTTCATTTTCACCAACTGCTTCAAACTGGACCAACAAGCACGAAACGAAATTATCCACCAGTTGGGGTGGTGGTCATGGTTACCTGGAAATGAAATCCCCCCAGAGTTTGAGCACCAAGCCATGGGAAATACTTTGTCCTTCCCTCTTTCCGCCTTCTCCAGGTTTAGGGTTTGTCTCGTTTGTTCCCCTAACTACCTGCCCGGTATAAATAAATATGCATACAACTTGCGCTGTCGCCGGATACCCAATGGCTACACACGCAAAGGCTGCATATACCCCACTATGGTAATCAGATTTACTAAATTTCCCATCTATTCACCTCATTCCAAGCATCTCTTCGTTTTTCACTCCGACTTGCTTAACCCGGACGGATTTGAAAAGAACGAAGAAATATCTTTTGAATTCACCAGCCAATCCAACTCTTTCGACATTAGTGAATGTGGTGTCCAGATCTTGAAGGAGGAACTCGACGGAACCAACAATGGAGATTCTTGCGACGAAGACGGTGACAGTAACCACTGGAATACACAGGAATCCGGCCAAGATTCAGACAAGGAAAAAAAAGCTGATGTTAGTTAGCAGTGACAATAGGGACCCAGCAATGATAGAGAGGACTACATATCTGTATACAGGCTCAAACTAACTCTGTAAACCAAGTACCATTTTTAAGTCAGATTGTATAATTTATGAAATATCAATTTAGTTTTATTTAAACTGTAAGAGTGTAAAAACTTGAAATATATAAATAATTGATGCAATTATAGTTTGAACTAAGTAAAATTTGAAAAAAAAAAAATCCCACTAATCCTTTTAAACCCAACTAGTTATTCCCTCACTTCCTCGACTGATATGCTCACCCCAGGAAATAAAACATCTATTGCAATGATTCGATTCCGCTGCAGCCTGATAAAATTGATTATACATGGTTGAAACTGATAAGAGTGAAAAACTCATGCTGGCTAATTCAGCTAACGCATACAGTCTTATATGCGACTGACTTAATCCTCTCTACAGTCACACTAAAAATTGAAAATCTATTGTCTTCTACCTCAAGCTCAAGACCAAGATCACAATGCAGCAGACGATGAAGCAGCAGAGAAAGAGACAACTTCAGAAACTTCCACTCGATTTTCCCTCGTCAACCTTTTCGGTTTCTTCCGCACCACATTCAATAGTCTCAAAGACAGGGGTTTCTTCCGTCCATATCTGCGCGCCACATTCAGTAATCTCGAAGTCTGGTGATAGGCTCTGGATTTGGAACAGTATCTCGCTGAAGACCCCAAGTGAATGGACTTCTTGATCCAAAAACATAGAGAAATACGAACAGACAGGGGCGGAGGCAGACAGCTGTGGCAGAGGGGGTCACATGACCCCTATAGATTTATGTTAGAAAGAATTTTACTTGCATTAGGGAAACAATTTTGGTAAAATAGTGTTAAATTAGTATTCTGACCCCATAATATTTTCAAGAACATGACTGAACCCCATGATTTTTTTTTTTCAAAAACTCTATTTACGTGTTTCTACTTTGGTAAAAGCCCAGAGATTTTTTTTTTCTTTTCTCTGGCGAAAGTCCAGCCATGTACTCAATAACTATTTTCATTCATTTATCCTAATTGCTTCCTGTTATTTTTTTTACAGCTGTCTAATATTTCTATCCACTAAAAATAATTGATCTAATTTTATTTTACACGTAAACAATTTTTCTTGTAATCATTACTTCCTTCGTTTTTGAATAAAAGTCACTCCGATATTTTTCACACATATTAAGAAAGTTGTTGAAATATATGCAAATTATTATTAATTACACTTCTTTGACCTATAATATTTGAAATAAATAAAATTATTTATAACGTCAATGTAGTTTGCAATTAATTTTCAGCTGAAAGTAAATATAATTTGCATTAAAATTGTAAAATGATATTTTTGTTTAATAAGAAAAGCCAGCTAGAATAATATATGCGCTTCGTATTAATAAAGTCTCTCCCGTTATAATATTGTTTTACATACGGATGCGAAATGACAATGTATGATCCCGTTGCTATGTATTTCATACCATGTTATATATATGGTCATCTTGTTCATGCCTTCGTGCATGTTACCCTAGGTTGTATCGAAGCTTCATCGGACGTCCGCTTCGAAACCGGAATCAGAATTAGAATCTCTTGGAAGCTTGCGAAATCTCGATTCCAAGTTGCTTCCAAAATATTCTCTTTAAATACATGTTGGAAGCTTATGATTCCATTTTGGAATCACGCTTCCAACTTTTAAGCCACAATGGTATAGGTCAACAAAAATATAAAATCATAGTTTTTTATTTATATAAAATCCAAAATTTAATAGTAATGAAATAGAGATGACATAAATATACAAATATTAAAATTAATACTATAAATAATCTTTATCTACTAAGGTTTTTATTAAATATATAGCATATATTCAAATATATTTTGTTAATTATTTATGAAGTAATAAAAATAATTAATATAATAATTTACTTAAACTAATTTTATATGTATTCTCACAGTTTTATGTTAAGTAAATTATTATAGGAGATTATTCTTGATATCTCTGATGATATCAAGGAAATCTTCGGTATCATCAGAGATATCTCGACAAAAACATAGGAGATTTTCTTGATATCTTTGATGATACTGAAGATTTCCTTGGTCTGCATGTCGTTGTTTATAGCTCAGATGAGCGTTGTGTTGTCAGAAACATCAGAGCTTTGAAAGTCCTAGGTTTCTTGCATAGAGAAGACCTGATCGGAGAGCAATCGCCTCAGCAATTATAGGGGAATTCAATAGATCCTGTGTTGTAGCCCCTTGATTGATGTAGGGTCCAGTTGAATCTGTCAGGGTCCAAGCCATTCCAGTTCTTTTCGACTTTTTATCCAAGGCCGCGTCTGATCTACAAGTCGTGATCGAGGAGGCAGATTTTTTTGGCTAAGAGGACGATCTTTTGGCTAATCAGACCTTCAAGGAGACCTCTGATATATGGTGTTTTTCACATCATTTGCATTTATGTTTTTATTGGATTCAAGTCTCTAAATCGTGTTAGTCTAGTACTTTGTGGTCTTTTTCAGGTCCAGAGTTGGTAGATGAGTGAATAGAAGGTACATGAAGAAAATATGCCTTTTTGGAGTTATCCTGCGGAGAACACTCAAGAAGAACAATGGAACAAACGACGGAGTGATCCCGGTGATTGTTCCAGACGAATATGGAAACTCTTATTTCGGGAATTAAAGCCCAAAAGCCCTAGTTCACTTCTACCTCTTGGCGCCTCCTTATAAAAAGACCTGCTACTCCTATTTTCTTTTCTTACGTTAGTTTTTACAAGACATAGACTTTGTTTTTGGCGATTTGCAATTGTAAGGGAGAAGGCTCCATATTTCCTAGAGAAGATCAACCTGAACCCTTTGTTTCTCTACTTCTATCTTATGCAGTTTATTTCAAAGTTAATGTCTTTGATTACTTGCATCATGATTGAGTAGTAGCCGTGCTCGCCTAGGGTTTTTAGGGTGTTGAACCTGAGCTAAACATAGATAAGCAATATTCATAACTGTTCTTCATTCATACTGCTCTTAATGCTATTTATAATCTGATCACTTATTGATAGATCTAGGGTTTATCATCTAGCTAACCGCTTAGGAGATAACCTGACATGTATTGAATGAGCTTAATATCCCTAATCAGCGAAAGTAGATATTAGGGTAGTAAGTGGACTAATCGGACTTGATCTCTAAAGCTTGCAATCAGATCTCATCCCAACGACAGTTAGGTGGTGAGACTGATCTGCAAAGCGATCGCTACCACGATAGTGGAACGATCCAGTTGAGTGATCCGAGTCCTAGAAGGTACTTCATCGTGCTTGAATAATTGTTTGGTTCTATATCGACACCCAATGAAATACCCTAGGCTAGCTCTTTATTAATTTGAACCAATCTTAATTTATCTTGTTAGCTATTTGTCACTTCTTAAAATCAAACATACTTTTCATCTTAGCTTGATTTCGAACTTAAAGAAATAAAGTGTAGACTGGTCCTCTGGATTTGAATCTTAATTACTACAATTACAACTGTTAGCTTGGCAGTAGCAAGGATTCATTTTTAGTGTATCAAGTTTTGGCGCCGTTGCGACAGGGACCAGATTTTTTTTACCTCTATTTCTCGGTTTTATATCTAGTCTAAGATATCTAACTCGCTTTTATTTTCTTGTTGCAGTTGATGATCCAGGTGTATGACCGGTAGACACACTCGGAGCAATACACAAGGACCACTACAGCAATTCAGTAACGAGGAACTAGCGAGATTAGAAAGACAGAACCGTCAACAAAGATCTACGACCACAGCAATGGCCGATCCAGGCAATCAGGATGGACTTGCAGCCACAATCGCATTGTTGCAGCAACAGATGACGCAGATGCAAGCCACCATCCAAACACAGCAAGCTGCTGCAGTGCTCGCAGCTCAGAACAATCCGCAGCAGGAGCAACAGCATCAAGAAGTTGTCCCCATAGGGCAGAGAAACCTTCTCCACAACCTGCCTGCTACGCGATCTGCAATCACTCCTCCACCCTGCACTCGACAGGATTTTGAGATCAAGCCTGCCTTCATAAGCCTGGTGCAGAGAAAGATCTTCAATGGACTCCCTGCAGAAATTCCCATTGATCACATTGAAAACTTTGAGAGAATGTGTGGTTTCACAAAAGCGAATGGAGTACCACCAGATTACATCAAGTGTACCTTGTTCCCTTTCTCTCTGGATGGGAAAGCTGCTCGCTGGCTTGATTCTCTACCAACCGGATCACTCACCACTTGGGAACAGGTCCGATCTGCCTTCCTCACCCACTTCTACACGAAGTCTAAGAGCGCATCCCTAAGGCACAAGATCACATCCTTCAAACAGCATGCTAATGAGCCGTTCTGTGATGCATGGGATAGATTCAGCCTCTACCGTAGAGACTGTCCCAATCATGGTTTTGAGGATGACTACCTCCTTGGAGTGTTCTACGATGGAATGGGATGGGAAGCCCGAAACGCCTTGAACTCGGTCAGTAATGGAGATTTCATGACTCAGTCAACCCCAGGAGCTTTCAAATTGATTGAGAACATGGCTTCAAGTTCTGCTGACAGCAACAAGGACAATGATCGGACTGAGAAGGTGAACAGTGTCGACAACAGCAGGATCGACGAGTTAGCAGCAAAGATGGATCAGATGCTTAAGAGCCAGCAAAACCAGGTGTTCATCATGGAGGAAGCTACACCAGAAAAACCAGCATCAGATGGCAAATCAGAGGCGGATCAATCTGCTGAGGACCTGAATGAAGTGAGTTACGTGAATGGCCAAGGGTGGCAGTTCAAGAACTATAACCCAAACCACAATGTCAGGAACAACCCTCACCTGTTCACGAATAAACCGGATGGAGCGACTGACAACACTCAGACCAACCAGAACACTGGATACCAGCGGAACTACAACCATCAAGGAAGGACCTTTGTGCTTAGCCACCCGCAGAACAGTCAGTTTCACGCTCAGAAATAGCCGACCAATCTACAGACTGCTCCGCAAACTCAATCAGCCTCTCAATCAGCTTCCAAAGATGATACTAAAAGCCTTGCCATGATGATGCAGCAGCTGCTCCAAGGACAGCAAATGCAAGGCAAAACATTGAATCAAGTCACGACAGACATCAATGGAAGGATGAACCACATGTTTGATGATTTGAGTGCTAAGTACGACCAGGTCTCTAGCCACATGAGGCAGATGGATATCCAGATTGCTCAAACTGCCGAGAGTGTGAAGAGACAGCAAGGAACACTCCCAGCAAGAACAAATAAAAACCCCAAGGAGTGTAATGCTGTAACACTAAGGAGTGGAAGACCTCTAACAGAACACACACCTAGGAAGCACACAGCCGCTGAGAAAGGAAAGCAGAAGGAATCAGATCAACCGCCTGAAGCAGTACAGACTGATGAGGAAGAGGCAGAACAGCCTACCGAGACAGAACCAACAGCTGAAGAACGACCTGCTGGGGCCGTTCCTCTAACCGTTAACCATTCCCCTGCTCGCCAGTACGTTCCAAAAGTCCCCTACCCTGTTCCAGCCAAAGCAACACGTAAGGACAAAGAGGAGATTAAATGCAGAAAGATGCTAGAGGATCTCACGGTTAGGCTCCCTTTAATGAGTGCGATCCAGATGATGCCATCTATGAGAAACTTTGTCAAGGGACTGATCTCCGGGAAGATATCGGATGACAGTGAATACATGGTTGTCTCCAAAGAATGTAGTGCAGTACTCCAGAATCGGAAGATCAAGAAACAGGGTGACCCAGGAAAATTTGTTCTGTCGATCCAGATTGGAAGAACAATCTTCTCATGTTCGCTGGTTGATTTAGGATCCAGCATAAACCTGATGCCGTATTCTGTTGCAAAGCGCCTTGGGTACTCAGATTTCAAACCCACCAGGATGTCTCTAGTGTTTGCTGATCGCTCAGTGAAGACACCAGTTGGAATTCTTCAAGATCTACAAGTTCTAGTAGGAAATACGCTGGTCCCGGCCGATTTTGTTGTTCTGGAAGTCGAGGAAGAGTCCAAGGATCCCCTGATTCTGGGCAGACCATTCCTCTGCACAGTGGGAGCCATCATAGATGTCCGACAAGGAAAAATTGACTTACATCTTGGTGATATTGTGATGACTTTTCAGATGGAGCAAATGCTGAAGAAGCCAATGCTGGATGGACAGACCTTCACTGTTCAGGAGGAGAGTGATCTGCTGGAACCGCATGAGGGAATAATTGAGGAAGTTCTCACTGATGATCCTCTAGAACTCGCTTTGACAAGAGCCGAGGCTGAGCAAAGCCTGGAAAACGTTGATGCTGACGCCTATGCGAAGCTTCTGGATTCAGCACGAAGTATGGAGAGGTTAGTGGCGAATATAAGTCTGGGGGAGAACAGCGAAAGCAGCAATCCAGCCGGAACAGCCTCAACTCAGAACCCATCTGTTCCAGCGTCTCAGGCCGACGACTCATGGAGTGAGCTCAAGGCTCCAAAGGTAGAACTTAAACCCCTTCCTAAAGGGCTCAGGTATGCGTTTCTCGGACCTAACTCAACATATCCTGTCATTATAAATTCTGACTTGAACAATGCTGAGACTGCTCTGCTCCTGTGTGAATTGAGGAAATATCGTAAGGCATTAGGTTACTCTCTAGCTGATATACCTGGCATCTCACCTGATTTATGCATGCATAGAATACATCTAGATGATGAATCGATGACTTCTGTAGAACATCAGAGGAGGTTAAACCCAAATCTAAAAGATGTTGTTAAGAAAGAGATAATGAAACTTCTAGAAGATGGTGTGATCTATCCGATCTCTGATAGTAAGTGGGTTAGTCCTGTTCATGTAGTACCTAAGAAAGGTGGCATCACTGTTATAACAAATGAAAGGAACGAATTGATCCCAACTAGAACAGTTACAGGTCATCGCATGTGCATTGATTTTCGTAAATTAAATGCAGCAACTCGCAAAGATCACTTCCCACTTCCTTTTATTGATCAAATGCTTGAGAGATTAGCTAACCACCCCTACTATTGCTTTTTAGATGGTTATTCAGGTTTCTTTCAGATCCCCATCCACCCAGATGATCAGGAGAAGACGACGTTCACATGCCCATATGGAACATACGCCTACAGGAGAATGCCGTTCGGCTTGTGCAATGCTCCAGCAACATTCCAGTGATGCATGATGTCGATTTTTACAGATCTAATTGAAGACATAATGGAAGTTTTCATGGACGATTTTATCGTCTATGGAAGCTCCTTTCATGTCTGTTTGTCAAACTTGTGCAGGGTATTGAAGAGATGTGAGGAGAAGAACCTGGTGCTGAACTGGGAGAAGTGTCACTTTATGGTCTGTGATGGGATTGTTCTAGGACACAAAATATCAGAAAAGGGCATTGAGGTAGACAAAGCAAAGATCGAGGTCATGATGAGTCTACAGCCACCCACTACGGTGAAAGCAATTAGGAGTTTCTTGGGACATGCCGGATTCTACAGACGATTCATTCAGGATTTCTCTAAAATTGCTAGACCGCTCACACGGCTGCTCTGCAAAGAAGCCCAGTTTTCGTTTGACAGCGACTGTTTGGCTGCATTCCATGCGATCAAGGGGGCTCTAGTCAGTGCGCCTGTTGTTCAACCTCCAGACTAGGATCTTCCTTTCGAGATCATGACAGATGCGAGTGATTTTGCAGTGGGAGCAGTACTAGGACAGAGGAAAGACAAGAAGCTGCACGTAATCTATTATGCGAGTAAGACGATGGATGAAGCTCAGTGCCGATATGCAACTACAGAGAAAGAGCTCCTAGCTATCGTCTATGCATTTGAGAAGTTCAGATCCTACCTGATTGGATCAAAGGTAATCGTGCACACTGACCATGCAGCTCTTAAGTACTTGCTCACCAAGAAGGATGCTAAACCACGACTCTTGAGGTGGATTCTCTTGCTCCAAGAGTTCGACTTAGAGATCAGAGACAAGAAGGGGGTTGATAATGGAGTTGCAGATCACCTTTCGCGGATGAAGGTCTCAGATGAAGCCATTCTCGACGAGGAACAGCCGATGGAATATGTCAACATGATTGGTCTAAACTGTCTGGAACAGTCATCTACTGCAAGCACCGACTGTTCTAGCGCAGGAGAGAAGTTCACAGCAGCAATCCAGAAGCAGTATCCTAATCTTCCATGGTTTGCAGAGATAGCCAACTACCTTGCTGCAGAGAAGGAACCCCTGAAATTCACTGGTAATGAGAAGAGAAAATTTCTAAGGGAAGCTAGACATTATTTCTGGGATGAACCATATCTATATCGCCAAGGTAAGGATGGGATTTTCAGAAGATGTGTTCCAGAAGATGAAATTCAAGGAATTCTCCATCACTACCACGGTTCCTCCTATGCTGGACATTTTGCTACTTTCAAAACAGTCTCCAAGATACTTCAAGCCGGTTTCTGGTGGCCTACTATGTTCAGGGATGCTCATGCATTTATATCACGATGTAACTCCTGTCAAAGGATGGGTAGTGTGAGTAAGAGAAACGAGATGCCACAGAACTACATTCTAGAAGTGGAAGTGTTCGACTGTTGGGGAATTGATTTCATGGGACCATTCCCAGTTTCTCATAAGAACGAGTACATCTTGGTCGCCGTGGACTATGTCTCCAAATGGGTAGAAGCCGTAGCTAGTCCAACCAATGATGCAAGGGTTGTAACCAAGATGTTCACTTCAACAATCTTCCCAAGGTTCGGTGTTCCTAGAGTAGTCATCAGCGATGGAGGAACACACTTCATCAATAAGCTGTTCTAAGGGTTGCTAAGCAAGAATGGAGTAAAACACAAGGTCGCGACCGCCTATCATCCTCAAACCAGTGGTCAAGTGGAAGTCTCAAACAGAGAGATCAAGAACATCGTGCAGAAAACAGTGAACACTACTCGTAAGGATTGGTCTCTCAAGCTGGATGATGCTCTCTGGGCATACAGAACCGCCTATAAGACGCCATTAGGAACGACTCCCTATCACCTGGTCTATGGAAAGGCGTGTCATCTACCAGTTGAACTAGAGTACAAAGCCGCTTGGGCTGTTAAGCTACTGAACTTCGACATCAAACCAGCCGCGGAAAGGAGAACAATGCAACTTCATGAATTGGATGAAATTAGGCATCTGGCCTATGAGAGTTCTAAGATCTACAAGGAGAAAACAAAGGCGTTTCATGATAAAAGAATCCTCAATAGGAGCTTTGCACCGAAGGATCAGGTCCTGCTCTTTAACTCTCGACTGAAGCTTTTCCCTGGAAAGCTAAAATCGAGATGGTCTGGACCTTTCACCATTAAAGAGGTTCGCCCATATGGAGCTGTTGTGTTGCTGGACACAAAAGATGGAGAATTTGTGGTCAATGGTCAGCGTTTGAAGCCTTATCTTGCTGACACACCAATCGCAGAAGGAGTAGAAATACCCTTAGGCGGTCCTTCTCTAGCCTGATCCGCTCATCAAAGTCAAGCTAGTGACGTTAACCAAGCGCTTGGTGGGAGGCAACCCACTGGTATGTATATATTTCTTCTCTATTTATGTTTCTGTTCTTTTAAATTTCAATTGCAGGTCATAAAAATCAAGAAAATCTGAGTTACTTCGGCAGAACAATCAGGTGACTGTTCCACTCGACTGTTCCAGGTAAGTTCTCAGAAATAAAAAATAAAATAAAAAAATAAATAAATAAATAAAAAGAAGAGAAAGCGGTTAGATTTTACCTTTTTAAAGGTTTTTACCATTCCCTTCCCCACTACCTCTTTCACGCCGCTCCCCCTCTTCTTCTCCCTCTTGAACCCTAAAATTGAAACCTTCAAATCTCCCTCAATCTCTTTGATTTTCGGTTTCTACAACTCAATTCTTGGCAAGTTTGCTCTGTTTTTACAAGAAATCACCAACTGGAAAGGTAAATCGCGGATTGAGATTCTCCCTCCCTCACGTGCTTCACGCCCAAATCGCTCTTCTCTCTACTCTTGTTCTCGATTTCGATTGTCCTTGGTTATATAGCTTTAAATCAGTGTTCTCTTATCAGCTAGGACAGAAATCAACCACTTTGAACAAGTTAGCCGATTGCATGTTAGGGTTGGGTTTTGAAATCGATTTTGAGATTGGAACTTTAGGCTTGATCTAAGTTTATAATCGGTTTTGAGATGCACTTTTGTGAGTTTCAAGGGATTTATAAATGGCATAGGGAATCATTAGTTAAACTGAAATTGTGTGGTTTAAAATCGGTTTTGGAGCAAGCTTGTTTAATCGATCTATACCTCCTTGCATAAGCTTGCTTGGTTTTTCTAGAGACTTGTGCTAATAACATACTTATGTTTATTCTTTACAGATGGGTCCCAAGCTAAGACTACCAAAATCGAGAGGAACTCCCTCCCCTGCCGCACGAGCTCCTGAAGGATACCCTTGGCCGAACCAGGAGGAGAACAAGCCTATTGACATCAGTGACCCTATGCTGTTGGATTACAATGTTGAGGGGTGGGATAAAGAGTCGGCAACGAGGTACAACAAGCTCCTCAAGGCTGAGATCTGCCCTACCAAATTTCCAAGCGCAGACGTTTTAGCTGATCTCGGCCTTGACACTGATGTGTTCGACACAATAGACTCCATTGGTCTCGCTGGTCTCTGCTACAGGGTGTACCCTCTATACCCAGATTTGGTGAGGCAAGTTCTTGCCACGTGCCAAGTTACTTACCAGAACCCGACGGCACCGACCTACGAGAACTGCTCTTTCTCCTTCATGGCTGACGGCAAGTTCTGCTCCATCTCACTTGCTGAACTCAACGAGGTCTATGAGATTCTGGACGAGGATCAAAAGGGAGTCTCAGTGGATAAGAAGTTTGTGCCACAGAATGCCTTCTGGGATCTCATTGCGGCTGGGAAGTTCATACCTCGCAAGGCGTACCAATCTCAGATCCGGAACCCCACGTTGAGAGTTCTCGCCAAGATCATCTCCAACACTCTGTTCGCCAAGGAATACACCTCCAAAGTCACGAGTGGTGAGCTCCAGGTCCTCTACACTTGTCTCAATGATGAGATACGCAGGGACCAGGTTGTTCCGGTGCAGGAAGTCAAAACCAACCCAGGCTTCCACCTGATCTCCATGTTCGCTGAGCGCAAGAACGCACTGCTCCGCACAGATGACAAGAAAGATCGCAGCGGCAGTCTCCTCACTCCCTTGTTCCAGCACTTCGGTATTAACCTCAGCACCTACACAGTGGTCTCCGAGATTGAGTACATTGACGTTCCCTACCTGCTCGCATGTCACATCCTACGCGACGAGAACACCTACATGTTCCAAGATAAGGAGGGAAATCAGTTGTATTGCAAACTCCCCATGCCAGGATTCACCAACTTCCTCACCTTGGACAACATAGTGTTCTTACCACCTGAGGAACAGCTCTGCCCAGACCCACGTGCTCCACCTCCAAACGATGATGATGACATGGATGATGTGGAGGATGTGACCCCAGAGGAAGAGGGCGAGTTCGACCTGGCTCCACATCTTGACTTAGATGATGACACAGCCTACCGCAAGTGGATGGTGGATTCTCAGCGCAAGAACAACAGCCTCATGAAGAAGATCCTGAAGCTGATCACCGGAAGATGTTTCGCAGGACAGAGTGGTTAGGAGGAGCCGAGAACACCACAGCCGAACCGCCGAGCAGGAAAGGAACCAGCTGAGCCTTCCACAGGAGATGATCGCTTGCCAAGGAACAGGAGGACACCTGGCAACGAGAGCGGCCACTCTGATTGAGTCCTTGAGGACTATTTTCTATCCCATTGTCTTATCCATCTGAACTATTTATTTTTCATGCTTTCTTTATTTTGGTGTGTTTTATTTGTTCCTTCATTCTTATCACAACCAGGGATGGTGTGATTTAAGTCTGGGGGAGCATTGTGTGCTTTGAGTCAGTTTGTTCTTGAGTCATTTTAATGTTTTTATCGAGTCTTGCTTTAGGATCGAGTCAGTCTGAACTATTGTGGGAATAAGGACCTTATTGTGTGATGCTATCCTAACCACCTTGTGCTCTAACTTTCTTATTCAGTGACCTTAGCAGTGCCGAACGACCCATACATGGACCTGGAACACTCTGACATTTCTCATTAGACTCTCCAGAAGTTCTCAACTGATCAGGTTACACTGGGTAGACTAAACTCCACCTAACTTGGACCTAATTTTGACTCTTAATTCTTCTTGTTATGGGCATTAGATCAGGGAAACGAGACCTACACTCAGGACTTCTTTCTCCTTTTATCCCTCTTGCTGTTCCTGAGTGGCTAGCTCATCTTTAGCTAGTTCCCACCTTGTACCTTAACCTTTTATTCCACCCACATGCACTTGTTTTCCCCATGTTATATATGCAGATATGTGCAAAAAGGTTGGAGAGGAAAGAATCGACACAGCCTCTTACTCATCAATGCTCATCATTCAGAAGAAGAGGAAGGAACATGCTACAAAGGAGAACAGTCCGAGGCCTGATCCGCCATTGAGATGAACAAGTCAGAAAGTTGAGGTAAAACACTCCAGTGGCCCCCAAAATTTCTTGTTACCTCCTTATCTCGTCACTATGCAACCATTGTATACATGTTATTTCAAAAAAAAAAAAAAAAAAAAAAAAAAAAACGAGTATTTTATTATTTAAGTGACGAGATAGGAGATGAATTCATATGATTGTGCCACTGGGAGAGGTGTAATAATTCAGTACCATGGATGGAGTAAGAAAGAGTTAGTGCTATGGAGTGGAGCAGTCAGATAGAGTGATCCGACTGGAGAACAGCCGTTTTGATCAGAGCAGAAGTGAGTAAGAGCTGTGGAGATCAATGGATCCGTCCTCTCTTGCAGTTTTGTGCGATATCCTGCATCCACCTAAATAAAATCGGTAACCCCTAAACACTATAAGCTCCACTACTCAAACACTTAAACAGCCTCCTTAATACCTAGCCCGTCTACCCTGAGTAGTGCCTGTGACGAGAAGCTCACGCTGATCTTAAATGAATGTAGGGAGTTTTGTCTCGATAGTGTTGCTTTTTCAGATATGAGATGTAGAGTATGGAGCCGATTTTCGAACAGCAGTCAGAAGGTTCCAGTAAGTGTATGAAGTCCTAGCTAACTTCTTGTATGGTTCAGAGATTTGTGGTAAGAGTATGGTTTCTGATGATAAGCGAGTTCCCACACTTTCAAACCTTTCTCCATGTTTTTGGTACTTGCCATGTTCGAGGACAAACAAGGATCTAAGTCTGGGGGAATTGATATATGGTGTTTTTCACATCATTTGCATATATGTTTTTATTGGATTCAAGTCTCTAAATCGTGTTAGTCTATTACTTTGTGGTCTTTTTCAGGTCCAGAGTTGGTAGATGAGTGAATAGAAGGTACATGAAGAAAAGATGCCTTTTTGGAGTTATCCTGCGGAGAACACTCAAGAAGAACAATGGAACAAACGACGGAGTGATCCCGGTGATTGTTCCAGACGAATATGGAAACTCTTATTTCGGGAATTAAAGCCCAAAAGCCCTAATTCACTTCTACCTCTTGGCGCCTCCTTATAAAAAGACCTGCTACTCCTATTTTCTTTTCTTACGTTAGTTTTTACAAGACATAGACTTTGTTTTTGGCGATTTGCAATTGTAAGGGAGAAGGCTCCATCTTTCCTAGAGAAGATCAACCTGAACCCTTTGTTTCTCTACTTCTATCTTATGCAGTTTATTTCAGAATTAATGTCTTTGATTACTTGCATCATGATTGAGTAGTAGCTGTGCTCGCCTAGGGTTTTTAGGGTGTTGAACCTGAGCTAAACATAGATAAGCAATATTCATAACTGTTCTTCATTCATACTGCTCTTAATGCTATTTATAATCTGATCACTTATTGATAGATCTAGGGTTTATCATCTAGCTAACCGCTTAGGAGATAACCTGACATGTATTGAATGAGCTTAATATCCCTAATCAGCGAAAGTAGATATTAGGGTAGTAAGTGGACTAATCGGACTTGATCTCTAAAGCTTGCAATCAGATCTCATCCCAACGACAGTTAGGTGGTGAGACTGATCTGCAAAGCGATCGCTACCACGATAGTGGAACGATCCAGTTGAGTGATCCGAGTCCTAGAAGGTACTTCATCGTGCTTGAATAATTGTTTGGCTCTATATCGACACCCAATGAAATACCCTAGGCTAGCTCTTTATTAATTTGAACCAATCTTAATTTATCTTGTTAGCTATTTGTCACTTCTTAAAATCAAACATACTTTTCATCTTAGCTTGATTTCGAACTTAAAGAAATAAAGTGTAGACTGGTCCTCTGGATTTGAATCTTAATTACTACAATTACAACTGTTAGCTTGGCAGTAGCAAGGATTCATTTTTAGTGTATCAACCTCTGTATAATATTTTTTTTGTGGGTCGACTTTGCCTGAATAGACTTTTAATTGAAATAACTAGATTTTGATCCGCGCTTTCAAAGTGAGAAATTATTTTCGAAATATTTCAAAATATATTTGATATAAATATGTATTTTTATACATTTAGATTTATAAATGAAACACTATATTGAATATTTTAAAATCAGATCCGACCCACAGTTAAATTGACAAATTATGTGGTCTCGTATGTCGGTTTAGTTTTCAAAAAATAATTATTTTAAAATCCTATAAAACCCATAAAAATAACTAAAACCTGAGATCTGATTATTGGTTGAACTGTAGATGATCCAAAATGCAATTCGGTTTGAATTAAATTATTATAGTCAAATTAAATTTTCATCTTGTTGTAAGGGTAATGTTCAATATTCAAGAGGATGCATACTAAAAATTAAATATATTTTAGCATCAACAATTTTTATATGTTTATTACAATTTAATGATTTATGTTTGTAAATATAATTTTCATTTATTTAGATACTTGCACGCGTCGGGAAGATGGAGAGAGAAGGACACGCGTTATCTAATTCTTTTGCGTGTTACCAAACCATCTCACGCGCGTTCCTGATGCGCCGCTGTGGAGAAAGGGAGAATCGCATCCTCCGGTTGATCTATTTGCATCTAAGAGCATGTTGATCTTCGTTTGAGGGTGCCTTCCACCATTAACCACAGCTTCTTGAGAAAGATATCATGTTTCGCCGAAGATATGAGAACAGAGGAAGCTTTAGTCAATATGAAGGCGATCATTTCCCGGACCGTATAAATGCCGACTCTTCTTGATCGACTCCAAGAGTGACTTCAGAATCTATCTAACTCTCTCAACTTCCAGATAAAAGATGCTTTCTTCAACCCATAATATTAAGAAAGTCTGATTCTCCTAGGAAGTGATAAAGTGGCGACGATTCAGGACATCCGCTCAATCACCGTCGAGATTTAAGACTTCAACCCGGGTGAAAAGCTATTGGATATCAAATCCGATTAAGATAATGGGAATTTTTATTTTGATTCATCCTTATCAGAGAAGGTAAGAGTGAAAAACACTCCGACTTGGATGAATCTACACTTCAAAATCGCCAACGCGAAAGGAGGAGATCGCCTACGGTTAAGGGGAAAACCGCCACAGCGAAATACATAATCTGATTAACGAAAATGTACTATAATACAGAATAAAAAACGATTATGGCGACCGGCAGTAGAAACCACCGTCCACCGGCGGTAGAAACCACCAGCCACCGGCGGTAGAAACCACCAGCCACCAGAGCAGGATTCTTTATCGGAGTTCTCTAGTGAGAGGTTGGAGAGAGAGAGAGAGAGAGAGAGAGAGAGAGAGAGAGAGAGAGAGAGAGAGAGAGAGAGAGAGAGAGAGAGAGAGAGAGAGAGAGAGAGAGAGAGAGAGAGAGAGAGAGAGAGAGAGAGAAGAGAGAGAGAGAGAGAGAGAGAGAGAGAGAGAGAGAGAGAGAGAGAGAGAGAGAGAGAGAGAGAGAGAGAGAGAGAGAGAGAGAGAGAGAGAGAGAGAGAGAGAGAGAGAGAGAGAGAGAGAGAGAGAGAGAGAGAGAGAGAGAGAGAGAGAGAGAGAGAGAGAGAGAGAGAGAGAGAGAGAGAGAGAGAGAGAGAGAGAGAGAGAGAGAGAGAGAGAGAGAGAGAGAGAGAGAGAGAGAGAGAGAGAGAGAGAGAGAGAGAGAGAGAGAGTATCTAACCTTTTTGGACAACTATCTCTGTCATATCATAATTTGAAAAATGCCTTATTATTTCTTCTGTGAATCATATTTTGTGGCTGTGACAAAAGAATCATATTTTGTGAAAGCATTGAATCAAATAATAAAATATACCATCTGATATATCAAATCAAATGATCAATTGTCTAATAAACTAGAGACGTTCACACAGAACATAGTTATACGCACTCAGTACTTATTTCAACCAAATGAATTTAGACTAGTTTGGTTTCACATTTCAGCCACTGTCACATATTTTCTCTTCTTTTCAAAATCGTGCTTTAACACTGAGAACAAGAAAAAAATGTTGTGCTTTTAAGAAGTGAAAGAGCCATTAAAATGCAAATTTGTTGTTTCCTACAATCTTGAGACTCCAGATCAAATTTGTTCAAAGCTTTTGTTTTTATGGACGCATGCTTAGTCTTAGAATGATTCAATCCACGCTGCACTGCATCACAGTTAACAATAATAAAAATCTCTACATATATCATATATTATACAATTTTATAATTGTTATAATCGCACTGTTGTTGAACTGTTTGTCTCGCACCGCTCAATCTGTTGTTACTATTCGGAGTCTTAGTATTATTTTAAATATAATGTGATACTCAGGCCGGCTTAATATTACCAAGGGCACTTGGGCAAAACTTTTTCTCAAGGACCCCTTATAATTAGTTACTTTCGTACGTAAGAATTTTTTGACTTAAGCATTAGAACCTAAACTCATTCTGTTTGTGTATTTTAACTAAGAAGTGGAAATGTCATGTTTTTATGCTGTCTAAATCTAGATCAAATGTGTGAAAATTTAGAATCAAGACCCCTAATATTACTAGAGTTAGAGCAGGTTCTGGGGCAGTCGCACTGGCCGCCCTCCCTAGTGAGCCGCCTCCGGCGATACAGCGGTGTACTAATCCATGTATATTGTCTTTTATATATTATAAAATCGAGTGATATTAATTGACAAGATATATTGTTTTGACTTTGAATAAGTAACGATGTATATTATCCAATATTCGATACAAAATGTTGAAAATAGGATGAGAACAATTTTTTTTATGTATGTATTAAATACGGAAAGAAAAGAGGTTTTTATTTTCCATGCATCATCAATCTTTCTTAAAATGGTTTTTTCCTCCAACTCTAGGGAAGTTAAAAATTAATCAAATTTTAGAATACAACTTGAACCAGGGGTGATGGTCTAGCGGTGCTTGGGGCAAATTAAAAACCCAATACGGCGAATCCGAGTTCAGATCTCACCGGTCACACGGATATGACTATTGTTTTCGGCTCATTTGAATGTTCACTAGAAGGTTTATCCGTGGACTGTACTTTCACTTGGAGATTAGGTCTATGTTTTTAATAGATCCGGGTTTAATCCTTTACTAGATGATAACTTGTGCCCTGCACGGGGTGAGTAACTTAAAAAGATAAAACTTAATATCTATAGATTTTAGACTGTCTAAGTCACAAATATTAAGATGTTCCAGGAGGTTTCCACATTTTCAGACACAAGTCGTTTGAAGAAAGTCAATCTTATAAAGATGGTTGATTAGTGTCCAGTATAAACCGCAAGATGGTGTCAATTCAAATCATCTTAGAACATCCTTTGCGGAAGAAATGTTGAAACTGGGAAATCAATTCCTTTGTATTGATGTATGGATTTTATCTCATTGCAAAAAAAATAATTATAAACTAAATAAATGATACGTTAAAAATGTACTATCATTCAAAATTAATCACTTACTTTTTCATCAAAAAAAACCATCTCTATGATCTCTCCACCAACAGCCGAATATTGCTTCTAAAGTCTAATGACTTTCACCCTAATTTTCAATGGAGACTTCTTTAGTTTTAAAACATAGATGAAATTCAAGCATTGCATTATGAATGATAATTTTGAATTGTTTGGGTTGTGATGGAGGTGCAAGCATAGTATTTACTACGTATATATATATATATATATATATATATATATATATATATATATATATATATATATATATATATATATTGTATGGAATATAAAGTTTAGGCGGTCTAAAATCCCTAATTGTGCATTGTCTAATAATTTATATTTCAAAAACTAATCAAGTAAAAAATTAATATTGTATTATTTTCTTATATATATATATATATATATATATATATATATATATATATCTGTAAAAAATTAGCCGACCATAATAAATTTGGAAATAAAAACATTCGAAATTTCATGAAAAAAAATTCATAGTCGACCATCAATGTTTACAGAATAAAATCAGATCATATCTTCATTCATATGGAAAAAAAAAGATATCAAATATTATTAGTATATAAGCATTTATTGAGATGTCTTATTCTCTATATCTCTTTGCTTAAGTTAAGAGATGCATCAATAATTGATGGTCGTCTAATTTGCATTAATTTGTAGTTGACTGATTGATAATACTCAGTTTTTCTAGAATCCTTAATTAATCATATCTTCAAATTTAATTGTCAATCACACATTATTTTTTTATTATTTTATTTTTTATATGTTACATGATTAGACTTTGACTTTTCATCATTTTAAAACAATATATTGAATTGTTTTATGTCAATTTAAAATATATTGAACGTTGCAAAGAAGTACCATGTAACATGTCTTAAGATTTCTTTAAAAATAAATGGACCCTTTGATGACATGTAATATTACGACAAAATATACATCAACGAACCAATGGAAATGTCTCAAGTAACATGTAAGATGGACACAAAATCTGGCTATTACATAAAGAAATTGTTAAATATATTTTATAAAAAAATGTTTTCGTCAAAATATATCCGATCATATCACTTATCAAGTCTTCTACATGGACATAGATTTTGGAAAACATATACAATCTGAGTGGACCATATGAAACATCATAATGTTATAAAGCTCAAGTATATAGTCGATAATATTATAAAAGTGACTATAGGAAGCTCGGTAGGAAGTATATATGTGATGTATTTCTATTGTTAAGGCCTAATGGCATATGGTGTAATAATTCTAGTAATCAAAGAGTTTTGTTACAAAAGAGATGAGAGTCACTGTGAAACTGCCACCTAAGAAATGACACTAATAAATCACACATGAATTGAAAGTTACTTTCTATGAGTGCTTCTAAAATAATATATAGGAGATAATTTTTTTTACTTCAGTCCTATTATGAATTTTAAAAAAAACTAATCAAAGCATCAATTTCATATAACAACTGAATATATACGATTATTATGTACCTAATAAAAATACAGATATTTTTGTATACGATGTATCCAAAATGATATGGTTATTCGCATTAAAAAATTATATGGTTCAGTAGGTTTAGAAAAAAAATATTTTTTATTAGTAAGTTTGTTTAAAATTAATATTTTTTTAGCATGAGAAACAAACTATGTATCAGAAATATTATAGCTTTAAACAAACAACATATAATAAATATAATTTATGCAAAATGTGATTCTATTTTTGACTGCTTTGATGTTTTGATTAAATCACCATTCTAAATTGAATATATTTAATTGTGATTGAGAATCTATTCACTAATTTATAGCGATGAGAAACAACATTTATGGATGATTGAAACTATTATGTATTTTAGGAAACAATATAATTCATTTGACAATGTACTATTTCTCTTAATTATGCATTTCGATATGGATACACAGAAGTTATGTGAATGATTACTTTGTTTTAATACATTTTTAAATGCATTTTATGTTTAGTTAATAGATATATAATATTCACTTATACCAAACACTATAATACAACATAATACATATTTTCGTCCATCCTATAATGTTTTTTTAAAAAAATAATCAAATCATCAATTTTATATAACAGTTTAATTTATATGATTATCATTTATGAAAATTTATAAAATATACAAAGCCATGGTCCTTAATTTAAGTGATTCAATATCTTTTTCAAAATATTTTAAAAATTAGATGATCAATCACAAAAAAGAATTACCATAAACATAAGCCTCTTAAATTGACTACACAATATGTAAAGTCATAAAGATGAAAAAAAAATTATGAATTGGTGCCGATAATATATCTCATTTTCTTTATTTCGTTGAGAGTTTTTTTTGAAAAAAAAAACGTTGAGAGTTTAATGTATTTCATCATATTATTAAAATGTTGACCATAATGTTAGTTAATATTATTTCATGGATAAGATTATGCTTGGTCGAAATATCAAGAGGATAAACTGTTTTATAAATTTTATAAATTGCTCCTGCGTCATATAAAACAACATATTACGATGAAATATATCATTTTCGTTGCAAACTTTATTTTCATGCATTATTTCATTCGGAGTTTAATGCATTTCATCTTATTATAAAAATGTTGACCATAAAGTTAGTTAATAATATTGGATGGACAACATTATGCTTGGTCAAAATATCAAGGGGATAAACCATTTTATAAATATTTAAATTTTCCATTTTATAAATATATAAATTGTATTTGCGTTATACAAAACAAAATAAACCTACGATGGACGAACATATCATTTTATTGCAAACTTTATTTGTAGAAACTATGTGATAATATATTAACAATGAACGAATTAATATTTATGTTAATCCTATCGTTGTAAGAGAAACATGAATAGAAAATGAAACATATATTATAATAACTTTGTAGGTTTATGTGACTGTGGCATGCCATGTAATTAGTTTAAGCATTGAAGGGCTATTGAATAAATGATGTGAGGTGCATTGTGGTGTTGACACCTAGGAAATGGCAAAGTTGTTAATCACACATGAAGATAAGGTTTATTTTTAAAAGTGCTTTTCAAATAATAAGAAAGGGATGGGTCAAGAAAAACTTTAGAATACAACTTTTCAAAACCATTTAGGCAGTTAATTAAATGACTAATGAGTTTATAGTCTTATGTAAGCCGGTTGAAAATGAAAACAAAGAAACCTTAAATCTTTCTATTGAAGTTTCTACTCTCATTAAATGTAAGCTGGTTACGCTAACACACGGTGTTCCTAAATGTATTTATGGCTTTTCACACCATAATAGGTGGATATCTGAATTTTGTTTTCATCAATTTCTCCTTAACTACGCTTTCTATCTCTATCTCATGGCTCTTCGTCCTTCTTCGTCATCTTGCAGCAGGAGATTCCATGTCTTCCCCAGCTTCCACGGGCCAGATGTCCGTGTATCATTTCTAAGTCACTTACGAAAGCAGTTTGAACGCAACGGAATCATAATGTTCAATGATCAAGAGATCCAGAGAAGCCAAGTCATCAAACCTGAACTCACTCGGGCAATACAAGAATCAAGAATTTTGATCGTGGTGCTCTCACAGAGCTACGCTTCCTCAAGTTGGTGCTTGAATGAGCTGGTGGAGATTTTGAAGTGTGAGGAAACTGCTGGACAGATTGTCATGACGATTTTCTACAAAGTTGATCCATCTGATGTGAGGAAGCAGATCGGCGAGTTTGGGGAGGCTTTCAAGAAAACTTGCGAAGGGAGAACCCAGACAGATATACAGAGTTGGACTAGAGCTTTAACTCATGTCGCCAACATAAAAGGAGAACACTCCTTGAACTGGTTAGCTGACATACGGAAAATTTGTTTATTTTATCTCTTTCAAATGTTTTAACTTCGATTAACGTGTAGGAGCCATTGATCCATATTGCAATGAAAAGGGTTTACTAGTTTTCTATCTTTTTGGAAAATATATCCTTAGTGAAGGAAACAGATCAACAATATTGAATTATCTTGTGTTTCAAAAAAAAAAAAACTAATATACCTTTGTTTGTTTACCCTTGTTAAATCAATCTTTCATTCACTCTCAGATTAAATGCTAAAAATAATAAGAATATAAGGAGATGAAACCTAACTTAATGTACATGGCTTACTGATCTTCTTCTCTTTTGTTAGGGTCAATGAAGCGGATATAATTGAGAAAATTGCAAAAAATGTTTCAGACAAACTAAATGCTACACCATCTAACGATTTTGATGGCATGGTGGGACTTGAAGCTCATTTGGAAAAATTGAAGTCTTTGTTGCACTTGGAAAACGATGGAGCTATGATAGTTGGAATCTCTGGTCCTGCTGGAATTGGTAAAACTACCATTGCTAGAGCTTTATACAACCAACTCTCTAGCAATTTTCCCCTCATGTATTTTATGGAAAATGTGAGGGGGATTTATAGAAGAATTGATTGTGATCAACATGGTTTAAAACTGCATTTACAAGAACAGCTTCTTTCCAAGATTTTGAACCAAGATGGAATGAAGATTTTTCACTCACATGTGGTATACGAAAGGTTACAAAACCAAAAGGTTCTTATCATACTTGATGATGTGGATCATCTAGAGCAGTTAGATGCTTTGGCTAGAGATGTATCTTGGTTTGGTCATGGTAGTAGGATTATTGTGACTACGGAAGATCAAGAGCTTTTGAAGCAGAATGGCATCAAAAATACATACCATGTGAATCTTCCATCTAATGAAGAATCCATTGACATCTTTTCCAGGTATGCTTTTAGACAAAGCACTCCAGCTAATGGTTTTAAAGATCTTGCTGAAAGGGTAGTCGAGTTATGTGGTAATCTTCCATTGGCTCTCCGTGTTGTGGGTTCATCTTTACGTGGGAAAAATGAGGATGAGTGGGATGCTGTAGTATATAGGCTAGAAATTAGTCTTGATCGAGATATCGAAAGAGTACTAAGAGTAGGCTATGAGAGTTTACATGAGAATGATCAAATTTTATTCCTCTACATTGCAATCTTCTTCAACTACAAAGACAATGATCATGTGAAAAGCATGCTTTCTAGCACTCATCTGGATGAAAAACATGGGTTAAATACACTAGTCAATAAATCTCTCATAGATATATCTTCCAAAGGTAAAGTAGTGATGCACAAGTTACTACAACAAGTGGGTAGACAGGTGATACATAGACAAGAGCCTTGGAAACGCCAAATCTTAATCGATGCACATGAGATTTGCGACATCCTTGAATATGGAAAAGTAAGTTTCTTCTCCTTATTATTATCATTCATACGTCCTATCACCTTATCGATTTTTCTAACAACTATAATTTGGAAATTTGTATTAGGGAACTAGAGCTGTGTCTGGAATATCATTTGATACATTTGAGACTGCTGAAGTGTTTATAACTGCAAATGCTTTCAAAAGGATGCCGAATCTTCTACTCCTCAATGTACACACAAGATGGCATGATAAAAACGATAGAGTATATGTACCTGAGGACATGGAGTTCCCACCTCGTTTAAGGTTACTACATTGGGATGCATATCCAAGCAAGAGTCTTCCTCCTAAATTCTATACAGAACATCTTGTAGAACTCAATATGCAAGAAAGCCAGCTGGAAAAGCTCTGGGAAGGAACTCCGGTTAGTTCGTATCCATTTACTTTGTGAATGTTTGTACCAATACTTTCTCAACCGTTATGTGTTTCTTTATCTTTCGTTTTTTATTTTTGCATTCAGCGATTAACAAATCTGAAGAAGATGGAGCTGATGGAATCATGGCAATTGAAGGAACTCCCAGATCTTTCAAACGCTACAAAACTCGAGAGATTGGATCTGGCTTGGTGCCAGAGTTTGGTAGAGATTCCATTTTCTTTCTCGAATCTTCACAAATTAAAGGTCTTAGCCATGTTCGCTTGCTCCAACCTGCAAGTCTTACCAAGTAGCATGAATTTGGCATCTCTTAAAGTTATCAACATGGCTGGATGCTCACGACTGAGAAAGTTTCCAGACTTTTCTAAAAACATCTCATCACTCAAACTATCAAACACCTTGGTAGAAGAAGTTCCTGCATCGATTCAGCACTGGACTGGCCTTCGGTTTCTTGACTTAAGCTGCAATGGGAAGCTCAAGACTTTAGAGAATGTCCCCGAAGGCGTATATCATCTAAACCTAAGCTACAGCGGAATCGAGAAGGTTTCAGATTGTATCATCAGAGGGCTTCATGGTCTTCAATATCTTAATCTTTCTGGCTGCAGAAAACTTGCCTCGTTGCCGGAGCTTCCTCCTCAGCTTATGTTCCTATCTGCAAACGACTGCGAATCGCTGAAGAGTGTTTCTTGTCTCTTTTACACTCCAAATGCGCAGCTGAATTTCACCAACTGCTTCAAACTTGGTCAACAACGAGCGATTATACAACAATCGTTTCTTAACGGGTGGGCTCTGTTACCAGGAAGAGAAGTACCTGTAGAGTTCGATCACCGAGCCAGAGGAAGTTCCTTAACACTTCCTTATCCTGCTTCCTCTAGATTCAAGATTTGCCTGGTGGTTGCACCGAACCATCAGATCAGAGATTACAGAGTCTCGCAGCTGTTGTGTCGTCGCATAGGTAAATGCGAGTTAGACTGCTCCTCCGTTGACGAGACTGTCAAAGTTTATCGTATCCCAAGATTTCGAACAGAGCATCTGTTCATCTTTCACTCTGGTTGTATTGAAGAAGACAAAAGCATTAGCGAGACAGTGTTTGAGTTTAGCAGCAAACTCAACGACTTTGAGATTGTCGAGTGTGGTGTTCAGATCTTGACCGACCAGATCGAAAGGAGCGCTATGTGTTTGAATTTGAATCCAGCGAAGCGTTTGAAAACGACTCTCTGAGCAGTGACCGTACAGGTGGACAAATCTTTTTGGATCTCCCCAACTTCGTGCGACGCAAGGTACGTGATGACGTGGCCGCTATGTGAGCTAAAACATCATGGGGTCGTCACACTAAAAGCCTTAATATTAGATTCACTCGTTTGTGATCTCTTTGTACTTTTCAAAGATATAAGGACAATAAATGCAAATGTTCCCATGTATGTCAGTTAGGTTCATGTCGGGTTCGATTTTTATGTTATGAGAACAATGTGTTGTTGCTCTAAACCACTCACGATCTATTAGCGTAAATGGCGATGCCCACCTCTTACCATCAGCAAGTTGACAAGATACAAAACCAATAGGAAGGTTCCTTGATTAAGTAATCGTCAACATGGTATTAATGCATTTCACATTTTCAAGTGAGATTTTGTTTTTTGATCAACTGTGTTGGCTGACCGTGGACATATTAATGTATACTGTATAGAATCTGATCCCTAACTAATATTCGCCCATTTTATATTAAGTGTTGCTGTAAAAAAGAAATTCGTTACAAAATAATTGTTTAACATTTTAATGCAGAATTTATCAATTTTATTCTTCGTTTATTTTTTTAATGGTTGAAATATTAGGTACATGAATATGATATTTTTATATAGAAAATATGCAAAATTAAATAATTTTTTAATCTATATGTACAAGTATAAAACAAAATTTAAAATGAAACGGATTAAGTATATATTATAGCTAGTGTTACTAAACCGATTTAACAACAACAAGTGTTTGATTAATAGTTTTCCTTTACTTATACAAAGTCGTTTACTTTTAGGAGTTTGATCGTGAAGAAATAAAAATACTTATAGACTTATGATCTCTCTCCCTCTCTCTTGTCAAACAGTTTAGGGAGGCTCATGTTCTCCTTCCTATATGATTTAAGAACTACAAGTGTTAGTTTACTTCCTAATTCTTCTATATATTTAAAAGACCACCACTAAAGAAACTACATATCTATGGTTATCATTTTGCGTAAATCGATATAAGTCTTGACTCATGAGGTAAAGAACAAGAAACCCATTATCTTATTTCATATGAAGGTTTCTCTCTTATATAAGTCAACGCGGTTCGCAACAATACACACAAGGATCCATGTTTTTATAAAATATCATCTGTGCATCTCTATATCTTTCCGGAAAAATCATTTGAAATAAAACATTTACTTCAACTTCTCTTCACCTTTTTTCTTCTCTCTTGTTCTCATGGCTTCTCTTAATTCTTCATTGTCGACTCGCAACTGGAGTTACAATGTATTTGCGAGCTTTCACGGGCCTGATGTCCGTAAAACACTTCTCAGCCACATGCGCGAACAGTTTAATGTCAATGGTATCACTATGTATAATGATCAAAACATGGTGAGAGGCGAAGAGATAGCTCCTTCACTCACAACTGGTATAAGAGAATCCAGGATCGCGATTGTGATTCTCTCCAAGAAATATGCTTCGTCAAGCTGGTGTTTGGATGAATTGGTGGAGATATTGGAGTGCAAGGATACTATGGGACAGATAGTGATGACCATCTTTTATGGAGTGGAGCCATCCGATGTAAGGAAGCAGACCGGGGAATTCGGGATCGCTTTCGAGGATACTTGTGAACGTAAGTCGAACGAGGAAAAGCAGAAATGGATCAAAGCTTTGACTGATGTGAGCAACATAGCTGGAGAAGACTTCCTAAGATGGTTAGTTTTTATTTTCTTATGTTATATTAAGAAAATAAATAATTAATGGTGTTATAAGGGAATGTTTTGTTGAATGGATATGAGAACTCCATGTTATAAACTATTGGGAACAGAGGAAGGGTATCATGTGACTATTTGATTGAAACGGTGCTTTCATGTTCTTTCTTTTGTTAGGGAAAATGAAGCGGGCATGATCAAGAAAATTGCCAGAGACGTTTCAGATAAACTCAATGCTACACCGTCTAGAGACTTTGATGGCATGGTGGGACTTGAACCTCACATAAGAGAGTTAAAGTCTTTACTCAATTTAGATGATAATGGAGTTATGATGGTTGCAATCACTGGTCCTGCGGGCATTGGTAAGACCACCATTGCTAGGGCTTTGCAAAGTCGAATCTCTAATAGGTTTCAGCTTACTTGTTTTGTGGACAACCTTAGGGACAACTATCATAGCGGTTTTGATGAGCATGGTTGGAAGCTGCGTTTACAGGAGCAATTTCTTTCAAATATTTTGAATCTTGGTAGAATTAGGATAGGCCATTCAGGTGTGATAGAAGAAAGACTATCCAAGCATAGGGTGCTCATCATTCTTGATGATGTGTACCATATAAAGCAATTAGAAGCGTTAGCAAATAAAACTACATGGTTTGGCTCTGGAAGTAGGATTATAGTTACCACAGAAAACAAAGAGATTTTGCAGCAACATGGTATAAAAAATACATACCGTGTGGGGCTTCCATCTAATGACCAAGCGCTCGAGATCTTATGCAGATATGCTTTTGGAGAAAACTCTCATAACCATGGTTTTGAAAAGCTTGTACCAAGAGTGAGAAAGCTTTGTGATAACCTTCCGTTGGGTCTAAGTGTTTTGGGTTCATCTTTACGTGGGAAGGAGGAGGATGAATGGGAAGAGGTACTGAGCAGGCTGGAAACTAATCTTGATCGAGATAGCGGAACTATTCTTGATCGAGATATTGAGGACGTGCTAAGAGTGGGCTATGAGAGTTTAGATGAGAATGAGCAAACGCTATTTCTCCACATTGCTGTCTTTTTCAACTATAAAAGTCTAAATCTCGTGAACACCATGTTCGATGACAGTGACTTGGATGTCAAACATGGATTGAAGATCCTTGTAAACAGATCTCTCATCATAGAGACCGTTGGATATGAGCGAAAAATAGTGATGCACAGATTACTAGTACAAATGGGTAAAAAAGCCATTCAAAAACAAGACCCTTGGAAACGCCGGATCTTGATGAATGCTCGGGAGATTTGTGATGTTCTTCAACATGCCAAAGTAAGTTCTTTCTCCTGTATTTACTATATTTTTTTGTTCACCAAGTCATTTTCTTTAAACTAAACATTTGCTATGGTGCTTACAGTTTCTATTTATTTGGAATTTTGACTAGGGTACATGGAATGTTCTTGGTATATCATTTGATATATCAAGAATTAACGAACTATCCATCAGCAAGAAAGCTTTTAAAAGAATGCCTGATCTCCGATTCCTCAAAATTTTCAAAAGACAATATGATGGGAATGATGGAATGCATATACCTGAGGAGATTAAGTTTCCGTGCGGACTAAGGTTACTAGATTGGGAAGCATATCCGAGCAAGAGTCTTCCACCTACGTTCAATCCTCAATATCTTGTCGAACTCAGTATGAAGAATAGCAAGCTCGAGAAGCTATGGGAAGGGATCAAGGTTGGTATTGTACTTTAATAACATAAAACTAGAGTTTGACTAAAAGGGCCAACAAAATTTTATTTTTTATTATTATCCTATGCATTGATTTTTCGGATTTCTTAAATGTCTGAAATTATTATTCATCTTAAAAGTTTGCATTTTGATGATTTTCGTTGGAATATAAGATATTTATATATATATATATTTTGTTGACAAATTTATTTATTCTGTCTTTTTGTTCACCAATATGTTTAAATATGATGTTCGGTTTTTGGTTTTTATTTTGGTTTTAGGTTATTTTTTTTCTGCATTTTGGTTTCAGTTCAATTATGATTTTTTATTTTTAGTTCAAGAGATATATAAATCGTTCGGTTATTTTTGAAATAATTTAATATATTTATAATTGTATTTACCCGACCCAGATATACATAATCAGTTTTTTCAATAATTTATTTACGGAAAATTAGAAATTTCATGCATGTATTTTTATTAAAAAATTTATTTATAGATATTAAATTAAAATTAATAAATATTATCTTATGAAAATAAGATAATTTATTTATATAACCCGTCCTTATGAATTTTACTTATATTTTAAAACTGCAAATTATAGTAAATTTTATTTTTAATTTTTATACTGGTCAAAATTTACTTTAATATTATATAAGTTGAATATGTAATTATTTATTATTTTATATATATATATATATATATATATATATATATATATATATATATATATATATATATATATATATATATATATATATATATATATATATCTTAATGACTTAATTTACTATTTTGTTTTAACACGTTGAAGTATGTGGTAAAACTCATGAATGTATGTTATTTTTTAATTTTATGATTTATAAAATATTTAATAAATTACTTTATATTTATTAGTTGATGTATTAATTTAATTATTACTATAAATTTTATGGGAATATTATTTCTTATTATATAATGAAAGAACTAATATTCGTTAATAATTTTATTTAATATTAATTACGAATTTTATTATTTAAAGCTAAATATTAAAATGAAAATTTTGTTTACATCTTAAATAAAAATATATTAAAATATATTAGTAAAATGAAATCTTGGAAAAGGATAATTGAGAATATATTTTAGAAATCTTATTTTGAAAATACTAAGATAATAGATTGAATATAGTATATATTTAATTGTAATTAAGTTAGTTGTAAGAGAGAAAATAAGAGGTTAAATAAATGAAATGGTCCAACCTAGACTACTTGTAAGTAGATAAAAAGTTCTCATTTATGTTTAAATAACCCATTAAAAGTATATTAATAAAATATCAATAATAACATGTTTCATCATATACTAAATATTAATAATAGCTAACCATTAATATATATATATATATCTAATTTTGTTACTCTAAATATAATAATTATATTTTTATGTATTTGGTGAGGATTTGGTGAGGCTTTGAAGAATTTTTTTTGCATTTGGATTAATATATGGTTGTATATATACAAATTAATAGACATATATAATTATTTATCACATTAATAAGTAAAATATAATTTATTTTTAATGAAATTCCGTATTTATATAAATTAAATTCATTAGTTTATAAAAATAATAGATTATAGGCTAATTCCTTAATTTTAGGCATGATGTATATTTAATTATAATTAAATTAGATATATGATGAATATATATATATAATAATTTAAGTTAATTAGATTATTAGAGAAAAGACTAACGTAGACTTTTTTGATAGCCCAAAACATAGTCGATAAAAAGTTGTCTTGTTTTAATAGTATTGATAGGTTTTTATCCGCACTTTAAGGAACGTATATTTGTTTTTTTATAAAGTTTTAAATATATATATATATATATATATATATATATATATATATATATATATATATATATATATATATATATATATATATTTGTGTTTATTTTGTTAATTGTTAATAGTTTTAGTAGTACATAAGAGTAGTTTTGCTTAGTCTTAAGTACAAGGTTTTTAAAATATAAATGATTTTGATCATTATAATTTGTTGTTAATGATACTATATAATTTTTATTATGATAGAATTATAGAAATGAAAATTATATATACAATATTACTTAATTTTATTTCACATTTCTAACCCGTTTTTTAGATATTTTATTTTGGTCATCTTTATATATATATATTTCATTTCTTACATTCAGATTAAAGATAAATTTAAAATCCATTAGTTAATATTAATTTGAATATTTCATTTTATAATTTTATTTTTAGAACCTGTGTTGATCTGCCTTGAATACAGATGTTGCATCTAGGCTATGAATGCTGCATAACGTATATCATACTAACTTGGTTACATCAAAACTGTTGCATCAAATTATTATGGATATTACATCTATTGATGGATTTAGGTCCATGAATACATAAGCTGTGATGCTGCTATATATGCTGATATCGTCTTACATCGCTTTTATTCATTTATTTTCACATCTCTGCATCTGCATCTGTTCCTTCTCATGTCCGTTACAACAACTTCAAATTTCTAATAGCATCTTTAGTGAATAACACTTGAAACAAATGCTAGTTCTGTATAGTATATTTTAATAAGATAGCCATGTAATTTTTCTCTTCATGTTATATGATGTTCTTTCTCTTTGTGTACGTTCAGCCGCTTGCAAATCTCCAGAAGGTGGATTTTTCAGGATCTGTTCATTTGAAGGAACTTCCCGATCTTTCAAATGCTACAAATCTTGAGAAGTTGGATCTAATAGGCTGCGAGAGCTTGGTAGAGATTCCATCCTCTTGTTCGAATCTACATAAACTACAGAAGTTGTGGGTGACTGGATGCATAAACCTACAAGTAATTCCAGCTCGCATGAACTTGGCATCGCTTGATGAAGTCATCATGAGAGGATGCTCAAGGTTGAGAAACATTCCAGTCATGTCAACGAACATTAGAAGGCTGTGTATATCGGAGACAGCGGTTGAAGATGTGCCTACATCAACTAAGCTGTGGACTCGTCTTACGTCTCTCAGTATAAACAAAGGTGGAAATCTCAGGAGATTAACATATCTCCCCAAGAATGTCACAGATCTAGACCTAAGCTATTCTGATATTCAAAAGATTTCAGATAGCATCAAAGCCCTTCATCAGCTAAGGAACCTTAATCTAGCTTGCTGCACAAGACTCACATCATTACCAAAGCTCCCTGGCTCGCTCAAAAACGTAATAGCGGAAGAATGTGAATCACTGGAGACCGTATCTAGCTCTCTGAACACTCCAAATGCGCGGCTCAATTTCATCAACTGCTTCAAACTGGGTCAGCAAGCAAGAAGAGCAATTTTTAAACAATCTTTCTTTATAGGAGGTGCACTCTTACCAGGAAGAGAAGTACCTGAAGAGTTTAATCACCGAGGCAGAGGAACCTCATTGACTATCCGTCCAGACGGTAACCCTTACAGCGGCTTTGTGGTTTGCGTCGTGATCTCCCCTAAGCAGCAAGAGTTTAGTTTTTCCCAGCTCATGTCTCGTCGCATAGGCGTAGCTCAAGACGATTTCTATCCAGTTGAAATGTTGGTCTACGTAGGCGAAGTCCACAAGTTTCAAAGGGAGCATCTATTTGTATTCGACTCTAGGTTTCTAGAGTTTTACCCCTCTGATATGAGCAGAGAGATAGTACTCGAGCTGAGCAGCAACTCCAACGATTTCGATATTATTGACTGTGGTGCCAGGATCTTGACCGACGAGAACGGGAGCAATGAATGTGGCTTAGACGACCAAGTGTTAGAAGAAGAAACTGAGCTTGAATCTAGCGAAGCCTTTGAAGATGGTATCGAACATTCAAATGACGTAGTCTGTTACTGGGAAGAAGGGGACGGTGGAAAACGTACTGATTGTTGGAGTTGGCTCTTGCTCTGCTTCGATCTCTCCAAGACGATAAAATCTGCATGTGGACATGACTAGCTAGGACAGATGTCTAAAGCTACGTGATTTGCCTAAACACCAATCTTGCTAGTTCTGGAAGTGATTTAAACTTCATTTCACCAGTAAAAGGTCATATTCTTTGACCTGCCTTTACGACACGGATCGGATATTCGGGTTTTAAAGGTATTTGTGATTTGCTTTGAATATTACTGATATCTAATTTTCCGATTTGCTTTGCTTCGGAAAAAGACGGATATTCGGAAAAACATATATCTGGAAAAAAAAAAGATATTTGCGGATATTCGCGGATACTTACGAATATCTCATTTTTTTATTAATACATATAATCAGAAATATTTGATACAAATTTGTTTTGTAAAATATTTCTTTTGCATGCTTTAAAGGATAAAAATTCGAAATAGTGAATCTACATATTTTAAACTTAGTTAACAATTATAATAGCACAAAACAAAAGAAAAAGATTATAATTATCATAAATGTTTTTTTGTTTTATGTAATACATTTATATAAGTAATAATATGAATAGAATCTGTCAAATCATCTGTTAGAATAATAATTATATAGTTTTATACATTTAAAACTTTGAATATAATTAAAATATACATGTATTTATATATTGACGGATCAAATCGGATATTCGCTTCCCAAATTTTAATATTTGTGATTTGCTTCAATTTTAACAGATATTGAATTTTAGTATTTGCTTTGCTTCGAAAGCTTATGGATATCCGGAATTTTCGCATCGAATAGCAACGAATAACGAATTGGATCAAATTTAGCGGATAAAATGCCTAATAAACCATTTTTTGGGATTTGAAACTTGGATTTCTTAAAATCTGCAAGAAATTGCATAGTCTGGAGTAAGAACCCCGAACCTAAATGTAGAAGCATTTCTTAACCACTAGGCTAGAGTGCTTCTACCGTTATCAAGATTTAGAAACCATTTTTAATAAATAAGGAAGCCTTTTGAAAGAGAAAATGAGTACCGCGTCCTGATGCTGTACAAACAGGAGCGAAGCCAAGGCACTGACTATGGTGGCACGTGCACCCACAATTTTTTTATATTAACCATTTTGCATGTAAAAATTAGCGGTGGACATTTCGGTTTAGTTTCGGGTTCGGTTTGGTTTGGTTAATTTGGGTTTTATAAAACTCAACCCAACTAAACCAAAGTAACTTTGGTTTGGGTTCGATTTAGGTTTAGTTTGGTTCGGTTTAGTTTGGTTTGGTTTAAATTTAGTTCGGTTTGATTTTGATTTAGTTCGGTTCAGTGTAGTTTGGGTTGGTTATAAAATACGATAGCATCAATTTTATTTAAATAATCAACTTATAAAAGAGAGTGCAAATATAAAACTAGCTAGCTAAAAAATCCATTGCTAAAAGGCAAAATAATGTATCCAAAAAGTAAAAATACCAAATTTTTAAGTTGGTATTATGGTTAGAGAATATATATAATGATATTATTTGAATCATATTTGGAAATTTTTAAAATATATGGAAATTAAGAAAAAATGGAAAGCTAAACTTTAACTAAAATTTACAATATGTTAATATATATATAGATAAAATATATTGAATTATCGGTTTGGTTCGGTTTAAACCCAAACCAAGCCATTCAGGTTGAATAAAACATGAACCAATTGGGTTATGTAAAGAGAATGGTTTGATTCGGTTCGGTTTAACTTTGGTTGGTTCGGTTCAATTCGGTTTGGTTTGGATTTTTTGTCCACCCCTATAAAAATTGCTGAAATCAGTTAGGACAGATGGTTTAATGTTGTTGTGCACCTTCTGATGTCTTGACTCCGATTCCTCCTTTGTCATTTATTATATTTTTGCCCCTCTAGAAAATCATTCTACCTTCGCCCCTGCGTACAAAATATTAGTTGAAACAAATATTAGTTGAAGGAGTTGTAAAATAACTAAAAAACATTTGTAGCACAACATAATTAATATATAAATATGTTTCAATCGTGTTTTTCTGTACGTATTATTGATTTGTTCGTGTTTGTGCACAACTGATCTCTTCTTGCTTTGCTCGCGTTAGATTTGTGTTTTTTGGATCCAAAATTTGAAAAAATTACTTATAATTAGTCTCCAATTAGTTCCCGTTTCTTTACTAATTCGTTAGCTCATACCAACTGCATGTCCGAATCACGCATAATGCGTGTAAATACGTCGATACTTTCACACAGTGGCGGAGGTAGTACAATGGATAAATACGTCGATACTTTCAGTTTCACATATTACAGGAGACATGAAACACTATTTATCCACTAGTGTAAATGGCTTTAGTGGTGCTGGGAAATCCCTCAAGTAAGATGTTAAAATTCCTTTCTTTTGTAATTTAACGAACAAATGACTTCAAAGTTCTAAGTAGATGAACTGGACACCGTTCTAAAAACATTTAAGCAGTGTTTTTAAATCCGAACCGAACCGACGGTCGGACCATGTTTAACTGCAAACCGGGTACAAATCCGGGTTGGGTTAATGCCAAAACTAACTAATGTTGAATCGGTTAAAAATCTATATTAAACCGTCAAAAACCCAGTAACCGGTGACCCAACGAACCAATCAAACCATAGTTTTTAAATAAACCATAAGATTATTTGTGTACTATTATTCATTTGGTAATGTGTTATTGTTTGCTATGTAGATATGAGAGAAAATGATCATATGATCCTGTTGATTATGAGTCTATTGATAAGACTGAGTTTTGGATCATGGGAGAAGAAGAAGGGAAATCCTATTTTCTGAATTTAGAAGATAAACTTCTCGAAGAATATTTTAAATATGGCGAAGAACTCGATCATGGTATAATTTTTAATTTTATTTCAAAATATAAATTTTATAAATTAAAATTTAAACTAATATAATTTTGTTAAGGTGATGAAGATTTGTAGCGATAAAGACTTGGAGAATAAAGTTTAAATGTGTTTTTTTCTTTTGATTTTGAATTTGAATTATTAAATTGGTTTATTAATTTTGTTACATTTCCAATTTGTTAATTTTTTTAAAAAAAATAAAAATTATGGTTATTGAAATATTTTATTTGATATGATCGGTCTTTATAAGAATATGCAAATTTAAAATATTATTAAAATTAGTTTAGTCAAATCAAACCTGGTCGAACCCGATCAAACCAGATCGAACCACAATAACCCGTGACCCAAAATATTTCCGGTTCGCTTGCCGGTCCGATTTTAAAAACACTGCATTTAAGCAAAGCTTGAAAAATATAAATGTGAAAGGGCCATAAAACACAAGATTCGTTTTCTAGTCTTACTCGTAGACTGGGAACCGAACTCTTTTTTTGTCAAAGTCTTTGTTTACTTTAATAAATAGTGGTCTTCTCTTTTTGAAAAATCAATATGTGGAACAAATGCAAACATTAAATATTTTTCCAAGTTTATGCTGAGGACCCCAACTTAAGAACTTCACATATGTGGTTGTAGTTTTGTATACATAGCTTAAAGTCTCGAGGTATGGAAAAAAATTCAATCTTTTCAATCTTCCTCTCTTTTAAGTTGAAGACTTCTCTCTCGTAAGTCATAGAGATATTGCCTCAATACACAGAAGGATCCCTTTTTATTTAACTTTTATACAGCTTTTCAAAATATACATCTTTGAAACAGTTCATTTGACTTAACTAACCTTTAACGTTTTATTACATCTCTCTCAGCATGTCCCTAATGGCTTCTGTTTCTTTTACATCTCGCAACTACAAAATCAAGGTCTTCCCAAGCTTCGGTGGGAAGTACGTTTGTAAAGCATTTCTAAGTCACCAACCAAAAATTGATCTAATGGGTAAAACTTTAAAATTAATTAGTAAGGATCTAAGCATTATAGATTCAAATCATGTGTTAACAAGTATGCACTCCAAAAGATAATTAAGCTAGCGAAGTATAAGCCATATTTCAACATCTTGGCATAGTTCAACTCTAATAAGAAAACAATAAAAGTGTCGTAGCCTGGCATCTTGGATGTGGAAGAAGCTTCTCAAGCTCAGAGATATTGCAAAAGGTTTCCTAACAGTGGAAGGGAGGAATGGCAAAAACGCTACCTTCTGGTATGATATTTCAACATCTTGGTCTCGATTTGGAAGTCTGAAAAATATTATAGGAGATCGGGATCTTATTGATTTTGGTATTGGAGAAAATGCCACAATGGAGGATGTTTTGGTCAACCATAGACGTAGAAGACACAGGTTGCACACCCTAAATGAAGTTGAAGAGGAGATAACTAAGCTTCGACTTACTGCAGCTCAGCAGGATGATATTTATCTATATGGAAGCAAGCTGAAGATAAATTTTTCGTAGCCAAGTTTTCAGCGAAAAAGAAATGGGAACAGATCAGAAGCAACCGTCAAACCTGCTCATGGAGTAAAGGGGTCTGGTTCTCTCACTCTACTCCAAAGTATTCTTTCCTTCATTGGGTGGTTATGCGCAACAGACTGCAAACTACTGACAGAATGCAACACTGGAACAAAGCAATCAACACTACTTGTATCTTATGCAACGAAGAGCAGGAATCTTGTTGCCATTTTTTCTTTGATTTCCGGATTTTTGGGACAAATATGGAGAAAGCTGATTGGAGGACTTATGCTATAAGACTTTACCACATACTGGAATGCTCTTAAAATTCTCATGTATAACCTGAGTCTCGCGCCAACAAAGTCTTTTATCTTTCGCTATGCCCTGCAAGCTACAATGCATATGATTTGGAGAGAACCTAATGCAATAAGCTACGTAGAATAACCTAAGGATATCAACTGTTTGGTTAGGTTTGTGGACAGGACAATGCGGCTCAGGTTGCTTTCACTGAAAGAGAAGGGGCAGAAATACCTTGATGAAGGGTTGATTACTTGGCTTGGAATACAAGAAACCAATAGAGGAGCAGAATAATTCTCTTATTTGGATAAGAGTTCTTTGATTCTTATAAATTCAAAGGAAAACAGTGGTATTTGATGTAAATAGTCATTTTCTCTAACATAAGTCAATGTAGGTTTTCATGCTACGGATTGAAGTTTGGATCAAAAATTTAAATAAATTCTTAGTCAAGATATGATTTTGCACTTTTAATTTGTTTGGGTATAAAAAGATCTGACGCATACTGCTGGTGGGTCGAATGATGCCTTTTTTCCCACTAGTCCTCTTATTAAACCCAACTAAGTATTCCCTCACTTCCCAAACTAACCGATGTGGGACAACTCTCAGTTTCTTTCTTCTTTATTAAACTAATATACCGATGTGGGAGTAATTCAGATAACTATATGTGTTCACACCCCACCGAGGAAACAAAAACATCTATTGCAATGATTCGATTCCGCTGCAGCCAGATAAAATTAATTACAGTACATGGTTGAAACTGCCAAGACTGAAAACTCATGCTGGCTATTTTTTTCGAATTATACAAGAATATCATGACCTTCACATAAGTGGGTTCAGACTAACCACATGTTTTCGACCTATATTATCGGTTCATATGCTGGCTAATTCGGCCGCTTACGCATACAGTCTTATATGCGAATGACGAAATCCTCTCTACACTGAAAATTGAAAATATATTGTCTTCTACGTCAAGCTCAAGCCCAAGATCACAATGCAGCAGACGATGAAGCAGCAGAGTAAGAGACAACTCCAGAAACTTCTACGCGATTTTCCCTCGTCAACCTTTTCGGTTTCTTCCGCACCACATTCAATAGTCTCTAAGACAGGGGTTTCTAATTCTTCCGTCCATATCTGCGCGCCACATTCAGTAATCTCAAATTCTGGTGATAGGCTCTCAATTTCGAACAGTATCTCGCTGAAGACGCCAAGTGAATGGGCTTCTTGATCCAAAACATAGAGAAATACAAACAGATGGTCCGTTGAAAAGTGAGCAAAAACTGAAGATATTGAGAATTTGTTGTAAACTTGGAAGTCGTAGCATGGGCAGGAGCAGACGAGTTTGCTCGTGCGAGAACACCTTATTTCTGGGAGGATAGATTCTACGCCGTTGATCTTCGGAGAAATCACGACGCAAATCTTGAAAATTGCTGAAGCGTAAAGAGGCTTGTCACTAGTCTCGGGACGAATGGTCAGAGAATTTCCTTTGGCTCTGTGATTGAACTCTGGAGGTATTTCGTTTCCAGGTAAGCATGCCCACCCAGGCAACCTCTCCCACCCATTAGCAGACTGAGTCCCCACATATTTTCGGCCGTCTAGAAATGATCTTTGGATTATTGATTTTCTTGCTTCTTGGCTCAGATTGAAGCACTCGGTGAAATTGAGTGCCGCTTTTGCTGAGTGAAAACAGTTGGGTACTCTTTGGAGTGACTTGCAATTGTTTGCACTTAAGGTTATGAGTTCAGTAGTAGAGACTGTGTCTGGCAATGATTGGAGTTGCTCGCATCTGGTGAGAAAAATATGTTGGATGTTGCGAGGCATGAAACTTTGGGTAAAGGTTCTTAATCGTAAACACCCCACCATATTGACTGATTCAATAGACCTCAAGTTCAAGCCCTCTGGAATTACTTCTAGGTTCATGCAGAACATCATCATCAGTTCCTGTAGTTTATGAAGATTTGAAATAGAGGATGGAATCTCTACCAAGCTCCTGCAGCCGCTCAGATCCAATAACTCGAGGTTCGTGGCATTTGAAAGATCTGGAACCTCTTTCAAATTCGATGACCCTGACAAATTCATCTTCGTGAGATTTGTAAGCGGCTGAAAGTTAAAGAATTACACAGCAGATAAGTGAAGGAACTTGACACTAGATGGACAGAGTAATTTTTTTTTTCACATCACATCTTGTAATAAATATATAAGCTAACCTGGGTTCCTTCCCAAAGCTTTTCGAGCTGGCTACCTTGCATATCGAGTTCCACAAGATATTCAGGGTGAAAAGTAGGAGGGAGACACTTGCTTGGGTATGCCTTCCAATGTAGTAACCTCAGTCCATGTGGAAACTCCATCTCCTCTGGTATGTCCACTTCAACATCTCTATCAATTCTTCTTTTGTAAACTCTGAGGAATCGGAGATTACACATTCTTCTAAAGGTTTTCTTGCTTATAGACACTTTGCTGAATTCAGTTATATCAAAAGATATACCCATCACAGTACCAGTACCCTAGAAAATTTCCCCAGTATAAGAAATGTTAGCACAACATGTGAGATTTTGTTATCCTTACGAATTAATGGCTTTGTTTAAACTAAGTAAGCTTAACAAGGAAATATAGTATTTGCAAAATAGTATAAGTTTCTGTTTAAGCAGTAAATTAATGAAGATCTTACTGTGTTAGATTGAAGGACATCACAAATCTCATAAGGGTCGATTAAGATGTGTCGTTTCCAAGGCTCTTGTCTTTTAATCTCTTGTGTACCCACTTGTTGTAGTAACTTGTGCATCTCAATATCCCCATTGGTAGATATACATATGAGAGATTTATCAACTAGCGTCTTCAACCCATCTCTTTCATCTAAGTCAGCAAGCATGGCATTCAGATGGTCACACTTGGTATAGTTGAAGAAGACTGCAATGTAGAGAAACAGAGCTTGATCTTTCTCATGTAAACCATCATACCCCATCCTAAGTATTCTCTCGATATCTCGATCAAGACTAGTTTCTAGTCTATGCAGTACAACTTCCCACTCCTTCTCCTTCTTTTTACGCAAAGATGAACCCACAACGCAGAGACCCAACGGAAGATTACTGCAAAGCTCTGCTGCTCGTTCCGCAAGTGTTCCAAAACCATCAGGTGGAGAAGTTTGTTTGAAAGCAGATAGACAAAAGATCTCAAGAGCTTCTTCACTAGATGGAAAAGCCACATTGTACACATTGTTGATACCATGTTGCTGCAAAAGCTCTTGATCTTCCGTTGTCACAATAATCCTACTTCCATGACCGAACCAAGAGATATCTCTAGCCAGTGCATCTAACTGCTCAAGATGATCCACATCATCAAGAATGATAAGAACCTTTTGGTTACCTAGCCTTTCGTATATTACATTTAAGTGACTTATCTTCATTCTTTTTTGGTTCAAAATTTTCTTAAGTAGTTGTTCTTGTAAACGCAGCTTCAAGCCATGCTCATCAGAACCAGTTCTCCTATAACTCCCCTTGACATTTCCCATGAAATATCTAAGCGGAAAAGAAAAAGAGAGTTGATTGAATAAAGCTCTTGCAATGGTAGTCTTACCAATGCCTGCGGGACCAGAGATTCCAACAATCATCGCTTCATTGTTTTCTAAATGTAACAAAGACTTCATTTTCCCCAAATGATCTTCAAGTCCCACCATGCCATCAAAATCCCTTGACAATGACGCATTTAGTTTGTTCGAAACATCGGTGGCAATTTTCTCAATCATATCCGCTTCATTTACCCTAAAAATTAATGAGAAAAAAAATCACTATATCCATCATGATGTTTCTACATGGCTAAGTGTAAACTTTAAACCGATTTTTGTAGCATAATAACAGCTAACCAGTTCAAGGAGTGTTCTCCTTCTATGTTAGCGACATGAGTCAAAGCTTTAGTCCAACTCTGTATCTCCGTCTCCGTTTTCCCTTGGCAAGTTTCCTTGAAAGCCTTCCCAAATCCTCCGATTTGCTTCCTCACATCAGACGGGTTCACTTTGTAGAAAACCGTCATCACTATCTGTCCGGTTTCCTTGCAATCCAAAATCTCCACCAGCTCGTTCAAGCACCAACTCGAAGAAGAATAATTCTGGGAGAGAACCACAATCGAGATTCTTGATTCTTGTATTGCCCGAGTGAGCTCAGGTTTAATGGTCTGGCTTCTCTCGATCTCTTGATCATTGAACGTTATGATTCCATTGCGTTCAAACTGTTTGCGTAAGTGACTGAGATATGAACTGCGGACGTCAGGCCCGTGGAAGCTTAAGAATACGTTATATCTCCAGCTACGCAAAGATGAAAGAGCCATGAGAGACTAGAGAGATGAGAGTAAAGAAAGGTTGAAGAAAATGAGTACACAATACAATACAATGAGGGTAGAAATTTTCAAAAGAAATTAGTTTCCAGTTTATTGGTTTTTAAAGACTTTCGGTCCATATGATAATGTGTGCAGTGACGCAGAACGCATTATGAGAGGAGAAACTTCCAAAGAGATTATTTTCTCTTTTTCAACATCACGAAGTTATATTTTCAACATTAGGATTAAGACCTGCGCAAAGGGTGAGTCTACTACCACTCACAATATAATTTATCTGATCATGATTCATATTTATTTTATTTTTCTATTAAAAATCTATTTTATATCGATAATAAGAAATACAACTAAAAAGAGTCCAATGTTGATAATTTCTCGGTTTGTACTATATAGAAAAGTTTAAGATAATTGATTTGACTATTTTTGTCATCAAAATGCATTTAACTTTTCCTTCACAAATCTGTTTAGAATTTCATAATTAAACATGTATGGTCTGAATAAGTGAAATGATGGATGATTTATCGGAAAGTAATTGGCCATAATATATGAGTAAGACCAAAACATGGAGAAATATTATGTGGTGATTGTATTATTACTAAACAAGATTTTCAAGATTTGAAAAAATAAACACACCATCCATCACATCGGTTAAAACCCACGGACAGAGAAAGCAGCTGTGAAAGGCCTATTAGCCGTGAACGGTCGGAACTCGTTACAAGTTGTTTTGTCTTTGAGCGAGTTATTAATCCAAATGTGAAAAATTCCAGGAAGCAAGTAGGTACTTTCCAGTAAGATTCTAAATTGATTTTTTTAGGGAACTATATCTTACTTTTCAAAAGACTTTTTGTGAATTACGCAGAAATGCTTAGACGACCACCACGTAACAAATTCCGTAAATACAAGGAAGCAGCCATTTTAATTTTTGTTTTGTTTTTATATAGCTTTTCCATTACACATTTAACTTCAATATAGCTGATTTATTTATCTTAAGCCCATACCCTTTTCCATGTCTCTTAGTTCATCTCTCATGGCTTCTTCCTCTTTTACGTCTCGTAACTACACCTACAATGTCTTTGCGAGCTTCCACGGTCCTGACGTCCGTAAAACACTTCTCAGTCACATACGTGAACAGTTTACCCACAGCGGGATCACTATGTTTGATGATCAGGAGATTGTGAGAAGCGCAACCATCGCCCCTTCACTCACAGAAGCTATAAGAGAATCGAGGATCTCGATTGTGATTCTCTCCAAAAACTATGCTTCCTCAAGCTGGTGTTTAAATGAACTAGTAGAGATACTAGAGTGCAAGAAAGCTATGGGGCAGATAGTCATGACCATCTTCTACGGAGTGGATCCATCCGATGCACGGAAACAGACCGGGGAATTCGGGATCTCTTTCAATGAAACTTGTGCCAGTAAGACGGACGAGGAGAGGCAGAAATGGAGCAAAGCTTTGAACGAAGTGGGCAACATTGCTGGAGAAGACTTCTTAAGATGGTAGGTCTTTCTTAACTTTACTTTATTATTACTTAGCCTCTGTTAAGTGTTAATTTTAATTAACTTTTCTTTTCTTTCTATTTTCTCAGGTCAAATGAAGCAAAAATGATCAAGAAAATTGCCAGAGATGTTTCAAACAAACTGAATGCTACGCCGTCTAGGGATTTTGATGGCATGGTTGGACTGGAAGCTCAATTGAGAGAAATGGAGTCTTTGCTAGATTTTGATGACGATAGAGTTAAGGTGGTTGCAATCACCGGTCCTGCAGGCATTGGTAAGACTACCATTGCTAGAGCAATACATAGCTTGCACTCTTATAGGTTCCAGCTTACTTGTTTTGTTGACAATCTTAGAGGAAGCTATCACAGCGGTTTTGATGAGTATGGTTTGAAGTTGTGTTTACAAGAAAAGTTTCTTTCTAATATTTTGAAACAAGATGGTATTAGGATATGCCATTTTGGTGTGATAAAAGAAAGGCTGCACGACCAGAGAGTGCTCGCTATTCTTGATGATGTGAACAATATTAAACAATTAGAGGCGTTGGCTGGAGACATTTCTTGGTTTGGTCCTGGAAGTAGGGTTGTGGTTACCACAGAAAACAAAGAGCTTCTGCATCAACATGGTATAAACAATACCTACCATGTGGGGTTTCCATCTACAGGAGACGCTCTTCAGATTTTTTGTGGATATGCTTTTAGACAAAGCTATCCACATGACGGTTTTGAAGAGCTTGCATTAGAAGTAACTGACCTTTGTGGTAATCTTCCATTGGGTCTACGTGTGGTCGGTTCATCTTTACGTGGGAAGAAAGTGGACGAATGGGAAGATGTAATGAACAGGCTGGAATCTGTTCTTGATCGAGATATTGAGGAAGTACTAAGAGTGGGCTATGAAAGTTTAGATGAGAATGAGCAAACGCTATTTCTCCACATCGCAGTATTCTTCAACTATGAAAACGGTAACCTTTTGGAAACCATGTTCGCTGACAGTGGCTTGGATGTCACATACGGGTTAAAAGTCCTTGAAAAGAGATCTCTAATAGAGTTATATAACAAGAAGGAAACAATAACGATGCACAGATTACTACAACAAGTGGGTATAAAGGCCATCCAGAAACAGGAGCCTTGGAAACGCCGGATTTTGATAGATGCTCCGGAGATATGTGATGTTCTTGAACATGCAGAAGTAAGTCCTTTCTCTCGTGTGTTATATTCTTTGTTCATAGGAACTCTAACAATATGTTTTTATTTGGAATAATAATGGTGTAGGGTACTAGAGTTATCTCCAGCATATCATTTGATATATCTGACATAGATGACGTATCTATAAGCCCAAGAGCTTTCAAAAGAATGCCTAATCTGCGATTCCTCAGAGTATACAAAAGGAAAGAAGGTGGGAATGATGTAATGCATATACCTGAGGAGATGGAGTTTCCGCGTCGTCTAAGGTTACTACATTGGGAGGCATTCCCAAACAAATGTCTTCATTCTTCCTTTCATCCTGAATATCTTGTGAAACTTGATATGCAAGGTAGCCAGCTAGAGTACCTCTGGCAAGGAACCCAGGTTAGTGTTGCATTTTAATCCTGAAGATATATGTTCTTTCCAGTGTTCTAAAGGTCGGTTTAGACACGCTATTCGGCAATGTGAACATAACAATTTTTCAAACCATAAAACGCCTAACGATTTCTTGAACATTGGTTTTTTTCTCTTCATGTTATATGATGTTTTTTCTCTCTGCTTGTTGTGTGGTTTTACAATCAGCCGCTTACAAATCTCAAGGAGATAGATTTGCAGAGGTCTTTTCATTTGAAGGAGCTCCCTGATCTCTCAAATGCTACAAATCTTAAACGATTGTATCTAAGTTATTGCCAGAGCTTGGTACAGCTTCCACACTCTTGTTCAAGTCTTGACAAACTAAAGGATCTGTGGATGGATCACTGCACAAACCTACAACTCATTCCAGCTCACGTGAAATTGGCATCTCTTAAACGCGTAAATATGAAAGGATGCTCAAGACTGAGACATATTCCATTTATGTCAACCAACATCATTCAGATGGATGTATCAGAGACAGCGGTTGAAGATGTGCATGCCTCAACCAGCATTTGCGCTCGTCCTATACATTACTCCATGATCGGCTGTCAAAAGCTTAAGGAAATAACACATCTCCCTCTATATGTAACTGACCTAGACCTAAGCAAATCTTCTGTTGAAAAGATTCCAGAATGCATCAAAGATCTTCGTCGACTACTTACGCTAAAGATCTCTGGATGCAGAAAACTAACTTCATTGCCAGAGCTTCCTTCTCAGCTCATGCTCCTATCTGCAAACGATTGTGAGTCACTCGAGGAAGTTGCTTCCCCTTTTCACAACCCGAATGCGAGTATGACTTTCACCAACTGCTTCAAATTGCGACAACAAGAAATTATCCAACAATGGTTCTGTCTCGGGTCTGCTTTCTTACCAGGAAGACAAGTACCTCCAGAGTTCGATCACCGAGCCAGAGGAAGTTCCTTAACGCTTCCTCACTCTTCTTTCACCAGATTCAAGGTTTGCATCGTCCTCTTACCAAACCATCAAATCAAAGAAGATAGAACTTCACAACTGTTATGTCGTCGCATAGTCAACGGCGACTTGGCAAACTCTGATGACAAGTCGTTCAACTTCAACCTATCCAAATGTAAAAAGGAACATGTATTTATATTTCCCTCTGGCGTGTTTGAAGAAGACGAGGACCTTCCTGAAGTTCACAGAGAGATTGTGTTCGAGTTCAGCAGCAAATACAACGACTTTGACGTTGTTGAATGTGGTGCCAAGTTCTTGACGGACGAAAACAGCTATGAATCTGAATCAGACCAAGTAGCGACGACGATAGCCTCCTTCATGGGAGCTATGAATGTAGATCCAACGCCAATAATAGCATCATTGATGGAATATGAGTCCATCAAGGCCAAATATAACAATGAAACAGCTACGGTCCAACTATTCATCGTGAATGGGGATAACCAACAAACAACTGGTTGTTGCCGCAATATCTCATCCCTAGTCAGTTCTGTATATTCTCGATACTTATAATAACTATGAAAAGTGAGGATGATAACATTTACATTCCAAAAACCATGAACTGTAAATTTCTGTTTTGTATTAAATATTTTTTTTTGTCATATGCTTTTACAGCATCTTATACGGCACTCGTCGACTAATCAATCAAATTGACATGTCTTGCCTTTTACACATTTTTTAAGTACTTGTGCAAATTTGTAAGAGCTTTAAATCAACAGTTTAATTGTTTCGGCTCTTAAACAGCGTCTTGTTCGACTAATCTTTAAACTTCGTTGTAAACTTAGATACTAATCATCGCAAGCCAAACTCAAATATGTTTCAGTTAATAATGTTTCTAAAACAGAAACAGCTCTACAATGTCTGATTCAACCCAACATTTCGAATATTATACTTATAAAAAAATGTTGTGAAAAAAAACCACTTACGAAAACTCTTTCAAAGGAAAGAGGCATCGGCAAAAAAATGTTAGTTAAAAGAAAACAGTTTTAGAAATATAACTTTAAATATAAGAGAAAACATTATAAATTCAGAATAGGGATCAGATGGTAAGAGAAAGAGAGCGCTCAATTGTCGTAACAGGCTGAGCGAAACACTCTTCTCGCATAATTAGCGAGTATTAACCACTCATCACTTCCCCTTTAACTTGCCTGAAGGATCATAGTTTATAACAGCTCCAACGCTAATCATTTTATATCCAACTAATCATCCCATAACTTCCCCGACTAACCGATGTGGGACAACTCTCAAATATTTCTATTTTTTTAAATGAAATGTGAAATTATATTCAAACAAGACTTTGTTACATCTATTGCTGCTTTTTTAAAAAATAATATGTAGTTTAAAGAATGTAAAAAGAATCAAGATTGAATGAAATAAAGGCTCTTAGTGTTCATCCTTGAAGCAAACACTTTGACTATAAAATTGTCTGTTGAACCAGTGATTAGCTTTGCCAATTACAATACTGTCTTTTGCGTACATATGTTTTTGACTACATACTCTCTCTTAGACTTATGTCAATGGAACTAATCGAGCTGCTAAGGTCGGAGCTAATGTCATCCTTACCGATGACTCAAGTAAATAAGAGGTATGAATAATCTGTTGATAAATACCTTTTCTCCCATTGATGTGCAGGTCTTGGAGAATATGAAAAGCAGTTTGTGAGTTTTCCAAACTTAACTGTAATGTAATCCATGGCATTATTTTTCACTTTGTTCAACTTAACAACTGCCCAGATAATCATTTGTTGCATATATACGTTCCTATGCGTATATGTTTGTTTGTGTCTCCAAGAGTCCAAGATATTTGTTTCATGGGGTTTGGATTACCATCTTCATGAGGTCTTAACATTGCTACAACATAAGATATACTTTTGTTAACTCTTTGGTTAAAATCAAACACCTCTATCTAGAAGATCAACCAAAAATCTTTTGAAGTTTACATTTTGAAGTATACACATGTTTATACCCTTTGTTTCTTAAGGTAGTCACTTTTTTAATGTCCATATCAACCCACAGGCCGTGGACGTGGACGGGGAAACCGGGGTCGTGGACGACATGGCGGACCCGGTTAGACATTTCAACGGCTTATCTTCACTCGATCGGACTTAGTTTCTGATTGTTTCTCTTGTTCTTGTTCTTTATATGATCTTTCTGTTGTAATCGAATTTTAAACGCTGTATGACTTCGGTTGTAACTTTTATTAATAATAATGGTAAAGTTATAAAAAAAAAAAAAAAAAAAAAAAATGTCCATATCAGCAGGCATAATAACACTGTTAATGAAGATATTAGTGACAAGACCATACTTGAGATTGAGAACCTTTGATAATGTTCTTTCTGTTATGGCATGATACCTTTGAGTCTTTGTTTGTGTACTTATTACGAACCTAAAATGTCCTCAAATGGTGTACATGAAGCAATAAGATTTTCAACATCATTTTTAGTAATACGAAACAGGAAGACAGAACCTCATCTATTAAAAGTTAAAGCCGTAACAAAAGTGGAGAAAGAATAGAGAGGGGTTTGACTTCAAAGTTACTTTTCAGATACATTGGAGATTAAGAAAACGTAAGAGAGAGATGTACAAAAAAGGAGCTCTGGCTCAATCAAAATGAAAACTACTTCCAACCGATCATGTTCATGCAAAAACTAATTCTAATCGTGATCGATGTACTAAAATCGGATTAAGCTTGCACACCTCCATTCACATTCCCCAATCCAGAGTCCAGTATCTCACATAACCTTCTCTTTTGGATTCGGATTCATCTTCTTTCCTCATCGTTTGATCCTCAAGAAACAGCACACAGAGTTTAACAGATCTCTCTCAAGAGTTATCAGTGGCTGAAGCTATGATTCTCATCCGAGGAGGCTCTTGACTCTGTTCTTTCCTTCTCCAAAACGCCCGTCTCCACCAAACTTCAAACCCTCTCTGAATATTAGGACAGTCTTCATTCGAGTTCAAGAACCGATCAAACCAAGCCAAGAAAAACTCCTGCTGCCAAGCAAGAGGAAGTGTGAGAATAGTATTGCTCAAACCATCCTCCACTAAATACCGATCAAGCCCTTTGGACGCCCTCTTCATCCACGCGAAATCATCATAGAAAGGCGTCAACCAGTTCCTCAGCAACAAACACCTCACCTCCTTCGGCGTCAGAATCTGCCCCTTCCCAATCCCAACAAAGATCCTCGCCGTCACTCTGCTAATCTCAAACCTATGAACGACCGGAACCTTCCCGTGAACATCAGACAGCTCAGAGAGCGAAGCCCACATCACGAGAAAATCCTCAGCTATCTGTCTATCGATCAAAATATCCAAAATCCAGTGCAGGTTATCCGCTTGTCTCGCTATCTGATCCACATTCTCCAGATCAGACTCCACCGCCGCTTGTAGAAACTGACGCTTGAGCTTATGCAAACACCCGTCACAAGCTAAATACAAAGACTCTTTCCTGAGATCGTTCCCGGAAGAGTTCTCTCTAAGCATTTTGGAAACAAGCGTCTTCATATCCCGCCTCGCCTTCTCGTCTTTGCCTTCGAGAACAATATGCAGAAGATTCAAAAGAACCTCATCGTTGCTCCCCCCATTGTCGTGATTACCTTCTGCAGAAACTCTTCTCAAAACCTCCGTTGCTCCAACGTTCTCAAGGTGCAGCTCAGACAACAACGAAGCGATCCTATGCTCTTCATCTTCCGACCACGGCGCAGCTTCTAAATACTCAAGACACGATAAAACTCCAGCGTCAAACCCAATAGCTGCAGAAACCTAAAACAGAAAACAAACAGTATTGAGATTTTTTCAAGATTTCAAATCTTTTTTTTTAAATAATACCTTTAAAATACCAAGAACCCTAGAAACGTCCTGCCTCATCATTTTCTTCCTTAGATCCCTACAGTACATTAACATCAGCGTCTCTATATAAACCTCCACGTCATCACAATCCGAGATCTCGACGATATAAGGAGAAGCCGACTGCACCATCTGTTTGTTAGACCATCGATCTGACAGCTTCACAGCGAAGAACCTGCTGTGAGCGACGAGAATCGTTCTGTGCACGCACATGGTGATGCTAATCCCGTCTTTGGAAGACAGAGTGAGCTTCACGTCGCTCGAGGCCGGGTCGTTGAACTGGTTCCCGGGGCTCCGAGTCACTAAAAGATTCGATATCCGCTGCATTGCGATGGCCTGCTTGTCCTGAGCCGAGATGACGAGATGGCTCCCGCTCGTCGTCGTCCTCGAGGAGGAGGAAGACGGAAGGACGAGGTTCTGGATCTGAACCGGAGATCCGGATTCGCTCGACATCATCTCGAATAGCGTCGGGCTCGCTCGTGACGACTTGTCGAGCGTCGTCGCCGGAGGAGGAGGAGGAGGAGACATCGGATTGAGGAGGCCGGCGGTTAGAGCGGAGTTGAACTTTGTGAAGCTCGAAGGGATTGATGAGTCTCGCGGCGAGCTGTAACCGTTCGCCGCCGTGGAAGTAGTCGTCGTCGTTGTGGAGAAGTCCATGACGATTGGTTACGATCTAAAACCGGGTCGGGTCAGAATCTCAGGTTCGAACGAGAGAGAGACTGGCGATAGTGTATCACTGCAAAACGAGCATAAAAGACTGAAACCGGGTCGGGTTTTCGGGTTAAACCGGGTCGGGTTGGGTCAAAATCTCAGGTTCATAAGAGAGAGAGAATGGCGATGCTGTCACTGCAGAAGGAGGATAAAGACGGAAACCGGGTCGGGTTTTCTGGTCAACCCGGTTATTAACGGACCCTGACCGGAGATTTTTGGAGGTAAGTTTTGATGCTCGAGTCTCGTGAATGCAATTGATGCCATGAGGTGTCGACAGTGCCAGAAGTGATAAATGCGCATCGCTTAGATTTTAGTGCTGATTTTACAATTATTATTATTTATTTACTTTTCTGTGGTTTTTTTCGATGGGTTTTATCGTCATCACCGTGGATATTATTGGCCTTTGGTATTAACAAAGATGCTCGTTTTTTCTCGAATTTATCATTATCCCGTTAAAATCTGAAATGTTTTGTTATCTTAATTTTGTTACTTTCTTAAAAGAAGAAAATGATGTAATTTATTGATAAAAACCCAAAAAAGTTAAATTGTTTTGCTTGTCGAGAAGCGATTGAATTTTTCAACGACATTTTGTTTGTAGTGTGGGCCAAAGCCCAAACGACTCATGAGTCACGACACTGTGATGACGACTTTTATTTTTGGAGGTTGCAAGGTAGTGAGGTACCAATGTGTGGAGACCATCATTCCACTACACTATCATCAATCTTTTTTTTTCGTTTGATTCCATTTCAGTACATTTTTCTTAGATTTAATCATATTTATGTTTACTAATCATTAGATATCATTTGTTTTAAAAAGTTTCTGGATCATTAACTATCAATGTATAAATCAAATAAAAGTTTCTGGATCCTTAACTGACATTTTCCTTATGGTTTTTCTGAAAAATGTTTGTAAACATGTTGTAATGTGTGATTCTCCTACATTTGTATCATTTTGTTTTTTTTTAACATTAAAAGACAATGTGGTCTGGGTAGAACAATATCATCTTGTAATCAATAGTTAAATAACTTTGCAGAAATTTTCATAATTTTAGAATATGGTTGTGATTTGTGAATATACATTTGTATGAATTGTTTCTTGAAATGAGGCTTACGAAGAATATGGTTCAGAGATTTTGGATATTGAAGGCGAGTGTAATCAAGCATTCAAGCCCATATGTTTTGGTTCTCTTGTATTCCCATGACTAGTGGGTTCTTCTAATGTGTGGCCCAATTTAATTATGATATAGGTGTATTTTTGGCTGAATGAATTAGTCTTTATATATCAAAAAGGTAAGAATTTAAGTTTGAAGAAAATTTTAAAAGTAATAATAAACAAAGATCATGCAATGAAAATAAAAAAGACAAGAAATTGAGCTTTTTCTTTTTCTTAAATACACAGGTGAAATTAACAACCAACATTACATATTTAATTAAAACTATTTCATCAGGTCATATTTTAGAATTTACATGTTTTGGTGGGCGATAAAATTATGGTTTAATGAAAAAGTAATTTGTCACTTTGCGTAGACATGGCCAGTTAAGATAATCGATTACACCAGAGGCCATATTAACCATATGTAGCTTCAAAACAAACTAAAGTATTATATACTGTGTAGTATTATACTATTTTATCTTATAGCGATGCAGCTGACAAGAAAAAGATATTACAGTAGAAAACTTCTAATAAACGACATGAGTCCATTTTGAATTTAATTTTTTAAAGTTTGTACTAGTATAGCAGATCTATTTCAGCTAAATATATGCATATATCTATAATTTTTACCTAATATTAAAACGAAAAAAACAACAAAAAGACATTAGTTTGGGGAAAAGGTACGAACTACAAAGAGTAACGTGAATGGAGAGCACGTTAGTTTGCCTGGTCCAAGGAGGGACAATAGATTCGCTGCTTCAGGTCTTGTATTAGCTGTCTTTGTACTATATCGTAACTATTATTTTTCAACTATTTGTTATTAAAAAGTGTTACTATACCAGTTTACTCCATAAAAATATATCTATATGACTATATAGATATATATATACAGATTACAGCAAATATATTTGATCATTTGTGGTTTCTATCGATCTCTCTAACTTGTTATTTAACTTATTACTAATTACTAGATCTTGACCCGCACAACCGTTTAGATGTTAATTTTAGTTTTATATGCGTATATATTTATTTTAGATCATTAGTGATATATATATTTTATTTTAATCATATATTTAAATGTTTATATTCTATTTCAAATATTATAATTTATTGTTTACATGTTGTAGATAATTAATTGTTTAAATAAGTCACATCTATTTGATGCTTATTATTATATATTGATCTTATTGTATTTAAATTTAGCTATTAAGCAAATTAACATGGGCATAAAAAACATGTTTTTACGTTTATCTATTATACATAATATATATTATATATGTACAAAAGTCTAAAATATGTCAATTTTATAAATGTATTATATAGCCTCGTAATGTTAAGCTGTTCTGTCATCATATTTTATTTTTAACATAAATATTTTATACTTACGAATCAAAATTTATAAATTTATCTATTTAATATAATTTTATTATATTTAGTTCAACATTATAATTCTATTTTAACATGATTGATTATGATTACAAAATAGATAAATTATGATAGAATTTTTTTTGATAAAAAGTGTAAAACAAACTTTTTGAAAATTAAGAAATTTAAAATATTTAGATTAACATAATAATTTTTAATATGATTTATTATGATTATATAATAGATAGACATATGATAGAATATTTCTTTTTTATTTTTTAAGCGATAACTAAATATATTAATGTATATTGTATTTTGAAACTAATTATGAAAATTTGTGATGATATTTCCATTTAACTTTTGAATAATAAGATCTTGTTAAAATCTTTTTAAACATTTTTTCAAAAATTTTAATGTATATATATATATATATATTAAATAAAAAGATATCAAAAGCTATTATGATTAAAATAGTTGAAAGATTCTAGATATTATTAGTCTTATTAAATACATTTAAATATCTTAAATAGATTAGATGTTAGTTCTAGTAAGAGTCCATTTTCTTAAATATCACACATGAATTAGAAGTCATGACTTCTGTTTTAATATAATAGATATGGAAAATTAGCATTCCGTCTACCTTTAATTTACACCGTTTGTTATTATGAGTTTGAAAACAATTGTCATTACGTGTTTTGAAACTTAAGTTGTTTTATTTTTGACGAATTGAAACGCAAGTCGTTGTCTTTTTTTTCTGAAATAGAGCTTTCAAAAAAACGTAAGTTGTTACAATTTACATTTATGTTTGTTTCTTTGAGAGATGACCATTTTCAATATGTTGCATTGTTACTTTTTATTTTTAATCCCATTCACATATGTACTTTCGATTTTCTAATCTGATTTTAATACAAACCAGTATGTTATATACTCCATCTGTTTCTAAATTATTGATGTTTTAGATTTTTCACACTTTTTAATAAAACATATTAAAATTTAGTTATAAATATATCGTTTTCTGTAATTTTATATTTCTTATACTTTTAAACCAATAAGTTTTTACAAATTACAATTAATATTTTTGAACTTCACAATTTTTTATTATTAATTGACAAAAATTGTATTGAAAATATAAAACATCAATTTTTTTGAAATATTTTTTTTTAGATTGTCTATTTTTTAGGAACGGAAAGAGTATCAATTAGCGAAAATAAATGTTACCTACATATATTAGCCAGCGGTTACTAATATAGACTAATACTAGTTGTGTACTAAAGTGTCCCTGTGAATTGCTTATTCAGAGAGGCAAAGGTACGGTCTGACAAATACGGATAATAAAATATTATGTATAAAAGTGAGGACCAATAAAACGAAGGAAATTAATATTTTTATTTTCTTCCTAACGGAAAGGAAAAAGAGTAGGCTTTCAAAATAGGAAAAGCGTGGTCCAAGTCAGTCTACACGACCAATCATTAACATAGCGTGACTTGTTCACATTTGAGAAATAATAACAGAAGTAACAAAGATAACAACAGCCAACTGTACGAATGCATGTTTTACATTAGAAATTTAAAATTTTGCGGTTTTAGTTTTATTATTTTCATTGTTTATGCTACGTATTTTATGCTGTGTAATATGAGCGTCTGTAAAATAATGCAAAATGTAAACACTGTACTAAGAATTTTACAAATATATATATTTAATATAATTTAATATTTTTAACTTAATAATAATATATCATTCTTAAGTACACAAAATAACTCATGAGTGAATAGCTTATAATTATAATATATTTGTTAAATTATATCTCTTATAATTAAAGAAATTTTGGAGAAGATATTTAAAATATATGAAAACAAAAAATAACAATACAAAATATATATTATATAGATTATATTTTGTCTTTATTTATTAAAAAACCCCTTAAATTGAAACTATAAATAATTTTAGTAATTTTTTTAACAAATTAATAACAATCATACAAAACCTAAGAATACATATTAACTATATTTTGGGACATAATGATCTATTATTTATGTTAAACCCATTATAATTTTTTTACTAATATCTTTGTTTCCAAACAATTCTAAAGTGTACTTCAACTTTAATAAGATAGATAAATAGCTCCATTTTATTTTACCTTTACATTCTCCGAAGAACTCAAAAGTTTTAGAAAGCAAGCAAAAAATAGGTGTGTTTACTATGAATAAACTAAAAATATATACCTGCGCAAGTATAAGAAATGAACTAAATCAAATGACTTTAACCGGTTAAATATGGAAGTATTTGTACTGTATTGAAATAAAAAAAAGACAAACTAGAGTTTGATCTGTCGATTTTTATAAATTATTTAATAACTTTTTAGATATATAGGTTTTGGTTTATTTCTAGATTTATATATGTCAAAATTGAACCCACCTGGATCTGTAAGAATCCGACTCATATCCCATCCAAAAATTTGTAATACCTAAACGAAATCTGATTTAAGAATCCAAAAAATCAATACTCAAAAAAACACTTGAACGGATACCAAAATACCATACATATATGATCATGAAAGTCTTTTATCAATTGGTTTGAATTCTTGTCACATATTGGATTTTATAAATTACTAATGGTTGGTCCGCCCTAGGGGCGGGTGAGTTTACACTGAAATTATAACATGGTTGATTTACATATCTAAACCGAAGATATCATAATGAATTTAGGCTTTGAGGATTCAATTAAAAACCAAAAAGTCCAATATTAATAAATATGTTTGGAGATACGGTAGACGTCTAAGGTTAAGATTAGGCTTTGATATTCAAAAGAAGACAAAGAGGAGACTGTAAGAAGAATGTTTTCGTAGGTTGAGCCATAGATAAAAAATGAGAGATTCAAAAGAAGACGAAGTGCAGATTGCATGGAATTTTTTTCCGAGGTCAAGCAATGAGAGTCTCGATTACGGTGATTTATGTTTCCGGCGCATCCATCTCTCATGGTAGTCTTGAGCTATCTATTTTCTGGGCTTTTTCTGGGTCTGAATCATTCGATCTCATTTATATTAGTTTTGTTACGGGCCTCATCTTACTTTACAAAATTTATGTTAGCATAAAAACAACATGTAGTTACAATATTTATATTAGGCATAAAAACATTATGTAGTTTTTAGGTTAAAGAGACAGAAAAAACAACGTTAGATGTTAAGTCTCAATAGTGGACAGGTGTCGCAACCCCCCTCCCCCCGCCAGGTGGCAGAAGAAAAGAGAAATTTTACTTTATATATATATATATATATTTGAACTTGAACATTAATTTTTAAGATGTTTTGTGTACTTTTTTCTATATTTTGACATTGAGCCGTCACAATCTATGTATTTCGTTTACTTTTTTGGTGTGTTTTGCTTCTCATCTTAACCGAAAAAATACTCACCTCTGTGTGTTGTTCTTCCTCAAATTGTCTGATATTTTGTTATAGATTTTGTTTATAAGTTTCATGTTATGTGGTTATTTCTCACAGCGTTATAGGTTGTTCCAGTCAATATTGGATGCTCATTTTCTTACTTATATTTTTGTTGATGTTAGGAAGTGCATCTCCTTGGATTGGTCAGAGTTTAGTCGTTTTTGATGTTGCTTTATTTTTGTTAGCTTACAGTCGATAATTCACGGTTTGATTTTCAAGATCTGGTTTTTCATCATCTGACTTCTATATTTTATTTCATAATTTGAGGATGACTCCACGGTCTGCTGATTTCGTTTTTTCTACCCTTCCATATATTCTGTCATCTCGTTGCAGTTTTCATCACTGCTCGAGTCTCTAGTATCTCTCTATTTCACCAAATTTGTGGCTTGAGGTTTTGATAGTGTTTTCTTCTGTGTATGCTTTCTAGATTTATAATATACATACTTTCTGATCTCAAGCTTGGGCTCTTATTTTTTGGTGGTTAACTTTCATTCTCCCTCTTTCAGGTTGTATGTCCTCTTCCCCTATTTTTTTTAGTATAAGTGCAAAGTTAGTTTCTTGGAATTTTTTGTTTTTGGAATTTTGGTCTCTTCTTTCTAGAGTTTTGTGGTTATCTGTTGGTATGAGCGTCTTTTTATGCTTGTTTAGTCTGTGAGGTGCTTCTTACCTTTTAACTGGTGGTTGTGCTTATGGTGTGTTAAATATTTGTTTTATTTTTCCGTGGTAATTTTTGTCTTCTGTTGAATATTCTTGCTCTAACTTCCTTTCTTGATTCTCTGTGTTGGTCCTTGGTCGTGTTTCTTTGTATTCGAGAGATGCTTTGTTTCAAAGTTCATCTTTCTACTCTTTTCTTATATCTCTTTTTTGGCATCTATTTGTTATGGCCAAATGTTCTATGATAAAGTGATCTAAGTTACTTTTTGTTCTTGATCTCGCTTCAGTTCTAAACCTTTACTTAGTTAGTGTGTTTTTGGCATTTTACTTTTCTCTATGTTTATAGAGATTTTATGTATCAATTATGAGTTGTGCTCGAATTTATTTTTCTTAGTTTGGTCAATATTAAAATAAATATATAATTTGTAAATGAAATAATAGAAAATAGTAAAAACTAATAAAATAATGTTTATATTATTTTTATTTGTGCATAAATTATTTTCATCATCTGACTTCTATGTTTTCTTTCATAGTTTGAGGATGTCTCCACGGTCTGTTGATTTCGTTTCGTCTACCCTTCCATATATTATGTCATCTCGTTGCAGTTTTCATCACTACTCGAGTCTCTAGTATATATCTGTTTCACCAAATTTGTGACTTGAGGTTTTGATAGTGTTTTCTTCTGTGTATGTTTTGTAGATTTATAATATACATATTTTCTGGTCTCAAGTTTGGACTCTTATTTTTTTGGTGGTTAACTTCCATTCTCCCTCTTTCAGGTTGTATGTCTTTTTCTCCTAATTTTTTTAGTATAAGTGCAAAGTTAGTTTCTTGGAATTTTTTGTTCTTAGAATTTGGTCTCTTCTATCTAGAATTTTGTAGTTATCCGTTGGTATGAGCGTCTTTTTGTGCTTGTTTAGTTTGTGAGGTGTTACATTTTAACTGGTGGTTGTGCTTATGGTGTGTTAAGTATTTGTTTTATTTTTCCGTGGCTATTTTTGTCTTCTGTTGAATATTCTTACTCTAACTTGCTTTCTTGATTCTCTGTGTTGGTCCTTGATCGTGTTTCTTTGTATTCGAAAGATGCTTTGTTTCAAAGTTCATCTTTCTATTCTTTTCTTATATCTCTTTTCTGGCATTTTTTTATTATGGCCAAAATATTCTATGATAAAGTGATCTAAGTAAGTTTTTGTTCTTGATCTCGCTTCAGTTCTAAACCTTTACTTAGTTAGTGTGTTTTTGGCATTTTACTTTTCTCTATGATTATAGAGATTTTATGTTTCAGTTATGAGTTGTGTTCGAATTTATTTTTCTTAGTTTGGTCAATATTAAAATAAATATATAATTTGTAAATGAAATAATATATAATAGTAAAAATTAATAAAATAATGTTTATATTATTTTTAGTTGTGCATATATTAAAAATATATTTATATTATTTTACTCATTTGTATTTTGTAGTCAATAAAATGAATAATCAAATTTTAAAATGGTTAGTATGAAAAAAATTAGATAGTGAACAATTATAAAGTAGTGAATCAAATTGTAATAATATAAAAGAAAAATGATCTAAAATATAAATTAAAAATGAGAAATAGGGACACATGTCAACAAATCTCCTTCCACATGTCAACAAATCTCCTTCCACATGTCACAAGAAGAGAGAAAAATCTATTTTATATAAATAGATTTAATAACATTTTAGACACGTAGTCTTTTGATTTACTTTTAGATTTCTAACTGTTAGAAATGAACCCACCCGGATATGTACGGATCTGACTCGTATGCCATACAAAAATTTATAATACCTAAGCAGAACCAAATTTAAGAACCCAAAAAAAACTCAATACTCGAAAGAACATCCGAACGGATACCATTATACAATACATATATGATTATGTGAACAAATAAAAAAGTTATTTGTTAACTGGTTTGAATTCTTATCATATAACCATTCAACCATGGCTAATACGTAAAATAAATGATGAATTATTATGGTAAATACAATTATGAAGTAGTTAAGAAATGTGAAAATGTAAAAGATATAATAAACAATCACAATAGATAAGTTTTGTTTTATACAATAAATGTTGTCAAATAATTTAGAAAATAACAATTATTAAGTTAGTTAAAATGAATGAAAATAAGAAAAAAATGTATTAAATCTGTTAAAATAAGCTGCTAAGTTTTATTTTGTATTTCAGTTTTAATAAAATAGATATATTGGGATACTTTTAGATATGGTTTAGCTGGTTAGTGTGATTAGTTGGTCGCTTACTGACAAAACGACAGTGTCTGACATGCACAACTGGAATGAACTTTGTAGTTTTCCATTGAATTAGCAGACAAGTTTCGAGTTAAAGATGTTTAACTCTACTTTTAATACTTAAAGCAAAATTCTTTAAATATTTGTTTACTGTCTCTCTTTCTTATAGTAGTTTAAGTTCTGCAAAGCACGTTGCCTCTACAGTCTACAGTAATCTCCGTACATTACAAATGAAACAAAGTCTTTCATATGTATAGTACGTGAACTTATATGTTTTACATAATAGATACTACCACAGTGCATATCAGATCTTTAACATTTTACAAAACCACTCCATTTCAAGCCAGGGCTGATCATTGAAAGTATATATTGAAAGTATATATCGTAATTGACGGTATTAAAATTTAACTTGATATTATGAACTTACGTACAAACATACGAGAGAAACTAAGGGTTTTGATCATAATCCAATCGATAATAGAGAGTATATATCACCAGAGTCGGTCCTGAGATTTTGAGGGCTTATAACCAGTACCGGCCCGATGACTCCGAAGGCTGGATGCCCGACAGAAATTAAAGGCTGCTTATAAATATGTGTGAAACAAGTTTTAAAATAATTGTAGCGTGTCAGATTTGAAACCAGTACTTTTGAGCCACAATTCAACGTTTTTACCACTATGCTAAAAGAGAACTACTGCACATCCAAGACCGATAAATTATATATTTTTCTGTCGGCTGGAAGCTCAAGCTTCCTTTGCTTGGTATCAGGGCCGCTATTGCTTATAACAATATTTTATGAATTTTTTTTTTCTGATTTGGAGATCTAAAATATATTTTTAGGGGTTTATATCTATGTATTTTTTTCAAAAAATTTGAGAACCTGTTGCAAATGTTTCATAAGACATTGTTTAGGACCAGCTATATATATCACTAGAGCCAGTACCTAGTAACACGCTGGCTACGGGTTGAAATAAAATAATTCCATGGCTTTTTTTTGAAACTCAAATTTTTTTTTACATAAGATATTGTTATAAGCTTCCAAAATCTTAGGACCGACTCTGGTGATATATACTCTCTAACTCCATGGCTCAAAGTTTAAAGTTTGTACTTAGGGTTTTGATCATAGTCCAGATTAATAAAGGGGCCCGAAGCTTAATTCCAACAGTTTTTTTTTCTAAAGAAATTATTTTATGACAGAAATTCCAACAAGTTTGAACGCATAATTACGTTGTTTATCTACTTTCTCAATTCTAAAGTTGTTGATATTTTCATGTGAACTAAAAGAAGAAGAGGTAAACAAAAGAAACTGATTAGTATGCTTAAAATGGGTCAAACTTTCACGCCCACGCATCAAAGATCGTTAAATCTTATAGACAACTAAACGGTTTGACCTTAAACTAAATCCAAACAGAACCTTGAGTGTGATTATCTTAACTCTTTGTCAAAGCTCTTTTGTACATTAACCAAATTACCTAAATAATTTAGTTTGGAATGTTTCTCTGTTTTATAACTCGAAAGAAAAGTTACTTTTCCCTTAATTTCCTTATACGAATTTAGTTTTTAAATTAATTGTCCAGACAAGAAGAATTAATCTTTGCTGGGTTCAGCTGGCCTCTCTGTTAATATATATCTAATAACGCCAAAAACTGACAGTTCGTGAAATTAAGATAGTAAACGCTTTAATTATTCTATAAACTCATCTTTCTATATAATATTCACATGAATGTGTTGTAATCTTGATCTACTTAAATGTATGTGGGAGACAAAGAGTCTGATGATTTTTGTACTCTCATACCTTTAACCATGTGATGAATTCAAATGTTCCAAAGTACATTTAAAAATGTTGACAAAGCAAAATCTACTCAATTAAACAAGAACTTAATTAATTTTATCCAATGAGATATTGGTAAAGTTATATAGATGCATAAAAGGATATATATATATAGTTAACAGTATGGTATGCATGTTAATGTATAATAGTTGCAACCATAAAGTGTTAGATGGGAGAATGTGAAATGTTGGAGGAGAAGATGGAGAGGCCGTGAGGTGGGTCAGTGCTGCTTTGGCTCTTTCATACATATTACTCAGATACCCATATGACCCCCTCTCTAAAATAGATCCCCAAATATTCTTGGTTGGTTAAATCAATATTGTATTCTAGACGTATATCAGACAAACGGAATCAAAATCAAACTTGAGGAGCTATAAAAGTCTTTTCTACGTAGTTAGTTTTATGTCATAATAATACCTATTAAAAGTCAATAAGTGAAGACTCATAATAGGAAATGAAAAATATGTGGATTGGTGATATGTCAACTAGTCATGTGAAAAATATACAGTGATTTGGTTTTGAATTCAATGTTCATCAAGAATTGTACTTCCTCTGTACCATTTTAAGTGGTGTTTAGAGATTTTCTTTTTTAAATAGTTGATGTTCTAATTGTTCTAGGTATAATCTATATCATTTGAACTTTGTGACTAATTACAAAATACTTAGTTTTTTATTAGTTGAATTAGTTTTATTTAATCATATTTCTATGTATTTAAGATAAATTATATAAAAGTTTATGTTTTCTTAATTCATGTGCAAAAATCTTTAAAACCACTTAAAATGATACTCCCTCTGTTTTTTAAAGATTGATATTTTTATACTTTTCACATATATTAAAAAAACTCATTAAATTTTAATTTTCTTTTGTGAATAACAATTTTCCATAGCTTTAAGCCAATAGAAATTCAATAGACACCATTAATTTTTTTGAAACTTACAATTTATCATTATATCATACATTGAAAAAGTCAAAAATCAATCTTTTTAAAACATTTTTTTCAAAACATCAATTATTTAGAAACGGAGGGAGTACATGGGAGTATATATTATTGTGATATCCAATAAATCAGATTTTTTGGTGCAACTTTATAGGATGCAATGTAATGTTGATTATTTATGTTTTGCAATTTCAAAGGATGTGAAAAGGATCCAATTTTCACGGATACCTCGATTGAAGCTATATATTTTCCTACAAAAATCTTAATTTTATGGTAACCAAAAAAATATTCCAATAAAGGTTAGAAAAATTGGAACTAAACGAACTTGACGATCTGCCTTTACCTCAATTATATGGCGCATGTTTCCGGGTTTGCATTGATACTTTAATAATTCTCTGAAAAGATCATTGAAAATAGCCTAATTTCAGTAGTCACGCGGCATGCTCCATTATTTTTAGATTTCAATATATCAGGTTTATAAGGCTTATAAAAATAGTATAATTTTCATAACTATTTAATTCTATTCATAAATTAATTTGTTAAATGGGTTAGTTATGTTAATCACGTCATACATTTTGTCGTAACACATACGAGAATTTTTTTTTATAGTTGAACAACATAGTTGCGGTTAGTACGTTATTCAATCAAATTGGTATATTTATAGTAATATATCAAATTTTAAATAGTTGGAAACTAGACGGATATATGATATATCAATTTTTGTAAACAAATATCAAGAAACATTCATAATCTCACATTTATTTTTCTCCACTCCATCCATTTTGAGCTTTAATACCAATCAATTTCAAAACATCTTATATAGAACAGCTGATTACATATTTTATCACATGCCACAACTAAGTAGCAACGGATCTTCAAGTAATCATTCAAACGTTCAACTGTGTTGTAATTTTTATCGAGATAGATGACAAAAAATGATGTCAATGTAACATATCATTAACTGAACGATAATCAGTGTAAAGATAAGGATTACTGCATAGACTACCTGTCATTTAAATTCCAATGTAAACTGGAAACTTAGACCTAATGCATGTAAAAAGATATTCACATCATAAAACTTATATAATATATGGCGTGCAGCAAAAAAGAACTCTAACTATAAATATGAGCAAGAAATAAGTCAATAATTAGTCATATATTATAAGTTTCTAACCTAAAGAACATCATCACCCACATTCCTCGTTACATCCTTCATCAAGAAAAATAATTAAATAAAAAGAACAACACGCAAAATAAAAACGCATTATTGACTACTAAAATAACAAAGTACAGTAATAACTAATTAACTAAGCACTTCTAATATGACTATATATACACTCTCAACTATGTATAAACCAACACCCTCTTCATCTTTTACTCACAATCCAAAATTCTCTCTCCTGTCTATTATCTCTACTTGTTACCATTTCTCTCTCTAACGGCTAGTCAATGGGTTTTCCGGTGGGCTACTCCGAGCTACTTCTCCCAAGAATCTTCCTTCACTTACTCTCTTTCTTAGGTCTAATCCGAAAACTAATCTCCACTATTTTCTGGCTCATTGGTTTACCCGATTTCCTAGAACCCGAACCGGTTTCATCTTCATGGCCCGAGCCACCACCAACGTCAAACCACCAAGACCTTCACTTGTTTTCAGCAGCGCTTCTAGCTGGAGATATCTTGCCCGTTGTCAGATTCTCCGATCTAAACCGACCCGAGTCCGAATGTTGTGCAGTGTGTCTCTATGACTTCGAAAATGACGATGAGATCCGAAGGCTGACGAATTGCAGGCATATATTCCATAAAGGATGTTTGGACCGTTGGATGATGGATTACAATCAGATGACATGTCCACTGTGTCGTAAACAGTGCATACCTGATGATCTTCAAGTGGCGTTCAATCATAAGCTTTGGTCTGAATCTAGTGAAGTTTCTGAACTACTTGTTGAATCATTTTAGGACTCTTTTTCCCTCTCTTAAAATTGTAATATAATTTTTAGTGTTGTGTTTGATGTGTATATAAAAAAGGTAGTGATTACATGCTAGTGAAAGAAGACGAAATTTGTATCATCTATTCAGAAAAGAAATAGAAATTAAAATTTTGAATTAATATCAATGTTTAGATTTTTTTCCCTCTTATTGAATGAAAATATATTTACTCCTTTTCTGTCAGTGGAAATAGATTTACTCATTAACTTAATGTCTTCTAACTTTTATTGATACTTGATATAGTCTTGATGAAAACAAAACCGGATTTTGTTACAAATTGATTAATAAATGTGCTATTAAAAAAGTAATTCATATCTTATTCAAATTTGTCATGAAAACTCAAAAAACTTCCAAGGTATAAAACCGTAGTTACGATGCATCGGTGTTACCGAACAATTTTCTTAAAACCCTTTTTCATGATTGTAAAGAGATTTTTTTTTGAGAGTGTGTGGTTTATTTGTAAGGTCTTTAATAAATAAAGGAAAAAGGTTCTAAGCCATTTCCCACTAGTAGAGGTGGGCAAAACATCCGTAAATATTGATTCGATTCGTTATTCGTTTCGATTCGATCCGAAAAATTCGGATATCCGTATCTTTACAAATCGAAGCAAATACTAAAATTCAATATCCGTGAAAGACGAAGCAAATCACAAATATCAAAATTTTGGGGAGCGGATATCCGATCCGATCCGGCAATATATAAGTACATGTATATCTTGATTGTATTTAAAGTTATAAATGTATAAAATTATATAATTATTATTCTAACATATGATTTGACAAATTTTATTCATATTATTACTTATATAAAACTAAATATAAAAAGAAGAAATACATTTTATCATAATTATAATTTTTTTCTTTAAGTTTTGTGTTATTATAATTGTTAATTAAGTTTAAAAGTTTTATAAAATATGTACATTCACTGATTCTTTTAATTTTTTATCTTATATATCATGTAAAATATATTATACAAAAAAATATGCATCAAATTTTTAAGATTATTTGTATTAATCAAAACAGATGAGATATCCATAAGTATTCGCAAATATCCGCAAATATCTACTTATTTTCCGGCTATCCGATTCCGAATATCCATATTTCTCCGAAGCAAAGTAAATACAAAAATTATATATCCGTTGCATGCGAAGCAAATCACAAATACCTTCAAAAACCCGAATATTCGATCTGTGCCCAGGCCTACCCACTACAACAGGTAAATGAGACATTAAAACAATTTTAAATGTATCAAGAAGCTAATCCTGAAGTTTTGCATAACCATTCACAATTAAAAGACCCATGAAGCTATCTCCTTCCTAAAGTCTAACGCCATTAGAGCATAAGCAATGGAAGAAATAAAGAGCTGCCCTTAAATACAAAATACATTAAAAATCAGAAAACAAGAGAGAGAAAAGAAAAATGACACAAGAAAAGAAGGCAGCAGCTCTGTGCAGAGAGCAGTGTTCTAGCAATGTTCTCTAGGTGTCACAAATGACAAATCTATTAGATAACTTTTATTTATTCATTAAAATAATTCAATAACTAATTTGTATAAGAAAATATTAATATCATAATTGTGGGAGCTGCTCTTTATTTTTCTTGCAATGTGGATGTTCTAAGGTATGAGTTCAGGTGATTAGATCAGAAATTTGTGAATAATCAACAATGGAGGCTATATGCTCTTCACTCAAAAATTCTAGGAGCTGTTACGTGGAGTATTAAAATTGCGTTTTTAAGGATCAACACTGACATTAGGATTTAGGAATTAAATAGACCTCCTTTGAAGAATTTCCTCCAAAGAGTTTTCAGAGAGTGTGACGCGGAGAAGCTTCCGATGTGTTGGAAACTTTGGAATCTCTTATGCTGTCGCCACGTGGCATTGTCTAAGCGTATGCTTATTTATTTAATTATTTCTAACTTCAACGAGCCCACACGCTTCTAATCATTTCTTGCGTTCGGTTTACCACAAAAAATAAAAATCTAGGAAAAAACTATTTTGAAATAATAACAAATTAGTAGTAAAGTTTAACTATCATTTTAAATTACAACAATACCGATTTTCTGTCACTAAATTGGAAAAGGCAAACTTAACATGCGATTTTTAAAAAAATATACTAATAAAATTTTAGATCATGTATTCTTCTCCACCATTCCCCTTACGAAGACATTTCAACTAAGCTGTGTGTGGTGATATGAAGCTTTCTAGCATAAACCTTGATTAGTTATTCTAAATACGTTGTTTCTAAAAGTTTATGTTACAATTGATGATAGTTTTACAACTTGATAAAATTTAATATGATAATTTATACATATTACCTGTATAAGATAGTTTTTCTTACACTTTTTAGCGAATACACTGAATTTTCTAATTTAAGTGGGAGAAGTCGTTTATTTAATGATATATGTCTTCGAATATTTGTTGTGGTTGACCCACTTTGACTAGAAAGCGTAAGTGCAGTAAAAAAAGTACGAATAATGAATCATTCTTTAGTTTTAATATAATTGTATTTCGACTTTTCATAAGACGTAGCAAATCTTTCCAAGCAATATAGCCTACCTTTGATGGTTCCACGTCCACCCTCCTGCGCCAATTGGATTATAAAGAATCGATAAATAACAGTGAGCATAAGATGTTAGTTAAATATGTAAAAAAACAATCAGGTCCTGGAAAAACAGAAAATATTAGAAGAACTCAAATAAATCTAGTTAAAACTCAAACATGTTAGTTAAAACTGTTTACGTTATTTCTAGTGTTTTTATTCTATTATATTCCTTTTTCTATTATATACTTGATTAGAAGAACTCAAATAATTCTAAACGATATGATTTTAGTTCATAGTAAATCTAACTATCTTATATACTTTTTTTTTTGTTTTTAAGAAATATGTACATATTATACCACTATTAATTCTGTTTACTAGAAATGATTTGGTTCAAAATGTATTTTCCACACCAGAAATTTGCACAAACAAGAATTGCAGACTAATAGCATTTAAGCCTTGAAACTCTGTTTTAATCCATTTTATTATTTATTTGTATATATGTATATCAGCACACGTCTCATCTTCCTCATATGGCTTCAGCATGAGAGGGGTGGTCCAGTGAAATGTCTCATAAAATTCAAGCTAGTATTCAAGCAATGGATATCCACAACACAATCCAAGGATTTCCAAGAAAGACAATTGAGCTGTCGTAAGAAATCTGTTAATGAGGATGCTCATGAAGATTGATCATCATCATCAGTTACCCAAGTCAAGTCACCTATTAAGGAGCGTTTTGTTTGTTCCGATAGTTGTGATGATATAGTATGCCTCCATAATTGGGATGTGCCACCCCCAATGTTATAAGAGGTAATTTATATAGATATAGATCTCTAAATTTCTAAGTTCTTATAAATTGTATATGGCCCAAAAACCTCAGAGTATGTTCTTCTGGTGTATTGTGGTCAATCCAACTACTAGATGACATTGAACTCTTCCCCTATTCAAATTTCAACAAGGTATGTCTCCCTCTTCCTACCATTTTTCTTTAACTAAATAGGGTATATACCCATTATCTTTGCCTGGACTCGGTAAAGATAGATTCAGTGGCACATACAAACCATAAGATAGATTCAGTGGCACATACAAACCATTTCGGCTATATAACTCTCGAGTGTTTGACGTACGATGTTACAACAACATGTGAAGTTTTGGATTTCAACACCAACTCTTGGAGGTATGCCACTCCTGCATCCCCGTGCGAGATTATTGATGAGCTCCTCCTGTATATGAATATGTAGAAGGATCGCTTCATTGATTCACAAAGTGTGAAGAAACCTGCAGAAGTTGAGGGAATTTCATTTTTATGGCTATAAACAGGATAGGCAAATAACATTTCAGATGTATGTATCAAAACATACAGAGAAACAACAACAATCATTCAAATAAGAAGGATCAAGAAATGCATTTGTTTATTCATTCGTTGGATCTCTAAAAGATCAGATCAGGACTCTCAGTGGTTTTACTTTTGGGGGAGAAAAATGGTCTCTAATTCACTGCATCATCCAATACCTAAACCACGGAAGCATGTTCAAATTTATTCAGTATTTACTTAATTGATTTTCCAACATGCAGCTAACTAAACTATAAACATATGCTTTACATTTCAAATGATAAGTATCAATATTTGAAGTTAAATGAAAAACGGAGGAAATGAAAGAAAAAAAACCCTAATTAGCTTCATGTTGCAAAATCCACTGAATATTAGTACAAACAAAGAGTGTTCTTAACAGTACAGTTTCCGGCTTAGATAATGATTATTCAGATACAAATGAGAGGGAATCTAAGCTTTTACAGTATCAAGTAGATGAGTGAACAGAAGCACATCTTGGAGTGGTCTTTTGTCTGAGAAGAGTCTTGAGCTGAACCTTTTGACACTCGATCTTCGAACCCCATTTCTCACTTTTTGATCTTATCGCTCTCATAACTCTGGGGAACTCCACAAACCCTTTGATCCCTCTCTTTATGTGTGGATTCTCACACCTACTCGCAGGTGTACTACTCGCTCTCTCCAGTATCTTTGTTTTCATGATCATGTTCCTCTCCTTGTCCTTTTCTTTATTAGATTCCTCTAACTCAGATAGCTTCTCCTCCAAGAAAAGCCTTGCATCGGACAGCTTCATCTGAACTCTCTCTTCCCTCAAAACATCTGCCAACCTATGCATCTGTCTCTCTTCCTCAACCTCTTGTCTCATCCTAACCATCTCTGCTTTCTCAGACGATCTCTCCTTTAAGAGCCGCTTGTATTGCATCTCCTCAGCTTCTCTACCTTTTCTCTCCTCATCCACATCTTTGGCCAGCCTCATGTTCATCAACTCTGCCCGTCTTCTAGCTTTTCTCTCGTAGTCCAGCTCTGCCTTCAACCCCTTGATCTCGGCTCGAGCTTTCTCTAGTTCAGATTCCATGAAGACCCTTATGAAATTCAGATCCCAAATAAAAGATTTGCGTTGTTGTTGATGCTGTTGAGAATGTGAACAACAGTAGTAAGGGTTGTCATAAAGTTTCCAGACTGAGTCCATTATATCTGAAGTGGTGGTATTGTGAGGATCTGAAGTGGGGATTCTGGTCATCATCGTTTCATGACTCCTCTCCATCTTCATATCTAAGCTTTAGCTGTAAAAGGAGGTGGTGAGATGTCTTCTTTTTTTCTAAACAATGTATTGAGTATAAAGGAAAAAAGGAAATAGAAAGTTGGGTTAATCTATTATCACTTTAGAAGATGGAAGTGTGTTGTAAAGCTGAAAGACTCATCACATGTTTATCAGCTCTAATCATTCTTTCTCTCTCTTGACCTTCAAAGTTAGCTGCTATCTGTAGGGAGTAAGAAAAGTGGGCAGAAACAAAGGCTATCTTACTCTTTAGGTAACTAACAATAACAGTTTAATGTCTGTGATTGTTTGTTGGGCCAACCAACTTCCATGTGCTTTCAATGAATCACCTCCCAATCACACTCTTTTTCATTCTGCTTGTACTCTTAGGTGTGGTCCATTCAAATATTAAAGTTTAACCTGTTCAGTTATGTACATCCTCGACAGGGGAACTAAATCAGAAATTACCCTTCACGGAAACCTGGAGAGAGAGAGAGAGGCAGTGGAGATGAATAAGCTTAAGTGTATGTATATCATAAATTTTCACAACTCAACTAGAATAGTAAAACAGAATACTAACTAGTATCAAGACTCTTTACATTGTTGACTTTTATGTGTATGTGTTTTTGTAAGAAAATATGTAATGTATATCTCTTGGAAATAACACATCTGACTCATCCAATGCTGTTCATGCTTGTAGTTTAGGGCAGATTGGCGAGCTTGGACTGGACATAGAACCTGCACGGTGGCAGGCAACATCATCATGTGTTAGTTTAAATTACATACTAGCTACACCTATAATTCAATCTGAGACTTTGTAAGACGTACATATGTCTGCTAGACAAGGTTGCTTGGTGGCTGGATCATCCTCAAAGGCAGGAGGCGCTTGCCCATATATCATCTCGCAACTCATATCATCAAAATCTACAACAGAAAGTGGATAGAATTTTCAATTATGTCAGCAAACTCCCCAATGTAGAAGAGGAGGAAAGAGATTACTTACTTGGGTTCATGGTGAGTGGGAGGCCAAACTCATTGGTAAAGAAATCTTGTGTTGGGATCTTACACATATTCACACACATTCCTACACACCCACTGTTCTCCAGGTACCTTCAAAAGCAAGTCTGTGACAATTTTGAAACAATACAAGAACATGTAGTAGTCATAGCGCATACCTGCATTTCTTTATACGAACGCCACTTCTCTGCTTCACTCCATTCACTTCCACTTCGATGACCTCAGAGGGACCAACCAACCAGTGAAAGAACGGCACTGTAAGAGCTGCATTGAACTCTGCTGCCCATTTCGTCGGTGGGAAGAGCTTTCTAAACTGTTCAGGAGCGCCAGGAGGAAGCATGGAGAGAAGAACCTCCCTCACAACCTCTTGCTGCTGCGTCCTTGATCTTCCTTGCATCACTCTCTTTGAAACCTCAACGAAGCTCTCGTAGTCGTAGTCCCAAAACCCTTTCTCCTTCACCTCATTCTTCTTCTTTGAGCCACCAAACTTGTCCATCTTCCTCGCGAACAGCCCCATGAACACTCTCTCAGCTAAGCCATCGTTGTATCTTGTCTTCTGCCCTATAGGAGCTGGCTCTCCGCTCGGCTCCGAGATCCCACATCGGATGCTGCCACGTCTCCCGAGTTTGACATGAATTGCTTGGAGACTAGCAATTGCTGCCATGGATAAGATCTCTCCCTCTTTCTCTGTTTCTGCTCTTCTCTACCAACGCACTCTGCTTTTACTACATTAGTGGCCACACACACCGTACACACACGCAAAAGGGTCAGACAGAGAGAAGATTCAACTCAAGGCTAACAAGTGTCCACTTTATTTGCCTCTTGAAACAAATTTTCACGTTGGTTATCTTTCTACTTCTGCTACAATTTGTGTGGACTAAAAGCCCATTAATTTACAATCCCCAATGTGATTTTGTACGCATGTCCCAATTACAATCATTTTCGCTAAAAGAATGATAACATTACACTAAAAAAGATGACATATCTTTAAAAAATAGTGACATAGCATCATATAAATTGTGATAATTAAAATTTTCTTATAAAAACTTATATTTTTCTGCATGAAATTTTAATTATGGTAATGACTAATAACTCATATATCATCATTAATGTAAAATTTCCTTATAAAAAATTTTATTTTTCTGCATGAAATTTTAATTATTGTAATGACTAATAACTCATATATCATCATTAATGTTAATTTCACATATAAATATTTATTTTTAGTAAACTATTACTCCATATGTCGCAATATAAGTGGAATTTTAGGTTTTTACACATAGATTAAGAAAACACACATTTTATCTAATTTATCTTGGTAACATAAAAATTTCATTAAATGAAACTACTTTAACCAATAGAAAAAATATACAACATTTTATAATTGGTCGCAAAAATCAAATGATATTTAATTTTATCTAGATTAGTGAGAAAACCAATTATTTTGGGACAGAAAAAAATTCTTTAAACTCCACTTAAAGTGAGACGGAGGGAGTATAATGTATTAATAACTCATATATCACTAATTCAATAATATATATGTATATATATATATATATATATATATCTCACATTAATAAAATAAACTAAATACGACTACAAATATAAAATCTTACGTCAATTTATTATCATATTTGTATAAATATAATTGTAAATGTGCATCAAAAAATACAAAACTAAAGCAACTCTAATCCAAAAAAAATATTAATAGTTAAATATTCAAAATTTATTTAAATTTATATGTTCACCTGCATCATATTAATTAACCAATTGATTTTCAAGTTTGACATATTTTAACTAAAAAACAAAATATCTAATTTATTAGCATTTATATTTATTAAAAAAGTTATACCAAATCAAAAGAAATAAAATTAAAAAAATATGTTTATGGTTTTTTAAAAAAATACTGAAATTAAAATATAAAAATAATACTATTGAAATATAAATCATAATTTTATTTGAAAATAAAAATATTATATTTAAAATTATTATTTCTTTATTATTTCTGCGCATGGCGCAAGAAAAAACCTAGTTAGACATAAATGGCAAAGTAGCATATATGCATCAACCATCATCATTATTATCTTAGATCATCATTTTAGTTTTAAAATTTTACAGAGAGCAAATAAGGGTGGGCAAAAATCCAAACGAAACCAACTAAACCAAACAAAAGCCAAGCTAACTTTCCCAACTATTTGGTTAAAGGTTTTATCAATCCAAATGGTTCGGTTTGATTTGGCTTTAAATCAAACCGAATAGCAAAACCAGATTGTTTATATAATTAAATTAACTTAATATACTAATAATATTAATAATAATGATATAATAATAATGATATTTAACAATGTAAGCTAAATAATTAAACATATTTTTATATGTTTTATTTTTAAATGAATAGAAGAGACATAGTTATAATAAAATAAAATAAAATAATATGAATCATATGCTCCATCATCAAAAATGAAAACTACTTAACTAGGTTCAAAAATAATAATATAAAACTTATTGAATTACAGTTTTACATTTTTCTAGTGATATTTGGCTTTATGTTTAAATATGAAAATTACTAATTAATATCAAATGATGATTTATTTCTGTTTTATAATTTCATTTTTTAATAGAACTAGAGTAATATTAAAACCAACTCGACTGAAGTGAATAAATTTAAACAAAAACTGAACAAAACCGAACCGAATACAAATAAAACCAAAGTCAACCCTAATAAAACAAAACTAATTTTGGTTATACTTTGGGGAAATTATCAAAAATACCACATTTGTGATACCACTTTTCAATTATACCTTAATCAACTTTATCCTTAAAATTTTAATATTTAAAAGACAATTATACCCTAACTAATCAAAGGAGATAGATAACCGGTAGTCGTCTCCGATCTAGCAACACCTCCACTTACGAGTCTTTAGCCTGCCGAATTGAGCTCATCTAATGAGAATTGTCAATTCGCCATGATTATAACCACCTCCATAGCTGTTATCATCGTCTGCATCGTCATGATTCGAAACCCTAGAAATCTCGACGACGGGGATATTTGTGGGAAGAGAAGAGAAGCAAAGCTAAAGCCTGAATCATGTAACAGATCTTCATTTAGAAGAAAGGTTATTAACGAAGATTGCGTTTCTATTATGTCTCTATCTAAACCGGGTCCATGTCCGCTGTCTCAAAAACGGTTTGTTATGATTTTGGATTGAACCTTCTCGAGGCTTGAGATTGCGTCACTTTGTTTCTATTATTGTTTTCTCGTTTTTTTAAGTCAATGGCAGACATGAGGGGTAAGGGAGAGAGACGATGGTGTTGCTTATGCATGGAATATGAAGGATCAGGTATGGGGAAATTGATGAGTTCGTTGATGGTGTGGCTCATGACTATGTCCAATCCTTAATGGAGCTGCCTATGTTTTTTTCTTGTTTTTGATGTTAACATAGGGGATAGGGAACCTATAAGAGCACATCACTCTACTAGTTACTATTGAAAATGCTACGAGAATGGCCAACTAGCAATGATGTATCCTGCTACTGAATTAGTCAGGATGCTCGTTTTATAATGAGAACATGCCAAGAACTCCTCCACTGGACTTACCATCTATGCTTCTTGACTAGAGAATTGTTTACATTGGAATGCTTGTAAGTGATTCTTTGGACTGTGTAGACTTAAACTGGTGTTGTGGTGCTGATTGAAATTTTTGTGTTTTTTCAGCTGGTGCCGGTGGTTACCGAGCTTGTTGTGGCAGAGCTAATGTATATTCAGTGGCTGGATCCCAAGGAGCCTGTATACACTTACATCAACTCCACAGTGACTACTCGTGACGATGGCGAGACTGTTAGTTTTTGAACTCTTTGTAAATGATTTAAGATCTTATTTCTCAGTATTTCTCAGTCAAAATCTAATTTCAACTCTTATAAACTCTTATTGATTATTTACTTCTAAACCTTTAAATTATGTTATAAACTCTTATAAATTATTTTATACGCATCTCTAAATGGTTATAGATTCTTATGAATGATTTAGGGATTTAGGCATCAAGAAACAAATTGTTCACATACCTTTGTGATTTCTGGCTATTAATGTATTGGTGTTGATGTATCTGATAATGTATTGGCTTTTAAAAATGGTTTATAAACCCTTATAAGTGTTTTATAAGCTCTTATAATTTTATAAATGGTTCATAAATGGTTTTATAAGCCTTTTATAAATAGTTATATAAATATGTATATGTGTTTATACAATTTTATAGATGGTTGATACAAGGTCTTATAAATTTATAAATGTTTCATAAATGATTTCCACATCTGATTTTGTCAACTCCAATAAACTCATCATAAACTCATCAATAGAAACGAAAAAAAATCTCTTATAAACCATTATAAGATGATTCAAATATTTACGAGATTATTTATAAATTTTATAATTACACATATATTCATGATGATTTTGGTAATAAAAAGATTTTGTATAATCTCTATAAATAATTTAATAAATCCTTATAAATTGTTTTATAGACTTTTATAAACTATTATTAGTGAATTTATATACTCTTATAAATAATTATATTAAGGGTTTATAAACTAATTTACTGAGGTTTATTTTTTTAATTTATGAAATATTTATTAAAATATTTAGGAAAATAACACATTATATCCAGAATTCAAGGAAAGAAACATGTCGTTATGATGTTGATGTTCTCGTTGTGTTTTCGGTGTCTAAATTATGAGGGTAAGTAAGGAGTCCATATCAAATGATTATAGACAAAATATATTGTTTATAAAGTCACGAACAAACAAATTTTTTACATATCCTTTATAAAAAGTTTATAGATTCTTTATCATTAATTTATAAACCCTTATAAAATTTAAATATTGCTTTTATAAACCGTTATAAATGATTTATAAACCATTATTATTTACATCCTTATAAATTATTTTACATACTCTTACAAATTATTTATAAACTTTATAACTTTCTTATACACATTTATAAATGGTTTATAGATTTTATAACTTGTTTATTATGTCTTTATAAATAGTTTATAGACTCACACATAATTTTACATATCTTTATAAATTGTTTTATTATCTTTTATAATGGTGTATAAACTTGATAAATTCTTTTTATAAATCCTTATAAATTATTATACAAACCATTATTGAATTTTATAAACCTTTCTAAATGGTTATAAACTCTTTTAGTTGATTTCTAAACCTATCCAAGGTGTATAACAAGCTACCAATTCATAATGCTTCCCTACAGCATATCTTGCAACTAGACCTCCTAGCGAATGAGCCACAAATGAGATCTTCTTTAACCCACCCCTCTGTTCATAACAAAAGACAAACCTGCAAAAAAGAAATTTTCAAAACATACAATAATGATGATTTTGGTTAAAAAATGATTTTGTAAATAATTATATATAATTTACAAACATTTATAGGAGAATTATAAACTCTTATAAATAGTTATATAAATATTTATATCTGTTTTATAAACTTTATAGATGGTTGAGATAAAGTTTTATAAGCTCTTATAAAATTTATAAATAGTTTTATAAACCTTTATAAATAGTTATATAAATATTTAAATGGTTTTAGAAACCTTCATATTTTTTATAAACCCTATATAAGCTCTTCAAACCCCATTAAAACTTTTTATAAACCCTTACAAATCTTAGATAATTTTTTTATAAACTTATTTAAACTCTTTATAAGCCCTTACAAATTCTACATAAAGTCTTTATAAACATCTTTAAACTCTTTCTGGTTAAAGCCCAACACTTTGATACACAAGATTAAATTCATAAAACTAAAGAACACGTGCAAGCTTTGTAAAGAGATGATGATACGTGGCAGATTCTGAGGCACATGCGGACAACAAGCAAGACTCCACCGCTTCAGAAATTGTACATACATTTATAAATTATTTTTCATAAGGTTTTTATAAACCCTTATTAATAGTATACATATAAGTTCTGTGAAAGTGCAGGTATGCCTTATAAATATTATTTATAACTGATTTATAAACCTTTATAAATAGTTTATATATATATTCTTAGAAATGATTTATAAACCTTATAAATGTTTTATAGGCATTTATAAGGATTTATAAATTTTCATAAATGATTTAGAAACATTTTTAGATTATTTATAACCCTTATAAAACCTTGTAGAAAACTAAATTCAAGTTTGGTATATATATCCTTATAAACTGTTTTTATAAACTCTTATAAATGAATTATACTTTCATAATAAATTTATAAGGCCTTATAAATTATTTATAAACCATTATATTCTATTTATAAATGGTTTTTAAATATTTACAAATGATTTTTGTAGACTTTTTACAAACATATATATTATTTATTACTCCCTCTGTTTTTTTATAAATGACGTTTAGGAAGATTGCACACAAATTAAAGAAGTTCCTATATTGTCTATTATATCCTTATTTATTGTAGTTTTAGTGTGCAATTAATCTATTCGTAACCATTAATACAAGGGTATATGAAGTCAAAATTCACTATATTCTACATGAAAGTTTGGAAACGTCAACTAATGTGAGACAAAACAAAAGCTTCAAAACGTCATATATAAAAATACGGAGGGAGTACCATTTAAAAGTGATCTATAGACTTTTTAGACGTCTATAAATGATTAACAATAATGATAAAGCCATATAAATGATTTATTATCCTCTTACAAATGATCTACAAAAATGTGTCAGAGCCATACATCAAGAAAGCACAAACTGTTAACTACCTTCCTGTGAAAAGATTCACATACAATCCAAGATACAAGAGCACATGAGTCTTTGAACGAAGCAGCTTGTAGAAATTCATATTGGAGACAGGAACTGCGCCTATCTTTTTGGTGAACATCACTGGATGTGCAAGGCCACACAACAGTATGTTTCTTTTCTCTCTTTCAAGAAATATACAGTATGTTTCTATCTTTTTGCCAACATACATAATGGTCTCGTTGAAGGTATTCCTCCAAGTGTTCTTTCTACTGTACCGTTGTCTAGAGTTGAGAGAGACTGGCGAAACAACAGCAGTTAGCAATCTGAGACACTGAAAGATAGTAATATTTCAGTCTTTTCTTACAGTAACACAGAAGCAAATTATGTTGTGTTTTAGTTAAAGCTTTGAACTCACTTACCTTTGTGATTGTTCAAACTCTTTGAGCTCAAAGGGAGTAGACATAGTGTAATCATAAATGTAATCCAGTTTCTTCCCACGTCATGTAATATGCAATCTTAAAAATGGTCGCAAGATCTACCCATCTTCCTAACATATATAGATCAGCCGTGCTGTAGATTAGTAAAATAAATACAATATTTGTATTAAACATGCAGAAGATGTGACACCTTACCAAGAAGAGGAACTGTACATTATTCATATCACCAGCAAACTCCAAAGCTTCTCCGATGGAGCCAGGTAGACAGAACCTGTTGATGAGTATGTTGTGGCTATACACAGTAAGGACCAATCCGCATTTCAAAACTGTACAGAGGAAAGACTTGGCTGTATCTACAAAACCTGATTGAGCTGACATTATACTGCCGCCAGCCTATATTGTAACTACATTTTACAGTCTTGAATCAAAGTATAAAGCAGCTGCAGCCATCTCCTCCCCCATTAGGTCCTTCAAACCACCGGTCCCATCCTCAGTTCAAAGGTCCCTTGGTCCTGCCACGACAGCAGAGCATGTGTTAGCAACCAAATGTAACACAGAGAACAAGGGTTAGAAGCAACTCACAGTGGAAAGAGAGGATCGGGTGCTTTCTCGATGACAAAAAGCAGCCTGTGAGCCAATGACAATATACGAGTTGATCACCCAATATCAGGTTAAGAAACAAAACGAAAGAAAGCGTAGGCTGAGATTCCGGTCACTTACTCATGGTTGATACAATATCTGTCTGGCCAAGCGCTTCCAACTCTTTCTGGATAATAAATAGTAAGCTAATTTGTTATCAAATAGAAACAGGAAAGATAAGATACAATCCTCAGACTAATAAGCAGATCATATGAATGAGAAAATTAAAAGGCAAATCATGACTATGATCACAAGTATATATATAGGAAGAAATGATCCCTGAGAATAATAAACGGACTTGTACAGTGTCTGGTCCAAAATCAAGTTCCATTGTAGAATAAACATGATATCAAAACTCAAAGGAACGTGCTCTGATTTCGAACAAATGAGCCATCTCTTATCGATAATTATCTGACTAACATCGAGCAAGTGTGGAGGATTAGGCTAATAGAAGAATTTTTACCTCAGAGAATCTGACTTCCTGTTCGACACGACCAAGCTCAGCAAGGATCATGTGCTTACCGCGTGCATTGCCCACAGATACACCTTCCTCCACGTTTCCTCCATCTCAATTCAATTCCACGCTACTAATGATGCTCTCGATGCCGATTCTCACGCACTCGCATCCTCCTCTCTCGCAGAGTGTGAGAAAGTGAACAAGTGCCGGAGAGAGTGAATCTCGTTGAGGAACAAATCCTTGGCTTCTGTGCCTTGTAGATTCCGAGGAAACTCCCAACGGACATGGCGGATCTAGAGACGGAAGATAGATCGAGAGATGAGTTGAAAATAAGAGAAGGACAGTTTAATAATTCACACATTAATGAATGTGGTATTTTAAAAAGGTGTTTTAATTAGTGGTATAGTTGATTAGTGGTACCGAAAAAAGTGTATTTATAAAACTAATTTTGGTTATACTTTGGTTATAGTTAGGATTGGGCAAAAAAATCCGGATTCGAATAATCGGATTGAACCCGATCCAAAAAATAGTATCGAATCCGAATCGAAATTGATTAAATATCCGAACGGATTTAAAATTTTGATATTTAAAGATCCCGAAAACCTGTCCCAAAACAAAATATTTCAGGTACCCAAAATTTTCTGAAATAGATATATATATATATATATATATATATATATATATATACCTTTATTATATTAATTATTTTTAGATTAATGTATATTGAAAAAATCAAAATATATAAGATATTTTTAAGCTGACCAAAATACTTAAAAATATATACAAATAGTTAAAAGTACATATTTAAAATAGCTACAGTATACTTAAACTTAAAATATCTATTGAATCTCAGTCCATATATTCAAACCGAACTAATTTATTTGTTAATTTTAAGTATTTTGACATATGATGTTCAAGTTTTTATGTAATATATTATTTTGTTTATAGATTTTAGAAATTTAAATTATATAATAAATTTTAAAATGTCAAAAACAATTTAAATAGGTTATCCGAACCTGAACCGAACTCGAACCAAAATTTAGAAATACCCGAATAGAACTTAAATCTTTGAATCCAAAAATCAGAAACCCGAATAGATACGAACTGAACCCGAATGGATCCCTAGTCATAGTTATCTTAGACCAAAATAAATTAAAACGAATCAAACTCAAACTAATTTTGAATATGAACCAAAATATCCATCTCCATTGAAAATGAAAATAGAGATTTTACTTTTATCTATTTGGATTAACTGTTTTGTCAACTAATTAGATTAGCATAAACCACTATGATAAAGATTCCATGAAATTTTGTTAGCTTGCTTCACAATTTTAATCTCAAAAGTACATTCCACATTATATCTTAGTACAATTATTTTTTATTTACACAGTTTTTCATCAGCGGTGGTAGCGGCAACAGTGGTAGAATTAGATTCGATTTGTTTCTCTAGTAGCAGCAGTACGACTCAAAAGTTTTCATTCAGTTATTGCCTTTTGCTTATGTCATGCCTTATACTCTTAAGTAGACTTTATATTAAAAACATGAGAGAGAGAATTCCAATCAAAGATTCTCGACACTGAATGATTTAGTTTAGTGATGTATTTATCGACAAAATATTGGAATAATTTACATTTAAACTACAGTAATTTATTGAAAACAGTTCTAACCAGTGTGTATACTAACCAAGAAGATTATCATTTTGTTAGTTTGGATTTGTATCAATATATTTATATATTAAAGTAAATTTAGGTAACAATTATCTGAAAAACTGTTATTTTGTGAAAAATTATAACATATGGATAACATATAACCTTCTGTTTGTATTCTGTATATGTTCTTTTGGCTAGAATCAACTTGAACATCTAAGATATGCAACCCTGTGCTGCTTCCTTTTGTCTTTGTTTTTGTATGGTGTTTTAGATTTGTTGAATCGTCAAAATTCAGAGGCATTTTTTTTTTAATTCCGGTATTGGCGTGACAAATATGGTCATCTTAGAGACTTTGGGTGTTTTGCCTGAGATCTGAAACCCGCTGAAATATTTAATGCATTGCTGCCATCACCATTCTTGACTCGTTTACTCGCTTCAGTCAGTTTCTTCTATTGACATGTTTTAAGGTTTGTTATAGATCGTCTCTTCTCAAGTCATGAGTGAATAGTGGTTTTGAGGTGCGCCACTAAAGACCTCCGTCAAATCAGATTATGGCTGCAAGTCACTCGGAACCAAACATTTATTTTCAGTAATGAAATTTACAAATTCTCATGATGATTGGTGCATGGGGATGGGGTTTTCATTTTATCATTGCATTCCTTTCGCGCACTCGAATGAAAATATAGACGGACTAATTTATAAAATATTTTTGAAACGAGGGCTTATATGTCAAATTCTCATTTTTGTCCGCTATATAAACCAGCAGACCATATAAACTGGACCTGTCATGTCTTGGTTCTGAAACCAGAAACTAAACCAAGAAGGAAAGAAAAACACTTTCTCGGAAAAGGTCCAAATTGACATTAATTTTTTCTTTTTACCATTTTTAGATTCTGGTGATTTTTCAAAAACAAAGATCACGAGTGTCACTTGTGCTCTCTGTAACCGTTTCATTTGGTCAATTCAATTACAGAAACAAACCAAAAAAAGAAGACAGAACATAACCCAAAAGGTTGAAGTGTTTGGGCTGTCTTCTTCTTCTTTCTTCATTGAAAAATCTAGAGTTTCTTAAGAAAAAAAAAAAGAATGGATTCTGAGCTTTATACCTTTGATGGGTCTTAATCTTCTTCCTCAATTTGCCACCATTCAAGTAGTACTGAACCAGATATGTTTTCTTCCGACACAACAACAACAACAGATCTCTTCTACAACAACCTTTGTCTTAATCCAATAGATGATCCATCTCTTAATTTCTTTGACAACTTTACCCCTACGACTCATCATCTCCTCTCTTTATCTCCTCCACTCTCTCAGCTCCAAACCCTTAACCTCTCCCACACTAACACTTTCCCCAGTTTCGAAAGCTTCGACGCCGTCAAAACAGAGCATCCTCTGTTTAACTCTTCTGTCATGGAAGATTCATCGAGTTTTCCGAATCAGAATCTCTTAAGCTCGGCGGAAAACTCCTTCCTCTCCGATCACATGCGACGTGTCTGCAGCACTGAAGATTTGCAGGTACCAATTTACTGTTTCCTCTGTAATTTCACCTCTAAAACAAAGAGAGTAACTTCTTGTGTATTTTTAAAGAATCTGAGGATGGATACTACTGGACCACGATCATACTCGAGTCCTTTAGGAGTGGAGAGCTCATGGACGACGCCCGGCAATGAACAGAGTCTGAAGGTGGGGCGTTACAGTGCGGAAGAACGTAAAGAGAAGATTTCAAAGTATAGAGCTAAACGAACGCAAAGAAACTTCACTAAAACCATTAAGGTAAATATAATAACTGTTCATGCCGTAGTAGACATAATATTTTGTCACGTAAACAAAATATTGAAACTAACATATTGAAACTTCTTAAGGAGTTGCATTTTGAATATAAAAGAAGACATTAATTTTGAAGTAGTAATGAAATATATACGTTTGATTGATTAATCATAACTATTTTAAAATGTAATCTTTGGCTTTTTGTATCATTATTGTGAATTTTATTTGAAACGATACTCAAACTAAACGCTTACACATTTCAAACTACGGGATATTTTTGTTGCATGGTTATAAATTTATAATTAGGTTATCTAAATGAAATGTTTTTTTTTGAAGTATGCATGCCGGAAAACGTTGGCGGACAACAGACCGAGAGTACGTGGCAGGTTTGCACGTAACGACGAAGTTTTAGAGAACCCCAAGATTGCTTCTTCTTTCACTATACAAGAAGACGACGACCTTTGGGTAATTATCTAATTGCCAAACTACATAACTTTCTTGACCACATTTTTCTTACACAAAGGTTGTATTTGAATTGAGCTTAAGTTAATAATCTAAGAATTATTTCTTATAAACTTGTGGCAGAATTTGGATGGGTTGCATGAGGAAGAAGAAGCTTTTATGAGTAGCTTTGTGGGATGTCAGTCTCAGCCTCAACGACAAATGCAATACACAGCAACTTCCTTCTGGTGAAAGCAAATCTGTCCGAAGAAAAAGAAGAGCTGGATATTATATTTTCCGACTAATTTAATATGGAATGGAATCGAATCGAGTCATATAATGGATATTTATTTTTGATTCTCACTTACATCAAGAACAAAAACTATGCGATATATGACTATTGTATAGTACTGCACCAGAAAAACAATTCAAGTTATTTATAAACAATAATAATTACAAAATATGAATTTATTTTAGGAGAATAAAATAGTGATTTAACTAGTCACTTAGCGATAGTGCTATTGTAGCTTTTTCATTGTTTTACTTTTATTAATATAGCAACTGTTTTTCAATTGCCTTTAATGTGAATATATATATAGATATATATATATATAGAAAGTCTAAATATTTGTATCACCTTTGGAGAAATATTTGACCCTTGTTAGAAGATTCTCCGGTGAAATGATGTAGTTAATTGAATAACTTTTAATTAGTGGACTACCAAACATTTGTATAATCTTAATTACGTATCATGAGAAGATTAACATATTAATGGTCCGAATCATTGACAGTAGTCAAGATCCCCTATTGTCATGTTGGTATTGTGTCGTCTGTGACACTGTGTTACACAATTAATAGCTTAGACGAACACAATATGTAAGTTGGTCTGGTCTACTAGTTTTCTTTTGTACAGTGATTAGTTGATTAAACAGACATCAACGCTAAATTTATAGTGCACATTTAATATCGTTGAAAAAAAATTTAAGATTTTTTTTTTTTAAACTCAGAAGATTAAATCAGGATCACTATTGGAACCAGACCTAAAATCTGGGTGGGAGGTGCAGCCTACGGATAGACTTTTTTCCGGGTATTCAAATGAGTTTTAATGCATGAATCAATATCTGTCTGGTGAATAGATGCATCGTGAGGTAGTTTTCTCCGGCATAATTCAAATTTTCTATCTGGGTACAAGTGAAAGCCCGGTCTTTACCATTAGGCCACGACGATCTGTCAAAAAAAAAGTTGAACGTTTCCAAAGGGGGATTTTATGTTGTTTGAAACTGAAAATAGTTTTATAAACTATTATTATGTGCCCGTATTGAAATGACGGTTGTAGATTCTAAATGGATCATCTGATATTGATAAAATCCTTTTATAAAAATAGAAATTTGAACTAATATATCACCATTCTTTTCGAGAGGTTAATTATTTTTGACGTAGTTAAAACAAGCAGCTATGGATCAAAGCAGGAGCATTTCAAAATATTCTTAAACCTATGTTCAATTTTCAATAGATATTTAAGTTAAACTTGATGTATTAATTTTTTGAATGTTCATATTTATCATGTTTCATATTTACAAATCGAAAGAATCAAAACATATACAATATTTGTATTAAAACCTAATATAATACGATGATGTTGATAATATAAATACAAACAAGTTGCAAAATTATCAACTTGTAATTCTGGCTCTATGCAGTACCTGCTTTCGAAATAATTGGTTACCTAAAAAGGAAAGTTGATGCTTCATATGGAATATGTTCTTGCAGTCGAACATCGATATATTTACTTTTTGAAATAATTTTAAGTTTTCTAATGAAATGTATACGACGCATTAATTAATCAAAGTCACTTATACTGCAACTAATCGATCAAAATATCCACTTTGTTAGATCCACATATTTAAGTTTCAGAATTTACGTACTTAATTTTTTTTTACGTACTCTATATATTTAAGATTAAATTCTGTGCTGGTTCGTCATTTAGGTGTTTCATTAACGAATATATAAAATATTAAGTTTTTTCTGCATCTATCTTTTTCACAAACCATACATGATATATTTTTTTCTTAACTTTACAAACAATACATCATTATCAGTTTTCTTTTATTCTTGTTTGTTTGTGTCCGGAATAAGTCGGATAAGTTACCTACCGGATCCTCATAACCAACTTGGATATATACTTATGTTCTCCATTTGATTTTCAAACAAACTTCTATTACTATATAAATTGAATTACCTTTTCAAAAGTAGATGTATACATCTAAAGTTTAATTTTCCTCTTATTAAGAAAAACACTTGCTGGAGAATAGTATGATGGTATCTCAAGTTGGTTATCAATTAGCAGATCGTATTGCTAAAATCTTCGAACTTGCCTTCTATCTCTCTTTTTTTTTGTTAATTAATTCTTATTATAATAATTTTATATGAAAATATAAAATTGTAAAATTGCATTTGGTATTGTCCCCCACTTACTGTTTTGAAACCAGACCTGAACCCACTGTTGAACCGGTATATCTGGTGACTCATATAATCCGATTTGATTTTTTTTTCTTTTAATTCATTATTTAAAAATCCGGTAAAATCCGCAAAAATTCACTAAAACCCGGAATCAGCAATCGGTTGAACCACTGGTTTATTTTAATAATTTGTTTATTTTAATGATTTTGTAATTAAAATCACTAAAACACCTTTTGTTTATTTTAATGATTTTGTAATTATGTTATTAATTTTTTTTTGTATTTAACTTAAGAAGTTAGGTTTTCAGTTCTTACTAATATATTTTTCTGCTACCGAATATCGACTATAAATCTACTTATTTTTAAATAATTTTTTTTCGTGAATCTTATTTATACTATTTAATTTGTGATTTATATGTGATCTTTTAAGATTTTGATGAAGATTCATATCATCTGAAAAAATAAAGTAAACGATGATAAAGAGAACCAAAGTTAGTTGATGTAACAAAGAGAACCAAAGTTAATTTATTTTTATTATCGATAATATATTATTATAGTTTAATATTTATCTCTTGGTTTGTTTTAGATGTAAAGCTTAATTTAACTACTCAATTTTTACATTTAAATAATTACGAATTTACAAGTCTTGATAATTTTTATTAGATGTCACAACTCATAATTTGTTACAAAAATTATTAATTTGTCTAAATTAGTTTTTGATATTTTGTATTTTAAATGAAAATAAAATAAAGAAACTAAAGTTAAGTTTTTTCTAAATATTTTTAAAACATAAAAGAGTTAATTAGCTCAATACACATGAAAAATGTCAAAATTAAGGATCTACCTTAACATATCAAAATACCAAATGTTTTTTTTAAATTGACTATTGTGTCTTTCTTACTTTAGCACGGTAGAAAGAAAAAAACAGAAAATCAGTTTCTTCTCAACTTTTATCAAGTTTCGAGGAGTTCCATTTTTTCATTTTTCTTTGCGGTTTTCACAGTGACGCTCGCTGAAGACCATGGCTTGTCCTTCTTTGGCCTCTGCAACGGCCAATCTTCCTTTTCTCTTCCGTCCCAAGCTCAGAGTGTTAAGCTAGATGGGCTTCCAACCTAAAACCAATTGGCAATTAGGGGAGTGGTCCATCTATCTTATATATTACTAAGGATCCCTTCCAATATCCGATGTGGGACACTTTGTGTCTAATACGCCCCCTCGAGATGATGGCTCTTTGAGCGTCAATCTCGGAATGTTCGGGCAAGGATCGATGGGCCAACTTTGGGCCAGATCGATGTGGATCGGGTTGGACTGTTTGGATCGGGCTCTGATACCATGTTAAGCTAGATGGGCTTCCAACCTAAAACCAATTGGCAATTAGGGGAGTGGTCCATCTATCTTATATATTACTAAGGATCCCTTCCAATATCCGATGTGGGACACTTTGTGTCTAATACAGAGATCTAGAACAGATCCGCACCGAGTCAGACTCACTGAGTCAAGAACGAATCGCCGATCAGATCTCCACCGTACTTGACCGCGGCGAGTTCTCTCACAATTTTGTAGGAAAAAAACTTATAATTAAATTAACAGCGAATGGGAATGGATGAAGGTGGAGCCACATAAACCTTGTTTATGGATGTAACCAATACAAAGGAAACTATAATCAAAGAGGAAAAAAGTTGCTGGAAAATAAAAAAAGATTAAACGTGAGAGAGAGAAAGGATAATGTGGAGAAGAGTGTGGAGGCAAGAATCTTTCGACAGGGGTATAATAGTCTACGTAGTATGTTGCACAGTTGAAAACAGTTACCTATGGTATATCCTTAAATATGCGATTTGTTGAGTATACACACTGCAATTTCTCAACATAAAATACATATTATATTTTTAACAGCTCATATATTATGATATGATAAAATTCATTAATTTGTTAACCTGCGGTTCATCCACAGTCGGACTTAATAATCCGATCATCCAGTATATTGTCCATTTCAGTGTCTGGATTGAGTTTCGAAACATTGCACCCACCCATTCGACTCTTGTGCATGGAACCGATGATGAATGTAAAAATGGTAAAATATTTAAAAAAACGAGAGATGGTCAACTTAAAAACTAGCCGCCAAAATAAAATTTAAAAATACATTGCACGGAGACGTTGAATGGGTTCTTTGTTAATTATGTGATGTGCGGACCCGTTTATAACCACGTGATGACAAAGTAAATACTTTAGATGAACAAACATACTTTTGCCAAGGCGGCTAGGCCTAGAGCACATGGACCAGCCAAAATAATTAAATTCATTCAAAACAATTTTCATATACGTACGATTTGTGGTATGCAGTGTTCTTTTTATTGTAATATTTCAAGAATTGGATTGGTTAATTCTAAGTGAGCAAACATAGATGAGACGAATGTTGTCTTTTGGTACTGAGAGATGCATGCAAGGAGTAGACGTAAACCATCACGAATGTGATCACATATTCCCAATCGATTAAATTTTGTTCTGCTAAATAATCAGTTTAAATTTTGATATTTGAAAACACTTAGCTCAAAATCTTTGAAATAGTCCTGCTAACTCAAAAACCCCATCGCTTCATCACTCTGTGTCACAAGAATAGAAAAAACATAGTCATGGAACCACGAAAGTGAAAAATTATACATTTTTATTTTAAGTTCTAGAAGGGTATTTTACTCGGGAATTTGCACTCCATACACTCAACTTATAGTCTATTTAGGTAAATACCATTTCCTCACTATTATGAACTATTCACTGATTATAAAGACATTAAAATCCCTATAGAATCTATGAAATACACCCTTAAATATAATATTCTTCTTTTCAAAAGGGTTTATCAGTATTTTTGTTACAATTTAGATCACAATTGAGTCTACCTTTTTTACTGTTTAGGTATGTCCTTAATTTATGTCTTCTTTTAGTGTTTTTGGCTAATTTGTTCCTTTTACTTTACAGAAATAAGTTGATCACAGTGTTTGAGTGGCGTTTGTACCCTCACGTCTGTTTTTTTTTTCTATACACAAAGTTTTATTTTTCTTTCGGGCGAAGGTTCAATGGTCTCCGATGACCTCGCTGATATTGTTTGAGTTCTCTCCCTCTTGGATTTAATATAACTAAACAGAAGCTGTGACTTCCATTACGTTTTGGAGGTGTTCCTCTTCCTAACCGCGAGCGTAGGTTAGTCTTGTCGGGAAGGTCTCTACGAAATATTCAATGCTTTAGTATTCATGAAAAGTATAGTGGACGAGCCCTGTTAAAGAACGACAAGGAGTCTATCAGAAACCGCTAGTCAACCATCGAGGGGATTCTCCTTGAGTTGTTATATTTGGTTTGAACTCGTCTCTTCACCGTCCTTGAGTCTATCAGAAACCGCTAGTCAACCATCGAGGGGATTCTCCTTGAATTGTTATATTTGGTTTGAACTCGTCTCTTCACCGTCTTGAAGGGTGGAAGAACACATAGTATCTCAGACCTGAATTGTGAAAAGCCGGTTATAAATTTTTGAGATTTTAGAGAAAGAGAAGAGAAACGAGGAAGAAGAAAAGACTGATGTTTTTAAATTAAAAAAACTCTGATAAAAGAACTATCTTCATCAGAATTCTGTCAGAATATTTTAGGCTTTGGCGGTCCACGAAAATTTTGACGGTTCACGAAAATTTTGGCTATTCCTTTTTTGGGGAAATGTAAAATTCCGAGGAAATTCTGATGATCAAAATTTCGTCGGAATATTCTGAAATTTTTCCTACGAAAATAGCATATTTTTTTAATATTCGTCAGAATTCCGTCAGGAAATTCCGACAAAATTAGATTTAGGGTTGCAAAACATGAAAAATTTGACATACAATAATATTTTACATATTTTAATAATTTAGACAGAGTTATGTACCTGTTTTACTTTATAAGTGTTTATATGAGATGATATTACACATAATTGATATTGTAAGTTAGATTTCTGATATAAGGTTGTTTAAATACATAGTTCTTTATGTGAGATATTATGTTTCGTCGATATATTCATAGTGGATTTCATAAGTTGAAAAATTTGAAAATTGTTAACTCACATCCTGTTAGAAACTTAATATATGTTTGTGCAACCATGTTGGTATCCAATTTTACATTTATATTAATTATTTATATGGAAATCAAATATCCGTCAGAATTTTGTCTGAAAATTCCAACGGAATTCTGACAAAGAAACCAATTTCGTCAGAATTTTCCGATAAAATTATGAGGAACTAAAACCCCAAACTGAACCTCTAATATAAAAGTCATTACGTCAGAATTTCATCGGAATTTTGTTAAAATATTCCAACAAAACTTTGAGGACTCAAAACCCCAAACCGAAACTCCAATACAAAGGTGTTTTCGCCAGTATTTCATCAGAAATTTTTGATAAATCATATTTTGTTGGTATTTTGTCGGAAATTTATGACGAAATTCCGACGACTCTTAAATATTTGGTTTCCTCGGAGTTTTTTCAGAATTTTCTGACTACATTATTGTCCGTCCGAATTTCCGTCAGAATATACCATGTTTTCTTGTGGTGTTAGGGTTTTAAACCCAGTTGTTTTTCTGGCACCGTCATATTAGGGCCGCAGGATACTTTCATGCATAAGCGGATGTAGTGAAGGTGAAGTAGGGTCAGCTGACCCCATTATTTTTAATTTTTTTTGTTTAAAATAATGTAATGACTCCATTAAAAATAAAATTTGATCCCACAAAAATATAATCTCATTAAAATAATTCCAAAAAATAAAAAATGAAATTTTTAATGATTTATAAATTTATGTTTTAAAAAATAAAATTTTGACTCCGGTTAAAAAAATTTCTTGTTCCGCCACTGCTTCTGTGGGTGTCCGTCGGAATTTCCGTCAGAATGTACCATGTTTTCTTGTGGTGTTAGGGTTTTAAAGCCGGTTGTTTTTCTGGCACCATCATATTAGGGCCGCAGGATACTTTCGTGCATAAGCGGATGTAGTGAAAGTGAAGTAGGGTCAGCTGACCCCATTATTTTTAATTTTTTTATTTTTTATTGTTTAAAAAAATGTAATGACTCCATTAAAAATAAAATTTGATCCCACAAAAATATAATCTCATTAAAATAATTCCAAAAAATAAAAAATGAAATTTTAGTGATTTATAAATTTACGTTTTAAAAAGTAAAATTTTGACTCCGGTTAAAAAAATTTCTGGTTCCGCCATTGCTTCCTCTCAGTTAGTGGAGGTGGATCTTGGGACAGCTTGGATATCCTGACCAAGAGAAACCACCAGAAACAGATCTTGAGAGTCATGGTGTTCACCAGGTGGAGGAGGCTCGTAGTTTTCTTTCCCCCAACCATTTCTTTTTGTTGTTTGATGGAGTTGTTTAATTTAGTCTAGATATTTAGTGTTTTTCTGACGAGCTGCAGAGCCTTACGAGCATTTGTTGTTACCATAAGCGAATTATAAAACTTTATACAATAAAAATAATAATACATATTATAACAGAGAAAAATATATAAATAATTAAACTAAGAAAATAGTAATTGTATAACAAGGTTTTCTATTTATTAACAATATTAATAAAATAGTAAGTATTTATCATTAAACTTTATAACTAAATTTGAAATGAAATAATTAAATTATTCAATGTTTTTTGTCATAACAGAACAAATAAAATTTTACAAACTTTAGTTTTTTAAATACTAAATGTATTCAGAACTATAAATCACCAATATCTAATTATTCTATTTCTTTAACAATTTGTTACATTGTTTGTTAGTTAGTAAATCCATGTATTTGTTAATAATAAGCTCATGTTCTTAATATAAATTATTATAGACTGAAATTCTTATAGTAATATTATGCTTATGATAGGAATAGATGATGCCCTTTGATTTTTTTTTATTTTTTTTGTTGCCATAGGCGAGGGCTTTTTTTTTACCACTGTCACACGGCTCTGATGAGCTGTCACGTTAGATTGTAACTGTATTCTGATTACCCTTATAAAATGTGTAAAGTTGTAGTTGTACATAATTAATTTTTGATACATTACTTATACTAGAGCTTTTCCCGGGCTACACCCGGGTTTATTTTCAATAAAATTTTTAATTTATTTTAAAATATTATGTTACTATATTTAAATTTATCGTATTTTGGAAATTATTATAAATATTAATTATAAAATAAACTATACTTTATTAGAATGCAAAACATAAATAATGGTCAGAAAAAAATAGGTTAAACATTCAATAATTTATTAGATTTTATAACTTTTTTATTCATTCTCTTTCTTATTCATATTATATAATTAGTGGCTAAGAGTTTAAGCTCTTACCAAGAAAACTAATCTTTTAAGAAGTATAAATGAAAAACAACAGGGGTTGTTGAAATTTCTTCCAATTTCAAAAATGTTGGATATAACAAATATTTTTTTTTGTAAATACCTTGATTAAAGGTAAACAGTTAATTGCTTATTGAATATTTTTTTTTTGAAATTTCAGAAATACTAAGAAAAATACAATATTTTCCGAAGGTGACTGGTAAGTACTCTGAATGCTTTCCACATTTTTTTCACAACAACTTTAGTTTACCAATCGTGCTCTAAGAAAAAAGTTTAACAATACAGTCCAAAAAAGCTTAATTTTAATGTTTAAGTTTCAAAAAAATATACAGCTCGAAAGCTCAATTTCAATGCTTAAGTTTCAAAAAGATACGGATTAGAAGTAAAATTTAAAATTATAGTTTTTGAAAATCAAATTTTCCAAAATTTTACATGTATTTCTTTGAAAGCTATCGATATTAATCTACATCAATAGATTTTATAGCTACAATAGAAAAACTTACAGTTTATATTATAAAGCAAAGTAATTAAATCCACAGCTTCTACCAATCAAACACTTCATGAGGTTCTTATGTTATGAAAACTAAATATCTCTACAAAATATTATATTTTATATGACATTCTCTGCTAAATATCTTTTTAAACGTTATTAGTTTCATGATGTTTCTATTTTTCATCATCGATTTCCAGGAATGAAGTTAAAAGACAGTATATATATTAAATTTTTAAGCGCTGATTGTATATTTGTGTATCCTGATACTTGAATCTTCCAATTGACCGGTAAGAAAAAAAACACATGTCAATGGGCATCTCGCATGGACAATCGAAATATATTATTAAAAATAAATGAAATAGTGATTTGTTAAAAATAATAATTATGATTTGGGTTGTGATTTTGCATCCAGGTAGTTTTTTTATTAAATTTTTGTATTAAGATAATACAAATGCTTGTAAGATATTTAAAACAATCAAAATAAGACTCGTGTGCATATTACATGTCTAAATGTTATTAAATTATATGAATTCTAATTTTACCATATATTTGATACATTTTCTATATTTATTTTTAAAAATAATAATTTTTTTTTCAGAAATACCTTAAATATGTGATGAAAATAAAACTAACCTAATTCTCCTAAATGGTTTATAAATGTTTAAGAATCATATATAAAACATTTATAGAAGTTTATAAATCGAACCACGTCCTATAAATACTAAATAATAGTTACGAACAATAATAACTAAATTCTAAATTCAAATTCTATTATTTTTTTGTTGAAAGTAGTATTAAAATATGGTATATTCCAAAAGAAATCATTTGATCCCTTTTCTAAAATATCTTCTTTTTTTTTATAATATTTCAGATTGCAATTAATTACTGCCTGTTTTGTTTCATTCTATTACTTTCTGTACACGACTTTATATTGGTTTATTTGTATACAAAAAATCTATTTCTTCATTTAACAAATTTAGCAAGGTTGTTTTACCTTTTTTAAGTATATAAGATTTTTTTATTTTTAAACATATATAAGTTAAAATATATATATCATGTTGAAAATTATATTGTATGTTATAACTTCCTATCAAATCACATTTGTTCACCGAATGTTTTTTTAAATATAATCACATCACTGAAAACTCACTGTTTAGAAAACACACAAAAAATAGAAAATAAAATAAAATAAAGATTATTCTTATATATCAAAAAGAAGTTTTCATTGTTCACACAATTTACAAAGTCGGAGAACAACTTTGTTGTAACTACATAATGAATCAACAAAAGAGATTTAACTCTGTGAATGAGAAAGAGTTAACTAAAAAGTTTCAAGATAGAACTTCTGTTGAGTCGAACATGTATACCCTGCTTCTTTAAAAATGGTTCCATCTCATGTGTAAACTGTTCTAGCAGACCATTCTTCATTTCAACCTAATCAATCAGTTGTACCAAAACAGAGATAACCAGTTATGAAAATAATCGCTGCAGCGCTTCCAGTACTTGAAAATTCCGAATCTTCATAAGCGTTAGATAAGCTGCAATGATAACCAGAAGAAGCATTCAGTTACAACAGAGATAAGGGAACGCCATGATAGAGATGAATATATTTTAGGCCCTTCACTGTTGTTTTGACCTAAGCAAGATAGGAAAACAAAATAGGGCTTCAGGAGAGAGATAATACCTTTTCAATCTCTTCCTTTGGCATATCCTTGATAAGAAGTCCAGCATCACCATGAAACAGCTGAAAAAAACATTATTAAACATATGTAAAAACACAACTGGAAAAAGACCAAGTAATATAAAACAACTATTAAGAAGCATAGCACCAACCTTGGAAGCATTAAAGATGGCAGTAGGGATTTCATCAGAAGCAGAAAGCGAAGAGCAACTGCATCACTTTGTTCGAGCCTAGGAAGAACCTGAACCAATAAGAACCAAACTACAAATCAAAGACTCAATGTAACATATATAATCTCAATTGCATTCAAGTAACAGCCAACTCCATAGTCAGGAAAATAAATAAGAAACTGATCTTCATTATGTCTAAACTGTTGTATATAAAAAGAAAACATGGAAGGCATTATATTTATCGACAGCCTCTTTGATTCCATTAGTAATACTCTGCTTGTTCTCCCTTCCTGTCTTCTTCGACGTAACTGCAATAACAACAACAACAACGATAACAACAAAAACAACAATTTTACAATACAATCAAAGGTTAAGGCTTTATTCAAAAGTGTCCCTTTGAAAGATTTAGAAACCCTAAACCACTGGAAGAACACACAGCTCCCCTTTCAGTAATGAATATGTTATAGCTTCAAGAAACAAAACCGTGAAAGAGAGGAAAGGGAGTAAGAGAGTTCAGACCTGGTCTGTCGGAGGCAGAGGAGAGAGAGGACTTCCGATTTGGTTCCATTGCCATGGATTGAGATTAGTATAAAGAAGATTCTAGGGTTTGGGTTTGTACAAATAAAATAAGATGAGTATATAAAGAAGGAGGAACAGAGGAAGTTGAAACGAAATCATAAAGACGTCATTGATTGATCGAAGTAAAGTATGTGATTGATTGTGTAGAGTGGGAGTTTGTACGAGATCGAAAGGGAAGAAGATGAAGTGGTAGCGGAGATGACGATGACTTCATCGTTGTGTGATGTTAGATTAGGGCTTACAGCAAACTGAGCTGAAAATTGGGTATGTGTGACGAAACCCAAACACAAAATGTGGTTGAAGCCCAACGCATCATATGTGGACAAAAACCCAACTCCTATTGGTTGATTTAATTTGCCTACGTGGCATAGCTCTCCTTTGATTATATTTTCCTTTTAGTATTAGTTTGATATGGTCTAATTTCTTTTGATTTTTTAATACCTTAAGTTTGACTTCATACTTTATATTACGGATTTAGTTTTCTGCATATTTGTTTTCTTACATATTTACCTTTCGCTTAACTTAAAAGACAAAATTTCTACTTTTCGTCTTGCCTTAACTTTATTCTGGCAGATTTATTGGATAATTTTGGGTCTTTCCGAATTTGATTTCTAAATAATATCATGATTCATTGTGCCTTTTCAGTATACTTTTAAAAGATAAATATTGGATGTATCATTTATTATCTGATTCTTACAAATATAAAGATCAGGGTTTAGTTTTATTTTAATTCATAATTAACAAATGGAAATATAGGCATAGGCTTTGACACAAAATCCCAGGTTATAACAAATGCTGATTTTGTTACAAAAAAATGTTGAATTCTGATAATTATTTGGTATAGTAGAAACTTTAATTACATGCATATCAAACCGTTTGTCAATATGACCAAATCACCTGAAAAATGTTTTTTTTCTCACTAACCAAATGCATATTTGGATTCATTGAAATAGTTATGAATACGATAATGTCTTTTTTTATAACTTAATACGATAATGTCTTCTCTTGCGAAAATGAATTAATAGTTGGTTTTTCTTTTTTTTTAAAAAAATAGTAGTTAGTTGTCCTGAGAAAGCATACAAACCATTCTCATTTACTTTTTATTTTTGCTTCACATGATGCTCCTAAAAGATGATATATTAATTTCAAAAAGTTATAACAATTGGTATGGTATATTGTAACGCAAGTTATAACAATTGGTATGGTATATTGTAACGCAAAGCAAGGTTCTCTGTAATCTGTACAGGCCAGCATACAAAAAAGAATATGAAAATATCACAAGAAGACTTCTGGACAAAAAGGATACCATAAATAGAACATCTATCAAATAGACATTTTTATTTATTTCAAAGCAAAATGAATCTCCACGGAGTTGTAAGATTATAAACAATTAGATATTCTTGACCAATCATTACATTATTTTATTTATAAAGAATCGATCCAATATGGGGCGGGGCTAGTGTCATGTATGTAAATTTCTGGCTTTAATGAATTATCAAACTTTAACATGGATGTTGAAAAACGTTCAAGGATAAAACCCAATATAAGTTGATAGAACGGAAACCTGTATAGGTTGCTGTCATTTTTTCCTTTCACAATACAATCACAATATTGAGTTAAATAATACTATTGACTTGATACGACTAAGAAATCAATAACACTTTATATTGATCAGGAAATATTATATATCTTTTTTTTTTTCAAAAACGAAATATTATATATCTAAAAGACTAAAGCTTGTGTTAGTGCCATTACTGTGTTAATTTGTGATCAGGAAATGTATTCTAAGACAGCTTGTTTTAGTTTGTGTCACCATCAAAATTTATATTATTGACGAAATAAATAACATTTTACACTTGGGGGACAAAGGCACCAAAAGTCATAGTCATCATTGATGAATTTTCGTTTGTTGTGCGTATTATAGAGGATTGACTAAACAGAAAAGCCTAAGACGAATTGATTACTAGTGGGAAGTAATTAGAAACCTTTTATTTTTTTTTGGACTGACCATTTTATCCCTTAGTTTTGATTCGACTTGATATTCGTTTTGATTTAATCTAAATATATGTAAGTATTCAAAGTAAAACAAATATTAAAGATTAACATCTGTTTAAAAGAGCAAATAACAAATTTTAAAGTTTTCAGAGTCGGATATCCGATCAACTATGACTTTTGTACAAATATATTTGTATGTACAATTAAATATAAAGGTTTAAATGTATAATTTTATATAAATTTATTATTTTTAGTTATAAAATTACTTCTAGAAATATGAAATTAAGAAATGAATATAATATCTTTATAAAAACTAGAAATCTTCTAAAATTTTATGTTTTATAATTAAGAACATGTAATTAATTTTTAAAAATTAATGAAACATATATTTTCACTAGTTTTTATTTTATTTCATAGATTATGTTGAATATATTTTAAGATTTTGGATTTATTTTCGCCGATAACATAAAGTATGATTTTGATTTATTTTGTTTCCAAAAATTTAGATTTTTTGGATGTTTAAAAAAATTTCAGATATTTGCGAATATTTGCGGATACATTATCCTCTTTGTTTAATACAAATAAATTTGAAAACAAATCAAAATAAATCAAAATCATACTTTATCCCATAGACTAGCGATCGAACACGCATACTCACATAAATAAGTAAAAATATATATATGATTCTCTATGTAAGGTATTCTTAAATACCTTTAACCAAGTGGTGGTAGCCTATGTCTAGTGGCAATCTCTTGGGGTTTAGTGTGTACCTACATCAGTTTTGGGTTCGATTTCCTCTGATAACTAAATTATCATTACTTGGTCAGTTTGGACTTGGGCTTTGGCCCAAATAGTTTACATGGTGAATCGTAACAAATAATCGGTTCACCTCCCGACATTAGTCGGAAGGTATTCCAAACTCGGGCCAGACAGCGTGGTAGCCAGTCCACTCAATAGCACTAAGTGCGTTCGTCATAGGACCGACCGGATCAGCCGATAGGGTTTATCAAAAAAAAAAAAAAAAAAAACCTCCCACATCCCTTCTTTTTTTTACCCTCATCCCACATCTTAAAAACAGTGGATCCGTCGAATCAAGCCACTAATCTGAACTGATCCTGTCTGACATTACATCTCAGAGATATTCTGTTGCCATGGTGATGCTGAAGTTTCCGCTTGTTGTTCGTTGAAGGCCATTCAATAGACGCCTATAAGTTTTATAATGGTTATTTGATTTTTCAGGTTGCTCTAGTAGTCTAGTGACCTTTTCATCATTGACTAGCCTTTGCATTACAGAGTTATTAAGACTGTAGTTCCATCTCTAGATTTAGCTTCAACGTCGGATTGAAATTGGAATTACTCTTCTTTCTAACCTACAACTTTGTTCTTGGAAGACTTTTTATCTATTTCTGGGGGGATTTTCTTTGACTTTTGGCTACCTTTTTAACAACTTAAGATTCAAGAACATTGTTCTTCAAGGATCTTTGCATCAAACATTATTATTAGAAAAACATTTCATCATTATGAATGATATTCACATTCTTATTAAAAATGGTGATGCTGAAGTCGAAAGAAAATAATAAAATAGTGGTAACTGATTTAGTTATATAAATAATTACTATTTTTTTTGGTCAATATAAATAATTACTATTATTTTTGATAACTCATGAGTAATTCCCATGCTCAAAAAGATCTAAATTTATTTCGTGGGGAAGTGTAACCCAAAGATAAGTAGAGATAAGTTCGCGCACCGGATTTGCAAGCGGGCCGAAAACAAAGATTTATACCCTTGTGGATGTCAAGATGCATCATTATAATTTATAAATAATTAGTTTGTTCAATACACAGACAACATCATTAGTTTAAATTGTTAGATAGTTTGTTTTGATTGTGAGAGGTGGATGGATCAAATAATTTTGATTACATATTATTTTGACTTAAATTTAGTGATAAAACGACTTAATTTTAATTTCTGTTGAATATTTAACATTTGACATAATTTTGATTACATATTATTTTCTTAAATTTAGTGACTAAATGACTTAATTTTAATTTCTGTTAAATACTTATATGTTTTATGGATTGGCTAGTATTGCAACCCGTTCTATGCACGGATAAGTCTACTGTTTATAAACTTTGTTTGATTATATTTATCGTTTTCAATCAATATAAATGATAAACAAATGGTTGAAACGTTTTGCATTTACCTTCCAAGTCTATCCGTTAACTCTTCTTCAAAACCAGTATCAGCTTTGATGCTTCTTCGGAATCTCGTAATGCCTACAGCAAATTAAAATAATTTCAAAATTATACAATAAAATTATTTATCCTATAATTTTACCTTGATTTTGCAGCATAAATTTTCATACGAATTCCGTACACACTACCATTAATACACATACATTTTGGAAGCTCTGCAACAAAATCAAAGTTAAATTAATTTCTCCAAAATCACTTTACCAGTGTTAATTTCTTCTTTACGCGATTTTAAACTCAACCTCCACAATACATGATGCAAGCCGATGGCTGTATAAATTTAAAGACGACTGTATTCCGCTATGTCAATCTAACCATTTGTTAATATTGGATATTGAAGTATTAATCCATACAATGAACAATAAAAAATTTAAATTGATCCAGAATAAAAGTTACAAAGAAACATGTTTAAGATCAATGTTGAAAGTTTATGAGAGATTAATAAAGGATTAGTTGTCTTGCTTCTTACCCTTCAGCTGATGAAATCCAGACCACCATTCTCAATCCTAACCCCAACAAATCGCCGGGTCCGGATGGTTATACCTCTACCTTCTTCAAAGATGCTTGGTCTGTTGTCGGGGCGGAAACAATTTCAGCAATTAAGAAATTTTTCGCCAATGCCTTCCTGCCAACTGCAACAAACGCAACAATTCTCACTCTGTTTCCCAAAAGACCTGACGCTTCATCCATCTCTGACTACCGGCCCATCTCTTGCTGCAATACCACCTATAAGACGATCTCAAAGCTACTGGTCAAGCGTCTGAAGTCCATTCTACCGGAGGCTATTCCACCCAATCGGACAGCTTTTATTCACTATAGACTTCTTATAGAAAATAATATTCTTGCTTCTGAAATTGTCCAGGGATATCATAAGCTTGGAGGGCCAAGAAGAATTACTCTCAAAGTGGACATTGCCAAAGCGTTCGACACCATCAGATGGGAATTCATTTTCCAATGCTTGAGAAGTCTGGCAGTCCCTGAAATCTTTCTTCGTTGGCTCAACGCTTGGATCTGCACCCCCTCGTACTCTGTTAGGATCAATGGATCCACCTTCGGGTTCTTCAAAGGCACTCGCGGGTTACGGCAAGGTGATCCACTGAGCCCTTATCTGTTTGTCCTAGCAATGAATTGCCTTTCTTTATCTTTGGACAAAGCAGCTAGGGAAGAGCGGTTTGGTTATCACTATAAATGTCAGAGAACGGGCTTGACGCATCTTTGCTTCGCCGATGACCTCCTAATATTTTGTGACGGTACTGCTGCCTTAGTTACTGCCGTTCTGAATATCCTGAAAGACTTTGAGTTGCGTTCGGGACTCGCCATGTGTGGAAATGACTTCTTTGTTCACTGCTGGAATCAAGCCCCATGAGCTTCTTCAGATTAGGGCGGCTACTGGACTCGATGAGGGCGTACTACCTGTGAGATACTTAGGAGTCCCGCTATGCACCAAAAAGATCTCAATCTCCCACTGCGCACCGTTACTTCAGAGCATTAAATCTAAGCTACACTCTTGGACAGTCCGTACTCTCTCTTTTGCAGGCAGACTGTGGCTGTTATCAACTGCTGTAGCTGGTATTGTCAATTTCTGGTCATGTGCTTACATTCTCCCTCAAGCGTGCATGCTTAGATGAAATTTACTCCCTGAGCAGTAAGTTTCTATGGAAAGGGAAGACTGATGGACCCAACTCAGCAAAGGTGACATGGAATTCGATCACAAAACCGAAAGCTGAAGGGGGCTTAGGACTGCGTAATCTCTCTGTCTGGAACACGGCTGCTGTAATCAAGCTTATCTGGATCCTTTTCTTCAGACAATATTCTATTTGGTCCTGCTGGTTCATCCATGAAGTTTTAGATGGTAACACTGATAACTTATGGGTTATAAACACCAAGCAGAAACACTCATGGATGTCAAACAAACTGATTATACCGAGGAACATAGCTTACCCTTGGATCAAGGTAAAGATAGGCAATGGTGAGAGATCCTACTTCTGGTCCTCGAATTGGTCACGTTATGATTGTATCATGGATTATCTCCAAGCTGATGCTTCTACCTCCCTAGGCATTACTCAAGCTTTAACCATTGCAGAATTATGGGAACATGATCACTGGGTTCTTCCAGCGGCAAGATCGGAAAATCAAGTTAGAGTGCTCTCCCACATTACTTCGCTAGTCATCACTGATCACGAAGATGAACTCACTTGGTGTCCTAATGGTTTGCCCTCGGAAAAATACTCCACGAAACTGATTTACAATCTGATCAGAAACCATGCTCCACTGGTTCAATGGAATAAACTGATATGGATCTCTGGAGGTATCCCGAAACATAAGTTCCTGGCCTGGCTGATGACTCTAAACCGCTGTCCCACAAAGGACAAGATGCTTCAGTGGGGGCTCCAAGTGGATCCCTCGTGTGCGCTCTGTCAGGGCGGCATCGAATCTCGTAACCATTTGTTCTTTAATTGCAGATACTCTTGGGATGTTTTGGTCACCTCTTGCCACTAGATGCTCATTCGCTCCTTCAACAGATTGGGACATTACACTCTAGGATTTAAAGTCATACTCGGGGACGCAACAATGGAGAAAGCTACTCCTTCTCTGCTGGCAGGCTGCGATCTACCGTCTTTGGGCAGAACGGAATCACATGCAGCATCGAAACCAGTTCCGCTCTGCGGAATCCATTCACCGGGACATTGACAAGATGATCAGATTACAGATTGCATCCTATCGTCCCTCTAACCCGGCTGAATCGTCCGCTCTTCTCCAACTATGGTTCTCTTCCACTTGATCTCTCATTTGATTGATGATCACAAGGTATCTTAACCGGGTTATCATCTATCAAATTGTGATTCTCCCTCTTCCTAATTGGGCATTTTCTACTTTAAACATTATCTTACTGTTGGGTTCCTATTATTAGCTATCCTTTAGTAAAAGCCATTTGGCTACTATGCTTTGGCATTGTAACATTTTATTCTCATGCTTTTAATAGAAAATCTTTTGGCAAAAGAAAAACATGGGATTTGTAGAGAAAGCTTTTAATGAATATCGCTTGAATAACTGATTTAAGTTCATTTAATTTTTACCATAATTAAAACAAAAAACAGTTTATACGAGAGAGGTGGAGATCGTGGCTTGGAGTGAAACAATTTTGAAGCCGATAATATACAATTTTGTTTGAGAAAAAAACTATATTAACAATGCTTTTAATTTGAATTTGAATTATTTATGAAACATAATTACACATGTTAAAATTTTGTTGGTCATCTGGCTTGTGATTTAATACATAGAAGATTTGTGAGTTTTTGATATTGCGGTTAGAATACCATATACATTTTTTTTGTTTGCAGACAACCTTTTTTTCATAATTTGTATACACATATGACATATGCATATATCTACGCTGTAAGGAGTGGAAATTGTGTATTTATATTTTGGATACGCATTACATACATGTATATGTTTGTTAATAAAAACTGTCATACGTCAAAAATTGGTGCCAAAATATACCTTTACGTGAATTAAGACTAGAGAATTTGGTCGTTCTTTACTGCAAATTGTTTGTTAATTTATGCTCGTTTATTCCACTTTTCTCTTGTTTGTTGTCTCTCTTTTTCATATAAAAGTATAGTTTTAAAGGCTTCCCAGACTAATAAAAGATAAGCTACATGACTTTGTGCTAATTGGGGAATCTTTTTCGATTAATGATTACATTTTACATCTCTTAGTTGAACTATATTAAGTTTACATTTAAACAAAAAAATAATAGATTGGTATTTTTTTATCCAGGATGTTCGAAGTGAGATGTTCCAAACCCTCATTTTTCTCCACAATGAATTTTCAACCAATAGCATACCCCTTGGTTTTAGATATTAGGTTAAACTTTCATTTTCAAAAAAAAAATCCTATGATGTTGAGATGAAACGAATAAATCTATCTTATTAAAGCTGAAGTACACTTTGGAGTTGTTTGGAAATAAAGTTAGTATAATATTAAAAATTATGTTTGGAAACAAATATATCTATCCCATTAAATTCTGTTTGGAAACAAAGATACTATCCCATTAAATTATTGAATTAATATTTACATTTATTTTAGATTAAACATATCACTTAATAATAAAAATATTCGTTGCACATAAATTAATTTCAAATATGCAACTAATATTTCGGCCACCTAATATAAATAAATATCAACTAAAATCTTACTTGATTGATTGACAAAAAGCAAAGTTGTCTTATCCATAAAATTATTAATATTTCAACCGTCATATCACACATAAATATCAACAAAACCTTATTTGCTTGATTGACAATAAAATATAATTGTCTTATTTAATAAATGCATTAATATTTCAAACGAATTCTGAAATATGTATGAGAATATTTTCACCTTTCATATATAATTTACTTATTGAGATATTAACGTGATTAATATATTTCCTTTATATTAAATATAAAGTAATATCTCATCTTGATACTCAAACTACTATAATGAATACATATCATAAAAATCTACATATTAAACATAAAATAGTATTTCATCTTGATCTAAAGTATTTCATCTTGATCTAAAGTAGTATAAGTTTTGTCCATTAATTTTTTGTTTTTCAAAATGTATATATATCATAAAAATAAAGACCCGCCAATCGGGCGGGTTAAGATCTAGTTACTATTAAAAGTGTCTTTTTTTGCTAGATGAATCTTCTAATCACCCTTTACAATATTTTATTAAAATAGTGATTAATTTCCCTACCAATAGGGAGTCAGCATTTCGAAGGGAATCTATATAATAAAGCTTGTCGAACAAATAGATAAAGAATAAAGTATGATTTGATTATTTACTAAGACTTAATGTAAACTTTAGTTAATTAATTAATCAGAACTGGAGCACTCTTGAAAAAGTGGTCAAAAGCTACCTGCAAAAGTCTTTGTAGGTGCAATTTAAGGGAATTAAGAACTAAATTGTACAAAAATGTAACACAAATTATTCTTTCCAGCAACGTAAGACGCAGCCAAGTAATTTTTATTTCTATAATTAATATATGATTATTCTTCAATTTAATCTGTCTGCTTCAGTGTAATTTTCCTACTTCCTCCACAAAGATAAACTAGCTCCAAAGACACTGTAATATATTTTTCCAGATTTGTTAATTTGTGTGTTCATAGGTTTGGTCGTCTTTTGTGTTAGACATTGTACCTTTGTAAGTTCATAATCCATGGCAGAGTCAGTCCTCATATTTGTAGGCTTAAAATCAAATTTTATTTTTGGCCCATAGTCCACTTTTTCTTTTTTACCTTTTTTAGATAATTAATGTTTTGTTTAAAATGAAGATAAATATGTTCAAGTTTACCAAAAAAAATGAACCAAATACCTTTTTCTTAACAGTAGAGCTACTGGGCCTTAAATTTGTTACGAATATAATGTTTTATTATTAGCTTCTATCCTAGACCGAGTATACTGTCATTGTTTGGTCTGCTTAATCAGTGATTAGGCTTTGAGGTTCCCCGCTTTACAGGTTTGCAGAAAACGACAAATGCTACAGTAATCGACATATCAGAAGGCCCTTATAGCTCAGTGGTAGAGCGTCAGTCTTGTAAACTGAAGGTCCGTAGTTCGATCCTGCGTGAGGGCACCTTTTTTAACAATTTGTTATATTCTTTTACTTTGGGCTTTTAATGGCCCATATATTAAATAGCCCAATAAGCTTCACCTTTTTTATAGACAAAAAAACACATTGCATCACTTGAAACCCCTGTCCTAAAACCCTAAATCGCCACACAACGAAACTGAGTTCCTTCGTAGTAGCCTCTCCTCCCTCTCTCTCGACGAATCAAGATGTTGCGCAGGAACGTTAGGTTGAGAAAAGAGTATCTGTACCGGAAGAACTTGGAAGGTGACGAGCGTCAGCTCTACGAGAAGAAACGCAAGATAAGAGAAGCTCTCCAAGGTCTCCGACTGATTCGTTTTAACAAATCTCTATTAAGTTTTTCTCTCTCGCTGTTTCACTGATTTTGATTGCTTTGTTAATTGTGTAAAAACAGAAGGGAAGCCGATTCCTACTGAACTCCGTAACGAGGAGGCGAAGCTTCGTCAGGAGATTGATCTCGAAGATCAAAACACTGCCGGTAAATAATTCTACTTGTGTCGTGTTCTTCTAGTTACTGATACTGAATCATTAGTAAGAAGTTACTGTTTGTTTTGTTTATATTATGTTTCTTATTGTATGTGTTCTGTTCGAAACTTAATAATGTGGTTATGTTGTAATGATGTGTATATGTTTTGTTTGCATTGTTCCGTTACATATTTTTTTTTGGTTATATTTCTCTAGACTCTAATTATTATTCTTTTTGTGGAAAAATAGTTCCGCGGAGTCATATTGATGATGAGTATGCAAATGCAACTGAGAAAGAGCCCAAGATTTTGTTGACTACGTCTAGGGATCCAAGTGCTCCACTAACGCGATTCGTCAAGGTATAGTTTTTTTTGTCAATGAATAATAACATGTTTAACATTCTTGATTGATTCATTTAATTGTGTGGAATCTTTTTTTTTTGCAGGAATTGAACATTGTGTTTCCTAATGCCGTGAAGCTGAATCGTGGTGGTCAGGTATATGTCTTCTTCTGCCTTCTGTACTTCATTCAAATTGCAACTATTAAATCCTTTTGGTGAAATTATACGTGTTTCTTTGTGCAGGTCATTTCTGAGATTATTGAAACGGCGCGTTCTCATGATTTTACTGATGTGATATTTGTTTCTGAGAACCGTGGTAAGCCTGATGGTCTTATCATTTCTCATCTCCCGTTCGGACCTACTGCCTACTTTCAGTTACTTAATGTGGTAAGTACCACTTTGATGTTATTATGTTTTCAAAAATACTTTGCTTTGCTTAATCTAGAGTTCCCTTCTTTTGTTTTGTTTTTAGGTAACAAGACATGAAATTCAAACCAAGAAAGACATGGGAAAAATGTCTGAGCAGTATCCTCATCTCATTTTTGAACGCTTTACAACCCAGGTCTGTATATTTTTGTTGAACCGATTCACTTCCTGTATTGCAATTTGAACGAGTTTTTTAGAGTTTATTTACTCCTTTTGTTTTTGTTTCTGATGTAAAACATTGTTGATCTTTTGGCAGATGGGTAAAAGAGTTATGAACATCTTAAAACACATTTTCCCAGTTCCGAAGCTGGATGCAAAGCGCATAGTTACGTTTTCTAATGAATCTGATTACATTTCATTCAGGTATAGAAGTTTTCTCAATGATAACTAAGTTCTGGAAAACTATGTTTGTATGTTATTTGTTTTTAGTTGTCTATTGTTTGAAAATTCTTATGGGCCTATAGGAATCATGTGTATGATAAAGGAGAAGGAGGCCCGAAATCGATTGAGCTAAAAGAAATTGGTCCTCGGTTTGAGTTGCGGCTCTATCAGGTACTACGCACTCGGTTTATATCTGTTTTTAGTCTTCATAACTGACCTGAAATTTTTTTAAATTTTTTTGACAAAATGATAATTTGTTTTGTTAAACGTATCATGAAAATATGTTATATATATATATATATATATATATATTCAGTCTAGTTCATTAATGTCAATGCTGTTTCTTTGCAGGTGAAATTAGGAACGTTGGAACAAGATGAAGCAGAGGTCGAATGGGTTCTGAGACCTTACATGAACACTGCTAAAAAACGCCAGTTTCTTGGTGAATGATGATATGCCAAAACGCACCAACAGTTACTTTCAAATTCTTTTTTACCTTTTGATTTTGTTTAAGAAGCTGTTCAACCTTTTTGTGATAGAGAAATATTGCGGAAAACTTTTATGAGGTAAAATTCGCATTATCTTGGTGGTAAACGTTTGCTTCTAAAAAAGAAAAAGAAAACATGCTCTTAAACTGGTAAGTTTTACCTTACTAGTTACTACAGACTCAAAAAGGAAAGATCTTATCTTTATTTTTCCAAACATTTGTCTTCTGAAAGGCAGTGGTTTAGATACGTTTTATCATGCACGTAAGGCTTAGCGACCTTACATGAAGCTGAGTATAGTTTACTTGGCGCAATAGCTGCGGCTTCAGGAGATGTAGATGCTGGGTTGATGGCAGTGGAACCTTTCATGATGATACGATTATCCTTATACAAAATAATCAGTTTGTAGAAAATGTGAGTGTAGAAATGTGTTAAGTGGTTCCTGTCCTGATGGAGAAGATGGGTTACTCCCAGAGAGTATTATATATGAAGACCTTGTTGATTGTGTCTGGTATTATTAACCCATATGTTGTTTTTAAAGGTTAAAGAGCAAGTCGTTCCTCAAACACCAGATTCTCCAACGGTTAAAAGTATTAAGTTGGGCATGTGCATATTGGTGTGTTTCGGGAAAATATATCTAATTCGATGAGCTATAGACCAGATTCCAAAAAATAGACAGGATGAATCAAGTTTATCCTGTGTTGTAATGAAACTCCTGCTGGAATTCCTTTATGAATTACCTTCCACCAGAAGAATTTTGTTTTTTTGGTAGAGTTGATAGTTTCCAGAGTTGACAGCTTCCGGAGTTGATATTGTGGTTGGAGAAGTGCACAACCTTTGAAAAGTGAAGGAAATTTAAAACGAGTAGATAGCTAAAAGTCCATACACAACTAGTGAACATTTTCAAATGGGTAAAATGCAAAGTCAATCACAACAAGATAACATTACTCGAGTCTTAAAACCCATACAGAAATAGAAAACTTGTATTGTAATCAAGCTCAGAAGGAAAACAATGATGTGAATTAATGACATACTCAAGAAAACAAAAAAAAAGTGGGAGGAAATAAATCATCGTCCGTGGTCCGTACTCGTGATACATCATCATATAACTCAAATCCTCAATGATCTCTAATCGTGATGCATCCAACTCAAAGCTCTTATCAAAGGAGACTTCCATCGTCAGTTGTCGAACAGTTGTTCTGAATTGGTTTCTTCTACCAGGCACATGACACCACATTCAATGATTACGACGTCCTGGGTTGAGCTGCTGAATTCGAACAATATCTCGCTGTACTGTTCAATTACATCGTCCGAGTGAAATATAGCGAGATGTTCTGATTGGACTTCAGAGGGAAGAGGAAATATGAAATTCTCCGTGGGGCAACCATTTCTGCTTATGCAACACATTAATTCTATATCCTCAGCATCTTCCATCTCTGATTTAGGGGAAACGATGACACACATCTTAAATCCGCTGCAGGCATTTGAACAGATGGTCAAGGAGTTTCCTATAGCCCGGTGATTGAACTCTGCAGGTATATTTCTTCCAGGTAAGAATGCCTGACATGATCGCTGCTGGATAATTATTCTCCTTGCTTCTTCATCCAATTTCAAGCAGTCGGTGAAATAGAGATTTTCAATCTCAGAACCTAAAGGGAAAGGTTCTAGTGTCTCCAGTGATTCACAATTCCATACCCCTAGTGTCGTGAGCGACCAAGGAAGCTCTGGCAGTGATGCAAGTTTTGGACATCCAATTATCCAAAGCCTTTCTAATCCATAAAGATCTTTGATGCAATCTGGAATTCTCTCAATATCTGCGCCACTTCTCTCTACCATCAGTTTTACTACATGTGGTTGTGTCGAAAATACACCTGGAATGACACTGCCAGATATACTGAGACCTTCAAGACTAGACCAGAGCATAATTGATGCAGTAAATTCTTCTAACATCGTGTCTACGATTCTGAGTTCTGTGATGGTCGCCGACATATCTGGAAGTTTCCTCAATCGGTCGCATCCCATTATCGAGACTTTTTCAAGAGATGACAAGTTGAAGAGACTCGGAACAACTTGTAGGTTTCTACATAGATTCATGTCCAACTCCTCTAGTTTAGGAAGATTTCCAACAGAGGAATGAATCTCTACCAAACTCTGGCATTCACCCACATCCAAAATCTCGAGATTTGTAGCATTCGCAAGATCCGGGAGTTCCTCCAAATTATACGACGCTTTCAAATTCAGCTCCTTGAGATTTCCAAGAGGCTGTATATGAAACAACACAGCAAAAAAATATCAACACCATGATACGAGGAAGTACGAAAAATATTGTCTTATTTACTGTAGTAATTCCAAAAAACAAAAAAAAAAAGAAGAAGAAAGTCGGATTTGTGTTATTATTGGTTGAATGAAAAACAGCACTCACAAATCTAAACAAAATCATATGTTAATGGATTACTGATTTTTATTTTTAAAAAAATTAAAACATGTTGTTCATTTTTTAAAATGGTGTAAAAAGTAAATTTGCGGTTATTATTTTGTTGATTTTTATAGTACAGATGAATAAAGATTTGCTGTCGCATTTTATTCATAAACAAATATAAAGGGTGCAAGCTTAACTCAGATCCGTAGATACGATGCTATTTTAAATTCCATCTAGATTCTATAAAAGCAACTGAACAATTTATTAAAAAGTAAAAAAAATGATAAAAGCAAACCTGGGTTCCTTTCCACAAATGCTTGAGCTTGCTATTTTCTAAATTGAGTTCCACGAGATGTTCGGTCCTAAGGGTATGAGGAAGACACGCTCCTGGATATTCCTCCCAATGTAATAACTTCAGACGAGGTGGAAAGTCCATGTCCTCGGGTAGATGCACTCGAACATTTGAATCCCATCTTGTGTTGTAGATCCAGAGAAATTGAAGATTGCGCATTCTTTTCAAAGCTTTTGGGCTTATTTCTATGCTGTCCTTGATTGTAGATGTATCAAAAGAGATCCCCATCAAACTTATACTACCCTAAGTAAAATTAAAAATAGAATAAATTATGTGAGAACAATATAGATCCCCATCAAACTTATACTACCCGTTGCCAAATGACCCAGTTTAACGGGTACATCATAAATAAGAAATAGAAAAACTTACAGAATCGTTTTCAAGAGCATCGAGAATATCATCAGTATCAGTTAGGATTTGGCGTTTTCGAAGCTCATGTTTTTGAGTTGCTTGTATACCCACTTGTTGTAGTAACGTGTGCATCACTATTTCTCCTTCGGCTGATAACTGTATGAGAGATTTATAGGCGAGAGTTTTCAACCCAAGTCTGACATCCAAGCTACTGTCAGCGAGCATTGTTTTCACATGACCATCATTTTCGTAATTGAAGAAGACTGCAATAAGGAGAAATAGAGTTTGTTCGTTCTCATCTAAACTATCAAATCCAACTCTTAGTAATGCATGGATCTTTGGTATAGTGCCATTTTCTAGCATGTTCAATATACTTTCCCAGTCCTCTTCTTTCTTTCCGCGTAACATTGAACCCATGACTCTGAGACCCAATGGAAGGTTACCACAAAGCTCCGTTGCAATTTCGGCAAGGTTTTCAAAACCATATGGTGCCCAGCTCTGTTTAAAAGCATATCTACAAAGGATTTCACAAGCCTCTTCTATAGTTGGAAAGTCCACATGGTATGTAATGTTGATACACTGTTTCTCCAAAAGCTCTTGATCTTCTGTGGTTACGATAATTCTGCTTCCATGACCAAACCAGTTAGTGTCATTAGCCAAAGCTTCAAGCTGCTGCAGATCGTCCACATCATCAAGAATGATAAGAACTTTTTGGTCACAGAGCCTTTCTGGTATCATACCTAAATGGTTTATCTTCATACCATTTTGGTTTAGAATCTTTGAAAGAAGTAGCTCTTGTAAACGTAGCTTTAAGCCATACTCGTCAAGACCACTGTTACAGCTTCCCTTTATATTCTCCATAAAACAAGAAAGCTGAAAAGTGCTAGAGATTCGGCTATGTAAAGCCCTGGCAATGGTAGTCTTACCAATGCCTGCAGGGCCACATATTCCAACAATCATAGCTCCATCCTTCTCATCTAAATGTAACAAAGATTGCATCTTCTGCAAGTGTGCTTCAATACCAACCAGGTCTTCAAAATCTCTAGAGATTGTAGAATTTAGTTTGTTTGAAACATCTCTAGCAATCTTTTCAATCATCTCTGATTCGTTGTCCCTAAAAGGAGAGAAAATCACCGTGCTTACTTAGTCAGATGTGAAAAAAAATGTATATTCTACTGGCAGATAATAAGTTATTCTTATACTCGGAAAGAAAATTAGATGAAGGAAAGTGAACGCATACCAGTTTAAGAGGTGTTCACCGGCTATGTTGCCAGCATCGGTCAAAGCTTGGCTCCATTTCCGCATCTCCTCCTCTCTTTTACCAACACAAGTTTTCTTGAATACGTCCCCGAAATCTCCGGTTTGTTCCCGCACGTCGGATGGATCTACTCCGCTGTAAAAAACCGTCATCACTATCTGTCCCATTTCTTTCTTGCACTTTAAAATTTCCACCAGTTCATCTAAACACCAGCTTGAAGAGGCATAGTTCTTCGAGAGAACCAAGATCGAGATCCTCGATTGCCTAATGGCTCGTGTCAGTTCAGGGGCAATGGTTTGGCCTCTCTCGATCCCTTGATCATCGAACATCGAGATCCCGTTAATGTTGAACTGTTTGCGTAAATGACTGAGAAAGGTTTTACGGACGTCTGGTCCGTGGAAGCTCGTGAAGACTCGGTATTTCCATGTCCGTGGCCCAGAAGAAGAAGAAGAATAGGAAGAAGCCATGAGAGAGGATCGTGAGTCGTTCAGAATCACAGGTTTACAAGGATTAAGTCTTTAATGGAATGAGAAAATTGCAAACGGTAATCTCACAGGCGGCAGATTGTTAAGAAAACAATAATAGACGGTATGTTGTTTTCTTGACGAGAACAATACTTATATTTTACTAAAGGATCGGATCATTATGAAAACGGGAAGACGCATAATTATGTCCTAATTATTATTGAGTGGGAACACTTGAAAAGAGGCACAAAATTTATTCGCATGAGCCTTTATCTTTCAAAAGTCCCATTCACCATTCCTTTTTGACCCACAAAAAGTTGGGTGTTCGGCAGTTATATTTATTCATAAACAATTATATAAAGGGTGCAAGCTTAACTCAGATCCGTAAATAAAATGTTATTTTAAATTCCACCTAGATTTCTAACGTTATTTAGAATTTTAATAAACCAATAAAGCAACTGAAAAATTTATTTAGAGTAACGAATTATAATTTAAAAAAAAACAAACCTGGATTCCTTTCCACAAATGCTTGAGATTGCTTTTTCCTCAATTGAGAGTTCCACTACATGTTCCGGCCTAAATGTATGAGGAAGACACTTTCCTGGATATTCCTCCCAATGTAATAACTTCATACGGTGGAAAATCCATGTCCTCGATTAGATGCATTCTAACATTTCTATCCCATCTTGGGTTGTAGCTCCTGATAAATTGAAGATTGCGCATTATTTTCAAAGCTTTTGGGCTTATTTCTATGCTGTCTTTGATTCCCAAAACTTATCTCCATCAAACTTCCACTACCCTAAATAAAATTCAAAATAGTAAATCATGTTAGAACAATTATGGGCCTTTCCCAAATTACCCGGTTTAACGGATACATCACACATAAGAAGAAGAAAAACTTACAGAATTGTTTTCGAGAACATCGAGATAATCTCATCAGTATCAACTAGGATTTTGTGTTTCCAATGTTTTTGAATTGCTTGTAGACCCCCACTTGTAGTTGTAACTTGTGCATCACTACTTCTCCTTTGGTTGTTACATGTATGAGAGATTTATTGGCGAGGTTTTTCAACCCAAGCCTGACATTCAACTTCATGTCAGCGAGCATTCCTTCCACATGACCATCATTTTCGTAGTTTAAGAAGAGAGCAATGAGGCAAAATAGAAGTTGATCATTCTCATGTAAATTGTCGTATCCAACTCTAAGTAATGGATCAATCTTTCGGATATTGCTATTTTCTAGCCTTTGCGATATACTTTCCCAATCATCTTCTTTCTTTCCGCGTAAATCTGAACCAATGATACAGAGACCCAACGGAAGGTTACCACACAGCTCTGCTGCTCTTACTGCAAGCCTTTCGAAACCGTGTGGTCAGGCCCGGCCCTGGGCTAAAGCTCTTAAAACTTGGACTTTAGGCGCCAATATTATTAGAATTTTAGGGGCGCCAAATGTTCAGAAGTTGTCTTTGGTATGTTGGTTTCTAGCTAGTTTAGTTGTCGTGCGAGGGGAGGGTTCAAATCTAGCGTCCATTTATATCTCCTATTATATCTTCCTTTTGATAATGATTGCGATCTCTTATATCTCGTATTATATCTTCCTTTTGATAATGATTGCGATCGTAAATGAGATGTTACCAAGATACGATTCCTATTAAATATAAAGTATAAGTATAAAGAGTAAATAAAAATCTACTATATGTTTACATTGAATAGTCCATGTTAAAATGGAACTCGAAATTGCATATGAGAGGATGTTAGAGGTGAAAGTTCCAAATCCCGATTGATGCAAGATGGGTGAATCTTAGTTGTTCGGTTGATCTCTTTTTTAAAATCCCAACCCTTTATCTTTTGAAACTTTTTAAATTCCGTTGAATAAGTTCTGATAATTTTTCTATCGGTTTATGTTTAATTATGGTTTCTTTTGAACTTAAACTATTTTTATGTTTAATTAAGTTTGGTTTCTTTTATATTCTTTTAGAATTTTAGATTCGTTTTCATCATTATTTATTACTAAATCACTACAACGAATAAGTTGATTAAATTTAGAATATTATTTTTCGAATAGGAATAGCATCATAATTATGATAAAGAATATTCACTTACACAAGTTCTTAGCTTTCAATGTATGTAATGATGATATTTTTGAAATGATAAGACCTATATGAAATGATTGAAAGATGAGTTATGATATCAAATTATATTTAGGTTATAGCTTATGCATCTATGAAATGATAATCGGAACTAATCATTTCAACATATCTAATTATGACAACACCTGTATAAATTATTTGCATGAAAAATCGTTTAAGAAGTTATAGATTAGACATATATATATTATATATAATTATCGAAGATACCTAGATTATATAATGATTGATTAACCAATAAATACTTATATAATGATTAGTATCTATATATCAATATAGGAAGTCTGTAACCAATTAATACTCATATAATGGTTTGTAATAAATTAGTATCCATATATTAAAAATCAGTTACTTTGTTTAACTAAACCTATTTTTAGAGAATATATAACCAATTTATTTAAACTTCCCAAAATCGAGTCTATACTATATAACACAAGATCTTCTCACGAATATATAAGCTCGCAAATATTTAGACCATTTATTTAAATGCAAATAAAATCTACCCATTTCTTTCTATCCAAAACTTGATGGACAATCTTTCTCTCAATCAAATATTGCATGTATCAAGTAAATACGAATATATGTATAACAAAAGGATTTTCATATCGTAAATAGTTACAAAGTATTTAATATCCCAAAAAACAGACTTTCACAATATCCGCCAAAATTCTTTGCACACAATCATTCCTTATAATCGTATAACCTATATTTTATTCTCTATATATAAGCGGTCTTTCTTCATATCTCACTGTAAATATTCAACTACTATGACTATGGTTACAAACAAACAAATCACTTTGTTGAACCATATCAGCCCAGTTAAACGGACTTGGAAGATTGAAGTCAGAGTCATTCATTCGTGGATACAGCCGGAATGGAAATCCAATCGACACACACTCGAGTTCATACTCGAAGATAAAATGGTATATGTCTACTTTTCAAGCAATTTGTTTTCTAAATATTATACAATACATAAATAATTAACCCATGTATGTTATTACCTATTGCAGGGATGCAAGATGCAAGATACATTGTACGTGTAAGAGTCTCTTACTTGCTCGTGTTCAGAAATTGCATGTTGGTCAATGGAGCTTCGTGGAGAATTTCTTCATGGATCCAGCTGTCGGGATGCACAGAAAAACCACCCATCCATTCAAGATATCCATCATAGATGATACCATCGTCACTAAGACTTCCCCGACTACCTGCGGAAAGGTAACAAACGCATTTTAAGTCTTTAACTTATTATGAAAAATGATTGTTTTGACCTTGATGTATAATTCCTGTTATAACAAACGTATTTTGGTTTTCTAGATGAGTGATCATGACACAAACTATAAATCTGGAGATGTTTCAAGTTGTTCTTCGTTAAAGCGTAAGGAAGGATATGGTGAAAGTTATGACATGAATAATGCAGCAAAGAAGTTAAGTGATAATAACATCACACTGGAGGAGACAAAGTAAGATTAGTTTTGTTTTTTCAGTCCTGTTGGTTCCAGAATTTGCAGTTTTTTTTTGATGAATTTTGCTTTGTTTTTTTTTTCAGTACTATTCATTTCAATTCTAACTAGGTTCTTTCTTGCACCATGTGCAGTATGAAATTTTTCAATATTTAATATATATTTAAAAATAAATTTTACTAAATATTATAGATATTATTATTTTTATCAATATTTAGTTATTATTTTATTTAGTTAAATATTGAATTAAAATAAAATTGATTTTTTTAATATTGAAGAATATATATGTATATATTTAAATTATAATCTTAGATAGTATTTTCTATCTATTTATATTGGTTAAATATATTAAATCAATTTATATTTTTTTCACAAATTAGATCAATTTGTATAAAACTAAAAGAATGATATAAAATTGTATAATTATTAAATTTTTAAACTAAACAATATTCATAAAATTTGTAGATATATAAGAAACTAATGATTTTACGTTTAGAAATCTGTTTTTTAAATGTAGCAATTTAGAAAGCTTTAATAATCAAATTGTATAATTATAGAAAATAAAATAAAATACATTTCGAAATTTGTAATTTTATATATGAGAATATTTATTTTATAGAAGACGTATGAGATATTACCATTTTTAGAAAGTTTACCAAAAAATTGGCTCTTCCTACTAATCATGGTTAGTGATTAATCGTTTGACCTTACTGATGTACAACTCGATTCTATAATTTCCTAACCAGCAACTTAACATGTAACACTCTTGGTTAAACAAAATTGTATAGTACAATAGTATAATATTATTTACATTTAAAAAAAAACACAATTCATACTCAAATCTATAAACATTTAGGGATTCAATTCATACGCAAACCTATAAATTTTTTTTTAAAATATTATTATTTCAAGTTTCATATAGAAAATGTGTTTGTCGAATAAAACATTTGATACATATTTTATGTTAAAATAAATTGGTTACAAAAAAAATTGACAAAAGAAACAAACCCGCGAAGCGCAGATCAAAATCTAGTTAAATATAAAGAGTAAATAAAAATCTACTATATGTTTACATTGAATAAAATAGCCCATGTTCTCCAATTATTTAACGTATTCTACTACTACAAATTGACCATTTTTGAAATATCTATGTTTTCCAACGCTCATAAGAGGGGTGCTGGAATTGCTGTATCTCTCTTTTATGTAAATTTCATCTTCTCTATTTTGACCGTTCTTTTTTTATAGTGTTTTTTTAAATGTTAAAAAGGCATAAAATTATAATAAATTGTTATACTAACAAAATAACTCTTAGTATCAGTAGTAGTAAACTGTCATATGTTAAGCTTAAACAATTCAACTAAGTATACATTATGTTCTTTAAAAATGTGGAACAGAATCTAGTGAACTAGTTCGTACACTTAATTATTCAAAATTTATGAAAAACTTTGTAAGAATATATATTTACTTTATTTAACATTTAAGTTTCGATAGTTTTAAAGTTACAAAAAAATATTGATGACAAAAAAAAACATTTGTTTACAACTAAAAGGCAACATTTTTTGGATGCGCTTCGCCATTGGACTCCAGACCGGCACTGCGTGTGGTGCTGAACTCCGTCTAGTAAAAGCATATCTACAGAGGATTGTACAAGCCTCTTTAGAAGTTGGAAAGTCCACATGGTATGTATTGTTTATAACATGTTGCTCCAAAAGCTCTCGATCTTCAGTGGTTACCAAACCAGTTAGTTTCATTAGCCAAAGCTTCAAGCTGCTGCAGATCGTCCACATCATCAAGAATGATGAGAACTTTTTGGTCACAGAGCCTTTCTGGTATCATACCTAAATGGTTTATCTTTATACCATTTTGGTTTAGAATCTTCGAAAGAAGTAGCTCTTGTAAACGCAGCTTCAGTCTCCTATCAGTACACTAGGCTATCTTTCACTAGGCTATTGGTCCTCCTATGTGATGCAATCAAGTACACTAGGCTATCTTTCACTTGAAGATATATATATAATTTTAATTTGGAAAATGATTTGAACACAAACAACCACACACAAAAATCTGTTCAAGATTAAAGAATGAAAATCAGCTAGTAATCTTATTAGTTTTCAGTGCGAATTACTAGTTTTACATGTGGCTATATGGACACATTGCTTATAAATCCTTTGAATACCAGAAGATCTGAGATTAGTCATGGTACATGTAAAGGATACCAAGGTTAATCAATAAAATTTTTTATTAGTTTTTTTTTATTGTATACGAGTGTTATGTTCTTAAATTATATATAATTTGTAGATGATCATTCTCAGGATCTTAGAGATAAATTCTTCTCTTTTCTGGTTTCGTAATAAATATTTTGATGGTGTTAGTTGTTTTATATGGCTTTGTCTATTAATTTGATAAATCTTAGATGTTTCAGTTTCAAAAGAGCCATGGTTAGGTACATACATACATACATACATACATACACACATACATACATGCATACATAAATACATACATACATACATACATACATACATACATACATACATACATACATACATACATACATACATACATACATACATACATACATACATACATACATACATACTAGTCGAATATCTCTATGAAGTCATTATTATATAACTAGGAGTTTGCCGGCGCTACGCGCCGGGTTTGGCTATATGGTTTGAATATAATTTTATAATCTAGAATATTTTCCAATAATATTTGAGAAAACAAAATATGTATCCATCATATGGAAATATATTAATTTGATTGTAGTTTGTACATAGTTATTATAAAAGAAATTTAAGTTTAGATATATGTATGACAATTTAAAAGTGTAATAGCTGAACTGTTTATTATTTTATTGAAAATTATTAATTAAAATGGGTTAGGAAACATGTTTAGTGATTATGATTCATCACCTTCTTTCTTAACATGTACACACAAAAAGTAGAAACAAATTCATAATGAAATGTATCATATGATTATATTGTCAGGGACCGACGGGTCTAAAAATGTAGATTAAATTGATGGGAGCTTGCTGTTTTGATACCTCTGTTTGCTGAGAAAATGAATTATTTTGAACAGAGATGATCTCATCATTTCTTGCATCTTGAATACTTGTTTAGTTATCTCTGCATAATCCAAATATATATTTTGTTAGTTGTTGACAGGAAAAACTTCATGTACCTATTTAGAATTTTTATCGAAAGATTTGCAGTCTCCTCCCTATTGATTGGAAAACACTGAAGGAATGATGTACTAAAAATAAGAGAAAAACTCTAGTTGGATAAATTATAAAACTGGTGTTAAATTAAGACAGAAGTAACCAAATTAGAGAAAAAAATATTTTTTGTTTTGCCGTTGTGTCTTCTAGATGGAATGAGAAGAGACAAAATGTAAACGAAATCTGGGATACAAATTTTAAAAACCCCGAGTTTGAAATAAAAATGGTCTTTTAACTGTTTAAATCTTCAATATAATAGGGTTCGGTACCTTTCAAAAAGGCTTTTTGCTTAAGTTGATTTTTGAAGGCCTTAGCACATTATATTTGTTTTCGTGAAGACCAATACATGAAATATGTATATATTACCAATATTCCACTCTAAAATGCACCCGAAGACATGTTTACAATGAGAGGAGACTACGCTCTGCATATTTCACTTTTACCATTTTAAAGACTTCAATATGAAACATACTCAAGACCTTCTCTACGACAGTCTTTAGCAAAAACCTCAAGACTTTCTCTACGATATTCTTTAGCAAAGAAACGTGTAACAATAGTTTCCACATCCTACAGACGGTCTTGAAAGGTGTTCTCTAACCAAATTAGTCATCACATTATCAGTGTCGTTCACGGCTCTAACATTTGGACCATCTTGATACTTTCCCATGCATTTGCAAGTCAATCAGATCTTTTCATGCTTGTCATTGCTTTCAGAGACTCATCCAACAACACAAATCATCCATACTTCTTGCAATTTCCTCACATACAAACTTCTACGCTCTTTATTGCTAATCCAACTTCTGGAACTGCTTCTACAAGAAAAAAGAAACACTACAAGAAAACACATCATTTGCAACGGAAATTTGCAAGCGAAATATTTCCTCGCAAAATTGCAACGTATGCAAGCATATTGCGAGGAAAATTGAATCACTTGCAAAACCCTTGCAATTCTGCGGCGGAAAATATCCCTCGCAAATTTGCGACCAATTTGCGAGGGAAAACACGAGTCACACGCAAATCCATCGCAAATTTGCGTGTGAAACACTCCGTCGCAAAACCATAACAAAATTGCGTGGAAAATGCATTCAAACCTCACTTCTCTTTCGTGTAACTAATTTATAACAATAATAAAATCTCGCAAATTCCGTAGCAAGAAATATATAGGTTGGTGAAACATGTTTGTTCCATGAGTAACTAATTTTTGCTAGGGAAATATTTCCGTCGCTAATCCCTTGCAAATTGAGAAGCATCGCAAATCCGTTGCAAATTCTGTCTCACTTCCCTTGCAATTTGCTTGCAAATATTTTTAATATGTCTATATATATATAAGCTGGTAGATAGTTGTGAGTGGAGCACAAACAAATACGATCGAAAAAGAAGAAAAAAAGTGAGAGAAAGCCGTGAGGAAAAGAAAAAAAAACATAATTAGAGAAAAGGAAAATTAAATGGCATCCGAACTTGGAATATACGCATTACGAACATGGATGTACAATCGGGCTGGGCTACGGGGATTCCTACAACAGGCAGCTAACCAACCACTCGCAAGAGAAAATGGTAAAATATTTTGTCCATGTAGAAAATGCAAGAACGAGCCATATTTAGAAATATATACTGTGAAGAAGCATCTATTTAATAGAAGATTCAGACCAAACTATTACATATGGTTTTCGCATGGGGAAGGTGCATCAAGTAGTAGTACGGGTTAGGGTTTTGAACTACCAAGTTATAATGCTAATTATTATAATCCTCTTGAGTCAAATATGTTTGGAAATAATGTGGGTGAAGGGTATCAGCAAAATATGTTTGGAAGTAATACGGGGGATGGGCATGAGCAACATGAAAATATGTATCATGATATGGTTACAGATGCATTGCATGAAGCTGATGTTCCTGATAGTGGTAGGGAAGAACCTAACATAGACGCACAACATTTCTATAATATGTTAGATGCTGCCAATGAACCCATCTACGAAGGATGTAGAGAAGTCTTTCTAGATTATCACTGGAATCTAGGATGATGACAATTAAAAGTGATCATAATCAAAATGAGAAGTGCATGGATTCGTGGTCACAACTCATTAATGAGTATTTACCAGAAGGTAATCTTGCTGCTGATAATTTCTATGAAATTCAGAAGCTAGTTGCGGGTCTTGGTCTACCTTTTGAAATAATTGATGTATGCGTTGACAACTGCATGATTTTCTGGAGAGATGATGAAAATCTAGAGGAATGCCAATTTTGTAAAAAGCCAAGATATAAGGAAACCACATGAAGGAATCCAGTGCCGTACAAACGTATGTGGTACTTACCGATCACAAATAGATTGAAGCGTTTATATCACTCAAAAATGACAGCCGCGTGGATGAGATGGCATGCACAACATTCGGTGAAAGATGGCGAGATTACACATCCCTCAGATGCTAAGGCATGGAAACACTTTCAAGCTGTATATCCCGACTTTGTGAGTGAGTATAGAAATGTTTATCTTGGCCTATGCACATATGGGTTCAGTCCATTTGGTATGTCCGGAAGGCAATTGATATCACTCAAATTACCCTAAAGAGTGAATTACTCTGATCAAAAGAGATCAATTGTAGTACTTAGTGATCGAATCCACAGAGAGCAGGAGCACACAATAAACTATAGAAATCAAGGTTAAGCTAGGTAAACAGTTTATAAAGCAGTAAATAAAACAGTTTTTTGATTGAAGAGTTTGTAAACAATAAGGAGAAATAGCTAGACCTAGGGATTTATCAATCAAGAGATTCAAAACTATAATTTAGGTATACTATAGATTCATTCTAGAACTCGATTTATTTTAATAGTAAGTAATCCAGATTTCTTATGCAATTACTATTCATATGTCTAAGTCTCTGTTCCAGCTCTCGCATGCGAACAAGAAGTGAGTATCGATCGATGCTATGGTCTGAGCATTGGTCGATACTTCCTCAGACAAGCAGTAGCGACCTAATCGATTATGTTCAACCAGATTCTAGACCAATTCTCATATGTGTCTAGGTATCTAATCCAGCAGGATTCATGTTCTGTTAATTGACTGCACTTTAGTGCATCTCAATTGTCCTATGATGCTAGGTTCAAACAATCAGTCACACTTTCATGTGAATAAAACTATTCCAGATCCTAGTATTACAAATCACCCTGGTGTAGAAGTTCTATAGATAACCTAGCAATTCTAATTGATTATTAGGTTGACATTAAGCTCATGAAATCCCTAAACCTAACAAGATGAACTACTCAGGGATGATAGAAGAAACACAAATCATAGTCTGAATAATATAATAGATATGAAAGAAATAATAAAACCAATGGAGTTCCAATCAATCTGTAAAGGAGATTGATCTTCTCTCCAACCTTAATACAAGAATTATGAAGTAATGAAAGAGTTGTGAAAGCGTAGCCGTCAACAATGGCTTAGAATAACATAAATAGGGTTTCTGGTCGTCCAAGGATATTCTGGTAATTTGGGTTGCTTTAGGGCTTCTGGCGGCCATGAAACATAGTTAGTCCACGTCCTTACATTCATATCAATCGATATGGGACATTTTCCATCGATCAATATACGTTCATCTTCTCGACAGCCTTCTCTCGCGAGGCAGACTGACCACTCTTCAGTAAAACAGGCATAACTTCTGATCTAACCGATGGATTGACCTCAAACCGGTGGCATTGGAAAGCTAACTTAAAGATCTATCATTTGTAAAAATATCAGCTCAATCGCACCGTTGGAAGGTCTCCATCCATATCTAAACATCTGACGCGTCTGCACAGTTCTGCACTTAAAAGCTCCAAAAGACACCAAAAACACCATATTTCTCCAAGTCGTACCTGAACCTGTAAATACTCTAAATAGACCCTATTTCGTAGTAAATATATGTAAAACCACTTATATACCATGGGTAAAAGTGGGTCAAAATCATGGTATATCAGCAATATTCTTTATGGCATGTCATCTTGACGCCATACAATCTCCCTCCAGATATGTGCATGCAAAGAGAATTTTTATTCTTGAGTATTCTAGTGCCTGGAACAAAACATCCAAAGCGAGCACTTGATGTTTTTCTGCAACCTTTGATCCATGAGTTGAAAGTGTTGTGGCATTCTGGCGTGCAGACGTGGGATTACTCACAGCAGCAAAACTTTAATATGCGTGCAGTGTTTATGTGGACCATCAGTGACTTTCCAGTGTATGGAATGTTATCGGGTTGGACCACGCATGGAAGATTATCATGTCTGTATTGTATGGATAAGACAGATGCTTTTCAGCTGAAAAATGGGAGGAAGTCATGTTGGTTTGATTGTCACCGTAGGTTTCTTCCGCCGCATCATTCATATCGGAAGAACAAGACCTTGTTTAGGAAAAACAAAGTAGTGCATGCCCGTCCTCCAGTAATGCAATCAGGAGCATCTTTGTTAGAGCATATTGATCATTATGGTGCTAATGAGACATGTATAGTTGGGGGAAATTGGCACACTCCAGTTAACATGCCAAAGGGGTATGAGACATCTCATAATTGGCATAAGAAGAGCATATTCTGGGAACTTCCATATTGGAAGGATCATCTTAAGGCACAACCTTGATGTGATGCACATAGAGAAAAATGTTTTTGAGAATATAATGAATACTATTTTGGATGTGAAGGGAAAGAGTAAGAATAATCTGAAATTGAGATTGAATTTGCCAGATTTATGTGCAAGACCAGAGCTGATTGTGATAAATGGAAAATTACCAGTTCTGAATTTTAGATTGTCTGTGATTGCGAAGCAAAAGTTGTTCGAATGGGTAAATTTTGATGTAGAATTTCTAGATGGATATTTCTCAAAATTTTCAAGATGCATCGAGAATGGTCAAAAATTTTCTGGTATGAAGAGTCACAATTGTCACGTTTTCATGCAGCAGCTCCTACCGTTCGCAATGACGGAGCTATTACTAAAACACGTCCATGAAGCAATAGCCGGTAACAAAAGTGACTTTTAATATTATATATAAATCTGTTGTATGTGTTAATTGAAATAATATTTTTGTTTGGTAATGAATTTGTAGGAATTGGAGCATTTTTTAGGGATCTATGCACTCGAACATTGACATTTGACGTTATGGAGCATATCATGCTTCATCTACCTCCTTTTGAAGCAGCTCTTGGGGGTCTTGTGCAATTCCGATGGATGTATGTATTTGAGAGATTCATGGGATTTCTCAAAAAGTTTGCCAAAAATCTTGCCAAAGTCGAGGGTTCAATAGTTGCAGGAAGTTGGATGGTGGAAACTTCCAACTTCACATCCTACTACTTTAGCCCAAACGTTAGAACGAAGAAGACCGCTCCCAGACGATAAAACGACGGAGGAGTTGCATCTTCATATCATGTTACAGACGTTCCTGACATATTTTCTCAGATTGGAAGACTTGCTGGCAAAGTGAAAGAAGTTTGGTGGGAAAATCATGCACATGCTCGTCCGGCTCACATTTATATCATGCGAAACATTGACTACTTACAAGAGTTTGAAAGGTACTTAATTATACAAATTGAACATATATAAATTTTGTATGTTACTTTAGTTTTATATATATATTTATACATATCGCAAAGTCCTCACAAAATCCTGCAAAATTAGGTTAATATATAAAGACATTTAACCCATCTTCTCCATTCATGTGCCGTCAAATTAAAAAAAAAATCAGAAACCTCTCTGCCTCTTGTCTCTGCTGTCCTCTCCGATTTCTCCATCTCTCTCGTGCTCTCCTCCCGGGGTTTCTCCCGCCTCTCCTCCTCACCGTCTCCCGCCTCTCTTTCTGGGCGTTCTCTCCTCTCTGTCGTCTCGCACCTCTCCTTTCCTCGCGGTTCTCTCTTCTCGGCGTGCTCTCCTCGACGTCCTCTCTTCTCGCCGTGCTCTCTCGCCGTGCTCTCCTCACCCTCATTCTCCTCACCGTGCTTCCTCGCCGTCATTTTCGCCGGAATCTGCCATATCTGTCCCGTTTGAAAGGTTGTATTCTCTGTTTAGGTTTCATATATCAGTTTAAGTTATGGATTTGTGATGTGTGGTTAGGGTTTTAATTATTTAGGTTATGGATTTGTGATGATTTTGTGGTTAGGGTTGTAATTATTATTTTTTGACAGTATAGGTTTTAATTATTCAGGTTATTGATTTGTGATGAATCTGTGGTTAGGGTTTTAATTATTATTTTTTCTGACAGTATATGTTTTAATTATTTAGGTTATGGATTTGTGATGATTCTGTGGTAGGGTTTTAATTATTTAGGTTATGGTTATAAGTTTTGTGATTATTGGTTATGTATTGTGATGATGTTATGCTAACTATTTTAAGTATCAATCTTATAATTTTATTTTTTTGCAGATGTTAGGAAATGATTATAGCCGTTTTCTATCTGCTAGTAGTAGGAAGAGTTATGGTAGTAGGAAGAGTTCATCCCATCATACCAGTCCGGGTAGTTCTTCTAATTCCCATATGGCCGAGAGCTCTCCTCTTCCTAACAGCCAGATGCAAGCTCCTCCACCTCCTGCTCCCGCTCAAGCTCCTCCAGCTCCAGCTCCTGCTGATACAAGGCCTTTTCAAGGGTCCTAATATGCAAATCAAAGTAGTACTTTAGATGTCAATCCATTCCTAGATGATTCTAATGCAAAGAGAATGCAAGTCTATACTTAATCTAAGTGCAATCAAGTGTGAGATGATGTTTTAACTAGATTACTACTTAAAATGCAATAAAGAACAAAGCTTTCTTTCTTAATGAGATGAGAGAACTCATGGGTCAAGGGAATTGACCTTGGGTGATCAAGCTTCAATCTAAAGGTGTTAACTTTTCATTCACTCCATCAATCTTAGGCCTAGATACAATCCTAAACAAACTCTATCTCTAGATGAATGTTCATTCACTAAGATAATTCAAGCATCTAATCTCTTAGGTTGAATATTACCAAAGCAATCATTAATATCAAGTCTACTAGCCATCTTAACACCTTTAACAACAAATCTCTTTGGTAAAGAATGTTAAAAGCATTGGAGAGCTGGTTCAGACATTTCATCAAACACCTTGTGGGTGGGAAATGCCTAAAGTTCTATTCTAGAGAGGCCAACTCTAAAATAGCATTAAGATCACTCTACAAGCAAGAAATAAGAATGATCTATATCTAAACACCTTAGATCTACACTTAATCACCCTTAATCTCCCTAACCCATGAATTCAAAAGTGGATTACTCACTAATCAACATGATTTCTCTTAAACCCATGAATGATCTAAGCTTAATCATGTTAAGAAAGCAAGAAATGAACTTAAAACAACTCAAGAACACAAAGATAATTGGATTCAAGGAAGAGTCTTTCACCAAAAAGGTATGTGTTTCTTAAGTAATCATAAGATAATCTCAACAATGGAATGAAAAAGTATTTATATGGTGCTTGGAAAACCTAATGGTTTCCATTAAAAAGTCTAAAATGCCCTTTTAAAAACATAATTTTCGTCCATGGGACAGACTGGACCCGGGTGCTGCACCCCGTGCACTCCTACCCGGGTTGGGTTTTCTTTGTGCTTCTTCTTCTTCTGGCCGCCCGGGTGCACTACCCCGTGCACTCCTACCCGGGTTGGGTTTTCCTTGTGCCTCTTCTTCTTCTGGCCGCCCGGGTGCACTACCCCGTGCACTCCTACCCGGGTCATCTCGACTTTGCTCTTGTGGGGATCTTCAAAGCTTCATTTCCACCTCTTTTTGAGTGTTAATGCCTCCATACACCTCTATTCACTCCATAGGACACTCCAACACCTGATAAAGACAAATGAATGCAATATGAACCTAAATATGTCTAACACCTAAACTATATGCTCATAATGTACAAGAATGAATAGCTAAAATCATGAAATTATGCAAGATATCAACTCCCCCACACTAGTCCTTTACTTGTCCTCAAGTAGACTTTCAAGAACTAAGGAGGAGAGGTTTGAAGGTGGGAGCTCATAGCCAAAAGAAACACTTCCTAGTCCTCAACTTAGCATCCTAAAGAGTCATAGCTAATAGCATAAACAAGTCTTCTCATTATTCTCTAGCTTCTCTAGACCTATCAACACTCTTATTCCTTTAGACAAGAAGCAAAGCTCATCAATTTACAAGTTCCTTCAACCAACTCTCACATTGATTCACACACACACACACAAAGTGAATTCTCACAAATGGGCACATGATCTCAATCATTTGGCTTGGTGATCAAAATGGTCTAATATGAATGAAGAGGAGGGTTCATATATAATCTTTTTAGGTGACAATCACTCAAGAATAAGGAGCTTGATCATTATGCAAAATTTATCTAAGATTAGAAGCAATTCATGCATACATAGATTCATTCTCATCATTCTACCCTTTTCCCAAGTGATCCTAAGTTCTACCCTCAAATTACATCATCACATAACCCAAAATAAAACTCATTAAAACATTCACCCAATGGACAACTCTCTTCTTTTTCCTTTGACTCAACCAACTATGGACTTATTATTCACTTTTCACAGTTCTTAGCTCAAACTCTTTTTAATATTCCTTCCCCACTATCTTTAAATTTCGTTTTTTTTTTTTTTTTTTTTTTTTTTTTTTTTTTTTTAGGGGGAAGGTCTCATAATACAATTTAGAGCTTTCATTTCCTTCTATTCTAGATCCCTAGGACTTTTGCTTTCTCATGACACTCTTTATTCATCTTTCTCATATTACCACTTCCCAAACCCAAAATATTAACATTAAGAGCTCATAAACCCACTCACCATCCTAGATGCTAGCTCAAATGAGGTTCCTATGCTAGCAAGAGATGAGAATAAATCTATGTCGCCTCCAATACTCTCAAGATTTTGCACATGACAAACTATCAAAAGAGGCCTCACTCATGCAAACTAATGTTTGGTTTCAAAGAATGGCTAAGGTTCAAGGGAGGGAGTGCCATTTGGGTTAACAAAGGGTGGTAAAAATGGAATGAGATAACCCAAATGTGTATGAGATCCATGATTAAGTATACAAGTGCCCATATGCAAGAGAGATTAAGTTCATTTAAGCCAAAGTTCAGTTTGGAGATGGTTTCAAGAGCAATGTCAAAATCAAGCTAGCAAACAAGTTTCAAGAAGAGTTTTCAAGGTTCGAAGCGTGCAAGACTTTAAAAAGATGCTTAAGCTACTTGATATGACTAACTAGGGTGCCACTTTGAGTTCTAGTCAAGAGTTTCTTTACAAGGCATTTTAAATCATTGCTCCCTATGCAAATGAATGCAACCTATATGCATGCTTTTAGACTCCTAAATATTCTTTTTTTTTTTTTTTTTTTTGTATGCAAATAAGTGTATGCTCTAGACTCAATCTTAAAGATGCAAGATGCAACTACATGCTTTTTTTTTTTTTTTTTTTTTTTTTTATGCAAATAACTATCTACAATGCATGCTCATGACATAAAACACAAAACCATCAGCAGATTGTGTACCTCCCCCACACTTAATTCACACAGTCTCTGTGTTGTTAAGTGGAGGAAGATACTCAAAAGGAAGCTAAATGCAAAATAAAGATGGTATTTACAATGGTAAGGTTTAGGAGTACCTCATTATGGAGCTTTGGATGAGGCAGTGGCCTCATCTTCAGTATCAGTTTCATTATCAGTTGAGGCAAGGGATGGAGACAAGTTTCCTGAAATGGAACGGAGAGCTGGAGGGTTTCTCTTCTGGCGGATCAGTTGTTTTCTAGTGACAGGGTGACTGAGTGCCAAAGGGTCATGTGGGGGTTGAGGTTGGGGAGTAAGATCGGCGAAGTCTGCTTCTGTGCATCCTGCTACTGCTCCTCTAGTCAAGATGTCAGTCACCTTCTTCATGAACTGAGCTTGCCTCTTCACAGTCTTTGATAGCTCCTTGCACTTGTTCTTGAGCTTGAAGATAGTTCTGTCCTGAGCCTTGTTCCATCTCTGGAGACTGTCAATATGCTTATGAGCTTGGCGAAGGGGGCCGTGTGCCAAAACTCCAGTGCGCTGCTCAAAGTGGTAACGAGGAGGACCAAAACGTAGCTGAGTGTTCAAGGTTTCTGGGTGCTCTAGGTACTCTTCAGTCTTGTTCCCAGATTCAGACTTGTTTCCAGACTTCTTCCTCTTGTTAGAACACATGCCAGTTAAAGGACCATGGGAGTGAATGAAGTGCTCTTCACCAATATCAAAGCCAATGATTCCTGGGTGCTTCAAGCTTGTAAGTTCCCAGTTTGGAAGCTTCAATTCAACTTTCTTGTTCACATTGAGATAAGTGTAGATACAAATGCCATCAAACCTCCCTCCAAAGTACTCAGCTTTCCTCAAGTATTCTCCATCTAAGAAGTTTGGTCCAGCTGCATCATCTCCCAAGTGAATGTTCTTCAGCTCAAGCAAAGGGGTTATCATGCCACCAATTCCAATTTGAGGGTGAGAATCTCCGGTTGTCCAAGCCCAATCTTTATAGTACAAGAGGCGCTTCACAAATAATCCAACCATCCCAAAGTTCTTGAAGAAATCAGTGCTTACAAGAGGCAGTGGAGGTGAAGAGGCATAGTGCTGGACAGTTTGGTGGAGAAGTCTCAACTCATCATCAGTCACATTTCCTGGTTCCTTTCTTGGGAAGAGGGTGTGGACAATCAACCTGTGGAGATAGCGCACGGAGGGGTGGCGAATGGAAGCATTCTTGTCACGGCTAGCCCTGCGCTCCTTACCAGCCAGCAACTTCCAAACTGTCTTAGTGATGCTCTCTTCCTTAGTCTTAGCAACATGCTTGGGGAAGAATGGCTCAGCATTGTCTTGAAGGCCAAGAACCTGTCCAATCTCCTTAAAGCTCATGGAGTAGACTTTCCCATAGACCTTGAACTTTATCTTTCCCCATCCTTGCTTCACATGCTTAGTGGTGTGAAAGGTAGCCTCTAAGGAAGATAAGAATTGACAAGACACTCCCTTGTAAGTAGGGTAAGCCATGGAGAAGAAGCTTTGCATGTTCAGGTGCTCTAGCATTGGCTTGATATCTTCATCTAGCTGAACCTCTTCCATAATCTTGATATCAGCAAACCTGGTTGGAGGCCAAGCCACACCATCCCTCATGTGTTCATACAACTCTTTCTCAGTTGGAATCTTGCTTCTATCTCTCTCATCTTCAGTGTCCTCTCCCTCAAATGGAACCCCATCATCTTCACTATCTTCACTTCCATCTTTACTTTCCTCCTCATGATAAACCTCTATACTCTTGTCCTTTTGCACCTTAGCTTTCTTAGGAGGAGCTGGTTTTGCACCCACATCATCACTCTCAATTATAGCTACTTGCTTCCCTTCTCTCTTGCTTTGAACTACTTGTTTCTTTGATGCCAACACTTTCTGCCTAGAAGTTTGTCCAGTTGCATCCATGGAGGTTAAAGGTTTTCCAAACTTAGCAGTCTCTTGCTCTGCAGCTTCTTTCTTCTCAGCAGCAATCTCAGCTTCACCCTTCCTTCCCATTGGTACCTGAAAAGTATCAAAGCTTGGAAAAGAGTAAGCACATGAAAAGAGAAGAATAAAAATTTTAATTGCTCAAAACTGAAGTAGTAACCAAATTCAAGACTGAAAAAGCAATCTAGACAAGTTCTAAAACATCAAGCTAACCAAATTAACCCATAATTATGCAATTTTCAAAAAATCCCTAAATCTCATGAACCCTAATTACTCAAAGTTCAAATTAAACTCAATTCTACCACAAAATCAATAACCCATCATGATATACAACCATCCCATAGTCTATTTTATAAGAATCTAGCAAGAGGAAGACCAAATTTCAAGTTCAAAAATTAGGGTTCATGAGCATTACGAATTTGAACATTAAAAGGTCATACCCTGCTTGGATGAATGGAAAGGATGAATTGATTCAAGGAAATAGATTATAGAGGGGAAGGTTGTGGTTTAGAAAAAAAAATGGAATGATTTGGTGGAGATTTGAGTGAGTTATGAGGTTTTAGGATTGGGAGGCTAAAGAGAGTTTGTGAAAAAGAACATGAAAAGAGAGAGGGAGAAGTCGGGTAAAGAAAATGGGAGAGTTGCTGGGTGGAATTGGGGCGGGTCAAAGGATGGGTCGCGGGTCAGCGGGTCGGGCCGGGTCGAGAAAGAGAGAAGACACATACCTGGGCGCGGGTAAGAGAGAGCCGGGTCGTACCCGCGTGCTGCTCCCCGCGTGGAGTCTCCCTGCGCTGCGCCAGCACTTCACACGCCCGGGTAAGGGACCCAGGACGCTGGTACCCGCGTTCGTCGCGTCTCGCATTTCTCCTCTTCGCACGCCCGGGTAAGGTCTCCCGCGCACTCCAACCCGCGCTGCATCTCCTCGTGAGCGCTTCCTCACACGCCCGGGTGCGCCATACCACGCACATCAACCCGCGCTGGCTTCTCCTCTTCATGGCGAATTCTCACGCCCGGGTAACTTACCCCGGACTGCTCTACCCGGGTCACTCGACCACAAAGCACTTTCCACCATTTTTTTTTTTTTTTTTTATTTTTATTTTTTATTTTTTTTTTTAACACACTCCTTCTCCTTAAGATCCAATCCACCACAATCCCATAATCTCCGTTGCTTCCAAGGGACTTAAAAAGAAATCCTAATGCAATATTTACAAGGATAGACATGGGACTTCCTCCCAAGTGAGCTTGTTTAAAGTCTCTAGCTTGACTTTGCTTCCATAGAGACTAGGATGAGGTAGAATCAGAAAGTGGAACTGAGATTCCACCTTCCTTTGGTGTTGTAGCCATGTAGAGCTTAACTCTTTGTCCATTGACTGTAAAATCTTCCCCATTCCTATTCCATAGCACTATTGCTCCATAAGGCTTCACCTCTTTGACCTTGAAAGGTCCTGACCATCTTGACTTGAGCTTGCCTGGAAACAACTTCAGTCTTGAGTTGTAGAGAAGCACTTGATCACCAGCACTGAACTCTCTCTTCAAGATCCTCTTATCATGAAAAGCTTTAGTTTTCTCCTTGTAGATCTTTGAGTTCTCAAAGGCATCAAGTCTAATCTCATCAAGTTCATTGAGTTGGAGAAGTCTCTTCTCTCTAGCATTCTTGATGTCAAAATTCAACAACTTCACAGCCCACAATGCCTTGTACTCAAGCTCTACTGGTAGGTGACAAGCTTTTCCATACACAAGGTTGAAAGGAGTGGTTCCCAAAGGTGTTTTGTAAGCTGTTCTATAGGCCCAAAGTGCATCATCAAGCTTACTAGACCAGTCCTTCCTTGTAGTTCCCACAATCTTCTCTAAGATAGACTTGATTTCTCTGTTGGAGATTTCCACTTGCCCACTAGTCTGAGGATGATAAGGTGTTGCCACCTTGTGCTTCACACCTTTCTTCTTGAGGAGTCCTTCAAACAACTTGTTGATGAAGTGTGATCCTCCATCACTTATGACAACTCTAGGAACCCCAAATCTTGGAAAAATCATGCTCTTGAACATCTTGACCACCACCTTAGAATCATTGGTAGGACTTGCTACAGCTTCCACCCACTTGGAGACATAATCAACAGCCACTAGGATATACTTGTTACCATAGGATGATGGAAATGGTCCCATGAAGTCAATACCCCACACATCAAACACTTCAACTTCAAGGATTGGATTTTGAGGCATCTCATTCCTCTTGGTGATGTTTCCTCTTCTTTGGCATGAGTCACATCTTGAAACAAAGTCTTGTGTGTCTTTGAACATGTGTGGCCACCAAAAACCAGCTTGTAGCACCTTGGCAACAGTCTTGAAAGTAGCAAAGTGACCTCCATATTCTGATCCATGGCAGTGTGTAAGGATCCCATTGATCTCTTCATTAGCCACTACTCTTCTATAAAGCTGATCCTTGCAAAGGATGTAGAGGTAAGGCTCATCCCAAAAGTACCTCTTCACATCTTTGTAGAACTTCTTCTTGGCATATCCTACAAGGTCCAGTGGTTCCTTTCCAGTAGCTAAGTAGTTCACCAAATCTGCATACCATGGCTCCTTCTCATTGCTTGCCTTGACCTCTTCAAGCTTCCTACCAGTCTCACAAACTGCAACCACTGCTCCAATTGCCATAATCTGCTCCTCTGGAAGGGTCTCATCTATGGGGATGTCACACTCTATTCTCATTCTGGACAAGTGATCAGCTACTCCATTCTCAATTCCTGGTCTGTCTTTGATCTCAAGGTCAAACTCTTGCAGCAACAGAATCCACCTTAGTAGTCTTGGCTTAGCATCTTTCTTGGCCATTAGATGTCTCAATGCAGCATGATCAGTGTAGACAATGACTTTAGACCCAACCAAGTAGCTCCTGAACTTCTCAAAAGCATACACAATTGCTAACAGCTCCTTCTCAGTTGTTGTGTACTTCACTTGAGCATCATCAAGAGTTTTGCTAGCATAATAGATCACATGAGTCTTCTTGTCTTTCCTCTGCCCCAAAACTGCTCCCACAGCATAGTCACTAGCATCACACATGATCTCAAAGGGAATGTTCCAATCAGGGGGTTGAACAATAGGAGCACTAACCAACTCATGCTTCAGCTTCTCAAAGGCTTGAAGACATTCATGGTTGAAACTGAAGGCAGCTTCTTTGCATAGTAGCTTGGTCAATGGAATGGTGATCTTAGAGAAGTCTTGAATGAACCTCCTATAGAATCCAGCATGGCCAAGGAAGCTTCTTATGTCTTTTACTGTCTTTGGAGGAGCTAGCTTAACCATCACATCAATCTTGGCTTTGTCCACTTCAATTCCTCTCTCTGAAATCTTGTGTCCTAGCACAATTCCTTCTTTAACCATGAAGTGACACTTCTCCCAGTTCAGCACAAGGTTGGTGTCTTCACATCTCTGTAATACCCTGCACAAATTGGACAAACAAGCAGAAAAAGAAGATCCGTAGACAGAGAAGTCATCCATGAATACCTCCACAACATCCTCAATGAGATCGGAGAAGATAGACATCATGCACCTTTGAAAGGTGGCTGGAGCATTACATAACCCAAATGGCATCCTTCGATATGCAAAGGTACCATAAGGGCATGTGAATGTTGTCTTCTCTTGATCATTTGGATGTATGGGGATCTGGAAGAACCCTGAATACCCATCAAGAAAGCAATAATATGGATGGTTTGCAAGTCTCTCAAGCATTTGATCAATAAATGGCAATGGAAAATGATCTTTTCTAGAGGCTGAGTTAAGCTTCCTGTAATCAATACACATTCAATGCCCAGTGATAGTTCTAGTGGGTATCAATTCATTCTTATCATTTTTAACCACAGTGATACCCCCTTTCTTTGGAACTACATGCACAGGAGATACCCATTTACTATCTGAAATAGGGTAAATAACACCAGCATCTAAGAGTTTAAGAATCTCCTTCTTTACAACATCATTCAGGTTAGGATTTAACCTTCTTTGATGCTCGATAGAAGTCATTGATTCATCCTCAAGATGTATCCTATGCATGCACAAAGAAGGTGATATCCCTTTAATATCCTCAAGTGAATACCCTATTGCTTTTCTATATTTTCTTAGTTCATTCAAAAGTTGAGACAGCTCAAGTTCATTAAGTTCACTACTCACAATGACAGGATAAGTCTCATTAGGGCCAAGGAATGCGTACCTTACACCATGGGGAAGAGGTTTTAGCTCCACTTTAGGGGCATTGAGCTCACTCCAGTCATCTTGATGACTAGCTTCTTGCTGAGTAGCCGATGCAGCCTGGTGAGTCTCTTGTGGAAGCTCCTCAAACTGATCTTCACCACTAATCCCTTTGTGAGAGTCTAGCAACTTCACATAGACATCACTTTCCCAATTCTCAACCACTTGGACTTCTCTATCAATTGTCAAAGCATGTTGTAGGGGGTCCTCAAGTGCCAACTCTTCAAGAAGCTCATCAGCTAGAGCATCCATTTCCTCAATGTAGAAGACTTGGTTTTGAATGGTTGGTCTCTTCATCACTTCATTGATGTCAAAGTGGAGGATGGTATCTTTTCCAAGATGGAGATCAATCTTCCCTTCTTTGACATTCACAATAGCTCCTGCTGTGGCTAAGAATGGTCTTCCAAGAATCAAAGGATCTCTAGCTTCCTCACCCATCTCTAGCACAACAAAATCAGTAGGAATCTCACAATTCCCAACTTTCACAGGAAGATCTTCTAGTATACCAACAGGGTACTTCACTGATCTATCAGCCAACACCAAGGAGAGTCTACACTTCTTGTATTGAGTAAACCCAAGCTTTGTTGCAATAGACAAGGGCATCAAACTGACACTAGCTCCAAGATCACACAAGCACTTCTCAAACAGCATTGGACCAAGGGTACAAGGTAGAGTGAAGCATCCTGGATCCTCTAGCTTCTTTGGAACATCTAACCTTTGAATAATAGCACTGCACTCATGAGTCAAGATCATCATACCCTCCATCTCTTTCTTCTTTGCAGCCACAGCATCCTTTAAGAACTTGCTGTACTGAGGGACTAACATAAAGGCATCTATGATGGGCATTGTAACTTGAACTTCACTCATTTGCTTCTCAAAGAGTGCTTTGTACTTCTCTAGCAACTGCCTCTTGAACCTTCCAGGAAATGGTAGCTTTGGCTCATAGGGAGGAGGAACAAAAGAGGATTCCTTTGTTGGAGTAGTAGCTTCACCATGTTTCACTGTTTTCTTTTCTTCTCCAACCTTCCCTTTACCCTTAGCTTCCACAATCTTTTCCAAGATCTCTTCATCAACCTTCTCATCTACAATCACTACATCATCATCAATGTTGATGGCAACCCCCCCACTTGGTTTCTCACCATCCTTGGTGAGAGCTCTTGGAGGCAACTCTTTACCACTCCTTAGTGTGATTGCCTTCATAGTTTCCTTGGGGTTTTGCTCTGGTTTTCCAGGTAATGATCCTTGCTGGCGATTTGGTTGAGAGTTCATAGAAGCAAACTGGTTCTCCAAGGCTCTGATCTTGTTGTTCAGCTCATTGTAGCTGCCATCTATCTTGTTGTGAATGTTCTTGAACTCATAACCCATTGTCTTCTCATTCTTTGCCTGAAAATCCAAGAGCTTCTTGAACATGGCATCAACACTTGAATCTGAACCTGAAGCTTGTGAGGTACTGCCTTGAGCTTGAGTAGACTGATTGCCTTGATTGCTGAAACCAGGAGGAGCATTCTGTCTATTCTGATAGTTCCCTTGCTGAGTGTTTTGCTTGGGCTGATATCCTCCTTGTTGGTTGTTGGAATAGGGCCTTTGCTGGTAATTGTTGTACTGGAAGTTAGGTTCCTTCCTATACCAAGTACCATTGTTGTTGATGAAGCACAACTCCTCTTGACCTTCTAAACCCTCAACTTCATTCACCCTAGGAGGAGCCTCTTGGCTAGGACCACCCACAAAGTTCAGCTGCTCCTGTTTAGACTGGTTGGAAAGAATCAAGTCCATCTTCTCTTGCAAAGACTTGAGGTCTTTCTTTGTCTGCTGATCATCATTTCTGTTGGCTCTATCATGTTCCTCGCTGTAGACTGAGTCACTCTTGGCCATGTTTTCTACTAACTCCTCTGCTTCCTCCTCAGTTCTTCCCAAGAAGTTACCATTGCTAGCTGTATCAAGCCTGTTCCTGCACTGTGGTAAAGCTCCTCTGTAGAAGGTGCTGAGCAAGCTTTCCTTGCTGAAACCATGATGAGGGCATTGAGACCAGTAGCCCTTGAATCTCTCCCATGCTTCACTGAAGCTCTCAAGATTCTTCTGTTGAAACCCAGAGATGTCATTCCTAATCTTAGCTGTCCTGGAAGTAGAGAAGAACTTGTCCAGGAATACTCTCTTGCACTCATCCCAAGTAGTGATGGAGTCACTTGGGAGAGTTTTCTCCCATTGGTGTGCTCTGTCTCCCAAAGAGAAAGGGAACAGCTTCAGCTTGAATGCATCTTCAGAAACACCATTAGTCTTGGACAAGCCACAGTACTTGTCAAACTTATCCAGATGATCAATAGGGTCTTCAGCAGCTAGACCATGGAACTTGTTGTTCTCTATAGTGTTGAGCAGCCCTGACTTGATCTCAAAGTTGTTGGCAGCAACTGCTGGTGCTCTGATTCCCAACCTATGACCAGTAATGTGAGGTTGGTCATAGGCTCCAATGGCCCGAGCTTGGCGCGGTGGATGTTGTTGCTGGTGCTGTGGTCTAAGGTTTGCAGCTCCTTGAACATTTCCAGCTTGGGTAGCTTCATCTTGAGGCTGATTCTCCATATCAAACCCCAACCTCTGTAGATGAGCCTGATGCTCTTCTTCTCTTCTCTTTCTTGCAATCTCTCTCTCAAAAGCTCTGATGTCTTCAACTCTTGGAACTAGGTTTGATGGACCTCTGCTCCTCAAGTTCATACACCTGAAATACAAAGGGAGAGGAAGAAAGAGAATCAGTAACAAAAGAAAATAAAAATGACTTAGTCTCAAGCAAATGACTAAATCCCAATGTTAAAATCAAACTAGGATTGGCAACGGCGCCAATTTGATACAAGGCCTTTTCAAGGGTCCTAATATGCAAATCAAAGTAGTACTTTAGATGTCAATCCATTCCTAGATGATTCTAATGCAAAGAGAATGCAAGTCTATACTTAATCTAAGTGCAATCAAGTGTGAGATGATGTTTTAACTAGATTACTACTTAAAATGCAATAAAGAACAAAGCTTTCTTTCTTAATGAGATGAGAGAACTCATGGGTCAAGGGAATTGACCTTGGGTGATCAAGCTTCAATCTAAAGGTGTTAACTTTTCATTCACTCCATCAATCTTAGGCCTAGATACAATCCTAAACAAACTCTATCTCTAGATGAATGTTCATTCACTAAGATAATTCAAGCATCTAATCTCTTAGGTTGAATATTACCAAAGCAATCATTAATATCAAGTCTACTAGCCATCTTAACACCTTTAACAACAAATCTCTTTGGTAAAGAATGTTAAAAGCATTGGAGAGCTGGTTCAGACATTTCATCAAACACCTTGTGGGTGGGAAATGCCTAAAGTTCTATTCTAGAGAGGCCAACTCTAAAATAGCATTAAGATCACTCTACAAGCAAGAAATAAGAATGATCTATATCTAAACACCTTAGATCTACACTTAATCACCCTTAATCTCCCTAACCCATGAATTCAAAAGTGGATTACTCACTAATCAACATGATTTCTCTTAAACCCATGAATGATCTAAGCTTAATCATGTTAAGAAAGCAAGAAATGAACTTAAAACAACTCAAGAACACAAAGATAATTGGATTCAAGGAAGAGTCTTTCACCAAAAAGGTATGTGTTTCTTAAGTAATCATAAGATAATCTCAACAATGGAATGAAAAAGTATTTATATGGTGCTTGGAAAACCTAATGGTTTCCATTAAAAAGTCTAAAATGCCCTTTTAAAAACATAATTTTCGTCCATGGGACAGACTGGACCCGGGTGCTGCACCCTGTGCACTCCTACCCGGGTTGGGTTTTCTTTGTGCTTCTTCTTCTTCTGGCCGCCCGGGTGCACTACCCCGTGCACTCCTACCCGGGTTGGGTTTTCCTTGTGCCTCTTCTTCTTCTGGCCGCCCGGGTGCACTACCCCGTGCACTCCTACCCGGGTCATCTCGACTTTGCTCTTGTGGGGATCTTCAAAGCTTCATTTCCACCTCTTTTTGAGTGTTAATGCCTCCATACACCTCTATTCACTCCATAGGACACTCCAACACCTGATAAAGACAAATGAATGCAATATGAACCTAAATATGTCTAACACCTAAACTATATGCTCATAATGTACAAGAATGAATAGCTAAAATCATGAAATTATGCAAGATATCACCTGCTCCCGCTCCTGCTCCAGCTCCTGCTCCCGCTCCGGCTCCAGCTCCAGCTCCAGCTTGCTCCCGCTCCTGCTCAAGCTCCTCTAGCTCCAGCTCACAATGCTGCCCCAATGCCGTTGGAAGATTTAGCGGCAATCAATATGATTTTGGCTAGTCCTGGACATCATCTTCTTCCTCACCTCCATCCAAACCGCCCTCCGAATACGGTTTGGTAAGTTCTTTTAATTATAATTCATTGTAATTAATTTTAATATTTTCAGTTTTATAATTTAATCTCTCAGTTACCTTTAATTTTTTGTGATAGGTTTGATGACGACGGGAGCGTTGCTACATCGGTCCGTCAAATCTTTGAAAGAGATTTCAAAGAACCACATGCTAGTTGGAAGCAAACCCCTGGGAATGTCGTGAAACGCTGGTTTGAATCCTTTGCGGTAATTCATTTAATTTTTTCAAAGTTTAAAATTCTGTAAAAAAATATTTTTATGTTCGTTAATGTCTACTAATTTATTTTTTGGTATGTCAGCAAATGTATCATTGGGATTCCGGTATCACAAACTTGGTTCGCGAAGCTTTCGAGACCCAATTGAAAGTCCAAATGACTCGCCAAGTTTCTCGGTGGAAGAAACTGTGGCAGACAAAAGTTGATGCAGCTATGCCTGTGTGGTTTGACCCAAATGTTTGGGCTGGTCTCGTCACTTATTGGCTAGATCTAGGCACTGAAGTCCGGAGTTGCAACAGTCGGGCAGCTCGTTACTCTGACCCTGATGGACATGGACCGTCTAAGCATCGTTCAGGTCAGAACTTCTTCAGGGCCCGTGCGCGACTGATTGTAAGTTCTTTTGTTTTTATCTTGGTTCATTTGAGTTGTGCCAATCTCGATTTTTTATGATTAGACAAAATCTTTTTAAATTTAGGCTGAGGAAACTGGTGATTCTATTCCCGACTTGCTTGCGGTTCTTGAGCGCACTAAACGAAACCCGGATGGGTCTTTCGTCGACGGCAAATCTGAGCAGCTCTACACCGATGTGACATCTAAATTTCAGGAGCTATCTCAGGCTGCTAGTGATGGTCCCGAGAGCACTCGTTCTGTTGGTCTCACTCCAGCAGAAAAGAACAAGATTTTTTGTGAGGTAATTTATTATAGCTCTCATTCTCAATTTTTTAAGTCTTCTTTGATATTGATTTGTGGTTTTATTATGTAGTTTGCTCCCTGCAAAAAGGGACGACATTATGGAGTGGGTTCTCTAAGTAAATTTGTAGCATCCGCTTCTGCTTCGTTTCCTTCCAGCGGTTCTGATGACAATTCTTTGAGGGAGATCACCAAGCAACAAGCTCTTAGGATTGAGAGCCAAATAAATGTGATCGGGAAGCTGAGTGATGCTATTGGTCATCTAACTAGCAATGATAAAGAAAAAGCTGCTACCGTGATGGACAGTCTTCTGTCTGAGGGTATGTCTCACAATTCTACCTCTGAAGATGATGGTGAATCTGATGCTATTTAGTTTGTTGTTCTATCTTTCATTTGTATTGAATGTTCAAACTTTGTGTCTTTCTATTTTAATGCTTTTGCAATGTAATGAATCTTGAATATTTTTTATTTAGTAATATTTTCGTTAACATTTTATAATTTTCTTTTGAATTTAAAAATAAATAAATAAATATATCCGTTGCAATGAAAATTTGCGAGTGAACAAGTGCTTGCAATATTGCAATGCAGTTGCGAGCGTTTTGCAAGCGATTTTAATTTGCGACTAGCGATTCGCGAGGTACTTCGTTCGCTCACAAACTTCTCCTAAATGACGATTTGCAACGGAATTGCAATGCTTTTGTCCCTTGCAAATGACGTGTTTTCTTGTAGTGAAAATTGCTTCTACAACTTCCACTGTGCGTCCATGATTAAAAAATCAGAAGCTGATTGCAGCAGAGCAAGCTTCAATGCTTCACTGGTCTTCATGCAAATATGTGCATCTTCTTCGAGCACTGCTTATTAGTATTTAGCGTCTCTTAGATTCTCAGAAGGGGGTGCTACTCCAGATTCTTGTGGTTATGGCTCAAGAATTAGTATAGCCTGGTTTTTGTTAGAGCTCATGTGAACATCCTTTCCTTGCCACAATCAGTGTCACTTGATTCAGACAAAGAAGATAATTCAGAGAACATTTCAGTCATCCTCTTCATGGCTTTAAATTTGGCTTCCTTCTTTCTGATGATTCTTAAATAGTTTCTCCACAGTTCCCAACCAATCCAATTACTTAAATAGAATATTCATTGCTTCCTGCGTAAATATCACCAGAATCTACCATGAAAGATCAAATTACGTAAGAGATAAACTGATTTCTATGTTGAATGACTCTTTACAGAGATTGTCTTGTTTTGAATCTTAGCAACCAAACCAGCCTCTGGATCAAGACTAAACCCTATGCTTGAGAAATGGTTAAAGTTGTTCAATATAGCATTCAAGTTCGCAACGCCTTCAGTCTCCTCGTTCAGTCTGCATATTGAACCACATAAGTACTTGTTCACAGATCACAACTGTGAATGCATTTAAAATGTAGACGTCAAGGCTAAGGAACTGCATTAAGCAAACATATTTGGAAACATATACAATGTTCTCTCTGTACAGGCAGAAACTTACCGTAACCTTCAGGATCCTTACTAATGAATTTCATCAGATAATCTGTTGTAGCCAAGTTCAAATCACTGAAGTAATACTCAACCTGATAATTTGATTAAAGTAATCAATAACTTTGGACAACAAACTTTAATACACATTCATGTTGCAACACATACAACAAGATCATCATGTCTGAAGCTAATTAGTAATCAACAAAATCGTTCAACAGATTGAAAAGCTCACCTGATTCACAATCTTCTGAACAGTATCCTCAGGCAAACCAGTTGTGGGATCATGATAGACTCTGGTTATCGATTACTTGTAAATGCACACGATTGTATTACTTTGAATATAGAAGTGTTTACAGCTTTGCAGTACGATACCGATTCACTCTCATCACGAGTTCATCTCCATCGTCAGTCTCATAGCGACTGATTGCTCTTGACTCATAACGTCAAAGAGTTACAACTAACAAAGCATGAACTCAACAGTCTAACGGCTACAACTAATATACTAGTTGAGCTTATTCAAATCTGTAACTGCTAACCCTCTCCTTCTCTCCGAGTCTCTACTCTCTTCTTTATTTCTTCAAATACTCTGTCTTACTCCGAAGGTTCAACATTTGAATCTTTTCCCTCGCCATCTACTGCTTCTTTCTTCTCTTCATTCTTCCTCTTCCGAACATAAGCCTTCTTGAACCTATCAATACTTCCCCCAACGAAATCCAGCTTGCCCTCAAGCTGGTAATCTGGAAAACAAGTGATGAATTCTTGATACGGCATCCAAGAGTTCTCAAGAAAATAACATCCCAACCACGTAACCAACAACTCCAATTCCCCTTGTGAATTATAGCGTTTCTCCAGCACATCCTCCGGAACAACATCCTCTTCTGCCTCAGTAAGACCTCCTGGAGGTAATACCTCACTCTGCTCATGAGGTCCCAGGGCGAGTTTCAACAGTGAGATGTGAAAAACCGGGTGAATCTTCGCTTCTTGTGGTAACTGCAGCTTGTAAGCTGTTGCACCAATCCGTTCCAACACTCGGTATGGGCCAAAGAACTTCGCTGATAGCTTCTGACACTAACGATTTCCCACTGTCTTTTGCCTATAAGGCTGAAGCTTCAGAAATACCATGTCCCCAACTGAAAACTGAACATCTCTCCGAGACTTATCGGCTTGATTCTTCATAATCTCCTGAGCACGCGTAAGGGTCTGCTTTAAAGCAACCAAAACCTCATCTCGTTCACGCAACGCCCTTTCCAACTCAAAGTTATTTGTAGACCCCGTCTCAAAACGCAATAAGGGAGGAGGATCACGACCGTAAACAATCTTGAACGGAGTGGTTTGGATGGACTTATGAAATGTAGTATTGTACCATAATTCTGCCCAAGCTACATACGATTGCCAAGACCGCGGATGAGACGATGAGAAGCTTCTCAAGTAAGTCTCTAAACATCTGTTCAAGACCTCTGATTGTCCATCAGTTTGCGGATGAAAAGCTGTGCTATACTGCAATTTCGTACCTGCCAAACGAAAGACTTCTTTCCAAAAAGAACTGAGGAAAATCTTGTCTCTATCCGACGTGATACTCTTAGGAAATCCATGTAATCTCACTATTTCCTGAACAAACTTCTGAGCCACATCAATAGCCGTGAACGGATGCTTCAAACACACAAAGTGCGCAAATTTACTTAAGCGATCTACCACTACCAATATAGAATTGAAGCCATTTGATCTTGGGAGACCCTCAATAAAATCCATATTGATGTCTTCCCTGATTAAAGTAGGAATCGGTAGAGGTTGAAGTAAACCAGCAGGAGAAAGAGTTGAATGTTTGTGTGTTTGACACACGGGACAAGCCGCGACGTATTCCTGAATCATCTTGTACATTCCCTTCCACGAGAAAGAACACTGCACTCTCTTTACAGTTTTTAAAACTCCCGAATGTCCCCCAGTCTTAATGTCATGAGCTTCATTCAAAATTAGTGGAATGAAACGAGACGTCGCCGGAATTACTAACCGACGTTTTGACCATAACTTCCCTTCACTGACATGATACTTCTTATACTGCAATTCCCCTGAAACAATCTTCGACATAGTTCTCTGAATCCTCTGATCATCACTGATCTCTCTGAACAATTTTCCCACTGCAAGACTGTTGGAATTGTCAAAGATAACAACAGAGTCGACACTGATAATGATCTTGATAACCCATCAGCAGCTTTGTTCTCCGGACCTGGCTTGTAGAAAATCTCAAAATCAAATCCAAGGATCTTGGTTAACCATTTCTGATACTCCATATTAACCTCTTTCTGCTCCAATAAGAATTTCAGGCTCCTTTGATTTGTATGCACGTGAAACCGTCGACCCAAAAGATAATGCTTCCATTTCCTTATCGCCATTACAATAGCCATTAGTTCCCTCTCATAAGCAGGTTTCATCTGTTCTCTCTGTGTCAACGCGTGGCTGAAATACGCAATAGGACGTTTATTCTGCATCAACACCGCGCCCAAACCGAAACCCGAAGCATCTGACTCAATCACAAATGTTTCTTGAAAGTTATGTAATGCTAAGACAGGGGCATGAACCATTGCGTACTTGAGTTTATCCAAGGCTGATTATGCTTCAACAGAGTAGTCAATGGCCTCGCTATTGTACCATAATCCTTGACATACCTCCGATAATACCCTGTCAAGCCAAGGAATCCTCTCAACTGTTTCACTGTCTTGGGAATAGGCCAAGTCGACATAGCCTCTGTTTTAGCAGAATCAGTTGCCACTCCATTAGCAGAGATAATGTGACCAAGATATTCTACACTCTCCACCCCAAATGAACACTTCTTTTGATTCGCAAAGAGTGTTTGTTCACGTAAGACTTGTAGCACCTGACGTAAGTGATCCTCGTGTTCCTCATGGTTTTTGCTGTAGACTAGGATATCATCAAAGAATACAAGCACAAAATGTCTTAAGAACGGCTTGCAAAACCTTATTCATAAGTGCCTGAAAAGTGGTTGGGGCATTTGATAATCCAAATGGCATGACTAGGAACTCGTAATGCCCTTCTACTGTTCGAAACACAGTTTTGTGTATGTCTTCCTCCACCATCCTTATGTAATGATAACCAGAACGAAGATCCAATTTTGAAAATACTGCCGCTCCAAACAACTCATTCAATAGCTGGTCGATTACTGGAATTGGATATTTATCCAACACAGTAGCTCTGCTCAATGATCTGTAATCCACGCAAAAGCGCAAAGACCCATCTTTCTTCTTCACTAAGAGCACCGGATGTGGGAACCGAAATTCGCACTGTCGATTTTGATTAAGTAAATCGGAGGAAAGCTAAGTAAACTTAACTTTCCCTGAAGGTCCGGATCCTCTGCGACAACCAACGACAAGTGATCAAATAAATGCGGAAATGTTTTACTAATATTTGAGACTGGACCTTAAGGAAGGCTGCCTACGTACCCCTTTCGAGGATCAAGTCGGACGTAGTTCAGTTGGAAGGGTTTGAACAAGAGATCGAACTGCCTGGCGGAGTTCGTCTAGTATGAGCGTTAGTCATAGAAACGGGCATGTCGAGAATAATGCCTAGGGTTTCTATGTGCGGAACTCAAAGTAAAAGGATTGTTAGATCCTTCCGCGAGAAATAAGGGTCTGCGGACAAGATGAGAATAGAACGAGAGGCGGCCGGACGTTCTAGGTCCTGTCTTGCTAGTCTACCGCCTCAATTCTAAGTTCTTAAGCAAACATGAGCTTTCTAGGTCTCCAATCTCGGATTTGATTTCTCTCTAGGATTTTTTGTGCTCTCCTTTCCTTCTCTCCCAAAGCTCCTTTATATACTCCTTCTTATGACGGTCTATTCTCTTTTTGGGCCGCGAAGCGGGCTTTTTCCATTTTCGTCGGCTTTCATGTTTATCGGGAAACTTGACATTTATCTTCGGGAAACTTGACATTTATCCTTCTGGAAATTTAGCATTTATCTTGTTATGTAAAGATAAACGTAAATCGTCGTATCTATCTCAGATAATCGTAAGCGGACTGTCCGATCGCGTTTGGTCCCTTTCGGGCCGTCTCTAGGACTTCCGTTGTTTTCTACGATTTCTTTGGAAGATCTTCAATCCTTCGTAGAGTTGAGATGAGTGGTGTTTTAAGATAACCATCACTGTTTCGCACGAAGAATTTAAGATCTTCCTTGCCGTTGATATCTTACGAGTGTCCGAAGTGTTTCCGACGATCTTAGTTTGGAGTAAGAACGCGAGTTTTGTAAGCGGAATCTCAACGATTCGTTCCGCGAAAACTTGGGAAAGACGCAAAGTACAGACTTCTGACGGCCGGGGCCTAGAAACTTATGCACGGAAGCTTGTCGCCCGACGACCCGAGCCAGCACGGGGATAGCCGCTCGGCGGCCATGGCCAGCACGGGCGCTAGCCGCCGGCGGCTACGGCCAGCACGGGCGCTTGCCGCCGCCGGCTACGGCCAGAACGGGGGCTAGCCGCCCGGCGGCCACGGCCAGCACGGGCGCTAGCCGCCGGTGGTCACGGCCAGCACGGGCGCTAGCCGCCGGGGGCCACAGACAGTACGGGGGCTAGCCGCCCGGCGGCCACGGCCAGCACGAGTGCTAGCCGCCGGCGGCCACGGCCAGCACGGGGGCTAGCCACCCGGCGGCCACGGCCAGCACGGGCGCTATCCGCTGGCGGCTACGGCCAGCACGGGGGCTAGCCGCCCGGCGGCTAGGACCAGCACGTGCGTCTCGGCGAGGGATTCGATTTGATATCTTGCTTGTTTTCTGGGTCCTCACGGTTTGAGGGAACGAGCTCTTTGAAGTTTTCTGGCGACGAGAACCAGTACGGGGCTAGCCACCCGGCGGCCAGGACCAGCACGGGCGCTATCAGCCGGCAGCCAGGACTAGCATTTGCGTCTCGGCGAGGGATTCGATTTGATATCTTGCTCGTTTTCTGGGTCCTCCCGGTTTAAGAGAACGGACTCTTTGAAGTTTCAAGGAGGATTCCTTGTCGTTCGGCCTGTCCAAACTTAGATTAATTCTCGTTTCTTCCGTATACTTTCGTATGGTCATGTCATACACTTGTTTTATGGAAAGTCCACACACGTTAAATATTTTTAGCCGTTGATTTCGAGAGAACCGTTTTTGACCCCAACAATTAGCCCCCCAGCCTGTAAGATGCGGAGACGATCTTGCGGGCGGAAGATTATGAGTTGAAAATCGAAATTTGTGGCTAAGAATATTTCATTGCGGACATCCACATCACCTTTGATTGGCGATCTTGAACGTGACGTCGGAAAGACCGTGAGTTCGTTGCTCAATGTGAAGAAAGAGAAGAACATATGTCCTCGAAAGTCCGTCGTATTCAACAGAAGAATCAGAGTCTTGAAGAGACGGGGACTCGCAAGTTTGACGGAGAGGACTTCGACTCGATTCTCGCTGGTTTGAAATCCGTGTGCACCCTTGTCCCGGATTTGGAGGGTTCGGAGGACCAGGACTACGCAGTCAAGGATCGTGAAGCCGGCGCATATGAGACATGCAGCGGTGGTGCGACCTATGGAGGCGACGGTGAGACCTATCCTACTTTGGGTGAGTTTTGAGGATGAAGGTTATGCTACAGGGAGTGTCTAGGTTTATCAATCCCTTTAGAGATATTTATTTTGATTGTGTTTCGGCCGTTAACAGGCCATGATGTACATTTCTGGGACTGGCCGTTGGTGGCATCAAATCCCGGTCTTTTTCAGGGCATCTGTTGAACTCTGCGGCTCAATCTTTATAAAATATTAATGTTGCGTTTTCAGAACTTCTGTCTATTGAAGTTAGAGGGACAGGGTGTGAGTTGTCGTCTCATTCATGCCTCCCTGATGATCACCGTATCCGTCGTTTGTACAAAGCGAAATTTTCCTGCGGTTTACGATTTACGCGAAAATTCGTGGAAACGTACAGACTTGAGTGAAGAGACAAGTTTTGGGATCTCGCGTCGTTGACGCTTTGCCAATGAGATGTTAAGATACCAGCAAGGCTGGGTTTAGGGCAAGACCTAGGTTTACTCTCAGACTGAGGCTGTGCGATGACAAATCGGCATTCGTTTTGCCTGTTTGTGATTTTAACCTGATTTGTACCGTTTTAAAATCTGCGAAGTGGTATCGGCTTATATGATTTGTCTGGGCACGAATCGAGCTACTTCCCTTACGAAGTGCTGAACCAAATTTGGATTTTTTGTATAGCGCGCTATGGGATCCTTGTCGGATGTAAAAGAGCCTACCCTTAGGTGGCTTGTCTGTTTAGGACGTTAGAGTTCGTTTGTTGTGATCAGCAACAACGATATGATGCCGTTTAGAAGGCGTATGAAGGTTTTAATCGAAAAACGAATGTTCAGGCACGAAGCGACGTCTCGCAGTGCTTTGAAGTTTGTTTTTCTTATGCCATAAATGACTATGGGCTTTTAGAAATCGCGGAATGTTTCCGGACGATAGTTTATGATTTATTTGGTGGATACTGGATCCATTGTTGAGGCCGTTTAGCGATTGGCGAGTTTGTTTGCGAAGAGTTTCGAAAATTCGGTTTCTGTGTTTGTAAAGAGTTTCGAAAATTCGGTTTCTTCAAAAAACGTGGGATTATATAAGCATACACATTTCAAATGTGTACGAGTTAATTTTCCCTTGTGCCGCACTTCAAATGTTCGCGGGCTTGGAGATGTTTTGCGAATGTCCGTAGTCAGAAACTGTTGTTTCAGTTTGGACGTGCAAGTTATAAAATTTTGATCGAGGAATTAGGACCAGGGGTCGCGTATATTTGACCCAGGGAGAAGCGTCTACCTTCGCTTTGTTTCGCGAAGTGTTGGTCTTCCGGGATTTTAAGGACGATTCGTATAACTCTTGGAGCTTTGTCACGAGTGTTTCTTTTCATGATTTGTTTACGAGGCGTATAGAACTTAATCAGTCGATGTTAAGTTCAAATTTTTCCGTTAACCGTATGGCTGTTAGGACTGATTTTATTACGAGAAATTTATCGCATGATTTCCGCTTTTGGGCTATGCGACAGAGTTGCTCGCGTAATGGTCACTTGGCGTTTTATGACAAATCGTGGATTATCGTTTGACCCTTAAGTAATTGGAGCGGCGATCGTTCAGCTGTTTTGTCTTGGCGTGAAGGCTGTGTTCAGCCGTTTAACCAAGGAGTTGGTAAACGATCAGACCGTGATCCTTTCGTATTAAGGTCATATTGGTTCACGATTGTCCTTAATGGTGATGCGAATTTAGTTCCGGACTTTATAGTTGGCCAAGGGCCGAATAGAGTTCGTCGAGATAGACATGCCAATCATAGAGGAGTTTTCCAAGTTATGGGTGATGGCTTTTTGAAACGATTTTCCACTTTAGGTTACAGTTATACGATAGATGCTTCGTATAACGTTTTCCTTTGGTCGCATGAAAATTGTTTCATTTTATCCGAGGAAATAAAGTTTAAGGAATCGACGAAGAACACGCTCGGATTCAGTTTTGGGTTATTTCCCGCTTGGACGTAATTTTCCGTATTGCGATGTCGTTTTGCATGAGACCGATCTTGGTTTTCCTTATGCTGTTTTTGTGTAACATGTTCTTGTTATACGAAAGTAATGGATGACCGGTTTCATGAAGATAGAAAATCGCAGATAGTCAAAGTAGTCTTGTTTCCGTGGTTTACACGGGAAACGTTTCCTTTTTGATTTTTTTTTTGACGAAAGTTGCTTCGGGTTACTCATGAAGTTTTACCGAAGGTTATTTCGTTAATTTTGTAGCTCACCGTCATGCCATTAGTCTCACGGAAGCGGAAAGAGTTGCCAAGGATGCGCGGCGATCGTTTCTTGGTTTTTCGAGAGATTAGATCGGTTTGCGCGTTCTGCCTAGACAGTCAAGGAACAATAGAACGAAACTGGAAGAAAATGCCTAAGACTTAGCTTGCTAGACTATCCACCTAGGTTCTAAGTTCCCTAAATTTTACGGCAGTTTACAAGACGTTCCCATTCCTTTCCTACGAAAAAATTAAAACCTTGATAAAATTTTCTAAGTTGGTCGTACCTTAGTCTCATTGATTACTCGAGATTGCCTCATGTCCGTTCCTCTTTTTCTTCTAACGTTTCATTGTCAAATGTCTTCGAAAAGTCTGACACTGAATCGAGAATCGATTTTTGATGAAACCCGAAGGAACAGTGCAGAATCGTTGCAGAATCGTTGAAGCAAAGGGAGGAGAAGTAGGCGAAACTCGAAGAAGGCTAAGGTGGGTAGACAAGTGAAAACGAATGGCAAGATGTCACTTGAGTGGGGCTTCTTGTTTCGTCAAGCTATGAGCGAACTGGTCAGGTCAAGAAGCTTACGATCTTGTTATACTTCACGAATGATGTTTCGTAAAATATTGTTGTGCTTGACGAATGTTTTGTTGCCCGGCGACCAGCGCAGCACGGGCGCGTTAGCCGCCCGGCGCCAAGAGGCAGCACATGCGTGCTAGCCGCCCGGCGCCTAGGGGCAGCACGGGCGTGCTAGCCGCCCAGCGCCTAGGGACAGCACGGGCGTGCTAGCCGCCCGGCGCCTAGGGACAGCACGGACGTGCTAGCCGCCCGGAGCCTAGGGACAGCACGGGCGTGCTAGCCGCCCGGCGCCTAGGGACAGCACGGACGTGCTAGCCGCCCGGCGCCTAGGGACAACAAGGGGGTGCTAGCCGCCCGGCGCCTAGGGACAGCACGGGCGTGCTAGCCGCCCGGCGCCTAGGGACAGCACGGGCGTGCTAGCCTCCCGGCGCCTAGGGACAGCACGGGCGTGCTAGCCTCCCGGGACTGTGCTTCCTCGCGGGACCTTCCTGTTTTTCTCGGGTTTTTTAAAGGTTTCTCGATCGACACTTAGTCTCTCGAGGTTTCTTTAATTTTTTCTGAGACTTTTGGACATCGATTTCATCATGATCCCAACAAGAAATTGTTTCTTAGAACGTTGTTGACCTTTTATTTTACGAGAGTTATTTCACAAAATGTTGTCGAGTTAATTTTACGGAAAATGTTTTGTAAAATGTTGTCGAGTTTAATCAAGCAAAAGCTGTCTCGTGAAATATTTTCGAGAATTTATTTTACGAAAGGTGTTCCGTAAAATGTTTATCGAATTTTAGCATTAGAAACGCTGATTGATAACCCGATCAGTCGTGCTTTCTGTTTCATGAGTAATCTGGGGTTTCTCCGCGATTTCCAGGAGTACAAGTCTTTATTTTTCCGGGAAATTCTAAAAAATATTTCCAGTCGAAACTCTACTCGGTAATCAGACCGTCATATCAGCTTTGGTCTCGATCCTACTCTAAAATCGTATGTGGGTCGTTTAGCCGTGATTCGGGCCCCTTTTGGGCCGTCTTGGGACTTAGACGTTTTTACGATTTTTCTTTAGAAAAAACCGTTGATGTGACGCTGGTTTTTCAGTAGGATTTCAATTCTCCGTATAGTTAAGGCAACTGGTGTTCAAGCTAACCATAGTCGTTTTATACGGCAGGAATCCGTCTCCACTACCAAGTCTTTTTATGAATTTTCCCGAAGTCTTTCTTTGATAATCCCAAACGAGGGGGGTTGTGTCCATGGACCCAAGGACCATGCTGCAGGAACTTGGAAGGGGGTGCATGGTTGATAGGACCTGAAATTGGTTGGGATGGTCCGTTCTCGGGACGTTTGTCCGTAAGATGATAATTTTAGATAACTGTTTGCATAAGCGTTGGTCGTATGAGCAGTCATTGCTGAAGTTTTTTTACCAGCGTCGATGTGAGCTGCGAGTTTGTCTTTCATATTTCCAGACATTGCTTTGATCAAGCGTTTTGTGGCCGTAAGAGTAAGAGTAATCCGTCCCCCCTCCTTCTAGCGCCAAACTGTGGGAACCGAAATTCGCACTGTCGATTTTGATTAAGTAAATCGGAGGAAAGCTAAGTAAACTTAACTTTCCCTGAAGGTCCGGATCCTCTGCGACAACCAACGACAAGTGATCAAATAAATACGGAAAAGTTTTATTAAGATTTGAGACTGGACCTTAAGGAAGGCTGCCTACGTACCCCTTTCGAGGATCAAGTCGGACGTAGTTCAGTTGGAAGGGTTTGAACAAGAGATTGAACTGCCTGGCGGAGTTCGTCTAGTATGAGCGTTAGTCATAGAAACGGGCATGTCGAGAATAATGCCTAGGGTTTCTATGTGCGGAACTCAAAGTAAAATGATTGTTTGATCCTTTCGCGAGAAATAAGGGTCTGCGGACAAGATGAGAATAGAACGAGAGGCGGCCGGACGTTCTAGGTCCTGCCTTGCTAGTCTACCGCCTCAATTCTAAGTTCTTAAGCTAACAGGAGCTCTCTAGGTCTCCAATCTCGTATTTGATTTCTCTCTAAGATTTTTTGTGATCTCCTTTCCTTCTCTCCCTAAGCTCCTTTATATACTCCTTCTTATGACGGTCTATTCTCCTTTTGGGCTGCGAAGCGGGCTTTTTCCATTTTCGTCGGCTTTCATGGTTATCAGGAAACTTGACATTTATCTTCGGGAAACTTGACATTTATCCTTCTGGAAATTTAGCATTTATCTTGTTATGTAAAGATAAACGTAAATCGTCATATCTATCTCAGATAATCGTAAGCGGACTGTCCGATCGTGTTTGGTCCCTTTCGGGCCGTCTCTAGGACTTCTGTTGTTTTCTACGATTTCTTCGGAAGATCTTCAATCCTTCGTAGAGTTGAGATGAGTGGTGTTTTAAGATAACCATCACTGTTTCGCACGAAGAATTTAAGATCTTCCTTGCCGTTGATATCTTACGAGTGTCCGAATTGTTTCCGACGATCTTAGTTTGGAGTAAGAATGCGAGTTTTGTACGCGGAATCTCAACGATTCGTTCCGCGAAAACTTGGAAAAGACGCAAAGTACAAACTTCTGACGGTCGGGGCCTAGAAACTTACGGAAGCTTGTCGCCCGATGACCCGAGCCAGCACGGGGCTAGCCGCCTGGCGGCCATGGCCAGCACGGGCGCTAGCCGCCTGGCGGCCATGGCCAGCACGGGCGCTAGCCTCCGGCGGCTACGGCCAGCACGGGCGCTAGCCGCCGGCGGCTACGGCCAGCACGGGCGCTAGCCGCCGGCGGCTACGGCCAGCACGGGGGCTAGCCGCCCGGCGGCCAGGGCCAGCACGGGCGCTAGCCGCCAGCGGCTACGGCCAGCACAAGGGCTAGCCGCCCGGCGGCCATGGCCAGAATGGGGGCTAGCCGCCCGGCAGCCACGGCCACCACGGGTGCTAGCCGCCGCCGACCACGGCCAGCACGGGGGCTAACCGCCCGGCGGCCACGGCCAGCACAGGCGCTAGCCGCCGGCGGCTACGGCCAGCACGGGGGCTAGCCGCCCGGCGGCTAGTACCAGCACGTGCGTCTCGGCGAGGGCTTCGATTTGATATCTTGCTCGTTTTCTGGGTCCTCACGGTTTGAGAGAACGGGCTCTTTGAAGTTTCCCGGCGGCGAGGACCAGCACGGGGCTAGCCGCCCGGCGGCCAGGACCAGCACGGGCGCTATCCGCCAGCGGCCAGAACCAGCATGTGAGTCTCGGCGAGGGCTTCGATTTGATATCTTGCTCGTTTTCTGGGTCCTCACGGTTTGAGAGAACGGACTCTTTGAAGTTTCAAGGCGGATTCCTTGTCGTTCGGCCTGTCCAAACTTAGATTACTTCTCGTTTCTTCCGTATACTTTCGTATGGTCATGTCATATCAGCTACGGAACTAATGTCTCTCGGTTCTTCTTGATTGTATCATTGAAGTTTCACGACTAAATCTGAGTTGGTTTTCTCGTAAAGTTTATCGTGTAAAACAAGAACGATCGACTTTAACATAGGTTTCTTAAGCTATACGACTTGTTTTGCTTTCGACGCTTGTTTTATGAAAAGTCCGCACACGTTAAATATTTTTAGCCGTTGATTTCGAGAGAACCGTTTTTGACCCCAACACCGGACTTGAAAATGGGCTTGTGCTAGGACGAATGATACATGTAGCTAGCATATCTGTTACCATCTGTTCCATGGCTATCTTGCTAGCATGAGGATATCGATATGGTCGAACAGAGACCGACGAAACTCCTGGTAGAAGATTTATTGCGTGTTCATGACCCCTAAAAGGTTGTAATGTCGTTGGCACCTCGAACACGTCTTTTAAATCTTGGAGAATCTTGGAGTATATTGAACGAACTTCTGGGAATGGCGATGTTGCTATAGAAGCAGCAAGAAGTGCTTCCCTTCCTATCTTGCTACTTGTATAGACTGGTTTCAATGATTTGAAAGAGAACCGTGTACAATGTAGAGCCTTCTCTCCTACCAAAGTCACACGATTCCCATTATAGGTGAAGGAAAGGACCTGCTCCTTCCAGTCCACTTCACATACACCTAAGGTTTCAAGCCATTGAATACCAAGTATAACATCAACATTCCCCAGTTCAAGAGAGATGAAATCGTCTGTGAAGTTGGTTTGATTGAGTTGGAAGTTGACTGCTTGGCATACTCCTAATGCGTTTACAGTAACTCCATTTCCCAACAACACATCCAAGCTACTATCAGCAGAAACTTTCAAGTGTAGCTTGGTCACAACTTCAGGTGAAATGAAGTTGTGAGATGCTCCGCTATCGAGCATGACGATCACCTCTAAGTCGTTAATCAACCCTCTCATCTTAGTAGTCTTCGGAGAGTTAATGCCCAAATACGAGTTTAAAGATAATGTATGGAGAACTTGTTGCTGGACCTGATCTTGTAACTCTTCTTCGTCATCATAGTTTACAACCTCAAGCTCCAAACCATTGATCACAGTAAGAACTCGTAGCATTCGTTGTGGACATTCTTTGTTATGAGCTGGTGTCTATGGTGCTTTGCATCTGAAACAGATCTTCTCTCTTCTCATTCTGTCGAGTTCTGCATCAGAATGCTGTAGCCGTGGTCTCACATTGTTGCGTTGATTAACAGAGTTTTCTTTATTAGCTGGTTGTGTTCCTTTAGACAGCTCTGTCTGCGTTTTGGTGTTGAAATTCGCTGCTCGAGACACTGACGTCTGTCTTTGATAGCCTCCCCGCCCTTCACCAGCGGCCGAGCTTATCACGCTACAGAACGTAGTGCTCTGCATCTTCAGCACCGCCAATTTGTGTTGAGTTAATGTCACCGGTTCTTTCATATGATTCACCTCCTTCATATCTGGTTTCAAACCATTGAAGAATACTTTGATTAAATTCTTCTCATCCACTCCTGTTACTTGATTCCTCAAGGTCTCAAACTCGTGAACATAATCTTCAATCTCACCCTCCTGTCTCAATCTGAATAACTGTGCTCCAGGATCATTGTCAATAGGACCTCCAAATCTGTCCAACATTCTCTGTGTAAATTGTTCCCAACTGACAAACTGATCATCCAACACTTCACCATTGAACCATTGCAGCACTGGCCCTTCCAAACTCAATGACACCAAATGAAGCTTCTCTTCCTCGTTGAAATTACCAATCCTGAAAAACCTCTCTGCACGAGAAATCCAATCGAAAGGCAACGAACCAGAAAACACAGGCATCTCAACTTTCCTCAGCATCTTATCACGATTCGCTAAGTTTCCAATAATTCCCCGATAACCTAACTGTGTTTGATTTCCTTCCGTTTCAGATATAGTTATCGGTACCTGCTCGTTCGGAAGTTGCGACGACGAAGCTATCTCTTTCCCCGGACGTTGATGAAACGTTGCCGCATCTTCGAATCGAGTCAACATCGCTGTGATTTCCGTCATCTTCTCCTCTAACGCACCGAATCTCACCGTAGATTCAGCTCCCATCGATTCGATCTTCGCATTTATCAAATCCATCTTCGCCGCTGTAGCTCGATCACTCCGAGCTAGCTTATCGTAGTTAAGTTTCGTCAACTCCATCTCCTCCTGAATCTGTTGTAAATCCATCGATTTCGCCGGATCTCCCATTCCTGATCGATCTCTATCACCTCCGTTTCGTGTCTCCACCATCTCTAAGCTCCGCGGTGGTTACGATCGAGTTTCGCCGCACCAATGATATACTCTGGTTATCGATTACTTGTAAATGCACACGATTGTATTACTTTGAATATAGAAGTGTTTACAGCTTTGCAGTACGATATCGATTCACTCTCATCACGAGTTCATCTCCATCGTCAGTCTCATAGCGACTGATTGCTCTTGACTCATAACGTCAAAGAGTTACAACTAACAAAGCATGAACTCAACAGTCTAACGGCTACAACTAATATACTAGTTGAGCTTATTCAAATCTGTAACTGCTAACCCTCTCATTCTCTCCGAGTCTCTACTCTCTTCTTTATTTCTTCAAATACTCTGTCTTACTCCGAAGGTTCAACATTTGAATCTTTTCCCTCGCCATCTACTGCTTCTTTCTTCTCTCCATTCTTCCTCTTCCGAACATAAGCCTTCTTGAACCTATCAGATCAATCACAACAGAAGCTCCAGCTTCAGCCGTCTGATCGTTCTTAGCCTCTCTTTTGTGATCCCTCCGATCGCTCTTCTTCACAACCGACGAATCAGGCTCCTGCTCTCCACCTACACCACGCTGCTGATGATGGCTGCCGTGTGGATTCCTCACCGGGACCTACTGAGGACAGTTATGATGGAAGCGATGATGATGATGGTGGTGAGGCTGGATACGAACTAGAACAGGAACATTAAAAGGACGCTGGTGGTGGTACATATGAAGCAAAAAATGGACGAACCATACCTACTGGCCTTTCAAGCATGTGGCGGTTTTGACACTACTATCCCTCCCGAACATAAGCTCTCTCACGCCGTCGATCTCGTTCTCATCCTACACGTAGATCTTCAGCCAGAGGTGGGATGGGATCCATACCCTCGCTCCAGCCACCGTGACCCCGTCGTCGCTCGTGACGGCAGAGGAGTAAGTGCGGTGGAGATCGGAGTAACGGAGTACCACTGATCAAAAAGCTTTGTGAGGAAGAAGGTAGAGGCGACGAGAAACAGAGCTCCGATATGGTGAAAGGGAAGGGAGCAATCAGGAATAAGGCAATTAAGGTTCTGGATTTGTAGAATCAATCACAGTTTTGTTAGGGTTCTAAAAGGGGGGGGGGAATGAGAACAATGAGAGAGGGAATATGAGAGATGATAGAGGGAGATAATATATCAAAGAGGGAAATTTTCTGGTTTTCGTTAAGTGTTTCACGAAAAATTAGATTTTACCTTCCCGCTTATTAAAATTTTACCATAACATTAATCTAGTGCTGTTATAGAATATATAAATTTTATACGGATCTACGATAGCAGATCAGTAAAACGAGCTAGCGTAATGTGCTATGAATGTGGACTTTTTTTGTAGTGAGACTAACATCGAGATCATTATGGAAGTACCTGAGGCAAGAATGGATGTATCGGTTCCCTTTAGTTGTTGCATCTAGAGCTGCAAAGTCATACAACACAGGAAAGGCAGTTCAAGTTGATTGTTACTTTATAAAGAGAAAACTGAATATGTCACTTCATGGCCTTAATAATATTTGCTGTTTCTAATATTATCGCTTTCCTGAAGGCGTCCTTCAACATCTCCAAAGCAACTCATATGATCAACTGAGCTCCAGTAGACTATAACAGCATCAACTATCCTTCATTAGCTATACAAAAAAAAGAACTTTAAACAAATAAGCCGTCTGGAGAAAGAAAGAACAAAACAATTTTTATGATCACACACAGATCAAAAGCATCAGACTTAGACTTCACAATGTTTTAGTCGTTCAACGTACTCTCAAGAATCACACTCTATAGAGGTGTGCCTAACAACATATACGATCTCGTTGAGTTGTGTTGTTCGTCGCTTGAATATTGATATTTATACTTGTTGCTTCTGTCGGTTATTTTGGAATGCGATGAGGTTGATTGAATGATGTTTCACAGTGGAAAACATATTAATGCTGGATAACGTTACGGTGAGTCGATCTCTGCTTAATTTCTCTGAAACTCACGGCTGCTAAACTAAGAAGCCTGAAGGCGAGAAGACGCAAACCTAATATTTGTTGGGGCCTAAAATGTTTTAACAGCCTAAACGCAATTTAAAATCAAATAAACCCATCAACAAATGAAAATTAACAAAATTTCGGCAGTCCATTAATATAAGATGTCTGGTGGCAAAATTCCCTCTATGGAGAGATAAAATTCTCCTTTATTTATTAAGAGATGTTTATTTAATTACAGTTTCTACATACTCGAGTTGCATGAGTTCACACTTGCTTTTTTTCTCTTTTAAACAGTTACGCAAAGCAGTGACAAAAAGAAAAACACTTACGCTAAGAAAATAGTATAATATTGTAAATTATAATATTGTAAGCCAATGAGACTGATCTATTTTATCTTTGAACACTTCCTGGGATTATAAACAAAATTTTAGGTTTAGTTAGTGTTTATATCGGATCTACTTTTTATTTGTCTGTGAATTTTCTTATTTGAGCTTTGTTTCTCATTTGAAGATGTCTTAAACATTCTTGATTTTCTTCTGTTAAAAGCAACATAAAGAATGATTAAGTAAGCATACCAATTTTGTTTTTAAGTAGTATTTAGTCTAGAAAGACGAATACATTATTAGATTTGGATAAAATATATCGTGAACTGTATTATTCTAACAGAATTATATCTTCAAATACTTTGATATGGTGTCTTAGTCTACCAAATTTAATCTTTATAAATCTGTAGATGGTTCTCAAAAAATAAATCTGTTGATGCTTAAACTAGTATATATCTGAGTCGTGTTTATAGCCTATACACGTACCTTAACTTTATAATAACAATTATCATGGATGATTCATTCATTTTATACATTTTGGTATGTGCTTTACAGATGATAACGCGTCCTACAAAAGCCATAGGTGACATCACTATTCTCCGATTAGGTGACGTGTTGGAACACATCATGCGTCCTCCTGTCACATACTTTTTGCTTTTTTCTTTTGACCAGGCACCCCCAATGCTTTGAAAGTATTTACGTATTATTTCCGTATCTGAAGATAATACATAAAGCACCAATTTGGCAATTCAACTATTAAGTTAACATAAATCAAGAAAAAAAGTTATCCATCGTAAATCAAGTCATCAGTTTAAAGAGACAAAAAGAAGAGATTTTTTATAGTTTCAAGTCGATGATCATGATCGAAGGCTTCTACGGCTCCGAGATCGACTTGTTTAACTCGTTTTGTTTCTTTTCAGTCTCTTAGATTGTTTGTTTGCCAATTTATTTCGAACTTGGCAATGTTTTTGATTGTTATTCTCTGTGTTTCTTTCAATGGAAAGACAAAAAAAATCGGTTCAGTTGAACTATTTAGAAAATGTAATTGACAACTCTATTGTGGATGGTGGTGGCGCGTCTTACCAGCTTCAATCATTGATGGTTCTTTATTTGATGGTGATGAAGTTCTTGCTGCAAACTATGGTTTTTTCGAAAGTCAGCAGAAAATTTTATGAAACAATAATATATTTGGCTCTGTTATTATCAACAGAGCAAAATATAGAGTTTTCTTATCTCGGTGGATCTTACTGGAGAAGTAAAAAGAAAGTGGTAATCGTTCTCAAATCACTCTGAATCATGGTGCTTTTGGATTATATGAAGATTATCTCCGTTGAAATTCATCGATTCCAGAAGTATGGAGCTTTTATGTGAAAACTCTTTAGTCATTCATACGTAAAATAGATGCGTTAGTTTACTTTTGATTCCTATTAGTGTATCCTTTTTCTATTTTTCTATTTAAAACTTTTTCCCTAGAAGACTTAATAATACGATGGAGCGACAAGAAAAATCAAGTTATCAGTCTAACACCCAAGGCCAGCCCGGTGGTTGTCTAGCTGCCTGGTTGATGTCTTTAACATGTTTTGGAAGAAGAATGTTGACATAAGCTTATACGTATACTATTGGATTTTCTATTAAAAGATTCGTTAAAAAAATTCAGATGTTTTGTAGAGTATTATCTACCTTATTAAAACAGAAACATTACAACTTCTTTTAGGTGGATTTTTAAGTTGGATCTCATCTAATTAATGCTATATTAACCTAAGTATTACTAATGGTACCCTTTTCTAATTCGTTTGATAACAACTATTATCATTGTTTCTAAATTATTATGCATTCACTACGTATGTTTCTCTATATTCCTTATATCATCGTCTCATTTTCTAATATATTATAATATAGATTATTAATAATGCAATATATTTCCCTATTTATTAACATACATATATCAATATTATGTTAAAAACTTTATACTTTTGTTACCCATATTTATGAACATATAAACTATAATATAATATTTTTTAACTAAAAATAAGATTGACAACCAATAAAAAGGATATATAGTTCCAGTCAAGAATGAACATGATACAAAAATATAATCTATACTATTCAAATAGAATACTTCTTATAATTATACCCATGACTTTTTCAATTAAATATAAAAAATTCTGAATTTTTTTGCCAGAAGTATTTGTAACCAATCAAAAGTCATTATTTTACAATTACATTGAAAATATTTAATATAATTCAGTTCTTACCCTTTTTGAAAATTTTGTTTCCTAAATATTTGACCATATCTTTCCAAAAAAATATTTTACGTTATTAATGATTTGAAAGCATTTATTAAATAAAACCTCAAATAAAATTAAATTGAAATAACAAATTATTAAATCAATAAAATTATGATACAGATCTGAATTATCTCAACTCTTTAAAAAACTAGTTTCATTTAAAATAAAAAATATATTACATAAACTAAATTTAATAAAAATATAGAAAATATTTTGAAATGCACAAATGAATTTTTCAATACAAAGAGTGTTGAAGATATACAATATTTTATTTAGTAAAAAAAAGTCAGTACAAAATAAGTTTATTCGAATTAAATACATAAAATCATATTACGGGTTAGAATTATTTAGAGTCTTAAAAAAATTATTCATATTTAAAATAACAAAAATAAGTCATATAAGTAAACTAAAGATAAATTTTATACAATTTTAAAATTATAAAATTTATCAAAAATCATAATTTTTATTACGTAAAATAATTTTTTCAACCAAAAATATACCCGCCTTTTTTAAGGGCGGGTCAAAATCTAGTTATTGTTAGAAGAGAATCATTATATTTTATTGGCTCTATGAGTTAAAATCATGAAACCGTTTTAAAATTTTCGGATAGGTTTGTATTTGAAAACTATTTGGAATCTTCTTTGGACAGTGAACTAAATTCAAAGTACAACATTTTTGGATGTTTTAATGATTTTAAGATTTATTGGACATAATTTTTAGATTTCTTTCAAACATCATTTTTTTGTAAGCTTGCAAATTTTGTTTTATTTTGAAACTTGTAGACCATAACTGGTAATTTTTTTCAAATATCATTTTAGTAATATTTTTATTTTTATTTTCAAAATGCGGTAATATTTTTTATTTGCAAAATAGAATAAAAATTGGTTATCTTTTAATGTTTTGTTGGATTATTAAGTGTTATGTGATGATAGTATTGTGTCCACATATCTTTTTTTATTTACAGTCCAATCTGAATTTTTTTGACCTATATATATATATAAAATGTGATTTTCACATGATTATTGAATACTCTGTAATAAAAAAGTAGATTTTGGAAAATATGATGTAAATATTATAGCGTCGCCATATATCTCTTAACAAATGGTTTACAGAAACATTTCTCAAATTCTTAATTTTAATTTTATTTCTTAGCTTGATGTGTAAAATGTATATGTATCTATTGTAATTTTCCAAAGTATATTCTCTAAAATTACATGATTGTCGAAATATCTTTTTATTTAATATATTAAAATAGTAATAATATATAGGTTATTGTCAATTTGAAATATATAAAAATATACTATAAATAAATTGTATTTCCTTTCGAATAATACTTATAGAAAATATTTTATCATCAAAATTATTATTTAGATCTGGTATAAGAAACAAGTTATTATCAAATATAATTTTGATATGCTATATATATATATATATATATCTACAATGGCAGCAATTTGATATGATAGAAATGTATTTTGTATTCATATATTTTTAAGAAAATGAGTACAACACCTAAATTAAATATATAATAATGATATATCTATCTTTTCCGAACCACATACACAATTTCGGTTGGTATTTTAATATACAAGCAAATATTTGGTTCTAAATGTATTTCAGAATCCTCAATTCAAGAAAAAAAGAAATACAAAATGGCTATACAAAGTTTTCAATGAATTAGTATATTATATATGTTCATTATGTATGTTCATTATGTAAGTCATATCATAAACCTTCGTTAGTAAACCATATAAAAGATGGTTAGTTTATCATAATAGTACACACGATAGCGGTAGGTTTGAATAGGTAATGTATGATCATGAGAATGTTCCATGTTAAATGGACAGAAATTGAATCGGTTAAATTTAATTTATCCCAGTATGCATATGTTACTGCATTACTGCTTAGTACTTGAAGATGTTTATGTTAAATCCAAAGTAATATGCAACTGGTAGAGATAACATGGTTACATTATCATAATGTTGGTATAACATTTGAAAACAAATCTATAGAATAGTGGTATAAACGATTGTTAATGAACCACAAAATTAGGATTTTAAATAATTGGTTAGAGAAAGAAAAAATAAGATACATTTAAAAATATATATGTATATATAAGATGTATGTCTATATATATATATTTAGATTTGCTAAGTTGCTAATGAATTTTTGTACGGTGATTTTTTTTCAGAATAATTCTTTTTTAATAAAAAAAATCTAAAAGTATGCTTTTTTAATCTTGGAGTTTGTGTTTGTTTTCTTATATTTTTGGTTAGTAACAGTTTTATTTTTTTTACAATTTTAGATATTTATTCATAATGTTTTGTATTCTAATTTTATTATCTATTTCTGACAAAATCTTTGTATCTATTTAACATGAGAAAAATCAAGTTTCTCTCAGATTTTTTTTTCTTAATTAATTGATCAATCATGCACATGGAGGAAGAGATGATATTTGTTTTATATCTGAATCTATATAGTATGGTAGTTTCTTTGGCACCCAATGATTTGGGAGTAATGTGATATTTCTTCCCACAATTGTCGATAATTACAGAAAAATATCAATTAAGCAAATTTAGCATTGATTAATAAAAATACTAAGACAACTAAGAAACAAAATATTTGTACTCATCAACTTAATCCGCTTGTCAAATTTAGAATAGCTATTTTCGAAACTATTTCGGTTATTTTACAAAATAAGAAAAACATAATCGATACTAGAAGATATAAATATTTTTGGCCTTTGACGTCATCATCTCCGTTTGATTCAATGACTTCTGCTTATACTTCGAAACTGGTTCAAGCTTGTTCTTTGGCTAAGTCATTCCTATCAACCTCCAAGATCAAGTGTTAGTTCAGCAATGGTTCTCTATGCAGACCACCAGAGAGTTACTTCACCTATTCATGGCGTAGCTTCTCTGAACTGAAGGTTTCAGAAGATATGTTTAGGTGTCAGCATCTTTGTAGACAGGGGGAGAAACTTAAGATCGCTGTTGATCCATGTTGCTTAGACCTCTGTCATTGTCAAGCTGATTGCTGCAGTTTTTAACTCTTAGAAGTTTGGCGTGTAAAGTAGATCTACTGATGTTGATGAAATACAGAGGATTGCAAGTAATAGCTCCTCTTGCTCATGATTCGTTTATCATCTTCAATGCCATGGAAGCTACTGAACTGGTTCAACATTTAAGCTCCTCGCTTCGTTTGATATCACTTGATCAACACGCTTATGCAACAATTGATTTCGGCCTGAGGTATATCACGATGGTTGATGGTTTCAAGACTTCAAGTACGCCCTACATGACGTTGTTGTTCAGTGTTGCTGAGAGCTTGATTTTGTTGTGTGGTTCACACATTTGGCGTGATGTGGTGTGTACTGATGTGGTTTACTTTCTGGGTACAAGACATGAATTTCAAGAGCTTGACAGATTGCTTCAAAAGACGGAGATAATGTCTGAGACAAGCTATTTCTTCGTGAGTGGAGGTCTTTTGTCTGCTGCTTCTCGCTGTCACAAGCTCATTGAGTTACTTATTACTTTGCAAGTGCAGAGATCTTCCACTGGTTTTGTCATCAATCAGCTGAAGCATTATATGCTTGCATCTCCAGTTTCACATCTCTCTGCTGCTTCAGGTTTTCTGCACTTTCTGAAGACTGATTCAAGATATGTCTCGGCCTATAGGGTAACTAAGCAGCACGAAGATGTTCACGGAAAATCAGAAGAAGCTGGATATACTTCATTAGCTATTCCTTCTTTGGAATGGTATTGGTTCAGCTGTCTTCTGATTTATCTTCACATTCAGTTGGTTGATCCTGTTGTTTTGTTCAGTGGCAGTCAAGCAGCCTTACTCCTTCATGATCTGCAATGGCAACAGAGTTTTCCTTCACTCGCTATACAAGGACTGAACCGAGCATTTGCTGTTACTGACCATATTACTGAGACAGGTTCTGGTTGGTTCAAGTTTATACTTGATCTCCTTTATTGTTCTCTACCAAGACCACCAGAGATTCCCCAATTCACATGGTTTTCAAGTTCAAGATGCAAGTTCCTTACATCTTGAGGGGGAGGGGGGGGGGAGTATTAGAGTATGTATAGTTGATTAATGGTTTGGATGGTTAGAACTGGTTTATACCGGATAGCTTATGTTGTATATAAACACTTTGTACATCTCATTTACAATTAACAGAAACAGTATTTCATTTCCAAATCCTCTCGTGTTCATCTTCTTCATGAGAGCTGAGTTTCTGTTCAACTTCAATTCATCTAATATCCTATCTTTATTTTTCTAAACATTTGAGTTTTTGAAAGGCAGTGGTTAAGATAACGATGTCTCATGCGAGTAAGGTTGAGCATAGATAGTTTGCTTGGCGACCTTACAATCACAATAGAAGTTTTAGGTTTCTGGAACCCAATCGTCAATCTGAATTACAGCCTCTATCAGCGCAATTGCTGTGGCTTCAGGAGATGTAGATGCTGGATAGATAGCAGTGGAACCTTTCATGGCACGATTTGCTTATTTCGTTTTTGTTGTTGGAAGTTCGGAGAAGCATCTACAAAATAAGAATAATCAGTTTGTGGAAGAATAATCAGTTTTTTTTTGGTCGAGTTGATAGCTTCCAGAGTTTCGGTTAGGTACACCCTGATATTAATGGTTGGAGAAGTATACATAGCTAAAGTCCAGAATGGGCCATTCAACTGCGGGTTTTGGTTATTCTAAGGTAACCAAGGAGTGGTAATAAATCTGCAGATAGAATAGCGAAGGAAACTGTTGCGTTTGCGTCCTTTGTCCCTAAGTTGTTGTATTCTATTTTGCTTGACTGGTTAGTTTTTTGTATGGAGGTCGATGACCAATTTGCAAGACTTTAAATTGGTTTAACGAAGAGTAGTTGTTGAGTAAAAAAAAACATAGCTAAAGTCCATACACAACTAGGGAATATTTTCTAATGAGTGAAATACAAAGTCAATCAATCACAACGATATAAAACATTACTCGAGTCTTAAAACCCATACAGAAATAGAAAACTTGTATTGTAATCAAACTCAGAGAGAAAACAATGATGTGAAATAATGACAAACTCGAGAAAACAAACTTAAAGAATCAAAATCCGAAGGTAAAAAAAATGGGAGGAAATAAATTATCATCATCGGGGGTCTCTACTCGTGATGCATCATATAACTCAAGGCTCCCATGCAAATCCTCAACGATCTCTACTGGTGATGCATCCAACTCAAAGCTCTTATCAAGGAGACTTCCATCATCGTTGTCCAACAGTTGTTCTGAATTGTTTTCTTCTACCAGGATCTGGACGCCACATTCAATAATTTCGAAGTCCTGGGATGAGATGCTGAATTCGAACAATGTTTCGCTGTACTGTTCGTCTCCCCTAAGAATATTTTGGGAGTAAAATATAGCCAGATGTTCTGAATGGACTCTCCAGGGAAGAGGATATGTGATATTCGGCATGGGGCAACCATTTATGCTTATGCGGCACACTAAATCTATATACTTAGCACCTTCCGTCTCTGATTTAGGGGAAACGATGACACAAATCTTAAATCCGCCGCAAGCATTTGAACTGATGGACAAGGAGTTTCCTATAGCCCGGTGATTGAACTCTGCAGGTATATCTCTTCCTGGTAAGAATGGTTGACATGATCGCTGCTGGATAATTACTCTCCTTGCTTCTTCACCCAATTTTGTGCAGTCGGTGAAAAAAAGATTTTCAATCTGAGAGTCGGAAGGGAAAGGTACTGTGCGATTACTTGCTTCTATACTTGAGATCGATCTTGACGTTATGAAATGCTAAAGACACAAGAACTGGTTACCCAGGTTCACCGCACCTCCTCGATGTGAGAAGGCCGCTATACTCCTGGGGCCGATCTTCTCCGATCGACAATCCACTATCTTAGCTCAACCTCGAGCTATGGATTACAACCTTGATCTCACTGATCTCTCTCTCTTGCCTAACAACTCTCTCTCAGCTCTCTAAGTGTTAGCTAAGAGGAAAGACTAAGCCTAACGGTTTATACGCTACCGTTTTACACCTGCTTAGCTTCACGTGATACACACGTGCCTAGATAACCAAAACCGGTTATACTAGAGATAATTAGATCAGTGGATCAAGGTACACACACATACATATAATACGATGGACACATTCTTCAAATCTCCTCCTTGTCCACGTATGTAACTTGTATGAGTAACTCCTCCTGAAACGCAAGACTTGAGCTTCAGCTTCTTGTGTTAACTACTGATGTCAACTCCCTTCCTGAACAAACCCGCTCAGCTTCTGACTCCGATGCTTTCTCAGCAAGAACATCCTTCAACCCTGATACGCTAAGGTAAGCGTACATCCTTCTCTTCCAGAGAGAGAAGTCACCATCTCCATCGAATCTCTCGATCTCGAACTTCGATCCCGCCATCGATTCGATTCCCGAATCTTCCGATCTTCGATCGCGATCTCCCCGAAGCTTAACCTGGCTCTGATACCAATTTGTGCGATTACTTGCTTCTATACTTGAGATCGATCTTGACGTTATGAAATGCTAAAGACACAAGAACTGGTTACCCAGGTTCACCGCACCTCCTCGATGTGAGAAGGCCGCTATACTCCTGGGGCCGATCTTCTCCGATCGACAATCCACTATCTTAGCTCAACCTCGAGCTATGGATTACAACCTTGATCTCACTGATCTCTCTCTCTCTTGCCTAACAACTCTCTCTCAGCTCTCTAAGTGTTAGCTAAGAGGAAAGACTAAGCCTAACGGTTTATACGCTACCGTTTTACACCTGCTTAGCTTCACGTGATACACACGTGCCTAGATAACCAAAACCGGTTATACTAGAGATAATTAGATCAGTGGATCAAGGTACACACACATACATATAATACGATGGACACATTCTTCAGGTACTAGTGTCTCCAGTGATTCACAGTTGGAAAAGTTTTCCAACCTAGGAAGATCTTTGATGCAGTCTGGAATTCTCTCAATATCTGCGCCATTTCTCAATATCGATTTTACCAGATGTGGATGTGTCAAATAATCACGTGGAATGACACTGCCGACTATAGTGAGATACTTAAGACGAGACCTAAGCCTAATTGATGCGGTAAATTCTTCTAACATCGTGTCTGCGATTGTGAGGTCTGTGATGGTCGCGGAAATATCTGCAAGTTTACTCAATTGTTCGCATCCCCCTATCGAGACTGTTTCAAGAGATGCCAAGTTGAAGAGACTCGGAACAACTTGTAGGTTACTACATAGTTCCATCTCCAACGTCTCTAGTTTATGAAGATATCCAACAGAGGAGTGAATCTCTACCAAACTCTCGCATTCACTCACATCCAAAATCTCGAGATTTGTAGCATAGACAAGATCCGGGATTTCCTCTAGTTGACAAGACGCTGTCAAATTCAGCTTCTTGAGATTCCCAAGGGGCTGAATATGAATCAACGACAGCAAAAAAAAAAAAAATATCAATACATGATGAGGAAGTACCGAAGCTAGTCATAATCGTATGGTATTCACTTTAGTGATTCCAGAAAAAAAAGGAAGTCAGATCTTGTGTTATTATTGGTTGAATGTAAATCAGCACGATAACATAAGAGTGTTCATGAAAATGATGAGAAAAATACATACCTTTAGTTTATTGGTTAGTGCATACAAATTTACTTAAAAAACTAAACAAAAACATATGTTAATGGATTACTGATTTTCATTTAAACAAAAGTTTGGTGTAAAACGTAACTTCAATTGTTGATAAAAATAAAAATAAAACGTAAATTAAATTGGGGTTATCATTTTGTTGATTTTTATTGGGTATCTATCTATATAAAATAGACTTTTCTCTCTTCTTTGGACAAGTGGAAGGGGGCTTTGTTGACATGTGTCTCCTTCTTATATCTTTTTACATTTTACATCTTTCTCTTTCTAATTGTACAATATCTAATCATTTTCTGATCATCTTTTTAAGTTTGATAATCCATTTTATTAATTACAAAATACAAAATGAATAAAATAATATAAATAAATTTTTAATTTTTAATTTATTCACAACTAAAAATAACATAAAATTCACTATTTTATTAGTTATTACTATTTTTTATTATTTCATTTACAAATTATATATTTATTTTAATATTGACCAATTTAAGGAAAATAAACTAGAAACACAACTCATGATCGAAACATAAAATCTCTATAATCATAGAGAAAAACAAAATGTAAGTAAATGTTTAAAACTGAAACGATATCAAGAACAAAAATTAACTTAGCTCACTTTATCATAGAATGTTTTGGTTATAACAAGGAGATGTCGGAAAATAGTAGAAAGATAAACTCCGAGACAAAACATCTTTCGAATACAAAGAAACACGATCAAAGACCAACATAAAGAACCAATAAAGCGTGTTAGAGCAAAGAATATTCAACAGAAGAAAAAAACCGCTATGAAACAAGAAAATAAATATTTAACACACCATAAGCGCAGCTACTAGCTAAGATATACGAAGCATCTCAAAAACTAAACAAGCACAGAAAAAATGTTCATACTAGCAGAGAACCACAAAAATCTAGATAAAAAGGACAAAAATTCCGAGAATATAACTTCACACACTTATACTATGAAAAGTAGGGGAAGTAAACTTACAGCCTGGAGGAGAGAGAATGAAAGTTAACCACCAAGAAACTAAAGCTCAAACTTTAGACCAGACACAACATTATAAATCTACAGAGCATACACGGAAAAAACACTATCTAAACCTGGATTCGTAAATTTGACAAAATATAGAGCCACTAGAGACGCGAACAGTGATGAAATCAGCAAATCGTGGAGCCAACCTCAAACTATGAAAGAGAGCATAGAAGTCTGATGATCAAAAACCAGATCTTGAAAACCAATCAAACATGAATTATCGATGGTAAGCTAACAAAAAAGAAATCAACATCAAAGAGGACTAGACTCTGATCCAACCTAAGGAGATGCACTTCCTAACATCAACAAAAATCTAAGTAAGAAAAAGAGCAGCCAATATTGACCGAAACAACCTATAACGCTGTGAGTAATAACCACACAACATGAAACTTAGAAACTCAATCTATAACAAATACTAAACAATTTGAGGAAGAACAAACACATAGAGGTGAGTATTTTTTTTGGTGAGGGTGAGAAGCACAACATACAGAAAAGGTAAACGAAATACATAGATAGTGACGGCTTAATGTTAAAATATGGAGAGAGAACACAAAACATCTCAAAGAATAATTTTCAAATAAAAAATAAAATACAATTTATAACGTTAAACTGTTAATCTTAAAACAACAAATGCAAAGTTATTGAAATTTAATATCTTTTACATAAGAGGCTTTACTATTATATACAAAACATATTATTGAAAAACACAAACAAAAAATATATATATATATATATATATATAAACATATCACCTATTATGATATAACACAGTAAAAACATTAAATAATGTTCTTAACAAATAGAGATGGCCACATAATTACATAATCCAAAAAAAAAAAAACTCAACAACAATAAATATCAAAAATTTCAAACTCTTAATACTAAGATTTAGGATTAAAAATACACCGTACCAACTTCGAATGTATCTTTACGATCAATTTATATCTTATTGGTTAAATTGATATAGTCACAACTTCTTAATTTTGACAAATCCAGAGCGAGAATAAACTAGCAGTTAATATAACACCTATGATTATTTGAAATTATCATCATAAGCACCGCTCACAAAATATAATTCATTGAAATCAACCTAGAAAAGTCCAAAGCATCAAACTATTATAACAGATCCTAAGTAAGAATATCGGTTCAGTTATGGATCTAGCCAAAAACAAAATCGATTTCATTTACTTTGGGTTTTCGGTTCGGTTCCATTTTAGTCGATAACTGAAGAGTAACCCGAGTTGAACTGAACAAATACAAAACTGATAGTATAAATGTGACAAAAAAGTTCATATTATTCCAAATAAGATGACTCAAAATAAAAGATGAATAAAAATGTATTTTATATAGCTAGCATGGATCAATCAATTTAAGTTTTGGGGAATCTTTCACAACATAATATATATATATACATATAAATTATTCTGCAAAGATTACAATCAAATTAATAAATTCCATAAGAACATATACATTTTTTTTTTAAAATACTGTTAAGAAATGTTCTAGATTATAAAATCATAGTCAAATCATATCAATATTAGCAAAACCGGCGCGTAGCGCCGGCAAACCCCTAGTGATGAATAATGATATCTGCTTTCACATATATATTTTTCATAAACAAATATAAAGGGTGCAAGCTTAACTCAGATCCATAAATAACGGATGCTATTTTAAACTCCACCTAGATTCTATAAAAGCAACCGAACAATTTATTAAAAAGTAAAAAATAGTAAAATACTCCATATGTTCCTAACTAGATGGTGTTTTACGATTTTTTTTTTAATTTCAAATTAGATGGAGTTTTGAGACTTTTAAGATAGAAACTAATAAAATAATATTACTTTTCTTTCTAATCAACTGTTTCAAATTATAATTTTTCTCTTTAATCAAGTATTTTGAATATAAATAATATTATTTTTTAATCTGTGTGTTTTGTATAGGGTTGTTCAATATTGCAAAACCAAACCGAACAGAAATAGACAATATTTTGGATTTTTATATTCCATACAGACTGTAGGATTTGGGTATGGTTTGGTATATAACCAATAAAACCGAATAAACCAAATAAAACCTATCAAAAAATAGAAACATATAAATATGTATATTTTATAACGGCATATGAAAATCATAAGTTAATTTTTTTGCTAATAACTATTATCATATTTTTTGCAATGATTAGAAGTTCTGATTTATAAAACACTTGAAATATAATTAAATAACAATTCATCGTAACTGACACTTCATATTTTTTTAGTCTTTTTTTGATCTTTTTGCTTTATTTTAATATTTACTAAATTTAAATAAAGATTATAAATTTGACGGACAACAATTAGGGGAAATTCTTCACAACTTTTTTTTTATCTATAAACGAATAGAATTTCGTGTTCAGACAAAGAAATATGATTTTGATGAACGTTAAATATGAAATAATAGGAAAACGTTTCGTGCTTTGTTTTTTTTTTAATTATAGACTTGATTATTTTATTAGATGCTAGAATTATTTTTTATTTTTTTGTTCTTCTATTTAAATATATAATATTTTTTTTAATAAATGACTTTGTTGACGATATAACTCTAAAATTCATATAGTACTAGGAGTTCTCCTGCGCCATGCGCAGAAAAAATAGTTTTAAATATTATTTTTTCATTTTAAAATTTTAATTTATATTTGAATATTATTATTTTAAAAAAATTATCTTCAACGTTTTACAAAAATAAAAAGTGTTTTTGTGATATTATTTTTTTATTTGAGCTAACTATTTCAATATATTAATATTTTATTAATAAATATAATATTTTGAAGAATTCTTGTATGTCATCCAGAACACGAAAACCTTAACTTTGATTTTTTGTTTTTCATCAGCGATATTAATGTCTTTCAGAAGAATGATATTAATGTCTTTCACAAGAATGAAATAATTGTTTGTTTTAGATATAATCGACATTGCAATGACCTTTGTAAACCCTAATCAACTTTAAAACATGTAGTCAATTATATGAAGATGTGAATCGTATATATATAGGTTAATCTTGCAACAACGCAGTTGAGGAACTACCACCAGCTTGAGACGGTTCCGTACCAAAGCTTGAGAGTTTACACGGCTCTCAACCATCCTTTACATTGCCAATATTTTGTTCTCTATTCTTTTATTTTCCTATTTGTATTCCAAATTAAATATGTAAATCAATAAGCGTGACATAGGTCTTCTAAACCTTTGGTATAGGTTCAAATCCTATTGGACGCAATATCAATATAGATATAAATATATTGATATTTTTCTATTATTTCAATTTCTATAAATTATATATAATCTATTTTTATTTTATTTAAAAATAATAAGGAAGAAATTTTGGATGCTTTAAGATTTAATATTAAACAGATACAGATATTCGTTATATACTTCTTTCTATTGCATATATATTTAACTTAATATACTTCTATTTTTTATAATTTTTCTTGAAGTAGAAAACGTTCCGGTTACTCTTGAAATATAATAAATATGTAAATATGTAAATTTACTTAAATTTTATATTCTTATTTGTATTCCAAATTAAATATGTAAATTATTAAGTGTGACATGGCAAGATCATAGTCACAATTACCATAAATTAGTATGAATTATGCCATGTCATATTTTTTATGTGACATGTCATCATTTATTTTGTGAAACTGATTCTGGAGAAGACATGTGACGAAATCACTTCTCAAATAATATATATAAGGGATGATCCCAAACTAAATAATTATGTTTTTTAGTATAAAATCGAATAAACTGAAAACCAACAGTATATAAACCGAACCAAAGTAAATATGAATTTAGAATGGTAGTTGTATTTTACTGACCGAAATACCAAAAAATCGAAAAAAGCAAAACAAAACCGAATCAATATCTGGATTGAACATCTCTTTGTACTAAAACATCATCTAATTACGAACAGATGGAGTATTATAAAAACAAACCTCAGTTCCTTTCCACAGATGCTTGAGATTGCTTTTTCCTAAATCGATTTCCACGAGATTTTCCGGCCTAAATGTATGAGGAAGACACTCTCCTGGATATTCCTCCCAATGTAATAACCTTAAAAGAGGTGGAAAATTCATGTCCTCAGGTAAATGCACTACAACATTTGTATCCAGTCTTGAGTTGTAGATCTTGAGAAATAGAAGATTGCACATTTTCTTCAAAGCGCTTGGGTTTATATCCATGATGCCTTTGATTGTAGATATATCAAAACATATCCCAATCAAACTTGTACTACCCTATATAAAATTCAAAAGAGAAGAAATTATGTAAGCACAATAGGTAAGATCTGCGGGGCTTTGCCAAATGGACCCGGTTTAACGTACTCATCCAAAATATGAAGAAGAAAAAAAAAACTTACAAAATCATTTTCAAGGACGTCGCGAATCTCATCAGTATCAGTTAGGACTTTGCGTTTCCTAGGTTCCTGACTTTTATTTGCTTGTATACCCGCTTTTTGTAGTAATTTGTGCATCACTATTTTTCCTTCCGTCCATAACTGTATGAGAGATTTATAGGCGAGGGTATTTAACCCAAGTCTGACATCCAAGTTACTGCCAGCAAGCATTGCTTTCACATGACCATCGTCTTCGTAGTTGAAGAAAACTGCTATGAGGAGAAATGTAAACTGTCAAATCCAACTCTAAGTACTGCATCGATCTTTGGTATGCTGCTCTTTTCTAGCCTGTGCAACATACTCTCCCAGTAATCTTCTTTCTTTCCACGTAACATTGAGCCCATGACACTGAGACCCAATGGAAGGTTACTACAAATCTCTGTTGCTCTTCTGATAAGCTTTTGAAAACCATGTGGTGCCCTGCTCCCTTTAAAAGCATATCTACAAAGGATGTTACAAGCCTCTATTATAGTTGGAAAGTCCACATGGTATGTATTGTTGATACCATGTTGCTCCAAAAGCTCTTGATCTTCAGTGGTTACGATAATCCTGCTTCCATGACCAAACCAATTAGTGTCATTAGCCAAAGCCTCAAGCTGCTGCAGATCGTCCACATCATCAAGAATGATAAGAACTTTTCGGTCACAGAGCCTTTCCCGTATAGCACCTAAATGGTCTATCCTCATACCATTTTGGTTTAGAATTTTTGAAAGAAGTAACTCTTTTAGACGCAGCTTCAATCCATACTCGTCAAGACCACTGTTACAGCTTCCCCTTAGATTATCCATAAAACAAGAAAGCTGGAAACTGCTAGAGAGTCGGGCTATGTAAAGCCCTGGCAATGGTGGTCTTACCAATCCCAGCAGGACCATAGATTCCAAAAATCATAGCTCCATCCTCGTCATCTAAATGTAGCAAACACTGCATCTTTTCCAAGTGTGCTTTAATACCCACCATGTCTTCAAAATCGTTAGAGACGACAGTTGTTGCATTTAATTTGTTTGAAACATCTCTAGCAATCTTTTCAATCATCTCTGATTCGTTGTCCCTAATTAGAGAGAAAAATCACCGTGCTTATGAGAAGTCGGATGTGAAAGTGATTTGCATATTCTATTGGCCAAGGAAAAACCAGATTAATGTAACTAAAAAGAGGATCAGTAAAGGAAAAATCATAGAATTAGCAACATCTCTCTCGGTAGGACATTCATTCATATATTTATAATAATAATAATAATTAATGGTAAGCCAGTACAGTTTTAAGTATAAACTAGCCTTTGATCCGTGCGCCCGTGCGGATGTAATTTTTTATATAAAATTTACCGTATTATGTATTGGCTTTATATAACATATTTATGTGTACCATTTTTATTGTATTTGGATCATCAATATATTATATTTGCTTACATATCTTCTTAATTAGTATGGTTTCCTAAATAACCCTTATTTTGACATTTTTCTTGATGTAAATTTATATTAGTTTGATAATAAATGTTTATTTAAAAAGTATGTTTTTTCTCGAAGAACTTGTTGTACGCGAAATTACTTATAACGTGAAAATATGTATAACATATTTATTTGTAATTACATCAAAGTGTTCTTTATATATAACACTAGAGATTTTGCCCGGGCTATACCCGGGCTTATACAAATATTATTCAATATATTTATATTTTAATATATATATACCATATAGAAATATAAATAGTAAATTGAATTAAATATGAATGAGATTTTATTGTGAGTTTATTCTTTTTAAAATATAAAATATGTATGAGATGGTGACAAACGTGAAATTTGTAAATAATTTGTTAAAACTTAGTTACTATTCAAAATATTTATATATTTTACATATGTAAATTGTGAAAAATATATTATTAGTCTCAACTGAATTGTATTTTTTTTACTTCAATCACTAAACTTGCATTTTAACTTACCATTTAGTTCAATATTATAGTACAAACAATATTTATGGTTTTGAGAAATTATATGAGTTGATGTTAGTTACTACGATGTCTTCGTGATTGTTTTCCGTTATCAAACAACCTTCAAAAATTCAAATCAACATTTGTTTAATGCTAAATTTAAAATGTTTATAAACTTAAAGTACTATTGTTTAAAAAATAATAATTACGAAACTGATTTTATAATTTATTTTCACACTTATGATGTTGAACCTTTACCAAAGTTAATATTTTGATTACTTTCTCAGGAGTTTTATTTTTTTATATTTTTGCGTATCACCCTCTTTTTTTGCCAGCTTAAGTATCACCATCTTAAATTTCTAATTTATCACTCAATATGTATATTTTATAAATATTCTAATTTTTTGTGTAAAGAGTTTTATTTAAAATATCAGTATTAGAGTAAATTGTAGAGAATTTACATTTATTTAAATATATACCCTAACCAACTATATATTTCAAGAAGATTTTATTTTTTATTTTAAATAGTGATAAGCGACTGAATAATTTATTTTTAAACCAAAATGCATGACTAAAATTTCCGTATATTGTATGCTTGGTTTCTTATTCATATTTACATATAACAATATTTGGAAGTAATAAAATGTAAACCTATACATTTTTCAGATTGATATTTAATGTAGTTTTCCATTTTTTATATTGTATATTTACTGGTGATTTATTTTTTCTATATTGTATGATTACTTGCTCTGATTGTTTTGCTTTTATACCAAATTGTAATATTGATAGATGTTTAATGTAGTATTTTTATTTCGTATATTGTTTATTTACTTATGATACATTTTTCAGATAGATGGTTAATGTAATTTTTCTATTTCTTATGCTATAAGTTAGCTTATTATTTAACTTTCTTATATTTTATATTTACTATTATAATATTTTAACAGATTTTTAATGTAATATTGTCATTTCTTATATTTCATATTTATTATTATTTTGCAATACATTTTCATATAGATATTTAATTTATTTTTTTTATTTCTTATATTGTATATCTACGTTGTTTTTTTTATTTTTCCTATATCTTATATTTACTTATTTTTCCTATATCTTTTATATCAAATGATAATACTACGTTAGATGTTTAATGTAATATTTATATTTTCTTATAGTGTATATTTACTTATTTTTTGTTTTTTCCTATATTGCATATTTATTTACTATAATATTAGTTAACATATAATATTTATATTACTAATATAGTATATTTACTTATTATTTATTTTATTATACATTTTCAGATAGATATTTAATTTATTTATTTATATCTTAATTGTATATTTACTTTTTTGATTATTATATTGTATATTTTTTTCCTATATTTTATATTTATGTTATTAATTTTCTTATTATTTATTTTCTATTTTTCTGCGTTAGATGTTTAATGTAATATTTTTATTTCTTATATTTTATATTTACTTATTGTTTATTTTTCTTATATTGTATATTTACTTGTTTTAATATTATGATAAATGATTAATTTATTATTTCTAATACTTATATTGTATAATTAGTTATTATTTATTCTACTGAATTTTTTTAGATAGATTTTTTTTTTCATTTCTTAATTTTATATTTACTTATTTTTTTTATTTTTTTACTATTTATATTTTTACTTATTCTAATTTTCCTGCTTTTATATTTTAGATGATTATATTAAGATATATGTTTGATGTAATATTTATGTTTCTTATATTGTATATTTATTTATTTTTTCTTTTTACTTTTATTGTGTATTTACTCATAATTTGTTTTCAAGTTTTTAATAATAATGTCACGTGGCATTTTTCGAGAGAAGAATTTGTCGTTGATGTGGACGATCTACGGAACCTAAAAGATATTTTTATAAGTATATACAGTTTTAGTATTATGATAAATGTTTAATTTAATATTTCTACTTATATTGTATATTCAGTTTTTATTTATTCTACTGTACTTTTTCAGATAGATGTTTTTTTTTTTCATTTCTTAATTTTATATTTACTTATTTTTCATTTTTTATTATATTATATATGTAGTTATTCTAGTTTTCTTCCTTTTATAGCAAATTATTATATTAAGATAGATGTTTAATGTAATTTATATATTTTTAAAGTTTTTTCCTCATCATATATGAATTTAAAAATTTTCTCCCGAGATCCGTTGGTCTGCTCGAAATATTATCTTGCTTATCATATTTAATTTTTTATACATAACATCACACATCAACATATGTCGTCAAACATTTTTGGGACGGCAAGGGTCGATGGTGGAGCCATTGTCTTTTTTTCTGGAGTCTTTGTCGGAGTCTTCTTTGATAGATGTGAGGTTGATGTTGGTGCGATAATGAAATAATAAAAAAGTAAAATTATACATTTTTCAAATAGATGTCCAGTGTAATATTTATGTCTTATATTATATATTTACTTATTGTTATTATTTTAAATTATATTTACTTATTCTAATTTTCTTTGTTTTTTAGATAGATGTTATATTTGGAAATAATTAAAATATAAAAATATATCTTATTTCAAATATATGTTTAATATAATATTTACTAATATTGTAATGTTACGATTTCTTAAAAAGATTTGGAAATATTTAAAATGTAAAGCATACATTATTTCATATATTATTTAATGTGATATTTCTATTTCTTATATTGTATATTTACTTATTATTTATTTTTTCTTATACTGTATATTATTTTTTTTATTTTTAGTAGCAATGTCATGTGGTATTTGTCTAAAGAAATATTTCGATTTAAGATAAATTTTTATTGTATTATTCCATTCTTAAAATTTTATATTAACTTTAAAATGTAAAGCAATATTTAATGTATTTAAAATGTAAACTATACATTTTTAGTATGGTATCTTGAGTGGCAAAAAATAGATGGATGAGTTATTATTGTCGTGTTTGAGTAATGGACATGGGTTAGTCGGTTATTTGTAATATTTCAGATACGTTAGAGTAATAATGTAGGCTATAGTAATAATAGTTCGTTTGTAACAATTCAATAGTTTTTTTTATCCAAAATGATAATCTTACATATGTTTAATTTATTATTTTCATTTTTATGTCATATGTTTACATATTATTTATTATTTCAAAATTATATTTATATAAAATTGTAAAGCTAAATATTATATAAATTTTTCACTAATACGATTTTTAAGTAAAATAGAAATTTTTTAAAAGTAGTAAAATGATAATCTTACATATATTTAATTTAACATTTCCATTTTTATGTTATATGTTTACATATTATTATTTTCGAAATTTACATATTAATATTTTCGAAATTATATTTATCAATAATATTAAAATGCCACGTGTCATCTTTCTGAAGAGAATTTTTTTTCGCTGATGTAGACGGTTTCTGGAGCCTCAAAAGGCTACTTTTAATAGTATAGATTATAGTAACTATTAATAAGAAAATGATGAATCCATTGAGGTTGTTACAAAAAATGATAAATCCGTTTGGAATCAATATTTTGGAAAATTTGGGGCTTAAAATTTTGCTAATGTTAAATCCAATGGCCTGTTTAATTCATGTTATGGTCCATTTAATAAGATAACTGATTAGCATAGAAAAAAAAGGGGTTAGATTATTTGTCAAAAAAAGGGTTAGATTAATGTTTCGCTTGATACTGGACGTCTTGAAACTAAAGTTCGAGCTATCAATTGCACGAAAAAAAGTTTGACCTATCAAGCTGGAAAGAAGTCAACATCTTTGCCGGAAAAAAACTGGGAGAACACGGTTACGTATTTTACTTATTGATCTTTAGCATACATTATACATAAGATGTCATCAATGAAGAACAATTTAGAATGTAAGCACTTTAACGTGAATCCGCCATGAGTTTTTTTTGTAAGTTCGGACTTTTGTGAGAAGATTAGAAGTTGTTGCAAAATGCATGTTTAGTGGATCGTTTCTTGTTTTTCTTTTGAAGCAGTAGAGTAGAGGTATATATAGTTGCTTGCAAAAGGGTTGGTTTAATAGGAGAATTTAATAAATTATTTTGTTAGTTATTATTCGAAAGATTTAAAAAGAGAATATACGGTTTTGAATTACAAACTAAACATTCCTTTTTATGTTAAATCATCATAAAACTGGAATATTCGGTTTCAAAGATTAGGCAAACATGATTTGCAAGTTCTGATAAAATAATATGCATATTTTTTAGTTAATGCATATCCTTTTGTTAGGATGACTGCGTTGAAATAGGAAAATAATTTTTAATGTTAGAGTTTAGGAATGAACGAATTTATTATTTTGATTTTGCGCAACTAATTGTCATCGATTCCGCTATGATTATGGGGTTAGTGGAATTTGTGAAATGATAAGATACAGGGTTTGATTGACATATTTTAATATATATCCTAACCATGTTACAAACCGGTAATCGTCACAGCAAACATGGAAATCATGTTAATAATGGGCAAGTCAATCGTAATGGGCTGGTTAAATGATTCGAAGACTTTTTAATTATTACTAAAACTACTGTATATTAATCTAGTGGCATGAATATGTAATTATTAAGGAAAACTCCGGGTTAATTTCTATTTGTACTTCAGTTTTAATAGTTTAGATAGAAGTCACAGTTTCATTTTGTGAGATTTTTAAGTTGGACTACTATTTAGAAATTTTATTAAATGTATTTTAATAAAACTAATAATATATAGAATCTTTGAATTACTTTGATCATAATATATTTTAATTTAAAATTTAAATATATACATATATATATATATATATATCTAAAAATTCCGAAAAATCTGTTTAAAAATATTTCAACAAGATCTTAATTTTCAAAAATTATATGTAAATATTTTCACTAATTTTGTAATTAGTTTTGAAATATTATTATACATTAATATATTCAATTACCGTTTATAACATGAAAAATAAACATTCTATCTTATTTATATTTATTAAATAATCAAAATCAACCATATTAAAAGAAATTATTATGTTGATCAAAATATTTTAATAATATCCTAATTTTCATAGAGTTTGAGCAAATATTTTCACTAATTTCGTAATTAGCAATGAACTATTACTATGCATAAGTATAATGTTTAAAAAATAAAAATTCTATCCTAATTTGTCTATTTTATAATCATAATAAATCATGTTAAAAATATTATATTGAACTAAATATGATATAATTATATTAAATTGATAAATTTATACATTTTATTTTCATTATTTTATATTTATGCTATAGATATAATATGATGACATAACGGCTCAATATTAGTATACTATATAATATATGTAGAAAAATAAACATAAAAAATATTGTTAAAATGAAATCCAGTTTTGAAGAACGAGTAAAAATTTAACATAAATTAAATGCAAAATAATTTTCAAATATGTTTTTCATGCACATTTTAATGTTTTAATAACTAAATGAAAATACAATTAGGTAAACATATAATAAGAAGTAACAAACACATGTGACGATTTTAAACAGTTGATTATTTACAACATGTAAACTATAAATTATTGTATTTGAAATAGTTATATAAATATTTAAATATATTATTCAAATTAAATATATATATATACCTCTTATGATCTAAAATGTGTATATATATATATATGTGTGTGTGTGTGTGTGTGTGTGTGTGTGTGTGTGTGTGTGCGTTTAAAACTTAAAATAACATATGTACGGTTGCGCGGATCAAGATTTAGTGTTATATCATATTTGAGTGAACACTATTCTCAAACTCATTTTGATGTTGAACTTTTTTATTTGTATAAGAATACCTAAATTTTCAAAAGAATTTTTTATGCATAAATTTAATGTTTACACAAAATATTACTTAAAAAGTTTTTATATAACATATATACCTATCTATATTATTAAAACTGAAGTAAATATAGAAATAATCTTATTTCAACAAATAATATTAATTATCATTTCATTTTTCACTGATTTTAACAATTTCATTAATTATATTACCTTAACAATATATCATATCATTAATTATTTATAATAATAACGATATTATAGATTTTCATTTATTAGTTAATCAACATTAACTTTGTACCAATTATAAATATAAAATAATCGGGTTTTGCACATGGTTAAAAGTTTGATTTAGTTTGTTTAACTATTTTTTATCTTAGTTTCATTCGGGAAAAATTATGTAGGCAAACACATAATTCAAAAACATATTTTATGTGAACACAATAATAACTTCAAGCAATATAATAAAAATATATTACATATATTGTCACTTAATTTTTCAACCAGTTAACTATTTCGGTAAATAAAAACTCTCCCTATTTCACTTAATTTAGCTAAACACTTAAGAAGAGTTATTTTTTTAATTTGTTTACAGAATCAGTTAGCTAGGCATGGATATTTGGTATACATTCAGGTACGTGCTGTTTTCTTTTCGGATATCAGATTTTTTTGGGGTTTTGAAAATAACCCCGCTTAAATATTATAAATTTATGTGTGGATTTCGAGTTGAGTTTTCCTTTCGGTTTTGATTTATAGAAACCTAAAATATCCAAATAACTAATGCATTTGAAACGGATTTGGAATATTTGTAACAAAAATAACTATATTACCCGACGAGTCCGAATCTTAGTTGAATGGCGATACATCTAAATATATAACACTAATCATGAAAACTAAGTATAAATTTATAAAACGTTCCAAGGTCTAGTACTAGTACTGATTAAACTTTTTATACATGAACATTCAGAACTCAATCAGATCTTTTAGATTCATAAAGAAAATTAGTTGAGGGAAAGTAAATGTACCAGTTAAGAAAGTGTTCACCGGCTATGTTGCCAGCATCGGTCAAAGCTTGACTCCATTTACGCCTCTCCTCTTCGGTTTTAGGAGCACAAGTTTTCTTAAAAACTTCCCCAAAATCTCCAGTTTGTTTCTGCACATGGGATGGATCTACTCCACCGTAAAAGACCGTCATCACAATTTGGTTCTTATCTTCCTTACACTTGAAAATCTCGACCAGTTCATCTAAACACCAGCTGGAAGAGGCATAGTACTTAAAGAGCACCACGATCGAGATCCTCGACTCTCTAGTGGCTCGTATGAGTTCAGGGGCAATGGTTTGGCCTATCTCGATCCCTTGATCATCGAACATCGTAATGCCATTGTTGATAAACTGTTTGCGTACATGACTGAGAAAGGTTTTACGGACGTCTGGTCCGTGGAAGCTCGTGAAGACACTGTATCTCCATGTGCGTGGCCGAGAAGAAGAGGAAGAAGCCATGAGAGAGGATCAGTCTTTTGTGGATGGAGAAAGTTGCAAATGGTAGTGACACCAGTTGTTGAGTGATATAGAGACGGAAAAATGACCATGTTCGAAAAGTTAAAACGAAATTATTATTGTGACCCATTCATCATTCGTCTACTCTATTGTTAAATAGTATTGTGTCTTGGTAAATTCCAATATATTGAAGAGACTGTGGAACATTTTTGTTATACTACTTGCAGCTATTGTGTTTAATACTTAAATATGAAAGCTAATCCTTTTGTTTTCAAATAAGTGTCATTCTACATGTTTTTTTTGTTCAACAAAGAGCGTTACTTTACAATTCCAATACAAATTATACTTACTTTCACCTGAAAATTAATTGTAAATTGCATTGATTTTATAAATAATTTTATTTATCTAAAATACTATTGGTCAAAGAAGTGTAATTAATAACAATTAGTATATATTTCAACAACTTTTTTAATCTGTGTGAAAAATGTCGGAATGACACTTATTCGATAACAGAGGGAGTATAACGTAACCGAAAATTAGGTGATTATTGTATTAGAGATTTCATAATTTTAGGTTTTTGTCCAAACCCCCTCTTATTGGATATCTATTCTATTAATTCTTCAACATGTCCAATTGATATGAGGTTATGTCCATTTAATTAGATCAACGATGGAGAGATATAATTCTATACTTTTACGTGTTATATAACAATATATGTAACTACCTCTTCTTCCCCACATTTGTCGGGAACAAAGCCTTGAGATAACTACTAATATTTATATTAATTAATTAAATGACAATTTGATTACCTAAAGTAGCTAAAATATAGAGAGACTTAAAGGGTAAGAATTTTTTCAAAGTAACATATCATATTTTAACGATTTGCTTCCTAAACTATAGGATCATAGCAACACAACAATTTGAGAGTGTATATGGAACAAAATCAGAAGATTCACAGCATCAAATCTATTACTTTGCAACTATTTCAATATAGTATTCATATTGATAATTAAAGAACATCATTTTGGTAATGTCTCAACAAAAAATGCAAATCAAACTTCACAATATCAAGATTGGATGGAAATTAATAGAGAGAACAAAGATAAAAGAATGAGTAACCTGTTTACAAACTCCAAACAAAGTGAATTGGATTATATGCATTTTTTTAAACCATAACAAAAACTCGACCAACTACACAGATTTACGAACTGTTAATCGAGTTTTGTATCCATTTTTTGAAGATGCTTATAATGCTCTCTTTTTTTGAACTACTATTTTTTCTTTAGGTTTTTTTTTTTTCTTTGTAAGCTTTCGTCCAATAATAATTTCATTTCAATGTTCAAAATAAGAAGCATAATCATTTTGAGAAAAAAATACACAAGTAAAATTAGAAATAAAAATAAAGATTTGCCCAAAACACACATATCTGATACAAATATATATATATATATATATAATAACAAAAAAACATACGCTTAGAAATGTAATTTCAAAAAAAACATACAAAACAAAAAATATACCCGCCCTCTTAGGGCGGGTCAAAATCTAGTGATATTTATAAAGTTCTAACAAATTCATGGTTATTGCCTATTGCATATAGTATTTTTACAAATCCTATACTACAAATTCAATAGAAACAGTTATGGATTTTTTTAAAATAAAAAGACAATGACACGTCCATCTTCTCTCTCGTATCAGCAGTCGAGGAACCTTTTGTGTAGTTGTTGCATTATAATCTCCAAAGTTCAAGCACAAATCATTTGCAGATTGTGGACCTGACATTAGAAGGAATACAAATAATCTGCTAACGAGGTGAATATGTTTCTTTGGTTTCTACAACTTAGAGTTTGGGTTCTTCTTTGTCTCATTAGACTTGTATCTTTCGATCTTACGTTGATCTCCTTGATCCTGTAACGCAACTTCATTGATGCCGCACGTGAAAATAACTTTTTATGTGCTCATCTTCAGGTAACGTTCTTGTAGTGTATCTCTTATACATTATTTATCTGATCTTTGTTATTCAATTCTCTTCTTATTTGTTTCGTGTATGTTTATATAATCATAAGATTTTACTCCAGTGATATGAGATATGGGTTTTGGAATAAAATTTATGATTTTGATGATTTACTATTTTACGCTAGATTAAGATTTGGATGTTTTCCTTTTAGTTAAGCTTATAGGTATTTTCCTTTCTATTTAGGTTATGATATCTTGTGTCTTAATCTCTATGATTAATAAAGATTCAACTTCCAACAATTAACCTTAATCTCTAAGAGAGTTTAGGGTTAAAGGAAGCTCAACTACTTATCTTTCTTTTCCTAACGTGTAAAGATTACGAGATCGCAGTCGGCTCGTATCATCCAGCTGCCTCAAATGCATGATGTCATATGGGTTCATTGGTGCATTGAGCATCTTGCCGAGGATGCTCTTTTTTTCTTCTTCAACTGAGCTAAGGTTCTTCTCTTTCATTTATACCATGCTTGGTGTAAACTATAGTTTCGATGCAATGTGCTTTTTGTTGCTTAATCTCATGCCATGTTTGTGGTGTTTGATCTTAGTGCTGACTTAAACCTGGTGGAGTTTTTGGTGTTGAAAGAAACTCTTGCTTAGAAAGGTGAATATTGGTAAACTTAAGTTGTTCTTCTTGACATTTCCAGATGAAATTGACATCGAGGATGATCATCATCATCAACAACAACAACAAGATCAGCCTAAAGAACAAATGATATCTGATGACGGCTAAAAATGAGAAGAGTGTTGTGACCAAAGGTAAGAAGAAGTACAGGTTTGCTTCCTCAGAGGTAAGCTTCTCTATAACCTTTTTAGATAAAGTGTTGTAGTTTTTCTACGCGATTTTCATCTTCTGGTGTTGTTGTGCAGGAAATGGGTGCTGCCAAAATGGCTCAGAGAAAAAATCTGAAGAAACTACAAGTAATCTATATCTGATATCAGATTTCACATTAATTGTTTCATATCTGTCTAGTAATCTTTGCAGCCTGCAGGGAATCAGCTTGAAAAAGGCGGATATGGAAGATAAACAGCGAAGTCCTATTGCAAAGGAACTGTTGAATGCTGTGGAGTTCAAGAAACATAGCTCAAAATCCTAACACTGTTTTCTCCTGTTCTGTTGATATTTGTTTGAAACTATATCTTAGAGAACTCAGAATGTGAAAAAATAGACAGTTCATTTTGTTTGACTGTATTTATTGGTAAACGTTACACAAGATATCTTTTCTAAAGTCATACTAGACGATATTTATTTTAATTTTTCATTTTTTTCTTATTAAATAATGTATACTAGGTAATAACCCGCGCCCTGCGCGGGGTGAGAAAATTAAAAAAAAAACTGTAAATTTGAAACTATAGATATTATAAAATTCCGGATCGTATAAAAAATTAGAAAAAAATTATAAAACTAAAGTTGTATGAAAATTTGTGGTTAACTAACAAATGAGAAATTGTCAAAAAAATACCACAAGTTAAGTATCACTTTTCAAAAATACCCTCAATCAAAATATATAAACATTTGGGTTTAGGGTTTAATGATTAGTGTTTAGGGTTTAGTATTAAGGGATTTGGGTGGGTTTATATATGTTTTATAAATATTTTGAAAAATTAGTTTAGTGTTATTTTATCACAAATTTAGGGTATTTTTGAAAATATCTCTTTGTTGATGGTAAACATGAAAAGCGGTATCACCAAAATGCTATAAGTGAAATTTCCCCCTAACAAATTAGACATGTTTTTTTAAGTTGTTAAAGTATTAGTTTATTAGTCATCTAGGCGGTGGAAAAAAAAATCAAAAAAGAACCATAAGAATAAACAACATCTAATATAAAATAAAGTATGAATTTATAAAACAAAACAAAAACAATAAATGTATAAAACCGTCCAATAGCATAATATAATAAAAACAAAATTAAAATAGAGAAAAACATCTGCAATGAATAATATCTTCAAAAACTCCATGATATAATAGGGGCTGGAAACTTATGTAGTGGTTTAGTGGTTTTGAAAAGAAAACAATTGTGAAGTCAATATGATAGTTTGTATCTCCTATTTATACATGCAATGGAGTAATCTCCACGGAAATTAAAAATTCCACCAGATGTCGAATTATTAAATGCACTTTGTAAATGTTTGAGTAATATGCGCAAGTAATAAGTTTTGAGTAATATAAATCTCATATTTAAAGGTGATCGACAATACAATATGAAACACATTTTGGCATCTAGAAAATCTTAATTTAAATCAGTTATAAATTGGTGATTGATATAAGAGTTGATCCCTTATACATGCAATGGTAATTATATAAACTAATAAATTTCTAGACTATTTATGTAAAATATTTATTATTTTTCCTATCTTGATTTGAATTGTGTGTATAACTTAACAAAATTTATATTAAAATGTATCTAGAATTATAATTTTACATAAATAAATTAATAAGTATAATCTAAAAATCTAAATTTAATGTTTAACTTAATCAAATTTATATTAAAGTATTGGTATGAAATTAATAAAATCTACAATATAAATTAAAGTTATTTAAATATAATATAAATTTTAAAATTTATTACTGCAGGCAAACACATAATAGACCCATAAATTTGGAAATTTGATTCAATCTTGCACTAATTACATCAATTACATCAATCTTGCACTTAATAGACCCGTTTGAAACTTATATGATGTATTTTAAACCTTATATGATTACATGTAGTTAAGATTGTGTGATTGTTCATCTAAAAACATTTCCAGTAATAAGTATGTATTCATAGCAAAATCAATCATAATGGCATGATTGAAGGCAATTTTTTGGTGCAGCCTCACAATATCACTATTGAAAATATTACACACGTAGTATGATCAAATTCGTGTGTTAATTGGTACCAATAATTTAAGATCAAAATAAATATAACATAAATCATGTCCAATCATATAAATTATCTCATAGAAATTTCCTGTCAAAGTAGGAAGATATTATGATTTAATGTTAATCATATTCCTTTATGCGTTAATAGTGCAATCATAAGTGAGAAATTGATTCAAAGTTATCACCTATTTTAAAATATGAAATCGAAATTGACCAAAATACAATGCCATTGTCGCCATCCCAAACCAATAAGACATGTAATATGATTGAATTGAATAAAAATGCATGAGTCTTTACTTAATTTACAATGACATATTTTATACACGTCAAAATATACTTAAACGAACCAATGAGCATCTTACAAAATAAACATGAACTTATAATGACATATTTTATACACGTCAAAATAAACATAAACGAACTAATATAGATATACAAAATATACATGAACATGTAAGATGGAGACAAATCTGGCTATTAAAAATATCAATTTTTTTATCATAAAATATTAGGATGTAATCATTAGGAAGTATATTGAGGTGTCTCCATATAAGAAGAACATATGCAGAATGTCTTTCTCACTTACATGTCTTTCTCAATATAATGTTGTGTCTCAATATAACATGAAATATATTAATGTTAGAAAAGCCATGTAAATGCCATGAGGACGTATTTTATGTTATAAACGCCACGAGAACATATATTGACGATATTTATTCAGTAATGTTTTGTACTAAAGAGTATTACATAGGATATATGTGATGTATTATATAAAACTCGGTTGGAATTAAATATGTGATGTATTTCTATTGTTAATGCCTAATGGCACATGGTGTAGTTTTTCTAGTAACTAAAGGGTTTTGTTATACAAGGGGTGAGAGTCATTGTGAGAATGCCACATAGGAAATGACACTCATGTAAATCACACATGAAGTGAAGGTTATTTTCTATGAGTGCTCCTAAAATAATAATAAAAGGATTGTAATATTTGGTTGTATTACATTTTGTAATTATTATTTGCATTTATGAATAATACTAAAAAATATCGGTTTTACTTCTAATCGAATTAAAAAAACAACTATAACATAATTCGCATGTAGCACAACCAGAATTTTATTTTTAATGCTGGATAATTATGGTACTACAACTATGAAAAATATTACATATTGCAGATCAACGCTTGCTGGTTCTCATTGCGGCATGTTGCAGATCTATTGTAAAATTTTTCTCCTTAATTCGCATAATTTTATCTTCTCCGAGAATACTTACTGGTGTAAAAACATTAAGAAATTCTTGGTCAAACCACTAGACCAATGGGGCTTCCACAGCTCTAGTAATCAATAAATAGAATAGCATATATATAGAAATATTTATAATGTGTATTATGACAAGATAATACATAGATAATCTGGATATAACTATAAGAGCCAGAAAATGATTTATGTATCTATAAAAATTGTATATTATAATTGGATAATACATTATGATTGTTCAAGTAGAGTTCTTATAAGATATAAAATAATATGTACAAGTCAGTCTTAAACTGATACTAGAAAACTAATCCGGATAAAATTTGTATTAGCTAGAAAAAATATTTTAGCTGAGATTTCAAAGCCGATATCACCAATTAAAGCTTATATTTTGAAATATTTCAGATATATGAATAAAAATTGAGAAGGATATATAGATATGCAGATATATAAATGGTGTAGAGATTGCCAAAACCAAAGCAAGTAGCTCAGCATAGACGTGTGGTAGATACTCTTCCCAGCTGAATCATTGAATTTTTAGCTTTTTTTTGACATTTCACGTCCTCTCTTTTGTGTTGTCATATTGCGTCATTTTTACATACAACTAACGTGTACATAATGCGTCAAAGGGAACCATACGAAAGACACAAACAAAAGTAGGGAAAAGGGTATTTTCCGACCTGAACATTTCCGATCGTGTTTTTTCATACCCAAACAAATCATCAGTGTAAAATTATATAAAATTATACCTGAACTAAGAATTTTTTTAAACTTTTGACCCATTTTTAATCCGTAGCATGAAAACCTACACTGATTAACATCGCGTTAGTCAACTTTAGATAAAACGACATCGTTTTGTAAATGTATAATTTTTTAAAAAAGTTACATCAGTTGGAGATCGAACTGTGGTCCCGTGGAAATATAACTATCTCACTTACCACTGTAATACGATATTGCTATTGTTTTCTTATTAGATTTAAACATTTATACTTTGATTTGTATATTCTAAAAGAAAAAGGATATTTTTGTTTACAAAATTTATTTAGCACAAATCATAATTCCATTAATAATTTATGTAGCTTAAGATTTTTAACACTTTTACAAGTATAATACAACTTAAAATAGTATATTTAAAAATTTATTCAATCTTTAAAATGACATTTTGCAAATAGTTATCTAATTTTAAATATTATATTTATAAAATTTACGTATAATAGTGATTATATTTTTTTCTTAAAAAATCAAAACTTAACTTTTGAAATAAACAGTAGATACACATTTAAAATTTAAGTTCTGGTTTTTAAGAAAAAAAAAATATAATCACTATTATATACAGATTTTTTATATTTAAATAGTTAAAAAAATATAATCACTATTTAAGTTAGATTGAATAATTCATGAAATGTTATTTTTAGTTTTATTATATTTGTTAAAGTGTTAAAAATCTTAAGCTACATAATTATTAATGCAATTGTGATTTGTGCTAAATAAATTTTGTAAACAAAAATATTTTTTTCTTTTAGAATATACAAATCAACATATAAATGTTTTCAATCTAATAAGAAAACAATAGATGTATCATATCACAGTGGTAAATGAGATTGTAATATTTTTGTTGGACCACTGTTCAATCCCAAGCTGATGTAACTTTTTAAATTTTTTATAAATTTACAAAACAACGTCGTTTTATCTAACATAACAGTTGACTAATACGATGTTAGTCAATGTAAGTTTTCATGCTACGGATTAAAAATCGGGTCGAAAGTTTTAAAAAAATTCTTAGTTCAGGTATAATTTTACACTGATGATTTGTTTGGGTATGAAAAAACACGATCGAAAATGTTCAGGTCGGAAAATACCCTTTTTCCAACAAAAGTATAACGTTCCCTTAACAGTCTTCACATATTCAAACAAACTCAAAAGGTGCAAGAACCAAAAATCCTGGTAAGTAAAGAAGACTATGTTCCCAGTTGATCAATTTCACATATTCAAAGAAACACATCTAAGAAAGTTTTAAACTTTACAGCCTGAGATTCTTCTTTATCAGAATAACCACATCAGAGTGTCATCGGCGTTTTTTTGAGTTTGAACATAACAAAAGTTGGTTTAGTGAATCGATCTCCCTCAAATCTTGATTGATCTACTACAAGAATGAGATTGTTGATCGGATCAAAAATTACTTGAAAGATTGTAGGAGGTTTAGTAGCAAAAGAGTGTAGATGAACTCTCAACTTCAACAGTAACTGGTTCCATTCACGGAGACCCCCGTAAACATGTTGTCCGTTCAAGCGGAATCATGTATCAACTCACCAAATGCAGGTTCTTGACACAAAGACGCCTGTTGCAAGAATGGCTTAGCTCATGGCCAACTTGAGGACAAGTCGGATCATGACCAAAACTTAAGTTCTATATTATATCATATTAGAAATTATGATATATTTTTTCGAACGATTTTTTCAGAAGTGAGGTGTCATCATCGTGACTCCACAAGAACATCAACATTAGTTGTTTTTTCTCCTCTCATACAAGTTTCACTCAATGCTCTGTTTTAAATTAGTCTGCAACGTAACTGTAAAAAATGGGTTGGTGAATAGAGACGACAAGAAAAAGGTGTTAAAAAGAAAAAGGTGACGGTGTCATGAGTGATTTTAACAGAAGCTCTTTTTAGCCCAACAGTAGAAAAATTAGGATCTAATAAGATTTGTTGAAAGAGTTTGGTATGTATTATGATAGAAAAAATAGAACTTAATTATGCCGAAACTAAAGAGTTGGCGATTTATTATGCCAAAAACCATGTATGTAGAAAACATTTATCGAATCAATCAAACGATTTAATCCCTCAAACTTCTCTTCTACCTCTCTGCTCTTCTCCCCTTTCTGTTACAAATCCGATCATTAACGCAGCAACAAATCTGAGAGTGAATGCTTTCTTCAAACGCCCTCTCTCTTTACACCTCTTCGTCTTCGTTATCTCCTCAAAGAGACTATCACTGCAAGTGGAAGCTATATTCACTCAGCTCTCTGATCTCATCGACACTGCAACAAAGTCTTGGAATCTCAATGCCATTAGACTTCATTTACCTCAGTATGAGGATCAAATTCGACTCCTCATACCAAGCTCCTTTCCTATTCAAGACGAGCTATTTGGTTACACACTACTAAATCAGGTTATGCGCTTGATAAGAGCTGGAGAGTGTACTTTCGGAAGAGGAGTCGTGATAAGAAGATCAGTGGATGATCTGAGATGGAAGAAGCTACGGAAGAGTGATCATTGGCTTCAATTATCTTAACGGCCTCAACGCGGGAGTTAGTTACGATTGGACAGCCGTTACGAGTTATACATTGTATAAATAGTGGGCTTAATACTTTGTATTGTTCAGGCTTGTTGATTGTACATTGTTTTGGGCTCTTAACCAATTGCTTTTGAGAATTAGGCTTAGTTTGCATCTCGCAAACTAAGAGTGGACAACCAGAGAGAGACTTCCATCTCTTTCTTCAGTGCCCTTTTGCTAGCAGTGTGTGGAACTTAGTCCCAGCGCTTCAGACTCCTTCGACTCTCAACGTCAACTCGATCACACAACTCCTCCAGCAAAACCTGAAGATGGTTTCTCTACCCCCTCTGAGATTATCTGACGCTGCTCTGTCCCCCTGGATTCTTCGGTACTTATGGACCACAAGAAATAAGTTATTATTTTCGAAAATATTCTGCTCTCTGACCAGGATGCGGTTACCTTAGCAGTCAAGGAAGCAAATGAATGGCAGAATGCTCAACAATCCAAGACCTCCACCTCTCTACCGGTAGCTAATAGTAAGTCCAGTCAACCCATCTCCCTGCCCATGGAACCTTAATGTTTTGTTGATGCAGCATGGAGTTTGACGACACACACAGCTAGGTTGGCTTTGGCTGGATCATTTCGGACCCTACTTCTGGGGTCTCTCGATGTCTTCAAACCGCAGCCACGTCGGCTCTGCCCTTATTGCAGAAACTTTTGCGTCAAAACTGCTCTCTCTCATGCAGTGTCGGCAGGTTTTAGGTCGATCACCATCTGGTCGGACTCTAAAAATCTCACTCAGCTCTGTCTTCGAAAGACAAGCTTATCGACATTGAAGGAGTTCTTCATGATGTTCATATCCTATGCAGCTCTTTTGTTTCATTTTCCTTTAAGTTTGGTCCTAAACTTCTGTTGCTAAGTCAGTTTTGTATGAACCCTGTTTAAGTTTTAAGTTAATGAAAGTATGATTTGTTTAAAAACTAAAAAAATTGGGGGCCTATGGCAAAAAAAAAAAAAAAAAAACTACAACTCCTTATACAATATATTTTAAATGGTCTCTTTATGAAAATTTAATTTATTTAGTATATTTTCTATATATTATTTGAGAAATAATTTTTCCACATGTTTTCTCCACAATCAGTTTCACAAAAGAATATGATATGACTACTAAAATTCACGACATCGCTTTCGAAAAAATATAAATAGATTATTCTATTTATTGTTGATTTATATTTTTGGTAATTTTTTAAAATATGGTAATAACTCATACATTACATTTAATATTAATATTTTTAGTAAAAAATTTCAAATATGGTAATATTTCATATATCATCTATAAAATACATATATTCATATATAAAATTACAAATTTTGAAATATTATTTTATGTAATTTTCTATAATTATAAAATTTGATTACTAAAGCTTTCGAAATTGCTACAATTTAAAAAAAAAATTCTAACCGTAAAACCATCATTTTTTATATATCTACAAATTTTATGAATACTGTTTAGTTTAAATTTTTGATAACTATAAAATTTTATATCATTTTTTAGTTTTATAAAAATTGATTTAATTTATGAAAAAATAAAATTATTTAACATATTTAAACAATATAAATAGATAAAAATATTATCTAAGATTATAATTTAAATATATAAATATATAGTCTTCATAATATTTTAAAAAGAAAAGCAAAATCATTTTGTCTTAATTTATTATTTAACTAAATCAAATCTATATCTGAATATTGGTAACAAATAATAAAATCTATAATATTTAATAAATTTTATTTTTAAATATAAATTAAATTTCGAAAAATAACAACAGCTAACAGCTAAGACAACTGTTTATAATTAAAATTCTCAAAACAAAAGATTCCAAACTGAGATGTAGAGAAAACCTCTATAAGTTAATAATTTTATTAATTTATAGAGATATTAATTTACAAAAGTTTCCTTTTTAGATTTTTTTATTTATGAATGTTTTTTTATAAAATAGTAAAATATTGGATTTTACCGTTTATATATATATATATATATATTATTTAAATTTTATAAATTTGATTTTAATATTTTTTATGATCTTATTTAGTGTATACTTTATGTTTCATAGAATTGTTATGTGGTTTTCGATATAATTTTACTAAATATTATCAAATATATTGAAATTTTAAAAAAATAAAGGTATTTTTCATTATGAATATAAAATCAACAATATAATATTTACTTTGTACTTATAATATATATATATATATATATAAACTATTAATTTACAATTTTAAGGGAACTATATATTTACATGAGAGTTTTAAAAATATTATTATCTTATTATTTTATCGATCTATGTTATATTTTACACCGGCCTAATTTGAGACCGGTAAAATTTATTAATTTATACAGATTGTTAATTTATAAATTATTAATTTATAGAAGTTCTATCATATTCGTAACACTTGCAAATTGATGTATTGTGCATATAAATCATAGAACACAAACTAATGTAGTGTTGTGGTTAGTACCCCACGTTGTGGCCGTGGAGACCTGGGTTCAATTCTCAACAGCCACACTTCATTTTTTTTCAGCAAAAAAAAAAAAAAATCATAGAACACAAACTAATGTATTTTATACATAAGTGGGGTCCTAAAATTTGACTGAAAAATTAAGGGGCCTGTGGATTGCGCCTTTTCTTCACAACGGTGGGCACGGCTTCAGATACGTATGTATTATGCGAGAACACATGCGGTTAAACTTGGTCTGAGAAGCTTGATTTTTGGTATGTCTTTTGGATGTATAAAGCTTGGTCTAGTATGCAATGATTAAGCGCCTCTGATATTAATGGTTGGAGAAGTACACGTGCATTTGAAAAGTGAAGGAAATTTGAAAGAGTAGATAGCTAAAGGCCATACGCATTGAACATTTTCTAATGTGTACATACAAAGTCGATTACAGCAAGATCACATACTCGAGTCTTAAGATTATACAGAAATATAACACTAGTATTGTAATTAAACTCGGAGAGGAAACAATGATGTGAAATAATGACATACTCAATAAAATAAAAAACTTTTTTTTTAATAAAATAAAAAACTTGGAATCAGAATCCGAAGGAAAAAAAAAGTAGGAGCAAATAAACCTAGCAAATCATCATCGGTCTCTTGTCGTGATGCATCATATAACTCAAGGCTCCCATGTAAATCCTCAATCTGAGAGTCAAAAGGGAACGGTACTAGTGTCTCCAGTGACTCGCAATTGCGTACTATTAGTGCTTTGAGTGACCTAGGAAGCTCTGGCAGTGATGCAAGTTTTGGACATCCTTGTATATAAAGCTTTTCCAACCTATGAAGATCTTTGATGCAATCTGGAATTCTCTCAATATCTGCGCCACTTCTCCCTAGCACCAATTTTACCAGATATGGCTGTGTCAAAAATTCATGTTTGAAGGACACTGCCGACTATAAAGAGAGACTGAAGACGAGACCAGACTCTAATTGATTCAGTAAATTCTTCTAACATCGTGTCTGCGATTGTGAGGTTTGTGATGGTAGCGGAAATGTTTGGAAGTTTCCTCAATTGGTCAAATCCCGCAATCGAGACTATTTCAAGAGATGCCAAGTTGAAGAGGCTCGGAACCACTAGTAGGTTTCTACATAGACTCATCTCCAATCTCTCCAGTTTATGAAGATATCTGTTGGGATAAAGATCTCTCTTTATCCCAACAATATCCAACAGAGGAATGAATCTCTACCAAACTCTGACATTCACTCACATCCAACATCTCGAGATTTGTAGCATTCGAAAGATCCTGGAGTTCAAATTACTAGACGCTATCAAACTCAGCTTCTTGAGATTCCCAAGGGGCTGAAAATGAAACACACAGCATTAAAAGCTATCAACACATGATGAGGAAGTACGAGAAATAGTCATAATCTTATGTTATTTACTTAAGTTATAATTCCCAAAAAAAAATAAAGTCGGATATTATTGGTTGAATGTACAACAGCGCAATAATGTAAGAGTGTTCATGAAATTGATGAGAGAAATAAATACCTCTAGTTTTTGGTTAGTGCATATCTATTCTATTAATTCTCCAGCATGACCAATTAATAAATGTTTAGTCCAACTTTTTTTATAACTGCATATAAATAATTATCTAAATATATTTCATCTGTTTCTGAATAAGTGTCATTCTGACATTATTCACGCAGATTAAGAAATCATTTAATTTTGCATGTTTTCCATATAAAAACACTATTACCTATACACTTACTCCTATTTCAACTAATAAAAAAATAATCTGCAGAATAAAATCAATAAATTCTGCATCGAAAATCTAAAACGACAGTTATTTTGCAACAAAAAATTTCCTCTACAATAACACTTATTAAGAAACAGAGGGAGTATTATGTAACTACCTTCCATAACTACCTTCTAAACATTTATTGCATCTAATATATATAGCATCAAAATATTTCAAAAATAACTACCTTCAATAACTACTTAGACTCCTATTTTAAAGGGCAACATATCTGGACATACTAAATATCTAACGGCAACTTAAAATAGAGACCTTAAAATTAGTTCCCATTAGTTGATTCTGCCTAGAATTATTTAACCGCTTGTACAAGTCGAACACTGAAAAAAAATGTAATTTGTATATGTTTATTTACAGATACATAAGAAATTAGGTCTTTTTAACTTGAATATTGATACTATATTCTACAAAATGATAACACAACATATCTTATCCTATTAAAACAAAATAGCATTCATTATTCTAAAAAGATTAATTTAGCAAAATAGCATCTTATATTTCTAGATTTGAATATTTTATAAAAAATTATAAACAACATATGTATTTAGTATTTTTAAAAATGTTTTGAAAACTGTCAGCTAACATTGACTGGACAATAGATATTGTAGATGGATCAATGCTCATAGCGGTTTAACCGGGTTTTAAATTTTAATTTAACTTTAAATTAAATAGCTATATATGTATAAGTATAATTATAAAACTATTTTGATATTGTTATATATCATTTTTAGAATCTAAAAATGATATGAAATAAATGAAAAATTCAAAAAAAATGATGCGACTAATTTATTAGATAGATATTAAAAAAAATATATAAAATTTAATGATTTTTTTAGAACCAAGTTTTGATATTGAATTGGATCACCGGTTTTAATGTTTAACCAGTTTATAACTGGGCTTGCAGGTTTAATTCAAATCCGGTTTTAAAACAATCCGGAACATGTTAAAAGAGTGGTTCACAGTCCGACTGGTCTAGTCCAGTAACTCGAAACTGGTTTTTAGCAAAACATATCGTCATCCATAAGTAGAAATTTTCATTACCAAAAATATTTAACACATTTAGAGGAAAATAAATCTTATTTAAATAAATCTAATACCATTTTCCAAAATTTTGAATCTAAAAGTTTCAAATGATGTATCCCATAAAAATAATTGACATTATTCATTGATAATATAGGATAGTATGTTATGATAATGGATAATATATGATTAATTTTATAGGTGTCGATTTTCACAAAATCTCTTACTGATTTTTTAAAAAAAATGTTCTATACAATATGATTATAAAGAAAAACACATATATAAAAATTAAATTTTTGAAAAAATATAGAACAAAAATATACCCGCCCTCTGAGGGCGGGTCAAAATCTAGTAAATTTACTTAAAAATCTAAAGAAAATCATATGTTAATGTTAATGGAATTACGGTTTATTAGTTTAATTAAAAATTTTAAATACATGTTTTATTCATTAGTAAAAAATGGGGTAAAAAACAAATTAAATTGGAGTTATTCTTCTGTTGATTTTTCATAAACAAATATAAAGGGTGCAAGCTTAACTCAGGTCCCTAAATAAAATGATGCTATTTTAAATTCCACCTATATTCTAATGTCATTTAGAATTTCATAAAACCTATAAAGCATTACTGAACAACTATATTCTGATCCTTCTTTGAAAGAACGGGTATTTTTTGTTGTTTTTTTAATATAAATATTGATAATTCTTTGTTTTAATTATATAAACTGTGACATGATCAAGTTTCAATTATGCGAGTTTGCTATAGTGTGTATAATATGACAAATTTTAAAATGCGTCAAACAAGCGTTTTATGTTTGTAAATAAGTTAAACAATGGTTGTATCCAAAATTCGTACTTGAACTATTATATAATTTTTTAAAAAATATAAATTATATAAATTATTAATAAACATATAAAGTGGCCAATAATATTTTTGTGTAAGTTTTATCCTTGTGTATTTACAAAATTCCAATTTTAATATCAACCTTTTAAAATTATTGTAGACTTTAATTTATGTTATTAATATTAAAAAATTATGAAATATAAAAATTGATTATATAAAAACATAAATCATTTAATTAGTTAACAGATTTGAGTCATATCTAATTTATTTAGAAGCATGAGCTAGAATAAGAAATATGTCCATAAAACCAAACTACAACAATACCATAAATGAATTTATTTAGTTAGTCATATCATTAAATAGTTTTGGAAAATTTGAACATTTCATTAAGGGTATAATTTGGGAATGATCATCTTTTAATAGTATTGATTTATTCAAAGTAAACAATTTTAGAATGGGCATTTAAATCCTCAACTATTTGAAATTGGCAAGTTTATTTTCGAACTATCACTTGACATGATTTTATTCTCTAACTAACAGTTGGCAAATTAGTGACCAAAAAAGTCAACCGTGAAGATATAAACGGATCCTTGTTAGTTTTATATCAGTTATCTTCGCTGTTGAACTTGAAAAACTCAAAATCTCCAAATTTAAATTTAACTTTGAGTGAAGACGAATTATGGTGACAGAAATACTGATTTCGGTAAAAAGATAGAAAATCCGATGCAATCATGGAAACAAATATCACCAGAAATTGCCTTTTTGTCACCAGAAATTGTCTTTACTCAAAGCTAAAGTTTGAATTTGGAGATTTCGAGTTTTCAAGTTCAGTGGCAGAGATATTTGATATAAAACTAACGAGAATCGTTTATGACTTTACAGTTGACTTTTTCGATCACTAATTTGCCAAGTCAACTATTAGTTGAGGAATAAAATCATGCAAGTGATAGTTCGGGATTAAACTTGCTGATTTCAAATAGTTAAGATCTAAATGCCCATTTTCCCTGTCCTCGGGTATATGCACTGTAACATTTGTATCATGTCTTGTGTTGTAGAAAGGAAATTCAATCCTGATGATTCACATAACTCTTTTATGTGACAACCCGTCCCGTAGAAAATCCGCCCATGGATCCTAAGGTCACAGCGCTGCAGCGCACCGGCTCCAACCCCTCCATTATGAGTTCTCACTAACTTCATAATTAGGTTGTTGGTGGGTCTCGAACCCAGGACTTCACCTGTTCCCAGTAGGCGAATGAGTGATAGCATTGTTATGGTATAACCGTGATCAACACAACACAAATTAATCAGATGAATGGATATATATGCTTATGAAACACAAATCCAACTTCAGTGTTCAGAAGAAGAAACCAATCTAGAACATCATTTTGACTGTCAAATTAATTCGAAAACAAGCAAAAAAAATTAAATGTTTTTTTACAAAATGTTTGAGTTTGGAAGGTGATGAGTCAGCTCCATGAGAAGAAGCGCAAGATAAGAGAAGCCCTCCAAGGTCTCCGACCCATTCGTTTAACAAATATCTTATAAAGTTTTCTCCCGCTGTTTCACTGATTTCGATTGCTTTGTTTATGTGTAAAAACAGAAGGGAAGCCGATTCCTACTGAGCTCCATAACGAGGAGGCGAAGCTTCTCCGTCAGGAGATTGATCTTGAAGATCAGAACACTCCAGGTAAATAATCCTACTTGTGTCGTGTTTCTTCTTGTATTGATAGCTGAATCATCAGTTAGTGTCGAAGATACTTCTCTCTCCTCTATACTGTACAAACCTCTCTCTCCTCTTTCGAAGACAACTTTTTCAGGTGGCTGGAATGATTGTGTCCGGTGGAGTCGACGGAGCTTCTCTTTGGTTTTATACTCCAGTGTAGATTGTTTGTGTTGAGGTGTGCCACCGTCTCTACTCTGAACAGCTCAATATCTCCCGGTTCTGGTTCTCGGAATGGGCGATTGTCAAGGTGGTAGAGAGGTTCTTGTGGTCTACGGAATTCTCTCCACATTGGTGGCTCAATCGGTTCTTCGGCACATCCCAGCTCCGTGAGTATTGGTGCTCACGGTGGTTTTGATTAACTAATGCTTTTGCAAGTTTAGGAGTTTTGCTGGTTCGTTTGGTGGCCACTGTTCCGTACCCGTCTTTTTGCTCCGGTTCGTGGACTGACGGTCTTCTAGATCTTATCATCTCGGAGCTTCCTTGGCGTGTAGAAGAGTTCTGGTGGTTCGAGACCGTGTTCAACTCGGTTTGGTCTCTAATTCCTCTTCTTCATGTGAGTGCGTTAATTGGCAATGAGGGTTATTAGTCTCGAGAAGTTCTTCGAGAGCTAGCTACTTCAGAAACATCATGGAGATTCCCGGCATCCGAGGCAACGAGGTGAACCTCGCGTTTCCGTGGCCAGCGTCTATAGTTGAGAACGGCTCTTGATTCCTAGAGTTATTAAAATCAATTTAGCGGAATGTGCCGAGTTTAGTGCGCAGACGAAACCGGTTGTAATAGATAGATTTAGGAGCTTTTGTTCTTGATCAAATTTGTAATCCGAATTGTATGCCCGTTTTTGGGAAGTTTAAATTTTAATATATACTTATATATATATATATATATATATATATATATATATATATATATATATATTAACTTAAACAAAAAGAGCTTAGTGTTCGAAGAAGCTACGGTTGTTCGAATACATATGTCTTGTGGTTATTTATATATATTTTTTGCACTGTTCGGTTACATTTACATATGTTTTGGTTTCATTTCTCTAATTATTATACTTTGTGGCAAATAGTTCCCCGGAGCGGAATCATATTGATGATGAATACGCAAATGCAACTGAGAAAGAACCCAAGATTTTGCTGACAAATTCTAGGGATCCAAGTGCTCCTCTTACGCGATTCGTCAAGATATAGCAGCAAAGTTTAGTTTTGGTTGATGAATAACATGTTTAACATTCTTGATTGAAATTTTAATTGTGTGGAATCTTTTTGCAGGAATTGAAGTAAACTGAATATCGTAGTAGTCAGGTATGTGTCTTCTTCTGGCTTTTGCAACTCATACAAAATGCAAGTTTCTAAAATCCTTTTGTATCATCTTGTTTCCTGTTCATATGTGGTTGGAGAAGTACGCATGCCTTTGAAAATACAAATTCAATCACAACATGATAACATACTCGAGTCTTAAAACCCATACAGAAATAGAAAAATTGTATTGTAATCAAACTCAAAAGGGTTGCTCAAAAAAGAAAAATCAAACTCAGAAGGAAAACAATGATGTGAAATAATGACATACTCAATAAAATAAAAACTTGGAATCAAAATCCGAAGGAAAAAAAAGTGGGAGCAAATAAATCATCACCAATCTTTAGTGGTGATGCATCATATAACTCAAGGCTCCCATGCAAATTCCCAATGATCTCTACTGGTGGTGCATCGAACTCAAAGCTCTTATCAAGGAGACGTCCAGCGTCGTTTTCCAACAGTTGTTCTGAATTGGTTTCTTCTACCAGGATCAGGCCACCACATTCAATAATTTCGATTTCCTGGGAGGTGCTGAATTCGAACAATATCTCCCTGTACTGTTTGTCTTCACTAAGAATTTCGGGGTAGAATATAGCCAGATGTCCTGATTGGACATTAAAGGGAAGGGGAAGTGTGCAATTCTCCGTGGGGCAACCATTTCTGCTTATGCAACACATTAATTCTATATCATCAGCATCCTCCATCTCTGATTTAGGGGAAACCACGACACAAATCTTAAACCGGGAGGCATTTGAACAGATGGTCAAGGAGTTTCCTATAGCCCGGTGATTGAACTCCGCAGGTACGTCTCTTCCAGGTAAGAATGGATGACATGTTCGCTGCTGGATAATTATTCTCCTTGCTTCTTCATCCAATTTTAAGCAGTCGGTGAAATAGAGATTCTTAAGCTGAGAGTCGGAAGGGAAAGGTGCTAGTGTCTCCAGTGATTCACAGTTGGATACCAGTAGAAATCTGAGTGACTTAGGAAGCTCTGGCAGTGATGCAAGTTTTGGACATCCAATTATCCAAAGCTTTTCCAACCTATGAAGATCTTTGATGCAATCTGGAATTCTCTCAATATCTGCTCCACTTCTCTTTCTCATCAACTTTACTACATGTGGATGTGTCCATAATACAGTTGGAATGACACTGCCAAAGATATAGAGAGTCTCAAGACGAGACCAGAGTCTAATTGATGCAGAAAATTCTTCTAACATCGTGTCTACGATGCCTAGTTCTGTGACGGTCGGGGGAATATCTGGAAGTTTCCTCAACTGGTCGCATCCCGCTATCGAGACTGTTTGAAGAGATGCCAAGTTGCAAAGAGTCGGCACAACATGTAGGTTTCTACAAAGTTCCATCTCCAACTTCTCTAGTTTATGAAGATTTCCAACAGAGGAATGAATCTCTACCAAACTCTCGCATTCACTCACATCCAAAATCTCGAGATTTGTAGCACACGCAAGATCCGGGAGCTCCTCCAAATTATAAGACGCTTTCAAATTCATCTCCTTGAGATTTCCAAGAGGCTGCATATGAAACAACACATCAAAAAAAAAAAAAAAATTTCAACACATGATACGAGGAAGTACGCAAAATAAGACATAATGATCTATTTCTCTGTGAGATAATTATATTTGGTCTATACACTGTTGTCAATATTATTGTGAATTTTTAATATAGCAAAAAATAGAAAATGTAAATAAAAAAGTTTCATCATATAGTTTGTTAGTTTATACAATGAATGAAAATTAAACCAAGTAGGATAATCTCAAATCTTTATATATATGTATATATATTTAGTTGTTTTAATAAAAACATAATATATAAAAATTATGATTCTGAATTAATATATTATTTTCTATACAGTATTATTTTGTATACAATAAAAACTTTTAATTTATACAAAATCGATAATTTCTATAGATCCATAATCGTGTCTTGTTTACTTTAATAATTCCCATAAAAAAATACGAAAGTCAGATTTGTGTTATTATTGGTTGAATGTAAAACAGCACAATAGCTTAAGAATTTTCAGGAAAAATGATGAGACAAATACACACATTAGTTTATCGGTTAGTGCATATAAACTCACAAATCTAAACAAAATTATATGCTAACGGATTACTGATTTTTTATTTTTAAAAAATAAAAATAAAATACCCGTCTTGTTCATTTTAAAAAAAAAAAAAAAAAACTTGGGGTGCAAGCTTAACTCAGATTTAGTTTTTTTTTAAAAAAAAAGCTTAACTAAGATCCGTAAAATTGACGATGCTATTTTAAATTCCACATAGATTTCTAATGTCATTTTAGAATTTCACAGTACAAAATTATAAAAAAAAAAACAAACCTGGGTTGTGTTTCCAAAAAAAAAAAACAAACCTGGGTTCCTTTCCACAAATGCTTGAGCTTGCTATTTTCTAAATTGAGTTCCACAAGATTTTCCAGCCTAAGTGTACGAGGAAGACACGCTCCTGGATATTCCTCCCAATGTAATAAGTTCAGACGAGGCGGGAAATCCATGTCCTCGGGTACATGCATTCTAACATTTGTATCCAGTCTTGAGTTGTAGATCTTGAGAAATTGAAGATTGCGCATTCTTTTCAAAGCTTTTGGGTTTATTTCTATGCTGTCTTTGATCGAAGATATATCAAAAGAGATCCCCATCAAACTTCTACTACCCTAAATAAAATTAAAAATAGAATTAATTATGTGGCAACAATATAGGTAAAGATATGTGGGGCATTGCCAAATGACTCAGTTTAACGGGTACATCATAGATAAGAAGAAGAAAAACTTACAGAATTGTTTTCAAGAACATCGAAAATCTCATCAGTATCAACTAGGATTTTGTGTTTCCAATGCTCATGTTTTTGAATCGCTTGTTTACCCACTTGTTGTAGTAACGAGTGCATCACTATTTCGCCTTTGGCTGATAACTGTATGAGAGATCTATAGGCGAGAGTTTTCAACCCAAGTCTGACATCCAAGCTACTTTCGGCGAGCATTGCTTTCACATGACCATTGTATTCGTAGTTGAAGAAGACTGCAATGAGGAGGAATAGATATTGATCGTTCTCATCTAAACTATCAAATCCAACTCTTAGTAATGCATCGATCTTTGTTATACTGCTTTTCTCTAGCATATGCAATATACTTTCCCAGTCCTCTTCTTTCTTTCCGCATAACATTGAACCCATGACACGGAGACCCAATGGAAGGTTACCACAAAGCTCTGTTGCTCTTTCAGCAAGCATTTGAAAACCATACGGTGCCATGCTCCCTTTAAAAGCATATCTACAGAGGATTTTATAAGCCTCTGCCATAGTTGGAAAGTCCACATGGTATGTAATGTTTATACCATGTTGCTCCAAAAGCTCGTGATCTTCTGTGGTTACGATAATTCTGCTTCCAGGACCAAACCAGTTAGTGTCATTAGCCAAAGCTTCAAGCTGCTGCAGATTGTCCACATCATCAAGAATGATAAGAACTTTTCGGTCACACAGCCTTTTCGGAATCGCATCTAAATGGTCTATCCTCATACCATTTTGGTTTAGAATCTTTGAAAGAAGTTGCTCTTGTAAACGCAGCTTCAATCCATACTCGTCAGGACCACTGTTACAGTTTCCTCTAAGATTCTCCATAAAACAAGAAAGCTGGAAAGTGCTAGACAGTCGGCTATGTAAAGCTCTGGCAATGGTAGTCTTACCAATTCCAGCAGGGCCATAGATTCCAACGAGCATCACTCCATCCTCATCATCTAAATGTAACAAAGACTGCATCTTCTCCAGATGTACTTCAATACCCACCATGACTTCAAAATCGTCTGAGACAGTTGTAGCATTTACTTTGCTTGAAACATCTCTAGCAATCTTTTCAATCATCTCTGATTCGTTGTCCCTAATAAGAGATAAAAGTCACCGTGCTTATGAGAAGTCAGATTTGAAAATAATTTGCATATTCTATTGGCCAAGGGAAAACCATATTAGTTTAACTATGGAAATCTCTCCGGACTAGCAATCTCTCCGGACAAATCTTTCATATATTTATAATCAATAATATTAAAAGAGAAGAAGTCCAAAAAAATCTACCTATAAAAATTGTTTGAACCCTTTCATTTAATTCTTTATTTTTGATCCTACTTTAATTTCTCTAATTATATAAGATTCAATATATTTAATTAATACTAACAGCTTTTAATTAGTACTCCACTAACTTACTTTTTAATTGTCACTCAACTGACTTCCGTGTACTGAATTTATAAATCATCTTTAGACGTACACTAAGTGGACCAAAGATTAATACATACTGTATGTATAAATCCAATATACTAGAATATCATCATCTCTAAACATGTCTCATGATGTATCCTAATATAAGCAGCCCTAAATTTTCTCTCGAAAAGTTCGTAGCCGCCGAAACCTTTGCTCGTAGATCCACCACAGCTTCCTTGGTGGTTTGGCTTCAGCCACCACCGGGGAAGACTATTCCTCCTCGGTCTCTTCCCTAAGTGGTGTATCCTTCCTTTCTCTCTTAAGTATGTTTTATTCTCTCTTCGTATGGCGTCTTTTGTAGTGGTCGTTGATGGTCTTCGTGTAGATTTATGATGTTCTTCATGGAGGTTAGGTCGCCGAATGGCGTCCTTGCTCGTGTTTCATAATGGGTTGAATGGCAGTGGTTGTGGTTGTCCCACCAGATCCATGGAGTGTACTTGGTATTTGTCTATGGTGTTTTGCGTTCCTCTGTAGTATCCTATCTATGTTATATGGTGACAGTGGCGACCCATGGGTCTAATTTCGGATCTCCCTGCGTGGTGGTTTTGGTGGTGTTGGTACTCAGGGTTTTAACTCATGGATTTTCATTAATCCCTCAAGTTCAAATTAATGTTTTGGTCCTTATCCTCTTTTGAGTTTTCCTGTGAAAACTATTTTCAGATGTTGTAGTTTCAACTAAATATTGTTGTGATGCTGCTCATGTTTACTAGTTTTTTGTGATCCCATTTGGTTAAATCAGGTCGTCACCCTCAAAGCTAAGACTCTCATTTGAGCTTCTACTTGCATATCTATTGGCTCAGTTTTTTATTGCGATCAGAAGCAGGAGGTGGCTGTCATGTAAGTTGATAGGATCGTGAAATATTGATCCTCCTTCTACTGATGGCTAAGAAGACATAATTTCTTCTTTCCCTGTTGGGTTCTATTTCGTGGCATCTACTGATGTCGTTAGTTTAATTTCTTTCAAGATTTATTTTGTATGAAGTCTTTATGGCCATTTATTAGTACTGGTTTTATTGCAATCGAATGATTGTTTGACAAAAAAAAAGATGTATCCTAATACATCAAAATTATATATATTTTTCCTTCTATCAAACTGTGGTTCTCAAAATCAAAAAGTTCCAAAAGTATATAATAATAAATGCAAGCTTTAATTTGGGTATCCGATATATGTTTTGGTAATTTAGAATATTTAAGATTCGAAAAATATAAAAATATCCAAAATAGATTTTAAAACTCAAAAAGATTTAAAAATATCAAATACCCAAAACATTTTACAAAATCTGATGACTCGAAACTACCAAAATATATAACCAAATTATATTTTTTAAAATATAAAATTTTACCTTACACTCAAAACAATAACTGCAACCTCTAACCCAAAACATAAAAAGTATTTGTAGTACCTAAAATATAATATAATACTTCAATATAATGTATATATCCAAGAAATTAGGGGCATTTCAAATATCTGATGGGATCTCAGGTAGAATATGAACCCGAAATAAGACCTGTAGGTGAAAATTTATCTAATAGGTGTTTAGCTTAGACTTGACTGAACCGAACCTGTAATTTTTGGTATGTTCTGTTTCGGATTTTGTAGGAGTGAAATACTCAAGAACATAAAAAAACTAACATGAATTTATATCTTTTTAATATATTAATACTATTAAAAGAGTATCATTCTGATAAATATACTTATACAAGGTTGTTGCTCTCTTTCATTAGGTTTTTTGGATCCAAACATTTGGACATAACTACGAATTTTAAATTTTTTGATTAAGATTCAGGTCGAGATTTTGGAGGTCCAGGTTCATAATTCAAATACCTATAAAAGACCTATAATTTTTGGATATGTAACGGGTACAAATTGGTTTGAGACTTTTAGGTCTAAAAAAGACTCAAAGTACCAGGAAACCTAAAATAATAAAACCTAAAAAAATTTGAAAATACAAATAAATACCTACAAAAAAATTTAAATTCCCAAAAAACCAAAAGATTACTATAAATCTGATCTAAGGAACCTAAATACCTAAAAACATTTTCTATACCCAAAGTATTTTTGTAAAGAAAACTTGAAATTATACCCGAAACTATAATCTGAAATCTGGATCCCAATTTTTTTTGAAAAATCATAATAATGAAAACACATTCGAAATACTGAATACATATCTGAAATATCCAGTGGTATATTAGGATACATTTATTAGTAACACCAACATTTATAAATAAATTGAATAAGAAATTTTTTGTATGGACATTAAGAAATTAATTATAAAATAAAATTATTTTTTTAATTTGTCCATCGTTTTGTATAAAGACAACTGATGCCAACATAAGTTTTCTTTTCATAAGATAGTTTACCAAAAAAAAAAATCAAAAATATCAGATATTCCAACATCTTAAAGTAAAGTCGTGTGCGCCAACTATATATTTTTCAAATATCAAAATACGACCTAAATCTGATTAATAACTGAATATTTATGGAGGATGTGAAATTGTAGAAAAAATAAAGAAAAATACTGAATCCATATAGCTACTTCTACTCATTGATAATTATATTGATTTTTCTTATTTTGTATATATTTATGTATACTGTACAACATATATAATTTTCTGTGTAGAGGTACAAGAGATTTAAAAAAAAATTCCAACATAAAAGTTATTTATTATATCTTAACTTTGGTATTTAATTTTGAAGAAAAAATAAAAATTGATGAAAAAGATGTTACAAAAGGACCTAACATCGAGTTAAGTCGGAAGAGAAACCCGTCAGCATTGGAGTCGGTCTCTCATCCTTTCCTTCTTGTCTGTTCTGTCTTTGTGCATGCGATTTTTGCGTGGGTTTATGCTCTTGGTTGTTTGAGCGGTAGATTTGAAGCATCTCAAATACCGGTGAGGTGCATGGGTTCAGATCTGACCATTTCTTTCCTTTTATTGAAGCCGGAGATCCAGATCTACTTGATTGATGGTGGGATTTGTTCTCTTTTCTTCGTGTCTTTAAGCGTGGGTGGAGGTATTTTGTGACAAGTTGGTAATAGCTTAAAGTCGTGGGACTGCTGCTTATGTTCGGTTCTTGCTATCATGGGTTCTTCGACTCAACCTAAGCTTGTTATTTAGGTTCATCTTTGTGATTTTGTTCCCTGTGGAGGTATCTACTAAATCTTTCCTTGGTCCTCTGTGGATATGGGATATGGTTTTCAGACAAAGCAGTTGACTTGGTCTTCAGTCCTTTCTTGCGAGGAGGTGGGTAGTCTTTGTTCTGTAGGTCACTTGGCTGTCTTGCGAGTGTCCGCATGTAAGAGTTGGTGATCTTTTTTGACGTTTTCTCAAGTGGAATTTCAATTTCTTTGGTCCTTGTATCTTGGTTTTAGTGAATGATTTTGGTCATGCAAGTTTCAGATGGATAGTAGCTGCTGAAGTTGATAAAGATTTGACATTGCAATTGTTTCTGATGTTTTCTAGTTTGGATTGGTGATGATCCCTTCAAGGTCGGAATCGCTGAAGATCTTTGCTCCCTAGTTAAGCTTCAGATTTACCGTGTTCTATAGACATGTGGTGAGTAATTATTTGATCATCAGTTCCAGTTCTAGTTCCATTGTCTTTCTATATATATTACTTGTCTACTGTTTCAAAATTTATCGATTATTTTGATTAGTATCATGTCTCCCTCTTTCAGGCTATTGTTTTCAAGGATTTATTCTGTCTTGTGTATTTTACCTTGTATTTTTAGTTAATGGAATGAATTTCCGAGTTAAAAAAGAAGCTAACATCGAGTTTCAACAACACATGAGGGATAGTGGGATACATGTGAAGATGAGACTGCATAATGTGCAAATATAAATCCATCTTAACGAAAAAAAAATAAAAAAGAAAATATTAATAGAGAAGAAAAAAATTAAACTAATGGAAGATGAAAACCTTAATGCAAATGAAGAATAAAATCCATAAATAAAATGACACAAAAAGGAAAAAGTAATTGAATATGATTACATTACTTAATAATGCAAACATTACTCCTTAAACATTCTTTATTTTTTTATATAGTACTAGATGGTTTCCTGTGCAATGTTCAGACATAACATCTCTTAGATTTTATTTTAAGTAAAAATTATTATAAAGAAAGTTTAATCTTTTGCAAGTACAAATTAATTAATTTTAGTTTAGTTGGATTTTTCAATTTGATTGTATGTAGACTTAATTTAGTTTGCTAAACTATTTTTTTTTCTACTTATTTCAAAATTTCTATTTAGTAATATTTGTATTTGATTCAAATGAATTTTAGTTTTGTCTACTTAAATCATTTAAGTGATAAATTAATTTATTAAACTAATAAATTGACTGACGCTCATTTAAAAACTTTCTTGCTACCGTATTCCAAATAGGTTGAGCAAATTGGGAATTTGATTAGTCAAATATTTATTTTAAGTGATAAATTTAAATATAAATTTAAATACGAAACTACAATACTTGATTTTTAGTTTCTATCGCCTTTGCTTATTTTAATAAAAATAATTGATAAATACATATAATATTATAGAAATTTACTATATTATAAGTTCAATATTTTTTACTATATTTCAAAAAATTTAAACATCAATAGTATATAAAACATTTTAATCATGAAATATAAGTCCAGCAATGATATATTTTCTTGCAAACATTAAAATATATAAAAGACCAATAAAATTAAATATATTTAGTTTCTTTGTTATTAACTTGTTTAGTAGAATAATCTCTTCTTTTATATTTTATTGCTTGGAATTTTATTATTATGGTAATAAGTAATACACTTATTATTTTATATTCGACTTTCTTTAGTCGAATCATGTATTTATAATCTTCTATTTGACTTTTCATAATTTAATTATGTATCATAATTGTTTTAAGCCATGTCACACTAAATCATGATCCACCTCGTATTTTTTTACTAGCTACGTCATTATTTTTTTGTTTTAAATATTTGTGGTCATGACACTTAAAAATATAACTTGGTAAATAATGTCTAAGGGATAATTAAGATTTAAGAAATAATATAGATATTAGGTTGATTGGTTGGTGCTGTAGCTTTAGTTTTTATGCTTTAGAAAATAGCTGCGAGTTTTATTGCTTTGGCTTTAATTGTTTTGCTGTAGATTTATTTTCAAAGTACTAAATAAAAGGTGTAGAAAAAATGATTTATAAATCCAACATATTTCATTTTCTAACTTTTTGGCTGTAGCTTTAATTTTTAAATCTAAAGCTTGATTGCTTTAGAAAGAAAAAATGGTTGTCCAAAGCATCTACAACACTTACCAATCAACCCCACCATTTCATACATATACCTGATTTGTATTCATTTATTATAGATATTTAATTGAAACACTATCAAAATATCTAATCTACTAAAAGTAAACTACAACTAAAAATTAACCCTAATATTTTCTTAATATGTCACTGACTTTAAATGCCTTAAATGCTGTCTTCTTAATTTAACTTTACATATTTTCCTAAATTTAAGCTGACTAAATATTAGTATTAATCCAAACTATAAATTCCTTAAATGCTGCCGTTCTAATTGTTGGGTATTATTAAGTCAACCTAACCTCTTCATCTTAACTATACTCTACCATAGTCTACTCTATCGTGAGTATTCTTATTCTCTCATTTTTATGCAAACTGTAACGGCACATCCCAATTAAATTGTTAATATATTATTTTATACATTTTCATATCACAATAAGCCAATGTGAATTTAATACAATTAATATGTGATAAGAAATGTGGGTAATACAATTGATGGTACAAAAATAGAATAAAATAATTATAAATTAATGTGTTTAAAATATCATATTTGAAATTTATTTAATACGGGTAAATGTCAAAAATATATATTATCATTTTTTACAAACAATTATTTATTTAGAAATAAATTCAAAAATACATCTACACAGTGCACTGATGAAGCTCTAGATAGTTCAGATTTTCTAATAGATAAAATCTATAATTTTAAAATAAATTATTCATTTTTACTAAAAAATATGCCATCCGCGCGAGTGCTTCGGTCCAACCCTAGTTTACATGATGATTCTTCACCCCGTTGTAGAAAATTAAAATAATTCTAAATGGTAATTTTCAAATTAAAGAAATATACATTTTACAAAATTAGGTGAAAACTTTCTTTACCCGCGCGTACGGTTGTTTCCTTGTAATTATTAATGGTAACCTAATATATAGTTTTCATTATAGGTGTATATAAAAAGACATACGAGTCTTATAGTAATAAAGTCACGCATGAACATTCAGAAAAAATAAATTAGTTGAGCGAAGTAAATGTACCAGTTAAGGAAGTGTTCACCCGCTATGTTGCCAGCACGGGTCAAAGCTTGGCTCCATTTTCGCCTCTCCTCTTCGGTTTTACTAGCACAAGTTTTCTTGAAAACTTCCCCGAAAACTCCGGTTTGTTTCCGCACATCGGATGGATCTACTCCACCGTAAAAGATCGTCATCACTATTTGGTTCTTATCTTTCTTGCACTTGAAAATCTCCACCAGTTCATCTAAACACCAGCTGGAAGAGGCATAGTTCTTCGAGAGCACCACGATGGAGATCCTCGACTCCCTAATGGCTCGTATGAGTTCAGGTTTGATGGTTTGGCCTCTCTCGATCCCTTGATCATCGAACATGGAAATCCCATTGTTGTTAAACTGTTTGCGTAAATGACTGAGAAATGTTTTACGGACGTCTGGTCCATGGAAGCTCGTGAAGACACGGTATCTCCATGTGCATGGCCGAGAAGAAGAGGAAGAAGCCATGAGAGAGGATCAGTCTTTTGTAGATGGAGAAAGTTGCAATGGTAGTGACAGCAGTTGTTGAGTGATATAGAGATGGAAAAATGTCCAAGTTCGAAAAGTTGAGACGAAAATTATTATTATGTCGAATTCATCATTCGTCTACCCTATTGTTAAATAGTGAATGTCAGTATTGTGTCTGAGCTAAATTCCCATTAATAATATATTGAAGAGACTGTGGAAGAATTTTGCTATACTACTTGCAGATATTGCGTGTAGTGTAATACTTAAATATGGAATCTAACTTCATAATTAACCAAAACTAGTTTTTTCCTACACAATGTGCATGAATAAAAGTTTTAAAAATTATGTCATATTTATTTTATAGATTGTATTGTCTTCTTACAAATTTAATTTAAATTTTTAATTTAATTATATATAAATTTAATTTAATTTAACTTCATAATTAAGATAAAATTTAAATTTAATAATATTTATGCATATATTTAAATTATAATCTTGAAAATGCTTTTGTCTATTTTTGATTAAAAGATATTAAATAAAATTCTATAAATTAAGAGAATTTTTTCGTTACGTATATAATTATGAAAACGTAAAACTAAACAATTTCTAAATTTTGTAGATATTATAAAATATTGGTAGTGAGATTAGAAAATTAAAATTTAAAAAATACTGCATGAGATTATGAAGAATTATTTTCGTAGTAAAAATTATATAAGTAAATTATTTTTAAAATATTGTAAAATATTTCTATTTTAGTATTATATTATTTACCTGTAAATTAATGATGATTTATGAGTTATTTCTATATTTTAAAATATTTACCAAAACATAAATTAACATTAAATGTAAATGTACTTATCATAATTAACCTCAAACCATGTTATCATCGTTAGTATGCTATACCGTCATTTTTAATACAAAATCAATGTGACGATGACACACTATGAATATGCTATACATTTATACATTGTACTAGGTTAAGACCTGCGCCTTGCGCAGGGTGAGATTTGTATTATAAAATTAGAAAAAAAAAGAACTTCGGTCATCAGATTTTTCATTATTGTGATCAATTCCGTTTGATATTGTTTTCTCTTTCGACTGTTTTTAATCAAAAAAATTAACCGCAATTGGCCAAATATTTTTTCATTGTCGCGTGAATATTGCTTCCCTATGGCAAAAAGTATGGTGCTTATCAGATTCAGGTGATGTAAGTCTGCAAAATTTTAAGATCAAATATGACATAACCTATAAAAACATGCGTATCTTGTAATCGACAAACACCATATCTATTGTCTCACTCTCACCCACAACACTGGCCTATTGTTTCCATGGAGACAATTTTTACTTTTATCTTTCACATGTATTTGAAATGCTTTAAAGTTCAAACCATAAACACAATCTAAACCAGCCATTTAAAACGTTTTAATGAGCAAATTATACACTTAAAATACAATATAGTTTGTTTATAGTTGAATGGTTTATACGATTGGTAATACAGTGTTGTTTGTTTTCAAAGTTTGATTTATATAGTACGACAACAACGTCTATTCAAAATTGTCGATTTTTCAAAATAAAGAATGTGTATAAACCACATTAAATGTAAACAAAATCTGTCACTATTAATTTCAAAATAACTCAATATTTACATAAATATTTCACTAATTTCGAAATATTTTGATCTTTGAATTGTCACGCAATGATTGAGTAACTGAGTATCCAATTAAATCTTTATTGATTATGAAAATAATAACGTCTCTAAGAATCTCTGTTATTAAAAGAGAAGTACACTTATAAAATGACTATTACTTTTCAGTGTTATTTACAATGGCATGCCACTGAAAGTATTAATTAACCTACCATATAAGATTTTTTGTCTTTTCTATTTAATTAATGCATTTCCAAAAATTAAATTCTAACTAAACATTATGGAAACAATAATTAATAAGCCTATCTTTTAATATTCTTTGTATTTTCTTATTTTAGTATATAAGTGTGTGTCTGAAAATAATTAATTCCATATATATATATATATATATATATATATATATATCGTAATTAAACATAAATTATATGATAATTATTTTAACAATTCCATATATACATAATAATTAATTTCATACTAATTAACCTACATTTTAGGATTTTTATGATTAATTATCTACCTATCTTTAAATAGTTATTATATTTTTATTATTTATAAATTATAACTAAAATAAAAAACACAAAAAGAAACATTTATATAATATATAGATTGATATATAAATATGTTATGTTACGTATATTTTCATAAAAATATTAGTCCAATATAAATTCAGTATAATAAATGTTAAAAAGTAGAAAATATATAGGACCATACATTTTAAATAGTATATACAACAATTTAGTTATACATTTTTATAAAATTTTGATCCATATAAATAAAAATACATTTTTACAGATATACAGGTCATATTTTAAACAACTATTTTTTAAATATATTTTTTCAATAAACTATTTTTTATACAAATGATTTTTATTAATTCTCTTATAAATCTTACATGGACATTTTAATATGTTATATTTCCATACAAAATGGACAAATAAATTGATGTTACAAAATTATATTTATTTATCTATTTCATATATTTTACTAACTCAAAGTAATTTATTTTGAAACACATTTTAAATTAACCACATCTATATATATATATATATATATATATATATATATATATATCAGTTATAATCTATCATTGTTGATTTAACGCTTTCATTATATACTACCAAACATTTTTTACACATTCGATTGTTATTACAAACCTTAAAAAATTCAAAGTATTATTAAAACTAAGATAAGCACCCGCCCGGTCGGGCGGGTCATGGTCTAGTATTTATTATAGGTAGATATTTGAATTACACATTACGTAATTGACACACATATCTTAGTTGAAAATATTAAAAACAATTAATTTATTTTAACGTTGGTATACCTTCACTACTTCTGTGAATCTATTTGAATTGCATACTAAGAATAGTCAGAAATAGTTTGATATGCAAAAAAAATGCAATCTTCAATTTTTTGTTATATATAGATTGAGATCCACACTTTTATATCACACTAAACTTTATCAAAAAATGCTCTCCGGTTTTTGACATGTGGTAATTTGTTTGAAAAGGTGTAGATACATAGAACTCTGGTTTAGCTCTGTAAATAAAACTCTTTTGGAATGTGTTTAACCGGTTATATAGAACAAAGTCTGGACGAAGAAAAAAAACAATAATTTAGGATGTAAATTCAGTGACAAAAAAAGGTAGACTCCTTTTTTTCTGCTTGATTATTGTTTAAATATTTCACGAAATAACGTCTGTGATGCATGAAATATCAATTTGACCAAAGGAACATCCATGTTATATAAAACTCTATTTTGCTCCATTGTTGTTCATTTCCTCTAATATAAAACAAATCATGTCCATGAAGTATGAAATAGTAAAATTTGGTCACATAATGTGATTCATAGAACTGATCGAGTTATAGAACTCCTTTCTTTTGGGATATATATTTTGTATTTTGCATTGAATGTGGTCGTCTTTTCTTCTTTAAATCAAAACATGTCCATGAAGTCTAACTCAGTTTTTTGCTCGATTAAAAGAAATGGTTTGGTGTGTTTAAAAAAATGGTTTGGTAATGAACGTCGATCATCTTAGTGCATTTCTATTGTCTAGAGGCTTATTAAAAGAATGAACCTATTAAATCTTTTAAGTATATGTACGCTTTCACTACTTATTTTGAACATAAATACAGAGTAAAAGTAACATCATCATCATAGCATTAATAACGTGTTTTGAAAGTGTAAAAATATACATATAATTTACATTAGTTGTACCAATGGTACTTATTGTAATTACTCTAGTAAAATAAGGATAATTATAATAGAAGGCTGAAGAAGATTGAGAAATTTACACATCAACAAAATGGCATGAATGTAAATAAATTATCAATTTAAGGTTACTATTAAAAATTGTTTCTATTTTAATAATAAGGGGATTTGTAGGTTATGTAATCTGTTAGTACTTGAACAATGCCAATTCTATGAGAGACCTTAATTTTTGTAATACTCACTGATTCTATTGAGATAAACATTTCAACTACGACAAACAGAGATTTCTTTTTGTAAAAACTCACATAAAATTTGAAAAAGGTAGAGTAAAAGTAATATTTATGTGTATGTCTTATAACCGGGAAATGCATAGTTATTCCGGATTAAATTTATAACTAAATCTTGATCGCGGGTTTTCTTTTTATACTACAATGTTATAGTTTAAATGATAAAATTTATCAATAACTTAATATAATTTGTTGTTATATATTATCTAAATTTATAATAATGTTTCAGTGGCTTATAATATTACTATAAAATTTTATACTTTTGCAATAAATTTATTTAGAAAAAATATATAATTTTTTATATTTTTAAATTACTTTATGGAAATTACACTAAACTGGACCTATATGCAGTTTTGCATCCATTTTGTATGCGACTCGCCGACTCCAATCATAACAATGGAAAATATATCTAGCTTAGTGTTCAGGTCACAGAGCGTGATGAACTGATGATTAGGCTCTCAAATAACTTAGATGGTGCAGAAGTGAACAGGCTAAAGGATTCAATCATGAGTTTTTTTTTTACGCGAATCCTTATTTTAAGAACACTATCTTGACAAAGCCTAACCATATTATTGTTGAAGGTGACACACTGCTTGAGAAGTTTATTATGGTAACTGCTTATGCTCCTCTGTACGTTATATGAGTATATATAATAATATTAGATCAGATTCATCTAATGTTGACCACGAGCTCAGGTGATGCGCTTAGCCTCTTAAACAGAGAAATGGGTGACATCTCAGAAACCAATATGGCTGGAGCATTGGCCACGGCTGAGGGAACCAAGATCTTGAACTCAAGAGTGTCATCTAAATTAATGATCTTCAGGACTTTTTGAGGTAAAGAATGCATCTTCTTTATGAAAACCCTTTAACAAAGAAAAAAGAATGCATCTTCTTTGCTGTGAGTTGAGTTGTTATATGTTTGATTGTTTATTTGTGGAAGTTTTACGACTTTAATTAAATGTATATCTATTTGGTTTTATCATTAGCATTATTCCTATGAATAATCTCTTGAGATTGTATTTTGAAATGCATTATGGGTGTGATTTTTTAGACAGTTTTTTTTCATGTCACAAGTACTTGTTTGTATCAGATTCATCTTTGCAGAGGGATTGCTTAAAAAAAATATTTATCTGTTGCAGCGGGGTCGGTTGTGGCTGCGGCAGAGGAAGTCGTTGTAAAAGACAAGAGAGATGGTTAGAAGAACAAAGAAACCGAGAAGACTAAGGAAGAAAATGTAGATCAGTGGCAAAGCGGGTAATTATGTAAAGGATGGTGCATTATGAAGAAATCTTCAGAGTTGACTAATCCATCAAGAGGACCACTGGTTTGTAACATATATGGAAGAGCATTTGGTTAGTGGAATGCTGTGCTTGGACATTTGATATTTCACAAGGACCAAAGTCTGTTTTTGTTTTCCTTGCTGGCGGAAGAGAAAGACATTAAGAGATTTTGAGTGCAACAACATACGAGTATAAGATTTCTTTTAAAATATTTTTATATCTGTTTGCAACACTTAGTAGGGAATGTGGTAAATATATGAGATATACCTTGCAACATAATCTATACTAGATTTTGGTCCGCCCTTAAAAAGGGCGAATATATTTTTTATTTAAAAAATTATTTTACGTAATAAAAATTATGATTTTTGATAAATTATATATTTTTAACTTTTTTATGACTTATTTTATTATTTTATATGACTAAAGTTTTGAGTATTTTAGATAATTCTAATTCATAATATGATTTTATTTATTGAACCCGAAGTTAAACGTATTTTACACTGAATTTTTTTAATTAAATAAAATATTTTATATCTTCAACACTCTCTGTATTGAAAAATTTATTTGTGCGTTTCAAAACATTTTCTATAATTTTATTAAATTTAATTTATGTGGTTTAGTTTTTATTTTAAATGAAACTATTTTTAAGAAGTTGAAATAATTTAGATTCGTATTATGATTTTGTTGATTTAATCATTTGTTATTTCAATTTGATTTTATTTTTAGGTTTCATTTAATAAATGCTTTCAAATAATCAATAACGTAAAATATTTTTTGGAAAGATATGATGTATATATTTAAGAAACAAAACTTTAAAAAAGGCTAAGAACTGAGTTATCAAATACTTTTTAATGTAATTGCAAAATAATGACTTTTTATTGGTTGCAAATACTGTCGGAAAAAAGATACATACAATATTTGTAATTAATTGGAAAACTCAGGGTCATATTTATAAGAAGTATTATGCTTTAATAGTATAGATGTTTATGCCTAACTGGTTTTATAAACTGATAAAAAGATTGTTTATGTAGTAAAATAATTATATTAAATGAAAAAATAAATGACAATAAATGTAACACATTTTTATTTTTATTTAAGTTATTATATTATTCATAAAAACATGGTTTGGAATAATGTTTTTGGTTTCCACCGGTTGAAACTTAAATAATTTTTGTTTACTAAATCAAACATTTAACCATATATAAAATTTAGTTATTGACATTTTTGATTTTATAATTGGCACAAAATCTATATTTATTAACTAATAAATGAAAATCTGCACTATTATTATTATGGTAATATAATTAATGATGTGTATTATCGTTAAAGTAATATAATTAATAAAATTATCAAGCTAACTGAAATATAGAAATACAATTAATGTAATACTACTATTCATGTTTACAAACAATTTTCATTTAGAATATTATATTTGTTTTCAAAATCTCCAAAATGTACTTCAACTTTAATAATATAGATGTTTCAGTTGTTAGCGTCTTGAATAAATAAAGTTAAAATATTCACATTCAATCAAAGTTAATATCTATAATTCTCCTAATTTTGTATTTTTTGGTCAGCAACTTGAACAGACTTATATAAACTCTACACCAAATTGACAATTTCGTATTCATATAAACAACAAACTACAGATGCTTCCAACACTAAAAACCCTAGAACTCTCTCTTCCTCTCCCAACAAAAGCAACAGCCGCCTGAAGAATCCCTAGCTCTGATTGCCGCTTCCTGGCACTGGAGGTGTTCTCCCCTTCCTCTAATCTTGTTATCCCTTTTGCTTCCTTACTCTCTGTCTTTATCCTAAGCCGATGTGCTCGGTTCTCTGAGGTGGCCGTGAACAACCTTCGGTGCTTCCTTAATGGTCGATGGAGAAAGGTTCCAGCTTCTTGTGGAGAGACGGCGAGGCTTATGATGGGATGGAAAGAAGGAGAGTCGGCTTTTAAGTCTGAAGATTCTAGCCAGATCCAGTTTTCCATTTTTGAGATTTATGCCGGAATATTCACTTCTACGGCGCGTGAACCGGAGTAGACGTCTCCTCAACCACGATCTAGCTTCCTTTCGGCGGTGAGACAGTGGGAGGTGTGGTTCGACTTGGCGACGAAAAAAGGCTCGACCTTTGGCTTTCAGAGGCGATGCATGGCGAGGACTCTCATCAATGGAGTTGTTAACCAGAGATGAGGTCACCGGTGGCAAAGCACGGCGGACCTCATGCTTCCCATCACCGGCGAGGCCGGTGGTATGAACCATGCACCTACTCTAGTCGCGATTCAGTTTCCCGTCTTGTTGCTGTAGTTAAGGACCGAACTTCAGTCCGAACGTGGTGTTCGGCTTTTGTGGCTTAGGAACAGGATGGTGACAGCTAAAGATCAGGGAATAATACAGGAATGCTCCGAAGGGTGTTGCTACTGTGGTACATATACTGAACGCAAATTAATTAGGTGACCATTAGTGTGTGCTTAAGTTAGAACATGATTGATTCCTAAGGTATTATGCTTTGTTATTATTCTTGTTTTTCAAGGTCTAATTTAGGGGTTATAAGCGACAGATTTTCCTGAGTAGTAGTATGAGTTTATTATCTCTCGGGTGGAATAACAACTGAGTGTTGTGTCCGGTAGCGTAGGATCCAAGTGTGTGATGCTAGGTGATACTAGACTACTCAGTTTGTAAATGTGGTTGAATCACAATGTGGTGTAAATCATGTAAACCCAAAACTGGTGAATGAAAGTTGATGTTAAGTTAAAAAAAAATGACAGTTGCTTCTTTGCAATGTGTGCGAGACTGTCCATCCTTAACCTCTGAGCTGTTGAAACTTCTCTTCAAGATTTTTATGTTTTCCAAATAACTTGCAAAGCCTGGTTATTCTGCTGGTTCCGAAACCATCTTCACCAACTGAAAAACAATATGTTGCATAATCTATTTATATATTATTTAAGTATTTTCCAATTGTATTGTTTTCCATCAAATTATAATGTATTGTTTTTTGTATTAGGCAAATAAGAATAATGCACAACAAGATCAAATAATCTTTTAATTTAATAAAATGAAATAATTTATTTTACAACTTCTTGTATCTTAAAATCAAAACAATATTTTATATATTTTATTGTATTATATTTTAGTTTTAAAATAAAAGATAATTTCAAAACAACAATATAAATTGGACATTGTAAATGAAGAGAGTAATCAGCATATTAAGTATAATCATTTTTATTTATAAAATCATATGCTTCTAATACATCAAATAAAAAAATAGAAAATAGCTGTATAGTTTCAAAATAATATTTCTTACAATTAAATATATATTAATGTTGATGACAACAAAATATATATATATATATATATATATATATATATATATATATATATATATATATATATATATATATATATATATATGTATATGTATTAGTGCTAACTTATTAGAAACTGATCAGAAACCAAAAAATAGCCATTACCTTCATAAATCTATGTTAAGTTTTAAACTTCAAATCACTCTTTTTGGCTATGCGATTAACTGATATGAACTTTTGATCCCCATATCTTGCACTGGTTAAGTTTCCTCACTATTTAAAAAATAATTACTACATTTACAAATTTATTGGAGTATATTACTAAAATGTATTAAAATAAAAATATAAAACAATAGGAGCACTGATTAGCCTCATAAAAATTCATATATACCAACCAAAAAATTAAGTTCTATTAAATTAATGAATTCTGCCAAAAAGGCATGTTACATAAACCAAATAAAAAATCACAAATAAAAATTACAAACTTATTACTCATTAGAATGTGTTTTGCTACTTTTTTTTAATAAATAATATGTTACAGAAATAAATATAATAGTTAAAAGTACTAATCATTCTTTTCCAAAAAATTAAGTTAGTAAAAATGCATATGATATCTTCTTATATCTTCACATTACTAAAATATTATATATATATATATATATATATATATATATATATATATAGTTAACTATTTTTTTAAATAAGAGTAAAAATCAATATGGTAGGCCATGTTTATCTTTAACAACTCTCAGTTAGATAAATAATATTCTCTAAGAAAATTTAAAGAGGATGATAAAAATAAACCAAAACGATAACACGTTACAATCAACACATCTACATTAAATAGCAAATACAATATACAAATTTTTACATAAGCTTTATATTATTTCAGTATATATAAATGAACAAATATCAATCAAATGATGAAACAGCACTTATATTACACTTTCAAAATATAATATTACAAATATCAAATGATTTTTAAACACACTATATATGAAAACAACTTAACAATTTTTAAAGATTATTGAAAACACAAACTTACAACAAGGATAAGAAGAAAAACTAAAGAATTTCTTTATCAAAAACATCAGTCTTTAGTCATTTTTTCTCTTTATTTATCAACTTCAAATTTTAAATATAATATTAAACTATATCAGTTTTACTTCTAACCGTGAAACAAAAACAATTAAAACGTAATCATCGTGTACTGCGGACCAGGATCTAGTAATCATAAATACAATAGCATAGTAATATTTATAAATCTTATATATTAAAAGAGAAGTCATGACTTTTCATTCATGTGTGAGTTTTTAGTAAATGGACTCTAACTAGAGAGTCATATTTCATTTATTCATTAGTCACATTTATGACTTACTAAATCATTTTATTTGATACTATAATAACTACCTACACCTACAAACATGGTTTAGTTAACAAACATATATTTGCATATTAATTGTTCACATACGATGCATATCTATATTTAAAAATATGTTTTATTGAACCTAACATTTTCTAAAACAAAGTCATTTTAAACCTGTTTCATTTATAGAATTTAATAATTAAATCACAATTGGATTTAACCAGTTTTGGGTTTTGGCCATCAATTCTAATACATAATTGAATTGTCTCATTGTTTTTACACCTGACCCGGACACTGAACCGGATGATCATATTCAGTTATCTTTTATAAAATGAAAAATAAATATATATCATATTTTATCTATCTATAGTAACATTTACCATTTTAAAAGAAAATCATTATATTGAACTAAATATGAAAAACTTATTTAAACTGATTAGTTATATATTTTATTTTCATAAATGTAAATATTTATGCTTATAATATTATATGTAGGTAGAAAGTTTTAACATTAGTAAACTATATAATACATGTATAAAAATTAACTTAAAGTTTTATATATACAGTAATTTATAATTTAAATTGAATAAACATAAAAATTGTTAAAACAAATCTAACGAATTGAATTACGGGTCAGAATTATAATAAATTAAATGACAAAATAATTTACAAATATTTTTTGTGTATTAAAATTTTGGTTTTATAATCAAAAACAAATTCAAAAGGATATATATATATAATAATAATAATAATAATAATAATAATAATAATAATAATAATAATAATAATAATAATAATAATAATAATAATAATAATAATAATAAACAATAATGTGTGTGATGATTTGAAAAAAACAATTAATTAACAGCTTAAAAATATAAAATAAATATTGCATTTGAAAAAACAATATACACATTAAAATATATAAGTAACCTTAAAACATATACTAATTAAATAAAAGTATATATAAATGTATATAAAGTTGAAAATAATACCCGCACGGTTGTGGGGGTCCGGATCTAGTCTATTATATTAAAATAGAAGTCATGACTTCTAATTCATGTGTGATATTTAAAAAAATGGACTCTTACTAGAAAATCATATTTTATTTATTCTTAACTAATATTTTTGCATCATTAAAATATCACATCTTATAAACTCAACAAATATAACAACTTCACCTATAAAACTGTTTTAGATTTATTTTTAATTATAGCAAATTTATTGACAAAAATCTAACAAAATCCTACTAAAATTTTAAACATTTTGATATAAAAATGAATAATTAATTTCGTAATTAGCAGCATAATATTATTTCAAATCATTTTAGTTAAGATATTATTATAAAACAAAACTTACAAGTTTGTATGTTATTTTCATAAACTTTCTAATCATAGTCTATACTATACTAAAATAGAATTACTTTATAAACTAAATATAAAATTATATTAAATTAAATAATTAAATTTTAAAAAAAAAATCTATCAAAATAGAATTCATGACTTCTAATTCATGTGTGATATTTAAAAAAAAAATGGACTCTTACTAGAAAATCATATTTCATTTATTTTTAACTAATATTTTTGCATCATTAAAGTATCACATCTTATAAACTCAACAAATATAACAACTTCACCTATAAAACTGTTTTAGTTTTATTTTTAATTATAGAAAATTTATTGAAAAAAAACTAACAAAATCCTACTAAAATTTTAAACATTTTGATATAATAATGAATCATTAATTTTGTAATTAGCAGCATAATATTATTTCAAATCATTTTAATTAAGATATTATTATAAAACAAAACTTACAAGTTTGTATGCTATTTTCATAAACTTTATAATCATAGTCTATACTATATTAAAATAGAACTACTTTATAAACTAAATATAAAATTATATTAAATTAGATAATTAAATTTTTTTAAAAAAAATCTATCATTTAAAATATCATTCACCATTAAAAGGTATTTAAATTCATAAACCATGTATAAAATTTAATAAAATAATAAGTCTCAATTATTTTAACATAACAATAAATTTACTTATAAAATCCTGATATATACTAAAAGTATGCATGCTAAAGTATAGTTTTTAAACACAAAAAGAAAATATATTTTTTCTTAAACAAATATCTATTATATAGTATAACTAAATAAAATTTAAGAGACATTTTGTATGCAAACTGTCAAAATTAAAATATATATATTTTAAGAGGTTTATCTATTTGATTATTCAGATTATAAATTTATATAACTTAAAAGTAAAATGTGTAAAACAAATCTTTATATGTTAATAATGTCAAATAAAAAAGTTAAAAGAATAAAATTATAGAACTACATTATATATAACTACAAAATGTAAAACATATATTTAAAATATTTACATAGTCAAAATTATATATTTTTATAAAATGTAATAAAATATGAGTCACAACTTTTTCATGTGTGATATTTAATTCCTAGAAAATCATTAATTTAAATTTTTTGAACTTTGCATATATTAGTTTGCCAAATAATCAAAAATCCAACAAAACATATATAAAATAAGAAGTAACAAATACATTTGAGTTTGAAATAATTAATTTAATAAACAAACAAATTAAATAATTTATTGTATTTGAATAAATAATATAAATAATTAAATATAGATATAAAAATGAATATAAAAACCCGCACGGTTGTGCGGGTCGAAATCTAGTGTGTATTATAACTAGATAATACATTATAACTGTATTTGCCAGAAAACGATTAAGTAACTATAAAAGGATGTATATTATAATTGGATAATACATTATGAACGTTCAAGTAGAGTTCTTATAAGATATGAAATAATATGTACGAGTGAGTCTTAGACTGATATGAGACAATTAATCCGGATAAAATTTGTATTAGCAAGAAAAATCAGTTTAGCTAAGATTTGAAAGTCGATATCACCAAATAACGCTTATATTTTGAAATATTTCAGAAAAAGAAAAAAAAAATGAGAAGGATAAAGAAAAAAAATTGGGAAGGATATATAGATATGCAGTTATAAATGGTGTAGTAGAAATTGCCAAAGCCAAAGCAAGTAGCTCAGCATAGAGGTGGTAGATACTCTTCCAATCTGAATCATTGCTTTTTGGCTTTTCTTTTTTTAGCTTTTCACCACCTTTCTTTTGTGTTATCATTCTTGTTCAGACTTTGTTTTCCATAAATCAGAAACCTTCTCCATTTTTACAAACAAGCAACGTGTACATATTGCATCAACGGGGACCATACTAAAGACACAAACAAA